>OZ008370.1:202975959-205733459 GCA_963931995.1 Phaonia tiefii | reverse complement strand
ATTAAATTAAATTAAATTAAATTAAATTAAATTCACTTCAATTCAATTAAATTCATTTCAGTTCACATCAATTCAATTCAATTCAATACAATTCAATTTTATTCAATTCAATTCAATTCAATTCAATTCAATTCAATTCAATTCAATTCAATTCAATTCAATTCAATTCAATTCAATTCAATTCAATTCAATTCAATTCAATTGAATTCAATTCAATTCAATTCAATTCAATTCAATTCAATTCAATTCAATTCAATTGCGTTGATCTGATAGGCATTGGTTTGAATTATACTGAATTGAATTAAATGTAATTGAATTGGATTGCATTGGATTGATTTAAATTGAGTTGAGTTGATTTGAATTGAATTGAATTCAATTGAAGAAAGTTGAATTGAAGTGAACTGAATTGAATTGAATTCAATAGAACAACGTTGAACTGAATTGAACTGAATTGAATTCAGTTGAAGTAAAGTGAATTGAATTGTCTTGGTGGATCTGTATTGATTTGAATTGAATTGAAGTGAATTGAAATGAAATGAACTGAACTGAATGGAATTGACCTGAATTGAACTGAACTAAACTGAACTGAAGTGAAGTGAATTTCTGAAAACTTGAATTGAATTTAATTAATTTGAAAAGGATTGTGTTGAATCAATGGTATTGAATTGAATGGAACTGAATTGCATTGAATTGAATTGAATCAAATTAAATTAATTTAATAGAAATGAATAATGGTATTGAAATGAATTAAATGGAACTGAGTTGAATTGAATTGAATGGAACTGAAGTGTCGAATTTAATTGAATTTGTTTACCTTGTTGCAACCCCTGCCGTAATATGGGCTGGTTGAGCTGGTGCTAGGACGTTCCGGCAACTGGTGTCCCTGGGTGTTGTTTGAATTGCTGGGGCCGCTGCTACACAGTGGCTGACTCCAAGCGCACGCACTGTTTGTTGCTGTACGATGGTTGTTGTTGGTGCTGATATGATGGTGGCCCTTGTGGACGACTGTCCCGCACTTTATTTAAATTCCCGAAACCACCAAATAAAAACACTGACTTTTTAATGATTTTAAAACAATTTATTTGCCCGTTCGTCTGCGGTTGCTTTCTTTGTTGATTTTTTAGTACAATAAAAACAAGAAGAAGCACTGAAGTAAGCGAGACGCCAATGCCACTCGCTAAAATTTCACGGCTCCAACTCTTCTGGTGGAAAGGGCGATCATTAGGGCTGTTCACGATAACAGAATTGATGAAATGAGATTTAATTGAGCTGACAGGAGCGCAACTGAACTGAATGGAGTGGAATTGAATTGGATTGAATTGAGTTGAACCGAATTGAATTGATGAATTTGAATTGAACTGAACCGAACTCAGTTGCACTGAATAGAATTGAATTGAATTTAATTTAATTGAATTGAATTGAATTGAATTGAATTGAATTGAATTGAATTGAAGTGAATTCATTTAAATTGAATCGAATTAAATTGAAGTTAATTCATTTGAGTTGAATTGAATTTAATCGAATTGAATTGAATTGAATGCAATTGAATAGAATTGAATTGAGTTCAGCTTAAGTGATTTGCATTTAATTTAATCGAATGGATTTAAATTGATCTGAATTTAATTGAATTGCATTGAATTGAATTGCTAACCTTCATTTATGCTTCGATAAAGAATGAGTGAAAAAAAAAAACAATTTAATTTAATTGAATTGAAATGAGTTGAATTGAGTTGAATTTCATTGAGTTGAATTGAATAACGTTAAGTTGAATTGAATTGAATTATGTTGAAATGAGTTGAGTTGAATTGAGTTGAATTGACTTGAGTTGATGTGAGTTAAGTTGAGTTGAGTTGAATGGAATTGAATCGAAATGAACTATGTTGTACTGATTAGCCGATGAGAAAAATCCTGTCTTACGTTGTTCGAGAAATACATTTTATAAAAAATTGACAAACGGTTATTAGTATTGAAACATGTGAACAACCTCTAATAGCAGCCTCTAATTCGCCTTTTATTACCCCTAGTCTGGTAGTGACAAGCTCTAGATTCCGTTATGGCAACTTCTAAAATTGGGTACAGCTAATTCAGTATTCCCTGCCGAATTTGTTTGCGCCTATTCTACCATGATAGTATGTCAAAATCGCCGATTCTGGACAGACGCCGAGAAGGCTGAAAGTCCTAATGAGTCTGTCTAACCTGCATCTTGCTATTCTATTCCTGCACTCAGCCGCCATTACACAGTAGTGTTGATTTATTCGCCTTCTAAGAAGATAGAGAAATAAGTCACTCAGTACCCACGCACAAGCTCCAACAGCGCGACAAAATCGTTACTTCAGGTCTTATAAGTAGTTTCATAAAATCATCAATTGAGCAAAATATTAACAAATACAGTATTCAAGAGAATATAGCTAAAAGGTGGCCGAGTTTTCGCCAAATCCTCGTCTTTTCCTTTACCTATATGCGAGTTTTTAACAAAACTTTTAAACGAAATCAGTTCCATTGAAATATGTATGTCAGTTGCTAGTTTACCATGTCAAGGAAAATCGGCCATATTCTTGATTAGTCCCAAGTACAAAATTCTACTATCACCGAAAATTTGTCAGTCTCCAAGTTAATGTTTGCTAGAGTTTGCGGCAAAAATGCTTAAATATATTGCAAAATCTCTCTCCCTCCATCCATACAAATTAATGCCTTCTATAATATATAGCGAAAGCCTATGTTGTCTGTACAACTTAGTCGATGCGACTGATAATGATAATGAGTTTAATATACTATAACAATTATAATTGTTACTGGCGTTGGACAACTTTAATTTAATATGGCTTGAGCTTCCCGCTGGTTAAACATCACATTTGGGAATTTTGTTTATATTTTTTAAATTATAAAAATGTTAGTTTTTACCGCCCTCTTTTGTGTGCATTTTACCACTTTATTTTATATATTTCTATTGTTGCTTCTGAGGGATTGGCGTGAAAATTGAGGCTGATCCCAAAACAATTTATTTTGTTGAAAAATCAATCAAAAAGTAATTGTACCACTGGTATTGCTCGATGCTTAATGTGAACACAATACAACCGAGCATAAAGTTTGTATGACTGTACAACATTAGGGTGAATCACCATAGGAAAAGGCCGAAATGAAATGAATGCCGATAGATTTGAGGATATCTTCCTTAATTTGTTATACATATCAGTCCTACATTTCAAGTTGGCTTTTATGTGCCAGCCCAATGTGCACAAAAACAGATGCTGATCCGTTTCGAACTCGTTATGAGTTCGTAAAACCATAAAAAATGCACACATCTTTATTTCAATTCTCACAAAATATTAATCCAAAATTTAAAATCCAATTTTTTATGGCAAATCCTTTAAAACAATCCAACGTTTTGAATATGATAGTAAATCAAAGTGTTTCTACTGAAATCTATATTATTTGATATTTTTCAATACGATAAACAAACATTAGCATTATCTTCTCATTACTATTTTAATTGTACGAGACACTAAAAATTGATTTAAAAAAGTTAATTTGGCGAATGTTTATTGCAAGCGCTGAAATGATTTAGAACACACCAAATAACTAAATCTCAGGCAACTCCATCGATTTATTCTCTTCCTTCAGGGTGGTTTGCTCTAATGTAAGCGATACATATTTCTATAGGTTGAACAAAAACAATGACTAAACTGAAACACATACATATAAATTGCAAAAAAAAATCGAAATTCAACAAAATATTAGAAAAAAATCCAGGAAACTAAAAACCTCTACAACTAATGACACAATATTAAAACCACAACGAATTGAACGAGCAAAAGTACAGAGATGCTGCCAAATCAAAAAACTAAATATGAAATGAAGTTTTTTCCCACACATCATTCCCGGTGAAAAATTACATAACAATGGCAGTACCCCTAAGGTAATCTCTGCCTCGATGTGTACTGCCCTACTTCGCGCAGAACAATTGAGAGATATTCGTATATGAAAGGGTCAGACCGATAAAGGGAGAAACTGAAGCATATTCACTTTTTAGCGGCGTCATGATGTTTTTTGGTGTGATGTTTTTAAAATATTTGTTAAAATATGTACAAAAATCCCTGGAGCGGTAAAATATCATTGACATAAGGACTATCTAACAAAAGTCGCAGGATACCTGTAGAAGCAAATAGCAAAGATACGACGAAATATTTGCTATGCACAGTCACAGAAAATTTAGACAAAGGAATTAACAGTAACAGATAATCACGATGATAGTAGAGGTTGTCACAACCACGTTAAAGTTTATCCCAACAGCATTAGAGGTTGTCCCAACAGCATTAGAGGATGTCACAACCGAACTAGAGGTCGTCACAACTGCGGTAGAGGTGACCACAACCGCAGTAGAGGTTGTAACAACCGCAGCAGATGTTGTCAAAACCGCAGCAGAGATTGTCACAGCCGCAGTGCAGGTTGTCACAACCGCAGTTGAGGTTGTCACAACCACAATAGAGTTTGTCACAACCGCAGGAGAGGTTGCTAAAACCGCAGCAGAGATTGTCACAACCGCAGTATAACTGTCACAACCCAAGTAAAGGTTGTCACAACCGCAATAGAGGTTGCCACAACCGCAGTAGAGGTTGTCACAACCGCAGTAGAGGTTGTCACAACCATGGTAGAGGTTGTCACAACCGCAACAGAGGTTGTCACAACCGCAGTAGAGGTTGCCACAACTGCATTAAAGGTTGACACAAGCGCAGTAGAGGTTGACACATCCGCATTGGAGGTTGTCACAACTGCATTAGAGGTTGTATAGATGGGCTTGTAAACCCGAGTGTCCCGTTAATACTCTCATCATTTTGCTCATTTCAGACATTCCCAATTTCAGCATGCCTTTTGTTTTGAACCCATCGGCGTCTCCCAATAGGATCTTTGTCATAATTTCCTGACTCCACATGGCTCTGTTTCCGATTCATCCCAACTCATCTTTCTTCAGTCCGAAATCTTTCGCGATCCCCAGGCTCACTGAATGAAGTGTTCTGGCTTTTGTTGCCAAAAACCGATAACTACCAATAACTCCATTGTGTTCCGACACCAGATGATGTTAAGCCTAAATTGCGCGGAATACTCATTAATGTCATTTTTGCAGTCGAGGATCATTCTAGATTTACCTACTTCCGATGGTATTGCCTTAATTGTCATTTGGGTATCCGTGAAGATATTCGCGTTCATTGTGCTCGTAGTGTTGGCCGCTTGAAAGTTCGTATTGTGATCAGGGAGGCGTAGTTAGGTTTCGGTCAGCGGATTTTCAGTGAAAAATCCTAGACCTTTTATTTCCCTTAGCTTTGACCCATCCGTATACTCGCAGAAAAACTCGGTTGATACAGCCGAATTAGCCGCTACCGCATTTAGAAGTTGTCGCAACCTCAATAGAGATTGACACAACATGGCACAACCTCATTAGAGGTTGTCAGAACCTCATTAGAAGTTACCACAGCCGATTTAGAAGTTGTTACAATGGAATTTAGACAACATTTCTCATTTCGCTTTGTCTAGGAGAACGGGAGTCAACGCCATCGTCCTCTATTTGCTGAGCACCCTCATCTATATTGAAGTCTGCTGGTATAAGTAAAACTGAGTAGCGATCTCTACATATTGCCAAAATACTCTGTACATCTGTGACAAGATTCTCGTTCCTTATCTCTACAAAAGTGGGGGCCTGATCCATTTCCGTTTGTTTGACTTTGTACTTTTCGGTAGAATTTACGGGCCTCATTCTTTCTACTATTCGATTCAATTGTCTCACTCTCGTGCTTTCGCCACAACCATTTTTTCTTTCTAAATGAACGGACTGAATCGGTGCCATACATGCAGTGTTCTTTTGCGACGCTCTTCATCGTACCATGGTTTGTCTTTAAGCGATGTTTCGTAACCAAGTACGGTGCATTGGCCGTGGCTCTCGGGGGTAATTCAGTTTCTTTTTCAAACCAACACTCAGGGCATGCCCCTTATAAATGCAGTGCATTGTGTTGTCCAAGGAAAATTGTGGTAGTGGAGGGTGGAAAGAGGGAGTAGTGTCTGTTGACAATTACCTTGAATCTTTGTATGTCACAATTGGTGGGGAAATACACTTGCCGGAAGTTTATTCCACATATGGACTGCACGGCTGAAGATCGAATTTTCTCTATAGTGTGTAGTGCGGTCAACCGGCTACGGTTGAGAGTTAGTATAAAGCCGCGTACTTCGTATAAATATCATCACGTTTGGTATTAGTCAGTGGATGTCCGAGGAACACATACCGTTGAAATATTGATAGTACAGCGGCACGCAACCCACATTTCGACGATGCTCAAGTGAGGCAATAGATTTGGATACCGTACTGTCCCCTATCACCACCGCCGCACTCCTCTGGACTCGGTCGTGAAGCTCCAAAGATGTCCTAGGAGCACCTGCCGATATATGGGAGTTATATTCCATTTTTGGCCTGATGTAGGTAGTGTATA
Organism: Phaonia tiefii; assembly: GCA_963931995.1. Taxonomy (NCBI): domain Eukaryota; kingdom Metazoa; phylum Arthropoda; class Insecta; order Diptera; family Muscidae; genus Phaonia; species Phaonia tiefii. Next base: position 205,726,983 of record OZ008370.1, on the reverse strand, counting down.
TATTGAGAAGATCAGATTGAGTGAAGTGCTTCATGCACCGCTTTAAAAAGCCTAGACACTTCGACACTTCAAATACATGTTTTGCCCAACGGACATCACATTGTATTTTCATGCCCAGAACATCAAGAGCATCTGAGACATCAATATCCACACCTTTCATGGACAATGACGACACACCTGGGTTAGCAATCCCGCTTATGCGACAACAAACAACACTGGGTCTTACCCGCATTAAAATCTACTCTAATCATTCGACCCCATTCAACAATGGACACCAGATTCCGGCCGAGTGTTTCATTCATCGTCCATCATTTGACTTCAATCTCATGAAGACTTGACCTACGGTCGAATAAATAAGAATGACAGAGAGCACTGTCATCCGCAAAAGAGTAGATTGGATTCACACTCTGACTCAGGAGATCGTCAATGAAAATAAGAAAAAGAGAAGAAGAAAGAACAGAGCCCTGTGGTACACCTTCAGGCAATTTATGCTAGTCGGATGAAACCCCATCTACAACAACTCATATAGTGCGACCTCTGAGAAATCTCGATATAAATCGCATTAAGTTATCACCGACACCAAAAGCAGCGAGCTTTGACAAGAGTGCATCATGCCATAATCTATCAAAGGCCTTGGAAATATCAAGATCCACTACCTTACTCTGACCAAGCAGGTGGATGGATCGAATCCACTGTTGCGAAAGGAACGCCAACAGGTCTCCAGTAGATCTCATTATACTCAAGCCATACTGACTATCATTATAAACGTCATTGTACTCAAGATATTTCACAAGATGGTGGTTAACCATGCTCTTCATCTTAGTAGTTCTTATATACACACTGAAAAAAACGGCTTCTGTAACATGTTCTCCCAAACAAATTATACAGGAACCATGCATATGTTTGGAACACACTTGAAACATTCATATGTTTGCAGGTCCCAAACTCACTTGTATTTAAATGCAAACAGTAGCATGTTTACTGGCAAACATGTATGCATTCAAGTGTACACATATGCGTTCTTCACTCCAAGCATGCATACACTTACGTGGAAGCATTCGCGTGTTTCCCCCAAACCTCCATATACTTACGTGGAAACATATGCATATTTCCTCCCAAACATAATAATATTTAGAAGCGAATTACTCTTTGATTTTACATATGATGACATATGACATATGATAGTACATATATACATATATATATGAGCGTGAAGATAGGTTCCGAATCTAACTAGCAAAGACACAAACCACATTAGGTAACAGACGTCTGTTATTGAGTTAACAGACCAAGGTTAAAGTATATAAAGTTAGGTTTACCTACAATTTCACGATTTTTACATAATTTATCCAACATATTTACAGAAAGGCATTACATATAATAAGATTATTCATAAAAGTTTACGAAAACATCAATCTAAGACATAAAAAGGTATCGAGTGCGGAAAATTAATGACTTAAATACAAACATTTTTTCGCAACATTTAGGACCACTGTGCCCAAACGAGACAGACTGCCGCAACCTCACATATACCGTTTGAAAGAGGAGACAACGTGCTTTCATTATATCCATACCATCCTGTCTAATTTCAGAATAGGATTTTTTTGATATTTAGTGTCAAATTGAATTTTAAGGGATTTCTGCCCACTATGTTCGAACGGGAGAAACTGTTGTAACCCGACATATACCCTTAGAAAGGGTTCAGTATTTACTATGGACAAAAATATTTCATACCATTCAGACGAATTTCAGAATCAAATATTTTCCATTATTAGTTTCAGATTCTTTTTTTTGGAATTTTGCCCACTGTGTCGAAAAGGGACATACTGCCATTACCCCACATATACCGTTAGAAAGAATTCAGTCTGTGCTACATGAAAATCTATTCCATAAAATTCAGACTAATTTCAGAATCAAGTATTTTGAAATTTTATTTTTAAAATCTTTTCTCGAAATTTGTCCACTGTATCCAAATGGGACAACCTGCCGGATTCTCACTTATACTAGTAGAAACGTGTCCTCGTGTATTATTCAAAAAACTAGTCCACACAATTCGGAAGAATTTCAGAACTAAGATATTAGAAGTTTTAAATTTTTGATTATGGGTGGGAATTTGCCCACTGTGTCCAAAAGGGACATACTTCCGCGACCACACTCACCATTGGAAAGCATTGACGATTGAATACATTGAACTAAAACCTAATACTTCAGTCAAATTACAAACACTGACTTCATCTGCAGTTTACACGCACATTCAGTAATATTTATGCATATTTAGGAATATTTATTTATGAACACTTACAACATAGACTCTCTTCTCGACCCTCTTTTATTCTCTTGCTCTCTCGAGAGCATAAATAGTGCAACAAACGTAGATATATTTGTATCACAAACAAAGCCACATTTGTGTCACAAATTCATATATTATATCATATTAATCATTAAGTCCTAAACATGTAATATAGAATAGCAAACACACAAGTATGTTGTATTTGCGACACGCTCCAAACACATGATATATTTGCATTCAAACAACAACAACAGATATATATTCCAGCTTGTATATATCTAATTTCGGGTTATGTTTTTGTCAATGTTTGAGCCTCCGAACTCCGGCTATTAGTCTACTTTTGGGTTTATAGAGTTAGATCAATTGGCTTCTGAGTAGACCATATGATGGGCGTTTTTCCATATTTTTATACAGGCTAATATATTTTGAACAGTCTTTGTTACAACAGACGTATTTTCTAGAAGGTCTTTGTACAAGATTTTTAGCTTAGTTTTACTTTCAAACTTGGTTTTCAGAATACTTTTAAATTCATTATTTTCTTAACGGGGAATTTTCCGTCACATCAGCTACGGTAGCAAAAGCTTTACTATCCGCATTATTTTGCTACCCGGGAAATTTAGATCGTTAAACCTTTAAAGTTATTTATTGAATTGTGAGGAACTTTAAAAAGCATCACACAATGAATAAGCCCAACCATGGATTCTTTGTATATTAGTTCACTACTGTTGAAAAATGTGTTCATGTTTTTATGAAAACAATTCATCACACCAAAAATCAACTCTATCTTCGTCAGCCGACTGTAACTTTTATCTTGTGGTATTATTTGTTTGATTGGTGTAGTTGAAGATTGTTGCTGCTCCGTGTTAGATCGGTTTCTAATACCTGATATATGATTGCTAGGAAACCAATATGAAAAATTAAACTCACCGAAAATGTATTGATATAAATTTGAAAAGCAATCTACGAAAATTACTTTTGCTCCTGGGGATTTTAAACAATCTTGCTGCACATCTATTGTTTGCCTGGCCAATCATGAAAAGCATAGCTAGCAAACACCATAATGGGCCATTTATATTTCCTGCCACCTTTCTAACGACCATTATCAGTAACTGTGGAATGGTTCTCGTGTGCCCTCTCCCAAAACCGCCCCCAAAACACAGGTGTGATGATGACAATACCCAAAATCATAACTCATCTGTTTTTACTCCATTTGTTAAGTATTTTTTGTTTTCATCTTCGTTGATGTTTCTTTCGTGCACTGCGGTATTTACTTTGTATAAAAATGGATCGGCGAAATGGCACTAATGGAAATTAAACATTGGGGAAATCAGGCAAGTGATTACAAAAATTCCACCGCCAACAAATAAACAGCGTAGAAAAGCGCGAAACAAATATTGCAATGATTATAAAATTTTTGTTTCACATTTTTCGTAGGAAAATTAATTGAACGGAAAAAATTATTTAAAAAAAAAACAATAGGACACGTCTGCGGTGCCATAAAAGTAGTATGAAATATCTGATAAAATAAATCAACAACTGTTGGGGAAAAAATGTCTATACTGTGTAAACACAATCAGGACAATGGGGTATGCGGTAAATCAAATGATAAAGACTATAACTTGGTGTTAAAGTTTGCATTTTTCACGCTGGAAAAAACGGCCCGTGTAACAATGCGCTGCAACCATGTATATATTTGGAACACCCATATATATACTTACGTGGACGCATTCTTTTCATGAATTGAAGATCTGCTGCTATTTTGTTTCTTTGATGTCTGTTACATTTTTGCTTTCAGCAATTTTTCACAAACAAAACCACATTGGGGTCACAAAAACAAATGTATATTATAACCTATTAATCATTGTATCCCCAAAATATGATATTAAATAGCAAACTCAATGCGTTTGCACACAAGCGGACTATATTTGCGACAAGCTACAAACACGTTATATTAGCATCCAGACAACTAAAGAAGGCAGATTTTTCACAGTGTGGTTTATTATTCTAAATTGTAGCCGCCCAGAACTTTTCTCTTAATATATTTTCACAGACCGTAAGAATCATAAATTCATTGCAACAATTAGTTGACACATCTCTTGAACAAGAGAATGTAGGTTGGATCCCTGTTCTGACTACCTTTCAATTCTTTCCACGACGCTTCTCAAAAAACCATACAACACTTTTAACGACGGTCCTCAAAAAACCGTTCGGAACTGGTGTAAAGCTGTACGGTTCCAATGCGAGTTGTAAACAGCTCCGTGAGAGTTGTAAGTAGCTCAGCCTAGCTGGATAATGACTGGAAAATATTTACTAACTTTTGTTTCTAACTGATGGAATATGATTTTACTATTTACTTTTATAATTTTTGATAAATTTTCAACTATGTAGTGCTTTGTTACTCATAAATGGAAAACTGGAACGGCAAATAAATCTCGCACAAATAGTTAAATCAACTGGAATTTTCATTTGTTGACCTCAATACGAAATACAACAACACAGAACCAGTACAGAAATTTCAGTCGGTTGAACTAAATGAAGCATATGCTGACCCTTACACATCCATTGTGCCTAAGATCCATTAAAAAAATGGTTTCCCATTGTATCCCATGAAGGCATTGGGGAGAGCTTCTAATAACCAGTGCGCTTTTTAGTTCTAACCAGAGTTCGTATTTACCCAACATATGTAACCCATACACATCGTCGTGGGGAGTATGTAATGAACGGTTACCCATTACCCACAGGGAATGGGGAAAATAATGGGTATATAACCACGACGAAAATGGGGACTTACACATCACCCACAGGGTAATGGAGAAAAGAGTAAGTAGCTACCCACGACAAAGGGTTACCCTCAGGGAAATGGGAAAAATAATGGGTAGCTATTCACGGCGATTAATAAATTGTTACCCAGGCTAACCAATCCCCATTTCTGATCGAAAATATGAAAAAATTGGAAAAAATTTCAATATCTCGGAAAAAATACCCAATTTTTGATGGTTGCTAAGGGTGGGTCCAATTCGTATGGAAGAATTTTTTTTTTTTTGAAAAATCGCCAAATAAGAAAACCGCTAAAATATTAAAGTGGCTGTAACTCGGAATCGGTGCGTCCAATCGAAAAAATATTAAAAAACTTTACATCCAGCGTAGCCATTAACCAACGGATGTCTTCAATATGGCTTCACTTCTTTTTAGAAAAATCGCTAAAATTTAAATTTTTCAAACAAAAAATGGCTAAAACGCCCTCGTGTATATATCTTGGAAACGGAGCCTCCAGTCGAAAAAATAACCAAATTTCTAATGGCTTTTCATAAACTGCTCCAATTTGTATGGATGAATTTTTTTTTTCAAAAATCACCAAAATAAGAAAATCGCTAAAATATAAAAGCAGCTATGACTCGGAAACGGTTACCCCCAGAGGATCCTTTAACCAAAGGATGTCTTCAATATGGCATCACTTTTTTTTAAATCGCTAAAACACTAAATTTTTCAAATAAAATCGACAAATCGACAAATAACCAATTTTACCCGGTTTCTAAGGGTTTTATATAAACTGATCCAATTCTTATGGAACAATTTTTTTTGAAAAAATTGCTAAAATAAAAAAAATCGCTAAAATAAACTACCACGAAATATGAACCCTGCTTGTAACTCCCTCATTGGGACCTACAGTTTTACACCGGTTCCGAAAGGTATTTTGGAAAGCTTTTTCATGGCTGAGTAGTCAATAGTATCGCCATTACCAAACGAGGCGTCCGTCATCGAATGGAATGTAAGGAGGTCAGAACAGGGATCGAACCTACGATTTCATGTAAAAGAGCCCGGCAGACTAACATTGCACCACCGAGTGCCTCCCTACGTTCCATTATAAAATGTTTTTGATGTGTTAACATCTATACGCGCGCCTCTAGGGCAGTAAACTATAAATTTAATACATACGCAAGTGTTAGGTTTGTAAGAGTAAATCATCGTTTGTTTGGCAGTCGGTATTGAAAGTGATTATTGGGCGAAATTAAGGCGATCCGATATCGGCGAGCCGAGATTTAAGTGTTTTAATTTGGAGTATTAATTTGGAGTAATATTAAAAAAGTGTTTTATGTTGATCTTCGGTTTTGTCTTATCATCGTTTGTTTGTTCGTTACTTGGCAGTCGGTATTGAAAGTGATTATTGGGCGATTTTCATATAATTTTCCCACGCGATTTTCTCCGGAAATTCATAGCCGATTTTATTAATTTTTGGATTAAAAAGCTAGTGCGGGTTTCGACGAAGAGTTTAGGCCAAAAATTAAGGCGATCCGATATCGGCGAGCCGAGATTTAAGTGTTTTAATTTGGAGTATTAATTTGGAGTAATATTAAAAAAGTGTTTTATGTTGATCTTCGGTTTTGTCTTATCATCGTTTGTTTGTTCGTTGCTTGGCAGTCGGTATTGAAAGTGATTATTGGGCGATTTTCATATAATTTTCCCACGCGATTTTCTCCGGAAATTCATAGCCGATTTTATTAATTTTTGGAATAAAAAGCTTGTCTAGAATACTACATTTCTAGACTTATACTACATAAATTAACTGAATCATCATCTGAAATACATAATTGTAAATATGTTTGAATTCATACCTTAAATATTTTTTTTCAAATATATAAATCCGTCATTGTAAATTGTTAAATATTTCTAAAATAAGTATCTCGGCCTAATTACTTCACACTATTGTGAATTGTTGCTCATTGGAAGGCAACTGCACTTCAAACTACAAATTGTGAAAAAATTAAATTGAAACACAAACTGCAATGTGCATACATTACCGATCAAGCGAACACTTGGATTTTGACACTCGATTGAATTGGTGAGCATCCCCACAATAAATACATCTATAAATTCAACCCTAACCTCTTGTTCTTTTATTTGTCCTCCTACTATATGTTAATTTGCTCTAACATACTCAATCTAATTTGGGTAATTTCTCCGACTCGTGAGAGATTACACAAATGCGACAATAAAAGAATATTTTGATGTGTTAACATCTATACGCGCGCCTCTAGGGCAGTAAACTATAAATTTAATACATACGCAAGTGTTAGGTTTGTAAGAGTAAATCATCGTTTGTTTGTTCGTTGCTTGGCAGTCGGTATTGAAAGTGATTATTGGGCGATTTTCATATAATTTTCCCACGCGATTTTCTCCGGAAATTCATAGCCGATTTTATTAATTTTTGGATTAAAAAGCTAGTGCGGGTTTCGACGAAGAGTTTAGGGCAAAAATTAAGGCGATCCGATATCGGCGAGCCGAGATTGAAGTGTTTTAATTTGGAGTATTAATTTGGAGTAATATTAAAAAAGTATTTTATGTTGATCTTCGGTTATATCGTACGAATATAACAATGTATGTATGTATGTACAAGTGTCTGTTGCTTTGCATTCTTTGACTTTTGTGGGAATAAAACAAAAAGTATTGAGCAAGAAAATAATGACACATGTGCTTGCACTGGGTCTTTAAATAATTTTAAGTATTAATATTATTTAACTGTAACGCCATAATATGATTGAACGCTGTTTCTTATTTTCCAATGTAACATTTACGAATGTGTTCATAGAAATCGAACAGGTACCGTGTAGCAAAAAGGTGTTAACACACCGCCCGTGAGTTCGAACACTCATTGGATTTTTTTTTTGAAGCCGACCAACTTTATCAGTATGGGCGTGACAAATTCCCCATTTTCAATAGCAGAGCTACAATAAGCAATATTATCAAATTCCCAGGTGAATTAGGATCTGTTGTAAGTTTCTGGGGATTTACCATGACGTGGGAGGAACGAAAATGGGAGTGACAAAGTTGTCAACTTCTAATTACTCAATAGTTTTTGACAAAATATTGCTTCGCACAAATTTCATTAAAATCGGTTATTGATGGCTTAGTTAGCTTGCTTAGTGACGGCGGCACTATCAACTATTTTGCCATGAAAATGCTGTTCAAAATACCGGACGGAACTGGTGTAAAACCGGTGTGAGTGTAGAAACTAGAAAGCGGACATATCACTGATTATGAGAAGCTATGTAAAATTCTTCGTAAAATTCTATGTAAAATTCTTCGTCGTCCACAAAAATATATTAATCGAGCGTACGCTGAAATGCAGACATGCTGACATTCCCGCATCTTTTTTTATATTCTATTAATATTTGAATGTCAACAGTTGGTCGTATAGTTTTGTCAAGATATTTGAATGTAATCTTGATGTACACGTGGAGGATGTACGCTGTTTTGTTGAAAAACTGTTCGAAATATGTTAAATATAGCTGTTTATTAAAAGCTTTATGCCTTTCTACACAAAAAGGTTGATGAATTTGCTAAATATGGAGCATTCTGGAATGTACTAGAGGTTAATAGGAGCAACTAAATGACACGTCGTAGTGTCCTACGACCCCTATATATAACCGGATGGTAATGCTTTTAGCGTCAATATGTTTTGAAGCACCGAACAGTTAAAAGCATCGAGTAATAGTGTCAGGATGTCAATAGTGAAAAGATTAATATTGTGTTTATACTAATTTCGTTTTATTAACAAGAAATAAATCCACTTGCCAATTGTGACAGTCGGTGGTGCAATGGATAGAGTGTGCAACTGATGTACACGGGAACATAGGTTCGATTCCTGCTCTGACCACGCTACATTCTCTACATTCTCTAAATTGCAGATATAGTCAGTGTTTGTTATTTTGGTTGATGTTTTACGATTTAGTTTCATGTATTAAGTCGTCAATGGTTCATCGGATGGAGGATATCAAAAACGCTTGATCAGTGAAAAAAAGAATAAACAAGCGCCCGGACGATTAAATGGTTTGTGATGTTTTTTTGTGTATTTGTTTGGTATATATTTATGTGTGCTACCAAAGTGAGAAACGATTTGAGGAAACTAGAAAGGGCAACGACTTGAACCCCTTTTTCTGCCCGATCTTTTACTGAGAACATCGGCACGGCGGACCGTTTTTGAAATATAACAAACAAAAAACACAATAAATTAATGCACACTTGTCTTGCATGAACTAGATTTGTATATAAATGTATTGTATGTGTACCAACGCATAGTGATAACTAATGCGTTGTTGAAAAACGAAAACGTGAGAGACAGCAAAGGAAGGGCGTGGTCAAAATGTTCTACAAAAATTATCGCCATAAAATTTCACTATATGTGTCCGAACACTCCAAAACACAAATCGTATCCCAAGTGCTCGATAAAAGATGAAATATGACAAAATTCATTATATTATGTGGACGATTTTTAATGGAAGCAGCAAAATGACAAAATTCATTATTAACCCCTAGAAGGCAGTTAGTTTTTGCCTATTATCTAGCACTTGGGCTATGATTTGTGTTTTGGAGTGTTCGGACACATATAGTGATATTTTATGGTGAGAACATTTTGACCACGCCCCCCGTCATTTTGGAGCAGTTTTTTGCAAGTTTTTTAAAAAAAAAGAAACAATTATGGTTATACGTGAAAGTTAGACGGTTAATTTGTTCCACAAAAATGTTTAGCTGAATATTTTCTATAAAACTTCTGAACATATTTTGTACCTCAGAAGTAAGGAATACACAATTTTGCATGCCGATATGTTGCAGGAAAGTTCCGAGGGGCGGAAACTTTGACCCGCCCTAAAAAACATTGTGATCAGATCCGGCAAAATTTTTTTTTTGACCTTTGTACCAGAATCCGTTATCAGAACCCTATCATTTTTGTTGGTGTTATTTATAAATTTGGATTTATATTGACAAAATTAATTATAATAAATAATTAAAGAAAAAATAATGCGTTTCCCAATATTATTATGTTTCAACGTAAGTATATGAAGGTTTGGGGGAAACACGCGAATACCTTCACGTAAGAATATGGATGTTTGGGATGAAGCACGCAAATTTTTCCACGTAAAACCATACATATTTGTCAGTAAACATGCTAATATTTGGATTTAAATGCACGTGAGTTTGGGACTTGCTAACATATAAATGTTTGAAGTGTGTTCCAAATATATACTAGGTTCCTGCAGAATATGTCACAGAGGCCTTTTTTCAGCGTGTAGTTAATTAATTTCTGAAATCCAGTTCATTTGTGACTTGAATAAAGTACGAATAGACGCAAAATAATTTCCTAAAACATAAATTAATTTCATCTTTATACATTTCAAGGAACATTTTCTTAAGGAAGACGAAATAATTCTTTTTTCAAGAAAATTATTTTGTCAAGTCAAGTACATTCAGTGTTGGGTTTTTTAATTTGCATAACATTTGAATTTACATTACTTTTTCTAATGGAAATGCAAAAGAATTACATTGTTCGGAATCACAAGTAAAAAATTTGGAATTTGCTTTTGCTAAGGCAATTCCAAAGCAGGCTGTGTTCTCGGATGCCAATTGTAATGAAATATTGAAATGCCTTTAACTATTTTGAATTTGTTTGTTTTTTTATTTTTTTATATACTTACGAACAAGCAATGCTTTCATGAATTAAAGATCTGCTGCTTTTTTCTTTCTTTGTTGTCCGTCACGTTTTGTTTTCAGTAGTTTTCAGCAAACTAAGCCACATCTGGGTCGCAAAAACATATATTATAACCTATTAGTCATTGTGTCCCAAACTTGTTATATTGTATATCAAACACAATGTGTTTGGACACAAGTATACTCTATTTGAGGTAGGCTACAAACACATTAAAAAAAAAAAACACATATTTCAACGAGTAAAAATTTTCGAATCGAATAAGTTTAACGAAAATTACGTTTGCTTAGGTTTTAAATTCTGACGTTGCCAGAAATCTTAGTCCACAACTTATACAACTCATGGAGGGTTCGATATAAGCATATACATAAAACAAAGCTATTTGGGTAAACGAGCTAACAAAAGACGCACCAGAAAACCAGATATAAACACAGGCTAAATACAGATAGCCAGACAGAAGTTCTCATATTAATCAGACGTGAGTGATGGTATAACCGTATAGGTGACCTATTGAAAAGGATACTCACTCACCCATCCTCTTAAATGCTTACAAATACAGGACGTGTTATGGGAGTGTATTCATTTTCCAATTTATAAGATTAACGCATATGATAAAGTAATTTGGATTAAATTTTAATTCAAGTTGCAAATAGAAGAGGGATGAGCGAGCATTCGAACAACACGCTCGGTAAGACCACATGGAAGTGCACGCACACATCAGTACAGCCTTAATACATATGAATGAGTCTCATGCGTAGGTGAGTTTGCATGTGTGTGCGTTACAATTAAAGGAAACGGATATGTTCATATTGTATGATTATTATTTTTACGTGTGACAGTTTTACATTGAAGTTGTTTTAAAATGTAGGCTGTTGTCGTTGTTCTTATTGGCATTTTAATATTTTCAATAACCATAAATTTTGCTATTATTTCTTGTTCACAGTTGATGCAGATACACACGCACACACACACGCACTTACAGCCATATTCAAAACGAAAATGATATTAAATATTTACAATTTGTAAACATATTCGAACACTTGTACGTATAAATTTTTCCACGTGCGTGCATTTACAGGTAAGGGGAGTTTTAAACTGTTTATACTATATGACACCCTACTATAGGGCACTGCCGCACCGTGAAATCGGGTGTGGTGTTCCTAGGCTACTAAAGGCCAAAGCAGTTGTATGTTGTACTTAGCAAATTAATATATCAGTAGATTCAATATATATAGTCATAACTTTGGAACGGTAAGACCTCTCGGCTTCGTTTAGGTCATTTTGGAAAGGTAAGAGGTATGGCTAAGTTACCTGCCATCTGGCTAAGCAAATGGATGTTATGTGAATTTTTTTTCCATTCTTTTCCGAAAGCTCTGTATCTCGGCGATTTGACTTTTTTCTACTTTTTTTTATTGATTCTGAAAGGCCTCTTAAAGACCTTTCCAACAAGCCCAAAAAATCCGACCACTCGCTCAGATGTTACCAACTTTACCCTACTACCCTCCGACAGGCAATCCGAAAATGTTGAACCCGCAGCCATTTCGCACCCTTGCATTTTCGGACATGGTCCTAGTAAGAAGGTTCCTCAGTTTATAGTTTTCAATGGTTAACATTCCTAATATTTGGGACACTTTCACTTGAAACTATTTCACCTGTACTTAAAACCATTCTATGTATATATCACACACTAATACAAAAGAATTATGTCGCAAAATCTTAAAATGTTCAGTAGATGAAAAAAACAGACATTGATAAGTTAAAAATTAATTATAATTTTCAATAATATTTTTTTAACGAAAGGGAAAAGAAAATGACGAAAGATTTGTATAGCGCGTAGAAATTGTTCTTGGTTATTGGAACGAAGTTCCTTATCGGACTAAATGAAAAAAAAAAATTAATAACTTTTTTAACACTATTATGCTACAACCCAGTATTATCAACTATACTGGATACTTTTTCTTTGGTTTGTGTCTAGACTAACATATGTTGAGAAATTTATTGTCTAATTGGAAGTTTTCTAGGTGAAGCCTGTAACCAATACTATATATTGTCGTTTTGAACCCAATAAAAAGTAAATTTAGAAACACCAAACTCAACGAAGCTTAAAGAAAGAAAATTTTCTGAACTAAGTGTCGTTTCTTAAGAAAAGTAAATTATCTCAAAAAAAAAAATACCTATGCACATTCTTAAACAAAGTACTTTTTTACAAAAAGTAAATTTTCTAAAAAAAAAATTTTTTTTAAAATAAGTACCTTTTCTTAAAATACTAAAATTTCTTACAACAAATTGCCTTTTCTTAAATAACTACCTTTTCATTAACGAGTACCTTTTGTTTAGATAAGTACATACTCTTAAAAATGTACCTGTTCTTGAAAAAAAGGACCAATTCCAAATAAATTCCCAATTCAAACAGAAAAAACTTTTCTTCAAAAAAAAATAAAAAATAAATGGTTTCCCATTACATCCCATGAAGGGACAGGGGAGAGCTTCTCACAATCACTTAGCTGTGCGGTCTCCAGTTATCACTCAGTTTTCATTCATGGCTAAATACTCGATAATGTCGCCGTCACTATGCGAGGTGACCGCCGCCGAAAGAAATTTTAAGGTGGTCAGACCAGAGTTCGAACCCAGGATGTCATGAACGAGAGGCACGCACACTACCCCATTGCACCACCGACGGCCAGCTTCAAAAAAATACCTTCTCTTAAAAAAAAAGCTTTTCTTACAAAAATTCCCTTTCTTAAAAGTACATCTTCTTAAAAATAAAATAATACCTGTCTCTTATTGAGATAAGTAGCCTTTCTGACAATAAGTACATTTTCTTAAAAAATAACCTTTACCCAAAAAGAGTACCACTTCTTTAAAAAGTACCTGTGCTTAAAAAACGTACTTCGTTATAAAAAAATGCATCCTCTTATGGCTTTTTCTTCCAGAAAGTACCTATTCTTGAAAAAAGTACCAATTCTAAAAAAAAATCCCGTTTCTTAAAGAAACATTTTTTTTCAAAAAAATTTATTTTTTTATAAAAATTTCTTTTCTTAAAAGTACATTTTCTTAAAAATAAAATAATACCTTTTCTTTATTTTCTTGAGATAAGTAGCCTTTCTGAAAATAAATAAATTTTCTTACAAAACTTACCTTTTTGTAAAAAGAGAACCACTTCTCTACCTGTTCTTGAAAAAAGTACTTCTTTGTAAAAAGATTCATACTCTTATGGGTTTTTCTCTAGAAAGTGCCCACTCTTGAAAAAAGTACCTATTTTAAAAAATTCCTATTTCTTAAAAAAAAACCTTTTCTTCAAAAAAATACCTTCTCTTAAAAAATACCTTTTCTTACCAAATTCCTATTCTTAAAAGTACATTTTCTTATAAATAAAATAATACCTTTACCTTTCTTGAGATAAGTAGCCTTTCTGAAAATAAGATCATTTTCGTACACAAATAACCATTTCCTGAAGAGAGTACCACGTCTTTAACAAGTACCTCTTCTTAAAAAAGCACTTCTTTGTCCAAAAAAGGTCATACTCTTATGGCTTTTCTTCCAGAAATAACTTCTTAAAAAAATACATTTTCTTAAAAAAAACATTAGCTTTAAATAAAATAAGTACCTCTCTTTAAAAAAAATACCTTTTCGGGAAAATATAATACATATTCTTACAAAAAGGACCTAAAAACATCCTTTTTTTTTGTTCGTAAAAAAAGTTTGTCATTTCACACAAAGCATATTTTCTTAAAGATCCATTTAAATTATCGTATTTTTTAACGGCCGCTTTAGAAGTGTTGGAACTAACTAGTACATAATATATAGCGAAAGAAACTTCGTTCCAACTGTGTGTCCCCTGACACGGCATGAAATTTTTGTGTTTAAGCAAAAAATTAAACTCTGAAAATAATGAGTTATGACTAGAGATGGGAAATGGGTAAATACCCGGTACCAGGGATAAACTGGGTAAAAATCGGTAAGCATCCGAGAATTTATCAAAAAGGTGAGTTAAAACTATGCTGTCGAAAATTTGCTGAACATACACATAGTGCAACAAAATGTCCTTTCATCAAAGGAACACAATAATTGTTGCTTATGATTAATTTCAGTTATTGAAACAAATGCATCCTCTAGCTCATTTCGAATGTCTTTAAGAGCACCATATGCCCGACGAATAATTCGAAAATAGTTATCGATTATGTCATCGGCTCAAATAGTCTTAAGTCAATGTCCTGCATATTCCAAATATCTTCAGATAGTGGCGATGATTATGTTGTAGTATATGAAACGGGTCTTTACTATTCAGCAAGCTATTTAAAAATTGTACCTAGGTGATTCAGCATGTCCTCATATGTGTGTACGTACATCCTCACTTAACAACGACATGATATTCACAGTCTCGTGCTCCCGTTCCCGTTTCCCCTGGTGTACATTTTGATTTGAGATACTTTCTCGTTCACAGTCGGCATGCTGTCAACGGCTTTGAATTCCTGTTCCCGTTTCTAAATCTTCAAGGTTATCTGCCTAAGAGCAAACGAAACCACGCCGCCAGATATTTTAGAAGTGGCGGGGACTCGGTGTTCAAAATGAGCATCGCGTGTCTACGAACATCATCAACCTCTTCCAGTTATCCGATTTTCCAATTGTGCGCTGAAAGTTTGCGATTACTAGCCGTGAGAATATACTCAATTGCCTCCACGTCAGGTGGGCTGGAGGAATGGTCCCTGGGCCTAGATGCGCGGTCCGCTCTCCGAACAATATCTAGTAATATCTTTCCAAAGATGCACTGTAGCAGTCTACCGATCGCTGATCTCCAAACGTCACCAACTTTGCTCGGTCTCGAAACCGGCCTACGTTGCGACATCGTGGAGAATGTCCCGGCGTCTCTCCTTTCTAACCTGAGCGTCTATTGAGACAATGCGTTCACAAAATTTTTGCATTTATCCATTGAAATGATTACACCTTCCTTACCCTGATCAATACCGCAATTACCTGGTTGTCGTTTATAACTTCACTAAAGAACTAAATAATTTAGCCGTTTTCGGCTGTGGATGCTCATTGGTTGAGCGAAACTCCTGCTCCGCTTGCTCCGATGTGGAAGTCACTGTAATATCTTGATTATGAATAAAATTAGGAGCCCATTTCAGAGAATCTCTCTGTCCAGCAGTGATTGTATCCTGGTCGAAAACATCAGTTATTTTGATAATCCTACACTAAAAGAAAATCTTTACATCAAATCGATGATAAATGTTCATCAATTGATAAAATAAATAGAAAAAAGTTGTGGAAAACTATTTGGTTCCAGCAAGATGGAGAAACTGCACGTGAGACCGGTTATGACTGCACCAGACTTGCTGGTGACAACTATGAAACTAGTTTTTAATGAACCAAACGGTTTCAATAATCAAAACGGTTGTCAAATCTATTTATACAATTCAAATCGATTTTGAAGTAAGATTACTGGAACAAGTTTCTACAACTGCGTTCCTCCAACCGTGGGGTTTTAAGCCGGTTTGACCACACAACATAATTTTCAATTCATCAGATTGTTTGATTCCGCATTTGTCAAAACCGGTTACAAATACTGGAATAAAAGACCGGTTCCAATAATCAAATCCGGATTTGCTAACAGTTTTATACCAACTGATTTTTAATTGCAAGTGTTAATCCCGGTTTGTTAAACCGGTCTCTAAAACCGATTATTGTAACCATTTATCATATCCGATTTTATTGAATCGGTTTGAGAACATAAATTTTGTTTTTAGCTCATCTTTTGCAATTTTTATTATTTGGCACAGTTATAAGGCAATTTTGGGGATTTTTCCTCGAGATGGCCTAATTTGCCGCACCATATCATCCTGAATCCGTTGAGCGACTATTTCGTGTTATACCCTACTGTAAGCGCATGGACTTCTACTAGAAGGCACTGGTATCCGAGATGAATATTTTTTTCAGTTAGGTTCAACTTTTGGAAAAAAACAGATAAACACAAATTATAAATTTTTCTAAAATTTTCTAAAAATTAAAAATTTCTTCAAATTAAGAGTTGATTCCCTAGAGAAGTGGAATTTTACTCAAATTTTTACCACATTATATTTAGGTCAATCTAAATCAATGTGCAAAATTTTTATTCAAATGAACTGAGAATTGATAATTTTCTGGTGTACACAAATTTACACCCAAAACTTTGACCATAAGTCGGACAGGCTTCGTTATTCGATTGGGCTAAAATTGTCACCACGTTAGTTTTAGACCAAGTGGCACAAGAATCCGCTTGGTATTTACCAAAAATCCGAAGTTGTTTTTTCGTTCCCACCCTAATGTACATACCATAGATTAGTGCCATCTAGAGCTACCATATTTCTCATCTGACGTTTCGTTTAACACTCTTCGTGGTGCGGTCGGTGCGATAGAGAGTAACTTGGCGTAAATTGGCTTACACCAGGTGGAATTACAAAAACTGTTGACTTAAATTTTTCATATCGGTATGATGAAAAACTGTGAAATTTAAAAGTATTTTGAAAATTTTTGTTAACTTTTATTGTTAGTATATATTTGCGGTGTATTTACATAAAAATTGTAATGCACTAAACGAAATGCACTTGCTGTTTCCTTGTTGGTTGGATTGAGCCATTGTATCTATCTGGTATTATTAAAGCAATACTTTCCAACATGCAACGTCCATGTGCCACCGAACCAAACTTCGTACCGTTGCTGAGAGAAATCGCGACTCTAGATACCATTACTCCATGTATACATGTGCCGATTTCATACTATATAAAAAAAAATGTCTTACGGGTTTGTTTATAATAGAGGTCATGCAAAGTTTCAAATAAAATAAATACATATGTATGTAGAAAAAGTTAAATATCACCACATTTAGAGACGTCTTGAACAGTTGACCCACTGATGAATAGTGGCTTAAGGACGACTTGTGTAAATGACAGAAGGTGACCACCACTATAGAAAAAGTGCGGAAGATTCCTGCTGGCTGTACACCAAATATATGAAAATGTCCGGGGGTGTCAAGAAATTGCTTGTATGGGAGAGGATCGGCATGTCAGCAAAAATTCTGGCATGTCACTTCTAAGTCGCTGAAAATTTTTTTTACCAAAACACTTGCAATGTAATACTAACAGTGTATGAAAGTACAATTGTCAACAAATAATTTCAAACACACTTCAAAACATTCATTGCAGCAATGACACAAAGTTATTGTAGTAATGAAACAAATTCGTTGCAACAATGACTTAAATTCGTTGCACCCATGAAAGAAATTTATAGCAGCAAAGTAGCAAATTCATTGAAGCAATGAAGCAAATACATTACTGTAATGAAACAAAATCATTGCAGCAATGAAATAAATGCATTGCTAAGACGATACGTGTTCATTTGAACAACGACACAAACTCATTGCAGCAACGAAACAAATTCGTTGCATTAATGAAGCAAACTCATTGCAGTAACATCTATACTTTCACCACAGTAACGAAGAATTTCCAGTTGATGAACACAGTTTCATAGCGGAAATGAAACTGTACGTTGGCTCACTTTCGATGGCAAAACTTGTTGGGGTGATAAACGTTTTCATCCCTGTTCAGTGTATTGAGTTATGGCTCTTTCTGGGTTGAGTTATGACTATTTCAGATTGAAAGATTCACATAGAACTATTTTTCAAACAAAAAAAAAAACAATATTAGATCTCCTCTAAATCTCTCGCAGAGTTAGGCGGGCCTTCTCGCAGTAGTCAGCTGGGCTCTCAATAATTTGTAGACTTCAGTTTTGCACCAAATGCATTGAGAATGGTTTATTCAAAAAACGGGGTTTCCAAAAATGCCGGTTTTCTGATTCTTCGAATATTCCGATTTTAGCGAAACCGGATTTCGGTCAAACCGAGGTGTAGAAACCGGTTAATAACCGGTTTCGGTTTTAGAAACAAAATGGACAACTATTCGCTTTATACCTTTCGAAACTGGTGTAAACTGCAGGTCCTTCCTGTCTGTAACTTTTGGGAACATTGACGGTTTCGGCGGCTCCATCCTGATTTTCGAAGAAAAATAGGCCTATGATGCCGCAATGCAAAAACCGCACCCAACAGTAGCTAGTAGTGGACGCATTGGCTTCTTCTCGGCGACGTGTGGATTTTGCGAGCCCCAAATGCGACAATTTTGTTTGTAAACATAACCCCCGAGGTGAAAATGAGCTTCCCCCGGAAATATGATTTTTCCGTAAAAACGCTCAAAATTCTGGGAAAAGAAGTGCGAGAAATGTTCAGTTCTGCGGACGGTGGCGAGTAGGTATTGGCGGGTGCTCGAACACACATTCAGCTAGAACGGCAATAGTTTCCACTGAACGCACCGATCGAGTACGCACACGAGTAGTGTTGTCCAGTAAGGGTACGGATTGACGAATTCGCTTCACACATTGTTACACAAACTGCGTTTATTTCGTAGATTTCTGAAAGCTTGAGCTGAATACAAAGTACTTGGGAAGAAAGTTTTTAATATTTCCCAATGCTTTTTCGTGCGACCACCACCATACCTCTTGTGTTGTCACTAGTTACGGAACTTACATCAAAGTCAGAGTTGGCAGATATGGCTTATATTGCCATTGGACAACTAATCTTTTGTGTCGTCTGATGGGGATAGTAATCATACTGAGTTATGAAAAAAAGCTTTAGATTTGTAATTCTGCGGCGTGACATCAGTTGTGTAAAAACCGAAAAAACCGGTTCTTGGACATTAGCAATTTTTCAAAACCGGTTAACCGGTTTCAGTTTTGAATACACTAATTGAGAAGCATTTTTATGACTATGATGTTTCGATCTTGACAAAGTCCAAATTTTTATCTTGACAAAGTCCAAATTATTATTAATGTCCAAATCATATTAATGAGATACTCAGATGCCAAATGGTTTAACTCCGTATTTCAAAATATTGAGTTTTCAATACAGTTCAAAATAAAACATATGAAGTCTCAATCGTATTTTCCAATGTTTATCACCTTTTGTTTGGTGGACATAGATCAATTACCCAGTGAGCAGCTCAAATGTCAAACCGTTCCACTAAGTATTATACGACTTGTTTTTCAGAGAGGTCTGTTGTCATGCCGCGTGTATAAGATAACTCATTTAGATCATAAATTTATCAAGATAATGGACATGCAAAGACCCGAATATTTTCTACACGCGAATGTTGGCAATATCTATTATAAAAATCAGTATATTCAACAAACTGTTGAGACATTTCTATCAAAATTTTGTCAAATGAAGTCGTTTTCAACAACCATCCTCCAACTCTCTGTGATATTTGTGGTGTCTCTTGAATTTGTTAAAGCGACACCCAAATGGATGACTGCGACCGATGGTCACAAGTATTTGATTGAATGGGACAAACAGGTATTGAAATATAAAATGTACTAAGTTTCGTAAAAACAAGTTTTTTTACAGTACAACTGGATGCAGGCATCCGATTTGTGTGCCCGCCAACAATTGCAACTGTTAGTTATTGACAATAAGGCCAAGAATGACGCCGTAGTTGCCTTATTGAAAGCTGGGTTTCCAAGTAAGTATTCTATTAGATTTTGTGATATGATACATGTGTCTGCTCAGATATTTGGAGAAGTTTGTTGACTTTTATATTTCTATTATTACACCGATCTTCTGTGATGATTCAGATCCCGTTAGCTATTGGATAGGTCATCACGATGAATTCAGCACAGATAAAAATTTGAAACGCCCTTTTTACGACCTTTCATCGGGTGCAAAACTATCATTTGACTACTGGCGCAATGGTGAACCTAATAACAAAAACGGGGCAGAAAATTGTGTACATATCTACACGAATCACGGATGGAATGATGTGGGGTGTACATTTCTTGCGGGATATATTTGTGAAGAACACTATCTGGTGACAAAGCATCTAAACGATATGAAGCAAAAACGAGCGAGCGCAAATTGGATGAATACTGAACTTTCTTATGCTTTTGCTAATAAACAAAAGAATATTGAGCAAATCCATAAAAACACTCAAACTGTCAATGATGACATATTCCAAATGCTGAAACAATCCACTGAGGAACTAATCGATAATACTGAAAATTCCATTAATGACGTCATTCGAGAAAAACCTTATATGGAAGCAGTTATGGCAGATTTGAAAATGTCGCTCAACGTAATTATGGCGAATTTGCATGAAGGCATCTCGCGAGTATCGGATGATGCACGACAGAGTTCCGAAGATCTGCATGTCAAGGCTGAAGCGTTGACTGGTGTTATAACCTCAGAATTTGCAGTGGAGTTGGCAAATAATAAAAACGACATTGATAAACTGTTGGCAAAGTAAAGTGTCAATATTCACAAAATATTAAAAAATTAGTTTCTTTATTAAAAAGCGGCCACAAGTAAGTTAATCTATGGAAACGCCGTTGTAAGGATATTTCACATTGTTCGGTGAAACAGTTTTAACAGCCTTCTTAAAAATGATCCGCAAGCCCAAAAGTATTTACCGCCCCAAGTTGAACCCATAGACATCGCACGACAATGCGGAATTACCCATCACGATTACTCATTACCCCCAGGGTAAACGGGAAAATAATGTTTAGCTACGCACGTCGTTGGGGAACTATCCATCACGATTATCCATTACCCTCAGAGTATTGGGGAAAATAACCCTTCCTCACTTTTGATCGAAAATATGAAAAAATTAAAAAAATTTCTATATCTCCGGAACGGAACGTCCAATCGAAAAATAACCAATTATTGCAGATTACTAAGGGTTGTTCAATTCGTACGGAAGAATTTTTTTTTCGAAAAATCGCCAAAATAAGAAAACGCTAAAATAAAAAAAGTGGCTATAACTCGGAAACGGTGCGTCTAATCGAAAAAATAATACAAATTTTCCATCCATCGGAGGCTTTAACCAATGGGTGTTTTCAATATGGCATCACTTTTTTTTGTAATCACTAAAACCAAACTTTTTCAAACAAAAAATCGCTAAACCACCCTCATTCTAATATCTCGGAAACGGAGCGTCTAATCGACAAAATATCCAATTTTTCTTGGTTCATAAGGGGTTTTCTGAAACTGCTCCAATACGTATGGAAAAATTTTTTTTCAAAAAATCGCCAAAATAAGAAAATCGCCGAATTAAAAAAGTGGCTATAACTCGGAAACGGTGTGTCGAATCGCAAAAATAAAATAAAATTTACCTCCGTCGGAGGCGTTAACCAATCGATGTCTTCAATATGGCATCACTTTAAAAAAAAGCCTGAAACTGAAATTTTTTCAATAAAAAAAGTGATGCCGTTTTCAAGACAACCATTGGTTAAAGCTTCCGATGGAGGTAAAAAATTTATTATAATTGAACGCGCTCGGAAACGGTGCGTCGAATCGCAAAAATAAAAACAAATTTACCTCCATTGGAGGCGTTAACCAGTGGATGTCTTCAAAACCGCATCCCTCTAAAAAAATCGCTAAAACTAAAATTTTTTTAATCAAAAAAGTGTTGCCGTTTTCAAGAGATCCATTGGTTAAAGTTACCGACGAAGGTAATAAATTATTATTGAATTATTATTGAACGCACCGTTTCAGAGTTATAGTCACTTTCATATTTTAGCGATTTTCTAATTTTGGCGATTTTTTCAAAAAAAAAGTCTTCAATACGAATTAGACCACTTGATGAAAAAACCCTTGGAAACCGGCAAAAATTGGTTATATTTTCGATTGGAAGCTCCGTTTCTGAGATATAGAAATTTTTTATAACTATTTCATATTTTCGATCCACAATGGGTTGCTACGGATTATTTTCCCTATTTCCCTGACGGTAATGGGTACTCGTGATGGGTAATTCCCCATCGTCGTGGGTGACTACCCATTATTTTCCCCATTACCTTGTGGTTAGTGGGTAATCGTGATGGGTAATACCCCATCGTCGTGGGTAACTACCCATTATTTTCTCCATTACCCTGATGGGTATGGTAATCGTGATGAGTAATTCCATATAGTCGAGGTTAGCTACCCAATATTTCCCCCTTTTCCCTGAGGGTAATGGGTAATCGTGATGTTTATTCCCCATTTTCATGGGTAGCTACCGATTATTTTCCCCATTTCCCAGTTAACCATGGATAATTCCCCATCATCATGGTTAACTACCCATTATTTTCCAGGTTGCCGTGAGGGTAATGGGTAATCGTGACGAGTAATTCCTCATTGTCGTGGGTAAATACCCATTATTTCCCCCATACCCTGTGGGTAATGGGTAAGTGATCGCTACCCATTCCCCGCGACAATGATAAAGGGTTACTCTGGGTAACGCATTTCCCACGAAATACGAACCCTGGATATGACCCAGTATTCTGCGCCATAAAGCTAGACAGATTGTATGACAGTGTTTTATCTCTTAAGTGCTTGCGTTGCCCAAAATAACAGGCACATTTCCCCGTTTGATTTCTAGGCTGACGCAATTGCTCCTGTTTACGACAGGTCCGAGGTAATTAAATTCGGATTTAACAATGTAACTCTTATGCACATATACTCCTATAACACACACGCGAAGTTGCATTAGGGTGTACCAATAATCTCTGGAATTCTAGCAGTAACAATTAAAAACATCCAGTAGCCATACATTTTCCTGGTATTTTCGTACACTCTGAAAAATAATAGCCCCAGCAAAATATTGCGCGAATAGGTTTCGTGAATTGAAGACCTGCTGCTTTTTGTTTCTTTATTATATATCAGCAGTTTTCAATAAACAATCCCACATTTGGGACACAAATACATATATTATAGCCTATTTATCATTGTGTCCCAAACATGTTATATTGAATAGCAAACACAATGTGTTTGGTCACAAGTATACTATATTTGCGACAACCTACAAACATTGTATCCAAACAACAAAGAAGGAAAAAATATTCGGCGTGTAGTTTGCTTTAATGTCTATTGTGCCGTTTGCACCCTATACAATCTCTGGTAAAATTTTCCGAAATCTGCTTTTCAATTCGTGTCGTTGGATACTTCTCTTAATTTAAAAAAGCATAAATTTTATAATTATATTATTCATGCACGAGGCCATTCTATGTCTCTATTAATAGAGATATAGTTTTCAAGAAGGAGTTTTGGAAATGTGTTCCTATGATTCCTGGCCAACCATATAGCTATTTCAGATCTAGCCACAGATCTTCATCATCGGCTGTTTGGAATGATGCTATTGAAAAATTCATTAACCTAAATGCAAACGAAATCTCATGTGATTTGAGAATTCACCATTATGCAAGTGTTCGAAAAATATCGCACACAACACACACAAGAAAATATTTCCAGAAACTTCTTTACATCTCCAGAGAAGCATCGGTTCCCATTAGACACGATTTTTGTTGTTGCCTAAATGACAACACAATTTGTACATGCAATAACTATTGCATGCGCGATATTCAAAATCATCCCTGATGCATTTAAAGAACATACATTTTCAAATTAGATTTTCAGCCATGTAACTAAACTGAAAAATATCGGGCACAGCAACATATTGCAGGAAACATGTACATGTTTGCAAGCACTGTTTACATGAATTGAAGATCTGATACGTTTTTGTTTATTTGTTGTCTGTCTCGTATTTGTTTTTAGCGGTTTTCAACAAAAAAAACCACATTTGGGTCTCAAAACTATATATTGTAACCTATTAATCATTGTGTCTCAAACATATTATATTGAATAGCAAACACAATGCGTTTGGGCACAAGTACAGTATATTTGCGACAAGCTACAAACACGTTATATTTGCAGCCAAACAACAAAAATAGATAGATTTTTCAGCGGGTATACATTGAAAAAATACGGCCCCTGTAACATTATGGCCGTCGGTGCAACAATGGTTAGCGTGCGCGGCTCCTGTACATAACAACGTGGGTTCGATCCCTGCTCAGGCCACCTAACATTTCTTTCGACAACCGTCACCTCACTTAGTGATGGCGACACTAAAGAGTACTTAACCGTGAAAAAGCTCCTTGAAATACCGTTCGTAGCAGTTGTAAAACTGTAGGTCCTTATCCGTGACTGTAAAATTAGAAAGCGCACAAGCTCACTGCTTGTGAGGAGCTCTCCGCAAACCCTTCATGGGAGGTAGTGGGAAGCAATTTATTTATATAATGTACTCCACTAGGCCTACCACGTGTACTAGATCAATTGATTTGTTTTCGTAGATAATGCTTTTTAGAAGGTTTAACGCCGATTCAAAGAATATGGAAATGTTTAACATTCCCAAACACGAAGAAAACATTTTAACATTCCATGGATTTAGCTCACATTTATTTCGTCCTTACCGACATTACGAACCAGTTCTATATCACTTCTCCACCATCGTAATTGGTATTCATATTATCATTCTGGTTTGTTTATGTTAATTGTATCCTACAATTTTGTTGTTTTTTTTGTTCAACTGAGTTGTTTTTTCATCGCTTCATTTGCATTAAATTCTTGTGGAAAATCATATGAGAAAAATAGGAAAAACAACGCACTTAACCAAATTATATTGGTTAATAGACAATTATGGTAATAAATTTGTTATTTAGAGGAGATAATCGCAATTAAGTGTATATTTTAAATTGTTATATGGCTACTGAAATATTTTGTCATTGAAATTCAAACCATAGAGAGGGGAAAAGTACTATAATGTAAAGAGTTTTATAGTATTCACATATTCATGCGGAAAAACAAATTGTTTGCATATAAATGTATGAGAGTTGTTACTACAAGCTTACAAGGTCACAAGCAATTTTCAAATTGAAAAATGTTGGAAAAATTGGAACAATAGACATTTCGCGACAGCATGAGTAGTTTCGAATTCTGTGACAAGCTCATCATCAGATGCCTAGTCCCTGTACCTGAATTGATTCCATATGTAGATCATCAGTCGTATATATAACGGGAGTTTCAGTAAGATTGTAATTTTTAAATTTAGTCTAACTTTTTTGTGCCAGTGTCAAAACTGAAATTTGGCAGCCGTCACACGATGAAAATCTGTATTTTTTTGTTGTTTGGATGCAAATATAGAGTGTGTTTGGAGCTTGTCGCAAATATAATGTACTTGTATATAAACTCATTGGGTGTGCTATTCAATATTACATGTTTGAGATACAATGATGAATACGTTAGAATATATGTGTTTGCGACCCAAATATATCTGGGTTTGTGATACAAATACAGAAGTGTTTGTTGCACTGTCCATGCTCTCTCGAGAGCAAGACAATAAAAGAGGGACAACGAGAGAGTCTATCCTGCAAATCTGTATTTTTGCATTATTCTCTCAGTCAGTGATTCAGAAATATTCCTGAATGGGCGTGAAAATTGCAGATGTAGTCAGTGTTTCTTATTTTGGCTGTTGTTTTGCGTTTTAATTGCATCTATTCAGTCGTCAATGGTTCATCGGACAGAGGATATCAAAAGCGCTTGATCAGTGGAAAAAGAATATTCGAAGGCACGAACAGTTAAATGGTTAGTGACGTTACTTTGGTTTTTGTGTATGTGTTTCGTATATGTGTAAGTATGTGTCCGAGCCTTTACTGAGAAAACCAGAACGGCTGACCATTTGCCAAATAACTGTAATAAAAAAACACAAGTAATTAAACCACGCTTGGTTTGCATTAACTTGATTTGTATATAAATACATATCTTGTTTGTGTACCAACGCATAGTGATAACCAACGCATAGCTGAAACCTTCTGAAAACAAAAACGTGAGAGACAACAAGGAGAGGAGATGCATACGAGCAGCAGATTCTTATATCATGAAAATAAACAAACAATGCATTCAATGCAAATAAATGTAAAAAGGGCCGTTTTAAATCTGTTAATTTTTTGTATTAATTATTTATAAATGTGGATTAATATTGTTAAAAATAATTATAATAAATAATACATATATGTAGTGAAAACGTGGAATAATTCGTTTCTAATAATAATAATTGGTTTTCAATTACATCCCTTGAAGGAATTGGGGAGAGGTACTCACAACCAGTGAGCTGTGCGCTTTATAGTTTTATACTCACTGACTGGGAACTACAGTTTTACACCGGTTCCGAACGGTATTTTGAGAAGTTTTTTCATGGCTAAGTACTCGCTAGTGTCGCCGTCACTAAGCGAGGTGACCGTCGTCGAAAGAATTTTTATGGTGGTCGGAGCAGGGATCGAATCCAGGGTCTCCTGTACAAAAGGCGCGCACACTAACCATTACATCACCGACGGCCAGAATTTCTAAATATTTTTTTATTTTTTCTAAATATTATTAATTTAGGAGGCAATCCGCAAATGTTTCCACGTAAGTATATGTAAGTTTGGGAGAAACACGCGACTGCCGCCACGTAAGTATATGGATGATTGGGATGAAGAACGCATACGTTTCCACGTAAAAACATACATGTTTGTCAGTAAATATGATACTCATTGCATTTAAATACAAGTAAGTTTGGGACTTGTAAACATATGAATGTTTGAAGTGTGTTCCAAATATATACATGATTCCTGCAGAACATGTTTGGGAAAATATGTTACAGAGACCATTATTTTTCAGCGTGCACATATGTTTATTCCGATCATTAAAAATAGAGGGCTTTACGAAAGAACAACGCGTTATAATTGTGAAAACTTATTACAAAAATTTGGAAAGTTATGCTGAGACCGCTCGCAAACTTCGAAGAATTTTCAGTCGATAAAGTGCACGTAATGTCTCAACCATCCAAAGAGTGGTCAACCAATTTGAAAACACTGGGAGGTGATGAACAGTAAAACTCAAGTACGTCAATGCACCGGTCGGTCTCTTGAAAACATTGCTGCTGTAAACGAGAGTGTCGCCGAAAATCCGAAAACTTTAATTCGGCATCGTTCACAAAATCTTAAAATTTCACGAAGCACTACTTCATGGGTACAAAATTCACCTTGTTTAGGAACTCAAACCAGCAGACCATGAAAAGCGCCGGCAATTCGGTCAATGGGTGATCGAGCAAAAAAAGTTGTCGTCTCCGATGAGCTGCATTTCTTCGTGAATACACAAAATTGTCGAATTTGGGGCTCAAAAAATCCTAATGCAATCCATGCGAAACAAATGCACCCACAAGGATGTCTGGTGTGGATTTAGGTCAGGCGGCGTGATTGGGCCTTACTATTTTGAAGATGAGACCGAAATTGCAGTGACTGTGAACGGCATTCGTTACAGGAACATGATAACGGAGTTCTTGTGGATTCAACTGGACGGCTGGGATCTGGTCGACATATGGTTTCTGCAAGACGTCGCCAGCTGCCACACCGAGCATGAAACAATCGATTTATTGCAGCAGCGATTTCCAGAATAAATTATTTTGAAGAAATTCTGATGTCAACTGACCACCAAGATTATGCGATTCAACGCCGTGCGAGTTTTTTCTTTGGGGTTATGTGTAATTTCGGGTTTATGTGAATAAACCAGAAACAAGTCCTGATACCAAATTCGAGATTCAACGTGTCATTGGTGAGATACAGCCATATCTCTGTGAAAAAATCATGGAAAATTTAATGGAAAGAGTAATGGCCTGTCATCGGAGCCGTGGGTGCCATTTGACGGATATTTTAAGCCACACATAATCAGAACATGTCTTCTTGACAATGCAATAAGAAAATCAAAACCATCTCAAAAAGTACTTAATTTTATTTTAAAATGAAAAAGTGCATTCTTTCTGAGGCACCCTTTACAAAGTCTAATATTACTTTACCCACGCGAATTAATTGCAAATGTGTAAATTTGAAAATTTTCCGAAATTGTAGAAGCAAAATTCTTAACAGTCTTGATGACTTTTCCCAAGTGTTGTAATAAATGTAGGAACTGCATTTATAGGGCAATATAAATCTAATTATTTAAACTCAGTTAGCTATGACTCTACAGACCTGGTATTAGGTACTGTTAAACTTGATCTCCAAGACGCTAATGAAAATCAGTTCTTTATAATGTTGCTAAAGTTGCTAGATTGACTCATAAACTGAGTGGAACGAAAATTGGTCAACTACATGCAAATTCATTGTGATTTCGATTTACAAACGAATGTGTAACAGAAATCGAATGGATGCCTGAAATGGATGCCAAATGACTTGATTAGCAATATTTCGAATTCAATTGTATCTTTAATTAGACTACAAGTCATTTGTGGAGGGGCTAACAAATTATACTAGTATATCAATTTTAATAACCCCGAAATGATTTTTTACCTTTTGTTAAAAGGATATAACTTACCTCAATGATGACGATATGGATACTTTCACTCTTGACAAGAGCTCATAAATTAATATTATCTTACTCATGTATAATCATGATTAACTCATATGCAAATATCACTCCTCCTTAATATCGTCCTTTTAGATGAAAAAAAAGATTGAGGGAGGGCTGGCAAAATCCAGCACAATACAAATTAAAGGTAAACATACAAAATAAAAGGTAAATTGACTCATTTTACGGTTGAAGTGAAAAGTGACAAGCGTCAAATGACCAACCACCACCCAACGATCAAATGAACAAATGACTGATTGTGACAAATTAAAATTATTATTATGTCAAATTAGTGTAACATATTGTAACTTTTGCCTGCGTTTGTTATTGTTGTTGTTGGGTATGTTGTTGTTTGTCGACGTTGTTGTTATTGTTATAATGAGGAATTAATTATGTAAAATAAAAATTAATATTTATGTAGGAGATACACATGACATCTTTAGTTTTATCAATTATAAATTTCATTACGGCAGAGTACTAAGCATTCATCATCTGAAAAAATTAATTGCAGGGTTGACTGTCAAAGAGTTTTACGCGTTTTTGTAAGAGATTCCACTGCTGAAGTCATGATCCAAGAAATTGAGATTTGCTCTTAGGTAACTCGGCTGAGTAATTAACTGAGCTATTCGATGAACTAACTCATCATCATCATATACACATCACCATCATCGGTGGACGTTGACCCAGGGTGTGGTACTAGGTCTTCCAAATCCATTTCTGGCTGTATGGTATAGATTTTTGTAGCGACTGGAATCGGCAAAATTCGTTGGGAGGAACTGGTCTTATAACTGAAGGGATATTAGGATACTGAATTTTGTGCTTACTTTTGCTAGAGAACCCGACGGTGAAAGTCATTCAAAAGTAACAATGTGTGAAATGACAGCGAGGTTCGCGTCAAACCATGGGCACGGAAAATGGCATTGATATACGGGTGCTTTTCAGAAATTTGGGCAAGCTACTGTAATAGGGAGTGCAGCAGAACTTTGGAGTAAAGATGGGGAAAGGGGAAATACCCGGTAAAATGGGTAAAAATTAGTAAATACCCAGGTGGGCACGCAAAAACTTTTCCACCATGTAGAAGGAGATATTTCTTGTATGGAGCTCCACACAAATCCTATCTAGCTTTATAGTTTTCTAGGTCCACCATTACATTTTTATTGAAACTGGTGCCCATGTTATAAAAAAAACTTTATCGAAATTAGATAATCGGATGTAGTTAAGTCGTGAGCTTGACTATTGGGGTCCAGGGAACTAGTAGCCAAATATATTGGTTTAAAGGACATTTTCATCCTTTATTCAAAAACAGACAATAATCCTTTTTTGCCATTATCATCAATTTCAGTTATTGCTATAAATGCATCTCGTAGCTTATTTTGAATGTCTTCAAAAGTAAAATATACATGATGAATCCTATATTGGTTGGATTCGAAAAAAATTATAAATACATTGTGACATCGGTTAAAATAGTGGTAAATGCAAGTTCAACATATTCCAAAAGTCTTCACATAGTAAAGATGATTTTGTTGTACACTGAAGGGAAAAGCATCGTCACAGGGATGAAAATGTTCATCACACCAACAACTTTGTCATCGAAAGTGAGCTAACGTACAGATTAATTTCCGCTACGAAAATATGTTTATCAATTGCAAATTGTTCGTCACTGCGATGAAAGCATGTATGTTGCTGCAATGAATTTGATTCATTATTCCACCGAATTTGTTTGGTTGCTGCAATGAGTTTGATTCATTATTGCAATGAATAACTATCGTTCTTGCAATGAATTTATTTCATTGCTGCAAAGAATTTGTCTCATTACATCAATGAAGTTTCATGCTTAAATTTCATGCACTTACATTTTTTTAGTCCAGTTTTAACCCAGATTTCTACAAATTTGAAATTAAATAAAATTGTTGCGAGAACGAAAATTAAGTGGTTGTAGTAACGAAATGAAAAATTGTTAAAAAAATTATGTAGGAAATGACTCGTTGCAGCGACTACTAAATTGTCGGATATACGAGAGAGTTTTCATTGTAGCCACGCAAAAACTTTAACGAAAATGTTTCATCCATGCGACGAAGCGTTATTCTTTCAGTGTAGCTGAAGCGGAACTTTACGGTTTATCAAGCTCTAAAAACATGTTACGTAGCCGCTCATAACAGGAAGCTTTAATCGTTCTTCCAATCATTTCTCTTTGCAGATTTTAGAAAATATCGACGAGAAAACTTTATTGTATTTTATTGTTTTTATTATTTCAATAACTAATAAAAAAACAGTTCTTTAACGTAGAACATTTTAAGAAATCATCGCTTATTAAATTGAGGCAATGTGCTACACAATTTAGAGGTACATCCTAAACTTCATTACGTGCACCTTGCTCATTTCTTGCCAGATAAAACTACGAAACTTTTGTTCGCCCTATTCCTCCATAACGTTCATAATTTCTTTAGTGAGATAAGCACAAGTGTGATTGTTACTTTCCACTGCTAAACTGCGAATAAAAACAATCTCTGGCTTAGAAATTAGAAAATGTATCACACCTTCACTACGAATGTTGCTCCACCCAATACACTGCAGACGCAAGTATATTGCTGACTTCAGTTGCATAGTAATATCGTTTGACGTTTCATTATACAATTTGTTTAAATACTTACTGGAAATTTCCTTTCCATTTGGCAACTTATATGAAGGTTGCAATTCTTTGAGAATGATATTGATTCTGATTCAAGATATTCGGATTCAAGAGGTCGTTTCACATAAGAATCATTAGAACTAGTGTCGGGGCCGACTTTCATCCAGAGCAGTGTAATTAAGTCGCGACCAAGACTTGTGGTACAATTTCAGTCTGTCTCTTATAGTCAAACATGTGCATAATCATGTTTTATTAAAAACATTGTTGTTAGTAAATTTTTTCTTTGTTTATATTATTTTTTAACACGGAATGAAACGCGAAGAGTACTGAATGTGTATGGTGTTATCCAAATGTGGTCAATACTTCGTAGTTGTATCTCATAACGTAATACAATTTCAGGAATTGCTTAAGAAGTTTATATGATTAAATGGATTACAATTTTTCTTAAATTAAATCGGCCTCAATCAAACATTTTCGATTGATCAAGAATAGAAAAAAAGGAAGTTGAGCCATGTGGATACATGTAAACGAGCAGCAATACACTTGTTGTGATTACTTGTACACGCTGAAAAACCTGTCTTTCTTTTGTTTGGGTGCAAATGTAATGTGTTTGTAGCTTGTCGCCAATATAGTATACCCGTATCCAACAAAAATTAGTTTGCTCTACAATAATACATGTTGGAGACACAATTATTAATAGGTTAAAATATGTTTTTTTTTTTGACCCAAAAGTGGCTTTGTTTGTTGAAAACTACTGGAAACAATAATGTGACAGACAACAAAGAAACAAAAAAGCAGAATATCTTCAATTGCATATGCTTCCATGCATATTCATGGTCGTTGCTGAGCCCCTTTTTTCGGCGTGAACATTTAAGATTCGAAACTGTTCAACCTTAAGTGATAAATAAATATATTCTAAATATGCTTACATTAATATTCAAAAATTAAAACTATTATAAATTAACTAACTAAAGTATAATTCGAGTCAAATATAATACGAGTTTATATTCTTCCAACAAACATAGTATATTTACATGCGAACATATTATAATTCACGTCAAAGATAAATATTCCTTATAAACAAATTGTATACTTAGAATTAAATACAGTTTACTTCCACATAGTGAATTTCAAGGGAATCAAAAAAACTTCGCTCTACAGAAATTTCGTAACATGGAGATGTTTGAAAAAATTATGTTTTTATATTGATTCTTATTTTAAATAATGATTCAATTTTGATTGCATTTGATTTTGATTTTTCCACTTTTCCTCCACAATAAAAACTTCAATCAAGTTATGAGAAGCAAATATGTATAAGGTCAGGCGCGATATTTCTCATATCCACAAAGTTGCGCAGTGCATACTACAACTACTGATGAACTTTACTGAAATGTGTGAACCTCCTTTACTATTGCAGCGAAGTCTTGCTCACTTGAATCTGGAAGTTAAGAAATAATATTCAGAATACATTTGTTGGCAATCATTTTAAAGGTATAAGACCTAACATATCCAGAACTCCACAATTTTGCAGAATATTTTCGTCAGAAGGAGTCATTTTACAGACCACCAGACAGGTATTTTTGTATATCAAATTCGGCAGTTCTTTCGCCAACAAATTCATTACGAACTTGTATGCTCGCGTCAACACTTATACCGTGCCGTTTTTTGATTTATCAAACTCTAAGTTTCCCAATGGTTCAACGAATTCTTTGGCCTTCTCTCTCATAAATGATACGGTTAGAGGAATATTTCGTACGTGTATAGCTATTGTCCATTTCAGCATGGCCTCATCAACATCTTCGTAAAGACGGGTGCGAAACCTTTTGTGTTTAGAGCTGAATGTTCTCCGTCTGCCTTTTTTTTTAAACTAAGCTTTTTTATATTAAAAATGTTGATGATAGACGGTGGAATTCCAAACCGTGCAGCAATTTATTTGTTCTTCTTTTCAACTGCACTGATTTTTAAGAGTAGGTACATACCTCAAGAAAAGTTATTTTGATTTACAAAAAAGGTATGTACTCCTTAAAGAAAAGGTAGTTTTTTAAGAAAAGGCAAAACTTTTTAAGAAAACGTACTTGTTTAAGAATATCAATAGGTATTTTTATTAAGAAAATTTACTCCGGAAAATTTTCTTTTTCACTTAAGAAAATGTTATCTTTGAACACTTCTTTCACTTTTCTAAATTTACTTTTTATTCGGTTCAAAACTACGATATGTAATAAACAGGCTCCACCTAGAAAATTTCCCATTAAACAAGAAATATCCCTCCATATGTTAGTCTAGACACAAACCAAACCAAAATTACGATTGTAGGAGTGTAAGAATAAGTGTGCTGCCAAATGTAATTCCATGCTTAGGGTTATATTTCACGGATTTGCCAGTCTTGCACTTTGGCTTTCAAAAATTTACTTTTTATTGGGTTCAAAACTACAATATGTAATTCACAGGCTCCACCTAGAAAACTTCCCTTTGAACGTAACCAAAAGTACTCAATGTAGTTGATAATAATGGGTTGTAATAAAGTAGTTAAAAAAGTTGTTCACAACTTTTCATTTAGCCCCCATCCCGCAACGTGCGATAAGGAACTTCATTCCAAGAGCCATAAGATTATGCATTTTTCTTTTACAACGAGGTACTTTTTTAAGAACGGGTACTTTTAAAAGAAGTGGTAGACTTTTTAAGCAAAGTACATTTTTGTAAGAAAATTTTCTTATTTTGGGAAAGGCTACTTATCTCAAGAAAAGAAAAGGCATTATTTTATTTTTAAGAAAATGTACTTTTAAGAAAAGTATTTTTTGTAAGAAACGGTAGTATGGTAAGTACTTAGCTCAAGAAAAGTTCACAAAAAAGATACACTTTAAAGAAAATAGTTTTCTAAGAAAAGGCAATTTGTTGTAACAAAATTTACTTTTTTACTTTTTCTCACAAAAATTACTTTTTTTAAGAAACAGCACTTTTTGTAAGAAAATTTACTTTTTTTAAGCAAAGGTACTTCTTTAAGATACAGTATTTTTTTTAAGAAAATTTACTTTGTTTAAGAATATATATACAAAGTGGCGAAAAGTAATCCTCCTATCAGAAAATGCTATAAATTTTGCGATTGGCCCCTAATGTCAGTTCTGTTTTGACATTTGTGTAGTAAACACATGCGAAATACACGTTAATAAACAATGTTACGCTACACTGCTCCAGAACGCGGAATATTGCTGACTATTTATTTGACCAATAATCGGTCGGTGACTTTGGCATAACGTGAATTTCGTCGCAGATTTCCTGGCCGTCCAACGCCTACTGGTGAAACACTGCGACGTTTAGCCGCTCGCCTCGAAGAGACTGGCACAACACGAGATGCTGCCAGGCGTGGCAGACCCCGGAGTAGCCGTTCTGCAGAGAATATTGCTGCTGTAGCCGAGGATGTCATGGAAGCGCCGTCGAAATCGACCAGACGACGTGCCACGAAAATGGGTATCAGTCGACGGTCTTTACAGCGAATTTTGGTACAAGATTTGAAGATGTTTCCGTACAAAGTCCAGACGGTGCATCAGGTGTTAGCTGCTGACCGCCAATCGCGTCTAACATACGCTCAAGCCATCCTTAATCACCACCAAGAGGAAGATGATTTTTCATCAAAAATAATCATGAGTGATGAGGCCCATTTCCATCTTAGCGGGTACGCAAATAAGCAAAATTTACGCTTCTGGGGCACTGAAAATCCGCGTGTAACCCACGAAGAGCCATTACACCCGCTCAAAGTCACTGTATGGTCTGCTGTTTTCGCTGGAGGAGTCAAAATGCCATAAAAAGGGCTCAAATGACAATCAACTGTGGCGGCGGCCATTTACATGACATCATATTCTCGACTTGATGTAAAAAAAATTAAAAGACCAAATAAAAATAATCCAAAAGAAGAATCAAAGTTTTTAATTTTTTTTTTAAATTACAGCCAAAAAACATCGGAAATTTACTTTTGCGCCACCTTGTATATATAGTAATTTGTTTTGAGAAAATTTACTTTTTTTTAAAAAAAATTTACTTTTTTTTAAGAAAAGCTACTTTTTAAGAAAATATTCTTTTTAAACTTCTTTAACTTTGGCTTTTTTAAATTTACTTTTTTTGGGTTCAAAAATACAATGCATACTAAATACACTGTGCGACACCAAAAAAAATGATGAGGTTCTGTCATCGAATTCTGGTAGAAAGGTCTAAAAAAAATATACGAGTATCGGCGTTTTGCCAGTTCAGATCAGAATTTTTTTTAGAGCGGTTCAAAGTTGCCGCACCTCGGAACTTTCCTGCAACATATCGGATCAGATCTGTCAAAACGCCGATATACGTATATTTTTTTTAGTTCATTCTCCCAGAATCCGTTGGCAGAACCCCATCATTTTGTAAAAAAAATCTAATTTTGTCTCATAGTGATATTGGTTACAGGCTCCACCTAGAAAACTTCACAGTAATTCTACTTCACATCTACTTAGTCTAGACACAAACCAAAGCTAAAGTACCCAATGTAGTTGATAATACTGGGTTGTAGCATAATAGTGTTAAAACAAAGGTTCTTTAATTTTGTTTCATTTAGCCCCCATCTCGCAACGTGCGATAAGGAATTTCGCTCCAAAAATCGTAGTAAATAAATATATACGCTATAAGGGATTTCGTCATAAGTTAGTATTTCATAGCCAAAATATTACTTTTTTTTTAAATAATATCCCTGAATTCACAGTAAGGATAGTCTATTGTAAACGACAATTTTCATAAATCACCCTAAAAATATAACCTTTCCAAACACACAATGAACTTGTGAAGCGTAACATGAATGTCATTAAGTTACTAGTGCATATTACCATTGCCTCCTCTTAGAATACCATTACATCCCGAAAAAGGACACCCGAATGGCATAACAACTTTGACAAATATATTTTCAAGCAAGGTTTCCGAAGGACCTATTTTAATACTTCGTTAATTTTTGTGTTAACTTCATTAGAAAACTGTTTACATTTACTCCCCATGAAATCATCATTTGTCTTCTGAGCTGTGTTTTTTCCTTAACACAAATTCCTTGATTGCACGCAACCAAAATTGTCCTCAACGACGACAATAATATTGTGATGCCATAACGTAAACAAAAGTCCTTTATTTTCTTCACTTTTCGTTTGTCCAGAATTTGCATCCCTCGTCATTTAAATATTTTTGCCAATAATTTATGAGAAACCGTAGACGCAAAAAAGGCATATTCTTTTGTTTACTTTTGTGTGACCAACAATCGACGGCAACACAAAAAGGATGCAACCAAAAAGGATAACAACGACATTAGGGGATTATTTGTACAATCAACAAACAAACAATGAAACTGCCAGAATTTTAAAAGAAAAGTTTGAAAATTTGTCAAGACTCTCAATAAAAAAATTACCCACAAATGCTGATGTTAAATAAAAACAAATGATTTTAGGGCGTTTCTCATTTGATTAGAATTGAGACAAATTTGAAGGG
This sequence comes from Phaonia tiefii, assembly GCA_963931995.1. Lineage (NCBI taxonomy): Eukaryota > Metazoa > Arthropoda > Insecta > Diptera > Muscidae > Phaonia > Phaonia tiefii. Next base: position 205,689,824 of record OZ008370.1, on the reverse strand, counting down.
ACGATGGATTCTGCAGGAAACCATACCTTAACCAACAAAATATATTCACTTGAATTGCAAAGGACAAATAGACGAGATAGTGTTGCAAGGGATGGCAGCAGTAAAGTTGACACCCATCTTGTTTTATTATTGTGGTTTAATGTGTTTGTGCCAAAAGTAAATTTTACAATTTAATTCAACTCGGGTTTTATCGAAAATTATAATAATAATAAATAAATTTAGTTTGTTATAAGTTCCCAACATTTGCAAATTAAGGTAACTAATAATGGAAATCTGCTACTGTTATTAACCCAAACGAAAATTATAGTTAATTCCTTTTAGTCATCAATTGAGAAAGAGAAAACAAAAATAATATTACAAAATAAAAAGTCGATAAAATTTCCCGGTATAAATAAAATAAAATAAATAAAAAGTAAATAGTTCCCATTACATACCATTTTTTCGGTCACTAAGTGGGACGTTCAGTTTTACACCGGTTCCGAACGGTGTTTGTAGAAGCTTTTTCATGGCTAAATACTCGATAGTGTCGCCGTCACTAAGCGAGGTGACCGCCGTCGAAAGAAATGGTCTGAGCAGGGATCGAACCTACGTTCTCATGTACAAGAGTCGCGCGCCCTAACCATTGCACCACCGACGGCCAATAAATAAAATATAAGAAGTGAAATTGACATATAGGAATTGAAAGGGTAAAGAAAAGATGGACAGGAATAGATCATTTGTTCGTTTTTCTGCAGATAATTCGGAATGGTACCCTACGACCAAACCTGGTAGGATTTGGTTGACAAATATATGCCACAGCTCGGTGAGACTAAGTGGAACGAAAATGCGAATGGAACCTACGGAAAATTTACAGTAGAAACAAAATCAAAAGTTAGGCAACGGTTCCAATTTTAGTGATGGCAGAGGTACTCAACTTAGGGCTCCAATTGTGCAATCCCAGTTTGGGAAACATAGCAATTACTTTGGATATAAGTTTCCAATATGTATCAATGCTGTTCAAGCGTAAAGCGACTCATTTCGGTCCGCGGAGGCAGGATACGGACTAATAAACAATATTTAGAACAGAACATGGTAAAACTTGTTATTTCGAATAAGAAATTAAGTTTGGTTAATTTTATTGAATTTTATTTATACAGGGTGTCCCCTAAACTTTTGTCTAAACTTAAGCACGTGATAGCTGAGAACAAAAGCTACAATGTTTGTTCTTACGCCAATTGCCTAGGTGGCTTCCTTTTTGGAGATATTCGTGTTTAAAATAATTGCATTTTTGAATGCATTTTCAATAAATGCATAATCTACTTTTTAAATGAAAAAGAAATATCATTGAAAATTGCTTCAAAATTGATTTTAAATCAAATGCGACAGGAAATTACTATTTATACAACTACAACTGAAATAAGAGACCGCTTATCTAAGTGCATAACGCACCAAGGCTCTCATTTTGAAAATTTTCGTTAATTGAAAACATTTAAAAAAAAAATTCGTTTTCATTTCAAACGAAAAAATAAATTATTTAAAATCAATTTTGAAGCAATTTTGAATGATATTTCTTTTTCATTTAAAAAGTGGATTATGCATTTATTGAAAATGCATTCAAAAATGCAATTATTTTAAACACGAATATCTCGAAAACGAAGCCACCTAGGCGTAAGAACAAACATTGTAGCTTTTGTTCTCAGCTATCACGTGTTTAAGTTTAGACAAAAGTTTAGGGGACACCCTGTATACAGGCCGAAAACAAGGAAAATAAAAAAAACATATTTAAAAAATCCGTCGATTTTTCCCATTCTGCTATAAGATTTTACAATTGCCAAGATTCTAGAACATAAACATTGCTTATAACTGTTAGAGATGATTTTTATTTATTCGACCGGTTTAGTGGTACTTTATTATTCGAGCTGTTTTCTCAAGACCATTATAGAGAGATATAGTTTTTTTAAACGAGAAGATGTTTTGCTAATGCAACCTTATGATTCCTGGCAAACCGTATAGCTATTTCAGATCTTCATCAGCGGTTGTTAGGAATGGTGCTTTTAAAAAATTCTTCAAACTAAATGCAAACGAAAACTCATCTCATTTGAGAATTTCCCACTATGCAAGTGTTTGAAAAATATCGCAAGTAAAACACACAAGAAAACATTTGCAAACAACTTATTTCCATCTCCATAGAACCATCGGTCGCCATTAGAAATGATTTTTGAGGATTTAATGTTTCAAAAGCCGCATTTCAAACAACAAAATACAATGTTAGTATTTTCTCTCTCTTGTTGGTCTCATTCTCTTACACAGCCACGAATCAGAATATCATTACGGGTTGGAGTAACAAAAATAATTGTATTTACGTGTTTCATGCAATGTTTTTAAATTGCTGAATTTAAATCAGATTGCCTGAGGTAAATCTAGTTTTGCTTTATGAAAAATATATCGATTTCGGCAAACCTGTCAATCTCACAGTGTGTCAACAAACTTCTACCACCTCTGGCCAAAATGAACAGCGGTGTTCAATGTGAAAACATGCTCTCCAACTTTCACAAACCTTAAAATGATATGTGACAATTCAAAAGCTGATTTCATGTCAATGACATTTTCGTTATATATTTTTTTCTGATTTCTCTAGAGAAATCAACCAGAGCTTGTCTGTCCGCCAGTTGGACCAAAGGTTGATTGTATTTGTTGCCTTTAAGTTTAATCACAAACAGTCTTTAGGATCTATGTGATATGTATTTTACACTTAGACACAGATGAAACTGTCCTGAGGCATATGTGTGTTGTTCCGACGATATCCTTCCATGTCATTTTCTTACCCCCATTGGCCACATCAAAGATGACGGCGATGGTATTCGTTAATAAACATACATTTACATAAACATAACATGATTGTAATATAAAACTCGATACAACAGTAACGAAATAGAAAGTGTGTGTGGGGAGAATAAGCAAAAAGTGACATGAAAATGTTATGAATACCAAAAAGGACCAATAAACAACAAACGACCACAAACAATACAGTACAAAATACACATCTCCACATGGAAGTTCCATATATCGATATCTACTGATTTTTCACAATCAGCATAAATCGCAATTTGTTTCATGTAGATGATGATGGCCCTTTAGGGTGAGACTCGAACCCCACAACATATCGAGAAGACTCAAAACGACCATGTCCAACAATCAAATGTATAACAATGAAATGTTGAAAACAGCAAAACGAAATGCCCCCGGAAACAAAAAAGAAACAAAGAATTTAATAAAATTTCAATACAATTTAAATACTGCAATGGAAACCATAGAATAATACATACATAGATAAACTTATTCTCTCATCTGACGTTTAATTTCACACTCTTCATCGTAGGTTTGTGGAAATGAGAGCAATTAAATTTAAAAATATCTTACACCAGGTGGAGTTACAAAATATGTTCACTTAACTTTTTCATGTCGTTTTGGTGTAGAACTGAAAAATTTAAATGTATTTTGCATTTTCATGTTGACTTTTATCGTTGGTATATATTTGTATTGCATTTAACACAACTAGTTTGCCACAAAAACACGAAATTCGGTTGTTGTTCCCTTGTTGATCGTTGTATACTATTGCCACTATCTGGTATTATTGGACCCATATTTTCCACCATCCAATGTTTACTTTCCACCGTACCTATGACGTTTAATTTATTGAGCGAATAAAAGCTTCTATGGTATGTATTATTCTATGATGGTAACAGTCAAATGTCATATGTCGAATATTTTTTTGTATATTTTAATATTCTACGAAAGAAAATCTATTGTGGATTATTTGATTATTTGTAACTTAATGGCGAACCACTTAATCGTTTTTGCAAGGCAGAGATATCAGTGCCAAATCCTGGGTAAAAGTTTAAAGTGCACTGTGGAAGTAAAGGCCTTAATTGTGTAAATAAGAATCGAGCGAACCCATCGCCGCCACTCTTACCCGCCCCTACCGACCGAGAGGGCCACGTCCCCATAACGTGAGAACAGCGTACACATTATAGACCGGTCTATAACGGGAGAGCACGGATCGTAAGTTCACACGTTGCAACCAACTACAGAAATTCTTCACCAGTTGGTATTACACTAACATAAATAAGTATAAAAGTACATCACGAGATATTAATATAACAGACTTCATAATATATTACAATTACGAACAAAACCACAACCAAATTATAAATTAGACCAGATAGTAAGAATAAAGTAAATTTACATATGTAAAGGAATATGTAGCACTAATGCAATCGGTTCAAATGACAAATTATCCTAGCCTTTGTACTCTTGATTGTGAAATATTCGACTTTTAGTGCTGACAGTTAGGGATTTTTGATCGATACATTTCGCATATGTAAATTTATTTCGGGATTTTATAAGACTAAGGAGTGCATACATGGTGCATGCTTTTAGGCTTAAATCTGTTTTGCATCCAATGTATTTAGATGTCATTGTCATTTTGACGTCTGTTAGTGCCATCAAAAATCACGTGCATAATATAATGTCAATCAATTTTGTTTTTTTTTTTTAAATGGAGAGCCAACAAAAATTACATAAGGTGAAAAGGGACTCCCAGTTGGAACAAAGTTCCTTTCGCTGTATATTATGTACTAGTTAGTTCTAACACGCCTAAGGCGCCAGTTGACAAATACGATAATTTAAATGAATCTTTAAGAACAGATACTTTTAGTAAAATTATAAACGTTTTTAAGAAAAATGTATTTTATAGAATGTATATTTTTAAAAAAAAAAGGATATTTTTAGGTCCTTTTTGTAAGAATATGTATTATATTTTCCGAAAGGTCGTTTTTTAAAGAGACATACTTCTTTTATTAAAAGCTAAGGCTCCACTAAGGACAGTGGAAGCACATATCCCATTCTTTGGAAACCGCTGCAAGGACTGAACTTGGCTATCAAAAATCGCAGAAGGATAAGCCGTGGTAGGACGAAGAATGTCGCATCGAGTGAGCGGTACAAGAGGCTGAGAAGGGAGGAAAACCAACTATTTAGGCGGAACAAATGGCACTGGGAGCAGAGGGAGAGTGAAAACCCGAATTGTATAGGATGAATGGTGAATCCTGAAAATTGTTCAAGAGGGTAAGAAGATCGAATAACGGGCCTAATAATGGGCTGCCCTCCTGCAAGGACGAGAATGCGAATCTGGTGACTGACAAGCAGTGATGTGCGTGAAGATAAATTCGAATTTAACTAGCAAAGACACCAACCACTTCGGTTAGCAGAGCTATGTTGTTATGTTAACAGGTATCGGTTAAAGTACTAGAAAGGGAAGTATATTGAAATAAACAAGGTTTTTGGCGAATAAAATTAATAAAAAAACTGACAAATCGTATAAAAAACATTACAAGCTTTCAAAATGAGTGGCAGAAATTTAGATTAGCATTAGATTTTAGTTCTGGAAGGATCAGGTTGCCGAATCCCAGCGTACACTTGGTATTTCCAACTGGAGAGATAAGGCGAAAGATCGAGCTGGTTGGCGAAATATGTCATCTTCGTTTTGTAAGGTCCCTGACCCCTCGGGGTTAAGTAAGTATATATTTTTAGAAATTAGTTTCCAAATCAAGGATTCTTCGCCAGTTAAATTAATATCTTGCAATAAGTAGGAGCATGTTCTTTTGAGTTATATTACTCCGAGGTTTCAGACGAAATACAGAATACAATAGATTTAAGCGTTTGCCTTTAAACACTTTACTCTACTTTTGAACACTTCACTGTGTCCAAACCAAGGACTCTTGGCGGAGAAGACTTACACCAAATTAAAGTTCCGTTTTTGTGTTTTCCCAAGTTGCAACCCTTTTATTTCAGAGGAATTTCAAAACAGCGGTATATGGAATTTAGTATTGTCCCATGTCTTAACATTTTGACCCACTGTGCGCAAACACAGAATTCTCCTCGGATCAAACTTATACCAGATTATAGTCCATCATTAGTACTTTTCAAATTTGCCATACGCATACTTTAGAGGAATTTCAGAACAGCGACATATGGAATTTAGTATTGTCCCATGTCTTAACATTTTGTACTATCTACATACTTCAGAGGAATTTCAGAACATCGATATATGGAATTTAGTATTTTACCATGTCCTAACATTTTAACCCACTGTGCCCAAACTAAGAATTCTCCGCGGGTCAAACTTATACCAGATTAAAGTCTTTCATCTTTCACGATATGTAGAAAAACCAATAGGTGTTTTAAATTTGCATTCAAAGTCATCGAAAATAATTCCATTTCTACATTTTTTGCTCCAAAGTGTTAAACAGTTGTTCACGTTACACACAACTCAAACCAGAATCTTCCATATTGCTGGTGACGTGTTACAAAAGTACAATTTATTTAACTGTAATGGATGTGACAACATGCCACACCCTTTTTAAGCATTTAAGTTGCACATGAGAAAGGACCCCACAACAAGATTGTCAAATAAAAAAGCTAGTGGAAATCCCTCCAAATCCATTTAAGGAAAGAGAAGGGTAAATGTATGGAAGGAATACTTTGTAATAGCAATGATATCCCGAAGAAAGTACACAATAATTTGGGGATAAAATAACCTTTGGCTATTTTGCCGTGATAGCATTATTGTTGACATTGTGATGTGAAAGGCAAAGCATAACGATCCTTAAGGCAGTTCAAATGAATTGTGAGTATTGCTGAACGATTTCTCAGGAAACCCTTAGAGAAATTTCAAGTCATCTGTACTAAAACAGTTTTCCGCAGTTCTCTAGTCAAAGGAGTAATGGGAATACTATATTCGTAGACTTCCATTAGTGTTGCTAGATTTGTTGGTTGTTTTTTTTTCTGTTTTGGATGATTTCCAATTTTACTGCACGTCAAAAACGTAACTGCTGCCAATTTTGGCAACCTCCAAGGTAAACCTGGCCCAACCAACTTCACCATCGCGATGCATTGCTAGCATGACTCACATTCTAATTTGGGTCATGCAACACGGCCAAAATGTTTTAGTGGTGTTGTACAAGAGTACAATAGGTGTGTTTTTTGCACGCAACTAGATAAACATTTCGCTTCATTTGTATGGGCCGACCTTATAAATGATTAATTTGGCGCTAACAATGAGATAACAGAACATCAACAAGTGCCATCATCAATACATCATGATGGAGGAACATAAGCATCATCTGTGTGGGAGAAAGTAATTGTAGAAGCGCGAAAGCACAGTTCGTTTTATTGTTAACTTCATATGTCAACTTTAATTAAAACAGGTCATATACGTTTGTTGTACGTTTGTCCCACCACCCCCACCATTTTAGACCAATTTCAGTGGCAGATTGTTGATGTTACTGCTTCCCTTGCCGCTGTTGTCGTTTGTGGCCTTGGTTGGTTGTATGCCAGTGTGTGTTGCATTATTGCGATCCGTTAACCAAGATCTATCTGCTCAGCCAAACAGTCGGTCGGGTCGGCCCATTGATGCAAACCACTTAAACCAATAACATTGCATTTTAGTGCCGCCATCCAGCACCTGCACTGAATTGGAAAATTGTTTACCGCTACAAGAAACAAACATCGATATGACCACAAACTGATGGGCACACATACATGACAGTATGGCCAAACTTTGGCACATTGGGGTGCAATCATTACCTACACGAACACTAAGGGTCTCATTATGTGAATCACATTCACATTCACCCCATTTCTGGGATAGTCTCTTGACCAAATTATGAATCGGCAAACAATTTTGTGAAAAATATTCAATATTTGTGTCATAGTTAATAAAAGTTTAAAAAATCTTACAAAAGGTGTCTACACTGAAAGAAAAATGCATCCTCACATGGCTGAAACATATTTATTCGTCAATGTTTTTACGTTGCTGTAATGAAAAGTTTTGTGCATCCGAAAATTTGGATGTATTCGTTGCTGCAACGAAAAATTGCATACATGATTCCTTTAACAATTTTTTGTTTCGTTATTGGAACAAGTAACTTTTCATTCCGGCAACAATTGTACTCATTGCAGCAAAGAACACATTCGTTGCAGTAATGAAACAAATGCATTGCAGCAATGAATCAAATTTAATACATCAATGAAACATATTGATTGCAGAAATGAAACAAATTCATTGAACCAATGAATCAAATGGATTGCAGGAATACTACACATTCATTGCAGCAATGAAATAAATTTATTGCAACAATGAATCAAATTCATTGCAGTAATGAATCTAATTTATTACACCAATAAAACAAATCGATTGCAGCAATGCAACAAATTCATTGCACCAATGAAACAATTTGATTGCAGCAACGAAACAAATTCCTTGTACCAATGAAACAAATGGATTGCAGGAATGTCAAGCACCCATTGCAGCAATGAAATAAATTCATTGCAACAATATAATTGCAGCATCGCAAAAAATTGATCACATTAATGAAGCAAATTCATTTTAGCAACGAAAGAATTAATTGCATCAATGCAACAAATTCTTTGTATCAATACAACAATTTTATAACCCCAATGAAACAAATTTATTGCATCAATGAAACCAAATCATTCCTGCTGAAAAATCGTCATTGCCACTATGATACATAATGATTTCCGTAGCAACCACGGCTTTCATCACAGTGACGAAATATTTTCAGTTTCAAAACACGTTTTCGTAGCGGGAATGAAACTGTACGCTAGCCAGGTGGTTACAATGAAACAGCTGTTCGACCTTCTAGCTCCAACTTTGATACAGGATAGTATTTGAAGGAGAATGAGCGATAGGTGAATTGACAAAACTGACTTTAAATTTGATTTTATTGGCACTTATGACTTTTAACATAACTCTATATGCAATAAGTTAGTTTTGATTTCAAGAACAAAACAATTTCCCTTGATATTTATTTCTAGTACGTTCAAATGCTGTCATAAATATTCTTCCTTTATCTGTTCCTGCTTTACCTGTTACAACAGTTCGTGCTTCATCTATCTTTATTCATCTGTTCCCGCTTAATCTATGTCATATGTTCTCGCTTCATCTGTTCCCGCTTCATCAGTTGCTACTTCATCTGTCTAGGATCTATCTGTTCCTGTGTTATCTGTTCCTTTGTCATCTGTTCTTGCTTCATCTGCTCCTGCTCCACCTACTTCAACAGTTCCTGGTTCATATATCCTGCTTCATCTGGCCCGGCTGCATTCTGTTCCGGCTGCTTCTGTTCCTGTTTCAACTGATCCTGTGACACCTATTCCTGTTTCATCTGCTCCTGCTTCACCTATTTCAACAGTTCCTGCTTTATTTGTTCCTGCTTTATCTATTTCTGCTCCATCTGTTCTTGCTTCATCTGTTCCAGCTTCTTCTGCATCATCGGTTGATGCTTCATGTGTTTCTACTTTATCTGTTCCTCCTGCTTCATCAGTTCCGGCTTTATCTGTTCCTGTGTTATCTGTTCTTGCTTCACCTGTTCCTGCTTCTCCTGCATCATCAGTTCCTGCTTCATTTGTTCCTATTTTATCTGTTCCTCCTGCTTCATCAGTTTCTGCTTCATTACCTTCCGGTTGCATCTGTTCCTGTGACACCTGTTCTTGCTTTATCTGTTCCTGCTTCACCTGTTTCAATAGTTCCTGCTTCATTTGTTCCTACTTTATCTATTCCTGCTCCACCTGTTCTTGCTTCATCTGTTCCTGTGTTATCTGTTCTTGCTTAATGTTCCTGCTTCTCCTGTATCATCGGTTCCAGCTTCATTTGTTCCTATTTTATCTGTTCCTCCTGCTTCATCAGTTCCTGCTTCATCTGTCCTTCTTCATCTGTTCCTGATTAATCTGTTCCTGTGTGGTCTCTTCTTGCTTCATCTCTTCCTCCTACACATACTTCATCAGCTCCTGGTTTATCTGTCCTCCTGCATCTGTTGCACCTTCTCTTGTTCCTGCTTTATCAATCCTATACCATTCATCTCATTCCTACCTTCCTATTTAGTCTTTATGTATAATACTTTTGATAATATGGTCTAATATAATCAAGGTCCCTGTTATATCAATTATCCCCTGCATGAATTGATTACTATTTAACTTTCGACGAGAATTTGGTGGAACTGAAACACACGTGCACACTCTTTACATCTTACTCTAAGGCTTTAGCTCACTTTCAATGACACAAGTTGTTGGGGCAACGAACATTTTCATTCCTGTGATGAAGCTTTTCCGTTCAGTGTAGTTTGACTAGTAGGTGATGTCGAAAATGGCAACTGATATTAAAGTGAATTACATGATAAGGTCATAAGTTAGATGATTGCTTTGTTATATTTTTCTTCTCATAATGTTATTCTAACTATTTTATTGTTGTCATTGTTTCAAGTACATTATTCCGTAATACCAATGTGTTTCCATCCCCGAAGATATTCGGCTCAATGGGTGTTTGATCATTTAATAGTATTCCTGAGATTCATTAGAGATTTCGAAAGCCTGATTATGATAATTATAAAATCCTTAAAATGTTGTGGTACTTACTCTTAATATATTCAAAGATGAAATATGAAACCAAACGCTTACCTGTAAAAGAAAATTTGTTAAATATTAATACGATAGCAACTAATTAAAATATTAAAAAAAAAGAAGAGGATATAATTCAATTAAGCAGTCTTAAGTACCTAAGGATATGCTCTATAATTAATCAAATAACAAACAACTGACCATGTGTATGGCTGAGAAGATGTGACGCGGGCCACAAACCAGCAACTAGAACAAAATGCAGGTTTTTTAATTTCAATTAATACTGTTACGAAATTTTCGAATTGTCTCTTTTAGCGCTGTTTTATTTCCTGCTAATAAGACAAATTCCTTTTCAGATTCGATATTGCAATGGAGATATAATTAGTCCAACTAGGACCTATTTAAAAAAAATCAAAAATTAAGTGGTTAACAGCGAGGGATGGGCAAATGAGGGGGATATATTATAATAACAATTTAATAATAGTAATAATATATACATTATAAATATAATATATCTCCGGTCCAAAATCAATTTTTAAATTTTTTTAAAGAATAGGGTTTAACAAAATAAATGGTTTCCCGTTACATCCCATGTAGGGATTAGGGAGAGCTTCTCACAACTAGTGAGCTGTGCGCGTTCTAGTTTTACACTCACTGATTGGGACCTACAGTTTTACCCCGGTTCCGAACGGTATTTTGATGAGCTTTTTCATGGCTAAATACTCGATAGTGTCGCCGTCACTAAGCGAGGTGACCGCCGTCGAAAGAAATTTTCATGCACAAGAGCCGTGCACACTACCATTGCACCACCGACGGCCATAGGTTAGGTTTTACTTGGAGTAAATTATCTACAGTCCAAAATCGAAACTAAAAAAAGTAGTGACCGGGTTGGATACCAAGGCTCACGAACTATAAAATATATCCTCATCATTCACCCATCCCTCGCACTTTTTAAGGTATTCCCACTTAATTTAAATTTTTTTTTTGGCGTAGAATACGTCTTACCTTACGGTATAGGGAGTCATGTCAGATTGTTATTGTTGTAATCTTTATTTCATTGATTATGAGGAAACGGCGAGATAACTCTTTTTAAAAATTTTTTTGTAGGTAAATGAAGATGTTATCTTTCGTTTGATATACATTTCATATTGGTTGATATCTTCCTAATATTTAAATTTCTCAAATGAAAATTGTTTAAACACATACACTCAAACATATGTGTGGTGTTTGGTTGAGTGTTTGAGTTTGTAGCGTGAACACAAATTATGCTGCTGTTTCAGTGTGGACACAAACCTTCGGCTATTGTTTTGATTGATGAAATATTGAAATTTCGTATATTTACTTATGTATTTAAGTGAAACAAAATGTTAAATGTGATTTTGAATTTAACGTGGATATATAATTATAAAAAATATATGAAAAATTAATTCATACATTTTTATGGTTAATGAAAGTGCTGCCAAGTAAGCAAAATAACAATGCTGCTTGATGCTGTTTGACAGCAGCTGACAGTTGACGTTTAGTAAATTAAAATAATAAATAAATTCATTTGCTTATGTTATTTATCATTTATTGTTATACAGTGCTGTCTGGGTAGAGTGAACCCCCGATGCAATGAACACCCCGTTGGAGTGAACACCAGAATGATTACATTGACTACTCTGTAGAGTGAACAGTCATGAACCTCGATTGAGTGAACATACTTTATAGCATAAGGGTATCGAATGGGCAGAGGCTAATACAACAAATTTCGCGAATATACAAGCACTACATTGCCTTCGCGATCAAGCAGTCCAAATATCGGTACGGAACCCAAAAAAACAAACAAATATTACCAATTTTTTCCAGGCTGAAATTTAAACTTCAATATTACATACAAATAAATAAAATGTATAACCTATAAATGGATTTAAAATGCTTTTTTAAATAAAAAAAAATTGAACCTTGATTTAGTGAACAACCTGGGTATTATGAAATCGCCCTGCAAAAATTAGTTCACTCTACCCAGACAGCACTGTATATGTTTTCTGTCTTATCGGATGGCGTATTCTACGTTAAACTTAATGGCCGTGTCTCTGACACAGCCTGCAGGGACAACTGTCTGCTGTTTTTTTTAAATAGGTTTTAATTGGAGTAAATGATCTTCAGTCCAAAATCGGAACTCAAAAAAGTGGCGACAGGTTTGTACACCAAGGATCCCGGACTATAAATTTTATTCCCCTCATTTGGCTCACCCTCGCCGTTTTCCAGCTATGCCTACTTAATTTAAAATTTTTTCTAAATGGGTCCTATTTGGATTAATTATATCTCAGGTCTAAAATCGAATCTGAAAGAGATTGGGCTAGCGTCGGATACCTTAATTCATGGACTATAATGGGTGCCACTTGTATTCACCCCACGTCTGCGTTTTTGCTGACAGACGCATTAAGTCTCTCCAACATTTACATCTCGACTACAGGGGCCTAATCAGATGTAGTTGCAAAACTTTGATATTTTTGGGCAAACCGGGAGTTTCTTAATTGGTAGTGTAAATTTTTCCAAATCTCATTGAATACTTTCCAAGAAACTTAAGTTTTTCGGATGTCTCTTTATTCAAGATTTCTATAAACATTCACAATAGGACAATGGTTCTTGTCTTTACTAGTTGTTAACGTTTATAACTTCAATCACTTTTGGAGCTGGGGTATTTTCGAAAATGAAGGTTTTCTGCAGGCTGAATAACAACTGCCTCTCTAACATATTTAGGTGCATTGAATGCATTATTTGTTTTTTTTTCATTAAATGAAAATCTGCTGCTCTTTTGCATCTCCCTTCTTTGTTGTCTCTCACGTTTTTTGTTTTAGGAAGGTTTCAGCTATGTGTTGGTACACAAAGAATATATTTATAAACAAATCTAGTGTATGCAAGCCAAGAGTTTATTTCGGACCTCTCCGATTTTTTCAGTAAAAGCTCGTACAGATAAAGGGCTTCACGTTGTTGCCCTTTCCAGTTGCTTTCCTCAAAATCGTGTCTGACTTTGGTAGCACACATACATATATACGAAACACATACACAAAAACCAAAGTAACATCACAAAGCATTTACTGTTTTTTTCACCGATCAAGCAAGCGCGTTTGATGTCCTCTGTCCGATGAACCATTGATGACTAAATACATGAAACTAAAACACAATACATCAGCCAAAACAAGAAACACTGACTTCATCTGCAATTTGCACGCACATTCAGGAATATTTATGACTCCCCTCACTGAGAGAATAATGTACATATACAGAAACACACTTACAAAATAGACTGTCTCGTTGTCCCTCTTTTATGCTCTTGCTCTCGAGAGAGCATAGACAGTTCAGCAAACACAGCTGTATTTGTATCACAAATATAAAAATATGTGGGTCGCAAATACATATAGTCTAACATATTAATCATTGTATCTCAAACATGTAATATTGAATAGCAAACACAATATGTTTGGGCACAAGTATTTTATATTTGCGACAAGCTCCGAACACACGTTATATTTGCATCCAAAACAACAACAAAAGACAGATTTTATTTGAATTTTTTTTAAGGTAAGAAAAATTTTAAAACTCAATAAATTGGTTTGGAGTCAATAAATTTGTTCTGGATAAATTTGATTGAATATGGGTAAGAAGACGTAGCTGTTCACAAGATTAATCAGACTCTTGACCAAGTTAATTAGAAACTATGTATCCTATTATGCAGAAATTAAATTAAATTTGCTATATAAGACGTGACATCAATACCACCTACAACTTTAATGTAGAATCATGAGATTTGGGAAATTTAGATTTTTAGACAATATAAATATTCTGAAGGAACCCATAATACGAGTAGTTTTATTATTTTCAGAGAGATAGAGACCCACGAACTTTCCGAAGCGTGTTCCATTTAACTTTCGGTAGTGCTTGATTAAATGTAATCCTTTACTCCACTTTAAATACATAATTTGTAAAATTGAGTTGAAATACACGCGTGCCTAGCAATGCTTCAATTCCACCAGGGGGTTCCCATGCAGCAGCTGATCGACATTGTAGTTGGAAACTGATAGAGTACAGAATGGATGCGCGACTGCGCGATAAGCAACTACAGGAAACCAAGAAGCAAACAAAGTTTAAATCGTGTTTAATTGATTCTAATGGCAGCTAAATAAGTTTAAGTTCCACAAGAGAACGCAAAACAGCTGATGGAAACTCTTTCCTGATGTAATCTCTGACTAATTACCTCTTACTTATGATTCCACCGAAATCATAAAGAAATAGAAAAGAGGCGCTATGCCTCTCTTCGTGTTCTCTTGATGACGACGAGGTAGTAGGCCATTTCATCGAGTCCGAGTTGCTTTTGCTATTTGCTCCTTGGTTGGCATAATACGGACAGAAGAAAAAGGAAATGTTCGCATGCAAACAACACAAAACATAATTTAGCTGTCACTACTATTAATCAAACACATTAAAACTTAGTTTGTTGCATGGTCTATAATCTGTATGTCTTCTTTGGTGTCTCATTCTACATACTCTTTAAGATGCTGCCAGAAGTCAACATAATTAATAAATACGATTAGAAATAAAACAAAACTCGTATCTTAGTTCGATGCAAACTTGCATTTGTGTACACGTACTAACATCAAACTTAATTAAAGAGTTGAATAGTATCCATTAAATCAAACATAATTCAGATTTAGTTTACCTCATCTCTATCCTGTATAAGTTTCCAAATACCAAGAACAATAGAGGTGGCTTAAAGACCTCTTACACGATTCAAATGGGAGTAAAGAAAAAAATTAAAGACTCATAGTGTAATAGATAAGATATTCTGTCAGCTGGTTGCACTCTCTGGCGGTCACCAAGGTAGTGGTGATTTGATGGAGTTGGAGTTGCTGTTAGAAATCGGGCATAAATCGAGCAGAAATATAATAGAATGCGTATGAACCTAGCATCAAATCAGGGGGTATCAATGCCACAGTTGGACGACATGGTAGTTTAAATTTGATAGCGAATAGAGTAGATAGGTGAAAGTGCGATAAGCAACTAGAAGCAAACAATGCATCAAACTAAGTTTAAATAGCGCTTGATCGATATTAATGACAGCTAAATTATATTTTGCTTCGAACGCAAATACAAATTCTTTCTCATTCTATTTGTTTTATATCCAACCAACAATGGAAAACGTTCTCTATCGCAGAATTGAGATTTCAACACCTATCCTATTACGGGGTTTGAGTAGGAATGATTTCACGCTGAAAATTTTTTCTTTTTTTGTTGTTTGGATGAAAAAATATAGCGTGCTTGTAGCTTGACGCAAATATATTATACTTGTGTCCAAACACATTGTCTTTGCTATTCAACATAACATGTTTGGGACACAAGTATTAATAGTTAATAATATGTGTATTTGTGACCCTAATGTGGCATTGTTTGTTGAAAATTGTTCAAAAAAAAACGTTACAGACAATAAAGAAACAAAAAGCACCAGATCGCAATTTCCCGAAAACAATATTTGCAAACATGTAAAGGGTTTTTCAACAGAGACCCTACAAAAGTAAATCGATAGGAACAGCAAACGACACCATATTTTTCCCGCTCTTTTGACATTTCTCTTCAGTAAGGTTTTCCATTTCATCATGGAAAGATATACGAGCCAACAACGAGTCGAAGTTGTTAAAACTTACTACCGAAATTTGGAGTCAGTGGCCTCAACTTTAAGAGCGCTACGTCCAATTTATGGTCGTCATAATCGTCCTACCTGATCAACAATTGAGCATCTAGTGGAAAAATTTGAATCCACAGGCACAGTACAAAATGTTCCCGTGCCAATGAGACAAAGAAGTGCCCGTAGTGTCGAGAATATTGCTGCCGCTGAGGCTTCAGTTCAAGAAAGCTCAAACGTGTCTCTCACACGTCGTTCTCAAGCGTTGGGCATCTCTGTGACCTCGTTATGGCGAATTTTGCGAAAAGATCTTGGCCTACATCCTTACAAGATCAAATTGACGCAAGAACTGAAGCCGCTTGACCACCATAAGCGTCGTATGTTCTTGAATTGGGCTGAGCAACAACTTGAAAATGATTCGGATTTTCATCGGAAAATCATCTTCAGCGACGAGGCTCATTTCTGGCTGAATGGCTTCGTCAATAAGCAAAATATGCATTATTGGTCAGACAGCAATCCACACGTAATCCATGAGTCATCATTGCATCCCGAAAAAATTACGGTTTGGTGCGGTTTATGGGTGGGCGGCGTCACTGGGCCGTACTACTTCCGTGATGATCAAGACCGGCACATTACTGTGAATGCGAATCGCTACCGTTCAATGATAACCGAATATTATTGGTCCCAATTGGATAACATGGACTTGTTCCAACAGGACGGCGCCACAAGCCACACAGCGAATACCACAATCAATTTATTGGAAACCAAGTTTGGTGAACGTGTTATCTCACAAAATGGCCCAGTCGATTGGCCGCCTCGGTCGTGCGATTTGACGCCGTTAGATTATTTCCTGTGGGGCTACGTCAAGTCTATGGTCTATGCCAGCAAGTCAGCGACGATTGATGAACTTCGTACGAATATCGAACGTGAAATTGCAGCAGTATCGGCCGATTTATGCTTAAAAACCGTCGAAAATATGGTTCAGCGTCTGGACTTCTGCAAGCGTGCCCTTGGTGGCCGTGCAAAAGAAATCGAGTTCCATACATAATGGCATCGAACGTACTTTCACAGGAATAAATAATTTCATTGGTATCTAAAACCGGTTTTGTTTTATTTGAAAAAAACCCTATACATTAGAGTGCCCATGAAATATATAGAAAATTTTAAACATTTTATTTTTTCCGCTCCCCGCGCATTTTCTAATAGATTGGGAATAAAAAATAATATCCTTGCAAAAATGTATTCCATCGGATGCAAACCGGTCAGTCACCCACGACCTTTAGCCATAAAAATGCAGTAAAATTACTTCAAAGCTTTTATATGCTATAACTCGTAAACCAGAAGACTGTAACAAAAATGTAACATAATAATTTTTATTACAAATATACAGTCTAAAATTGTACTCCTAAAAATTGTTGGCCTTTTTATGATCTTTCATGGTGTTTTCAGAGGTCGAAGTTCAAGTTTGTGGCCACAATTTTTTTCAAACGATTTTTTTAAAATTTATCGATAAATCTATTTAGGTTTGAATATTGCCAAAATTTAAAGCGTTATATGTAGTTTAAACAAATACAGTTGGAAGACATGTTGTTTTTTCCATGATAGAATTACCGCAATTCAAACTTTACATTCCAAGTTATTTTACTTGCCCCACATCTGGGGGTGGATTCTGGATCTGTGAAAACATTTCACTGATAATTCTTGTACCCAAATTAACACTGGAAATCTTTTTCATTTCACAGCTTCACAGAATCAGAATCGACCTCCTGCTGTCAATAGAAAAGTATTTATTTTTTGTTATTATTTTAATCGATTAAATGGGTATTCGTATTTTTCACTACACAAGTTAGTCGAATAAAATTAAATGAATGCTTATCAATATCTTCTCATTTAAATTTAAACCAACACTAAACTATTTAAAGTATATACAATTTTAAAACTTCTTTTTATTTATTATAATTCATTTAGTTTCATTTATATTGTATGTACATTTTATATTCTAAATTGAATATATATGTACAATTGAAAATATATGTACAATTTTAATACATTTTTAAATTAAAAACAGACAAAAAATTAAATATTTTCGATTGGAAAGTTATTATCTATTTGTAGGAAGATTTCTACATTGTGGTTTTTTTGTGTGCTCTTCTTGGTGATTTAAAACTAGAGTTGGGAATTTCAGTTCATTCAAGTGAGCGCTCATTTCAGTTCAGCTCAACACAATGAACTAGTTCATTCATTTAGTTCACTAGTTCATTCTATAATTTCAGCTTAACAGTTCACATAAGCTGTGAACTAACGAGCTCATTTCAGTTCAACTCGTAGTTTTAGTTCAATCGGAGCGAATAATCGCGAAAATTTTTGCAGATTTCTAAAGTGTTTTGGAATATTTGTTTATTCTAACTCGTTCTATTGAAGATCGGCTTAACGATTGGGTTCTTCCGGTTCTTAAATACAGACGTTTCCATAATTTTTCTATATTTTGGAACAAAAGTGGTGATTAGCGCTGTAGTTATTACGTAGAAGCCACATATCAATTCAACAAAGATTGCAATATTAGGCACCTTTATGTAAATTCAGTCAGACAAAGAGAGCATGCACTTGAAAATAATGGTGACAATTGCACAACTGAAATACAAAAAACTGAAACAAGTGAACTACTGAAACAAAAGAGCGGAACAGTGTGAACTAGTTCATCTAGTTCACAAGAGTGAAGCGTTGAAATGAACTAGTTCGTGCTTGAACTACACAACTCTAGTTAAATCAGCATTGAATCGCGTTATTACTGCAACTCCGCGGTCTGCAATATATTTTTTCACAATATTTTTTGCCGCAAGGTATTCTTCAGTTTTATTCCATGTACTCGGTCCAGTCGTCAAAAATATTGGATTAATGCTTCTTATTTTCTGATTCAGTATAGTTTCAAAAACTTTCACTTAGTTCCACAGAGGCGAGTACCTTATGCGGCAAATGAGCCCGATTTAGTTTATCTGGATGACCTATCTCATTCAAATACCAGAGATGTCGAAGAAGTTTGTTTTGCACCGCAACCCCTGTGTCTCTATCAGTTGCCTTAAAGTTCTCAAGATCCTTTAAAAGGTTTAAATCATTGGCAGGTGCTTTTGCTGCCACTTGATACAAAAACCTGTATTTTAAGTAAATTGTAACGAAGAAAATGCTAAATCTTCTAATATTTTCCAATTGCTGAGATGAAATTATAATTTAAATGATTTTAAAACAACATATAAATAAATTACACACTATTTACCAAAGAGATTGAATTGCTTTCTAAAAAGAAAGATTTTTAAAGAACATATAACCTTTGCAGTTTGGTCAATGTTTATTGCGGCTGCCCTGCTTCCAGATTCAATAATGCTTTGAAATGGTTCTAACCATAGAATAGCACATACGTAGATAAACTTATTCTCTCATCTGACGTTTCATTTCACACTCTTCATCGTAGGTTTGTGGAAATGAGAGCAATTAAATTTAAAAATATCTTACACCAGGTGGAGTTACAAAATATGTTCACTTACCTTTTTCCTGTCGTTTTGGTGTAGAACTGAAAAATTTAAATGTATTTTGCATTTTCATGTTGACTTTTATCGTTGGTATACATTTGTATTGTATTTAACACAACTAGTTTGCCACAAAAACACGAAATTCGGTTGTTGGTCCTATGTTGATCGCAGTATACTATTGCCACTATCTGGTATTATTGAACCCATATTTCTACCATCCAATGTTTACTTTCCATCGTACCTATGACGTTTAATTTATTGAGCGAATAAAACCTTCTATGGTATGTGTTATTCTATTGTTCTAACTTCACACAAACTATTTGTTTCTTTTGGAGGCAAATATACAGACCCATCTGATTCTGATTCCGTTTCACTAGGGTCGTTTTTTTCGTAACTTATACACGTTAAGTCATACAAAATGACAACCTGCACGTTAACATGTATAATTTTAGAAGTTGAGAATAACCCCGATAAAAGTGTTACCAAGTACGAGTGTGTTGTATGGAAAACACAAAATGTGTATCATTCCATTGCTTGTATTTCCACGACGTTTTGAAAATTATGATGTAAATATTAGGGGTAGTTAATTTTTTAACCAAAATTTTTAAAAATTTGAATAAAATATTATTGATATTTTCTTCTTTGGTGAATAATCCGATCCACATTCATTACCTGTAGCCAATTTCTCATACCAAAACACAATAGCTTTTTATATCTCGCTTGCGATACGACATCTGTTCCCGAGCTCCTCGTTTTACTCATTTAAAACCTAAAAGAGCGCGAAGAAGCCTATATACAGAAGAGCGCGCGGCTAGCTCGGGGACGTGCGCGTTTTTTGTTTTATTTTTGCACATGCTCTCTAGTCGTATATTTTGGGCTATAAGCGTTCGTTTGTGATTTATTATTGAATAGAGCGAAATCCCAATATGACAATCGTAACCTCGTGTTTGGAGATTTCGTTTAACCAAACATCTATTTTTCAATGTAATAATTCAAATAAGAAAAAGTCTATTGTAGTGTCGATGCAGTATAACCACCTCATATATTACGCTGTATTCTTTAGAATTTTATTTTCTCCTTGACTTTTAAATAAACAAATTGACAAATAAAAATAAATAATTATCTGATGAAGCCAAGTTGATTATATTCAACGTGTATGCGTTTTTTTCGTAACAGTTTATATTAACTTATATAGGTTACGAAAAAAACACCCCTACTGTCGACTTCTATAAAATGTTCTTTAGAGTTACTAATTTTTTTTTGAATTATCCTTTATAAGTAGTTGTACAATATCTAAATACAATGTTTGACGTACCAATATAAGCGACTTCCGATGATCATTTAAAAAGTCTATGGATTACTGTTTTTCTCGTGTTTTAATAATTTTATGATATCGGTGTGCAATATTTCAAACAATGTATCTAATGATTTATCTAATAAATGTTCTTTCCCGGACGCAATTTCTCATTTATCTTAAACTATTGAAGTTATTGTAATGTCTAACAATAGTTCTTTTTAACACCATTTCGTCGTAGTTTCAACGGACCTATAAATTTGTATTAAGTCATTTATTGCAACAGAAGTGCTGTCTTTAATATTCCTCTTTTCATCTTGCATTAAACGAAAAAGTTTTCCAAAATCATGTTATTTTCTTGGAAGCATCCTTCCATCAAAATTCCTTTTTTTTTTCTTCCCACAATAAAACATTAACCCGATCGTTCTATGCGTAATTTACAGAAATATTTGGTTTTAAATACTTACCAATCAAATTAACACAACTATCTCTATTATATCGCTATTTTCCTTTTTCAAAATTTACTTATAAATATACAAAAATATATGAAATTTATTTCCAAAAAAAAACTGCGAACAGACCACTGAATTCTACCAGCAGGCTTAACTGTATTCCTAGAAATGAGTCCGAAGGCGTAGCGATAATATATCGACTCCTCATTTTCAATCTCCATCTATCTACATAATGTTAAGAAACCAGTGAACAAAAGTTAATAACTTGCAGGACAACACGAAAAGTTTGGACAACTCTGGATAATACGTAGGTTATCAAATAATTGAACCTACAATGAGTTTTCAAATACTCGTTGCTGCACTTTGAATTTCGGGGGTTTCTATGAAAACAAACCAATCGAAAAGTCATTTGAATTTGAACAGTCCAAATGGGAAATTTAGAGGGGAAAATTACACTATATTTGGTAGAATCTAAAGTGAAAAAAGCGATGGAAGTCGATAATTGAGTAAGAATTTAGTTTCGCTTTTATATCACATAGTGATACCTGCTTAAATAATAAAGGATACGACTTTCGTGTTAAATTTTTCTATATTGTTAATAAAATCCAGTTTGCTCAGCTCCAAATAACTCTCTTGAAAAATGTCGTCAATTGTTAACATCACACCAGACGATTTACGTCAGTTTGGTTGAGAACAAAGACATTTTTAACATTTAACCTTAAGTCATTTGGTGAACGCGTTCGCTTGTTTTTCATCTTTCCTAACCCCTACCAATTAACAAAAACTTTGTAAAACATGCTAAGATACGAAAATGAACAAAAAAGGTGAAAATTACTTTTCTCCTCATAAGGTTTTCCTATAGGAAAGCCTAAAAGTTTAACTTCAAAGAAATATAGGCAACTTTAATTCCAATTCGTGTTAATGAGTGTACAGGAAAAAAGGCGAAATCCTTTTAAATACTTGAAGAAATTTCGTCTATTTTTAAAGGTCCTTAAATCAATCCCTCTTTTGTGAATTTGGTCTTACGGAATTTCTTTATGTCTGTAGTTGTTAAGCGATGACTGATTTTTTTCTATTTTTGATGTTGCTATTCTAATACCCTTGTATTGTCGTGATTTTATTGGCTTACTAGAATTTATTGTTGTGGTATTGTTGTCCACCATCCAGGACAATGCAAGCAATTGGAGGTCAGGTAGAATTTAAGGTATCTAGAATAAAAGGTACAAATAATGGTAATATTGAAATTCACTCCATGTGTCCTTTTTATAAGATATTTAGTTAAGGATACTTTGACGTTATTTTAAAGGATTGAAGGTACGATGAAAGATACTATTTGAGCATTTGTTTGCGTACATTATGTCGCCCAAAATTTACGGCGGTGTAAAGATGAAAATTTCAATAAGTGAGCTTTTGTCCAATCTTAAAGAAATATCATCATAAAACTAACATACACGCTGAAAAATCTGTCGTTTTTTGTTGTTGGGATGCAAATATAACGTGTGTTTGTAGCTTGTCGCAAATATAATATACTTGTATCCAAACACATTGTGTTTGTTATTCAATATTATGTGCTTAAGACACAATGATAAATATGTTATAACATATGTGTTTGCGATCGAAATATATCTGTGTTTGTGATACAAACACAGCTGTGTTTGGTGCACTGTTTAGGATACCTAGAGAGCAAGAGAATAAAAAAGGGTGATTCATAAATGTTCCTGAATGTGCGTGGAAATTTCAGATGAAGTCAGTGTTTCTTATTTTGGCTGATACATTGCGCTTTACTTTCCTGATTTCAGTCGTCAGTGGTTCATCGGACAGAGGATATCAAACTTCAAAAAACGTGATCAGTGAAATAGAATAAATAAAGGCTCGGATAGTTAAATGGTTTGTGATATTGCTTTGGTTTTTGTGTATGTGTGCTACCAAAGTGAGAAACGATTTGAGGAAACAAACTGCAAAAGGGTAACAACGTAAAGCCTTTTGTCTGCCCCAGTCTTTACTGAGAAAATCGGAACTGCGGACTATTTGTGAAACATAATAAAAGAAAATCACACAAGTAGTTAATACGCGATTGGCGTGCATGAACTAGTTTTATATTGTCTGTATAACGACGCACAGTTGAAACCTTCTGAAAATAAAAACGTTAGAGACAACAAATAAAGGAGAATCAAAAGAGCAGCAGAGTCTCATTTCATGAAAAAAAAACAATTACTGAATCCAATACAAGTAAATGTAAAAAGGACCGTTTCTTTTAATTTTTTGTATAAATTAATTATTTATAAATGTGAATGAAATCAAAAATAATTCGCTTCTGATTATTATTATGTTTGGGAGGAAATACGCATATATTTAAAATACGTAAAGTTTGAAGTATATGGAAGTTCGGGGGAAACACGTGAATGCTTCCACGTCAGTAAATGGATGTTTGGGGTGAAGAACGCACATGTGTCCAGGTAAAAGCATACATGTGTGCCAGCAAACACACTACTGTTACCGCTTTCGAGTTTTCGGCGACACTCTCATTTACAGTCGCAACGTTTTCAAGAGACCGATGACGACTCTTGGAATGGTTGACACATTAGGTGCACTTTCTCGACTGCAAATTCTTGGAAGTTTGCGAGTGGTCTCCGCATAACTTTCCAAATTTTTGTAATAAATTTTCACAATTATAACGCATTGTTCTTTCGCAAAGCTCTCCATTGTTAATAATCGGAGTAACCATATGTATGTGACAGCTGCCCAATTTCAGAGTTGCCACTTGCACAAAAAAAATACACTACATATAAAAAGTGCAATCTTACTGAGACACCCCTTATATTGAAATACATTGAACGAATTAATTTCATAAATATATTTTTCCATTCTTTTTTACTCACAAGGACCACATACAATGTAAAATAATTAGCGGAATCTAGGTTACAGTCATTTAAATGTGGGGCACCGAGGAGCATATTCAAAATTGTAATTCAGAAATATATTTGCACGCTGTACGATCTGTCGACGGTGGTAGTGTAACTACCCTAAAGATGCGATTAAAAAGAAAATTTAATTTTATTTTTATTCGTTTTAAAAATTTGAAATATTAACATTAGAAGTCGAACAATTGGGTATAATTTAGAAATTATCCCAAGTTGGGAAATTTTCTAATTTTTCTAGACATTGCTCCGGTCTGGTTAACCGACCAATGCCAAATTTAGTGGTTCGTGTCTTTCCTATTTAGATTCGGAATCTATCTTTACTCACATTACTCAACATACGTAACACTAGGGTGTCCCATCAATAAAAATTTGTTTTTGCTCAAGCTTTATTTGAAAGCTTATAAGGAAACGTATTTTTGAGATTTTTTCAGATTTTTCGGAGAGGTTTAGAGGTCGCGCAAGTCAATTTCCCCCTAAAAATTGGTTATTCCGGACGTTGTTTGCATTTTAGTTAAAACTCAGTCAATAACAACGATTTTCTTAGTTTGTAAGTCAACATTTTTAAGCCCAACCGTCTAAACTTTCATTGCGTATGCAATACTTTGCTCATTAAGGTACCATAATATTACATTTTTTTCGTAAATTTTGAATAAATTTTGTTAATAACGCTTTATAACTTGAAGAATTTCTATGAAAACTAATGATGGATTTTAAAATACGGATAAATACCAAGCACTTTTGGAAAAATAAAATTTCAGTTTGCAGTAACTGTGCCCGAGTTATTCCATTTTAAAGCTTTTTACCAATTGTATGAAACTAACAATATTAAACTGTTTGGCATTTTTGCATCGGATTTCTTTTAAACAATAAATTGATGAAAAAATCAACATGCGCTAAATAACGACAAATAATTTCATGCAGAAAAAAACGTCCCAACAAATATCTTGCAGGAACCATATACATGTTTGCAAGCATCGTTTTCATGAATTGAATATCTGCTGTGTTTTTGTTCCCTAGTTATCTGCCATGTTTTATTCAAAGAAACAAAGCCACATTTGGGTAAGAAAAACAAATATTATAGCCTATTAGTCATTGTGACTCCAACATAGCATATTGAATAGCAAACACACTGTGTTTGGACACAAGTATACAATACTTGCTACAAGCTACCATATATTTGCATCCAAGCGACAAAAATTCTGTTTTTTGAGCGTGAAGTAAAACAGATTTAAGAGAATACATGCTTCAAAATAAACAAACCCAAAGTCACATTTCAAAAGACATCCGTACTTTATTTGGAGCTTGGAATATTTCTTTTGATTTTCTACAAACAGATCCAGAAAAATGGGGAACCAACAAATGTTTCAAGAAACAACGCATAAAGTTCAACGATTGCATATGGTTAATGCTGTGGGAGAATGCGGTGTGACCTTGGCTAACGGTTACATCAACGTCACAGCTTCTGAAATAGATTTCCAGAATATATTGCAGGAAGTAGGGCTGCATCATAAGATCCCTAATAAAGAATTTTTAAGCGAAACAAAATATTTGTATTTTTTATTTGTTTCCTTTGGGTATGAGTGATAAGGTGCCTAGAGTCTTGGAGGAAAGAATTTATATTATAATTGAATACTTTTATCTGTAATTTTAGATCTCATGTTAGATAAATTCTGCGTAAATAAATGAAAAAAATTGCATTTTTGATATCTTGACCGAAAAATAAAAACTAAACGCGAAGGTTTTCACTAATTCAATGTTTAAAGCAAATCCGATGCAAAAGTGGCAAAAGGTTTATAATAACTATTATTAGCTTCATACAGTGGGGGAAAAAATTTTAAAATGGTATAACTCTGGAACAGTAACTGCAAATTCAAAATTTGTTTTTTTTACAAAATTGGTTGAAATTTATCCGTCGTTTAAAATGCATCAATAGTTTTTTAAATTTTTATAGAAATTTTTAAAGTTATAAAGCGATATTTACACAATTTATCCGAAATTTAGGAAAAAAATTACATGACGTGTCAGGGGACACCCGGTTGGAACGAAGTTCCTTTCGCTATATATTATGTACTAGTTAGTCTCAACACGCCTACGGCGCCCGTTGTAAAATGCGATTATTTAAATGGATCTTTAAGAAAAGCTACTTTTTGTAAAATGATCAACTTTTTTTAAGAACATTTTTTTTAGAATGTATGTTTTTTAAAGTATATTTTTAGGTCATTTTTATATTTTCCCGAAAAGGTTCTTGTTTAAAGAGAGGTACGTCTTTTATTAAAAGCTAATGTTTTTTTAAGAAAAGGCATTATTTTTAAGAAGAAGTACTTTCTGTAAGAAAAAGCAATAAGAATATGAATGTTTTTTACAAAGAAGTACTTTTTTACTTTTTAAAGAATTTGTACTCTTTTTAGGAAAAGGTTATTTTTTTAAGAAAATGTATGCATGTACTTATATTCAGAAAGGATACTTATCTCAAGAAGAGAAAAGCAATTGTATTATGGGGATTTTTGTAAGATAGGGTATATTTTAAGAGAAGGTATTAGTTTGAAGAAAATGTGTTTTTTAAGAAATGGGATTTTGGGTTAGAATTGGTCCTTTTATCAAGAATAGATACATTTTTAAGAGTAGCTACTTATCTCAAGAAAAGTTACTTTGTTTCACAAGAAATGTACTGTGTAAGAAAAGGTATTTTTTTAAGAAAAGGCAATTTATTGTGAGAAAATTTACTTTTATAAAAAAGGCAATTTATTGTAACAAAATTTACTTTGTTAAGAAAAGGTACATATTTATAAAAAAAAATTTACTTTTTGTTAGAAAATTTACTTTTTTTAAATAAAACTAGTTCTTTAAGATAAGGTATTTTTTTAAGGTACTTTGTTTAAGAATATAATTAGGTATTTTTTTGAGAAAATTTACTTTTTTTAAGAAAAGACACTTATTTAAGAAAATGTTAATTTTTTAATCTTCTTTCATTTTGCCTTTTTTAAATTTACTTTTTAATGGGTTCAAAGTACAATATATACTAAATATTCGTTACAGGCTCCACCTAGAAAACTTCCCATTAAACAATAAATTTCCCAACATATGTTAGTCAACACACAAACTAAAGCAAAAGTAACCATTATATAGTTGATAACACTGGGTTGTAGCATAAGGAACTTCGTTCCAAAATTAATACGTTGTACCGTATTGAGTAAAATCAAGATGAAAAAAGATTGGACGTTTTGCTTCAAAAATTTTACTTATAAACTAAGAAAACATGGTTATTGATCAAATTGTAAGTCAAATTTAAAAAACGTCCGGAATTCCCGATTTTTGGGAAAATTCGACTTGCGCGACCTCTAAACCTGTTCCACAAAATGAAAAAAAAATTATAAAAAACTCAAAAATACATTACTTAAGCTTGAGAACCCATGAAAATCGAAAAAGAAAATTGTTTTGGGACACCCTAACGTAACATACATTAAGTTCTATGATTATGACTAATCTTCGAGGTAAAAGTATTATTTTTACTGTTCTGGATGTTCGGTTTTGGAGTATCCAATCTCACCAAGTGTTTGATAAACTTCCTCTTCCAAGAAATTAACATATTATGATAAAACCCCGATTAAAATGTCTTTGTATGACAGGATTTCCTACACCAAATTCCAACTTCGCACCTATGCAAGGTTGTGTCCGTACAATTTCTTTTCATTACTTCTTTTATTAATTTCCTTCTTACGAACGCGGTGTAGATAACTTTAGATCAATTTGAATAATGACCAAACATATCAAATTCATGCTCGAATCAATTAATCGTATCACTTTTTAGGAACGAGAAATATATACAGAGGTTTGTTTGTTTGCACAAAGCAACAAGATCTTACTTAAATTTCCCTTCAAAATGTCTAATGTCCTTTATGAAAAATGAGAAGGAGGGTGTTGAATTTTGTACACTTTGTTGATTATGTTATCTACATTGTTGGCTAAGACTGGAAAATCAGTGTAATTGTTTTCTTATTTTTCTAATTGGCCACAAGGGTCGGGCATTATCAGCCTGAACAAGTAATTGATCAGCCTTCATTTGGTTACATTTTAGAATAATACCAAGTGACTGTCTGTGTAAAGCATTGAATATTTTACTGCCGAAATGTATGAATTTGTATCTGAATAAATACGAGTATTATTTCACTGTGTATAAAATCGCGACCTTCACAAATCTTTGGATGTCAATGTGGAGCCAATCGTGGGTGTATCACACTGATGCGTAAGCATATTACACTGTGGGACACAAAAAAAATAACAAAGTTCTACCAACGGATTCTGGTAGAGGGGTAAAAAAAAGTATACGTGTATCGGAATTTTTAAAAGCTTACGCCTGAATTTTTCTTAAGGGTGTAAAATTTTCCCCTTTTTGCACATTCTTCTGATGAATCGTCATAGGAAACCATGTTATCCTTACATTTTAAGTCTAGGATGTGTTAAGCAATTTTATGTACAAATTTACGTGACGCATTTTTGTGGACTGCATTTTAGGGGGTTGGTGTGTATTAAAAAACCCAATGAGTGTTCGAACTCACGGGCGATGTGTTAACACATTTTTACTACACCGTAACTGTTTGATTTATATGAACACATGTGTGAATGTTACATGGGGAAATAAAAAACAGCGTTCAATCATATGATGACGTTACATTTAAATAATATTAATATTTAAAATTATTTAAAGACCAATGCAAGCACATGTGTCATTATTTTCTTGCTTAAAACTTTTTGTTTTATTCCCAGAAACAACAAAGAGAATGCAAAGCAACATACACATGAACATACATACATACATTGTTATGTTCGCACATACGCTATTCAAGTTCACAAAATTCTTGTTGCTCTCTTGTTATCTCATTTTTATATACGCATAATACGTCATTATTCTATTTGCTCTGAGAGGCCAATAATAAAAAATCAACCCGTTAAAAAAACAGTTTTTGACTATAAAATCTTTATATATGACCGCGCCCCTTTGTCCAATCGCGCCCATATTTGCAACAGATCTTTGAATATGTAAGCCTAACCAACATACCCGATTTTGTTCAAATACCGTTAACAGGAGCAGAAATAATGGATTTTTAATTTTTGATTTGTACGGGAGGTACCACGCCCATTAGTCCAATCCCGCCCATATTTCGGCATTTCAGTTTTGTAGTCGCCATTAGTTTGTCTGCGAAGTTTCAGCTCGATTAGATTGCGGGAGAAGGATTAAAAATCAATCCAAAGTTTTTTCGGCATACATACATACAGGCAGGTGAAGTAAATATAAAGAATTTAAAAAGCTGTTCAATCAAATGATGACGTTTCAACTAAAAACAACCAAACACACAACATCGCACATACTTTGTCCGAAGTAGCTGACGTATACGTGTATCACATAACCAAATGTTTGCCATATCAACAGCAACGAAACAGCCAAACACACAACATCACAAATACTTTGTACGAAGTAGCTGACGTATTAGTGCGGCACCATAACGTCGACTGCGCAAGCCGTTATGGTGCCACACTAATACAAATGAAATTTTGCGTGGCTATGCTTTCTATCTCTGTTCACAAACAGCAACAGACACATGTACATACATACATTATTATGTTAATACATACGCTATAGACACAACTTCGTTTGCCTCACCCCTGCCAGTCCACTCTTTCATTGCTCTCTTGCTCGCTCATTTTTGTTTAACACCTCATTATTCTCTTTCGCAGTCGCAGAAACTCTGGTTTTAGCAGCAGCATAAAATCTGGTTTTAGCAGCAGCAGAAAACCTGTCTGTGTGTTGTTTTCATGTGTTGACTTTTATAGATTTAGTCCCTCTACGCCGCTATAGATGTTAACACATCAAAAATATTCTACGTACAATTTCACTATAATCATAAACATCTTCGCCGATAATCCATCGGCTACTGCCGCTTTGTTGTTCTTAAGCGTGGCAATAGCTGTTCTGACTTCGTCTTGGTTAGGGGTCGGCAATCGACGTTGTCGTCCAAATTCTGATTGATTGTCTTCTCGTCATTGGATATCTCAGGTACCAGTAGCGCGCAGAAATGATCTCTCCATATACCTCACATGCTCTGCACATCTGCGATGAGATTTTCGTACTTTTCTTTACGAAAGAGGGCCCTGAACCATGTCCATTAGTTTCATTTTTGACTTTTTGGTACAATTCTCGGGCTTCGTTCTTCTTTCTGTATGTCACAATTGTCTCACTCTCGCGCTTTCTTATGCCTAATGAGGCGGACTGCCACCTTTATTCTTTCATGCCGACCAGTCGCAGCTCGCATTACAATTGACTGAAGCATTGCCATACGTGCAGCGTTCTTTTCATCATTTGCTACGCGATACTGTTCATCGTACCATGGTTTGTTGCGAAGTTTGGTTGTTGCGGCAGTTTTTATGGAGTTGGAAATGGGTTTCCACTGCGCTACAGGATCGCCATCAGGTGGGGGGTGGGATCTATGCCGAGAGCTACCTCTGGTAATTGCAGCTTACCGATGTCTAGCTTTCTCAGTGTCTGGTTTCGTACGATTTTCGCTCTATGTAATCTTGTGCGAACCTTTGCTGCTACCAGGTAGCGATCAGAATCGATGTTAGCTCCTCTGATCACTCGTACGTTCATTACACTGGATGAAGCCTTCCATCAATTACCACGTGATCAATTTGGTTCTTCGTTTTTTGATTCGGGGATGTAGTAGCCTCCTAGTAGTCTTGTGGATGACTTTATGCTGGAATCTTGTACCACTAGCGATCATGTTTTTTGCCGCGGCAAAAACCAATCAGTTTCATACAGTTGTCGGACCTTTCACCATGTAGACTGAAATTGCCAATAGTTGGATGAAACACATTCTCCCTGCCTACTTTGGCATTAAGATCTCCTAGTACAATCTTAATGTGCAGCGGTCATACGTTTTCTCTTGGCGCTCATAGAATATGTCTTTGGCATCATCATCTTTGTCTTCTGTCGGGGCATGCACACAAATTAGGGAAATATAAAAATATTTGCTTTTATGCGGATTGTGGGTATACGCTCACTCATAGGATTGAACCTAGAGACTAGATGTCGCAGTCTTTTGCAACCTACAAATCCGCAACCAAATTCATGTTTTTTTTTCTCATGGCAACTGCAGTGTAGTCGCAATTTTTCACCTTGTGCAGCCATGTCCTGTCCATCGCATTTCTTGGATAGCGGTAATGTCCGCCTTACAACTTTCGATAACATCTGCCTATTACCTATTTGCATCGAATCTATATATAGGGATCTTACATTCCAAGTGCATATCCCTAAATCATGGTCCTTATAACGTTTGCAGGTGTCGTCAACAAATAGGGATTGTTTATGTTTTCATTTTCGCTTTTGTATATTCATTGCTATTTTCAAAGGTGCGGAGTCAAATTCTGTCCACCGGGTTTTGGAATTTTACCTGCTGCCAGGATATTTTATTGCGGCAGTCCATTATGGATCAGACGCTGATCAGGATGCAATATGTCGAACCTGGATTCAGTGGCATGTGCTGGTTGAGAAATTGGCAGCGGTGAAAAAATGATATTCATATTCATATTAATATGCTTTTCTGAAAAGTATTTGGGAAAAATGCGTTTAAAATTATTAAACTGGACACCAATTCCTATTAGTTGATACTAGAGCCACTGACGCACCCTTCTCCGTTTGAATACCATATACGCACTTATTCCGTCCTCCATATGAAAAAGTTGTATTCGTCAAAGAATGATATTCTGCAAATAATTTGGGGAAATTGGGTTTACAATTTTTTAACCAAATACAATTACCTACTATTTGGTACTACCCCACTGACGCAACCCGCTCCAGATCCCGTCAGCGATCCTGAATCCTTTTCAACACATATATTTGTTTATGTTGTGAAATATTTTATATTGCAGTCACACAGCTTTCATATATCAATTGGCATAAGACTATTATTATGTTTTTTACCTAATTTAATAGAAATAGCTATAAAATCCCTATGAGATTTGTAAAAAGTACTAATTTTGTATATAATCCATATGTAATAAAAGTCTGCAATGAATGTCTTGAATGGCATATCAAGACATTCACTTCAAAACCTAACAAAACAGCCAAACATATATGAGATCATTCATTTAGAAATAAATTGAGACAAATCAATATGCCGAGCAATACGTGCGAATAATAAAAGTTTATTATGAAAATGGGTTTTCCCTTGTGGCGACGACACCCATTTTTGAATCAACCGGTACATAAACAAGCATTGCCGAATTTAGGACACTACTAGTTATTACAAATTGGCAATGTACACACAGAATGCCATTGTTTGGTCTGGAGTTTGGTCCGCAGGCATCATCGCGCAATACTTTTTCGAAGACGATGATGGCAATACTGTCACCGTCAAATGAGAGCCCTACTGATCACGAAATGTGGTTCCAACAGGATGTCGCTACTTGATACACAGCTGATGTTACAGTGGACATTCTGCACGACCGATTTAGGGTTATCTCACGGAGAAGCGACTTGAAATGGCCCCAAACACCGAACCTTTTAGCAAGTTAGACTTTTTATTGTGGGGTTTCAACAAGTTTCAGATCTATGGCAGAATGACTATGTGCCAGTTATCGAAAATTTTAACTCTCGGTTTCGCGACAACCACCGAATCCCCGCCGATCATTTGAACGAGGGCATATTTGTTGATATCGCACAAGCAACTTTTTTTTTTAAATTGTAACTTTTCCCTTTTGGAAAACCCTTTCAGATGGTCAAGTGAAGAGAACGATGTTTGTAGTTCAGATTTGACGGAATCTACAGGATCAAAAGTGGATTCTGCTTCCCATACCTTACGATATTTTTGGGCGGTAACCAACACAAAATTAGAAGCAAACTTAGCATGTCTGGTCAATGAAGATGAATATATTTTTGAAAATACTTCGCCCGTCATTGGCAGTAATACATAAAACTAAAAAAAAATAACATTCTATACCAAAATCGGTGTTGTATACAAAACGGGCTAAAGGGCTAAATAAAAACTCAAAATGCGTCCACATTACGCGTTTTTCCAAAAAAGCGCCATTCACATTTTTTTCGCGTTTCCCAAGGTCGAAAAGTGCTAAATCTAGCCCCAAAAGAGCTAAATTGGCATCACTGCTTTCATACTCTCACATAATTTTTATCATTGTTCGTGTTGTGTACGACGAAATGCCGATCATGATCGGCACACGGTATATTTGGTGTATTCTTCTATATTTGAATTCGTTTGATAAATTTAAATGTTTTGGTGTACTCGGTGTATTCGTGTATATTCCAAAACATTTCAATACATCAAAACATTTCAATAAGAGAAGCATACAGTGCACATAATTCATTTCGAAATATCATGTGGTGTACTGTGTTTGGATTTCTTTTTAGAATACTCATTCCCATATCATTCATTTGTGGAAACTACTACTTTATAGAGTGCAATGAGACAAAACTTATGCGTAGACGCATGTCTTGCTGCAGACCTTTAATATTGTTACGAATTTCCTTATTCGTCCTTTTTGCGTTGTTTTATTTCCAATAATAAAACAAGGTTCGTTTTAAATTACGATAATTACAACGGTTTAACTTCCTTTTATTTTACTTATATAGTACAACAGTTTACTTTATTTATAACACTTTAACAAGTCTTATATTTTACTATCGATTCGAGTTGCTTACTTTACGGGGTTTAATCACAAACTGAACTCCCCATTCCAAAAACATCCGCTATTTAAACCAACTCACCATACTCAAATGAAGGTAGTTGTAGCGAATTCAAGAACCTTCTAGACATTGTTGTTGTTGTTGCTTATCTTTGTAGAACAATCTCGAATGGCGGAGTGTTATCTTTACTGAGGTGAATTCATGCTACTGGTTTAGCGAGCTGGTACGTTGTTACAATGCATACTTTCAGGCGCAGCACTAACCGCCTGTTATTTACATGCTGTTAGTAGAGTCATTAACAGCAAGCAAAAGCTTTTACTTATTCGTAACAATATGTAATAGCTCTTTAACATACGACTGTTAACTCCTTCACAGTCCGCTGTTAATTACTCTGGCGGCAGAACTCTGGAAGTTATATTCGAATTAATCTTCACAACATACTTTTTGATACCAATTTTGCAATTAAATATTCGATTTACTTCTGTTTTAAATTTACATGTAAATACTATCAGATATATGCAATAAATATAAAATAAAGGTAACTCGCGAAATACTATGAGAAATTCATGAAAAGTTATAATAAACATGGTTGATCACGAATTCAAAATGCCGCCGCGAAAAAAAATGCTGTCAAAATTTTTAAAATAAAACTTTCTCATCACACACGTCGTTTGAGTCGTATATGGGCATTTCCAGAGAAAGTGCCATCACGTCACGCACGAACGATGAACGATGACTACCCAATTTATTATCCAAATATCTTGTTCAAATTTTCATAAGTTTTCAATATATATACTTGACAATTTGTTCCTTACGTCTAATGACAGCTCAAGGATTCTTTAAATTAGATTTCAGTATATAAATAAGCTCATAAAACCAGCCCATTTTGAAATTTCAAATTTATCAATTCATCTCAAATTTACGGAAAAAAGGATATAAAAAACCGTTACTCTTCAATTTCTTAAAACTAACTTAAACACTATATTATCAAAAACAAAACAAATCAAAGTTTTCAAGTATTATAAATTCACCCAAATGTCGGGAGACACATGGGAGTCAAAGCCTTATAAAACAGTTAAACTCATTCCTCTTTTAAAGTTATCAACTGAGCGGGGACCGACGTCTAACCAGCCATACGGAGCAATAAGTTAATTTCACAAGTTAATTAATTTCCATCCCATGTAGAGAAAGAAGTAGGCCGATTAAGGCTTGCCGTATTTCATTGTCGTTACTTAGTTCACCGTAAGTTTTAGAGAATTCTCCGACCTTCCCAAGACATGTGAGGAAGTCATTTCCAAGCAGCTTATTGCAATCTTGGTTTATCGAATTAAAGGCTTCGTTCGCCCTTATATCCTGTTTTATTCAGGGTGTTTTTCACTCCACCACTTGCGACTACCGCATACGATCTGCCAGCAGATCTGTAGGGTGTCGCGTTTATCGTGGGTACATTATTAGCTGAGGCTCTAGTGGCCCTTCGCTCATCAAGCTTTCTTTTGATTTCCTGCCTCCTTGGGCAAATTTTGGCACTGGCAACGTGCCCCTCTCTTTCGCAATTTGCACATCTTACAGGCAAACCGATTTTCTTACTGACTGTGCCAGTCAGCGGATCCTTTAAAATTATCTCCTCGATGTTGTTTTCCCTGTTTGGGATATTACATTTACCCGGTCCGTGGGATAAACTACACTTAACACAGCGGTATGGCATGCTACAGTTGGATGAGACATGTCCATACCGCTGGCAATTGCGCCACTGTACCAGGCCCCGGTGCCTGTATTTTTCCACCGCGAC
This sequence comes from Phaonia tiefii, assembly GCA_963931995.1. Classification (NCBI taxonomy): domain Eukaryota; kingdom Metazoa; phylum Arthropoda; class Insecta; order Diptera; family Muscidae; genus Phaonia; species Phaonia tiefii. Next base: position 205,654,039 of record OZ008370.1, on the reverse strand, counting down.
TTTACAGTTCAGGATATATTTAATCAAAAACATAGATTTCGTATCCGACTTGTGGCCCAATTGTACCAACCATCGGTCCCCGCTCAGTTTGATAATTCGCTCTACTATTACCGGTATTTCCAGGTTTTTTAAAAAGTCCTGCAAGTCCTGAACCTCATAGGAACTTGCAAGGCCTTTTATCACCACCGAATAGAGCTTTGACTCCGGCAGTGTATACGTATAATATTGAATCTTCTCACTTGTGAGCATATTCCTGACTAATTTGTGATCTGCACCACTATTTAATTTCAAATTTATCATCTTACCGTTTACAATTTTTATCGAGAATAACTTATGACCGAGTAACGATTGTAATTTTTGCTTTAAATTTTTCACTTCTACGTTATAAATTTTTACAATAGGTTGACTGGTTTTACCTACATACATTTGCTGTGGGTCCTGTTGTTGGTTAATCCTTTGTTGATTCTCTCGCTGAGGTTTTGGTCCTTTTTCTTTGGGATGTTGTTGTTGATGTCTTCGTTGTTCCAACGCTGGGAATTCTTCCTTCGATCTTCTCCTTTTTCCAGGAACATTTTGCCATTGGCCATCATCATTCACGGCTTCTTCAATGATGGATTCATCGCTTTTGCGACGTCTACCATATCGACTTCAAACTCACTCACGCTTAGAATTGACTCATTATCGTCAATCTTTTCATTGTCGTTAATTATAATATTTTCTTCTTCGTTCAAATCAACATCATCTCTTTCCTTTTGGTCAATTAATTTTACATTTTCGTTTTTGTGTGTTTCAACTTGTTCACTTAATTTTTTCTATTCATCATTTTTTTCTTTAATTGCTTTTATCAACACTACATTTTCTCGACTCATAATTAGGAGCTGTTCCTTCATAACTTCAATTTGTTTTTGTAGACTCAATATCTCTTCATCTGTATTAGAAACAGATTTTCTCTTTCTTTTCTTTGCTCCTTCTTTTTCTTTGTCTTTTTTCAAAAAGTCATTTTTTTAACTTGTTCATTGTGTTCTATTTTTTCTTGCACTTTTGAATTTAGAAATTCTTTTTTCTTATTACTTTTAACCTTTATTATACTGTGTAGTAAGCAGTTTTTCAATTTTTTTGGTTTTAAAAATTTTCTTAGTTTTTCCGAATTTTGTATTTATTTTGCCGTCGGCAATCACAATTTTAACTTTACTTTGCGTTTTCCGATTTACGGGCAGTTTGCTTAGTACGAGCCATTTTTCACTTTTCAGTTCACTTTAGCACAATATGAACACAGACACTGTCAACACTGTAATAGTCAGTGACACATCACGTCACTGTTAATTGCTTATATTTTAGGACCATGTGGTTCGATTGTCGTCTATTCTTTTCCAAAATGCAGAAGGTATGTAACTACATAGTTAGTAAAAGAAACGAAGACAATCAAACTAACTGGTCCGAAAATATAAGTAATTATCGAGAGTGATGTGATGTGACAAAAGGTTGACCTTTCTGTGGAAATGCCCATATTGACATAAAAAATAATTGATTTATACAATCTTTAGGAATCAACGTCCGGTAGGGGGCTATAATTACCCTCGTCTAAAGTAAATATAGAATACGCAGTTGTTGAGACTCAAATATGTTTTTAGTATACCCTATTTCACAGTCCTAGCACCCCATATGCAATTTTAAATTAACTCCAAGCAATTACTAGCAAAAATATTACAAATTTTATATGTTCGTGGCTAAATGGCCACTACCCCAGGCCTTACTTCGCAAAAATATCCCCACCCAAAACGTCCATAACACCACCCAACACCACCACCTACAACAGCCACAGAAGTAGTCGCAGCATCACCTAATATGAAAACTTAGGCGCAAGTAACGCCACTCTCAAGTGCAGGTCTTATCCTATTAATCTCAAACCTCCATTCCCAGTGTTGGAGATGCAAATGAATGACTACTCCCATCGCCAATTAACGAAATAGTACATACGCAGAACATGAAGTATGATCCACCATAGTTGGGAAATGGGCCATGGGATAGAATGTGGATGTCTATGTCAGAACCAATGTCCATTATAAGCAAAAGTGTTCTGTCATAATGTTTGATAGTCTGATATTAGTTAAATTTATGATGTCTCATTTATTTAACAAACCGTCGTAAAAAACTCCAAACATTTTCGTTCGAACGAGAGAAACCCCCTAAGAGGAAATTGTAAATGGCAAAGCCATCGCGTAAAAAATTAACTACGTCTTTAAGTTTATGCCCAACAACAATCTGTCTTACCATGAGCTTTCACAAAGCGATGGGTAAGGATTTTGTTGAAACGACGTTTTGTAAACCAAACAGCAGTTGATTACTTCGATTTCGTCGATAGACCTTCAATGTTTATCGTCATGTCTATTAATATCAAATTTTAAAAGCTTAGTGGTGAGTAACTATTAGCAATCAATTCATGTTTTATGGCAATATTGCAAAATATTGAATTCCATTAACCAGCTGTGTGCAAACTGGAAACTAATTTTCCTAAAGTCCCCTTTTGCATACAAACATTGGCCGATATTAAAAATTCAGAGAACATAAACCACTGGGCAAACCCCAGCGAAGTAATTATAAGGGTGTCTCATACAGCATTCGCACTGGCATCGATTTTCTTGATTTTGCCGCTTTTGTTGATTTTCAGCAGAAATCAAGAATACTTGCTTGGGTTCCCATACGTTTTGACAGAGGACAAATCGGGTACTTTTTCTTATTTGTCTGCGAATTGCTTGATTTGCTTTATGCGACGCTGTTTTATCTCACACTACGCACGAATAGTAGGTTTGTTTACAACCATTTCAATCAAGGGGTATTGATGTGATGGTACTATTAGAATAGCCGAGTTATTTACTTTTGTCATTTCTTAGGTATTTCTCAAACATACTTTATAGTTTTTATACTTTTTGTTTTCTTTTATTTTTGGAATATATTTATGCTGAATTTTATTGTGGAAAAATATCAGACACAGCAAAATGCTTATTGTTGTAGGCTTGGTGTGTTTGCTGTCGTAGTAACACTACCTAGTAAATGCGCCTTGACTTTCAATCAATCAGGAAAAAATCCCAATGGGAACATTTTTTGATTTTGTTAGAACATTTGATACAAAATCGGGAAAATCTTTTGCAGTGCGACTGAGCTATTTTAAAATAAAAACACGTATTTTTTGAGACAGTTGTAATTTTTGATGTGTTAACATCTATAGGCGCTGGTAGGGACTAAACTCATAAAGTGAACACATCGAAACACAGTTTGTCCGACTGCGATCACAGATTGTTTGGCGTTAAACTCCTACGAAACGGCTCGACCGATTTGTATGAAATTTTGTGTGCATATCGGGTAGGTCTCAGAATCGACCACCATCTATTTTTCATACCCCTAACTGATACGGGCGACCCACCCCTATATAGAACACAGATTTGTCCGACTGCGAAACACAGATTGTCAGACTGCGAAAAAAATCCAATGAGTGTTCGAACTCACGGGCGATGTGTTAACACCTTTTTGCTACACGGTACCTGTTCGATTTTTATGAACACATTCGTAAATATTATATTGGAAAATAAAAAACAGCGTTCAATCATATGATGACGTTACAGTTAAATAATATTAATACTTAAAATTATTTAAAGACTCAGTGCAAGCACATGTGTCATTATTTTCTTGCTCAATACTTTTTGTTTTATTCCCACAAAAGTCAAAGAATGCAAAGCAACAGACACTTGTATATACATACATACCTTGTTATATTCGTACATACGCTACACAAGTTCACAAAATTGTCGTTGCTCTCTTGCTATCTCATTTTTATATACGAATAATACGTCATTACTCTCTTTGCTCTGAGAGGGCTACGCACCCACATTTTATTGGTCTTACCTTTCACTATAATAAAATAACAACAACACCAACAACAACAACAACAACTACAACAACTACTACTACTACTACTACTGATATGTTGGTGATTTATTTGTGCTTGCTGTGTCGTGGAGTGTTTGTGTTGGTGGTGGGTGTAGGGGGGGTACCTAAAATAAAAACAACCAAACACACAACATCGCACATACCTTGTCTAAAGTAGCTGACGTATACGTGTGTCACATAACCACATGTTTGCCATATCAACAGCAACGACACAGCCAAACACACAACATCACACATACTTTGTACGAAGTAGCTGACGTATTAGTATATCACCATAACGTCGCCTGCGATGGTTTTAGCAGCAGCATAAAATCTGGTTTTAGCAGATTTTGACTTTGATAGATTTAGTCCCTATACGCCGCTATAGATGTTAACACATCAAAAAAATACACACTGATGTAGCGGCAGCGAATAGTTGTCTAGTGTGAGTGCGGATCACTCTCAGAGCAAAGAGAATAGGTAATTACGTGGTTATACGTATATAAAAATGAGATAGCAAGAGAGCAACGAAAATTGTGTGAACTTGTGTAGCATGATACAAATACAAGGTAGTAGCATTAGCATTGTTATAATTTCCATACCCAGTTATTGTCAAAATCAGCTGATAAAAATGTACACATACATGTTCAATTGTGAACATAGATAGATGAAATCAAAAGAGAACGCACTCACGCAAACAACTTTGACATTTACTGGGTATGATGAAACGTAAACAGAGGAAATCAGATGGGCTGACACTACTACCTTGTATTTGTATCATGTTGTGTAGCGGATGTACGAACATAACAATGTATGTATGTACATGTGTCTGTTGCTTTGCATTCTCTTTGTTTTTTTTGGGAATAAAACAAAAAGTATTAAGCAAGAAAATAATGACACATGCGCTTGCACTGGTCTTTAAATAATTTTAAGTATTAATATTATTTAAATGTAACGTCATCATATGATTGAACGCTGTTTTTTATTTTCCAATGTAACATTTACTAATGTCTTCATAGAAATCGAACAGCTACCTTGTAACAAAAATCTGTAACACATCGCCCGTGAATTCGAACAGTCATTGGATTTTTTTATTGGATTGTAAGGATGACATGATCCGATTAAGTATGGAACAAAATATCCGTCAAATGGCATCCACGGCTCTGATGACAGGGCATTACTCTTTTCATGATGTTTTCCATGACTTTTTCACAGAGATGTGACTGTATCTCACTGATGACGCTTTGGATCTCGGATATGACCTCAGGAATTGTCTCTGGTTTATTCGCATAAACCCGACATTTCACAAAACCTCAAAGAAATAAATCGCACGTCGTTAAATCGCATTATCTTTGTTGCCAGTTGTCATCGGAATTTCTTGAGGTAATTTCTTTTGGAAATCGTTGCTGCAATAAATCGATTCTTTCATAAGCGGTGTGGTAGATGGCGCCGTGTTGCTGAAACTACATGTCGCTCAGATCCATGCAGTTCAGCTGAGGCCATAAGCACTCCGTTATCACGTTCCTGTAACGAATGCCGCTCATAGACACCGCAATTTCGGCCTCACCTTCAAAAAAGTAAGGCCCAATCACGCAGCCTGACGAAAATCTGCAGCGGACAGTTACTCGTTGTGGGTGCATATGTTTTTCATGGATTGTATGGGGATTTTCTGAGCCCCAAATTCGAAAGTTTGTGTGTATTCACGTAGCCATTCAGATGGGAATGCGCTTCATCGGAGAAAATTACTTTTTTTTTGAAAAAAGGACCCTGGCTTGTTTGCAAGCTGAAGTAAAGCTCCACTTGTCCTTGAACATATTATCGGCCCACTGCCTGATCTGCAAAGAGATTTGCATACTAACACCTTCTTTTGACGGAAGAACCTGTGCCGTAGTGCCCTGTCTAGCTAACGCTTCTGCTACGCAATTGCCTGGAATGTCGCTGTGTCTCGGTACCCAGATGAGCCTGATGTCAAAATACTATGTCATCACCCAAAGTGATGAGTGGCATTCTTTCACCGTCAGGGACGTAGCCAACATGGCCTCCAGGGATTTTATGGCAGCCTGGCTGTCTGTGTAGATACATATTCTCCGGAGGGTTGTGACACTACTTTCCAGTAGTTCAGCAACCTCCAGTATGGCGGTAATTTCCGCCTGAAATAAACTGCAGTGATCAGGCTGCTTGAAGGAGATATTTACATTTAGGTCCGGAGAAAATAATCCATCCGTGAAAAATCTGATTCTACTGGTGTCCCCTTCCAGTGACTTTTTCCAGGTATTCTTGTTGGGAATTAGATTTGTCGCTGGTAGAAGGTATGCGATACAGTAGTTCCTTTTTATGGGAATAGAGTTGATCCGGTGTAGTAATTCAGCGTGTCCGGAATGCCCCGATATCAAAACGCCACAATCTCTGATTCTCACCAGGGATGTAGCCCGCTGCCGATACGGCCATGATATCAGGAGTACTGATGTTCAGGATAGCACTAGCACGTCGTGCCCATTGCCCCACTAACGCTAATCAGTGCTGATCTTTGAATTTTCATCAACGAATTCAAAATATATTTCCTTTGGAGGGACCGCCATCAAGCTACGATGCCATAGAGAAGTATTGGTCTGACTATTGCCGTATAGATCCACATGGTGATCTTAGGAGACAGTCCCCAGCGCTTTCCTATCACCCCATTACAGCAGTAAAGAGCAACAGACCCCTTTTTCACCCTCTCCACAACATTCGATTTCCAAGACAGTTTTCTATCGAGAATTATTCCCAGATACTTAGACTCTTTCCGTCAACTGTAATTGCACCCCATTAACTGACGGCAGTTCAAATGCGGGTATTTTATATTTCCGAGAGAACAAGATAAGCTCGGTTTTAAGTGGGTTAAGTGATAGTCCGCTATTAGCGGTCCAGTTCGAAATCAGACTAAGTAGGCTGGTTGTACGAATGCTAAGTAAATTGAGGTTTCTACCCGTACAGATGATAGTAATATAATCGGAATAGGCAAAGACCTGGCATTCGACCCTGTCCAATTCAAGAAGCAGTTCACTGACAGAAGTTAATCATAATAGTGGTGACAGAACTCCCCCTGCGTTGTCTGAATGTTAACGTTCCTAGCAATTGTAACACAGCCCCATTCAGCTTTGACGGATCTATCCACCAGAAGCTTCCCAATTAGGCGTGTCTCTAAGCTGTCGACTCCTAGATTCTGTATTGAAGGCACCCTCGATGTCCAGGAAGGTCCCCAGAGCGAAGACCTTTTCTATTATGCTGACTATAGAGTGGAGAGCCGTCTCAGTTGACCATCGCTTGATATAGGCATGCTGAGCACTCGATAGTAGATTCTGTGGAAGATTACTTCGAACATGAATGTCTCGTAACCTTTCAAATGTCTTAAGAAAAAAGGATGATAGACTGATTGGTCTAAAGTAAACATAGGCTTGGATCATTCCGATTTTTTCGGTGATCATTATTATGAATTCGATGTCAATTAAGCGGTGCCATCGACTGCTGTGAAATTATTGCACAGAGTCCGATAACGTAATTTATGCTTGGTTAGAGTTGACAAAGTTTATGGTGTCAAAGAGTGGACAAACCTCGCGACTTGGTCCGCACTTAAAAGTGGACAACCGATTTAATTTTGACGTGATAGATGAATTTGTCTACCTTGGACCCGCCGTGAACAAGGACAACAACGACAGCCAGGAGATAACCAGGAGAATTGTGCTTGCATATATATGCTATTTTTTGCTTAGCAAGCAGTTTAGGAACAAATCCCTCTATCGACGGACAAAAGTCCAGCTATACCAGACTCTCATTTTACCTGTCCTGACATGTGGCTCCGAAACTTGGGTCATATCGCAAGCGGATGAAAATCACCTGGGAGTATTCGAGAGAAAAATTATCTGAAAAATATATGGTTCTGTTAAAGAAAACGGCGACTACCGACGTCGCACAGTGGTTCAGAATCAATCTCCATCGCTCAAAAGTCTGCGTCTTTGGATATAGAAAACATTTTTGAGTTCTGCAAAAAATTGATTGCAGACAAGGAGTTAGAAATTACAATGCCAGATCAACATTGAAAATCGCACAGTGGGGTGGTACATATATCTATAAAAATTTTCCAAAAATTTACCACTTTTCTTTTTTTTTCAATTTGTAAGAAAACAAAAATTAAAATTTTTTTTGCTGTTTTTTTGACGCTTTTGTTCATAGTGCGCACGAAAAAAATTATTTTTTTCTTTTTAAAAACATTAGGTTTTTTAACATTTTGAAAATTAAAAAGTTAGATTTAATTTTTTGAACTGTATCTTTTTGTTGGTAAACTTGGTTTCTTGGCTTTAATACGACGTCTAACTCTTGTTTCTCCAGGATATAGTTAAGTTGTATAATTATTTGCAAAAATATCGATTTTGAAAAAACAATTGAGATTGGACCAATATAGCTTTAGTACTTCAGGTCACGTCAATGAATTTGATACATAATTCGAAAGGAAAATGTATTTCTCATTTTCTGAGGAAAATATTTGCCTGTGGCAAACCACCACCATACAAAATAGGACCAATTTAGTAAAAAAAAAAACTAGAAAAGTTTTGCTCTAAAACGTGAATAACTGTTTTTTCTTCAACAACTTCGAAAAACTAACTCCACATCTGGAAAGACGAGAAAATTCTCTTTCAGATGGTACATTTTGTACCAATAGGACTTCATTTGGCCGCGTTATGCACCATTTAGTATGTGACAATCTCTAGTTCAGATGTGACAACCTCTAGTTCGGCTGTAACATCCTCTATTTCGGTTGTGAGAAACTCTACTATGGTCGTTACAACCTCTGTTTCGGACGTGATGAGCTCTAATGTGGTTGTGAGAGCCATTAAATATTTTTGTGTGTGTGAGGGGTCCTTCGATTCCTGGGAACAGAGTTAAGCTACTTTGAATACTTATCGGTCGAAACCTAGCTGGATGTTTCGGGGCTCATGCATTTTTACTATTTTCTAGATTTCTTCAAAGTTTTTGGAATTAGCCTGAGTTTAATCAATGTTTCTCAAAGAACCTATTCTTAATATTATCATTTAACTAAAAACTAGAACATCGATTTAATAATTATATGCGGGAATGATTTGGTCTGCAGTTAGTTTAAAAAAAATCAAAGCCAACATTTGCTTAAATACAACTTAATTCAAATGCATGTGATTATTTCGATAACTGTGTAATAATTAGATTTTCAAAAATCCACCCATCAATGTTGCATTTATTAAATCATTTGAACTGAGTGAATAATAATACCACTTTCAGTTGTGCATGTTCCTAATTCGACGATAACAGATCTAATTATTTTCAAAATGCCTTTGTAACAATTTGCCTGCCGATGATGTTGTCATTATCAACTTCAAACGCTCGACTATCAATTGTTCCTATTTCAGTAAACAAATTAAATTTAATTTAACATTCAATGTTCTCCCGGTACATTTAACTTAAATTTATGTGAAAAGTTGTTGTAGGTTTATCCTAAACCAAAATTGTTCCATTTCACTGGGTTTCAGTTCGCAACAGGCACAAGGTCCTGTGTGGAGTTGTGCCTACGAACATCCTGCATATGGCTGTGTGCATGATACATTTAAACATGAATTTGCCTGTGTATGTGACTGTGTTGGTGTAGGCATAATTAAATAAATTTTTAGTGTGGATTAGGTGAGTGTGTGTGAGTGTAAATGCGTTTGGTAACTTTTTACATAAATTATAAATTTGAGCAAATTTAAATTTTTTCTTGGGTGTTATCTCTAGCAAAAATATAAAAAAAAATGCCGAGGATTTTCTAACGGAGTTTCCTGTGTGTGTATGAGTATTTATTCTCAGGACATGGTTAACTATTACTCATATAGGAATAAAAAATTAGGGTATTTTTTATATGTATGTTAACATGAACATATGTACATTAGATCGACTACCGTTGTGTGAAAGAATAAAATGTTAACAGCAACTTCCCAGCAAAAATAAAATGAAGTAGTTCTAGTAGATGTTATTATTTTTGTACATCTTCTGCAACACTATGCGCATTTTTAATGCAATTTTGACGCTGATCAATAACAACTCCGAAAAATCTACATTTGCATCACATCCATTATGAGTATTATGATGCAAATTTATTAAAGAGCTAAAGTGATAGTGGACAAGTACAAAGATGCCCAAATATATTACTTGTATTTAATTTGTATTTACTTTCTTTCAAACTGATTCTCATTTCCTTTTTTTTCGCCTGTTGACAGAAGCTTTTGGAGTACTAATAAAAGGACAATTAATAAAATAATTAGTTAATCCCTAAAGTTATTGCTTAAAGTCAGAACTTTTTAATAGCATATCACTTTTTGCCAAGTTTCAAATGACAAGAAATTTACAAATTGTTGAAATAATAGTTTTGGTTGCTCGTTTGCGGACGAAATATAGCATAAAAATGTTAGCATAAACTGCACTTCCAAGCAGTCAAACAAGAAGTAGTGCTGCATTGGACAACGCAATATTAAAAGAAGTACTTCTGCACCTAAATTAGCACTACATCTTACCAAGGAGTTGTGGTGCAAATTCTACTTCTTGGTGTACTCTTTTTTTGTTTGAGTGGTTGGCCTACTGGTTTCTCACTGGACAATTCGCATAAGGCAGTACTTGTAAACAAATATTCTCTGTTTTATTTGATATTTACAATTCTTTTATAATTCTTAATGGTTTAATGTTTTGTGTGGGCGAGTCTTGTACATAATAATGCGGGTTCAATCACTGCTCTTGCTACCATCCCATCCCAGTGAAAAAATAGACCAAAATGGCAACATTTTCTAAAACAAACTTAATGAGTAAAACCAAAATCAACTTTTTCTTAGATTAGAGTAACTACAACTCGGTTGCTGTAACCGAAAGAACAGTTGCTGGAACCATTTTTCGTTTCTCACAAACGTTTTTTCAGCTCTAATTTTTCATAACCGAGACAACAGTTATCGGAATCGTTTTCCGTTTCTCAGAAACGTTTTTCAGCTTATATTTTTTATAACTCGTTTGCTGCAAACTTTTTCGGTTGTCCCAAAGGAAATGACATGTATGGCTTAACAGAAGTCTCCCAACTACAGTCCCCAAACGAACTTCAATTATCTGGGATTTCGTTTAGGAGGAACGAGTATTTTCTTTGCGTCTACGAATAACTAATTAGTTTGCTTAATAAATTTACTCTACCACTGTCTATCACGTTCCGTTGTTGCAAGGGAACTGATTTAAGATGTGTACTCTTTTACACACGTTCATTTTTCGACAGCTTTTCTCTCCTGATCTTCATAAAAAATAGTTTCGTTGCATTAATAGCAGATTCATTAATATGTAACTGATAGCAGTAACGAAATTGTTTCGTCAACTATAAATGTTAGCAAACCTCCAAAACAAATAAATAACAAAAATAAATTACAAAAAGTAAGAGATAAACCAAATACCAATTGTTTAACTCTCATGCATTTACTTTTTTTCATTTTTATCCCTTTTTTATACAAAATTCAAGTTAAATAAAATTGTTGCAGGAACGAAATATCAGTTGTTGTAGCAAAAAAATTAAAAAATTTTAAATTTTTGCTTGCAGCGACAACCAAATTGTCAGATATAGTTACGAGACTTTTCATCATAGACTAATGACGTATAGAGCTGCCATTGTTTTCATCTAACATCTCCTTTCACACTATTCGTGGTGCGGTCGGTGCGATAGAGAGTTATTTGACGTGAATTGACTTAGGATCAGGCGGAATTACAAAAATATTTGACTTAAATTTTTCAAGTCGATTTGATGAAAACTGTGAAATTTAAACTTACTTTGGACTTTTTTTGATATATTTTATTGTTAGAATATATGTGTTGTGTATTTGTACAAAAAATTTTAAAGCACATATCGAAATGCCGTTGTTGATTTATTGTTGGACGGTTTGAGCCATTGCCTCTATCTGGTATTATTAAAGCAATACTTTGCAACATCCAACCGCCCGTCTGCAACACACCAAATGTCATGAATTTACTGAGAGAGTTGCCGTCTCTATATGTCATTCCTCTATGCTTTTCATTGCTGCAACGTAAAAACAATAACGCGAATTTTTCATCTATGCGATGAAGCGTTTTTCTTTCAGTGTAGGTACATCAAAATATACTTTGGATACAGTTTTCGTCATTCTAGCTGGTTTTTCCATCGGATAGTCCGACAACTTAAAGCGCTTTTGTTCCAGAGTTATAGCAAGTGTCTGCGAGAGCGTTCAAAGTTTAAACAGTTTGAAGACGTTTTAATGGTAACGGTAATGAAAAATTAACTGTATCGCAAATTAATGTGAACATCGACACGATTTTCTGGCATGTCGGCTTAATGTTTGTTTACATCTACTTATACATATGTAAATACTGACGTTTCTGTCTAGCTATATATTATAATTTACAGCTATACAAACGTATATGGGCTATACCCGGATGTGAAACTAAAATGTTATACTATGAATATGACACTGGAAATGATTTTATTGGATTTATGAATCATAAATTGTAAAATTAATGGTCAGAGTCAAATGTTCGCCTTAAAAATTGTGAACGAAAGTTTTACACAGCAAACTTATTAAACAACTGAGATTCAAAATCACATTTGGAATCGGGAGGCAATTTATAGATTCCTTAATCCTGGCGCTGAAATAAAAAGTTAACGGAATGTTACCTTAAACTAATTTAAGTCATTATTTTCGACACGGGCATTTCTCGGCTAAATATGACTTAGCATAAGGGTTTTTTCCTGTGGATCATGCTGATACACATGACGTTAAAACATCATTTCTCGAAAATGTTTTGCTAGCATCTATATAACTTACAAACAATTCAAAAACTGGGTTTTAATCGACATTATACATTTTATCAGAGTTTACTTCCCCACAACATGTTATAACACATTTACACCGCCCTTTATCGCGGTCAGGTTAGCGATAACCTTGTTCTCTAATCTTTGTCCTTTACACCACCCAATTTTAGTTTAAATTCATATTTCAGTTGGCAACTCTGTGCTTAGACAAACTCCACGCCGATTCAAAATTTTGGCAGACGACGCCACAATAGAAAAATTAAGTTGCCGGCTATTGGTTTTGCCAGTTTTGAACAAATTTGCGATATTTTTGAAATAACTGAACCTTTAAAATTGAATCAGTGAGTTAAATCGGGAGAGTCGATAAAATCTGCTCACAGTTTAAAGCACCGCGACGTGAGCGTCAAAAAAGTTTTGGTGGCGGCGACGCGTCGGAAAATGTTCTACCGGCTTCCACCTGCCAAACTGTTGATTTTTTGTGTATGTGTTTATTATGGTTGCATTTTGTTAGTAGCTAACAGTGTTGCATCAAAACGTACACCAGTTTAAAGTGAGGGTAAAAATTAAACTTCAGTTTCTACAGATTAAAATTGTATGGGTAATCTTCAGAGCTATCGCGGGTTAACGGAGTTCACCATCGAATTGCGCTAATCTTGGTCGGTGTAAATGCCGTATTAGACTCCTGCGATAAAAAAAGTAAGTTGCTGTGACTTAAGTAAAAACTGGAAAGTACTTGGAAGTATTTGAATAAAAGTTGTGTGCCTCTCCTTTCAAAAAAAAAGAAGTGTAGTTTCTTTGTTTTGCATTAACGATATTAATATATTTGAATTTTCAAACGACGCCGTCTAACTCTGTTACAGTGGCTACAACATAACAACCTGCCATGTTGCAAATTTGAAGCAGTCCTAGCCATATCTTTTTGATTACGAAGTTTTCAGAGGGATATAGAAACCAAAATCGTTCTTTCTAAAATCGAAAGTTTGTTGTCTAACAAATTAACCACGTTCAGATCGGACCATACTTTTCTTTAAACTCCTGACAAGGTAAAGCTTCGGCATAATTTCCAGGACAATAAAAATGTAGATTTTGTTTATTGGACCAAAATATTAACTAATTTCTATTCGAATCTACAATATTAATCTACAATCTACAAAAATAACTTGGAATAACACACCATCCTCGTGGCATTACATACCCCAAGGTGGCTTGGAAAAACTAGATACTTTTTCAAGACAAATACACTTTCTGTACTTTTATGTGCCCATTTTGTTCGTTTGTGTGTGAACGTTGGTGGTGCAATGGCTAGTGTGTGCGGCTAATGTTTGCATTTAAATACAAGTGAATTTGGGGACGACGAACGCATAAACGTTTGTAATGTGTTCCAGACATGTATATACAAGGTTCCTGCAGGATGTGTTTGGGAGAATATGTAACCGATGCCGTTATTTTCAGTGTGTAGATGGGGACAAGTTGGAATATAATTTCTGGTGGATTGTAGTTGGTTCTCAAGCATCTAACGCAAATACTAGTACAAATAACAGTTTCACAATTAATTCTTAAATTATGGCAGTATATAGTTCTAAATTATGTCAAATAACGTACACGCTGAAAAATCTGTCGTTTTTTGTTGTTTGCATGCAAATATAAAGTGTGATTGGAGCTAGTCGTAAATATAATATACTTGTGTACATACACATTGTGTTTGCTATTCAATATTACATGTTTGAGACCCAAAGATTAATATGTTATAGTATATGTGTTTACGACCCAAAATTACCTGTGATTGTGATACAAATACTGCTATGTTTGTTGCACTGTTTAAAATTTCTCGACAGCAAGAGAATAATAGAAGGGCAACGACAGAGTCTATCTTCTATGTGTGTATCTGCATTTTTGCATTAGTCTCTCAATCAGTGATTCATACATATTCTTGAATGTGTGTGCAAATTGCAGATGAGGTCAGTGTTTTTTATTTTGTCTGCTGTATTGTGTTTTAGTTTGATGTATTCAGACGTCAATAGTTAATCGGACATAGGATATACAAAGCGCTTTATCAGTGAAAAAGAAATAAACAAGGACATTGTTTGGGTACCAATGCATAGTGCTAACCAACGCATAATTGAAACCTTCTGAAAATAAGAAGATGAAACAAATGGGAAGCAAAAGAGCAGCCGATTCTCATTTCATGAAAAAAACAATGCAAGCAATGCAAGCAAATGTAAAATTTTCCGTTTTAAATCTTTTAAATTTTTGTATTAATTATTTATATATTACTTGTAATAAATAATACATAAAATTACTTGTAATAAATAATACATATAGGATTTTTTTTATTTATTCAGCCTTTACATTGGTACCTTTTTATTTTATTAGTTCAGCTCAAGATAAATAGAGATATTGTTTTTTTTAAAAAACAATATGTTTTGCAAATGCATCCTCCTGATTCCTGGCAAACCGTACAGCTGTTTCAGATCTCGCCACAATTTCAGATGCGTTAAGAATTCAGATCAGTTTTCGTTTGCAATTAGTTTGATGAATTTTTCAAAAGCGGCATTCCAAACAACCGCAGATGAAAATATGTGGCTAGATCTGAAATAGCTATACGCTTTGCAAGGAATCATGAGGATGCATTTGCAAAACATCTTATTTTTTTAAAAAACTGTATCTCTATTTATTGAGATAATAAAAGTAATAAAATAAATAAAAAAAATAATACAATATATTGAAATCGAAGAATAATTCGATTCTAAATATTATAATGTTTGGTAGGAAATACACATATGTTTTCACGTAAGTAAAGGGGTTTTCAATAAGAGCGCTAAAAAGTTTTTTTAAATAAAACAAAACCGGTTTTAGATACCAATGAAATTATGTATGGAACTCGATTTCTTTTGCATGGCCACCACGGGCACGCTTGCAGAAGTCCAGACGCTGAACCAAATTTTCGACGGTTTTCAAGCATAAACCTCGCAATTTCACGTTCGATATTCGTACGAAGTTCATCAGTCGTCGCTGGCTTGTTAGCATAGACCATAGACTTGAAGTAGCCCCACAGGAAATAATCTAACGGCGTCAAATCGCACGACCGAGGCGGCCAATCGACTGGGCCATTTCGTGAGATAACACGTTCACCAAACTTGGTTTCCAATAAATTGATTGTGGCATTCGCTGTGTGACTTGTGGCGCCGTCCTGTTGGAACCACATGTCCTCCAAGTCCGTATTATCCAATTGGGGCCAAAAATATTCGGTTTTCATTGAACGGTAGCAATTCGCATTCACAGTAATGTGCCAGTCTTGATCATCACGGAAGAAGTACAGCCCAATGACGCCGCTGGCCCATAAACCGCACCAAACCGTAATTTATTCGGGATGCAATGATGGCTCATGGATTACGTGTGGATTGCAATTCAAGAACATACGACGCTTATGGTGGTCAAGCGGCTTCAGTTCTTGCGTCAGTTTGATCTTGTAAGGATGTAGGCTAAGATCTTTTCGCAAAATTCGCCACATCGACGTCACAGAGATACCCAACGCTTGAGAACGACGTGTGAGAAATTCGTTAAAACAAAGGTGAAGTACGAAATGGAATTATTCATGCAATATTCATGCAAGGCAAATCAGAGATAGGTGATCATTCTCTGGAGCACAAATTTCCGTGTAGAGATAAAAGACAAATTTCCTTACGAAACTTTCCAAAGAACTGTATACAGGGCTTTTATAATAGACATTACGGGTATTGTGAATAGGTTTTATATCTATGATTGAAAGTTGCGCGTTCCTGTTGTATAGTTCGTGAGTGTGCTCGACGAAGAGCTCAATTTAGAGTTTCTATTCATTTACTCCGTATATAGTATCGCTTCAATTAAATAACTTTTGTGTTTGGTTTCGTCGTGACAATAAAGAGGCATACAAAAAGTGCTGAGTCGTGAGTTTGGAAGACCGTTCGAACACTGCTTTGAAGAGACGTCGTGAGCGAGTAAAACTAAAAGTTATTATGATGATAAAAACGAACTCTATATCATATCGCAACTACCTAGTAAAATTTAAATTAAATTTATTTATGCTTGAAATTAATAACCAAGCACCATGTCTTACTTTACTTTCATTGACTATTTTACAACCTCATGAGGCAGACGTCTTACACATATTATTTAAACAAACAAATTTAAACATATTCCAACTGGCTCTATCCTTCGCCTTTTCTCGCCAGTTGGTAACACTAAGGATACGGAGGGATTCCTCTGCCTGGTCTTTTCAGTGGAGTCTTGGTCGCCCTCTTTTCCTGCTTCCATCGGAAACGTTATCAAAAACCTTTCGTGTTGATTCATCTTCATCCATTCTCATAACATTGCCTAGCCACCGCAATTGGCCTAATTTGATTCACCTAGTTATGTCCACGTCGTAATATATATTATATAGCTCTCGGTTCCAGCGACGTCGGTACTCGCCGTTTTCTCTAACAGGGCCATACTCCCAGGTGTTTTTCATCCGCTTGCGGTATGACCCAAGTTTCGGAGCCATATGTCAAGACAGGTAGAATGAGAGTCTGATATAGAAGGCCTTTTGTCCGTCGAGAGGGTGCTTTGTTTTTAAACTGTTTGCCGAGCCCAAAATTGCTTCTATATTGCAAGCACAATTCTCTTATTCATCTCCAGGCTGACATTGTTGTCCTTGTTCACGGCGGATCCAAGGTAGACAAATTCATCTCCCACTTCAAAATTAAATTGGTTGTCAACGTTCAATTGCGGACCAAGTCGAGAGGGTTCTATAGTCGTTGACACCATCAATTTTGTCTTTCCGTCATTAACAGTAAAACCCACCTTCGCTGATTCGTTTTCAATTCTTGAAAATTGTGCAGTAACCTCTCGCAAATTTCGCCCAATGTTGTCTATGTCGTCAGCATACGCCAGCAACATATGGCTTTTCGCGTTAATGGTCTTGTTCGTATTTAGCGCAGCTTTTCTCATTATTATCTCCATTAAGTTGTTGAAGAGATCGCACGAAAGAATGTCGCATTGTCTCAGTCCTCGCTTGAAACAGAACGGTTCAGTGAGGTCTTTCCCCACTTTCACTGTTGATTTGGTGTTGGTTTTGTCGGAATACCAAGTTCAGACATAGCTTCGTACAGTATATCCCATATGAGGCTATCGAAAGCAGCTTTGTAATTGACAAAAAGGTGGTATGCATCAATTTTCTTTTCGTTGGTCTTTTCCAGGATTTGGCGTAGCCTGAATATTTGGTCAGTCGTGGACTTGCCTGGTCTAAAACCACACTGATAAGGTCCAATCAGGTTTTCAATAATCGACTTTAGTCTTTCACATAATACGCTCGACAAGACCTTATACAAGATGGATAAAAGACTGATACCGCGACACACAGGACATAACACACTTAGACTCCAATCGTCAGGCCTAGATTCTCTCGGCCATATACCTCATATAAGTCGCTGCATGTGGGCTAGCAGTCCTAAGGACCATGTCTATCAGCAGTACAAATCTGCCCTGTTTCTCTTCACTTTCCTCAAAAAATCCCTTTATAAATAGGTTCCTACTGGGGAAATTCAGTTTTTTCTCTAGTGAAAATGTGTAAATTTTGGGATATGAATCTTTTGTAACGGTTCCGTCAAATATCTGTTTTTTTTTGAAAATGCTGTAAAAAAAACTACTAAATATTTTCTCAAATTTCTTTTTTTATTTGAAAGTACAATCCTTCCGGTTAATGACCGGCTGGCCATGCAGTAGCCAACACGATAGGTCCAATTTTTAAGCACATTATCTATTGTGTGCAGCTGTATTTCACCAATGGCTTCACGAATATTGTCCTTTAAAGCGTCAATTGTCTCTGGCTTGTCGGCGTAATACTTATGTTTGAGGGCACCCCACAAATAATAGTCCAACGATGTCAAATCGCAGCTCCGAGGTGGCCAAACGACATCAGCTCAGCGGCTGATAGTGCGATCTTCAAAAACAGGGCGCAAAACATCGAGTGTAGCACACATTCTGCAACATTACCATGATTTTCGAAGTAATGTCGCAATATTTCCCAGCGTTGTTCAAGCGTATACACAACCATATTCGTTCAGCGGAAGGATAAAACTAATTATCTGTCAAATCAGACATGAGCTAAGTGTTACCATTCACGAAATAAGCACTAGTTGAAAAAAAACGTTAGATGGCGGACCCTTTAGTTAGAGTGCGATATGCTTACCAGGACACCGATGCTCTCGCGTAATAAATCAGAAAATTTACAGCTACTAAATGATAACTCAAAGTTTGTTTTAAGAAATGAAAGGCAATATTTGGCATGAGAAGGCTGACGAAGATTTTTGGTTAAGTTTCCGATCAATAGAGCATGACAAAACGGACACCATGACTTATGATGCCTATCAGTAGAACATATTTCTAAACTTCAAAGCAAGAACATCTTAAAGCACCTGAACACTGACTGATTTACTAGCCACATGTTACAAGATGGAAAATTTCTCGGTTACTACCTCAATTTTTCTAACCTACTTGAATTACACATGTCATTCTGATCTCTTACTTTTCCGCACACGCCATTACAACCGATTGCATTCAGCTCAATTACATTAAATACAAAATGAACATTAGCTACATTATTCATGGAGCTACCCATATTTACTGGCGAATACGGGGAAAAAAATGTCGACAAAATTCCCACAGCACATAGATTATCATTGTGTCTGCGTTTGGTTAACTTCCGCTTAGATGAATTTGCCAAACTGAGAACTTTTAATTATGCGTTTATATGATTACACACTAGCATTTGCTCATGCACGAAAAAAGGCAGAGTTAAAATGTCCCTTCTCACTTTCCTCGCGCAAAAAGTTAAGTTTTTCATTTGTCTCTTTACGAGACATTAACTAAATAAACCCCGAGGTAGGCGCGAGTGGGTGCAATTTGTTGCAACAAAGTTCAACTTTGTTACGAAACAATGAACTCTACACTCGCGTACACCAGAACACCAACTAAGCTGGGAATTTGAGTTCACAGTAAAGTGAATATCAAAAAATAAAAATGGATATAAAATGTTAATATTGTGGTTCCCAAAAGGATGTTAAACTTTGAAAGTTATCAAATTCAAAATTTAAAAACTAAAACCAAAAAATTACTAGAATGGAGGAAGTAAGTTTTGTTGCAACCATTTGACACTAATTCAAATTCAAAACGATGCGCGGGTGCATGGCAACATTGCGTCATAAAAGTCATCAATCACACGGGTGCATTGGAAACATTTTCGTTCACATTGCAATGAAATGCGTTGGAATTTATCTAAAGATGATATATCATTTTTCCTCGAGTAGTTTATTCGTTTTGTACTCTACACTGAAATGCCAACAAATCTCCCGGGAATGGTCATTTATGGTTTAAGGAAAATGTCATGCTGATCACGCATTCATATCACATTTGAGGGCATAAGTTTTATTTATACCCAATGCATGTGTTCCTATTGCAGAATCAAATGGATTTTTTTATTTGTGGCACCAAACAGTGGAGCAAAATTTGACTTCGTCATTTGTTTGGACGATAAATAAATAAACGCAGTATAAACAATTCCGATTAATCAGGTTTCTTTTGTGAATACGACAAAGAATATCTTGTCATAAGTATTAAAAGTTAACTGGAGTTTGGAGGGCTCCCTTTTGTTTGTTGCTGGAGTGGAATAGGCCAGTCAATATTGTCACTTTCGTCACTTTCACAGGATGCTGTCATGGTATTGCTGATATCTACATATATATGTATATCAAATTGTTGCGTTACTGACTGACTGACTGGCTGGCTGACTGACTGATTCATCAGCGCCCTGGGCAAATGGCTAAAGGTTTGGACTGTATACTACTTTTGGGGTAAATATGCGAGATAAGAAAGGATCTCCTGAAATTCGTACTCTAAGGGACAAAAATGGAGCAAAAATGGGGATAAAACTGGTGTTACGCTAAAATGCAAACGGCTAAAGGCAGAATCACAAAACTTGTTATACACTCCTCTTACCGCATACAAACGGTGGGGGGAGATAAGTGACTTAAACATTTTTACTTTTAGGGAAAAATAGGGCAAACCGGGACGAAAATGGTACCACTGTGAATAACAAATGGCTGAATACCGAATCATGAAATTGGGGTTGCACATTCCTCTTATAATGCAAAGATTTAAACTGTTGAAAATACAAATAGGGCAAAAAGGGGAAAATATAGTACTTTCGTCAAATTAATTATGAATTTTGGGGACTATATTTCAAAATAAATGGTACTTTTTAGATGGTACTTTTTTTGGTACTTTTTTTTGGTATCATTTTTAATACCTTTTGCTCCCGTGTTTGCTATTTCTCTTATCGTCTGTTTGTAGTACTCTGTACCTTTTTCGTACTTTTCGGTACTTTTTATGTACTTTTTTTAGTACTTTTTTGATCCGTCTTTCAACATCTGTGTGATCATATTTGGCTTTTCTGGGTATCTTTCTCCTATCGTTTATGGTGTTAATATCAATATTAGTACGTTTTTACATTTTAGTATCTTTTTGGGTACTTTTTTTTGTTGGTTTCATCAGTTTTTGCTACAATTTGTCAGTTACTGTCACTTTGTTGGTACTTTGGGGTACTTTTTTGGTACTATTTTTAGTAGCTTTTGCAACCTTCTTTGCGATTTATCTAGGATAGACAACCAAACAACCACTTGCAATAGTAAGATATCAGATCAGATTTGCGAATTTTCACCTAAAAACTCCAGAATTTGATCCAACGTCTCATTATGGCCTCTGCTGCAATAAGTAGTAAATATGGGCCAATTTCACCGTCTTCACCGTTTGTGCAAATGGGAGAATTTCGACTAAAATTAACTTACAGCAGGTGGAGTTACAAGAACTGTTGACTTAACTTTTTCATGTAGTTTTGGTATAGAATTGTGGAATTTAAATATATTCTTCAATTTTTTATTTAGTTTTATCGTTTGTATACATTTGTATATTATTTAACACAACTTTTTTGCCACAAAAACACGAAATGCGGTTGTTGGTCCTTTCTTGGACGTTGTATACTATTGCCTCTATCTGGTATTATTGAACCCGTGCTTCCCATGCTTGCAACCATAGCTATGACGTTTAATTTATTGAGAGAATTAATGTGTCTATACTAAATTCGTCTATGGGATGACCTGTTTCCGAATTTCAAGCATTTTTTTTTTGATTTAGCACTTTTCTTTTATTTGTACCTAAGCTCTTTTTTTTTGATTTCACACACAGTGTTTGTAGAGTAATGTAAAGGGTCCGCCAAATAACTTTCTTTTTTTGAAAATGCTATAAAAAAAAAACTACTGAATATTTTCTCAAATTTCTTTTGTTATTTGAAAGTACAATCCTTCCGGTTAATAATGGAAAATAAGCTCATTCAAATGGATGCCTCGGCTGGCCATGCAGTAGCCTAAACGATCGGCCCAATTTTTAAGCATATTATCGATTGTGTGCAGCTGTATTTCACCAATGGCTTCACGAATAATTGTCCTTTAAAGCGTCAATTGTCTCTGGCTTGTCGGCGTAACACTTATCTTTGAGGGCACCCCACAAATAATAGTCCAAAGGTGTCAAATCGCAGCTCCGAGGTGGCCAAACGACATCATCTTTACGGCTGATAATGCGATCTTCAAAAACAGGGCGCAAAACATCGAGTGTAGCTTCGGCAGTGTGGCACGTAGCGCCGTACAGTGGGATTTCTTCATACAAGCCGCGGCAAAAATTAGAAGGAATCGAGCTAGGGCTTTGAAATTTCGCACACATCTCTCATATTGCTAAATTAGAAAAAAAACAAGTTTTTGTTCAAATCCAACCACCTCCCATATAACGTAAAATAAAAAATCGTTGTATTTTCCTCATTGTTATATCTATGTCAATAAAAATTACTGCCAGTGCTTGCATTTGAGTCCTCAATTATATTAAAAATTTAAGTGCCACGCCCAACGCCCATATACAAATTTTAATTTTTCAAAATTTTCGAAAACACAGATATAATTCTTTGTAGTTTGTGATAGATGTAAATCAGCACTTACATCTATATAAATAACTAAAGCCTAATATGTTAGCTGAATATTTGCAAAAAAATTAGGGGGCCATAGTTTACCGTTTTTTTTAATTAACCAATCATTCCAAATAAAAGTCAAATTTGTACCATAAAATTATCGAAATTTATTAATTTTTCAGCATTTCTCAGTGCATACTTTTAGGGATATGATATATAAAACACAACCAAAACATAATGTAAATAAATAAAGAAGATTCTGTGGGCAATACACTTGAAAATTCATATTGTGGTCTGCCTAAAACTAAACTACCGTTTTATATGGTGTTTTCATCCATTTTTGTAATGAAATTTCGTGGCACTTTTTTTATAAAATGTATAAATAACTTTGTTCAACAGCATAAAATATTATGGGAATTTTATTTATGAAATCAAAAGAATACACTCCCACCTTTCACATTTTAGCAACCAGACCACAACGATCGATAACGACCACCTTTTTTTAGCCCAAGAAAAACTTAAAACACAGTTTCTTGAGTGTCATCATAAAAGCATGAATATATTTTAATCGGTTATTGTTCTTCAATTATTTTTTCTTAAAACTTAATGTAGAAATACCATATGTTTCAAATATACATATTCCAAATCGATACGACAAAAAGAAGTTATGTTTCCAGCCCATTAAAATGCTTGAAAATCTGAGGCAGGTTACTGCAGAGTTTCATTTTGTTGACTTTGCCGCCTTTTTTTTTTGGACAAAAACAAAATTTGTTGAAAAAAACTAATGATTTATTTCTCTTAATTAAACAATTCTCTACAAAACTGCATCATTACATTTTTGATGTTTGACACTCGAAAAAGGCTATTTTTGCCAGCAAAATCCCTCTGTGCGCCGTCCTGTTGAAATCAACTGTTGCCAATATCCTCCTCTTCAATTTTTATGAACAAAAATTCAATTCGTTGGAAATAAAAACGTTAGATGGCGTTATTACAATGGGTAGTTCTTGAGTCTCGCCATCTGGTGCCGAATTTAAATATTCAATCCTGTGATATCTTTCATTCATATTTTAGACACCATGTTGTCAGGGCTGATCTTTAATCTATACGTAAAGTGCATCGATTTTACTATCATCCTTTACTTTTGGAAAAATTTTTTAAAAAATGATATTTAGAAAAAATATATTTTTTAAAAATGCTATTGTTTTACAAAGGAGAAAATACAGATTGAAAACGAACATAGATAAACTTATAAAAAACTCGGAATGGGTTTAATTTTTGTGGTTTACGATTCATATCGTTTATTTCACACCAAACCGAGCGTTTTTTGTAAAAAAAAATTATTCACCACTTACATTTTTGTGACTTAAGTCAGCCATATTCGTCTGTTAAAAATACATATTTTAAGTGTTTTTAAAAAACAATGCATATTTTTTTTAATTTATACCCAAATGAAATTGAAAATTGTTGCAACAAAGAGAGCAAACTATTTGTGGTGAAGGGGTTTTCACCAAATTGATTCAAATTAACTGTTTTCTTTAAATACACATCAGTGGCCACCTCGTGGTGATAGGTATATTGTACATTTTGTCAAAAAGATTTTATTTGGAATCAAAAAGCTTATGAAAATCGGATAAAAAATATAAAAGTTACTAAACTTTTTAGGCGCAAAAAATAAAAGTGATCCAGGCCTTTTTAATTAATGATCAGTGTTAATATAAAAAAAGTTATATTCTCACTTCTATTTTTAGGAAAATACAATTGAAAGCTTTAATAATTTAGCTATTATAATTTTCATGCAATTGTAAAATTGTATAAGGCGTGGTCGTCGTTAGTACAATGGGTAGAGTACGCGCCTCTTGTACGAGAGAACCGGGGTTCGATCCCTGTTCTGACACCATTACATTTCTTTCGACAACGGTCACCTCGCATAGTGATGGCAACATTAGTGACATTTACGGGTAATAATCATTTCCTATTTCTAATCTATTCAAGTGCATCAAAAAAATATGCACTTAGATCTGATCGAATAAGATAATATCGAAATCAATACTTTTGTAGGCAGGACGAAGTCTGCCGGGCCAGCTAGTAAAAACATATGATTAATTGTTGTACAAGACCCTTAATTTATATTTCTAACCAATACAATATCAAAACTGCAACTATAAAGAGCAACTAATGTGCCAACATCAAACGAAGGCCTGCTGACGGTTCCTTTAGTCCTTTGTCTCCATTATGTGTTCAAAACAATGTACAGATGTAAAGGGTTTTTCAACAGAGACGCTACAAAAGTAAATCGATAGGGACAGCAAACGACGCCATCTTTTTTCCCGCTCTTTTGACATTTCTCTTCAGTAAGGTTTGCCATTTCATCATGGAAAGATATACGAGCCGAGTCGAAATTATTAAAATTTACTACCGAAATTTGAAGTCAGTGGCCTCAACTTTAAGAGCGCTACGTCCAATATATAGTCGTCATAATCGTCCTACCAGATCAACAATTGAGCGTCTAGTGGAAAAATTTGAAACAAAGAAGTGCCCGTAGTGTCGAGAATATTGCTGCCGCTGAGGTTTCAGTTCAAGAGAGCCCAAATGTGTCTCTCACACGTAGTTCTCAAGCGTTGGGCATCTCTGTGACGTCGTTGTGGCGAATTTTGCGAAAAGATCTTGGCCTACATCCTTACAAGATCAAATTGACGCAAGAACTGAAGCCGCTTGACCACCATAAGCGTTGTATGTACGTGAATTGGGCTGAGCAGCAACTTGAAAATGATTCGGATTTTCATCGGAAAATCATCTTCAGCGATCAGGCTCATTTCTGGCTGAATGGCTTCGTCAATAAGCAAAATATGCGTTATTGGTCAGACAGCAATCCACACGTAATCCATGAGTCATCATTGCATCCCGACAAAAATTACGGTTTGGTGCGGTTTATGGGCCGGCGGCGTCATTTGGCCGTACTTCTTCCGTGATGATCAAGACCGGCACATTACTGTGAATGCGAATCGCTACCGTTCAATGATAACCGAATATTTTTGGCCCCAATTGGATAATATGGACTTGGACGACATGTGGTTCCAACAGGACGGCGCCACAAGCCACACAGCGAATGCCACAATCAATTTATTGGAAACCAAGTTTGGTGAACGTGTTTTCTCACGAAATGGCCCAGTCGATTGGCCGCCTCAGTCGTGCGATTTGACGCCGTTAGATTATTTCCTGAGGGGCTACGTCAAGTCTATGGTCTATGCCAACAAGCCAGCGACGATTGATGTACTTCGTACGAATATCGAACGTGAAATTGCAGCAGTATCGGCCGATTTATGTTTGAAAACGGTTGAAAATTGGGTTCAGCGTCTGGACTTCTGCAAGTGTGCCCGTGGTGGCCATGCAAAAGAAATCGAGTTCCGTACATAATGGCATCGAATGTACTTTCACAGGAATAAAGAATTTCATTGGTATCTTTTTGTTTTAGTTTTATTTAAAAAAAACTTTTGTAGCGCTCTTATTAAAAAACCCGTTATATAAGGGAAACATGTGTGTTCATCGATGGTTGAATGATTACTGACTTTAATATTTGCCAGCATCATCATCTGTCTGTTTTTATTCGACCTAAAAGCTCAACGCTATACACCATTGAATAAAAACAAAATTAATAGATATCACCCAATACATGTATGACATCCACGGAGGATTGAAAATTAACCGTGCTCCAAATAGCACAGCACACGGTAACGTGTTCATTATGCATCACATGCAGCAACGTGTGATTCCATCATGCTACTCAATGTATTCGTACTCATTTTTGACATCCGTTTCTAGCACTTTATTCTTGTTTTTTTTTTTGTTGGATCCTGCCTCTCATCTCGTCTGCGTCATTGTCTATGGGTGCGATTTGTGTCCGTTGTTGTGTGTTGCATGTTGCTTGTAATATAAACATTATGGTTAAGTAAATCCTATAGTCATTCTAACATATTTTCACACTTAATGGTTAAAGTCCGTTCTAGGGATGGCAAAGTATTTGTGTATAAATTGCCTTTAACCACAAAAACATGTGGTGCTTTAGTTTACTAAGTTTACACTTCAAAAGAGTAATAACATGGGATAGATAGCCAGTTGTTATTTTGTAAAATACTATTAGTATTGAGAATTTTATGTGAATTCAAGTTTAAACTTATTCATTCTCTGTGAAACTAGTATGTAGCTGGAGATATGATGACACTGAGTGTAATTTTTTATGTCATGGAAATATAACTATATACGGACACCACTATAATGTTGATGGCCCTCGGTGTCATTTATGCAAAAAAGTGATAATTTTGTCAGGCTCCTATTTTGCAAACCGTTCGGAATTTTGATTTACTCTCTGAGGGAAAGTTGTAGCTCTTTTCATAAATAACAAAAATTGTGAACATACAAAGTCA
Organism: Phaonia tiefii; assembly: GCA_963931995.1. NCBI lineage: Eukaryota > Metazoa > Arthropoda > Insecta > Diptera > Muscidae > Phaonia > Phaonia tiefii. Next base: position 205,626,819 of record OZ008370.1, on the reverse strand, counting down.
TTAGGTACATTTTTGTAGTCGATTGTTTCCTTGAATTTTGAACGGTTTGCTACCTATGGACCTGCACAGGGAAAAATAGGTTAAAAAATCGAATTTATTAAAGTTATAAGTTTAAATAAAGTTTTTGCGATTTTGGCTTTGAAGATGAACCTTTTTGATTTTATATGTTCAAAATTTTTGTTCTTTATGACAAGAGCTACATCTTTCCCTCAGAGCGTAAGTCAAAATTCCAAAGGGTTAGCAAGATATAAGCCTGACAAAATGATCACTTTTTCGTAAAAATTACACCGAGGCCTCAAATTTTTGGGGGCCCTTAAAAAGAAAAGTGCATGACTTTGGGCAAAACTTGGAGACACGGGTCTTTTTTTTTGGCCTTTTATCACGTAGTGGTGTCCGCATATGGTTATATTTTTTCGTGTTACTTACTTACTTATCCGGTCACGAACAACCCCGAGGGGTCACGACCTTACAAAACGAAGATAACATATTTCGCCAACTAGTTCGGTCTTTTGCTTTATTTCTCCAGTTGGCAATACCAAGTGTACGCAGGGATTCGTCAACCTGATCCCTCCAGCGGAGTTTTGGTCTTCCAATTTATCGTCTTCCTTCGAGTTCGGTTTCGAAAACCCTTCGTGCTGGTTCGTCTTCATCCATTGTACTGACATGGCCTAGCCAGCGCAATCGTGTTATTTTGATCCGCTTAACTATGTCAATGTCGGGAAATAGCTTAAAAAGCTCATGGTTCATGCGTCGCCGATACTCGCCGTTGTGCACTATAAGGCCATACATTTTTCGGAGTATTTTTCTCTCGAAGACTCCGACAGATGTTTCATCTGCTTGCGATAAGACCCAGGGTTCTGCGCCAAAAGCAAGACAGGTTGTATGAGAGTCTGGTATAGTTGGACTTTTGTTACTCGAGAGAGTAGTTCTTGCTTAGCCCAAAATAACATCTATTCGCAAGCACAATTCTCCGATTGATCTAAAGGCTGACGTTGTTGTTTTTGTTTACGGCAGATCCGAGGTATATAAATTCGTCTACCACCTCGAAATTATAACGGTTATCAACGGTCACGCTTTGGTCTAATCGCGTCATTTACCGTCAGACCCACTTTTCCTGACTCCTTCTCAATTCTCGAAAACACCGCAGTAACTTCTCTAACTGTGCGTCCAATGATATCGATATCATCAGTATACGCGAGCAGCATGTGACTTTTGCTGCTGATGGTTTTATTCAAGTTGACAGCAGCTTTTCTCAGAATAATCTCTATTAAGATGTTAAAGAGATCGCACGATAGGGTGTCACCTTGTCTGAGGCCTCGCTTAGTTTCGAAAGGTTCGGTAAGATCCTTACCAACATTCACTGCTGATTTGGTGTTCGTCAGGGTCATCCTGCAAAGGCGTATGAGTTTTGCAGGAATACCAAGCTCAGACATTGCTTCGTAGAGTTTCTCCCGTTCGTCGTAACAGAATACAAGTCAGGGAAAAAATATCTATGTGTACTTGAATATAAATTATGACAAAATAATAGAAAATGCACCCCAGCTAACCCCGGTTGTATTTGGCATCAGATGAATAAAATCAAACAATTAGTGCCTAACATAGGATCTCGGATACCCAAAGGATCTTCGACAAGAATAAGTAGCTGCCAACCGTGGGTTTTGCGGAGGTAAGTCGTGCTTGTAAAACGGGCATTGGCCATATTGCACTATAGTTTACTCTGAGTTTTTGAAAATAATTTATAAAAAAAAATACTTTGTGTCCCACCAATAATGATATTTATTCTACTGCTGTAATTTATTCATTTGATTCAAAATTTCACACTTATTTTTTAAACCGTTCATTCCCCTGCTTTTGTTAAATAATTCGCTCTTACGTTTTGCGTTGTGCCAATTCCTTGCAAATGTTTTTCATGTACTCGTATTTGTGCACTATATTTAACAAAATTTTTTCTCTGATTTTTTTCCGGGATAGAGAGAGATAAAAAACAGAATATAACGGGTTTATATACATTCGCAGGGTCCACAATACTTTCACTAATCTGTGGCAAAATCTGATGTGCTGATGTGTGTTAGCGGGTATGTACAGTATCCTGCTACTATATTATAAAAATATTTTTCAAGTACGGTAGCCATTTCGTGACAGGTGGAAAACATATTTGTCATACACGCTGAAAAACGGCCTTTGTAACATATTCTCTCAAACACATTCTGCAGGAACGACGCGTATGTTTGGAACACGCTTCAAATATTCATATATTTGCAGGTCCTAACCAAATATAAGCAAACATATGTTTATTTTACATTGAGCCATAAGCGTTTTTCAACCCAAACATGAATGTACTTACGTAGCATTCATGTGTTTCCTCTCAAACCAACGATGGATGACTGAATGCATGAAAGTAAAACGCAACAGATCAGTCAATATAATAAACACTCACCGCAAATATACACATGCTGAAAAATCTGTCGTTTTTTGTTGTTTGCATGCAAATATAATGTGTTTGGAGCTTGTCGCAAATATATACTATTCATGTGTCCAAACACATTGTGTTTGCTATTCAATATTACATGTTTGAGACACAATGATTAATACATATACGTTTATATGCGTGTATGCGTTTGCGACCCAAATATATCTGGGTTTGTGATACAAAAACAGCTGTGTTTGTAGCACTGATATGCTCTCTCAAGAGCATTAGGATAAGTGTGTGTCTGAATTTTTGCATTATTCTCTCAATCAGTGATACTTAATGTGTTTCTTAATTTGGCTGATATATTGCATTGTAGTTCCACGTATTTAGACGTCAGTGGTTCATCGGACTTCGCTTAATCAGTGAAAAAAGAATGAACAAAGGCTTTAGATTTTGTGCATGTGTTTCGTATATAGGTTTGTGTGCTACCAAACTGAGAAATTATTTTGAGGATAGAAATGGGAAAGGGCAACAACGTTAAGCAATTTGGCTGACCGAGCCTTTACTGAGTAAATGGGAACGGCGGACCATTTGTGAAATATAATAAGTAAAAACAGAAGTAATTAGTACACGCTTGGCTTGAATGAACTAGATTTGTATATAAATATCTTGTTTGTGTACCAACGCATAGTGATAACCAATGCATAGTTGAAACCTTCTCAAAACTAAAACGTGAGAGAAAACAAAGAAAGGAGAAGCAAAAGAGCAGCAGATTCTCATTTCATAAAAAAAAAAATAATGCATTCAATGCAAATAAATGTAAAAAGGGCCGTTTTAAATCATTTAATTTTTTGTATTAATTATTTATAAATGTGGACTTATATTAATAAAATTAATTATAATATATAATAGAAGTATTGAAATCTAAGAATAATTCGTTTCTAAATTCTATTATGCTTCGGAGGAAACACGCATGAGTTTCCATGGAAGTATATGGAGGTTTGAGGAAACATGCATATGCTTCCACGTGAGTATATGGATGTTTGGGATGTACAATGTATATGTGTCGTCGTAAAAGCAAACATATTTATCAGAAAACATGCTACTGTTTGCATTTAAATACAAGTGACTTTGGGACTTGCAAACATAGGAATGGTTGACGTGTGTTCGAATCATATTCGTTGGTCCTGCAGAAAATGTTTGGGAGAATATGTTACAGAGACAGTTTGTTTCAGCTTGCATGCATTCAGGCACATTTAGCGACCATTGACTGAAAGAAGAATGTTCAAATTCAATTATACACCTGCAATAACATTAATCTAGGCTAAGAGCAAATTCTCTGTCCCTGTTTTATTATTTAACACTCATCAGAGCATCGCGACAAAAAATTAAGTAAAAGGGGCATCAAACATGTAGTACTGAATAGCAAGCATAATGTGTTTGGACACAAGTATACTGTATTTGCGACATACTCCAAACACACGTTATGATTTCATCCAAACAAGAAAACTATACAGTTTACAACGTGCATATGTAAACACGAGAAGAGAGAGACTTTTTGGCAACTCAAAGGAGATCCAACTCGATGAAATCCCCTACCACCGCGACGATCGCAACAGAACTCTAAGAGAGGGATGGCGACCCTTTTCTATTGCTCTACGAATGAATGATTTGGGCTCGCAATTCGCTCATTCCTCGCTAGCTCGCGAGCGAGTCGTATACAGCGCTCTTTAATTTTTAAACTCGCTCGCGATTTCTGCTTGTTAAAATAGTGAGCGAGTTATAGTTTTGGCTTCTTAAATATTAAAATAGCTTGCAAGTTTCAGTTTTTAAAATCGCGAACGAGGTGAAGCATAGAGCAATATATTGCAGTCGGCATACCAATCTTTACGTTATTTCTATGACGAAGAGGTAGTAGGTCTGTCATCGAGTTCGAGTTGCTCTGGAATGTTACTCTTGGGTGGGACATAATCCCGACAGAAATAAAATGTTAACACGTATTTTCTTTCGATGCAACCAACATAGTTTAGTTGTTATTAGTATCAATCAACCAATATTTAAACTTACTTTGCTTCTGGTTGCTTACCGCTCTCTCGCCTATCTATTCTGCTTTCTATAAATTTCCTACTTCATAGTCGACCAGCTGTATAATGGATACCCTCTGGGTAAAGTCAAATCGTGAATAAATAAAATAATATAAATTTATTCAATCATTGCGGTCACTCTAGATTTATTCGGAAAAGGAGCGATATGCGTACTATGGTTTATAATTCACAAACCGGACACTGTAAAGGGCCATTGGTATCCCAGCAGTAATTTATGAAATGACATATGACAGATGGCCTTTTTACAGGCCTTCTCTTTATATTGAATTCTTTACTCATGCCAGCAAACCTTCTTAAAAACACCACAGATTGGTAAATTTTTATGATGCTTTGGAACAATTTCAATACCTCATAAATTTCCGCATCTTTAAATTAGATTTGGTACAACAAACTTGGTGAGGATATTGCGGCCTACAGAAGACAGCTACATGCTGAAAAAAAACAACCTCTCTAACATATGCTCCCAAACAAAATTCTGCAGGAACACACTTCAAACATGCATATGTTTGCAAGTCCCAAACTCATTTGTAATATTTAAATATAAACAGTAGCATGTTTACTGAAAAATATGTATGCTTTTACTTCGAAGCATATGCGTTCTTCATCCCAAACATGTATATACATACGTGGAAGCATTCGCCTGTTTCCCCAAAACCTGCAGATACTTACGTCGAAATATATGCGTATTTCCTCCCAAACATAATAATATTTAGAAATGAATTATAGTTTGATTTCAATATATAGGTAGTATTTGATATTATTAATTTTATTATTATAAATCCACATTTATAAATAATAAACACAAAAAATTAAAAGATTCAAAACGGCCCTTTTTACCTTTACTTGCATCTGCTGTTCTTTTGCTTCTCCTTTCTTTTTTGCCTCTCACGTTTTTGTTTCCAGAAGGATTCAGCTATTCGTTGGTTATCACTAGACTTTGGTACACAAACAATATTTTTATATACAAATCTAGTTCATGTAAGCCAAATCTAGTTGGCCTTTCCAGTTTCCTTTCTCAAAACCGTTTCCCACTTTTATAGCAATCATACATATCTGTGGACTTTTGACAAAACAACCTCTTTCTAAAACAGCAATTTTAATACTTCACAGCTATTTTTAAAAAATAACTGGCTAAAATTAAAAATAGTGTAGATTTCCATTTTAATGTTAAATTTTTAGCACTTATGTTTTAAAAATAGTTTTGAGGTATTTAAAAAGCTTTTTCGCTTCCCTTTAAAATTGCTGTTTTAGAAAGAGGCTGTTTTGTCAAAAGTCGACAGATATATACACATACCCAAAAATAAAAGCAACATCACAGACCATTTAACCGTCCGAGTCTCTTTAATCTTTTTTCCCTGATCAAGCGCTTCTGAAATTCTCTGTCCGATGTACCATTGACGACTAAATCCATGAAACTAAAGCTCAATAAATCAGCCAATTAGTAAACACTGACTTCATCTGCAATTTACATGCACACTCGGTAATATTTATGAATCGCTGACTGAGAGAATAATGAAAAAATGCACATAAACACTTGCTCTCGAGAGAGCATTAAGAGTTCAACAAACACATCGCTATTTACATCACAAACACATGCATATTCATCACATCTCAAAGATGTACTATTGAATAGCAAACACAATGTGTTTGGACACAGGTATATTGATTTTTGACGTGAATACGTCTTACCTTACGGTATAAGGAGTCATGTCAGGTTTTTATTGTTGTAATCTTTATTTCATTGAATTTGAGGAAACGGCTACATGAATTTTTTTAAAATTTTTTTTGTAGGTAAATGAAGATGTTATCTTTCGTTTGATATACATTTCATATTGGTTGATATATTTCTAGTATTTTAATTTCTCAAATGAAAATTGTTTAAACACATACACTCAAACATATGTGTGGTGTTTGGTTGAGTGTTTTTGGTTGCTCAACATTGCTTAGGAACATGTATCTAGTAAAAAGTGAAATGAACAGCAAGCTAATGTTGATTGGCAACATGTATCTAGTAAAAAGTGAAACAAACAGTAAGCTAACGTAATAAAGCTTTTTTGCGAAAGCTTCAATAAAGCTGTTGTAATATTAATTTTGAATTGTAAAGCGTAAAGCTTTCACACAACGCTCGAATGCTAATGCGAAGACTCGATAAGGTAAACCTTTTTTAATATTAGGGCGGCCCTCTCAACATTCGCAGAACTTATTTCAATAAAAATATTAATTAAAGTACATAAATTAAATTATGTTTAAAAACATTGAACATAATATTTTTTTTTTAAACGGACTTGAATCAAATGCCGTTGGTAAATATAAAAATTACAGCAGACAGTTGTCCGAGGCCTTCGGCCACGGTTTAACGTAGAATAACGTAGAATACGCCATCCGATAAGACAGAAAACATATATATCAATAAATGATAAATAATATAAGCAAATGAATTTATTGTTATATATGTTTTCTGTCTTATCGGATGGCGTATTCTACGTTAAACTTAATGGCCGTGTCTCTGACACAGCCTGCAGGGACAGTCCGTGGCCGAAGGCCTCGGACAACTGTCTGCTGTAATTTTTTTCACAGTGTACTACTGTTGTGTCTCGGTTATACGGTGCAACTTGAAAAAATATAACCATATACGGACAACACTACGTGATAAAAGACCACAAAAAACACCCGTGTCTCCCAGTTTTGCCCAAAGTCATGCACTTTTTTTATGGGCCCAGTTTTGCCCAAAGTCATGCACCTTTTTGTGGGCCCTCAAAAATTTGGCCTCGGTATTATTCTTGCAAAAAAAATGATCTTTTTGTCAGGCTCATATCTTGCAAATCGTTCGGAATTTTGATCTACTCTGAGGAAAAGTTGTAGCTCTTGTCATAAAGAAGAAAAATTGTGAACATAGAAGATCAAAACACTTCATCTTCAAGGTCAAAAAAATGTACCTAAGATCACAACAAACAACTTTCTAGAACATATGATCTTCCTAGGAAACTATTGAAAAAATTAATGAAATGTTCTCCATCAGATCAATGAAATGTCTCGTAGGTTGGAAAAGGAGAAACTGTTTCATCAAATTGATGAATGAATTTATAAATGTGATGGAGCCTTTCTTTCTTTCTTTTTCTTTACTCAGTTAACTTTCATACACTGTGCAGGGATAGTAGATATAAACCCAAAATTCGTGAGAAATTATATTTTTAATTTTATTATTTTCAACTTTCTTGTTGAAAAAAAAATTTAGTTTCTTACGAAAAATCTTCTAATAAAAAGAATTGTTAATGTTATACAAACCAGCGATAAGTCAGTTTTAAAAACATTACGGAATGGTCCAGCGTACATTTCGCTTTTCTAAAAAGGCCTTATATCTGCCGCTTGCTATTCTCATACAGAATGTATTCGAATTAGAGCGACTTTTTTTGTACTGTAGAAAGTACTTTAGAAATTATTTGTGGTTAGAGAACAAACCCAACTGTAGAGCAGACCTCACTCACTCACTCGCTCCCTCATACTTACAGCATTCATGATCTAAATTATTAACACTCATACATATACACACTTAACCATCATACTAACACATCTCTGTTCCAAAAAGTTCATAAAACGAATGATACTACAAAAAAATACTAAAAACCCTAAAACTTTTTGTGGTTTTCTCTTAGATTATGTGCAAACTGGGGGCAGAATGGGGGCACAGAACGTTGGTTTTGCTGCAAATGCAGTTTAGTTTACATTGCATAAATATGAGCGCTTAAATAACCAAAAAGCAATGTTTACTCTTAAACCAAACACACAAACACGCACACAAAGTAAATGTGTAACAATGAATGTTACTTAGGAAATTATAAGGATCTTGGGTAAAGAAAGGCAAACCAAACGATAACGTACAATTGGGAATAGGAATTTGTGGAATGAAAATTATAATCATTACGCACCACAATTAATCTATCATTATGAAGTTACCATTCAATTAATACCAAGATGTTGTTTTCAATATCGAAATTATGATGTAGAGGGTAACAAAATTGTGGCCAAATATGTTGAAGTGAAAACATAGTGTTAGTTTATATTGAGACTTTTGTAAGAAATGTCTTCTATATCCCGACAGGTCTACTTAAAAAGGGTAGTCCCCTCAAAAGACTGTTTCTGGAAGGGAAACAGTCATGTCTATCGGATCTTTTAGGATGCCGTTTTCAGACGTCCTCCAAGAAGGGGGATGTACATGTGTACCGTTTCTCCCGTCAGTCTAGGCGAAGGCATAGACATAGAAAAAGGCATAGTTCAATGTCAACACACTCCCTCAAAATGCATATTTAGAGAATGCCTTGGCATTAACGCTGATGAATGGTTTGTTAAGATAAGGGAAAAGAAGAAAGTGAAGTGTAATTTTCCACAAGTGCGAACTAGACCGGGACGGCCTCCATATAAAAAAAAATTTCCCAAAGTCGAGGGCAAATATTAAAGATCACCTCGAGACAATTTAAAACAAAAAGGGTTTCCTTTCCGAGCACGTGAAAAACAGCCAAAATGGTATGTTATGGTATGTATGTTATGGTAGTTTTTTTTCCTGTGGTGTCTTGTTTTCGACGAGTACTGCATTTTTATACCCTGATATATTTCATTTAATATGTAAAAAAATTTAACAAATGGAAGGTACCAAATTACACCCTTAGTATCTTTGGACGAAATTCGTTTTAGGACTTTTTAAGACGTTTGAGCCATGTCCGTCTGTCTGTCTGTCTGTCTGTCTGGCTGGCTGGCTGGTCAACACGATAACTGCCGTAAATCTTTACAGATCACAATGAAACTTTGTCACTGACTATTATTTGCCAATATTGACCACGCCCCTTCTGGTACCTCCCATACAAATCGACACATTTAGCACAAAATCATATTTCTTTCAAACCTTTCTTCCTGGTAGATGTGATTAGCCTCAACTCTCACACCGGTTAATAATCTGTAAATGCCTACTTCACTGGAGAAAATGGGTGAGATTGTCACGCCCATTCTGCTACCTCCCATACAAAACAGGGTGTTCGACCGGATTGTCAATCCGATAAATCGCGTGAAACACTTCCGACCTTAATGAAATTAGGTATAAAGCTTCACGTTATCAAAAGCTAAACACCGATTAAAAAAAGGGCGATTTTGCCACGCCCATTGTCGTACCTCCCATACAAAAGTTGTTTGGGCGTCTGGTTGTTCTTCATGAGAAGTCCCGCAAAACCAAACCAATCTTTATAAAATTTTGTACTAGTCAGTATTTAGCCAAATAAAGCTCTCCTATAGAAAATGAACTTTTTTGCCACACCCATTCTGGTACCTCCCATATAAAAGTTGGGCGAATGACCGGTTGATCCACACGATAATTCTCATAAACAACAACCGATCTTAATAAAATTCGGTACTAGGCAATATTTTGCTAAAAGCTACTGTGTAACTAATAACTGACTACTGTGCCATGCCCAGTTTCGTACATCCCATACAAAAGTTGGGCGTTTTTGGGGTTTGCCGACTCGATATCTCCAATAAATCATAACCGATCTTAATAAAATTTGGTACTGATCAAACTTTTGGCAACAACTTGCCATGCCCATTTTTGTACCTCGCATATAAATATTGGGAGGGAAACAAACTAACTAATTTGGGTATTCAAAAATATTTAGCGCAATGTCATCAATCTGCTGTTGAATATGGTCACTTTTGAGTATGGGCGTTTTTTACCAGAACTCCCACGCAATGGATGAGGTACGGTATGGTGAGGATATGATTAAGTCGGTTCACCCGACTGAAACTTATGTCCTGGTTCCTATATATGTCGCTAACGTACGACATCATTTTCTAATAAAAACCTCATTTAATGCACTTTCTACACCTAAAATTTAAAAATATTCTTTTCTAGGATTAAATTCCTATAAAAAGCAAGAACATTTTGCTTTAGAAGTCTACAGTTTTATTCAAAAACAAAAAAGGTACGTATGACACAGATGTATTTGAAACCTTAATACAAATATTTATTCATGTTGTCTGCATTATTACCGCAAACTATTGCATACTTTTTCGTGCCATGAAAAAAATTTGTAAATAAAAATGATTGCATACTTTTTAGCGCTATCGAAAAAATTTTTCAATATTTTCCTGGGATAATTAATTTTTACTCTAGTTACCATTTAAATCGTGCTTTGGTTTTCTTACAAATAAAATACAAAAAAGAGCACAGATATTTATAGCAACTCAAGTTGGGAGTACTTTTCACGACTTTCTAGTTTTACACAAATATGGATCAGATGCTTTTCATTAGTGACTGCAAGCGCTGATTCACATTCAACTCGTACAAAACATTCAGAGTTTTGCGAATGGCATAGAAAATCTACAATAAGTGCAAAATTATGTCCTATATATTTTTTATTATTACTTCCATTGGTTACCTGGTATCTTTATAATTCCGTTGTTTGAATATTGGTAACGTTGAATATGTGTGAAATTATAAACATGGATATTAATGTATGAATCGCGGTCGAAAGTAATAAATCTATGTCTTGGTACATGCAATTGATGAAGTCTGGTTGGAGGATTATTTCTCGCTGCTCGTATTTTAACATATTATTCACCTCGTACTGTTTGTTCCGTGTCTGTTATAATAGCCAATAGTATGATTTCAGGGTGGTAATAGTAGGCATTATATCCGATCGCCCGGCGTATCACTTCCTGAACGTCTATCGGTAACTGACGGATCCAGCAGAGGTATTTGAATACGTGATGACTACCGTGTATGGCATTTTTATGGAAGATTACACTTTGCACTTTATACTTTGAATTATTTATTTGTCGTTTTGATAGTTTTAATACTGAATACCGTCGGTGGTGCAATGGTTAGTGTGCGCGGCTCTTGTACATGAGATCCTGGGTTCGAACCCTGCTCTCACCACCTTCAAATTTCTTTCGGCGGCGGTCACCTCGCATAGTGACGGCGACACTATCGAGTATATAGCCATGAAAACGCTTCTCAAAATACCGGTCGGAATCGGTGTAAAACTGTAGGACCCAATCACTGAGTGAAATCTGGAAAGCGCACAGCTCAGTGATTGTGAGAAGTTCTCCCCGGTCCCTTCATGGGATGTAATGGAAAACCATTTATTTATTTTTTAATATTGAATACTAATAAATGTTACACTTCCCCCAAATTACAATGTTAATGGACCAAAAAATATAGAAAATGCTAACAGCTACAATTGCAACGCTAAAAAGTATGCAATAATTTTGGCAAGAAGTATGCAATCATTTCTATAGAACAATTTTTCGATAGCGCCAAGAAGTATGAAATAATTTGCGGTAATAATGCAAACAGCATCAAAGAATATTTGTATTATTGCTGCAAATACATCTTGCCAAAGCAAAAATGTTCCAAAGCAAAATGTTCTTGGTTTTTAAAGGGCTTTGATTCTAGAATAAAACATTTTTAAATTTTAGAGGCAGAAACTGCATTAAATGAGGCCTGCCTTAGAAAATGATGTCGTATGTCAGCGAAATCTATAAGACAAATGTAGTACTCGTCGAGGCATATACAACGATGTCTTGCATGTAACGATCGAGCCACAAACCAAAAAAAAACACGATATAAAAAAGGATTTTGATCGTTTTCACGGGTTCGGAAAGAAATTATTTTTTTTTGAATTTGTCTCGATATTTGCCTCCGACTTTGGGAAAAAAATTTCATGACCCGGTCTAGTGTGCACGTGTAGTGGTTGAAAGTCATTCACCCACATTTGATTAACAGGGCGACGTCCAATCAAACGACACTTACTAAAGACCTGATTATAGGAATGCCTATTATGAGTACACTCTTGGTTCACTACCGACAGTTGAAGCTTCCAGTTTTAAAAAATTTCAGCAAAAGTATTTCAATTTCTTGTGGTCAATTTGGGCATTTTGGTCCATATTATATGTCATGACGAGCATATGTATAACGAAAACTTTTTTCTAAATATTTGCGAAAGTACAATTTTGTTTTTAAATCCTGATCCAACATATTTTTGTTCACATATTCATAATGTTCGACATGAAAGTTCAATTAGCAGTTTATAAAAATCTTAGATGTCTTGCAAAATTTTTAATTTTTTCCTATAAGAACTTCACATTGATCACGATTTCAAAAGGCAGCTGTTAAAAAAATCTGTTTAGACAATTTCATTACATGCCCATCAGGACACGTTGTTAAAGCCCCATTGAACCATTGTCCGTGTCCTGGAGGAGAGTCGTTTGAACAATTCGAGTGAACGGAGTCCCAGAATTTGTTGATGGCATTTATTGCAAGAAATGCAACAGATGGAAATAGGACTGTGGGGAGAGGAACAGCGCAGTGACAGTCAATAGGAGTAGTTACGTGTGCAGTAAATGAAATATTAAAGTGGTGGTTGGGTAAATGCACTGTGTTAACTTATCGTCGGCCAGGGCTCTCTAACCACAGCATTCATGGGATGTAATGGAAAACCATTGTTTATTGTTTGACTGTCATATGCGAAACGAATCTCGGTTGAAATAGGAAATTTAGGTTTTTTATCTCCAAAATCAAGAATAAGCATTCATTTCCTCTACTTGGCAGTTAGGCATGAGATATCTAATATGGAAGAGGTTAAATTGAGGTCAATCAGATCTTGGCTGAAATCATCAACCTGGTCCGGAAATTGAGACTCCATACTGATCACAACAAAATCTCCCAAATAATCTGGAATACTCTAGTTTTTTCGTAATCAGCTGTTTAATACGAAAGCTTTAAGACAATCCAATTTGCTTATAGAAATATCAAGCTTCCGGCATAAAAGGGACAAGACCAGAACTAACACAAGACTGTAGGATTAAAATGTCGATTAAATATACAAGATATAACATCGCATATATTCATGGCATGTAATGAAAACTCATTTTGCTAAAATCAGTTTATCAGTTGCCATTAAATCGTTAAATTCTTAAATGTCAAAAATTCTCAAAATACCCTTCGCTCATTATTCCCTAAAATGTTAGAATTTTTAAAATTTAATGCAATTCGTGTAATTTAATCCATGTTGGTTTTTGAAGTGTGAGCTCTCCTGTTTGTAGAATGTATATAACGAATGTGTTTAGACATCCGATTTCAATGTAACATCCGGTTTCAATATAACCGCGGTTGTCTTATAATACAAATCTCACAACGATTGTTGTTTTTTTTTTGCACTCCGACATTTTGCAATTACTCCGTGGCACAGTCATTCGCACAAGACGATGAAACCCCTTATTGTACCGTGAATAACCAATAGAGTGTCCAAAACCGAAACAGAAAACCCGGTGAAATCGGTTAGCCTGTTTTTTCTTTTGCTATTAACCGTGTGACGGTTTTTTGAAAAAAAATTTATTATTGAACAACCCGAAAGCAGGTTATTTGACGTCGGTTAACCGTTTTTTTATATTCAATATCCGGGCAATATCAATAATATCCGTAAAAAAAATTGTAAAATAAATTATATGTTTTTCGAATTTTAATGAAATTTTGAAATTATGAAACATGATTTCTATTTTAAAATATGCTTTATGTTCAATACATTATAAATGACAATTTCAAATATTCAAATCTAAAAATGATTTGGATAAGAATTAATTAATCTTTTGAAAAAAATTCTTTTTTTCAAATTTCAAAGTTTTAACTATTTAATAAATAAATGTTTTAACCTTCAGACATGCAATCGCGGTTCTATCGGGTTCTCTCCAAATTATAAACCGAAACTCGGTATTTTGGCTGATTTTGCAAACAAACCGAAAACCGGTTTATTTAACACTCTAATTACCACTTTAAATTTTGCGAGCCTTTTTCACGTAGTATGATTAATGATTAAATCTACTACTAAAATAATTATCATACGACACGACGGTAAATACGAAGGAGACGATTTGAGAGCCCGTTTAAATTTAGGATAATGATTGTGTTAGCAACGATTACATTGTTGGGGAAGTTGACAATTTAGCAAATTTAAATGGAATTGATGACACAATCTCTTTAATAAATGCTATGGGAGTACGTTTAAAAGAAGAAGAGGTGAGTTTTCAGGAGATGCGTTTGTTTGTCTCCGGATAACATGTTTACTTTCCCCTTTCCAGCAGTATTTTCTGATGTGTTTTCTATTATATTGTTCTAACACGCTATTGAAATTGAAACTGATTATTTGATACGAAAAATGCAAAATATATTGTCAAAACCCGTCATTGAATGTGTGGTTGAATTCAGTGTTGTGCTGTGCCAAATATTTAAGGATATCGTCGACAAATCAATTTGCTAGGATATACATATGTACTTGAAACCCATAAAACTGTGGCATTCGATTGAAAATCCCATTGTATCAATTGAAAAATCACTTGTATATTTCATGGTTTGGCGTTGGATTTTCGGAAGTTGGAAGCATTTTTAATGACTTTTGCGCTACATTTTCCATTGTGGATTATATTGTGAGAGAAGTTGTTTTATGAAAATGCGCGCCCAAATCTCGGCAAGGTGGGAGATACCACTTGGCGAATATATACAGATCTGTAAAAGTTTTAAACTTAGATATTAGCAGAGTTCGTATTTACCCCCCCAATGTATAACCCATACACATCGTCGTGGGGAATGCGTAATGACCGTTTACCCATTACCCACAAAGGAACGGGGAAAATAATCGGGGAATTACCCATAACGATTGCATGACAAATGGGTAATGGAGAAATAAATCACGATTACCCATTACCCTCTGCGAAATGGGGAAATACTGGGTAGCTACCCACGACGATGGGGAATTACCCATCACGATTACCCATTTCCCTCACGGTAATGGGGAAAATAATAGGTAGTTACCAACGGCGACGGATACTGGGTTGCCCAGGCTGAGCCATGCCCATTTTTGATCGAAAATATAAATAAATTAGAACATATTTCTATACCTCAGAAAGGGAGCGTCCAATCGGAAAAATAAACAGTTTTTAGAGGCTTCTAAGTATAGTTTGTTGTTTTTTTTTTGTTTAATACTTCCTTTATTCATTTAGTTATTTACAAACAAACATATAAACAATATTATGAGTTTTTACATATTAGTATTTCAGCAATTGACATAAGTTGGCTTTGCCTTATAATTACAACAATATATCACAGATTTAGGTAAAAATTAGGTATAAAAAAACCTTTGAAAAGTAATAAACGCGGCAGAAAAACTTATTTATAAAATTTTGATAGATCTCGGTAAAACATTACATTTTTTCGAAAAATGTAAATATACCAAAAATCTAAATTAAATTTCTACTAATTTCGTACTCAGACTGTCTGCATCTTTCCTCAAATGACAGTATTCTCATCAGTATTCTCATTGCCACATTCATTGTTTTGTGGCCGTAAAATCTATGAAGATGTCGCGTAGAATGTCTCCAATGAAGATTGTGTATTATCTTTAGGTTTTTGTTCTGTATTATTTTAAGATGACACTATGCAGTTTTTTTGAACCAAACTTGACAAGCATATGTCATAATAGGTTTTATACACATATTATACAATAGACATTTATTTTTCGTGTTTAACTTTGATTTCCTATTGAGCAATGGGAAAAAAGCCCTTCCACACTTAATTGCCTTTTCGCATGCGTTTCGCGTGTGTTCGCCAAATGTTAATTTCGAATCCAAAGTTACGCCCAGGTATTTAACTAAACTTGTCAACTCGATAAGATTTCACAGACATTGACGTGGAATTGAAGGAACTCGTTTTGGAGATTTATTGAATGGGAATATTATCGCCTGAGTCTTTTCGTGGTTGATCTTAATTTTCCATTTTTTGAAATACTTCTCTACATGCTTCAGAGACTGGCCTATTTGCTTAACTATCGCATTTGAAACTTTTCCATTACAAATAAGAGCACTGTCGTCTGCGTAGAAGGCTTCATCGTGATTTCTTTTAATATAAATATCAGACGTGTAAATAGAGTATAACAGCGGTGACAACACAGATCCTTGTGGAAGACCAGCTGGAATTAATCTCGTAGACGAATAATCGTTGCCTATGTAAACTTTGAAATAACTATTTTTTAAGAAACTAGATATAATCTTTTGGAGGTATAACGGGTATTTTAGTTTATTCAATTTATACACGAGCCCATCGTGCCAGACTGTATCAAAAGCCTTTTCAATATCCGAGAGAATAACACCGGTACTACGCCTGGCACATTTATTTTCCTCCATTATATTTACAACTCTTTTTATTTGATGAACTGTCGAGTGTTGTCTCCGAAACCCGAATTGCTTACAATTTATAACATTATGAGTTTCTGTATGTTGTAATATACGATTGTATATTACCTTTTCGAACAATTTGTCAATACTACTCAGCAAACTGATTGGTCTGTAGCTTGTTGGAGATTTTGGATCTTTGCCATTCTTAAAGATAGGGCTAACTTTAACCGTTTTAAATATTTGAGGGAAAATGCCATTAATGAGCAAGAAATTAAAAATTTTTGCGAGGATGTCAAAGAGAGTACGTGACATATTCATTAGTAAAATATTATTAATATTATCCAACCCGGGGGCTTTATTATTTTTAAAATGTCCCGAATATTCAATTAGTTCATTAGCATTTGTTCGAGTTGGTGATTCGATAGCTGCACTACTAGCATTATTCACCTCTTGGACAATCTTTTCAACTTTTGAGTCTAATGTGGAACTACTGTTAATAGTGGTTGAATGTGCTTTCTCGAAGACATCTGCAATAGCATTTGCTTTGCTTTCACAGGTCGACAGTTCGACGCCATTAACTGAAAGAACGAGAATCGAAGTTCGTTTACCTTTCAATGTTCTCGTTATCTTCCAAAACTTTTTTCTTCCCGTTGGTAATCTTTGTATGAAATTAGCCCAGCTTTTATTCCTGTCTCCATCCAGATAGTAATTAACAAATCTGTTCAGGTGTTTCAAAATTGCTGAAAGTGTTTGTCTCCTACGTATATCTCTACATCTTTGGAACTTGCGTCTAAATTTATTGCGTTGCCTTATTATGTTTAATGTAAAGGCAGAGATGTACCTTTCGTGTGTAACCCTTTCGCCAAGCGGTATTTTTCTACCAGCTCCTTTTATTATGGCAATTATCTTATTGAGAAATATTTCATAATTGCCGGGAGTCAACTCAATTGTGGAAAGATTTTGGTTTCCTATCATTCTATCAGTCCAGCTTCTAATATAACTCCAATCAGCCTTATAGTATAGAGGTATTTTGGGAACATGACTACTGAGTACTGTGCCGAAAATATGGCAGGAAATGGGGACATGATCAGATTCTAGTTCATCCGGATGAGTTTCCAAATCTAATATATTTATATTAGAATTCGTTATTAACAGATCGACAGTTGATGGTAAAGACGGTACCAACTGTTGGCTGAAGCGAGTGAAATTTGGTGGACAATGAATGTAAAAATCCGACTGATTATTTTGGTTATAAAGTTCTTTGCCTGCAGAGTTATTGCTGCTGCAGTTCCAGCTTGTGTGTAGAGCATTAAAATCGCCGAAGATTAAAAACTCTTTTAGCTTGTTCGTTAAGACCGAAATGTCATCTTTAAATTTTGTTGTATAGCGTGGTGAATATGCAGATGTTACTATTATTGTTTTTCATTAATTGTAATTGATATTGACAAATTTTCTATGTAATTTGCCTTATCAAAAGGCAAAAGACAATGATCAATAGTTTTACGAATAGCTATTAACACACCGCCACCATGGGAGAGACGATCCCGTCGGTATATCTTAAAGCCGCCTATTTTTACTTTGTGATGGGGTTTTAGAAAAGTTTCATTTAGGAGGACTAAGTCTTTATTTTCTTTTCTTATAAAATTTTCTAGTTGCGATATTGCTGAATTCGTTGTTATGCCTTGACAATTCCAGTGCATAACATGAATATCTATCATATTGTTAGAATTATAAGGCATGTTTGAGCATCATTCCTAAAATTCTCAACTTATCGTACTTATTTTTGCACTTTTGCCGTGCGTCTATAGCTTCAAAGTAAATATCTAACAGTCTTTCATTTGAAATATTATCTGTAACGTCCTCATGACTGTTATACTTTAACGCTTTCGAGTATAACACATTTCGATTATCAGCTGTTTGACTATGTGGTCTGAACATACCCGCTGTTGTGTTGTCATCTGATCGAACATGTGTTCTAAAATTATTTGTGTTGTCCATATGACTTATTCATAAAGTGGTCCAATTCGTACGGAAGGATTTTTTTTTTTCAAAAAATCGCCAAAATAAGAAACCCGCTAAAATCAAAAAGTAGTCATAACTCGGAAACGGTGCGTTCAATTGGAAAAATAATAAAAATAATAAAAATAATAACAATAATCTACAGGAGGCTCGGATAATATTATAACAAATATATTAACAAATGGATGTATCCAATATGACATAACTTTTATTTCACAAATCACTAAAACTAAAATTTTCAAGTAAAAAATCGATAAAAATCTGAAAGTTTCTTAAACGAAAAGTGGTGCCATATTGTAGATATCCGTTGGTTAGAGCATCCTGCGGAGGTAAAAAATTTCTTATTTTTGCAATTCGACGCATCTTTTCCCAGTTATAACAACTTTTTTATTTTAAAGATTTTCTTATTTTGGTGATTTTTTGAAAACAAATTGTTCCATACGAATTGGACCACTTTATGAAAACCCCTTAAAAACCGGCAAAAATTCGATTGGACCCTCCGTTTCTGAGATGTAGAAAGTTTTTCTCATCTTTCCATATTTTCGATCAAAAATGGGGATGGGTCACCCTGGGTGACCGATTATCTATCGCCGTGGGTAACTACCAAATATTTTCCCCATTATCCTGTGGGTTATGGGAAATCGTAATGGAAAATTCTCATCGTCGTGGGTAGCTACTCATTATTTTCCCAATTACCCTGTGGGTAATCGTGATGGGCAATTCCCCATTGTCGTGGGAAGCTACCCACTATTTTCCCTATTCCCTGTGGGTAATGGGTAAATGATCGCTACCCATTCCCACGGCATACCCATACCCAGGGCAACCCATTACCCACGAAATACGAAATCAGGATATTAGGAATATTTAACTACTATAACTGTATGTGCCATGTTTGTAAAATTAAATATTTTTAATTGATTAATAAATATGAATTGAATTGATAACAATATGTAGGAATCAATCAAACCTGCAGTTACTTTGTAAAAAATTTTCAACATTCTATCAGTGACATCAATCAGTAGGTGGGATTTGAGCGGGAATATGTTTATTCATGTATATTTTCACTACTGACTTCAGATTCCCGATTTTCTCTCACTCTACTTAGAATTTCTGACGCCACAGATTTAGCTGAAGTCACTGGTCAACATTTACCTCGGAGTTAAAATTGATATAAAAGTGTAGCAGTTGTCGATACAAGTTTATCGATATACTACATGTCACGATCAGATTTAAAACCCAGAAGGTGTAATATTGTTTAGGCGATCAAATAAACTGTCGACCCCATGAAAACTATCGAACACATGCAGAATCCATTGGGTGTCAAGAGATACTCATATAGAGCTATCATTTAGTAAAGTAATTTTCCATCTCCCAGAACCGCTGTTGCATAGTGCAGTAATTAATACATTATACAAATTGTTATATGTTATTAAAATAATTAAATGACATACACTAATATATACACATGTATACGTATATATAAAGCTTTTAATGATAGCAAATCAAATAAACAAAACGGTTAAACATATTGTTACGAATTTCCTTATTCGTCCTTTTTGCGTTGTTTTATTCCCAATAATAAAACAAGGTTCGTTTTAAATTACGATAATTACAACGGTTTAACTGCCTTTTATTTTACTTATATAGTACAACAGTTTACTTTATTTATAACACTTTAACAAGTCTTGTATTTTACTATCAATTCGCGTTGCTTACTTTACGGGGTTTAATCACAAAGTGAACTCTCCATTCCAAAGACCTCCGCTATTTATACCAACTCACCATATTCAAATGAAGGTATATCTAGCGAATTCAAGAACCTTCTAGACGTTGTTGTTGTTGCTTATCTTTGTAGAATCATCTTGAATGACGGAGAATTATCTTAACTGAAGCGAATTCATTCCACTGGTTTAGCGAGCTGGTACGTTGTTACAATGCATACTGTCAGGCGCAGCACTAACCGCCTGTTATTTACATAATGTTAGTAGAGTCATGAACAGCAGGTAAAAGCTTTTACTTATTCGTATCAATATTGTTACGTTTAAAAGCTTTACTTATGCTGAAAGCATAAATTAACATTGATGTCAAAGTAATAATGTTAGCGCCTAAAAGTATGCCGCTGTTGCCATATACCAGCTCACACAACCATGTTTGAGGAATTCGCCATAAGATGAATCGCTTAAGATTTCTGCAGAAAAGCCGAGAACAAAATTGCAACTACGCTCTAGTTCTGGAAAATGCCAAAGAGCATGTGCTAAGGGTTCGAAATTGTAGAAATAGCTGATGAGTTTTCCATTTTGAGTCTGTGGGTTGTAAAACAACCAAAAGTAAGCAACGCTAAGTGATAGTAAAAACGTTGAATATAAATAATTCCGAATGCTAAGTTTGTGTAAATAAAATGAACTGTTTAACTTATCGTCATTTAAAAACAAAATATTATTTTATTAACGTGAATCGAAACAGCGCCAGAACAGACATTTAGAAAAATTCAAAACAATATCAATTAAACTTATCAATAGAAATTTTCCAATCGTCCGTTTTAGCGCTGTTTCATTCCCTCTTTTATTTAATAATACGTGGCTCGTTTTTAAATAACAATAACTACAACAGTTTTAGTTCCTTTTATTTTACTTATACAGTTTTAAAATCAACACTACAATAATTCCATATTTCAACCCTTTTACTATTACTTCGCGTTACTTACTGTTCAGCGTTTAATTATAGACTAACTCCAAGTACCACAGACCTCAACTATTTATAAGCATTTTATTTTTCGCCGTTAGGTTCTCTAGAATGTTCTTCCCGATTCCAGAACCCGTTTCTCGAAGAGTATTCGTCTACTGAACCATTGGTTCCGCAGTTTTGAAATAGCGCATTTGCAGCAGATTCGTCAACTAGTTTTCAGTAAGAGTATACTTTCAGGCGCACCATTTATCGCCTTCTTATTTACATTATGTTAATTTGGCCATTAAGAGTAAAAGTAAAAGCTTATACTTAATTGTATCAATATTAATAGAATTTTGAAATAGAATGAACAAAAAGGCCTTTGAATTTTTAAACAAATTAATTGAAATTTGAAATATGTACTTATAGATCAATTGCATCTAATGGAAATTTCGATTGTTATAAAAAATTTAGAATTATTTTTTCGTAAAATTTAATTTTTTGTTCGATTGTGAAAATCTCCAATCTTTTAAATTACAGATTTTGAATATATGTAAAACAAAACCAAAATATGTGATAAATTCCAATGGAATTAGCGTAAGAATGAACAGAATTTTAATAATGAAAATCAGCATGGTATAGAGAGTTACATTCTAGAAAACCTTTCATTACGTAGAATTATGCGCAAAACAGTGTGAGCTATCCTTGTCTTTCCATACATGCTTATTTAACATGTTCATAGAGTAAAGATGTCTAGAGATAACATCCGTCTCATCTGACATTTCATTTCTTCGTGTTGAGATCGGTGTGATAGAGAGATGTTTGACGTAAATTGACGTACACCGGGTGGACTGAGATGAACTGTTGACTTAAATTTTTAATTTTTAGTTAATGTATGAATTTACCACAAAAATGTTAACACATAAAACAAAATGTCGTTGTGGTTTTCTTGTTGGTTGTTTTGAACTAATGCCTCTATCTCCACGTATTTAAGCAATACATTTCAACATGCAACGACTATATACAGCCACGCCCAGTGTCGTAAATTTACTGAGAGAAGTTTTTACTCTCGGTATCTTTAATCTGTGAGCATGTTTTGTCTAATTTTTTGGTTGGCAACCGAAAAATTTAAACAATATAAAAACATGGCAAAATTAGGTAACAGACTTCACTTCTACAATCAGCCAGCCGCCTATTGTCAAAATAACTTTTGTTCCTTGCCATATGTCGTTGTATCAATCGGGTTCAATTTCCAACTGATCATAGAGGGTGCATGAGTGTTTCAGTTGCAGCAAATTCTTGCCCGGTAGGCTAATGACAATTCTGATACAGATTGTAATTATGTCCGAATTTGCAAGTAACGCATGTAAAAATAAAAAAAATTGTTCCCTTCGTGCAAATCAAAACTAATCTATTGCTAATACTAGTAAATCTATTTTAGAAGTCATAAGCGCCAATAAAATCAAATTTAAATTCAGTTATTTCTATCCGTACATCGCTCGTTCTTCTTCGCATCCTACCTTGTATCATATTTCCAACCAGGAAGTCGTTCAGCTGTTTCATCAAAACACCCTGCAATTGATACAAAAAATACAAACGGAAATTATATTTTAACTACGTTGCTTGTGAACGTGTCTCCTCATCCCTGAAATTAAAATGGTTCATTAGGTTGCCAAAGTGGATCGGTAACAGCGTTAGAGAATACACGGAACGAAAATCTTTAAATCTCCGATAAATAAACTGCGCTTGGGGAATATAAACAAAAAAAAATGGTGTCCCATAACATATAATTAAGGCAATAAATAAATTGTGAGAAATCAATACCGCAACATTTGTACAACAAACGATATACATCAAACATGACCTCAAGAAAAACATTACAACACGCTGAAAAATCTGTATTTTTTCTTGTTTAGAGGCAAATATAAGGTGCGTTTGGAGCTTGTCGCAAATATAATTTAATTGTGTCCAAACATATTGTGTTTGCTATTCAATATTACATGTTTGAGACACAATGATTAATATGTTAGAATATATGTGCTTGCTACCCACATATTTTTATGTTTGTGATACAAATACAGCTGTGTTTATTGCACTGTGTATGCTCTCTCGAGAGCAAGAGAATAAAAGAGGGACAACGAGAGAGTCTATCTTGTAAGTGTGGATCTGTATTTTTGCATTATTCTCTCAGTCAGTGAGTCAGAAATATTCCTGAATGTGCGTGCAAATTGCAGATGAAGTCATTGTTTCATATTTTAGCTGATGTATTGCGTATCAGTTTCATGTATTCATTCATCGTTCATTATATTCATGTATGTGCTACCAAAGTGTGGCCCATTTGAAATGGCGTGGACTTGTCGAAAAGCTTGATGTTTGGTTTCCGCACGAACTTAAGGAATTCAGTTAATAAAGCGGATAAGCACTTGCGATTTATTGTTCATGAGCAACAAAACGCTATATTTATGAAACGGATTGTCACTGAGGATGAAAATGAATTCTTTCAATAATTTCAACCGTAACAGAATCAGGTCCAAGCACTATGAACTTCCTCACTTAATTATCCGGTCTCGAACAACGTTATCAACTTTCACGCTTTGCCCTTATCGCGTGGCGGTCCTGCTCATCGAAGCCATTAATTTTGTCTTGTCCTCATTTACTGTCAGTCTAACTTTTGGTGACTCTTTCTCAATTCTCACAAAAACCGCAGTAATTGTGTGCCCAATGATATCTATATCATCAGCATAAGCGAGCAGCATGTGACTTTTGCTGCTGATGGTTTTATTCATATTGACTGCAGCTTTTCTCATAATGATCTCCATTAAGATGTTAAAGAGACCGCAAAGAGACTTGTCTGAGGCCTCGCTTAGTTTCAAAAGGTTCGGTATGATCCGTACCAACTTTCACCGTGGATTTGGTGTTCGCCAAGGTCATCCTCCAAGAGGGTATGAGTTTTGCAGGAATACCAAGCTCAGACATAGCTTCGTAGAGTTTCTCCAGTATCAGACTATCGAAGGCCGCCTTATAATCGACAAATAGGTGACTGGTCTCCATTTGTTTTTCGTGTGTCTTCTCCAGGATTTGGCGTAGCGTGAAAATCTGGTCAGTTGTCGATTTTCCAGGCCTAAAGCTACACTGGTATGGTCCAATCAGGTCAGCGATAATTGGTTTTAGTCTTTCGTACATTATACTTAATAGAACCTTATATGCTATGGATTAAAGGCTTATTCCACGGTAGTTGGCACAGAGACTCGGGTCACCATTTTTAAATATGGCACATAGTACACTGAGACTCCACTCGCCGCGCATGCGTTCATCTAACCAAATTTTGCTAATGAGCTGATGCATGCACCTTATCAGCTCATCGCCGCCAGCCTTAAAAATCTCAACCGGTAATCCATCGGATCCTGCGGCTTTGTTGTTCTTAAGCCGGGCAATAGCTGTTCTGACCTCGTCTTGGTTAGGAGGGGGGCCATCGACGTCGTCGTCCATATTGTGATCGATCGTCCCATCGTCATTGGATATAACAGGTACCACTAGCGCGGAGAAATGATCTCTCTATATTTCCAACATGCTGTGCACATCTGCGGTGAGATTTCCGCACTTGTATTTACAGAAGGGAGGCCCTGAACCATGACCATTAGTTTCGTTTTTGACTTTTGTGTGGAATATTGGCTAGAATATGCAGTATGTCTCAATTTTCTCACTCTCGCGCTTTCTCCACTGCCGTTTCTTATGCCTAAAGAGAAGTAAGACCTCTCTCGAGTAACAAAAGTTCATTGAACCTGTCTTGTTTTATGGCGCAGAATTCTGGGTGCTATCGCAAGCAGACGAAACATCTGTTGGAGTCTTCGAGAGGAAAATACTCCGAAAACTGTATGGCCCTATAGTGCACAACAGCGAGTATCGGCGACGCATGAACCATGAGCTGTATGAGCTATATCCCGACATTGACATAGTTAAGCGGATCAAAATAACACGATTGCGCTGGCTAGGCCATGTCAGTAGAAATGGATGAAGACGAACCAGCACAAAGGGTTTTCGAAACCGAGCTCGAAGGAAGACGAAATATAGGAAGACCAAGACCCCGCTGGAGGGACCAGGTTGACGAATCCCTGCGTACACTTGGTATTGCCAACTGGAGAAATAAAGCAAAAGACCGAACTGGTTGGTGAAATATGATATCTTCGTTTTGTAAGGTCCCTGACGCCCGGGATTTTCCGAGACCGGATAAGTAAGTAAAACATTCTAACAAGTCAATCACTGGCCTCGTCAGCTAATGCGCAGCAGATAAGAACAGGCTCAAACTTCGAGTCGATCGCCCGCCAATTGGAGTTCAAACCCCAATTAAAAGAGTTTCAAATTTCTTCACTAATTGGAGGAATAACCCCCTGCTTGTTAGCTCGTAGAATATTAAAAATCATGTATTTAAAATCTTTTAAGATTTCAGTTTAGAGATTCGGAAACAAGCTGTTAATGTGCAGTAGTAAGTGCTGTCCCCAGTCTCTACTAACTTTGTTAACTGTCTCTTTAATTGTGATTTCTGCTTTAAATTCCTCGACATCACCGCTGAAACAAATGCATTTGTCCACCTATGATTCAACTTCTTAATTCAATTTCCCTTGTATGCATGTGAATTGTTGGGCACTTTTTTTCATTTAATCTGTCTTTATCACCTCTAAAAAGCTTTTGTCATTCTGTTGTCACTGGTATTTAATGATAGTTTCTCTCGTTCCTTCTTTACACGATTCCATTAATGTTTCAACATGCCCACAAGATGTTTCTCTAACCAGTTTGTGTCGATAGAGTCCAGTTGTAGGTTACATGACCATAAGACATGAATACATATCTATGAACCAGCAAGATCTATGTAGGTCCAAGTCATACATATCCTACCTATGGTTGGATGGTCGTGCAAGGGACTTAAGCCTATACATATATATGTACATACAAACGTCTATGTGTGTTACGATATTTTTATTTGATCTCATGACAAGTCCTTTGTTTTTCCGGTTTAAATATCATTCCTTATTGTGTGTCCTTGCTTTTGTTTTATCAATTCTTTTGTGTCATTCACTCTCCTAAAGCCCAAAGCATGGAGTCATGCAACAATTAGAAAATCTTTTTACATCTTTCCTTCAATCTGTTGCAATTGTAAAAAGAAAACTATGGCATTTATTGAGCCATAAGATGACCATCTAACAGACGACTTGGACGCTGAAATAATAAAAGTGAAATGATACGTAGGAATGAACAGCCAGATGGGAATACGACAGCTTTAGGCTTAAGCCATTTTATGCCTGCAAACTGGTTGGACATGAAGTCTTTGTCATTTTTGGTACAAATTTTTGTTGTTCATATTATATTGAATCATGTTGAACACAAGGTCAGAGTATTATTGTTATCATCTGCTTCGTTCTCTGGCCGCAGTGACTTTTTGTTAAAAATTCAACAATAATTATTTTTGTGCTGTTCCGTTTGATTTCAAAGGATTTTGTGACCATTGTCCGAATGTTGGGGATATTGGGGAAACATTTATTTTTGTGCTTTTTGTTATATTTTTATCTTTACAGATCTATTTGTTATAGGATTTAAAAAAGTTCTGTAGTTTCAGTTGCATAACAAAACACGAAGAAGGTAACAAGATGTGATGTCACTTACCTGCAGTCTTACACCAAAGATTACATAGCACTGTATAATATCTCATTCAAAACGGTCTGCAGACTTCATATAATTACTGAATTTCAATTTAAAATTCCAAAATATATCATTTCAATTAAAAAAATGTGTGTAATTTGTTAAGTCATGGAAATACAACCATATACGGACACCACTGCGTGATAAAAGACCAAAAAAAAAGACCGTTTTCTTCCAGTTTTGCCCAAAGTCATGCACTTTTTTTATGGGACCCCAAAGATTTGCGGCCTCGGTGTCATTTTTGCAAAAAAGTGATCATTTTGTCAGCCTCGTATCTTGCAAACTGTTCAGAATTTTGATTTACTCTCTGAGGGAAAGTTGTAGCTCTTGTCATAAAGAACTCAAATTGTAAACATATAAAATCGATCACTTTTCAATGGCAGCTGATAAGCTTTTAATTTAGCTTGTTTGTATTTAATTTCAGTTATGTTTTATTGAATTTAAATAAATGATTTTGAAGGTCAATAGAACAGTTTTAAATTTAAAATTATATTTTTAAAACACAGTGCAAAACTAAAAAATATAAACATATACGGACACCACTATCGTCAAGGTCAAAATCGCAAAAAATTAAAAAAATCGATTTTTTTTACCTTTTACCCCCTGTTCAGGTCCAAATGTAGCAAGCCGTTCAAAAAAAATTATTTTGGCGACTTTGCGAGAAAAAAATTCTTCCATACTTTATGAAAACCCCTTAGAAACCAGCAAAAATTGGATATTTTTTCGATTGGATGCTCCATTTCCGAGATATAATAGTGATATTTCTAATTTTTTCATATTTTCGATCAAAAATGGGGTTGGGTTATGCTGGTTAACCCATTACCCATCGTCGTGGGTAGCTAATCATTATTTTCCCCATACCCTGTGGGTAATGGGTAAATGTTCATTGCACATTCCTCACGACGATGTGTATGGGTTACACATGGGGGGTAAATACGAACTCTCCTTACTCCACTGAATACCGAACGGTACTTCTGCAGTATTTGTCTCCGTTACCTCGTCCATAGATATAATAAATAATGTGTGAGACAACACACATCCTTGCCTAACTCCCGCAGATGTGGTGAAAGGTTGAGTAAAACGATATTTATACGCTGCACAACTCATATTTCGTGGGCACTATCTGGTCCGCAATCGCATTTTTGGTAACATTGGACTACATTGAGTTATGGTGTACGCAATCAAACGCTTGTTCAACGTCTACGAAAAGTAGATACAGAGGCAAGTGTAGTTCAACTGATTGTTCTATGATTATTCAGACTGTGTATACGTGGTTGACACACGAACGACAAGACCTGAACCCCACCTTCTTCATCCTCACAATTTGCATCACCACAGGCGAGATCCGCTAAAGCCATTACTTTGCCTTTTGCATTTAGCAATGTAATTCCTACCAAGTCCCCCCACAGCGTTAGATCATCTTTTATCGGGATAGTGATAACCACTCCCTCTTTCCACTCCGTAGGGATTCTTCCGTTTATTTGTGATCATCTGAGGACCGGCATAATAACATTGGCCTCTTGGGTACAGACTTAGAAATATAGCCATTAATAATATTATAGAAATCATCCAGGGCGATTTCAAATTCAAAAGAATTATCACACTGACATATACTATGCCAGTCGGTATCAAAGATAAGATTTTTCAAAAGTATAAAGTTCGCACGCGAAAAGCATAGGCCAACATAGGACGAAGAGTAATTGCAACCAACCTGCATGGTATCATATGTATAATTAATTCCCAGCGTTGGATGGTAACTATCCTCAGGAGAGATTAACGGATCAATTCGAGAAATATCAAAGTTGTTAGAATCATCCACTAAAACTAGATCAAGGACTCGATTCATAGAATTGGGAATGTCGTTCAATTGAATCAACCCAAGTTCGGAAATATGCGTAACAAAATCAGATGACCAATCATATGGTGTCAATGGAGTCAGAGAATTAGTATCGGGTAAAGACACCCATGTCACAGACGGCAAGTTAAAGTCACCCAATACTAAAATACGGTCCTTTCTACTGGCTAACGCAATAACTTTTGCAATAGCGTCAATATGCACTTGATATACCTCAAAGCATGATGATGGCGGAATATAGGAACACGTGACAAACAATTTCAAATCGCCTAAATTAATGGACACCACAAGAAACTCAAGATCGCCAATGTCATCAACTGTAACCAACTCAGAAGATAAAGAATTCTCAATTGAGATTAAAACACCACCTCCAATTTTACCAACACGATCTTTTCTATAAACTACGTACTTATCGCAGAACAACTCAGAATTAAAAACATTAGGTTTAAGCCATGTCTCAGAAAATGCAATGACATCAAACTCAAAACCAAAGCTATCAACAAATAATCTGGACAATTTAGTATTCAAACCGCGAACATTCTGATACGCCAAATTCAAACTCCCAATTAGTTTTTTGGAGCTGGCTTATCTCCAGACGGTAATCTAGCAAAATTATCACGCCTACCATTATCCCGATACTCAAATTCCCTTACGAATGTTCTGTGAGGCCAAAATTCCGAATCCACCAGTTTGACAAATAGATCATCCGGTGCAATAATTTTGAAAGACGACCTACGTTCCGAAAATTGTGACTTCAGCTTGAAGCACTGTATGGAATCGTTAGAATTATTCCCGACTAATTTAGACGATATGTAAAGTCGTATATCCTCTTCGGTCGTGTCGGGGGAAAGTCTAGACACAAAAACTGTCTTCCTTGCCGGTACGACAGTCAACGTTCTTGGTCCCGGTCCTGGCACTGGGGCGGGATTACCACCCGGAGGAGACGACTTATCGCTGTCCGTGGAAGCTATAGTAACTACAGAAATGACTTCAGCGAAAGTAGGAGGGGCAGAAGATTTCATTGGACTTGAAACTGTAACTGGAGAATTAACGTCCATTAAATTCGGCGAGGAAGGAATTACCAACAATGGAGGGGCCTTCTTAGCCGTCTTCTTCCTTTTCGGCGAGGAAGCTTTCGGTGAACCCGCTCTCTTTTCCAATCCCGGATATTTATTAAACATCCCAATAAACTTGGAAAATCGACCAGATAAAGCCGAAAGCTCCTTTTCCATCTCAGAAAACTCGGACTTCATGCTCCTGAAAAATTTGTAGAACTCCACATCCAATTTTCTACAATCCACGCAACACCAACGCAGACCCTTGTCATCACTAAGATTGTCCGCCACTCTTGCATAAAGGCCAACACATTTGACATGTATCAAGACATCACACAACCAACACGAAATAAGAGTATCGGTATCCGATCTAACCTTACAGTCTTTGTTCATGCAAGTCATCATTATAATTAATTCAGAGTAAAAAAAAAAAAAAAAAAATAAAAATAAATAAATAAATAAGAAACAAAAAATAAAACAGAATTCCAAAATCGACAAAATTCCCAAAAACGTATGAACTTATTATCCCTTTGATATTAATTCCCAAAACCAGATGGCAACTCTGCACACAAATAACGAAACAAAGAGAATGAAAGAAAAACAAAAATCAAACAACTACAACGTTAGACGTTCTCAACAATGACAAACAAATATTATTGTTGTTGTTTGTGTTTTACACGATCAACAGAATTTCCAATTGCACACAATAATACAAAAACAGTATAAACAAGCACTGCACTGAACACACAATTATATCAAGCAATGTAATTTAACTTATCTTCGCACTATTAACACAACAAGCACTATTTAAACTTTTAAAATACGAAAATAAAGTAAATTCACGGAGCACAACTAAAAAACGAACTAAACGAGAGTAGAGTTGCCAAGTTCCGCTGGTATATTATCCGGGTCAGAAGATTCATGATCCTTGATTTTATCCAGTGCCGCCTCCATCACCGCTTGCGAAATATTCGTTCCGTTGAAATATACCGGCGAAGGAACACTGACCTTCATCATTTCTGAGAATATATGAGGAGTCCCAGAACAAAACGTGACTTTTTGTAGTTTTTTACAAAATGTCATGTCTGCATGAATTTGGTTAAGTTCTATTGGAAAAAATCTTATTTGAATAATTTTTCTTCTCTTCTCATAGACTAGAGATTATAACTAGAGATGGGAAAATGTCGCAATTTTATTGAATAATAGAATGAAAAAATAATCTTGGATTTCCCAACATTTTGAAATAATCAAAAAGACACGTTTTGTTCTGCGACTCGTCATATTGTGTCTTAAGGAATTGACACAAATGTACAAATGTAAACATATGAGAGTTCTTGGTCCAACTTCCCAGCCAAAGTAGCCCTATTGAAGGGTTAAGCCTTGGATTATGAATTATGATGTATTATGAATAAGACCCTTTATAATTAACACACATTTATTTAATCCTTAGCTCGTATACAAATGTATACTTGCTCTTATATATAAAAAAAACTTGACTACCCACGTTACGAAATCAAAATATGTCGCACCCTAGCTAGAAAAAATCATAACTTAACAAGTCTGGAAAATTTCTCATTGTTTTCTTAAAAACAATCATGGAACTATTTATATCCCCTGCAAAAATCTGGCATCATTTTCTCTTACCATTCGTCTAAAGAACCCGAAAGAATATCTCTGATATTGGGAATTTTCGTATATTTTTTAACTTAGCAGAACCACTTTTTTGCCTCTACTTATAATTTACAATCTTGGGGTTATGACTCGTTTGCAGTGGGGGTGAGATACATATATAGCTTCAAATAATTTTACAAATTTTAATCCATAATAGATTTTCCTTCCTCTCTTTTTTCACAGATAAAACTTTACAGGAATTTATTCTTATCTTACGAGAAAACAACAATCAAATATACGCCAAAGTAAAGTTTAATATCCACTGCCAGTACGCGGCAAATACCTCTACACGAAAAAATTTGTACCCCTTACAGGTCGTGGGTTATTTATTAACCAATTCTATTTAACGCAACTCTCAGGTAAACCACAACAACATTTTTTTGTAAAACAATATCAACAATGACAACATCCGGTAACAGGCGGTTGCAACAATGAAACCAAAAACATGCAAATTCAGAACAACAACAAAAACCGATATGACGACGCACCATTTACTCACAGCCACATGACAGAAAAGAAAAGTAAATTTAAATTAAAAATGTAAAACATCAATGGGAGGCAAATGCCATCCTACGCGCCGATGTTGTGTGGTCAATGACACCAATGAATTGTGGTCGGTGCAAATGGCTATATGGTGAGATATCCCCGGAATAGATGTGGCATATGACATGATGAAAAACCATCTAGCTATACGAAGTTGCTATTTATATTTCGGGTCCAGCACAAAAAAAACTATAATTAATAACTGCAAATGGTTTTTGTTGTTTTTCAAAATATTCTCCGTGAAGATCAATATACTTTTGCATGCCTCAAACCAATTTTTCCACTCCGATCGAGACACCTCCAAAACAATGTTTTTTAACGATTCAACAGCTTCGGGTGTCACAAAACGTTGACCACGCAGTTTTTTGCTTGATGTGAGGGAATAAAACTAAGTCATTGGATGCCAAATTAGGGCGTTATGACGGACTTCCCATCAATTGGATATGTTGAGTTTCAGCTGATGTGTGAGAGCTCGCATTGTACTGATGCAAAATGATCCATTTTTTCTTGTTCTTTTTCCTTATTTCGTCGAACACTGTTGGCAGCGGATGGTGATTTACCACTCAGAATTGACCGTCCTACGTTTCTCTGAAGGCACTATGGCCACATGATCGGTTATACAGAAAAAAACGCCATCATTTGCTTCGATGTGCTTCTTCCACGAACAACTTTTGTTGAATTTAGCTCGTATTGAAAGACCCATACGGTCGATTGTTGTTTTGTTTCCGGCTCATATGCATAGATCCATGATTCGTCGCCTGTGACGATGTTATGCACTGCATTTGAGTTACCGCGGTTGTATTATCTCAACATTTCTTTGCTTCAATCGACACCAGCCGGTTTTTGAGAATTCGTCAAATGATGTGGGATCCAACGAGAACAAATCGTTTTGAAGGTTAAATGAACATGCAATATCTTATTGATGCTAGTGGTACTAATGCCCAAGGAAGCCCCAATCTCACGGTATGTCACTTGTCGGTCTTGCTTTATCAGTTCACGCTCAGCATCGATGGTTTCCTACATACGACCGAAGTGGGAGGACCTTCACGAAATTCATCTTGGATCGAACGGCGTCCGAGACTGACCTTTTGGTACCAGCGATTTACAGTGGATTTTGATGGTGTTTCATCACGAAAAGTCGAAACAAGTTGATTGAGACTTTAATTTACCTTTATTGGCAATTATTCAACCTCATGGGGTCAGACGTCTTACATATATTATTTAAACAAACAAATTATACAAATTTCAACATATTCTTCCAACTGGCTCTATCCTTCGCCTTTTCTCGCCAGTTGGTAACTCCAAGGATACGGAGGGATTCTTCTGCCAGGTCCTTCCAGCGGGGTCTTGGTCGTCCTCTTTTCCTGGCTGGTTGGCCCATCTTCGTCCATTCTGATAACATGGCCTAGCCAACGCAATTGGCCTAATTTGATTCGCCCAGCTATGTCCACTTCAGAATACAGATTACCGTTTTCCCTAACAGGACCATATATTTTACGGAGAATTTTTCTCCCGAATACTCCCAGGTATTTTTCATCCGCTTGCGATATTACCCAAGTTACGGAGTCATATGTTAAGACAGGTAAAATGAGAGTCTGATATAGCTGGACTTTTGTCCGTCGAGAGAGGGAGTTGTTCCTAAACTGCTTGCTGAGCCCAAAATAGCAGCTATTTTCAAAGACAATCCTCCTCTTTATCTCGAGGCTGACGTTGTTGTGCTTGTTCACGGCGGCTCCAAGGTAGACAAATTCATCTACCAAATCTGTTATCAACGTTCAACTGCGGACCAAGTCGAGAGGTTTCTCTAGTCGTTGACACCATTAATTTTGTCTTGCCCTCATTAACAGTAAGACCCACCTTCGCTGATTCCTTTTCGATTTTCGAAAATACTGCAGTAACCTCTCGCAAATTTCGCCCAAATATGTCTATGTCGTCAGCATACGCCTGCAACATGTGGCTTTTCGTGTTAATGGTCTTGTTCGTATTTACTGCAGCTTGTCTCATTATTATCTCCATTAAGATGTTGAAGAGATTGCACGAAATAGTGTCGCCTTGTCTAAGTCCTCGCTTGCTGATTTGGTGACGGACAGCGTCATTCCAAATAGGGGGATCAATTTTGCCGGAATACCAAGTTCAGACATACATAGCTTCGTACAGTTTTCGTTGTATGGGGCTATCGAAAG
The DNA here is from genome assembly GCA_963931995.1 of Phaonia tiefii. Classification (NCBI taxonomy): domain Eukaryota; kingdom Metazoa; phylum Arthropoda; class Insecta; order Diptera; family Muscidae; genus Phaonia; species Phaonia tiefii. The sequence goes on along the minus strand of OZ008370.1, from coordinate 205,592,413 downwards.
CAACTTTGTAATCGACAAAAAGGTGGTATGTATCGATTTGGTTTTCGTGGGTCGTTTCCAGGATTTGGCGTAGCGTGAATATTTGGTCAGTCGTGGACTTACCTGGTCTAAAACCACACTGATAAGGTTCAATTAGGTTTGCAATAATTGGCTTTAGTCTTTCACATAATACGCTCGACAAGATCTTATACGCGATGGATAAAAGACTGAAACCGCAATAGTTGGAACATATACACGGATTACCCTTTTTAAATACAGGAGAGACTCCAATCATCAGGCATAGATTCCCCCAACCATATACCGCATACAAGTCGATTGTTTGCGACACTCACTCGAAAAATATAGCACGAAAATTTTCACGGGTTAATTCCATTGTTTTGCTAGTGATCGCGGGCTCTTGTGCATGAGAACGTGGGTTCGAACCCTTCTCTGACCACCTTGCATTTCTATCGACGACGGTCACCTCGCTTAGTTCTGACGACCCTATCGAGTACTTAGGCATGAAAAAGCTTCTCAAAATACTGTTCGGAACCGGTGTAAAACTGTAGGTCCCAATCAGTGAGTGTAAAACTAGAAGAAAGCGCACAGCTCACTGGTTGTGAGAAGCTCTCCCCAGTACCTTCAAGGGATGTTATGGGAAAATATTTATTTATTTATTTAATTCCATTTTTTGGCCGAAATGAATTTTTCAACACACTGCACATACAACAAATAGTGCTCTTAATGAAAACGTTATTTATATATTTATGCTAAAAAAAAAATGGAAGTTCCAGTTTGCATCTGGCAACACTAGTATTGAAAGTACCCGAAATATAAATGGCCAACCCAATTGTGCAACTCCTTCTAAAGACTTGAAAATATAGATGTGGTAAATCTTAAATTAAACTGGCGTAATGTCATATAATTGTGATATCTCCAACACCTTCTAACCAGTTAAAGAAAATATGTATGACGAAGGTATCTCTGATATTACATTACTAATTTACAGAGTAACTATAGTTGTTACCAAATTCTCAGTTTAAAAATGTTTAAAATTGACATCAATATTGTGGAAATCGACGTAAAAAATAGATAAGGACAAAAGTGCCAAGTTTAACATATTGGTCGCTAAAATCGATATTTGAATTCTTTTAATAAATTTTATATAAAATTTCAAGAATGCATCAAAATTACTGCACCACTGACAGATTGAAGTCAAAAAACACCAGTTTAATTGCAACTGCTATTAATTAAGATGTTAATTTATTTCTGGTTTAAAATAATCAATTAAAATTTAAAACACATCAAGTTTAGTTGCCATAGATCCGAATCATTTTTAAAGTTGTAACTTCCTTTAAGGTCAAGAGAATTGAAACTAAAAAAGCGTCAATTGAAATGCAAAACAAATCAATTACACGCTGTAAAATCTGTAGGTTTTTTGTTGTTTGGATGAAAATATAACATGTGTTTGGAGCATGTCACAAATACAATATACTTGTGCCCAAATACATTGTGTTTGCTATTCAACATTACATGTTTGAGACACAGTGATTAATATGTTTGCGACCCAAATATATTCGTGTTTGTGATATAAATACAGCCGTGTTTGTTGCGTATATCTTGTGTGTATATCTTGTCACTGTGGATCTGTATTTTTGTATTATTATTTATTATTATTATTCTCTCAGTGAGTGATTCATAAATATTCCGGAATACAAATTCCAGATCAAGTCAGCGTTTCTTATTTTGGCTGATGAATTTCGCTTTAATTGCATGTATTCAGTCGTCAGTTGTTCATCGGATAGAGGATATCAAAAGTGAAAAAGAATAAACAAACGCTCGGGCGATTAAATGGTTTGTGATGTTGCTTTGGTTTTTTGTGTATGTGTTTCGTATATATGTATGTGTGCTACTAAAGTCAGAAACGATTTTGAGGAAAGAAACTGGAAAGGGCAACAACGTGAAGCCCTTTGCCTGGTCGAGCCTTTACTGAGAAAATCGGAACGGCGGACCAGTTGTGAAATAAGTGTATTAAAAAATCACAAGTAATTAATCCAGGCTTGGCTTGCATGAATTTGATTTGTATATAAATGTCTTGTTTGTGTACCAACGCATAGCTGAAACCTTCTGATAACAAAAAAGTGAGAGACAACAAAGGAAGGAGAAGCAAAAGAGCAGCAGATTATCATTTCATGAAAAAAAAACAAATAATGCATTCAATGCAAATAAATGTAAAAAGGGCGGTTTTAAATCTATTAATTTTTTGTATTAATTATATATAAATGTGGACTTATATTAATAAAATTAATTACAATATATTATACATATATATTGAAATCGAAGAATAATTCGTTTCGAAATATTATTATATTTGGGAGGTAATACTCATATGTTTCCACGTAGGTACAGGCTTGGGGAAACACGCGAATGTTTCCACGTAAGTATATGGATGTTTGGGATGGAGAACGCATATGTTTCCACGTAAAAGCATACATGTTTGTCAGTAAACATGATACTGTTTGCACTGAAATACAAGTAAGTTTGGGACTTGCAAACATATCAATGTTTGAAGTGTGTTCCAAATACATACATGGCACCTGCAGAATATATTTTTGGGAGAATACATTACAGAGGCCGTTTTTTTCAGCGTGTAGAATTTAACTAACTGAAATTTAAAACACATTAAACACATCAAAAATCATCAGTTGCATTTGAACGACGACAATTGAAATTTAAAGGACATCAGCTGAAATTTAACAGACATCGGTTGATATTAAAAAGTCATCAATTGATATTTAAAATTAATTAAAGGTTTTTGTGTATAAAGTATTTAGAATGGTAGACTGGTAGACTGGCAGTTGGGAGCTAGTGCAAAGTTGGTAGGGCACAGATACAGATAGACTTCCTGCCACAGCCTGATCAAGGTGCCCTTGCTGTTCACTACACAATACGGATCTAAACGGGTATGTCGATATAAAAAAACAATCGACTAATACAGGATGTATACCTGACTAGAGGTTGGTGGCAACCCCAGCACTAGCATCGGATGCGGTGGTCTAGCATCGGATGCGGTGGTCTATCTAGGATGCAAGATTACCAAAAATGGTGATTCTGGTGATGGATATGAGTGATCGGATAAGAGGATATCCGATAAGACGAAATTGCGAATATTCAATTGCAGTGTGAAGTCTGTACCATTTTACGGTTGTACTACTTGGAGTTTGTCGAAGCTGACAATGAAGAAAGTCCAAACGTTTGTCAATCGTTGTCTAAAGCAAATACTCCGTATCTACTGGCCGTAGACAATTTCTAACGAAGTACTCTGGCAACGTATATGCAACAGTCCTATTGAATTGGATATACGTAGAAGAAAATGGACTTGAGCCGGCCATATACTTAGGCGCCCAACATCAGATATTGCTAGGGCGGCAGTTGAATGTAACCACTAGGGGTATCAAAGGCCAGGAAGACCTCCAAATATATAGAACCGGTGCCTGGAACAGGAATATAAGCAAACACGACGGCCATAGAACCAAATTAAATCATATGCCAGAGACAGAATTCGATGGAGAGAATTCGTTGACGCCCTATGTTCGTCGTGCACCTTTTAATTAAACTTTGAATTGTAATATGTATTTATACAACTCTGTGATACAGATTAAAACTCACTTCAAAGCATTGCAATAATGCGAGAACGCATGAGGAAAAGAAGGACATGGTGGAAAAAAGCTGTATGCTCTTCTTGTTGGAATTATATGCTTTTCGGTGTATATCGGTACTTAGGGATCTTCGATCGATACTAATTCGCACATGTAAATTGCAGAATTGAGTTTGTATATATACGATTGATGATCAACCGATGATACCAATTCAGGCACAGTAGTTAGGCATCTGATGATGAACTTGTCACGGAGTTCGAAAATAGTATTGCCAGTGAGTGTGCAACATATTTTTTATTTTGTTACATTGTGCTAAAGGATATACATATTTATATTTTTAATATTAAATCTTGTCCCAGAAGCCTTGACCTTGCAATCCGGAAAGATAAATCAAATCACCTACAATTTGATGGATATAAACAGACCTTATTTCCCATAGCTCTCCATAAAGGGAATGCGGGGAGCTTCTGTCAATCCGTAAACGGAACGAATTCCATTAATAGGCTCCCTGTTTTTAAGAAAATGTATTTGGTTCGGGTTACCAGCTGTTCCTCTACAACAATAGTTTGCTGGGTATAATTCATTCGTCCCAAAAAAAAAAAAACAAACACACTTATATATTTACGTCGACTGACCCATAGGGCTCGAAATGGCAATTTTCTGCCAATAATAATGCTAAAGACAGCCCTTACTATGGCAAACAAAGACCCCCAGTATTTCTTCAACACATTGTAAACAAGTTCGAAAAATCTCCAATTTAAACGGCGACTCGAAAACCAACGAACCATTCAACCTACCAACCATTTTGTCCGGCAAACCCATTTATTCCAATTGAAGAGAACAGGTTACAGAACCATGTCGTTAGGTCTGATGAAGGAAGAATTGTAATTGTTCATGTTCTTGTTCATGTGTCTAGGGTTGCTGTTCGTCGGTATTGTCGCTGCTTTAGGGGTGTAAAAGGTAAATACAAATGATGGATTTTACTTTCCCCGTCCATGTGGTGGAAAGTCATTTAATGCATATTAATTTCCTTTTTCTTGTCCCTTATTTGCCGTGCAACCATGAGAGTGTAAAGGTAACGCAATGAAAGACTGTTTCATCGAAATGCAAGGAAAAAAGTATAAAATAAATAAATGACCTTTTGCAGCCAGGTGTTTTTTGGTCACGCACCTCATGCAAGGAAATGGTCTGCATGCATTCAATTGACTTTTGCACTGATATGTGGGCAAATCCAAACGGAATCGTTTATAAATTAAGAAAAATTAAAAGATATTTTCTTATATAAAAAGAAAACGTAATTTATAGGGAATATAAGAGTCATGGGTTATACCACATTTCGTCAAGGATATCAATAACTTAACTCTATATCGCGGTGTCTAAAAATCTTTACTTTATTAATCATAATTAATCAGAGTTCGTATTTAAACCACTATTAGTAACCCAAACACACCGTCGTGGGGAATGTGAAATATACGTTTACCCATTACCCTCAAGGTATGAGGAAAATAATGGGCAACTACCCATGAAAATGGTGAATTGCCAATCAAGAGTACCCATTACCCACAGGGTAATAGGGAAGATAGTGGGTACTTACCCACGACAATGGGTAATGGGTTACCCAGAGTAATCCATCCCCATTTTTGAACGAAAATATGAAAAAATTAGAAAAAAGGTCTATATCCCGGAAAAACAGAGCGTCCAATCGAAAAAATAACGCATTTTTTTGGGTTTCTAAAGGGTTTTCATACAGTGGTCCAATTCCCCACATAGCCGTGGAGAATGTGTAATGAATGACATTATGTTTAGCTACGCACGACAATGGAGAATTACCCATCACGATTAGCCATTACCCATCAGGGTAATGGGGAAAATAATGAGTAGTTACCTACGACGGTGGGTAATGGATTTTCCAGGGTAACCCATCGCCATTTTTGATCTAAAATATAAAAAAAATTTAAAAAAAGTTCTATATCCCGGAAAGCAAGCGTCCAATCAAAAAAATAAACAATTTTTGTGGATTTCTAAGGGGTTTTAATAAAGTGATCCAATTCGTTCAAAAAATCGCCAAAATAAGAAATTCGCTGTAATTAAAAATGTGCTAAAATAAAAAACTAAAAATTTTCAAACAAAAAATCGCTAAAACGCTCGCATGTGTTAGCGATTTTTTTAAAAAAAAAAGGAGGTACAAAATTTATAATTTTCGAGATTGCAGCCACCGTTTCGGAGTTATAGCCACTTTTATATTTTAGCAATTTTCTTATTTTGGGGAATTTTTGAAAAAAATTCTTCCATATGAATTGTACCACTTTCTGAAAACCCCTTAGAAACCCCCAAAAAATTGGTTATTTTTTCGATTGGACGCTCCGCTCCGTTCCCAAGGTATAGACACGAGGGCGTTTCAGCGATATTTTATTTGTAAAATTTCAGTTTTCGTGATTTTTTAAAAGTCAGTGATGCCATATTAAAGATATCCATTGATTGGTTAAAGCCTCCTAAGGAGGTAAAACAGTTTGTATTTTTCCAATTGGGCGCACCGTTTGCGAGTTATAGACACTAACAAAAATTCAAATTCAAATAGACACTTTGTTATTTTAGCGATTTTTTTTATTTTGACGATTTTTGGAATAAGTTCTTTCTTACGAATTCGACCACTTTATGCAAAACCCTTAAAAATCCACAAAAATTTAATATTTTCCCGATTGGACCATGTGGGTAATGGGGAAGCAATCTTTCAAACAACTTAAAGCGTAAACAATCGGCCCTGAGGGTAATGAATTTTCGTGTTGTGTATTCCCCATTGTCGTCTGTAACTACGATTCCCATAATTTCCCCCATTACCCACTCTTTACGCCAGTAATCGTGATGGGTAATACCCCCTTGTCTAGGGTAGCGACCCATTATTTTCGACATACCATGTGGGTAATGGGGAAGCAATCTTTCAAACAACTTAAAGCGTAAATCATCGGATTCCGTGTAAAACTAAACCTGGGTTACAAAAAAAAATTGCTCCAATTATATCCCATGCAGGGACTGGGGAGAGATTCTCACAACCAGTGAGCTGTGCGCGTTGCAGTGTTACACTCGCTGATTTGGACTTACAGTTGTACACCGATTCCGAACGGCCGTTTTGAGAAGCTTTTTCATGGGTAAATACTCGTTGGTCTCGTCGTCTCTTAGCGAGATGACCGCCGTCCAAAGAAAATGTTAGATGATCTGATCAGGGATCGAACACACGTACTCATGTACGAGAGTCAACCACACTACCATTGCACCACCGCCAGGGATTATTTTATTATATTCAATGGTTCGTCATGTATATTTATGCTAATTCTAAGAAATGTTCTCTGAGGTCGCACTACATTCAACCACGGGTATTTAAGCATCCATTCGGATATCTTACTACTGTTTTTATCAGAATGGCTACTGGGCCCCTGCAGGTCATTTCGATTTATAGTGTATAACGAGCGAATCGGGGAATTGCAAACTTATTATTGTGGTGAAGGCCGAGTATTACAACGCCATTTACACATTCCAATTAAAGTAAAAAATGTCAATTTATCTTTGAACATTATCAAGTGAAATGTTAAAATTCTATTTGCAATTTATAAACTTCAATTAAAACTTAAAAATTCTATTTGAAAAATAAAAACATGTACTGAAATTTAAATTACATCAATTGAAATTTGAAATACTTCAATTACGATATAAATCACTCCAATTGAAATATAAAGGATATCAATAAAATTTAAAGGACATAAATTAAAATCTGAGCGACATCAATTGAAATTTAAAAGACATCAAATGGTATTTAAAAAACACCAGTTGCAAATTCGAACATATCAATTGTAATATATAACATATCAAATAAAATTTAGAGACATCAATTTAAATTTAAAAGACATAAATTTAAATTAAAAAGCATTAACTGAAATTTATAAGACATCAATACAAATTTGCAACTCGTCAGTTGAAATTTCGAATACAACAATTGAAATTTAGAAGAAGTCAACTGAAGTTTAAAAAACCTACTTACTTAGGTGGTCTCAAAGAACCCAGAGGGGTCACGGGCCTTACAAAGTGAGGATACCTTGATTCTCCAATGGGCTCGATCTCTAGCTTTTCTCCTCCAGTTGGTTACACGAAGATCTAGCAGGCAATCTCCCTGGTCTTTCCAGCGAAGTCTTGGTCGTCCAAATTTTTGATGCCCTTCGAGTACGTCTTCGAATATCTTTCGTGCTGGTTTATTCTGATCCATTCTACTGACATGGCCTAGCCAGCATAAACCCGCTGTTTTGATACGCATAACTACATCGATCTTTGGATACAGATTATACAGTTCGTGGTTCATTCATCGTCGATACTCGGCTTTTTCTATTATAGGACACATAAGTATACTTTTCGGAGACACTTCCTCGAGTAGACTCCCAGTGATGTTTGAACAGCATGCGATATGACCCAAGAGTCTGCGCCATAAAGCAAGACAGGTTTTATGAGAGTCTGATATAGTTGGATCTTCGTTTTTCGAGAGAGGATCATATCTCTGAAGTGCTTGCTTAGCCCGAAATAAAACCTGTAACAATTCTCCGTTTGATTTCCAATCTGATGTTATTGCTTCTGTTCACGGATGATCCGAGGCAAATAAGGTCGTCCACTACCTCGAAATTACAAAGGTTATCCTTTCATAGAATCGGTTGGCTGTTCTGCTTGTCGAAACCATTAATTTTCTTCTTCTGCTCATTTACTGCCAAACCCACTTTTGCTGATACCTTCTCAATGCTCAAAAATACTGCAGTAACTTCTCGCAGATTTCACCGAAAAATATCTATATCATCAGCATACGCGAGCAGGATGTGACTTTTGCTGCTGATAGTTTTGTTCGTGTTGCATGCAGGCTTTCTCACCATGATCTCACTTAATATGTTGAAGAGATCGCATGATAGGGTGTCGCCAAGCCCGAGGTTTGCCTTGTACTAAGCGTTTCGGTGAGATCTTTAAAAATCTTTACCGAGGATTTCGTGTCGGTCAGTGTCATTCTACAAAAGCGTGTCAGCTTAGCAGAAATACCAATCTCCAACATAGCTGGGTACAGTTTTCCCCGTATCGGGCTATCGAAAGCAGCCTTATAATCTACAAAAAGGGCGGTAGGTGTTGATTGCAATGGTCGGTGGTGCTCTTGTACATGAGATCCTGGGTTCGATCCCTGCCACCTTAAAATTTCTTTCGACGACGGTCACCTCGCATAGTGACTGCGACACTATCGAGTATTTAGCCATGTAAAAGCTTCTCAAAATACCGTTCGGAATCGGTGTAAAAACTGTAGGTTCCATTTCAATGAGTATAAAACGAGAAAGCGCACGGCCCACATTCCATCATGGAATATAATGGGAAACCACTTTTAGGTGTCGATTTATGTTTCGTGGGTTTACGCCAGGAATTGTCGTAATGAGAATATATGGTCGATAGTTGACTTTCCAGGCCTCAAGCCACAATGATAAGGTTTTTTAGTCTTTGGCACATTGCGCCCGAGAGGACATTCTATGAAGAGGCTATGAAAGGAATATTCCACGATAGGTCGTACACATACTCGGATCGCCTTTTTCGAAACAGGACAGAGTATGCTAAGATTCCAATCAGCGTGGATGCATTCATCTAGCCAGATTTTGCATAGCCTTAAACAGCTTAGCCGGTAGTCCACCAGCACCAGCAGTGTTGTTATTCTTAAGCCGGGAAATTGCAGTTGTAGCTTCGGTTTGTCTAAGAGGAGGGTAGTCGACGCCGTCGTCAATTATATGCTCAATACCCTCAGCTATATTAAAGTCTCCTGGGACAAGTAAAGCAGAGAAGTGATATCTTCATATTACAAACATACTCAGCACATCTGCGACAAGACACCCGTGCTTATCACTACAAAAGCGGGGACCTGATTCATGGCCGTTAATTTGGAATTGTATTTTTCGGTAGAATTTACGGCACTCATTCTTCCTTCTGCACGATTAAATTTGCTCCCCCTTGCGCTTTCTTCGTAACCGTTTTTTCTTAGTAAATAAATGGGTTACCTTTCTCCGCTTCTCCTTATACCGTTCTATGTCGCGGCTCGCGTTGCAACCGATCAGCGATCTTTTCAGCACTCGCCATGCGACACTCTTCATCGTACCATGGTTTGTCTTTAAGCGGTTTTTCATAACCTGAAACATATCGGCCCAGCAATTTATTGCAGCAACCATGTACATGTTTGCAAGCATTGTTTTCGTGAAGTCAAGATCAGCTGTTTTCTGTTTCTTAAGTTTCCATCACGGGTTTGTTTTCAGGAATTTCCGACAAACATAAGCAACAGTTGGGTCACAAATCCATATATTATAACCTATTAATCATTGTGTCCCAAAAATGTTATATTGAATAGCAAACACAATGTGTTTGGACACAAGTATACTATATTTGCGGCAAGCTATAAACACGTTATATTTGCATCCAAACAACGAAAAGTACAAATTTTTTAGCGTGCAAGTACGGTCTCTGCAGGAATTTTCATAGAGTGGAAAAAGTACTCCTACTGCGCTTGTACCACGGAGTGTTTTGGGGGGAGGAGGATTGCGCATTCTGCGCCAGAATCTAAGTGAGCTTCTCTGCATAGACCGTGGCTATCGTAGGTAATTGCAGCTTTCCGAAGTACTTTTCCCACTCTACGAAACTAATGCAGAGAACGAACTTGCACGCTAAAAAGTTTGTAATTTTTCGTTGTTTGGATGCAAATATATCGTGTTTGTAGCTTGTCGCAAATATGGTATACTTGTGTCCAAACACATGGTGTTTCCTATTCAACATAACATGTTTGAGACATCATATATCTGGTTACGTACGACCTTCGCTCTGCTTAACCCTGTGCGAACCTTTGCTGTAACCAAGTACGGATCGGATTCAATATTAGCTTCTCGAATAACACTTACATTCATTACACTAGTACAGTGTCTTCATCAATTACCAGGTGACCAATTTTGCTAAAATAACACACAAACGTCTGTCAGAAACAAAAGGGAAACGTTTGATTGCTGAAATAGCAAACACGTTTGCTCAAATGGCATATGTGTTTGCTTTCAGCAGTCTTTCCTCCAAGTGTTTACGAATATACTTTCGAGTGTAATGATAATATTTCGCTCTCCATTTTTTAAACTTTTATGTATAAAAATCAGGTATAACAGTTCAAAAAGTTTTTGTTGTTTGTTTGGTAAAACTTATAACAGTTATGATCTCTGGTTTAATCCTAGTATCTTTGGTAGCACTTAGATACTGTTGAAACAACTGTAAATTATTTCATAACTCCAACCTCACGAAATGCCAGAAACTTATATACCTATCAATGTCCCATACATTGGCCTGTCACTGTGTAACTGACTACTTTCATATATGAGAGATGAAACCCTTTTATCCATTATGTGTTACATTGCGCCTGGACATTATCATTTTCCAGTCGGATTCGAGGCAACATTCAACATCAACATCTTGTAACCAGTAATCAAACGCACAGTCCAATTTTACTTTCCGACAGGACTATCTCTGCTAAAATGTCTTTTTGCGTAATTACAAGAACAACATTAACCTGAATTGCTACTTGACAAAAAGTGGTACTTGCCCAGTAAAATAGCAGGACGGCAAAATATCACTTAATGTTAATGAAGTCTCTCTCTTTGCAAGGGCTAGTACGATTGGTAGTTGTGAAAGTGCCAGGGTGGACAGATGGCATCATGCAAAAAAAAATCCAAACTTGCTAATGACTTTTTATTGCAAGTTCCTGATGAAAGTTGCACTGATGACAGTGCATCTCTAAAAAAAAGGGTACATGTTTTTATGCGACTCAAGATACTCGCAATTGCAATGAATGTAAAAAATATTTGCTCTACTACTTCGGACTCGAAATGACTTTTACATTTTCCACTTGAAGATGATATACGGATATAATGATCAAATTATTCTCGAATACAAATTTAATTACACTCGATAAAGGGAGGCATTGCAGTCATAGTGAAGAAAAGTGACAACTGTAATGAGACAGATGTGGGCGGTTTGATTCAAAAGTCATTCAGTGGAACCTTAATTGAGCTACTCAGAGGTCAATTGAAAACAAAAATCAGATGAACTGTCAGCGGACACCCGGTTGGAATGAACTTCGCTCTGTATTACGTACTTGTTAGTTCCAACACGCCTAAGGCGCCGGTTAAAAGATACGATAATTTAAATAGGTCTTTAAGAAAAGATACTTTTTGTACAATGATAAACTTTTCTTACGAAATTTTTTATTTATTGAATGTATTTTTTTTTTAAAAAGGTATATTTTTAGGTCCTTTTTGTAAGAATACGATTTATATTTTCCATAAAAGGTCGATTTGAAAGAGAGGTACTTCTTGTATTAAATGCTAATGCTTTTTTAAGAAAATTAACTATTTTTAAGAAAAAGTAATTAAGAAGTAATTTTTAAAGAATTGGACTCTTTTTAGGCAAATGTTATTTGTTTAAGAAAATTTACTTATTTACCGAAAGGCTACTTATCTCAAGAAAAGAAAAGGTATTACTTTATTTTTATGAAAAAGTTCTTTTAAGAAAAGGAATTATTGTAAGAAAAGGAATTTTTTTTAAGAGAAGGTATTTTTTTAACAAAGAAGATTTTGTTTTAATAAATGAGAATATTTTTAGAATTGGTCTTTTTCAAGAATAGGTAAATTTTTAAGAGTAGGTTCTTATCTCTAGAAAAGTTATTTTATTTCACAAAAATGATACTCTTTAAAGAAAATCTAGTTTTTTAAGAAAAGTTAATTTTTTGTAAAAAAATCTACTTTTTGGTACTTAAAAAAAACTTATTTCAAACAAAATTGATATATTTACGAAAAGGTCCTTTTTGTAAGAAAATTTACTTTTTTAAGCAAAGATACTTCTTTAAGATAAGGTATTGTCTTTAAGAAAGGTACTTAGTTTAAGAATATGAATAGGTATTATTTTTTTGAAAATTTATTTTTTTTAAGAAAATCCACTTCTTTAAGATAATTTAATTTTTTTAAACTTCTTTCACTTTTGCTTTTCTAAATTTACTTTTTATTGGGTTTAAAACTACAACATATACTAAATATTCGTTACAGGCTCCACCTACAAAACTTCCGATTAAACAAGAAATTTTCCAACACATGTTAGTCTAGACACAAACCAAAGCAAAAGTACCCAATATAGTTGAGAATACTGGGTTGTAGTATAATAGTGTTAAATAAGTTTAATTTTGTTTCATTTAGCCCCCATCAAGCAAAGTGCGATGAGGAACTTCGTTTCAAAAGTGAAAACAAAGTTTACGACTTTTGTGTATTCATATACACTGAAAAAAATTGCCCCAGCAACGTGTTACAGGAACCATAAAGTACGAGGTTGCTATTTACATTTTGGGTCCTGGCAATACTAGTGTTTCCAGATGCAAACTGGAACTTCCATTGGAATATTTGAAATTTTTAGTTTAAACATACTTAGATCGTTGTTTTCACTTACGAGCACTATTTGTTGTATTTACAGTCTATTAAAAAATTTATCTCGGTCAAAAAATGGAATTAAACCGTGTAAATTTTCGTGCGATGAGTTCTTACGACAAGAGTCATGTCAGTGTGATAATTCTTTTGAATTTGAAATCGCCCTGGATGATTTCTATAATATTATTAATGGCTATATTTCTAAGTCTGTACCCAAGAGGCCAATAAGGGGTAATACTGGTCCCCCATGGTCCTCAAGGGCTCTAAATAGTCTCAAGAATGTAAGGAATAGATGTTCGAACAAGTATAAAAAATCTGGACTGCTAGCAGACTATGCTAGGTATATTGTTGCTAGGAGTAGATACAACTCTAAATCACGTGAGAGTTACAGATTATATTTGGATAGGTTGAAGGCTAATTTTAAACGGAACCCCAAATCATTCTTTAGATTTGTTAACTTGAAGCGTAATTCGTCTTCCACACCTTGTAGGATCAAAATGAACGGTATTGAATATTCAGATGAAGAGTCTATTGCTAATTGTTTCGCCGATTTTTTCGCATCTATTTATTCCACCCGAGCCTATGATGTTTCCAAATCATACCCGTACACTGTCCGCTCTACCATTCCGTTTGATGCACCTGTCGTAAATTCTTCGTGGTTGCTAGATAACTTAATCAGCTTGAAAGCCTCGAATAAAGCTGGTCGTGATGGTATCCCGGACTCTATGTTGAAATACTGCTCGAATTCTCTCAGCTTACCGTTGACTCTCTTATTTAACGCTTCGTTGAAGTTCGGCCATTTTCCTGCAAAGTGGAAGAGCTCTTATATAATCCCTCTCCACAAATCTGGTAGTTTAGTAAATGTTGCAAATTATAGGGGAATTGCAAAATTGAGTGCCATTCCTAAACTTTTTGAGAAGTTAGTCACAGAGGTAATTTCTCATCAGGTTTCCTCTATTTTAGATCCATGTCAACATGGCTTTCGGAAGGGTCGTTCCACCGTGACTAATTTGCTTCAGTTTTCCTCTTCTATTATTGACGGCTTTATTAATGGAGATCAAACTGATGTGATTTTTACCGATTTTAGTAAGGCTTTTGATAAAGTTAACCACAATTTGTTATTATATAAATTAGGGGCAATGGGTTTTAATGGCAACATGCTGAATTGGATTAGTTCTTATTTAATGAACAGAGAACAGATGGTATCATTTGGTCGATCATTCTCAAGATCTATTTTTGTGTCATCTGGGGTGCCTCAGGGCAGTCATCTTGGGCCGGTTCTATTTTTGTTATTCATTAACGACTTACCCGCCTCCATAATGCACTCTAAATTGTTAATGTACGCTGATGACGTGAAGATCTATTTTTCTTACAAGGATCCTTGTCAATATACTTTACTTCAGAGGGATTTGTCTACTTTCCAGACGTGGTGCGAGACCAATTTGATGGAGCTTAATTTTACGAAATGTAAGCATATGCTGTTCTCTAGGTCATCATTATTTTCGGCAAAATACATTTTAGGTGGCAATGTTCTTGAATCGGTGGATTCATTTGTTGATCTTGGTGTTCTCTTGGACAGAAAATTGAATTTCAACTCCCACATAATTACGATGGTGAACAAGGCTTATGGCGTTCTGAACTTTATTAAACGTTGGGCAAAGGAATTTTCAGATCCCTACGTTACGAAAAATCTTTTTACTTCACTAGTCCGCCCTATTCTCGAATATGGATCAGTTGTTTGGGACCCCCAGTACAATTTGTATGTTAATATGATTGAATCGGTCCAGAAACAGTTTCTCATTTTTTGTCTGAGAAATCTTCAATGGAACCCGAACCATAATCTTCCTTCGTATAGCAGTAGACTAGCATTGATCAGATTGCCGACTCTTAGTAGTAGACGTACCATGATAAACTCTATTACAGTTTTGAAGATAATTGATGGATGTATATGTTCTGAATTTCTGTTATCTAAGATTTTCATAAATGTCCCATTGAGACCCACGAGGTACTATAAACTCGTAAACATCGAGTTTCAGCGTTCGAATTATGCGTCCTTTGATCCAGTTAGGAGAATGTGTCGTGACTTTAATGAGCTATATCAGTTTATTGATTTCACAGGTAGTTGGGAAACGACAAAGTCTAGCATAATTTGTCATTTGAACCGATTGCATTAGTGCTGTATATTCGTTAACGTACATATGTAAATTTAATTTACTTTATCCTTACTATCTGGTCTGATTTATGATTTGGTTTTCGTTTTGCTCGTAATTATTATATATTGAAGTATCTTATGTTAATATCTCGTGATGTGCTTTTATACTTATTTATGTTAGTGTAATACCAACTGGTGAAGAATTTCTGTAGTTGGTTGTAACGTGTGAACTTATAATCCTTACTCTCCCGTTATAGACCGGTCTATAATGTGTACGCTGTCCTCACGTTATGGGGACGTGGCCCTCTCGGTCGGTAGGGGCGGGTAAGAGTGGCGGCGATGGGTTCGCTCGATTAAAAAAAAAAAAAAAAAAAAAAAAAAAAAAAAAAAAAAAAAAAGAGTGTCTCGATCAACTTGTTTCGACTTTTGGTGATGAAGCACCATCAAAAAACACTGTAAATCGCTGGTACCAAGAGTTCAGACTCGGACGTCGTTCGCTACAGGATGAATTTCGTGAAGGTCGTCCAACTTCGGTCGTTTGTGGGAAACCATCGATGCTTATAAAACAAGACCGACATACCGTGAGATTGGGGCTTCCTTGGGCATTAGTACCACTAGCATCAATGAGACGTCGTTGGATTCCACATAATTTGGCGAATGCACAAAAAAACGGATCGAGTCGATTGGATGAAAGAAATGTTGAATGTTGAAATACAACCGCGGTAGGTCAAATGGAGAGTATAACATGGTCCTATAAATATGAGACCGAAACAAAATAGCAATCGACACGTATGGGTCTTTCAAGACGAGCTAAATCCAACAAAAGTTGTTCGGGGAAGAAGCACATCGAAGTAAATCTGAGGTCACAAGGCATAACAGCATATATCTACTTTTGAAACTTTTTAGAAGAGCGTTTTCAAGGCTCAAGATTCATTTATAATGCAGTGACTGATCGAGACTTGCTAATAAATCTTGTCCAGTATCTTGGGAACTACAAATTGGATTATTCACAAAAATTGACCTAGTATCCAGTACTCGAAAAATTTAATTTGAGCATAACTCGAGTTATGCTGTTATGCCTTGTGGCCACAGAAATGATCACGATATTTTCTGCATAACCGATCATGTGGCCACAGTGCCTTCAGTGGAACGTAGAACGGTCAATTCTGAGTGGAATACCACCATCTGTTTGCTAAAAGTGTTCGAAGAAATATGGAAAAACAACAAGAGACGTCGGATCAGTCAGGACGGTCAGGACAGTGCGAGCTCTCGCAAATCGGCTGAAACAATGAAGCGTTCAAAAACCATGTCTTGGAGGTGTCTCAATCGGAGTGGAAACACTGCTTCGAAAATTGGTTTGCCATTT
This sequence comes from Phaonia tiefii, assembly GCA_963931995.1. Lineage (NCBI taxonomy): Eukaryota > Metazoa > Arthropoda > Insecta > Diptera > Muscidae > Phaonia > Phaonia tiefii. Next base: position 205,575,760 of record OZ008370.1, on the reverse strand, counting down.
CCAATGATAAATAAAAAAAATTAATGGACTCGAAATATAAATAGCAACCGACTGACAAACCCTCAAAAATTGGATATTTTTCCGATTGGACGCTCCGTTTCCGAAATATAGATATTTGTTCTAATTTTTCGCATTTTCGATCAAAAATTAATTTCCATTCATTTCCATAAATTTTCCATTCAATAATTTTTTTCCATTCATTTGCATCATTTCGTGATGGGAAATTCCCCATTTTCGTGGGTAGTTGCCCATTTTTTCCCCCATTACCCTGTAGAAAATGGGTAATCGTGATGAGTAATTCCCCATTGTCGCGGATAGCTACCCATTATTTTCCCCACACCCTGTGGGTAATGATTAAACGACCACTACCCATTCCCCGCGGCAACAACACAATACCCAGAGTAACCGATTACCCACGAACTACGAACCCTGCTACAAATGCAATACGCTGCGAACATTTCGCTCTAAACCGACCAAAATTTGTATCAAATCTTTTCTTTTGATAAAGAGACCATTGCAGTTTGAAAAAAAAATATTTTGGTGAAAAGTGGCAACCTTAGAAAACATATGTTTTAAGTTTCAAGGCGCCACGTTCTTTAGTATTTTCATTTGAGCCATCAACAGTAAACCATCTCAGTGAAACATGGAAAAAATTGGTCACCGTTATGGAATTCAATTTTTCCATTTGAATGGTCTCAGTCCAAGCAATATCAAAGCTTAGCTAGATTCAACTCTGGGGGACTCTGCGCCTTCGTTTACGGCTGTAAAATATTGGATAGCAGAGCTTAAACGAGGACGTCCGAGCTGCCAAGACGAATACCGTAGTGGTCGACCAATAGAGGTGTCCATGCCAGACACGGTTAAGAATTTCCACAGAATGCTATTGGATGATCGTCAGAGGAAGGTGCGTGAGCTTGCTGAAAAAAAGTGCTATACATCGTATATTGACCGAAGATTTGAAGATGCATCATGAAGATGTTTCAGTAGAGTATTTGGCGATGTTTCACCGCAATAAGGTCGAATTTTTCCGTCGATTTATATAAATCATGGATGAGACATGGGTCCACCCCTTCACCCTTGAGACAATGGAACAGTCAAAGCAGTGAACTGGAATGGGAGAATCGTATCCAAAGAAGACGAAGAAGGTTCCATCTGCAGACAAGATCATGGCGTCTGTTTTTGGGATGCGCGCATGGAATAAATTTTATTGATTAACTGCAGAAGGGAAAAAACCACAATATTATTCAAATTTATTGCAGCGTTTAAGTGATGAAATTGTGTGTTGTAAAGTGTTGATTCAGCAAGACAATGGTCCAGTTCATACTTCCACTATTGCGATGGCGAAAATTAATGAACTAAAGTTCAAATTCATCACGCAAATTATTCACCATATTTAGCTACCGCGGACTATTTTCAATTTCCAAACTTGAACAAATGGATCTCGGTGGTAAAAGATTTGTGAAGAATGAAGAGGTGGAGTCTGCGGTTGATGGCTATTTAAAGGAGTTTGACAGTTGGTACTATAAACAGGGTATCGAAGCTATTGAATATCGCTGGAAAAAGTGTATAGAGCTAAAGGAAGATTATGTTGAAAAATAAAGAAAATTTTTCCCAACTTTTTTGTGTCTTCTTTGTCAGGTCGGCAAGTTTTGGGCCCGTCCTCGTAGATATACTTTTTTTTAATAATTAATACATTTTGTGAGGTAATGTGGAACAAAGTTTTAATATTTAGAACTATTTTACTTTAGAACTACATCGAAATCAGAAAAATCTCCAAACTAAAAATATACAAATTCGATTTTTCCCAGAATATCCCTGAAAAAAGGGAGTGTCAGGACATGGTTTGACATGTTTTATATACCATTGGACGCGCCATTAACACCACTTTCATATGATACTAATACTGTAGTCATTGTCTTTAGATAAAGTTCAAATTTGTTTGAAAGACTAATAATATACGTTTATTTAAAAGGGTCCAGCTCACGGGATCTTAATGCTAGACACGAAATATTTTGGGAATCATCAGAAAACAAACCAAAGTATATTTTGAGGGGCGGACAAAAACCTCTTGTGAGTCGGTCTAACGTATATGTTTGCAAGCATTGTTTTCATGAATTGAAGATCTGCTGCTTTTTTGTTTCTTTTCTGTCCGGTACATTTTCGTTTTCAGCAGTTTCCAACAAACAAAGTCACATTTGGGTCACATAAACATATATTATAACATATAAATCATTGTGTCTCCAACATATAATATTGAATAGCAAACACAATGTGATTGTACACAAGTATACTATACTTGCGACAAGCTACAAACACATTTTATTTGCATCCAAAGAACAAAAGAAGATAGATTTTTCAGCATGTATATGAAACTAAAGCGGTGCCTATAACTGCTTCATTATTAGTCCTTCATTGTGATTATCACAATTAAGAAGATTGACAACACGACAAGATCAACGATGTTTTAGTTCCAATGGCATTACAATTTTAACATTTGTAAAGTTTGGAGTTAGTTCAATTGGCTCAATTGTCGATGGAAAAATATAATGAATGTGATCAATTTTTATCATCTTGGCCATCTGGGTCTCCTCAGGCTCAGTGAAAATATATTTGGACAATTATTAAATAGTTTTCAATATTTTTGTTTTTAAAGTATCATTAAAATCACCTTCCTCACCTTTCAAATTAATTAAGAGAGTCCGCTGCACTTTTGCATTGCAAAATTAATTTTAATTATTTTTAAATGAATATTTTACCCTTTACCTTTTTTTTAATCACATTTCCCTAGATACTGTTTACTTTTACTGCCCTTAACGACTGTACTTTGTCCATTTCCATAACAATTTCATCCAGATAAAATAGCGTAGAGACAAATGTTGTCACATCTATAAATGTTACCCTCCCTTCCTGCCAGCCATTAAAGCTATTTTCATCAGGAGGAAAGAAATAACAACAGAACTCATTAAAATTATTACCTTTTTTCCTGCATTTTAAGGATAATAATTTGTAGCATCAACGTACAAGCACTCAACCCAATAGTGGCAGGTGGAGGTAATGACCACTTGTTACCTAAAGAAACAAGAAAAACTACATAAAATTGAGATCACTCTTGTTTTCACTGATTGCACACCCTACATACGGTGTTGATAGTATACAGTTTCCAAATGTATTACACTCACAGAAAAATTTGGTTGAGACAGCCGTATTAGTCGTAACCGAATTTAAAGAATGTCACAACTTCATTAGAGGTTGCCACAACATCATTAGAGGTTGCCACAACCTCATTAGAGGTTGCCACAACCTCATTAGAGGTTGACACAATCGAATTAGAGGTTGCCACAATCGAATTAGTAGTTGTCACAACCGAATTAGAAATTGTCACAATCTCATTAGAGGTTCCTAAAACCTCACCAGAGGATGTCTTAACCGAATTAGAGTTTATCTCAAACTCATTAGAGGTTCCAACCTCATTAGAGGTTGTGACAAACGAATTAGTGGTTCGCAACCGGGTTAGAGGTTGTCTCAATCTAATTAGAGGTTGTCACAATTGAATTAAAGGTTGTAACAACCGAATTAGAAGTTGTCACAATCGAATTAGAGGTTATCTCAACATCATTAGAGGTTGTCACAACCTCACTAGAGGTTGTCAGAAACGAATTTGTGGTTCACACCCGAATTAGAGGTTGACTCAACCGATTTAGAGGTTGTCACAATCGAATTATAGGTTGGACGAACTACAAGTTGTCACAATCGAATTAGAGGCTGTAACAACCTCGTTAGAGGTTGTCTCAACCTTACTAGAGGTTGCCTCAACCTCATTAGAGGTTGTCCCGACCGAATTAGAGGTTGTCTCAACCGAATTATATGTAGTCACCCTCTCATTAGAGGTGCACACAACCTCGTTACGCTCTCACAGCCAAATTGGGGGTTGTTACAAGTAAATTTAGATAGTGTCACAAATGAATTTTGAAAGTTTTGTTTCATTATTAAGCGATGATATATTTTCGTGTAATTTTATAAAAAAAATACATAGCGATAAAATACAGTCATTTATAAAGGGTAATCTTTAGGGTAACACATTTGTTGTACATGCCACTTCCAACCTTTTTTGAACTCCCGTGCGTCATGGGTCACCGGACTAATTCTGATGTGTTTATCTGTTGATTTACATCCAAAACCGTTTTACCGGTTGTTGCATCCGAATTGTTTCCAAATTCGGTCGTTCCAACCGACATTTTACAAAATTTAGCAGACAGAGCGAATATAATTGAAGATTCATTTGTAACGACCGAATCAATTATGAAGCGAGGTTACTTCAATCCAAGTTCACTTATGGGGACTAAATTCGGTCGTGACAACCTCAATTCGATTGTGCCAACCGCAATTCGGTGGTAACAGCCGATTTTTCCACAGTAAAGCCAACTTTTTGTCACGTAACGTCAGCCTTATTAATAGCTTATAGCGCTTATCAGTAGGATTGAAATTTTCAAATTTAGTGTCAATTTGTTTTTTGTGCAAGTGGCTATTCTGAAATTTGGCAGCTGTCATATATGTTTATTCCGATTACTAAAAATCGAGCGCTTTACGAAAGATCAACGCATTATAATTATGAAAACGAATAACAAAAATTTGGAAAGGTGGCGTGATTGGGCCTTACTGTTTTGAAAATGAGGCTGAAATGTCCATGACTTGGAACGGCATTCGTTACAGGATCATGATATGAGTAACAGTAAGAAATTCTGATGTCAACTGGCCACCAAGATCATGCGATTTAACGCGGTGTGACTTCTTTCCTTGGGATTTTGTGAAATCTCGGGTTTATGCGAATAAACCAGAACAATTCCTGAGTTCAAATCTGAGATCCAAAGCATCATCGGTGAGATACAGCCACGTATCATTTGACGAATTTTTTACTCCACACGTAATCGGAACAAGTCTTCTTTTCAAGCCAATAAAACAAAAACCACAACTATCTCAAAAAATACGTGTTTTTATTTTGAAATGAAAAAGTGTATTCTTTCTGAGACACTCTTTATTACATGCATATTATATTCATGTGTGCGATCGCAAACAGAAGCGATGTCGCCATCGAATTGTACACAACGTACAAGCAGAGACTGATGCTTTAAATCAAACATAGTTTTTGTGTACATGCAAATTGGCGATAGTGTGTGTGTGAAAAATACGATTGTTGTCTGCCTCGCGAAGCTATGGGATGGTTACCACTGCTCCAAAACAATGTTACAACTTTGAAAAACAATATTTTCGGACTTTTTTTAAATAAAATTATATATTTACTGAGTAGGGTCATACATACCGATCCAACATTGAATACACCCATTCCAATAATAGAAATGGGCATACCCTGTAAAAAAATTTACCATGTACGAAAAATTTCACGAGCAAAATTATAGAATGCATGCACGATTATCTAAGCAAAATTCTGAACTGATCCAACGGTTCAAAAGGGTCATCACCATGCTTCAGTCATGGTTCGATGGGGCGTCCCTTACGATGGGGAAACTGACTTATATCTTTGTGTACAAGACATCAAAATATCGGCCAAATTTTGCCAAGAAACCATTTTGAAATCTGCTGTGAAGCCATTTAATTTTCCCCACCCATGAAGTTTCCAGCAGGATTCTGCGCCGACCTTATATACATATAGCTTGAAACCAATTTGCCTGCTTTAATTTCCTTTAAAGAATGACCCTGTGGCACCCCTGATTTCAACTCTGGATTGGAAATTGTGGACAGTTTTAGAGGGAATTGTGTACCATAACCGGTAACCAAAATTGATTCCCTTGAGACTGGTTTAATTCGTGGTGTAACCACTTTTCCAACGGACGAGACTGGTGCGGCTATTGATGGTTGGTCAGTGTGAATTTAGATGTGCGTGAATGGCAATGGCGAACATTTCGAATGAGTATATAGTATATAAAAGAATTGTTCTAAAAAAATGTATTACTTTAATTTTATAATGTAAAGTGTGGATAACAGTATTTATGACACTATAAGTACAGTCTGTACCTACGCTAGAGTATCCAAACAACTGTAATTTTTAAACCCCGATTTATATTTTCAATTAGGGCAAATTGGAGCAAAATTTGTTCACTGATTATAAAAGCAGAAATTTCATGTAACGTTAACATATAGAGCATTGTACCAGTTTCCACAGGAAATTCCTGCAAAAAGTGTTGACAACTTTTCAACAAAAAAATTAATTTTTGCAATTTCTTGTTCTTTAAGAAAATTATATACAAATATATAAATCGGTTATCACTGGGTTTTTTTAATTCTTTAAATGTTAAGAATTCCTATAATCTTTAAATCGTAAAATTTCGCAACTGAACCCTTTATCCATAGCATATACGTTTCTATCGAGTATTATCGCCGGCCTGATATTACCATACCAGTGTCGCTTTAAGCCTGGACAATCGGCAACTAACCAGATTTTCACGCTACACCAAATCCTGGCGAAGACCCACGAGAAACTAATCGACACCTTTGTCGATTATAAGGCGGCCTTCGATAGCCCGATACGGAAGAAACTCTACGAAAGCAATGTGTGAGCTTAGTATTCCTGCAAAACTCATACGCCTTTGCAGGGTGCCCTTGCCGAACACCAAATCTACAGTGAAAGTTGATAAGAATCTTACCGAACCTATCGAAACCAAACGAGGCCTCAGACAAGGTGACACCCTATCGTGCGATCTTTTTAACATCTTAATAGAGATTATTCTGAGAAAAGCTGCTGTCAACATGAATAAAACCATCAGCAACCAAAGTTACATGCCGCTCCCGTATTCTGATGATGTAGATATCATTGGGTGCACAATGAGAGAAGTTACTAGGGGCTTTTCGAGAAAGTTGGTCTGACAGTAAACGAGGACAAGACAAAATTAATACTTTCAACGAGCAGGACCTCCAGGTGAGTAGACCAAAGCGTGCATGTTGATAAACATTATGATTTCGAGGTGGCGGACGAATTTATATTGCTCGGGTCTGCCGTAAACAAAAACAACAGCTTCAGCCTTGATATCAGCAGGAGAATTGTGCTTGCGAATAGATGTTATTTTGGGCTAAGCAAGCACTTTAGAGATAAAGCCCTCTCTCGAGTAACAAAAGTCCAGCTGTACCAGACTCTCATTCAACCTGTCTTGCTTTATGGCGCAGAACGAAACATCTGTAGGAGTCTTCGAGAGAAAAATACTCCGAAAAATGTATGGCCCTATAGCGCACAACGGCGAGTATCGGCGACGCATGAATCATGAGCTGTATGAGCTTTATCCTAACATTGACATAGTTACGCGGATCAAGATAACGCGATGGCGGTGGCTAGGCCATGTCAGTAGAATCGATGAAGATGAACCAGCGCGAAGGGTTTTCGAAACCGAACTCGAAGGAAGACGAAAAATAGGAAGACCAAGACTCCGCTGGAGGGATCAGGTTGACGAATCCCTGCGTACACTTGGTATTGCCAACTGGAGAAATAAAGCAAAAGATCGAACTGTTTGCCGAAATATGGTATCTTCGTTTTGTATGGCTCCTGACCCCCCGGGTTGTCCGAGACCGGATAAGTAAGTAAGTAAGTATTATTTTTCTCAAGTAGAAACCTATTTCTAAAGGGATTTTTTGAGGAAAGTGAAGAGAAACACTGCAGATTTGTACTGCTGATAGACATGGTCCTTAGTACTGCTAGCCCACATGCATCGACTTGTATGAGGTATATGGCCGAGGGTATCTAGGTGTGACGATTGGAGTCTAACTGTATTATGTCCTGTGTTCAAAAAGGGTGATCCGTGTGTCGCGGTATCAGTCTTTTATCCATCGCGTATAAGGTCTTGTCGAGCGAATTATGTGAAAGACTAAAGCCAATTATTGAAAACCTGATTGGACCTAATCAGTGTGGTTTTAGACCAAGAAAGTCCACGACTGACCAAATAATATCTTGTGCGGGCTTACAAGCATAGGGTACCAGTCGTAAAATTGTAAATATTTGTCTCTAGTTTCTTAGAGGAATCCTTGAAACGCATGCAGATTAATTTCAAATCCTGATGACAAGACACTTAAAATAATATAAAAACTTTTAATGACTTTTTCCTCTAGTCCAGTTATTTGAGCACTCTTTGAATAATTCATAAAAAAACCTTCTGGCAGTATATCCATATTTGTCGTGCCATATCGCGGTTTTACGCCATTAATAATCGGGGCCATCTCATTTTTGAAACACATTTGAATATCTTTTTTTTTTTTTTGGATTCGCTAAAGACTCTTTATCTGTAGGTTGTCGAATCATGTACTTATTCAATTCTAGCCGGTACGCAATATTCAGCATGCAGTCTAATGTCTTTATCCGCGCATGCAGGGTGGACAACCCATATAAATCAAATAAAATTTTATGTTGAAAAATAACCGCCCTTTGACTTGAAATATTACATTGATGCGAAGTCGTACGAAGTATAAATCATTCAAGATTTAAGAGAATACAATGTGGAGAGTGTTTTAGCGAAGTTTCAAGTTTATGTCACTTCATGTCACCAATGAGACGGTCCAACTTATATCAAATATTATGATAATTTTCATCGAGAAACCCCCTAACTTTGAGACAACTTTATAGGCACTTCTCTAAAGATATGATAATTGTACTTATTTTTATTGAAAAGAGCGCCTTTTTTCAAGCAAAATATGTTCAACCCAAAATTCTAGAGCAGCTTTTGTACTAAAAATTAAAATTATTTGAATAAGATGTCTTTAAACTTGAAACTTCGCCTTTGACCTACAAAATTATGACTATCAGGCGGTTCAAACCACCCATGGCTATTTTTTTTTTATCTAATTGGACAAGTTTTATTATTTCTCAATCATTAAAACATATAAAATAGTTTTTGATTTTTTCCCGGCTATATTCTGCAAATAGCTCACTGTGCGACGTATGTATGTTGCACATATAGGTCAGACTGTGCGATAATTGTCGAGTAAAAGTTAGCAAAATGTGCACAAAATATTTAGCGAGTGGTTTCAAAAAGGATTGTCAACGGATATCTGTACACAGGGGCCCTTCCTGAAAAAGCGTCAAGGTTGATAAGCTAAATGAGTCATTGTACATAGTATCACCTATAAATAAATAATAATAATAAAAAAAACTAAATCCAATCAATTTAATCAACGAACAAGTGTTGAAATATTCTAAGGAAAAAGATTAACAGGTTGTAGAAAATGAAAGAAAAGAGAAAACTATATTGGTAAAACTGCAAATATGTTTTCAACATGCAGCTGATAGACAAAGGAAGATTAAAATGTTAACTCTTGTCGCCGACTGGACTTACAGTAAATTGGAAAATGTATTTGCTGGAGCTTCAAGGCATATCATTTCAGTATCAAACAAAGTTCATAAGGGAAAGGTATACTCACTTCCCCCCATCCAAGTCCAGGAAAAGCAAAAACTGATGGTGATAGGAGTATATAAAAAGTATTCGATTTTTATGAATCTTCAGATATAAGTTAAAAGGGGCGATATAAAAGAAAAAGTGCAAAAGAGGCTTGTGGTATGCATTTAAATGGAAACATCCTGGAACCAAAATACAATTTTCCAAGTTCGCAGAATTAAGGCCCAAAAATTGTGTACTAGCTGGATCAAGTGGTACACATTCAGTTTATGTGTACAAAAATATAATACTAATGATTAAGATGGCAGGCTTAGCAGGACATACAAAAAACTGCACAAAATTGCCACATTTGATGACAGCATCTCCCTTATATTTTGCAATCCACCGACACCTGAGTACTGCTTGAGGAAATGCAATATTTACCCGAGATTTTATATGAATATATTGCAGATCAGATAAAGAGTGTTTTCGAAGATAATGTGATTGATAGGATTTCCTACAATAAATGAGTGACGGTCGACAGGAGTTCCCTACATGCTGAAAAATAACGGCCCCAGCAACATACTGCAGGAAACATGTACATGGTTGCAAGGATTGTTTTCATGAATTGAAGATCTACTGACTTTTTGTTTCTTTGTTGTGTGTCACGTTTTTGTTTCCAGCAGTTTTCAAAAACCACAGCCGCATTTGGGTCACAAAAACAATTATGATAGCCTATTAATCATTGTGTCTCAAACATGTTATATTGAATAGCAATCACAATGAGTTTGGGCACAAGTATAATATATTTGCGACAAGCTGCAATCACGTTATATTTGCACCCAAACAACAACAAAAATCAAACAGTGTGATGTATTAACACCTTTTTGTTACACGGTAATTGTTTGATTTCAAGGAATACATTAGTAAATGTTACATTGGAAAATAAAACAAAAGAATAGTTTTAGTGTTGAAGGATATTTTGCTATTTCGCTCTCTTTTTGCTTACATCTGCTTCAACATTAGATGTAATATTGTTAAAATAAATAAAGCAATATTTAGTTCGCTGAAATAATTGCTTTTGTTTTGTCATAAACAGAGCGACGCCAAAAAGTATTGAATAGTGTAGAGAACTTATTGCGCTATTTTTCCGCTCTCGTGTAGAGAGTCTGAGTAAAAGAGCATAAACTAGTCGTATTCTCTTTATAGAATATTTCAATACAAATGCACCATTTCGACAATGTTGTTACATAAAACAATACAAAAAGCATAAATATTTCAAAACGCATCACGGCTTCACATCAAAATTATGAATGAACCAAGTTACGACAAAAAGGTAGTAATTAATTTTGAAGTATTCGCGAGATGTCGCCAGTGCTTTTGAGTCATACAATTCGATCCATGAGTTCTCTATTCTATTCAATACTTTTAGGCGACGACGACCTGCTTGTTTGTTCGCTACCGCTACATCAATACCATCATACTTATTTTCAGGCAGAGACTATTGTTGTACAACAACCACGTATGTGATGCTAAGGCTGTGTGTTGTTTACATGTGTTAACTGTGATAGATTGTCCTCCCCTGCCTATAGATGTTAGCACATCAAAAATAATAATTTTTCAGCGTGTACTAACCCTACAGTGTACTAATGTCGAATTGGAACAAACACGGTAATAATATCACAAATTTTAAAGTATTAATCTGTTTATTTGGAAATGTACGGACTCAGATTTTCAGAATAGTGCATTCAGGGGCACCCTGTTGTAACACACTTGGTGCTACAGGGTGTCACATTTGACGACTTTGGTGCTGTTGAAACTTTCAAAGCCTGATACTTCTACACTTATAAACCGATTACAAAGGTGTTTTACGTTTGAGAATCTACTAACCGAGATTAAAAAAATGCGCTAACTGTTGCGGAATATCTTTTACCGCTATTAAGATAGTCTATGTCCACAATTAAAATTGTCAATTTTTCATTGACTTAGCCAGTTAAGGGAAAGAATAATCCCGAAACACACAAAAAATTGAGAGCACCTCAATATGAAATACACTGTAAACATTTCTACGTTGTCTCAATCCATATGGAAATGCAGTCTTATCAAAGTTGGAAATTTTTTTTCACCCTGTAAAATACACAATATTTTCCTGAAAAGGTACCATGATTCATTCAATATTTTCATTGATTTTATTTGCAAGAAACCTATATAATGTTTTAAATTTCTCTGAAGGACAAGGCTTTAAAAAATATATTTAATGTAATACTATAATCATAGGGAAATGCACCCTACAGTCAGAATTTTGCGAAAATTTGCAAATTTTGAAAAAATTGTTCAATTTCGACGTTTGGGAAAAATTTTGCTCGGGATATTTTATATATTTATTTTTATTTTTATTTTAATAATTATTTAATACGTAAAATGTCGAATTTTCATAGAAGATTTGTTGGGGTTAAAATTCTCGTAGTTTTTTTTCTATTATTTATTTTGATTTTTTTTTGTATTTTTCCACAAGTGTTAAACTCATTTTTGAAATCTTAATATTTTATAGACCTGAGCTTATAGACTTTGACCTGATTTTGCCATTCCTGTACCCTGCGGGGTTTGCCTCCCGCCACCATTATACTGGCAACGAAAATACACAAAGAATATAATAAACAAAGAAACCCGCCAACTGTTGACGACCCTCGCAAACGGTATAAAGACCACGATTTAAGGATATGTACCTGGAATGTGTGAACGCTATACAGGACTGGTGCCACTTTCCAACTGGCGGATGTCCTCGGAAAATATAAAGCTGACATCACAGCGATCCAGGAAATGTGATGCACAGAATATGGTTGCACCAAAAAGAAAAACTGCGATATTTATTACAGCTGCCATGAGCGAAAGCACGAATTTGGGTGCGGATTTATAGTTGGGTGCGGATTTATAGTATGTTCGAACCCGGCTCTGACCACCTTCAAATTTTCTTTCGGCGGCGGTCACCTCGCATAGTGACGGCGACACTATCGAGTATCTAGCCATGAAAAAGGTTCTCAAAATACCGTTCGGAATCGATGTAAAACTGTAGGTCCCAATCAGTGAGTGAAAACTGGAAAGCGCACAGCTCAGTGATTGTGAGAAGTTCTCCCCAGTCCCTTTATGGGATGTAATGGGAAACTATTTATTTTATTTATCTTAAGAGACTGCGACACCTAGTTTCCAGGTTCAACCCAGTGAGTGACCGCATAGCCACAATTCGCATCAAAGCGAAATATTTCAACATCTCGTTATTTTGTGTGCTCGCACCGACAGAGGATAAAGATGATGAGGTCAAGGAAACATTTTACGGGCGTCTGGAGGAAGTATATGAACGCTGCCCTGACCACGACATTAAGATTATTCTGGGCGATTTTAATGCCAAATTAGGATAGGAAAGTGTCTTTCGACCAACCATCGGTAATCACAGTCTACATGATACCACCTCCGTTAATGGAATAAGACTGATAGACTTCGCCGCTGCGAAGAACATGGTAGTTAGTAGCACACGATTCCAGCATAAGGACATTCATAAGGCGACCTAGATATCTCCTGATCAGCGGACGAAGAACCAGATTGATCACTGGGTAATAGATGGCAGGCATTCCTCTAGTGTAATCGATGTACGTGTGATTCGAGGTGCCAATATCGACTCGGATCATTACCTGGTGGCTGCGAACGTTCGCACAAGACTGAGTAAGGCGAAAAACGTACGAAGCCGAACACAGGAAAAGCTGGATATTGACAAGCTACAAATACCGGAGATATCAATGTCCTATCGACAGAAGCTCTCTCTCCTGCTAGAGCAGAATACCCACCCCTCCCGAAGACCCAGATGTGCAGTGGAAGCACATCTCCCATTCTTTGGAAATCGCTGCAAGGACTGAACTTGCCTATCAAAAACCGCAGAAGGATAAGCCATGGTACGACAAAGAATGTCGCATTGCAACATATACCAACGAAACAGTCAGTTATAACGCGTGCCGCGAGTGAGCGGTGTAAGAGGATAAGAAGGGAGGAAAACCAACTATTTAGTGGAAAAAAATGGCAGCGGGAGCAGAGAGAGAGTGAAAAAACCGTGCAGGATGAATGGTGGACCCCGAAAGTTTTTCCAGAAGATAAGAAGATCGAATAACGGGCCTAATAATGGGCTGCCTGCCCTCCTGCAAGGACAAGAATGGGAACCTGGTGACTGAGAAGCAGTGTGCGCTCAAAATGCGGAGAGACCACTTTTCAGCACTACTCCACTCAGATTCTTCCACTGAAGATCAGGAGGTAATGATAGTGGAAGATAGTGTAGATTGTACCCCTCCCAACCAAGACGAGATTAGAAAGGCGATCTCTCGCCTTAAAAATAATAGAGCCGCAGGTGCCGCGACTTGTATACGGTATATGGCTGGGGGAATCTATTCCCGACGATTGGAGTCTCAGTGTACTATGTCCTGAATTCAAAAAGGGTGATCCGTGTGTATGGTCCAACTATCGCGGTATTAGTCTTTTATCCATAGCATATAAGGTCTTGTCGAGCGTATCATGTGAAAGACTAAAGCCAATTATTGAGGTGGTGGATGAATTTGTCTCCCTTGGATCCGCCGTGAACAAGAACAACAACGTCAGTCTGGAGATAGATAGGAGAATTGTGCTTGCAAATAGATGCTATTTTGGGCTCGACAAGCAGTTTAGGAACAAAGACCTCTCTCGACGGACAAAAGTCCAGCTATATCAGACTTTCATTTTACCTGTCTTGACAAATGGCTCCGAAACTTGGGTCATATCGCAAGCGGATAAAAAACACCTGAGAGTATATATGGTCCTGTTAGGGAAAACGGCGAGTACCGACGTCGCTGGAACCAAGAGCTATATGATTTAAATTCTGACGTGGACATAGCTAGGCGAATCAAATTAGGTACATTGCGTTGGATAGGCCAAATTGGATGACGATGAGCCAGCGCGAAAAGTTTTCGATAACGTACCCGATGGAAGCAGGAAAAGAGGACGACCAAGACTCCGCTGGAAAGACCAGGCAGAAGAATCCCTCCGTATCCTTGGTGTTACCAACTGGCGAGAAAAGGCGAAGAATAGAGCCAATTGGGAGAATATGTTGAAATTTATTTAATTTGTTTGTTTAATTAATATGTGTAAGACTTCTGACCTCATGAGGTCGAACTGCTCAATTGGTAGCTCGTGGACGGAAGAAAGAAGTCGCGCTGGCGGATATGCGAATACAGGGTGTTTGTTCTCCCACGTAATCGTGTATACCAATGGTGTAAGGCTTCCTATTCCTGATCTCTTGGCTGCCCCTCTATGCGGGGTAGCACGGATATCTCACGGGCGGCGGTAACAGTCGTATCAAACATGTTCTTGGTGGGGCGGTGCTCACCTGTGGTTAAGGACTTCACGTCGAGAACCACATTAAATCACGCGGACTCTGACCTCATGACGTTGTAAAATAGTCAATAAAAGAAAGTACCCTGCCGATTGCATCGTTCAGGATAACAACTACACTATGGCATTGGCAAACACTTCATGATTGTACCTGATGACACTATTTTATGAAATTATGGTTCGGAATCATAAAATACGTCCAACGTGCCAAATTTTGGCGAAGTCCTCCTGAAATTCTACCTGCAGTAGCACATTCGGTGCACTTGTTTTAAGTGTCCCAAATATATGCCAATCCTTTCGGATTTTCACCAGTAATAATCGTTTCATAAAATTATGGTGCGGGATAACAATAAAGCATTCCTCATGCGCTGTATGAGCTTTATCCTGACATTGACATAGTTAAGCGGATCAAGATAACTCGATTCCACTGGCTAGGCCATGTCAGTAGAATGGATGAAGACGAACCAGCAAGAAGGGTTTTCGAAACCGAACCGGGCCCCCCGGGCTTGTCGGAGACCGGATAAGTAAGTAAGTATACCTTGACATTAAAATTGATGTATTGTATTTATATAAATGGTGATTATTTTATATACCCTTCTGCTGAGAGTATCGCTGTTGTTGCCCAAGATGTTGCAATTGGTCATTAGCCGGCGGTCCCTACACAGAATTGTAGTGAAAGATTTCACGATGTTCCGTTACAAAGTGCAGACAGTGCATCAGCTGTTAGCTGTTGACCGCCAATGGCGCGTTGCCTACGCTCAAGCCATCCTGAATCTCAACGAAGAGGTGGACGATTCGTCATCGAAAATTATCATGAACGACGAGACTCAGTTCCATCTTAGCGGTTACATGAATAAACAAAATAATCGTTTCACAAAGAACCATTAAACCCGCTAAAACTTACTGCATGTTAGTCAAAGTTACGCCGCGTGGCAAACAACGACTGTTGACGGCGCGCGTTACAGAGCCAGCATTGCCGAATTTTTCTTCCTCAATTGCATGAATTTGGACTGGAGAGCTAGTGGTTAAAACAGGACCGTGCAACCGTGCACACTGCTCGAGCCACAACCGATATTCTGAAGGAAGCATTTCCTGGTCGTTTAATCTCTCGTTTTAGTAATTTGCACTGGCCGGCCAGATCACCCGATTTAACCGTTTCAGACTTCTTTTTGTGAAGTTTTTTGAAGTCGCGGGTTTACGTCGAGAAGCCTCAGACTGCAGAAGCCCTTAAGGAGAATATTCGCCAAGAATTTGAGAATCTGTCGCCCGAAGTTCTGGCAAGAGTGATGAAAATTGCCATAAACGAGTATGGTCCGCAAATCTGTCGTTGGCCACTTGGCCGATATCATTTTCTCAACTTGATGGAATAAATTCTAATGGATTAAATAATCAAATTTCAAAAGCAGAACCACAGTTTTTCATTAAAAAAAATTGCAGCAAAAGAACGCTGGGTGATTACTTATGCCCCAACTTGTACATACCCAGCGGCGGAAGTCGCAAGGCCTTCCACAAATAAGGCTTGCGGAATAGTTCTTTTTTAATGCCTTCCTAAAATAAGGCCTGCGGAATGCATGAATTTTTTCATCAGATATAACCAAGAAGAAGATTTTCCGATTCTTTTTAACCGTAATTTAATTTCTAAGATAGATACATACATACATACATACTTATAACTAAATATGTAAAAGTGGATAATGATTTTAAACGATACCTATTTTAATTTCATTTTTATTTAATAAAAGTAAATTAAAGTAAATGCTTTCTAAGGTCTTCCTCTTTGCATGCCTTCTAATGCCTCCTTTAGGCAATGGGCAAGGAAGGCCTTGCCTCCCAATCTCACAGCAATGTTAAAAATAATGGAGGAGGTAATGTGTAGGGAAGGCCTTCCATATTTTAAAAAATGCCTGTTTGGTCATGATTTCAGGCCTTCCATGTCATGACTTCCGCCGCTGGGTACGTTCAAAGAATACAAAGCATTAACATTGGAAACACTTTCATGCTCAACTTTTTGCGCTCGACTTTTTTGAAAATAATATTAAGGGTGGTATTCTATAAGTCGTGAATCAGTCACTTTGCGTTACTTTTATCGTTTGGGTAGTTTGTAAACCGTTACAGCTGTTCGGTGACTACCTGCGTTGAGTTACATTATTTAATGTGTAGTTTATAAAACGCAGCGCAGCGTTTTTGATCACTTCAGCTGTCAAATTGAACACGCCACAGTTCTTCGCGTTAATTGAAGAAATTACAAATTTAAAGAAAAATGTCGATCGAGGATAGGCAGATCGAAATATTTTGCATTTCATTGCTTGTAAGTAGTTGCCAATTTTGGCTGAAATGCATTTGACGGGTAGAGCTCAAACTTTTTTTTTTTAAATAATTCAAAATTATATTGTTTACGCACTGAATTTCTTATTTACAATAATAAAATTAGAAACGGAACGTTCAAATAAATAATGCGTTGCAGAACTATTATAATTTTATTTAAAAATTATGGGCATCGGTTGATGTTGACAATAATAAACAAAAGAACCAATACATTATAGTCAATACATACCGCCAAATGGCACGTGTTTTTGAAAAGGCAACTAATTTAATATAGATGGGGATATATATTGGACATTGAACCCCAAAATAACATAGGTTTTTACACATTTTTTGCGAATATTGTTGGCATTTGCAGTATTATAAATAATAGCAATCTTAAAATCTGTTGATCTACTGAAATAGAGCTAAATTTTTTAATCTTTTTCATTCTCATCATTTCACTCAAGATAACTTTTTCTGATCTCTAATTGTTTATTTTAGTTGGGCAACTCTATACACGGCATATGTCAGTCACAGCTTTCGTAAACAAACGCAAGCGCGGAGTGATATATAAACTAC
Source organism: Phaonia tiefii (assembly GCA_963931995.1). Lineage (NCBI taxonomy): Eukaryota > Metazoa > Arthropoda > Insecta > Diptera > Muscidae > Phaonia > Phaonia tiefii. The sequence continues at coordinate 205,558,103 of OZ008370.1, read as the reverse complement.
AATTTTTTGACTTTGGCGTTCGCGTTCGCTTTGCGTTTACGTTCATTTTCGGGACTTTTAGAATACTACCCTAAGCTAATAAATAGTATGCTTAATATTGAAAAAGTTTTGAGCTTGAATAAATTTAAAAAAATAATATTTAAAACACAGACCGACTAAAAACTACCGCAAGGGAAATGATGATCTTCAATTCAATGGTCTTCAACGTGATATCATTTCGTTCTAATTGAGTAAAGTGACGGATAGGATGATAACTATAAATGGTGCATTAAATCTGAATTATGTCACATCTTTGAGCACTTGCGAGTATTAAATAAACTGTATTGTTATTCATTTTTGTTGTTTTTGTCTTTATAATCGGCTTATAAAAGAAGAAGTACCAGGCTTTGAAAGTTTCAACACCACCAAAGTGGTAAATTTTGACACCCTGTAGCACCAACTGTGTTATCAGAGGGTGCGTCTGAATACAACACTCGGGAAGCCTGACCTCTCCTCTGCAAATGTCTAGTACATTTGAAAACGATAAAAAGCATACTATAAGAGTTGTGATAGATATTATTACCGTGTGTTTTCCAGTCAGCCCCACTGTGCTGCGTATCGAATTTTCATTCGATACCAAATACGGATAAGAATTATCAACTCTGGGTTACGAATAAATCGCCGTTTATCACTATTCTTCCCCAGTGTGCCACGGTCTCAATTGTATAGAGTGTTTTATATCCGACTTACACCCATTTCTTTAGTTGTAAATGAGCAACAACTTTCTGCATAAATACTAGTACATATAAGTCAAGTTGAAAATGCCAACAGCAGCGAAATACGGAACGACAGCATTTCTTAAGTACTGTCCTGTTGGCCTATTTTCTCAGTACGACTCACTTGGACTTAACTTGCTGGCATTGCTCAGCGAACGAATGAATGAATTAGTAATGAATTGATGCTCATTTAACCAAAGTTTCAGTGAAGACGACAACGAGGATGACATTTAACTACACTACGACTACGACAAGTGCAGGGACCTGCCAGGTACACTTGCAACTTAATCCCTTGTGCAAAATGTCACCAGAGCGTGAGTGTTGAACTACGAAGAGTTTGCATTTCATGACTTATACATAGTTTTACATTATTTTCTTCTCTCTTTTATGCCAATGGACCCGTAATGGTAGAAAATATTATAACTGCCACTTTTTGTGATTATTATTGCAAGGAGTAAAGGGATATTTTGTGCTGCTGCATTTTATTAATGAGGCAGAGAATAAGGGTTGGACAATTGAAGTGTGGTCCATTGGCATAATTTGTGGTAAGAGAGGAGAGATAAGATAGGATATATTTATGATACATATATTTATGAACAGGTTAAAAAAATTTAAGCCACAAGTAGTAACTTGATTTTAAAGAATATATTTGAAGTACTTTTGAAATGTATTTTATGACGCGTGATAACTTACGTAGCCCATAGTTTACGTACCAGTAATAAGGATATTTGAATATACTCAGCTCTTGAAAATTTGTCGAAGAATGCAAAGCCACAAGAAACGCATTGAAACTAAAAACTTATTCTCAGTAACAATTGTCAAAGACCTGATAGAACTGTACAATACTCGACAACAATGCAAGCATTGTATGATCTCAGCAACATCTGAATTATGATAATTGCTACATAGTTGGTTGACATCAGTGAATGACAACATGTACTCAACAAAAAAAATATACTTGAGTACTTACTCATAATTTCCATACTTGTGCGCACCAGTGTTTACGCCAGCAGGACTGCACACTTTACTTTAGCAACGCTGCGACAAGTATGTACGCACTCTAACCTACATACTTATGCAAGAATGTATGATACTCATTGCATCTAGACACCAGACGCTCGTACCATACGTGCTTGCACTGTAACATTTAACAAGTATACTTGTTGTGATTCGTTATTAAGTGGTTGTTGTTTTTGTAGCAGTTTACATGTGTGTATGTTTTCTGTGTGTATATTTCAGAAAGTAGATATATCCCCGCTGGATATCTATCGATGCCCATACAAAGTGGGAACATTGCTTTAAAATATTAACTATAAAATAAAATGTTAAAAAAAAACACACATCATTTTTAAATTAATAGCCTGTTTCTTTATCTCGAACGAAAAGGTAAGCGAAAGAAAATCAATCACTCACATTCGACTTAAATTGGGTTTGTCTAAGTCAAAATTTTCGTTTGCCCGACACCATGTTCGTTCCTAAGTGACAGAACATGCGAAATAGAGAAACCAAAATTTGTTCTGAAAAATTTTATATTTTCATTCGACTTGAAACGACAAGATAGTGAAACCCAAATCAACATTCTTCTGTCTAGAACACGAACGAAAGCTTTCGTTCGAGAATGAGAAACAGCCTGTAATATAGGTACAAAATTTTTTTATTTTTTTCGAATAACTTACGTCATTAATCATCACAAAAAAAAATTAAGTTATTACTTCAAGTAGTATTCTAAAAGTCCCGAAAGTGAACGTAAACCCAGAAGCGAACGCGAACGCCAAAGTCAAAAAATTGTAGTTTATATATCACTTCGCGCTTGCGTTTGTTTACGAATGCTGTCACTGACATATGCGGGTTATAGAGCTGCCCAACTAAAATAAACAATTAGAGATCAGAAAAAGTTATCTTGAGTGAAATGATGAGAATGAAAAAGATTAAAAAATTTAGCTCTATTTCAGTAGATCAACAGATTTTAAGATTGCTATTATTTATAATACTGCAAATGCCAACAATATTCGCAAAAAATGTGTAAAAACCTATGTTATTTTGGGGTTCAATGTCCAATATATATCCCCATCTATATTAAATTAGTTGCCTTTTCAAAAACACGTGCCATTTGGCGGTATGTATTGACTATAATGTATTGGTTCTTTTGTTTATTATTGTCAACATCCCATAATTTTTAAATAAAATTATAGTTGAACGTTCCGTTTCTAATTTTCTTATTGTAAATAAGAAATTCAGTGCGTAAACAATATAATTTTGAATTATTTAAAAAAAAAAAGTTTGAGCTCTATCCGTCGAATGCATTTCAGCCAAAATTGGCAACCACTTACAAGCAATGAAATGCAAAATACTTCGATCTGCCTATCCTCGATCGACATTTTTCTTTAAATTTGTAATTTCTTCAACTAGCGCGAAGAACTGTGGTGTGTTTAATTTGACAGCTGAAGTGATCAAAAACGTTGCGCTGCGTTTTCTAAACTACCCATTAAATAACGTAACTCAACGCAGGTAGTCACCGAACAGCTGTAACGATTTATAAACAATAAAAGAGGAAAAATGTAACGCGAAGTGACTGATTCACGACTTATAGAATACCACCCTTCATCTTCCTTGAGAAACCAACACATAACATTTACAACAGTCGCAGAAAAACATATTCATACACAAAAAATACTTCAGAACTTAGGCAAACTGCCAACACTGAATGAACGCGTGTGAGATGCCCTGTCTGTTATTAATAAAATTTAGGTTGTACCCCGTATGGATATGTTGTGTCTGGAGTTTGGTTTGAACATTTATTCTTCACACTTATACATGTATCGTCAGTTGTACTTCGGCACTACCCGAAATGGACATTTCCTCATTCCCTGGTTAACATGTCGCTTACCATAGAGTAATACTTACATTGGCTCAACATTATAATGGGACATGAATGGGTAACGGAATTTTGACTTTATTTTTATGATTTCATATTGCCACGTTAGTGTTTATTATTTAAGGAAATAATTGATGCCTTATATTCAATTGAAATAAATTTATGTATAAGCATTCATTCACAATAATACAGATCACGACCCTCAAAGTAATTATGGGACAGATGGCAACCATTTTCAGTTTAGCTTTAGATAACGGTACCAAATGTTTTTTTTTTTTTGACTAGCACTTTTAAGAGAACTCTATATAGAATATTTCAGTCAGTTGTGTTATAAATATCCATCATAGCGCCACGTCGTTCCCAAACATCGCCAGAGCTGAGGAGATTAATAATTACCCACTCAACGTCTGGAAAATCTGTGCGAGATACCTCGGAAATAGTAAACCGACCAAAATCTACAGTGTTTAATATTATTAAAAGATATGAAATCTCAGAGAATTTTGAAAACATTGGGAAACCGAACAAGCGAAAAATATTTTCGGATTCAGACGAGCGTTGGCTCTTACAGCAAATAAAGAAAGAACCATAAGAAATATTTTACGAAAGCATCAATACAACGGTCGTCGAGTAGCTAGGAAGAAGCCTCATATCAGTGAAGTCAACAAGCTGAAACGACTATCATTTGCAAAAGAGCACTGAGGAAAAGATTTTTCGTTTTGGAGCAAAGTGATTTTTACTGATGAAAGTAAATTTAATATTTTCCGGTCAGATGGGCAGTCATACGTATGGAGAAAGCCGAACGAAGAACTGCGCGAATGAAATTTACGACCGACTGTGAAGCACGGGTCAGGGACAGTAATGGTATGGGGTGCAATATCGGCAGCTGGTCCTTGGAATCTTCATATTATTGAAGGAATTATGGACCACAAGTACTACCTAAACATTTTGCGATGTAATATTTCAGAAACATCCGAAAAATTAGGCCTTTCCAACGAGTACTATTTCTACCAGAACAATGTTCCAAAGCATAAGGCTTATTCTGTTCGGAATTTGTTGCTCTATAATTGCCCACATGTACTCGAAACACCACTACAATCGCCGGATTTAAACCCGATTGAGCACGTGTGGAGTTATTTGGAACAAAAATTAAAAAATCACCACATTAACAACGAAAACACACTTACACTTGCTCTTAAGGAAGAATGGGAAAAACTATCACCAAACTATTGCAGAAAGCTGGTTGAATCGATGCCGTGACGTTTGAAAGCGGTAATACAACAAAAGGGCATCCCAACAAAATATTGAAGTTTTGAATACGATACCTTATTTACTTGTTTTTTAATTCGTGTCCCATTATTACATTGACCCTAATACTATGAATTACTTTACTTTTATTTGTTTCATACTTTTTGTACTAATGAAAATGACTTCTGTTTATATTTTCGCATTAGCATTAAAACGTCGCATTTAGCATTAAAACGCATCGCATTAGCATTAAAACGTTATACAAATTTGTTGTCTTAAGTTAGTTAGTTCAGCAGAATATAGGGAACATAAGCAATATTAATAGGTGTCCCATTTTAATTTTGAGCCAATGTAAGAGCTTCTGTTACTCTCTTTGCTGCTTCTTCGGGACGTCGAGGTAGTACGCCATTTCATTGAGTTCGATTTGCTGCTGCATTTTACAAATTTTACACTTTTGTTGAGCATAAAACGTATAGAAATCAAAGCGAATGTGTATTTGTGCAAACAACATCAACGCAAACAACATAAAACATAATTTAGCTGTCATTAGTATCAAAAAACACTATTTGAACTTAGTTCCGTCTTCTTTGGTCTCACATTCTACATCATTTCCCTAGTACCTTCTCGATCAGCTGTGCCATAGAAACACCCAGCGCTTACGCATCCAGGTGTTTTACTGTGTTTTACAAAATGCATCCACAGGGAACGAACAAAATTGGTTCAGGTGAAACATTAAACTCACACAACGATTCGGTTGAGACAAACGAATTAGCCGCAACCGAACTTTCAGGTTGTAGCAATCAAATATAAAAGTTGTAGCAAAAGAATTTAGACGTTGCTTCTGCCACCAATTTTTTTAAATGAGTTTGGCTCAACTAAATTATTTTGTCTCTAAAATTTCACAATAAAACATATTTCGATCCACACTAATTCGCACATGTAAAATTTCTCATACGAGTTTTCATATATACGACTGATGATCTACCGGTGGTATTAATTCAGGCACAGTAGTTAGGCAAGTGATGATGAACTTGTCACGGAGGTCGAAAGCTTGTAGTATGAACTTCTCGTACGTTACCAAAACACATTTACTTGATCAGTTTGATTAATGTTCAATTTAGAGCACGGAGAAACAATTTGTTAGACTGGCTAAAAGTTGGTAAATCAGAGAGTACAATTAAACAAACCCCTATGCTGTAGGCAGACTTTGGACCTATCCCAGAGGAAAACCTCTGTCAAGGCCTCAAAAATGGGTCGAACTAGCATCACAAGATTCATACAAGGAAATAGACTGAAGCGCCTTTGAAATGATTAAACGACATCCTGTAATTTGATGTAATTTTTTAATTTGAGTGCCCACACTTGCCAATTATTTCATAGGACCTCAATCTCCCCAAAGAATCACAGTATGGGTCTAACTGAAATCATAGCTGTCCCTACTCAGACATCTTATTTCCATTCTGAAGAAAATAGTTTTATATTGTTACATATGGGCATTTCCACAGAAACGTCCACCCTGACCGAAAAATTAATAGTTATCCACCAGGTTTTTGTACATGTATTATTAAAGAGAAGTATTCAAAATTAATTAAATAGAAGAGTTCCTAGGTTTCCTTAGTTGCGATGGTGGTTTATCGGGCTACAAAATACAGGTTCATATTTTGCAATTTACATTTCTAATAGCGTAGACAGACGACAGCGTTACTTTGCATTAAAAGCTCACTAATGTGAATTAACATTTTGCCCTGACAGACGACAGTTTTTGCATTTGGTAAACAGCTGTTTGTTTGTAAACAACTGTTTGTTTGTCAAGTAATTTTTTGGACTTTTACATCAGATGCAGAACCTCCGCATTTCCATCACACAACGCGCTTCGCTTCTTTCCCTTGGAGATCTTAAAATAGAAAAAATGCGTTTTGATTTTAAATATTTCTAATTTTTTTACAAAAAACAATTAAAATAACTCACTTTTGCTGACTTTGAATCCACTTTCAATTGACGATAGCAAACAATTTGACAACAGCTGATTCAAGATGTATCATATACATGGTGGTAGCAGGTGGTGTTGTTGCAATAACATCCACTTCAGCGGTGTCAAGCATCAGTACATAAAATCAACAAAGCAAACAACAAACACAAGAAAGTTCCACTTCCACTGTGTACCGGCTATCACCTCTATTTATAGATACATCTTGAGCTGATTGATTGTCGACGGTGTTGCCATATTGAATCACCTAAATGCAGTATAAATGCACTCTGATTTCATGCATTTACGCAAAAGCTAATTCACATTGGGACGGGGATAATTCACAAGTTAATTTGAATTAAGACTGCTAATGCAAATTAACGCTGTCGTCTGTCTACGTCATAAGAGTAATTATGCAATTCGAATCTTCGAAAGTGGAAAAAATCTTCGCTTAAAATGTCTTTTCAACAAGCGAAATATATTGTAAAAGTTAAAATATACATATAAAAGCTAAAATTCATTTTAACTAAAAATTTTCCAGTGGAAATTTAAGTAACGTAACGTCATGTAACGTCACGTCAGATGCTCAGGTAAATAAAAAAAAACAACTTAGAAAACATTTTTAAATTTTATAACTTGGAAAAGAAACTTATATTGATTTAAATGCCATTAAAAAAAAGTTTCAAAAAAGTTAAATGCTATTAAAAAAGTTTCCAAATTCGCAGAGTTTTGAAATTTTGTAATCCAAGTCAAACACCCACTACTGTTTTTTGCAACGTGACGCCAGCTCATATTTTTTCCTCTATTTTTGCATCCTCCGTGTAGATTGTTCTCAATTTCTTTAATGAATAAAGTGTTACTTAAATACTACGAAAATATAAAAAAAAAACTTTTTAAAAATATGTACATATAAGTTTTTCATATTATTTTATATATTTTTTCGTACAAATGTCAAGTAACGTCAAAATGTAAATGCCTATATATTTGCTCATATCGCAAAAAATGCTGGTTTACATCACGTGTTAATTTGTATCGTGACTTTTTGATGTTGATCTTATTTAAAATAAACACTGCACTGTCAACTACCATCTGTTAACAGACTGCTGTAAAATTTGAATTTACTGTAAATTTAGATTATGTTTGACCATATAGCAGTATATAAGAGTCTCCATCCCTCTCTTTACGTTCTCTCGATGACGACGAGGTAGTAGGTAATTTCATCGAGTTCGAGTTGCTGTTGTATGTTACTCTTTGGTTGGACATAAAACGGACAGAAATAAAAGGGAATACGTATTTTCGTTCGATTTAACCAACAAAAACCATAATTTAGTTGTCATTAGTATCAATCAAACACTATCTAAGTTTACAGCCAAAGTTACGATCTCGAAATAGAACCTAAGCGAACGAAAGCCAGTCACTCACTTTCATTATTATCCCTGGCTTTAAATGTTATTGTGTGGTTGTGTGTTTACAGAATCGGAACCCACTAACTATTTTCGCTGTCATCTATGCGAATGAAAATGTCCTAACCAGTCACTTGTGTTTTGGTTGTCGCATAGTTGGAAATGAAAAACAAGCTCGAAACAAAAACAATTTAAATATAATTCAATGGAAGAAACACATTTGACAGAAAATAATGTCATTATAATAATTGTTAATGTGTTAACATCTATAATCACGGGTAGGGCAACCACGTACGTGGTTGTTATACAACAATAGTCTCCGCCTGAAAATAAGTATGATGGTAGTGATGTAGCGGCAACGAACAACCAAGTAGGTCATTGTGACTAAAGAGTATTGAATAGTATAGAGAAATCATGGAACGAATTGTATGACTCAATAGCACTGGTGGCATCTGGCGAATGATTCAAAACGTATTACTCTCTTTTTGAAACACTTATGCTACTTGTCTTGTTTTATGTAATAACATTGTCGAAATGGTGCACTTATATTGAAATATTCTATAAAGAGAATAAGACTCGTTTATGCTATTTTACACAGACTCTCTACATGAGAGCGGAAAAAGGGTGCAATAATTTCTCTATACTCAATACTTTTTGTCGTCGCTCTGTTTATGACAAAACAAAAACAATTATTTCAGTGAGCTAAATATTGCTTTATTTATTTTAACAATATTACATCTAATGTTAATGCAGATGTAATCAAAAAGAAAGTGCAATAGCAAAATATCCTTCAGCACAAAAACTATTCTTTTTTCTATTTTCCAATGTAACATTTACTAATGTGTTCATAGAAATCCACCACGTACAGTGTAACAAAAAGGTGTTAACACATCGCCCGTGAGTTTGAACACTCATTGATTTTTTTACAATCTCTTTTGCAGCAAATAGTTCCATGAGTGTAAGAGAAAACGATGTCATTGTCTTCAGCAAACGAACAGCCACCACAATTAAGATATGCCAATGGTTTCTACAATCAAAATATAGCCTGAAAAAACGATTCATGCAGAAACATACCGAGCACAATAAACATATTCAGGCAACCAAACAAGCACACTTTCATAATACCAGCCATAATACGGCGTACAGATTTAGGCAATCACTCACTCACTGTACAAGACGAATGGTGACGTTTTCAATTGCGATATCAACGAGATAACCGAGAGACAAACTCAACCCGAGTCCCCATCTATGAAAACATCAAAACGAACATACACCCATGTTGAGACATCCGTACACACTCAAATTTATACATACGGACTAATATTCACTGTCAAAAATTCGAAATGCCTAAATAATTTCAGCTACACACATGATGTGTCGCTCGTCGCATGTCTTTGTCATGAGACAATGATTTTTGTTTTTCTAAATTATTCTAATGGCTGCCAAATACAAATAAAATGACGAAATGTTTTATTTCTTTCAGTTATATTTAATGGTTGATCCATATTGATGTGTAATTTTCATTTTTTTTTTTTTTTTTTTTTTTTTTTTAATTATTTATTGAACTGAGTTTAATCTTAAACTACGACTAGTCTATTCAGACTAACTAGTAGTATTGTTCATATTCAACTTTAATTAGTTAACATATTTTTAATTATATACAGAAATAAAAAGCTTGGATTCTAAACTTAATCTGTATTAAAACGTCTGGGTAATTCATGCGGTTTCAAACGATTTAATAGTGTAGTAGTGTTTAATAATGCTGGAATCTCAACATTTATATGGTTCAAAATCCTTTGACTATGAGCCTCTGCAAACCTCTTTATTTCATCTTTCACGGAAGGTATCCTCAAGTCTCGATGTATATCAGAGTTTCTGACATACCAAGGAGCCTTCACTATATTTCTTAATACTTTATTTTGGAACTTTTGTATAATATTTAGTGTCGTATTGTCAGCGCATCCCCATAGTTGAATCCCATAGGTCCAGACAGGTTTCAATATCTGCTTATATAACATTAATTTATTGTGGATAGAGAGGTTTGAATTTCTTCCTAAGATCCAATCCATTTTTCAATATTTTATTTGTAACTCATCCTTTTTCTTTTTGACGTGTTCTTTGTGTCATTTAAAGAACGTGTTTATTTAATTGATACAACAATTACTTTTATAAGTACAATATTAATATTTCATTTCTGCCACAAAAATGTTTTTTAGTGTTAACCAGAAACTGAAAATAAGAAATTTACCAAATGAAAATAAGATTTCATTGATATAATGAATCTTTTTATAGCAGCGCAGTTACCTAGCGTCTTCGTTATAAAAATAAATCAAAGAGAATCCTGAATACTTATAGTGTTTTTAAATAGTGTGTTTTTCAACTGCAAGTGAACCAGACAACGATTCTGCAACGATTCATGTCTATCTAGCAGTTTTCTAGGTAAAAGAAAAGCATGGCGTATCAATATAAAAGGAAAGTATCGTCATGGAGTTTAACAAGCTTCATAATGATTTCATAATTGTTTCCATAATTCACAATGATTTCCATCTTTGTAATGATTTCTTTTTCATTTATTTTCGTCTTAATTAATTATAATGCTTATTATCATTATGATGTTTTACGATGATTTCCATCATAATCATCTTATATTTCTACCTTTCAGCATATTATTTTAATAAATACCAAATATGACGTATTACAACCATTAACATCAGTTATCCCAGTCTCTTGCATTAACATTCCTCCACACATTATCCTTTTTTCAATTCATCTTTTTACCTTTATTTCAATAAATACTACACATCGTCATGGATTTTATTAAAATCACAAGACAATGCAATTTTTTTTCCGACAATTGAGTAATGACCGAAAGGGATCGAAATGCGCAAAATTCAAATTAATCTGCAATAATGCAGTAATATTGGCTGCATCAGATGCGCTGTTGAATACAAAACTCATTAAATAGTTTACATTGAAGATTGAATGTGTGCAAGTGCCATGAAAATGTATGGAAAACAGACATACTCGCATTCCACTTTAACTCGGAAAAATAAAATATTAACCAGGTTCAACACATTAAATGCAATGGATTCGTAAAAGACTGTAGGGACGCAAGGATATAACTAAAGGTAATAAAGAAGTATGAGTTTAAACAAAAAATTATATTCGTCGGAATTTGAAATACGGAAGTCATGGGCGATGCAAACAATCTTAAACAAAGACTTTGTTATTTTAATATTCAAGCTCAAGACTATTCTATATTTCTAGTAATAGAAATATAGTTTTTTTTCAAGAAGTTTTGCACAATGCAGTCTCATGATTCCTGGCAAACCATATAGCTATTTCTGATCTAGCCATAGGTCTTCATCGGCGGATGTTTGGAATGATGCTTTTGAAAACTTCATCAACCTAAATACACACGAAATCACATTTGAGTTGAGAATTCACCACTATGGAAGTGTTATAGCTATACGGTTTGCCAGGAATCATGAGACTGCATTGTGCGAAACCTCTTAAAAAAACTACATTTCTATTAATAGAAATAGTATAGAATGGTCAGCGCGACTTGATTCGTATTCACAATAAATAGTAACCGAATCCAAAAATCGTGCACAAGGTCAGATCACAAAGGAGCCTCTAAAGACAACCACACCATGATCTATATACATTAGGGTGCACCTTACGCCCCATTATTTTCAAAAGTTTGTAGGAAGTGTTTGTCTCTATGATTATTTTGTTGCATATACTAAAGGAGAATTGCTTAAATAAAATTTTAATTTTAGAACATCATTTATGTGGTCCACCACCCACTTTAAATTTGGAAAAAAAAGACATTAGGAATTTTATGTTCATATTGTTTAATGAAGCAATAAGGTTACTAACAACGTGTAGACACTGTTACATTTTAATATACAGCTTTTAATACCATAGTGAGATTACTGGCTAATGTGGCTGGTGCCCAGTTGAAACACTTATTCAGTGTCTTTTTTGCGTTTACGCAGGTTTAGCTGCTGTTTGCGAGTTTTTTCGACGACTTGCAGCACATTCTGGTAATGGTCTTCGCCTTTGGATGCTGCTAGGAAATCAGAGCTGAGTTTTACACCACGCTCAGCACAATCGTTCACAACATTTAACGATTGTATGTTAATCAATGATTCTTGGTAGGAAGCGCATTCTGGCCATATCTCAACATCCGCTGTCAAGAACTGGAAATCTAACTTCAAAAGATGAAATACAAACCAAGAGTCTCTGCCAACTAAAGAAGCAAGGGTTGTTGACAACGTGACTGCCGTTGGAAACTTCGGCTTTCCAAATTCCGTTCCAAATCTATTCTTCGGTATGGTCAGATCACTGTCTGGCTTGACAGTTAGCATGCGGGCAGCGATAGCTTTTCGTGTTTCTGCCGGCACCGTTTTGCTCCAAAGTGCAAGTGGCACCATCTCTTCAGTTAAATACCAGGTGGTTTTTAAATGCACGAACTGCACTCTTGGAGATCACAGAATTTACATCTTTATACTTCAACAGACAGTGAAACAACTGCAAGTCATCAACAGCAGAATTGCAGGTTAACCACCAGGTACTATAAATGAAGGTGGCAAAATTCACAAATTCCCTAACCTTTAGAACTTGCTGCTTTGTTGTTATTGTCCCAATAGGCAGTTCTTGAATCTGCTGCTCGAACAGACTTATCTTAATGCTTTATATCAGCTTGGCCATCCATCGGGCTTTGTGGAGTGCTCCTGGTCGTCTAAAAGATGGCTTGGTTTGCCCATCTAACTCATTCTGAAGGTAGAGATTGCACAGGTTCACAAACTCCAAATAGTCATCTCTGGCCTTCCCTTCACTGATCACAGATTTAGTTTTCTCTAAAACACAGGTTCTCAGTTCACCTATAAAGCTTTGCACCTTCTCACTGTATGAGCTGCAGTCGAACCGTGACAATGGCACACGAGTGTCACCACAAGCAGTTGTCTTCAACAACATCTGGTGACCGCGATACTTCAATCTTAAGGTCATCAAAAACATGTGACAAGATAACTTCCCCAACATGGTGGCGACTGGCTGACCAAAGAAGAGCACGACCTAACTGCTTCTGAATGGTTACACATGCTGCAGTCATATGCCCTGTGTTGGATGCTGTTGAATCAAAGGTCATGTTGATGATATAATCGGTACAGTGCCAAGAAGCCAGCAAGCGAACAGTAAGATTAGCAATGATATCTCCAAATGGTTCATCTGTTCCTGTCTGATATGCTGGAACACCGAGAAGCTTGAGTTCACTATTATTCCCCACTACCACTGTAAGTCTTTCTTCCGTTACATGTTGGTTGGTCAATGATGGCATAAGTTTTGAGTCCCAATGAAAAGTTGCATACTTTGGAGGAATCCACTCTTCCTTACTAGTGTTCGATATCGTCTTTACAACTCTGTGTCGATATTTATCTGCTGTTGTGTACGAATTTGCAATCTTAGATGTATCGCCACCTGCCTCTTCTATGAGCGCTTTAGTGTAAGCGGCCTGCCGGGTTGGCGTCATTTTCAAACGTGTTGCTAAGGCAACAAGTTTCGGCCGCTGCATGATATCATGTGGGATGAACGCGGTAGTTCCAGTGCGTGCAGTACGATGATGACTTCTTAGTGTACTACTCGTTGAAGGATCTGCAAATGGTGGCTCAATATCTAAATCTTCTTCATTTTCTACGTCTTCATCTTCAACATCGCCAGGATCCTCATCATCACTGCTACTACTGCTATCGGTTGTTCTTATAGTACTGATGTTCATCTCATTTTGAATTCTCTCATGCCTATTTGCCTCTGATTGCTCACGATCCTGGCGACGTTTTTACTTTTGCAGCCAGTACTTTGTCATGTGATCCAAATGTTGCAGTACGGTCACGCTTCATGGAGTGTAGAAAATGCAAATCTTCTGCATTCTTTATTAGGTTCCCCACATTCACAGGCCATATAGGAAATGTTTTAGTTAAGAAATCTTCCATCTGCTTGTCCTTATTGAGTGAAGATGGAGTTGCTCTACGATTGCAAGGAATTGCCCTGAGCTTTGCGTTGCCATCAAGAAGTTTTATCATCTTCTCACAGGACTTGCGTTCACTAATCATTGGAATGTTTGCTTTCTCATAGAACACTGATATCTTTGCTAAGACAATCTTGGCTGACTCCCATTTGGTACGATTGATGTGAGTACCTTCTTCAAGATGGTACATCAAACAGCGCAAGACTTGTAAATATGTTGGAAGACATGACCCAGTAATTGTACAGTCTTCTTCAGTTATTCCACTACCAAGGCCAAATATTGTTGAGGACAGTCTTGTTGTTGGCTTATCCATTTTAAAATCGCTCTAGAGAATAAAAGGTGAAAAATGTGCAAAATCAGTATTATAGTTTAAATTAAAAATAGAATAAAAAGTGAAAAATCGGTAATTTAAAAGAAAATATGTCGTAATTTTCCCCAATTTCGTAATTTTTACCAGGAATTCTCAGTTGCAGAAATAACTTGCCTGTAAAACCACACATCAATAACAAAGTGCACCTTTCTTTTTTCACTTTAATTGACTGTGAACGGAGTATATGGACGGCATTCGCAAGAATGCAATCATAAAAATAAAGCAACCTTTTGTTTATTACTCATTTTTTCTCAATAAAAGTCATCAAAATTTTTTCCAAAGAATTTTGTACGTATTTTGAAATTCATTCAGTACGATTATCCAAATTCATTGTAACATAAAACCAATATTCTTGTAATAAAATGAAACGCGTTCATCGATTTTCATGATCCATGTCTCATTTTGTTCATAGGTTATGAAACATTACGTGAAAATAATAAGACTCTGCACTTTTTTTGCGTTTCTGATTTTTCATGATTTTTTAAAATACAAAATTTTATTTTTTTAAGCAAAAAAAAAATTTCTTCATAAATTTATTTATGTCTGCAAAACTGTTGATTATGTGCGTATAATATTATCAAGGGTATGAAATTTTAGTTAGACATGTTATATACCGTTGGAAAGGTTAATTTGTCTAGTTTCTCAGTATAAGTTTTATTTTTAAGGTTTTGGAAACACACAAAAATAGAAAAAATTCAAAATAGTGCATTTGCTAAAAATTGAAAAACCGTTGTTTTGAGTTACAAAACATTTATTTTGATAGATAAATAGGTCGCATCCCACGAAGCGACCCAAACTTTTTTTTGAGCAAAAAAAAAAAGGCCATTTTTAAAAAAAGTTGAAAAAATTTTTCACTTTTCAATTTGCACCACAACTCCTTGGTAAGATGTAGTGCTAATTTAGGTGCAGAAGTACTTCTTTTAATATTGCGTTGTCCAATGCAGCACTACTTCCTGTTTGACTGTTTGGAAGTGCAGTTTATGCTAAAATTGGTATGCTATATTTCGTCCGCAAACGAGCAACCAAAACTATTATTTCAACAATTTGTAAATTTCTTGTCATTTGAAACTTGGCAAGAAGTGATATGCTATTTAAAAGTTCTGACTTTAAGCAACAACTTTAGGGATTAACTAATTATTTTATTAATTATCCTTTTATTAGTACTGCAAAAGCTTCTGTCAACAGGCGAAAAAAAAGGAAATGAGAATCAGTTTGGAAGAAAGTAAATACAAATTAAATACAAGTAATATATTTAGGCATCTTTGTACTTGTCCACTATCCCTTTAGCTCTTTAATAAATTTGCATCATAATACTCATAATGGATGTGATGCAAATGTAGATTTTTCGGAGTTGTTATTGATCAGCGTCAAAATTGCATTAAATATGCACATAGTGTTGCAGAAGATCTACAAAAATAAAAACATCTACTAGAACTACTTCATTTTATTATGTGGTCCACCTTCCTGAAAAAAGAAAAAAATCAGGAAATCTTTTTAGCCCTAATGGAATTTTTTAAGACTAGGGACAAGACATTCCATATCAAGTGGGGCATTAGATGCACCCTAATATACATGTTATAAAAATTGTGCAAGCCAAATGTAACGCGGGTTTCGATATTTCGCCAGGCATGTGCAGTTTGTTTGTAGTCCGCGAAGTTCGAATTATAATAGAATCACTGGCATTCTCTGTACAAGCAGTAAAACAAATTGTTAGAGATCGTTGAGCGCAATCATTCTTATTTCCCCCCAAAACATATTTCGTTTGCCTCGGAATCTCATTCTCGACCGCAAAAGTTAATACTGTTCCCGTAAATAAAATCTTTTATCGTCAAAGTCGTTTCTGTTGTAGTCAACGAACTTCCGTTTACCCCATAATTGTCCTAATTTACTTTAATTGTCATAATTGAATTGAACTGATTCTGCCTTACAAAAAAAAACGAAGAAGGAACACGAAATATTACCGTTTGCCATCTCCATTTCGTTTCGCATAAAAAAATTTTCAGTTTGAACTTACCAGATACCGTTTGTTGTACACTTCTCGTAAACGATTTGAGTTATTTGTCACATATTAAATTATATGTTTGATTCAACAACTGTTCGTTGCCGTAATAAAATTTCCTAAACTAAATTAATTTTTCTGAGATTTGTTTTGAGCGTAACCCTTGTGTGTTTTGCGTGTTATCACATACAGTGACAAGCAAAATTGTAACAGGTTTCCAATAATGGAAGTTTAAAACTTTAATTTATAGCAGCCTTTAACCTTAGAACTAGAACATTAATTTAAATTTTACTTTGATGTGGCCTCTTTCATAATGAACACTTAAATATATGTGCAACAATTATACATATGGCCAATTTTTTCTGAAAGAGTAAAACGGGAAAAAAATAAATTCTTTGCATTTCACACGGTAAGGACTATATTCCGTTAAAATACAACCCTAAGACTACGAAAACGCAAATTCCACTTTTCACTTTGCACTTTCAGTTCACTTATGTCGGGCATCTGAAAATTTTTAAAAAATAGAAAAAAATTCAAATCTTTGTGTAATAGAGAAAGACTAACTTATAAAATAAATCCATTACCAGTACAATTATTGTTTTTTTTGTTGATTTTTATGGCTTTGAAATGTACCGCAAAAATCTCATGTAACGTTAAATACTTTATTTTACAAAAAAGTTCTTTTCTGAAAAATCTAAGAATGAAAAAATTAAGATGATCCTGTGATTTTCGAGAACTTTTGATCAAGATTCTAAATACATAGGAATTTTTTGAAAAAAATTTAATTTTTCGCTGTTTTGGCCATCTAACTTGTGTAACGTTAAAGACAAATTTCGGTGAAAAAATTGTACATTGTGACTCCAAATAAAAACATAATTTTTTGTTTTCAGAAACCATTAAGCCGGTCACAAATAAACAAAAACTACATCGACCAGTTAAAGAGGAATAAAAAATATGACGATTATAACAAAAAAAATTGCAGCATCCATTAAAAAAAAACTGAAATGAAATAAAAAAGAAAGAATGCAAAATGACAGACCGTGAACGTGTCAGTGCCATCAAACAACGTCGTGAAGCGGTGCGTGAATGAGTAGAAGAGTCAATATGGTCATGAGGGAACATTGCAAGTGAATTTTGCCGAGAACTTTGAATGTAAAGCTCAGGACGAAGTTCAAACCGCACATTGGATTCATTTTTCACCACCACTTTACATTTCAATGAATTGTTTCAACCAAATGTATTTGTTTCTGACAGCTTAGTACACGCCCAAGGAAACAATTTTTCCATACATCTGCAAGTTGCCCAAGGAATTGCCAAAATCGTTGAAGATTTTGAAAATCTGGAGCGATGGACCTTCGTCACAATTCAAAAACAAATATACTGGAACTATTTTGCAACTTCACATGGCAAGGGCTGCGTTGATGTTATTGGTGCGACAAGAAAAACGATTGTACGAAAACATGTCAGAGCTCAAGAATCAATCGTTAACAGTGCTGCTTATTTTGTTAGTAATTTTGATCGCACACAATCAAAAATTGCAGTTGAAGAGGTGACCGAAACAGAGTTTCAACAAATCAACGATTCATTGGACTCTTTGGGTGTACAGTCGTGTCTGGGTATAGTGAACACCCTAAATAGTGAACACCTCGATATAGGGAACACCATAATTTTTTCATGGAGTACTCTAAATAGTGAACAATCGAAAACCTCTAAATAGTGAACAATATTTTTGAAGCAACTTTAAGAAGAAAACAACAAAAAGACACAAAAGCACCACAAATAACACCGGGCATTCCCCTCAATTGTAATCTTGCGGTTGACTGCTACAAAGGCTGCGCTTACTTGATGTCAGTGTATGTTTTGTTCTTGTCGAGTGCGTGTTATTTTACGTGTTTTTAAAAGATTGTTGATAGTGCGATCATGTCTTCAAGAAAATTCCTCTCGTTAAAGGAAAAGTCTGAAATTGTGGAAAAAATTGGAAAAGGCGTTAGTGTTTCATCTTTGGCAAAATTACATGGAGTTGCTAAATCAACAATATCGGGAATAAACAAAAATAGGCGCAATATTATATCTCACCAGAAAATGGGAGCATCTAAGAGAAAGACTCTTAGAAAAGGCGAGTATCCGCGCATGGAAAAGGCATTGTACAACTGGTTTATAGAGCAACGAAAGAAAAACTGTCCAGTCAGTGGAGAAATGCTGAAAGAAAAGGCAATAAAGTTGCACGCTAATATTAAGGAAACAGAAGGTAGCTTTCATGCCAGCTCCGGTTGGTTATCTGGATTTAAATCCCGTTTCGGAATTCGACTGTTAAAAGTGTCCGGCGAAAAACTGTCATCGGATACCAAAGCAGTTGAACCATTTAAGCATAAGCTTAGCAATATTATTTATGAGTTAGAGCTTTGCAAGGACCAAATTTATAACGCAGACGAGATGGGTTTGTTTTGGAAGATGCTTCCCGAGAAAACATACGTTAGCCAAACTGAAAAAACAGCTCCATGCACTAATGCAACCGGACAGCACAAAGTCAAACTGTTAATAATAGGGCGGGCAAAGAAGCCGCGCTCTTTTAAGGCGTCTGACATTCCGGTGGACTACCGAAACTCTAAAAGTGCATGGATGACCGCAGACATCTTCAGAGAATGATTTCACTATTGTTTCGTCCCTCAGGTACAATGAATAACATATTTAAACAGTTTTATAGAAAATGTTTTGTGTTTAATTGTCTTTAGGTCCAAAAGTTTTTGCAACGTTTACAAACCAAAGCTATCCTATTGCTTGACAACGCGCCTAGTCATCCGCCAGATAATGAGCTTAAAACTGCTGATGGCTCTATATTTGTGATTTATATGCCACCAAATGTAATGCCACTGATTCAGCCCATGGATCAAAATGTGATTCGCATAACAAAGCTGCACTATAAAAAACATCTGTTGTTGTTAGCTGTAGGAAAGGACGACATCGCTCAGTTTTTAAAAACTTTAACCTTAAACGATGCTGTATCATTTTTAATGCTTGCTTGGAATCAGCTGCAGGCAAATGTCATAGCGAAATGTTGGAAGTCTTTATTAGAAGGCATCAATGCAACAGAGCCAAATCAGAGCGATGATGAAGCTGATGATGTTCCTTTGTGCATACTTCGACAAAAAATATTCAGAAATCCATGACATACAAAGTTTACTGCAAGTTATTATCCCGGAGGTAATTTTATTGACCCTTGATTTCTTCCACCTGTTCATTCAATTGTTTTTTAATTTATCTAAGGAAACCTATACTGAAATCGATATTGAAAAATGGAATGCAATCGAAGCCGAGGAACCGATTCATTTAGAGGAAGATGCCGAGAATCTTGTAGAATCTGATGACGACGACCAAGGCGAAATACAGATCACAAATCCTGTAAAAGCTTTTGACGCTATTGAAAGTTTTGACAAAGCTATTGCTTGGGCTGAGTCCTACACCTTTGATTACGCTGTCATACTAGCATTGCGAAGTCTACGCGAAAAAGCAGTCCAAAAGTCAATTTCTGAACGCAAGAAGCAACCATCTATTCGCGAATTCTTTCAATAAACTGATATATGTATATTTCTGTTTTCCTACAAAGTTATTCTAACGAACTCTTTCATTTACATATACAAATGTGTATTTTGAGCAAATAAAACACGTTTTTAAAGAAAAAATGTTACCCTTGATATAGTGAACAACCTGGATACTGTGAACAGGCCTTGCAAAAATTAGTTCACTATATCCAGACTCGACTGTATTTGCATCGGCTTTAAATGTCCGAGACATTGCTTCAGCACATCAAAAAAAAATGGAAAAACAATTTCTTTTGTTACGTTCAAATACATAAAAAAATTTACAAAAAATATACTGAAATACTCGAAGAAGGAAATATGTTCCTAATTAGCACTACAAAGCTATATTTTGGCAACCAGTGAAAAATAAACAACCATATTTGTTCGTTTCTCAAAAAAAAAATCGATAGGTAACGTTACAGACCTTTTCGTGTAACGTTAAAGACCGGACATTTTTGCTCCTTGAAGTGGAAGATGAATATTTTTTTAAGTTTTTATTTATGTAGTCCTTTAGTTGATCCTTCATCTTCGAAATAGTGCTTAACTCTAGGTTTTCCCATGGCCTATTTCGCTAATTTTTTTTTTAAATGTACCTCGAAACTCACTTCCAAAAAATGTAACGTTAATATACTTTGATATAATATAATATAAGCCAAGCCCAAGCCACTATATATATCTACAAAAAGAGTATTTCTTCCACACAAAAAGAAAAAATTCAAAATTCAAAAAGACCACATCAAATTGACAATATCTTCGAAACAACAAAAGTAAAACTAAAGTTTGTTGACATGAAATGTAGGTCTTAAGGCATGCTTTATTGTTCATTAAAGAAAATGGTGGTTTAACTGAACCTTTTCGGTGTATGAGCAAAGAATGCGTACGACTTAATGCGATGCTTAAAAGAGCGTAATATGTAAACAAACCCCAATGTTACAATTATGCACTCTCTTCAATGTTACAATGTTGCACTCCTTTCAAATCTTTAAAGATCCAGAAACTCAAATGTAACCATCACGTAGCTCATAAATGTACAGTTATTTTTTTCAATTGCTCATTATTGCCCACGTGCGGAACAAAAATGGAAGCATCCATAGTACGTAGTTGAAATCATGGAATTATGAAAAAATAATAATTCTGTTCGGAACGTTGCAAACAAGTTTAATGTAAGTCATATGACGGTTCAGAGAAGAAGATGGAAGAAAAATATTAAAACTTCAACTGATCCTGGACGACCCAGAAAGATTTATGACCGCACTTGTCGTCACTTGGCAAAATTAGTGACAAGTGGCAATGCAATTACCCTAGCTGCGGCACTAAAAGCGTTAAACACTGACGCCAGTGAGTGGACTGCTTGTCAAAGTTTCAAAAGATTGGGCGTTAAGGCTGCAGAGAAAAAAAGAAACCATTTTTATCACAAAAATATTTAAAGATTCGTAAAAAATTCCCCCAGGCTTACGAAAACTGAACTGAGGTAAAGTATTAAATTCGACACGTTTTAAACAATAAAAATACAACCACGTCTTGCGTGTTTAAGGTTATATGGTCTGATGAGACTAAAATCAATCGATTTGAGTCCGGTGACCAAATAGCCATAAACTACTACGCTGAATGCAGCAACACAAACCATGAAACATGGTGGTGGATTCATAATGGTATTGGAACGTACTACGTAGAATGGAGTAGGTCATCTGGTTAAAGAGATTGAAGGGATTTTGAAAATGGGAACCATAAGTGTTTCAACAATGTTAAGAACATATACTGTACTTT
The DNA here is from genome assembly GCA_963931995.1 of Phaonia tiefii. Taxonomy (NCBI): domain Eukaryota; kingdom Metazoa; phylum Arthropoda; class Insecta; order Diptera; family Muscidae; genus Phaonia; species Phaonia tiefii. The sequence goes on along the minus strand of OZ008370.1, from coordinate 205,536,114 downwards.
AATGTTTTTACAGAAACACGATCCTGTAACCAAATTTCCGCAAAACCCGATTCTAAATATTTTAGAAGAATATAAAATATTTGACAAAAAAACTGACGTTTTTTTCATACTACTTTCAATGTTTATTTTTACCTGTTGTGCCCACTGATACTACTGTTTGAATTAATATTTGGCTGAACAAAAATTAATTATCATCACAACTTCCGGTTTAGTTTTTATTACACTGTAAGTACAATTTGAAGTTTTGAAATGACACACAAAAACACCGAGACACCCCAAATAATTTTTGGGTCGTAGATGCCAGTGGTATACTCCGTTTTTAAAATTAACGAGATATTTCGATTTTAAATTTGTAGTAGATTTAAGGTGATCTTTGATTTTAGTTGAGGGAAAAACCTGCAAAAGCTCTTGTTAAATCAATTTATATATTTTTTTTATTTCGACAAAAAGTAACCGTTGAAATAATATACATCTTTATGGAAGCACATCTTTACCTCGTACAATTTGGGGCCATAATAATTGTAATAATTTTGGGATTCGGGATTCGGTATTTTGGGATTGGCATCCATATTACAAACACTTGGTACAATATATATACCTCAGGTTTTCACTTTGACAGATTAGTCCCTACCCGCCTCTATAGAGTTCAACACATCAAAAATATAAGCATTTTATTGACCATTTTGAAAATATAGACACATGAGTGACGAAAAATGCAGATCACATTGCGAAAAATTAAATATGTTTTGTTTTGTGTGTGGAAAATTTACACTGAAAAATCATCGACGACATTTGGTTGAAGATGCCCTCAAAGCTTACAATCAGTATTTTTTGGTTACCCCCGCTGAAGAAATGAGAAATGTTGATCATGCACCTGAATTTACGTGCATCACATGTTTTAGTGCATTAAACAAATGGTGGAAATTACGGCGGTATTCAATGCCTTTTGGACTTCCAATGATATGGACCGATTCAGGGGAATATGATACAGAAAATTGCTAGGCGTGCAAGAACGATTTAAATGGTCTCAATCGAAACAGTAAGTTGACTTAGATAGACTTTATGTGGAATACACAATAATTTATTCTTATAGAACAACGATCCGGTTTTATATGCAAAGGTGTGCCAAGTGCTCACGTACAGTGATGAATTGCCTGTCCCAGTACATCCATCGACATACCAATATGATACTGCGTCCTATGAAGTACAATCACAAACTTCAGCAAATTCATTAGATCATGCTGATTCTGCTTACCTTCAGCCAGTTATACAATATCCATCATGGTAAAAAAGTTACCACCAGGTGTAAAGTTACATCTTATAAATACCGGCAAGGATCATCTATGTCTTATTTCATGCTTTCCGAGGACGCAGATTATGCATATTGTCCAGATATTCCCGGTTTAATGAATGAAATGGGAGTCTGCAACTATAATCCATCTTTATGGCGTCTTTTCATAGACTCTTCAACCAGAAGCTTAAAAGTAGTATTGCTACAGCGTTAAACCAGCGCCATTGATGTATGCTCTTGGAATGCATGAGTCGAATAATACCATGAAATTAATTCTGGAACGCATCAGTTAGGACGAACACAATGTGCGCGTAAATTGTGATTTTAAGGTTCTTTCACTATTAGCTGGAATGCAAACTGGCTACACAAAGTGCATGTGTATTTTTTGTAAATGGGACAGTCGTGCAAAATGAAACCAGTACGAAAAGCGAGATTGGCCAAAACGCGATTCACAAGTTGTTGGCGAATTTAATGTAATTCGTCCACCATTGATCCCCCTTCAGAAAAAAATGCTTCCGGATTTTCATATCAAGCTGGGAGTTGTAAAGAATTTTTTAAAGCGTTTGGTTCGCGTTAACGAAAATGCAAAATTATCAATTGAAAAATTAAAAGAGGGTAATTTTGTGTAACTAAAAGAGTGTGACTGCAATATATTTTATATCAATTTTTTTATCAGGTGTAGTTTACAGTCCAGATATACGGAAACTTTTAAGGGATACGAGTTTTTCTGAAATGTTATATGAAACTGAACTAAACGCATGGAACTCAATTCGTGCGGTAATTGAAAACGTTCTTTGCAAAAAACGCTCACCAGAGTACCGTGATTAAATTGACAACATGATGAAGTCTTTCGATAAACTTCGCGTTAATACATATGTCGTTGGAAATCCACATGTTACGAGTACATGCAAATTTCGATTTTTACGAACGACAATTGTGCACAGAAACAGACGAAGCTAGCGAAAGATTTTGTCAAACCATAATGGCATTCGAAGACCGTTTCGTTGGTAAAAGAATAGACTCAATTCTTGCTGATTTCTGCTGGCCGATTGCAAACAAAGAGTTAGAATTGAATAAATCTAAAAAAAATTTATAAAATCATCAAAATAAGAGCAAATATAGTTCCATGTCCGCTTGAAAATGAACGTACATTATTTGTAGATATAAATTTTGACACATAAATAATAAACAAATTGATTTTAAACAAGTTTTTAAAGTTTAAAATAAATAATAAATATTATAGAAAAAATAAAATCAAAAATTGCCTTAAATCTACTACAAATTTAAAATCGAAATATCTCGTGATTTCGAGCTAACTTTTCAAAACGGGGTACACCACTGGATTCTACGATCCAAAATTAGGTTGACGTGTCTCGGCGTTTTGGTGTGTAATTTTCTCCTACTTACAGTGTAATTTTTCCAGTTCAAGATCAATATCTATGATCACAACTTTTCACGATATATCTCTGAATAAAATGGAATAACTTCTCAATAGAGCTTGGCAGTCGTACGGCATTCGTACGCTTTCCCATGTAGCTAACGGAAAAAATGTGGTCCAAATAGTTATCGGAATATTACAAGTCAAATTCTTATTTTTGAAGGCAAGATATCTCGTTAACCGTTAGAGATATGGAAAGCAAAAAAAAATAATAGTTTTTTATATTTTGACTGTATCTATCTTTTAGTGGAATAATATCATATAGTTCTGCTAATGACCAACCTCTACATCAATTGGGATTTCTGTCAGCAGAAACTTGTGAAACATACCCCTACTTTCACACCAGTTATCTGGAAACTGTTAAGAGATATATAAAACACCAATCCATCAATATTTCGTGTATTATTTCACCTATCCATCGGTGTATAAAGAATTTCCCTACCTATTACCGATAAACACATACCAGAGATAAACTCGGTTACTTTACTTCCAATTTCGAAACGTAATAAAATGTCACGGCAAAAATCAACTCGAAGGTATAACAAACTTTAAAACAGTTTGTATTGGGCGAAAACAGAACTGCATTGCAACACGAAAGGTTTTTGTTTTTTCATTTCAAAAAAATTATCATTCAAGTTGCAGACTTTTCGGTCCGCCCCTGTTGGTTGGTTGAAAAGGCAGCAAGACAGCACGCTGTCTAGCACACTTAGGCTAAAGAAGCCCATTGTGATACCTGCAGTTTCCTCTATAGCAACTATTGACTAGTCGTCTAGCTAATTTGCTCTTTCAATGAATTTGTCTATAAGACCTACAGGAATATCCTGTAGGGCTTCGGTGCTAACTAAATGTGTTCCGAATATCCTACTTCGCAGTCCGGCCAGACCAGGGCAATCCAAGAGAAGGAGTTTCGCCGTTTCCTCGTCCACTTCCATGCAGCGTCTACAGAGAGTGGAGTTTCTACTACTTTCAGTAGTTCAGCCACCTCCAGAATGGCGGTAATTTCCGCCTGAAATACACTACAGTGATCGGGCAGCTCGCAGGAGATATTTACATTTAGGTATGGTGAATGGACCCCATAGCCTACTTGCTTGTCCAAGTTTGATCCATCCGTGAAAAATCTGATACTACTGGTATCCCCTTCCAGTGACATTTCCCAGGTATTCCTGTTCGGAATAGAAGTCCTTAGATTTGTCGCTGGTAGAAGGTAGGGGATACAGTAGTCCGTTTTTACGGGAATAGAGTTGATCCGGTGTAGTAATTCAGCGTGTCCGGAATGCCCGATATCAAAACGCCGCAATCTCTGATTCTCACCAGGGATGTAGCGGCTGCCGATTTGGCCATGATATCAGGAGTACAGATGTTCACGATAGGACTAAGTGCAGTACCTGACGTCGTGCCCATTAACGCTAATCAGTGCTGATCTTTGAATTTTCATCAAGGAATTCAGAATATATTTCTTTTGGAGGGACCTCCACCAAACTACAATGCCATAGAGAAGTATTGGTCTGACTATTGCAGTATAAATCCACATAGTGATCTTAGAAGACAGTCCCCAGCGCTTTCCTATCGCTCCTTTACAGCAGTAAACAGCAAGAGACGCCTTTTTCGCCCTCTCCTCCACATTCGGTTTCCAAGACATTTTTCTATCGAGAATTATTCCCAGGTACTTGACCTTTTCCGTCAACTGTAATTGCACCCCATTAACTGACGGCAGTTCAAATGCGGGTATTTTATATTTCCGAGAGAACAAGATAAGCTCGGTTTTAAGTGGGTTAAGCGATAGTCCGTTGTTAGCGGTCCAGTTCGAAATCAGACTAAGTAGGCTGGTTGTACGAATGCTAACTAAATTGAGGTTTCTACCCGTACAGATGATAGCAATATCATCGGCATAGGCAAAGACCTGGCATTCGGCCCTGTCCAAGAAGAAGCAGTTCATTGAAAGCAGTTAACCATAATAGTGGAGAAAGAACTCCCCCTGCGATGTCGCCCTGTTAACGTTCCTAGCAATTGTAACACCACCCCATTCACCTTTGACGGATCTATCCACCAGAAGCTTCCCAATTAGGCGTGTCACCAAGCCGTCGACTCCTAGATTCTGTAACGACCTAAGAATCGCCGAAGGTTGAATGTTATTGAAGGCTCCCTCGATGTCCAGAAAGGTCCCCAGAGCGAAGACCTTATTCTCAAGAGAGTTTTCTGCTAACCTGACTATACAGTGGAGAGCCGTCTCAGTTGACCTGCCCTTGATATAATAATGCTGCGAACTCGATGGTAGATTCTGTAGAAGATTACTTCGAATATGAATGTCCAGTGACCTTTCAAATGTCTTAAGAACAAAGGATGATAGACTGATTGGTCTAAAGTCCTTTGGTTTTACATGAGAGCATTTGCTCGCTTTCGGGACGAAAACCACTTTGGTTCGCTTTCAAATGCTAGGAATGACTCCCAGCATAAAGCAGCCCAAGAAGATTGCCTCCAACCAACTACAAGATAGGTATAGTGCCTCCTGTAGTTGCGCGGGAATTATCCCGTCAGATCCGGCTGATTTATAGGGCTTAAAGCATCTAATGGCCCATATCAGTTTCTTTCTGCTCACTATTGAGCGAACTTTTTTCTATGTCCGCCCCTGTAGAATGTAAATATTTTCAATGTGTATGATAAATCTTACAGCTCTAGCATATTCTTCCTTCCTTCATATACTACTACTATACACTTCCTTCATAAACTACGAATTCAAAACGACAAAAACTGAGCGTCTTACATTAGCATCTCCTAAATGAATACAAGTATACGACAATACTGACGCATCTTTGAATGCCCGTATCAAAACATAATTATTTTTATGAAACAAAGTAGAAGAAAATATTTGTATTCGAAACGCAACCACATACTTAACACTAACACTTATATACATATGTATATAATAGTTATGGAAAAAGGAGAAGTGTAAAGAAAACAGGACTCTTATCTTATGCCACAGACATTCCTTTGTAATGGAATAATGCACTTAACCCACTTCCATTTGGCATATGTGACAAAGTGCTAACAGGAGCAAAAGTCACATTTATAGCATAGAATGGTGGCATTTCGGCCTCCTTTACAAATTTATTAACCAATTATTCCATCCCTATGTCCAGTTCTTCTTGAATTGATGACGCACTTTTCGTCACTAGTTCTACGAAAAGGATATTCATATGTACTTTTCTTTCCCCGTATTTAATTTTGTCTACCAAAATTAAGTGAATTAAATGATAATGTGTCCCTTTTCTGTAGTAAGCAGTCGGAATTTAGAAGAAATGAATGAATCCTTTAATTAGTCTCTTACTTATTTATATTAAATTTCATGGGCCTACTTAGCTTAAAATGAAATCAACTTTAGTAAGTTTACATCATTGGATAACGTCCTAACGAAACTGAATATGATATGAAACTCGATGTTCCGTACTGCACTAACTGTTGTGGCTATTCACAAAAATAGTTAGATGTCACGTAGTAATTCCATTTTAAGGAATTCAACCACTTTTTTTTGCAATTACTAGACACTCGAACCGAAGGTATAAAATATAGCATGTTACATGCAAATACTAGACAGTATCAACAAGCTACTATCTTTCAAACCGTTTAGTAGTTTTCTCGTCAGGAACACAACAATCTAAACATAACATACCACAAACCACGAACATGTACTGCTTGACAGTAACCGGACGAATACGAGTACATTCATGTTCGAGTCAAGTTGCATTCGTTCTGCTGTTTGTTTCTGGTGTACCGTTCTCAGATAGTCCCGATACATGTACAATATCACCGACGAATAATCGATTAATTCATGCGAGTTTCTATCCGCGAAGATATAAAAACTACAAATGTATTTCAGCGCAAACATACAAATACATTAATTTCCGTGTGTGTTTCATGGATTAGTAAACCAATTTTTTAAAAGCTGATAGGTACTTTCTTAGTTAGCCTCAAACAACCCAGAGCGGTCAATGGCTTTACAAAATGGCAATAACACGTTTCTCCAAACGGCTCGACCTTCAGCTTTTTCCTCCCCAGTTGGCAAAACCAAGCCATCGGAGGCAATATTCCACTCAGGCATATTAAAGCGAAGTCTTGGGCTTCCAATTATTCGATGTCCTTCGAGTACGTCTTCGAGTACCTTTCCCACTGGTTCATTCTGATCTTTTCTGCCGACATAACACAGCCACTGTAAACGCGCTATTTTGATACGCATAACTATGTAGATTTCGGGATACAGATTATACAGCTCGTGGTTCATCCGTCGTCGATACTCGCCGTTTTCTATTATAAGACAATATATTATTCGGCGATATAACCCAGGATTTTGCACCATAAATCAAGACAGGTAGTTGGATAGTTGGATCTTCGTTTCTCTCATCTATCTTGCTTAGCCCAAAATAATACCAGTGTGCAAGCAAAATTTTCCGTTTGATTTACAGGCTGAAGGTATTGCCCGGGATTGCGGTAGGTCCAAGGTAAATAAATTCGTTCACTACATCAAAATTATAACGGTTATCAACGTTCACCCTTTCATCCACGCGGGTGTATATTCTTTTTGTCGAACTTATTAATTTTGTCTTGTCTTCATTTACTGCCAAAACCACGTTTGCTGATTCCTCATGAATTCTCGAAAATACTGCAGTAACGTCTCGCAGATTTCGCCCAATGATGTCTAAATCATCAGCATGCAACTTTTGCTGCTGATAGTTTTATTCGTGTTGACTGTAGCTTAATATGACGTAGAGTTCGCATGATAGGGTGTCGCCCTGCCTAAGGTCCCACCTCGTACTAAATGGTTCGCTGAGATCTTTACCGAAAATTTCGTGTCGGTCTGGGTCATTTTAGTCAGCTTAGTAGGTGAATAATTGAGAATTAACTCAGTTTTGCTCACTAGTGTGGCCCGGAGGAGCGAATAATTTCCAATTACCTCAACGCTCTCTATTCCCCTTACGCTTTGTATGACTTTCGACACAATTGGGATTTGACTTCAATATACTTCTTGCATTGCGAGTCGAGTCAGTCTATCACTAGGTCTCGAAGGTAAAATCGCCAACAACACACTGGATTTGAAATAAATAAATTTTGTAAATTTGTAAATTGTGTTTCCATGAAGAATCTTTGTTACCAGCAGTTCACATATACAGTCCACCAACTTAACAGTAGGAATGCCAGGCTCCCACATAGCTTGGTACAGTTTTCCCCGTATCGGGCTACCGACCGCATCCTTATAATCTACAAAGAATTGATAGGTGTCGATTTGTTTTCGTGGGCTTTCTCCAATATCTGTCGTAAAGTGAATATCTGGTCGATAGTTGACTTTCCAGGCCTAAAGCCAGCCACACTGATAAGGTCGGATCAGGTCTGCAACAAATAGATTTACTCTTTCGCACATTATGCATTAAGCCGTATAAATCAGCCGGACCTGACGGGATACATCCCGCGCAACTACAGGAGGCACTATACCTATGTTTTAGTTGGTTGGAGGCAATCTTCAGGGGCTGGCTTATGCTGGGAGTCATTCCTAGCATTTGGAAGCAAACCAAAGTGGTTTTCGTCGCGAAAGCGGGCAAATGCTCTCATGTCAAACCAAAGGACTTTAGACCAATCAGTCTATCATCCTTTGTTCTTAAGACATTTGAAAGGTTACTGGAAGTAATCTTCCACAGAATCTACTATCGAGTTCTCAGCATGCTTATATCAAGGGCAGGTCAACTGAGACGGCTCTCCACTCTATAGTCAGCATAATAGAAAACTCCCTTGAGAAAAAGGTCTTCGCTCTGGGGACCTTCCTGAACATCGAGTCTACAGCTTAGTGACACGCCTAATTGGGAAGCTCCTGGTGGATAGATCCTTCAAAGCTGAATGGGGTGGTGTTACAATTGCTAGGAACGTTAACAGGGGGACACCGCAGGGGGTAGTTCTGCCTCCACTATTATGGTTAACTTGTCAGTGAACTGCTCCTTGAATTGGACAGAGCCGAATGCCAGGTCTTTGCATATGCCGATGATATTGCTATCATCTATACGGGTGGAAACCTCAATTTACTTAGCATTTGTACAACCAACCTACTTAGTCTGATTTCGAACTGGGCCGCTAACAACGGACCATCGCTTAACCCACTTAAAACCGAGCTTATCTTGTTCTCTCGGAAATATAAAATACCCGCATTTGAACTGCCGTCAGTTAATGGGGTGCAATTACAGTTGACGGAAAAGGTCAAGTATCTGGGAATAATTCTCGACAGAAAACTGTCTTGGAAACCGAATGTGGAGGAGAGGGCGAAAAAGGCGTCTCTTGCTCTTTACTGCTGTAAAGGAGCGATAGGAAAGCGCTGGGGACTGTCTTCTAAGATCACTATGTGGATTTATACTGCAATAGTCAGACCAATACTTCTCTATGACATCGAAATTTGGTGGTGGTCCATACAAAAGAAATATATTCTGAATTCCTTGATGAAAATTCATAGATCAGCACTGATTAGCGTAGTGGGGCAATGGGCATGACGTCAGGTACTGCACTTAGTCCTATCCTGAACATCTGTACTCCTGATATCATGGCCAAATCGGCAGCCGCTACATCCCTGGTGAGAATCAGAGATTGTGGCGTCATGATATCGGGGCATTGTGGACACGCTGCATTACTACACCGGATCACCTCTATTCCCTTAAAAATGGACTACTGTATCCCCTACCTTCTACCAGCGACAAATCTAAGGACTTCTGTTCCAAACAGGAAAACCTGGGAAAAGTCACTGGAAGGGGACACCAGTAGTATCAGATTTTTCAGGGATGGATCAAAGTTGGACGAGCAAGTAGGCTATGGGGTCCATTCACCGGACCTAAATGTAAATATCTCCTTCAAGCTGCCTGATCACTGTAGTGTATTTCCTTAGGAGAATATGTACCTACAGACAGCCAGGCTGCCATTAAATCTCTGGAAGCCTGACGGTGAAAGAATGCCACTCAGCACTTAGGATGCAGAGTATTTTGACGTGAGGCTCATCTGGGTACCGGGACACAGCAACATTCCAGGCAATTGCGTAGCGGATGCGTTATCTAGACAGGGTACTACGGCACAGGTTCTTCCGGCAAACAAAGGCGTGAGTATGTCAATCTCTACCTGGCGTTTGCAGATCAGACAGTGGGCTGATATAATGTTCAAGCACAAGTGGAGATTTACTTTCACCGATATTATGTCCAAGAACAAGTGGAGATTTACTTCAACTTGCAAACAAGCCAGGGTCCTCTGGCCACAGGTGGACAGGAGGAGGACTAGTTAACTATTTAACTTGCCGAGAGGCAGGTTATCCACAATGATAGGAACACTTACGGGACATTGTATTGTAGGAAAAAACGCCCTACGATTGGGACATAGAAACTCAACTCTCTGTAGACGCTGCATGGATGAGGACGAGGAAACGACGAAACACCTTCGCTTGGATTGCCCTGCTCTGGCAGGATTGAGAAGTAGGATATTCGGAACACATTTAGTTAGTAACGTAGCCCCACAGGATATTCCTGTAGGTCTTATAGACAAATTCATTGAAAGAGCAAATTGGCTAGACGACTAGTCAATAGTTACTATTGAGAAGACTGCAGGTATCACAATGGGCTTCTTTAGCCTAAGTGTGCTAGACAGTGTGCTGTCTAGCAGCCTTTCCGACAAACCAACATTATGCTCGAGAGGACATTGTGTGCGATGGATAAAGGGCTTATTCCATGATAGGTGGCACTTATACTCGGGTCGCCTTTTTTGAAAACAGGACACAGTATACTAAGACTCCAATCGACCGCATGCATTCCTCTAGCCAGATTTTGCTTATGAGCTGATGCATGCACCTTTACAACTAATACCCGCCAGCCTTAAACATATCACCCGGTTGTCCATCAGCACTAGCGTTGTTCTTATGCCGGAACATTGCAGTTGTAGCTTCGCTTTGATTAGAAGGGGCAGTCGACGCCATCGTCCTGTATGTGACCTACACCCTCATCTATAATGAAATCTCCTGGGACAAGTAAAGCAGATAAGTGATCTGTCCATATTCCCAACATACTCTGCCCATCTGCTCCCATCTTTATCTCTACAAAACGGGCGCCATGATCCATTTCCGTTCGTTTAGCTTTGAACTGTTCGGTAGAATTTACGGGCCGTAGTTTTCTTTCTGTAGGATGTAGTTTCCTCATACTCGCGCTTTCTCCACAACCGTTTTTTCGTAATAAATAATCGGGTTTCCTCTCTCCTTTTACCACTCTGTCGGTCCCTGCGTTGCTACTGACTGAAGCGTTGCCATACGACAGCACTTGCCATACGGCACTCTTTATCGTACCTTGGTTCGTTCTTTAAGCGCTTTTTCATAACCAAGTACGGTCTTTGCAGCAGTTTTCATAGAGTGGGAAATGTGTTTCCACTGCGCTTCAGGATCGTGAGGCGGGGATGCGTTCTGCGCCAGCATCTGAGTGCGCTTCTCTGCACAGCCCACGGCTATCTCTGGTAATTGCAGCTTCTCCATGTCAAACTTTCTATGTATCTGATTTCATACCACTGCCGCTCGGCATATCCTTGTGCGAACCTTTGATGCAACCAGGTAGTGATCCGATTTACAGGTACGTCCATTACACTAGTACCGGTAATCAATTACCAGGTAATCAATCAATGCAGCCCATTCTTGGTCTGTTATCCAGCCGTTCTTGAAAATACTGCAGTAACCTCTCGCATATATCACCCAATCATGTCTATGTTGTCAGCATACGCGAGCAACATCTGGCTTTTCGTGTTTACTACAGCTTTTCTCATTATTATCTCCATGATGTCTCCATAAGATGTTGAAGAGATTGCACGAAAGTGTGTCGCCTTGTCTCAGTCCTCGCTTGGTACAGAATGGTTCAGTGAGGTCTTTTGCCACTTTCACTGCTGGTTTGGTGTTGGTCAGCGTCATTCTACAGAGGCGGATCAGTTTTGTAAACGACTAAAAGATGGTATGTATCGATTTGCTTTTCGTGGGTATTTTCCAGGATTTGGCGTAGCGTGAATATTTGGTCAGTCGTGGACTTTCCTGGTCTAAAACCACACTAATAAGGTCCAATCAGGTTTACAATAATTGCCTTTAGTCTTTCACATAATACGCTCGACAAGACCTTATACGCGATGGATAAAAGACTGATACCGCGATAGTTGGAACAGACACAGGGATCACCCTTTTTGAATACAGGACATAATACACTGAGACTCTAATCGTCTGGCATAGATTCCTCCAGCCATATACTGCATATAAGTCGATACATTATTAGGCCCGTTATTCAATCTTCTTTCGCTCTGGAAAAACTTTCGGGATTCACCATTCATCCTGCACATTTCCCTTTTTCACCCTCTCTGCTCCCACTGCCATTTTCTCCGCCTAAATAGTTGGTTTTCACCCCTTCTCAGCCTCTTCTACCGCTCACTCGTAATACGCGTTGTAGCTGATTATTTCGTTGCCATGGGCGCAGCGTCTTTTTCTTCAGTTGCAATGCGACATTCTTCGTCGTGCAGTGACTTATCCTTCTGCGGTTTTTGATAGCCAAGTTCAGTCCTTATAGTGGTTCCCAAAGAATGGGAGATGTGCTTCCACTGCGCATCTGGGTTTTCGGGAGGGGGTATCCTGCCCTAGCAGGAGAGAGAGCTTCTGTCGATAGGACACTGATATCTCCGGTACACGTAGCTTTTCAAGATCTAGCTTTTCCTGTGTTCAACTTCGTACGTTTTTCGCCCTGCTCAATCTTGTGCGAACTTTCGCAGCCACCAGGTAATGATCGGAGTCGATATTGGCACCTTGAATCACACGTAGATCCATTACACTAGAAGAGTGCTTTCCATCTATAACAAAATGATCAATTTGGTTCTTCGTCCGCTGATCAGGAGATATCCTGGTCGCCTAATGTATGTCTTTATGCTGGAATCGTGTGCTACTAACAACCATGTTCTTTAAAGCGGCGAAGTCTATCAGTCTTATTCCATTATCGGAGGTGGTATCATGTAGACTGTGATTACCGATGGTTGGTCGAAAGACACTTTCCTTTCCTAATTTGGCATTAAAATCGCCTAGAATAATCTTAATGCCGTGGTCAGGGCAGCGTTGATATACTTCCTCCAGGCACTCATAAAATGTATCTTTGTCCTCATCATCTTTATCCTTTGTCGGTGTGTGCACACAAATTAACGAGATGTTGAAATATTTCGCTTTGATGCGAATTGTGGCTATACGGTTACTCCCTGGGTTGAACCTTGAAACTAGATGCCGCAGTCTCTTGCCAGCTATAAATCCGCACCCGAATTCGTGCTTTCGCTCATGGCAGCTGTAGTAAATATCGCAGTTTTTCTTTATGATGCAACCATATCCTGTCCATCGCATTTCCTGGATCGCTGTGAGGTCAGGTTTGTAACTTTCGATGACATCCGCCAGCTGGAAAGTGGCACCCGTCCTGTATAGCGTTCGCAAATTCCAGGTAAATATCCTTAAATCGTGGTCCTTATAACGTTTGCGAGGGTCGTCAACAGTTGGGGGTTTCTTTGTTCTTTATTTTCATTGTGTATTTTCATTGCCAATATAAGGGTGGCGGGAGGCAAATGCAGCCCACCGTGGTTTGCATTTTACATACTGCCTACTGACTAGAATGCAGTGTGTGGAAACTGGATTTGGTTTCTTCACTTTAGATCCGCCTTTGGCCAGGGGTGTTGGCTCATCTGCCTTCAAAGGACAGAAGAATATGTCCACTACTTCGAAGAGCTTCAGTGACAGGGTCACCTAATAATCCTGAGACGTATCAGTGATCGCTTTACCACTCAGGTTGCTCATTCGTTTCGCCTTCTCACTTTAGCTAGCTAACGTTGGCCATTGCCCAGGACATTATGTCCAATGAAGGAATCATTTCTGGCCACTCCCAAGTGAATGGCTATCAGAAACTTTCCACCTCCAAGGACAGTCCCATGTCCAATGCAAATAAAAAAGCAATGCAAATTAAAAATCCCAACAACACACTGGTTCACAGTAATTATGTTTTGACTGTACACAATCGACCCAGTTTTTATTGGGGCACCCTTTATCAAGATACCACAAGGACAACAGCGTTTACTATGTATTCTGTGTTTTGAACATTTTGATTTGAAACCCGAAACAGAACACAACAAGAAAATAGATGTGAGCGCAACAAGACAGGGAATCAAGTTGATCGGCACAGGAAGAGGTACAGAGAGCCACAGGGCTTAGCGTAGGCGTAACTGCTTCACGACACTTGGTTTATCTAATATAATATTGTCTTCCTATCAACGTTCTAAAGACAAAGTGTTCATTATTGATTTTCATCACTGTAATTTGTAATTTTCTATGATGCAAGGTTGGGATGTTTCTTAACTTTAAGACAATAGAAAAGTTTTACATAGAACGAAGTTGTTCCAGTTGGCATCAGTGATTTTTCCTGATGTTCCATAGATGTATTAGGTTCAGTTTTACTGGTAGAACAAACTTGCAGATTCATTAGAGATTTTAAAGAGCTGATATAATTATAAAAATCTTCAAATATCCTGATACTTACTCTGAATGAATTTAAAGTTGAAATGTGAAACCAAACACTTACCTGTAAAAGAAAATTTGTAAAATATTAATGGCAATTAATTAAAATATTTACAAAAAAACTATATAACCCAATTAAACTGCCACAAGGATCCAAGGATATGATATATAATCAACCAAATATCTAAAAAGTGAATATAAGAATATTTTGTTTATAACAGTTGGTTTTCGATTGAATATTTGTATTTGTGTAACTTCCTTATATGTATAATGTTTTTTCAGTGTATTAGTTTTATTTGTGTAACATAAATAATTTGAATTTTGAAATGTTTTATTAATTTCCTAATTTTGTTATCCAATGGTGTAACGAAATATCGAAAATAAACAAGCAACCTAACCTCAAGCTCCAATAATATGGATTGACCAATTCAGTTGTAACTCAAAAATAGGCAACTTATTTTTCCTGTATATTAATGCCTAAAGCCCATTGTTTTAGAAAGAGAAAATCTTGCATATTTAAATATCAAAAATTTAATTTATTGCCCCATCTTCGCATGTGACGAGACTTTTTTTTTATTTAAACAACTAATTTTCGTTGTGGGGATGACTTTGAACCTACGACCACATTGGATAGAAATATTCATCGAAACGATAAAGCTTTTTCTTTCAGTGTTGATTACAGAATTGCAACGCAGTGAAGTCCGCTGGGAAAGAGGAAGTCACAGCAACAATTCAAATATGAAAAAACCCATAAAGTTCAGTTTTTTGGTTGTCGTTATCATCGGGAAAATGATATTTGTTTTCGAACATTATTGGAAATATCATTGAAATTTGTTTTTAACTACAAATTAAATCCTCAAAAAAACTTTGATGTGTCGTTGTTGCATAAAAACATATAATATTTATTGTGAGCCATAACTCTAATTTACATTCATATGTATTGATTTCGTTTGATTAAACTGAAATTCATACCAAATTAAATTTTATAATTGGCTCTACAAATACAAAGCAGTTTTACACAGAGCAATAAAGTATGAAATTTTAAATGTTTTTAGATGTTTGAAGGGGAAAAAACGTTTAGAGCTCTTATTTTATCTTGTCCCAACAATATTTCGTCTGTTACAACGTTTCATGGCAGGCCGAAAAGTTTATACTTTTCCAACAGATAATAAACTTTTCAAAAGTAATTTTGTTTATTTGCAAACGATCTTTCATTTACCGCCAACTCGTAAAATTTGTTTCTTTTCTTGGAAATGAAAATTTGTTTACCGCAAAGTCGTCATATTTACTTTTGCGGCAAATAAAGAAAGCCGTTTATTATAAAGACACACGGATGCATTCAACGGTTATCCCTCTCATGAATTGCTTATCTCTTTTTTATAGAATGCAGGTTTATACAAACAAACACCGAAAATTAACAAACAAGCAAATCCAAATGTTAGGGTTTTGTTCGTCTTCGCGCAACGAATGAAATGGCTTTGGTGAACAGATGCGCGGACTTGCAGTGATGCAGAATCTACTCAATTTCAAGCAACGCGAATGTACTCCAATAAATTAGTATTTAAATTCAAGAACATAAGTAATAGCACTGTGCCACAGCTAATCTCGACGGGGGTTATATCAGTTATATCGGGTAAAGTTATATTGGCCAAAAAATTTATACGTATCCCGGCGTTTCGACACGTCTCGGTATCGAGATATATCGATTTGAAGTTAGTAAGTTTCATATAGGGGAATTTGCCACGTTTGGGACTCTTTTGTTTGGCATAACTCATAAACGACTAGTCCGATTTTGCTGAAACAAACTTAGAAAAATTAGGAATTACAATTCCTTTAATCTGCTGATATACCGTTTCTCTACATAATCAATAGTTTTGCAGTTATAAAAAAATAATTTTTTGCCTAAAATATGTTAATTTTTTATTTTTATAAATCATGAAAATCCAAAACGAGGAAAAGTGTCAAGTCTTATTGCTTCAGTGTAAAATCACATAACCTATGAATAAAATGAGACATAGATCATAAAAATAGATGAACGCGTTTCGCTTTTATTCACAATTAAGTGAAGATATTGCATTTTGACAGGAATATTGATTTTTTGTTTCAGTGAATGAATTTAGAAAATTTGCACGAGGATAAGTAGAAAGTTCTTTGGAAAAAACGTTGATGACTTTTTATGATTCTCAAAATTAAAAAAAAAAGTTCACATTCAATTAAAAGGAAACAAAGGAAGTGCACATTTTAATTGATGTGTGTTTTTCCGTTGGCTACCTGTAACGGATAATTTTTTTATATAAATTCCATGCACATTTATGAGTGCTCATTATTAGGAAAGTTTTGAAATATTTGAAACGCACACGCTCGTAAACAAAGTCATAAATGGTGCTAAATGAACGCACAAATGTCTGGATCCTGTTTTTAGAAGGCTGAATCAGGTGAATATGCTCCCTTAACAGATGTGTCCATTCATAAGTACCTGCCAGATAAATATTGAAAAATACGTAGATTTTACCGTTATAGGTGTTCCTTGATCGATTTTTGTCATTCAACAATTGCCGACGAGCGTGAAAAGTACAAGTGATTTTTCTCCGGTTTTTAAAAGTGAATAACAACAAAACATAGTGAGTATAAAATCAGAATGAGTGCAAATTTTCCAGAAAATCTCAATTTATTTTGTTATGTTTGTGGCAAAAGAGCTCTTTCAAAAAATGCTGGATCATTCACTGAGCAAGTGGTGCGTGCATTTACACTTTATTTTGATTCAGAAATAATTCGCGGCGTTTCGTGGCGCGGCGTTTCGTGGCGCGGCGTTTACATCTTTGTTAAAAGTGCACAAACACCTCTTCCGCATTCCGATTAAATTCCAATTCCACCGCTTCCAAGTCCTGACAGAGAAACTTATTTTTCTATTGCGACAATGGATCAATCGGATTTCACCTACGAAGCAATACCAGAAGCCGGCCCATCGATCAAAATAATGCCAATATCACAACTGAGAATGGATAAGTTTTTTGGACAATTAAACTTGTCTCAACGTGAAGCAGAAAAACTTGCCTTTTTGGAAGAAGGCAACAATTTGGAGCCTAATGTCAAAGTCACCGGATATCGAAGACGATAATTGCTACTCAAACGTTACTTCGCACTCAACGAAGGGAACACATTTGTTTATTGCCACGATATTCAGTAAGTAATGGTGGCGATGGGCATTAATTATGTCACAGATGATGGGTTAATGTTCACCGATTCTTCCAAATCAAGCTTGCAAGTCGTTTTGCTCCATAAACATATTAAAAAAAAGCAAGCGTTTCCATTGGCTACAGCACAGATATCAGCGAAACATACGATTCCATGAAAATAATTTTGGATAAAGTTTGCTACACTGATCACATGTGGCGCATCAGTTGTGATGTGAAAGTCGCGACGATGCTAAAGAGGTCTTCAAGGAGGCTATACGAAACACATGTGTTTCTTGTGCCTGTGGGATAGCCGATTTAAAGGAAATCAATACCAAATGCACGACTGCGTTGCTCGGGATTCAACGGAGAAAAGACACAAGTACGTAAATGATCCACTCGTGCCAATGGAGAACGTCCTCACGCCCCCTCTCTATGTCAAACTGATAATCTCAAAAATTTCATCAAGGCCATTGTGAATCAACCGAAAATTCTTCATTCCGCGAAACAAAATTCGTGAAGCAAAATTGACAAAAGGTGTTCTGAATGAGCCCGCTATACGGAAGCTCATGAAATTAAAAGAATTTAAAGACGCTTTAGTCGGTAATGATTACCTTGCGTGGAGGGCAGTGAAGAAAGACATACGATATTTTTTGGGAAGTAAGCGAGCACACAATTACCCCGCTCTTGTGACCAAGATGTTGAAATTCTTCCAGAAAATTGGGGTTTCTCAAAATTCACTTCTTGCATAACCATCTCGAAAACTTCAGAAAGTAGCTAGCCTCAAAGTCGGACGAATGTGACGAGCGCTTCCATCAAGTAGCCATTCCCATGGAATCGCGATATAAAGGCAAAAGGCTGGACTCGCTGGTGGCTGAAATTTGTTGGTGGTCCTAGAAGACGTACGATCCCGACAATGAAGATGAATAAGAATAAACAATGGAAGTTTCCTCCGAGGGTAGGTCACAAAATTGAAGTTAACTGACTGACTATAAACAATAGATTTTTTCCAGATGAAGACAGATCCTCACCCGATACAGACTCCGAACAAGTAGGCGAACCACCACGCAAGAAAGTAAGGGGAAAAAACAAACGAAAATAAATGTATGCTTTCATCGATTTTAATGCTCTATGTCTCATTTTGTTCATAGGTTATGTGACTGTACGTGAAATTAATTAGATTGACACTTTTTCCTGTTTTGGATTTTTCATGATTTTTAAAAATAAAAAATTTTAATTTTTCAGGCAAAAAGAATTATTTTTTTCATAAATTTATTTATAACGGCAAAACTGTTGATTATGTAGTTTTGATATTGTACTTTGTAAGTTTAATACTGAAAAGTTATGTCACACGAAAGATCCGCAAACGTGACAAATTCTCCTATATGATACTTACTAACTTCAAATCGAGATATCTCGATTCTTAGACGTGACCCAGTGAAACGCCGGGAGACGTGATACTTGTTTTTGATCGACATTCATTTTGTTCATTTTTCATTTAAGTTTGGAGTTACGGTGTAAAACTCAGTTGCGGTACACCAAAGAACATTTAATGGAAAGGTTTTCGATTCTCGTAACACGTTTTTTTGTAGTTAGAGCTAAGCTACTACACGCTGACAAATCTGTCGTTTATTGTTATTTGGATGCAAATATAACGTGTGTTTGGAGTTTGTCGCAAATATAATATACTTGTAATTCTATTAAAATTAATTCTTTATTTCTATATTCTACATTTAATTCTTATTAAAGAGAATCTTAATCTTTCGGGTCAATCACTTATATTCTTTACACGTGACTTTTTTATAAAAAGCGATTTCTGATTTCGCAACATAACTTTTAGCAAGGTCCATAACATCCTGGTATTTAGGCCTTTCCAGGGGAATAGGTGCAAGATATGCATTATCAAAATACAACGTAATCATCCCTCTCTGCGCCATATCAACTTACTCCATCATATACAGCATTGATTCCGCTCTTACAATCGAGCCTTGACTCCTCTCGTACAAAAAGACTCTCGACTTTGTCACAATGAACTTCCGTATGGTTCTTTTGATTACTGGTTGTTTACCAAAGATCTGTTTAAGGTCATCTACCATATTGAAAATTATATCCTGATATGATGGAAAGACTATACTTTAAATTTACTGATGGTATTCCTTATTATTCTGAAATAATTTGTAGGTAGATAAATTCGATCATTCTTTCGAATCTCCCTTTCCATAATTCCAAAAGCCAAAGTCCTAGCTCTGGGAATCTTTGAACAACCTTGTCGAAACGACTCTTTTGTATTAGAATTCTATCATGAATTCTATCATGGTATAATTCTTGTTTTGGGCCACACAGTTGACCGAGAAAATGTATTATTCTTGTACCTCGAGATCTATGGCTGTTGGACTAAAAAGCTGATAGGTTTATTTGGGGTTTTTCTTCCGGTCACTTACTTTACTGTTGTTGACTATTTTACCACGTCATGAGGTCAGACGTCTTACACATGTTAATTAAACTAACAAATTAAACAAATTTCAGAATATTCTGCCTAATGGCTCTATCCTTCGCCTTTTCTCGCCAGTTGGTAACACCAAGGATACGGAAGAATTCTTCCGCTTGGTCTTTCCAGCGAAGTCTTGGTCGTGCTCTTTTCCTGCTTCCATCGAGTACGTTATCGAAAACTTTACGCGGTGGTGCATCTTCATCCGTTCTTCATCCATTCTTCATCCATTCTGATAACAAGCCAACGCAATTGGCCTAATTTGATTCGCCTAGCTATATCCACGTCAGAATATAATTTGTAAAGCTCTTGGTTCCAGCGATGTCGGTACTCGCCCTTTTCTCTAGCACGACCACATATTTTACGGAGAATTTTTCTCTCGCATACTCCCAGGTGTTTTTCATCCGCTTGCGATATGACCCAAGTTTCTGAGCCATATGTCAAGACAGGTAAAATGAGAGTCTAATATAGCTGGACTTTTGTCCGTCGAGAGAGGGCTTTGTTCCTAAATTGCTTGCTGAGCCAGAATAGCATTTATTTGCAAGCACAATTCTCCTATTTATCTCCAGGCTGACGTTGTTGTCCCTGTTCGCGGCGGATCCAAGGTAGACTAATTCATCTACCACTTCAAAATTAAATCGGTTGTCAACGTTCAAGTGCGGACCAAGTCGAGAGGTTTCTCTAGTCGTTGACACCATCAATTTTTTCTGGCCCACATTATAGACCCACCTTCGCTGATTCTTTTTCGATTCTTGAAAATACTGCAGTAACCTCTCGCAAATTTCGCCCAATGATGACTATGGCTTTTCGTGTTAATGATCTTGGTCATATTTACTGCAGCCTTTCTCATTATTATCTCCATTAAGATGTTGAAGAGATTGCACGAAAGTGTGTCGCCTTGTCTAAGTCCTCGCTTGGTACAAAATGGTTCAGTGAGGTCTTTTCCCACTGTCACTGCTGATTTGGTGTTGGTCAGCGTCATTCTACAGAGGCGGATCAGTTTTGCCGGAATACCAAGTTCAGATATAGATTCGTACAGTTTTCCCCGTATGGGGCTATCGAAAGCAGCTTTGTAATCGACAAAAAGGTGGTATGTTTCAATTTGCTTTACGTGGGTCTTTTCCAGGATTTGGCGTAGCGTGAATAATTGGCCAGTCGTGGACTTTCCTGATCTAAAACCACACTGATAAGGTCCAATCAGATTTTCAATATTTAACTTTAGTCTTTCACATAATACGCTCGACATGACCTTATGCGCGATGGATAAAAGACTGATACCGCGATAGTTGGAACAGACACACGGATCACCCTTTCTAAATACAGGACATAATACACTGAGACTCCGATCGTCAGGCACATATATTCCCCCAGCCATATACCGCATATAAGTCGATGCATGTGGGCTAGCAGTCCTTCGCCACCTGCCTTAAAAAGTTCAGCGGGTAACCCACATCATACATATAAAAGCTGTGGGTCCCCTTCTTGCCTGAAGAGATTCCAAAATTGTACCGCCATAGTTGTCGCTTGTAAACTGCAACTTTCGGTATGGTCTATTCTTTACAAATTTGAAATTTATCCTTCAGATCTTGGAAAAAGATGGCCGACGAATCTTGGTAATCCTCCCCATCTTGACAAAGTTTGGCCCGCTCTTCTGTAGACAAACTTGTTGATTTTAATTTGGTGGCGAACACAACGAAAGTTTTGGATATATCTGATTTGGGCTGGCGAAATCGACTGTTGAAATTTGTAGCAAAATTCCTGCAGTATAAATCATACAAAATGATATTATGTGAATTTTTTGCAGTGGAAAGTTCATGCATTGTCTTCAACGTAAGATTTATGGGTAGATATTTAACATCCTGGTTATCCGCTCGAGAATAGTGTGAAGGTTCTCTTGGGAACTGTAGAATATGAGTATGAACCCTCTGCACTACCTCATCGCTAATCTTGGTTGGTCTATTTGCATGTTTCCCTCTTTGCTCCTCTAAAAGCATGTTTAGAGCAGATTTCTTGGCAACTAGTGCCACTCTTCTCAAAGATATTATGTGTATAACAGCAATTGCCTTTTGACAAACTCGATGCCGTTGAAGTCCAATCTTTACATAGTAAGAGTTTGAATAGGTTCTGTGCGTCCGTACCCTAGTTGCTGGCCTCTGTCTCTAAACTGGGTGGCTGTTGAAACAACTTTATATCCGTTTTAGACCTCAGTTTATCGCGGCGAGGTTAGCGATAACCTTGTTCTCTAATCCTTGCCCTTTACACCACCCATATTGAGATTAAATTGGAATTTCAGTTGCCAACACCGTACTTAGACCAACACCGCGCCGAGACAAAATTAATGAAGACGGCGGCACAACAAACAAATTAAATTGGCGGCTATTGATTTTGCCAGTTTTGTACAAAGTTGGGATGTTTTTGAAATAACTGAACCTTTAAAATTGAATCAATCGGTCAAATCGGGACAGTCGATAAAATCGATAAAATTTTAAACCAATAACCGCCAATAATATCGGCAGCAGCGTTCGCTTCAAAATTTCCTTGTGGGCGGTGAAAATTTTTTGATCGGCTTCGGTCTGTCAAACAGTTGATTTTTTATGTACGTTTGTATTATGGTTGCATTTTTTGACTAATTAGCAGTGTTGCATCAAAATGTATACCAGTTTAAATTGAGGTTAATAATTAAACCTGAGATTTAACAGTTTAAAATTGTATGAGTAATCTTCTGGGTTAAATTCGCTAATATTGGTAGGTGTAAATGCCATATTAGATTCATATCTGAGTTGATAAAACACTAAAACTTAAACAACTTACTAAAACGATTTAAATTTAAGTGAAAATTTAATGTTAGTGAAAAACTGCAGTGGATTAGAGGTAGAAAATATAGTTCATTAATTATTTTAAATTTTAAATATCAGACCGAATCCGTTTTGAATTCTTAAAAATTGATAAAAGTGGTTCCGTCTCGAATACATTTTATTTCCAAAAAAAAAACTAAAACGAAACGGATTTGTATAAGAAGTCCGTCGGGAGTTCGAGACGGATCCCACTGGTACACTGGGATATGTTAAATTCAAAGTGTAGAAAATATACTGTTTCTTAAGAGCTTCCAAGTAATACATTTCCTCAAAATAATTGACGAAGTATTTGAAAATTACAGCAGATTTTAAGCGTAATATCAGTTCTTAAATTGTCCTGCATCCAAATCAATGTGTTTATTATCTTTTTACTTGCATTTGAATTTCTGTTATTTTTTTGTAAACAACAAATTCTAATAAACCAATCTGATTTTGCGACGGCTCAATTGGAGACCAAACAAAATATAATTTATTAGCTGAATTAAGTGAAAAAATATATACACATATTCAATACATTCCAAAAACACTAATGAATGATTTGAATATAAATTAGCTTTTTTGTTTATTTTCAGAAAAAAATTAAGAAAAATAAATTAAATGAAATACAAAAAATTTACATTATTGCATTGGGATCAATCATACGTTATCATGATACTATTTTTAGAGTGTGGATATATCAAATTTGAAACACTCGGTTTTGAGTGACCGTCTGCACATAACGAGTTGCAGATTGGTCAATTATGAAGCGATTTTAAAAGGGAAAATGGATGGCCAAATTTGGGGAGATTTCAAACAAAAAATAATTAAATATTTTATTTTTAACATATGTCTTATCTGTTTTTCTGTTATTTTTAGTTTTTTTAGAACGAAGCTCCTTATCGCTATTTGATATGAAAACACATTAAACAACTTTCGTTTTAACACTATTATGCTACATCCCATTATTATCAACTATATTGTCTACTTTTGCAATGGTTTGTGTCTAGACTAACTAGATGTCTCACATATGTTGGGAAATTTATTGTTTAATGGAAAATAGGTAGAGCCTGTAATCATATTCAGTATATATTGTAGTTGTGAACCCAATAGAACGTAAATTTAGAAAAGCCAAAGTGAAAGAAGTTTAGAAAAATAACATTTTCTTAAATAAAGCCATTTTCTTAAAAAAAATAATTTTCTCAAAAAATACCTATTCATATTTCTAAACAAAGTACCTTTGCTCAAAAAAAATCCTGATCTTAAAAAAATACCTTTCCTTAAAAGAGTAAAATTTCTTACAAAAAGTACCTTTTCTTACACACTCATAGTTTCTCATTACATCCCATGAACAGGCTGGGGAAAGCTTCTCCTAACCAGTGAGTTGTGCGCTTTCTAGTTTCATACTCACTAATTGGGACCTACAGTTTTTACACCTATTCCAAACGGTATTTTGAGAAGCATTTTCATGGCTATGTACTCGATAGTGTCGCCGTCACCATGTGAGGTGACCATCTCCGAAAAAAATTCTAAGGTGGTCCGAGTAGGGGTCGAACCCAGGATCTCATGAACAAGAGGTGCGCACACTACCAATGGCACCACCGATGGTGCAACATAAGTACCTTTTCTTAAAAAAGTAAATTTTCTTACAACAAATTGCCTTTCTTAAAAAACTACATTTTCTTTAAAGAGTACATTTTTTGTGAAACAAAATAACTTTTCTTGAGATAAGTACCTACTCCAAAAATTTACCTGTTCTTGAAAAAAGGACCAATTCTAAAGAAAATTCTCATTTCTTTAACAAAAAAACTTTTCTTCAAAAAAATACCATCCCTTAAAAAAATACATTTCCCTTAAAAAAATTCCTTTTCTTAAAAGTACCTTTTCTTAAAAATATAATAATACCTAAGTAGCCTTTCTGAAAATAAGTGAATTTTTTTAAAACAATAAGCGTTTCCTAAAAAGTACGTGCTGTTAAAAAGAGTTCTTCTCTGTAAAAAAAAATTCATACTTTTTCTTCCAGAAAGTACTCCTTTATAAAAATAGTAACTTTCTCAAAAAAAAACATTAGCTTTTAAAAAAAAATACATTCTATAAAAACAAAAAAAATTTTTTAAGAAAAGTCTATCATTTTACAAAAAGTATCTTTTCTTAAAGATCCATTTAAATTATCGTATTTTTCAACGGGCGCCTTAGGCGTGGTGGAACTAACTAGTACATAATACATAGACGAATATATACAGAGATACATTTATTCTCTCAATAAATTAAACGTCATAGGTACGGTGGAAAGTAAATATTGGATGGTGGAAAACATGGGTTCAATAATACCAGATAGAGGCAATTGTAAACAACGTCCTACAAAGGAACAACAACCGAATTTCGTGTTTTTGTGGCAAACGAGTTGTGATAAATACAATACAAATGTATACCAACGATAAAAGTCAACAATAAAGTACAAAATACATTTAAATTTTTCAGTTCTACAGCAAAACGAAATGAAAAAGTTAAGTGAACATATTTTGTAACTCCACCTGGTGTAAGTTAATTTTAAATTTAATTTCTCTCATTTCCACAAACCTACGACGAAGAGTCTGAAATGAAACATCAGATGAGAGAATTAATGTAAAAATTTATATATGTATGTATTCGTCTATGCAATTTTTACTTGCAACCATACCTATGACGTTTAATTTGTTGAGAGAATGAATGTGTCTATACTATATTCCATAGAGTAAATCATACTAGAGAGAATATTTGGCTCATCTGACGTTTCCTTTCACGCTCTTCTTGATGCGGTCGGTGTAATAGAGAGATGTTTGACGAAAAGTGGCACATACCAACTGGAATTGCAATAACTTCTGGCTTTAATTTCTCATGTCGTTTTGACTGTTATTGTTAGCATAAATTTGTGTTGTATTTAACACAATAATTTTCACACACAAAACGAAATGCCGTTGTTGTTATTTTGTTCGTTGTTTTGAACCATTGCCTCTATCTGGTATTAGTATAGCAATACTTTTCAACATCGAACGTAAATATCACACCAGGCCAAATGTCATAAATTTGGTGAGAGAAATATTAGGTCTACTATAAGTATTAGGCTATTCTATATTCGTCTATGCATGTCTGTGTTTATAAAAACAGCGATCACTTTTGAGTGTACGCGTGTGTGTATATTGTTCGTTTATACTAATCGGATTATAACCATTTGCCACAAAATTAAATTATGTCAATTTTTGGGGTACACGAAAGTGCGTTTACAACAAAAGTGAAGAATTTTACGACAAAAGTTTTTAATTTTTAATTTAATGCTGTCCATAACCGACCCAGTTTCTTAAAACATTTTGACCTCTCTTCGAATGGTTGGCACATTAGGTGCACTCCCTCGACTGAAAATTCTTCGAGGTTTGCGAGCGGTCTCAGCATAAAATTCCAAATTTTTGTAATAACGAATTTCCTTTCGCTATATATTATTATCGCCAACACGCCTAAGGCGCCCATTGAAAAATACGGTAATTTAAATGGATCTTTAAGAAAAGCTAATTTTTGTAAAATGATAAACGTTTTTTAAGTACATTTTTAGAACCATTTTGTAAGAATAATAATAAAAGGTCCCAAAAAGGTCCTTTTTTAAAGATAGGTACTTCATTTATTAAAAGCTACTGTTTTTTTAAGAAAATGTACTATTTTTAAGAACAAGTACTTTCTGTAAGAAAAAGCCAAAAGAGTATCAATTTATTGCAAGAAAATGTACTTTTATAAGAAAAGGAACTTTTTTTAAAAAAACTTTTTTTTTTAAGAAAAGGTACTTTTGTAAGAATATCTACTTTTTTTTAAGTAAATTTACTTATTTAAGAGAATGATCTTTTTTAAACTTTTTTCACTTTGGCTTTTCTAGATTTTATTTTTATTGTGTTCAAAACTACAATATATACTAAATTTTGGTTACATGCTCCACCTAGAAAACTCCCCATTTCCCAACATATGTTAGTCTAGACACAAACCAAAGCAAAAGTACCCAATATAGGTGATAATACTGGTTTTTAGCATAATACATAGTGTTAAAAAAAGTTGTTTAATTTTGTTTTCATTTAGCCTCCATCCCACAACGTGCGATAAGGAACTTCGTTCCAAAAGTGAAAAAAAAGTGGCACAGCCTTTTTTCCGGTTTGTCCGTGTACTCATTTACCCCCCTTGTCACTGCCCAGTTGTACACTATATTCGGTGCCCTGTCGCCCTCTCTGCATAATTGATTAGGATGCTTCCCCTAAGAAGTATTATAACGTCATCTGCATAGCAGACTGGTTAAGTACTTCGTCGGTAAGCTTCTTTAGAACACTGTGTATTGTGAGGACCCATAAGAGTGATGATATAATCCCTCCTTGTGGTGCTCCACGTTGTATTCATTCCTTTTTGAATTACATCAAAACTATTTACAATTACTTGGAATATTACATGATATAACTTAGCATTGCTGCACATAAGGGGGTTTAAACTTAAGCCTTAATTGGTTTAAAGGATATACAACCATAATAGGTGTGACGTCGACTTATTACAGACAGAAGCTTCATTGCAAAAAGGACACTCTGATTTCTACAGTTTAAAGGTTTTATTATGTACATTAAAGATTACATATGTTTGTATGTTTGTTACCATTTGTCATTCGTATGATGAAATTGAAACGGCTTATGCATCGGGTCATCTCTGGCCATAAGTATTTATCTTTAGCCATACATTCAAGTTAAAAAACTCTTTTGTTAAATGTTCCAGTAAACTCAAAATTTTAAACCTATGTCTCACTATATGCACATGTCCATGTATAAATGAGTGTCCTTGCGTGTGAATGCATGTGTGTGATTTTTTTTCCATCATCTTGACGAGCAAACAACCACTCAATTAGCATATAAATAGGCCAATTCAAGCATAGAACTTATACGCAGCCTAACGCATGGCCAACCTTTTGAACACTCAC
Organism: Phaonia tiefii; assembly: GCA_963931995.1. NCBI lineage: Eukaryota > Metazoa > Arthropoda > Insecta > Diptera > Muscidae > Phaonia > Phaonia tiefii. Next base: position 205,508,355 of record OZ008370.1, on the reverse strand, counting down.
ACACTCATGTTTGTGTAAATAAGGACTCTCGTTCACTCATACATGAATTCATATAGATATAGAAAACTATCATTTTGTACAAAGGAAGGACATGTGCACACTTGATTGTTTATTTGTATAACATCACACATATCACAACCGAATTCACGTACATATCCACATGAATATCATTTGAGATAGACTCAATGGTGACTTCTTCCTTTCTCGTTCTTATCCTTTTTTCTTTTAATTTTGCCAGACAATATAAAGCTCTGCTTTACTACATTTGTACATATATATACTGTATTACTGTATTTACTGTCACTCCCTTCCAAAACCCCTTTAAGGATTTTCTTTATTAGTCGTGCTACAATAGGCAATTGTCTATTACAGGGATGGGCAAAGCTAAATTAACCATGGTAGGATTAGGATGTTCATTTTCTTGTTCGGCTGATAAATTAATGCGGCTTAAGTCGTTGTGAGACCATCAGGTCTGAGCAAATGCAATGTTAACAAAAACGGATGCGTATCCTTTTCGACTCCGTTCAGTCAAAGCACAAAATCGCGAATCAGTGAAATTCCGATTTCACGGATCCTTTTCGAACCCGTTACGTGTCTGTAAAAACAAAAAAAAACGAATCAGTGAAATTGTGATCTAGCGGATCAGTTTCGAACCAGTTACTAGTCCGTAAAAACATGGAAAAGCAAAATACTAGTTTGGGGAAGCAAATTTGAAACTGCAATCATTTCATGACCACCTTTAGCACTCAACTTTTGGCGCAGATTCATATCTGAGTTACTAAAACACAAAAACTGAAACAAAAATTGGTTGACACCGAAAGTAGCTAAAGTGCACAAAACCGGATTCGAATCCGTTTCGACCCCGCTACGAGTCCGTAATAGCACGAAAACGAGATGGAAGCTGTTGAACCCATTTCCACCCCGTTACGGTCCGTAAAAAACATAAAAATTTTAATCAGTGAAATTTCGATTTGCCCGATCCTGTTACGAGTCCGTTCAAACAAACAAAAGCGAATCAGCGAATTACGAATTACAAATTACGAAATAGAATTACGATTTAGCGGATCCGATTAGAACATATTACGAGCCCGTAAAAACATGAAATAGATAAATTCGAGTTTGGGGAAGCAAATTTGAAATTGCAATTATCTCGTGAGGAAACCAATCTCGAATTTTAGTCAATGTATGCTTTCCCCACGCCGCACTGTGCTTTGTCCCAGTACATCGATGGTACCAAAATAGAAGGACTCGTAGAGTCCGCGTGATTTAAGGTGGTTCTCGACGTGAAGTCCTTAACCACAGGTGAGCACCGCCCCACCAAGAACATGTTTGATACGACTATATTTATACGCCACGCCAACTTATCAAAAAATAGCATTTCATCAATATTGACCACGCCCCTCCCCCACCGCCCATAAAAACCGAAATTATTATTATTATTATTCTACGCAGAAACCAAAAGTGTTTTCAAAACACTTCTCCAATAGCAGCAGATAGGGACTTGTTCTTATTTTTCCCTGGTAGATAAATGTACAAACTGTAAAAAACAAAAATAATAAAAGAAACCTCATATTTAGTATTATTTTTTTAAGTTTCATGAAACTTTTATAATTTTTGCGTATCAAATAAAATATTTATGCTTTTTGAAGCCGCAAAACAGTATGATTTTATATATTTTTTTAAGTAATATTTTTTAATTATTATTTATATAAAGCACCAATAAAACCGGCAAAACTTTAGTCAACTACGTGAAACTGCTCGAAACAAGATTGTGTTAAATCACGAAAAAGACCGAAAGACTTTCGTTATTTGTTGGATCGATGGGGACCTATTCCTTTTTGCATCTGTAAGACAAATGTATAGACTGCCGTAACACCCTATCGGATAAACAGATTTAAACTAAAATTTTCCATGTATAAGACTTTTAATGCGGAAAATTCTATGCCTAAATTGAAGGAAAACGGACAACGAAATCCGGTACCTCCCATACAAATTGTAAAAATCTGGAAAATTTGTCGTTTCTAGTTGTTTGTATGCAAACATAACGTCTGTTTGGAGCTTGCCTATTAATTTGCGGCCAGCTCCAAACACACTTGCGTCCAAATAATTTTTTTTTGCTATTCAATATTACATGTTTGAGACACAATGATTAATATGTTATACCACATGTGTTTGCGTACCAGATATATCTATGTTTCTTTGCCGAGTTTGTGGCGCTCTTTATGCTCACTTGAGAGCAAGAGAAATAAAGAAGGACAACGAGAGAGTCTATCTCGTAGGTGTGTATCAAGGACTTTAGCATTATTCTCTCCGACAGTGATTCATAAATATTCCTGAATGTGCGTGTAAGTTGAAGAAGTCACTGACTCTTATTTTGGCTGATTTATTACATTTCAGTTTCAGTCGGCAATGGTTCATCGGACAGAGGATATCAAAAGCGCTTGATATTTGCAAATATTTATTAACTAATTATTAACTAATTTATTAACTAATTAAAGTAAATATAATCTCCTACAAAATAATTCATATTTGACTAACAAGTAAAAGAGTAATTTTAAGCACTTTTTAAAAAGCTTAAATATAAAAGAAGCGGCCCAAAGCGGAGAAAATTTTGCATTTTTCTGATAGATTAAAGTTTAAATTAATTTATCCTGAAAAAATATTTCACCGAATTTTATGATGTTTTTTTCTTTTTTGCCATCAAAAAATGAGAATTTTTCAAATATTCATCTCGAAAAATAAATTTTTAAAAATCAATTAAATTTTTTTTAAGATTCATATGAAATAAAATAAAAACAAAATTTGCACCGCTTCTTACCTATCCAAACAATAGAACATAATTTAATTTCAAATGTATTTTTGAACAATATTTTCCTTCAACTACTAACGAACGAAATTAAAACATCAAATTATTTAGCATACAAATCGCTCACTTTGAATTGCTCTGGGGGACAAAAAATCTATTTATATGAAAAAATTGTTGCCTGTAAAGTCGGTTTTACGGGCGAAGATTTTACGTGACAACGTCTTTTTCTCGGTAGAATATTTATTGATATGAATATAATTAAATTGCACAATAGGAGTGCAATGAACTCACTTACCCAATGAGTGTTAGAACTCACGGGCGATGTTTTAACATTTATTGAAACTTATGGTTTAGGAAAATAGAAGTAATTTCAACACCATCTAGGTACCTGTGCGATTTCTATGAACACATTATCAAATGTGACATTATAAACAATAAACATATCCTTTATTATAAAATATAAACATTTCTTTTATTATAAAAAATAAACATTTCTTTTATTAAAAACAAAAGAAAATAATTTACTAACCAAAAAGTATTTCAATTCATCATATTCGCATATCGTTTTTAAAGCCGACCGCAGCTCTCTGTTTCGTTTTGGCTACCTAATTCATATGAAAATTTCTACACACAAACATACACTACACATATCATAAAGCCAAAAAACAAAAAACAAAAAAAAACAAAAAATAATACCTTATCCAATGCAGACTGATCTAAATCAATATTCATACACACGCACATATATACGCACATACATACTTGCTCAGTCGTCATATATATGATGTGCCAAAAAACAAAAACACTCACACCACCGACCAACAGCCACTAGAAGCCAGCAAAGCAAATCGTTTCTGGCACACAAGTAAACACACACATCCGCACACACAGAATTATTTATTGAGTGGGAGAGAGACGCAAGGCATTCGGCGGGCCTCTCTCTCGTTCGGTGACTCATCGTAACGTTACCGGGCGTTACACTTTTTCATAAGTGACTCCCAGCCGCAACCTAATTTAAGACGTTGTCACGTCAAAAATCTGTGTTGATTTAGCTACGCTATTACCTTTAAAACGATACCAAAAAAATGCAATTCCAACCAAGTCGGATTTCTGATTTTTGTTCATTTTTCTGATTTTGTTCCACCTCTCACCTTTTGCCACCAGATATTTTTGCCTAAAATTTGAGTTACTAAAACACAAAAATCTGAAACAAAAATATTATTTAAAATAAGAACCAACCCGAAGCGGGCTCGGATATAAAGTTCGATGCGACCTCGAGGCGAATCCGAAAAAAAAAAAACAATCCGCTTTTGGGAGAGGAATTTCATACGCAAATGTACTTGTTATATTTCTGCAACTGATTTCCGTTTCGGATAAAATTGACGAAGAATCGAGTCCGTCTAGAATTCGAAACGGATTCATATGGCACAATGGGTTAGAACGAATTCGTTTCGAATCCGCAAAAATTGATAAAAGTTAATCCGTCTCGAATCCATTTTATTTAAAAAAAAAACCCCAACACGAAACGGATTGAATATGAAGTCCGTTGTGAATTCGAGGCGGATCAGAAAAAGTACAAAACCCGGGCAGCTTTTTCGGGAGGATTTCATATGCAAACCGTTACGTGTCCGAAACTGATATCCGTTGTATGCAACTATTTGAATAACATCGAGAAATATGGAAAAAAAAATATGACAAGGCGCACTAAAATAGCAATAGCAGAGTTGCCTACAATTCTTCCACGTTGGCCGCAAAAATGTGTACTGTACGTCGTATTATTTTAAACGCATTTCCATTCATTTCTCGTCCTAAATTGCAAACAAAAACTATCACTTAATGCGAAACGTAAAGCTCAACGCCTCCAATTTGCTAAGGCTACAATGAGAGACAAATAGACGAAAGTGGGGATTTCCGTTGGGAAAAAAAATCACTATCGATAGATCAGATGGATACAACTACTATTTGCACGATTTAAGAAAACAGCAATAAAGTTTACAACAAATGCACGACAGAGAAGGAGGAGTTATGATATGGAGTGCCATGTTCTGCTACGGCACCATTGATTTGGTCTTTGAAACCAAACAAATTACTGGAGCATCGTATAAAAGGATCTTATAAGCCGCTTTCCTCAATTAAACAATTTTTTTGGACCCATAGCATGGATTTATGCTGCCAGAGCTGTAAAACATTGGATTCATGAACAAAATTTGGAGCTTTTGCATTAGTCCCCATATTCACCCGATCAAAATTTCTAAAATATCTGAGGGTGGCTTGAACGAAAAGTATATGAAGACGGAAGTTTGAATTTTATCCAAAAGCAGCTGGTAACGATTTTTAAAAAATTTTGGAAATATTTGTAAAAATTAAAGTGCAGGAAAATTGTTTGGAGTATTAGACCGGCCGCACATTGGATATGAATGAATTAGTATCGTACGTAAATGTACGATTCAGATCGTACGAATTGAGTGCGCGCATTGAATATTTTTTTTTTCGATCATAGGCATCCGTAGGTGGAACCGTTTTTCGGAACATATGGGTCCAAAATAAATTTGCCACGTTTATCGTGTTTCTATTTTTTTCTCCAATCAAGGATTTTTAAAAGATTTTTTAGAATGGGGCCGGGCATGTTCATTTTGGCCCAAAGTCAAAATCCATTTTAATTGCACGAAAGATTATAAAAATCCCAACAAGTTGCGATTGCTTTCGGACATCTGAAGTACAAGCACACGTATACGTACGAATAACTTGTACACGGTGTGCGAACTCGCCATGACACTCTAATGTTGGGATCGTTAGTGCGTGTGTATAGTAGACATCTGCACAAGACATCTTGAATAGTCATTCAAGTCCTTTGTTTTTTTTTTCAACAAATGTACTGTAGCAAAGTTCTGGGAACCTAATACTTCAGTGTTCTGAAAAAAAACATTATTGTACGAGTGTGAAGCTGTAGAGCAGAAAATGATAAAACTACTACTTCTACTTCGCATCACATGGTATTGTGTTTTTGTATCCGCCCACATTCACACATACACGAATGCTTTATCAACGGTACACCGAAGTATGTACTTTGTTGTCGCAACTTACAGTACATGGCTTGAAAAATGAGTGACCATTCAAGATGGCTTGTGCAGATATCTAGTGCATATGTGTTCGCACGGCTCAAATTAGTACGAAAACGCGTACAATATTTTACTATACTCGAAAAGGCGGACAATAGAAAACAATCTAATTTTATAAATAAATGTAACAAAATTTACACATTTGTCAAGATTGTGAACATTATATAGATTAGTTCTCATAAAACGATTGGTCAGATATCGGAATATGTATATACAAACTTTTCACATATATTCTTAATGCCCATTAAATATAACATATTTTATTCACAAGTCTTCTTAATATTTGTCTTATTAATAACACTGTGATAGTCGAAAAAATGAACTTCGATGAATCCTTTTCGAACTATTAGGGGGGAGTCCCCTGAGTGCGAAAGTACATTTGGAAGTGTCAGATTGGCTCCAGTTTTTGGGAAATCGGTATATATGGATATAGCTAAGTCTGCGCTATTTAAACAAATTTTACCGGCCATAGGCCAATTTTTTTTGACCTAAAAGGGCTTAAAAGGATTATTAAAATAGAAAAAACAAATGTTTGCGCTCGGTCCAACTTCTTGAGATATGGGCCTTTAAAGCTTGAGTATATAATTGGCCATATCTCACACATTTATGGTTCGATCTGGTTCCGGTGAATATCATTACAAAGACCATTAAAAACTCTTTAAATCTGCATATAAATATATTATATTTTATTAACGCATTGGGGACAAATTTAAAAAATACGATTTTTTAACCTCACTTTTTTGCTAAAAATCTGATTTTCTCTAAAAACACCCCTAGTAAACCTATTTTCTACCTCGACTCAGGTTGAAAAAATTAAAGTTTTTTTACTTTTTTCCAAAATTTTATTTATTTTCCTAGCATAGGCCTCAAGTTAAGCTTCAAAATCAAAATATTGGACTTTTATATATTTTTTTCGTTTTTTTTTAAGTTAATTAATTCAAAGAAATGAATTAATCATTTTTTCTTGTATTTCAAACTTTGAAAATAAATATCTCCGGTCTTAGAAGGGTTTATGCAAAGTATTATACCTTAAAACAAAGCCTGAGGTGTTGCCTACAACCTGAGTCGAGGTAGAAAATAGGTTTACTAGGGCTGTTTTTTGAGAAAATCAGATTTTTACCAAAAAAGTGAGGTTAAAAAAATTGTATTTTTTAAATTTGTCCCCAATGGGTTAATAGAATGTAATATATTTATATGCAGATTTAAAGAGTTTTTAATGGTCTTTGTAATGATATTCACCGGAACCAGATCGAACCATAAATGTGTGAGATATGGCCAATTATATACTCAAGCTTTAAAGGCCCATATCTCAAGAAGTTGGACCGAGCGCAAACATTTGTTTTTTCTATTTTAATAATCCTTTTAAGCCCTTTTAGGTCAAAAAAAATTGGCCTATGGCCGGTAAAATTTGTTTAAATAGCGCAGACTTAGCTATATCCATATATACCGATTTCCCAAAAACTGGAGCCAATCTGACACTTCCAAATGTACTTTCGCACTCAGGGGACTCCCCCCTAATAGTTCGAAAAGGATTCATCGAAGTTCATTTTTTTTCGGGTCAAAAACTATCACAGTGTAATCAGAAAAAAATTATAAACTAACAATGATTACACTGTGCAGCAGTGGGTCTTTATAGACGAAAATTTTAAAAAATTTAATATTTCTGAATTGGTACAATCAGTTTGGAAGCCAAAATGTCATTTTTGTTCATTAGTGTATTTGATAATATTATTAAGTATATTAAGCACTACAACTTTGTACAAGATATCAATTTGTAATTTGTTTAATATTGAATATATATAGGTGAATATTTAAAGAATATGATTAAACGCAGCATTTCTACACCAATTATGGAGCTATAAATATAATTTTTGTTGATTAGTGTGTTCAGAAAAGTTATCAAGAAATTTACATGCTACAATTCTTTTGAAGACAGCTCCCGCAATTAGGCAAGAAATGTCAAAACATATAAAATATGTGCAAATTTTTCATGATGTTTCGGAAATAATCGATTAACAGTGTCCTTTTCATTAGAAATGTATTTGAGGCAATTATGAAATAGGAAAATAGCTACAATATTGTCGAAGATTGTCGTCCAATATTTCAAGCTGTTTAGGATTTATTGAAGTATCTTCGGAAATAGGGCCTTACGTATAGGAGCAAAACCAAGCGGGGTTTTGTGATACCACGTCCAAGTACATACTTATATAATTTTTTGGTTTGGTTGAGGCCCGAAACAAATTCCTTTCATTTGTGTCACAGTGTTATCCACAAAATGTCAACCACGAAAAATGTGCTCAGAAATTATATTGTGCGTGAACTTGTGTTTCAAAATTTCTTACTTCCGTGAGTGTAGCCCCAAACTGTAGACTACTTTCACATTCACCTAATTATTCAACATCTTCCCTTGACTAAATTAAGAACGTAACTATGATTTTTGTTAAAATATGTATTCCTTGAGTTCATTTATACATAGAAATGTACTAAAATCTTACAGAAAGTAACGGGTCCGCCAAATAACTTTTTTTTTTTTGAAAAAGCTGTAAAAAAAAACTTCTGAATATTTTCTCAAATTTCTTTTTTTTATTTGAAAGTACAATCCCTCCGGTTAATAATGGAAAATAATTTCATTCAAATGCTGGCCATGCAGTAGCCTACACGATCGGTCCAATTTTTAAGCCCATTATCGATTGTGTGCAGCTGTATTTCACCAATGGCTTGATGTTGATGGCGCTTCACGCACACTTTCTGCCACAGCAGCAACATTCTCGGGTGTACGTACTATTTTTGGCTTTTCACGCTGTGGTTTATCGATGAGGATGCCAGTTTCTTTCACTTTTTTCACAAGATAACGAACATACGGAGCTGACGGTGCTTCTCTTCTTCCAAAATCCGTACGCAATTTTCGCACACATTCTGCAACATTACCATGATTTTCAAAGTAATGTCGCAATATTTCCCAGCGTTGTTCAAGCGTATACACAACCATATTCGTTCAGCGGAAGGATACAACTAATTATCTGTCAAATCAGACATGAGCTAAGTGTTACCATTCACGAAATAAGCACTAGTTGAAAAAAAAAACGTTAGATGGCGGACCCTTTACTTGGTTTGCTTATTATGTGTGATGTCAAAAGTGGCAAGTGAAGTGAATGTGACTTGTGCGATTAGACCGTTATACATCTGCCCATCACTACTATGATATGAATGAATAAATTGATTTATTGCAGCCTTAAAGTATGCCATAGTATTACTTAGTAAGTTGGAAAAATTAAATGTATTAGGCTTGCCAAGCAAACAAGTATACGCGGATACGCGGAATTTAAAGTGAGAACAATTTCCAATGGCACCATAAATGTATTAACAGAATAAATGAATTCCAAGTGGACTTAAGCTCATGAATTCCAAGTGGATTTAAGCTCAGCACATTTAAATAGTACTTTTCCAAACAACCACTTCACAGTGGGGTATTATTTCTCGAAAAAATTTGTTTTTCCGATTCTAAACGTTTGGTTCGATAAATATGAAATCATAGGCTAGGCTGAGGTGTTGTGCTATAGAAATTGGCTTATTGGTTTCTATTTGGGGCAAATTAATTTTAAAAAAATTTTAAACTTAACCTTATTTATGGGGATTTTAGATTTTATTTTTGGGATTCCAGCATTGTGTACTAAACGAATTTTTAAAAATTTCCATAGCTTTGAATCTGCATTATATGAGAACGCTAACTGTCAAATTTGGTTGTTACATATTTTTGTATTACTCAAAAATTAATTAGTTCCGAAAATAACCACGTTCTATCAAATTTTTAACTTAATATCAATTTGGGATTTATTGTTATATTTTTGACTAGACAAAATACCAGTGGTACCAAATATTAAAATGTACACAACTACTTCTCAGGTGCACGTAAACCTCAATTCATCAAGCATTTCTCTCTTTTTTTTTTTGTATTTTCTAAAAAATCCCGCAAACCGATCGCAGTTAATACGTGCTGTACAATCGGAATGAAATCTAATGATATAAGAAAAATGCTTGATGTAGTGAGGTTTAAAGATCATCTGAGACTTGCCATGAATCATAAAGATACACTTTACAGTCTGTTTGAAAACTATATATTCATTAGAGTGGGGTTGTGTTTAAATAATTCATTACAAATCGAAAGATAGAAAATTGGACCAGTAAATTTACCTATTTATATAATTTTTTTTAATATTTTGTCTTCATTTTGTTACGAATTTTCTAATCGTCCTTATTACAGCTGCTTTATCTACCGTTAATAAAACAAGGCTTTTTTCACACTACGATAAATACACGCTGAAAAATAATCGCCCCAGCAACATATTGCAGGAAACATGTACATGTTGGCAAGCATTGTTTTCATGAATTGAAGATTTGTTGCCTTGTTGTCTCTTTGTTATCTGCCTCGTTTTTATTTTTAGCATAAAAAAACAACATAAATTATGGGCTATTAATCATTGTGTCTCAAACATGTTACATTGAATAGCAAACACAATGTGTTTGAGTACAAGTATAGTATATTTGCGACAATTTACAAACACGTTATATTTGTATCCAAACAACAACAACAAACAGATTTTTCAGTGTGCATAACCCTCTAATGCTTAAAAGTGCCTTCAAAAAAAGACACACTGATAGCAAAAGGAACGACTTGTTTAGTATTGAAGCTTTTTTTACAGTTGCTTACAGACGTAGCAGTATATTAGTAAAAGCTCATAAACGCTCTCTTTTATCAGTTTTTTCCCGCCTTGTGCTAGGCACATGGATTTGCGATAAACTTCATTTATAGTGTTCGAATCATAAAAATTGTTATTTTGACTATCACAACCCAAAATAAATAATGTGTTTCTCAATTCTCATATGATCTTGTAATTAATTGCAATTGTTTTCAACGAAACCCAACATACAGTATTCATTAAAAATGTACTGTATTTTTGGCCCCTAAGCCCCAAGAGTGCCTCAAGGTACTTATTTATATGTTGTCGCATGGAAGGTAAACGATTGTTCATTCTGACTTGCAAAGTATTTTTTTAATAATTTGTTTCTGATTTTTCGACCTTTATTTTAATTATTCTTGACTAATTATTCAAGCTTAAGGTCACTTCCGATTTTATAAAACTTTTTGTTTTTTCTCTTTTTTCTTTGAAATGAGAGGCCCCAATTTACCCAAAAAAAATTAATCTCATAATTTTTACTCATTATTATAGAATCCACCATTAGAGAGATAAGTAAGTACTACGTGACACCAGGTTTGCACCAGTTTCTGCATAATTCTACCATATTCGTTATCTTTCGTTGTCGTTATACTCGTCATAGATAAACAAAAACCATAGATGACTCATTTGCTTAATCACCATTTTCACTAGAGGGCACATGCTGTTTCCGTACGATCATTTTTTACTCGAAAAAGCACTCAAACATCGTTTTTATTTCGATTCTGTTGTTAAAATTTGAAAATAGAATCTAAATAATAGAAAATAATATCGCTTTTGATATTTGTTCACAATACAAAAGGCAAAAAAGCAGGGTTATATAGTTTTTTCAATGGGTTTTGTTTCCAGGGAAATTTGCTCATTTCCACCATAGATGCGCCATTTAAAACATTTCCCTTGACTTTCAAATCCACCACTTATCTTTCATCATCTATGGTTTTTTATTTAGCTATGTACTCGTTATCGTTATATTTAGAACTTATCGAAAACCATAGAAGGTACTGAAGTGAATTCATGATGCTGGTTTAATGAACATGTTTGTTGTTCCAAGACATACTTTTAGGCGCAACATTAAGCGCCCTGTTCTTTGCATTCATTCACAAATGTTAGATCTAATGGCCAGTTTCACAGTTGAAAATTCTCCATTTATATTAACTTTAAATGTCCGATGTTTGTCCTCTAATATGAAAATTTTCTGAGCTTTTAAATTGAGCTTTTAAATGACGAATGTGAAACTCGGCCTAAACCAAATAAATAAAGCCTTCACATTAATATTTCGTTGAATTATTCATTAAGCAAATGTTAACCTTTTAATCGTAACAATATCTTTATATGGACGTATTTATACTTCATCCTTACAATAAAATTTAAATATAATTCCTGTATTTTTGAATTTCTTGAATCCACAATGCAACGTCAAAAAAATGAAAAACATATTTTACCTTTCAAAGCGCAGTTACTGGATTGGGTGACCATATTTTTTAGCGAGATGACACATGGCATTTGACACAAAGTATAAATAGAAATCGGATATAACCCTGGCCAAAAAATATCTTAAATGGAATGAAAGAACACAGAAAATGCGATAAAGGACAAACTATACACAAATATAACATAGAGTATTGACGTATAGAGCAGCCAACTCTCTCAGTAAATTGTCGACTTTTGGTGTGACGGAGGTGGGCGGTTGGATGTTGGAAAGTATTGCTTTAATAATACCAGATAGAGGCAATGGCTCTAACCAACCAACAATATATCAGCAACGTAATTTCGTTTTGTGCGTTAAAATTTCTGTGTAAATACACCACACATACACTCCGGTTCACTTATTTAAAGGCACTAAAAATTCCATATTCAGCAGCCTGTTTCATTTGCAATTTGTAACCGATTGCAGAATTTTGAAATGGAAGTGGAAGCTAGACATCTTGAGATATAAAAAATGACAATAGTGGTTTCTTAACTAAATAACTTTTTTTGAGCAATTTATAAAAAAAAGTCCAAAAATGAGCTATTTTTTTGGTTCACTTTAATAAAGGCACTTTAACTAATTTTAATGAGAAACAATTTTTCTTGTTTTTTCAAAATTTATTTTACATTATTTAAGAACCATTACCAATGGGTACAACACCCCTTGTTTTTAATAACTTCAAATATACGGGTTTTGATTGATTATATTATATAAAGAGATTATATGTAATCCAACGAAATTTGATTCCAAGCAGCCTTAATGGCCTGAATTAGTGACTGCTTGCCATCAAATTGTCTACCTCCTTCATAGACCTTACGAGTTAATCAACCCCAGACATTTTCGATAATGTTTAGATCTGGCGCATAGGGTGGCCAGTCAAGTATATTAACATTTTGGCTTGTAATGCACACCTTTACTACTCTGGCGTTTTGCATAGGGTTGTGGAGTTGTGTCTAGGGCATTATCCTGCTGCAATATCCAAGATATGGGACCAAATAGTTCACTGAACTTCTAAAAAGCCGATTCCAATAACGTTTTATAGCTTGCACCAGTCATTTTTGCAATTTGATATTCAAGATCGATGGTGCCATAGTACGTAATAGCACCCCTCACCATAACGCCGCCCTCTCGGCTGTGATGTCGGTTCAAAAAACCTTTTTCTTTGCGCAGATCATGGAAATAATACTTGTGTAGCCATCAGGCCCATCCAAATTAAACTTCGTGTCATCCGTAAATACAACGGTTCTGCAGTCATTTACACGACCTCTTGGCTACACATCCCATACTATGTAGTCTCTTGCGAATTGAAGCCGCTTTTCCTTACGAGGAGCATTAAGTGTAATAGGTAACTTGTAATTTCAGGTATTTAAGATGACATGGTCGCTTCCACTCCAGCTTGAACTCTTATTTTTGACAAGGATAAGGCAGAATTAGAAGCAATTTTGGTGATTTTTCTTTTCTCGTACGTAGATAAAGACAATGAAACCCTTCCTTTGAAATTTTTGTCCATGCCCCTCGGAGTCCTTGATGTAATTGTCGACAACTGTTGGGCTCCGTCGAATTTTTTTAGCTATTGCGCGGGTAGTATATCCTTCAGAACGGTTAACATCGATTTTAGTTTTTTCCGATAGATTTAAAATTTTTTCTTTTGCCATTTTGACTCGTAAAATGATTAAGATGTAATAGATTGTAATAAACAAACGCTCCCTACAAAGAATCATCGCTTAGTTTAAAAATAATAAAAAAATAATAAATAAAGGGTTTTTCAATAAGAGCGCTACAAAAGTTTTTTTACATAAAACAAAACCGGTTTTAGATACCACTGAAATTCTTTATTCCTGTGAAAGTACGTTCGATGCCATTATGTATGGAACTCGATTTCGTTTGCATGGCCACCACGGGCACGCTTGCAGAAGTCCAGACGCTGAACCCAATTTTCGACGGTTTTCAAGCATGAATCGGCCGATACTGCTGCAATTTCACGTTCGATATTCGTACGAAGTTCATCAATCGTCGCTGGCTTGTTGGCATAGATCATAGACTCGACGTAGCCCCACAGGAAATAATCTAACGGCGTCAAATCGCACGACCGGGCGGCCAATCGTCTGGGCCATTTCGCGAGGTAACACGTTCACCAAACGCATTCACTGTGTGGCTTGTGGCGCCGTCCTGTTGGAACCACATGTCCTCCAAGTCCATCTTATCCAATTGGGGCCAAAAATATTCGGTTATCATTGAACGGTGGCGATTCGCATTCACAGTAATGTGCCGGTCTTGATCATCACGGAAGAAGTACGGCCCAATGACTCCGGCGGCCCATAAACCGCACCAAACCGTAATATTTTCGGGATGCAATGATGACTCGTGGATTACGTGTGGATTGCTGCCTGACCAATAACGCATATTTTGCTTATTGACGAAGCCATTCAGCCAGAAATGAGCCTCATCGCTGAAGATGATTTTCCGATGAAAATCCGAATCATTTTCAAGTTGTTGCTCAGCCCAATTCACGAACATACGACGCTTATGGTGGTCAAGCGGCTTCAGTTCTTGCGTCAATTTGATCTTGTAAGGTTGTAGGCCAAGATCGTTTCGCAAAATTCGCCACAACAACGTCACAGAGATGCCCGACGCTTGAGAACGACGTGTGAGAGACTAATTTGGGCTTTCTTGAACTGAAGCCTCAGCGGCAGCAATATTCTCGACACTACGGGCACTGCTTTGTCTCACTGGCATGGGAACATTTTGTACTGTGCCTGTGGATTCAAACTTTTCCACTAGACGCTCAATTGTTGATCTGGTAGGACAATTATGACGACCATAAATTGGACGTAGCACTCTTAAAGTTGAGGCCACTGACTCCAAATTTCGGTAGTAAATTTTAATAATTTCGACTCGTTGTTGGCTCGTATATCTTTCCATGATGAAATCGCAAACCTTACTGAAGAGAAATGTCAAAAGAGCGGGAAAAATATGGCGTCATTTGCTGTGCCTATCGATTTACTTTTGTAGCGTCTCTGTTGAAAACCCCGTTACTAATAAAAGATATTTAGTTAAGACACCACGATTGTCATGATTTTTTTATATTTCATGTTCTGCAATCGGTTACAAATTGCAAAAGATACAGGCTGCTGAAGATAGAATTTTTAGTGCCTTTAAATAAGTGAACCGGAGTGTATATTCTAACAATAAAATATATCAAAAAAGTTCAAAATACGTTTAAAATTAACAGATTAACAGATTCAACAGATAAAGAGAAGGTAACTACTACTACTTTCTTGTGACAAATAATGGATTCCGATTAATGTCAAAGCCACCGGAAGTCCATCGGTCAAATACTATCTGGTCATTCTTTAAGATTTTACTCCACACGCTGAAAAATCTTTATTTTTTGTTGTTTGGATGCAAATAAAACGTGTTTGTAGCTTGTCGTAAATATAATATGTTTGTGTGTAAACACATTCTGTTTGCTATTCAATATTACATGTTTGAGACACAATGATTATTAGGCTATATTATATGTTTTAGGGACCCAAATGTGGATTTGTTTATTGATAAACAAAACAAAAAATGCATGAAAAGAAGGCTTGCAAACATGTATATGTTCACTGCAGTATGTTACTGGCGTCGTTTTTTTTCAGCGTGCAGACAACACGAGTGAATCCTACCGAAAAGAAAACTCACAAGTTTATATCAACGTATAAATTCTATGGCTATCCTCACCAAAATAGCCAGATGGTGGCAACAGGGAAGGGATCATAATATTAAACATCCAGAATGTACACGCACAGAATTACTTCGTTCCCTATAAACGAAATTTTAGACAACAGAACTTTACTTGAGGAATATTCAAACAATCATTTGCTACAAGTAATGGCGCTTTGGCGGTAGCTCAGGGAGCAGTCAAGTGGTCCAGGTTTAAATCCCCATAGAGTCAAATATATTTATTTTTAATTTAAGTTTTTTTTATTGCATTGGTGGTTTTCCACCCCTAATTAAATTGTTCATATAGTTTGTGTTTATTTAGTTCGACTTGAGGTCAAAAATGAAAATACCAGCGAATGTGGCTGTTTTCAAAATTTATCAAATATTCCCAATATTTCGATTAGC
The DNA here is from genome assembly GCA_963931995.1 of Phaonia tiefii. NCBI lineage: Eukaryota > Metazoa > Arthropoda > Insecta > Diptera > Muscidae > Phaonia > Phaonia tiefii. The sequence goes on along the minus strand of OZ008370.1, from coordinate 205,492,119 downwards.
GCCGCTAATCATCCTCAGGGTTCTAGATACGAAAATTGTTAACATTAGTAACACATTGATCACTAAAACAATTCACACACATGTAATAACATGTATTATAAATCATAAAAAAGAAGAACGTAGACTTACTTAGTCTGCAAGCTTTCTTCAACTAAAGTTGTTCTTCCTGTGTTTGTTTCTTGTGTGTTAATATATTTGAGCGCATCGGGGAATATCTCTTACAATTGAGGCCCTTCTTCGAGGGAACATTAATTATGTGCAGCATTTCGAGAGTCAATCATCGGGAGTGGTAAAATGTCATCGACGTCAAAGTTAGAGGTATTACCCGTCGTGGCACAGTGGACCGCTAATGCGGTTCCCCGCCCCAGAGATCCATACAAAGCTCTTAAACCGATTTGCGGAACGATAGTCGAGTCTTCAGTTTCGTCATTGTAGTGCCGGCGTATACCTTTTGGCATACGTCAGTCGCGTCACCATTGCATTTTATCCCATATACAACATTAGACTCGTCCGTTTTCGCCACCTTAGACTATGTCTGGCTGAATAATCTGCTCAGAGTATTGCACGATTCTAATGCCAACTCAACTCATAACCCATTGTCATAGATATCGGAGTGCGTCAGTCCTCCGCAATATATCCAGGTACATATGTCAGCGATTCGCAAACCATCGGTGGATCCTCGTCATGTCGACCTTTCCCTGTTATCATAAATTCTCGCCAAGACCTATTTCGATTCAGTTAAACCCCCACAGTCCTGGATGGGAAATCATTTTCCCGAGGAACTTTCGCTACTCCATACTCATTCCCGTGTGAAACCCCTTGTGGTCGATAATCAATACCCCATCGACGAAATTTGCCGGTGTGTCAATAACAATACGTCTGGAGTGCCCTGAGTCAAAGTTAACACATCTTCCTGAAGCTGTGGTCTTCCGACACCAATCAAGTTCGAGCAGGTTACCATGTCGAATTACTACCAAGTCCAGGTATGGTAGGTTGTTGTCCGCCTCCAGTACCGTCTCAATTTTATCTGTCATTGTATGTAGCTAGCGTCTTAAATATTCTCTCCACTTATTATGAAGTCGTCCTCATACTTCGAAAAGATTTTGGGCTTCACTTCCAACATCGTCAAAGATTCGTCAAGTAATCAGGTATTACTGGTGAAGCTGGTGAACCCATTAGCATACTCTTTCCGTGCCCATAAAATTCTCCTCAAAACATGCCGTCTTCTCCACGAAAAATTTCAGCAATTCAATGAATAGGCCCTGTGGTTCTTTCGTGAATTCTTCCAGTATACTCCGTTTCCCCAAATCGCACAGTGGTTCAAGGTTCGTATTTAACGCGAATTTATTCAAATTTCTTAGATCTAAGAATTTTGATAAATATCTTTTAGATCCAATATTTAGTAACCAAACTGTATTACAGAGGGTAAGCCTTGTCAATTAAATTAGCATTTTCATTACCTGGCAACACCAAGTTGAACAAAGTACACACGTGTATACCAAATTAGACAGCTACTTTCATTGAGAGATTCCGTTAACTTATTGAAATTTAATTTATTTTTGTCATCGTTCATTGAATTCTGTGTGCTTTAGTTATTATGTCTGCTGGAAAAAACGGTAAGTACATGTTGTTTATTATGAGGTAGGACCTCATTTAAAATGCATAGTGTTTTTGATGAGAAACATAAAAATACGTGGGCCTTCAAAAATATGCAGGTGACTGCAGGCTAAAAATACTATTGTATTAGTCAGCTCATATATTAGTATTCATAATAAAAAGAAAACCGAATCCCAGCGTTACCCCAACATTTTCTATTTAAGGTTTTCAGAAAATACTGCTGGAATATCGTACTTGGAGTTATTTCAAGAATGGCTAAGAATTGTTTAAGGCTGTTATTGAGGCGAATTTTATTAGTATTCAGGTATAAAAACATAATAATAATGCTAGCCTTTTGATGAATTACAGTAGCACCTGTACGAGTATGCAATTCAACGGCAGTAATTCGATTTTTTTTTAAATTTATTTTATTCCTTATTATACAGAAATTCATAATATAGTTACGCCTCAGCGCCAATTGACATTATAGAGGCAAGTTGGCAAATTACAATATCCTAATTATTCGTATATAATTATTAAATTAATTAAAAATAATATAAGTAATTCATATTTTATATCGTATACACTCATACATCAAAAGTTATATCAGAAGCTCATCAACATGTAGCAACAAATGATTTCTTAACGATGATTTGAAAAGTGCAAATCTTTCAATTATCCTTATATGTTGAGACAAGATGTTAAATTCTCTACTTCCAGAATACTCAATTCGTTGTTTAGTTGTTTCAAATTGGCAAAAGGCAACTCTCAAAAGATCATTATTTCGAGTGTTAAATATGTATATATTGGTTTTGTAATAAATGTACCGTATGGTGTCCTATATCATGCAGACATTTGAAAACATAAACTAACAGTTGTAATTTGTGAGACCCATGGATTGGTAAAACACTTGGGAAAACATCGCTATACAAAGATATCGTAGAATATGACATGGGTAAACTAGCTACTGCTTTCAATGCCTTATTTTGCAGTCGCTGAAGTGATCTTAATTCCGTGTTTTTTTATAGCCATACACAATATACAAATAATTACAATGACTTTGAACTAAGGCTTGAAAAATTTAAAATTTTGTATGTTTGTCAAACTTGTTCTCAAAACTTATACAACAATCCAATAGCAGGTGATATTTTAGACTTCAGATATTGTAAATGTTGATCCCAAGAATCTCATTAGTTTTATCTTAGTTGGATTAAGGTAAAGCTTATTGATGCGAGCATACTCCAAAAGCAATGTAGCATCCCGTTCCATATATGGTCTCACGGCGGTTTCATGCATGTACGGATAAAAAATGCTTATATCGTCAGCATATATAAACATCTTTCCAGTTAAGCCAAGATTTTGCAAGTCATTTATATAAATAGAGAACAACAAGGGCCCTAAAACACTACCTTGAGGGACTCCATGTTCAACAACTCTAAACTACTTTGTTGTTGATTAATCTGAACAAATTGCCTTCGATTATGAAGGTAGTGCCTTAGTAGCAAAAGCTCATTTCCCCTAATACGGTAATACTGAAGCTTTTTATCTAAAATTGTATGATCAATGAGATCTAATGCTTTAGATAAATCATAAAAAACTCCTGCGACAGATCTGTGCCCGTCTTCTAACCCCTTGCATATATAATTTTGAACATTTACAATAGCCTCCTCAGTGCCACAACCCTTTCGAAAACCATATTGAAAATTATTCAGAATATTATTTTCCTGAAAATATTTAAAAAGTTGAACATGTAGAATTTTTTCAAAAATTTTGTCAATAATGGGTAGTACCGAAATTGGTCGAAATTGATCAACCGTTGTTGACTTACTAACTTACTAACTATTGTTGGCTTGCTAAATATTGTGTTGTATGGGATGTTTGGGACATAACTCAGGCAAATGAACTCCGATTAGTACAACTAATACCAAAATGCGAAAGAGCATTTTATCGATTTTTTAGCTACGTACCTACTTTTTTTAAGTTATTTAGGAAAAAATAGTTATTCACGTTAAAAATCAGAACTAAAAAATCAGAATTTTTTCAATAAATTAATATTATCTTGTTTGTGTGCAATCGGGCGACGAAATTGAGAAACAGATCAGCCTTTTCAACTGTGTACCATATTCATTGAACGCTTTTGAAGCAGAGAATTTCTGTTGGTCCAAATTCAACATTTTTTACAATGACGATATTTTTTCAAATAGCTACTACTTCCGACCAGTAATTAGCATAAACAAATCTTAGCCGCTGTATTAAGTAAAACTAATCACTCTTTATAAAAAATAAAAATTGTGTGCAATATCTCTAAGACTGAATGAGATACACTGCAATAAATTCGAAAAAAGATATAAAATTTTGCAATTCTCAAAATTCGAAAATAGCGAATATCTGTAATGCGAAAAAATTTAAATTTTTTGTACGCATTATGAACAATTATATCAAAATATGTAAAAAAAAACATAAAAAACAAAAATAAAAGTTTTTGTTTTCTTGCAAATTGTAAAAAGCTAAAAGTAGGCAACTTTGGAAATTTTTCTGAAATATACCCGACCGTGAGATTTTCAATGTTGATATACGACCATATTCACTGGCTCCTGGCCTACAGTCGGTTTTTTGCAGAACTTAGAAATCAAAACAAATTAATTTATACGGATGGAAATCGATTCTGAACCACTGTGCGTCGTAGTAATGACCAAATGCAGCGGTATACTTGTAAACAGGGGCATTACGTCCAATGAGACGAATATACCGTCCTCATCTATGCCGACATTGTCACTTCATGACTCAAAATTAATCGCAACGTTATACTTGGGGCCCTTCATCAAATTATTAAGTATATTGACCATAGATTTACAAAGTCCATAGGCTGGTAAATTAATTGCCGAGAAAATTGGTCCAGGGGGTTCCCATCCTCGTGGATATCAAAGACGTGTGGCAACCATGTGAGACAGTTCAACAAAGACGATCAAGATCAAGAAGTAGATGACCAGAAGATGTTTCAAGAAGTACATGACCAGAAGATGTACGCAATTTGGCAACCCTTGTAAAAGAAAACCAAAAAGTGGTAACAATTCACTTAAAAGCATTTTGGCAGAATAGGCGAAAGATGAAGACGTTTGGATAAATATCTCATCTTCGCTTTGTAAGGCGCCTAGCCCTTTAACTTGGGTGAGGTGAATTAAAAGCAGTAGTTTCTTTAATTTCAAATACAAATTTATGTTAGCGCTTACATTTTCTTTGCAATGGTATTGAAACGAGGCACAATGATTGTTAGGCCGCGCATGTAGTCACCGAGCTGTCGTAGATTGGAAATTGCTAGTTCGTTTCTGATGAAAGAAAAGAGAAGCAATTCAAGCGAGAACACGAAGCAGTTCAAGAGTGTATAAAAATAAAATGTGTATAAATTTGTTAAACACATGCTCACAAACGTTTTCTATGATTGCCGCAAAAGTAAATTATAATAATTTTGGGATACAGTAAGTAACGTTTACAACAATACAAACGAATACTACGAAAAAGTTTTTACTTGGAGGGAACGTTTTAGCACTAGAGTTGAATCCAGGCACAATGATTGCAAGCCCTCACATCTATTGACCGAACTATCATACGCATTGATCGAAGACGAACAATATCTTCAACTTGGGACGCTCTTTGATCGTTTCTGTTGAAAGAAGAATGAAATAATTCAAGAGAAAAAACGGAGCAGTTCAAGATAGAAATATATGCCGGTGTGTGTGTATACAACAGTTTAACCCATGCTCACAAACGTTTTATATGGTTGCCGTAAAGGTAAATTATATAAGAAAATATTTTGGGGAAACAACTTCTACGAAAAGCGTTTTTATTTTGGGGGAAAGTTTTAGCTGTTTCGGTCAATGGTGACGTTGAACAAAAATATGTTTGTGGCAAACAACCTGCAAACGTTTTTCGCAATGTACGATAAGTTCTTACTTCACGCTTTCAAGGTCTGAAGTGAAAAATGCTTGGTTTTTTGTTGGAATAATAGATGATAATTTAGGAAAGCACACAGTACAGTTCATCATCAGATGCCTACTCACTGTACCTGGATTGGTACCACTGGCTCGATTATCAGTCGTATATATACAATTTTATATGTAATTTGCATATGTAAATTGGTATGAATTGGTTTTCCCCTTTACGTTTATTTTCCTAATACAAGGTGGCGCAAAAGTAATCCTCCTATCAGAAAATGCCATAAATTTTGCGATTTGCCCCTAATGTCAGTTCTGTTTTGGCATTTGTGTAGTAAACACATGCGAAATACACGTTAATAAACAATGTTACGCTACACTGCTCCAGAACGCGGAATATTGCTGACTATTTATTTGACCAATAATCGGTCGGTGACTTTGGCACAACGTGAATTTAGTCGCAGATTTCCTGGCCGTCCAAGGCCTACTGGTGAAACACTGCGACGTTTAGCCGCTCGCCTCGAAGAGACTGGCACAACACGAGATGCTGCGAGACGTGGCAGACCCCGGAGTAGCCGTTCTGCAGAGAATATTGCTGCTGTAGCCGAGGATGTCATGGAAGCGCCGTCGACATCGACCAGACGACGTGCCACGCTACAGAGCAATGATCAACGAGTTCTTTTTGCCGCAACTTGATGAATTGGGATTGGAAAACATGTGGTTCCAACAGGACGGTGCAACGGCACACACTGCACGTGCCACAACCGATATGCTGAAGGATGCATTTCCCAGGCGCCTAATCTCCCGTTTTGGGGATTTGCACTGGCCAGCAAGATCGCCTGATTTGACCGCTCCAGACTTCTTTTTGTGGGGCTTTTTGAAGCCGCGGATTTATGTCAACAAGCCTCAGACTCTTGCAGCTCTTAAAGACAATATCCGTCAAGAATGTGAGGACCTATCGCCGGAAGTTTTGGCCAAAGTGATGGAAAATGCCATAAAAAGGGCTCAAATGACAATCAACTGTGGCCGCGGCCATTTACATGACATCATATTCTCGACTTGATGTAAAAAAAATTAAAAGACCAAATAAAAATAATTCACAAGAAGAATCAAAGTTTTTAATTTTTTTTTTAAATTACAGCCAAAAAACATCGGAAGTTTACTTTTGCGCCACCTTGTAGTTCTGGACATGTGATCTCAGATATTTTTCGGCAGATCACCGCTTAGGTATTTAAGCCGGACTTGACCAACACCCTAGCTCAGAGTTGAGGATCTAATTTAATGGCAGTATTACAGAAATCAAGTGCGTATATCTCACAAACAGCAACATATTTTGATTTAATGTTGAGCATGTGGTATTTTAGAAATGTCTTCTAATATTGGTCACCTCGGTCTGAAAGCTCTTCTCTGCCACCTAAATTAGATGATGCACACATACAAACTTCCAACTTGATATCAATTTACTAAAGTATACGAATATCCTACAAGTACGGATGAATGTCTGAAACAGATCCTTTTTCCTCATATTGATGTGGCTATATTTAGTTTTCATACGACTACTCGACGAACATTTCCATTTTATTGAGGGGTCAATATATGGGCATTATCAACACCAACAATGTCGCCATAGGAATCATCATCATTGACAACATCATCATCATCATCATCATTGACATCCTCATCAACAAAGTCTATCTACAACACCACCAACACACAAATTATAGTCAAAAGGGAAAAACATTTCTCCTAAATTGCCATCAACAGCAGCAACATACTCAGCATTTACAATGACAGGATATGAAAAGGACATAAAACGGATGCAGTAGGAATGAAGGGGTGCTTGGTTAAGAGAAAATCGTCGACGACAGTAAAAATCACTGTCCTTATTGACCGTCACATGTTGTGTTGATAATGTTACCGTTACTGATTCAATTGCATTTGCTATTTCTTGCTATCATTGTTATGTTTTTGATGAGTCTATGTCCAGTATGATTACATTTTTATTTGTCGCCTTAGATGTTGCAAGGATATTATACACTGTGAAACGAAGTGATGTGAAAAAGGAGATCGCATATTATCATTGGAATCACTGTATTTAAAGTACTTGAAATGCAGGCATTTCATAAAGAGTTAAAAACTTTCAGAAAAACACCGTTAAACAAAATGTTGGTCACGGAAACCGATTGAATTTAAAGGAATTAAAAAAATTGTCACTAATACGTTGGTGAAATTTTTTAAAGCCATTTTGTAACCACACGCATAGAAAAAAAACGTTTATTCGTCGGTTGCCGCAACAGTACATTGATTGATTTGTATTAATTTATTAATCGCAACCGTTCATCTATTTCTCCCAAATAAACTCATATATCGCAAATGTGTATCATGTCGTTGCAAACGAGTCCTCGTTTGCGTCAAACACGTACAAAATTACATTTGCCGCAAATTTAAAAAACGTTAGGGATAACTGAAATTTGCCATTTTTCTAAAGGGAGCACAGATTACGAAGAACGTAAATTTCTCTCATTCTGTCCACGTATACACAGTCTCTATTCACACATTTGGCATACAGACACACGCACACACTTAAAAGTGATCACACACAATTAATTAAGTTTGTATTTCTCACAACTCGTTTACTGCAAACGTTTTTTAGTCCTCGCGAACGATTTTTTTTTTAATTTGGAGTAACTGCAACTCGGTTTCTGCAACCGAAAGAACAGTTGGTGGAACCGTTTTTCGTTTCTCGCAAACGTTTTTTCAGCTTATATTTATCATAACCCGTTTACTGCAAACATTTTTCGGTTCTCCCAAACTAAAAAGCATGTATGGCTTAACAGAAGTTCGTTTCTCCCAACACAGTTCCCAAACGAACTTGAGTTATCTGAGATTTCGTTTGGGAGGAACGACTCTATTCTTTGCGAGCAGCGATGTCTGTGAAAAGATCACATTCTGCTACCATATCAACATCTAAACAAAAAGCTACAGTAAATACGAACAGTAAAAGGCACATGCTACTTTAATTAACGGATGATTCTCAAATCTGGAGAAGGAACATGGAAATAACAACAAAACTAAGTTAATTGATTCTGCTCGGAAAACTTTACAAAGTAGTTACTTCATAAAGAAGAAAGATGTTGGTACGATGGCTTCTGTACACGAGCAAGCGGCTTCAATCTCAGATTGGAATACAGTTCAAGTCATTTGATGAAGGCCACCGAGTGTAGTTAGGGCCATCCACACTTTCGAGTAAAGTTCAAACAACAAACAACGTAAACCTTTAAAATTTTAAACCGGAGGAAACTAGACTTTTCCCCCAGGGTGCCCGAAAATCTAAACAAGCGAAGCACCCCTCATCCATTTCCCTGGTATATATAATGTGGGCCTAGTCTTTTAGTCCTACTATGTTATCTGGTTCTCAGTGGATAAGATTTTGGAACAAAGTTCTTTATCGCATGTTGCGGGATGGGGGCTAAATGAGAAAAATTAAACAACATTGTTTTAACACTATTAGAATACGAGTACAACCCATTGTTATCAACCATATTGTTTACTTTTGCTTTGGGTTGTGTCTAGATTAACTAGATGTCTCACATATGTTGGAAAATTTCTTGTTTAAGGGGAAGTTATCTAGGTGGAGCCTGTAACAAATATTTAGTATATATTGCAGTTTTGAACCCAATAAAAAGTAAATTTAGAAAAACCAAAGTAAAAGAAGTTTAAAAAAGTAAATTTTCTTAAATAAGTGCCTTTTCATAAAAAAAGTAAATTTTCTCAAAAAAAAAATACGTATTCATATTCTTAAACAAAGTACATTTTATTAAAAAAATACCTTATCTTAAAAAAGTACCTTGGCTTAAAATAAGTACATTTTCTTACAAAAGTTACCTTTCCTTAAAAAAAATAATTTTTTTAAATAAGTACCTTTTCTTCAAAAAGTAAATTTTCTACAACAAATTGCCTTTTCTTAAAAAACTGCCTTTTCTTTAAAGAGTACCTTTTTGTGAAACAAAATAACTTTTATTGAGATAAGTGCCTACTCTTAAAAATGCACCTAGTCTTGAAAAAATGACCAATTCCAAAAAAAAATTCTTTAAAAAACATTTTCTTCAAAAGAATACCTTCTCTTAAAATAAATACCGTTTCTTACAAAAATTCCTTTTCTTAAAAGTACCTTTCCTTAAAATTAAAATAATACCTTTCTTTTCTTGAAATAAGTAACCTTTCTGAAAATACGTTAATTTTCTTAAAAAATAGCCTTTTCCTAAAAAGGCCCTATTCTTAAAAAAGTACTGCTTAGTAAAAAAAATCATATTCTTATGGCTCTTTCTTACAGAACGTACTTGTTCTTAAAAATAGTACATTTTCTTAAAAAACATTAGCTTTTACTAACAAAAGTACCTCTATTTAAAAAAGGACCTTTCCTTACTTACTTTCAGAAAGGCTAGTCATCTCAAGAAAAGAAAAGGTATTATTTTATTTTTAAGAAAATGTACTTTTAACAAAATAAAGTTTTGTACGAAAAGGTATTTTTTTTAAGAGAAGGTATTTTTTAAGAAAGGTTTTTTTTTAAGAAATTTGATTTTTTTTTGAATTGGTCCGTTTCTCAAGAATGGGTAAATTTTTAAGAATAGGTACTTATCTCAAATGCAATTTGTTGTAAGAAAGTTTAATTTTTTAAGAAAATGTACTTATTTGAAAAATAATACTTATTTTAAGAAAAGCTACTTTTTGTAAGAAAATGTACTTTTTTAAGCAAATGTACTTCTTTAAGATAAGGTATGTTTTTTAAAGAAATGTACATTTTTTTGAGAAAATTTACTTTTTTTAGGAAAAGGCACTTATTTAAGAATATGTTCTTTTTACACTTCCTTTCACTTTGGCTTTTCTAAATTTACTTTTTATTGGGTTCAAAACTACAATATTTACTAAATATTGGTTACAGGCTCCACCTAGAAAACTTCCCATTAAACAAGATATTTCACAACATATGTTGTTAGTCTAGACACAAACCTAAGCAAAAGTACTTAATATAGTTGATAATACTGGGTTGTAGCGTAATAGTGTCAAAAAAAGTTGTTTAATTTTTTTTAATAATTTTTTAATTTTTATATAGCCTCCATCCGGCAATGAGCGATAAGTAACTTCGTTCCAAAACATAACAAGAAATGTCAAAAATACGTTTAAATTTCACAGTTTTTCATCAAAACGACATGAACAATTTAAGTAAAAAAATTTCTGTAATTCCACCTGGTGTAAATCAATTTACACCAAATAACTATATCGCACCGGCCGCACCAGGAATAGTGTAAAAAGAAGTACAGGATGAGAAGAATGGCAGCTGTATATGACATTACTATATGTGTATAATATGTATGTATGGGTTTGTATGTTTTCCAAAAATCATTTGAATGATGAATAAAAATATTCAAATATTACTAATCAATATTCAAGTTAAATTAGTAATCATAGTTTTGATTAATCATAATTTTTGATTATTTGATTAACTGAGTAATCACTACATCGATTAATCAACATTTTAATTAATGGATTAATCGCCCATCCCTAGTTTTTATGTATCACTATTTTACTCTTACACACCTGGAATTTCCCTCAGTGTAGCTGTTCAGTTCGTTGTCGCCTTTTTAACGTTTATTATCACCAACGATGTAGAAGTTAAGGACACTTTGGTCTGTATACGACAGATGACTTTGTCTACCACGACGATGGCAACGGCAGTGACGGTGATGATAATAAGAGAGTGTACGGACGCATTGTTGCTTCCGTAAGTAGAATGTTGATTATCTTTTTAATTTTCATTTCATTGTCAGGCATTGCATCAGTCAAGTCACTACAATTTTGCCAGGACGCTCCTTGTTGTCTCTATTGTTCTGTGGTCCTTTGTTAAAGATAAATAAATTTTGACCAGAACTAGTATTGGCTGACTGCGTCCATTGAGGTAATTGTTTATGAATTGGAAGGAGAATTCGATAGATACAAAGATAAAAAAGAAAATGGTATCTTAACACAATTTTTATCTCAGGCATTTAAGAGGAACCTATTTGCGAAAGGTATATCTGGAACAGCTGTAAATTTTTGGAAGTTAATTATTAATGTTGTCAACTATTATACACTGGTACTAAAAAAAAACGCTGGCAAGATGACCTAGTTTGTGTTGTAGACGTAGTAGAGAAGATGATAAACTACTCTTAAAAAAATTTTTGAATTTGAATTTATGGCCGATTTCGTTAGTTTTTAGTTAATGTGTGAGAAATTCATACTACAAGCTTACAAGGTCAGGATATTTAAAGTGTGTTGCTTCTTATTAACATTGGAGTTACTCAGCGGCTACATGACCCAAGTCCATCAAACAGGAATTGGCAGGAAACTTAAAATGAAGTTTGCGAATTCGGTGTACTCTCATAAAAATCTAATGCGAGGCATGCAGATTCTTGATGATTACTCCGTCAATGTGATGATAATAAATGAGAAGGTTTCAAATATCACAAGAGTAAGATATTTAAGTTCTAATACATAGCAGTAAAATCTCATAATTTTTCAAATATGGAGTTAGATCAATTGGCATCGGAAAAGCTCATTTAACGGAGGTTTTACTTTATTTGACTTCTGAAGTTATTGTTTGGAAATAATTTCTACCAATCGAAAATTCGGCTGATGTTTGATGATAGCTTCAGTCGCTACAACTAAAATTCGGCTGGAACAACTTAATTTCATAATTGATTCGATTGCGACAACCGAAATTCCCATTACACTGTAAAAAACAACAAAAAATAACAAGGTTCTGCCAACGGATTCTTGTAGAGGGGTTATACAAAATATACACGTCTCGGCGTTTTGAAAGTTTACGCTTGAATTTTTTTTTATGAGGGAGAGAAATTTGCCCCTTTTTGCACATTCTTATGATGAATTGGCATAGGAAACCATGTTATCCTTACATTTTAGGTATGGGATGTGTCCAGCAATTTTATATAAAAATTTACGAGAAATATTTTTGTCGAATAATGTAACCCTCCACCGCCCCAAAATATATGGATCTTTTTTGTTCTTTTTGTGGAAAAGGGTAAAAATAAAAACACCCCTAAAACAGAAGCGTAACGGCTTAAATCGTACTACAAAAATATTCCTCATAAAATTCTACTATAAGTTTCAAAGCTCAAAAATCAACTTGAATGCCAAAAATAACTCAAAACTGAAAATCCATTTAAGGGTTAATTTCGTACTTATCCCGAGTTGGCAATATACAGCTTTCTTTTGTTCGGTGACTTAAAGTGAAATTTTACGGAGAATATTTTTCAATGGAGTTTTGTAGGACATTTTAGCGCCAACTCGGAATAAGAACGATATTAACCCTTAAATTTATTTTCAGATTTAACTTATTTTTGGCGTCCAAGTTGAGTTTTGAGCTTTGGTGTGTTAAGAAACTTATGGTAGAATTTTATGGGAAATATTCTTGCAGTACGATTTAACCAGATACGCCCCTGTTTTAGGACTTTTTTACCCTTCCCCCCGAAAAGACAAAAAAGCCCATATATTTATTTCACAAAAATTTTTATCGTAAATTTTTACATAAAATTGCTGAACTCATCGTATACCTAAAATGTAAGGATAACATGGTTTCCTCTGGCGATTCATCATAAGAATGTGCAAAAGGGGTGAAGATAGATTCCGAATCTAACTAGCAAAGGGACAAACAACTACAGTTGGCAAATGTCTGTTATAGCGATAACATTACCGTATAGAAACATGGTGTATTTAATGATAATATCATGAAATAATATATTATATTATATTATTTCAATCAAAATAAGGAAAAAGAGTTTGGAAGTAAGAAAAGATCCTTATTTACTTTCGAACCCCCACAAATAATTTCGCCCATTGTGCGAAAACAAGGAATTGTCCCGTGTTTTCACATACCTCGTTGGAAAGCTCTTCCTAAACACTTTCAGAATCTGTAATCAAAATGTGGAAAAACAGTTTGGAAGTTTGTTTTCGCACAATGGGCGAAATTATTTTTGGGTGTCCGAAAGTACATGAGGATATTTTCTTACTTCCAAACTATATTTCCACAATATTATTAAAGATTCTGAAAGTGCTTACGAAGAGCTTCCCAAAGAGATATGTGAGAACACGGGAGAATTCCTTGTTTTCGCACAATGAGCGAAATTATTTTTGGGGGTCCGAAAGTAAATGATATTTTCTTACTTCTAAACTCTTTTTCCACATTTCGATTTTGGATTTTGAAAGTGTTTGCGAAGGCCTTTCTAACAAGGTATGTGAGAACACGGGAGAATTCCTTGTTTTCCAAAGTTGATCGATTTAAATTTTCATACACTAAGTTTACTTTGACCCACTGAGCAAATACGGTAATACTTGCGGCAGCAGGGACAATTTCTTTCTATAGTGGCATGAATTACCTTTAGACGTTATAATTTTTGTTTCTACATGTTTTTCCGATCGGCTGAAAATAATATATGTAACCTGCTCCACGAAAAGGGACCTCTGCGCCGAAAAATTTTTTTTTTACTTTTTGAGTGATTCTTATAGGAAAAAAAAACGCTCTTTCAAATGCCGTAAACCGCAAGTTTCGATGTCTTTTAGTTTTTTTACAAATCACCTGTAAAGATGAACATAATTAATGAAATATATGAAAAAATGAACGAAGCGCTTTTTTTAAACGCGTTTTTCTCAATAACTTCTTTTCGGCGCTGAGGTCCCTTTTCGTGGAGCAAGTCACATATAAATAAATACACCATGTGTCTATCTGTCAATATAGTTATGTTATCGCTATAACAGACTTCTGCCAACTGTAGTGGTTTGCGACTTTGCTAGTTAGATTTGGAATATATCTTCAAGCACATAAAATTTCAATCCCTCTTAAAAATAATGCAGACTTAAACTTTCAAAACGCTGCTACACGTATAATTTTTATTACCCCTCTACCAGAATCCGTTGTCAGGATCTTGCTATTTTTGTGTGTTCCACAGTGTAATGGAAGTTCGGTTGTCGCAACCAAATCAATTATAAAATTAAGTTGTTTCAGCCGAATTTTATTTGTAGCGACTGAACTGATTTCTGGCAACATCAACCAAATTTTCGATTACTAGAAATTATTTTCAAACAATAACTTCAGGAGTCAAATATACTAAAGTTTCAAACAGTTAGTTCAGTGAGTGCAGGCTAACGAGATTAAGCGTTAGCCACATCGTAGAACCATTTAATTTGCGCCAAGTAGCTCAAGTCTTTGTTTACGTCTGTCTAAGATAATTCTCCCAGGTCAGTAAATAGGTAGGATCCCATAGTAGACATCCTCCTGCCGGTTAGTGCTGGACAAGTGCAAATAATATATTCAGTGGATTCTCTCTCGTCCTCACCGTTACTGCTTCTACAGAAGTCATTTTCCCTGACCTTTAACTTCGTAGCATGTCTATCAATCAGACAGTGCCACCTCAAAACGGAAACCAGCATTGTGACCTTGGGCCTGGCCAGCAACAGAAGGTTTATCGATCTCCTGTTGTCCACTGTGGGCCAGATTTGTCAATCTGTGTCCGTTGTCCATCTCGCCAGAATCATGATTTAACAGCGCTCTTGCAGGATATGGTGTCGGCATGACAACACGCTCTAATTCCTGTAGAGCCTGTAAGGTATACCCCAGTCTGGTCAGTTCATCCGCTCTGCAGTTTCATGGTATGTCCCTGTGCCCAGACAGCCACATGAGGTCAATATCGTTCTGCTGGGCCAACTCGTTAAAATATCTGCGGCAGTTCTGGGCATATGTTGAATACAGGAGTACCAATTCCAGGGACTTGATAACCTTCTGACTCTCCGGGATGATATAGTCCTAGTCGGTCAGTTCTCTAGTCACCAACGTTTCCGCCTGATACACGCTATAAGGATCGGGAAGCCTACGATAAATGCACAGCCCTAATTCCCAAGACAAGACCCCATCACCTACCTGCCCATTCATTTTTCATTGTAGAAATTCAATTTCAATTTGAGTTTATTTTGCTTATCGAGTACAACAAGATAAAACCTTATAATTATAGTACACGAATTTCATTGATCAAAAATTTAAATGTAAATGTTTTAATTTGAACGATAAAACAAGAAAAATAATAAAAATTAAGATTAAAAATTTAACATCAAAATCAAGATTAAGAAAATATGATCATAAAACAGTAGAAGTAAAAAATTTAAAAAATTAAATAAAAATTAAATAAAAGTGATGAAAAATAATTCACATATCCGTTTTTACGAAGAACTCCTTTGTTCCAGGTCTTAATTCGATTATACAAACAACACTATTTTTGATTCCGTTCCTACAACAAAATTAATTTCCAATTCTGTTGCCACTACTAAATTCTATATTCAAATGTTGCTTTGTGTATTTCGAAACGAATTTAAATTTTAAACTGAAGACTACCATTTTGAAAATAAACAGATTTATTTACGCTTAACTTGACGACCTAAGGATAATATGCGAAACAAATACAAAACTTAATATCCGTTTCAGAATGTCTGAATGTCAACATCAGACTCCTATTCTTTTGTGCACAGTACTCTAAGATTTTAGTTCGTACTAACGTGGGGTTTCAAGTTTCAAGTGCATACAAGTTTACATTCCTTTTCCTGTCTTAAGTTTCATTCCAATGGTGCTTTCAGTTTTATTGCATGACAATGAGACCAGTTTTTGGGGCTACCTACATACAGTTTTATCTAACGATAAGCTAACGAACACGTAATTCAGCTAATTCAAGAACAAAACACAAATATAAAACTATTTGCATCGTACGCCAATTTTCTTTTAACCCTTTGACGACCATATATTTTCCGCCGAGGCAATTTAATTTGTTTGACTATTTTCGTGATCTATGAACTAAAAAGCGAACGTACTTTGCAAACATATGCTCGGTCCATGTAAGCACGTTGATATTCGACCTTACATTCCTCAAAAGTATGGTATGGACTCAAAACTGAGCTGATGCTTTCCCCACATGCGCTCCTTTTTCCCACCCGTTGCATCCCTTGGAAATAAAACTACTTGTTGATCTGTTTCTTCCATAATCACACATGGATACATTTGCTCTATCTCATTCCTGAAAAATACCAGGTGTCAAAAACCCTACGGAAAACATACTTGCCTATGGTCGTCAAAGGGTTAATTTGGTATGACTATTTGAGAGTCCCTCTATGAGCTTCAAAACTCACACCAACAATAGGTTCCATTTGACAAAGCTTGCGCTGTATAAGAGTGTCACCATAGAGTTTGCAATAATCTACCATTGCATTTCTGCACTGAAGAATATGTATTCGGAAATATTATGAAATCCGTAGTAGATTTTTAATTTTCACTCACAGAAACAATTTCGTAGGCTCTGAAGCGACATCATCACAGCAACTTGTTCATAGATTCTACGAAAGAAATGATTTAAATTCATTCAAAATATCTATGAAATATTTGCATAGATTTTAGGAAACCTGTTATGAAATTATAATGCATCTTTGTGATTCATTGCAAGCCATATCGAAGGTGGTCCAAATACAAGTTTCTTTTTAGAAATTAAGTAAAATTAAAATTAAATTAACAGAAATAAAAAATATTCCCATTATTTATGGAACACGATTTCATTCATATTGCTGACACGGCTGGCTTCGCAGTAGTTCATCCCGTCAGTTCAATTTTCCAAAACTTTATTGACTGTTTGTGGTTCTCTCACGAGTGGATCGGACGATATTAGCCTTAAGTACGTTGACCATTTCTGGATTTTTCGCATAGCCTCGGTCTTTAACGGCACCGAACAACAAAAAGTAAGGGTTAAATCGCGGTTCCGTGGCGGTCAACTGACATCATCAACATGTCAACGCGATAACCGAACTTAGTGGGCAAAAGATCGCTTGTTTGGTGAGCTGTGTGACATGGTGTACCATCCAGCTTAAGCCAAAGATTATACAAGTTCACATCTTAGATTTGAGCCTACAAATCGCCCGTAATCATGGCTCTCTGGCGCTCGCCGTTGACTGAAATAACGTTTCCAGCAGCATTTTCGTTTAAATGGGTCAATGATACCACCACACCAAAATCCAAACATCGGTCGGTGCGCACCGTACGACGACGGGAACCACGAGCGTTGTCCACTAGCAAGTCAGTTTCAAGAACTTTTTGTACAAACTTGCGTACAGAACGTGCTTGAGCTTTATTTCGGCCATAACTACTTTTCAATAAACGCACAGTTTTGGGCAACACAGCACTCGCTTTGAAAATAAGTTTGCAATATTTTCCAACATTGTTCAAGCGCATAGCGATTCATTTAGGTCGTCCGCGGACGTACGAGTATGGTATTGACTGATAGTCAATATTTCGAACAGAAAAACTCTATCAGTGTCAAAATTACATATGATTTAAAAAGATGTCTGTATTTGAACCACACGTTAAATATTTGAGATCTAGCCACTAATTCTCATCAGCGATTGTTTTCAATGACGACATTAAAAATATTTCACATACTATACGTAACGATCGTCTTTGGTGCAATGGTAGTGTGCGGGGCTCTTGTCCATGATCACCTTAAAAGCCTCTCCGATGTAAAACTGTAGGACTTTCTTAAAAAAAGTGAATTTTCTTAGAAAAAAGTAAATTTAAAAAAAACATCTATTCATATTCTTAAACAAAGTACCTTTTCTTAAAAAATATACCTTATATTAAAGAAGTACTTTTGCTTAAAAAAAGGAAATTTTCATACAAAATGTAATTTTTTTCAAATAAGTACCATTTCTTAAAAAAATACACTTTCTTACAACAAATTGCGTTTTCTTAAAAAAAATACCTTTTATTTAAAGAGTATCATTTTTGTGAAACAAAATAACTTTTCCTGAGATAAGTAACTAATCTTAAAAATGTACCTATTCTTAAAAAAAGGACCAATTCTAAAAAAACATCCTATTTCATAAAAAAAACCTTTTGTTCAAAAAAATACATGCTCTTAAAAAAATACATTTTCTTACAAAAATTCCTTTTCTTCAAAGTACATTTTCTTAAAAATAAAATAATACCTTTTCTTTCTTAGGATAAGTGGCCTTTCTGAAAATAAGTACATTTTCTTAAAAAAAATAACGTTTTCCTATTGATTACCACTTCTTTAAAAAGTACCTGCTCGTAAAAAAAGGACTTCTTTGTAAAAAAAATTCATACTCTTATGGCTTCTTCTTACAGAAAGTACTTCTTCTTAACAATAGTACGTTTTCTTACAAAAAACATTTGCTTTTAATAGAAGAATTACCTCTCTTTACAAAAGGACCTTTTCGGGAAATTATAATACATTGTTTACACAAAAAGGACATAAAAATATACTTTTAAAAAAAAAATATATTCTACAAGTATAACAAAAATCTTAAAAAAAGTCTATCATTTTACAAACAGTATGTTTTCGTAAAGATCCATTTAAATTATTGTATTTTTCAACGGCAGCCTTAGGCGTGTTGGAACTAACTAGTACATAATAAATAGCGAAAGGAACTCCGTTCCAACCGGGTGTCCCTTGGCATGTGATTGTGATTTGTTTGTTTTTATTTATATATAAGTATACTTATATAATGACATCTCTAAATGTAATGAGGATTATTTAGTACACAATTGCTCGAAAAGAAAAACTATCACCCAGTCTCAAGATACTGAACATTTAAATATCCCATTAATTTAATGAAGTCGTTTGTTTATGACACTTTATCATGAATACGTTTCTTAATATCGTAAATTTGTATGCAAGTTTTTCATAATGGGCATGCAATTTTCAAAACACTTGATAGAATTAGTTAAGAATTTTGATATAGAGTATTTTCATAAATATTACAAAGGAAATACTGCATTCTTAATTCCATTATGGAAGCCATGGCCGTAGGTGGTGAAACGGTTAGTGTGCGCGGCTGTTGTCCGAGAAGACGTGGGTTCGATCCCAGCTCTGACCATCTTACACTTCTTTCGAGGACGGCCACCTCACATAGTGATGGCGACACTATCGAATATTGAGCCATGAACAACTTCTTATAAAACCGTTCGGAACCGGTGAAAACTGTAGGTCCCAATCAGTGAGTGAACGCTGGAAAGCGCACAGCTCAGTGATTGTGAGAAGCTCTCCCCCACTCCAGTGATTCATGGGATGTAATTTACTTACTTATTTTATGGAAGCCATGCGGAAGCGGATGGGAAATTAAATAGTTTTTCAGCATATTGTCCCAGGATCCAATCAGTTGTTGCAAATATACTACTTGCCTTATTGAATATCACAGCAAATACTTTTTCAACCTCGAAATGTTTATTTCCATAATTGTAAACTTCACTTTTAAATTTAAACTCACACAAAGGAAATTCAAATAACATTTGAATAAAGCAATTCGTAGTAGCAACAGAATTAGAAATTGCTGCGATTGTTGCAACCGATTTAATTCAAATGTTAATTGCAGTAACAGAATTTATGAGAAATTCGGTAGCAGAAACATATTTTTTCACAAATACAGTTGTTGTAACCAAAAAAATACAATGGAAAATGTGGTTGATACAGCATAAATAATACGAAGTTCATTTGTCACCATCGAATCAATATTCAAATGAGATTGTTCCATTCAACTTGCAGTTTGTAGGGACTAAATTCATTCATTTGTAGAATTGTCAAATCGCTTGTGGTAAATGCAATTAGATTGGAACAAAGAAATTTTCGCATTTTTTTTTTGCAATTGGATAGGGATACATACACCTACCTTTTTTGCACATACATAGTACGAATAGTCCTGGTGCACATTCCCATACCTAGGTACTACAAGTCGTTATGTATTTATACATATATGAGGAGTCACAGAACAAAACGTGACTTTTTGTATCTTTTTACAAAATGTTTTTTGATGTCTTTGCATAAATTTGGTTAAGTTCTATCGGAAAAAAATCATATTTGGATAATTTTTCTTCTCTTTTCATAGACTAGAGATTATAACTAGGGATGGGAAATTGTCGTAATTGGAACGAAGTTTCTTATCGCACGTTACGGGATAAGGGCTAAATGACTAAACAACTTTTTCTAACTAGTTACTTTATGACAACCCATTATTATTAACTATATTGGGTACTTTTGGTTTGGTTTGGTTTAAAGGGAAGTTTTCTAGGTGAAGCCAGTTTATTACATATTGCAGTTTTCAACCCAATAAAAAGTAAATTTGGAAAAGCCAAAGTGTGAGACTGGCAAATCCATGAAATACAACCCCGAGCATAGAATTAGATTTGGCAGCACACTTACTCTTATACTCTTACTTTTGGTCTGGTTTGTGTCTAGACTAACACATGTGGAGAAATTTATTGTTTAATGGGAAATTTCCTAGGTGGAACCTGTTTATTACATATTGTAGTTTTAAACCGAATAAAAAGCAAATTTAGAAAAGCCAAAGTGAAAGAAATTTAAAAAAATAAAATTTTCTTAAATAAGTGCATTTTCTTAAAAAAAAGTACATTTTCTCAAAAGAGATACTTATTGATATTCTTAAACAATTTACCTTTTCTTAAAAAATACTTTATCTTAAAGAAGTACCTTTATTTAAAAAAGGAAATTTTCTTACAAAAAGTAAATTTTTTAAATAAGTACCTTTTCTCAAAAAAGTACACTATCTTACAACAAATTGCCTGTTCTGAAAAAACTACCTGTTCTTTAAAGAGTACCTTCTGCACAAATTCAGATTATACCCCTCATAAACAATTTGTGGGTCAATTTGACCCAATATCAAAAACACATCCGTATAACGGTAAACTAAGTTTCTTTTTATTATTTGAACATAAAATATACAATTTATGTTAAGACAAGAACATTAATGGTGGTTGTTTATACTTTTACAAATAATGTTGTTTGCATAAACAATTTTTGCATGTATTAGAACGGATTGAATGCTTGCTTAAGTTTTTGATATGTGGACAAAAAAAAACATCTTTGTCTTTTTCCCAATTACCCAAAACGCAAGAGGGAGAATCTTGAAATTGAATGATCTTCGATGAACTGGGAGTGTCGGCTACTACCGCTTCCTGGATCTTTGCCATAACTCTTTTCCCAGAAGGATTCGCTAGCATTGGTGGTCAAAATGACCCACAAATTGTATACGCTATTTAAAATGTAATGAAAAAAAAAATTGGCTAGGATATGAAAAAGTTGTATAAACGTGTCATCCTAACACATGATTTTAGCCGTCTGTTCTTAAAAATTGGGTAATTTTGACCCAATTTGTCCATCTGCACAAAAATTGTACACGTTCTTTCGTAGAAAAAGCTTTTCTGCAAAACAAATATATCTTCTTTTAAAAAAAATACATTTTCTTACAAAAATTCCTTTTCTTAAAAGTACCTTTTCTTAAAAATAAAATATTACCTTTTCTTTTCTTTTCTTGAGATAAGTAGTAGTAAATATGTACATTTTCGTAATAAAATAACCTTTTCCTAAAAAGAGTATCACTTCTTTAAAAAGTACCTCTTCTTAAAAAAAGTACTTCTTTGTAAAAAAAAAATGCATACTCTTAGGCTTTTTCTTACAGAAAGCACTTTATATTAAAAATTATAGCTTTTCTTAAAAAAACATTAGGCTTTAATAAAAGCCTAAGCATTAAAGAAAGGACCTTTTCGGAAAATATAATACATCAAAAAAATATAATACTTTCAAAAAAATACATTCAATAAATAAAAAATTTCATGTTCTTAATAATTGTTCGGTTCAAGATCAATAACTATTAAAAATTACTTTTCTATGAAAAAATTCATTTTAATAGAAATTTTAAAAATGAAAACTTGTGAAATTGATCATTATGGTGGATGGGTGGTAATATAGCTATTTCAATGCCCTCCCAGGCATATCATCAGCTCCCTTCTCCACAAGTATTTAGGTATGTATATCATCACACGTTATAGGGATAAACAAATATCAACTAAGCGAGAATTGTCTAAACTCCTACTTTCAAGATACGTCAGTTTTGAATAGGGAAAATAATTATAAACGTCGTTGTATGTTAGAAATGTTACAGATAATAAGGACTCCAATATCGAAGAGAATAAACCTTAAAGCAGATACCGATAATGTAGCACAGAATTATAGACATTTAATTAGTAAAATGTAGAATATTTCTCCGAAAATTGTTTGATGTATCATTGAATTTGTCACTAGGTAACATTTTTAATAAAGGGTCCGCCAATTATTTTTTTTTTTTTTGAGAATGCTATAAAAAAAATACTACTGAATATTTTTTCAAATTTATTTTTTTATTTGAAAGTACAATGCTTCCGGTTAATAATGGAAAATAATTTCATTCAAATGGCTGCTTCGGCTGGCCATGCACTAGCCTACACGATCGGTCCAATTTTTAAGCACATTATCGATTGTGTGCAGCTGTATTTCACCAATGGCTTCACGACTATTGTCCTTTAAAGCGTCAATTGTCTCTGGCTTGTCGGCGTAACACTTATATTTGAGGGCACCCCACAAATAATAGTCCAACGGTGTCAAATCTCAGCTCCGAGGTGGCCAAACGACATCAGCTCTGCGGCAGATAATGCGATCTTCAAAAACAGGGCGCAAAACATCGAGTGTAGCTTCGGCTGTGTGGCACGTAGCGCCGTCCTATTGAAACCAAATGTTGCCAATATCCTCCTCTTCAACTTTTCTGAACAAAAATTCGTTCAACATGGCCCGATAGCGATCGCCATTGACTGTAACGGCCACTCCTTGCTCATTTTCGAAGAAAAATGGCCCAATTATGCTTCTGGACCAAAATCCGCACCAAACAGTGACTCGTTTTGGGTGCATCGGCTTTTCAATGTATGCGTGCGTGCGGGTTTTCTGTGCCCCAAATGCGACAATTTTGCTTGTTTACATACGCGCCAAGATCAAAATGAGCTTCATCTGAAAATATGTTTTTTTTGGCAAAATCTGAAAGTCGATCGCAGGCCCACTTAGTCGCAATATTTCCCGGCGTTGTTCAAGCGTGTACACAACCATATTCGTTCAGCGGAAGGATAAAACTAATTATCTGTCAAATCAGACATGAACTAAGTGTTACTATTCACGAAATAAGCGCTAGTTGAAAAAAAAAACGTTAGATGGCGGACCCGTTAGTTATTGATCTTGAACCGAACAATTATTAAGAACATAACAAATAAAAGATCGAATAATATAAATTCGGATAAATTTGAAGACGGTACACTCTAAACGCCTATCTCATGGCAATCGTTGTTTCTTTTTTGAAACAACAATATCTATGCAATGGCTTTCAATGAAAGCATGCATAGGAAAGAAATGTTGTGAATATTGATGGTTATGGCAAAGTATTGTTGTGGATGTTTTCGCACAAGTAGGAGTTTAGACAATTCTCGCTTACTTGAGATTTGTTTATCCCTATAATGTGTGATGATATACCTAAATACTTGTTGAGAAGGGAGCTGATGATATGCCTGGGAGGGCATTGAAATAGCTCTATTCCCAACCATCCACCATAATGATTTTTCATAGAAAAAGTACTTTTTAATAGTTGTTGATCTTGAACCGACCAATTATTAAGAACATGAAAAATAAAAGATAGAATAATATAAACTCGAATAAAAAATATCTTAAAAACAGGCGCCTTTAGGCGTGTTGGAACTAACTAGTACCATAACTTCGTTCCAAACGGGTGTCCCCTGACACCTTATGTAATTTTTTATCGTATAATCGAATGAAAAAAATAATCTTGGATTTTCCATCATTTTGAAATAATCAAAAAGGCCCGTATTGTTCTGCGACTCTTCATATGTTATATTCCATTCCATACATAAATATTTGTGTATTTGAATACGCTCTTGTCAAGTTCACACGAGTTTTTTCAAACATACCATCAATGTTTACTGGCTGAATCGGAATAAAAACATTAATATTTTTTAATTTATTTCAAAATAATTAAATAAATCCTAATAACTAACTAACAAATTACCAATAATGTCTGTCGGGTTGAATCGAAATAAAACAGTTGGTATTTTTAATTTATTTGAAAATAATTAAATAAAACCACCAACTATCTAACTGACAAATTATTAATACTGTCTGTCGGCTTAACACTTTCAATCTCTAATTGAACTACCACACCATTAATCGGTGATGAGTTCCTAAAACCACAAATGTGGTCTTTCATCGCCTTCATAATGTTAAGCTGACCATTAAGCTGCTGCTTAAGATTATTATTATTGTGTTTACCTAGCGAGTAAAGTACAACCGGTTAACCTTGTAAAGTTCTATTTTTAAGACATTTTAGCGTCGACTACTAACAAGTGACCAAATACCCATAGATTCGTCTTAGAATAAACAATAACTCATCACAATAAAGAAAATATTTAAACAATAAATGATTTTGATTTCCATACAAAAGATTAAGGCAGATACAGCAGCGACATGATCGTACCACTATGCCAATGTACCTGACGCACATATAAATCAGCAGCCGGAGAGGGACATTTGATTCACTACCGCAGTTTAGCTTTGTAAGGCACACGGCTATTTGCCTTATGAGACTGAATCGTGAGTGACAACAACTCATTCATGTGCAGGTTTGTGGGTAATAGCAACGCGTGCGCTTTATTTACAAATACGTGTGTGAATGTATGTGTTTTTGTTTAAATGTATATGTACTGCTATGCCTTTTTCTCATAGAACGATCATATATTGGTGTTGATGAGCAGCTGATATGTTAAAAAGTATGTAGTTTCATTTATGGTCTGGAGACTTTTACAGTGGTTAGCAGATGTGTTTTGGGAGAAATTCATTACATACGAATTGAGTCTGTTAAAAACTAATGGTCGTTTTAAATTGGTTGCCACGATTGCTAGCAGTCGTTTACCAATAAACGTGAGAGTCATCATCAAAAGAATGATTTGTGATAATAAGCCAGAGTGCTAAGGAGTTTTTGAATCGCCATACTGCCTCTGCTGCCAAAATAATTGATTTTTTGTAACAAATGGCAATTACCTCGAAACATTGTTTGAACGATTCGAAAAATTGTTTGAATGATTCGAATGTTGAGTTGAAGAACAAACATTCAGCTTTTTTTGAAGAAAAATATTCTGCCGTAGCTAAGTGTTGGGATTTTTTAATTTGCATTACTTTATCTAATGCTAATGCAAAAGAAACCCATGAACGAATTGGGGACAGCGCTTCTCACAATCACTGAGCTGTGCGCTTTCCAGTTTTCACTCACTGATTGGGACCTAAAGTTTTACACCGATTCCGAACGGTATTTTGAGAAGCTTTTTCATGGCAAAATACTCGATAGTGTCACCGTCACTATGCGAGATGACCGCTGCCGAAAGAAATTTAGCCACGCACACTACCATTGCAGCAAGAGCCACGCACACTACCATTGCAGCACCGACGGTCATGTATAGACATAGAATTTGATTCATTGTCCAGTTTTTCCACATTCTATTTTGTGGGGATATATCCATTGGCCTCTCAGTAGCTCAAATATTTGATTAAACTACTTCTTGTGATCACATGTCTTTTCATGAAACTGAACAAGTATTAAACACTGTTACAGAAAAACCAACAACTTGTTAAGTGTCCGAGTAGATGTTGTGGATTTGGTCGAGTTCATAACATATAATCTCAATTGGCGTTAAATCCACGTATTTGGGGGACTTTGTTTCGGAGCTCAGTTTTTTCTAAAGCAATTTTAGGAGTTTTAGTGGATTTTGAAAGAGGAATATTTGCCCTTTTACAGGAAGCACATTTTTTGTTTGGTCCCAATGGAAATATGTGGAGATTTTTTTTGGGAAATTTGAAATTTGCAACATTTTATTTTAATTTTTTTATTCATTAATGCCTGTTTAAAGCAAAGCAATATATTGTTACGATAAAGATAATTTTTTAGCTTAACTAACATTTGAATTCACCGTATTTCAAAATAACATTAGAATGCCAACAAACAGTTTGTGGTGGGTATTACAGCTTGATTGTTGTAAGATAAAGCTGGTCGCAGATAAGTGACCACTTTATGGTGCGAACTAACATACGATCTCACCACGAAGGGTTGGTGAATTCGCTTGCGCTACTATGCGATATGAACACTATCGATTAAGTCTCTGCGGAATTTTCTGGAACAATCGAGAGCGTATCGTTGTGGATTGGAGCAAATTTTGGATCAGTCTGTATTCAAGCGCGTAAAAGTGTAGGTTAGGTCATTTCTCAAATAATTATTATTATGACGTTTGCCAGCGGTCATCGATGACGAATCTCCTCTCTTCATCTTCCATTTTTATCTGTCCTTGTAGTTCTTGTTTATGAGAGAAAAGTGAAATCCGCGCTAAAATGCACAGCAAGTAGGTCAAAATGTATTATATATTCATTGTGGAAGACATAATTTGGAAGACTTATAGACAGTTAGTGGAGCAAAATACAGGGTTCAGTAATCGATCCGTAAAACTCAATGCGTTAATTGAATACTGAACGGGAATAAAGCGTCCAATAGACCACACAAATCTTTGCGCAAAACGCTTATATGTGTCATGTGTCAGTGAAATAAGGTTGTATGTGTCACACATACGACTTTGCGCAAATCGAGCTAAAAAATCAAAACCATTTAGATTTTTCGGCATCTTTGCGCAAATATTTGTGCGGTCTGTGGGCATTTGCATCAAATCTGCTCAGTGCGTGACAAATAGTCAAGCAGTAAATTGCAGCAGTGCAGTGCGTTGTGACGGATTCTTGTAAAAAATAGAAAAAGAAGAAGAGCAGAATTTCATTTTAGACTTGAATAGCGTCTCGCATAATGGTGTCCTGTTTCCTAATAAAAGGAGTCACCAGTTCCAACAAATCGTCAAAACATTGCTCATCTATCCGAAGAAAGTTCCTAAAATCGTTTGGCGATGTATTCCTCAATTCGTCCAAAAGATGTTCATGGGTAAAAATGTGACGTTTCCGTAGCCACGGCTTTGCCCACAAGCGTTTACGTTTTACTTTTTCATTTTCGCGCTTCTCTTTTACTGCCACTGCCAAAACGACGGCAATAGCTACGTTTTCAACCATTTTCTCCGATTACTTCACTCGCCGAGCACTTCTAATGAACTTTGCATAAATATTCGCAAATAACACTGTGCGACACCAAAAAAAATGATGGATTCTGGGAGAAGGGTCTAAAAAAAATATACGTGTATCGGCATTTTGCCAGATCTGATCAGAATATTTTTTAGGGTGGGTCAAAGTTTCCGCCCCTCGGAACTTTCCGGCAACATATCGGCATGAAAAATCGTCTGTTCCTTACTCCTGACGTACAAAATATGTTCAGAAGTTTTATAAAAAAGATTCAGATGAATATTTTTGTGGAACAACTTAACCCTCTAACTATAACGTATAACCATAATTTTTACTTTTTTTTTGAAAACTCGCAAAAAACTGCTCCAAAATGACGGGGGGCTTGGCAAAATGTTCTACAATAATGATCGCCATGAAATTTCACTATATGTGTCCGAACACTCAAAAACACAAATCTTAGCCCAAGTGGTAGATAATAAGCAAAAACTAACTGCCTTCTAAGGGTTAATAATGAATTTTGTCATTTTCCTGTTTCCATTAAAAATAGTCCGCATAATATATTGAATTTTGTCATATTTCTTCTTTTATCTAGCACTTGGGCTAAGATTTGTGTTTTGGAGTGTTCGGACACATATAGTGAAATTTTATGGCGATCATTTTTGTAGAAAATTTTGACCACGCCCCTCCTCATTTTGGAGCAGTTTTTTGCGAGTTTTCAAAAAAAAAAGTAAAAATTATGGTTATACGTGACAGTTAGAGGGTTAATTTGTTCCACAAAAATGTTTATCTGAATCCTTTCTATAAAACTTCTGAAAATATTTTGTACGTCAGGAGTAAGGAACAGACGATTTTGCATGCCGATATGTTGCAGGAAAGTTCCGAGGGGCGGAAACTTTGACCCGCCCTAAAAAATATTCTGATCAAATCTGGCAAAACGCCGATACACGTATAATTTTTTTTAGATCTTTCTACCAGAATCCGTTGACAGAACCCCATCATTTTGAAAAAAATTTAATTTTGTCTCACTGTGTAATTTGTGTGGTCTATTGGGAGCTTAACTCTAACTCAGCACGAATTATGCAACAGAGAGACGTGCGAGGGACGTCGGCCCTGATGACAGGCATTACCAAAATTGCCGGTGGCGATAAATATTTCGTGTAGATACCTAATGGTGTGGTTTGACGGTGCTCTCCTCACTCGATATTTTGCACAAGAGCGCATGTAAAGCTGCACGATAACAGCGCGTTGCGGTGACGTGTACTATCCCGTGGCGCACAAATTCACTTTGACCAACGCTTCGAATGCGGGCTGGCATAAGCCGATCTGAAAACAATGGAAAACAGTGTTCGATGACGAAAAACGTGTTGCTATCTTCCTTTTAGTCAATTTTTAAGATAAAGTTATGAATACTGCACTAAATAGACAGATAATGTGTCAAAATGTAATGCATATTTACTCTAGATGAGATTTTACACAATATTATCAGATATTAATGTAGTATTAGTCTTTTTGTTAAGAATTAATTAATTAAAATTACCTGAAGTGACACACTTTGGACTTCATATGTTCTCCAAAGATATTTCGCATGCAATTTCAGCATAAGTCTATAATTTGTACGTGCGATTAGATTAGGGATCGAAACCATGGTCTCATGGAAAATAGCCGCGCACACTGATCATTGCACCACAGTTGAGGAATAAACTTGAGGAAGATTTTTGATTTTCGTAAACAATAACAAAATTTGTTAATACTATTGGTTAATAGTTTAAAATATTACCACCGCTTTAAAACATGTATTTACATTTTTCGCAAATTTTTAAAACTGCATATATTCAAATTTTTGAGAAAAAACATACATATATTTTTTTTTTTGAAGAGTAAACGTCACTATCTTCTAAACCCGCGCACCGATTACCAACAACTGACATCCATATACTAGATGGTCTTCTTAAGGTTTTCTTAACAGGTTTATCACAAAGATCTGTAGTTTAGTTCTCGAGAAAATCAAGAAAAATTAAATGTACGTACATCTTCGAAAAATAATGAAAAATTAAAAGAAAAATCCTCAAAAAAATCTTTTTCAACAAGAAATTTTTTGTTTTGCTTGTAGTTTAAACAAGGTCAATCCATTTCAAAAACGTATATGTATTGGCGGATCAAAATGCTTTTTTATTTTCTTCCATTGTGTTATAAACAGGCGTCATCATGGCTGACCGAAGCTACAAAATCATGAAGAAAAAAGTGAATGGAGGAATGCGCGATAAACAAAACATGTTTACTTATAAATTACATTCCATTGATACAGGGGTGTCAGTGTCACAGCTGATTGACTATAAAGTAGTAAATTGGCAGAACATAGAGTAGATAAGTGCAAGATCAATAAGCAACCAGGAGCAAATCATGCAGCAAACTAAGTTTTAATTGTATTTGTTTGATATTAGTGACAGGAAAATTTAGCTTTTTGTTGGTCGCATCGATCGAAAATACGCATTTTATTTCTGTGAGTTTTATGTCCAACCAAAGAGTAACACACGACAGCAACCCAAACACCATGAAACTTCCTACTACCTCGAAGATCGCAAGACAACGCTATGAGAGGGATGGAAACTATTTTATATTATTGCTCTATGATTGGTTTGAATGCCTCTTAAATTATCTGACAAAAAATTCAACATCTTTTTATTTGAATTCAAAGAGCGCACTGCAACAATGCGAGATCGCATGACGAAAAGAAGAACATGGTGGAAAAATTCTGTTTGTTCTTGTTGTTGGAATTATAGGCC
Source organism: Phaonia tiefii (assembly GCA_963931995.1). Lineage (NCBI taxonomy): Eukaryota > Metazoa > Arthropoda > Insecta > Diptera > Muscidae > Phaonia > Phaonia tiefii. Next base: position 205,461,726 of record OZ008370.1, on the reverse strand, counting down.
TTTCAGTGATGTTGATACTTAGGGATCTTCGATCGATACTAATTCGCACATGTGGATGCAGAATTGAGTTTGTATATATACGATTGATGATCAACCGATGGTATCAATTCAGGCACAGTAGTTAGGCATCTGGTGATGAACTTGTGACGGAGTTCGAAACTAGTCATGCGAGTGAGTGTGTGTTGAACTGAATTATCTATTATTTCCAACAAAAACTAACCATTTTTCAATTAGAAAAAATTTTCATGTAATCTTGTGGTATGAATTTCTCATACATTATTCTCATACAAAATTCAACATTTTTTGTCAATTGCCCTAAAAGTACCTATTTGTGTCCGCTTGTGAAAAAAAAGTGCAACCCTACCTTCAAGATTTTGTGTTCTTTTCCCATTATATCCCATGATAGGGATTGGGGAGAGCTTTCCGCAACCAGTGAGCTGTGCGCTTTCTAATTTCTCACTCTCTGATTAGGACCTACAGTTTTTACACCGATTCCGAACGGTATTTTGGGAAGCGTTTTCATGGCTAAGTACTCGATAGTGTCGCCATCACTAAGCGAGGTGGCCGTCCTCGAAAGTAATTTTTAAGGTGGTCAGAGCAGGGATCGAACCTAGGTTCTCATGTACAAGAGGCGCGCACACTACCCATTGCACCACTGACGGCAATGCGTGCACTCAAAAAGTGCAAAAATGTCGAATTTTGTGCCCTCTCAGCGAGTCACGGGGTAGAATGTTGCACGATAAAATGTCTGACTGTCTATCTTCTGATGTGTGTACTATGTCCTCGCAAAGCTAATTTCTTTACCTTTTGTGAGGATCGCTACGCTAATATAAGCGGCTTCAGTTAAAATCGTTTAAATTCGCAAAAGACGTGGTCGATGTATTAGTTTAGAGGGAATAACAAAAAATACCAACTATTTTCGTACTTCCTTGACCAGTTTGTACTTAGAGTCGCTTAAAATTGTTCAATATCTGTGTTAATCCCCCAAATACACTTGGCGAATATTTTAATTAATATGATCAAAAATTAAAAGGTAGAACGCAGTTAATAGTAAATTTAACATTTCTATGTTCTTTTCTCACCCAAAAAAAAAATCATAACTTTTGAAAGGGTGATGACAACATTTTTGAATTGTCGCCTCATATAAGGGCAATATTATTTCTTAGAAACGAAAATGCTAATAGATTCAAACAAATGTATTTTTAGTTACGTTTGATTGATGGGAATGGGGTGTATGTTTGATGCTACTTCGGTCATCAGCAACTCGAACTCTATAAAATTTCAATATCTTCTGTGACAGCCGGTAAAAGTTTCGATAACTGTTCCACACTCTTACTATATTGCTCTATGGTGAAATCATCATATATGGTAGTAATATGAGAATGTGAAACAGTTGTTAAAACTTTCACCGCATGTCCATGAATCCCCCTGGCAACGAATCCCCCTGTTTATCATTACTAATTACCATTTTCATAGGAAAAATTAAAGTTTTTTATCGAGAATTTTGAAAAATGTATTTATGTTTCCTAAAGTCCTCGCCTATACACGAATAGACTTTATAAGAGGAGATAGATTTTTAATTTGATTAAAATTTGTTGTTCTTGTTTCTTGAATATGAGACTGACTAATTTAATTTTTGTTGTGTTTTTTCCTTTTCAAAAATCAGATGTACTAAAAAAATCCACTTGCAAACCACTGTGAAGTGTCAATATATGATTTTGTCGCATCGCAATGAGATACAAATACAGAACATAAAAAAAGTATGGATATGTGATGAAAGAAGACGATTGATTTCTATATTTAGTAAAGAGTAGTTATTATTCGCAGTTGTGTATTATTATAAAAAACTCGGCTTCAAATGCATTATATTCAGTTCGAGATGATATATTGATAGAGTTTATCGAAACCGTTCAATCTAGTCGGAGGCATTTTTCGAGAGCTTTATAAAAATCGGTTACAAGTGAAAATCTCAAAGATTTTTCAAAAATTGAATTTTTTTAAAAAAAGAAATAACCAAACGAAAATGTTGAAATTTGTATTGATTCTTAGTGTAGCCGTGGCTTTGGTGCTTTTGCCAATGCACGAAACAGAGGCTTTTAAAGTGATTACCATACATCCAGGTGTGAATTGTGTACATCAAGTTTTTATTTAAATAATGAATAAATGTGTCAACTGTGTTGCTCTTAGGTTCTGCCCCAGCTGCCGCTTCTGGCTCAGATGCCGCTCCTGCTTTAGATCCTGCTGCACTACTACAGGGTGTCCAAAAAGCCATAGCGTCTAAATTGCAAGAGATTCAAGGGCTGGTTGGCTCGTTGGTCCAACAAAAGACTGCACTGAAACAAAATGCCTTGAACTCTTTACAAACCACATTGGGTAGTGTTAAGGCTCAAGTTCAAGCTTTGGCTGGCCAATTGAGGCCACCAGTTCTTGTGCATAAACACATTTACTTAGGTGGTGCTGCACCCGCCGCAGCTCCAGACGCAACAACCACTGCCGATGATGATGATGAAGCAACAACAGAATAGATTTAAAACGAAATTATATTTCATTCGTTAGTTTTGTAGTACAATAAGTTAATTTTGTTCATATAATCACGATTTGCATGCATAATTCTGTATGGCTAAAACACTCAATTGTGTATAGGATAAATACGAGACTCAAGTTTATTTCATAATTATAAAATTTATTTAAATCAAATTTAAAATGCTTCCAAATTTTTGATTGCATAAAATGTTGTGCTTTGTAGGGGTAAATGGAAATCATTTTTATAAAGCAGGATACGCTGTTTTTAGCCACAAGTATTTTAAATGAGAAACAAAAAATGAATTTATAAATTAAAAAACTCCAAAATCTATTTCTCAGATTTAATGATATTACATTAAATTAAACTATTACAATCCAAATAAAATGAAGTGCAGAAAAATTTAATTTACTCCAAATTAAAGTTGTTATTGAATGAATTGGATTGCCATCATGTTGTGTATTTGCAGAAACTTCAACCCAAATTATATCATCAAAAACTCATTGGAAAAAGGATATATGAGGAGTAGCAGAACAAAATGTGTCTTTTTGATTATTTCAAATTCTTCGGAAATTCAAGATTATTTTTTTTTCATCCGATTATACGAAATAGTTAAGACATTTTCCCATCTGTAGTTATAATCCCTGGTCTATGAAAAGAGAAGAAAAATTATCCAAATAAGATTTTTCCCAATAAAACTTAACGAAATTCATGCAGACGTCAAAACAACATTTTGTTTAAAAAAAATATTTTGTAGAAAAAAAATCCCAAAATCGAGGGCAAATATTAAAGATCACCTCGAGACAATTTAAAAAAAATCCTTTCCGAGCCTGTGAAAAACAACCAAAATTTTAAATTAGAAAGTCGTGAACGGTACACGCAAATAGAGACGCGCAAAGATTTGCTATAATTACACGCTGAAAATATCGGCCCCAGCAACATATTGCAGGAAACATGTAATGTTTGCAAGCACTGATTTCACGAACTGAAGATCTGATGCTTTTTTGTTCCTTTGTTGTCTGTCTCGTATTTGTTTTTAGCGGTTTTCAAGAAAAAACCCACATTTGGGTGTCAGAAAAATATATTATAACCTATTAATCATTGTGTCTCAAACATGTTATATTGAATAGCAAACACAATGTGCTTGGGCATAAATATAATATATTTGTGACATGCTATAAACACGTTATATTTGTATTCAAATAACAAAAAAAGACCGATTTTTCAGGGTGTATCTTTACTATATTTTGTATTTTATTTGTAATAAATCCAAAGCAAGGTTTCAATGGTAACTACATCAAAACTGAATTATCCCAGGCACATATTTAAAAAATTTGTCGATTCCGCTTAAAAAAAAGTATTGAACAATTTGCGCTAAAAAGTATGCAATCATTTTTATTCAAAACTTTTTCAATAGCTCCAAAAAGTATGCAATAATTTGCGGTAATAATGCAAACAACATGGAAAAATATTTGTATTAATGCTGTAAATCTGTGGTCGTCACAAAGAGAAACATACTTAAAATGAGAGTATTACACTGAAAGAAATTATGAGTTGTAACAATAACAATAATGAAATTAATGAATATTGAGCATTTTAGATCTAGTGCGAATTAAAAAAAAACTTTAAAAACGAATTTCAAAAAACTTAAATCGAATAAAGATTAAAATATGTCAATCTGACGTACCTCATTACATACAAGGTACTCAGCTTCCTTAAATGTGTTCATAGAAAATAAAAAAGTGGTTCCCACACAACACCCCACATATTCATTAACTATTTTGTTTAAAAATGCTGAAAAGAAATAGGTATTTATACGAATAAAGTGTAGCAAAACATTTTTTTAGCTCTCTTTAAAATCTTTAAAACATAAAAACGTCCGCTATACTACCACTCTGTTGAAAGCTAACAAGCTACTGAATGTAATTCTTGTTTCACACACATGTTTTTTGTTGTAATTATGGTTGCTGTTTGGCACCATGAAAACAAAACGAATGGATTTTTTTTTGTGAAAAATTTTTTTAGCGTTGTAATTTACTAAAATTTCTTACGTTTTTGAAAGGATAACAAAATAAAAACAGCTTTCCAGGAATTATAAAAGCAATATCAGTAAATACAGTCCCATATTTACATTAAAAGATAATGTAATAAAGATTAGCGATACAGTTTGTTTTGGTGCATTTAAAGAAGCTGTTTGGTATGATTTTTTTCTCTTTCAGCAACCCTGGTTGTAATATTCACGAAGAGAATAAATAAATACCCGAACAACTTCGTTAGCTGGATAATTTGAACGAAGACCACTGCTGTAAATACACCTTGTCATACGTAACTTTTTTGTTTTTTGAAAAAAACTTTATACTTCCAAAGAAAAATTATCTTGGTTGTTAAAGGGCTTTAATCGTAGAAAAAAAAATATTTTTAAATTAACGAACATTAGAAAATGATGTCGTACGTCACCTACAACTATAGGACTAATGTAGTACTCGTCGAGATCTATTGAACGTTAAGATCGAGATGCAAACAAAAAAACTACAATAAAAACTGGATTTTGGATGTTTTCCATGGGCTGGAAAAGGAATATTTCTTTTTTTAAATTATTATGAGGATATCTTTAATACAGGGTGTCCGTCGGGAGGTATACTACTGTGTTTGTTTATAATTTTTGATTAAATGAAAGAGAATGAATCTTACATTGATAAATGTTTTATCTAATGTCGGCAACTAGGTATGGAATACAATATCAGATAAATGTCCGCCTCTGTTAGCCTCACAAATGCCAGCTCTTTTGAGCACATTTTTCATTACATTCTCACATATTTCACGCGGTATTTCATTAATTTCATCACGAATATTTTGTTTGAGTTGCTCAAGCGTTTCTGGTTTGTTTGCATAAACCTTGTTTTTCAGATATCCCCACAAAAAGAAGTCTGGGGAAGTCAAATTAGGCGACCGTGGAGGCCAACCAACATCACCATTTCTTGATATAACTTGTTGTGAAAAGAGGTCCCGCAGTAATTCCATTGTAATCCTGGCTGTAAGCGATGTGGCACCGTCTTGTTGATACCACATGTTAATAAAGCCCAAAGCATGCAGTTGTGGCGTTAAAAAGTTTTCAATCATATCACGCTATCGCTCCACATTGACAGTTACAAAGAAGTAAGGTCGAATGATTCCTCCTGACCAAATTACACACCAGACTGTCACTTTTAATGGATGCAAAGGTGACTGTTGAATAATTTGAGGGTTTCCATTGCCCAGAACCGACTATTCTGTTTATTCACATATCCATTCAAATGAAATTTGAATTCTCCCAAAAATTTCATGTAACTTTCTCATCGTCACAGTAATCGATGATTGATTTGGATAAAATGTTTTAACAATTAAAACACGTTGGTATTATTTGTCCATAATAAATTTGCAACGTCTCTACGTCACGACTGCAAAATATGAACTGTCAAGGCTAATGTTTACCAAAATAGCGGCAAAACATAGTATTCCTTCCCGGCGGACACCTTGTATTGGCGACTTTGGAAAACTTTTTTCGTGATCCGGTCTAATATACAGGGTGGTTCAGTCACGACTGGACAAATTTCACCAGCGTATTCCTTGGCTCATTTCATGAAAATATGTCCATCTACGACCATCCCGCATAATGCAAGGGGGCGAAATGGCAGCGGTTAGAAAATTTTCGGATTGGTGATAGACGGGTACTAGGGTAAAATTGCTACGTTCTGAACCAGTGGTCGGATTTTTTTGTTTGTGGGCTTGTTGGAAAGGCCTTTCAGATACCTTTCAGAATCATCAATAGCCCTACCTCTTACCCTTCCAAAATTACCTAAACGAAGCCCAGAGGTCTTACCGTTCCAAAGTTATGACTATTTGACTGAAATCCAAAAAAGCAAAATAACAAGACACATTTAGTTGTTTTTGTAAATTAACACGTTTAAGAATTGCAATTTTTGAAATTTTAATTTACTTTACTGAAATTTTTGGCTGAAGAATCAAACACATAAGGAAAACAAAACATTTGATGTTAAAGGAAGTTTTCAGTGTGGTTCCCATTTTCTACTAAACACAATTGCAGCCGTTTGCGAACCATATCGCACATGTTCGGTGAGACCGCTGGGTTTCATTTAGGTAATTTGGGAAAGGTAAGAGGTAGGGATACTTTTTAAGAGAAAAAAACATAGTTATCTGCCATCTGAATGAGAAAATTGAGGTTATGTGCCCGTTCTTATGTCTTTTTTCCAAAATTTTTTACTTTTTGAAAGCTCCGTGTCTCGGCGATATCACTTTTTTTAATTTTTTTTAATGATTCTGAAAGTTATCTTAAAGGCCCTTCCAACAAGCCCAAAAAATCCGACCACTGGTTCAGAACGTAGCAACTTTACCCTAGTAACCTCCGACCACCAATCCGAAAAATTTCAAACCGATGGTCGTAGATGGCCATATTTTCATGAAATGAACCACAGTATACGCTGATGAAATTTGTCCTGAAAATTTGACTGAACCACCCGGTATATTACCCATTTATGGTCTATGTCAAAATCGACTCATATTCAAATTGTTACACAGTGGGGATTGTGAAATTGATAATAACCTTTACTTCACGTTACGCTTGACTTAAGTATCAACACCGCAACGAAAGAAACGCTATCAGTTCGATTGGAGCAAAAATATGTATGTTGCCCTAAAAATGTTTAACCTGTGGTACTTAGTCCCGTCGTTGCCGGCAAACGTTGATACTTTTCCCGCAAAGATTTGATTCCAGTGCCAATGAGTATTCATAACTGAATTGTCTATTATTCCAATAAAAACTAACCAATTGTCACTTAAAAAAATTTACCCGACTTTGTAAGCTTGTAGTATGAACTTCTCATACATTAACTAAAAAAACACTTTAATCTTGAGTCATTTCTTTTGTTATCAACGAACTTTCGTTTACCCAGAATAGAGACAGCTGTTCCTCATAATCGAAAAACTGTGTATACACGCATACAGTGAAAGGTGTTCGCACGTATAAATTGTTTCACTTGTTTGAGAGGAAAGAAGTTTAAATGACCGACATATCTGAAATTGATTTTCTATTTCTTCAACATAACCAAGAAATTCTTAATCTAAGGATTTTGTTCGTTGTGTCAGTGAATTTAGGCACAGACTTGCAGTGATGGGACCTGACGTCAACCTCATTTCAAATTGCAAATAAATCTGTATTTAACGCTCCATAAAATAATTCTATCAATAAAAGTGCACTTCCTTCCACAATATATCCCATTGGGTGGAATACAACTTATATACGTGCAGTCTCGTGCATTACCCACAGGGCAATGGGGAAAATACTGGGTAATTACCCACGACGATGAGGAATTACCCATCACGGTTGCCCATTACACATGGGGAATGGGTATGCAGGCCTTACACAAAATTAGAAAAGATGTCTACTATTTCTCGGAAACGGAGCGCCGAATCGATAAAACTACAAATGTTTGGGGGATACTAACTAAGGGCTTTCCATAAAGTGATTCAATTCGCAAGGACAATTTATTTAAAAGAATCGCCAAAATAACAAAATCACTAAACTAAAAATGATTATAACTCGGAAACGGTGCGTCCAATCACAAAAAGTAATAAATTGTTTACCTATGAAAGAGGTTCTAACCAATCGATATCTTTAATACGGCATCACTTTTCATAATTTTTGAAAAAAATCACTAAAATTAAAACTTTTCGAATAAAAACTCGCTGAAACGCCCTTATGTCTATATTTCGGAAACATTTTCCGGGCTTCTCAGGGTTATTCATAAAGCGGTCCAATTCGAATGGACGGCTTTTTAAAAAAAAAATGCCAAATTAAAAAAAAATCGCCAAATCACATGAGGTGTCACCCGGTTGGAACGACGTTCCTTTCACTATATATTATGTACTAGTTAGTTCCAACACGCCCAAGGCGCCCGTTGAAAAGGCTATAATTTAAATGGATCTTTAAGACAAGATACCTTTTGTAAAATTAAAAAGAAATTTTTAAGAAAAAAATTGTAGTTTTTTAAGAAAAGGCAACTTGTTGTAAGAAAATGCACCTTTATAATAAAAGGTACTTATTTTAAAACAAATTAAATTTTTAAGAAAATGTACTGTTTGTAAGAAAATGTACTTTTTTAAGCAAAGTTACTTTTTTAAGATAACGTTCTTGTTTTAAGAAAAGGTACTTTGTTTAAGAATATGAAAAGGTTTTTTTTTGGAGAAAATTTACTTTGTTTTAAGAACAGAAACTTACTTAGGAAAATGTTCTTTTTCAAACTTCTTTCACTTTGGCATTTCTAAATTTAATTTTTATTGGGTTCAAAACTACAATATATACTAAATATAGGTTACAGGCTCCACCTAGAAAACTTCGCATTAAATTTCCAACATTTCCCAGCATATGTGAGACATGTAGTTAGTCTAGACACAAACCAAAGCAAAAGTAAACGATATAGGTGATAATAGTGGATCGTAGCATAATAGTGTTAAAAAAAGTTGCTTATTTTTTTTGCATTTAGCCCCCATCCAGCAAAGTGCGATAAGGAACTTCGTTCCAAAAATGGCTACAACTGGGAAACCGTGCGTCCAAACGCAAAAACAATAAATTATTTACCTATGTGGGAGATTTTAGCCAATGGATGTCTTGCATAAAACTAAAACTATTCGAATAAAAAAACGCCACCACCTATGGAAGTAACAAAGTTTTTGTTTTTGCGATTTGACGAACCGTTTCCGAGTTAAAGCCATTTTTTGCGATTTTCTTATTTTGGCGATGTTGTGATTTTCCATACCATAATACCATACGATACCACTATACGAAAACCCCTTACAAACCTTTAAAAAACAAGTTGGTTTTTTGATTGAACGATCCGTTTCCGAGATATTGGCATATTTAGCGATTTTTGATTCGAAAAATTTTAGTTTTTGCGACTTTTAAAAAAAAATTCCGTAGTCAAGACATCCATAAAAATTCCATACGAATTGGACCAGATATGAAAATCCCCAAAAATTTTTTGTTTTTTCGATTCGAATATCCGTTTCCGAGATATAATTTTTTTTTCTAATTTGTTCACATTTTCAGTCAACTATGGGGATGGTAGTCTGATTCAACGACTGTGTTTAAAAATCTCATTTCACCTCAATTTATGGTATTACTAATAAAATAAAAAAAAACAGGCGATTCAGAAACTTGTGTGGTGAGATATATCAACTGGGTCGATAACACTAAAATATACATGGAGTATAATGACCTTCATTTGATCTCGTATAGAAAATTATAGATAAAAAAAAAATAAAAAATAATAGCACATTTTAGTGGGAACTCACCATAATACAGTCATGCCTTCGGTAAGGGAGAAGATAAACGCTGATTCATGGTTTCTCCCTTGCAAACCTGCTTCAACAGAAGCTCCGATTTTTACTATTATTGAGTTTTTTCATACATTTTGTTTAATGAAAATTTGCAAATTTTGAGTTATGACTCTTTTGTAGTTCGAGTTCGATAAGACTAGACTTTTTCTGACAATGTGTACTAACTAAACAAAACTCCAACCAATTGCTATCAAATGCCATTATATATAAAACTTTCACCTACGTACATTGACCACTTCGCTATAATACTCGTATAAAGACTGCAACGCACATAAAATCAGTCATTAGGTCCTTAGATTTACAAAGCCAGTAACTACATGAAACACATACAGGTGCCAGGCAACAAGTAGAACTCTCTATGTGGTATTTTCATTTGCGGTTCCATCATTTCAAAGAGGAAACCAAAACACATTGATGAGTTGTTGTGATTTTATTGCATACTTTTAAGCAGTATTTACTATTTTTACAGAAGGATATTTTAATGAATGTATTCTTTATAGGTGATGGCAACGATAGTATGTGTGCCTGTGGTGTAGAAATGAAAAATGTGTGACCGTGGTGTGTTAAGGAGAGTCACTTACCAGGTATGGTCAGTGTATTCGTTTGATTGTGTAGTTACAATCAACGGCAAGTGTGTATTGGTAAAGAACAATTTTGTAGTTTGTGAGTACCAGAAACCATAAAGTACTCAAAGAGACCAGAGTCGGTGATGTTTGGTAATTTGGTAAGTTAGCTTGTGGTTCTGTGTCTTTTTGTGGGATTCCAGGAGGTAAAACCTTAATTAAAGAAGTATTTGAAAATGAAACCCCCATTCTGTGTAAAAAGACAATAGCAAGAGAAGTGAATAGCTTAAATATTGTTTTATTTACGTGAGATACAGTTCGTTTTTGGCTTAAAATACATAATATTGGGTACAGCGCAAAAAATTACTCGTTATAGGAAATAACACTTATACTAAAAGGTAATTATAGGAATAAAATTGTGGAGATATGGAAATTTTCATCCACTGGAAGTCTTCGAAATAATAGACCTTAGAAATTCCATTTTAAGAAGTTCTTTTTATTACACGCTGAAAAATCTGTCGTTTTGTGTTGTTTGGATGCAAATATAACGTGCGTTTGGAGCTTGCCGCAAATATAATATACTTGTGCCCAAACACATTCTGTTTATTATTCAATATTACAAGTTTGAGATACAATGATTAATATGTTGTGATACAAATACAGCTGTGTTTGCTGCACTGTTTATGCCCTCTAGAGAGCAAGAGAATAAAAGAGGGGCAAGGGAATAAAAGAGACACAATGACTAATATGTAATATATGTGTTTGTGACCCAAATATATCTATGTGTGTTTGCTGCACTGTTTATGCCCTCTAGAGAGCAAGGGAATAAAAGAGGGGCAATGAGAGAGTCCATCCTGTATTTTTGCATTATTCTCTCAGTCAGTGAGGCATAAATATTCCCGAATGTATGTGTGTGTATATTGCAGATGAAGTCAGCGTTTCTTATTTTGGCTGATATATTGCGGTTTAGTTTCATGAATTCAGTCATAAGACAGAGGATATCAAAAGCCCTTGATCAATGAAAAAAGAATAAATAAAGGCTGTGTTGCTTTGTTGTTTGTTTGTGTGTTTCGTATATATGTATGTGTGCTACCAAACTTAGAAACGATTTTGAGAAAAGAAACTGGAAAGGGTAGCAACGTGAAACCCTTTGTCTGTCCTAGCCTTTGCAGAAAAAATCAGAATGGCGGACTAGTTGTGAAATATAATAAAAAAAAATATAAGTAATTAATACATGATACTGTCTGCATTTAAATACAAGTGAGTTTGGAACCTGCAAACATATGAATGTTTGAAGTTTGTTCCAAACATACACATAGCTCCTGCAGAATACGTTTGGGAGAATATGTGACAGAGACCGTTTTATTCAGCTTGTAAACAAAGAAACAACCATCGGTGGTGAATGGTTACATCCTGGGTTTGAACCCTGCCCTTAAAATTTCTTTCGGTGGCGGTCACCTCTCATAGTGACGGCGACACTATCGAGTATATAGCCATGAAAAATCTTCTCAAAATACCGTTCGGAATCAGTGTAAAACTGTAGGTCCTAATCAGTGAGTGAAAACTGGAAAGCGCACAGCTCAGTGATTGTGAGAAGCTCCCCCTGTCCCCTCATGGGATGTAAAGAGAAACCATTATTTTTTTATTTTAATTAGTTCCAAGCTAAATATATTTACTGCACAAAGAAATATATATGCCACCGACTCCCAAATATTGTTATTTAAATATGTCACACACAGTGGGAATATTGCGTCAAGGTATGGCCAAAATGAAGAATTTTCCATGAACCAAATATATGCCAGTCGAGAGTCATATTCAGAAATTCAGAATTTCAAATTTTCTGTGTGAGGTTTCTCGGCTTTAATTGGGCCCACCGTGGTCAGACGAAAAATTCTCCAAGAACCAAATATTTGCAGTTGGGTAGTGCTAGACACATTCTTTCAGCAAATACTAACCGCAAATTTCAGGAGACCTTCAGAACTGAAAATTCTTAATTTTGTAATTCATCTACGAAAACAGTTTTTCGTACATTGTGCCCAAACGAGAAACTATCCACGAACCAAACACATATCAGTCGATAGTCCGTAAGGAGTGCCTTCGAATATTACATTTTTCAAATTTCAAATTTTCTTGTCACATCCTGTCAGAATATTTCAAAAGACCTTCAAAACCGAAAATTTTCCATTTTGTATTTCATATACGAAAACAGTTTTTCGCCCACTGTGTCCATCGAATTTGGTCCATGGTCCAAAAGAGATAAAAATAGAACTTTAATGGAAATATTCAGAATTGTTTCTGATCAGAAAATCCGTGACTATAACTGAATTTCTAAAGGTCCTTCGGAAATTCTAGATTTTAAATTTCGAAGTCACTCCATATGCTTGGCTTTTATTAACTACTGTATTTTAATTTAATGTGGCCGTCGGTGGTGCAATGACTAGTGTGCGCGGCCCCTGTGTATGGGAACGTGGGTTCGATCCCTGCTCTGACCACCGTATATTTTTTCTGGGAGTACTTAGCCATGAAAAAGCTTCTTAATATATCACTCGGTACCGGTGTAAAACTGTAGGTCGCAATCAGTGAGTGGAAAATGAGAAAGCGCACAGTTCACTGGTTGTGAGGAACTCTCCCCAATCCATTAATGGATTGTAATGGGAAACGGGTTTTTTCTGTTTTTTTTCAATTTCAATTACAGCATAGATTTTTTAATTGAAAACTAAATCAATAAATTGCTGATTTAACATTAAATCAAAAGCTTACCATAGCTCTGTTATATCTATAACAGAGCTCTGCTAAGTAAATTGGTTTATGTCTTTGCTATTTGCACTAATTGGATTCTACACTGAAAAAAAGCTGAATCACCTTCACTAAAAATGTGTGTCGCATAGACGATTACTTTGAAGGTGAGTGGGATAACATACAGACTCATTGGCAACCCGCAAATTGGTTAATTTAGAGAAAAAGTTTAGTCATTGTGACGAATATGTTTCATTACTGCAATCAATAAGCTGTACTGCTTTGATTAACGTTTCTTTGCTGGATTGAATTCTTTCCGGATCGGGCTGTTTCGATTTCGACCTAGTTCTTCACCTGATTTTTATAAATTTGTTCCTCAATATAAGTCCTTAATATTAGTTAGTCAATCCAGTTAGTAATATTAGTTAGTTATATAGTGTGAGTCACTCTACGCCAAATTGGTAAAGATAATAATACAAATGTCTCTCATTTTTCTGAAAACTTTTCTGAAAATGCGTACTCGTATAAACCAATTTGTGTATGTCTCTGGATAACTTATTTACAGTGTTACTGTCATTATTTTAAATTCGAGATTCAATGCTTGATATCTTACTTTAAAGATTCGTAGATGTACTTTCAGACTGCAGAATGAAAGGTCCATTCTCCAATTAGTGCTGATATACATAACTACTTGTTATAGTTTTCAAATTATCGTTTACGTTTCCAGAGAAAATTACATTGAATTTAAAACTACAAAAAATCTAGTTACGAACAGTTTTACAACTCCGTTATATATTATCTGTATATATATAAAATTCTCGTGTCACAATGTTAGTTACCTTACTCCTCCGAAACGGCTGGACCGATATGCATATCGGGTAGGTCTGAGAATCGGCCAACATCTATTTTTCATACCCCTTAATGATAAGGTTGACCCAGGCAGTGCCACGCCCCCTTTTCAAAAATCGCACTGACAGCTTTTCTAATATACCGATTGTTATGAAAATTTCACAATGCGGTACTGATGACCTGCTGACAATCCCTGGTTATATTTGGAAATGTTTGGATAAAGGGGAGTGGCACCGCCCATACAACTTGAAATTTAAAATGGTTGTATCGCATAAACTATCAAAGGTAAGAAGATGAGATTTTGTATATATGTTGTTGGTACAGTATGAATTACAGCCAGGCTGTAAGTAGGCGGTGCTTTTCTAATGTACCGATTGTTATGAAAATTTCACAATGTGGTGCTGATGATCTACTGATAGTCCTTGGTTATACTTGGTAGTGATGGGATAAAGCAGCGTGGCACCGCTCATACCATTTGAAATTTAAAATGGCTATATCTCATGAACTATCAGAGGTATGAAGATGAGATTTAGTATATATGTTGTTGATACATTATGAATTACAGCCAGAGTGGTAGTAGGATGTACCAGGCCCCTTTTAAAATAAACCGCTATAGTTTGATCGTCCTGTTACAGTTGGCCTACATATACGAACAGGCCATTTGGAAGCAAGTTGGCAGAAAGGGCCGAGGTGCTGCCCACACGCGTCAATATTTGACTATTACATATACTATATCACACAATTGTCGGTAAACCAGGCACTTAGCAATATATTTCAATGTATGTCAAAAAATATATGGCCGATTCGACTTAAATCACTTTTTTTAAAGTTCAATGCTTCTAACTTTAAAAAAAATATTTGAATAATATCGGCCATATATCTTTTGAGATACATTGAAATATGTTCACAACTGCCAGGTGTAGGTACGGACAATTGTTTGATACAGTGTAGGAATGTGAGGTTCGGTACATATACTACTGATATGATGCAAATAACTTTTTGGGAAAAACCAATAAAAAGGTCAGACTATGACGCTAAGAAAGTGACCACAGGTACGAATGAATATGAATATCATTGAGGTCAGTTTCGAGAGTATCCTAAATATCGTAATACCAATAATGCATTTTTAAAAAAAAATCTGAATAATCTTCTGGAGGCTACTATAATCACTGGAAATTATAAACGAACTGATGTACTGATTCCACGCATTCCAATGATACCTACAGACATGTCCATCAAGAAAAAAGATTGCAGTTTCCGATTCGGTTGGCATTTGCTATGACCATTAATAAAGCGCAAGGGCAGTCGCTTAAATTTGACAAATCTGTGTTTTCCCACGGACAATATATGTTGCATGTTCACGTGTAGGTAAACCTTCCGACTAATATACATTTGCACCAGATGGCAAAACTAGACATATTGTATATCCTAGAGCACTTGAATAAATAGAAAAAAAAATAACAAAATTGTGTTTCATTAAAATTACAATTCAGGGGTAGCGAAGCGCAACGGGTACAGCTATTATAGTATAATGAGAAGCTTTTTAGACAAATCAGCACACGATCGAAATCTAAACAAATTCTTCTAACAAATAGTTATTTTACATTCTACAGGTTTATTTGCCCATTGTCAACTAAACGTGGCATTATCCCGTGTCGGAACGCCAGCAGATATATTCATTTACTGCTAACATAATGGAACAAAATAATATTGTTCACCCTTGAGCATTACAAAATCTTTGAAGGCAAAACGAAGTTTGCCAGGTCCACCTATAGTTATATATGTATAGATATATAGATAGATATATATAAAGATATTGATTACAGGCGCTCCAACTAGAAACTTCCCATTAAACAAGAAATTTCCCTCCATATATTAGTCTAGACACAAACCAAAGCAAAAGTAGCCAATATACAAGGTGGCGCAAAAGTAATCCTCCTATCAGAAATGGCTATAAATTTTGCGATTGGCCCCTAATGTCAGTTCTGTTTTGACATTTGTGTAGTAAACACATGCGAAATACACGTTAATAAACAATGCTGCGCTACACTGCTCCAGAACGCGGAATATTGCTGACTATTTATTTGACCAATAATCGGTAGGTGACTTTGGCACAACGTGAATTTCGTCGCAGATTTCCTGGCCGTCCAACGCCTACTGGTGAAACACTGCGACGTTTAGCCGCTCGCCTCGAAGAGTCTGGCACAACACAAGATGCTGCCAGGCGTGGCAGACCCAGGAGTAGCCGTTCTGCAGAGAATATTGCTGCTGTAGCCGAGGATGTCATGGATGCGCCGTCGACATCGACCAGACGACGTGCCACGCAAATGGGTATCAGTCGACGGTCTTTCCAGCGAATTTTGGTACAAGATTTGAAGATGTATCCGTACAAAGTCCAGACGATGCATCCGCTGTTAGCTGCTGACCGCCAATCGCGTCTAACATACGCTCAAGCCATCCGTAATCACCACCAAGAGGAAGATGATTTTTCATCAAAAATAATCATGAGTGATGAGGCCCATTTCCATCTTAGCGGGTACGTAAATAAGCAAAATTTACGCTTCTGGGGCACCGAAAATCCGCGTGTAACCCACGAAGAGCCATTACACCCGCTCAAAGTCACTGTATGGTGTGCTATTTTCGCTGGAGGAGTCATCGGACCTTTTTTTTCGAAGACGTCGCGGGCCAAACGGTTACTGTGAATGGTGAGCGCTACAGAGCAATGATTAACGAGTTCTTTTTGCCGCAACTTGATGAATTGGGATTGGAAGACATGTGGTTCCAACAGGACGGTGCAACGGCACACACTGCACGTGCCGCAACCGATATGCTGAAGGATGCATTTCCCGGGCGCCTAATCTCCCGTTTTGGCGATTTGCACTGGCCAGCAAGATCGCCTGATTTGACCGCTCCAGACTTCTTTTTGTGGGGCTTTTTGAAGTCTCGGGTTTATGTCAACAAGCCTCAGACTCTTGCAGCTCCTAAAGACAATATCCGTCAAGAATGTGAGGACGTATCGCCGGAAGTTTTGGCCAAAGTGATGGAAAATGACATAAAAAGGGCTCAAATGACAATCAACTGTGGCGGCGGCCATTTACATGACATCATATTCTCGACTTGATGTAAAAAAAAATTTAAAGACCAAATAAGAATCAAAGTTTTTCATTTTTTTTTAAATTACAGCTAAAAAACATCGGAAGTTTAATTTTGCGCCACCTTGTAGTTGATAATACTGGGATGTAATAAAGTTGATAAAAAAAATGTTTAATTTTTTTCATTTAGCCAATAACTTCGTTCGCACACTTTTGTGACGATGTGTTTTCCTATATAAAATGTGTGAATTCATTTGTGGCCATGACATCATTGAATATTTTTTGTCGGCAGGGCGAAGTCTGCCGGGTCAGCTAGTATAATATATATATTATATAATAAATTATATAATTAGGAATTTCTCAATATTTCCTCCTTTTAGCTCGTTAAATTTATTCAAGTGTTTTTATTTTTTGCATTCGTTCTAAATAATGGATTTTCTGAATGTCGACAATTCATTGTTTCATTGCTGATCTCTTCATGTGACACAAATCTCTTAGCGCAGAGCCATTTCTTCAGGATTGGAAATAGAAAATAGCCAATAAATCCGCAGACTATGGCCGATGAGGTAGCAATTCGTATCCCAATTTATGGATTTTACCGTGACGACTACACGCCTGTGTGTCTGTTCGCTGCCATGGTGGAAGAACACTTCGGTCTTTGGTTGGTTTTGCTTCAAATCAATGTCGCATCCGTCCAACTGCTGCGAACTCTATTCGCCGGTGATCGTTCTGCCTTTTCAAGGTAATCCATACGAATGCCACGGCCTGCATCCCAAAAAATCGTCGACAAGACCTTGTTGGACGACAAACCCTCTTTGACTTTGACACGTTCGCCCGGAGAAGGCCGCTGCTTTGACTGTTCTTTGGTATCAGGTGAATGGCGTATCTTGCTTGAAATTGTACAGTAGTCTTTTAACAGATAATGACCGACAGGAGCATTGGCGATTTTTAATTAACTTCCAGAGAAGTTCAAAAAGTCACTGAGATTCAAGACCGCCTCGTAAAAGTATTTTCTAAATATATATAAATTTTACTCTGGGTATAGCATGGGTTTACTTCTGTAATACCATTCCAACGTATAAACGATTGATTTCCTTTGCGCCCACGCGTTCGACTTTGAACTTAAAGCCAAATCCCTAAATAACTGAGTGCAATTTTAAAGAAAATATGAGCTCAACCACTGTATTTTAAATCACAAACCTTTAACGGTCTTTTGATTGCGTATTTTCTTCGAATTGAACAACAATTGTTTCGCTTTCAGCTACAAAAATTTAGTTTTCTTAAATTTTTCTTAAATCTTAAATTTGGCTTGTTTCTTAACAGCAACAATGAAATCCTCGAAACTATTCATTGCAGCAATGTCAGCTCTTCAATGGCAATGTTTTATACCTGCCACGTAGAGCATTTATTTTACTGCACATACGAGTATTTGACCTTTTACAAGGATTTTAGTTGACTCGACTGTCAAGGTTATCACCAAATGCTGTAAAAAGCTCCGGTGTTAAGAAAACGTGATAAACAATACAACGACTTGAATGTAAATTACTAACATATGTACACGTTTGTAAACACCCATGTATGCAGACAATCGTCCTTTATGTAGCAGCATAGAATTCACATTTTATCTGAAAGTTCTAAGATTTATGGCTTTGCAAACGTATTTCGGCCGACAATTTTAGGTTAATAAATGTATGAACTTCACCGCTTGTATATGAAAGAGTGTGAGAGTGTAAGGACACACACGTAAACACAAAAACATCCTTGTGTGCATGTGCTGTCAAATAAGAACAACGCACGTGTATGTGTTATATTTAAATCTTTGTAATTCATTAGAATTAACTTATGTCAAATTAAGGCTTTTACTTTACATCTCAGTCCTGATTTCTTCACAAAGAAACAACTGTGTGGAATGGGGAGCACAGGAGGAGTCTCTGGTGTGACTTGATTTATATTTGAATGAGATTTATGGCCAATATGTTTTAATGATTCAAAAGTAACTGCAAAAACACCTTTGGTGAAAAAGGTTAACCTGTGAAATGAAAAAACAATAAAATGTTAAATGTTCTAAATCTCTGTGTTTAACTACAAATCCATAGTGCCCTAGGGTTGTGGTTTTTTCTGTCAATGGGTTGCGGATTAATACTGTTTGGGGTTTTTATGGTCATAGTACTTTGGGGTTGGAAAAGCCATAAAACCAAATGGCTACTTTTATGTATTATGGTATAGTAGACTTAATGAAAATTGGTTTAGGGGATATGTCCAACTAGCGAAATGTCC
This sequence comes from Phaonia tiefii, assembly GCA_963931995.1. Taxonomy (NCBI): domain Eukaryota; kingdom Metazoa; phylum Arthropoda; class Insecta; order Diptera; family Muscidae; genus Phaonia; species Phaonia tiefii. The sequence continues at coordinate 205,442,296 of OZ008370.1, read as the reverse complement.
TTAAACATTTAACAAAAAGATAGTAAATCGAAAAAAAGAAGACCTTTGTTAATTTGTGCTAGATGAATCTTAAAATAATGTGGGTAATGTTTGACGTGGATTTTTTTTAAATATTCAATGATAACACGGACAGTCAAAAGTACCTGGGAAGTGAGTCCAATTTGCTTACAACTGTCGTCGAGTAAAACAAAAATTTGTTTGTGAAATTTGCCAAACACTCCCAAATTCATTTCCGTGCCGGACTGTTTCGTTTTTAACCGAGTACTTCACGGTTGGCTTACGGTTTAAACCCCAATTTTGCGTACCTTCGCGCTATTGCAACTCACACGTTGAAAACAAACGGCTGCAGCAACATATTGCAGGGACCATGTACATGTTTGCAAGCGTTGTTTTCATGAATTGAAGATCTGCTGCTTTTCTATTTCTTTCTTGTCTGACACATTTTTGTTTTCAGCAGTTTTCAACAAACAAAGCCACATTTGGGTCACAAAAACATATATTATTACATATTAATCAGTGTGTCTCCAACATGTACATTAGAGTGGCATTTTTTCCCTTACTTTTGAAATTCAAGGATTGCCGGGCCGCATATTATGCGCTACGTGTTAACGTTGCCCCATATGCGGACCGGCAATCCTTGAGTAGAAAGAAAAAAAAATTTCATACAAAAAAATGCCACTCTAATGTACATAATATTGAATAGGAAACACAATGTTATTGGACAAAAGTATACTAAGGTGGGCCATGTAAAATTTGTAATTTAACCCCCCTTTTCTGACCGCCTTAAAATTTCTTTCGTCGGCGGTCACCTCGCATAGTGACGGAACCGGAGTAAAACTGTAGGTCCCACTCAGTGTGTATAAAACTACAAAGCGCATAGCTCACTGGTTGTGAGAAGCTCTCCCCAATTCCTTCATGGGATGTAATGGAAAACCATTTATTTTATTTTATTTTATTTCTATTTCGAAGAAGTCTCATTGTGAAGTGACATATTACTAGGAAAAGATTAGATATTTTCGAAATGGAAATATCCCTCCGTTTGAAGGAAATTGGTTACGTGTACGTGCTGAAAGACCGCTGGAAAGACCAGGCAGAAGAATCCCTCCGCATCCTTGGTGTTACCATAAATAAAAATAAATGGTTTCCCATTACATCCCATGAAGGGACCGGGGAGAACTTCTCACAATCACTGAGCTGTGCGCTTTCCGGTTTTCACTCACTGATTGGGACCTACAGTTTACAACCGATTCCGAACGGTATTTTGAGAAGCTTTTTCATGGCTATATACTCGATAGTGTCGCCGTCACTAAGCGAGATGACCGTCGTCGAAAGAAATTTTAAGGTGGTTGGAGCAGGGATCGAACCCAGGATCTCCTGTACAAGAGGCGCGCACACTACCCATTGCACCACCGACGGTCATGTTACCAACTGGCGAGAAAAGGCGAAGGATAGAGCCACTTGGAAGAATTTGTTGAAATTTGTTTAATTTCTTTGTTTAATTAATATGTGTAAGACGTCTGATAATAATCAATAAAAAAAAACGTGCTGAAAGTATGCTCGAACAACCAGAAACTCGCCCGAGATCGCTGCAATTGAACATTTCGCGCACTTTTTTGCCCAGAATTTTGCATAGAAGCCTCGGTATGAAGGCTTGTAAAGTCCAATTGGTTGTAGAACTGAAGCCCAGTGACCTTACGATGCGATTCCGCTTCGCTGAATGGGCTGAGCATTAGCCTTTGTACCGAAAACTCATCCTTTCTGATGAAGATGATTTTCATCATTTTCATTTTCAAAATTGTAAACAACTTTTTTTTAACTACTTTATTACAACCCATTATTATCAACTATATTCGATACTTTTCATTTGGTTTGGTTTAACGGGAAGTTTTCTAGATGGAGCCTGTTTATTACATATTGTAGTTTTCAACCCAATAAAAAGGAAATTTAGAAAAGCCAAAGTGCAAGACTGGCAAATCCATGAAATACAACCCTGAGCCTGGAATTACATTTGGCAGCATACTTACTCTTACACTCTCATTTTTGGTTTGGTTTGTGTCTAGACTAACATATGGGGAGAAATTTTTTGTTTAATTGGAAATTTTCTGGGTGGAGCCTGTTTATTACATATTGTAGTTTTGAACCGAATAAAAAGTAAATTTAGAAAAGCCAAAGTGAAAGAAGTTTAAACAAATAACAGTTTCTTAAATAAGTGCGTTTTCATAAAAAAAATAAATTTGATCAAAACAAATTCATACTCATATTCTTTAACAGTGTAGCTTTTCTTAAAAAAAATACCTTATCTTAAAGAAGTACCTTTGCTTAGAAAAGTAACTTGTCTTACAAAAGTACTTTTTTTTTAAAAAAAATATTTTTTTATATATACCTTTTCTTAAAAAAAGTACATTATCTTACAACATATTGCCTTTTCAAAAAAAAACTACCTTTTCTTTAAAGTGTACCTTTTATGTAAAACAAAATAACTTTTCTTGAGTTAAGTACCTACTCTTTAAATTGTACCTGTTCTTGAAAAAAAGGACCAATTCTAAAAAAATTCGCATTTCTTAAAAAAAAACCTTTTCTTCAAAAAAATACCTTCTCTTAAAAAAAATAAATACAATAAAAAATAAATGGTTTCCCATTACATCTCATGAAGGGACCGGGGAGAACTTCTCACAATCACTGAGCTGTGCGCTTTCCAGTTTTGACTCACTGATTGGGACCTACAGTTTTACACCGATTCCGAACGGTATTTTGAGAAGCTCTTCATGGCAAAATACTCGATAGTGTCACCGTCACTATGCGAGATGACCGCCGCCGAAAGAAATTTGAAGGTGGTCTGAGCAGGGTTCGAACCCAGGATCTCATGTACAAGAGGCGCGCACACTAACCATTGCACCACCGACGGCCAAATATACCTTCTCTTAAAAAAAATACTGTTTCTTACAAACATACCTTTTCTTCGCAGTACCTTTTCTTAAAAATAAAATAATACCTTTTCTTTTCTTTTCTTTTCTTTTTTTTCTTTTCTTTTCTTTTCTTTTCATTTATTTTCTTTTCTTTTCTTTTCTTTTCTTTTCTTTTCTTTTCTTTTCTTTTCTTTTCTTTTCTTTTCTTTTCTTTTCTTTTCTTTTCTTTTCTTTTCTTTTCTTTTCTTTTCTCTTCTCTTCCCTTCTTTTCTTTTCTTTTCTTTTCTTTTCTTTTCTTTTCTTTTCTTTTCTTTTCTTTTCTTTTCTTTTCTTTTCTTTTCTTTTCTTTTCTTTTCTTTTCTTTTCTTTTCTTTTCTTTTCTTTTCTTTTCTTGAGATAAGTAGCCTTCCTGAAAATAAGTAAAAATAACCTTTTCCTAAAAAGAGTACCACTTCTTTAAAAAGTACCTGTTCTTAAAAAAAGTACTCTTTGTAAAAAGTACTTTTTCTTACAGAAAGTACTTCTTATTAAAAATTGTACATTTTCTAAAATAAACATTAGCTTTTAATAAAAGATGTACCTATCATTAATGAATGAACTTTTCGGGAAAATAGAATACATATTCTTACAAAAAAAACCTAAAAATATACTTTTTTTTTAAAAAAAATACATTCAATAAAACAAATTTCTTAAAAAACGTTTATCATTTTACAAAAATTTCTATTTTCTTAAAGATCCATTTAAATTATAGTAATTTTAGGCGCTTTAGGCGTGTTGGAACTGTCTAGTACATAATATATAGCGCAAGGAACTTCGTTCCAACCGGGTGTCCCCTGACACCTCATGTAATTTTTTTAATTTATTTATTTTGTTTTTTAATTTATTTATTTTGTTTACTAAAATAATCGTAATGCCAACATTCCGCTGCCACACAATTATCAAACAATTGTTTTCGTACGAAATAACTTTGGCATAATAACCCTGTACTTGATTTGTCCTACGAAATTTTCGCAAAGAGCTGAGTACCAAGCAAATGAAAAGTGAGCGAAATTTTCGGTTCATGAAATTTTCGTTATTTTTTATGCACGTTCTTCTTATGACAATAAAAATTTCATAAAAATCACAATTCTTGCCGAAAATGGTGAAAGGAGATAGATAAAATTTACTTTTTTCGACATTTATACAAGAAAATTTACAAGTTTTTAGTTGAGAAATTTTTGCTTAGAAGAATTTGTAAGAAATAACATATATTTTGAAACATTTGTTTTCCGTAAACAAACAAAATACAGAACTATAAAGAACATAAAATAATAATTACCACTGTGATAGTTTTTTGGGAAAAATGTTCGTGGACAAGAGCGGAGAGGACGATTTTACCCTGGTGCGGGTACGAGGAATCGAACTGCATCATTGGTTTTTTGAGTTACAATTACGGCTTCATTTGATGAAGATCTGTGGCTGGATCTGAAATAGTTATACGGCCAGCAACCATGACGGTGAATTATGCAAAACCTTTTTGTCAAAGATCATCCCTGATGTAATACTTTATTCAAACCTAAAATTAATTTTCAGTTAATCGAGATAAAATCAAATAACAGAGTGATACAAAAGTGAAAGATAAAAATATGCAGAGGTTCTCATTGCTTATTGGAGTCCATAGAGAAGTTTTTCTCGGTAACTTCGTTTAGTAACTTTTTAACAGCAAATTTAGTGAAATGAGAATATTGCTAAAATTACCAGTTGAAAAACTCATAACTTTTCGCTTCTTGAACCGATTAACGAAATTTTCCACATTTTTAAAAGACCAGAGATTTACCTTTTGAACAAAAATATCGGCTACAAAATGGCTGAGATACGGTTATTTAAGTAAAACAAAAACATATTTTTTTTTTTAAATTTTTATTTTCTTCACTCTCAAAGTAGATCATGGGGCAGAAAATTTCACTTTATTATCTTTGAAAAAAAAAATAAAATTAAATTAATGAGTTATGCTAAGTTCTGCCATAAAATGGTTTTCAGCTTTTTTGGTGGTTTCTTAGAAATACTTTATTTGATTTTTTTGTAAACATCGCTGTCAGAATCTTGCTTTATAGACCAGCAGTAGTTGGAGAACATACTGGCTTTACTTTTTCCAACGTAACGCTGTTCAATTCTTAAAAATTCTTGGTGAAATCACTCACCTTGTTCATCACTCACCTGTCCTAAATTTGCTGGGAACATATTCAAGTGAGCATGGAGATGGTGCAACTTTATATACATTTTGCAGCCCATTGCATTGTAGACAGATAGCATTCGCGTACTATTTCCTCATAATTTGCACTTTTTGTGTTTCTAAGAAAATTTTCACACACCGAAACAAAACAATTCCATGAATTTTTTTCAAGTATTGTCATTTTTTGTAAGAAATTTTCGTCTTATATCAATTGTCGTATTTGTAAGTCAACAAAGATATATATTAACGGGTTTTTCAATAAGAGCGCTACAAAAGTTTTTTTAAATAAAACAAACCCGGTTTTAGATACCAATGAAATTCTTTATTCCTGTGAAAGTACGTTCGATGCCATTATGTATGGAACTCGATTTCTTTTGCATGGCCACCACGGGCACGCTTGCAGAAGTCCAGACGCTGAACCCAATTTTCGACGGTTTTCAAGCATAAATCTGCCGATACTGCTGCAATTTCACGTTCGATATGCATACGAAGTTCATCAATCGTCGGTGGCTTGTTGGCATAGACCATAGACTTGACGCAGCCCAACAGGAAATAATCTAACGGCGTCAAATCGCACGACCAATCGACTGGGCCATTTCGTGAGATATCACGTTCACCAAACTTGGTTTCCAATAAATTGATTGTGGCATTCGCTGTGTGGTTTGTGACGCCGTCCTGTTGGAACCACATGTCCTCCAAGTCCATATTATCCAATTGGGGCCAAAAATATTCGGTTATCATTAAACGGTAGCGATTCGCATTCACAGTAATGTGCCGGTCTTGATCATCACGGAAGAAGTACGGCCCAATGACGCCGCCGGCCCATATACCGCACGAAACCGTAATTTTTTCGGGATGCAATGATGACTCATGGATTACGTGTGGATTGCTGTCTGACGCATATTTTGCTTATTGACGAAGCCATTCAGCCAGAATTGAGCGTCATCGCTGAAGATGATTTTCCGATGAAAATCCGAATCATTTTCAAGTTGTTGCTCAGTCCAATTCACGAACATACGACGCTTATAGTGGTCAAGCGGCTTCAGTTCTTGCGTCAATTTGATCTTGTAAGGATGCAGGCCAAGATCTTTTCGCAAAAGTCGTTACAACGACGTCACAGAGGTGCCCAACGCTTGAGAACGACGTGTGAGAGACACATTTGGGATTTCTTGAACTGAAGCCTCAGCGGCAGCAATATTCTCGACACTACGGGCACTTCTTTGTCTCACTGGCACGGAAACATTTCGTACTGTGCCTGTGGATTCAAATTTTTCCACTAGACGCTCAATTGTTGATCTGGTAGGACGATTATGACGACCATACTTTGGACGTAGCGCTCTTAAAGTTGAGGCCACTGACTCCGAATTTCGGTAGTAAATTTTAATAATTTCGACTCGTTGTTGGCTCGTATATCTTTCCATGATGAAATGGCAAACCTTACTGAACAGAAATGTCAAAAGAGCGGATAAAATATGGAAAAATATGCTGTCCCTATCGATTAAGTTTGTAGCGTCTCTGTTGAAAAACCCTTTATATTTAAATGTTATAATATATATTCTGTTTCTTATCCTCTTTTTATTTGCCATAACTTATTCGTGGAATAATTATATCAAGAAATTTTAATTTTGAACCATTTTTGTCAAGTGCTTTTACAGATTGTTTTATGAGACCCAACTTGAACAGGGACAACAACGTCAGCCTGGAGATAGATAGGAGAATTGTGCTTGCAAATAGATGTTATTTTGGGCTCAGCAAGCAGTTTAGGAACAAAGCCCTCCTCTCTCGACGGACAAAAGTCCAGCTATATCATACTCTCATTTTACCTGTCTTGACATAAGGCTCCGAAATTTGGGTCATATCGCAAGCGGATGAAAAACACCTGGGAGTTTTCGAGAGAAAAATTCTCCGTAAAATATATGGTCCTGTTAGAGAAAACGGCGAGTACTGACGTCACATAGAATCAATCAGGCCAATTGCGTTGGGCCATGTTAGGCCATGTTATCAGAATGGATGAAGATGAACCAGCACGAAAGGTTTTCGATAACGTACCAGATGGAAGCAGGAAAAGAGGACGACCAAGACTCCGCTGGAAAGACCAGGCAGAAGAATGCCTCCGTATCCTTGGTGTTACCAACTGGCGAAAGAAGACGAAGGATAGAGCCAGTTGGAGGAATATGTTGAAATTTGTTTAATTTGTTTGTTTAATTAATATGTGTAAGACGTCTGACCTCATGATGTTGTAATATAGTCAATAAAAGTAAAGTAACTTGATGTGTAGCGGTGGTAAAATAATGTTCATTGGATTCACTAATGGGATATTTATGCTGTTGAACTGTGATATTGGCATTTGCTTGCAAAAATCCATTGTTTCATTCTTAAACCTAAAAGTTCTGTTTGACTTTTGGAGTGTTCTAAATCACGTACACGATCATAATATTCCACTTGTGCAACTAAGTGTTTATATTTAATTCGCTTTCAGTTGGAATATATTCTGATGTTTGGCTTTCGGTATGGCTTCGATATGGTTCCAATTCAGTTAAACTCGGTGATGTTTCTCCTGTTGGTTCCTGTTTTGCGTCGTCTTTGTGATGGAGTACCGTCTTAATGACAGTACCAATATCAGCGTATTTTTTAAATTTCCTTATTTTGAAATGGTAACCTCCCGTGTTCGTTAAGCAGAAATAACAATTATTTTGTCTATGACCGAGTTGTGGAAGCCAAGTTACTGTTTAAAAAAATGGCAATGCAAAGGAATCATGTTAATTTTGTTTCCTAGATCTTGGTATTGAGTAACACGATGAACAACGTATTCTTCATAAAGGGGAATAATAAGCTTATTTTCTCATATGTAAATTTTATGTCGCTTATCCACAAACAATCCACATTTATTATTATTTATTATTATTATTTTTTCAGTTAAATTTTTCGTCATCGTATTTTATAATGCACTTTAAAAAACCAAAAATATTTGCTTAGTCAATTTTATCAGTTCTTTTAATTTAAACAAAACCAAAAATTTCGAAAATCGGTTTAAGGAGAGTAAAATTATGATCTTTTGAAACTTATAATTTTAGCAATTTTGTCATTTCACTAAATTTCCTACTACAAACTAGATCAGATGAGTTCTGAACTTGGTGATGAACAAGGTGAGCGATTGCACAAAGAAATTTCCAGAATTGAACAGCGTTAAGATAAAAAAAAGTCAGTATGTTCTCCAACTACTGCTGGTCGATAAAGCAAGATTCTGGCAGCGATATTTACAAACAACAAATAAAACGCAAGCATTTCTAAGAAAACACCAAAAGAGCTGAAAATTATTTTATGACAGAACTTATCGTAACTCATTCATTTTTTAATCAAATTTTATACACTTTTATACATGTTATAGAAATCTACTTTAATATAATTTCTTTCAAAAATAAAAGAAAGCGGAATATTCAGCCGCATGATAGAGAGGAGAGAGTGAGGAAAATGAAAATTTAAAAAAAAGAAGATTTGTTTTACTTAAATAATCGTATCTCAGCCATTTTGTAGCCGATTTTCAGCACTTTATTTTTGTTTAAAAGGCAAAACTCAGATGTTTTAAACATATCCAAAATTTCGAAAATTGGTGCAAGGAGCGTAAAGTTATAATTTGTTGTTAAAAAGTCACTAACCGAAGTGACCTAGAAAAACTATTAGTATTTTCATACTCTGTGGACTCCAGCAAATCGGAATTGCTATATGAGATCATCTGCATATTTCTTGAGTAGCACTTTGTAATCGGCAAAAAAAAAAAAAATTTTGCTAAATATATCGAGAACTGTAAGATATAAGTGTTTCAGTGGCTACAACGGTTCAAATTTTTCTGATAGCCGAGGTTGTCACTTTTGAGCTCCCACTGTGCGGGTCCGTTGGGGTGTATGGAGTTCTAGTTTACGAATTTCAATAGCACTGCACCTCAGTTTTGTCTATGTGATACTTTATTTTGATCAGTCAAGCTATTTAGAACCGCAAGAATTATTTCCAATTTTTTGGACAAATCCCCCACTGTACACTGGGGCAAAACCAAAAGCTTTATAAATTAATTCAAGTTAACATATGAGTAACTATATTGCCACTTGATCTAACTCCACATTTTAACAATTTTGAGATATCAATTAAAACTAAAATATCTTAATCTTGTCATATTTAAAATCCACCTTTGTGATAAACATTAAAACGAAGTACATAGTATGAATGAAGTATTTTTGGGACTCACACTTGTTGTAAAAAATATGAGAATTCACACAAGTCTCATACGTGTTTTTCAATTTTCTCCGCCTGTTGTTTTGTGCAGTTCGATCAATTGGCCGCTGAGTAGCTTATACTCGTATTGCAGACGTCTAAAGTACATGAGAGAGTCTTGAATGAAACCTGAAAACGGGTTTGCTTCATTGTGGCATATAATATATTCAAATTTATGTTCATGTAAACAAATATTTATATAAACTGATCACTGTGATATTAATTGATAAGTAAAAATAATTGGTAACGAATTAAGAATTTTAATTGACCCTACCGCACTACATTTACTTTACAAACTATTGTGACGATTTTTTAGAAACAGCTAATAATAGATAATAAATGCATGTAACTCGGACTATACCTGCGTCTGTCTGCCTATACGCGGTGGTGTCTTCTCAACTATTTACTGAATTAATTCCGGCATAACTAAAGAGTTCGCATGCACACGTGTGTAGAATATTAATAAATTATTTTGAATAATAAAATGTAAAATGGGAATCAAACGTCGCACATATACAAGCAAAAAAAGCTTCATAAAATATATGATACTTTGCATATGAGATCTCACACATCGTTCGGCCGTTCGATTGTCTTTATATTAATATTAAAATTTATCGTTAGTTTTTGTAATAATTATCGGCCTTTTAGGTACAAGAGGAAATAGGAAATGCGGTGTTATTCAAATTGAATTTCTATGGAAGCCTCAGACTGATTTGAACTCGTACCTCCCGATGAAAGATGAATGAATTAAAATTTACATGAATAAATAATTTACTAAGACTGACATTGAGCGTCATGTAAAATCTGTGGTACTATTAGATTGGGATTATATGCCTGAAAGATACTATACTGTTGCTTACAAGGCTGCGATTTACTAACCTCCTATTTCGAGTTAGGGAATATTTAACTCATTGGGTCAGAGTGTTCAGTTTCAGATACTTGTACAATATTTTGGCATTCAAATATTTCAAAATAGTTTATATTTTCAGTATTATTTAAATTTAAAACAGAAAGCTAAATATTAAGTAAATACTTTTGCGTACACGTTGAGAAATCTGTATCTTTTTGATGTTTGGATGCAAATATAACGTGTGTTTGGCGCTTGTCGTAAGTATAGTATACTTGTGTCGAAATACTAACTGCCTTGTTCCTAAAAAGTTATGAGAAGATCGATTTATCATACTAAAAACGTCTCTGAAATCTCTCACAACTTTTTATGAATAAAGCGCATCGTGTATGCTATTCAATATTACATGTTGGAGATAGAATATGTTATAATATATGTGTTTGTGACCCACGTAGAGATGTGTTTGGCATACAAACACAGCTGTGTTTGTTGCACTATTTACTCACTAATGAGAGCAAGAGAATAAAAGAGATAAAAGGAGAGATTATAACATTCATAGTTGTATATGTGTAACTGAAGTCAGGGATCGTAATCATTATGAGTTTCATTATAAAAATAATAAATAAAAATGATATACTAATGATTATATTATTGGTTTTAAGGATTTGGTATGTTTTCGGCGAATTCTTCAAAAATATATATCTAGAAATACTCATCATATTAATGAGAAGCTCTGCTGATGAAGATCTTGGCTAGATCCGAAATAGCTATACAGACAGCCTTGGTATCATTGGAACATTTTTATGCTCGACTTTTTTGAATGTAATATAAAGCTAATAAATACGCTTTATATTATTTGAAAAAGGTCTTGAGCTTGAATATATTTAGAAAATTATAAAAAAAATCCCATTTCTTAAAAAACCCGTTTTATCAAAAAAAAAAAGCATCTTCTCTTATAAAAAATACCTTTGCTTACAAAAATTTCTTTTCTTAAAAGTACATTTTCTGAAAAATAAAATATTACCTTTGTTTGCTTGAGATAAGTAAGGTTTCTGAAAATAAGTAGATTTGCTTAAAAAATAACCTTTTCCTAAAAAGAGTACCACTTCTCTAAAAAGTACCTGTTCTTACAAAAGTACTTCTTTGTAAAACAAAGTCACACTCTTATGGCTTTTTCTCACAGAAAGTAATTCTTTCTAAAAATAGTACATTTTCTTAAAAAACATTGTTTTAATAAAAAGAAGTACCTCTCTTTAAAAAAATACATTTTCTTACAAACATTTCTAATACATATTCTTACAAAAAGGACCTAAAGCTATACATTTTTAAAAAAAAAATACATTGCAGAAAAAAAAATTTTTTCCTCAAAAACTTTTATATTTTACAAAAAGTACCCTTTCTTAAAGATCTATTTAAATTATCGTATTTTTCAACGGGCGCCTTCGACGTGTTGAAACTAACTAGTACATAATATATAGCGAAAGGAACTTCGTTCCAACCGGGTGTCCCATGACACCTCATGTGATTTTTATCAGGCAATGCCTGCTGTTGTGAAGACTTTTTTATTATAATTACTTACATATTTCTTCGAGTGTAATAATTACCAGACAAACTACATACTGGAATACGTACAAACTATCGACTCATTGTTAAAGGACTCCCTAGAGAACATAAAGGTTCATTAGAAGCAACAACAAAAAAAGTTAAATCACTTTGAACTTTGGCGATGCCAAGACAGCATCTATACTCGTAAATGACAGTGATGACGATTCATGTGATGACAAAACCCCTACTGATCGATGAATTGAATTTAGTTCAATGTTTTAATAGGATATTTCTCCCTATCGGCGTGACTGTGTTAGAGTGAGCAAGTGAGTGCGCTGGGCTGGAAATCGTTTAGTTCATAAATTGCTAAGCGTATAATTCATTCCCTCATCCGTTTACATTTCGACGCTAGTGTCTAAAATAATCTACGACAAAAGAGTCAAAGCTTAACAGCAAACGAGGACAACGACTGCAACACCACACAGTATAACGAGTCGGAATAGGAAAAAGGGAGAACAAAGGATTTTCTAAGCTCAATGCATTCACTAAGCACACACACGCAAATAGTCACACACATACTAATGCACAAAGGGATTTAGTTATAGGAACTTAAAGCCCAGTAGCGGAAAAATAAATGCATGTAGAGATATTGTGCTTCCTGCATTAGGGTGTCGTTTTGAAAAACCATTTAGCATCACTGCAATAATAAGTATAAATTCAAATTCTGGTGATTTGAAACACAAAGAATAATTGACACTTTAGTTTCTAACACTCAGAATTGTTCCCGAATCGACTAGGATTTATTCTTTTGTATTTTTTATTTTGTGGTGTACTTTCCTTTCCTGGAAGTTACAAATAGAAATTCGGACAAGGTATAGAACAAGTATACACGCTAAAAAAATTTTATTTTTTTTGTTGTTTGGATGCAAATATCATTTGTTTGTAGCTTGTCGCAAATATAGTATACTTGTGTCCAAACACCATTGTGATTGCTATTGAATATAACATGTTTGGGACACAATGATTAATGGGTTATAATATATGCATTTGTAACCCAACTGCGGCTTTGTCTTTTCAAAACTACTGAAGACAAAAACGTGAAAGATAATAAAGAAATAAAATGCAGCAGATCTTATATGCACGAAAACAATGCTTTGCAAGAATGTATATGGTTCCTGTAATATGTTGCTTGGGCCGTTATTTTTTATCGTGTAGAATTCATTCCGCCTCTGGGTTTTCAATATTAAGTCACTGCATCAAGGGATAAAACACCGCACACACATAGCCTCTTAAATACCAACTACAGTCCTAGCAAACAAAAAAAAAACAATGTAGGCATTTTACGCTGCAAGGACTAAGGCGAGAAACCACACGAAAAAAAATGCATTTGAAAAAACCTCAAACATTTTTAAATGCTTTTGTTAAATCTAATGCTTGGTAAAAACATCATCCTCTCAGCTCACTAATCCAGCATCATACTCGTCCTCTTGCGTCGTTACAAAGTGGGACATTGGATAAATTCAATGCCCCATCAGAGCTGTGTTGTTGCTAAAGAGGGCAAACGTTTCATTATCACTTGTACGATGTAGGAAACCCATAAATGTGGTGGCAGCTGACTGTGTTTACATACTACCACGATGACGATGTTTTTCAGTATTTGCGGTCAACTTGCAGAAACGTTATTGGGATTAAGTAGTTGCGTTTAACCACTTTGTATAAACGCGGCAGCGAGTTATATCTGTATTGATATGGACAAAATTCAAACTTTTGAAAATTAAAAAAAAAATGGCGTTATGATCACATTATTTCGGGTACAAATCAATAAATTTAGTACAAAACTTGTTTTGTTCAAAAACAAACCAATTTTATTGAAATTTGGTATTAACCCCCATTATCACTAACTATGTTTATTCTACAGTTAAAGCTAACTGTCAGTGTGTAAAAAAGGGTGTCTCAGTAAGATTGCACTTTTTCAATTTAGTGTAATTTTTTTGTGCAAGTGGCAACTCTGAAATTTGGCAGCCTGTCACATACATATGTATGTTTATTCCGATTACACTGTGGAGCACAAACAAAAAATAAAAGGCTCTGACAACGGATACTGGCAGAGGGGTAAAAAAAGGTTTACGTGTACCAGCGTGTTGCAAGTTTACATAAGGTGGTAATTAAAGGTGGTGTTAAAATGTTCACCTCTAGTACATTCTTATGATGAATTGACATAGGAAACCATGTGATCCTTACAATTTAGGTATAGGATGTGTTCAGCAATTTTGTGTAAAATTATTCGAGAAATATTTCAACCATCTACTCCTCAATATATGGGTCTTTCATGCTCCTTTTCCGGAAATGGGTAGAAAAACACCCTTACAACCGGGATGTAACGGGTCAAAATGTACAACAAAAATTCTACTATAAGTCCCTGAATACACCAAAGCTCAAAACTAGACCTAAATTCGAAAAATAAGACAAAACTGATTATGGGTTAAATTCTAACTTATTCCGAATTGGTGCTAAAATGTAGAAAAAAAACTGCATTTTAGGCGGATTGGGTGTATGGAAACAATATTCTACGCAAAATTTCAGTATAAGTCATTGACCAAAAGAAAAACGTCAACTGCAGTTTTTTTTAGACATTTTAGCAAAACTTTAAACGTAACCCTTTCGTTGTCAGAACCTTTTAATTTTCGAAAAAATTTAATTTTGTTAAACAGTGTTATTAAGAATGGAACGCTTTACAAAAGAACAACACATTGTACAAACTTAATACAAAAATTTGGAACGTTGGGCTGAGACCGCTCCCAAACTTCGAAGAATTTTCAGTCGAGAGAGTGCTCCTAATTTGTCAACCGTTCAAAGAGTGTTCAACACATTTGAAGAAACTGGGTCGGTTATGGACAGTAAGACTCCTATGTGTCAATGTACAGGTAGGTCTCTTGAAAACATTGCTGCTGCAAACGAGGGTGTCGCCGAAATTCCGAAAACATCAATTCGGCATCATTCTCAACAACTTCAAATTTCATGAAGCAATACTCAGCGAATTTTTACAAAAGACCTCCACCTTCATCCGAACAAAATTCAGCTTACTCAGGAGTTCAAACCAGCATACCATGAAAAGCGCCGGCAATTCGTTCAATGGGTAATGGAGCAAAGTGAAGCCAATGCCAATTTTTTCCAAAAAAAACTCATCTCCGATGAAACGCATTTCTATTCGAATGGCTTCGTGAATTCACAAAATTGTTGCATTTGGGGCTTAGAAAATCCTCATGCAATCCACGAGAAATAAATGCATCCACAACGAGCGAATTTTGGTCAAGCGGCGTGATTGGGCCTTTCTTTTTTTTGAAGATGAGGCCGAAATTCCAGTGACAGTGAACGGCAATCGTTCTAGGAACATGATATAGAAGTTTATGTGGCCTCAACAGGGCGGTATGGTTCTGAACGACATGTGGTTTCAGGAAAACGGCTCCACCTGCCACACCGCGCATGTAACAATCGATTTATTGCAGCAACGATTTCCAGAACAATTTATCTCGAGAAATTCTGATGTTAACTGACCACCAAGATCATGCGATTTTGAAATCTCGGGTTTATGCGAATAAACCAGAAACAATTACTGATCTCAAATTCGAGATCCAACGCGTCATCGGTGAGATACAGCCACATCTCTGTGAAAAAGTCATGGAAAATTTCAAGAAAATAATAATGGCCTGTCACCAGAGCCGTGGAGGCCATTTGACGGATGTTTTATTCCATACTTAATCCGAATATGTCTTCTTTACAATTCAAAAAAAAAATTAGTGTGGAAATCTCTACCCGCCGTTTGCAGATCAGACAGTGGGCCGATAATATGTTCAAGGACAAGTGGAGACTTGCTTCAACTTGCAAACAAGCCAGGGTCCTCTGGTCACAGGTGGACAGAAAGAGGACTAGGCAACTACTTACCTTGCCGAGAGGCAATAGGAACACTTACGGGACATTGTCTTGTAGGAAAACACACCCCAACGCCCTAAGATTGGGACATAGAAACTCCACTCTCTGTAGATGCTGCATGGAAGAGGACGAGGAAACGACGAAACACCTTCTCTTGGATTGCCCTGCTCTGGCAGGACAGAGAAGTAGGATATTCGGAACACATCTAGTTAGCACCGTAGCCCTACAGGATATTCGTGTAGGTCTTATACACAAATTTATTGAAAGGGCAAATTGGCTGGACGACTAGTCAATAGTTTCTATTGAGGAAACTGCAGGTATCACAATGGGCGTGCTGTCTTGCAGCCTTTTCAACCAACCAACCTACGGCGATGGGTAATGGGTTACCCAGGGTAAAATATGAAAAAATTATAAAAAATATATATATTTCGGACACGGTGCGTCCAATCGGAAAAATAATCACATTTTTGAGGGTTTCTAAGGGTTTTTCGTATGGAAGAATTTTTTTTTTCCAAAATAAGAATATGGGTATAATAAAAAAGTGGCTATAACTGGGAAACGATGCGTCCACTCGAAAAAATAATACAATTTTTACCTCCATACGAGACTTTAGCCAGTGGATGTTTTCAATATAACATCACATTTTTTTTTTAATCGCTAAAACTAAAATTTTTAAAATAAAAACTCGCTAAAACGCTCTCATGTTTATATCTCGGAAATGGAGCGTCCAATCGAAAAAATAACCAATTTGTTCAGGCTTTAAGGGGTTTTCATAAACTGGTCTAATTCGTATGCTAGATGTTTTCCAAAAAATCGCCACAATAAAAAAATTGCTAAAATAAAAAAGTGTCAATAACTCGGAAACGGTACGTACAATCGAAAAAATAATAAAAATGAAAAAACCCACGAAATACCAGGCAATCTTACTGAGTCACCTTTATATACTGGAATTATACCTCTCTTTCTCTTCCCCTATTACCTTAATTCGGAATTCGAAAATCGTGGACAAATATTAAATGAAGATTGAGAAAGCTATTCTAATTTCCAAACTATTTTTTGAAAGGTGTGAAACCTGTAATGGCCATAATTTTAAAAGATGAACACTGTATGGGTATATATTTTGCTCGGTTATAGATTGATTTATTACCCACCGGAACTTATCAGCCGTTTTTATTAAATCATCAAATTAGAAAAGAAATTAGCAACTGAAATACTTTCGAAGCACTTACAAAAATTTTGATTTATGTCCATATGTAGTGCATGTAGATGGGAAAAATTTGTTAAATGTTTGAAACAAAAAGAAATGGCACAGAATATAGGTCGATCTAAAAGATACCGTATATTAAACGAAATATGGCTACCAATTTCTTGATATAAAATATTTAAACTGAACAGCCAGTCACCCAAAATAAAGCCAAAGGACCTACTTTATATCCTATTCCATTGAATTTAAGAAAAAAATATGTAAAGGTCAGGTTAGTTGAATGCCACAACCTGGCATTGTAACACTGTTACCGGAAAATATATATAACGGTTCAAATTTCAGCACAAGACTGGGGTCGAAAATTTTGGTGTTGTTCATTTTCAATAAATGTGCTTTTAATAGATTCTTTTAACATTTCAATTGATGTTGTTTGATTTACAATCGGCTTTGTCAAATTTTCAATGGATTTACATTTTAATTATAATTGAAATTTGTAGATCGTGGGTATACTGGATAAACTGACCAAGTCCACATTTTTGAAAAACTGAGTTTATATGACCATTGGACACAGAAAAATCATATATATACATATAAAAATGAAATGGAACTAAAATTGGACTCTAGATGGTAGAAACAAAAATCAGATTTTGACTATGTCCGTACACATCAACATTTGTTCTGGATAAACTGACCAAGTCCACTAAAATTTGCATGTATTTTTTGATATTATCGGATTACATGATTGCAGGAATGGTTTTTCTTTGCATTGTTTATTACTTTGGAGCCATATTGTATTTTAGCCAGTACATAACCTTCAGTCGGATGAACTGTCTTACACATACCCTCAAACACTCTTTTCAAGCAATTCTTCGGAATTGCTATTTATGTGTAATATACATAATATGTATATATTATATTATAATATAATATATTATATAAATAGTATCTATATAATATAGTATTCTGTATCAAATGATATATCCCTTATGGGTGAGGGTATAAAACCCAGTATGGCAGCATTGTTACAGTTCATTGACTTTATTCAAGTCACAACCTGGTAACATTGTTTACAATGGTGAACAGAAATTAAAAGACTGTCATATCACTTCAAAGCTCAGAACGTTAATGTAGGTTGTGAAAAACAGTTACAGAATTTTTCCTTAAAAATATACGGCATATCTACGGCATTCAGTAAAATAAAAGTGTATTTTTTTTAAATGTTTACATTTAAGTGGCGTTTTTTCCCTAAGGTAAGTTGCAATAAGTAGACAAATTTTTGTTTGGTTAAGAAAGCAACATAACCTAGTTTTTTCGTAATACACGTGTTTAGAATGTATTGTTTATTCTTTTGTTAATGCAAAGTGCCTTTCTAACAAGTTTTTGCGTTTACATCACTAAAGGTAAACAATTGGAAAATTTGGAAGTAATGGATTCCTCAAATTGTTCGCAAATGATGGATGAATCAGATTGCGATTTCAGCGAAGACGACTATCCAAATGATCCATCTTTTCATGTCTCAGAAAGTAATAGTACATCTTCGAGATCTTCATCGACTTCAGGACTTGAAGAACAGCCAGGACAAGAACAGGATGTACAAACTCGTTGGAGAACTAATAATCCATCCAGATGGAGGGTAAATATTAACAAAAAAAGAAGAAGAAATGGCTTGGTTTATACTAATACACATGGAAAAAAATGCCTGCCAAAATGCCAAAAAATATAGAGGGACATACATGTAGATTTAAATGCTCTGAAAATTTTAATGAAGACGATCGAAAATTACATTGCGGTTACTATAATTCACTGCCCTATGAACGTCAAAAAGATTTTCTAAATTCTGCGATATTGTGTACTAATATAAAACGAGAAAGAAAACGAAGTGGAAAGGGCATACCGAAAACTATATCCAGATGTTACAATTTCAAAAAAAATGGTCTGAAAGTTCGGGTTTGTAAAGTATTTTTTTGTAAAACGCTTTGTATTAGTCACGGCCCTGTTGATACCATGTCTGCTAAGGTAAGTAATTACGGAATTTTTGACAAAGCTGATAAAAGGGGGAAAAATATTCCAAAAAACAAAACGAGCCCTGAAATGACAGACATTGTCAAGAATCACATACAAAAGTTTCCCGCAATGGAAAGCCACTATTGCCGCAAATCATCAAAACGTCTGTACTTGGATTCCAACCTAAGCATCACAAAGATGCACGATCTTTATAAATCAGAATGCACTGAAAATAAACAGCCCTATGTTAGTGCAATAACGTACCGCAGAATATTTTGTACATCATTCAACTTGTCTTTTTTCAAGCCTAAAAAAGATCAATGTTTGACTTGTGTTATTTATGCAAAAGCTGACAATGCAATCAAGGTTTCTTTAGAAAAAGAATATAAAGAACATATTCAAAGAAGAGATAATGCAAATAATGATAAAGCTTGTGATAAAGAAAGAGCATGCAGTGATAGTGAATTTGTATGTGCCACATTCGATCTTCAGTCAGTACTACAAATACCAAGTGGAGACGTATCACAATTGTACTACAGTCGCAAGCTGAATGCATACAATGCTACGATTTATGAAAGTGCACCCCCTAATCATGCGAAGTGCTTTTGTTGGACTGAAATTGATGGACAGAGAGGAAGCTGTGAAATTGCAACTGCATTGCTTCTATATTTGGAAAATTTGCCCTCTTCTATAAAGAAAGTGTCTTTGTTTTCAGATACATGTACAGGACAAAACCGAAACCAATATGTTTCATGTATGTTTTTATATGCCGTTCGATCAATTGAAAATTTGGAGTGGGTAGAGCACAAGTTCATGGAAAAGGGCCACTCCTACATGGAAGTGGACTCAATGCACAGTTCAATCGAGTCAGCTAAAAAACATGTTAGCGTGTATTGTATGCAAGATTGGATAAGCATATTTCACGTTGCACGCTCCAATCGCCTAAGAAAAAAAAGTAGTCTACCTTATAATGTTCAGCAGCTAAAACATAAAGATTTCATTGATTTCAAAAAAATGGCGGAGGAAATGATAAAAAATAGAAATAAAGATACTTGTGGTGAACAAGTGAATTGGTTAAAAATAAAAAGAATGCGATACGAAAAGGCTACACCAAATATAATAAAGTTTTCTTATGACTTTAGTACCGAATACAGAAGAATAAATATTCAAGGAAAAGGTCGTCCACAAATGACACGTCCTTTGAAATCACAATTATATAAAAATAAGCTAACAATTAGCTCTCTGAAAAAGAATGATTTACTCAAATTATGCAGACTAGGTGTGATTCCTGAAGAATATCATGGATGGTATCGAGAACTTCCATCAGACATTGGGAATGTTAATTATGTTGGAGACCAAGGTGTTAATTCTGACTGTTGTGACTCCGAAGAGGATTAAAAGTTAAAAATTAATGTTATGAAAGAAGGTTAAATAAATGGTTTCTTAATGGTAACAAAGTTTTTAAGTATACTTATTTTATTATACACTTTAAAAGAAATGGTAAGTGACTTGGTCAGTTTATCCTGTACAAATGAAGCACTACCGTGGACATGGTCATTTTTCAATTTAAAAAAAATATATTTTTTGGGTAATAGAACGACTCTAAAACTAATATTTTAATACAATTTGATAGTCAACCGTACGCTAAATTAATAGGAAAATAAAAAATTTAGATATAACTCATACCAGATTTATTATATTAAATTTAACTTTAACTGCATTTAATTCCGATGTCAATTTAAGTACGTTTCAAATTTCAATAAGTACTTTTAAATTATCATTGATACATTTTGAGTTTTAAATGAAGTTTTAGAGTTTCTTAGAAGTAGTAAGGGGTGTTCCATGTACAATTTGGATTTTGAAACCCCCGTTTTTCCGAAGCAGGTGGCCAATTTCACAATTATGAAGTGACAGGTTGTTAGTTAAATGTTACCAATGGCATTCAATCATTCTTCCAAACTTCTGAGTCTTTAAAATCTACGAAATCTACGAAATAAATTCGACAGAAATATAGTGCCATCAACGCAGTTTGAGGATGAATTTGTGAATCGATTTCGTCAGTCCAGGTCGTTAGTGGACAAAAGAACTCGGGTACGTGTTCGTCCAGAGCGTTCATTAGAAAATACTGCCATTGTAACTGAAAGTGTGCTCGAACAGCCATCAACACCAACTCGC
This sequence comes from Phaonia tiefii, assembly GCA_963931995.1. Taxonomy (NCBI): domain Eukaryota; kingdom Metazoa; phylum Arthropoda; class Insecta; order Diptera; family Muscidae; genus Phaonia; species Phaonia tiefii. The sequence continues at coordinate 205,421,207 of OZ008370.1, read as the reverse complement.
CACCGCACAATTGAAAATTTTTTGCACTTCTTTGTTCTTTGCATAGAATTTTGAATGCAACCCATGGCAGGAAGGCTTATAAAGTGCAATTAGTCCAAGAACTGAATCCTCGTAACCACCTGATTAGTGATGCACAGAAAGTCGGTTATTTACAGGAAACACCCAGACCGGGGCTTATAAGAACCGAAAGATGGGTCCAAATGAACCAAAACGTTCTTTTAAAGACCGAAAAACGGGTTCAAAACAATAGAACACGGTTCCAAAAAAATCGAAAAACTATTCAAAAGGAACTGATAAACGGGTTGAAAAGAACGGTAAGCGGTTCCTGAATAAGAGGACTCGTTGCAAATAAAAGGGAATCCGTATGTTCGTTCGATGAAACCAACATAAAACATAATTTAGCTGTCATTAGTATCAATCAAACACTATTTAAACATAGTTTACTGCATGGTTCACTCTGTTCCCTATGAGTTTCCTACTGGATAGTCGATTTGCTGTGTCATGTATACCACCTTGTTGAAGTTACTACAAACCAGAGAAGAGTTATATTAACAACGGCATATTTGCCACATAACTCACCCTACTTCTGCAATAAATTAGAGCATTAACGCCACCTTACAAAGATGTCATTCTTCTTGGTTACTTAAACCCCAAACACGTTGCATGGAACTGCCCAAATAATAACACATCTGGGATAACCTTAAACTACTTACGAGTACAACAAACGGAAGGGTTTTTCGTGTATCCACGTGACAACTATACCCTATACCCTCATCAGCGCAATAGAAGACCATCCACTATTGACATTATCTTAAGTAATGTCCTTTAAATCTGCAGACGTTAGATTATGAAATTCCATCAGATCATAGACCCTTCATTTGTGCAGTCGCATGTACTTCATTTAAAATAACAGAACCTAGACATTACTCAAATACAAATATGCACTGTCGAACTATTCAAAATATAATTGAACGCAGTATAAAATTTCCCGTTTATAGATATACTACTAAAAAATCAATTGATAAAGAAATAGATGCATTAACCAAACTCATTATCTTGGCCAGTCATTCGTCTGCGGCGGCAATATCAAGAACCGAAGTAACCTATTTCCAAAACACACTATCAGGTACATATACGAATCATTGATAGAATCTCTTGCAACAGATAAGGCTACGAGATAAAAGATGTTGGAAAATAAGTTGTTCCTTGCGGTGTAAAGGTAACAGAAAATACCACAACTAATGATTGAAGAAGATGAGAATGACATTGATATAACTCCAAGCGAAATCAAGAGGGAGATAACAAAACTAAAATTAAACAACGCACCGGGGTACGATTTAATCAATGCCAAGATCTTATTTAACAAATATATTCAACGTTGCTTTCAAACAACAGCATATACCAAGTTTCTGGAAAGTTTCAACTTTGATCATGATTTTAAAACCTGGAAATGTCCGAAACAAACCACATCATATCGACCAATATCGCTCCTTCCCGTAATCTCAAAGCTATTTGAAAGAATTTTGTCTTACCGTATGAATGCTATAATGGAGAAAGCCACCACTATTCCTCGTCACCAATTCGGTTTTAGAAAAAGACACTCTACAGTACAGCAAATACACAGAATAACAAACGGAATTGAAATAGCATATGAAGAAAGAAAAGTGTGTTCCGCTATTTTTCTGGATGTATCCCAGGCATTTGATAAGGTCGAGCATCCGGGACTAGTTGCTAAGCTTTTCCAGCCAAACCGTTTAATATTATAAGGTCATATATTTTCGAAAGATACCTCGAAATTAAATATGAGACCCAACATTCGGAACTTATGGAAATAAAAGCAGGTGTTCCTCATGGTAGCATATTGGGCCCAGTAATGTATCTTTTGTCTACGAAAGACATTCCCCACAATTGCACCACGACATTAGTCACATTTGTGACGACACGGCTATAATATCTAAAGGCTCATCAAAAGCAGAAACGTCAACGAACTTGCAAGCTATAATGGAAAACATTTCTTTTGGTGCATTCAAATGGAAAATTAAAATAAATAAGGAGAAGTCTGGTCACGTCAATATCTCACTGTCAGAAAACCACACCCACAGGTCCTTGTTAAATTTCAAAAGTCAGATATACCCATATCAACATCTGTAAAGTTCCTTTGAATGACGCTCGACTCGACTTTATCTTGGAGACACACATGAGGAAGAAAAGATTAGAGCTAGACATCAAATATAGATCCTTAAACTGGCTAATAGGAAAAAACTCCACCCTTTCAACGGACTGAAAACGTCTTGTATACTTACAGGTGATGTGCAAAGAAATCCCACACAAAACCAATCCAAGTATTTGAGAATAAAGTCCCAAGGAATACAGTTAAAGCTCCATGGTATGTAAACAATTAGGATGTACCTAGAGACTTAAATGTGCCAACAGTACATGACACAATCAAAACCACAAGATTTGATCTGCGACAAAAATAATTGAGGTCGTTTTTATTATAAAGTTATATGGCTTTAAAAATGTTATAAAACAAATGTTATAAAAATGTTATAAAAAGGAAATAAATCTAATGTGCGGAACTGATAAGATTACCACAGATGTAGAAAATGCCAAATTACTTGCAAGTACTTTTGCTAATTCTCACAAACTTACTCTACATTATAAACATGCTATTGATGTAAAAGTGAACGATACGTTCCTTAGTCTCAAAGCAGTACCACCGAATACTAATGCTGCTATATTGATAACCGTTCAAGAGGTTTCATATTCGCTAACCCAATTAAAATGATCAAAAGATCCAAAACTTTTTTTAAAAAATCTATCCGTAAAAGCTATTAAATTATTGACTTGTATTTTTAACAGTTGCTTGCCCCTAAATTATTTTCCAAAAGGGTTCAAAAAAGCCAAGATTGTTGTCATCCATAAACCAAACAAACCCACCAACAATCCCACGAGCTACAGACCCTTAACCCTACTGAGCAATATCGCCAAACATTTCGAAACATTGACCCATTCCCGACTCACCGGGTTTGCTACAGAGTACGGTATAATATCTGACAAACAGTTTAGATTTAAAGTGGACCATAGTGCCGTTTATCAAATTGGAAGAATTAAAAATAAAATTCTGAAAAAAAAGCATTAAACGATCTACCGGTTTAATACAGGGTTCGTATTTCATGGGTAGTGAGTTAGGCTGGGTTACCCAGGGTAACCCATTATTATTGCTGTGGGGAATGGGTAGCAATCGTTTACCTATTACCCACAGGGTATGGGGAAAATAATGGGTAGCTACCCACGAAATGGGGAATTACCCATCACGATTACCCATTACCCTCAGGGCAATGGGGAAAATAATGGGTAGCTACCCACGACCATGGGGAATTACTCATCACGATAATGGGTAGCTACCCCCACGATTACCCATTACCCTCAGGGCAATGGGGAAAATAATGGGTAGCTACCCACGAAATGGGGAATTACCCATTACCCTCAGGGCAATGGGGAAAATAATGGGTAGCTACCCACGACCATGGGGAATTACTCATCACGATTACTCATTACCCTCAGGGAAATGGAGAAAATATTGGGTAGCTACCCCCAACGATGGGTAATGGGTTACTAGGGTAACCCATCCCCATTTTTGATCGAAAATATGAAAAAATTAGGAAAAATCTCCATATCTCGGAAACGGATCATCCAATCGAAAAAAAACATTTTCTAAGGGGTTGTCATAAAGTGGTCCAATTCGTATGGAAGCATTTTTTCCCAAAATCGCCAAAATAAGAAAATCGCTAAAATAAAAAAGTGGCTATAACTCGATAACGGTACGTCCATTGGAAAAAATAAAAAAAATTTTACCTCGATGGGAGGCTTGAACCAATAGGTGTCTCCAATGTGGCATCATTTTTTTGTCTCCAATGTGGCATCATTTTTTGGCGATTTTTCGAAAAAAAATCTCATTACCCTCAGGGAAATGAGGAAAATAAAGGGTAGCTACCCACAACGATAGGCAATGGGTTACCCTACCCACTTTATGAAAACGCCTTAGAAACTCGCAAAAATTGGTTACTTTTTGACTGGACGCTCCGTTTCCGAGATATAGAGATTTTTCCTATTTTTTTGATATTTTCGATCAAAAATGGGGATGGGTTACCCTGGGTAACCCAGTACCCATCGTCGTGGGTAACTACCCATTATTTTCCCCATTTCCCTGAGGCTAATGGATAATCGTGACGGGTAATTCCCCATTTCGTGGGTAGCTACCCATTATTTTCCCCATTGCCCTGAGGGTAATCGGTAATCGTGATGGGTAATTCCTCATTTTGGTGGGTAGCTAGCTACCATGTTCCTCATACCCTGTGGGTAATGGGTAAACATTCATTACACATTCCCCACGACGATGTGTATGGATTACACATGTGGGGGTAAATACGAACTCTGGTTTAATACTTTTGGACATTGAAAAAGTATTTGACACGGTATGGCACGACGAGCTACTCTACAAATTAGTCGCAGTAAATACCCCGAAATATTTATTTAAAATTATACCAGATTTGGTAAATAACAGCACCTCTTCCCTTAAAAATATACCGGCAGGTTTGCCCCAGTGTTCAATTTTATCTCCGATATTGTACTGAATTTAAATCTCTGACTTTAACCGTCCAAAAGAAGCCACAAACCTCTACATATAAAATACTTTAAAAACAGAATTGCCAGCAGTCCAAATAATTAAAAGCATTGCCATATTTTATTACAATTGGCATCCGATTCCACACCCTGCACTGGCATTGCCAGAGCATTTTCCAGCATTTTTTAATTGTCATTGCGAACAATAATTGTCATTGCGAACAATGCATTAGATAAAATAATGCAAATTAAAATGCAATGCTAATTATAAAATCCCAAGACTGGTTTACAGTGCTTAGTTTTCGAGAGACCTGCTAATATGTCGACGTCTGTCCGTAATCGACCCAGTTTCTATGAATTTTTTGATCAATCTTCGAATTATTGACCCTTTTGGTTCGTTTCCACGACCGAAAAATTCACGGTATTTGCGAGCCTGAAAGTAACCTCCCCCCCATTTGGGTAATGGGCTTTCACAATTATAACGCGTTCTTCCTTTGTGTGGCGCTTCATTTTTAATAATCGGAACAATCGTAAACGACAGCTGTCAAATTTCAGATATGCCATTGCGCAGAAAAAAAAATTCACTAAAGTGTAATCGTGCTCTTTTATATGTGTGAAGATAAATTCGAATTTAACAAAACCAATTATGTTACCAGAGCTCTGTAATTACATAACATAACTAAATTTTGGAAAGTTTATACAAATTGCGGATTTTCCCGCGATCAGATAAATATGTATAACCAATAGTTATACATTTTATAGCAAGGAGTTATTAAAGGATATATCGGGACTGCAAACAACGTTTTTCTCTGCCAAGGTTGAAAAATTTGAGGTTTTCGTACATAGAAAATCTTCGAAATATTTTGGGACCATTGCGCCTAATTAGGTAGGAGTTAGTTATTGGGACTAGTATCAAAGTAAAGCTATTGACATCTATTTTCATTATTTAATACCGTCATTCCCGAAAACACCTCCAGAATATTAAATCCGGCGAAGAATTTATGAAGTTGGTGTTTCGGATGGACAAGATGCGTCCACTGGCAGAGAATAACTTTGTTTGAAGTCCCGATATGTCCTTTTAAGTCCTTGCTGTAAAATGTATATCTGTTGATTATATATATTTGTAATGTCTATAGCCTTTGAAAAATGTAGCTATCTTACATAGTTCTGTTAATGTAATTACAGAGCTCTGCTAACATAATTGAGTTGTGTCTCTGCTAGTTAAATTCGAATTTATTTTCACACACATCTCTTTTATTTATTAGGGCACCCTTTAGCAGGACACCACAAGGACTATAGATTTTACGAGGTCTTCTGTGTTTTGCACATTTTGATTTGAAATACGAAATAGAACACAATAAAAACAATAGATGTGAGGGCCATAGGAATCAATTTGGTTTTTTGTGTGAATAGAAAAACAGGGAGAGGTTCTTAGAGCCAGCTCTGTTTGAGTTAACCAGAACTCCTTGACGACACTTAGATTATCTAATATCATATCTTCTTCATATTAGTCTTCTAAGGACAAGGCGTTCATTATAGATTTTTTTGTATTATTTATGATGTACGGATAAATTTGTTTCTTAACTGCACGGCCACTGAAAAGTTTTACATAAAAAGTAGTTGTCCAAATTGTCAACATTGATTTTTAATGATTGATTAAATAAAATTTACAGATTCGGTAGAGAATTCAAATAGCTGATATAATCATAAAAATCTTCAAATATCCTGGTACTTACGCTGAATGTATTTAAAGTTGAAATATGAAACCCAAAACTCACCTGTAAAAGAAAATTTATGAAATATTATTGACAATTAATTAAAATAGTTAAAAAAAAAACAATATAACTCAATTAAACAGTCATAAGGGCCCAAGGATATGATATATAAATAATCAAATATCGAACCAGTACAGAAATTTCAGTCGGGTGAACCGAGTTAAACATACCCTCACCTAAGTCATGCAACCGACTTAAACATACCCTCACCTAAGTCATGCGTTGCGACCGAATTCTATTAACAAAAAACATATGAGGAGATGGCGAACAAAAGTAGACATGTCCCGTTAACCGTTTTTTACAGGAAAGGCAAAAAACTGAACTACCTAGATAGAGGCTAGCAAGGATTTTTTTTCTTTCCGCGGGAAAATGTTATCAAACCTTGAACATAAGAGTGGTTTTTGTTTTTTAAACATTGGCTGGTTAATATTTTTATTTAATTTTTTTTAAATGGACATGTCTTGTTTTGTTTGAAAGGTATGGACATATCTGGTTATGATTGAAAATCTGATGGACATGTCCAGTTTTGAAAATAAAAAAAAAGTTTACATTGTAGGAAAAATTATTATTCATTTATATGTAACATGGAAAAATTTAAGATTAATCTTATAATATAATCCTACACAAATTGGATGACATAATTCATCATCATCCTCATTATTTTCATCATCACTCTCACTCTGCTCGTCATTATTACGTTCTGGCACATTAAAAATATTGGTTTTAAACCATTGTAGTCCACTGTTTTCAACCCAATTACTTCCAAACTGCTTTTCCAAAATTTTCTCAACATCTTTCTTTTTCTTCTGTTTAATTTCATGAATGCATGGAAGCCTTTGGAGAAGAGTAGGATGGTTTTTTGATGTCTTTAGCAAAGATGTTGCATTTTGTGGGTATTTGACATTGCAAAAGTTCGACACTTTTATCCCGCACCTTATATGAGTTAAGGCAGGACTCTGAGTTCTACGAACTGTGCCATGTCCTCTTGCACGACCGCGGCCGGATCCTTTTCCACGACGTCCACCCAGGCCTTGAATGTTCGTGTTTGATGTAGAAGCTGCATTTCGAGGTTGTGTTAATGTGGACTTTCTCTCTATCAGTATACGCTTTGCATCTCTGATACTATCAATTTTTTTGTAGTAGTGCTCTACTGTTTCACATTATAAAGGTTGCAGTCTTTACCCAAGATATGTACTTTTCCATGCTTTGCATAAATCTCGTGATACGTTTCAGGTTGTAACATGAATGGCTTCTTTCTTAAATCTTTCTCTACTCTGCCGTAGACACTGTCTGCTGGTAGGAAACTATGTCCCTGAACAGGGAACGTCAGAACGATTGTAGTAACATTTGCTGGAGCATGATTGTGCAGCCAAAAAGTCAACATATGTACCACATGGGAATTCTTGTTTTGGCCTCCGCAACCGTCTGCAAAAAGGCGCAAAGTGCACACTCCAGTAAAATCAACAGATAACAGGTATGTAAAGAGGCTAGATGCTATTTCTGTTGATCCTTTTTGGGCTTGATTCTCAGTCCATATAAAGAAATTAGGGTGTTTCGTATCCATGTCTGTGACACAAAAAGCATATATGTATGTAATCCTATTTGCCTAAGATAAAAGGATTCTTGAATTGGCGTCTTTGGGAGCACCTGGATCTGTTGAAGTTCAAAGCAAATTGTTAAAGAATTTTCAGGCATTTCCCTAGCAAGATCAAAAAATCTCTGCACTAACTTTGTGAACACGAAGTTGTAATTTCAGTGATTGAAGTTTTTGTGGGTCTTTTTCAGTTTTCTGTTGATTTTTTAACAGTTCGCAGGTGCTGCAAACGTCAGAAGATGGTGAAGGGAATCAAACATTGAAGTCGTTGTCGAAAATCCTTCGAAACATTGTTTCTGAGACTTTGAGGTTTTCAGGGACTAATGAATTGTACGATTCCCATAGTTTCCTAATGTTTAGCTCACAGGACAAATAAACTCGTTTAGATTTTCTCCGATTATAATGAGACTCTCTTGCTGGCAGATAATCTATCAATTTTCTTACACTTTCTTTCCTTTCTAAGCTTTGATCACTTTTGCGATCTCCTCCTCTATTATCGTGTGGTGTTTTTCTTTCAAAAATTTTTGACGCAATGGTGCCTACCCTGTTCTTGCTTAGCTCAGAAAAAACATTTACAAACTTTTACCAGTTTCTTTGAGTCACTCAAAAGAAAGTATGAAACAATGTACTTATGCTTCTTACGTTTATTGGATGATGGTCTCGGCCTTTGTTTCTCGGTTGCACATGGCGATATTAGTCGCACCAAGTATACATATATCCTGTGCATCGTATAATAATTTTCATAGTCAAACTTTGACATTTAAATTTACCCTTTGCATGATTAAAGACAGATTCAAAGTTTAACGCAAGAGGATCAGCATCTGTGTACCTAAAACAAGAAAAGCACGTGATTAAGACACCAACCTTCATGTTTTAACACAAAAAACTACATTTCGTAAAACTTTAGAAATGCAAAATGTCAACACTTACTTTGCTTTTATATTCTTTGTAGAAGTTCGACCCTTTGTATTTTTCTTACAAGAGCCATCATTAATATCGCCAACTGTAGCCTCGGTTTCCTCCATCACAAAACAATCAGACAGAAAGATCGTAGAAATCACCAAAAAAAAAACGGTAAACAATTTGCGCTAGCACAGCTGACATTTTTTTCATGCCAATGTTGCCGTATTAATAATGTAAAGTAGGGCTACCATAGCTTAAATTTTTTTTCATGTCAATGTTGCCGTATTAATAACTTAAAGTAGGGATACCATAGCAGAAACAATAATTTGAAAAATTTCATTGGTCAAGTACAGCTTTGTGCGAAAACAAGTCGTACGATTGATAATGGTATGAGATTTGTCAAGTTTTGATTGGAAATAAAAAAGCTATTTAATTTTATTCAGCTGTTAGGAAGACATGTCTGGTTTTGTTCGAAAAGTCAGTTTTCGTTATTTTTTTTAACATAGGTTCGAAGTGGTTTCCAATGAAAATATTTTCTGATTTTACAGATGTGTACTTGGAGAGCCCAAAAAAAAATTTTAAAAAAAATCATATACTGAGGACATGTCTACTTTTGTTCGCCAGCTCCTCATATATATTCACCCTTACACTCAACAAATGAGGGTGGCAAATGTGTTAATATTCAATAGCAGAGTCAAATTGTTCTAAATATTATCAATTGCCCAACTTAATTAGGATTTAATTTTTAGTAATTTTGGGGATTTATCGTGACTACCGCCAATTATCCGCCCAGTATTTAAATGGGAGGTACTAAAATGGGCATGGCGAAGTCGTTTGTTTGTTATTAGACAGTAGCTTTTGACAAAATATTGATCAATACCAAATTTTTTTAAGATCGTTTGTGGTATACGGGAGATATTGAGTTGGCCAACTGGAAAGCCGCCCAACTTTTGTATGGGAGGTACGAAAATGGGCGTGGTATAGTAGGTAATTCTTAATTTTTAGGAAAACATTGCCGAGTACAGAATGTCATTAAGATGGGTTGTAGTTTACGAGAGTTATCGTGTCGATCAACCGGTCATCCGCCCATCTTTTGTGTGGTAGCTATGAACTCGGGTGTGGCAAACCCACTCATTTTTAATACAAGAGTGGCATTTAACTAAATTTAAACTAGTACCAAATATCATAAAGATTGATCTGGTTTTGCGGGAGTTATCTTGCCGAACAACCAGCCGGGAGGCACCAACATGGGCGTAGTAAAATCACCCTTGTCTTGATTGGTGACTCGCGTTTGATGACATGTCCTAATCATGTCCTAATTTCCTAACCTAATTTCGTTAAGATCGGAAGTGTTTACCGCAACTTATCTCATTGACAACCCGGAGCTTTTGTATGGGAGGTACCAGAATAGGCGTGGCACCCTCGCCAATTTTCGCCAGTTAAGTAGACATTTACAGCGTATTAACCAAGGTTGAGTTGAAGCTAATTACATCTACCCGAAAAAAGCTTCAGAAGACACATGATTTTGTACTAAATGTGTCGATTTGTATGGGAGGTACCAGAAGGGGCGTGGTTAAAACGTCCATTTTTAATCTCAACCTATGTATATTAGTACAAATATTAGTCACTAACAAAACATCATTATTATCGGTCAAGATTAACGGGAGTAATCAGGCCGAATAATAACGTAGCCGAACAACTTTTGTATGGGAGGTACCGGAATGGGTGTGACAAAATCACCCTTGACTTAATGGGTGACTGGCGTTAGATGACAAGAAGCCAAATACCCAATTTGACTAAGATCTCAAGTGTTTCACGTCCAAGCCCAACACCAAGCTTTTGTAAGCTTTTGTATGGGAGGTACCGGAATCGTCGTGGCGACCGCACCCATTTTCTCCAGTTATATAGATATTTACAGATTATTAACCAATGTTAGGTTAAAATTATAACACAAATAACGACGCTTACACACGCTAAAAATCGGACTCTTCTTGTTGTTTGGACGCAAATATGTCGGGTTTGTAACTTGCCGCAAATATAGTATACTTGTGTGCAAACAAATTGTGTTTGCTATTCAATATTACATGTTTGGGACACAATCATTTATAGGTTATAATATTTGTTTTTGTTACTTAAATGTGGCATTGTTAGTTGAAAACTGGCGAAAACAAAAACATGACAGAGAACATTGAAACAAACATTGAAACAAACTTCAACTCATGAAAACAATAGTTGCAAATATATGACGTTACCTGTAATGTGTTTCTGGTGCCGTTATTGTTCAGCGTGTAATAGCAGCCTGATTTGGTTATGCGATCTCTGATGTGTCTCAGGCTTAGTAGTTGAGTGATGTCACTGAAGCTCATCAAGCTATCGGGCATATTCTTTTATCCTTTGGAAGGCGGATGAGCCAAACATTGGGCCAACGGCGGATAAAAACCCAAAAAACGAAAATCCAGGTTCGACAAATTGCATCCTGGTCAGCGTCTGATCCATAATGCGCGGCTGCAATCAAATATCCTGGCAGTAGGTAAAATGCAAAAACCAGGTGGACTGGATTTGCCTCCCGCCAGCGTTCATAATGGCAGTGAAAATACAGAAACGAACAAGAAAACATAAACGTCCCCTATTTGTTGTTGACCCCCAAACGTTATAAGGACCACGATTTACGGATATGCCCTTGGAATGTAAGAACTCTATATAGATCCGGTGCAAGTATCCACCTGGCAGAAGTCCGCGAAAGTTATAAGGCTGTCATTACCTCAATCCAGGAAATGCGATGGACAGGACATGGCTGCACAAGGAAAAGAAACTGCGATATATACTACAGTTGCCATGAAAAAAAACATGAATTTGGTTGTGGATTTGTAGTTGGCAAAAGACTGCGACATCTAGTCTCTAGGTTCAATCCTGTGAGTGAACGTATAGCCACAGTCCGCATAAAAGCGAAATATTTTTATATATACCTAATTTGTGCGCATGCGCCGGCAGAAGAGAGAGATGATGATGCCAAAAACAGAGGAAACGTATGACCGCTGCCCTGGCCATGACATTAAGATTGTACTAGGAGGTTTTAATGCTAAAGTAGGCAGAGAGAATATGTTTCATTGGCAATTTCAGTCTACATGCTGACAGTTCCGAAAACGGTATGAGACTGATTGACTTTGCCGCTGCAAAAAACATGGTCATTAGTGGTACAAGATTCCAGCATAAAGACATCCACAAGGCTCCTTGGGTATCCTCTGATCAAAGAACGAAGAACCAAATTGATCACGTGGTAATTGATGGAAGGCACTCATCCAGTGTAGTGGACGTACGAGTGATCAGAGGAGGTAACATTGATTCTGATCACTACCTGATAGCAGCAAAGGTTCGCACAAGATTAAGTAGGGCGAAAATCGTACGAAACCAGACGCAGAGGAAGCTGGACATCGGAAAGCTGCAATTACCAAAGGTAGCCACACCCTACTCAAGGAAGCTCTCGCAGCATTTGGCACAGAACCCACCCCCTCCCGATGACGATCCTGATGCGCAGTGGAAACCCATTTCCGAATCTATAAAATCAGCCGCAACAACCGTACTTGGTTTCGAAAAACCGCTTCGCAACAAACCATGGTACGATGAAGAGTGTCGCATTGCAAATGATGAAAAGAACGCTGCACGCATGGTAATGCTTCAGTCAATTGCAACGAGAGCTGTAGCTGAGCGGTATAGGGAAAAAAGAAAGGAGGTAAACCGTCTCTTTAGGCGTAAGAAACGGCAGTGGAGAAAGCGCGAGAGAAAAATTAAGAAAATTGAGCCATACAGAAGGAAGAACGAAGCCCGAAAATTCTACCAAAAAGGTAGTAAACTAATAGACATGCTTCAGGGTCCCCCTTCTGTAAAGACAAGGACGGAAATCTCATCGCAGATGCGCAGAGTATGTTGGGAATATGGAGAGATAATTTCTCTGCGCTATTGGAACCTGAGATATCCAATGACGAGACAATCGATCTAAATTTGGACGACGACGTCGATCGAGAAGACCCTCGAAAAACAAATCGACACCTGTCATTTATTTGTCGATTATAAAGCGGCCTTCGATAGCCCGATACGAGGGAAACTCTACAAAGCAATGTCTGAGCGTGGTATTCCTGCAAAACTCATACGCCTTTGCAGGATGACCCTGACGAACACCAAATCTGCAGTGAAAGTTGTTAAGGATATTACCGAACCTTTCGAAACTAAGCGAGGCGTCAGGCAAAGTGACACCCAATCGTGCGATCTCTTTAACATCTGAATAGAGATTATTCTGAGAAAAGCTGCTGTCAACATGAATAGACCCATCAGCAGCAAAAGTCACATGCTGCTCGCGTATGCTGATGATATAGATATCATTGGACGCACAGTTAGAGAGTTGCTGCGGTGTTTTCGAGAATTGAGAACGAATCAGGAAAAGTGGGTCTGACGGTAAATGAGGACAAGATGAAATTAATGGTTTCAACGAACAGGGCCTCCACGCGACTAGACCAAAGCGTGAACGTTGATAACTGTTATAACATCGAGGTAGTCGACGAATTTATATACCTCGGATCTGCCGTGAACAAAAACAACAACGTCAGCCTTGAGATCAAGCGAAGAATTGTGCCTGTGAATATATGTTATTTTGGGCTAAGCAAGCAGTTTAGAGATAAAGCCCTCTCGAGAGTAACAAAAGTCCAACTATACCAGACTCTCATACAACATGTCTTGCTTTATGGCGCAGAATCCTGGGTCTTATCGCAAGCAGATGAAACATCTGTAGGAGTCTTCGAGACAAAAATACCCCGAAAAATGTATGGCCCTACAGTGCACAATGGCGAGTATCGGCGACGCATGAACTATGAGCTGTATGAGCTTTATCCCGACTTAGTTAAGCGGATCAAAATAACGCGTTTGCGCTGGCTAAACAATGTCAGTAGAATGGATGAAGATGAACCAGCGCGAAGGGTTTTCGAAACCGAACTCGAAGGAAGACGAAAAATACGAAGACCAAGACTCCGCTGGAGGAATCAGGTTGACGAATCCCTGAGTACACTTGGTATTGCCAACTGGAGAGATAAGGCAAAAGATCGAACTGGTTGGCGAAATATGTTATCTGCGTTGTGTAAGGTCCCTGACCCACCGGGGTTGTTCGTGACCGGATAAGTAAGTAAGTAAGTAATAGTACCAGACACAATTACAACTTTTTTTCAAATCATGATGAGTCGAAAACTAAAATCAACACGGCAACACCATTTCCAGTGTAAAGATTACCATAACTCGTTTATTAACTCTATCTATCGCTGGCAGAAAATAGTATTGAGCAGGTTCAGGCGTTCACGCTATGCAATGTCTACGATGTCAGTCGTTAAAAATGGCAAAGAATTGGCATATTCTAAGTGTAACAGTGTGTAACAGTTAGTGGCCGTCGGTGGTGCAATGGTTAGTGTGCGCGGCTCTTGTACATGAGATCCTGGGTTCGAACCCGGCTCTGACCACCTTAAAATTTCTTTCGGCGGCGGTCACCTCGCATAGTGACGGCGACACTATCGAGTATCTAGCCATGAAAAAGCTTCTCAAATTACCGTTCGGAATCGGTGTAAAACTGTAGGTCCCAATCAGTGAGTGAAAACTGGAAAGCGCACAGCTCAGTGATTGTGAGAAGTTCTCCCCAGTCCCTTCATGGGATGTAATGGGAAACCATTTATTTATTTTTTTTAAGTGTAACAGTGTATTCCTTCATCTGCTTCCATTTTGAAAGTTGATAGTAAGGAGTTGGACTCGGGCTGAAAAAATCGACTACAACTCATATTCCAACACCGGAAAATTTCCTGAACTCTGACACCTACACTTTAACTCCATACCCCTGGTTAAAAACAATGATTTTAACTGAATACAATACAATGTACGATTTAGATCCAATTTAATTTTATATGAAAACGTAACAGGTTAAAATACAAACAAGTATCTCAATTATTCTATGACAACGCATTCATAATTTTATTAGTTTGCAATCAAGTTTTTAACTAATTCCGCATCGCAAAATGTCGACAGTCATGATGCTTTTGTTTGGCTGAGTGTTTCGCGTTTTCCTCAGATACCTCACACAATATCTAACGATCCAAAAGTGTTGCGGACTTTATGCCCTATCCAGAAGCCAGAACTTTTATAGCCAATTCCTCTCTTAAGCCAAAGATGTCACGAACTCACTCTATCCGCAAACTGTGGACACGTCCGATATATGTAAGTAAAAATGCTTACTGAATCGTAAAGAAACACAAAAAATCGCGGCAAAAGTCTAGCCAAACCATAATCCTTCAACGAAATGTATTGATGTTTTTCACAGCATTTCCTGTGAGAAGCGGAAAACGTTTTCTGGTGCTGTCTTTGCCGTTACCAACATTCTCTTGGTTATATCCATTTTACAGATTTTTATTCTTTCTATTGCAAGTATACAATAGCATTAGGGCAAGCAGACAGCATGTTATTGTAAAGTTGCTAAATTATCCCTTATCCTTTATCCTGTCTGCGGCTGCTTCTGCTGCTTGTGTGGTGGCAATGTTGAAGTGGTAAGAGGACATATACACATCTATAACATATAGAGTCATCGATACACCAAGTCTGAGTCTAAGTGGGGCCAAAGCAATAAAATATGGCGTTAGACAAAGCAGATGGGTAAATAAAAGCCAATGAAAGGATACGCTTTTGTAATTTTGAAATAAATAGCTTGGGGATAAGACAATGATATTTAATGATGATACCCCAAAACAATTGATGAGACCGACCGAGGGCAGCTATTGCCAATGATGACGATGCTGTTAATACTGTTGTTTGCCATTCTGATATGGGATGATGTTGTGTTTTTTGTTGCTTTTATTGCTTACTTTATAAATCAATTCAAATACCAACTGTAGTTAACACTTAAATGTCGAGGATTTAAGTAGGGGGGTCAAACTATAAACTAACCAACAAAAATTTACTCAAAATCAAGGGTTAACGAGTGCTGAAAGTTCATACTAATGTCAATATCGGGATATGTTGGAAGGGCAAAAGCTATGTCATGTAAAAAACAAAATCTGTTTGATATAGAAACTACTTCTACCGTTTTTGTCTGGTGATTATTTAGAAAGAAATTTAGTTAGAAGTTGGTATTGCTCCAATACATATCATGCAGGAATAAGAGAGAGCTTCTCAAAATCAGTTAACTATACGCTTTCTATTTTCAGACTTACTGATAGAAACCTATACTTTCAGCGTATAGTATTCTGTAGCTTTTGTAATTTTGAAATAAATAGGAACCATGTATATGTTTAGGAACAGCAGGAACCATGTATATGTTTAGGAACACTCTTCAAACATTCATATGTTTGCAAGTCCCAAACCCACTTGTCTTTAAATGTAAACAATAGCACGTCTAGTGGCAAATATGTATGCTTTTACGTGGACACATATGCGTTCTTCATCCCAAACATCCATATACTTACGGGGAAGCTTTCGCGTGACTCCCCCAAACCTACATATACTTACGTGGAAACATACGCGAAATTCCTCCCAAATATAATAATATTTAGAGGCGAATTATTCTTCGATTTCAGTATATATGTATAATATATTATAATTAATTTTAGCAATATAAATCCACATTTATAAATAATTAATACCAAAAATTAATAGATTTAAAACCACCCTTTTTACATTTATTTGCATTGAATGCATTATTTGTTTTTGATTTAAAAAATTTGTTAGATATGCATTAAAATGGAAACCATTTACTGAAACTCGGGGTAGGCCGCGACAAAGCAGCTCAACCACAGATTCCCGTATTGTGTTATTGGCAAAAAAAAAAGAACCCATTTATGTCATCAAAGACTATTTCTGCAGAAATAAATAATGAAGTCAGTGCTGTAAAACAGTACGCCGTAGATTGTTAGAAAATAATTTGCCAGGTAGAGTAGCCCGAAAGGTTCCACTGCTAAGTAACAAAAATAAACAAGCTCGCATTAAATGTTCTACCAAATTCAACAATAAAAGCAGTGATGATTTCAAGGACATTTTATGGAGCTATGAGACAAAAATTAATTTATTTGGTTCTGATTGTCAGCGCAACGTCCGAAGACCAAAAGGTAAAGAGCTTGATGATCGTCGGGGGTACTTTTTCGTGGCATGGTGTTGGACCTTTACACCTAATCACAGAAACTATGAATAAAGAAATGTATTGTGATATTTTGAAAGATGTGATGCTTCCCTATGCAGAGATTTACTTGCCACCTGATTGGCGCTTCCAACAGGATAATGATCCGAAGCACTCTTCAAAATTAGTCAAATCTTGGTTGAGTGAACATGAAGTTTCCGTCTTGGAATGCCCTTCACAGTCTCCCGATCTCAACCCGATTGAGAATATGTGGATGGAACTGAAAAGAAGCTTAAGTGGGAAGCAAAAATAGCTGGGAGAGAATTTCCATTGAAAAATGTCAGCATTTAATAGAGTCAATGCCCAGAAGGATCCGTGCAGTTTCAGATAATAATGGTGGACATTCAATACATTAGTATATTATATGCTCATACTTATTACGGAAATAAATGTTTTGTTCAAAAATTATTGTTTTTTTTTTGTAAGATTTGAAGTCTATTAATTTGAACAGGATAAAAAAGAATGTTTTTAATTTTTTTTTTGTAATAAAATCGCAATGGAGTGAAATATTTAAATTTAAAACAAGAATTTTTAATTTATATTCAAAATATGTGCTATTATTTTCAATAGCTTAATTGTATTTGAAAATTATTAAATAAATAAAAAAGGGTTATTAATTTGAACATCACTGTAGATGTATTATTTACTATAATTAATTGTATCAATATCCTTTTACAATTTCTTGCATTATTTGATTTTATTTCCATGAAATGAGAATCCACTGCTCTTTTGCTTCTCTTTTCTTTGTTGTTTGTCATGTTTTTGTTTTCAGAAGGTTTCAGCTATGCGTTGGTTATCACTATGCGTTGGTTATCACTATGCGTTGATATACAAATCTAATTCATGCAACCCAAGCGAGTATTAATAACATCTGCTTTTTTTATATTTCACAATTGGTCCACCGTTCCTATTTTCTCAGCAAAGGCTCGGACAGACAAAGGGCTTCATGTTGTTGCCCTTTCCAGTTTCTTTCCTCAAAGTCGTTTTCTAACCTTGGTAGCACACATACTTATTCAAGGTATATACGAAACACATACTTAAAACCAAAGCTACATCACAAACCATTTAACCGTTCGAGCCTTTGTTTATTCGTTTTTCACTGATCAAGTGATTTTGATCTCCTCTGTCCGATGAACCATTGACGACTGAATCCATGAAACTAAAACGCAATACATCAGCTAAAATAGGAAACACTGACTTCATCTGCAATTTACACGTACGTTCTGGAATATTTATGAATCACTGACTGAGAGAATAATGCAAAAATACAGACAAACACTTACAAGGTAGACTCTCTCGTTGTCCCCCTTTTATTCTCTTGCTCTGGAGAGAGCATAAGCTGTGCAACAAACAAAATGTATTTGTATCATAAATACAGATATAATTGGGTCGCAAACACATGTAATACAAAATATTCATCATTGTGTCTCAAATATGTAATATTGAATAGCAAACAAATTGTGTTTGCACACAAGTATATTTTATTTGCAACAAGCTCCAAACACACGTTATATTTGCATTCAAAGAACAAACAGATTTTTCAGCGTGTACTTTTACACCGATTCCGACGGGGTTTTTGGTAAAATCTTTCATAGCCAATTACTTGATAGTGTTGCCCCCTTGAACGACGTGAACGCCGCACAGTGACGCGTGTCGAAAAAGGCGACCAAACATCTATAACAGGTTAATATTTTGAAATATTTAACTGTGTTAGATAGTACTATTCAACAATCCGGGTTGTCACTCGTACCGTGCCTACGGATAGTTTGCAGTCGGGGGTATTTTACAGTATTAAGTGATGCCTTACTGATGCCTGGGCTCCGCAGTAAGTAACAGGCCGTCCGCCAAGTTCTTGCTGGGGCCTATGGTGCGGTTGATCTCTAATCCGTTACACTAGTGGGAATCACAATGAAGACTAACACAGAAGAAAATAATAAAACAATAACACAAACAGACGGAGGACAGTCCGCTAGTCTTAGAGTTGGCGGAAAATACTACGATACCAATAGGGCAGAGTCCACTAATCTGGACGCAATTGAAGCACAACCTGATATCAGATCCGGCGTTGTCAGCTCTTTGGAGAGGACGTCTGGTAAACATGTGGGTGCTCTAGTCGCTCTAGTCGCAGCCACACCTGCAAACCTAACAAAAGGAAATTTAACGATTGCCGTCAAGGTCTTAGGATTATCTGGAGAATGATGATGTCGACCAGGAGACACTCACTGCTAGACAGAGAGGCTGTTTGAAATGAGATCGTAATACAACCAACCAACCAAGGTATTACAGCTTCTTCTAGATCGGAATAAACGGAGAAGATGCTTTACTCACCCGAGGAGTATCCACAGCCGAATAGGGCTAAGTTCGCCAGTTGAAACTGGTCAAAAGCTCTTTAGTGAGATTCTAAATGACAACCCTGTAATGGCGGTTATCGACCAGAGGCAGGAAGATAGAATAATTCCGAGGGAGAAATGGAAATATATTGTGAGCGCATTATCCTCAGTATATGGACCTCCTCCACGATGTCGCGACGCTGGCTTGGCCCAAGGCCGAGCGGATTTAGTGGTGTTTGGAGGACAGCGGTATTACTATCGTGCAGCTTTGCAAAAAGTGGCTGAGCACTTGATGTTGTTCGGAGGGAGGACCTCCCTTAAGGCCGAAGGCATATGCCTGGATCCCTGCCAGCCTACCTGACGTGGAAGAAATTGAGTATGTTCTGAAGGATAGTAATTCCGAACTTCCAGTGCACAATTGGAAAATCGCATGACTGGAAGAGACAGATGGTGTCCGTAGACACGCGATGTTTACTTAGCCATGAAAAAGCTTCCCAAAATACCGTTCGGAACCGTTGTACAATTGTAGGTCCCAATCAGTGAGTGTAAAACTAGAACGCGCACAACTTACCGGGTTGTGAGAAGTTCTCCCTAATTCCTTCATGGGATGTAACGGGAAACCATTTTTTTTTATCTAGTCACAGAGACACACAGTATGTTGCGGATATGGTGTGTTAATTTCTCAGCAAATATTGCCCCCGGTGGGCTCCAAAGCAGATAAGGAAATCAGTCAAACAGATGAGTTCAAAACAGCAATTTTCCGGCTTTAAAACAACCGCTGCTTAGAGCTGGAATGGGTAACCTGATAGGTTCTATGCACCTGCTCATGTGCAAGATTCGGTTAGACGAATGTATGTATGCCCGACGATTGGAGTCTTTCCATACTGTGCTTGGTATTTTAAAAAGATGACCCGAATGTACTTACTATGTGTCAATTAGCATAGAATATGCTATAGATAAATATACAAGGGTTTCTACCCCTATCTTTACGTTCTCTCGATGACGATAAGGTAGTAGACCATTTCATAGAGTTCGAGTTGCTGGTGAATTTTACTCTTGGGTTGGACATAAAATGGGCAGAAATAAAAGGGAATACGATTTTCGTTCGATGCAACCAACATTGAACATAAATTAGCGTTATTAGCATCAATCATACACTATTCAAACTTAGTTTGCTGCGTGGTTTGAGTATGGTTGCGTATCGCTCTCTCGCCTATCGGCTCTGTTTTCTATAAATTTCCTACTACATAGTCGATCAGCTGTGACATGGACACCCCTGAATGTGCCTTTTGTCCATTGCGTACAAGGCTCTTTTGTTTACTTTTTTATTTGTTATAGAACAAGATATACACCTTTTTTGATACGTATTGTGCGAAAGACTAAAGCTGATTGTTGCGGACCTGACCGGGCGTCATAAGTGTGGCTTTGTACCTAAAATATGCACAGTCCGCCCGATATGCACTTTACGCCAAATCAAGGAAAAACCCACGAGTAGCGAAAGTCTCAGATAGCCCGAGACAACTTTACACACCTATATTTGACTTGTTGCCCTTAGATAGTGAAGAGGGGACATGTCACTAAGCTGGTTCCAAAGTGTTAAACAAGAGTCAATTGGGGATAACTGCAGTCGGTGGGGTGGAAGTAAAATAAACTAAATTGGAGATATGCCAAAAGAATAATTCGTTTCTAAATATTATTATGTTTGGGAGGAAATACTCACATGTTTCCACGTAAATATATGGAGGTTTAGGTGAAACACGCGAAAGCTTCCAAGTGAGAAAATGAATGTTTGGGATGAAGAACGCATACGTGTCCACGTAAAAGCATTCATGTTTGCCAGTTAACATGCTAGTGTTTCTATTTAAATACAAGTGTGTGTGGGACTTGCAAAAATATGAATGTTTGAAGTGTGTTCGAAACATATACATGGTTCCTGCAGAATATGTTGGGGAGAATATGCTAAACAGACCATTTTTCCAGAATGTATGTACTGTATCCCAGAATCGAAGTAATGTAGTGAATCAGAATAGGGTGACTACGTTGGCTGGCTGAACCAATCCGAAAAGTATTTGAAAAGTACTCGATGGATGGCTAAAAATAGTACAACCAAGACATTACCAACTGGAGAGAAAAGACAAAAGATCGAGCCGGTGAGAGAAATATTTAAAGCAACTAATAGCATGCGCTAGTTACGAAGAAGAGGAATTTACATGGTTATTTTATATGATGATTTTTGTTCTTACAAAGTTGAACGCCACTTGTTGACACTATTAATTTTCTAGCGTATTATTTTATAATTTTAATTTTTCTCTATCGTATTTATTACATTTTCATTCTAAATTGCAATACATCATAATGATAATTTACTACGCTGTAACCATCAAATACTTGAAACCATTAAAGAATTGCAACTAGAAGATAATTTTTTCGATAGGGTTGTATTTGAAACTACTGTACGTCTTGTTAACAGAAAGTTCACATACCACTTGTACATATGGATGATGTTATTTCATCTAGTCTTTCCTCTCATCCTTCTCCGAATTTTCCTACACGATGTCAACTTCCAAAGTTCAGCTTTAGCTGCAATCAAAGCTTTAAAGTACACACACATAACTTAAAAGTTATTTCAGTGTTCTTCTTCACATTTTCGATAACTTTTTGACATTAGTTGACTTAAGCAGTTAAGAACACAACGCACACAAAAAGCTTTTTCCGCTTCAAACTTAGCGAAACAATTCTTAAGTCACATTTAAAAGCCAAAAAACATTTCATCAAACAACGACATCAAAAAGAAGCCAAAACTTTAAGAAAACCAAGCACAAAACAAATGGTAATAAAAGTAAATACAAAATTATAATCAATAAAACCAGAAACAACGAAGCAAAACAAACGAGAAACTGTGATGAAACATACATGTACGATGGGAAAAACAGCAAAAATAAGACTTGAACTTGGTTAAAGACACCTGGCGGTGGCTGCTTGCCTTTCTCCCAATATCTGCATGCTCTATGGAGCACTGAGGCAAAGTCAAGTTCAATGTTGAGTTAACCCATTGATGGATTGTGGTGTTTTGCTTTACATAGCGAACAGTTTATACAACACCGTCCGTTACTAAAAGAATACAAGATAGCTGAAATCTTTTTAATAAAGGGTGTTATTATTGCGAGATTAACGTTTCAATATTTTCGAAGTGAATTTGATATCGAAAGCACCATGATTTTTGCTGATAGAAAACGTAAAAATTCGATAAAAATAATTATCATGTTTCAATATAAAGCCAGGTTTTCGAGACACCGGATATCTAAATTTCAAACATTTCATAAAATTACTTTTGTTTAATAATTATTTACTTATGCATACGTACACACAGATAAGAGATTCGTTGTGACAACTATATTTCCAGCCAACTAAAATTTGGCGGTTCCTTGGACTATCACAGTATTCACTTGTGATTACCAATAATTGTGTTCCTCATCACCAAATGTTGTGCATATCAATTGATTTGTAATTCAGTTTTGGTTCCAAGAACTGAAATATTTAGTTGAAGCCACAGCTACAATAAATAAATATGATCTGTCAATAAAGTTTTAGTTCTAGCAATCAAATTATCCTGTAGAGGTGAATATTCTATTAGTTGGCTGAACGAAAAATTTAAAAACTAATTCGGTTGTACCAAATAATATATTGGTATACTCAACTAATTCCTTGAATTTGATGACTGTCACAACCCTTTGTTGATGCTAGTATATCCCATTATGAAATTTATAGGAAAAAAAAAACTAAAAAAAAATAATTTTGTTTTAAAATTATGTATTTTATATTTATATATTGTGGCCGTCGGTGGTGCAATGGTTAGTGTGTGCGGCTCTTGTACATGAGATCCTGGGTTCGAACCCGGCTCTGACCACCTTAAAATTCCTTTCGGCGGCGGTCACCTCGCATAGTGACGGCGACACTATCGAGTATCTAGCCATGAAAAAGCTTCTCAAATTACCGTTAGGAATCGGTGTAAAACTGTAGGTCCCAATCAGTGAGTGAAAACTGGAAAGCGCACACCATTTATTTATTTATTTATTTTATACTTAAATATAAACAAAATTATTATTATTTTGTGGCCGTCGGTCGTGCAATTGTTAGTGTGCGCGTTATACAAGGTGGCGCAAAAGTAATCCTCCTATCAGAAAATGCTATAAATTTTGCGATTGGCCCCTAATGTCAGTTCTGTTTTGACATTTGTGTAGTAAACACATGCGAAATACACGTTAATAAACAATGCTACGCTACACTGCTCCAGAACGCGGAATATTGCTGACTATTTATTCGACCAATAATCGGTCGGTGACTTTGGCACAACGTGAATTTCGTCGCAGTTTTCCTGGCCGTCCAACGCCTACTGGTGAAACACTGCGACGTTTAGCCGCTCGCCTCGAAGAGACTGGCACAACACGAGATGCTGCCAGGCGTGGCAGACCCCGGAGTAGCCGTTCTGCAGAGAATATTGCTGCTGTAGCCGAGGATGTCATGGAAGCCCAGACGACGTGCCACGCTACAGAGCAATGATCAACGAGTTCTTTTTGCCGCAACTTGATGAATTGGGATTGGAAAACATGTGGTTCCAACAGGACGGTGCAACGGCACACACTGCACGTGCCACAACCGATATGCTGAAGGATGCATTTCCCGGGCGCCTAATCTCCCGTTTTGGCGATTTGCACTGACCAGCAAGATCGCCTGATTTGACCGCTCCAGACTTCTTTTTTTGGGGCTTTTTGAAGTCGCGGGTTTATGTCAACAAGCCTCAGACTCTTGCAGCTCTTAACCCTGCTGTTAGATTAGGACCATTTGGTCCAAATTTTTTCTGTTTTCCCTTGTAACTTTGGAACGGTGATATATACTGACTAAATTTTTCTGCTAATGGGGTCTTTTAATAAAACAATGTTATGTGCGAAAATTAAATTTTCTAACTTTATTCAGGACTGAGAAAAATACAAAATGACGAATCTTAGGTTAGAGGACCATTTGGTCAATAGTACATTTTTTCATTACCAAGCGAATGTAAATTCATGTCAAATATTTAGAAGATGTTTTTGATATGTCAAATACTTGCTTTAGAAATTATTGAACCAAAATAGTTACAAAGGATAAGATAAAATTATTATTTTGGATGAAAATTCCAGTATGGACCAAATGGTCCCTCAATCTAAGATTCGTAAGTTTTTTCATTACCAAGCGAATGTAAATTCATGTCAAATATTTAGAAGATGTTTTTGATATGTTAGCGGATGTTTTTGATATGTCAAATACTTGCTTTAGAAATTTTTGAACCAAAATAGTTACAAAGAATAAGATAAAATTATTATTTTGGATGAAAATTGCAGTATGGACCAAATGGTCCCTCAATCTAAGATTCGTAAGTTTTTTCTAATCTAACAGCAGGGTTAAAGACAATGTCCGTCAAGAATGTGAGGACCTATCGCCGGAAGTTTTGGCCAAAATGATGGAAAATGCCATAAAAAGGGCTCAAATGGCAATCAACTGTGGCGGCGGCCATTCACATGACATCATATTCTTGACTTGATGTAAACAAAATTAAAAGACCAAATAAAAATAATCCACAAGAAGAATCAAAGTTTTTCATTTTTTTTTAAATTACAGCCAAAAAACATCGGAAGTTTACTTTTGCGCCACCTTGTACAATGGTTAGTGTGCGCCGCTCTTGTGGATTTGATCCCTGCCCAGACCACCTTACATTTCTTTCGAGGGTGGTCACCTCGCTTAGTGATTGTGACACTATCGAGTATTTAGCCACGAAAAAGTTTCTCAAAATATTGTACGGAACCGGTAAAGGAATTAAAAACAAAAAATCACATGAGGTGTCAGGGGACACCCGGGTGGAACGAAGTTCCTTTCGCTATATGTTATGTACTAGTTAGTTCCAACACGCCTAAGGTTGAAAAATACGATAATTTGAATGGATCTTTACGAAAAGATACTTTTGTAAAATGATAAACTTGTACTTACAAATTTATTTAAGCTCAAGACCTTTTTAAATAATATAAACTTATTATCTTTATATTACTTTCAAAAAAGTCGAGCATAAAAATGTTCCAATGATACCAAGGCTGTCTGTATAGCTAATTCGGATCTTGCCAAGATCTTCATCAGCAGACGTTTTTGGTGAATTCTTCAAAAATATATATCCAGAAACACTCATCATATTAATGAGAATTCCTTCATATACTCGTTTGAAGAATACCAAGCACTACCATTGGAACACCTTCATGCACAACTCTTTTTATCATGCCGTAAAACCATTGGTTTTAATCAGACATGATTTGTTTTTGTTATGTCATTACAAAAACAACAAAACAGAGGGTTGCCATCAACAATATTATTGTTTCAAGCTCGCGGTGCTCTTCGTCAACTTTCATCATTTCCCTTACGGGAATTTTCATTTGGTCTGTTTTCTAAAACTTACAAATTTATTCAAGCTCAAGACCTTTTTAAATAATATAAAGTTATTATCTTTATATTACTTTCAAAAAAGTCGAGCATAAAAATGTTCCAATGATACCAAGGCTGTCTGTATAGCTATTTCGGATCTTGCCAAGATCTTCATCAGCAGACGTTTTTGGTATGTTTTTGGTGAAGTCTTCAAAAATATATATCCAGAAACACTCATCATATTAATGAGAATTCCTTTATATGCTCGTTTGAAGAATACCAAGCACTACCATTGGAACACCTTCATGCACAACTCTTTTTATCATGCCGTAAAAGAAGAAGATCTTGGCAAGATCCGAAATAGCTATACAGACAGCCTTGGTATCATTGGAACATTTTTATGCTCGACTTTTTTGAAAGTAATATAAAGATAATAAGCTTTATATTATTTAAAAAGGTCTTGAGCTTGAATAAATTTGTAAGTTTTAGAAAACAGACCAAATAAAAATTCCCGTAGGGAAATGATAAACTTGTTTTAAGAAAAATTTTTTTTTTTATAGAATGTACATTTTTTAAAAACGAAAGTATATTTGTAGGTCCTTTTTATAAGAATATGTATTATAATTCATCAGGGTTGATATTTATTTATTCGGCCTTTTCATTGGTACTTTTTAATTTTATTAGTTACGCTCTATATCTCTATCTCTATTAATAGAAATATAGTTTTCAAAAAGGGGTTTTTCAGATGTATCCCTATGATTCCTGGCAAAACGTATAGCTATTTCAGATCTAGCCACAGATCTTCATCAGCGTTTGTTTGGAATGATGCTATTGAAAAATTCAACAAACTAATTGCAAATGAATATTCACTTCAATTGAGAATTTCCAACTAGTATGCAAGTGTTCGACAAATATCGCAAGCAAAACACACAAGAAAACATTTGAAAAAACTTCTTTCCACCTCTAGAGAACCATCGGCTCCCATTAGGCATGTTTTTTGTTGTTGCCTAAAAGACAACACAATTTTGTGCATGCAATAACAATTGCATGCCATTTCGTTGTGCTCCACGTTATGCAAATTCATCAGGGATGATATTTATTTATTCGGCCTTTTAATTGGTACTTTTCAATTTTATTAGTTAAGCTCGAGGTCATTCTACAGGGTGATTCAGGAAGTTCCGGACAAATTTCTACAGCGTATTCCTCGGCTCATTTCATGAAGAAAAGTCCACTAGGACCATGTCCAAAAATGCAAGGGTGCGAAATGGCAGCGGGTTCAAAATTTCCGGATTGGTGGTCGGAGGGTAGTAGGGTAAAGTTGCCAACTTCTGAGCCAGTGGTCGGATTTTTTTGTTCAGCCAGATGGCAGGCAACTTATGTTTTTTTTCTGTTGAAAGATAGCCATACCTCTTACCTTTCCAAAATGACCTAATCGCAGCCCAGAGGTATTACCGTTCCAAAGTTATGACCATTTTACTGAAATGCAAAAATGTTTGTTTTTGTTTTTGGAAGCGAAATAACAGCACACAGATGAATGATCATAAACATAATGGTCAAAAACATAAATTACCTGCCATCTGGCTGAGCAAATTGAGGTTATGTGAATTTTTTTTCCATTTCTTTCCGAAAGCTGTGTATCTCGGCGATTTGAATTTTTTCTACTTTTGTTATTGATTCGGAAAGGCCTCTTAAACCCCTTTCCAACAAGCCCAAAAACAAAAAATCTGACCACTGGCTCAGAACTTAGCAACTTTACCCTTCTACCCTCCGACCAACATTCCGAAATTTTTTAACCCGCTGCCATTTCGCACCCTTGCATTTTTGGACATGGTCCTAGTGGACTTTTCTTCATGAAATGAGTCAAGGAATATGCTGGAGAAATTTGTCCGGAACTTCCTGAATCACCCTATATATCTCTAGGGCTACTTATCTCAAGAAAACAAAAGGTATTATTTTAGTTTTAAAAAAAGGTACTTTTAAGAAAAGGAATTTTTGTAAGAAAAGGTAAGAAGGTATTTTTTTCAGGGACCGCAAATAAGAGTTATGAGTGAAAATTTTAACTAAAGAAATCAATGTGAAGAAAGTTGGTTAAGGCTACATGGAATACACCAAAACTTCTATTTTAGTCGTAATAAGCCAAAAACTGCTATTTGCGATATTTTATAATATAAGTCATTTTTAATTTTAATTTTTAGCTTTTATTTAAAAAATTAAAAATTAATAATTAAATTTCATTTTTTATTTAAAAGTGACGAACTAATACTTATTTTTGATTTTTACAATAGAAATAAAAAATAAGAGTTACTTTTGATTTTTTAAATAAAAGTTGCGAAATAAGAGTTATTCTGTAACTTTTATTTTTAAAATAAAAAAATAAAAGTTAAATTTTAATATCTTTTGATCCAAGTTGTGTATTACCAAAATTTCTACACAACCAAAAATCTACCAAAAATCATATTCTTGATCTATGATTCAATACCTTTCATATGATATACCACATGTCTTTCAAGGACGAATATTAAGGATGCTACTATTTGCTGAGACCATTCCCTTTAACTCGTACACGAGTTTGTATATTTGTATTTTTTACTGCTTTCGACACTCTCGTAGACCCACTTTTCGTCATCACAGCGAGCTGAAATTTGGCACACAGGTTCATATCGCGTGACAATTGAATCTGTCAAAATTTGAACCGGAAATTTCCATGGAAAACTCGTAAAATCAGGAAAATTCAGTTGAAAATTTGGTACCAATTTGATTAGTGATAAATCCGTTTCAGGAAAATGCAGAGTTTTCCAGTTTTCCGAAAAAAATTTTCGGAATTTTCCAACTTTTCCGGACTACGTCATAGGCTAAAAAGTAGGCTATAAATTTTGTAAATAAAAATTTGGAAATTTGTTATATTGTTGTATTGCAATTTTTATTATAAAACTTCTAACAGTTACGGTCCCTGATTTTTTTGAAGAAAAGGTTTTTTTAAGAAATGGGAAATTTTTTTAGAATTGGTAATTTTTTCGAGAATAGGTACATTTTTAAGAGTAGGTACTCATCTCAAGAAAAGTTATTTTGATTCACAAAAAAGGTACTCTTTACAGAAAAGCTAATTTTTTTAAGAAAAGGAAATTAGTTGTAAGAAATTTACTTTTTTAAGAAAGGTACTTCTTTAAGATAAGGTATTTTTTTAAGAAAATGGACTTTGTTTAAGAATAGGAATGGGTATTTTTTTTGAGAAAAATTAATTTTTTTTTTTACAAAAGGCACTTATTTAAGAAAATGTTCTGTTTTTAAACTTGTTTCATTTTGGGCTTTCTAAATTTACTGTTTACTGTGTTCAAACCAACAATATATACTAACTAAATATTGGTTACAGGCTCCACCTCCCATGAAACAAGAAATTTCCCAACATATGTGACACATCTGGTTAATTTCTTTCTCTATGATCTAAGCCCTTAGTCTAAACGCAAACCAAAGCAAAAGTAAACAATATAGTTGATAAAAGTGGGTTGTAGCATAATTGTGTTAAAACAAAAGTTGTTTAATTTTTTTCATTTAGCCCCCATCCCGCAACGTGCGATAAGGAACTTCGTTCCAAACATTTTCCCTTATGTCATTTGACTTTACCATTTATGAAATTAAGACACCATGTGAATACCCTAATTGATATTTTGAAGACGCTTTAAGTTAATAAAATTTAGTCTCTGTTTTATTAATTAAGCTGAAAGGTGCAAATTTCAGTTTATTGATACATGTATAATATTTTTGTTTTAACAATGGTTTTATACAGCTATAGAGAGATTTTGCACCTTTTTATTGGTTATTTAGCACATTTTTTTGAGAGATTGTCTTACTTGATACAACGTCTATGCGTTAATTTACATCTTGATTGAAATTCTTAGAATTTTATCAACAAACAAAAAGAAACAAAACTAAATTCGACAGCTTTCCGACGGAAAAGATGGAATACAAATCAGGGAGGACGCGTTTACCGAGTATATAATTCTACCATGAGCAATATCAGCTAAGGCTTAGAGCAATAAATAAGAGTCGCCAAGCCTGTATTTACGTTATCTTGATGACGGACGACGAGGTAGTAGGTCGTTGCATCAAGTTCGAGTTGCTGTTGTATGTTATATTTTGGTTGGACATAAAATGGGCAGAAATAAAAGGGAATAAGATTTTCGTTCGATGCAAACAACATAAAACATAATTTAGCTGTCATTAGTATCAATAAAACATTATTTAAACTTAGTTTTTTGCAGGGTTTGCTCCTGATTGCTTATCGTTCTCTCGTTTTTCTGCTCTTATTTCTATCAATTTCCTACTTCGTAGTCGATCAACTGTGTCATGGATACACCCTGAATGGGAAACAATGTCAGTTAGTAGAATTTGACAGAAGCCAAAAGTACAGCCAAAACAAAATGTCTGTTGTTGTTATTCACAATTATAACAACGTCTTCTGCTACTACCGTGTGTTTGTACCATGGTTGCCCTGAAAGAAATTTGTAGTTTTTCGGCCTTATTCATAAAATGTTGTGAGAGGTTTGAAATACAGTTTATCATACAAAAAATGTCTTTCAACCCTATCACAACTTTTTATGAACTTTTCCGATGTGGTCGGAATGTATACACTGTTTATAGATGAGTCAAAAAGTTGACTGTCTACACATCTATACACTTTCTCCATGCAAAAGAATGCACGCACGATTTTATCAATCGTTATTATAATTTTGGTTTATCAACTGCCTACTTCTCCGCAAACCTTCTTATGTACATTGTTTATAGAAATTTTAGCATAGCCAAAAACTTTGCTTCGTGTGTTTTTTAGTTTTAAAAAATTTGCCAACTGTACGCACGTGCTAGAGAGTTTTAAAAATATATGTCCACATACATTAAAAAAAATGTATTAATTTTTTACATTAATTTATATGATACTGAATATATACTTTAATTTATTTTGTATGTTTATTTTTAAAGTATCCACATAAGCAAATAAACTTGAAATATAGAATTTACAAATGCATGTTTTTCTTATCACTGTTGCATACATTCCAATACACATTGTACATTGGATAGTGTCCTAGGCATATACAAGGTGGCGATAGACCTTTTCCAACGACATATGCAAGGTGCGGCAAAAGTAATCACCCTATTGATCACCCCTATAACTTTTGCAAATGGCGCCAAATGTCAATTCGGGTTTGACATTAGTGAAGTAAACAAACGCAGAATACAAATCGATAAGCGATGAATAGGTTTAATCCGCAAGAACGCGTAATAATTGTTTGCAATTTTTTGCACACAATTCGTCGGTTGTGTCGGCGTAGCGAGAATTTCGTCGCAGATTTCCTTACCGTTCGACACCAACTGGGCAAACATAGTGTCGTTTGCTGAGAAAATCGCTGCTGGAGCCGGGAATATCGACCAGACGACATGCCGCGCAAGTGGGCATTACACGGCGGTCGCTACGCAGAATTTTATTGAAAGATTTGAAGATGTTCCCTCAGAAAGTGCAGACAGTGCATAAGCTGTACGCTCAAGCCATCCTGAATTTCAACGCCGTGGTGGACAATTTTTTATCGAAAATTATCACCATTTTAACGGTTACGTGAATAAAGAAAATAATCGTTTCCGGGGCACCGAAAATCCGTGTATCACCATTACGCCCGCTTAAAGTTATTGCGTGTTACTCAAAGTTACGTCGCGCGCCAAAAAACGACTGTGGACGGCACGCGCTACAGAGCCATGATTACCGAATTTTTTTTTCGTCAATTTGATAAATTGGAACTGGAGGACATGTGGTTCCTACAAGACCGTGCAACAGTGCAATCAGCTCGAGCCACAACCGATATTCTGAAGGAAGCATCTCCTGGTCGTTTAATCTCTCGTTTTAGTGATTTGCACTGGCCGGCCAGATCACCCGATTTAACCGTTCCAGACTTTTTTTTATAGGGTGTTTTGAAGTCGCTGGTTTACGTCAACAAGCCTCAGACTCTTGACGCCCTTAAGGAGAATATTCGCCAAGAATGCGACAACCTATCGACCGAGGTTCTGGCAAGAGTTATGGAAAATGCCATAAAACGAGCCCGTATGGCCGATATCGTTTTCTCAACTTGATGGAATTCTATTGGATTAAATAAACAAATTTCGCAAGCAGTTGCTAAATTTTTCATTAAAAAAAATTACAGCACAAGAACATTGACGTATAGTGTCAGTGCTGCGCCACTGCTGTGAACGGAAGGGTATTCCACTCCAGATCAATTGAGCGCAAATGGTGGTCTCCGCGCTTTCACTCTCAAATAATTGGACCAGGTGGATCGTCGCTTCATTACCAGGTTCTACCGAATTTTCAATCCCTTAAAAAGAAATTAAATTGCTGGCGCAAAAAGAGGCAACAACCACCAGCCGAACTGGAAGGCTAAACAAGCATAAATTAATAAGAAACGAAGTTCCAAATTGTTCACTCTGTACGGAAATGAATTTGGGGTGGCCCCATTTCCATAATAATGTTCTATAGGTATAACACGTTTATCGTTTCTCATAATAAGAGAAATTTCGTTCGTGGCAAATAAATTTTGCAAGCGAAGTTACGTTGTCCAAAAATTCGTTTGATTGGAGGGAAATTTTTTTGCGCTTAATGTCGCATTTACATACGCTAACCCAGAGGATTACTCACACAATTTAAATCTGTAGAAGGTGAAGTTAACCTCATTTTAAACCGGTGTACAATTTGATGCAACACTGTTAAGTACCACAAAAATGCAACCATAATAAAAACGTACAATAAATATCGACTGATTTGTAAGCCGCCAGAGACGGAAGCCGGCCGAAAAGTTGTACACGTTGCCGCAGGTAAAAGTTCCTCTCCTCGGTTTAAAATGTGAGCCGATTAAACCAATTGGCTAGATTTAATCAACTGATCCGATTTTAGAGGCTCGGCTACTTCCAATTTTATCAAAAAAAAACTTGGAAACCCTGTTATACCCCGTTTTCTGTATTGGCACGGAGGTGATCTGAGCACGAAGTTGCCTCCGAAAATGTTTATTTAATCTCAACAGGGTCGAGTAAACGGCAAAGATTAGAGAGCAACAGAGTTGCCAGAATCTGACTACAAAATACTGCCAAATGTCTTACAAAATTGTGCCGCTTGCAAATCCATTATGCTGAAATTTTCTTTTTAGACATTTTTGTAGTTTTGTGTCCAAAACACTTACCGTCAGTAATTTCTTTAGGAATCCGTTACCCTTATCCTAGAGAAAAGTGAAAAAATTGTCTAACTTCCAATAGTCACATCTTGATACTGTCCGAATAGACTAATTTTAAGGCAGTTATTAATCCCCCATATTTTAATTCCAGATACAAAATGTACGTCTTACAACAGTTTTTCACGTGAGGAATTTTTTCATTTATCTCTACACGGAAATTTCTGAAGCACCTTGCAAATAATTCCTCACCTCTATTTAACTCTAATCTATTTAACTGTAATACAATCTGAGTTTGCCCAGATAGTAGAAATATCAAAATTTCGGTCCCAAACGTTGATTTTCGTACAAAATTGCTTTGGTATACAACCCTGTAATTGATTTTTTTCACGAATATTTCGCAAGGTGTTGAGTATTTCGCAAAGAGTTTCTAACATATTCTCCCTAACATAATCTGCAGGAGCCATGTATATGTTTGGAACACAATTCAAACATTCATATGTTTGCAAGTCCCAAACTCACTTGTATTTAAATGTAAACAGTATCATGTTTACTGGCAAACATATATACTTTTACGTGGAACATATGTGATCTTCAACACAAACATCCACATAATTACGTGGAAGCCTCCGCGTGTATCCCCCCAAACTTTCATATACTTACCTGGAAAAGTATGCGTACTTCCTCGCAAACATAATAATATTTAGAAACGAATTATTCTTCGATTTCAGTATATATGTATTATTTATTATAATTAATTTTATTTATAAATAATTAGTACAAAAAATTAAAAGATTTAAAACCGCCCTGTTTAAATTTTTTGTTCATAAAATGAGGATCTGCTGCTCTTATGCTTCTCCTTTCTTTGTTGTCTCTCACGTTTTTGTGTTCAGAAGGTTTCAGCTATGCGCTGGTACAAAAACAATATATTCATATACAAATCTAGTTCATGCAAGCCAAGCGTGGACTAATTACTTGCGTTTTTTTTATTGTAATTATTTCACAAATGGTCCGCCGTTCCGATTTTCTAAGTAAGGGCTCGGACAGACAAAGGCCTTCACGTTGTAGCCTTTTCCAGTTTCTTTCCTCAAAATCGTTCTCACTTTGGTTGCACAAACACATACGTAACACATACACAAAAACCAAAGCAACATCACAACCACTCAACCGTCCGAGCCTTCGTTTATTCTTTTTTCACTGATCAAGTGCTTTAGATATCCTCTGACCGTTGAACCATAGAAGACTGAATACATGGAATTAAAACGCATAAGCATTTAAGAATATTTGACTCACTGACTGAGAGAATAATGCAAAAATACAGACGCACTCTCTCGTTGTCCCTCTTTTTTTCGTGCTCTCGAGAGAGCATAGCCAGTGCAACAAACACATTTATATTTGTATCACAAACATAGATGTACGTGGGATGCAAACAAATATATTATAGCATATTAATCATTGTGTCGCAAACATGTAATATTGACTAGCAAACACAATGTATTTGGACACAAGTATATTATATTTGCGACAAGCTCCAAATACACTTTATATTTGCATCCAAACACAAAATAAGACAGATTTTTGAATGTGCAGGCAAATGAAGAACGCAAAATTTTCGGAGAAATGAGATATTATACCACAAGTTAGCGATAATTACGTTGTAAATATAAATTTTACAGATAAATTAAAGGGAGAACTTTTCAGTACGAAAATTAGTGCTAAAAATTACACCAAAATTAACAAAATGTAGGCAAAATTGTGCTAAACAATTTTTCAAAAAATGAGTGCCAAAACCAAAAAAAATATCATTCCAAAACGGCACAAATTATGCCAACATGGCAACACTGGACAGCAAGATTACATCTAACCTGACCAAAATAAACTGCGGTCTAAATGCTGCATAAGTCGCATGCTCTCGTCGAGCGTATTGGTAACAGGTGTTACCTGGTGAGCACCCAATTTTCAATTCAAATTTGACTAGTCCCAGTTTTTCTACAAATATAGGACGGGTATATTGACACCTCGAAGGTACCTAATTATACCTTGGATGACACATTAAGCCAATGCAAAACCATTAAAGTCATATGAATATTTTAAGTCGTTTGAAAGTGTCCCTAGTTATATGACCACCACTGTATATATACGCACATCGGTGCTAATTTGAACTTTAAATATAGAAAAAATGATGATCATTCAAGCATTTCCTGAAACATTTGCTAAATTTGCATATTAATTTTAAATCAAAAATAATTATTTGATTTTTTAAAAATTGATTTCCATATTCATTTCCTAATGCATAAATTAGTTAATACAGAGAAGATGCAGTATAAAAATCAACAACATATTTGTATCCGTTATGATAATTTGTATTAATTTGTGTGGAGTCTGATTGTTAATAAAGTAATTAAATAAAGAATAAAACTGTAAATTAGAAATACACGCTGCGCGAATTTAAATTCACTTAAATCGTGACAAATATTTCGACCTCAACTTGATTTATGTTGTGACGTCAATTTAAAGCGATTCTGAATGCATTCACTAAATGCCACGTTAAAATGTAACATAAAATATAATATTCTGTCAAATTAAGGTAAAATCGATTAATTTTATTGTTTTTCATTTTTAATTAAATTATGTTAAACAAAATCATTATGACTTTATTATGCTAATAATTCATCTCCACTTTGAAATATGTATATGTACATACATATGTACTCGTACATCGTTGTATTATAGAAGTATTTGATTGACTTGGCTTGAAACTTATGAATGAACTTTAAGTTGGCGTCTGGTCATAACTCATATTTTATAGAGAAAATGCATAATCATCGTTATTGGACAGAAGTTGAGATCTTTTATTTTCATTGGCGCTTTACAGTGGAGTACAAAATTGTATCTTCTCTTTGAAAGTTCTAAAATTTACCACATGCCAGATGGAGGTATATGCGAAATGAAGTAAATGTAAAGTACAATCGGTGCATATATCACCAGTATACTCAAGCAGCATGTGACTGTTGCTGCTGAAAGTTTTATGTGTTTTATGTGTCAAACATGTAATATTGAATAGCAAACACAATGTGTTTGAGCACAAGTAGTGTGTTATATTTGCGACAAGCTCCAAACACACATTACATTTGCATCCAAAAAACAAGTAAAGAGATTTCTCAGCGTGTATTTAAATGTATTGTCTGAGGCTTCGTCTGGTATCAAATGGTTCTGTCCGACCTTGACTACTCTACCCCATAGTACGGAGAGTACTCGTTTTTTATTCTCTTGAAGAGGAAAAATACCTAATGGGAAAAAAATTTCTCTTTGAAGATAAATATTATTTTTCGTCAGATAATTATTTGTTTATCGTGAATTTTTTTTTTTGCGAGAATTATATCTACTCATTGAAAATTAATTCTCACTCATGAGTTTACTCACGAAATGTTGTTAAGGGTGGAGGGGCAATAATATTGACGATGTAGAATGCACATAAAATAAATTTTATAATAAAGTTAATAATGTCGTTTTATATTGCTTGAAATTTTCCCCTAAGTTCCTTTTCACACAGCAAAACTACTTAGAATTTTTCTATATTCATCATAAGAAACATATTTATCATATTCGAAACACTTCTGACGGACCATTTTTTATCAACTGATTAAAACAAAACATTAAAAGAAACTGACCTGCAGTGATGCCAACTTAGCTCTTTTGGGGCTAGATTTAGCACTATTCGACCTTGTAAAACTATTCGACCTTGTAAAACGCGTTTTTAAAAAAACGCGTAATGTGCACGCGTTTTGAGATTTTCTTTAGTCCTTTAGTCCGTTTTCGTAGACGGTTTACTTCTATTTTGTATTGGTTATTACGCTTAATACTTATAAATTGTTGGGTCGAGATACACCCAAAAATAACGTATGGGGAGCAGAACCCTCTTTTAAGAAGTGGGTAAACCCCCATGATGAGTCCAAGACAATATGTATTTATGGCAAATGTATGATTGCTTCAAAACACTTCGATATACGCAACAAACTATTCTCGATCACGAAAACATATGAAAGACATGGAATCTTTCGACGGAATTCAGTTGAGTACAACCAGAGATAGAACAGAAAATCAAAAATGTCAGACAATGTTGACATTCTTCAAATCTGCACTACAAACATCGGTTTCTTCGGGTGAACATCTGAATGGATTTTCCAAGAGACGAAGTTAAAACAAGTTACGTGTAAGATGTCACCAAATTTTTTGTTTTATTTGAAAGCGCTGGTTATGCTGTCTGAGGGCAGTGGTATTTGTGGCATAGATCTGCGACTTAAGGAAACCCCACAAGAACAAGTCTAAGTGGGTCAAATCGCACGGTGTCTGTGACCAGTTCACGTAGCCTCTGCGTGAGATAATTCTGAAATCGGTCGTGCAGAATGTTTATTGTGGCATTGGCTGCGTAGCAAGTAGCGACGTCCTGATGGAACCACAGATCGGTAGCGCTCTCCGTTGGCGGTGGCAGCAATGCCATCATAGTCTTCGAAGAAGTACGGACGTATGATGTCGCCGGACTACAATCCAGACCAAACAATGACATTCTGTACATGCATTGCCACTTGGTCCTAAATCCGGCAATGCTTGTTGATGTACCCATTTATTCAAAAATGGGTGTCGTCGCAAAACGAGAGCACAGCGCGCAGCGTTGCCAGAAGAGAACACTCATTTTGATAATAAAGTTTTATCATTCGCACCTGTTGTTCGACACTGCAACTTGACATGGTGATTTGTCCCTATTGTCGGAAATATAATTAACAGGAAAATTAAAAAAAAAAAAACACAACCTACTAGAACTGTAAAAATCTGCCTCTACCTATTGGGCATCCCTTATTTTTTTATTTTTTGTCTCCCTCACGCTCTCTCACTCTCATTTTAATCTTTCGTTTTAACTTTCGCACTCGGAATGCAAAACAAAGCTTTCGTGAAAGTTTTTTATGAGTGAGTGTTATTATTTCTTCTCTTTCGTGAGAGAGAGCAATACTCTGAATGCAGGTAGTGATCACTCATGAAAGTTAAAAAAGATAATTTTCGTAAATAAAAATTACCATCATGTACATTATTTTTTTTTGTCTCTGAGTGTGAGTAATAAGACGAGAGATAAAAATGAAAATGCCTCTCGTGAAGCGATATTTTCCGTACTATGGTCTTTGGTGCTAAGACGATCAAAAAGCGCAATTTGGCAAACGTTGTAAAAGTCGACACGATTCACTCCAACAATAGAGAAATAGACAACAGCCGCAATTCCTCTCTTCACGTTCTGTTGATGACGACGAGGTAGTAGGCCATTTCATTGAGTTCGAGTTACTATTGTAATTTACTCTTTGGTTGCACATAATACGGACAGAAATAAAAGGGAATGAGTATGCGTTGGATGCAACCAATATAAGCATAATTTAGCTGTCATTTGTATCAATCAAACATTATTTAAACTTAGTTTGTTGCATGATCTATAATCTCTATGACTTCCTTGGTCATCCATTCTACATCATTTCCCTAGTACCTTTTCGATCAGCTGTGCTATAGAAACCCAAAAGTATGGAATTTTTAATAAGGAAAAGAAAATTTACGCATGTAGTGGAATGCTAACAAAGAAAACGAGTTCAATACACAAAGCAGTATCTAACAATGGAAATTCCAACAATATTT
The DNA here is from genome assembly GCA_963931995.1 of Phaonia tiefii. Classification (NCBI taxonomy): domain Eukaryota; kingdom Metazoa; phylum Arthropoda; class Insecta; order Diptera; family Muscidae; genus Phaonia; species Phaonia tiefii. Next base: position 205,382,472 of record OZ008370.1, on the reverse strand, counting down.
AAAAAAAAATTACATAAAGTATGTAAAATGTATACCATAATCAAATTATGACGCGGGACAGAAATACGTTTGAGTGAATCGCGTCGACTTTTTGGGTTCTCTTCTACGAGGGTTGCCCAATTGCGCCAGTTTCTTCTTCTCTACTTATACATCCTTTTTGAGAAACCCAAAGAGTTTGTACAAGTAGAGAAGAAAAAACCGGCTCAATTTGGCAACTCTAGTAGAAGAGAGAAAAAAACGAGTGAAACGCCCCGTTTCTCTACTCTCTCTCTCTCTCTTACTCTCTTCGTTGAATATTTAAATACACGAGCAGATTTCTGATGACGTTACAGTCTCTAACTATAGGACTTCCAACCATGTTTAAATAAAATTACATAAAGTATGTAGAAAGTATGAAATAATCAACTTCTGAAGCGAGAGAGAAATGCGTCGACTTTTTCGTCCACTTCTATGACGGTTTCCAAATTGCGGCGGTTTTTTCTTCTCTACTTGTACATTCTCTTTGAGAAACCGAAAAACGATGTACTAAAGTAGACAGTAAAAATTTCTCCTAAATCGAATGGCAACAAACAAAACAAGTGAAAAGCTAATCATTCTCTACTCTCTCTCTCTCTCTTACTCACTTCATTATACTTCAATACACGATTAGCTTATTGATAGTGTTATTGTATATAACTATACTACTCGTAGTGGTTGAAGTAAAATTACATAAACTCTGCAAAAACTATGAAATAATCAAGACATGATGCGAGAGAGAAATGCGGTTGAGTGAATTGTGACCACTATTTGGTTCTCTTTTACGAGAGTTGCCAAATTGCGCACATCTTTTCGTCGTCTACTTCTTGATCGTCTTTGAGAAACCCCCTGTTCAATCGCATTTCGCTCTCGCGTTATATCTTGATTATTTTATACTTTTCATACACAAAAACAATGGTTTCCCATTACATCCCATGACGCTTCTCACAAGCCAATTTTTACATAGTTTATGTAATTATACTAAAACACCGGCGGAATTTGTATAGTTATATATATACAAGAACGTTATCAAAAAACTGATCTCGTATTGAAATATTCAATGCAGAGAGTAAGAGAGAGAGAGAGCAGAGAAACGTAACTCTCCATTCGTTTTTTTGTTGGCAATTGAGTCGAGAGAAATTTTGACTGTCTACTTTATGATTTTTTTATTATTTGTAATAGTCAGTGCCATTGTAGAAACTCAATTGTAGTAAAAAATCAGTGTGTAATGAAGATACGCACAGAAGTGATACATCATGTGTAAAATGGAAATTATTTATTGAATTTCGGTTTTTTGTTGTCGTATGACTAAATATTAGGGGTATTCTATTATGACTTTTTTTTTTTTTTTTAAATTTACATGGCTGTACACGATGAGAAACATTAAAAAAATCATAACTGCGTTTTTAGTTTTTTATTTCATTCAAAAAAGTTCACGCACCAAACGATTTTAAAATTTACATGCGCATATACACACAAACATGTACATTTGCATTGGCAATGTATAGCTGTTGACCGCTTTTGCTATTTGTTTTCGTTTGCTTTTGTTTTGTTTTTGTTGTTATACTTGAAAACGAAAATGAAAAAATTCTTACATTGGAAATATTTTTATTTATTATTTAATTTGACATTAGAAGAAATAAATTTCAAATTCAAGGTTCGTCCATTTTTACAAAACGAATATAAATTTTTCACTTCTTTAATGGCTCGTTCGGCACATATATTAGACCGTTTTAAATTTGGAATGGCTGAATCTTCCTTCACCCAGTGTCTATTTAAACATTGATGTGCAGTTTTGAACGGCTTCACAGATTCTTCCAAGCATTCAAAATTATTGTTGCGAAAACGTTGGTCGGAAAACCATACTTCGTACCATGCACTGCATATAAATTGACAAAGTGGTAAAAGTTTTTCTCTGTGATTGGGAAGGAGTATAAATGTGAGCAATGCAAGAATAGCTCTGGAGTTCCAACAGGCGTTACTGAGCGATGGTAAAACTCGAAAGTTAATGAACGGAAAAACGTTATGTTTTTGATAATACTTAAAGTAAAGTCCAAGGTCATACAAATACTGCATGTCATCGCGCCATTTGATATTAGGAATTTTCATTTTTTTGTCGCTTTGTTGGAAGTTTTGTTTCAGATTTTGAAAATCAGTTATTATATCTGAAAATATTTCGTAGGAAATATTTGGTGATACTGTTTTCGCGCCAAGTAATTCATTCATTACATGCTTAAGAATTAAGTCCAAAACATGGTGTTGGCAACCAGCGGTGTCAAAGATTTTTCTTCAAACCATGATTGTAGATAATGAACAATTCCATTTTTTTCCCCTGTATTGACATTTGTTGTATCACATACAATCATTTTAACCGAGTTCCACAAAGAAAATCGGTCGAGAATTTCCTTTATGCCTGTAAATTTAAGTAGAGTTAGAAATGTATATAAAATCTTAATTTTTATTTCTTACCTTCAAATATTGTGACACTTTTCCATTCTCAAGCACCATTACTGCTACTCGCACTTCTTTAGTTTCATTTGACAATACCACTACCTGCACTTCCTTTTTTCCAAACTTTTTCCCGTCAAAATGAAGACACCAATTCTCGTTTTGTAACGTTGTCATATATTTTGCTTCCAATCGCTCGGCTGATTTCATTGAGGCTTTATATACGGGAGATTGTGTGGGTGCTGGAATAGCAATGCCTGATTTCACTAATGCTTCACATACTTTAGTTGCTTTTCTGCTACTCAAACTTGTTTCCTCTATCATGTCTACTGCGACCCTTGTTTGACACTTGACTTTTCTAAGTCTTTTTGTAGGTGGTTCAGGGTCATACAATTCAGTATCTCCTTCCAGGGACGATATTGTTGTGTCAGATACACTTGAATTTATATTACTTTTGTTTTGTACGGTCACTGGTTTAAGTAAAACAATTTTTGATGGATGAATATTTGTTTCCTTTTCAGTGGTGTATCCAACATCTCCATTGGAATTTTGTTGAAGTGCATACAAGTTTTTGTCTTCAACGCTCAGCCAAATACCATTTGGATTGGTTATATCAAACAGTTCTCCAAAAACTATAGAAACTTCTCCATTAGGTCGCTTTAAAAACTTGGAATAATTTTTAAAGAGATTTTCTACTTTTCTTTCAATTGAAGTTTTAGCTATACTTGGAAAGTTTAATTTTCTCCATAAATCCACCAATTCGTCGGCAATAATTTTAAATCTTGCTTTTTTACTTTTTTCGATGTTTGCCAATGAGTTATATCTACCTATGATAACGGTCTTCTTAGGTATTCTGCAAAATGCGTTCAAATTTTTGTCAACCTGTTTTATTTCTTGCCGTCTATTTTTGCTTTTCTCGAAGCGAACCAAAGACTTTTCCCATTGTTGCGAATTTCTTGAAATTGCATTTGTACTTTTCTTGAAACTCATTTTTTTCCACTGTTTAAAAATGTAAATTGTTTATGACACAACGCACCGATCAGCGAGCACAAAATAACTGAAGTGCTTCAATCAATTTGCTTTCAGAGATAAAATAAAAGCAGAGAAGTACTCAGTTCTGACTGCAATATAGCGGTAAATATTTTTATAAGAACTAGAAAGCAAACGAAAACAAAAAGGAAAGCGCTCAATAGCAAAACCGGTCATACATTGCCAATGCAAATGTACATGTTTGTGTGTATATGCGCATGTAAATTTTAAAATCGTTTGGTGCGTGAACTTTTTTGAATGAAATAAAAAACTAAAAACGCAGTTAACATTTTTTTAATGTTTCTCATCGTGAATGGGCATGTAAAACATAGGTTAAAAAAATAGAATACCCCTACTAAATATTCATTCCCTCGTATGGATAGATATATGTGTATGCATGCTTAAGTATTTTCAATTTTTTTGTAGATGACGGTATATTTTGTCTAGTTGTGTTTGTCTTTAGATTTGTTCGTCTTGTACAGTGAGTGATCGCATATGTGTGTAGGCCGTTACAATGTTGGGGTGTGCCTGTTTGGTTTTACGTAGGTTAGGTTACGTTGGAGTAAGGACACGTAACATGAAACTACGGACGATTACTGCATAACAATTATACACTTGGAGGTCAGTCAGAACATTGCAATTGGCCTGTAAAGTGCCACATCAGGAATGTACGGCGGTTGGTCTATTATTTCGATATTTAGAGTGCTCAAAAATGCAATTATTTGAACCAATGTGTAGAGTTATTATTTAGATTTTATACTGACATGAAGTTTTTTTTAACTTGCCTTTTTAGCCATAAATCAGGGAAAAATACTACACAACCCACTGAGGTCACAGAAATTTTCAAAGAATTTGTCAAATAGCAGCATATCAACACGCTAAGTCTGAGCATTAAAACGGGAAATATTTGGCAACAGAACACGCTATTGCTGAAGTCCTTATGCATATGTAAATTTAGAATAAGTTGCCATTTCGAAATTCCCTGGGTTTCAAATGTTTTGAAATTTTTTTTACAAATATCAGTATATTTTAAAACTATACCCAGCGGAGAAAATAACCGAATTAGCATAACCATAGCGTAATAGACAAAAGTTTCTATACCTCTCTTTACGTTCTCTCGATCACGACGAGGTAGTAAGCCATTTCATCGAGTTCAGGTTGCTGTTGAATTTTAGTCTTTGGTTGGACATAAAACGGTAAGAAATAAAAATGAATGCGTATTTTTGTTCGATGCAACCAACATAAAACATAATGTAGCTATCATTAGTATCAATCAAACACTATTTAAACTTAGTTTGTTAAACACTATTTAAACTTAGTTTGTTGCATGGGTTGCTTCTGGTTGCTTATTGCTTTCTCGCCTATACACCCTCTTTTCTAACAATTTCTGACTACATAGTCGATCAGCTGTCTTACGGATAACCGAATTTAGAGGTTGCAACAACCACATTAGATGTCATCACATTAGAATTAGAGGTAGTCACAACCATATTTTAAGTTGACAGAATTCATGAAAATTTGATGCAACCGAATTTCAGTTGTGGGGACTAAATTCAGTCATGACAATCTCAATTCGGTTATGGCAACTGCAATTCGGTAACAGCAACCGAATTTGGCGTTGCTACAATCTCTTTTCAAACAATTAGATCTGATTGTTTACGAAGTAACAAAAATCAAATTTGGCTGCTCAATCTATACAATCTTCATTTGTGATTCGACAATTATATGGAAAGAAGTAATATCTCAAAACTACAATTGCCGACATTAGATGTTGTGATGTGTTATCGCATATACAATTTAAAATATCTGTGCCGCTGACTGTTGTATGACAATTTTCAAGCGGAAACTGTGTAAATAACACCGTTCACACTCCAAAAAGTGATGCAAATTATCATCTCACAATCAGTGATCTATGAGCTTTCTAGTTTCAGAGTCACCGATGGGGACAAAGTTTTTCGACGATTCCGAACTTTATTATGAGAAGCATTTTTCATAGCTAATTATTCGATAGAGTCGCGATCAATAAGCGAGGTTGCCGTAGTGGAAAGAAAGGTAAAGTTGTCAGAGCAAGGATCAAACCCTCGTTCTCATGTACAAGAGCCATGCACACTAGCCATTGCACCACGACGTCCACAATTTCTTAGTGCTTATTATTTGCTGAAAATGCCCAAGTTTAGACGGTCTTCATATCTGGTATTCGCTTGACATTACGTACACCGGCCTAGTCTTTTCCAGTCTTACTGCACGCTAAAAAATATATATTTCTTGTTGTTTGGATTTCAATATAACGTGTGTTTGGAGCTTGTCGCAAGTATAGAATATTTGTGTTCAAACACATAGTATTTGCTATTCAATATTACATGTTGGCGACACAGCGTGTGGCGATTTCGAATTAGATGTTGTCATTTGCAGGGTCGAGTAATTATGTGAAGAAAATAACGTCAGATGTCCGTGAGTGTTTTCATTAATCTAGGCAACAGTGTAAGAGTACTCGAAATGATTCGCAAATATTCTTTGATAAATAAGGTAATAAAAAAAAATTGTTTCAGTATTGATCTCTACTGTATATACTTATATAAATATATGGAAAAATTAAAACCGAATTCGAATATTAATAAACAAGTTATTTTAATCAAAGATAACGATAATTTTAATTGTCAAATTAAAAAGAACAAAATACTATGGATTATAAGTTTAGGCACTGATAACATTTCCTGTTAAGAAGTAGTTTATCCAAACAATATAAAATGGGAACAAAAATGAATCCACTATTATGACGCACGAAATGTCTAACGGTGTGGTAGACATATCTCGTATAACCTTTTGGACCAACTGGCATTTAAAGAAAAGTTTATATTTCCACTACAATTAAAACAGATTAATACATTTCCGCTGACGTTTAAAGATTTGACAGTCGAATAATTCTTAATTATTAAACTTGTTTTAAAAGACTCAATAAACTTAATCTTTACCTGATGATACCAGTTAGAAGTACTGTCCTCCTAATGATATAATCGTTACTCTCCGGTTGGTTTTTGCAGAATTAGAAGCTCCGTATGACACAGGATGGTAACAGCCTAGTGATACGAGGGCGGATCAATAAGTCCGTGACTTTTCGAACTTCCCTCGTAGTTATATGAAATGTAACACTGCTGCTATCAAGTACAGTCTGTTTATAGACTACTGTCAAATTTTGAGCAAGTTCCGTCATTTATTTTGCGTTTAATAGGCATTTCATATGTCAGTGTGGTTTCGATTTTAAATGATCAGTTGGGTTTAAGAAAGCTGTCTGCAAGATGGGTGCCGCGTTTGCTCTCAATTGACCATAAACGCACGGGTACACACGTGTGTAGTCTCAGTGGCAAAATTCCATGAATTGGGTTACGAATTGCTTTCTCATCCGTCATATTCTCCGGATTCAGCCCCCAGTGACTATTTCCTATTTTCAAACCTAAAGAAATGGCTCGGTGGAAAGAGTCCAACGATGAAATTATTGATCAAACAAATGCCTATTTTATGGACCTCGAAAAATCCTATTTTTTTGGAAGGGATACAAAAATTGGAGAAACGTTGGACTAATTGTATTGAGCTAAAAGGAGATTATGTTAAAAAATAATTTTTTTTTTCAAAAAAAAAAAAACTGTTTTTGATTCAAAAAGTCACGGGCTTATTGATCCGCCCTCATATTTCACTTACAATAAGTATTTTGAATTAAAATTTAATTTTGAAATTTAAATTCAATATTTTCAAAATCGATTTTAAATGGTGTAGAAACTCTGAAAAAAATTTAACTTACATTACATTACTCTGATGTTTCCATTTCTCAACGAACAGGACTTAATCCATTCACGCTGAAAAATCTGACTTTTTCTGTACTTTGTATGCAAATACAACGCGTTTGAAGCTTGTCGCAAAAGGAATACACTTGCGTCCAAACACATTGTGTTTGCTACTCAGTGTTACATGTTGGAGACGTAATGATTAATATGTTATAATATGTTATATTTTTGTGACCCAAATGAGGCTTTGTTTGTTGAAGACTGCTGAAAACAAAAACGTTGCAGACAACAAAGAAACAAAAAACAGCAGATCTTCAATTCATGAAAACAATGCTTGGAAACATATACATGCATCCTGCAATATGTTGCTGGGCGTGTAGCGTGTAGTTTGCGAATTGTTTTTTCTTTTGTTCGTATTTTTCATAACATAGTACACAAAAGTAAAATTTAATAAGAAAGGCGCAGTCGGTTTTTAAAACACCAAATTTTGCCGTACGTTGGTTAAGACCTGTATAGAGAAACGTACGCTTTCCATTGCATTACCTACGATGAACCATTGTTCGAATATTTTGAATCTGGATTGTATATTCAGTAAAATAGTTTAGTTTAGAAATAGTTTTAGGTATAGTGTGTACATATTATGAAACTGATGACAACAATTTGACAACTATTCTCTTTGGATGTCAATTGTCTCGATATTATTAAAATGTGTCAAGGTTAAGATATACTTCATGTTGATTAACTTGCCATTTCTGACAGACAGACAAATAGTCCATTATATTTAGATTATTTCAAATTTATTATTTAACTTTTTCATCTAAAGCTTTTGACATATTAGAAACATCTTGTTAACCCAAGAGGCTAACAGAGGTTTATTAGGTTAAAACTACATAACTGTTCGTAGGTACATTGACTTAAATTCGCAGTTTATCATCACGGATTTCGTAGAACTCATAAAATCATTTACAATGTCGAATACTACTTCAAAACGCTGAGATGAAAGTCCATTTGTACAAGAGATTAACACATTCTTGTTTGGCCCTCATAAAACATAATTTGGTATCTAAGATTCATTATTTATTTACGATGTAGATTCATATATAAAGTGTGAAATACATAGTGTAAATATTTATACGTTTATAAAAGGTGAGTGTAAATAAGTACAAAATAAAAATAAATTTGTGTCGATGACCCCATTTTGAATCCCTGTACATAAAAAGGGTGTCTCAATAATAATGCACTTTTTCATTTTAAAATAAAAACACGTATTTTTGAGATAGTTGTGATTTTGTTATTGGATTGTAAAGAAGACATCTTCCGATTAAGTGTGGAATAAAATATCCGTCAAATGGCCGCCACTGCCCTGATGACAGGCCCTTACTCTTTTCGTGCAATTTTCCATGACTTTTTACACAGATGTGGTTGTATCTCACCGATGACGCGTTGGATCTCGAATTTGAGATCAGGAATTGTTTCTGGTTTATAAGCATAAACCCTAAATTTCAAAAAATCTGCAACAAAGAAAACTCACGGTGTTAAATCCCATGATCTTGGTGGCCAGTTGACATCAAATTTTCTTGAGATAGTTTGTTGTGGAAATTGTTGCTGCAATAAATCGATTGTTTCATGAGCGGTGTGGTAGGTGGCGCCGTCTTGCTGAAACCACATATCGTCCACTTCCATGCCGCCCAGTTGAGGTCACAAGAACTCCGTTATCATGTTCCTGTAACGAATGCCGTTCATAGTCACTGCAATTTCGACCTCCTCTTCAAAAAAGTAAGGCCCAACCACGCCACCTGACCAAAATCCGCACCAAACAGTTGATCGTTGTGGGGTTTCTCATGGATTGCATGAGGATTTTCAGAGCCCCAAATTCGCGCAATTTTGTGTATTCTTGAAGCCATTCAGATGGAAATGCGCTTTATGGGAGCAGATGTTTTTTTTTTGGAAAAATTGCCATTGACTTCACTTTGCTTTATTACCCATTGAACGAATTGCCAGCGCTTCCCATGGTCTGCTGGTTTGAGCTCCTGGGTAAACTAAATTTTGTACGCATGAAGGTGTCAAAATTCGCTGCGTACTGCTTCGTGAAATTTGAAGTTGTTGAGAACGATGCCGAATTGATGATTTCGGGTTTACGGCGACACACTCGTTTACAGCAGCAATGTTTTAAATACACAGGCTGGTACATTGATGCACAGTAGTTTTACTGTCCATAACCGTCGCAGTTTCTTCTTTAACCACTCTTCGAATGGTTGACACATTAGGCGCACTTTCTCGTTTGGAAATTCTTCGAAGTTTGCGAGCGGTCTCAGCATAACTTTCCAAATTTTTGTAATAAGTTTTCACAATTTCAACGCGTTGTTCTTTCGCAAAGGGTTCCATTTTTAATAAACGGAATAAAAACATATGTGACACGTGCCAAATTTCAGAGTTGCCACTTGCACAAAAAAAATTAACTAAGTATTAAAAGGACAGAGTTATATTATCAAGAGTGCACTAGTTGCTTTTTGTACTAACGAGTTCCGTGGACATATAGAGAATGAGAGCAAGCTTTAATTTTAACAATTTGCCTGTTAATTGGGATCTACACAAATTATTTTACTGTAACACTTCATTATATTTTGATCTTTTTCACTGAATATCCATTTTTTTAATCGATTTAATTGATGTGTTTTGTGCTTTAGGCTTGACACGCGGCAGCAAAAGTATGAAAATCACACTACGCAACCTAGTCACCCATCACCGTGTCTTCTTTGAAAGCATATACTGTATTTCTTCTCCAAGTACTAACTTGATCAGCTGTCCCATCGATACCCCTTGATAAAAAGTGCAATATTAAAAGTGCAATCTTATAGATTGGATTTGTCATCATAGATAAAGAAAAATAATAGATGAAGTACAAGTGTTGGGAAATATTTTGTGTAATGAGTATTTTGTGTAAAATTGGGATTTTTGTTCGCAAAAAGTAAAAAGAAAATATGACATTTATTAGAATTTTAAAATTTGGAATTGAAATCAAAAGCAAAAATTATTTAAAACGAACAATACAACACGTAACTTAAAATCGAATAAGTAGTTTTTCTTCCGGTTCAGTCACCATTCATTATTGGGAGTCCTTCAGACACTCAAATAGTTTTAGAAACCGCGGGCACAGAAGTTGCTGAAATTTTTGAGTTGGACGTTTTTAGACAGAAAACGCGTTCCTATTTGTTTAGACTTTGGCCGGGCTAACGGGCTTTCTGCTAGTGATAACTCTATATTATTTACAAAACCTTCTGCGTAGTAAATTAAATTAAGGCTTGCCACATTTATTTTCCCTTGCTTAATTTTTTTTGTACAAAATTTCCCATAATTCTGAATAAACGTCAATGAGAATTATGGGAGACTTCAATGAAAGTGATAGTAATATAGGACAACGGTAAAAAAAAGTTGACATCGGTACCGCTATATCTATTTGTTCGTTTATCTATGAGAAAAACTTCATCAAAGTTTATGGAACAATATCTGCTATGTACTTTGACCAGAATCCAAAATCAATACAAATGTAGATCAATTGAATGGTCTGAAATAATTTTAATTAATATTATGCATTCTATCATTGACTTGAGTTCGTTGAATATTTAAACTGGTGGCATTTTGTCAATCTTGTTGAGTTATTTCATTATAATATTGCAATTTGATCTTGACAGATTCTTCCGCTAAAACAAGAACTTATAATGATTAAGTATTTTAAACGACCGGATGGCAACTAATTTTATTGTAGTTTATCAAATATCTGCAAGCCATGAATCTAATTTGACTTTCACCTTTTTTGCACAAAAAATCTTGACACATTTGTGAACGAACACAATCGGACGGATAACGTAGGCGTTGAGAATTTGTACATGTTTTCTTATGGAAGAAGAACAAGAGCTGGCGTTTGACGTCGCTTCTGCCGTAGACGACAAAAATTAGAATCATTTTTATTTCCCCGGCGTCGAGAAGGCAGATTGTCGCCAGCTTAATACAAAAATTATTATGTGTTGAAAAACGTTGTTCTTCCTCTATGTGAACAGGATTTGAAGACACGAGAATGAAAAGTGAATATGAACCATTTTGGGCTAAAATAAGATTTATGGAGTTTACTATTCCCATGACATAGTAATTAAAATCTATATATATTGGTTCGTTACTGACAAATTTTTATAAAATGTTTTTTTATGCATTAACTAATTAGAAAAGAGGTCGGATGAGCTGATTTTTTTGAGTATTTTTTAAGTACTTTCATAATCAATGCTTAAATGAAGCATTATTTGCATATAGCAGGGTATTTTTGCAAAAAAAAGTTACGAGACGTTACTCACGGATTTTTTTTATTAATTTTTTTTTTCACTTTTTTGCTTAATAATTTTTTATTTAATTGCTAGACCCCGATTCCTGGTGCACAAAGAAGAGACTACACTCAGAGAACTAATTGTTTGAAAAGAGGTTGTAGCAGCCGTAAATTCGGTTGTCACAACCGAATTGAGGTTGTTACCGAAATTCGGTTGTAGCAACCTCGTTTCATAATAGATTCGGTTGTGACAACTGAATCTTCAATTATATTCGTTCAGTCAACTAAATTTTCTTAAACTTAATTCGGATGCAACAACAGAAATTGGTACCAAATTCGGTTGGAGTAACCGAACTTGGCTTCAATTCGGTTGTAGTAACAGAATTTGACACCAATTCGGTTGTAACTGTGGAATTTGGTAGCAATTCGGTCACAATAATCGAATCTAGACTTAATTCGGTTGCAACGACCGAATTTTGCGTCAATTCGGTTGCTGTAACCGAATTTCTCAAGATTTCTGTAGGTATAACCGAATTCATTTTCAATTCGGTTGCCACAACATAATGCTATGTAGTTAAAATCTGACGTTTAAAATTCTATAATCAAATATTATTTGAAAAAGAATTAAAGAATGTCAAGATTTTGTTTGTGGTTATTAAGAAAGGTAAGTAAAATGTGTTTCGTATTAAAACATCTTAGTTTGCAGATATTTTTAAGCAGATATCAACAGTTTTGAAGGTTTTCAAAATATTCTGCAATCGTCTGTATACAAAACGCCTTAGGGCGTAGATCAAGCGATGCAACATGTCAGAATTAGTGCGATATCACATGATGGCCGAGACTTCAATAAAGGTCGGAAGAGGCATGTAAAATAAATTTATTACTCTTTAGTTTACCCCATATATATGACTTTATTTTCTCGCTATTTAAGTCGTTTATAAAAGTACAGGAAAATAAATCATCACTTAGTAATAAAAAAAACTTTAATACGTAATTAATTTGTGACACTATTCGGTTGTAACAACCTCTAATTCGGTTGTAACAACCTCTAATTCGGCAGTGACAACCTCTAATGAGGTTTTGACAAGCTCTAATGAGGTTGTGCCAACCACCAATGAGGTTGTGTCAACCTCCAATAAGGTTGTGTCAACTTCTAATGAGTTTGTGTCAACCTCTAATGAGGTTGTGACAACCTCTAAATTCGGTTACGGCTAATTCGGCTGTCTCAACCGAATTTTTCTGTGAGTGTAGCGTTATGTTGAAAAGCTAAAAGAAAACAACAAATACGACGAGTACAGAAAGAAAAAGGCCGAAGCAATGAAAAAATTGAGGGCTAACAGAAAAGAGGAAGAAAAACTAATGCCAATAAGTGAATTGGGAAAGGCGATTTCTATGCGCCGTGCTGCTGGCCGCGAAAGAAGCAAAAAATATCGACAGAACTTAAAACAATCAGCAAAAGACACCCAAATTGAGACGAATCCAAGCTGCAGCCTTAGCGAAATCGTTCAGAAAAGCTACAGGTGCACAGAAACATTAAGAAAAGCTGTGAAAAAAGTATCGCGTGCTTTTCCGGCTTCACCACGCAAGAAAACAGCGGTATTGAAAGTTGAAAAACAAAATTTAGTCAGTATTGTAATAAACGCTAAGCCCAACAACCAACCAGTCACAAGTCACCTTCCACAGGAAATTATACATTTTTTCGAACGCGACGATATCTCCCAAGTTTCGCCAATAGCTCGACATGTAAAGAAATATAAATGCGCTGAAACAGGGAAAAAATGTTGATTCCAACTAGACACATGACCCTTTCTATTAGGGAAGCGTTTGCATTATTCACCGAAGAAAGAAATAAAAAACAGCTAAGTAAGTCGAGCTTCCGTAGAGCATTTTATGTAAAAAAAATGGAAATAATATCAAATTTTTCAATTACAGGCTGCTGCTCACTATCTTTTTTTAAAAAACATCGCCCAGAGCACGTGAAGCCCATTAACGAGCTACCCCATAACACATGTATGTGCTGGTATCACTCTAATTTCATGGAAGGTGTCTCTGCGCTGCAAAAAGTTGCAGGTAATGTTCCCAGGTATGATGACGGTTTTGTTCGCCAGTTTTTGCGCCAGGAGGCATCCATGGATTGCTGGTTTCAAAATGACACAAATGCTGTGGAATATCTGCAGAGTCGTTGAAAAGCCCAGTCGGCAATGTTGCGCTTCAGTCGCCTGTGTCATGGATTGCATGGGAAAAAAATGCACAATCAAAGCGAATTGAAAAGCATACAAAGGAAGAAACTTTAGAAAGTCTGAGCGCACATATAGCTGCCTTATCATCGCAGTTCCTTAAGCACAGCTATATAAAACGTGAACAATCGCTTACATTCAATATATGTACATGACATTCCTCGCACAAGCAATGCTGACTATACCGTTGAGGCTTTGCTGCAGATGGATTTCGCCGAAAACTTCGTATGTGAAGTACAAGACGAAGTTCAAAGTGCCCATTGGAATCAGCGCCAACTGGCTTTGTTCACCTCAGCATTTTATTACAACGACATCTTTTAGTCCAAAGTATTTGTATCCGACAATTTGTCTCACACTAAAGATGTCATTGTCCCATACATTTAAAAGCTACTGTCAGGCATGCCGAGCTCAGTGAAAATTTTAAAACTGTGGACCGATGGTCCCTCATCAAACGGTCCTCATTTCGAAAAAAAATTTGGAATGCAAATCGTATGGAACTATTTCGCAACGTCGCGCGGAAGAGGGTGCGTAGACGGAATCGGAGCCACAGTAAAGTGTGGTACGCAATCAACTAAAAGCTCGTCACTGCATAATAAACAGTACACGGGAAATAGTCCGCAAATATTAGTTGCGGAAGTTGCTGAAGAAGAGTTTAACAAAATTAACACCATTTTGGATAAAAAAATAAATAAATGGTTTCCCATTACATCCCTTGAAGGGACCGGGGAGAACTTCTCACAATCACTGAGCTGTGCGCTTTCCAGTATTCACTCATTGATTAGGACCTACAGTTTTACACCGATTCCGAACGATATTGTGAGAAGCTTTTTCATGGCTATATACTCGATAGTGCCGCCGCCACTATGCGAGGTGATCAGAGCAGGGTTCGAACCCAGGATCTCATGTACAAGAGCCGCGCACACTAACCATTTTACCACCGACGGCTATTAAAACGAGAAAAAACCCGAAAATCCTAACGAAATTCGTACGTGTGACGGTACTGACATTTTGCGTCACATTACTGACACTGCTTTTATGTCATTTACGTGATTAAAACATAAAATATTAAGCCCACCTTTAGGATAAAAATCCTTCCGAACTTTTTTTTCAATTCGCTCATTTTTACACAAACGTACAGTAACCTCAAAACACACTTCTAAAATCCGGTGACGTTACTGACGGCTTAAAATGGTCATAACTTCACAACAAAACGAGATACAGCAAAATTGTCTGCGCATGAACCAACAATTATGACGAGAACTTTTATATGCCGCTCTCAAGTTGGGAGAAATAATTGTAGTTTGTAAAGATATTGACCAAAATATGTATACGAGCGCGACGTTACTGACGGTTGCCTTGCCCATATGTGTATAAACGTTCTAAAATCGTTGTTAGAAAAAACTCTTAATAAATTAGATATAAACAGTTTTTTTGTTCTCCTGTAAAATTACCTTTCTGGTTCATATCCACTTTTCATTCTCACGTCTTCAATTGTAAATTCATATTCTATAGGGGAGGGGGGAAATACCAGTTAATGCAGTTTTTGTCCTTCGGGTCTGTAGAAAATAATAATTTAAGAATAACACAGCGCAACACGAAATAATATAACCATATACGGACACCACTACGTGATAAAAGAACCGTGTCTCCCAGTTTTGCCCAAAGTCACGCACTTGTTTTTATGGGCCTCCAAAGATTTGGGGCGTCGGTGTCATTTTTGCAAAAAAAAAAAATTATCATTTTGTCAGGCTCATATCTTGCACACCGTTCGGAATTTTGATTTTCTTTCTGACGGAACTCTAAACTTAGCGAGAATTATCTCAACACTCCTACTTGTGCGAAAACGTCCACAACATTACTTTGCAATAACCAGCAATGTTCACAACATTTCTGTCGTATGGATCCTTTCATCGAAAGCAATGGAATAGATGTTGTTGTTTCGAAAATCAATTTCAATCAATTTCACACATTTATTTTTAATATTTCTATTAAAATTTACTTTTTAATAGTTAGTACTTTAAAAAGTACTTTTTAATAGTTATTGATCTTGAACCGAACATATTGGATATTGCCTTTCTCAAGGAACATCAGGAAAGAATACACCTGCGCATCGGCGGCAAATAGAAGGAGAAATTTACTTTAGCGCCAACTCTCTGATCTACACCACAATTTCACCACCGACAAAGGCTTCTGTGCTGAGGCCAAAAATTTCCCCCCCCCCCCCCCCCTTGATGTGTCACACTTCTTGAGATATAGGCCTTTAAAGTTTGTTTATATAATCACTCATATCTCAATGATTTATAATCCGATCTGATTGAAGTGGGTCAAAGGTCTTTCTAAATTCTATACATTAGTGCATAAACATATTTAATTGCATTAACTCATTGTGGAGCTAATTAAAGAACTGATAAAAATTAATTTTTTCAAAAAAAATCACTATTTTACCTATTTTTTGGTAGGCAAGACCATAACCTTTTTTAAGGTATAATACTCACCAATATCGCTTCAAGACAGGATATATTCACGTTCAGAATTTTGAACTACATTTCTTACAATCTTTATAACACAAAAGGAAGTCCATCTTCTTTCTATTCCGTTTCCATAGCTCAAAGTAACAAAAGTCCTGCCTTCATTTAATTATGCCCTCAGAACACATTATTTATTTTTTCCCGTGTACAATTTTGTTGTTTACTTGTAGAATTCATAGAATAACACATACGTAGAAGGTTTTATTCGCTCAATAAATTAAACGTCATAGGTACGATGGAAAGTAAACATTGGATGGTAGAAATATGGGTTCAATAATACCAGATAGTGGCAATAGTATACAGCGATCAACATAGGAACAACAACCGAATTTCGTGTTTTTGTGGCAAACTAGTTGTGTTAAATACAATACAAATGTATACCAACGATAAAAGTCAGCAAAAAAGTGCAAAATATATTTAAATTTTTCAGTTCTACACCAAAACGACATGAAAAAGTTAAGTGAACACATTTTGTAACTCCACCTGGTGTAAGGTAATTTTAAATTTAATTGGTCTCATTTCCACAAACCTACGATGAGAGTGTGAAATGAAACGTCAGATGAGAGAAATAGAGTATCTAGGTATGTGTTATTCTATGGTAGAATTTATAAAATGTTTTTGTATCAACTTTCGGGCAAACAAAACAGCTGTCACGCACTGCTGCCTTCTCTTTGGCAGGTAACAGTTTTTGATACTTTTGTCACCAAAAATGTGTCAGAATACCGATTTCTGACAATTGTCATATTGCTGTCAAATAGCAACCGTGGTGACTTTCGTAGCCCTGCCAGCATAGGGCTGTTAATAATTAAAAAATATTCGAAAATTTTGACTCTCGAACCATTCTTTTTAAATTAAATCGGGAGCGAGCAATATTTTAAAATCTTTGAAAATGAAAATTCGGCTATCGGTCTAAGACTAAAACTAAAGATAATAAAACGATTTAAATCTTCAAAGAATTAAATTTAGTTTAGAATTAAATTTAAAGTCCCTTACCGATTTAAATTTTTCGAGCGAAAATGATTGGCTATCCTTACTCTGCTAACTAGCCGTTTTCTTTGCAAATTTAGCAAGCGATAATAGCTCGCTTGCAACCAAAACACGATTAATACATGGTAAATCAAAATATTTGAGCATCTACAGACAGACATCTACATCTTATATACAAACGAATATTCAG
This sequence comes from Phaonia tiefii, assembly GCA_963931995.1. Classification (NCBI taxonomy): domain Eukaryota; kingdom Metazoa; phylum Arthropoda; class Insecta; order Diptera; family Muscidae; genus Phaonia; species Phaonia tiefii. Next base: position 205,364,944 of record OZ008370.1, on the reverse strand, counting down.
ACATCTGAAAAAATCGAAATGAAATTTCACTTTTGTCGCGTGGCTCAAACTGCGATACACCATGTATCTGGTACTTCGTTTTCCTATGATTCAAACTCAAAACACATGTCACGTTCATAGAATGCGTTCATACTCACATTATGTATACATGGTGTTTGCTTGAGCATTAGGGCGACTGAAAATTTGTTTTTTTGGAGGGAGAGGGCCGTCTCTCAATAGATGCATATTAAAGAGCTAATATCGCGAATATCAAACTTTTTTTATACGAGAGTCCTTATGTCCCTTAAAAAGTTTATTGTTATAAATATTGCGAATATTTGTCATGACTTTTTTAAACTCTTTTTTGACTTATATAGGATTTTCCAATAGGTACTTAACAACTTTGAATTTAATTTGTGAACGCACTATTTCACTGATCATCTAACTGTTACTTTCCTTTTTTTAGTAAATTCAACATTTTCATCATGGTAAAGTACACGAACGAACAACGTATGCAAATTATAAAAACGTACTACCGAAATTCGGAGTCTGTGACTGCAACGTTAACCGGAGCGTTAACTCCAATTTTAGACAAGCAATAACAATGTAGACAAGCAATATCAAGTCTAGCGCAAAAATTTGAGTCTCCATATTCATTGTGTGATGCTGCCGTGCCAGTGAGACAACGGGTTGGTCGAAGTGACGAAAATATCGCTGCCGTTCAGGCGTCCGTAGCAAACCATCGAAATCCGTCGATTTCGCGACGTTCTCAAGAACAAGGCATCGCCAAGACCACTTTATGGCAAATTTTCCGTAAAGATCTTGGTTTACACCCATACAAGATCAAGCTGACTCAAGAATTGAAACCGATGTACCATTTGACCCGACGTACGTTCCCCGATTGGGCTCTGGAGAAGATTCACCAAGATGATGAATTTCATCGCAAAATCATCTTCAGTGACGAAGCTAATTTTCGGCTCAATGGGTTTCATCAATAAGCAAAATATGCGTTATTGGTTTGGTGAAAATCCACATGTGCTTCACGAACCACACTTCATCCACAAAAATTTACTGTTTGGTGCGGTTTGTATGCCGACGACGCCATTGGACCATATTTTTTCGTCGACAATAACGATCGTCACGTTACTATGAATGGCGATCGTTATCGCGCCATGATTACCCATTTATTTTTGGCCCGAATTGGTAAAGATGGACTTGGATGACATGTGGTCTCAACAGGACGGTGCCACAAGCCACACAGCACACGTTACAATCGATTTATTGAAGAGCAAGTTTGGTGTTAGAAATGGACCAGTCAAGTGGCCGCCTCGTTCGTGCGATTTAACGTCTCTTTTTTCTTTGGGGCTACGTCAAATCATTGGTCTATGCCAACAAGCCGACGACGTTGGAAGAACTCAGGGCCAACATTGAACGCGAAGTAGCGGCCGTCACGGCCGAAATGTGTGACCGAGTCATCGAAAATTGGGTCCAACGAATCGACAGCTGCCGACGTGCCCGCGGTGGCCATATGAACGAAGTCGAGTTCCATTCATAAATGTTTTGATTGTATTTCAAGTCGATCATAAAGTTTTGGAAATATCTCAAATGGTTTTCGTTTTATTTTTAAAAAAAAGTTGTCAAGTCTTTATTGGAAAACCCATTATATTGTGAAGAACCGTTTTAAATTGTATTAACCCAATATTTAGTTTAGCCAGGATAAAATAAGACTTATACAGACACATGTATTTGTCGACCATCTCTAATTCGTTTGAAATGGAAGTGGTACGAACATTTGCGAATAAAAATCAGAATGCTGGTTTGAGCGCTGTGTGGATGGTTGTTAATAACATGGTGATGCTTGATTTATGAGTGTGATACATGAGGATAATTCGTGATCGTGACTACCAAAAATTCCACTCGCTCATGATCGTTTTATGGTTGTAATCCCAATCACGATCACGCGTAAATCACCCGTGATACGACAAATTCGTGTCACGCACACATCTCTAGCTTTTAACGCAACCACCGCAATCACAGCCATCGTTTTAAGTACGTGTCGTCTAAATTAGAGATGTGTCATTAGCATTTATTGTGAATAACGCGTGATCGTGACTAAAAGTAAATCTAATCACGTTAATCAATGTAATCACGTTATCGTATGTTCAAATACGAACATTAGGGTGGCCCTTATTTGTATGGAGGTTTTTTTGTTTGTTTTGTTCAGTTTTGTTAATTTTCTTCAAAAACTGGTGTGTGCAAAATTTTTCGCCGATGGGATAACTTTAAGGCATGCAGCAAACCCCCTAAAGAACTCGTAAGCATCACCCTTAGAAATTTTTTTGAAATAAGGTAATAAAATTATTCGTGGTTGCGTACTCTCGTGTTTTTTCTATACTTATAAAATAATATCTAACTATAGACAGATTAAGTGGGTAAAATTTGGAGGAGGTTGAAGATCACTGTATGTCTATCCGAAGTCATTAGGTTTTGGTATAAAGTTGTATGGGTTATCAATTCAGAAATCTTTGCAAATGGAATGGCTGTAGTGAATACATTTTGACGCTTAAAACTGGGTATAACATCGTATGTTACCTTAATACACACTGCTTTAATAGTCAGATTTGGGGTACGATATTCAAAATTGTTCAAAATTATTTTTTCCGTTTCTTTTGGCACTAAATTTCCAATTTTTCAACTGTTCCATTGTTTAAGAATAGTCAAAGGTCAAAAATTATGTTTAGAAGACAGATTGCTACATTCTGAATATGCCACAACTACTTCATTCATCCTCAAACATTCATAAGGGATCGTCGCATAGTGGGTCAAAATCAAATCAAAACCAAATTCAATATCTTTCAATCTAGTAAACGTTTGTAAAGTTTGCACACGTTTCAATCTAGTAAACGACTAGTAACGTTTGTTTGCCTAGCATAGGAAGCCCAATACAATGCGATTTATACCACCATTAACAAATAACATGAATTTTATCCTTACTCTTTTAATTTAAAAACATATTTATCCTATTATTCCTACCATAATCCTACGTTATCGGATGGCGTATTCTACGTTAAACTTAATGGCCGTGTCTCTGACACAGCCTGCAGGGACAGTCCGTGGCCGAAGGCCTCGGACAACTGTCTGCTGTATTTTTTTTTTTTGCATTTTATTGCCTTTCAATTGCAATGCAAAATTATTTAGTGCTTATGTATCCTAACACTTTAATAATCAACCCAACTTTCAATCGTTAGTGCGAAAGAGACGAATATATTTGGTTATTTAGTGCGAACGACGACCATTCAATTCTCCCAAATAGTGTTGCCACTGCTTCATGTTTTCTTTTGTTTGTAAGTAACATTTTAGATCACAATTAGTCAAATTTTCTAATAGAAAGTCTGAAATCAAATGTTTTTTCTTATACTAATTATTTAATTTCAAAAGGTTACCAAAATTAATAAAATGTTACCATGTTACCAAGCTGTTTAAATGTTACCAATTTTGGTTGGATATTACCAACCGTGGGCGAAAAGGAATGTGTTGTTTCATCAAGACAATTGTCCAGTTCACACACCCAGTATTGCGATGACCAAAATAAATGAATTAAAGTTCGAATTGCTTCATCACGCAACTTATTCGCCAGATTTAGCTCCCTCGAACTATTTTCTATTTCCCAATTTGAAAAAAACGCTCGGTGGTAAAAAAATTTGCCAACAATGAAGAAGTGGAGTCAGCGGTTGATGGATACACGCTGAAGCATACTCTCCCAAACATATTCTTCAGGAACAATGCATAATTTTGGAACACACTCCAAACATTCATATGTTTGCAAGTCCCAAATTCACTTATATTTAAATGCAAACAGTAGCATGTTTACTGGCTACCATGTATGCTTTTACGTGGACAGATATGTGTTCTTAATCCCAAACATCCATATACTTACGTGGAAGCATTCACGTGTTGCCCCCAAACCTACATATACTTACGTGGAAACATATGCATATTTTCTCGCAAACATAATAATATTTAGAAAACAATTATTCTTTGATTTCAATATATTCAGTGGTGGCGAAAACATATGCAACTAAGACTGGCTGCCTTTAACAGGGTCTATAAGTTTGTAAAATTTTGGGCACAAAAAGGACAATAATAATTCAACAAATAATAAACGGCATTAAGATTTTTAAAAAAATTCAGAATGTACAGCCTTTGTTTCCATTTCCATGTTATCGGCATTTTTATCGATAAATATTAAAATCGGTGTGGATAAAACATTTGCAACTCTCCAATTTGGTTTTAAATAACGTCGTTTTTATAATTTTGGTCGCTGTTCTGCATATACCTAATTAGAAAGCCTGTGTAAAGAGATTTGTAGGAATATTCAGAATTATTTTGTTCCTATTCCATCTGTTTCGTTTTAAAGTGGCGCGCGATAAATTCGGATTTGAGCTCAGACGGAAAATTGTAAATGCTTATTCTTGAGGAATATCACAGAAAGACATTAAAAATGGTTTCCCATTACAGCCCATGAAGGGATTAGGGAGAGCTTCTCACAAAACAAGTGAGCTGTGCGCGTTCTAGTTTTTCACTCACTGATTGGGACCTACAGTTTTACAACGGTTCCGAACGGTATTTCGAGAAGCTTTTTCATGGCTAAATACTCGATAGTGTCGCCGACACTAAGTGAAGTGACTGCCGTCAAAACAAAATTAAGGTGGCCAGAGCAAGGATCGAACCCACGTTCTCATGCACAATAGCCGCGCACACTACCATTGCACCACCGACGACCATTGGCGAGAAATATAATGTTCATAAAAGTTCAATATCTCGCATTATTGCTACTTTAAAAAAAACACTTCAGAACTTTGTATTACACACAGAGGTGGTCGACCGCGCGAGACAAGTGATCGGACGGACAATTTGATCATCAGACACTTGAAATAAGACCCATTTAACTCTTCCTCCTAAATAATTGCAAAATTCAAATATCAGTTTCTGCTCGAACAATTCGTAGACGTCCTTTGGAGGCCTCTCTACTCGAACGAAGTCCTGCAAAGAAATTGATGGCGTTATGGACAGAGTTGTGAAAAAAGACATTTTAGAAAGGGTAATGCTTCCAAATGCTGATTACGATATGACATTGTGGTTGGTCTTCCAGCAAGACAAGGACCCCAAACACTCATCGAAAGTGGTTAAATCGTGGTTTGGTGCAAATAGAGTTACGGTTATGGAATCACCTGCCTTAAATCCCATCGAAAAACACTAGGAAATCATAAACTAAAAAATTGAGTGGGAAAATTGTACAAGTTCTGATATTTTGTTTCTATGACTGAAAGGTGCGTGGAAATCAATCCCAACAAGCGTCATTGACATACTAATAATATCAATGCCTCAATGCCTCGAGGCTGAAATGGACAACAACGGATTTGCTAGAAAATATTCAGTTCAGTTACATTGAACAGCGCTTGATTTTATTAGTTGCATATGTTTTGGCCACTTCAAAATAAGAATCAATATGTATTTTTAATTTTTTTCATACATTTCATAAATGTCTATGGAGTAGATCCCTTTTCGTCATTTTTAAAGCAATAAAGAATAAAATTTAAACCAAAAAACGGTTAATTTTATTTTCAGAAAATTTTTAAGTAATATTTCGTAAAAGATGCATTTTGGTTGCATTTGTTTGTATGTATTATTTATTGTAATTAATTTTATTAATATAAATCCGCAGTTATAAATAATTAATATAAAAATTTAAAAGAATTAAAACGGCCCTTTTTGCACTCAGTTGCATTGAATGCATTATCTGTTTTTTTTTCCATGAAATGAGAATCTGCTGCTCTTTTACTTCTAGTTTCTTAGCAGTCTCGTAACCGTACGAGCCTTTGTTTTAATCTTTTTTCACTGATAAAGCGGTTTTGATATCCTCTGCCCGAAACATCACTCAAAATAAGAAAAACACTGACATCATCTGCAATTTACATGCAGATTCAGGAGTATTTATGAATCACCGCCTGAAAGAATAATGCAAAAATTCAGAAACACACTTACAAGATAGACTCTCTCGTTGTACCTCTTTTATTATCTTGCTCTCGCGGCAGCATACACACTGCATCAAACACAGCTGGATTTGTATCACAAACATAGATATATTTGGGTCGCAAACACATATATTATAACATATTAATCGTTGAATCTCATACATGTAATATTGAATAGAAAACACGATATGTTTTGGGCACAAGCATATTATATTTGCGACAAGCTCCAAACACGCTTTATATTATCTTCCAAACGAAAAAAACCACTGATTTTTCAGCGTGCATTTTAGGGAGTTTGACAGTTGTTACTATAAAAAGGGTATAGATAGAATCTATTCAATATCGGCGGAAAAAGTTTATCGAGCTAAAAGGAGATTACCCTGCCATGGCTTTCGTACGAAAACGAAATGAACTCGTAAATACCATTTCGTAACGTTTTGCTTTAGCTTCTATAACTTTCGTACATTTTGGTAAAAACGAAAAAAAAAAAAGTGAATACATACTTTTCGAACGAACATCTGGCAGCTCCATGAGAAAAGAATAGACAAAACAAAAACAATGACAAGAAAATAAGGGAAATTTGTTAGAAACTAAAAGAAAAAAGTAACTTTAGACGAATGTGAACAATTAATTTACTTCAAGTGCTATATTAAACATAGAAAGGAGTATGCCAGGAGTTTCAATAGTAGCAGTTATCGAGCACCAAAGGAGTCAGTATTTTGTTCAAAAATTGAACTGGCGAAGTTTAAGAGACTGATAACATATGTGGCAATGTTGTGCAAAATCGTATGTGGCAACGCAGAAGTATGACAACTTTTTGCGTTTCGTGCATATTCTTTAGCAAATCTTTTAAAAAAAAAATGTACTACAGAAACAGTTTTGGAAAATTATATTTTTAAAAGTACTATTAAACTAGACAAGATACTTTAATCAACAAAAATATAATAAGCAGTGTGTTTTAGTGTTTTCTCTTTACATTTTTGTGTCTCCTTTGTTAGGTCGGCTAGTTTTAGGACCGCCCTCGTATATGGGTTATACATGGGTGAGTAAATACGAACTCTATGTTCAACACAACCATCGCCTGTCATGCGGTGCGCCTACATACTTTGCAACTCCTGTTTAGTAGGTATACTGCAAGTCAAAAAAAACATAATCGGATGCTGATTCAAAGATAAACTGGATGATGAAACGAGTTGTTTGCATCCTTAATAAAAATCGGTACATTCGGCAACACATGGAGTTAAGCATCTGAGTGTTTAATTTCTGTATAAAGTCATAAGATTTTACTTTACCGGATTAATATCCCTTTTGAATACATATCCCTTTGAATTTAATTAAAGATACCATACAAAATATTCACTTTCAGTACTCTTGACGTAAAACTTGATTGCACTTTCAAAAAAACGTCATCATGCAACAAATTTAAGAAATTTAGTTTTAATCAAACTACACATTTTACAATATTTAAATATTTACTGTCAAGTTCTTTTTGGAAATTTACTACATAATTTTATTACTCCTCTAACGAGTATCCACTCTAGTACAATATTTTAGATAATATCGTACAATATTCGTTCTAGTACAATCATACTAAACTTTCTCTTTAGTAAGTACATATTTAACACCCAAGTGATTAACCAGCAATAAAGACCACAGCAATTATAATTTTCTGAATTTTAGGAAAAAACAAAAGCGACACATGATTTGTGATTGAAACCGGTTTGTCGGTTTCAGTTTTGACATTAAATACTTTCGCCCCAAACACTACTTTATTCTGAACACGTTCCGTATAATGGCCAAAGCAACATAAAGAACATACAAAGACAATAGTCAACAACTACACTGACAATCTGTTCTTCATTAGCACACCTTTATACGTCGTTGTTGTTGTTCTAAAGTTCTATGTTTTTTTCCTGATGAGAGAAGCAAATCCCCCAAGAACTGTTTGTTAAAACACCTATGTATGTACATACAAACATTAACAGAATCGAAAGAAATTGAAGAAAATATCAACGCCAACTTACAAAGGAAAATAAAAGAGTAAGAAGACAAACAGAAAAGCATTACGGCTAATACACCTGACTGTGATGTAAACAAAAAAGATGAAATAAAGAAAGCTACAAAAAAATCACAGTGGTGTTAACATTCAAATTTAGTTAAAATTTGTAATTTGAAATAAAAACTTAAATCCAAGTAGTACATATTCATTTGCCAACATCAACACGTTTTAAAGGACTAAGCGATCATATTTCAACCAAGCGTTCAATGAAAATTGGCAAAATAAAAGTCCAATGTCAGAAATGAAGGTTTTAGTCGGGCTTTTTGCCCTGGAGTAAAGATCTGCATGAATTCATTCGTACTATGACTGGAATGCCGCATTCATGAATATTTCTTGTTCTTTAGTGTGCTGTAATATTTGAATGAATAAATGCAGACACTGAAGTTGTGTTGTACTTCATCCGCCGAAGAGTCAGACGTCAGAAAACCATCGGTAAAACGATCAAACTCGAACTCACAATAATCAGTAACAAACAGACATGAGTGGGAGCAACGACAGACTGAGAGAACAACCACTACGAAGTTCAACACAACTTCAGTGACTGCATTCATTCACCTTCATGAATACAAGAAATATTCATGAATGAATGAATTCATGAATGAATTAGTTCCTGTTTCGGTAGGAAAGGTAATAATTTTACATTTAATATGAATTAATATTTAATTGTTTTGGTTTTTTGTTAATATTTAATTAAGTTATTTATGAATAGAATACTTATTTGGACTCATGTTATATACTTTACTTTTCTGTTTAATAGAGGCATTTATGTTATAAGAAAAATACAAAGAAATGATTAAAAAGTTTCCACCACTTAGTGCATGCCCAATGTGCCATATGAATCCGTTACGAATTCGAGACGGATCCGTTTCTGAGAACATTTTGTCCGAAACGGACATCCGTTTCGAACTCATAATGAATTCGTTTTCGTATGACATTCCTCTCGAAACCGCGATTCGATTTTTGTACTTTTTCGGATCCGTCTTGAACTCGAAACGAACTTCATATTCGAATCCGTCTCGGATTTGTTTTCTGTAAGTACAATGAATTCGAGACGAATTCGCTTTTAACAATTTTTGCGGATTCGAAACGAATTCGCATTCCTCTCGAAACTGCAAATCGGTTTTGTACTTTTTCGAAACCGTTTCGAACTCGTAACGAACTTCATATTCGAATCGGATTTCGTTTTTTGGAAATAAATTAAATTGAAACAAAAAAATTTTTTTTAATCAAATTTACAAGTTTAAATTGTATTAATATGAATTCAAACTATCGCGTACATGAACTCAAAGTTGGTGAATTCAAGAATGGCTCGTATTTATTCCTTCTAAACAAAAATTATTATTATTCATCGAAACATCCCAATATCAATTACATACATATATGTATAATGGTAAAGTGTAAATAATTAGAAAAATTTCGGCAGACTATGTTGTACACGCTGAAAAATAACGGCCTCTCTAACATATTTTCCCACACATATTCTGCAGGAACCATGTATATGTTTGGAACACACTTCAAACATTCATATGTTTGCAAGTCCCAAATTTACTTGTATTTAAATGCAAACAGTATCATTTTTACTGGCAAACATATATGCTTTTACGTGGAAACATATGCGTACGTCATCCCAAATATCCATATACTGTAAACCCAACACTTCATCTGCAATTTACACGCGCAATCAGGAATATTTATTATAAACTCTCTCGTTGTCCCTCTTTTATTCTCTTGCTCTCGAGACAGCATAGACAGTGCAACAAACACAGCTGTATTTGTATTACAAACATGAATATATGTGGGTTGCAAAAACATATTATAAAATTTTAATCATTATGTCTCAAACATGTAATATTGAACAGGAAACACAATGTGTAATTTCCATGATGTTTAAGTTTGTTCTTTGTTTTCTTTTTTTGTAAAATATATCCTTGATAATGACTAGCGATGCTAGTTGAAATATATCGGAATAGATGATTATCCAGTAAAAACGAATATATTGTGTTTATTTACATTACCTTAAGCCGAACTAATCACTAGAGTACAATCGAAAAGATTACAGGTCAACTGAAAAATGTTTAAATATTCTAACATAGTAAATATTCCACTGTGCGCCGTCGAAAGAAGTGTAAGGTGGTCAGAGCAGGGATCGAACGCACGTTCTCTCGCACAACAGCCGCGCACACTAACCGTTGCACCACCACTTTATACTGTGTATCATTTTATCAGCTACTTTTAACTGGTGTAGGAATGCTTTGACTCGTTTACACTACTTTTCAATTATTTTTGTGTTGGTTGAATTTGGTGCATTAATGAATTATTAAAAATTTATTTAGAAATGTCTTCCTTGATATTCTCAAGCTTGCGTCTTCGCGATCTTTCACTACATCCGTCAATTGGTTTTGCTGGCCGACCCTTTTCTGCACTTCCTTTGGCGGTTGTAGATGAACTCTCAAAAATAAGTTCCTTTGATAACCATTCGTGGTGACGTTTGTGCAACTTTTCCATGCTTTGAGAGCATTGAATATACCGTTTTTCCAAACTTGCTACAACATTTAAAATTGTATTTTTATGTACTTAAATTTTTTAACATTAACATTTAAAGATACATTAATTTTTTTTTTAAATATGTCGTGTAGTATTTATTGACATAGTGCGTTCACCGTATGTATTTATACCATGATCATTTGAGTACATTTGAGACCTCTCTGATTAACTTCTTGGCAGAGAAAACTGAGGTCATGCTTTTTAACAAGAAGACCAAGATACCAAAGTTTAATCCTCTTTGGCTAAGTGGAATAGAGATTCCACTATCAACTCACGCCAAGTACTTGGGCGTGATTCTAGACCCTAAAATTTCCTGGAAACGTAACATAGAGCACCGCGCACAGAAGGCAACCGTTGTGTACTACGCTTGTCGGATAATGTTCGGAAGCCGGTGAGGTCTCCGACCAAAAATGTAGCTCTGGATGTACACTAGCGTAATCAGACCAATACTCTCCTATGGAGCAATGGTATGGTGACCCGTCGCAGGGAAGACGTCCACCATGAAACTGTTGTATAGAGTACAGAGATCAGCTTGCCTCGGCATAACATGGGCAATGACGCCGTGTCCAGCTGAAGCCCTTAATGCGATGCTTCATATTATACCAATCGACCTTTACATCACAGCTAGTGCGACCTGGAGTGCCACCCGACTAAACGCTCTTAGACTCTGGAAGAGCAACGCATAAAGATATGCGAGTATGTTACAGACAATCCCAAGAGAACTCAATAGAACCACCGATTACTGCACCTCCTCATTGACGTTCGATATCCTATTCGATGTCAGGTTTCCCAGGAGAATAGACTGTATAAGGGATAAAGGTTTTGACACCAAAGTATTTACGGACGGATCCAAAATGGAATGTGGAACCGGCTCGGGTGTCTTCTCCGAAGAGGTAAGCCTGAATTTATCATTCAAACTACCAGACAAGTGCAGCGTTTTCCAAGCGGAGGTACTGCCCATCAAAGAAACCCACACCGCAATTATACTACAGCGAAAAACAAAGCGCATTGGAATATTTGCGGATAGCCAAGCGGCTCTCCTATCACTTAAATCTTACAACACTGCATCTAAACTCGTTAGTGAATGTAGGGAAAAACTTGTCGAGCTATGTGGTTCTTACTTGGATACCAGGCCACAAGGGTCTCCTAGGGAACGAAAAGGCAGACGAACCAGCTAGGGCAGGATCCTCTTCCAACGTACTCCACATGGTGTCAGTCGCAACGCCTATAGGGTTGGTCAAAAGAGTTATTTTCCTGCATTACCTTGAACGAGCGAAGACCAGATGGGATAGGACGAAAACGTGCCGCATATCCAGAAACACATGACCAGAATATAACATTCACCGGACTAACTCCCTGATTAGCCATAATCGGGGAGACATATCTAGGCTAACTGGCGTGCTGCCCGGACACTGGCGAATCGGTAATCACGCAAGACCGTTGAAGCTGCTATATAATGACCACTGCCGTGCCTGCGATGACGCAGAAGAGAAGACGGTGGAGTATCTCATCTGCAGTTGTCCGGCTCTGATGAATAGACGCCAGAAGACTATGGGCCGTCCCTTCCTGCATAACCTCACTGAGTTACACGAGATAGATCTAGAGGATCTAATGAGGTATCTCCGCTTAACAGGCTGGATATAGACACGGTACTTTGGACTTTCCGAAGTGATGTGTGTCTCAAGACACTAATTGATGCTAAATAGTATCTTTAGCAACCACGACAACCAACCAACCAACCTACTACGATGAGTACGTTTCGCTGTTGAATAAATAGGTCTCATTTCTTCAATGAAATTAGTTAATTGTTCCGACGAATATCATTCATTGCTGCGATGAATATGATACAATTCTGTCAGGCAAACGCTACATTGTTGTGATGAATACTTTTCATTGTTCAGATGAATACTTTTCATTCCTGCGATGAATATATTTTATTTCTATAATGAATATTTTGTATTGCTGTGGTATTTCATTATTGCGATTAACATTTTTCACTGCTACGATTAATATATTTGCATAGCTACTGTTTGTCATTGATACTCTTTCATTGAAGTTACATTATGGATCGGGTTATGCAATAACGCGGTTTGACTCATGTTGTTAAATCATGTTGGTTTGAGTCCGATATTTGACCAATACACGCTGAAAAATCAGTCTTTTTTGTAGCTTGGACGCAAATATAAAGTGTGTTTGGAGATTGTCGCAAATATAATATACTTGTGCCCAAACACATTGTGTTTGCTATCCAATACTACATGTTTGAGACACAATGGTTAATATGATATAAGATATATGTTTGCGACACACATATATTTATCTTTGTGATACAAATAAATATTTGTTGCACTGTCTATACTCTCTTGAGCGCAACAGGGACAACGATAGAGTCTATATTGTAAGCGTATCTGTGTTTTTGCATTATTCTCTCAGTCCATGAGTCATAAATATTCCTGAATGTGCGTGTAGATTACAGATGAAGTGTTTCTTATTTTGCCTGATGTATTACGATTTAGTTTCATGTATTCAGACGTCAATGATTCATCGGACAGAGGATATCAAAACTGCTTGATCAGTGAAAAAAGAGTAAACGAAGGCTCGGACGGTTAAATGGTTTGTGATATTACTTCGGTTTTTGTTTATGTGTTTCTCATATAGATGTATGTGTGCTACCAAAGAAACGATTTTGAGGAAAGAAACTGAAGAGGGCAACAACGTGAAGCCCCTTCATTGTCCTTCATTGTCAAATAAGTGTAATACAATAAAAAAAATCCAATGAGTGTTCAAACTCACGGGCGATGTGTTAACAACTTTTTGTTACACACATCAGTAAATGTTACATTGCAGTATAAAAAACAGCGTTCAATCATATGATGACGTTACAATTAAATAATATTATTACTTATAATTATTTAAAGACCAGTGCAAGCACATGTGTCATTATTTTCTTGCTTAATTCTTTTTGTTTTATTCCCACAAAAAGCAAAGAGAATGCAAAGCAACAGACACATGAACATACATACATTGTTATGTTCGTACATACGCTACACAAGTTCACACAATTTTCGTTGCTCTCTTGCTATCCCATTTTCATATACGTAGAACTACGTCATTATTCTCTTTGCTCTGAGAGTGCTCCGCATCCACATTTTATTTGACTTACTTTCACCATAATAAAAAAGGCGTTCAATCATATGATGACGTTTCATTTAAATAATATTAATAGTACTTAATAACACTTCAAAATATTTAAAGACAAGTGTCATTATTTTCTTGCTTAATTCTTTTTATTTTATACCCACAATAAACAAAGAGATTGCAAAGCAACAGACACATGTATATACATACATTGTTACGTTCGTACATACGCTACACAAGTTCACAAAATATTCGTTGCTCTCTTTTTATATACCTATAACCACGTCATTATTCTCTTTGCTCTCAGAGTGCTCCGCACCCACACAAGACAACTATTCGCTGCCTCTACATCAGTGTGTGTTTTTTTGTCGCAGTCTGACAATCTGTGTTTCGCAGTCGGACAAATCTGTGTTCTATATAGGGGTGGGCCACCCTTATCATTTAGGGTTATGAAAAATAGATGTTGGCCGATTCTGAGACCTTACCGATATCCACGCAAAATTTCATACAAATCGGTCCAGCCGTTTCGGAGGAGTTTACCACCAAACAATCTGTGATCGCTGTGGGACAGTCTGTGTGATCGCAGTCGGACAAAATGTGTTTGGATAACCATAGTGATAACCACCGAATAGCTGAAACCTTCTGAAAACAAAAGCGTGAGAGACAACAAAGAAAGGAGAAGTAAAAGAGAAACAGATTCTCATTTCAAACATAGAACAAATAATGCATTCAATGCAAATAAATGTAAAAAGGGCCGTTTTAAATCTATTAATTTTTTGTACTAATTATTTATAAATGTGGATTTTTATTGTTAAAAATAATTATAATAAATCATACATATTGAACTCAAAGAATAATTCGTTTCTAAATATTATTATGTTTGGGAGGAAATACGCACATGTTTCTACGTAAGTATATGGAGGTTTGGGAGAACACACGACTGCTTGAATATAAGTAATAAGGATGTTTGGGATGAAGAACTCATATGTATCCACGTAAAAGCATACATGTTTTCCAGTAAACATGGTACTGTTTACATTTAAATATAAGCGGGTTTGAGACTTGCAAACATATGAATGTTTGAAGTATGTTCCAAACATATACATGGTTCCTGCAGAATATGCTTGGGAGAATATGTTAGAGAGACCGTTTTTTTCAGCATGTGTATTAACGGGTCCGCCAAATAACTTTTTTTTTTTGAAAATGCTATAAAAAAAACTACTGAATATTTGCTCAAATTTCTTTTTTTATTTGAAAGTACAATCCTTCCGGTTAATAATGGAAAATAATTTCATTCAAATGGCTGCCTCGGCTGGCCATGCAGTCGACTAAACGATCGGTCCAATTTTTAAGCACATTATCGATTGTGTGCAGCTGTATTTCACCAATGGCTTCACGAATATTGTCCTAAAATCTTGTCGGCGTAACACTTATCTTTGAGGGCACCCCACAAATAATAGTCCAACGGTGTCAAATCGCAGCTCCGAGGTGGCCAAACGACATCAGCTCTGCTGCTGATAATGCGGTCTTCAAAAACAGAGCGCAAAACATCGAGTGTAGCTTCGGCTGTGTGGCACGTACCACGTTTTTCAAAGTAATGTCGCAATATTTCATAGCGTTGTTCAAGCGTATACACAACCATATTCGCTCAGCGGAAGGATAAAACTGATTATCTGTCAAATCAGACAAGATCTAAGTGGTGCCATTCACGAAATAAGCACTAGTTAAAAAAAAAGTTAGATGGCGGACCCTTTATTAAGTTTTTCGCACGATATATCAGCAACATCTTAAGGTTTCTAAGAAAAATGTAACGACCAATCGAAGGACCAAATGACACTTAGTAAAACATCTGAAAACCCGATAAAAATATAGTCGTTTACACTGGCATGTTGTTGGAGAATTTGACAGCGAAAAAAAAAAGATTTTGATAAACATTTTTTACACGAACGATCTTAGTACTTGGTTTAAAGGGTGCTCCACTTTTAAATCTTATTTTTAACAATGCTTTAAAAAATAACCGCTGTTTAGTATTTTGCAAATTGTATTGCATTACTGGCAAGAGTCATCTCTTGTATTAATATACCTGTCTCGGCTATTTCATCCCTTCAATAAGATGTTTCCAAATGTTTGGATGGATTCGTGCTTTATCTTGTGAATAGCTCAGCTAAAAAAACGTCTTAATAGTTAGAAGATTGTCTTCAAAATATCAAACTTTAATCGCCTGTCCTCAATTTCTGACCACGAAATGAAGATCAATTTGCAGTTCCTACAGACACAACAGTTAAAATTATTAAGTTCCAAAAAAGCCCACAACTGTACGATCTTTTCGCTTAAATTCATTCAGGTATGAACCGGAACTACTCGGTTCACATCATCACCCATGAAAGAATGCAGCTATAGCTGGGAGAAAATTCGTTCAGTTAAATATTTTGAAAGACAAATAGTAATAGAATTAGCAACACAAATGAATTATTAACACCTTGCCTTAATGCTGGCAGCTATAAACCGATGTGACCTGCAGACATATTAATTTGATATATATTCTAAATAGATCTTAAGGACATCTAAACATTTTCCATCTACCGCTAATTGACCCGCTTATCTTAATTTCATGAGTTATGGGTCGAAATGTATAATAGCTCATTTAACAGTTGACACACTTTCAAACCAGTGTGCATTCACACCCATGGAAACCACATAAAACATAGTTGATCTTAACGACTCAGCCAAACTGAAATTTGTTAGAAGGGGAATCTTAAGCTTGCGGTTAGCGTTTGTTATGTCATGCAATGCGTGGCGGTTATGCGTTAAGAACATTTCGACTGGCCGTGTTGTTTGGTGCTTGCTGTTGGTTGTTGTGATTCTGAAGATGTTGTTTTTTGTTTTTGAAAACATTCCCCTTCACCGTCAAGATCATAGTGACCGACGAACGGTGTGCTCAAAGACAAGCTTGTCAAGAAGAAACTTGTTAATCTACGGCGAAGCGAGAAAGAAGATTCGGAGTAAGTGAGAAGTGATTTCATTTCATGCTGCTGGATCATCCGTGCTGCGGTGCTTAAAGTATGTCTTTGGGACGAAGATGTGGTCAGTTACCAACGAAACGCCGGTACATAAAGTATACGAGTGCAGCTGAAATCGAATATAGCAAAGAGCAATCGGAAATCAAATTAAATCATAATAATGCGTATCTTTTCAATTGTCGGTTTGGTGGTTGCCACCATGTGCATCAGCATGAATTATCCAACGATCGAAGCCAAACCTTTTATCCTAGGTAAGCAAAGGAAAAATGGAAACAACATTTAAATCAAGGTGCAAGGGAAACAAGTGTAAAAAGGACTTGAGACAAAATTTGTAATGTATAAAAGATATTAATAAAAAACTTGAAATACCCCAACGGATACCTACACAAATGTTTGGAACTGTTTTCAAAATTAAAAACCAATCTCTAATGTGCTTATGTTGAAATCCAGTGGATAGATTAAAACCGAATCTAACAGCCACTGAACGATCTAATGAATCAACCCAATGGAAAACTTCAAAGTGATCATCCTAATCTTGCGTTCGGTTCGACATCATACGGAATATTTGTAAGAAGACTTCATCAATACAAGGATATGGACATGGATCTTCTTGAGTGCCTTAGTACAAGTATGATACTGATAAATGTGGCTGCTTAATTCGCAAGCCCCGAAATCAAAGGATCCAATTTAAAAAATATACCTATTAAATGTGATACAAAAGTAAAGAACTTTCAGTTTAGATCCAATTGGCCCATACGGATGGTAAACCATTTCCTATTGATATTCAAAAATTCAATTCATCCTCTCCAAATCCCACTCCAAATTCATCCTCCCACTCCCAACTCATGGTTACTGAAGAGTTTCAGTTCAATTTTGTATGGACCCTACGCGCAAGCCCTGGATATTAACCTTTATTTTAGAGTCAATTGGCATGTAAGAGTGGTACACCATTTCCAATTGAAATTTAAAAAAAAATAAAATTAACAACAAAAATGTTATTTGAATTTCCAAATGCAATTCAAATACAAAAATGGAATTTTAAATTCCATTGAATTTTAAAAGTTCATTATCATCGGTAGATAAGTTTTATGTACAAATGTGGATTAAATGGTTCTGGAAGCCAACATTATCAACATATCGCTATCGTTTTGACGATTATCGTCATAACTAGGCTTTGTCGGTAATGCTGGCAGATAGAACCAGTGTAAATACATGCATACCTAAAACTTCACTACCAATAAAACGATATCGTTTGCACGTCATTATCTCCCTGGGGCGTAATTATATATGACGATAATCGTCCAAACGATAACGTTATGTCGATAATACTGGCTCAGGTGTATTTAAAATCAAGGGCCTAATTATGTAAGAAACTATTTCGAATTCATTATCGTTTTGTCGTTAGTGGAGTTCTGTGAATGCCGGTACATATTTTAAATCTTGCATTTGCCTGCATTATCAACAGAGCGATATCATTTCGATGATTATCGTTATACATAATTAGGTCCCAAAGTATTGCGTGGGTAATGAGTTATCCGAATTCATTATCGTTTTGTCGGTAGTGAAGTTTTATGATTGCAAGTACTTCAAATGGTAGGTGAACTGAACTGTCATTATCGACATATCAGTATCGTTGGGACGAGTATCGTTATACACAATTACGCCCAAGCGTCCAAATTATGTAAGAAACGGTATCGTTATACATAATTACACTGAAAGAATATCTTTACGTCAAATCGATGATTAATGTTCGCCAATTGTTCTTTATTGTTCTTCATGATTAATGTTCGCCAATTGTTCTTCATTGAATTTATGACAAATTTTTATCAACTCAATTAAAAGGTTCTTCAATCTCTTTTAAGCTTCATTGAATTGATGATCTTTTTTACATCAATCTCCATCATTGGAAATAATTAGTGGGATCGATGCAAAATGTGTACGTAGTATTGAAAGAATATAAGTAAAGAGAAAAAGAAAAAATCTAGTAGAAAATTTAAAATAAATACGTAATAGATAATAGTGCAATGGACAGAAAACAATATCCCTTCTATGAGAATTTTCTATGTGGTCGTATACCGTGATATTGTGAATTTTTTACAACGAAAAATACGCCAAACAGTTTGGCTACAGATTAACCAACAATTTACATCAAAATGATAACCAATTTACATCAAATTGATGACAAACTTCCTTCAAATGACAAACTTACATCCAATTGATGGCAAACTTACACTGAATTGATGACAACCTTACATCTAAGTGACGAAAACTGCACAGCAAACTGATGAACAATTTATACAATTGATGAAATGTTCTTCATCAATTCAATTAAATGTGCCGTAGGTTGGGAAATGAGGATATGTTTCATAATATTGATAAAGGAATTCAAAAAATTGATGAAGTTTTTTCGTCGACTGTAGGCCCCAGAGTAACCTATCCCCATATTTGATCGCAAATATGAAATGTGGCGTCCAATCGAAAAAATTAATAAATTTTCTAAAAGATACTGATAAAGTGGTCCATATTTTACGTAAGAAAGAAATATATTCCAAAAATTCGACAATGTACAAAATCGATGAAATGTGAATATGCCGATAACTTAAAACATGTGCGTCCAATGGCGAAACCTAAATTTTGACCTCCGGCAAAGGGTTTCACCAACTGATGTCTTTAATATAACAGAACTTTTAACTATTTTGCCGATTTTTGGGGAAAAAAATCAGTTTGAATTGAAAAAGAAAAGAAAAAATGGTCATTTTAACCATATCCCTTAGAAATCCGCAAAAAAATTCGTTATTTTTTCGATTGGACGGTTCATTTCCTAGAAATAAACATTTTGTTATTTTTTTCATATTTTCGATAAAAAAGAATGGAGTAAAAAACCCATCGCCATGGGTCATTATTACCCATCCCCCATGTATAATGGGTAATAGAAATGGGTAATGCTCATCGCTGTGGATAATAGGTAGATGTCGCTAACCACTCTCCATGTGTAATGTATACACGATCCTTACCCACCCCCAACGGTGCACAGTGTAGGATTTCTCGAAAAAAAATTAAATAATTCAGCCGTTTCTAAACGGCTGGTCCGCCCATGATGAAATTTCACATTGGCATACAAGGGTGGCCCCAAAACTAGCCGACCTGACAAAGAAGACACAAAAAAGTTCAGAAAAATTTTCTTTATTTTCAACATAATCTCCTTTCAACATAAATCTCTACTTTTTCCAGCGATATTCCATTTTTTCAAGTCTGGAAATAGAGAATAGTCCGAGGGAGCTAAATCTGGCGAATAAATTCGAACTTTAATTCATTCATTTCTCCCATCGCCATTGGCGATGTTTGAACTGGAGCATTGTCTTGGTGAAAAAAGACCAAATGCCAAATGCGGCCTTTTTCCCACAATTTCATCACTTAAACGCTGCAATAAATTAGCATTTTTCCGTTCTGAAGATAATCAATAAAAATTATCCCAGGCGCATCCCAAAAAACAGATACCATGACCTTGCCCACAGGTGGAACCGTCTTCGCTGTCTTAACACACGATTCTCCCATTCCAATCCACTGCTTTGACTATTCCTTTGTCTCAAGTGCGACGTGGAGGCCTCATGTCTCATCCACGGTTATAACTCGCCACAAAAATTCGGCTTTGTTGTGGTGAAAAATCGCCAAACGCTCTACTAAAACAACTTCACGACACTGTTTTTGCTCTATTGTAAGTAAACGTGGCACCCATCTTGCGCACTGCTTTCATATCCTCGGCCAATATACGATGTTTTTCGGAAAAAAAAATTATTTTCAACGGTTTTGGTCGAAAAATTGATTTCCTTCGATTTTTCATAAGCGAACTCAATTTTAGCATTTATTTGGCAAATAAAACGCATTTTCAATATTGCTTCTTATCCAAGTCGTCATCATGATAAGCGTCAGTCAAAATTTAACAGTTGTCAGCGTAAATTTTATATAAAACGACCATTAATACTCAATGAAATTTTTGTTTGAATCTATATTTGAATTATTTTTGATGAAATTGAATTATTTATTAATGAAAATTTGAATTATTTATTAATGAAAATGACAGTTTGCTATTATTTGCCGATACAAAAAAAAATGTGCTAAAAATATGGGAATTTATTTTAAAATTCAGATATTTCCTTGCAAATCTTGCTTGGATTCCATTCGACTAATTTTACTACGTTTTTACGAATTGCACGTTTAGTTACGCTGGTTAGGAGTTGAACGTACCGCTCGGTACCTTGAATATGGCATGGAATCTTCGGATCGTCTAGCCGTGGATCTTCATTTTCGTCATCATCAAAATATGTTTTCAAATGTCTCGGTCAATATACGATGTTTAGCACTTTTTGAAATGCCTATCATTTCATCTAGGCGATCATCCAATACCATTTTTGGATTTTCTTAACCGTTTCTGGCGTGGACACCTCAATTGGTCTATCACTACAGTGTACATCGTGGCAGCTCGTACGGCCTTATTTACAGTCGTAAAGGAAGCAGCAAACTCCCCCAGAGTAGAACCTAGTTCGGCTTTAATACTGCTTGGACTAAGTCCTTTCAAATTGAACTATTGAATTACCAATATTGAATGACCAATTTTTTCCATGTTAACAAATTCACTGAGCAAAAAATCTCAAAAAAATATGAACCCATGTAAAACTTTAAATTTTGGAAATATTATTATTGGAAATATTTTTTTTGCGCTACAAAAAAAATCAGTCCTGCTTAGTTTTGGCCGTCGTGGTGCAATGGTTAGTGTGCGCGACTATTGTACATCAGAACGTGAGTTCGATCCCTGCTCTAACCACCTTAAATTTCTTTCGGCGGCTCTCACTTTGTGACGGCGACACTATCGAGTATTTGGCCATGAAAAAGATTCTCAACAATACCAATCGGAACCGGTGTAAAACTGTAGCTCCCAATCAGTCATCATGGGATGTAATAGGAAACCATACATGCATGGAAAATTCCTAAAATTTTCTAATAAATCAAATTTTTGGGGATTTTAGAATTCTTTTCTGGGTTTCTGGAATTGTATGAGGAAGAATTTATAAAAATGTTCATGGCTTCAAATCTATATTATATGAGTATTGCAAAATTTCGTTGTTCATCTTTCTCATTTCTTTCAATAGTTTTTTATTACTAAAATTGTAATTAATTCCGAAAATAATTAATAAAATAACTGCATTTTATCAAATTTTCGTCTTATTACTTGTTCCCTGATCTCGAACGAAAAGTTACGAGAACGATAGTCAGTCACTTGGTTAAAACCCTGGTTGACACGCATCTGAGACGTAGTTGTATAGCTTTTTATGCACGTATTTCTTACCGTTTGATGTATTATCATATTTTACCATAATAATCCTAACTCATGATTCACAAATTATTATTATGCAAAAAAAAATTGATAAAACGTAGATATTTTCGGAATTAATTAATGTTTGAGTAATAAAAACTATAACAAGAAACGAGATATAAAAACAAAATGTGGGAGTTTGCTTCCTCATATAATGCAGATTCAAAGCCATGCATATTTTAAAAATTCGCCCAACACAATCCCAGAATGAAATTTTGCACATTTGTTTCTAGGTTGTTTATGTTTGTAACAACACATGCCGCTATCAGAATAACAAAAAATGGTTTCCCTTTACATCCCCTGAAGGAATTAGGGAGAGCTGCTCACAACCAGTGAGCTGTGCGCTTTCTAGTCTTACACTCACCGATTGGGACCTATAGTTTTACACAGGTTCCAAACGGCATTTTGAGAAGCTTTTTTAGGTTATATAAATCGCAAGGTAGCATTGCACCCCAAATATATTTTTCGCCAAATATGATTTTTTTATTTTAAATCGAATGAATTTCGAAGGTTCTGGTGAAAGCTGTGTGAAATACAGGACACTCTGTTATTCATAAAATTATTCAAAATATAGCTATGTTTCGAATACATACTCGTATAAAAACTGAATGTATTCGAAACATAGCAAAACTCAAATGTGTTTTTTAAGTTTTGATTTCATTTCCCCAAAAAATAATGGATATCAAAAATGTTTAGCTTATTTTACAATATATCCTGTTGTGAATGTAATGCATTCTCCAAAATTACTATTACGTTTCATTTAGCCACGATATTCACAAATAACTGAAAAAGAAACAAGGGAAAATTTTCAACAGAAATAAAACAAATTTTCCTAAATATCTCGAGAACTATAAGAGAAACACTAAACATGACAGCATGTAGCGGTAAAAACATACAAAAAAGTATTTCAAATAAAACCAAGGGTTAAAATTTTTTAGATGGTGTGTTGTAAAGGACGAAAGTATATCAATTTCAGTATAACAACACCCCTGCTTTGTCCGTATCAAATTTCATCTAGATCGGTCTAGTCGTTTAGAAACGGCTCACTTATATCCATTTTTGTGCAGAAATCCCCACTGTCCGGCGATGGGTATATTTACACGTAAGTGGGTAAACATGAATCCTGTTCTACTTACTCCAACCCCCAAAAAGAGTATTTGTACAAATAAACTTCGATTAGGGAATTTTTCTGAGGTAAACGATCGTTTATAAAGGGTGTCTCAGTAAGAATGCACTTTTTTATTTTAAAATATAAGCATGTATTTTTTGAGATAGTTATAATTTTGTTATTGGACTGTAAAGAAGACATGGTCCGATTAAGTGTGGAGTAAAATATACGTCATACGGCCCCCAACGGCACTGATGACATGCCATTACTCTTTTCATGAAATTTTCCATGACTTTTCACAGGGATGTGGATGTATCTCACCGACGACACGTTTGATCTCGGATTTGAGCTTAGGAATTGTTTCTGGTGTATTCGCATAAACCCGAAATTTCACAAAATCCATCAGAATTTCTTGAGATAATTTGTTCTCGAAATTGTTGCTGCAATAAATCGATTGTTTCACACGCGGTGTGGCAGGTATCGCCATCTTGCTGAAACCACATGTCGTCCAGATCCATCCCATCCAATTGAGACCACAAGAACTCCGTTATCATGTTCCTGTAACGAGTGCCATGCACGGTCACTGCAAATTCGGTATCCTCTTCAAAAAAGTAAGGCCCAATCACGCCGCTAACTAAAATCAGTACCAGACATTTGGTCGTTGTGTGCGCATTTGCTTGATTGTATGAGGATTTCCTGAGCCCCAAATTCGACGAAACCATTCACATGGAAATGCGCTTCGTGGGAAAATATGTTTTTTCTTTAAATATTGGCCGTCGGTGGTGCAATGGTAGTGTGCGCGGATTTTGTGCATGAGGACGTGGGTTCGATGCATGCTCTGACCACCTTAAATTTCTTTCGACGACGGTCACCTCGCTAAGTGACGGCGACACTATCGAGTATTTAGCCATGAAAAAGCTTCTCAAAATACCGTTCGGAACCGGTGTAAAACTATAGGTCCCAATCAGTGAGTGTAAAACTAGAACGCGCACAGCTCACTGGTTGTGAGAAGCTCTCCCTAATCCCTTCTTGGGATGTAACCGGAAACCATTTAATTATTTATTGGCATTGACTTCAGTTTGCTCCATTACTCATTGAACGAACTGCCAGCGCTTTCCATGGTCTGCTGGTTTAAGCTCCTAAGTAAACTGAATTTTGTACGCCTGAAGGTTAGAATCTTATGTAAAAATTCGCTGCGTAGTGTTTCGTGAAATTTGAAGTTGTTGAGAACGATGGCGGTCTCAGCATAACTTTCCACGTTTTTGTAATAAGTTTTCACAATTATAACGTAAACCTCTCCATTTTTTGTAATCGGTATAAACATATGTGACAGCTGCCAAATTTCAGAGGTTGCCACTTGCTCAAAAATATTACACTAAATTTAAAAATAGTTATCTTACTGAGATTTTACTTTACTTACTTACGAGAAACGAAAATTGTTCGACTAGAAAACGAGGGCTACTGAGTGGTCCTAGTTCAAATCTCGCTAGAATCAAAAATTTGTTGTTTTTTTATAGTTGATAACATTCTTTTTATGGAATTTTTATTTTTATGGAAAATTCGCCGAATGGGATTGGTTTTAAATAAAAACCTACATATTTTAGTACTTCCCTCAAATGCAATTGAACCCAGACACCATAATCGCAAGTTTGTTCTTTTGATCGACATTGCGCGAACACGAACAATAGTCGTGTTTTGATTACAAGCAAACGATTATCGCTTACTAGTTGCAAAGAAAACGGCAATTTATCGATATGTGATTTTATTCAAAAATATGAAAAAGGGTAAAATATGTCAAAAAATATTTGCTTAAACTTAGCCAAAATGATTTGCGTTGCTAAGTTCCCGGTAAGTCTTCGCAAAGTGCTAAGTGCTTCGCTAAGCGGTGTAACCAAAACAAGTTTATTGTCTTAACATTCGGCTTAGGTTACTCGACTCGATTGAACAAAAAATCTAAGCAATTCCCAAATATGCACAAAACAGATGCGGACCCGTTACGAGTCCGTAAAAATATAAAAAAACAAAATGTGAGTTGATGAACACGTTTCGAGTTCGTTGAAGCATACAAATTCGAATCAGTCAAATTGCTATTTGACGGATATGCTTCGAACTCGTTACGAGTCCGAAAGAACATAAAAAAAGAATCAGCTAAATTACGGTTTGCCGGATCCGTTTCGAACATAAAACATAAAAAATCGATTGAATGAAATTGCGGTTTGGCGGATTCTTTCGAACCCGTTACGAGTCCGTAAACCAAAAAAGTAACTCAGTGAATTTACGATTTCGAATGCAAATTCAGAACGAATCCGAAAAAATTGATAAAACTGAATTCGTTTCGACACCATTTTATTTAAAAAACCAACCCGAAACGTATTCGAATATGAAGTCCGTTACGAGTTCGAGGCCGATCCGAAAAGGTAGAAAAAACACGTCGCTTTTTTGAAAGGAATTTCATAATAATATTTGTGTTTTGTGACCCAAATGTGAGTTTGTTAAAAACTGCTGATAAAAAAACGTGACAGATAACAAAGAAACAAAAATGCAGCCTATATTCAATACATGAAAACAATGCATCCTAACATTTATATAGACGCTGTAGTATAATGGTCCCAGTAATATATTGCAGGAACCAAGTACATGTTTGCAATTGAATATCTGCTGCCTTTTGTTTCTTTACTGTCTGTCACGATTTTATTTTCAGCGGTTTTCAAAAAGCAACGCCACATGAGCGTCACAAATACATATATTATAACATGTTCCAAACATGTTATGTTTAATAGCAACCAGAATGTGTTTGGACACAAGTATACTGTATTTGCGACAAGCTACAAACACGTTAAACCTAGATAACTATTTCGGCGTGTACATGTTTCCTGCAATATGTTGCTAGGACCGTTTTTTTCCAGCGTGTTAATACGCATCGTTTGGGACCTACCTACAGAACACCCTAATCTACATTTCTCTAATTCGCATTGTATTGTCCAGAAACTGTTATATTACAAACTTGATGTTTACGATTTAGGTTAAAGCCTATATTTTAAGGGTGTTTTAAATATTTTGTCTAAAAATAGGTCGTAACATCAGTTCGCATTTATAACAATTAATTTTTCAATAAATTTTAATAAAATTAATTTTATTCCATTTTATATCTTAAAAGAATGCCGAAACTAAGTCAGTTTGTTAAAACCCGTAATTTCGAAAAAAAATTTCATAAATCAAATAATAAAAAATCTTCTTAATTTCGAGCAATTAAAAACGCAATTGTCGATATTAACTAACAAATGTTGGCAATTTACTGTCACATAAAATATATGTTTTTAGAATTAACAGATAAAGTTTTCGAATAATGGAATAAATCCAACATTCTCCGAATTTAAATTCTTAATTGGAGTCAAACTCGCCATTTGAATTTAAACATTGTTTTGCATAATGAGATAATTCGGAAATTTATGACAATTTTGCATAAATATAAATTGTTGGTCTAAAATTTCAGTCGCTGGATCTAATAACCATTCAAAATCAGTGGAAACGTATTAGATACCGGTCAGTGAGTTTATATTATTTATAATTCAAAGCATACGCCTCTCTGATTCGCAGAAGCTCTTCACAATCTATTCCTGGGATTCCTGGGTGGAATAACTTATGAAACTTCCGTGAATATTGAAATACACAATCGTTTTGTCCTGACTGAGAATATTAGGCATAGGGTAATTCCAAAACCTTCACATGTCAAAAACTTTGTTTTAAATCGACAAAAGTCACACAAGCGAAAAATTACTTTGAAACG
This sequence comes from Phaonia tiefii, assembly GCA_963931995.1. Taxonomy (NCBI): domain Eukaryota; kingdom Metazoa; phylum Arthropoda; class Insecta; order Diptera; family Muscidae; genus Phaonia; species Phaonia tiefii. Next base: position 205,337,903 of record OZ008370.1, on the reverse strand, counting down.
AATCCAAAATCATTGAAATCGCATAATGATAATTTATTGAAAATTATGAGAATATCTTAAGTTCATTATCAAAAAGTATTTGCTTATCTCTATCCGAGTTGGAAAGGACTTGTAAGTTTCAATTGATATTTTCGAATATTAATTGATATTTTTTGAAATTCTATTCATGTGTGTACCGAAATTTCAATGTACTAAAAATAACACATTTTCTTTAGTGACTCCTGTAGTCGAATCATTCCATAAATCCCTGGTGATTATTGTAAAATCAAAACTTTACACGCTCTGACTTCAAATTGCGGCAACAGTCATTAGAGGCAATTGATTAAAAGGTGCGAAACGGGAAGCTTCAGGCTGAGCCAACTGAGATATATATAGGGTTTTTAAACAGAGACGCTACAAAAGTAAATCGATAGGGACAGCAAACGACGTCATATTTTTTCCCGCTCTTTTGACATTTCTCTTCAGTAAGGTTTGCCATTTCATCATGGAAAGATATACGAGCCAACAACTAGTCGAAATTATTAAACTTTACTACCGAAATTTGGAGTCAGTGGCCTCAACTTTAAGAGCGCTACGTCCAATTTATGGTCTTCAACGATCAGGCCCATTTCTTAGTCAATAAGCAAAATATGCGATATTGGTCAGACAGCAATCCACACGTAATCCATGAGTCATAATTGCATCCCGAAAAAATTACGGTTTGGTGCGGTTTATGGGCCGGCGGCGTCATTGGGCCGTACTTCTTCCGTGATGATCAAGACCGTCACATTACTGTGAATGCGAATCGCTACCGTTCAATGATAACCGAATATTTTTGGCCCCAATTGGATAATATGGACTTTCAGGACATGTGGTTCCAACAGGACGGCGCCACAAGCCACACAGCGAATGCCACAATCAATTTATTGGAAACCAAGTTTGGTGAAGGTGTTATCTCACGAAATGGCCCAGTCGATTGGCCGCCTCGGTCGTGCGATTTGACGCCGTTAAATTATTTCCTGTGGGGCTACGTCAAGTCTATGGTCTATGCCATCAAGTCAGCGACGATTGATGAACTTCGTACGAATATCGAACGTGAAATTGCAGCAGTATCGGCCGATTTATGCTTGAAAACCGTCGAAAATTGGATTCAGCGTCTGGACTTCTGCAAGCGTGCCCGTGGTGGCCATGCCAAAGAAATCGAGTTCCATACATAATGGCATCGAGCGTACTTTCGCAGGAATAAAGAATTTCATTGGTATCTAAAACCGGGTTTGTTTTATTTAAAAAAACTTTTGTAGCGCTCTTATTGAAACCCCCGTTATATACACCAAGCCGTTGTTCATTCACAGTTTTAAACCATGTTGCCATATGGCTACGTCACAGCCGGTGAATTAATTTGAAAATACCATACAAACGTTTAAAGCTTTACGATTGACCATGGATATTGGAGTCCGTCCATTCAAATATATTCCATATAAACAAAAGAATTTTCGTTCGAAGTACCCGTTCAATTAAAAATAGTATTACAGATATTTTGGTGTTTGTCAGAAGGAAATTAATTTGTTGTCCCTAGTGCTGCTGTTGTTCGTCCAACCGCAATGTCTTCGATAGCCTAATGCAGAGACGCACAGCAGACATTCAAGGTGTTTGGGTTCGAATCGGGGTCGGGGAGAAATTCTTAAAGAAGCCAGTACAGAAATTTCAGTCGGGTGAACCGAATTAAATATACCCTCAACCAAAGTCATCCATTGCGATCGAGTTCTATTGCGTTTTATTCAACGAGAGCTATCGTGTCGATCAAGTTCGCTTTTCCGGGAGTTATCTTGTCGAACAACTAGTCGGCCGCACAACTTATCTTGGTATAGCGTGGCAAATTCACCTTGTCTTAATGGATGACTGGCGTTTGATGACATGAAGCCTATGACCTAATTTCATTAAAATAAAAATTGATAACCCGGACGACCACCAAACTGTTGTGTGAGAGGTGGCAGGTGGCATTTGATTAAACTTTGTCTAGTATCAAATTTCATAAAGATTGGTTCAGTTTTGCGGGTGCAACATGGGCATGGCAAAATCACCCTTGTCATACTTGGTGACTCGCGTTTGATGACATGAAGTCTATGACCTTATTTCATTAAGATCGGAAGTGTTTCATGCGACTTATCGGATTGACAACGCGGACGACCAACAAGCTTTTGCATGGGAGGTACAAGAATGGGCGTGGGGACTACGTCCATTTTCTACACTACAATTAAGTAGATATTTACAGATTGTTAACCAATGTTTGAGTTGACGCTAATGACATCTACCAGAAAAAGGATTTAGAAGAAACCTGATTTCGTACTAACGAGCACTCAGTCGTCTTGAAAAGTCTTAAAACGATTTTCGTCCAAAGATACTAAGGGCCTAAAATGGTTCCTTCTATGCGTTAAATTTTTTTCAAAATTAAATGATATATACCCCCAGCCTATGGGTGAGGGTATACAAATAATTATCATTAAAACCACGCTACACACAACCATACATGGGTGTTTTAATTTGCATTGGATTTTAATTTGCATTACTTTATCTAATGTAAATGCAAAAGAATTACCATTGTTCGCAATGACAATTAAAAAAATTTGAATTTGCATTTGCTCAGGCAATGCAAATGCAGGTTGTAGAATCGGATGCCAATTGTAATGAAACGTGGGAATGCTTTTAATTGTTTTGAATTTGTTTCACTACTGGCAATTCTGCTTTTAAATTATTTTATATGTACAGGTTTTTGGCTTTGGTAGGTATTGCCTCATAGTAGTTTCAAATTCATAAACCTGTACTGTATAAAATATTTGAAAACTAAAATTGCCAGATATGAAGGCAATGCTTTGAAAATAAATACAATTGCCAATGGTATTGAAATTTTTTTGAATTTGCATTTCGAACGGTAATTCAAATTAAACTACAAATTATAATTGTCATATAATTAATTTGCCCCATGTATGCACACAACACGTAATTGGTGTGATATACTTTTAGGCGAATACAACTAAAAATGTAGATGTCGCTCTATAAACCATTTCGTTGTACTTGCCAAGTCTGTCAAGTTTTTTATAACAATTTCTAAAATTTTAAAAGCAAACACTATAAATCGCCGGAAATAACAAATATAAAAAATAAGATTTAACTTTGCTGGGATTCGTACCAAGGACCTTTACCAGCTGTCATTTACAGTTCTGGCATGCTACCATCATGATAATTTTTGTGATGAAACGTCGCACTAAGGAGCAGCATTTATTCAACTTAAAAGTGTCCATATTAGGAAGACTGCCGTCCAAGGCCATAACACAAGGTAAAAAGCAACGGTGCAGTGACCAAATTTCCACTACCTCTTAACGCGCAGATTTTGTTGAAATTCTGGTGATTGGTATACAATATTTTTCCAGGGTTGTATTTCAAATTTTCTTTAAACCACATCTGATTTTTTCAAAATTTAAAAATCCAAATTATTAATGGGAAAAAAGTGTTGTAAGTCGCTTATTATATGTTTCCAAATCCTTTTGCAGTGACTGGACTTAGAAACACAATTTTCAGACTGCTTTGTTGTGTTAAATTATAGTACAAATCTAAATCCCAGTTCCCCATAATTTCACCTCCCATTTCAGGTTCCCAATCCTCATCCTCTCCCAACTCATCTGGAGGAATATCCGGAATTTTATCTAATATTATAGGTGCCAAAACATCCTTGATCTCAAACGTACTTAACTCCTCTGGTGGAGCTACATCCTCATCCCCTAGAAGCCGCTCATCAAGCTCCTCACCAAGCTCCTCAAAAAGCTCCTCACCAAGCTCCTCATCGAATTCTCCCTCTAGCATAAACGGAGGAAATTCCAACATCCTTTCGCAAATAATAAATGCAAAAACATCATTGTTGTCAAATGTTTTAAGTGCCAAAATATCATTGATTAGCTCTCCATTGACGTCGTCATCTAGGACCTCATCCTCTTCCTCAAAATCTACCCCAGGCTCTACTTCAGGCTCTTCGTCAGGCTCCTCCTCAGGCTCTCCCTCAAGCTCTTCGTCGGGCTCTTCCGGAATTGTGGGCGCTTTGTCGAATGTTATAAGCGCGAAAGTGAATGCTGTTAGCAGTCTATTAAATAGGGGTTCTGGTAGCTCAAATCCTTTGAGTGGACTTTTGGGCTAAACATTCATCATACACTTGGTTTACTAATCATCCAGAATTCTAAAGGTGGGGAAAACATTTGTATTATATCTAACAAAATTAAATACATATGTATTTTTCCCAAAAATTCAAATAAAAACACAAATATTTATACTCGAATCAAAAGTGTAATCTAAAAAATTAGAACTATCTTCAAGATATTCGAACATTTCATATGCCGGGAAATTTAAAAAAAGGAGGAAAATAGTTTTGAAGTTCAATTGGGGCATTCTGTATTTGAAGTGTCTTATAAAGTGTCAGCATCGTCCTGGAATGTCGAATATGAAACGGGCAATACAAATGCAGTTAAGTCTTAATGAACTGACGTTGACAAAATCTGGGATAAAACTGTGGATATGGCGACAACTTCCATCTTACCAGTTGTTTAGAAGATGGAAATTATTTATTTATAAACAAAATTTTCGAACAGAAATAAGATCTATTTTACCGAGAATGTTATACTTTTTTGATACTCAAAATTATCTAAATTTTATCAATTATACCATTTGGAATTTCAAAAAAATAAAATTTAATTTACATCCTTTCGGTACAATAATCCTTATGACTTTTCATTTCAGGTTCTGGCTCCTCATCTTCTGGCAGTAGTATAGCGACCGACTTTCTTTCAAGTATTCTGAACGCCAAAGCACAACTTATCACAAATCTCTTCAGTCCAAGATCCTCATCATCGGGCTCCTCATCGGGCTCCTCATCGCTGGCCACTGACCTCATATCAAACGTTATAAGCCATAAGGTTAATGTCTTAAGCAGTCTCTTTTCGGCTGGTCTTGGTGGTTCTGGAAGCTCTAGCAGTTCTGGCAATTCTGGTGGTATTCTGGGTGGAATAATTAGCGGAGCAAGTGGAAGCGCATCAACAACTACTACCACCAGAGCAACAACTACAACCACCAGAGCAACAACTACAACTACCAGAGCAACAACTACAACGACCAAAGCACCAGCTACAGTAACCACCACCAAGAGCACATCATCCAGGGGTGAAGATATTTTAAGTGAAGCCATTACTCGACCTTCCTCCACAATCGGAAGCACGCAAAGTGTTTCCGTTGATTTGGAAAAAGATGATGATGATGATGACAGCAATGGCAGCGTTGGTGCTACCACAACAAAATCAGGAGGATCTGCAACAACACAAACGAGTGCGGTCAATATTGGTACCAGAACTAATATCGGCGATGATGATTCCACAAATACATCTGGCTATAACTACTCATCATCAGAATCGACCACCGAAAAAGAAGCCTTAAACAAACCCGGTTATAGCTACACATCCACTCAAACTGCCACCGGAGGAGAAGACAGCACCAAGAAACCTGGCTACAACTACTCATCTTCAGAGTCTACCACAGCAGAAGAAGCTCCAAAGAAACCCGGTTATAGCTATACCTCCAGCCAAACTACAAGTGAAAAAGAATCCTCAACTAAACCAGGCTATAACTATTCATCCTCCGAAACCACAGCAGAAGAAGAATCCCCAAAGAACTCCGGTAATAGCCATACCTCCAGCCAAACCACAACTGAAAACGAATCCTCAACTAAACCCGGATATAGCTACACATCCTCCGAAACCACAGCAGAAGAAGAATCCCCAAAGAACTCCGGTAATAGCCATACATCCAGCCAAACCACAACTGAAAAAGAATCATCAACTAAACCCGGCTATAACTATTCATCCACCCAAACCACAACCGACGAAGAAACCTCCATTAATCAATCACAATCAACCGATGGCAAAGCAACCGGTGGCGACAATAGCGGGAAAACGTCGACAATATCCATCAAAAATCCCGCAGGACACACCACACTTGACATATCTGAAAACGAGATTTCTGTGACAATACCCGGTGTGAACAACCTATACTTGCCATCACTAGTAGGCTAATTAGACTAATTGCTTTAGATGTTAAATATCGAAAGATCGTAAGTGAACCTTTAGATTTTTTTTTGGGACAAGTACAAATTTGAATGGGTGTCTGAATAACTTCTTACTAATTATAACAACCACCAATGACCAAGGATCATTTAGAGTGAACCGAAAAAAAATATTACTATGTTTAGCTGTTAAGATTAATTTGCGATTAGAGAAACCTGACAAGACTTGATTACGTTCATATAAAAATATATAAAATCATAAGTTTATTCAAGTTTTGGTATCAAAATAAAAAATACAAATTTAAATATAAATATAAAACAAAAATTGTATTCTTTAAGTTATTCTGGATTGCAGATTAAAAAAAGGATTCCCTTTACATCCCATTCAGGGATTAGGGCAAGCTTCTCACAACCAGTGAGCTGTGCGCTTTCTAGTTTTATACACACTAATTAGCACCTACAGTTTTACACCGGTTCCGAACGGTATTTTGAGTAGCTCTTTAATGGTCAAATATTGGAAGTGTATCCGTCGCTAAGCGAGGTGGCCCGTGTCGGAAGAAATGAAAGGTGGCCCTGTCAGTGACGTCAAAGAAGTTAATTTAAGATGTATATCGTTGGAATTTTAAAAGTCCTGTAAAAAAGACAAACTACTATGGACCATTGCTACCGGTGGTCCATAGTTTCACTAGTATGTAGTATCGTTCTTGAGAGGGAACAAAATTTGATTTTTGTGAACCGGGCGTAAAATACCGAAGAAAATGTTTGCTACAATAACAAACGTGTGTTTGCTGAAAAAAAAATATGTTTGCTTTCCCTTTTTTGACAATCTTTTCCTGTGTTTACTAAAGTATTTTAATTTTTTTTTTTTGAGCCAAAAATGGTTTTTGTTGCTTTTGCTAAAGATTCGGAATTTATATTCACGGACATTGTAAAAGATTATTTTACAAGATATAATTAAAAACACATCAAATTAATTGTGCCTATTTTACGATGGGTCATACAATGATAACCGCTTTAAACCACCTTTAATTTCTTTCGGTGTAAATTAGTTGTACAACTGAAGGCTGCTGCTACAGGTGGCATTACACCGACAGCAAAAATAACCGAGTTAGCTGTAACCGAATTAAGAGGCTGTCACAACAACCACATTAGATGTCAACACATCCGAACTGGTGGTTGCCAGAAACGTATTGCAGGTTGCCACAAGCTATCCGGACTTTGCCCCAACCGAATTTTATTCGTGGAGATTAAATTCAGTCATGACAACCTCAAGTCGTTTGTGGCAAATACAATGCGGTAGCAACAGCCGAATTCACGGTTTCAACAACCTCTGTTCAAAAAATTAGTTCTGTTGAGCAAATGTACTAGTACCTTAACAACAAAATGTTTGCAGTGGTGTTCCCAGAGATACCGCGCATAATGTTTGCTAAACAGACAATTTTGTGGTTGCTGAAAACGCTTAATTTCCCCGTTTCAGCAGTCTTATTTCCTGTATTTACTAACATCTTTCTTTTTGTGTACGATAAAAAAACTTTGATTTATGATAAATTGAATTGATTGCATATTTTTAATTTAGTCGATATTTGTCAACATTAATTTATAGAAGCCATCCCCTAAGTGTTGGTTTGAAAAAAAAAGTGTAAAATTTTCGAAAATAGTGCATTGTAGTGAAATCTAACGGGATCAACCCCAATTTTAGAATTTTTCTCTTCCGTCGATTTGTATTTTACGTGATGATATATAGTTATATGCACTTGAATTGTTATTGTTTTCTGAACTTTTTTCGCAATGCAGAAAATTTAAATTTCCAAATAAAATCTTGTTTTCGAACGAAGTTCCTTATCGCACGCTGCGGGATGGGGGCTAAATGAAAAAAATTAAGCAACTTGTTTTTAACACTATTATACTACAACCCAGTATTATCAACTATATTGGGTACTTTTGCTTTGGTTCGTGTCTAGAGTAACATATGTTGGGAAATTTGTTTAATGGGAAGTTTTCTAGATGGAGCCTGCAACCAATATTTAGTATATACTGTAGTTTTGAACCCAATAAAAAGTAATTTCAAAAAAAACCAAAGTGAAAGAAGTTTAAACAAATAACATTTTCTTAAATAATTGCGATTTCTTAAAAAAAAGTAAATTTAATAAGTGATGATTTATCCAAACTTTCGTATTATATTCAAAAATTAAATTTTTCGTTATTTCGCTGCCCTTTGGGTGTTTATCTTCCTGACGATGCTACCCAACAGGCAGCGAAATATTGAAGAATAAACTTACAATTTTCTAAATTTATTCAAGCTCAAGACCTTTTTAAATAATATAAATCTTATTTATTAGCTTTATATTACTTTCAAAAAAGTCGAGCATAAAAATGTTCCAATGATACCAAGGCTGTCTGTATAGCTATTTCGGATCTTGCCAAGATCTTCATCAACAGACGTTTTTGGTATGTTTTCGGTGAATTCTTCAAAAATATATATCTAGAAACACTCATCATATTAATGAGAATTCCTTTATATACATGTTTGAAGAATACCAAGCACTACCATTGGAACACTTTCATGCACAACTCTTTTTTTATCGTGTCGAAAAACCATTGGCTTTAAACAGGCATGATTTGTTTTTGTTTTTTCCTTACAAAACAACAAAACAGAGGGTTGCCATCAACAATATTATTGTTTCAAGCTCGCGGTGCGGAAATGATTAAAGTTGACGAAGAGCACCGCGAGCTTAAAACAATAATATTGTTGATGGTAATCCTCTGTTTTGTTGTTTTGTAATGACAAAACAAATCATGCCTTTTTAAAGCCAATGGTTTTTTTTTGGACATGATAAAAAAGAGTTGCGCATGAAATTGTTCCGATGGTATTGCTTGGTATTTTTGAAACATGTATATAAAGGAATTCTCATTAATATGATGAGTGTTTCTAGATATATATTTTTGAAGAATTCACCGAAAACATACCAAAAACGTCTGCAGATGAAGATCTCGGCAAGATCCGAAATAGCTGTACAGACAGCCTTGGTATCATAGGAACATTTTTATGCTCGACTTTTTTGAAAGTAATATAAAGCTAATAAATAAGATTTATATTATTTAAAAAGGTCTTGAGCTTGAATAAATTTAGAAAATTGTAAGTTTACAAAACATACCAAGTAAAAACTCCCACAAGGGAAATGATGAACATTGAAGAATAACATTAATTAAAAGTATTTTGAAAAGTAAATTTTTTCAAAAAACTACCTATACATGGACTTAAACAAAGTACGTTTTAAAAAAAATATATATGTATTATCTTAAATAAGTACTTATGCTTCAAAAAGGACATTTCTTACAAAAGGTACCATCTCTTAAAAAAAAGTAATATTTTTAAAAATAAGTACCTTTCTTAAAAAACTACATTTTCTTATAACAAATAGATTATTCCTAAAAATCTAACTTTTCTTTAAAGAGTACCTTTTTTGTGAAACAAAATAACTTTTCTTGAGATAAGTACCTACTCTTAAAAATGTACCTATTCTTGAAAAAAGGACCAATTCTAAAAAAAATTCCCATTTCTTCAACATAAACATTTTCTTTAAAAAAAATACCTTCTCCTCAAAAAAAAATAAATTTTCTTACAAAAATTCCTTTTCTTAAAAGTATATTTTATTAAAAATAAAATAACACCTTTTATTTTCTTGGGTTAAGTAGCCATTCTGAAAATAAGTAAATTTTCTTAAAAAAATAACCTTTTCCTAAAAAGAGCACCACTCCTTTAAAAAGTACCTGTTCTTAAAAAAGTACTTCTGTGTAAAAAAAATTCATACTTTTTGGCTTTTTCTTACAGAAAGTACTTCTTCTTAAAAATTGTATTTTTTTTTTTAAAAAAAACATTGGCTTTAAGTAAAAGAAGTACCTCTATATAAAAAATTACATTTTCGGGAAAACATAATACATATTCTTACAAAAATTACATAAAATATACATTTTTAAAGAAAAAAAAATCTATATAAAAAAATTATTTTTGTAAAAACAAAGTTTATCATTTAACAAAATGTATTTTCTCGGAAAGATCCATTTAAATTATCGTATTTTTCAACAGGCGCCTTAGGCGTATTGGAACTAACTAGTACATTATATACAGCGAATGGAACTTCGTTCCAACTGGGTGTCCCCTGACACCTCATGTGATATTTTTAATGGAAATCTTCGAATATTTAGAATTTTTATGCAACATGATAGGAGAAATGGCATAAAACTCCTCCAAATCTTGAAAGTACATGAATAGCGAAAGTCTCAATTAGGAAGAGTCATTCAAATCAAACCGGCTGTTTGAACTGCCTTTGTATTCACAAAAATTAATTTATTGCTTTTCCAACAATGGGGCCACACTCAGATTCTTAACCGGTTTTCTCATCCATTAATCTACATCATAAATTCCTACACGGAAATTGATTAAAATTCATTTTCAAAATAATTACTTTATAAGTTTTATTGACTACTAAGTCGTATTTACTGTATTAATTAATTCAACACCGCTACTATTTAAATCTAACTAATTAACATTTTAAAGCTTTCAGTTTGTTCTTTCAGTTAAATCATTTGTCAAGTTCAAACGACAAGATTTTTGCGGTTTTGCTTTTCTAGTTTCCTTCAATAAGTTCTGTTTGTTTTAAAATTTGTCTACATCGCATTATACTCAAGTCATCGCATGGCATTATCGAATTGCCAAATATTTGACGGGAAACACAATGGTTTATTGTTGTTGGTATTTTTCACAAATGATTTAATTCTATTAGTGCAGCTGGAGAGGTGTTAAAATGGTTTAAAGCATGAATGTCGACCATGTGCATTTATGGGAATAAGATCTTCAAGATCAATTATATATTTGTTCAAGGTGAAAATGATTCGTGATCCAGTTGACTCGCTTTATATTTGTTTGTTAACAGATCATTATATTTTATAATGCGGAAGTGATAATAGCACACAAAATTGTTTTTGTGAAACCGAATGAATGAAACATGTGATAGCCCAAAGTTAAATGTACACTTGTTAAACCTACCCTAGTAGATGTGAAAGAACAGTCATGCTTTAAGCTACAGAAAGGCTTTAACCAAGCGTGTATCCCAGTTTTATTTCTCTCACAAGCTTTATAAAAACTGAATTTATGACATATTTTTTGCCATAAGAAGTACGTATTGTCATTTGCTTGGTACTCAGCTCTTTGCGAAAATTTCATAGACAAAATCAAGTACAGGGTTGTTACGCTAAACCAACTTTCGTACGAAAACAAATGTTTGATAATTGAACCGGAATTTATACATTTCGATTATTTTAGTAAAATAATGCGGTAAAAATAAAATGAAGTGCAAAAATTATTTACTAATGAAATATTTGCAAGGTAAATAAGAGATATGTCGTAACTCTCTGTAATAAAATTTTCCGTTTAAAAATAAATGACAAAATTTATTATGAAAATTTCGCAAGAACTGAATACGGGGCTTCAGCAAACATTAAAAGTGAAAGTAGTTGTGCATTGTGACCGTCGGTGGTGCAATGGTGAGTGTGCGCGGCTCTTGTACACGAGACCGTGGGTTCGATCCCCGCTCAGACCACCTTACATTTTCTTTCGTCGACGGTCACCTCGCTTAGTGATGGCGACACTATCGAGCACGTAGCCATGAAAAAGCTCCCAAAATACCGTTCGGAACCGGTGTAAAACTGTAGGTCCCAATCAGTGAATGTAAAAACTAGACACAGCGCACATCTCGCCGATTGTGAGAAGCTCTCCTCAATCCCTTCATGGGATGTTATGGGACACCATTTTTTTTTTTTTTTTAGTTGTGCATTCGAATTTAATTTCCAGTATTCTGACCAATAATTTCTGTATCCCGAAAAAATGCCTATAAAATCCCTTCTAGGCGAATAACTGGTAAAACGTTTGTAATTGCAAATTCTATTAATTGCTTAAAACCAGTGTTTTGTTTTTGATTTGCATCGGATTCGAATTTGCATTACTTAATCTAATGTAAATGCAAAAGAATTACCATTGTTCGCAATTACAACTCAAATAAAATTGCATTTACATTTGCTCAGATAATGCAAATGCATGGCCATGGAATCGGATGTCAATTGAAATGAAATACATAACTTTTTTAACATTTTGAATTTGTTTGACTGCTGGCAATTCTGTTTTTATAGTATTTTATAGGTTTGAGGTTTGTGGCTTCGATTGGAAAAAGACCAAATGTTGCATAATGCCAAATTGATGATTCAATATGCCCAATTGATGTAGATGGTGGTAGCATCAGATGATGAATTAACAGTGTGTTAACCATAGATAAAGGAATTAACTAGATATCGCACATGCCTTGGGAAATTTGTTGTTCAATGGGATATTTTCTAGATGGAGCTGAATGTAACAATTACAACGTTTGATCCCGAACAAAATATACCTTGCAAGATGTATTTAGAACAGGTGCTAACAATAGGTGTGGTAGGCAACATCAACAAGGATTTTGTTTTTGTGTTGTTGTCCGTTGCTCTGAAATTCAACACAAACGAACACCAACAATAACAGTAAACAAAAAGACACAATCAAAATAACAAAATTTTAACTTGAAAGTGGGGAACAAAATGATACAAAAAAATGAAGTTAGTTGTTCGAATAACACAACCTGGAAAATGATACTTTTTTTGTATGTATCAAATTTCCCACAGTGTTGAACAAACGTCAATGAAAGTTATGAGAAACTTCAGTGAGAGTTACAAAACGACAACACAGCACCTAGTGGTAGTACTTGACAACACCATAGATAAAGGAAATAACTTGATATCGCGCATGTCTCGGAAAATTTCTTGTTCAATGGGATATTTTCTAGATGGAGCTGAAAGCAATAATTATAACGTTTGATCACAAATAAAATATACCTTGCAAGATGTATTTAGAACAGATGATAGCAGTAGGTGTTGTACGCAACATCAACAGGCATTTTGTTTTTGTTTGGTGGGCCGATGCTGTAAAAGTCAACACAAACGGATACCAACAATAGCAGGACGCCAAAAGAGCACATAACCAAAATACATTTGAATTTGAAAGTGGGAAACAGAACATCATGAAAAAATTAAATTAGTTGTTCGAAAATTATATTATTTTTGCTGTGTTTACATCTATAGGCGCGGGTACGGCCAAAATTCACAAAGAGAATACATCCAAACACAATTTGTCCGACTGCGATCACAAAGATTGTCAGACTGGTCTTAAACTCCTCCGAAACGGCTGGACAGATTTGTATGAAATTTTGTGTGCATATCGGGTAGGTCTCAGAATAGGCCAACATCAATTTTTCATAACCCTAAATGATAAGGGTGACCCACCCCTATATAGAACACAGATTTGTCCGACTGCGAAACACAGATTGTCAGACTGCGACAAAAAAAAACACACACTGATGTAGCGGCAGCGAATAGTTGTCTTGTGTGGGTGCGGAGCACTCTCAGAGCAAAGAGAATAATGACGTGGTTATAGGTACATATATAAAAAGAGAGCAACGAATATTTTGTGAACTTGTGTAGCGTATGTACGAACATAACAATGTTTGTATGTACATGTGTCTGTTGCTTTGCAATCTCTTTGTTTATTGTGGGTATAAAATAAAAAGAATTAAGCAAGAAAATAATGACACTTGTCTTTAAATATTTTGAAGTGTTATTAAGTATTAATATTATTTAAATGAAACGTCATCATATGATTGAACGCCTTTTTTATTATTGTGAAAGGTAAGTCAAATAAAATGTGGATGCGGAGCACTCTCAGAGCAAAGAGAATAATGACGTAGTTATACGTATAAAAATGAGATAGCAAGAGAGCAACGAAAATTGTGTGAACTTGTGTAGCATATGTACAAACATAACAATGTATGTATGTACATGTGTCTGTTGCTGTGCATTATCTTTGTTTTTTGTGGGAATAAAACAAAAAATATTAAGCAAGAAAATAATGACACATGTGCTTGCATTAGTCTTTAAATAATTTTAACTATTAATATTATTTTGTCTATATTTAAATATAAAATACACAATTTTAATGACAAAATATTTTTTTTAATTTTTTTTTTTTATAAAATTCATAAAGGGTTAAATAAAGCATTAACAAATATTTGTGACAGCCATCAAATTCAAGTAATTAGTTGAGCCTACCAAGATATTATTTGGTACAACCGCATTAATTTTTACATTTTTCGTTGATCCAACTAATGGAATATTCACAACTACAGTATAAATTGATTGCTAGAACTAAAACTCGATTAACAGATCACATTTAGTTCTTGTTGCTGGGGCTTCGACTAAATATTTCAATTCTTGCAACCAAAACTGAATTACAAATCAATTGATATGCACAACATTTGGTGATACGAAACGCAATTATTGGTAATCACAACTGAATAATGTCTACACCATAGCCTTTAGAATGGCAGCAGAAGAACGACCGGGAGAAGCAACAACAACAAACTATTGCAAGGAGATAGTTACGCGATGCGATGCGACGATTCAACTTATTTTTCAAAAATAGACCGTAGTGTTGATACATTTTTTCTACATACCGGTAATAGCGAAGATTCAGGCTTTCTTTCAAGGTATAATACGGCTCAGTAGCCCTTGAAAGACCGGGGATATTAAAGTTAAAAATTAAAGTTCATAGTATTTTTGTGTTGTAAAGCTTTCTGCGTGGCTTAGGGATTTTCTCGACTGGTGCGAGTCCAACATCCGCTTCGTGGCTTTGGCATAATATTTTTTAATTTTGGTGAAAAAAGTGGCAAATGTATACAAAACATTAAACTTAAATGTGTCAGGTCTTTGAAGAGTTATTGGTGCGAATTATACATTTAAAAAAGGCAAAAGTCTTGTCTATTACCGGAGTCTACCAAAAAAAGTACCAATTTTTTGAAAATAATAAATTTTTCTTAAAAAAGGGAGGTTAACAAATATTGGTTTTTTAATTAACCCCCAATGGATTAATAAAAATAAATATGTGCATACACAGATTTATAGAATTAAGAAAGCCCTTTGTAATGATACCCATTTCTACTAACTTTGATAACCTCTTTTAAAACTTTTGAACTCAGTGCAGACGCTTTTCTGGGTGGTGACATTTTGGTGTAGATCTGAGAGTTGGTGCTAAAGTAAATTTATTCCATTAGAATAATGCCTTAATATTGATTAAAATAAAAGGAATTATTTAATTTTTTCACATTCTCAATTTTATTGACATTTAGAATACCTACTTTTTCCCGGGGAAAAATTTCCCTTGTTCGAAATTCGTTTAGAATAAGGGAATAGGGAAAAACTCCCAGGGAGATTTTATTAAGAATAGGGAAACAGCGAATAGGGAAAAACCTCCCAGGGAATTGCTATTGAGAATTGGGCTGTTATTCTCTCATTTGACGTTTCATTTCACACTCTTCATCGTAGGTTTGTGGAAATGAGAGCAATTAAATTTAAAATTACCTTACACCAGGTGGAGTTACAAAATATGTTCACTTAAGTTTTTCATGTCGTTTTAGTGTAGAACTGTAAAATGTAAATGTATTTTGCACTTTTTTATTGACTTTTATCATTGGTATACATTTGTATTGTATTTAATACAACTAGTTTGCTAGAAAAACACGAAATTCGGCCGTTGTTCCTTTTGCTTACTGTTGCCTCTATCTGGTATTAGTAACCCATGTTTTCCATCATCCAATGTTTACTTTCTTATGACGTTTAATTTATTGAGAGAATAAATGTATCTATGTATGTATTAGTCTATTGTATGTACGATTTGATCGTAAGCGTATCAAACTCCCCCGAAGCGAATCGAATACAAATACGCGGACTCAGTTTTCACTATACATGTACTTGTATTGTCCGTACGTGGTTCTATCAGCGAAGGCACATAAACTATAAACAACAACTAAAAAGTTGTTTCAGGGCAACCATGGTACAAACAAACGGTAGTAGCAGGAGACATTGTTGTAAATGTGGGTAACAACAACAGACATTTTGTTTTGGTTGACATATCTGAAGGAGTCATAGATAAAATATCGATTTTTCATCGCCACAGAAAGATTTATCTGACAGACTGATTTTGAAGCAAGACACTAACTACAGTACTAACATCAATGGTTTGCTCCTGCAAATGTCTTGCAGCAATTATGTACTTGATTGTCCACAGAAAGGGAAAGGGAAGACGAGACAATGCTGAGAACATTTTGTGGCCGCCAATGTCAAATCTGTTTTGACATTTGTGGACTAGACAGATGTAGAATACAAGTAAACAAGCCATGGAGCGATACACTCCACAAGAACGCGGAATAATCGTATCTATTTTTTTGGGTAACAATTCGTCTGTGGTATTGGCGCAGCGCGAATACCGTCGCCGTCCGACACCGACTGCGCAAACACTGCGCCGTTTGGCCACTAACCTTGAAGAGTATGGGACCACACGAGATGTTGCCAGGAGTGGCCGGCCCCGAAGCGCCCGTTCTGCCGAGAATATCGCGGCTGTTGCCGAGGATGTCGAGCTGTCGCCGGAAACATCGACCAGACGCCGTGTCTCGCAATTAGCCATCAGCCGGTCGTCCCTATGGCGAATTTTGGTCAAAGACCTGCGCATGTTCCCGTACAAAGTCCAGTCCGTGCATCAGCTGCTGCCTGTCGATCGCCAAACGCGTGTAACCTACGCCCAAGCCATCCTCAATCTGGTGGACGATTTTTCCACCAAAATCATAATGAGCGATGAGGCTCATTCCCACCTCAGCGGGTACGTGAACAAGCAGAACTATCGCTTCTGGGGCACCGAAAATCCAAGTGATGCACGAGGAGCCATTACACCCGCTCAAAGTGACTGCATGGTACGCTGATCATGCTGGAGCAGTCATCGGGCCTTTTTTTCGAGAACGCCGCTGGTCAAACGACAACAGTGGACGGTGCGCGCTATAGGGCCATGATAACCGAGTTTTTTCTGCCGCATTTCGACGAATTAGGATTGGAGGACATGTGGTTCCAACAGGACGGAGCAACGGCACGCAGTGCGCGAGCAACAACCGATCTTCTGAAGACGTCGTTCCCGGGTCGCCTCATCTCTCGTTTTGACGATTTGCACTGGCCCGCAAGATCGCCCGATTTAACCGTTCCACACTTTTTTGTGGGGTTTTTTGAAGTCCCGTGTTTACGTGAACAAGCCCGACACCCTGGAAGCCCTCAAGGTCAACATTCGACACGAGTGCGAGAATCTGTCACCCGAAGTTCTCGCCGAAGTGATAAAAAATGCAATAAAACGAGCCCGTATGGTAATCAATTGTGACGGCGCCCATTTAACCGATATCATCTTCTCAACTTGACCAATAAAATTCTAAAGGTTCAAATAAACATAATCAAAAAACAGAATCAAAGTATTTCATTTAGAAAAAAAATGAGAGCCAAAGAACATCGGATGACTTCTTTTGAAACACCTTGTAGAAGGTCTTTCATTTCATTTCTAAAAAGATTCCATTCACGTTATAAAAGGTCTTGTACAAGGAGGACTGATTCCAGACCTTCCCTTTCGCTTCAAAATGGTTCGATAAACATGCAACTTCAATTCTTCTTCTAGGCCTAGCTCCAGGTGTCTCAATAGAAGGCAACTAGAACGTGTTGCTGTGTATATTTCTGGTATCGCAAAATCCCTACTCTGATCACCTTAAATTTCTTTCTGCGGCGGTCACCTCGCATAGTGACGGCGAAACTATCGAATATTTAGCCATGTAAAAACTACTCCAAATGCCGTTCGGAACCGGTGAAAAGCTGTAGGTCCCAATCAGTGAGTATAAAAACTAGAAAGCGCACAGCTCACTGGTTGTGAGAAGCTCTCCCCAATTAATTCATGGGATGTAATGGGAAACGATTTATTTATTTATTTTATGGAAGGCATTGCACTACAATGACACTCTGTGTTAAAAAAATAGCCAATTATTGGACTTTTTTATAAATTGCTCAAAATAGAACTTCTTTAGTTAAGAAACCACTACTGTCATGATTATATCTCAAGATGTTTACCTTTAAGTTCCATTTTAAAATTCTGCAATCGGTTACAAATTGCAAAAGATTCAGGCTGCTGAATAAGGAATTTTTAGTGCCTTTAAATAAGTGAACCGGAGTGTATACTTGTGCATTTTCTATGAAATTGTAACCAATTTTGCAAATTTCCTTTTTTGGGTTTCTCAGTCTAGGTAATATTTTCATTCACAAGATATTTCTTCTTGTTGCCATTTTTTTAAATTTAATACGTGGTAAAATTTTCATAACTTAAGTCGAAATTTAAGGGGGAAATTGAAACAACGCTTAATATCACTCAGCTCCTCCATATAAATTAAACTATAATTAACTTTAGGGGTTAAAGAAAACACACCTAAGAGTCGTCAGTATTAACTACAGCTAGAATTGCGCAATATGCAAATGTTTATAAGCCCAACATATTTAAGAAAAATAAAGTAATAGTGTGTAAAATAGTACAAATTATTGTAAACTAAACAAATTTTATATAAACCATTTAATATTAGAAACAAAAGTTATTCATTAAAGAGCACATACCTTATTTTTATGATCTTAGTTGTCTCTTCGTAATAAATCATTGCCATAGCCACCTTCATGGCCCCTAATGAAGTTGGATAATGTGGTGGAAATTGAACAAATTTTGGCCATTGAATGTGATGGTTTGGTTAAATAACCGCGAAGCAAAATAGTAAGCTAAAGGGTAAGATCAAGTATACTGGAGTTTTTTCACCTTAAATTAAATTTTGATGTAAAATTTAAAAATAGTAAAATTTAAATTTAAAATTTAATTTAAACATTTTAAGGTATGTCAATTACATTTCAAGTATTAAAGTACTTAAGTATTTAAGAGTTTGAATGCAAACTCATATTAAAGTAATTCTAAATCGCTTACCAACAATAATCATTTAAAACTGATCTCGAGGATGCGATTATACTAGACTTAAGCCCGAAATTATAGGAAATATTTAATATTTTAATAGACAAGAATTTTTTTTACTTCCGCTCATTTTAAAGTACTATTTTTGGTACAATTTAAGGACTGACTATCACATTACCCCTTTCCAACATTTAACACTCACAAACAATCGCCCACTTGTTTTGCTACACACATCTATTACGCTTTTCGCTTTAAAAAAAAAAAAATGGTTTCCCATTCCATCCCATGAAGGAATTGGGGAGAGCTTCTCACAACCAGTGAGCTGTGCGCTTTATAGTTTTTATACTCACTGATTGGGACCTATAGTTTTACACCGGTTCCGAACGCTAATTACTCAATAGTGTCGCCGTCACTAAGCGAGGTGACCGCCGTCGAAATAAATTTTAAGGTGGTCGGAGCAGGAATTAAACCCAGGATCTCCTGTACAAGAGGAGCGCACACTAACCATTGCACCACCGACGGCCACGCTTTGCTTTGTTGCCCACCACTTAATCGATTGTCTTTTTATGAACATCGAGAATGTCACCACGCACTGACGACGATCGTTGGCCATTTATTTTCTAACACCGGCATTTACAACAAAATTTTCATAAATTGTGCACTAGTTTTTCGCGTGTTTAGCATCTATTAGTCTCTTCATATTTTCCGATAAATTAAACAATAAACACTAGATTTATGAAAAATGTAAACCCTTTTATCACTTTTAACGCGATTTTATTACAATTGAATTTGCCAACATCTCTTTCACGTCCGAATTGACGATAATTTTAAGCGCGTACTGAGGTGTTAAATGTGTAATAGAAAGAGGTGAAAAAGTTTTGGTGCAATAACGGTAGAAAGTGGCATGTTTGTTATTGTTTAAATTCTAAGGTTGTAGTAAAGTTTGGTGAATACAAATTGGTAAATACTGCATTAAATAAGTAGGTGTTTTTTTTAATGTCGGTGGCGAAACTTTAATATGTAACCAATTCACTAATGACAGTTATTACTGGAATGTATGGGAAATTGTACCAATAAATGGCGTTGGAGATGTGTGTGCAACGCTTAATTCCTCCTTAATATAGATGGTTTTACGGTATTTGTCTGCGTCTGACGTGTATTGCAAAGAATGCACCAATTGTAGATTTTTTTATTAATGAAGAGTTTAAAGCAAATCCGATGCAAAAGTGGTAAAAGGTTTATAATATTATTAGTTTCATGCAATGGGTAAAAATCTTTAAAATGGAATAACTCTGGAAGAGTGACTGAAAATTCAAATTTTTCAAAATTGCTTGGAATTTATCAGTCGATTAAAGTGCATCACTACTTTTTTAAATTTTCATAGAAATTTTAAAATTTATAAAGAGTTCTTTACAAAGTGTATCCAACATTTACGAAAAAATGTAATACATTTTAACTTTTGAGCAAACTCATTGCCAAAACCGGTAGTTTATGCATACACAATAAAAGTTTGGACGTTTTGCTTTAAAAATTTTGACCAAGAAACTAAGAAAATCATGATTAAGTTTTAAGCAAAATTCAAAAAACGTCCGGATTCCCCGACTTTGTGCTAGCTATTTCGATATCTGAGTACCGATACTTTGAGTGGCAATACCTTTGTTTCGATATTTACAAGGTAGAGGAGACTAACGAATATAGTATCGATACTTTTCAATCGATGCCGAGATCCTAACTACGATATAAGCTATTGCTTTAAGAATCTTATGATTACTTCCATTCGGAAGCCTCAAATATGATTCTAATATTGTAGTATATGATTGAAATATTACTAAAGCATCGCCAATATTAGTTACATTGGCAAATGCTTAAAATTTTTGAACAAAAAATTACATGAGGTGTCAGGGGACACCCTGTTGGAACGAAGTTCCTTTCACTATATTTTATGTACTAGTTAGTTCCAATACACCTAAGGCGCCTGTTAAAAAATACTGTAATTTATATGGATCTAGTAAAATGATAAACTTTTGTTAAGAAATTTTTTATTTATTGAATGTATTTTTTTAAAAAAAAGTATAGTTTTAGGCCCCTTTTGTAAGAATATCTATTATATTTTCCCGAAAAGGTCCTTTCTTTGAAGAGAGGTACTTCTTTTATTAAAATAAAAAAAAAATGGTTTCCCGTTACATCCCGTGAAAGGATTAGGAAGTGCTTCTCACAAACCAGTAAGCTGTGCACGTTCTAGTTTTACACTCACTGATTCGGTCCTACAGTTTTACACCGGTTCCGAACGGTATTTTGAGAAGCTTTTTCATGGCTGAATACTCGATAGTGTCGCCGTCACTAAGCTAAGAAAAAGCCTAAGAGTATGATTTTTTTTTTACAAAAAATACTTTTTTAAGAACAGGTACTTTTTAAAGAAGTGGTACTCTTTTTAGGAAAAGGTTGTTTTTTAAGAAAATTTACTTATTTTCAGGAAGGCTACTTATCTCTAGAAAACAAAAGAAAAGGTGGTACTTTATTTTTAAGAAATGGTACTTTTAAGAAAAGGAATTTTTGTAAGAAAATGTATTTTTTGTAAGAGAAGGTATTTTTTTTGAAGAAAAGCTTTTTTTACGAAAGAACAGATACAATTTTAAGAGTAGGTACTTATCTCAAGAAAAGTTAGTTTGTTTTACAAAAAAGGTATTCTTTAAAGAAAATGTAGTTTTTTAAGAAAGGGGACATTGTTGTAAGATAATGTACTTTTTTAAGAGAAGATACTTATTTGAAAAATTACTTTTTTTAAGAAAATTTACTTTTTTAAACAAAGATACTTCTTTAAGATGTTATTTTTTTTTAACTTCTTTCACTTTGGCTTTTCTAAATTTACTTTTTATTCGGTTCAAACTACAATATGTAATAAACAGGCTCCACCTAGAAAATTTCCCATTAAACAAGAAATATGTTAGTCTGGACACAAACCAAAAGTACGAGTGTTAAAGTGCTGCCAAATATAATTCCATGCTGTGGGTTGTGTTTCATGGATTTGCCAGTCTTGCACTTTGGCTTTTCTAAGTTTACTTTTTATTGGGTACAAAACTACAATATGCAGTACACAGGCTCCCCCTAGAAGACTTCCCTTTAAACCAAACCAAACCAAAAGTACCCAATATAGTTCATAATAATGGGTTGTAATAAAGTAGTTAAAAAAAATTGTTTAAAAATTTTTCATTTAGCCCCCATCTCGCAACGTGCAATAAGGAACTTCGTTCCAAAAACAATATAGTATGCTAAATTGTTCCAATTATTATAAATTCAACAAATATAAATAAACAAGTTACAATATTATTAGTTAAACATCACATACCTTAGGTTGCTGATCTTATGTTGAATCTGCGTTAAAAAATTCTGCCGTAGCCACCCTGCATGGATAATGTGGTGAAAATTGAACACATTTGGGCCATTGAATGCGATAGTTTGGTAAGAAATAATTTAAAGAGTTAAATTTGCACGTAAAATAACCGTGAAAGTCTACAGAATAATAGTAAACTAAGGTGTAAAATAAAAATTAAGCATAAACAACATTTTAAGATTTATCCAATATATGTATTAAGATTTATAAAAACAATTAATAATTCAGAAAATTATAAAATATTTGCAAACAATTAGAATTGAAAACAGTGCACAGGAGAGCGTATACTCTAGATTCAAGCCAATTTTGCAATTTTTAATAGAAAAGATCTTTTTCTACTTCCGTTTGTTAATAAAGTACTACTTTTTGAACAATTTAAGGAATGGCTTGCAACCACTACTAATTAATCACCACTTAATACCATTCCAACATTTAACTCTCATAAACAATCGCCCACTTGTTTTTGCTACACACATTTGTTACGCTTTTCGTTTTAATGTCCACCACCTAATCGTTTGTCTCTTTTTGTACATCGCGAATTTCACCACGCACGGAGACGACGATCGTTGGCCATTTACTTTGTAACACCGGTAGTCACAACAAATTTTACACTTGTTTTTCGCGTATTTAAATAACAACTTCTGTTAATATTTTCACATATTCCGATTAATGAAATATTAAACACTAGATTTATGCAAAAATTTAAACACTTTTATCACTTTTAGCCCAATTTTATTACAATTAAACTTGCCACCACCAGTTGCACGTCCGAATTGATGAAATGTTTAAGCGCGTACTGAGGAGTTAATTGTGAAATAGAAGGAGGTGAAAAATTGTTGGTGCATTAGATGCAATAGAGGTGGAAATGTGTATGTTTGTTATTGTTTCGTTTCTATGGCTGTGGACGAAGTGTTGACTTTGGCTCTGTGGTACAATTTGGTAAATACTGCAATAAATGGGAGTTTGTTTAACGTCGGCGGCAAATTTTAAAATACAATTTAATAAAAAAATTTCAAATAATTTATGTATATGAAAATTTAGAAGGAATAGTATCATTAATATCGTTGAAGACGTGTGTAAAGTTGTTAACTCATTCATAACATAGGCGGCTTCGCGGCATTTACTTGTGTCAGGCATTAATTCTATACGAATGCATAAATTGAGGTTCTTTATAGAGCGGATTATACTTATAACAACCTCGTTTCATAATTGATGCGGTTGCATCCACTGAATTTTCAGGTATATTAGTTCTAGCAACTAAATTTTCTATAACATCAGGCATGACTTTTATTTATTAAGCCTTGTTATTGCAACTTTTTTGACGTAGGATACGTCTTACCTTACGGTATGAGGAGTCATGTCAGGTTTTTATTGTTGTAATATTTATTTCATTGAATTTGAGGAAACGGCTAGATGAATTTTTTTTTAATTTTTTTTGTAGGTAAATGAAGATGCTATCTTTCGTTTGATATACATTTCATATTGGTTGATATATTTTTAGTATTTTAATTTCTCAAATGAAAATTGTTTAAACACAAACACTCAAACATATGTGTGGTGTTTGGTTGAGTGTTTTTGGTTGCTCAACATTGCTTAGGAACATGTATCTAGTAAAAAGTGAAACGAACAGCAAGCTAATGTTGCTTGGCACCATGTATCTAGTAAAAAGTGAAACGAACAGTAAGCTAACGTAATAAAGCTTTTTTGCGAAAGCTTCAATAAAGCTGTTGTAACATTAATTCTGAATTGTAAAGCGTAAAGCTTTCACACAACGCTCGAATGCTAATGCGAAGACTCGATAAGGTAAACCTTTTTTAATATTAGGGCGGCCCTCTCAACATTCGCAGAACTTATTTCAATAAAAATATTAATTAAAATACATAAATTAAATTAAGTTTAAAAAAATTGAACATAATATTTTTTTTTTTAAACGGACTTGAATCAAATGCCGTTGGTAAATATAAAAATTACAGCAGACAGTTGTCCGAGGCCTTCGGCCACGACTGTCCCTGCAGGCTGTGTCAGAGACACGGCCATTAAGTTTAACGTAGAATACGCCATCCGATAAGACAGAAAACATATATAACAATAAATGATAAATAATATAAGCAAATGAATTTATTGTTATATATGTTTTCTGTCTTATCGGAAGGCCTCGGACAACTGCCTGCTGTAATTTTTTTATTGTATTATTAAAGCTCAAAGCCACTCTAAATCTCTATTAGTAGAGATATACTTTAGTTTAGGTCATCACCGGTTTTTTGGAATTATGCTATTCAAAATTTCATCCAACTACATGCAAACGAAAACTCATTATAATTATAATTGAGAATTTCCAACTATGTAAGGTTCGAAAAAAAAAAGAAAAATATATAACTTTAGTTGAAGCTACAGAATTTAGATTTATTTTGGTTGAAACCATTGAATTTGGTGTCAAGTCCGTCGCAACAACCGAAATTGGTTTTATTTCGCTTCCAATAATCATATTTATAAAAAATAAGGCTGCTGCAACCGAATTTCTAACGATTTCTGTGGGTAAAACCGATTTAATTTCCAATTCGGTTACCACAACCTAATTCTATACTTATATTTTACAATCCTGACGTTTAAAATTCTACAAACAATTGTCATATTGAAAAATATAAAAAACGTGGAGTTGTTGCACTTGCGTTTTTAACAAGATTTGTTTAGTGTTTAGTAGAAAAGGTTAGTAAAACAAAGTAAGTAAGTTAATTGGGTTGTGACAAACTCTAAAGCGGCTGAGGCAACCTCTACTTCGGTTGTGACAACGTATAATTTGGTTGAGACAACCTCTAATTTGGTTTAGATAGCTAGTGCTGGTGTGATAGCCTCTAAATTAGGTTTCGGCTAATTCGGATGTCTAAAACAGATTTTTCTGTGGGTGTAATTGGTAAGCAAGACTGGGGGTCATAGTAAATGACTTTTGTAGAAGCTCTGACGATGTGAATGAATCCGCAGAACCTCTCTGCAGGTATTGAGCCATATCCAGCAAGAGAATGCCTACTATGAAGTCCTACTAATTTTTCGGACCTATGCGGGTTTTTGAAGTTCTACGAGCAACCTTAATGGCTTTCAGAGTGTTCATGGTCCTTCGAACCGGGTCCCTCGTAAAAGCGAACTTGTTGGGTTCTCAAAGACGGAGACCTTGTGCGTTTATTGTGGCACAGTGGCGCCCGTAGAGCAAACGAGGTTGCAACAATCAAAATTTTTAATAAACCCGTCTTATAGGAAAGTTTTCAACGATTTCAAATATGCTACCCTTAATGATATGTGATTTTTAGTTTTGAAGATATAACCGTTCAAAGTTACCGATTTTCGGATTTCAAAAAATACACAATTTTTACGAAATTTGGTCCGATTTCAGGTGTAATATCACGAACAATAGGTAACGAATAGTCTTTTTTTTTTGTTTCTAATGATTGTTGTATTATTAACTGTATAATAATAAAAAAAAGTTAAGAAGCGAAAGTATAAAAAATAATCTTTATATGATATGTGCAAATATTAAGGCAAAATGGATAAAATCCAATCGAACCATTGGGAAATTCAAACCCAAATATGAGGGCTGGCTTAATGATGACACCATTCAGGATACATTGGCACATCAACCACCACATCAACCGGAGAAGCAAAAGGAAGGCCAAGAAAAGTATGGAGGAGTGTTCAATTTTCACAAGAAAAATAAAACTTGCCGATGCCCAACAATGACTTAACGACGAAGCATTTATCGGAAACGCTGTCTATTAAATATACAAAGGCTAATGAAAAAGTTAGGTCGCAGATTACAAAAGCTGTTGCTGATGCAAGCCCACTCCGGCTAAAAAGGTTTAAGGAAAGCATTCCCACGGCCCCAAATGCACACATTAAAAAGTATGGTTCCGAAGAAGCCCTGGCCTTGGTTATGGACTTACAACTATCCAAAGGCAAATATGAGATACTACGGTCATCTTTAATGCGACAAGGTGCTGATAGTTTACCCGGATACAAGCATATTTCTCAAGCCAACATAAATTCACAACCACTGTATGCGGAGTTTACGGAAGTCTCTGTGAATGCCAATCTCCAGGATCTTATGGGCAATACAGCACAACGTCTGTTGCAGAGTCTTCCTGAAACAGAGGTGGAAATTTTTCCTAAGAAACTGACATTGATCAGTAAATGGTGGTGTGATGGA
Source organism: Phaonia tiefii (assembly GCA_963931995.1). NCBI lineage: Eukaryota > Metazoa > Arthropoda > Insecta > Diptera > Muscidae > Phaonia > Phaonia tiefii. The sequence goes on along the minus strand of OZ008370.1, from coordinate 205,311,307 downwards.
TCATCCCTACAAAGCGATTATATCTTCCGATGGCGGTACAATATCAGACGGAAATATGAATGTTTATGGCAACTGTTGTTCCTTTTGCGGCTAATATCTGATGTTTCCCTACACTGAAAAAATCCACGACTATCATCAGTGGATTATTATCCTCCAATATTGTTTCAGTTTGCAAGGGAATCGGCAGAACTCATAAGGACCACGGTGAAGGACATTGAAGAACAAATAAGCAAGATTAAGCCCACAAAGCTGTAAATTGGAGAAGGAAAATATATTGAATGTAGATACGAGTTCCACCAGAGCATGGGTTGATGGAAAACTCGTAAACGAACTGACAGGAACAACCTCAACATTGTCATGCACGATTTCCAAAAAGAGTCAGAGTAACTTCTGTAATTTAAACGATTCTAAAAATGAGGAGAATTACGAATATGGAGTGTCACCATTGCACGCAAGGATAAGGCGTATGGAGTTCTTGCTAAAATTGGCGCATACCCTACCACAAGAGGAGGAAAACGTCGATGTAAATACATCAATTAGGGATAAGGAAAAGATCAGAAAGAAGCAAATACAGGATCCACTTATTTCTTCCCTGCGGCATCTGATGTCACAAATAGAGTTAGAAAATAATTATACTTTAGAAATGATTAGTCTTTTATATAGTCTTTAGATTAGTCTTCAGAATGTGAGGAATATTTTACAGAAAATTTAAAAAATAAATTTAAAAAAAAAAAATTTTTTAATTTGTTCGGTAATAATTGTAAAACATAAAACCTTGAAAAAGAACTAAAAAAATCTAAAATTGGTATAAATACTGCTTTTAGTTACCATAAAATTGATTTTTCTACAAATTTTAACTTTGATAACTCATAAGTAAGCACCTACAAGGCATAGCATCCTTTCCAAACACTCGTTTTATTCGCCGAATATGCCATCTGTGATTTGTTGTTTAAATTATTCGATTATCTTATTCAGTTCAAAAGATATGATTTATGCAACGAAAAAACTCAAATAGCGCCACTGTGCGTTCTCGAATGTAATGTAAGGTGGTCAGAACAGAGATCGAACCCACGTTCTTATGTACAAACGTTGCGCACAATAGATTATGATAATCGTTACTTTATTGTATATTTTTACGCTGCATATTATTCTACCCTGGCTGTTAAATTAATTGTCTGTTTGCATCTAAACCACATAACGCTATTGACTGGTCTAAAGCCTGTGCATTGTCCCTACGTTTTAGGGACGAGGCTCGCACTCTCAGCAGGGGCGGCTGTAAGTGGCACTGAGTCCATTCGAATTAAATAAAGAAAATTGTGAAACATTCAAACAAACTAAACTGATTCAGAAATTACTGTGTGCTTCCACTTCCTTGAAAATCGCTGCCTTTGTCTCCTTTCCACATTTTGTTAAAGAAGAAATCTCATTATGGTTTTTTTTTTGTATCGGTTGACTGCATTAAAAAAGAAATAAAATTATAGCCCAACGAAGTTACAACAATGTGAATGAAAATTATTTAACCAAATCACCATAACTTTTAATTCCTTCGAGGCTTCCACATTTTCTTTCTCTTTTGCATTTTATACTGATCCGTACTCGAACATCCATCCATATTCACTACGTATATTAATACTTCTTATGTTTATTTAATAATAAAACAAAACTGAGCGCATATTGAATGTTAACTTTCGAAACCAAAACTTACTGTCCGACTCTCACAACACAAAGGATAAACTTTTTACTTTCTGTTGGAAATAACACACACACACAAAAAGGGTAACTCTGGACCTTCTGATGACGTTGCTAGTGTTGTTTAGCATAAATATACATTTATAAGATCCGTATCCGCATACTGGACATTTATTAAACTTTACGCAAGTTATATGCAACTTGTTTTTCCAGCGCGTAGTTATTTTCACTTCTTTTAGTTATACTTGTTCAGAATTTTATTACATGTACATATGTATGTGTAACAAAGAAAAATTAGTTTTGTTTTAAGTTTTTTCCCTTCTCTTTCGATCTGAAACGCTGTTACGGTGGAGTGTTACAACATCATATGCTTTAGTACAACACTACAACAAAGTTCAAAGAATATTACAAAGCGTTATTTCTTCTCAGAGTAGAAAACTGTGGGCCGAGAAGTGAATAAAGGTACAAAATTTTCAAAGGTGTCAAAACTTGAATGAATGGGAAATAGTTACGTCAAAAAATTAATTAATATCCACAAAAATATTTTGTTTTTAAATATCAATTAATTATTGAAAAAAAAAATATATTTTTGAAAGGAATTGTTGTTTATTTGTGGTTATAATATCGGATGGTTATAAATCTGATCCAGTGCCAATATCCAACTGGCAGATGTCCTCATGAATTATAAGGCTGACATTACTGCTATCCAGTAGATGCGATGGGCATGGCTGTACACGGAAGAAGATGTGAGACATAATTTCACGGTTCAACCCCCGTGTGTTCAACACCCGCGAATTACTTTCACAAATCGCCAAATTATGTACATGCTCCGACGGAAAGAAAGACGATGACACCAACGACATGTTCTATGAGCGCCTAGAGGAAACATACGACCGCTGCCCTGGGCATGATAGTAACATTGTTCTATGTGATTTTAATGCTAAAGTCAGCAGAGAAAATGTCTTTGAACCTACCATTGGCAAATTCAGTTTACACGCCATCACTTCCGATAACAGAATGATACTGTCAGATTTTGGCGCGGCGAAAAACATGGTTGTCAGTAGTACAAGGCTACTTGGATATCCCCTGATCAACAGACGAAGAACCTGATTGATCACCTGGTAACACTGTGTCACACCAATTTTGGGGGTAGTTGATTCCTGCGCCAAATGATAACACTAGGTTCCTGCGCCAAATGATAACACTAGGTGAGCATAGCCATTTAAACGTTGAAATTGAGCATTTAAATATTCTACGAAACTAATCCCTGTCAAATTTCAGAGAAGACAAGTTACCACAACAAATCGCCCGATTCAATATTAATATTTGATTTTTAAATTTATTTCGTACAGTTTCGGATAAGAAAATTCAAACTTCCCACGCCTATAAAAAAAATATAGCTACACACCGGTCTAAATTTTTGGGGTTTGACTACACTCACCTAGTGTCATCATTTGGCACAGGAATCGTCCATCCCCAAAGCAACAATGTAGTGTAATGCACCTACGTGTGATTCGAGGAGTTAATATCGATTGGAATCACTACCTGTTTGCTGCAGAGGTTCACACAAGGTTAAGCAGAGCGAAAGTCGTACGAAACCAGAGATATATGAAGCTGGACATCGGAAAGCTGCAATTACCAGAGATAACCACGACCTGTGCAGCAAAACTCACCCATACACTAGCACAAATCGCAGCCCCGTTTCATGATCTTGAAGTGCAGTGGAAGTACATTTTCCACACTATGGAAACTGCTGCAGGGATCATATTGGTTTACGAAAAACCCTTAAACACAAACCTTGGTACGATAAAGAGTGTCGCAATGCAAGTGATGAAAAAAACGCTTGATCCTCCATTATACCCAGTGCCGCCTCGATCTCAGCTTCTGATGCGGGTTCCGGTGGAATATCACTTCTCGGGTTTCGACATAAGGATACTAGCGTAGGGGTACGATCTTCATCATTCGGAAGGTAGATTCACATCAACGCGCCACTTGCTGATGTGGTGGTGATATTTCCGTGCCATCAGTAGCGTTTAACGAAGCAGTGCTCCTGATGTCGTTGCTGCTCAGATTTTTTATAGAAGGGTACACAATACGGAGGTTACCTGCATTTGCAGCATTTTCGGCTTCCTCCGCAATATTGTTCAAATAATTATCGTAATCTGAACGGACCATGTAACCCACTCTACGCACAGTGGGCCAAACTGACCTGCTAGCGGAATTTAATTAATAGCTCGAGTAAATGAATAGATATTTTAATGAAACTTTAAACTTAAGGTTTTTAATTCATTCACCAAATAATCTTCAAATTTCCTCAACCTTAGTCAACTATACCTTATAGGTCCCATACAACTCATGTACAACCACAATATAAATTTTTGAATTTTTAAAAATTTTAAGTTTTTATTTTTATTATAACACGCCACAAAAATATGTTTATGTACTTACATGTCGACAATTAATCGGAATCCGAAGAATCAGAATCATTTATTACATTTTGGAAATTGATGAGCAACCCAGCAGCGACTTTATCCAAATTAATATCTTTTCCCGAAATTGTTGATGTTTTTGACAAAGACGTTATTAGCGGATCAGAAGATACAAGTAGCGCGTTCATGACATCTTCCATTGTATTGCATCTCTTGTCCTCTTGTGAATGATTCTGCCGTATATCCCGGCAATCTTTATTCCTTGCTTCAAGGGCTTCTTCGGACATCATGCCAATAGGAATAGCTACATGCTTTATGATGTCTGCACCGTGGATTAAAGCTTTGTGGACAGATGACGGCATGTAAAACCATGGATATAAATTGACAAACATTACAGCTGTTTCCATGGCATAAGAGCTGAATGCATCCGTATTGACTTCATATCCACAAGCCAACGCACGTAAAATTACAGGCGCCACGAAATTAGGCCCCACGAAAACACACCCCAAAGTGAATATGAAATTAGGCCCCATTTTTGGGGTTTAAGTGCATTACGAAAATATACCCCAGGAAATTACACCTCAAACATAAAACGAAAATATACCCCAAAAATTGTATTGGGGCCTAATTGCATTATCGGTTTTTGAAGGTGTGAAAATACACCCCAAAAAAGGAAAATATGCCCCAATACATCATCTTGTTGTTCTCTATGCAAAGTTGGGGCCTATTTTCATGCATGGGTTTTGGGGTATAATTTCCGTTTATATATTACAATAAGTATGTAAAAATAAAACACGCAAATAGGCCCCAAAACGTGTAGTAACGCAACAAGCTATTCGCTGAAGACACCATATGTGCAACCTTTAGAAGTGTGCCTCAAGGTTGTTTCAAACAACACTTGATAATATACATCCAACAATTCGATGAGGTAAAACTGAATAATGTTGCTTTTGTTAATATACTTTAAATATTTTTCCTCTTTAAGATATTCCCCGTTTTTTTCATCCTAATGAATAAAAAAACCTATGCGGCATATGCTCATTTACTGAATTATATAAATGACAACATATTTCAAATGGAGCCGAATACGTTCATTACTGATTATGAGCAACCAATGAGAACTGCTGTCCAAAAACAGTTCCCCCAAATTAAACTGGTTGGTTGCTGGTAAGTAAACTGTAGACGTTCTTTAACGTTAGAAATATGTAGACGTAAAGTAAAGATAATAAGTTATAACAGGAATCTAACACTCATATGCAGATACATATATAAATATGGGGTAAAACTTAAAAATTAAGTTTCAAAAAATCGCGCGATTTTTTGAAACTTAATTTTTAAGTTTTACCCCATATTTATATATGTATCTGCATATGAGTGTTAGATTCCTGTTATAACTTATTATCTTTACGCGTACATGTTTCTAATGTGAAAGATCGTTGGTTTTTTCCATTTAGGTTTCATTACTGCCAAGCTCTAAGGCGATATGTAGCAAAGAATCGTATTTTATTGCAGTACATACGAACTACAAAATCAGCAATGAAGGAGTATAAGAAATTAATGGCACTACCTTTGCTCCCTCCATCCTTAATATGCGCGGCTTTTCAGGATGTAAAGTCAAGATTGTTATTAATGGATGGGGAAAATTCCAAATAGGAAATTATGTCCCAAGATGTGAAAATACGCCCCAAAAATTGTATGAAAATAAGCCCCAAAAATTAAATGGGGCTTATTTTCGCACTGAAATTTGGGGTCTAATTTCAAAATGAAAATAAGCCCCAGTAAAAATATGAAATTAGGCCTCAAAAAACCATAAAATTTATTGTTGTTGTTTTCTATATATTTTTTTGGGGCCTAATTTCATATCCACTTTGGGCTGTATTTTCGTGGGGCATAATTTCGTGGCGCCAAAATTACACTGTACTTGTAAATGAGTGCCTCGCTAACTCCTGGGATGCGAGCTACCAGATCTGGTTGGCTGAAAAATCGTCTGGCAGTATTACCATTGTTATTATTGCCACTACCAACCATTGGTATATCCACCAATAAGCCCATTTGTTTTCTAAGCTCCAATTGTATTTTAGATTTTCTAGCCTTCTCCTCCGGCTTATCTGCACCGCGAACTTACCATTTTTTAATTGAAAGTCTGTACGATATATGTAAGACACATTAAAAAATCGAAGACTAGATAAGCCATATTGAAATAGATCTGTATTAATTGGGTAACATTTTACCAAATTCAAATCGTTCATATTTTTCGGTACTGCTCTACAAATTCCACATGTCTGCGTAGAGGCATCTGCAAGGACGCTAAATGTTTTACCATCCAGCATGGTCATATGAAATTCATGGAAAATAGTAAATGAGTTGGTAGTTGTTGGCTTAATTGACAATATTTGGTTTTTTTACACTATCAGTCTCTAATCGAATTAATTCGATTGATTCTTTATGGCAAATAAGTTTTATGAGCCGACAATATGGAGTTGATGAAGGTCGTGTGTTCTTCCACAAAACTGTCGATCCAAACTGAACCGGTAAAGGTACAAGGCAGACTGTAAATAGGTACTGATCGACCATATTAGTTTCACCATCTTGAAACTTTTGGAGATAGGTTGCGTGACCACTGCTTCCATAGTAGCCCCATTTATGTAATTCAGTTAATCTTATGTAATTATTGTTCACTGAAACATGGTGTTCAAAAACCTGAGAGTGCGCCTTTATGATTCGTCTTACAGTGTGGTCTACTAAACTCTGTAGTCTTATTTCAGCTGAATACTCTGTGACTTTAATCCGTCTGGGTAGCACATAACCTTCGCTGAATGCAGCTTATGGTAACTAGGATATATATCTGTGTTTCGTGTCTTAGCACTACTTCGTGTTACCTTGTACGTATGTTTTGTGTGGTCTACATTTATATACAGTGCAACCTCTTCTTCAGGTGAATAAGGAACTGGAAATTGCACTTGTGTGTCCAATGACTTTTCAATTTTTTTCCGGCAGTCTCATCTGCATTTAACATAGAAACAATTTTTGATGCTGTTCGCATTCCAGTTTTATACAAACTTAAGTTTGTTGCCACCATCAACTCGTCATATGTTGTTTCTTGAACAAGACTAGATACTTTGCTTACCTGGGTCTTAGGATGCAGATCACCAAAGTCCTTCTCAGGTCGACCCAAGTGCGATTTAGTAGTTCGCTTGTGTAGACAGAGTGGAATATCAAGTCATTTCTTGTTTTTCTTCTCAAAAAAAACTCTTAGGGTAGTATTCTAAAAGTCCCGAAAGTGAACGTAAACGCAAAAGACAACGCGAACGCCAAAGTCAAAAAATGGTAGTTTATATATCACTTCGCGCTTGCGCATGGTAGAATGAGAAGGTAAACTCGGTAGACAGCTGATTTCAATTTTTTCTCGTTGTTTAGTTTTGTTTCTGTTTACATTTAGTTGTTGGTATACGTATGAGTTGACTTTGACATGAGGAGAGCCTAAACAAAAACAAAATGCCTCTTGTTGTTGCCCACAATTGTTGTTGTATCTACTGCGACTACTTGGTATTTTTACTATGCGCTTGCGTTTGTTTACGAATGCTGTCACTGGCATATGCGGTGTATAGAGTTGCCAAACTAAAGTAAACAATTATAGATCAGAAAAAGTTATCTTAAGTGAAATGCTCAGAATGAAAAAGATTAAAAAATGTAGCTTTATTTCAGTAGATCAACAGATTTTAAGATTGCTATTATTTATAATACTGCAAATAATCACAATATTCACATAAAATGTGTAAAAAACCTATACTATTTTGGGGTTCAATGTCCAATAAATTTCCCCATCTATATTAAATTAGTTGCCTTTTCAAAAACACGTGCCATTTGGCGGTATGTGTTGATTGTAATGTATTGGTACTTTTGTTTATTATTGTCAATATCACAACTGATGTCTATAATGTTTAAATAATTATAATAGTTTTGAAACGTATTATTTATTTGAACATTCCATTTCAAATTTTATTATTGTAAATAAGAATTTCAGTGCGTAAACGAAATAATTTTGAATTATTTAAAAAAAAGTTTGAGCTTTATCCGTCGAATGAATTTCAGCCAAAATTGACAACTACTTATAAGCAATGAAATGCAAAATACTTCCATCTGCCTATTCTCGATGGAAATTTTTCTTTAAATTTGTAATTTCTTCAACTAACGCGAAGAATTGTGGCGTGTTCAATTTGACAGCTGAAGTGATCAAAAACGTTGCGCTGCGTGTTATAAACTACCCATTAAATACGTAACTCAACGAAGGTAGTCACCGAACAGCTGTAACGTTTTATAAACTACCAAAACGACAAAAGTAACGCGAAGTGACTGATTCACGACTTATAGAATATCACCCTTATTTCTTTGGCATGCCTTCCATTTCTCTGTAAGCCTGCTTACGAAACTTGCCAATTTTTGTTCGATTTCTTACAATTCCTCTTTAAATATTTTTGTGTTCTTAACAATTGTACCAAACACATACTCCTTCAGTACCAACAACTTATTTGCGGCGACATTTTCCTTGTGCCACATGGAATACAGTAAGTGCTTGGAGACTGGCATTTCACCTAAAAAGTGCAAAAGGCTCAACATTAGCAGAAAGTTGCAGTTCATTTTGGACATTATTATACCACGAGGACTCACACTTTACATAACGGCTGAACTTCACTTGAACAAGCTTGAACGACGTTAGTTATAGCCCAAGAATGTCAGTAGGAAGCTAAAAAGATATCTTTCCAGAACAACCTACTTCTATTACATTTTATTAGCTACATACATATACAAAGACGGGTCACAAACATTTATTTTTTTGTTAATACATACCTTTGGGAATATAATAGGCCAATGTGCGATTACAAAGAGTTTCAAACGCTTGTCTTACGTGACAATTAAACGAAGTCAAGAAAAACAGCACTTTTTGAAACCCACGAGCAAAAACATATGTTACGTTTGACAGCTCACAGCTGTTTATATTTGTATGTGGCAACTCTGGTTAACGGCCTTCGAGGTCATTTGAAGTATTTAAATGTCAAGGAAACCAAGAAATTACTCCAATCTTAAACTTTAAAATTTTACTTAAATGCCGCTAGCGGAGCTGTTTGGGCCACTGTGAGCTACGTGCTGATTCCCGATACTTAATTACTTACGTATCCGGTATCGAACAAACCCGAGGGGTCAGGGACCTTACAAAACGAAGATAACAAATACAGCTGTATTTTAGCAATATCCTCTCAGTAGGGTGATTCGTAAATATTCCTGTATATGCGTGTAAATTGCAGATGAAGTCAATGATTCTTATTTTCGTTGATGTAGTGCGTTTTAGTTCCACGTATTCAGTCGTCAATGGTTCATCGAACGGAGAATATTTTAAAAGCGCTTGATCAGTGAAAAAAGACTAAACGATGGCTCGGACGGTTAAATGGTTTGTGATGTTGCTTTGGCTTGTATCATAGAGAAATACTTAAGAGTTGCCATTACTCTCTTCGCTGCCTCTTCATGACGACGAGGTAGTAGGCCATTTCATAGAGTTTTATTTGCTGCGGTATTTTACCAATTGTACACTTTCGTTGGACATACAACGGACAGAAATCGAAGGGAATTCGTAGTTTCGTTCAATACAAACAATATAAAACATAATTTAGCTGTCATTAGCATCAATAAACACTATTTAAAATTAGTTCCTGTCTTCTTTGCTCTCTCATTCTCTATCATCGGCCTAGTACCTTTTCGATCAGCTGTGCCATAGAATCCCTCAAAGTGATAGTGATAACTAACTAATACATATTTGAAATCTTCTGGAAAAAACATGACAGCCAACATGGAAATAACGAAGTAGAAGTAAAAGAATTGCAGGTTATCATTTCACGAATAGCAAAACAAATAATTCATTCAATGCAAGTTAATGTGAAATTGGCCGTTTTAAATCTACTAATTTTTTGTATTAATTATTTATAAATCTGGATTTATATTGTTAAAATTTATTATAATAAATAATACATATATTTTAATATCAAAGAATAATTCGTTTCTAAATATTATTATATTTGGGAGGAATTACGCATATGTTTCCACGTAAGTATATGTCGGTTTGGCGGAAACAAGCTAATGCTTCCACGTAAGTATATGGATGTTTGGGATGAAGAACGCATATGTTTCCACGTAAAAGCATACATGTTTGTCAGTCAACATGATACTGTTTGCATTTAAATACAAGTAAGTTTGGGACTTGCAAACATGTGAATGTTTGAAGTGTGTTCCAAACATATACATGGTTCCTGCAGAATATGTTTGGGAGTATATGTTATAGAGGCCGTTATTTGTCATCGTGTTTGTACGCGCCCCAAAACCATTAACGAATCTTAATAAAAAATTATTGTTTTCAAATAAATAAAAAAACACAATATTTTATATGAATTAGAAAAAGCTTCCTACTGTGGTAATATTAAGTTTCTTACTGTGGTAATGTTCATCAGGAGCCCTGTATTTGTAGCATTTCAAATTCTCCACAGACTGCTTAGTCTACCACATTCTGACCCACTGTGAAACTCTTCCAAGCTGTTTGGTTTTTATCAAACAAAAACAATAAGTAATAAATAAGTAATTAATTAATTAATGTGCAGAAAAGGCAAATGAAACAGCGTTTCCTTTATGAACCGATAAAAGAAAATGGTGCGAAAAGTTGAAAGATGTAAAAGAAGAAAACAAATTAAAAGGATTAACGCCAAAGTGCGTTTATGTGATTAAAGACTAAAGTTGGGAAACAATTTTTCATTAGATTTAGCTCTTCTGGAAAAGTCGTCTGTAATATTCCATCGACTTTCTGATATTTACCCACTTCGTCTTTCTTTTATTAAGCAAATCAAAGGGGGAAAATCAATAATAACACAAATATTTAGTTTATCTCATTCGTCCTTTGATTTCACTACAACAAAATGTTGACAGAATTTAAACTTTTACATTTTTATTTAGAATGTACTTGTGGATTTTTACATTTCTATCCTTTGGTTATCAACTATGAACTTTCGAAAGATTCCAGTAGAATGTACGGGGACAATTGTCAATGATATCCCCTAAGCAAAAGGATAAATGAAAATAACTGAAAATCTCTTTCATTGCCATTGCTTTATGTCACACAAGAAAATGTAGCACAAAGAGCAGCTCCCGGATTGGATATGGTTAACAAGGGTAATATTTAAGCGGGCTCAACAGTGTTACGGGGGAGGTACAGACAGATTGCAGAACAGAATCATTTATTATTGGAAGTGGTTTTATTGGTTTCCAAAATATTCTCCGTGAAGATCAATACACTTTTGCAGCCGCTCAAACCAATTTTCGAAGCACCTGTTCCACTCCGATTGAGACACCTCCAAAACATGATTTTTGACCGCTTCAACAGCTACTTCGGGCATCGAACAACGTTGACTACCCAGTAAAAAGAAGACATTGGGTGCCAAATCAGGGCTGTATGACCCATCAATTCGATACGTTGAGTCTCAAATAGCACATTGTTGCAGCTGATGTGTAAGAGCTCGTGCTGATCTGATGCTAAATTATCCGGCTTTTCCTGTTTGTTTCCTTATTTTTTCGAACACTGTTGGCAAACAGATGGTGGTATACCACTCAGAATTGACCGCCCTACGCTCCACTAAAGGCACTGTGGCCACATGACCGGTTATACCGAAAAAATCGCGATCATTTGCTTCGATGTGTTTCTTTCACGAACAACTTTTGTTGGATTTAGCTCATCTTGAAAGACCTCTACGGTCGATTGATGTTTTGTTTCGGGTTCATATTCATAGATCTATGATTCGTCACTTGTGACGATGTTATACACTGCCTCAGAGTTACCGCAGTTGTATTTTTTCAACATTTCTTTGCTCCAATCGGCACGAACCTTTTTTTGAGCATTCGTCAAGTTATGTGGGATTCAGCGAAAACAAATCTTTTTTTCACGGCCAAATGAACACGCAATATCTCATTCATGCTTGTCATACTAATGCCCCAGGATGCCTCATTCTCACGGTATATCACATGTCGGTCTTGCTTTATCAGTTCATGTACAGCATCGAGGGTTTCCGGCAAAACGACCGAAGTTGGATGAACTTCACGAAATTCATCCTGGAGCGAGCGGCGTTCGAGACTGAACTCTTGGTGCCAGCGATTTACAGTGATTTTTGCTGGTTCTTTATCACCAAAAGTCGAAACAAGTTGATTCAGACACTCTTGATTATGATAATCCATGCCGAAAATCGTAAAATATCATCGCACGAAAATTTTCACGGACTAATTCCATTTTTTGACAGAGATGAAATTTTCAACACACTGTAAAATACAACAAATAGTGCTCGTAATTGAAAACGTTCTAGGTTTGTTTATGCTAAAATAAATTTCCAACTTTCCAATGGAAGTTCCAGTTTGCAGCTGGCAGCACTAGTATTGTCAGGACCCGAAATATAAATGGCAACCCTTTACTCACTTAAAAAATTGGTTTATATAATTTTCAAAACAAATAAGAAATCGGAGAGGAATTGTAGTCAAATCAATCCATCATTCCGATAATGTTTGAGATATAAATCTCCAGTAATAGTCAAGCATCTTCAATTACCTCCAACCCAGGTAACCTGGTACTAACTTACTTAATTGGGCATTGACAATCCATTAGGATTAGGGACATTTGATAACTGAGGTCACATATTTCTCCAACCTGCTCTATCTTCGGTTTTTTTACCTCCAGTTTGTAACACCTTATACATAGTTGAAGTGTACACCTTCTACATAGTTTCAGTGTAGTTTTGGTCGGCCTATTTTTCGGTTTCCTTTGAGTATATCTTCGAATACCATTCGCTGTGGTTGGTCCTTATTCATTCAACTGGTATAACACTGTGTGTCATTTTTTAAATCATGGACCATATACGGACTCCACTACGTGATAAAAGATCAAAAAAAGACCCGTGTTTCCAAGTTTTGCCCACAGTCATGCACTTTTTTTATGGGACCCCATAGATTTGGGGCATCGGTGTCATTTTTGCAAAAAAGTAAAATCAAAAAAACTTCATCTTCAAGGTTAAAATCGCAAAAAAATTTAAAAAATTCAATTTTTTAACTTTTCTCTCCTGTTCAGGTCCATAGATAGCAAACCATTCAAAATTCAAGGAAACAATCAACTACAAGAATGTACCTAACATCTCAGTAAACAACTTTCTAGAACATATGAACTTCCTAGGAATGAGTCTTATATAGTGTGCTGCGTCCCATGTTGCGTGTGCTGAGCTTACCGCTTTGCGTGTGCTGCCGCGTTCGGTGAGTTAGCACAGTATCTCAATGTTGAAGTAACCTTGACGTTGAAGGTGAAGTTTTTTTGATTTTATATGTTCACAATTTTTGTTCTTTATGACAAGAGCTACAACTTTCCCTCAGAAAGTAAATCAAAATTCCAAACGGTTTGCAAGATATGAGCCTGACAAAATTACCACTTTTTTGCAAAAATGACACCGAGGCCCCAAATCTTTGGGGGCCCATAAAAAAGTGCATGACTTTGGGCTAAACTGGAAGACACTGGTCTTTTTTTTTTTTTGTCTTTTTATCACGTAGTGGTGTCCGTATATGGTTATATATTTTCGTGTTGCACTGGGTAACATAACCAGCGTAGTAGCCCTATTTCGATTGGATTAGCTACATCAATTTCGGGTTGCAGTTGATAGAGTTCGTGGGTGATACGATTTTGATAATAACTGCATTCTATTATAAAATAAATAAATAAATGGTTTCCCATTACATCCCATGAAGGGACTGGGGAGAACTTCTCACAATCACTGAGCTGTGCGCTTTCCAGTTTTCACTCACTGATTGGGACCTACAGTTTTACACCGATTCCGAACGGTAATTTGAGAGCTTTTTCATGGCTATACACTCGATAGTGTCGCCGTCACTATGCGAGGTGACCGCCGCCGAAAGAAATTTTATTTTTTTTGAAGGTGGTCAGAGCCGGGTTCGAACCCAGGATCTCATGTACAAGAGCCGCGCACACTAACCATTGCACCACCGACGGTCGGCATTCTATTATAGATCCATATACTTTATGGAACATTTTTCTTCCAATGACTCCCAATGTTGTTCTGTCTGTTGGCGTTATGACCTAGGATTATGTGCCATAAAGATTAAAGCAATGAGGACTTTATCTATGAGGTACTTGGTTAGCCCGAAATAATACCTATGGGGAAACACAATTCTCTTTTAGATGTCAAACCAGGTATTATTAGCCACTCCCCGTGACCGATAACCAGGCACGTAAGCAAGTTGGCCCGGGGACCCTGCGGCAAGAGGTGGTGCAAATTTGATTGCTGCAGCGTCGATTTGTACATTATGTTAGACTGGGCGGCGGCAGTACTCTTAATTTGGGAATAAAAGCTGACGCTTAGCCCAATGTTTCAGCACAAAAATTACCATGTCCGACTAGAAAAAGGCAGCTGGTGAAGGTCCTGGGTTTGAATCCCACCAAAGCAAATTTTTTTTTAATTTTTCATTTCTGATTTTTTCGGCCTTTTTATGGACCATCTATATCTCTATAAATAGAGATATAAAATAAGAGCTTCTCACAAACTGTGAGCTGTGCGCGTTCGAGTTTTACACTCACTGATTGGGACCTACAGTTTTACACCGATTCCGAACGGTATTTTGAGAAACTTTTTCATGACTAAATACTCGATAGTGTCGCCATCACTAAGCGAGGTGACCGTCGTCGAAAGAAATTTAAGGTGGTCAGAGTATGGATCGAACCCACGTCCTCTTGCACAAGAGCCGCGCACACTACCATTGCACCACCGACGGCCACATAATAATAAATAGAGATATAGTCTTTTAAAAAAGAAGATGTTGTGCATATGCATCCTCATGATTCCTGGCAAACCGTATAGCTATTTCAGATCTAGCCACAGATCTTCATCAGCGCATGTTTGGAATGCTGCTTTTGAAAATTTAACAAACTAAATGCAAACGAAAACTCATCTGAATTGAAAATTTTCCGCTATGCAAGTGTTCGGAAAATATCGCAAGCAAAATACACAAGAAAACATTTGCAAACAACTTCTTTCCATCTCTCGAGAAACATCGGTCCCCATTAGAAATGATTTTTGTTGTTTTTAATTTTTGTTGCGTTTTATTTTTTGTTGTTTTTTTTTGCGCTGTGCATTGTCGCAAGTACAATGAAATGATTTCTAGAGCGACATCTACATTTAGTTACCTTATTTTGTATATCATACAAATTACGTAGTGTGTGTGCAAAGGAAATAAAAATTATTACGTTTCTTTAACAATTTTTCCGCGACCTGGGATTCGAACTCAAGCCACAGTAACACCACTAGTGTCAACAAATTATTTTCTTCTGACAAACACCATACTATCTGTACCATAGCTTGCGGTACATAAATCCCCGGGCCGAATGGAATCCCTTCTCTTGTTTTGAAAAATGCATCCTTCGATGCTTGCTCGTCCATTTTGCAAGACTTTCAGCGTCTCATATGTTATCTCATCTTCCCTTTTCGTTGCTAGGTGAAGCAAATAATCCCGAAACCGGCCGACCAATTTGCTCCATGCGGTCTAAGGTAATGGTGGCATTATTAACTACCATCTTTGTATTATCTTAATTCAACGGCCTACTTCGTGACCGACAATATAGCTTTCGCATAATACGTTCTACATGTGATCTGAAGGCGTTTGGGAGAGTGCAATCTGTCCGCAGATAGACTGGTTGAGAGTATGGTAGTGACTTTATTAATAACACTGTTGTAGTTTTTGGCTTGATATTTCTGTATCAACGTTCTAGTAGATTGTATCGGCTAGACGCAAGTCTACTGAGTTGATCGGTGTCTGTATCAAGTCAAATTTCAAGTCAAAAATCGATTTCTCATATTTTCCTTCACTTTTTTTTGAAAAAAGTCAGAGATTCATTCACTTTTTTCAGCATAACTTCAAGTGACTCCACATTTTTCACTCAGAATTGTTGGACGTGAAATTGTAGACATGATAAAGCAGAACAACTTTTGTGAACATATTAATACAATTTGAAATTGTCTAGTCACCCTAAATAGCACATAACGAACACTTTGTATGTTAAAAATTGGCATATGTATGTATATGCTTACAGGGAACGCATTAGTTAGAAATAAATTCAGGCACGGTGGTGCAATGGTTAGTGTGCGCGGCTCTTGTACATGAGATCCTGGGTTCGAACACTGCTCTGACCACCTTCAAAAAAAAAAATTTCTTTCGGCGGCGGTCACCTCACATAGTGACGGCGACACTATCGAGTATATAGCCATGAAAAAGCTTCTCAAAATACTGTTCGGAATCGGTGTAAAACTGTAGGTCCAAATCAGTGAGTGAAAACTGGAAAGCGCACAGCTCAGTGATTGTGAGAAATTCTCCCCGGTCCCTTCATGGGAAACCATTTATTTTTTTAAATTCAGGCACTGGAAATTCCATGATAATGTCTATATTTTGATCAAAAATCGTAATTGTCAAACATCAGAATTATTTGTCGATGTTATTGATATATTAAAAATCGGTTGCTACTACCGAACTTTAGTTGTATTAACCAATTTGAGTATTTCTAGAACCTCATTCATTTGAAATGGCAGATACAACTCATAAAAAGTACAAGACTAGAATTCGTGTTCAAATATTAGTTACTGTAATCATAATTTAGTTTCTGGTACAAAAACACTTGTTACAAAGTTATGTATCCGATTTTTCACAAGAGGCTGTGTTGTTAAAGAGAAACTACGTATACTGGTATGTTACACGAGGACTTCACAGAAAAACTAATATTTTAAACAGAAAGTAATAAACAAAGTTGTGAAAAAACAATAAAGTGTCTAGATATCAGCCAGTAAAGAATACATATGATCATAAATTGAGGTAAAGTGAGACTTTTAAACACAATCGTGGATTCTGACGCCACTACTGACGCATTCACAAACACAAGCAACCAATTGTGGGCACTTGGCTGGAGGAAGTCCAATCGGAAAAATAATAATTTTTTACTGGTTCCTAACGGTTTCTCACACAGTGGTCCAATTCGCATTAAATATTCTTTTTTTTTCAAAATCGCCTAAATAAGAAAATCGGTAAAATAAAATAATGCCTATAACTCGGAAACGGCGCGTCCAATCGCAATAATAATCAATTTTTAACCTCCATAGGAGGCTGTAGGTTTTAATAAGTCATCACTTTTTAATAAATTGCTAAAGCTAAATTTTTTCGAATAAAAAATCGCTAAACCGCCATTATGTACATATATATCGGGTTTTTCAATAAGAGCGCTACAAAAGTTTTTTTAAATAAAACAAAACCGGTTTTAGATACCAATGAAATTCTTTATTCCTGTGAAAGTACGTTCGATGCCATTATGTATGGAACTCGATTTCTTTTGCATGGCCACCACGGGCACGCTTGCAGAAGTCCAGACGCTGAACCCAATTTCCGACGGTTTTCAAGCATAAATCGGCCGATACTGCTGCAATTTCAAGTTCGATATTCGTACGAAGTTCATCAATCGTCGCTGGCTTGCTGGCATAGACCCCACAGGAAATAATCTAACGGCGTCAAATCGCACGACCGAGGCGGCCAAACGACTGGGCCATTTCGTGAGATAATACGTTCACCAAACTTGGTTTCCAATAAATTGATTGTGGCATTCGCTGTGTGGCTTGTGGCGCCGTCCTGTTGGAACCACATGTCCTCCAAGTCCATATTATCCAATTGGGGCCAAACATATTTGGTTATCGTTGAACGGTATTCATTCAATGATAACCGAATGTAATGTGCCGGTCTTGATCATCACGGAAGAAGTACGGCCCAATGATGCCGCCGGCCCATAAACCGCACCAAATCGTAATTTTTTCGGGATGCAATGATGACTCATGGATTACGTGTGGATTGCTGTCTGACCAATAACTCATATTTGCTTATTGACGAAGCAATACAGCCAGCAATGAAATTCAGAAATTGGACGTAGCGCTCTTACAGTTGAGGCCACTGACTCCAAATTTCGGTAGTAAATTTTAATAATTTCGACCCGTTGTTGGCTCGTATATCTTTCCGTGATGAAATGGCAAACCTTACTGAAGAGAAATGTCAAAAGAGCGGGAAAAAATATGGCGTCGTTTGCTGTCCCTATCGATTTACTTTTGTAGCGTCTCTGTTGAAAAATCCTTTATTTCGCAAACGTAGCATTCAATCGAAATATAACTAATTTTGTCGGCTTCCTAAGGGCTTTTCATAAAGTGGTCCAATTCGTGCAGACTTTTGTTTTCTAAAAATCGCCAAACATAGGAGGCCTCCCATACGGCATCATTTAAAATCCGTTAAACTAATACCTTTCAAATAAAAAATCGCTAAAAAAAATCGTCATTTTCCTCCGATAAACCAGTCCTGCTTCTATTAATCAATCTTATTATAAATTCTGAATTCTACAATGAATTGTAGCTGACGCTGAATAGGTGGATGGATCATTAGCGGTTGACGCCAGATGCTGACATTCATGTCCCTCATCTTCATGTTCCAGATCTTCAAGTCCTATTATGCTATTTTTATGTTCCTGTTTATCGTTCCACACATATTGTTGCGACGTTCCTGCTCCAGATGTGACTGCCTATGTTATCTCCCATGATTTTATCCTAAAGTTCCTGTGAATAAGTCCACTAAAATTTGTGGAGTTTGTTTACCATTTCTCTTGTTCCTGCTCATCCCCCTGTTGTTCTACTCCACCTGATGTTCCTGTTCCTCATGTTCCAGATTTTCCTGTCCCAGCTCCTGTATTGCTACTGTTTTAATTATAAGTTATTTTTTATTTTTTTATTTTGTATTATTTTTAACTATTTTGTTTCATTTTAATTATTTTATATTAATATTTTTATATTTATATTTTTCTTTTTTTTTTTAAATTTTTAAATTTCACAAATTCTCTTCATATTATTTTAATTGTACTCTACTCTTTTTCTTATGTTAAATGTATTTTAATTTTATTAAGTATTGTATGTTATGTCTACTACGTATAAAATATAAATTTTATAACGTTGTTGAAAACATATTACCGGCTGTTTCCAATTGAGGATTGTAGCTGTGAGATAAATAAATAAATAAATAAACACTAAACTCGCTACGTGTTAGCGATTTTTTTTAAATAAGTGATGTATTAAAGACATCCATTGGTTAAAGTTTTTTATAGAGGTAACCAAATTATTATCTTTGCGATTGGACGCACCGTTTCCAAGTTATAGCCATTTTGTACTTCAACGATTTTCGTATTTTGACGAATTTTTTAACAAAATAACTTCCATACAACTTTATGAAAAATCCTTAGAAACCCGTACAAAAATGTTCTGTTTACGATAGGACGCTCCGTTTCCGAGATATTGGCATAGTGGCGTTTTAGCGATTTCTGATTCCAACAATTTTAGTTTTAACAATTTTGTGATGCCGTATTGAAGACATCCATCCATAGCCTCCAAAGGAGTCCAAAGGAGCAAAAAAAATTTTTTTATTTTAGCGATTTTCTAATTTTGGCGATTTTTTGAAAAAAAATACTTATTTCATGCGAATTGGAACACTTTGTGAGAAACCCTTAGAATCCCGTAAAAATTTGTTATTTTTTCGAATGGACGCTTGCTTCGTTCTCCAGATATAGAAAGTTTTTCTACATTTTTCATATTTTCGATCAAAAATGGGGATGGGTTACCCTGGATATCATATTGTTACGAATAAGTAAAAGCTTTTGCTTGCTGTTAATGACTTTACTAACAGTATGTAACTAACAGGCGGTTAGTGCTGCGCCTGAAAGTATGCATTGTAGCAACGTACTAGCTCGCTAAACCAGTAGCATGAATTCACCTCAGTAAAGATAGTTCTCGGCCATTCGCGATTGTTCTACAAAGATAAACAACAACAAACAATGTCTAGAAGGTTCTTGAATTCGCCAGATCTACCTTCATTTTAGCATGGTGAGTTGGTATAAATAGCGGAGGTTTTTGGAATGGTTAGTTCAGTTGGTGATTAAACCCCGTAAAGTAAGTAACGCGAATTGATAGTAAAACACAAGACTTATTAAAGTGTTATATATAAAGTAAACTGTTGTACTATATTAGTAAAATAAAAGGAAGTTAAACCGTTGTAATTATCGTAATTTAAAACGAACCTTTTTTTATTATTGGGAATAAAACAACGAAAAAAGGACGAATAAGGAAATTCGTAACAATATGTATGTTTAAGTTAATTGATGTCATCCACAATAATAAAAGATTTTTCAACAGAGACGCTACAAAAGTAAATCGATAGGGACAGCAAACGACGCCATATTTTTTCCCTCTCTTTTGACATTTCTCTTCAGTAAGGTTTGCCATTTCATCATGGAAAGATATACGAGCCAACAACGGGTCGAAATTATTAAAATTTACTACCGAAATTTGGAGTCAGTGGCCTCAACTTTAAGAGGCCTCAACAATCAGAGATGAGACTCATTTCTGGCTGAATGGCTTCGTCAATAAGCGAAATATGCGTTATTGGTCAGACAGGAATCCACACGTAATCCCTGAGTCATCATTGCATCCCGAAAAATTTACGGTTTGGTGCGGTTTATGGGCCGGCGGCGTCATTGGGCCGTACTTCTACCGTCATGATCAAGACCGGCACATTACTGTGAATGCGAATCGCTACCGTTCAATGATAACCGAATATTTTTGGCCCCAATTGGATAATATGGACTTGGAGGACATGTGGTTCGAACAGGACTGCGCCTCAAGCCACACAGCGAATGCCACAATCAATTTATTGGAACCCAAGTTTGGTGAACGTATAATCTCACGAAATGGCCCAGTCGATTGGCCGCCTCGGTCGTGCGATTTGACGCCGTTAGATTATTTCCTGTGGGGCTACGTCAAGTCTACGGTCTATGCCAACAAGCCAGCGACGATTGATGAACTTCGTACGAATATCGATCGTGAAATTGCAGCAGAATCGGCCGATTTATGCTTGTTAAACCGTCGGAAATTGGGTTCAGCGTCTGGACTTCTGCAAGCGTGCCCGTGGTGGCCATGCAAAAGAAATCGAGTTCCATACATAATGGCATCGAACGTACTGTCACAGGAATAAAGAATTTCATTGGTATCTAAAACCGGTGTTGTCTTATTTAAAAAAAACTTTTGTAGCGCTCTTATTGAAAAACCCGTTAGTTCCTCCAGCCAAGTGCACACAATTGTTTGCTTGTGTTTGTGAATGCGTCAGTAGTGGCGTTAGATGCAACGATTTTGTCTCACTTCGCCTCAATTTATGATAATATGTATTCTTCGCTGGCTGATATCTAGAAATTTACTACACTTTATTGTTTTTTCACAATTTTGTTTATCACTTTCTCTATAAAATATTAGTTTTTCTGTAAAGTCCTCGTGTAACATTCAAATATATGTAGTTTCTCTTTAACAACAAAGCCTCTTGTGAAAAATCGAATTCATATCTTTATAACAAGTGTTTTCGTGGCAGAAACTAAATTATGATTACAGTAACTAATATTTGAACACGAATTCTAATATTGTACTTTTTATTAGTTGTATCTTCCATTTCAGATGAATGGTTAATACAACTTAAGTTCGGTAGTAGCAACTTGAATTTAGTAAGACCTGTTTTTAATCTTTCAATAACATCGACAAAGAATTCTGATCTATGAAAATTATGAATTGTAATCAAAATATAGACTTTATCATGGAATTTCCAATGAATTGATTTCCAACTAATCTTTTCCTTGTGTGTACCCTACGATTCCCTGAATACCACAATATTTCCAAAAGGAGTAATAGGAGTAATTTCAGAACAGTAATAATTCAATTTAAAATTAAGTCGTTGATGAATTTATAATATATTTTGCTTCATATCTGTTTCTATCGACAAGGACTCGAAAGAACCTAGAACCTTACAAATCAAAAAAATTACTCCCTCATTCTTTACACAAATCTATTACAACTATTGAGTAATTTTAGCAAGCAATGCACAAGTGTTCCATAGTAAATGTAGGGTATTTTCCTCAACCATTTAAGGTCATCCACAATTGCTACTCGACCATATCCATCTGAGCTGCTTTGTTGATTTATATTCAAGTATAATGTCCGTAAAATGCATGTATCCACTTGGTAATTGTATTATTTTCCTTAAGATTTTCACAAGTAGATTGTGTAAAGTGCACATCACTCTTTACAGCTATCATACGATAAAGGACGCTTGACGACTGGCAAAGGCAACGAACAAAGGAGCAACGGAATCACAATTTCCTTCTTTTATTTGAAAGATATTTCACATTAGGAATTGCCCTGAGCAACAAGTAGTTACAATCCTCGTTTACTTGTCCTTTTACAAATTGCTAAATATTTGGAGAAAAAAAATGCTTGAAGGATATAAAATTGCTGTATTCGATTACCGGCAGATGAATCTTCCATGCAGTCATATAATATATATAAGTACAATTTATTGATTTGTAACAATTGATCTCAAGTTAAAAATGCACGTAACGGCAATTGCAGATTTGAGAAAATAGTAATCCATTGATAATAATCGGCAGGGAATTTAATGATAAATTTTGAAGTTTAAGGACCTAGATTGTATAATGCTAAATTGTAGTTGCCAAATTTTATAAATTGTAGTTTTTTTATTTATATACAGTTCAATATATAATAAGGCCTAATTTGATTCCAAAAAATATCTGCAACACATTTATACCCAATAATATTTGCTGAAATTTAGGTCACCAACTAATAGATATTATTTATTTTGGGTTGCCTTATAGAAGTCTCAGTGTTGAAACGGAAGCGTATTTAAATGGCTTCGATGCACTTTCTGGCTTAATATCGAGAATCCTGGAGGAGTACCCGGACAGTGAGAATGTGGTCCCTGGTAATTTTAATGTCCATAACTTCTTCCGGCCATACAACTTGTTCGAGCCATAGAAATGTAGGGCCAGTACGCCGAACTTACAATCACTAGGGGCAGCTGGTTAATGCACTGACACACACTCCGTGTATTTAGGGTGAGAATATTAACACTCTTGACCGTTTTCTTACTCGAGACACTGAGAAAAATATCGTAAATACTATTGCACTTCTTGGTAACTCGGATCACTGTATCATTTCAGAATCATTTTCATATTATAATCTTCTCAATGATTCTAGAGCAGTCAATTTCCTGAAACGAAATTGCCCGATGGGCTGAGCTTTCTAGCACCACATCTGGTTAGTTGGTTGGTCCACGTGGTTTCTAAAGATACAATTTAGCATAAATTAGTGTCTTGAGGCACCGTTTTGCATACCACATCACTCCAGCCAGTCCAAAGTACCGTCTCTATATCCAGCCTGTTAATCGGAGATACATCATTAGATCGCCTAGATATATCTCGTGTATCTCAGTGCTGTCGTGCAGGAAGGGACGACCTATAGTTTTTAGGCGTCTATTCATTAAACCCACCGTCTCCTCCACTTCTGCGTCTTTGCAGGCACGGCAGTGGTCATTATATGAAAGATTCAACCGACTTGCGTGATTACCTATTGGCCAGTGCTCGGTCATCCCGGCAATTAGCATTGATATGTTCCCCCGATTTTGGCTAATCAGGGAGTTAGTCCGGTGAATGTTATATTCTGGCCATGTATTTCTGGATATGCGGCACCTTTCCGTCCTATTCCTTCTGGTCTTCGCTCGTTCAAGGTAACGCAGGGAAATACCCCCTTTGACCCAACCTATAGGCGTTACAACTGACACCATATGGAGTTCGATGGAAGAGGATCCTGCCGTGGTTAGTTCGTCTGACCTTTCGTTCCCAAGAAGACCCTTGTGGCCTGATAAGAACCACATTGGCCAGACGACCTAGGTCGACAAGTTTTTCCCTACATTCACTAACGCTTTTAAATGCAGTGTTGTTCGATTTAAGTGATAAGCGACCCGCCTGGCTGTGTACAAATATTCCAGTGCTGCCTGGTCTCCTTTGTAGTAAAAGTTCAGCGGAGGATTCCTTGATGGTCAGTACCTCCGCTTGAAAAACGCTGAACTTTTCTGGGAGTTTGAATGAAAAATTGAGGCTTGCCTCTTCGGAGAAAACACCCAAGCCGGTTACACATTCTATTTCGGATCCGCCCGTAAATACTTTGGTGTCAAAACCGTCAGTGGTTCCCCTTTACCCCACTCTATTCTCTTGGAAACCTGACATCGAATAAGTTATCGAGCATCAATGAAGGGGTGCAGTAATCGGGGGCTATATTGAGTTCTTTTGTGATTGTCTGCAGTATAGTCGCATGTCCATATGCATTGCTCTTCCAGAGTCCAAGAGAGTTTAGTCAGATGGCACTCCAGGCCGCACTAGCTGTGATGTGAAGGTCGATTGGTATAATATGAAGCATTGCATTAAGGGCTTCATATGTACACGTCCTCACTGCCGCCGTTATGCCGATGCAAGCTGATCTCTGTACTCTACACAACAGTTTCGAGGTGAACGTCTTCTCCGCGACAGGCCACTATACCATTGATCCGTAGGAGAGTTTAGATCTGATTACACTAGAGTACATTCATAGCACTGTTTTCGGTCGGAGACCCCATTGGCTTCCGAATATTTTCCAACAAGCGTAGTTCACGGAGCTCTACGTTACGGCTCCAGTATAGTTTAGAGTCTAGAATCAAGCCCAAGTACTTGGCGTGAGTTGATAGTGGTATATCTATTCCACTTAGACGAGGAGGATTTAACTTTGGTGACTTGGTCTTCGTGATAAAAAGCATGACTTCAGTTTTCCCTGGATTCACTCCAAGACCATTCCCAGTGTTCCAGCCATTAAGTGATTTAAGGATCCCATTCATGATTTCGCTCAAAACGGATGGGACCAAACCAGACACCATTATTACCACCTCATCCGCATACGCCACGGTTTTGAAACTCATATTGTCCAGTTTTAGTAGTATTTTGTTGATCACGAGTAACAAAAGTAGTTGAGAGATGACTTCACCCTGAGGAGTTCCCCTATTCACCCGCCTTGATTACTCGCTGTTGCCCATAGAGGCGTTGATAATTCTTTTCTGTAGCATTGTCACTATCCAACTCTTGAGGAATGTTTCCACGTCTAGATCTTCAAATGATTCTTCTACAGCCAAGAAAGACGCGAGGGTATATTGTTTGTGTTCGAAGGACCTCTCAATAGTTCCGACGACTTCGTGCAGGGCTGTATCGGTTCAGATATGTATGATATGTATTCTCGGAGCCCGGCAAATGTGTTTTCAAGAGTATATCTAGCGATTCAGCAGAGCGTTTTGGCCATGTCTCGTCATCCCTCCTCACATAGGTCGGATTTGATTGCCCCTTGGTCATTATTTTGCCCAGTCTAGCTGTATCCTTTGTGTTCTCCTTCGATCCACAGAACTCTGATCAGGATCGTGTTTTTACAGTGGCTATACGGCTGCCAAGATTCACTTATATAGCTTGCATTGAAAGCTTTGCCAGATCCTTTCCTTAGCATTGTAAGCTCATCTGTCCACCAATGCGGATAGGTTTTCTTTGAGCGTGACTGAGGACATGACACTTTGAATGCAGTATCCATGGATTTCTCCAACTTAGATACAGCTTTTTCTACGTGGCAGTGGTATTAATGTATTGCGCAGAGTTAGGAAGCTTAATTTTCAGAACCATGTTGAACTTGTCCCAATTTATACCAATTAGATTCCGATAGCATCTGATTGAAGTCGTTCTCGTAGAAATGTTAAACAATATCCAGTTGTGGTCCGAGAAGGATTTCTTTCCAGGTACTCTCATTTATTGAAAGCTGTGATTTAGCATGGATGCTACGACTGAAATGACGAAGAAAATCATCTTAAGCGGAGTGCACAAGTTTATTCTCTCTAAGGTGATTTCGATTAAACCCACGAACAAAAGTTAGTTAATCCAGACATGCCACGAGGTTGTCAGATCTAAAGACGAAACGTTCAATGTTAGGAGTTCTAACAAAAATTCCCGCACTGACCTGCCACGCAAATAGTCAAGGTTCAAATATACTGAAATACTAAGACCAGACAGGTTTCTTTACGAACAACATCTTTATACTAAAGTGAGGGGTAATAGCTTTCGGCCATTTGTTAAGAAAGTAAAGGATAATTCCTCCTCTATCCCAACTATCTCTCTGACTCACTTGATAACAAATAACTCCTGTCTACCGGAAGCCAATTAATGACTGAAAATGTATCTCGTATCCCTGCCTCAGATATTTTGTAGACCACGTGGACTGAAAAGAGTTCTTGCCTAACTCGACACCAACATATCCCCGGGCCCAGTTGGTTTATCGTCACTAGTTCTGAGAAATTTTCTTTGACCCTGGTTCGTCCATTACGCACCCTTTTTAACCTATCACACCGTGCAGGTATTTTTCCATCTCTTTGGAAGGTTGTCAATGTACAGCCAATCCCAAAAAAGGGTGAGGCTAGAAATCGTAAAATTTATAGCCCAATCGTAGGTAACATAGAGTAACCCAATATTATTGCCGTGGGGAATGTGTAGCGATCGTTTAACCATTACCCATAGGGTATGGGGAAAATAATGGGTAGCTACTCACGATAATGGGGTATTACCCATTATCTTCAGGGTAATGAGGAAAATAGTGGGTAGTTATTCACGACGATGGGGAATTATGAATTATGAAAATAATGGCTTGCTACCCACGACGATGGGGAATTACCCATCACTATTACCCATTCCCCACAGCGTAATTGGCAAAATTATGGGTAACTATCCACGGCGATGGGTAATGGGTTACCCACGGTACCCCATCCCCATTTTTGATCGGAAATATGAAGAAATTAGAAATAATCTCGGAATCGGAGCGTGCAATCGGAGAAATATCCCATTTTTGAAAAGATTTTGTTTTACATAAGTGATGCCATATTGAAGACATACATTGGTTACAGCCTCCAAAGGAGGTAGAATTTTTATTCGGAATATATATATTTCCGAATTATAGCCACTTTTTTATTTTAGCGATTTTCTTATTTAAACGATTTTTTGAAAAAGAATTCTTCCATACGAATTGGACCATTTTATGAAAACCCCTTAGAAATGCTCAAAAGTTGGATATTTTCCCGATTGGACGCTCCGTTTTCGAGATATAGAAACTACACATTATTTTCCCCATTACCCTAAGGGTAATGTGTATACGTGATGGATAATTCTCCATCGTCGTGGCAAGCTACCCATTATTTTCCCCATTACTCTCTGCGTAATGGGTAAACGTGATGGGTAATTCCCCATTTTCGATGGTAGCTACCTATTATTTTCCCCATACCCTTTGGGTAATGAGTAAACGTTCATTACACATCCCCCACGACGATGTGTATGGGTTACTCATGGCGAGTAAATACGAGCTTTGCTTTCCAAGAATACAGAGAACGAGGATTAACTACAATTTGGTTAATTGCCCAGAAGCACACCGACCGCCAGCATAGCTTGCGTAGAAGTCAATCCACAAGAGACCTAATGGCGTTCCTTTCGGAATAATGGAGTCGATGTATTCACAATCTTGGTGAAAGTAAGTTGGTGGATTTGGATATTCCATAGAGTCTGGCATGGGGAACATTTATCGAAGATTAGTGCCTTCAGTATCGGTAATGTCTTCGATCGTTTTATTTCGAGCTTTCTCAGAGATCGCAATATACTTGTTTTAATAGATGGAAGTTCTTCCGGAAAACATGTATGGGTGCCACAAGGTTCCATACTCTCTCCGTCACTATTCCTGATCTATAGAGGTTATCTTTTGGTCCGACCTGACGATCATATATTCTCTTTCGCTGATGACAGTAATCTATGTTATATCGATTCATTCAATCCGCGCACTAGTCTTACCAGGCACGTACGCCCGGGGCCTCAGGCTCGGGTGATTTTTGAATGTAGTGCTAGTTTTCAACATAAATTTCAAAATAGGTCCACCTGTCGGAAAGAAAATCCTGCATACGGTACTGAGCCTTACCAATGTCCACTGTTGGTCAATTGATGAACCAGGGATGGAACCAAGATCTGTCATTAATATATGAGTGGGTTCAAATGAATACAATACATAAAAAATGGTGTCCCATAACATCCCATGAAGGGATATTTACACTATGTGTATATAGCGTAAGCTGGAATACAACTCGCACATATCAGTTGGAGTTCCCAGATCTTCTCAGGAACTACTTGACTTAATTCAGAGGAAACCGGCGTGCTGATTGGGTAAACTAAGGTGTCTGAGTCAATTGCTCCATTTCAACATCGTCTGAGCGTATGTTGTGTATCAATATCAGTGAGTTGTGCGCTTTCTAGTTTTACACTCACTGATTGGGACCTACAGTTTTACACCGGTTTCGAACGCTATTTTGAGAAGCTTTTTCATTGGTAAATACTTGATAGTGTCGCCATCACTAAGCCAGGTGGCCGTCGTCCAATGCAATGTGAGATGGTCTGAGCAGGGATCGAACACACGTTCTCATGTACAAGAGCCGTGCACACTAACCATTGCACCACCGACGGCCATAGAGTTGACTCTAACGCATCTAAAACCCATAGTTCATCAGTTTCAAACTCCATCAATTTCAAACAATTTCCAATTTCATCCCATGATGGGATAGGTAAGAGCTTCTCACATTCACTGAGCTGTGCGCATTCTAGCTTTACACTCACTGATTGGAACCCAACGATTTCTGCCGGCCTGGGACGGTTTTTGGAAAGCTTTTGCATAGCTAATTACCTGATAGTGTCTCCGTTACTAAGTGAGACGAGCGTCCTCGAAATAAGTATGAGGTGAATCACCATCTTCGCTACGTGCAACAATTTTCTCGTCTTGGGCATTTACCTTAAATTTCTTTCTTAATCTTAAATGTCTTAAAAATCACTCTCAACCCTTTCGTGTACTTCCTTCTATTTCTTGTGCTGATTTCGAACTTCCCGACGAGATTTATATTTATGTGTAATAAATTTATTTACCCTAAATGACGTTTAACTTAAGTGTGTCCTTAATTAATTTTACAAATACCTAACAACAACATCTGCACCAGTAACATTAACAACATTGTAGCATTTACTAATGTTGTCATTACTGCCAACCACATGCAATAACCTCGAGAGTTTGATACAATCTTGGGTGATGGATGCATCTACCTGAGCAAGCCTTCTTACAGTTTACAAGTAATATAATTCTCCACCCCACCCCGCTGCAAAAGACTAGTCTGATGAACTCAGTGGGAAAGAGTTAAACACCTTCAGTTTGCCAAGTGTTTCAACATCGTATCCTCTATTCCCCCAGTAATGTGTCTGTGTTGACATTTCCTACAACAAACCAACTCCTTCAAAATCCGTTTAAGGTCGGTACAAATGTTGGTAAAACAAAAATTGTCGTCAGATAGTTTCTTATCACTTGGTTTGTTGGGTGGCAATGTAATGCACTCAAATGTATCCTACAATATCGTTTCAGGCTGTGTGACTGCAGATATGTATACGATATATAAGTGATGGATAATAACAACTCTGTTATCAAATTAATTATTTTATTTAAATATATTTAATGAAGAAATACTTGTAAGTTTATTTATGCTCGTTAACTTAGGTAGTTTTGTCGAGTATTTGGAATTTGCAGAGTATCCTTATATTTGTAGCTAAATAATTATCTAAAGGATTATTACGTAGTGGGAAGTTAATGTAAATGTAAATGTAAATTTTGGATTTCATGTGCATGCAGTCATTGCACAGGCAAAGAAAACTGTCGTTCCGCACATGCAAATCACACATAATAATTACGTCTGTGAAGTTTATTTCCGGCAAACGAACAAAGCGTTTAGGTAATGTCATAGCGTTACGGCAGTAGCACATTCGACTAAATACGGGAACTGACGATCCACTCGGGTTCAAATCTCCGTACACACAGAGAAAAGATCAGTTGGTAATATATTCCGGCTTTGGAAATTCTATGATAAAATCTATATTTTGATTAGAATTCATAATTATTATACAACAGAATTATTTGTCGACGAATTCATCTGAAATGGAAGACACAACTCATAAAAAGTACAATATTAGAATTCGTGTTCAAATATTAGTCACTATAATCATAATTTAGTTTCTGGTACAAAAACACTTGTTGCAAAGTCATGTAATATTCGATTTGTCATAAGAATCTTTTTCTGTAAAAGAGAAACTATATTTGAATGTCGCACAAGGACTTTCCAGAAAAACTACTATTTTGAACAGAAAGTGAGACACAAATTTGTGAAAAATATTGTAAGTACAGATATTCACATTTTCGCCGTATAGACTCAGAATTTGATATGATTGGGACAAAAACAACGGTTGACATATATTTTTCTATACGAAATCAAAAGAAGGTCACTAAAGTCTATGTTCATTTTACTGTTATCGACAAGACGATTATTCCCAGTTAATATATCTCACCGCACTAATTTCTAAATCGCATGTTGTTTTTATATTACTTTACTAGTATTGCCATAAATTGAGGTGAAGTTAGACTTTTAAACACAATCGTTGGATCTGACGCCACTATTGACGCCTTCAGAAACATATGCAGGAAATTGTCGACACTTGTCTTGAGGAACTATTATTGTGGATGACACAAATTATCTTAAACATATACATATATGATATTTTTATATTATAATTGTTTGTATATGACTACAGAGTTCGTATTTACCCCACCATGTGTAGCCCATACACATCACCGTGGGGAATGAGTAATGAACGTTTACTCATTACCAACAGGTTATGAGGAAATACTGGGTAGCTACTAGGGATGCCAAACGGGAAATCCCGAAATGCCGGGATTGATGAATCCTGAATTTACTTATTAAAATCCCGGGATTTTTCCGTATTATTATTAATTTTGAAAAACATAAAACTAAAAACAATGACAAAAGTTCAGTGTGGTATTATTTTTTGGAAGAGTCGAAAGGTGCACCTCAAGCAAAATGCCAATTGTGCAAAAAGCGTTTAAAAATCAATGATGGCTCTACAAAAGGTTTAATAATACATCTTAACGTAAGTTAATTTTGGCATATGTATGTCTATTATACGGCTTACTCTTCAAAAATTACAAATTACAAGTTGCGTCGGGTAGAACATGTTATTTTAAGCAAAGAAAGTAAAATAACAAAATCGAGGCAAACGCATAGTTTCGGAGTTATGGACCCCGACGTTTTGGATACTTTTTTCACTAACGTACCGTGTACAGCCATTGATAACACATTTTTGTATAAAACAAATCATAACAAACTCAAAAAATTATATAGCATTTTTCGATAAGTCGCTCAGTTATCGGATGTTTACGTTTCTCAAACAAAAATGTAAAAAATTTTTTAAAATAATTGTTGTTTTTGTTTGAAAAAAAATATTCGAAAAATCGCACGATGTTTTTAAAATAATTTTTGTTTTTGTTTGAGAAAAGTAAAAAAAAATCGATAATTTTTCTAAATGTCATCACCCGATAACTCGATAAATAAGCGACTTATCAAAAAGAGCTACATTATTTTATGAGTTTGGTTTGAATTGTTTTAAACAAGAAACTGACATCAATGTCTTTATACGGTACGTTAACCCCATAACCCATTCACATATCCGAAATTTCGGGGCCTGTAATTCCGAAACTATGTATTTGCCCCGATTTTGTTATTTTTAACATTTTTTGCTTAGAATAACGTATTCTACCCCCCTTGTGATTGTTTTTGGAGTGTAAACCGTAAAATAGACCTAAATTAAAAATAGAATCCCGGGATCCCGAAAAATCCCGAATCCCGGGATTTTTTAAAATCAATCCCGTTTAGCATCCCTAGATGCTACGATGGGAAATTACCCTGCACGAAAATGTCTATATCTCCGAAACGGAGCGTCTTATCGAAAGAGTTAATAATTTTTGGAGGTCTCTAAGGGTTTTTCATATAGTGGTCCCACTTGTTTAGAATAATTTTTTTTTTTCCAAAAATCGCCAAAATAAGAAAGTCGCTAAAAAAAAAACTTATAACCCGGAATCGGTCCAAAAGCAAAAATAATAAGTTTGTTTACCTCCGAAAGAGGCTTTAACCAATGGATGTCTTTAATACGGCATCAATTATTTTTAAAACATCGCTAACACATTTGTGCGTTTTTTGCGATTTTTTTTTTTTGAAAATTGTTAGTTTAACGGTTTAAAAAAAATGCCATTATTTAAGAAAAAATCGGTAAAACTAAAATTTCTCAAATCAAAAATTGCTAAAACGCTCTTATGCCAACATCTCGGAAACGGAGCGTCCAATCTAAAAAATAACTAATTTCAACGGGTTTCTAAGAGTCTCGCTAAAAAAGAAACAAATCGCTAAACAAAAATGGCTGTAACTCGGAAATCTGGAAAATAACTACTTAGTTACCTCTATAAGACGCCTTAACCAATGGACGTAGCTAATACGGCATCACTTATTTAAAAAAAAAATCGCTAACACATATGGGTGTTCTAGCGATATTTTATTTGAAAAAATTTGGATTAGATTTTAAAAAAAATACCGTATGATAGGCATGCGATGGTTAAAGCCACCTGTAGAGGTCAGAAAACATTATTTTTGCGTTTGGACGCACCGTTTCCGAGTTATAGCTATTTTAGCGATTTTCTTATCTTGATCATTTTTTTTAAAGTCATCCATACGAATTGGCTCACTTTATGAAAAACCCGGAAACATATTTCATATTTCGCTTCATTTCCAAAATATAGACATAATGACGTTTTTGTCGATTTTTTATTCGAAAAATTTTAGATTGAGCGATTTGTTGAAAAAAAAGTGATGCCATAATAAAGACATCTATTAGTTACAGCCTTCTACAGAGGTACAAAAAATTATTATTTTTGGGATTGAACGCACGCCTCCAAGTAATAGCCATTTCTTTATTTAGCGATTTTCTTATTTTGGCGATTTAAAAAAATCAATACGAATTGGTCCACTTTATGAAAAACTTTTAGAAACCCTCAAAACTAAGTTATTTTTCGATTCGACGCCCCGTTTCCGAGATATAGAAATTTTTTCTAATTTTTTCATATTTTCGATCAAAAATGCGGATGCGTTACCCAGGGTAAGCCATTACTCACGAAATACGAACCCTGGTTACAAGTTATAATAATTTTGTTTATATTTAAATATATAAGTAAAATACACAATTGTAACCATGCACCGTCATCCTTCGTCAAAACGACGATGCGCGATTTTATTTTCGAGCAGAACTATGATTTTTCCGTTTATTTTGATCTCATTTTTCGAATAGCGTTAGTCGTGTTCAAACTGATTTTTTGTTGAATATTAATTAAAAATTAACTAAATAACAATATAACATTAATTTTGGTTCCCATTTTTGCTCACGATATTATTTATAGCGTCTTGAAATAGGTCGTAGTCACAATGACGAAGGATGGCGTTAGTGTACAAAAAATAGCGACGACGTTCTAGGGTTAATAAAAATCAAATACAAATCAAATGCAAATGCAACAATTGGTTGTTACAGTCATCAACCGAGTTGGAAATTTCCTATAGACATCATCAGTGACAATCAAGAGACATGTCAGAGTCACTGCTGACTTTCCGATCCGCTCCTATATGAAAAACCTCATGACACCTCCTGGCATTTTGATACATTTGGTCAAAAGTCAGCAGGAATTGTTCGCACTTTGTCAGCAGTGGTGATCACCTTATGACATGTACACAAGACGTCCTTGAGTAGACATTCACCAGTGGGTCAGTTGCTCAAGACGTCTTTAAATGCTGTGTAGAAACGGTGCGTCCAATCGAAAATATAATAAAAAATGTCATCACTTATGGCAATATGGCATCACTTTTTTTCGATTTATAGCCACCTTTTTATTGTAGCGATTTTTTTATTTTGCTGATTTTTCGAAAAAAATTCTTCCATACGAATTGGACCACTTTATGAAATCCCCTTGGGAGCCCGCAAAAATTGGTTATTTTTCGATTGGACGCTCCGTTTCCGAGATATAAACATGAGGGCGTTTTAGCGATTGTTTGTATGAAAAATTTTATTTTTACCGATTTTTTTTAAAAAAAGTGATGCCATATTGGAGACACCCATTTTTATTATTTTTTCGATTGGACGCACCGTTTTCGAGTTATAGCCACTTTTTTATTTTAGCGACTGTTTTATTTTGGCGATTTTTCGAAAAAAAATTCTTCCATACGAATTGAACCACTTTATGAAAACCGCTTAAAAACCTCCAAAAATTGGTTATTTTTTCAATTGGACGCTCCGTTTCCGAGATATAGACATTTTTTCTACTTTTTTCTTATTATAGATCAAAAATGGGGATGAGTTACCCTGTGTAACCCAGTGCCCATCGTCGTGGGTAGCTGCCCATTATTTTCCCCATTGCCCTGAGGGTAATGGGTAATCGTGATGGGTAATT
The DNA here is from genome assembly GCA_963931995.1 of Phaonia tiefii. Classification (NCBI taxonomy): domain Eukaryota; kingdom Metazoa; phylum Arthropoda; class Insecta; order Diptera; family Muscidae; genus Phaonia; species Phaonia tiefii. The sequence continues at coordinate 205,276,695 of OZ008370.1, read as the reverse complement.
CCTCATTTGCGTGGAAATGGGGAAATGGGGGAAATGGGTAAACGTTCATTACACATTCACCACGACGATGTGTATGGGTTACTCATGGGGGGGTAAATATGAACTCTGCACAGGATTAGTGAATTTGGTGCAGTAAAAACGTGTCTTCCTATGCAGCTTTTCGTCGTGGGTGGCACAAATTCTACAATCTTTTCTGGAATTCAGTGTACTAGGGCCGCTTTGTTGGTTAGGCAGCATATTGCTGGGAATATTCAACGGCATTCCAAACAAAGATTCAATGGCCAAACGGGTTGAATGTTGTCCCATAATATGGTTGTTGTTCATGCGATTTTCAGTATTAGCAAGCACCAATTGTTTGCTCAGCGTGTTCAAGAACATTCGTCGATTCTCTTTTCTGGTTACGTCTGTATTTTCATTGCATAGGATGTAAGCGGCTAATCCCATGACGTCTATCATGTTGCAAAAAATTGCTAATGGTCCATTGTATCAACGCTGGCATTTGTTGAATTGTAAAATAATATAGCTTCCGGATTTTTGCTACACCTTCAACTTTCTCGGTGTAGTGCACAGTGGATAGTAGATTTACTGCTTTGTTCTTCTTTGGAACGTAGCTGCACAGTGATACAAGGTTATCATAGAAACCGAACACAGATGAAAGCACTGGCCGTTTGCTGTCTTTTTTCACTTCTTTGGGAAGACACCTTTTGTTGAATCTAATGGGCCAACGTATGCTAGTCCAATCGACGAAAGACGTTTAGCTGCGTCTAATGTTGTAAAGAAGTTATCAGCAATAATAGTTCTGCCAAACTCATGAGCACATTTTCGCCTTGGTTTGTCTCTCGTTGTTCTCCCTCTTTACCAGTGTACAGTTTTCCTTGCAACGGATATTTGGTTTTCGCATCGCATGCCCACCATACTTTTATGCCATACTTTGTGGGCTTTGATGGGATGTATTGCTTGAACTTGGTGCGCCCACGGTATGGAAATAGATGTTCATCAATGGTTACACTTTCGTATGGTTCAAAATTACTGTCAAGATTGTTATTCAAGAAGTTCCATATGTCGCGATTGGGAGCAGCTTTGACGGTTTGTTGACGAAATGCGCGCGTACGACTATCGTCAAATCGAATACAGCGCATCAAAGTAACAAATCGTGTATATAACATGGCTGCACGGAATATTGGAAACGCATCAGTTTGCCACATCAATCTTGAGAGCTGCGTAGTATTATGACTGACACCGAAAGCCAATAGTATCCCAATAAAAGCGTCAAGCTCAACACTTGTCATATCAACCCATACTTGTGGTGTGCAGTTTGCATGTTCTGCGTTCCATTTGCGTGTAACTTTTTCTCCATATAGATTTGTTTGTGTTACGATGATGAACGTAATATTCTGTGAAAAGAAGTGGTCAGGTTTGTTTTTGATCCACCTCTGAAACGCATGATGTTGTGCTGGCGGAATCTCACTGTAGCGGGTTCAGCTGTACTACACTTGGTACCATCTTTTCCAAGCAAAAAACCGTCTGCAGCTTGAGTTGGAGCATTCTCACTTTCTTCTTCGGATTCTACATCGCTATCGAATATATCATTTGCTTCAATTTCCAATTCATATTCAATGTTCGATGCGTCATCTTCGGGCACAAAATCTGTGTTTTCACCGCTTTGGTCTTAAAATAAATCTAGTTCTTCGTCTGCTTCTGTCTGAAGTGCGAAATCACGCTGTAACGCTGATGCTAGTTATTGTTGGAAATTATCAGTAAGGCTGTCTGTACGCAAGCGCGTATTGTACACAAATTCTAAATCCTCTGCCATAATAATAGTAAGAATTTCACTTTAGTTTCCGCACAAAAAATTTATATTTCGGACTGTCGACGTTGTATGTTCAGCATTCAATATTAAACTAACTGAACTCAAAACCAAACTCACAAACGAAAGAAAGAAATAAGAGAGAAATGAACACAAAAACTACCTGGAAGCAAACATCTGCATTGAATTCACATAAAAACAACACAAAATATAAAAAAATACCTGGAAACAACAATCTGCATTGTATAATAATTTATTTCATACAAATAGTATAGGGGTCTACAAATAAATAAAAAAAATTCAGTTTGAAGTTTTTGAAAAATTTGAAAATCCACACACATGACTCGCAGTTGACAAATGATGAAGACATCCTCAATCGGCATTCAGCATTGGTCTTAATAAGAGTCAGCCATGACATAGTGCTGACAAATCAATAGGACGGTCTTACTTAGATTGTCCACCCCTTCGCAATTTATGTAACCTAAGTCAAAACTAGTGACATGTCAAGAAGTTGTCTTATGTAAATTGTCATCACCTACTGACATGGTCCTAAGGTAATACTACTGACATTGATCTCAAGACAAAATTTCCAACTGGGAAGTTCAAGTAATTAGTTGGGCATACCAATATATTATTTGATACAACCGAATTATTTTATCAACTTTTCGTTGATCCAACTAATATAATATTCACCACTTCCGGATAATTTGATTCCTAGAACTAAAACTCGGTTCACATTTATTTATTGTTGCTGTGGCTTCAACCAAATATTTCAGTTCTTGCAACCAAAACTGAATTTCAAGTCAATTGATATGCACTACATTTGGTGATATGGAACACAATTAGGAACCGCCAAGGAACCGCCAAATTTTAGTTGGCTGTAAATATAGTTGTGACAACGACTCTCTTCTCTGTGTGTACAGTTCACCAAATTTTTTCGGTTCGAAGTGTCAGAATTTCCCAAGATTTTATTTAAAAAATCGATTGAATGTATGAAATATTTTTCGCCAAAAAAATTTATAATTTCCACTAGCGAATCTTTCCGACATCGTGCCAATCCTATAGTATATGTTTCTTATTTCATATGACAGAAATTTAAAATGAAGAACAAAATAAGTGAGTTTGACGATAAAAATTTTTATTAAAGGGAAAATGTTGCGGTCAAACTTAAATGTAATAAGCAAACTAAAAATTTTTAAGCAATCGCCATCCAACTGTTATATTCTCTTTTCTTTTTTTATTGTCCTGCCTGCCTGCATACATTGGATAGGTTGTGAAATGTGACCGTAGGTACTGTAAATTATTCGAGTGTACCAGTAATGTTTAATCCTTAAATTTTTCGTTGTCATCCTTACCAAAGTTCCGATGAGTGATTTTATTTAAGCCATTTATCGCTTTATTAATTTCATTAAATTTTATTTTTATCAAATTCATCGCGAACTTTCCCAGACAAATGTGACATTTTTCGTTATTATTATTATTGGTGTTGCATGTGGTAGTTGTCAGTGCTGTTTGACTCTGTCATTATTGTGGCAAGCAATTAAGCTAATCAGTCTCTCACTCAGTCACACATCACACCACACATATTGACTTTTGCATATAACCCAAACCAATACACACACACATTAAATTCTAAATAGTCAATGACATTAGATAATCCGCGTCCATTCAGTAGTACTATACTAAAATTTAGTAAAATTAAAAATTGACAACATGGTTTCGGTCGAATCGAATGCTAGCGTACCCTTTATCATACATAATGGATTCAAAATGGATTCATGGATGAAGAGGTCGGTGTGATATGTTTTGATGTCTAATTATATATTTATGACCAATTTCTTCAATGTTCCGCAATATGCTCATGCTGAAAATTGATTCTTTTGTTGTTGTTTGGATGCAAATATAGCGTGTTTATAGCTTGTCGCAAATATAGTATACTTGAGTCGAACCACATTGTATTTGCCTTTCAATATTACATGTTGGAGACAATAATTATTGGGTTATAATATATTTTTTTGTGGCCCAAAAGTATAATTGTTTGTTGGAAACTTTTAAAAACAAAAACGTCATAGACACAAAAGGAACAAAAAGCAGCAGATCTTCAATTCAGCCCAATAATACTTGCACATATACACTCTGAAAAATAGTGGCCCCGGCAACATATTGCAGGAAACATGTACATGTTTGCAAGCATTGTTTTCATGAATTGAAGATCTGCTGCCTTTGTCTCGTTGTTATCTACCTGGTTTTTGATTTTAGCGGTTTTCACCAAAAAAAAAACACATTTGGGTCTCAAAAACACAAACTATGGCCTATTAATCATTGTGTCTCAAACATGTTATATTGAATAGCAAACGTGTTTGAGCACAAGTATAGTATATATGCGACACGCTACAAACACGTATTTGGATCCAAACAACAAAAAAAGGCAGATTTCTCAGCATGTATACATGGTTCCTGCAAAATGTTGTTGGGCCGCTTTTCTTCAGCGTTTACATTTTGATTTGTGTGCCAATTTCAGAATCGGAATGCCAGCAATCTCTTGACGTGAAATAATAAAAAAAAATCCAATGAGTGTTCGAACTCACGGGCGATGTGTTAACACCTTTTTGCTACACGGTACCTGTTCGATTTCTATGAACACATTCGTAAATGTTACATTGGAAAATAGAAAACAGCGTTCAATCATATGATGACGTTACTGTTAAATAATATTAATACTTAAAATTATTTAAAGACCCAGTGCAAGCACATGTGTCATTATTTTCTTGCTCAATACTTTTTGTTTTATTCCCACAAAAGTCAAAGAATGCAAAGCAACAGACACTTGTATATACATACATACATTGTTATATTCGTACATACGCTACACAAGTTCACAAAATTGTCGTTGCTCTCTTGCTATCTCATTTTTATATACGTATAAATATAAATCACCACCTATTTTAAAGTTATAGCAGCAAGAATTATATGTTTTTAAAAGATCTTTTGTTTCAAGCTTGACACTGTTGTCACATTGAGCCTTTTTCTTCGTGCTCTGGCGTCTTCGGACTGCATTTCTAAATTAACATTATTAATTATTTTAAGTGCGTATTGTAAATATAAAATTGATAGTTTATAAAGAGGGTTTTTGACTCCAGAATAACTGAAATTAAGTTTTTCATGCTTGAAATATTCCTCAAAATCTACTAAATAAAAATTATACTAAATTAAAATAGCGACTCCCACTTTTCATGTATTGGTCATTCATAAATCGATTTCGATTGATTTTCCTAATTCAAATCAGGATAAAGTTTTCTTCATCATATAACTACGCGATGTACAAATCGATGTTAACTGAAAATAAAATACATAAAGGAGTAAATGCTAAATTGTACCAATTATGTCATTGGTGTACCATCGTACTTTTGTGGACTCAATTGTACCAAAAATGGTACAATTGTACCAACATTATCTTCCCTGGTGTCTACTCTCAGAGCAAAGAGAGTAATGACGTATTATACGCAGCGTTACCGCTGAGAAATTTCAAAAAGTCGCACAAAAAGGGGATTTTAAAATAAAAAGTCGCACAAAAAGGGGATTTCAAAGAAAAAAGTCGCACAAAAGGGAATTTAAAAAATATAATGTCAGAATCTTTTTTTAGTTATATTTATTTAAACAAAAAATGAGTTAAATAGAAAAGCAGAAAAAACAAGTTTATTAAAATGAGTAAAAAAAAAACAATTCATTAGATACACATTAAAACTAAAAAAACAATTCATTAGAAAAATATACAGATTAAACATAGAAAACAATTCATTAGAAAAATATATACGTTAAACATAAAAAACAATTCATTTGATACACATTAAAACTAAAATAATCCACACTTAAATTAAAAAAACAATTCATTCGAAAAATACACATTAAACATAAAAAACAATTCATTTGATACACATTGAAACTAAAATAATCCACATTATGATTAGAAAAGTAAATCATTAGAAGGCACGTAATTAATGACTTTAAAGTTCATATTCGAAGGAATTATTTTTTAGAAACTTCATTTCTATATTTTTGTAGAAGCTGTTCACTTGGAGTCCAGTCTTCCAGCTCCTTGTCCAGTAAATTCAGGGCTGATAGCATGGACTCGCAAGTTTCCACTTGCAATCTGTTTGTCAACTTATGCTTCATTAAAGCCAACTTGGAAAACACTCGCTCTGCACAAGCACTGCTGTGTGGCAAAGTGAATATATATGAGACAAAATCATATAAATTTGGGTATAAATAATCATCAAAACTATTTTTCAAATTGCCTATTTGAAACCAAAAAGTTTCAACGTCCGTTATATCAATAGGATATTCACAGCATTTATCGATGATCTTACATTCTAGGTGTTTAAATTCATTAACGAAGGCCTCAGGTTTCCTTATAACTTGACTATATTCAGCCACTATGTCATAATAATTGACATCTTCAGTAGACTGAATAAATTTAGGATCTAAATACCTTAAAGCTATCAGTCTTTTATTATTAATGTCGATTCTAGTCAGAATTTCATCACATAATCGTTGGTAAAAGTTTAAAATGTTAGTCTTAATATCAATTGACTCGACTTCTGAGAGCCCTTCAGTTCTTATTACTTCTTCGGCTTCATGCCCTATATATATATTGATAATATCTTTGACGTTTATCATATTCTTGTACTCCATACTGCCCAGCTCCGTGAGTATCAAGTATTCTTTTTTAATAAAGTTTTTTAAAATTTGAAGAAGAATGTCCCTTGTTGTTGATATCACGTAGATTATTTGGGATGATTCACTTTGAAATTTTTTGTTTAAATTATTCATAATATTAAGAATGTATACCAAAAATTTTAAATAAATTTTGTTTTTGGCAGACAATCCATTTAGAATGGCTTCTATTTTTTGTAAAATTGTCTTACATTTTTCTTCAAACTGAGCTCGTATGAAGAAGTGTTGTAAGACCGTCCACTGCTCTAGTATACGTTTTGCGACAGACTCGAAGGACAACCATCTAGTGTCGGAAAGTCGCAACAGCTTATGTTCCGGGACATCAAATATGCTCTGTAACTCCTTGAAGTCCATCTGTCTTTTTGCACTCTTAAAAAAATTGAATATATTTTTGGGCAACTCTTCCACGTCGTCGGGTAAACTCGCCAAAGCTGATTGGTTCATCAGGTTAATTGAGTGACAAACACAGCCAATGTGGAACAAATGTGGAATCCTGTTTTTTAATAAAGTCGCAAGCCCAGTTTTTTTTCCAACCATAGTTGAAGCGTTGTCTGTCGCAAATCCTATGAAATTGTTCAATGGAATGTTCCCTTTATTTAATATATCTAGAACAGCATTGCATATAGATTGGCCGGTTCCATCTTTTGGCTGCACTAATCTAAAAAAATTGTCTGCAGTTTTACCTGTATTTTTTTCGAATTGTCTCACAACTATAACCAGACATTTTTGAGTTGAAATGTCTGTGGTCTCGTCGATTACTAGGCTAAAGTTTTGTTTTTGCATCTTCAATAACATAGCGAGGTGCCCTTCCTTTCCAAGGAACTGTGTTACTTCTTTTGCTTTAGTCCGACCGCAAGTTACCTGTAATAAAAAAAATTGTGTTTACTAATTAAATTTGTTTGGTCGATTTCTACCCACCGATTTGGCAATTTGTGAATCTGGATAAATGTTTGCATTAAATTTTGCTATGTTTTCCATCGACTTGAATGAATGATTCGATTTTAGCATTCGCATAACTAACTTAATTTCTGCAACTGCTACGTTTTGTCGAAACTGTGTATTTCGCTTAGGCAAGAAATCTTTCAATTGTATTTTTGCATTTTCGCACTTTTGTTTGGTATTAGCAATATGTTTTCGTGTTTTTTGGTGACGATCAAGATGGTTTTTTTGATTTAGCAAGAGTTGCTTGCAAGAAATACAATATGCGCGATTGGTTTCACTGTCTTTCTGAAGCCATTTGTATTGCACCTCCCATTCTTTGTCGTATTTTCGACAAATTTTTTGTCGTTTTGCAGCGCTAGTTGATTTTTTATTCTCCAATTCTTCTGCCTCGGAATCAAGTGCGCCGTCACTTTCGGAGCTTGTTTCCAACAAGGCCTGTAGATTTCTTTCCAAAGCCCGATCAGTGCTAGGTATTTCATTTTCTGGCACTTTTTTCGTTCTAACAATAAATCTAAAGATTTTCAACATTAGTATATTAATTACTTTGGATATGATATACACTTACTTGTCCATAGTACCTCTTTTGATTTATTTATTCAACTATATATATAAACTATTCAAAGTTCTTAAGCTTAACCCTTTTATATATTTGTTGTTTGCTAAACTAAAACAACGTCCGCAAGTCGATAAAATTGAGTGTCTAATATGTGATCAGATATGTGTCTTAAGGCCTAATTAGTTTTGACGGTTGACGGTTGACGTTCGACGGACTACGGACTGTGATCAGTTGTTTAAGTAGGGGTTGCATTTTACATGTGTTAGAGAGAGACAACAAAAATTTACGTTCGACGTTCCCAAAATTCTGCAGGTTGCAGAATTGTCCGTCGAACGTCGACCGTCGAAACTAATTAGGCCTTTACTCTAAAATGTTTATCAGGCATGCTTAGCGGCAGATTTAAATTTACTTGCATAAAAAAGCTTAATGCTCTGACGCACTAGAACGTGTGTCATTTTAAAGGCATACAAATATTTCGAATTGTGAAAACTTGCACAAAATTCAAAAAGGGGCAAAAAAGGGGATTTTTGAGAAAGGGGCAGCAAAATTAGATTGGCTTCAAAAAAGGGCCAAAATGCCCCTTTAGTCGCACAACGGTAACACTGATACCGTATAATACGTCATTACTCTCTTTGCTCTGAGAGTAGACACCAGGGAAGATAATGTTGGTACAATTGTACCATTTTTGGTACAATTGAGTCCACAAAAGTACGATGGTACACCAATGACATAATTGGTACAATTTAGCATTTACTCCTTTATGTATTTTATTTTCAGTTAACATCGATTTGTACATCGCGTAGTTATATGATGAAGAAAACTTTATCCTGATTTGAATTAGGAAAATCAATCGAAATCGATTTATGAATGACCAATACATGAAAAGTGGGAGTCGCTATTTTAATTTAGTATAATTTTTATTTAGTAGATTTTGAGGAATATTTCAAGCATGAAAAACTTAATTTCAGTTATTCTGGAGTCAAAAACCCTCTTTATAAACTATCAATTTTATATTTACAATACGCACTTAAAATAATTAATAATGTTAATTTAGAAATGCAGTCCGAAGACGCCAGAGCACGAAGAAAAAGGCTCAATGTGACAACAGTGTCAAGCTTGAAACAAAAGATCTTTTAAAAACATATAATTCTTGCTGCTATAACTTTAAAATAGGTGGTGATTTGTGACAATAAAATTTATACATATTTTTCATTGATCTCACTTTTTTAAGAACGTGTGCCACATGTTTTGTTTATTCTTAAAAGAACCTACGTTATTATAAAAAGAAATGTATAAGATTGAATTATTATTTGTTAATTTTCCGATATTTGTTTGAAAACACTGTTTATAACAAACTTACAGCTTGTTATTTTTTAAATTTGGTACAATTGGTATTAAAAAAGTACAGTTTTTGAAGCTTGATGGTACAATTGAAGAAGTTTCATTTTTCATCCCTGGTAGACACTTGTATATACATACATACATTGTTATATTCGTACATACGCTACACAAGTTCACAAAATTGTCGTTGCTCTCTTGCTATCTCATTTTTATATACGTATAATACGTCATTACTCTCTTTGCTCTGAGAGTGCTCCGCACCCACATTTTATTGGACTTACCTTGTATGTATATACATACATACATTGTTATATTCGTACATACGCTACACAAGTTCACAAAATTGTCGTTGCTCTCTTGCTATCTCATTTTTATATACGTATAATACGTCATTACTCTCTTTGCTCTGAGAGTGCTCCGCACCCACATTTTATTGGACTTACCTTTCACTATAATAAAAAAAACAACAACACCAACTACTACTACTACCACCTATATGTTGGTGATTTATTTGTGCTTGCTGTGTCGTGGAGTGTTTGTGTGGGTGGTGGGTGTAGGGGAGGGTACCTAAAATAAAAACTGTTAAGAGAATGCAAAGAGTGGTGAGTGTGAGTGTAAATTGTCATGGTGGAGGGCATATAAGCTTCGGCCCGGCCGAACTTAACACCGTTTCTACTTGTTTTTGTCTACACCGGGCAATGCTGAACATCAAATGACTCGCTTTGTTTGGCCATAGCAACATCAACGAAACAACCAAACACACAACATCACACATACTTTGTCCGAAGTAGCTGACGTATACGTGTGTCACATAATCACATATTTGCCATATCAACAGCAACGAAACAGCCAAACACACAACATCACACATACTTTGTACGAAGTAGCTGACATATTAGTATGTCACCATAACGCTTGCTAACGCGCATGCGCTTGCAAATGACATTTTGCGTGGCTATGCTGTATATCTCCGTTCAACAACAGCTACAAACACATCTGCATACATACATTATTATGTTAATACATATGCTATAGACACAATTTCGTTTGCCTCACCCCTGCCACACCACTCTTTCATTGCTCTCTTTCTCGCTCATTTTTGTTTAACACGTCATTACTCTCTTTCGCAGTCGCAGAAAATCTGGTTTTAGCAGCAGCATAAAATCTGGTTTTAGCAGATTTTGACTTTGATAGATTTAGTCCCTATACGCCGCTATAGATGTTAACACATCAAAAGGTTCCACTGAGCCCAGTCTTAAGCACTAGGCTCGTCACTAGAATCTGATAGAAAGAGGTGGAATACATAAAGTTACATACTGTATATTGAATATGCCCGAAAATATGGTAAGTACAACGCTATTTCGTGATGTGATATATTGAAATATATGAGCTCTACTCAAACACGTATATTTTTCCAACTACCACGTCTTAGGCTGCAGTCGACTGTCCTTTTTTACTTTTATCGACTATTTTACAACCTCATGAGGTCAGAGGTCTTACACATATTAATTAAACAAGCAAATTAAACAAATTTCAACATATTCCTCCAACTGGCTCTATCCTTCGCCTTTTCTCGCCATTTGGTAATACCAAGGATATGGGGGGATTCTTCTGCCTGGTCTTTCCAGCCGAGTCTTGGTCGTCCTATTTTCCTGCTTTCATCGGGTACGTTATCGAGAACCTTTGGAGCTGGTTCATTTTCATCCATTCTGATAACATGGCCGAGCCACCGCAACTGGCCTAATTTGATTCACCTAGCTATGTTCACGTCAGAATATAAATTATACTGCTCTTGGTTCCAGCGACGTCGGTACTCACCGTTTTGTGTAACATGACCATATATTTTACGTACAATTTTTCTCTCGAATACTCCCAGGTGTTTTTCATCCGCTTGCGATATGACCCAAGTTTCGGAGCCATATGTCAAGATAGGTAAAATGAGAGTCTGATATAGCTGGACTTTTGTCCGTCGAAAAAGGGCTTTGTTCCTAAACTGCTTGCTGAGCCCAAATTAGCATCTATTTGCAAGCACATTTCTCCTATTTATTTCCAGGCTGATGTTGTTGTGCTTGTTCACGGCGGATCCAAGGTAGATAAATTCATCAACCACTTCAAAGTGAAATCGGTTGTCGACGTTTAAGTGCGGACCAAGTCGATAGGTTTCTCTTGTCGTTGGCACCATAAATTTTGTCTTGCCCTCATTAACAGCAAGACCCACCTTCGCTGATTCCTTTTCGATTCTTGAAAATACTGCAGTAACCTCACGCAAATTTCGCCCAATAATATCTCTGTCGTCACCATACGCCAACAACATATGGCTTTTCAAAGCATCAATTCTCACAAGTTTTATTTGACGATTTAGGTGCTAAGCCGTTCTACATAAAGACGATGGCAGCACATGTCAAATTACTGTCTTTGAAAACTTCAGAGCAGTTGGCATCTGCTTGTACTGCACTGTGACAAATGTGGAAATTTGCTGCATAATATGAAGTTTTAACGCAAACGCCATAACTACAACATGTGTAGTTAGTTACCTTTCTTAATAGCCACAAATAAATCTTGATATCACCGCGACAGCAAACATTTAAATTCTTTAACCTTTTTAATATAATGTTTGCTTTTTGAGCTTTAAACGTTAGGTTTGAAATATTTGTAGAATAATGTTAGGGTAACCGAACTGAAAATAAATTCACTTCTACCGACAGAATTCATGACAAATTCAGTTACAGCAACCGAATTTACACCAAATTCGCTCGTTGCAACCGACTATGTACTAAATTCGGTTATTTCGACCGAACTGATCCCAAATTTGATAGCTGAATTTATTACAATTTAGTTGACAGAACGAATATAATTGCAGCTTCAGTTATAACAACCGACTCAGTTATCAAACTAGGTTGTTTCAACCGATTTAGTCGTGACAACCTCAATTCTGTTATGCAACCGCGATTCGGTTCTGAGCATGGTAAGCAATTCATACTTCATTTAAATACCAAATGAGGTACTATACAAATGTACACCATAGTGTGTGACCTCTTCAATATATTACTTGAGATAAAACAGGAAAAACAAAAAACTTTTTGAAATTAATATAATTTTGAAATTTTGAAAGTTAATTGAGAAAAAGATTTTTACAAACTTTCAATATGACTTCAAATCAAATTAAAGTGTTTCCCTGGCTATAGCCAAAAGTAAAACCTCCAACAAAAATCAATGTCCGAAATGATACGAGACAGAAGAGGAACTACACGTGTATAGTCGAAGTTATGTTTACATTTCTCATTTTTATCCCACGCGTCAATGTATGTACTTTTTATAAATTAATTCCTATATTTCGGAATTCGTTGACTTGTTCCATCAGGAAAGAAATATTGCAAAAGAAAAACTGTTTATTAGAAAGAGATTCAATTACACAGTGCAACACGAAAAAAATAACCATATACGGACACCACTACGTGATAAAAGACTAAAAAAAAAAAGACCCGTGTTTCCCAATTTTTCCCAAAGTCATGCACTTTTTTTTTATGGGCCGCCAAAGATTTGGGGCCTCGGTATCATTTTCGTAAAAATGTGATCATTTTCTCAGGCTCACATCTTGCAAACCGTTCAGAATTTCAGAATTTTGAACGGTTTGCTACCTATGGACCTGAACACGGGAAAAAAGGTAAAAAAATCGAATTTTTTTAAGTTTTTTGCGATTTTGATCTGGAAGGTGAAGATTTTTTGATTTTATATGTTCGCAATTTTTGTTCTTTATGACAAGAGCTACAACTTTGCCTCAGAGAGTAAATCGAAAAACGGTTTGCAAGATATGAGCCTGAGAAAATGATCACATTTTTACGAAAATGATACCGAGGCCCCAAATCTTTGGCGGCCCATAAAACAAAAAGTGCATGACTTTGGGAAAAATTGGGAAACACGGATCTTTTTTTTTAGTCTTTTATCACGTAGTGGTGTCCGTATATGGTTATTTTGCCATGACTTAAAAAATTACACACAGTGTTAGTGAAAAACTTTAAATAGTCGATTCTACGATTTGAACTCACATTGGCGGACGATCATTTCCAAGTTTGTGAATTTCATCATCTGCGCCTGTTAATGTCTGTTAAAATCAGTCATTAGATTGAAGTTTCTTGTTTCATTGTCCTTCCTCACGTTGAACATTTTATCTTGTTCTTGTTGTTTGGATGCAAATACAACGTGCTTGTAGGTTGTCTCAAATACAGTGTACTTGATTCCAAACACATTGTGTTTGCTAATCAATATTACATGTTGGGAACACAATGATTAGTAGGTTATCTATACTAATATTATAAAATGGAAATGTTAGTGAGTTTGTTAGTTTATTAGTTTGTTAGTTAGTTAGTTTGTTAGTTTGTTAGTTTGTTAGTTTGTTAGTTTGTTAGTTTGTTAGTTTGTTAGTTTGTTAGTTTGTTAGTTTGTGAGTTTGTTAGTTTGTTAGTTTATTAGTTTGTTAGTTTATACTAATTTGTATGTAAACTACTCATCCGATTCTAAAAATTCTTTCACCAGTAGAATGCTACGTTTTAACTGAGTGCTATAGGCTTCTTTTTGTTTGTTATTCGCCCTACTAAAATGCAGGACGACGTCTCGCGGGTTTGCTAGTAATAGTATTTATTTTTATGCCCCAAGTATGGTTTTGTTTGTTAAAAACTGCTGGAAACAAAAATGTGACAGACAACATAAAACAAAAAGCAGCAGATCTTCAATTTATGAAAACAATGATTGCAACCATATTCATTGTTCCTGCAATATGTTGCTGTGGCGTTTTTTCAGCGTGCACCTCTCTCTGTCTCTCTTCCATGATCTGTTGCTATTATTATAATACTGTCGTCACGTATATCCCAGGAAGAGTTAGGGGAGATCTCTCACATTCAGTGTGCGAAGCGCCTTCTAGTTTGTAGACTCTCAAAGAAAAGGGTATTCTATGATTAATTATGAAGTGACCGTTGCAGTTCTGATGTAAAAGAGTCGCGCAACCTAACTATTGTACTTCCAATGTTGCATTTTGACGTAGAATACGTCTTACCTTACGGTATGAGGAGTCATGTCAGGTTTTTATTGTTGTAATCTTTATTTCATTGAATTTGAGGAAACGGCTAGATGAATTTTTTTAAAATTTTTTTTTTAGGTAAATGAAGATGATATCTTTCGTTTGATATACATTTCATATTGGTTGATATATTTCTAGTATTTTAATTTCTCAAATGAAAATTGTTTAAACACATACACTCAAACATATGTGTTGGGTTTGGTTGAGTGTTTTTGGTTGCTCAACATTGCTTAGGAACATGTATCTAGTAAAAAGTGAAACGAACAGCAAGCTAATGTTGCTTGGCAACATGTATCTAGTAAAAAGTGAAACAAACAGTAAGCTAACGTAATAAAGCTTTTTTGCGAAAGCTTCAATAAAGCTGTTGTAACATTAATTCTGAATTGTAAAGCGTAAAGCTTTCACACAACGCTCGAATGCTAATGCGAAGACTCGATAAGGTAAACCTTTTTTAATATTAGGGCGGCCCTCTCAACATTCGCAGAACTTATTTCAATAAAAGTATTAATTAAAATACATAAATTAAATTAAGTTTAAAAAAATTGAACATAATATTTTTTTTTAAACGGACTTGAATCAAATGCCGTTGGTAAATATAAAAATTACAGCAGACAGTTGTCCGAGGCCTTCGGCCACGGACTGTCCCTGCAGGCTGTGTCAGAGACACGGCCATTAAGTTTAACGTAGAATACGCCATCCGATAAGACAGAAAACATATATAACAATAAATGATAAATAATATAAGCAAATGAATTTATTGTTATATATGTTTTCTGTCTTATCGGATGGCGTATTCTACGTTAAACTTAATGGGCGTGTCTCTGACACAGCCTGCAGGGACAGTCCGTGGCCGAAGGCCTCGGACAACTGTCTGCTGTAATTTTTTTTTAGCAGCTGCTTTTTTGCTGCAACATATTCAGGCATTTTTTGTTCAAATCTTTGTGAAAAAATGTGGCGATTGCATTTCGTCGATATGTGTTAAGCTGCTCTAGACAACAATAGTTTCCAATATCCATTCGATATGGAAAATTAAAAGGAATTGGAAAAGTTTCATACCACATCTCCAAATGGACACTAATGTCACATTTGCCTTAGAGTATCCAAATGCTAGAGGACCAAAATGTTGATAACAATTATTATAAACAAATGTTTGTGAGTGCTTAGAACTTTTGTTGTGCATTTAAACAGTTTTTTTTTCAATTTAATGCGAATGCGAGTGTATGTTTAAGCATCCTCATCTATGTATGCATGTATATAATTAAATGAATTGAGTTTTGACATTTTCCCCAATGTGGCTGGAATGGCTTACTGTTCGTTCATCATTACGGAAGATTCATTGAAATGTGTTGGCACATTCACACACAAACCTCTATTCGGCTTATCGGCGCACATGATGGCCATTAGACAAACGAACGAACCATCATCCGGCCGTTCAGGATCAATTTCCGCAATGGCACCACCATGCGCCAGCACCAGCACCAGAGTTCTGGAAAAGTTTCAATGATGATGATGGCTTCATTCGTTCACTTCGTTCGATGGTCAGTTATAGTGGAATTTTAAAAATCAACTAAATAATAGACTAGTTTGCTATTTTCATCAGTTTTGTTGTTGTTCATCCTCCAGATAGTTTGTTTGGTATCAGTAACTGCTGCTATTAGACAGCGATGCTGCTGATGTTAACTATTTTGCATTTTAATTTTTACGCTCTGTTTGGTGCATTGACAGTATGATTGATTGCCTCGAATGGAGAATAGACAGGATAGCCATGGGCCATTGGTAAGTTACGGCCTTTACTCGTATTGCTAAGTTCAGTGTGCATAAAGATAATTTGGGGAAATTACTCTTATGCATAACTAGTCAATTTTAATAGATTTCAAAACCTAAAAAAAAAAACAATTTTAAACAATTTTTGGAAAATTGAATTTGGTTAATTTATATTAATTATACAAATTATTATGATCATGCCTTTTAAGCCGAGGGTGGTTAAGTGGTTACTGTGCGTATTATAATGATCATCCACAAGGGTTCATTTCAGCTGGCTCACGCACCTTCAGCCGACATTATCCAATACTATTTGTGGATTTTCCGTGTCTGACGTTGACACCTCAATTGGTCGACCACAACGGTGTTCGTCTTGCCAGCTCGTACGGCCTCGTTTAAGTTATGCTACCCAATATTTTACAGTCGTAAACGAAGGAGCAGACTCCCCCAGAGTAGAATCTAGCTCGGCTTTAATACTGCTTGGACTGAGACCTTTCAAATGGAAAAATTGAATTCCATAACGGTGACCAATTTTTCCCATGTTTACAAATTCACTGAGATGGTTTACTTTTGATGGTTCAAATAAAAATACTAAACCACATGGCGTCTTGAAACTTAAAACATGTATTTTATAAGATTGCAATTTTTCACCAAAATATTATTATTATTACATCAAACTACTGCCAACATTTATATGTCAGATCGGTAAGTTTTGGCACCGCCCTCGTATTTACATTGCGTCAAATCTTGGAGAAAACACACGAAAGGAAAATCGACACCTACTATCTCTTTGTCGATTTTAAGGCCGCCTTTAATAGTCCGATGCGGAGAAAACTTTAGGAAGCTATGTCTAACATTGGTATCCTGACTGAGCTGAGCATCTGCAGGATGACACTGAGGACCATTAAATTGAACCATTACATACCAGTCGAGACGACTGCCTAATGCGATATCTTCAACATCTTAATGGAGACCATAATGAGAAGTCAAAATGACGCCATAACACTTGCTAGGCAATGTTTGTTTAATGGATAAGGATGAACAAGCGTGAAAGATATTAGAAGAAGTACTTTGAAGACCTACTAGAACGAAACCGAAAAACAGGATTACCACGATTCCTCTGGAATGAGTATATGAATATATCCCTTATGTAACTATTGCGATGTGGCCGTACGTGGTGCAATGGTTAGTGGGCGCAACTCTTGTACATGAGAACACGGGTTCGATCCCTGCTCAGATCTGGTTTACGTCAGCCTATAAGACCTATCAAGTCATGGCGGAAGATTAAACTGATCTCGTTATTTGTGCGAACGTCAATACACACCACTCAATATCGGAAAGTAAAATATGATAGAGATGAGGCACTTCCTCGCCTAAATCATGATTTGCCGTTTACTTCGTTTTTACGTTTTTGAGATAGAAGCGGATTTGGAACGAAAAACACCTGAATTTTACGGCACGCTGATCCACATTCTTCTATCGTCATTGTTTTCAGAGATATAGAGTATTGTTTTTGCCGTATAAGCCCGAGTTTTATCAATTTTTACCGTTGAATAAAACTTTGAACTCACTTTTCTCAAGTCGGCAATATGGCGTATACAGCGACAAATTCTAGAGCATTCTTTATGCTTGTAATGGGTCCATCCAGGGGGTTTTTATGGCACAGCTGATCGAAAAGTTACTAGGGAAATGATGTAGATTTTGATTGTGCTGACTTGCTCATTCTCCGTTAAAAAACTGGTAGCGCTAACGTGTCAATCGCAATATTTAGATAAAATAAATATATTTAAATGTTTCGTGGCAAGTGCCTATGGCTTTGAGAACGAGAAGCTTACAATCAGGATCTTCAATCCACACATCCTGCCGTAATTTGTACAGGATTCTTGGATGAATACGACATCGGCTACATATTTTTATATATGGAGCAGGGGAGCTGCAGAATCGAGTTTATAGGGCTGGCGGTTTTACTGTAGTAGCTTCAACATTTCCAGCTACGTCTCTATCCCCCACCGTGTTGTTGGCCTCGTCGTCCGTGCCGTCAAGGATGCTATCTGAAAGCTCATCTATGAGATGTGATTTGGATAGTGAAGCATTCATAGTGGCAGGCACATATGTATTAGGGTCAACATTCGGAGCTACGACCCTCTCTACTAATATGACTTTTTGGCTTAATCAGTATCATTCAGGAGGTTACATTTGGACACTTCAATTAGCTAGGATTTGGGCCATGAAGTAACTTCTCCCTTAGTAGGGTTAGTCTGATCCAAGTTCATAAATTAAACTTCGCCCAATGCCGGTGTAACTTTGGTTGACATGGATGGTGTCATGTTTGGCTTCCTGGTTACCCTTATGTCACTGGATTATTTTGCTCGAAGCCATAACAAACGGCGCCCTTAGTTCTTCTGAGAAATTGAAGTGATTCAGAGTTGTTGACAGGACTGACTTGCCGCGAAAGTCATTTAGAGTTCTCAAACTTTCCAACCTTCCAATTGGCACATGGAAGGTCACGGTTACTGGGAGTTATTAGGAGTATGACGCATTTCACACTGTCCTTGGTGGACACTGCAGTGAAGTAAAAGCGCTACGTCGCATTGATGAAACATTTTACATTTTACGTTGCAGCAATGAAAAGTTTCGTATATCCGACAATTTGGTTGTCGCTGCAACGAAAAATTGCATACATGATTTCTTTCACAATTCTTCATTTCGTTGCTGCAACAACTGGTATTTTGTTCCTGCAACAATTTTATTTCATTACAATTTTGTAGATAAAATAGTAAAAAATGTAAAACAGTAAATGCGTGAGATCTAAAATATTGATATTTGTTTTATCTCTTACTTTTTATAGTTTATTTGTATTATTTATTTCTTTTGGGGGTTTTGCCAACATTTATAGTTGACGAAATAATTTAGCAATGCATCAAATTGATTGCAGTAAGGAAGCAATTTCATTGCAACAATGACTCAAATTCATTGCATCATTGAATAAAATTCATTGCAGCAAATGAAACAAATTCATTACGACAATGAAATAAATTAATTCCAAGAATGAAACTTATTCAATGCAACAATAAAGCAAATTCAGTGCGTCAATTAAACAAATTCATTTAAGCAACGAAACAAATTCGTTGCAATAGTGAAACACATTCATTGCAGCAACAACCAAACTTGTATCACAGTGACGAACAATTTGCAGTTGATGAACACATATTCATAGCGGGGATGAAACTCTACGATAGCTCACTTACGATGACGAAAGTTGTTTTGGTGACGAACATTTTCATTCCTGTGACGAAGCTTTTCCGTTTAGTGTGCTACCAACGCCCGACCTCTTGGACGGAATCGGATGTTATTCTTGTCACCGATATATAGTTTGGCACTAGGCCAGACTTATTATATCCCAACAAATCGCTTATTTTCAAATGCAGTGAGAGTAATTCGGCCTTGGTACCAACTACTATCTCAGCAGACGGAAGATGGCAAGACAGAATCTCCTTTAACCTCATGCATCTATCTACATGTACTCTGTCGATGACCGTCATAGTGAAGATCTCCTTCAGTACTTCACTAAAAACCTTCGGTACGCCGTTTCCGGTTACCTTGGGTTGTTCAAACTTTGGCGGATGATCGTAAGCGTTTTCTTGACTTCCTCTGCTAGCCCAGTTAATTATGTTTTTGCCTCTGTAAGTTCTGCCGGATCACCTACAGTTCTGGAGACTAAACGTCGGTCGTCTTTGTTCTTCGAGTATAGAGCGGACGCTCCAGCCCTGTACGTTCTGCAGGAACCATGTCTATGTTTTGAACACACTTCAAACATTAATATGTTTGCAAGTCCCAAACTCACTTGTATTTGAATGTAAACAGCATCATGGTTACTGGCAAACATGTATGCTTTTACGTGGAAACATATGCGTATTTCCCCCCAAACATAATATTTAAAAACGAATTATTCTTTGATTTCAATATACAGGGTGATTCAGGAAGTTCCGGACAAAGCTCTCCAGCGTATTCCTTGGCTTATTTCATGAAGAAAAGTCCACTAGGACCATGTCCGAAAATGCAAGGATGCGAAATGGCAGCGGGTTCAAAACTTTCGGATTGGCGGTCGGAGGGTAGTATGGTAAAGTTGCTAACTTCTGAGCCAGTGGTCGGATTTGTTGGAAAGGTCTTTAAGAGGCCTTTCAGAATAAATAAAAAAAGTAGAAAAAGTCAAATCGCCGAGATACAGAGCTTTCGGAAAAAAATGGAAAAAAAATTCACATAACCTCAATTTGCTCAGCCAAATGGCAGGTAACTTCTGTTTTTTTCTGTTGAAAGATAGCCATACCTCTTACCTTTCCAAAATGACCTAAACGATGCCCAGAGGTCTTACCGTTCCAAAGGTAGGACCATTCTTCTTCCGAAAATTGTATGTATATGTATGTAAATATATGTATGTATTAATTATTATAATTAATTTTATCATGAATCCATATTTATAAATAATTAATACAACAAATTAAAAGATTTAAAACGGCCTTTTTTACATTATTTGTTTTTTCCATGAAATGAGAAGCTCTTTCGATTCTCCTGTTTTTGTTGTGTCTCACTTTTTTGTTTTTGGAAGGTTTCAGCTATGCGTTGGTTTACAAAGAATGTATTCACAAAGGGCTTCACGTTGTTGTCCTTTCCAGTTTCTTTCCTAAAAATCGTTTCTCACTTTGGTAGCACACACAAAATCACAAAAATCAAAGTAACATCACAAAACATTTAAGCGTCCGAGCGTTCGTTTATTATTTTTTCAGTGATCAATCGCTTTTGATTTCCTCTGTCCGATGAAGCATTGACGACTGAATACATGAAATATAAGAAACACTGATTTCATCTTCAATTTGCACGAACATTCAAGAATATTTATGACTCACTGACAGAGAATAATGCAAAAATATAGATATACACTTACAAGGTAGACTCTCTCGTTGTCCCTCTTTTATCCTCTTTCTCTCGAGAGCGCATAGACAGTGCAACAAACACAGTTGTTTTTGTAACACAAACATAAATATATGTGGGTCGCAAACACATATATTCCAACATATTAATCATTGTGTCTCAAACATGTAATATTGAATAGCAAACACAATATGTTTGGACACAAGTATATTATATTTGCGATATGCTCCAAACACACTTTATATTTGCATCCAAACAACAAAAACAGACAGCTGTGTGTCACTTCTAACTAACCGCATCTACACTTAATTCAGTTCAGTATTTTTTTGCACTATTTGTCTTCTACCAATCTATGCAGAAATCTATGCAATTCATTAAATTTCTACAACAAAAAAAATTTTAAATATACATATTTATTTTCTTATTACAAATACAAGCGCGTTGTCAGACTCATATCTTCGTTGAAATACTTAACTTTACTTAAATAAAAAAAAAGAACCACAGCTTTTAACAAACTCAATATCTTTGACAACTTAATTGAACATGATAAATTTAAATTGAATTATTCAGAAAACCCGAAAAACACCCAATAAAATATAATCATCCTCTAATAAATGGATTTAGCAGAGCATAAACGAATTTATTAAATTCAGTTATATTGTGGTAAACACTACAGATTTATGATGGTAGCTGAGATGTCAGCAAAAAATTTGTTTATAGTAAATGGAAGCACCATTATAAAATCGCTACAGAAATAATATGGAATATGATGTCACTGAACCATGAAGGACAAGGTTTGATCCAAAACAAATAAAGGAGCAAAATGGTTGCTACTAACATTATTTACAGAGATTATTAAATTGAATATTTTGATAGAATTAAAATTTCACATGAGTTATAATTCAAAAACACATTCGGGCACTGAGGATTTAAACAATGTCCTTTATATCCTAAAGCAACAATGTGGCATATTATTAAAAGTACGGGCTGAAATATTGATGATGAAGAAAGGAAAACAAAATAAGTAAGAGCCCTGCCGACACATCTGCCTATCTAGAATAGTTTCATAAATATTTCGGTTAGAAGTCAATATAAAACTGTAGTTTCCGATGAGTAAATCTACAAGTAGTAAATATAAAGCTCCATACTTAGAAGAATTACTCCCAGAGAAACAAGTTCAATGTCCAGGGTGTAGTAAATATACGAAGCTGGTCCCAAAACTAGACGACCTAACAAAGAAGACACAAAAAAGTGGAGGATAATGTTCTTTATTTTTCAACATAATCTCCTTTTAGCTCGATTCACTTTTTCCAGCGATATATAAAAAAAAATATAGCTTCGATACCCTGTTTACAGTAAGAACTGTTAAACTCTTTAAAGTAGCCATCAACCGCAGACTCTACCTCTTCACTGTTGACAAATCTTTTACCATAGATCCATTTTTTCAAGTTTGGAAATAGTCTGAGGAAGCTAAATCTGGCGAATAAGTTGGGAGATGAAGCAATTCAAACTGTAATTCATTAATTTTCCACAATTCATCCCATAAACGCTGCAATAAATAAGCATAATATTCGCCGTTAATGGTTTTGTCCTTTCTGAAGATAATTAATAAAAATTATCCCTCGCCAGCAGGTGGAACCGTCTTTGGACACAATTCTCCCATTCCAGTCCACTGCTTCGACTATTAACTCAATCAGGTATAAAGTGGTGAACCCATGTCTTATCCAAGGTTATAAGTCGACGCAAAAATTCGGCCTTATTGCGGTAAAACATCGCCAAACACTCTACTGAAACATCTTCACGATGCTGTTTTTGCTCTGTTGAAAGCAAACGCGGCACCCATCTTGCGGGCAGCTTTCTCATCTACAAATCTTCGGTAAATATACGATGTATAGCACTTTCAGCCGATGGCCATCCAATACCATTTTGTGGATTTTCTTAACCGTGGACACCTCAACTGGTCAACCACTACGGTGTTCGTATTGGCAGCTCGTACGGCCTCGATTAAGCTCTGCTACCCAATATTTTACAGTCGTAAACGAAAGAGCAGATTCCCCCAGAGTAGAATCTAACTCGACTTTAATATGGGAGCTTTCAAATGGAAATATTGGATTACATAACGGTGACCAATCTTTTTCATGTTTACAAATTCACTGAGATCGTTTACTTTTCATGGCTCAAATAAAAATACTAAAAAACGTGGCGCCATGAAACTTAAAACATATGTTTTATATGGTTGCCACTTTTCACCAATATATTTTTTTTCTTCAAACTACTGGCACCATCTATACGTCAGGTCGACTAGTTTAGGGACCGCCCTCGTAACTATATGACTTGTGAGGTTTAATTTCTGAAATATATGGATTTTGTACAGGTATATGTGTAAATCCTCTTCCAAAATCCGCCGAAAGTTGCGGCAACTGATTTTCTACTCTGATATGTCTTGCATCTCCTACATTTTCAACAGGTCTGTCCGTACGTCTTGAATCACTAACAGAGCCAAATTCATCAAAATAGCCCACCAGCGCCCGAATAGTTGTCCCCATTGGAATAGTTTTTTCGCAATAAAATCTCCGGTATGCAGGGTTAGTATTAATAATTGAACGATTATTTTCAAAAAGCAATGATCCCTTCATAGTTTTACGTGTAAATTACAAAAATGGATTCACAATCAAAGATGTTACAAATTTTGTAAATCATGTAGTAACTTTTGCCGTACCCTGTACTTTGTAGTTTGACAATAAGGGTGGTTTTTTATTCCATTAAGCTATCGCCATTTTCGTTTCAGCTCTACAAACTCTACACAAATATATAACACCAATACAAGAATACAAAAAAGTATAAAAACAAAATACATATGATTTTCACAAATGACATAGAAAAAATGTCATCACCTATTTAAACGACTATTCCTGATAGTTAATTCTACCATGATCAATGTGTATAACATTTACCACGCGTTGTTGTGAACAATTTATTTTCAATTTTGTTTTCAATCGCAAATAGAAATCTATCCTTCAAATTTAAAGATATAAAATGAGTCTCACCTTGATAACTTTTTCATTCACAAGAAATGTAAACTTTTGTTGCAATTTCTAGAAATTGAATATGTGGCAACATTATCATTCCTCAAGTCGGAATTTAAATGTGAAATTGAAATGCCACTTAATCTCGCTTAGCTGTCCCGTACAAATTAAGCTATAATTAACTTTAGCGGAGTAAAAAAAACTCACTTAATGTATCAGATTTATTCCGATAATGGTATAATGAAGCGGTATGGTGAATAAATGTCAAAGGTTATGATGCGCCTAAGTCCCACTAGCGTAAGTGCTGTTAAGTTCGAAACTCAATCTCAAGCCCTTACGTCAGTATTTATTTGCAACTTTTTCTTTAAGTGTATAATAAAAAAGTCATTGTTCGAAGAAGTCATGCGACAGAAGTGAAACTTTTTACGTTCCATTGAAATTATTTTAGTATTTCTCTTATTTGTCCGATGAGTGTGAATATTGGCGCGTATAAAGGGTGTCTCAGTAATAATGCACTTTTTCATTTTAAAACAAAAACACGTATTTTTTGAGATAGTTGTGATTTTTTTATTGGATAGTAAAGAAGTCATGTTCTGATTAAGTATGGAATAAAATATCTGTCAAATAGACCCCACGGCTCTGATGACAGGCCATTAATCTTTTCATGCAATTTTTCATAACTTTTTCACTGAGATGTGGCTGTATCTCACCGATGACGGGTTTGATCTCGGATCTGAGCTTAGGAATCGCTTCTGGAGTATTTGCATTGACCCCAGATTTCACAAATCCCCAAAGAAAGAAATCGCACGGCGTTAAATTGCATGATCTTTGTGGACAGTTGACATCAGAATTTCTTGAGATAATTAGTTATGGAAATTATTGCTGCAATAAATCGATTGTTGCATGCGCAGTGTAGCAGGTGCCGCCGTCTTGCTGAAACCACATGTAGTCCAGATCCATGCGGTCCAGTAGAAGCCACAAGAACTCCGTTATCATGTTCCTGTAACGAATGCAGTTCACAGTCACTGCAATTTCGGCCTCATTTTCAAAAAAGCATGACCAAAATTCGCAAATTACCTCGTTGTGGATGCATTTATTTCTCGTGAATTGCATGAGGATTTTCTGAGCCCCAAATGCAACAATTTTGTATATTCACGAAGCCATTCGGATAGAAATGCGAAAGTGAAAATTGGCATTGACTTCACTTTTTGCTCCATTACCAATTGAACTTATTGCCGGATCTTTTCATGGTCTGCTGCTTTGAGCTCCTGAGCAAGTTGAATTTTGTGCGCATGAATGTGGAGGTCTTTTGTCAAAGTTCGTATGTGAAAAGATCGTGAAATTTGATGTTATTGAGAACATGCCGAATTGATGTTTACGGGGTTTCGGCGACAATCTCGTTTACAGCAGCAATGTTTTCAAGAGACCGACCGGTACGTTGACGCAGAGGAGTCTTACTATCCATAACTGACACAGTTTCTTCAAATTTGTTGACCACTTTTCGAATGGTTTACACATTAGGTTCACTTTCTCGACTGAAAAATTTTCGAAGTTTAGTGCCGTCTCAGCATAACTTTCCAAATTTTTGTAATAAGTTTTCACAATTATAACGCGTTGTTCTTTAGTGAAGCGCACCATTTTTAATAATCGGAATAAACATTGTATGTGACAGCTGCCAAATTTCACAGTTGCCACTTGCACAAAACAAAAATTACACTAAATTTAAAAAGTGCAATCTTACTGAGACAGCCTTTAGATTTCAATGTATACACTTTTAAACGTGTGTATACGTTCGTTTTGATAACTTCGTACGTAGATGAGAATTTACTTTTTCTGGTAGTATCTGTCTCTTAGTTTCTTCGTTGATATTAGCATGAAATCGCTTACGTTCGTCTTGTACAGTGAATGGCTGCATATGCGTGTAGGCAGTTACTACCCGGCAAAAAAAACAGATGGTGTACATGCATTCTAGCATGCGTACGGCACCATTGGAAGGGGCGGCCTGCACATTTCCCTTCTCTTGACAGGACTGCTAGCTTACCTGCAAAGAAAATGCTTCGCAGCAGACCTCCCCTTTCACGTCTTCTGGCAGGCCTCCTAATGGAAGGCTTCCTAAGAGGACTGTAAAAGAAGACCTGCTAGGCGGCCTGAAAAATATCATTTTAAGAAGGACTCATGCAAAAATAAAAAGTATATTCATACTATTTGCATATTTATTTACTATCTTCGGACATTTGTATTTGGTGTCTTTGGAGGTTAGATTTTTCGATAACGATTAAACGATTGGTAAGATCTGGCAACGCTATTGTAGTAAACACCGACAAGTTCAATTTCTGATTAATAACTTATGTCTTTATTATGCAACTTTCACTATTTATACATTAAATAAATTATAAATGAATAAGTTTAAACTACGTTAGTATAAGTGCGCTTGTGCAGCGCGTGTAGCTAGACGCTCCCGTTGGATCAACATTACCACAAACGGTGTGAACCAGTAGGTGAAAGCCAATATCGAAAGCTATATTGACAAATCAACTATTAACGAATTAATTTACCTAGCGGGAATGACCTTGGCAACTGAAACGAAATACAACACACTGGTACAATGCGACAGCAGTAGTGGAAATTAATAATTTTGATCTTTATGTGATTGATATATTGAAATATATTTTGAGATTCGGAAAAATGTGCGAAACTAATATGCAGCAAAACAATACGATACTGGGATTTTCATGCCATTTCAAATTATGTATTTCTTTTCGACATTTTTTTATACCCTCACCCATAGGATTGGGGTATTCTTATATATCATTTAATACGGAAAAAAAATGTAGGCCCTTTCTATCTTTGGACGAAATTCGTTTTATGACTTTCTAAGATGATTGAGCCATGTCTGTATGTTTGTCTGTCTGTCTGGCTGGCTTGCTGACAGGCTGGTCAACACGATAACTGCCGTAAATCTTAACAGATCCCAATAAAATATTGTCTATTATTAGTAGAAAGCTAGTTTTGGATTTAAAAATGGCGTTTTGGCCACGCCCCATCTGGTACCTCCCATACAAATCGACACATTCCGGACAAAATCATATTTCTCCAAACCTTTCTTCGGTAGATGAGATTAGCTTCAGATCACATATTGGTTAATAATCTGTAAATGTCTACTTAAGTGGAGGAAATGGGCGAGATTGTCATGCCCATTCTGGTACCTCCCATACAAACCTGGGTGTTCGTTCGGATTGTCAAACCGATAAATGTCGTGAAACACTTCCGACATTAATGAAATTAGGTATTACGCTTCACGCCATGAAACGCCAATCACCGACTAAAACAAGGGTGATTTTGTCACGCCCATTTTGGTACCTCCCATACAAAATCCAAAAAAATCGTTATGAAATTTTGTAGTAGTCAATATTTAGTCAAAACCCCTCTCCTATAGAAAATATGCGGTTTTGCCGCATTCTGATACCTCCCATACAAAAGTTGGGTGGATGACCGGTTGATCGACACTGTAGCTCTCGTAACTACAACCGATCTTAATAAAATTCGGTACTAGGTAATATTTTTCTAAATCTACTGTGTCATTAATAACTGACTACTGTGCCACGCCTAGTTTCGTACCTCCCATACAACACTTGGGCGTATTTCCAGTTTGCCGACTCGATATCTCCAATAAATCACAGCCGATCTTCTGATAAAAATTTTTTTGCAACAACTTGCCATGCCCACTTTTGCACCTCCCATATGAATATTGGGAGCGCAAAAATTCTACCAAAAAGTCAAAAACGGAACTAATGGACATGATTCAGGGCCCCCTGTGAAGACAAGGACGGAAATCTCATCGCAGATGTGCAAAGTATGTTGGGAATCTGGAGAGATCATTTCTCTGCGCTATTGGTACCTGAGATATCCAATGTCGAGACAATCGATCAAAATTTGCACGACGACGTCGATTTCCTCCCTCCTAACCAAGATGAGGTCAGAACAGCTATTGCCCGGCTTAAGAACAACGAAGCCGCAGGAGCCGATGGATTACCGGCGGAGCTGTTTAAGGCTGGCGGCGATGAGCTGATAAGGTGCATGCATCAGCTCATTATCAAAATTTGGTTGAAACTCTACGATGCAATGTCTGAGCTTTGTATTCCTGCAAAACTCATACCGTTCTGCAGGTTGACCTTGACGAACACAAAAGTTGGAAAAGATTTTACCGAGCCTTTCGAAACTAAGCCAGGCCTCAGGCCCTGCGATTTCTTCGTGCGATCTCTTTAACAACTTAATGGAGATCATTGTGAGAAAAGCTGTAGTCAACATGAATAAAACCATCAGCAGCAAAAATTACATGCTGCTCGCGTATGCTGATGATATGGATATCATTTGGCGCACAATGAGAGAAGTTACTGCGGTTTTTCCGTGAATTGAGAAGGAGTCAGCAAAAGTGGGTCCGGCGGTAAATGAGGACAAGACAAAATTAATTGTTTCAACGAACAGAAATTCTCCAAATCGTGGAGAAGACCCACGAAAAACAAATCGACAACAATCACCTATTTGTCGATTATAAGGCGGCCTTCGATAGCCCGATACGGGGGAAACTCTACGAAGCAATGTCTGAGCTTGGTATTCCTGCAAAACTCATACGCCTTTGCAGGATGACCCTGACGAACACCAAATCCGCAGTGAAAGTTGGTAAGGATCTTACGGAACCTGGAACCTTTCGAAACTAATCGAGGCCTCAGACAAAGTGACACCCTATCGTGCGATCTCTTTAACATCTTAATGTAGATCATTGTGAGAAAAGCTGCAGTCAACATGAATAAAACCATCAGCAGCAAAAGTCACATGCTGCTCGCGTATGCTGATGATATAGATATCATTGGACGCACAATTAGAGAAGTTACTGACGGTAAATGAGGACAAGACAAAATTAATGGTTTCAACGAGAAGGGCCTCCACGCGATTAGACCAAAGCGAGAACGTTGATAACCGTTATAATTTCGAGGTGGTGGACGAATTTATAGAACTCGGATCTGCCGTAAACAAAACCAACAACGTCAGCCTAGAGCAAGCGGAGAATTGTGCTTGCGATTGTGTTATTTGGGCTAAGGAAGCACTTTAGAGATAAAGCCCTCTCTCGAGTAACAAAAGTCCAACTATACCAGACTCTTATACAACCTGTCTTGCTTCATGGCGCAGAATCCTGGGTCTTATCGCAAGCAGATGAAACATCTGTAGAAGTCTTCGAGAGAAAAATACTCCATAAAATGTATGGATCTATAGTGCACAAAGGCGAGTATCGGCGACGCATGAACCATGAGCTGTATGAGCTTTATCTTGACATTGACATAGTTAAGCGGATCAAAATAACGCCATTACGCTGGCTAGGCCATGTCAGTAGAATGGATGAAGAGGAACCAGCACGAAGGGTTTTGAAACCGAACTCGAAGGAAGACGAAAAATAGGAAGACCAAGACACCGCTGGATGGATCAGATTGACGAATCCGTGCGTACAATTGGTATTGCAAACTGGAGTGATAAGGCAAAAGATCGAACTGGTTATCGAAACATGTTATCATCGTTTTGTAAGGTCCCTGATCCTTCGGGGTTGTTCGTGGCCGGGTAAGTAGTAAGTAATTGGCTGGTAGTCAAAGAATTCCCCAAAACCACTTAGGATCGGAACTAATTTGAGTATTAATTAATATTTAGCGCAATGTCAATCTCCTATTGAATATGGTCACTGTTGAATATAGGCGTTTTTTAACAGAACTCCCACGCATTGGATGACTTAGGGTGAGGATATGATTAAGTCGGTTCACCCGACTGAAATTTATGTATTTATTTTATTGAAAACTTATTTTATTGAATATTTTATTGAAAATTCTGAAATATTTAATGATTTGTTCGATCGTAGAAAATTGTATGTGCTAATAGAGTTTACATAGAAGAAAAAACAAATTGTTTCCCATGAAATGGCAGGGGAGAGTATCTCAGTCAGTAGGGTGTGCGATTTCTGGTTGTATACTCACTGATTGGGACCTACACTTTTACACCGATTCCGAACGTTTAATTTAAAAGGTTTTTACTGGCGAATCACTGGATAGTGCCGCCGTGACTAAGCGAGGTGACAGTCGTCGAAAGAAATTTAAAGTGGTAAGAGCTGGAATTGAACCACTACTGCTCCCCCGACAGAGATATAAAGCATTCAATTTGATATTTTGCAAGAGACCATTATGAGTAAAAGCGCAAAGAAAACCTCTTTTCATAAAATTAGCCTATTGTCACTAACGATTATTCCTTGCAGAGGGGTCGTTCTTTTGCGCGAGAGCAGACGTATTGAATTCACAGTCCGTACATATTTTGCTGGGCTTAGTATGTAGCCGATTATTTAAGCAATCCCAGATCCTAGTAACCTACCACGAAAAACTGGATGGCAATACATTCAATATTCCAATTGAGTGGTTTGCATGGAATGCTATTGTGAACTGGTTAACGTATACCAGTGCATCCAGATTTACTTGCTAGAAAAATTTAAATCCTTAAAGATGTATTAAGGTGCTTATGCTCCCATTAGCCAACATTAAATATTAGCTTAAAGATATTTTAAAGAATTTCAACTTGACACGGTCTTTAGTGACGAACTTAGGAACTATAAAATCCTTACTGAACTATATAACATTTATCCTAAAAGGAGAAAGTTTAACCATAATGATCTAAGAAATATCTAGGCATGTTTATAAAATGTGTACTTATATATTGACACACTCAAAAACAGACGTTAGTATTAGCAACAGCAAAATATGCTGCAGAAAATGGAGAACCAAACACAGTTCCGGAAACAGCAAACAAATATTTATAGTTTAGCAAAACAAATTAAATTAAACGGTAAACAGTTTGCTGTTAGGTCACAATATTGATAAGTAGCAAACTGCACGCTGAAAAATCTGTAGTTTTTTGTTGTTTGGATCCAAATACTTATAACTATAACGTGTGCTTGGAGCTTGTCGCAAATATAATATACAGGGTGGAGCGCGGCAATTTGCTTTTGTTCACTGCAGGCGGTGGCGGCACTGTTGGTCGAAGAGAGTGGAGAGTATGCGCAGCTTATAGTGGCTGACGGAAGATTTGTATTCGTCTGCCTTTCAGTTGCCATCATGCATTGGACACGTGAGGAGAGGTCATTTTGTGTTAAAGCGTATTTTTCAAATGCGCACTCGATCATTGCAGTGCAGCGTGTGTGTAAACAAACAAAATATGCGGTACTGGAGTGAAACAAACTCCAGAGAACTTCACCAGAGACCTCTGCATTCGGACCGAGTCACTGTGTGGTGTGCCATGTCACGAGTAGGCATCATTGGCCCTTACTTTTTCCAGGATAACCGTCTTGCCGTAACTGTGAACTCCGAACGGTACTTGACTATGATACAGGATTTTTTCAGCCGGATCTTGAGGCAATGCAATTAGAGGATACATGATTCCAACAATATGGTTTGAGGCAAATGTTTCCTGGAGGGCTCTCTCTTTGAGCGGTGACGTGAACTGGCCGGCACGCTCACCAGACTTAGCCCCATGCGATCTTTTCCTTTGGAGTTACCTGAAATCGATGGTGTATATCAACCGTCCCAACACTTTGGAAGACCTAATTAACAATATTGAGGCTGAAATTGACAGAATACCAGTCGACATGCTTGTTAGAGTTCATGAAAACTTCAGAAAACGTATGCAGCAGTGTGTGGATAGCGAAGGTCGACATTTGCCAGATACACTATTTAAAATCATATAATTTAAAAATTACCTTACTGTTCAATATAATTCAAATATAAAATACATTTTTCTAAGGTTCATAATTTTTTTATTTCATTCCCAAATAAGCAAATTACTGCGCTCCACCCTGTACTTGTGTACAAACACATTATGGTTGCTATTCAATATTACATGTTTGAGACACAATGATTAATATGTTATAATATATTTATTTGCTTCCTAAATATATCTATGTTTGTGATACAAATACAGCTATGTTTGTTGCACTCTTTGTGCTCCCTCGAGAGCAAGAGAAATAAAGAGGCACAAAGAGAGAGTCTATCTTGTAAGTGTATATCTCGTAAATATTACTGTATATGCGTGTAAATTTCAGATGAAGTAAATGATTCTTATTTTGGTTTTGGTTTTAGTCGTCAATGATTCATCGTACAGGGGATATCAAAAGCGCTTGATAAGTGAAAAAATAATAAACAAAGGCTCGTATGGCTAAATGCTTTGTGATGTTCATAGAGTAAATATGGGTAGAGAAAATCTTTCACTCGCCAAATTTCTGACATTTGTCCTCCTGTGATGTATACGTTTGATGTTGAAAATAATTGCTTTACTAATACCAGATAGAGGCAATGGTTCAAAACAACGAACAAAATAACAACAACGGCATTTAGTTTTGTGTGTTAAAATTATTGTGTTAAATACAACACAAATGTATGCTAACAATAACAGACAATAAAAAAATTTAAAACACATTTAAATTTCACAGTTTTTCACCAAAATGGCATGAAAAATTAAAGCAAGAAGTTATTGTAATTCCACCTGGTGTATATCACTTTTCGTCAAACATCTCTCTATCACACCGACCGCATCACGAAGAGTGTGAAAGGAAACGTCAGATGAGACAAATGGCGGCTCTACTATAAATTTACTCTATGGTGATGTTGCTTTGGTTTTTGTGTGTGTTTCATATACATATATGTATGTGTGTTAGCAAAGTGAGAAGTGATTTTGAAGAAAGAAACTGGAAAGGGCAACACCGTGAAGCCCTTTGTCTGTCCGAGCCACACGTACGTTTATAGTAAGTACATTGTTTGTGTACCAACGTATAGTGATAATCAACGCATAGTTGAAACCTTTTGAAATCAAAAACGTTAGAGACAACAAAGAAAGGGTAAGCAACAGAGCAGCAGATTCTAATTTCATAAAAAAAAAGAAATAACGCATTCAATGCAAGTAAATGTAAAAAGGTCCGTTCTTAATTAATGCATTTTTAATTTTTTGTATTAATTATTTATAAATATAAAATCAATTATAATAAATAATATATACATATGTACATTATTGAAATCACAGAATAATTCGTTTCTAAATAAAGGGTTCTTCAGCAGAGACGCTACAAAAGTAAATCGATAGGGACACCAAACGACGCCATATTTTTTCCCGCTCTTTTGACATTTCTCTTCAGTAAGGTTTGCCATTTCATCATGGGAAGATATATGAGCCAACAACGAGTCGAAATTATTAAAATTTACTACCGAAATTTGGAGTCAGTGGCCTCAACTTTAAGAGGCCAACTTTAAGAGGCATCAATAATCAGCGATGAGGCTCATTTCTGGCTGAATGGCTTCGTCAATAAGCAAAATATGCGTTATTGGTCAGACAGCAATCCACACGTAATCCATGAGTCATCATTGCATCCCGAAAAAATTACGGTTTGGTGCGGTTTATGGGCCGTCGGCGTCATTGGGCCGTACTTCTACCGTGATGATCAAGACCGGCACATTACTGTGAATGCGAATCGCTACCGTTCAATGATAACCGTATATTTTTGGCCCCAATTGGATAATATGGACGTGGAGGACATGTGGTTCCAACAGGACGGCGCCACAAGCCACACAGCGAATGCCACAATTAATTTATTGGAAACCAAGTTTGGTGAACGTCTTATCTCACAAAATGGCCCAGTCGATTGGCCGCCTCGGTCGTGCGATTTGACGCCGTTAGATTATTTTCTGTGGGGCTACGTCAAGTCCATGGTCTATGCCAACAAGCCAGCGACGATTGATCAACTCCATACGAATATCGAACTTGAAATTGCAGCAGTATCGGCCGATTTATGCTTGAAACCCGTCGAAAATTGGGTTCAGCGTCTGGACTTCTGCAAGCGTGCCCGTGGTGGCCATGCAAAAGAAATCGAGTTCCATACATAATGGCATCGAACGTACTTTCACAGGAATAAAGAATTTCATTGGTATCTAAAACCGGTTTTGTTTTATTTAAATAAAACTTTGTAGCGCTCTTATTGAAAACCCCATTATTATTATGTTTGGGAGGAAATACACATATGTTTCCACGTAAGTATATGGAGGTTTGGGGAAAACACGCGAATGCTTCCACGTAAGTATATGAATGTTTGAGGTGAAGAACCCATATGTCTCCATATGTAGCACACATGTTTGCCAGTAAAGTTGCTACTGTTTGCATTTAAATACAAGTGAGTTTGGGACTTGCAAACATATGAATGTTTGAAGTGTGTTGCAAACATATACGAGGTTCCTGCAGAATATGTTACATATACCTTTTTTTCATCGTATGTGTTTGCGATTAATAGAAAATTTTTTTTTTTGAGTGAACCATCATAAACTACATTAAAACGTGTTTCAATACAAGTAAAACAATTATAACTCGCATAAGTTTATCCATTTCATTCAGTTGGAAAGGCAAAGTACATATGTACGTAGCTGCCACCTCATTCCATTCTTTGCTCCCAAATGCATAATAATCCATACAATAATAATTTTATGCAATGCGAATAAGAATTCTTGAACGAACACCAACAGGAACGTGCAAAACTTGAAATCTTCAAGGAAACTGCCAAAGGACCTGCTAAACAAACTCAAATTTGAAGTGAAAGGCAAACACGCGCGTTTGCTAGTTCAGATGAACTTTAATGAATTAAAATGGAGTTTTACTTTCTTTAGAGTTATGGAGGAAGAAGGGAGGGAGGTTTGTATATTAACAACTTTATATTATCTTATTATGTAAGTGATAAAACATGGATGTACATACATTTATGGGTTAACAAAACTTATTCGACAAAGTTGATCCTAAATAGTTCATGACAACATTTAGGGAGAAATTAATGTTCGTTTCACTTAATAAATTGAAAGGCAAAAAATATAAGATATTAATAAAATTATATGGAATAAAATTATGAAATTAATGCCAGCAATCAAGATTATGTGCTGAAACTTAGTTTCTCAACACCAACCATGGCATCGTGTACACTTAGTTACACTTAGAACTAATACATATTCACGTGATTTTCAGCTCAGTATTCCTTCCCTACACACGCTCGATTAAAGACACGCACTTGCCTAATTAAATATTGAGTTGGCTATTTTCACACTTTACTTGTCACGTTCAATATCTTATTCGTAATTGGCTCAATGAATACTCCCAATTCGCTGAGCTTCTACTCGCATTGCTCCATCAACTCACACCCTCAATGAGATGAAGTTTGTCATTCACAGATTTGGCGTGGTAAGGTTGAACCTTTTCAGCTAATGATCTATTAAATGCTACTTACAAAACTTTTGGGTCACTGCTGAGCTGAAGATGTGAACGAACTGGAAGCCATGAACCATGAGCCAGCAAATGAATTGTCAAACAAAATGACGGACGGACAAAGAATAGGAAAATTTATGAAGCTAATGTAGGGAGGAATTTAGCTAAGAGGCTACAGTAGATATTGATGTGTTTTGGATTACTGGCGCAAATTGATTACATCTCAATTTGTTGCAAAGTGGAACATTGATACGGAACTTGAATATGATTGCTCTTTCACAATATAGTTTTATATTAAAAAGAAAATGGTATTGGCCTTCAATAAATTAGAGAGTAACAATTTCAGTTTTCTTGTCCAATATTTTGGGGGTTTCAGTCTATTTATACTTTACAAAAATTATTTAAAATAAATTTTTAAAAAAATCATTGGCTCTAACTTACGCATTCGTCCAACGTCGTAAGTAGAGATGCCAATCCCGCGATCCCGAAATCCCGGGATTTCGAGCTAAAAATAAATCCCGAATCCCGAAAATATTTGCCAAAAAAAAACAAGATGGGACGAGAGTTGAACCAACAACCCTCAGACTCCAACGCGCAGCCCTTTACCCATCAGGCCACAGCGGCCTTAGATGAAGTGTGACAAAGTTCATATAAATGTATGAACACATGAAAGTACATCTAATCATTCTAAAGTACTTACCTATTATGAAGCACAACAAAGATTTTCAACATGGAAATTCACCACACGGCAAAAGGAGTAGTTTAGTATAAAACTACAAAAATTAATTTGAAAATGTTATGACTTTTTTTACGTTTCCAATCATAAAATTTTTTCCAATGGACCAATTTCGCTGATTTTCAATACCAAACTGCTCAGGAATACGTGGAACATTCTGGCCAAAAACCAAACCGCGTTATCGCCGATTGAAGTCGTGAGAATGTTTTCAACAGACGGACAGACGGACATGGCTATATCGACTCCGGTTGTTATAAGGATTAAGAATATATTTACTTTATGGGGTCGCAAAGCCTTATTTCTATATGTTACAATCAGAATGACAAACTGATATATACCCTCTATCACTTACAGTGGAGGATATAAAAAAACACTAAATATACATCACGGGCTTTGGGAAAAAATTAATCAAATACTGAAAACACATTGGCATTGGAAAAAATGTAAACAAAAAAGCAAACAGCTGTAAGCTAAGAAAATTTGTATGTTGACAAACAATTCATTTAAAACATTTTTCCAAATTCAGCATAAAGTTCAGAATAATTATCAATCATGAGTTTTATACCTCATAAGAAAAAAGATCAGAAGGCTATGAATTAGCTAAGTGTAAAATATGCAACAAAGTTTTATTAACAAGAGGAGGCTCCACGAAAGGTCTTCTGACGCACATTCATGTATGTAGGAAGCATTTCCCACTATATTTTTATTACATTTTGTTTTATTTTTCAGACTCATGCAGAAAAGTTGGAAAAAGTAACGAAGATGCTCCCCCAGCAAAAATGCAGAAAATATCGGACTTCTTTTGTCCATCAAAAGATAAATCATTGGGTGCAGTCATTGCCAGATTAACAGCGATGGATGGTCTGCCTTTTTCGTTATTTGTGACTTCAACTGAGCTACGAAAATCACTTACAGCCCGTGGATTTGAAATGCCAAAATCACGCGAAACTATTAAAAACATGTTTATAACATTTTATTACAAATGCAAAGAGACAACCAAACAAGAAATTGCAAGTATAAAATCTGAAGGGAGTGAATTGAGTCGCATATTCGACGAATGGATTTCTTCTTCAAGCGAACGTTATATAAATGCAATTGTGAAAACCAAAGACAAATTATGGTATTTTGTTTTATTAAGACTTGTAAAATCTGGGACTGCCGAAGTTTGCATGAAAGTTGTCGAAGAAAGATTGGATGACTTTGGTATATCATTGACAGATGACATTGCAGCTTTTACAACTGATGGTGCATCAACTATAATAAAAATTAGAAAAATTATTACTCCCAAGCATCAACTATGTCTGGCTCATGGTGGATATATTTTACAAGAAGCCTACTAGTAAAGTAAACATTGAAGAAGAGCACTCAGCATCAGACGATGAGGATTATTTTGATGGTCTTGATATATCTTTAAATGGAATTACAATGGATATAACAAACGCTTTTGGCATAAAGGCAATAATTGAAAAGGTCAGCAAAATCTCAAAAATATTCCGAAAATCTGCGAAGAAAAATGATATTTTACAGAAATATGTAAAGGAGGACAGGGGCACGGAACTGAAATTACTTATAGACTGCAAAATCAGATGGAATACGTTATTTATCATGTGCAAGAGATTTTCTGACTTAGAGTTACCAATTAAAAAGGCCCTAATTGACATAAAATCAGCACCCTTTACATATTGTTACGAATTTCCTTATTCGTCCTTTTTGCGTTGTTTTATTCCCAATAATAAAACAAGCTTCGTTTTAAATTGCGATAATTACAACGGTTTAACTTCCTTTTATTTTACTTATACAGTACAACAGTTTACTTTATTTAAAACACTTTAACAAGTTTTATATTTTACTATCAATTCGCGTTGCTTACTTTACGGGGTTTAATCACAAACTGAACTCTCCATTCCAAAGACCTCCGCTATTTATACCAACTCACCATACTCAAATGAAGGTAGATCTAGCGAATTCAAGAACCTTCTAGACATTGTTTGTCGTTGCTTATCTTTGTAGAACAATCTCGAATAGCGGAGAGTTATCTTTACTGAGGTGAATTCATGCTACTGGTTTAGCGAACTGGTACGTTGTTACAATGCATACTTTCAGGCGCAGCACTAACCGCCTGTTATTTACATAATGTTAGTAGTCATTAACAGCACGCAAAAGCTTTTACTTATTCGTAACAATATGAAGAATTTCGAATGCTAAGCCAAATTACAAGCGTTATGAATCCCGTAAAGGTAACAGTTAAAGCACTTTGTCGATCTGATATGGATCTCTGTAAAGCTGACGCTGCTTTATCTTTTATGCTGAAGAAATATATGTCCTTTAAGTGAAGAGCTCTACAAATCGCTTCGTAAAAGAATCCAAGAGCGTAGGACGATATACTCGACGGTAATCAACTTTCTTAAAAATTCCAGTTTGAAGTCTGAATTTGACGAAGATGTTAGTTTTCACCGCATTAAAAAGGAAATGATACTTAGATGTAGTTTCACGCTTTAAAGAAACTAATAATTTAGACGATTCGAGTGGTGATGAATCTCCAAATGAGGACAAAAATCTTAGCATAGGAAAAAAGTTAAAAGATGCTATAGGAAAGTGTATTAGTCCAAAGAAATCGGATGTTGTAACTGGATTAGAATACAATGTTCCTAGAGAGATAGAGATTTTTAAGAACGGAGGAGTTAGAGGCCCTTATAAACAAGCTGCATATAACTATTTGCACACAATACCGCCTACAAGTGTAGATTGTGAACGCTGCTTTTCTTCGGCCGCATATGTAAACAATAAGATCAGGTCAAGACTGTCGGACGAAACTCTGGATGCACTTATTTTTTTAAGAAGCTATTTCAAACAGTAATAAAATCTTTAAAAAGGTTTTTATTTTAAGTCTGTATTAAAGAAGTATTATTTTTTCGTTCTAGTGAGATTTTTAAAATCATTTGTTATTGTTTTGTTTGTTTGTTTTTGAATTGAATTCCAATAGTACATGTTAATTTCTATATTAAATAAAAACTAAACCAAAAACTTTATTGTATTTCATGTAAAAAATAATTGGAAAATCATTTTAGGAATCCGGAATCCCGGAATTTTGAAACCCGGTCCCGTTTGGCATCACTAGTCGTGAGCCAGTGGTAGATTTTTAGAATTTCTTTTGGCATTCCAGGCTGCAAGATAGTGGTAATTTTTTATTGAAGAAATTTGAAGGCAAAAAGTTATGCTCTACTAAGCTACAGATTCGAGGTGTAATTGGAAAATTTTTAACAATAATATGGGTGTTTTTTTCGTAACCTATATTAGTTAACATCAACTGTTACGAAAAAAAATCCCATAGACGTTGAGTACAAGTTTTTAATTTTTAATTGTATAGTTATAAGTCAAAAACAAACAAAACACTAAAGAATATAATATAATATATGCGGTGGTGACTCTGCATTGACAATTCAGCCGGATTTTCACATTTGGAAAATTCGAGTAAATTAGCATCTGATTATTGTATTGACGACCCTTATACTTCAGCGGATTTCGCCGGTGTTGGACAAAATTGTGCAGAAGGAGCAGGCTGGTTTCAGATCTGGTAGTCCATATGCCGACGAAGTAACCATTCTACGTCTAATCATAGAACAATCAGTTGAACTAAATTCGGCTCTGTGCTCTATCGCTGTTAATTCATCTCACATATTCCGTGAGCGTCTTAACTTTAGCTTAACCAACAGTGTTGGGAAGTTTATATACGACTTCCCTGATTTTAAAGACATCTGGCTTTCAAGTGTGTCATTTTAACCAATATGCAGGTGGAAAGTTGCCCTATTATGGTAAGTTGGTCTGTGACTAATTCATACTATATAGCTTTTTTATACTAGGGCAGGGTTAGGACAGCATATGTGTAACTCCCACAGCTCTAAAACCATTAGAAAGAAACCAAATTTATTGGCAAAAATAAATTTTCAAGGAAACTTTTTAACAAACCACTGTTCTGTAGCACAAATTGTTTCTTATAATTGTAGTGGCAGTAAATCCATTTCCTGCCATTCCCATGTTAATACATTTATAACAACTTTTTTGGGCATAAAGCACGAAGACAGATGAGCGCGCTTATGTCTAGTGATATAATAAATAAATAAAGCGCAACACACGCACATAAAACCCATTACTATATCGATCAGCACGCCACTGCTCTAGGGTATTACACCCGCATCTTGGGGACAACTGTGCGTGTTATTGTTTGTAGGACCGCCCTGGATGTGCCGACTGAGCAAAACTGTGTGAAACTAACTTGTTTCCCCAAGGAAATATTAACACTTTCCAAGAAAACAAAGATTAAAGACACATGTTACAAAACCTATCCAATTAAATCTCAATAAATGAGCCACAAACAAAAGAAACTTGACAGGAATACATTTTGTGGTTAAGCCTTAAAGTATGCTTCACTTTCACTGTCATTAATGTCCCTTTAGGTTGTGCGAAGAAAACTTTTCGCACGGTAATTCCGCATTGTATTATTTAGCATGAAGCCTTAAAGTAGATGATTATTTAATATTTATCAATTTTCTTGTAAGAACAAAATAGTTGCCTGCCTGTCCGTGTTGTTAAATTTTTGCTGCTGCTGCCGGAAAACCAGGGAGTAATTAAACTCATTTACCTCTTTCCCATTACCGGTAATCAATGTAAACGAACCATTGTAGTCTTGTTAATTAAACGACCTCACGTTTGTCATAACCATTTTATCCTGTTACATTCAATTTACTACATCCTCATCTTGGGGCGGGACGCATGTCCTTCTATCAAATCCTTTCTTTCACATCATTGTCTATTCAAATAGCTCCCTTGACGTGCCAAGATGATTATGTAGATCACAATACGGTGATGGCGTCGCATCATACAGTACAATTTCCTCATAATTAATGGGATTATAAAGTAACTGGCAAGTAATTCAATTGCTTTGTAGTGGTTTCTCAATATCATGAAGTATAAATCTTCGGCGATTTATTATTGCACGGAAACAGTTTTGAAGCGTTGCTTGTGTATTTGTGACATTTGATTGAAATATTTTGCAATCGGTATTATCGTTAATACGATGAAAGTTTCAAATCAAAAATTATAATAAATAGCTATCTGTTTAGGGATATTTAAGTAAAGGGTTTTTCAACAGAGACGCTACAAAAGTAAATCGATAGGGACAGCAAACGACGCCATATTTTTTCCCGCTCTTTTGACATTTCTCATCAGTAAGGTTTGCCATTTCATCATGGAACGATATACGAGCCAACAACGAGTCGAAATTATTAAAATTTACTACCGAAATTTGGAGTCAGGGGCCTCAACTTTAAAAGCGCTACGTCCAATTTATGGTCGTCATAATCGTCCTACCAGATCAACAATTGAGCGTCTAGTGGAAAAATTTGAATCCACAGGCACAGTACAAAATGTTCCCGTGCCAATGAGACAAAGAAGTGCCCGTAGTGTCGAGAATATTGCTGCCGCTGAGGCTTCAGTTCAAGAAAGCCCAAATGTGTCTCTCACACGTAGTTCTCAAGCGTTGGGCATCTCTTTGACGTCGTTGTGGCGAATTTTTCGAAAAAATCTTGGTCTACATCCTTACAAGATCAAATTGACGCAAGAACTGAAGCCGCTTGACCACCATAAGCGTCGTATGTTCGCGAATTGGGCTGACCAACAACTTGAAAATGATTCGTATTTTCATCGGAAAATCATCTTCAGCTATGAGGCTCATTTTTGGCTGAATGGCTTCGTCAATAAGCAAAATATGCGTTATTGGTCAGACAGCAATCCACACGTAATCCATGAGTCATCATTGCATCCCGAAAAAAATACGGTTTAGGCGGTGTCATTGGGCCGTACGTATTCCGTGATGATCAAGACTGGCACATTACTGAGAATGCGAATCACTACCGTTCATTGATAACCGAATATTTTTGGACCCTACTGGATAATATGGACTTGGAGGACATGTGGTTCCAACAGGACGGCGCCACAACCCACACAGCGAATGCCACAATCAATTTATTAGAAAACGAGTTTGGTGAACGTGTTATCTCACGAAATGGCCCAGTCGATTGGCCGCCTCGGTCATGCGATTTGACGCCGTTAGATTATTTCCTGTGGGGCTACGTCAAGTCTATGGTCTATGCCAACAAGCCAGCGACGATTGATGAACTTCGTACGAATATCGAACGTGAAATTGCAGCAGTATCGGCCGATTTATGCTTGAAAACCGTCGGAAATTGGGTTCAGCGTCTGGACTTCTGCAAGCGTACATAATAGCATCGAACGTACTTTCACAGGAATATAGAATTTCATTGGTATCTAAAACCGGTTTTGTTTTATTTAAAAAAAACTTTTGTAGCGCTCTTATTGAAAAACCCGTTAGAACTAAATATTAATAACCCTTGATTTCATATATTGCATGCTTGGTTTCAAATAAGTGGCAGTAGCAGAAAGGCCAATAAAAGGCAAACGTTAAACGAAATTTAGCTATATTATGAAACTCAGCAATGCATGCCACATCCCTGCAAACATTTTCGACTTCAAAAAGCTCGTGCCCAATTGTCCAAAAGAGGTTATAGATAAACATATTGTTACTATCTAAGGAATTGTCCTTATACATTTGAAATCAGTCTTACTACAAATGCACTCCAACCGCCTATTTATATCAGTCACTACTCTCAAGCACGCATAACACCGTGTTACACACATTCTGTCCTATGAACCAAATTTACTTTTTCGGAAAGGGGATAAAAAATAAAAATACACGTGTATCGGCGATTTTCATGTACACGTCAGAATTTTTTTTTTTTTAAGTTTGAAGTATAAAGCTCGTAGTGGCCTGTGTGAAAGCCTTTGGACCGATTTTTAACCCTTTTTCAGTGATCCAATCGAGCTGATTTTTTGCAGGCAGACTCGTGGAAATGTCTGTCTCACGTCAAATTTTTAAAAAAATAGATTTTTATCAATTCTCAGATTTTCCTAAATTTTTTTTAAATGGTTATCTTTTTTTAAGGTTTCAGTTCGTTAAAAAACAATTTTTTTTTATTACTTTTGTTTTATAAAAATAAAGAATTGTTGCATTAAAAATTTTAATGTTTTTAAAGAAATTTAGGCCTTTTATTTTTGCGGTTGTAAGCATTTGCTTCAGTATCGCGACAAATAGACCAACAGTATTCGCCAAGCATATGCGTAATGTCTTTTCCTTTAAAGCGCTTTTCAATAGCCGCAATGTCCTGATGGAACCTTTCGCCATGCTCATCGCTACAAGCTCCTAAATCATCAGGGAAAAAATCTAACTGATTGTGAAGAAAATGGA
This sequence comes from Phaonia tiefii, assembly GCA_963931995.1. Classification (NCBI taxonomy): domain Eukaryota; kingdom Metazoa; phylum Arthropoda; class Insecta; order Diptera; family Muscidae; genus Phaonia; species Phaonia tiefii. The sequence continues at coordinate 205,233,155 of OZ008370.1, read as the reverse complement.
TCTTTAGCGACATTAATATGCCCATTTCGCCATATGCCGAAACCATTTCTGCTACAATATTTCTATAATTGGCAGCTCGTTTGTTGCCAAGAAACTGCTCAATAGCGGCAACTGTACCTTTCCATGCACGTTGTTCGATAGCATTTAATTTTGATGAAAATTCAGAACTTGCAATTATTTTTTTTATCTGCGGACCATTGAAAACACCTTAAATCAAAAAAATCATTAAAAAACATAAAGTTACTGAATGACTTCTTAAAAAAAATACCTGCATGAATCTTTGCGCCGCTCAATTTCGGAAAAATTTTGCGCAAAGTTGCAATGGCCTCGCCATCACGATCCAGTTTTTTTTACAAAATTTGATACGAGACCGAGGTTAATGTGTAGTGGAGGCAAAATGTTTTGAGACGGCTGCACCAATGGTAGATTCTCTATACTTTCTACGCCTACTTTGTAGCATGTTCGCGGCTTCCACTTAAATTCAGTGTAATGCTCATCCCTTTTTCGACCTTCCCATGTACACAAAAAGCACTGGTGGGTTGGAAATCCACGCTTAACACCCATGAGTAAACCGACCACTTTCAGATCGCAGCATATTTTCCAATTATGCTCTTTGTACTTTATCAGCTGTAATATTAATTCCATGCCTTCGTATGTTTCCTTGAGGTTTGTGGCATATGTGATCGGGACAGATGGATGTATGTTACCGATATGAAGCAGCACGACTTTAAGGCTGTTGACCGATGCATCGATGAAAAGTCGCCACTCCTCTGAAATATGAGGGTAACCAATTTTTGCAAACATCAAATCAATATCATAACAATAAGCTAGGTTTTTTTTCCCGATCTTCGTGCAATTTAAAAAATTCGTCATATGGAATAGTGGTACCTCGACCACGAGCGGCTGTTATTTTAAAATCAGCCGCCACTATATTCCACTGCTTAAAGCGTGATGCAAAGAGTTCTGCTGTTCTCCTCGACAAATTTCCGTCTCGTACGAGGTCATTGAAGTCGGCTTGCATTATTAAATGCGGCATTGCAGTCCCAATTTCACTGGGTGTTGCCACAAATTCCGATACTTGTGGACTCTCGCATCTCGCATTCGATGCAAGAAAAGTTGATAGCAGTGTTGGTACAACTGTTGATTCTGCATCGCTTATTTCGGGAACATTATCAAAAATCTCCACTGAAGCCGCTACACGCTCTTCTGGTGAGTATAGAACTGCTGGAATTACCGATTCTACATTAGCGTAGCGAATTTTGTTGCGGTGAATGTATTGGTACCCTTTTGTTTGAGCAAAAGTTACACAAAAGTAGCACAATTCATTGCAATGCTCCGTGCGTGGTAGCCAAATTGTTGGTACAGCGTACTTTATTGTTGACCTTCCATCAGTAAACTTGCACAAATTTCTATAGCAATAGTCGCACACGACTTCCGGAGTATACCACAAGTAAGGAACATAAGCAGCCTTAAATATTTTCTGAAACGAATTCACCACTGTTTTAGTAATATTTTTCAAATTTTTACTTGGTGCGAATAAGCCACAAACGTAACAAAAGTTATTTCGCATCGGACACTGCATTTTTTTCAGATGAAATATATACAAATACGTTTTCGCACAACAGAACTTAAAACAATTTTGCAATTCCTTATTTCATCTGTCAGATGAAAGTGTTGTAAGTGTTGTAAAAGTCTAAAACTGTTTAGTGTTAGAAGGTTACTATTGATTAACTACAACTATATCGAGTAGGATGGGTCAAAAAACATTTTTTTTTCGTAACGCTTAAGTAGTTTAAAAATTTGGAGTCCCTTCAAGTTATGCTAAGAAAAGTGAAAAAAATATTTTTTTTCAAAAATAATAAAAATTGGGGAAAATCTGAGAAATTGTTTTTAAAAAATTTGACGTGATACAGTCATTTCCACGAGTCTGCCTGCAAAAAATCAGCTCGATTGGATCACTGAAAAAGGGTTAAAAATCGGTCCAAAGGCTTTCACACAGGCCACTACGAGCTTTATACTTCAAACTAAAAAATAAAAAAATTCTGACGTGTACATGAAAATCGACGATACACGTGTATTTTTATTTTTTCCCCTCTTTCCGAATATGTGCATTTGGTTCATAGGACAGAAAAAAATCTATTTTTTGTAACACCATGTAATCAACAACTTCATGAACCATATCGAAATATAGCGCCATCTAGTATTTGGATTCTTTCAGAAAGTTCCTTAGCGAATTCGTCAACCATTCATGGTGAGATTTACTTATCGACATTAAGCTTCTCTAATCTGTCAAACTGTTAGAACAATCAATATGCTACACATACCACAAACTGTTTGTTCACATTTAAATGTTGCTTTGACACTCGTTTTTTCAAATGTTAGTTAAACCAAAGGTAATACAAAGGTAATATAACGGTAAATAGATGGTGCATTTGATTATTCTGTTTAAATATAAGTATACATATGTAGATAATGTGAAGGCATATTGCCTTTGTTATTTTCTGCATATTGAAATTGTCAGTTGCCAATGTTGTGTGCGAATTATACTGTAGCACTTTCACTTTTTTTAATTTCACTTTCACTTTATAACTTTCACCGCTGAGCTCTCGTTGACGTCGCGCTGTGTAATGCCTCGTTGTGAGCGTCGTGTCGCCTTTAAATTGTGTGCTGCGTTCCTTGTTTTGATAGAAGTTTTTTTGATTTTATATGTTCACCATTTTAATGTTTATGACAAGAGCTACAATGTGTTTCCAGGTATTTTTTTATATTTTGGGTTGTTTTTATGTGAATTCAATGCAGATGTTTGCTTCCAGGTAGTTGTTTGATAGTTTGGGCACGGGAACTCACCCACCAGCTTGAGAATTTTTATTAGAATCCACTTACTATCAGTGAAGGTAAAGTGCACTCACACACTCGGACTCCTCACTGACAATTATTTACGTTTAAAGGTTTGGAAATCAACATTTTTTTTAAGAAATCGCTTATTTTCTTACACTTCAATTGTTTTTAAGCGAAATTTTGGCTCCCAGAAAGTACTTTTGTTAGAAAAACCTCACTATCACCTGTCTACCTTAAAAAAAGCTTGAAGTGTTGCCTTTTACTGAGTCTAGGAAGAAATAAGTTTACTAGGGCTGTTTTTTGAGAAAACCAGATTTTTATTAAAAAAGTGAGGTTACAAAATCTTTTTTTTTTTTAATTTGCCCCAATGAGTTAATAAAAATTAACATATTTATACGCAGATTTATAGCGTTTTCAAAGGTCTTCTCAATGATACCCATGTCAACCAGATCGGATAAGAAATGGAATGGAAGAAAAAGTGAGGTTACAAAATCTTTTTTTTTTTTAATTTGCCCTAATGAGTTAATAAAAATTAACATATTTATACGCAGATTTATAGCGTTTTCAAAGGTCTTCTCAATGATACCCATGTCAACCAGATCGGATAAGAAATGGGTGAGATATAAGCGATTATATACTCAAGCTATTAAGGCCTATATCTCAAGAAGTTTTATCGGCATACTTAAACAAATTTCGGGTTTCAATCAGCGCTGTAAGCCCTACCAGGCTAAAGAAAATTGGCGAATTTTTCATAAAGTAAATTTGTTCGTAAAAGCGGAAAATAAACTAGAACGCTTTTTGGGCGATTTTTCGCTCATTTTTTAAAATTTTTCGCGATTTTGACCTTGAAGATGAAGTTTTTTTTTGATTTTATATTTTTACAATTTTTGTACTTTATGACAAGAGCTACAACTATGCCTCAGAGAGTAAATCAAAATTCCGAACGGTTTGCAAGATATGAGCTTGAGAAAATTATCACTTTTTTGCTAAAATGACACCGAGGCCCCACTTCTTTGGGGGCCCATAAAAAAAACCTGGAGGACTTTGGGCAAAACTGGGAGACAGGGTCTTTTTTGGTCTTTTATCACGTAGTGGTGTCCGTATATGGTTATATTTTTTCGTGTTGCACTGTGTTATCAAATCGAATTCGATTTTGGCTTGATCGATTTTCATCACATACCGGTATGTTGAGTTAAATCGTCGCGGTTGTCATCTGCGAATCCCTTATAGTCTGCAATGTACTAATTTGCCCGGGGAAGCGAGTGAGCAGTAGGATTTCCTTTGAAGTGCCAAAAGCTTTGTAATGACGGAACCATATCCAACTAGCGACTGAGGGAAGCCGAGGATTAAACATAATCCTTTTTTAAATTGGTCAATATTTTTATATTTTGTTTAGTTATAGTACTTTATAGTACTTCGTTCAAATGGCACAAAATCGTGCAAATGGCTTCCCCGACTTGATTGACAGTACCTTATTCGATCTTATCAATTTTTTAGTACATTTTCGATTGTTTGGGTCGCTATCTCGTGAACGGCAACGTCGATTTCGTATTTTAGGCCTAAATGGAGTTGGAATTGTTTGCGTAACACTTATCTTTCACTGTGCCCCAGAGATAATAGTCTAACTGGATCAAATCGCAGCTTCGAGGAGGAAAATAAACCTCCGAGTTTCAGCTGATTATGCGGGTTTCGAACACACTGCGCAAAATATACTTACGTGCCACACAGCGCCGACCTGTTAAAACCACACGTCGTCCATGTTATCCTTTTTAAATCTTGGACACAAAAAATCGCGGAGCATGGCACGGTAATGCTCGCCATTGTCGGTAACAGCGGCTCCTTGCTCATTTTAGATATAAAAAATTCGCCTACGATAAACAAACGGAAAATGGTTACCCATTACATCCCAGTGAGCTTTGTGCGTTCTAGTTTTACTCCCTGATTGGGACCTACAGTTTTACACCGGCTCCGACAGGTATTTTTGAGATGCTGTTTCATAGGTAAATACCCTATAGTGCCGCCGTCACTAAGCGAGGTGACCGCCGTTGGAAGATATATATTCATGTGCAAGAGCCGCGCACAGTACTACTGCACCACCGACGGTCACGGGCCTATGATACCGCCATGCCAAAAACCGCACCAAGCAGTCATACGTTGTTGATGCATCGACTTCTCCTCGATGACGTGTGATGCGCCACAAATGCGACAATTTTGTGTGCTTACTTACCCCCTCAGATGAAAATTCAGCATTCTTGGACTAATTAGATTTTATAAGCCTTCATACCAAGGTCTTTATGCTAAATTCTTCGCAAAGAAGTGGGAGAAATGTTAAATTGCTGCGAACGGTAACGAGTTGATGTAGATGGCTGTTCGAACACACTTTCCACTACAGCGGAAATATTTTCAATTGAACGCACTGGTCAAGCACATACAAGAGTTCTTTCGTCCAATAAGGACCTGGATTGACGAACTCGCTTCACAATTTGATGCACAAACAACGTTGATGCCACTATATTTTTATATAATTTATTTCGCTGATTTCTTATAGTTACAAGGGGCGACATCGTGCGATGATTTTTTACGATTTTCGTCGTGGATTATCGAGACAAGAGTGTCTCAATCAACTTGTTTTGACTTTTGGTAATGAAGCACTATCAAAAACCACTGTAAATCGCTGGTACCAAGAGCTCAGTTCCAGACACCGTACGCCTCAGAATGAATTTCGACAAGGTCATCCAACTCAGGTGGTTTTGCCGGAAACAATCGATTCTGTGCGTGAACTGATAACCCAAGACCAACATGTGACAAACCGCGAGCTTAAGGCATCCTTGGGCATTTGACGAATGCTCAAAAAAAGGCACGTGTCGATTGGAGCAAAGAAATGTTGAAAATGAGCCCGAAACAAAACAGCAATCGACCGTATGGGTCTTTCAAGACGAGCTAAATACAACAAAAGTTGTTCGTGGAAGAAGCACATCGAAGCAAATGATCGCGCATTTTTTTGGTATATTTTTTTGGCGCATTTTTGCCATTAGCGGAACGTAGGACGGTCAATTCTGAGTGGAATACCAACATCTGTTTGCCAACAGTGTTCGAAGAAATAAGGAAAAACAACAAGAGAAGATGGATCATTTTGCATCAGGACAATGCGAGCTCTCACACATCAGCTGAAACAATGAGCTATTTGAACACTCAATATGTCGAATTGATGGGTCATCCGCCGTACAGCCCCGATTTGGGAGCATTCAAAAACCATGTTATCAGAGTGGAATCAGAGTGGAAAAGTGCTTCGAAAATTGGTTTGATCACATGCAAAAATATATTGAATATTTTGAAAAACAACAAAACCATTTCCAATGATAAATGATTGCTGGACCCAAAATATAAATAACAACCTCGTACAGTTGAAGATTCACAAGTTTGGGAAAAGGTTTTATATATTTCGCAATTTTCCCCAAGCGTAAAATGACCTATTTCGTAAATTTCTAACCTTTAACTAATAATCCATCACTTCATAAATGTCAAATGTGTCGTCTGCTTCCAAATATCGGGGTTTACCATTCAAAATTTAACATGGTCCTATTTATTCCTAATGCGGCTGTCAATTGAACGTCCCTCGTAAGAGAATCGATGAATTATCGCTCGAACGTGTAATCTTTAATTTAAAAACATCTTTTAATTGTCGCCAGAAAGACTTCGATTAACTACTCATATCGCGATTTGAACACTTGCGGGATAATGCAGCAATGATTTTCGATTTCGACTTCCCTTAAATCGCGATTAAATCGCTTATGCGACAGAGCAGCGCCAAATCAGAAAATGTCAACCAGCAACAATCGCAAAAAAAATCGCCATCATCAAAGGATCGTCCACAAGCATTTACAGAAACAATTCGTTCTTCAGCCGAACAGTCCGTATGTGGAATAAGATTCCGGCAAGTGCAACATCAGCATTTTTAAGTCAAACATTAACAAGTACTTCTCTCTCTTTTTTTTCCCTACTCCTATCCCCCTTTCCTACATCCAACGCAACTCAGGGACATCCCTTGAGTTTTGGTCTTCGAGAAAAAAAATGTTTGCTGGGATGTAAATAAGTGTTATTATATTGTTTTGCATCCTTATGAAGTTGTGTGCTTTTTTCATTAATGTATCTGTTATTGTGTAAAAGAGAACATATTAAGTCTGAAGAGCCTAAAAGGTGTTAATATTATCATTATATTTATGTTAATCTCGTCGATTACATGGTGGTTGAGAGAAAAATCACACAAAAGGGTAAAATAAGGCAATCGACCGAAACCAAAGCGTGAAAAGCAGCCATAATTTGTAACTTTAAAAAAAGCGACACATACACTTATATCCATATGTTCATACATATTGTTAGGGTGTCCAGTTTATTGTCAACTTAAACATTAACATTTTCTCCCAAACATATTCTGCAGGAACCATGTATATGTTTGAAACACACTCCAAACATTCATATGTTTGCAAGCCCCAAACTCGTTTACTGGCAAACATGTATGCTTTTACATGGACATATATGCGTTCTTCATCCCCAACATCCATATACTTACGTGGAAATATATGCGTATTTCCTCCCAAACATAATTATATTTAGCAACGAATTATTCGTTGATTTATATATATTTGTATTATTTATTATAATTAATTTTATCAATATAAATACACATTTATAAATAATTAATATAAAAAATTAGAAGATTTAAAACGGCCCCTTTTACATTTACTTGCATTGAATGCATTATCTGATTGTATCATGAAATGAGAATCTGCTGCTCTTTTATTTCTTCTTTCTTTGTGGTATCTCACGTTCTTGTTTTCAGAAGGTTTTTGTATTTAGATGCTGTAATAGCCATACACCTACCCACCAAAGCGTTTCCCGAAATCTTGATTAATTCAGGATTTAACAAAATTTCCTATGTGCTTTCTATAGTAGAAAAGCTCCGACAAAATTATGTATGTGCTTTAAAGCACATAGGTATTTTTGAATTCATCAATATTTTTTGAACCTGACGAAGGAGGAGTATTATTAAAAACGAAGGTTAAAGAAAGAAGGAAGATGTTACTATCAGGCAAAAAATATGGAGAGAGGAGGGCAAGAAGTATGGGGAATAAGTGCTGCAATCATTTGGCGGAGAATAAACCAGAAAGGTCATTCCTTTGTGGTGCTGTTGAAGAAAATTTCCGTCAACAAACATTCAATTATTTTTGGAACCTACCGACATGGGATGCCAAGAAATCATACATAAATGGTTTGGTACAAGTGAGAAATAATGCAATTAAACAGCGACTAAATTCTTAAAGTGTCATGATTGATTTTGATTGCTACTTACCCTCTAATAATGGTAAAAAATTTCGGGTATGTAAATATTTTTTTTTGCAAACTTTTGATTTAAATCAGAAAACATTTCAATGGTGGATTAAAATGAAAGAACCGAAGGTATCTACTTCAAAGAAAGTAACAACAAATACTGAATCCCTTCAACAATGGTTAGATATAATACCAAAAGTACCAAGTTATTATTGCCGCGCAACGAGCAACGGAGTGTACGTTGATCATGATTTTAAAACAATGACACAAATGCATGGAATATATTGCGATTGGTGTGATAAAAGGAGGAAAAAGTTTTGCGATTTTCTAAAGGATCAGAAAATATCTATTTTGAAGCCTCGAAGGATCAATGTGACGTCTGTGTTGCACACAAAGAGGGGAATTTAAAGGATGAAGAATATCAACTTCACGTTACCAAGAAGGACGAAGCCAGAGCTGCTAAGGAGAGAGCGTGTAGTATGATGTCACCTGAAGTTTTGGTTATAACAATGGATATGCAGAATGTATTGTTATGTCCAAAGCTTCTCGTTTCTGAGCAGTATTATAAAACTAAATTAGCAATTCATAATTTTACCATATACATAAAAAATACGAGAGATGCCCATTTATATGTATGGCATGAAGGCGATCACTAAAAGATCACTGTATGTCATAGAAAAAGGTTGTTCTCATCTCAGGCGGATGCGCCTATTAAAACAGAAACAAAGTATTATGCAGTGCTTTGTCAAATTTCTCTTTACTGACCGGAATTGAAATTGAACAAATTATTTTGGAAAAGGGACACACTATGATGGAGGTAGATAGTGTCCATTCCACATTGGAAAGAGTATTTAATCCTCCAATATACTCTCCTAGTGACTACATAAGTCGAATGAATCAAGCACGCCCATCCCAACCATATATTGTTAATTACTTGGACTACAAAGTTTTCAAGAACTACGAAAATGTTCCCGGAAATTTTTCTTCAATTAGACCTGACCAAAAGTCTGGTGATGCCACAGTGAACAATATTCGTGGACTTCTTTTTAAAGAGGGCAATGTTCAATATAAGATACGCCATACAGACAACTGGAAGATACTACCCCAAAAAAAAACTCAAGTACTGTAGCAAAGCGAACCTGAGCCGTTGTATGAAGGACCATTAAAAATTGAAAAAAGTAAATACAACAGTCTGCAATCACTTAAGAGATTTAGGCACCGAGATTTCCACACATTTTATGACCACCCCATGCATTAATTTTTTTATAATTTCATTTGTTACATCTCCTTATTATTACAAACAAAAAATTTTTTATCGGTTTTGTATATTGTAATAAATACATATAACATTTGTACACAGAGTTTGATTCTTACCTTCACATATTGTTAATGCTTGTAACACCTTCACAGAATTCGCTCTAGGGCGAAAATAATTAAAGTATGAAGGGACGCTTCTTGTTTCCATTATTTAATTATAATTTACCATTAAAACTAAAAAAACAGACCATAATCAAATTCCAATACCTATATCCTACAAAAAAAAAACACATTTCAATGCTATGTTTTCATATAAATTATCCAAATATTTATTTTTGAATACAAAAAGTATCAAATCAAAATTACCTATGTGTGTTTTTTGTACCTTTTGTTGAACCACGCCGAACTGCGTTAATTAATCAGATTTGTTTTACAATATAATGGTGGAATATTTTCTAAGGTATCGGCTACAAGTATTGAATTTTCAAAATTTTGCAAAATGAAAATAATAAACGGTTTTTATGCACTCCTAAAAAGTATTGAAAAAACCGATAGGTAATTTGGTCAGAGCACCGACGATATATGATGTAACATTTTCAGATAAATTAAAGGGAGAAACTTTCAGTACGAAAAATTGTGCCGTTTACAAAAAGATTATGCTAAAAAAGTGCACAAAAATTTAAAAAATTGTAAAAATATTGAGGAAATTGTGCTAAACGGCCCTTGGCATAATTTTTCAAAAAACTAGTGCCAAAACCAAAAAAATTATACCAAAACGGCACAAATTATGCCAACATGGTAACACTGGACACATTTACAAGATAAACTCTCTCGTTGTCCCTCTTTTATTCTCTTGCTCTCGAAAGAGCATAAACACTGCATCATGATACAATTATAAGGTAGTAGCATTATCATTGTTCTAATTTCCGAACCCAGTTATTGTCAAAATCAGCTGATACATATTTACCCATACATGTACCATTGTGAACATAGATAGATGAGATCAAAAGAGAACGCACTCACACAAACAACTTTGACATTTACTGGGTACGATGAAATGTAAACAAAGGAAATCATGTGGGCTAACGCTACTACCTTGTATTTGTATCACGCAATGCATTAAACACAGCTTTATTTGTATCACAAACACAGATATATTTGTGTTGAAAACACATGTATTATAACATATTAATCATTGTGTCTCAAACATGTAAGATTGAATAGCAAACACAATGTGTTTGGACACAAATATATTATATTTGCGACAAGCTCCAAACACACGTTATATTTGCATCCAAACAACAAACAACGGCAGATTTTTCAGCGTTTATAAACGTTGGCAAGGTTACTACTGCATGGAATTTGTTTTCATATCCTTTATCATTTAGAGTAAGTAGATAAGAGATCAACCAAACATTGGTAATCGTAATCGATTAAATTAAAAACCCCCTGCTAGCTTTGGTAAATTATTGTTTCACCTGAATACCAAATACAAGTCACCCAAATTCATTAATCAATTTAAACCTCTTTATCATTCTCAATATGAAAATATAACAACATCCTAATTATTGTCCATTTGCTTGAGTGTGACTACTTTAGGTTATTAACCAATTTGTTATGGTTTAGTTAGTATCCGTATTGTTGATTTTGTTGTTCATAATGTTATTTTTTAATTAATTAATAAATGTGTATTTTAAATTTATGGACATGAAGTACACAATTTGTCCACAAATACACACATAGAGCACGGTGCGACTGTGGTGATTTGAATGCGGTCTATTCGAGACTTCAATTTTTCAGCAGATGCAGAATTTGGAGGAGCCAATGTCTGACAGGTAATCGAGAAATTAAAATCATGATCTCCGACCACATATTGGTTCACAACAGTATTGACAACTTTGTGAAATTTACTTTGTACTAAACGTGAGGTTACAAGATATACAAATATATAAAGGGTGTCCCACTAAGAATGCACTTTTCATTTTAAAACCAAAACACGCATTTTTTGAGATACTTGTGATTTTTTTTATTGGATTGTAAAGAAAACATATTCCGATTAATAATGGAATAAAATATCCGTCAAATGGCCCCCAAGGCTCTGATGGCAGACCATTACTCTGTTCATACAATTTTCCATGACTTTTTCACAGCGATGTGGCTGTATCTCATCGATGACGCGTTGGATCTCGGATTTGAGCTCAGGAATTGTTTCTGATTTATTCGCATTAACGCAAGATTTCACAAAACCCCAAAGAAAGAAATCGCATGGAATTAAATCGTATAAACTTGGTGGCCAGTTGACATCAGAATTACTTGAGATAATTTGTTCTGGAAATCGTTGCTGCAATAAATCGATTGTTTCCTGCGCGGTGCACAACTTTCCAAATGTTTGTAATAAGTTTTCGCAATCATAACGCGTTGGTCTTTCATAAAGCGCTCCATTTTTAGTAATCGGAATAAACATATGTGACAGCTGCAAAATTTCAGAGTTGCCAGTTACACAAAAAAAAATTACACTACATTTAAACAGTGCAATCTTTCTGGGACACCATATATAAGTATATACCATATTTATTTTAACAAAATATAACAATATAAAACAATATTAGAATACAAAGTTTAAGTAAAAGGTTCATGAAGAACATAGGGCGTCAACGAATTCTCTCCATCGATTTTTGTCTCTGGCAAGTGATTTAATTTGGTTACATGATGGTCGAGTTTGTTTATATTCCTTTTCCAGGCACCGCATTCATGTATTAGGTGGCCTTATTGGCCTAAGACACCCTGGCCTAAGATATCCCTAACCTTAGATACCCTGCGGGCTCCATTCAAGTGCCACTTTAGCAATATTATGTTGGGCGTTTATATATATGGTAGATCAAAGTCCTTCTTCTTCTACGTACATCCAATTCAATAAGACAGCTACTTGTACGTTGCCGGAGTACTTCATTAGAAATTTTCTTGGGCCAGTATATACGGAGAATTGGCCGCAGGCAACTATTGACAAACGTGTGGACCTTCTTCATTATTACACAGTATAGATTTCACACTGCAATTGAATATTCGCAATTTTGTATTTTTCAATATCCTGTTATTGCTCCTGATTTTGTGCAGATTTAGGAATGCAAAACATGCCTATTTTATCCGATCACTTATATCTGCCCCAGAGCCACCGTCCTTGCTAATCTTGCATCCTAAATAGTTGATGGAATCCACATCATCAATTAACGAACCATCAAGAGTTAGTGGAGTATTCCGTTCTGTTCGAATACGCATTAGATTTTTCTTCTATTTATTTATTTCCAATCCTAGTTTTTTCGCATTTTCGTAGAGTTTGTTATTTTAACTGCATAAGACATATGTCATCTGCGTAGTCGATATCATGTAGATATTCGTACATACTCCATTGAATTCCGAACGAAGCTTCTGCCTTAGTTCATCGTCCATAAGTAAAATTAATAACGTGGGGGACAAGACACATCCTTGTCTAACTCCCACAGATGTGCTGAAAGGTTGGCTTTTCTTGTCATTAAAACGACCTTTAACGACCTATGTTGTCGGGTATCCCCAATCTATCTTATTGGGTATCCCCTGTTTAGTCAAGGTGAAATACATTAAGTTACGGTGTACACAATCAAACGCTAGTGCAAAATCTACCAAACGTAGATACAGAGGAGCGTTTAATTCAACTGATTGTTCTATGATTATACGAGGTGTGTTCACATGGTCGATACACGAATGGCCAGGTTTGAAATCCACCTGCTCCTTCCGCAAAATTTGCTCCACCACCAGTGAGATCCGCTGAATTATAGGGGTCGACATTTCCTTGCCTATTACATTGAGCAATGTTAACGATTCAGCTTTTCAGCGCTCAGCTTTTTTTATTGAAGAGTACACAATGAGGAGGTTAAGTACATTTGCAGCTTTTTCGGCTTCCGCCGCTATATTGTTCAGATAATTGTTGTAATCTGAAGGGACCATGTAACCCACTCTACATGGTGATTGCCGATAGTCTGATTTTAACTGCCTCTTCAACGTTAGTGTCTTGGATCGTAGAGTGCATATTGTGCAGCCATTCACGATTCCGAATTTCGGTTCAGGATCCTGCACTAATTCCAGGTTTATTCACACATCCTTTCTCACCAAGGAATGGGAAACATTCAAGCAATGCCTGTCCTGTGACAAATTGGAGAGTAGAGTATATCGTTGATATGGATGGGTCCTGTAGAGGGTCTGTATTGTATTTTACAATTGTGCCACTTATATCATTGACAGTCAATGGACGGAGACGGAAGGTGCCCCCTAAGAGTTCGTGGTTGCTACACACATGGAAAAGATTAGTTGGAAATCAATTCAGGCATTGGAAATTCCATGATAAAGTCTATATTTTGATCAGAATTGGTAATTGTCAAACATCAGAATTATTTGTCGATGTTATTGATAGATTAAAAATCGGTCTTACTAAATACAAATTGTATTAACCAAGTTGAGAATTTCAAAAACCTCGTTCATCTGAAATGAAAGATACAACTAATAAAATGTACAATATTAGAATTCGTGTTCAAATATTAGTTACTGTAATCATAATTTAGTTTCTGTTACAAAAACACTAGTTACAAAGTTATGTATTCGATTTTTCACAAGAGGCTTTGTTGTTGTTAAAGAGAAATTACGTATATTGGAATGTTACACGAGGACTTTATAGAAAAAATATGATTTATAGAAAATATATGGTCGAAAATATGAAAAATTTAGAAAACTGTCTATATCTGGAAAACGAAGCGTCCAATCGAAAAAATAACAATTTGTTACAGGTTCCTAAGGGTTTCTCACAAAGTTTTCCAATTCGCATGAAATAATTTTTTTTTTCAAAAAATCGCCAAAATAAGAGAATCGCTAAAATAAAAAAATGGTTATATCTCGGAAACGGTGTGTCCAATCGCAAAAATAGTAAATTGTTTAACTCCTTAGGAGGCTTTCAACTATGGATGTCTTCAATACGGCATCACTTTTTTTTTTTTAAATCGCTAAAACTAAAATTTCTGGCATCAAAAATCGCTAAAACGCCCCTATGCCAATATCTCGGAATCCAGTCGAAAACAAAACTGTTTTACGAGTTTCTAAGAATTTTTCATAAAGTGGTCCATCATCGTATGGAAGATATTTTGTTCAAAAAATCATCAAAATATGAAAAACGCTGAAATAAAAAATGGCAATAACTCGGACATACATAGATATGTGAGTTTTAGCGATTTTTAAGTTGAAAAATGTTAGTTTAACGGATTTTAAGTGATGCCGTATGAGAGGCAGCCATTGGTTAAAGCCTCCAGTGGAGGTAAACAATTTATAGCTTTTGCGGTTGGACGCACCGTTTCCGAGTTATAGCTATTTTATTATTTTTGCGATTGACTTATTTTTGCGATTTTTAGAAATAATAAGTCCATACGAATTGGAGCACTTTATGAAAACCCTTAGAAAGCCGAAACAATTAGTTATATTTCGATTGAACGGTCTGTTCGCGAAATATATATGTACATAGTGGCGGTTTAACGATTTTTTATTCGAAACCGAATTAATTTGTACATTTTTCGTTCAGCCAACTAATAGAAAATTCACAGAATAATTTTATTGCTACAACTAAAACTCAATTGACACATCACATTTATTTCTTGTTACTGTGGATTCAACTAAATATTTCAGTTCTTGCAACCAAAACTGAATTACAAATCAATTGATATGCAGAACATTTGGTGATATGGAACACAATTATTGGTAATCGCAACTGAATAAGGAACCGCCAAATTTTAGTTGGCTGTAAATATAGTTGTGACAACGAATTCCTTCTCTGTGTGTATCAATATCAGCACCACGTCTAGGTTTGACGTTCACCAGGGAACGCAAACATATCTTGCTGACAAGTAACGTTTCTTTTTTTAGCTCCACGAGAACTTAAAACGATATTACAAGACAAAAGAACAAGTTAGAAATATGGGTGGAATGGAATTTTTTTTTTTTTTATAATCTGGCACATTATTTCATGACATTTATATTTTAAATATGATTTCCGGCATACGACCGCCGCGGTTACGAGTAATGTACATGGTGCATTCGATCAGTTAAATTGTTGGCTACTTTTTTCAACAAATCTGGCCGTATGGCGTCAATGGTGTCTTGAATATTGGTTCCAATGCTTCAAGAGTTGTCGGTTTGTCGGTGTACACCAATGTCTTAATCTTGCAATATATCAATTGTTAAGCGCGCTGAATGGCAAGTTTCGCCATCTAGTTGGAACCAAATGTCGTTGATGTTAAAAAATATCCCGTTTCCCATTACATCCCATGAAGCGATTGGGGAGAGCTTCTCACAACCAGTGAGTTGTGCGCTTTCTAAATTTATCCTCACTGAATGGGATCTACAGTTTTACACCGGTTCCAAACAGTGTTTTTAGAAGCTTTTTCATTGCTAAGTACTCGATAGTGTCGCCATCACTAAGCGATGTTGCCGTCGTTGAAGGAAATGTAAGGTGTTCAGAGCAGGAATCGTTCCCACGTTCTCATGCACAAGAACCACGCACACTAGCCATTGCACCACCGATGGTTGATATTTAGCTGATTAATTTCTGGAATCAAAAATTTAGTCGGCATGGCTCGATAGCGCTCGTAATCGATATTTCGGGATCTTCTTAAATATTTTCTTCGGTGCGCACATTTCTTTATCTTGTTGATGGTTTTAAACCGAGAAGGGTAAAATTAGTGCGAAAACGATCAATAACTGCACGAATTGCTTGCTTACTATGCCAATTGAGTTGATCGTAAAATGAACGCAGTACTCTATGAACTTGGCGTACAAATTTATTTTTTCCAAAGGAAATTTCCACAATTTGGAAGAGTTGTTGCAGCGTTAAACGATTCATGATGACTTTCCAAACCTTACCGAATAGAAATGTAAACACAGTTTCATATTTTCAGCTGTGAAACCAAAGTTATCGATATCGATATTTCTCATGCAGCTAAAAAAAACAAGCGTTGTATGGTCAATTTAATTGAAGGTTTGACCATCAGTTGATTCCCATGTATACTTGTGTATATTTCTATGGGGGAATTTCGTTCCGCCAATAAACAGTTGATGGCGAGTACAGAAATCAATGAGCCTGTCACCATTGTCGTTCGTCACAGATCCAAGATCATGTCTTCCCCTTACTACTTGTACGTTATTGTTGACATTGCCCACTTTGACATTGAAATCTCTAAGAAATAGTGCAATGTCTCCAATTGACTAGGAGCTAACAAAAAAATCCAGTTGACGACAGAAATCGTCCTTAACACTGTCCTCATCAGACTCAGTGGGTGCATATCTGTACCACTGAAATCCTGCGGAATTTCGAATTTAAACTCGCAATGGCAATGCGATCAGGTATAGCCTTGTATGCTATTAGACCATATCTAGCCCTAGGTGAAAGAAGAAGGCCGACTCCCAATTTCTGGGACTTATTTCAAAATGTAAAAATAAAACCCAATAAAAATGAATCAACTCCCAATGATATAAGGCCCAACAAATATGAATTAACTCCCGATCTAGCCGCCGGACCCGCGCCGCGCCGGGTCGCGATACCGCCCCCCCCCCCCCCGGGACATACATACATTTTCATAATATTCAATATGAATCAAAAGAAGTTGCTTAAAGCATCCAAGCGGTACAATTGAAAAAGTGCCATCGATTAAAATTCGTCTAGAATTGTTGTTTTGCTTCTTTGGAGTGAAATAAATTCCAACAGGAATGCAATAAATTCCAATTAGTTAAAAAAAATGAAATAAATCCCAACATAATTTTGTTGGGAGTTATACGACTTAGAAGTTATTTCATTATGAAATAACTCCCAATTGGAAATTATGACATAAGTCCTAACGCATTGGGATTTATTTCATAATGATATTATTCCCAATTTATATGGAATTTTGTTAATTTTTTGTTGGGACTTATTTCACTTTTTTTTGGGATTTATTTCATTTGGGAGTTATTTCACGGTACCACTGAGATTTGCCAATGTCCTTAATAAAATTATTAAAAGAAAATTTATTTTCGAAGACGTGAAACTTTCACAAGTTTTAACTACATATGAAATATTTAGTTTGTCGAAATATCCTGAAATTTATACTTATCTCATTCCTTATATTCTACGTACAGTTTCTTCATGTTTTAAGGAAATAAAGTAATTACAAACAATAAAATCCTTCATAATTTTTATCAAAATATTGCTTTTTTTGTCTTTAAAAGAAAGTTTTTACTGCTTTTATCTCTCTTTTCGGTGTTATTATCTTTCGTGCACCGTCTAGAAACTAAATCCTCCATAAAAATTAAAGCAACGTGAAATTTTGTTAAAAATCATTTCAGCCGCACCGTGATAGGCTCAAAATCATACACTTTCAGAGACACAGGCTGACAAGCATATTGGGCTGTACACAACGACATGGTTTATTAACCATTTACACAGAATGTGTCCTCTCACCATCAGTTGATAGAAGTTGTGATAAGGATTAATGTGGAACATACGAGAGAGAACATCACTAGTTGGCATGATTAACGATGAATTGTTGTCAAAAAGATAATAATAATCATACGCATGGAGTTTGTACTTATGCCGGCGATTAATTAAGTTTCAAAATGATTAATGTAAAGAAATGAATAGAAAAATGAGATACTAAATATGTATTATTAAACCCTAACTTCCAGTCTACTTATATTCTTTAAACCGAACCCCATTACAATGAAAAGTTAGTATTTGAATCTACGATCCGTAAAACTACTTTCTAATTGGATTAAATCGCGATTTAAGAGAAGTCATCAGAATCTTCCTGACCACTATTGAAAATGCTAGGAATATGAATCGAAATGCAGCGCTTCATCATCATGCAAACAAGTTAATCACGATTTGTGTTAACCGGAATCTAATTAGTATCATTAGCATTTACTTGATTCCTAACATTATTCTATCTACTGTATAACAGAAATATTAAGTCTCACCTAACCCCAATTTATGATAATATGTATTCTTCGCAGGCTGATATCTATACACTTTACTGTTTTTTCACAACTTTGTTTATCACTTTCTGGTTAAAATAATAAATTTTCTGTAAAGTCCTCGTGTAACATTCACCTCTGTAACAGCAAAGCCTCTTGTGAAAAATCGAATACATAGCTTTGTAACAAGTGTTTTTGTAAGCCATGCAGCTGGATTCATAATATATTAGAGGTATATTATTTTATTATGTCGACATCTTAAAATTATTCTTTTGTGTCTATTCACTCTCATTTTCATCCTTTCAAATTTTCATCATTTTTAAAAAGGTAATTTGAAATACCTGAATATAAACTCATGCCTGAACCAAAGACAAAGGAAGAAACAAGTTGAAAATCACTTAATAGCAAAGATCCCTTCTTGTATGCAATATAAGCAGTGATCAAGGGGTAAAGATAAAAACAAACAGCAGACAGTTGTCCGAGGCCTTCGGCCACGGACTGTCCCTGCAGGCTGTGTCAGAGACACGGCCATTAAGTTTAACGTAGAATACGCCATCCGATAAGACAGAAAACATATATAACAATAAATGATAAATAACATAAGCAAATGAATTTATTTATTTGATAGTTACTTTTTTGTTGTTGTTGTTGTTGCTTTCTTGTATTTCGTATAGGTGCCATTTTGATTAGTAGTTTTTATTTTAATCTACTAAACGTCAACTGTCAGCTGCTGTCAAACAGCATCAAGCAGCATTGTTATTTTGCTTACTTGGCAGCACTTTCATTTAACATAAAAATGTATGAATTAATTTTTTCATATATTTTTTATAATTATATATCCATGTTAAACTCAAATTCACATTTAGCATTTTGTTTCACTTAAATACATAAGTAAATATACGAAATTTCAATATTTGATCAATCAAAACAACAGCCGAAGGTTTGTGTCCACACTGAAACAGCAGCATAGTTTGTGTTCACGCTACAAACTCAAACACTCAACCAAACACCACACAAATGTTTGAGTGTATGTGTTTAAACAATTTTCATTTGAGAAATTTAAATATTAGGAAGATATCAACCAATATGAAATGTATATCAAACGAAAGATAACATCTTCATTTACCTACAAAAAAAATTTTAAAAAAACGTATCTCGCCGTTTCCTCATAATCAATGAAATAAAGATTACAACAATAACAATCTGACATGACTCCCTATACCGTAAGGTAAGACGTATTCTATGCCAAAAAGCAAGTAAACAATTCCTTTCGGGAAGCAACGCCAGCCAAATACGATTAGTATCGGTTGAACTAATTAGAATATTTGACGATATTGTTTAGGGCACACGAAGTCAAAATCAAGCCATAATCGTGCCCATTCCATAATAAGGATGGTATCTTAATGCTCACTTGCAAGATCTCAAAGCTATCAACATGACTCACAAATAGATTTCCATGCAGTAGAAATATATTTAAAATGCCAAGAAATTTCCCAGCTAGACCAAAAATATCCAGCTCTAACATTTAACTGGAAATTGCATTTGATTTAAAAGGAGGACATTGCTTTTATTTCAAATCACATTTTGCCTGTTTTCCATTTTATCAAATTTTAGATGTTAATACACATATATATTTCAATAAGACTTCCACTCAATTGATTGAACATTAAGTCTTCACTATCGACTACACTGAACAGATTGTGATGTCGGTAACAGTTGATGTAATTAACTTACACATTACTGCCACATTTTACTGCCACAGTATGAAACAGGCTAATAT
Organism: Phaonia tiefii; assembly: GCA_963931995.1. Lineage (NCBI taxonomy): Eukaryota > Metazoa > Arthropoda > Insecta > Diptera > Muscidae > Phaonia > Phaonia tiefii. Next base: position 205,212,934 of record OZ008370.1, on the reverse strand, counting down.
GGTTATTTGTTAATTTCAAATTCATAATAAAGATTGGCAGGTTTGTGTATTAGAATATGTATGTAATTGTTGTGAATAAATGTTGATATTTCAAATCAAATCATTTTACAGAGCTTACAAGCTTACAGAGCACAAAATAAACCGCCTCAAAACAGAGTTTCCTTCTCGATTATTTGATAGTTTACATAATATCGAATAACATTTTCTTAGTGTTTCGACATCGTGATCAAAACAGTTTTTATAGCTATTAACCAGTACATATTAACCAGAAACTTAAATAAAAAAAGGTTTACCATTACATCCCATGAAGGAATCGGGGAGAGCTTCTCACAACCAGTGAGCTTCTCACAAACTTACCCTCAAACTTAGTCAGTCTGAATGATATTTGAAATTGGTGCTGGAAATTTTAGGATAATCCAAGAGCGGAAGACATCTATTGTTTTGTTTTTCTAACTGCCGCCCAACTTCTATTGTGAATGGTACACAATACTAGAAGTATTTTATTGGATTTTCAACATAAATTTATCATAATCCTTAAGCTTTCACTGAATTGGAGTTGAACCTTGCACCGTCACTGCAAGTCCGAGCCTCTATTCAGTGAGCAATCGCATTTGTTGGCCGAAAACGAACAAAATCATAACATTCTGATTTTCTTGTTTGAAGAAGGGAGAATTAACTCAAGAGACACATCTAAAAGGTGTTTCAAAAGAAGCCATCCGATGTTGTTTGGCACTCATTTTTATCTAAATGAAAAACCTCGATTCTGTTTTTTAATTATGTTTATTTGAACCTTTAGAATTTTTGGTTAAGTCGAGAAGATGATATCGGTTAAATGGGCGCCGTCACAATTGATTACCATACGGGCTCTTTTCATCACTTCGGCGAGAACTTCGAGCGACAGATTATCGCACTCGAGTCGAATGTTGACCTTGAGGGCTTCCAGGGTCTCGGCTTGTTTAAACGTCACGTAAACACGGGACTTCAAAAAACCCCACAAAAAAAGTCTGGAACGGTTAAATCGGGCGATCTTGTGGGCCAGTGCAAATCGCCAAAATTTGATTAGAATATGTAGTAGGAGGTTGGAGGTTGGATTGAGCAATAATATTTTCGAGATCCTCTATTTTGAATGGTTTATTGGGCGGTATGTACCTATATTGAAAATATTCTAAATTTTGATTTAGAGTGGACTTCTATACAAACGTTGTCAAAATTCTCTGAGCTGTTCAGGAGTTTATGTGGAATTGAATATGTACGAGTATAGCAGATCCGTCAAATCCTGTGTTTGTAGTGTTTTTTTCGTATAGGGTATAGTTAATAGGTATGCTAATTCTTATAATATCATGTATGTGGGTTTCTTGGATACATATGGCAATGTCTTTTTATAATTCCTCATTTTCGTACAATTTACAATAGCGTACGAAGATGATGGATGGTGATCATCCGCCCAAACATACCCTAAAATACGGAACTCATACCAACTAACAAAAAATCAAACACAATGATATACAATTACATGTACACCGGCTTCAGAATGTATCTTAACGTATTAGAATTGTTCAATACCAAAAATGTTACGTCAGTCACGTTACGTCAGTCACGGAACTTATTTCGCTCAAACCTCAACATCTTTTGAGCATAATTTTTTGACGCATTTATACTGATTGTATTCTAAACTATAGACATAGAAGAAGATATCCGGACAAAAAAAATAAACTTCACATTGAAACTTTTAGAGAAATGCCATTTGGAAAAGTGACCTGAATTATTGGTGAAAAAATGCGTTACGTCAGTCACGACAAATTACACCATTTTTACAGCCAAAATTCAGTAATTGTTTTTCAATTAAATCACTGATTTTCATTAAGCTTAAGCTAAATAATTTTTCCAAAAAAAAATTATAGCTCTATGTTCAACAGTTCACGAGATAGAATAATTTGAATGTTGTAAAAACTCTGCGAATGTTACGTATGTCACGAAAGACATTGCCATATGGTTTTAGGTAACCGAGATTTGAAAAAAAATTGTAGTTCATTATAGTTATTCATAAATCCATTCATATTCCATTGTAATATCTGAAGTGTTTTGTTGTTAGTAGCTAATTACACTGTGAGACAAAATTAGATTTTTTTTGAAAATGATGGGGTTCTGTCAACGGATTCTGGTAGAAAGGACTAAAAAAACAATATACGTGTGTCGGCGTTTTGCCAGATCTGATCAACATTTTTTTTTAGGGCCGGTCAAAGTTTCTGCTCCTCGGTACTTTCCTGCAATATATCCGCATGAAAAATTGTGTGTTCCTTACTTCTGAGGTAAAAACTCTGTTCAGAAGTTTTATAGAAAAGATTCAGATAAACATTTTTGTGGAACAAATTAACGTATAACCATAATTTGAACTTTTTTTTTAAACTCGCAAAAAACTGCTCGAAAATGACGGGAAAAATGTTCTGCAAAAATGATCGCCATAAAATTTCGCTATATGTGTCCGAACACTCCGAAACACAAATCTCAGCCCAAGTGGTAGATAATAAGCAAAAACTAACTGCCTTCTAAGGGTTAATAATGAATTTTGTCATTTTGCCGTTTCCATTAAAAATAGTCCACATAATATAATGATTTTTGTCATATTTCATCTTTTATCTAGCACTTGGGCTAAGATTTGTGTTTTGGAGTGTACGGACACATATGGTGACATTTCATAGCGATCGTTTTTGTAGAACATTTTGACCACGCCCCCCGTCATTTTCGAGAAGTTTTTTGTGAGTTTTCAAAAAAAAAGTAAAAATTATGGTTATACAAGGTGGCGCAAAAGTAAACTTCCGATGTTTTTTGGCTGTAATTTAAAAGAAAAAATTAAAAACTTCTTCTTGTGGATTATTTTTATTTGGTCTTTTAATTTTTCTTACATCAAGTCGAGAATATGATGTCATCTAAATGGCAGCCGCCACAGTTGATTGTCATTTGAGCCCTTTTTATGGCATTTTCCATCACTTTGGCCAAAACTTCCGGCGATACGTCCTCACATTCTTGACGGATATTGTCTTTAAGAGCTGCAAGAGTCTGAGGCTTGTTGACATAAACCCGCGACTTCAAAAGGCCCCACAAAAAGAAGTCTGGAGCGGTCAAATCAGGCGATCTTGCTGGCCAGTGCAAATCGCCAAAACGAGAGGTTAGGCGCCCGGGAAATGCACCCTTCAGCATATCGGTTGTGGCACGTGCAGTGTGTGCCATTGCACCGTCCTGTTGGAACCACATGTTTTCCAATCCCAATTCATCAAGTTGCGGCAAAAAGAACTCGTTGATCATTGCTCTGTAGCGCTCACGGCGCTTCCATGACATCGACGGCGCTTCCATGACATCCTCGGCTACAGCAGCAATATTCTCTGCAGAATGGCTACTCCGGGGTCTGCCACGCCTCGCAGCATCTCGTGTTGTGCCAGTCTCTTCGAGGCGAGCGGCTAAACGTCGCAGTGTTTCACCAGTAGGCGTTGGACGGCCAGGAAATCTGCGACGAAATTCATGTTGTGCCAAAGTCACCGACCGATTATTGGTCAAATAAATAGTCAGCAATATTCCGCGTTCTGGGGCAGTGTAGCATAACATTGTTTATTAACGTGTATTTCGCATGTGTTTACTACACAAATGTCAAAACGGAACTGACATTAGGGGCCAATCGCAAAATTTATAGCATTTTCTGATAGGGGGATTACTTTTGCGCCACCTTGTACGTGACAGTTAGAGGGTTAATTTGTTCCACAAAAATGTTTATCTGAATGTTTTCTATAAAACTTCGGAACACATTTTGTACGTCAGAAGTAAGGAACACACAATTTTGCATGCCGATATGTTGCAGCAAAGTTCCAAGGGGCGGAAACTTTGACCCGCCCTAAACAAAAATTCTGATCAGATCTGGCAAAACTCCGATACACGTATATTTTTTTTAGACCATTCTACCAGAATCCGTTGACAGAACCTCATCATTTTTTTTGGTGTCGCACAGTGTTATTTGAGTATTTTGTCTATGTACGACCATTTGTTGATTTTTCCCTAATGTTGAGAGGAATTTTCAAGTTGTTATTTTAAGTTGTACTGCTCCTTTCAAAATTAAATACTTTTAAGAAAAAATTCTTTGACTATGACCTGTCCAAGATGAATTTACAAAAATAAACTAATTACTAGTGCGAAATATTTATAAAGCCAAAAGGTTTTTTTTTAATATTTTAAAAAGTTTCGTAATATGTATGATCTCCATTACCGCTGATAACCCTTCTAAGCGTCTTAGCATTGAGTTTATCAGCGAATGAAAATGCGCAGGATCAGTCATCTTCCACTTTTCTTGAATTGTTACATTTTGATTCTTTACATTCTTAAACTGGCGCCCATGGTGGTAATCTTGGGTAGGTAAAATAAGCCAGAGGCTCTAGATGGGATTAAGATCAGGACTAAGTACAGGCCAGTCGAGAGTTGGACTTATTTCCGGATTCCAGAATCTTTGGAGTTTTCTTAGTCCAATGTACTGCTGCGTTGTCCTGCTGGAAGATAAATTCTGGGACACAAATTTCTCCTCCAGAATTAACTAAGACGACATCAAACAGTCGAATATAATACTCGGAGTCCATTTTTGTGTAAACGAAGCATATTGGAGTGGTTCCTATATAACTCATACCTGCCCAAACCATATGGGAGTCACCGCCAAATTTTCGCCGCTGACGCATAGTTTTGGAAAAATATTTGGAATGCCAATATTTGTCCGAGCCATCAGGTCCATCCTAATTCGACTTTTTTCATAGGAAATACCACTCCTCATCGAAAAATATGTATTTTCCAGCGAGACGAAGTTTTGTATACGTTTTTCCACATGACAGCTTCAAGTCCCATTTCCTTATTTGTTAAACACGACGCAACCCTACTCCGAAGCTCAATTCAGCATTAACTTCCCTATCCATAAAGTTTTCTTTAACAGCAATCCTATTGATCTCCCTTTGGCGCTGTTAATGGTCATAGGTGTCCTTCGTGGTCGTTTTGTGTTTCCATATTGATCACCCTGTTTCATAAAATTGTCAGTGGCACAGCTGGAACTTTTCAATCGCCTCGAAATGTTCCGATTGGACAGCAATTCATCATGATAATCTTTAATTTTTCACATTTCTTCTTTACTTAGTCACTTTCCAGCAGGTATTCTACATAAATTGATTTTTTTTTTAATTTGAATTTTTTAAATTTAAAACAATAAAATATCAAACAAAGAAAACTCACTTCTGTTTGATTTCCTATTTACCACTGCTCGAATAAGGATTCTTTTCTATGTTGTCTTGATATATATTTCGCACCAGAAATAGAAAAAACATTGTAAATTTTTATTTAGCTTGTAAAACAGACCGACTGATTACATTCTCAACATTATATACTTAAAAACGCATATATGCATTAGAATTCTACACCAAAATCGCAGTGCATGAGAGTACCGAGATAAAATACATTGCCTTTATAATTATTTCGCTCGGTGTAGAACCTTAACTTTTCGATGTGTAAGTACTATTTGAAATTTTTTTAATATTGTTTGAAGTTCTTGATAAAATTGTTAACGTTAATTGCATGAAGTTATTTCTTTAAGCGTTAAGGAATAGTTTTCAGTTGATTCTGACGACAGCTCAGAGTTGTCGACTATCGCGCGGGTTGTTGGTTGCTAGTAATACATTTAACCTTGTATAACTTTAAGTGAACACAAAATTATTTATTTCTGAACATTTATACCTGAAAAATATTGAGAAAGGTACAATTCTGTATACAAATGTTGATAAACATATGAAAAATAGAATTAGAAATCATTTTTGTATGTGGTAGCAATAACAAATGTATGTAACTACAATTTGTTAGGGAGTCCCTTATTGTATGAAAATTCAAAAATTCAAAAAATTTAAAATTTCTTATATAATACCTCACTTCTAGCTTTGATTCTGCTTTTGATTTCTTTCAGATAACGATGCCAAGAAAAATAATTTATATTTAAATTCCACAGTGGTATGCATCAAGTCTAGAAACTGCAGCAAACTGCTCATTTACCGCGTCAAATAAGTGTAATGAAGAATATGAAACTTAAAAAAAGTTTAAACATACAGCTACACAATATACATACATATATGTATGATGCACCCTAACGAATCTGTGATGGAAGCGCTCACATCCCACGCGTTAAAAATCATAAGTATTGCAATAATGATAATCATAAGTATATAATAGTACGTGAGTGATTTACAAACTTTTCTCACATGCAGTAAGTGAAGAACTTTCTGTGTATTATAATCACACTTACACACACACATACACTTAACATAAAAATGTAACAAAATCCATTAAGGAAACTATAAAAGGATATACTCACAAATCATCACACACACTAGTGCACGTACACTCAAAATAGATAAAACAATTTATATTATTTTAAAGTACAAAGGATATGAATTTCCCATAACAGCTGGAAAATGTTTTAAATTTAAAATGCCAGGATATGAAATGGTAAATTTAGCATAGAAGAAATTTGTTGACTGAATGTACGTATAGAAATATAGTATTATATTAATGAGGTCAAGTCCCCTTGAAACTGGTAATTATTTTATAAACGTTGTCTTATAACAACTCTGAACTTTGGCCTTAAATATTTAGATCTAAAATCAAAAAGTTATGATTGGGAGATATGTTGTTTCCTTCGAAGCGATTTCATTCTTAACAAGTTTAAGTAGAAGCAAAAGCACCTCAATACTGTATTCAAAAAACTGCCTTTTCAAAAATTTAGGTTTTCAGTTTCTTCGAATATGCAATTTTTTGCGAAACCGGTTTTCGGTTAAACCTAGGCCGGTTTGGGTTTTTATGACAAAATGGTACACTCTGCCTTTTGAATTTTGAATTTTGAGTTCGACTACCGAGTACATACCAATGAAAAAGGTTGTCAAAATACCGCTCGGAGCCGGTGTAAAACTGTAGGTCCCAATCAGTTTGTGTAAGCCAATGCCTTCATGGTACACTGCGCTCCAGATAAAACGGGATTTTCAACAGAGACGCTACAAAAGTAAATCGATAGGGACAGCAAACGACGCCATATTTTTTCCCGCTCTTTTAACATTTCTCTTCAGTAAGGTTTGCCACTTCATCATGGAAAGATATACGAGCCAACAACGAGTCGAAATTATTAAAATTTACTACCGAAATTTGGAGTCAGTGGCTTCAACTTTAAGAGCGCTACGTCCAATTTATGGTCGTCATAATCGTCCTACCAGATCAACAATTGAGCGTCTAGTGGAAAAATTTGAATCCACAGGCACAGTACAAAATGTTTCCGTGCCAGTGAGACAAAGAAGTGCCCGTAGTGTCGAGAATATTGCTGCCGCTGAGGCTTCAGTTCAAGAAAGCCCAAATATGTCTCTCACACGTCGTTCTCAAGCGTTGGGCATTACTTTGACGTCGCTGTGCGAATTTTTCGAAAAGATCTTGGCCTACATCCTTACAAGATCAAATTGACGCAAGAACTAAAGCCGCTTGACCACCATAAGCGTCGTACGTTCGTGAATTAGGCTGAGCAACAACTTGAAAATAATTCGGATTTTCATCGGAAAAACATCTTCAGCAATGAGGCTCATTTCTGGCTGAATGGCTTCGTCAATAAGCAAAATATGCGTTATTGGTCAGACAGGAATCCACACGTAATCCATGAGTCATCATTGCATCCCGAAAAAATTACGGTTTGGTGCGGTGTTTGGTCGGCGGCATCATTGGGCCGTACTTCTTCCGTGATGATCAAGACCGGCATATTACTGTGAATGCGAATCGCTACCGTTCAATGATAACCCAATATTTTTGGTCCCAATTGGATAATATGGACTTGGAGGACATGTGGCTCCAACAGGACGGCGCCACAACCCACACAACGAATTCCACAATCAATTTATTGGAAACCAAGTTTGGTGAACGTGTTATCTCACAAAATGGCCCAGTCGATTGGCCGCCTCGGTCGTGCGAATTGACGTCGTTAGATTATTTCCTGTGGGGCTACGTCAATTCTATGGTCTATGCCAACAAGTCAGCGACGATTGATGAGCTTCGTACGAATATCGAACGTGAAATTGCAGCAGTATCGGCCGATTTATGCTTGAAAACCGTCGAAAATTGGGTTCAGCGTCTGGACTTCTGCAAGCGTGCCCGTGGTGGCCATGCAAAAGAAATCGAGTTCCATACATAATGGCATCGAACGTACTTTCACAGGAATAAAGAATTTCATTGGTATCTAAAACCGGTGTTGTTTTATTTAAGAAACTTTTGTAGCGCTCTTATTGAAAAGCCCATAGTTTAACTGGTTCAAATCGCAGCTGCGATGCGTCCAATTGACTTCGGAGTTTCGCCTGATTGGAACTTTAGCTGTATGGCACGTAACGCAGTCCTGTTTAAACCATACTTCGTCCATGTCATACTCTTGAAACTCCGCTGAGCACGTCACGGCAACGCTCGCCACTAACTGCAACAACCACTTCTTGCTCATTTACGAAGAAAAATGGGCATATGATGGCGCCATGTCAGAAACCGCACCTAACAGTCACTCCTTGCACGCTGAAAAATCTGTATTTTTTGTTGTTTGGATGCAAATATAATGTGTGTTTGGAGCTTGTCGTAAATATAATATATTTGTGTCCAAACACATAATATGTTAGAATATATGTGCTTGCGACTCAAATATGTCTGTGTTTGTGATGCAAATACAGTTGTGTTTGTTGCACTGTTTATGCTCTCTCGAGAGCAACAGAATTAAAGAGGAACAACGAGAGAGTCTATCTTGTAAGTTTTATCTGTATTTTTGCATTATTCTCTCAGACAGTGATTCGTAAATGTTCCTGAATGTGCGTGCAAATTGCAGATGAAGTCAGTGTCTTATTTTGGTTGATGTATTACGTTTTAGTTTCATGTATTCAGTCATCAATGGTTCATTGGACAGAGGACATCAAAAGCACTTCATCAGTGAAAAATGCATAAACGAAGGCTTTGACAGTTAAATAGTTTGAGATGTTGCTTTGGTTTTTGTGTATGTGTTTTGTATATATATTTATGTGTGCTACCAAAGTGAGAAACGATTTTGAGGAAACAAACTGGAAACGGCAACAAAGTGAAGCCCTTTGTCTGAGAAAATCGGAGCGACGAAACATTTGCGAAATAAGTACAATAAAAAAATACAAGTAATTAATCCACGCTTGGCTTGCATGAATTAGATTTGTATATTAAGCGTGTTTTGGTTACACCGCTTGCTTATATATTCGCTTGTATTGTATGAAGCACTTAGCGAAGACTTAGCGAGAACTTAGCCACCCGAATCATTTTCGCTAAGTTTAAACAAATTTTTTTTTGGCATCGTTTACGGATGTCAACCCTTTTTCATATATTTGAATAAAATCACTTATCACGAAATAGCCGTTTTCTTTGCAACTTAGCAAGCGATAATTGCTTGCTTGTAACCAAAATACGACTATTGTTTGTGTACCAACACATAGTGATAACCAACGCATAACTCAAACCTTCTGAAAACAAAAAAGTGAGAGACAACAAAGAACGAAGAAGCAAAAGAACAGCAGATTCCCATTTCATTAAAAAAAAAAACAAATAATGCTTTCAGTGCAAGTAAAGGTAAAATTGGCCATTTTAAATCTTTTAATTGTTTGTATTAATTATTTATAAATGTGGATTTATATTTTTAAAATTAATTATAATTAATAATACATATATATTGAAATTAATGAAAAATTCGTTACTAAATATTATTATATTTGCGAGGAAATTCGATTATGTTTCCGCGTAAGTATATGTAGGTTTGGGGGAAACACGCGAATGCTTCCACGTAAGTATATGGATGTTTGAGATGAAGAACGCATATGTTTACAGGTAAAAGAATACATGTTTGTCAGTCAACATGGTACTGTTTGCATTATAATACAAGTAAGTTTGGGGATTGCAAACATATGAATGTTTGAAGTCCTTTCCACACATATACATGGTTCCTGCAGAATATGTTTGGGAAAATATGTTAGAGAGGCCGTAATTTATTAAGATTATTTTTTGTCTTAATCGGTACCGTTGTGCTATATAGGCTAATGATTTTGTCCTGTAGAAAAGAGAGTTGATCCTCTACAGAAGTCGTATTATAAATTGTATCCTTGAATCCCATTGAACACAAAAGATTTATTCCCCAAGTAGTCCCTAATTCCAATTTTCAAAATCTTTGCCAGAGTATTTCTGATCCAGTACTGCGACCCCAAAATCATACGACATAAAGATTAAATCAGGATTAGAGAAACATGTGGCAGCAACTTGATCATACAGTATAATAAAACTTTTAATTTATTGATGTCAAAAAACAAGTCGAGCAATGTCGAGTTAGTCGTGTGAGCAGCGTTATTATATTAACAGATTTATATGTTTTTCACAGATTTTTTAGGTGTTAAACAGATTTCCAGACTTTTTCTGATAAAAACAGATTTTGTAAAATGTTATCGCACTGGGGTTTTTGATAATTTGTATAACGGGTTTTTCAATAAGAGCGCTACAAAAGTTTTTTTTAAATAAAACAAACCCGGTTTTAGATACCAATGAAACTCTTTATTCCTGTGACAGTACGTTCGATGCCATTATGTACGGAACTCGATTTCTTTTGCATGGCCACCACGGGCACGCTAGCAGAAGTCCAGATGCTGAACCCAATTTTCGACGGTTTTCAAGCATGAATCGGCCGATACTGCTGCAATTTCACGTTCGATATTCGTACGAAGTTCATCAATCGTCGCTGGCTTGTTGGCATAGACCATAGACTTGACGTAGCCCCACAGGAAATAATCTAACTGCGTCAAATCGCACGACCGAGGCGGCCAATCGACTGGGCCATGTCGTGAGATAACACGTTCACCAAACTTGGTTTCTAATAAATTGATTGTGGTATTCGCTGTGTGGCTGGTGGCGCGTCCTGTTGGAACCACATGTCCTCCAAGTCCATATTATCCAATTGGGGCCAAAAATATTCGGTTATCATTGAACGGTAGCGATTTTTCGGGATGCAATGATGACTCAGGGATTACGTGTGGATTGCTGTCTGACCAATAACGCATATTTTGCTTATTGACGAAGCCATTCAGCCAGAAATGAGCCTCGTCGCTAAAGATGATTTTCCGATGAAAATCCGAATCATTTTGAAGTTGTTGCTCAGCCCAATTCACGAACAGACGACGCTTATGGTGGTCAAGCGGCTTCAGTTCTTGCGTCAATTTGATCTTGTAAGGATGTAGGCCAAGATCTTTTCGCAAAATTCGCCACAACGACGTCACAGAGATGCCCAACGCTTGAGAACGACGTGTGAGAGACACATTTGGGCTTTCTTGAACTGAAGCCTCAGCGGCAGCAATATTCTCGACGTCTCTGTTGAAAAACCCTTTACAACATATTGTAATATTGGGTTAAAACAGATTTTATTTGAGAAAAAAATATTTTTTTTGCAAAAATTTACAGATTTTGTTGAAAAAAATATAATAACACTGTGTGTGAGTAAAAAGTGTGGGTACTGAAATATTTGTAGCTGACAGACCTAGAGAAGACATGCCATCCAATAGCGATGATTCTAGCAAAACGTTGAAATTTAAGTCTCGAGCAATAATTATACGATTGCAAAATACAGACAAAGCCTCAAAAAGTTTGCAAAGGTAGGACGATATTATAATTGTTCGCGCAGAAACTATTTATTTTAATTTTAAATAAAAAACAATTTGATTTTCAATTTAATGTATAATATTTCATGTGCGTATTGTTTTAAGTGTTTTCGACAACTAACTTTACAATGTTTCTCATTGTCGCGGGCCACCAAATCCATAACATAGAACGACAGTAAATATGAATAGAGAATGTAAAAGAAATAGCAACAACAATACAACGGCTGAGTGACCAACTGAAGCAAACGACTTCGTCAGCGCTGTTGTTGTTGTTGCTATATTCTTTTGCATCGATAATGTAAACAACAAGCAACAACATACATACATACGGTACCAAACATAACGACCAAAACCAGTATGTATGTTGTTGTTGCGACAAAATTATTAGAAAACAATATTAGGGTGGCCCGAAATTTAAATATTTTACAAATTTAACAAAATCAAAAAATACAAATTAATTTTATGATCGATGTAGGGCGATCTCACCCAACATGCTCCCCCCGTTGAAAGGCTTCTCTTTCAAGGAATCATTTAGGATGGTGAGAGAGCTGGTATTGATGTTGGACAAGGAAGAGCCACATTGTAATTTCAGCAATGTAAAGCGAACTAGTCCAGAGTTGACAGTATATTTAAAGTTCGAGCGAAAGCGATAGTTACGGTGGGGTACCGTCATCATGTCCAACGACTTGAGGGTGAATGCAGCATATTTACTGATTTCTGGATTTCTACGAACGAGTGTTGTGAAGGTGTACGGCAATTCATTGGTACTGCAAATGCGAAACAATATATCGGCTGGATGAATTGATGGGGGAATATGTCTCCAACAAATACTTCTGCATTGTTCTACCAGTTGTGGGATACGACTTTCGACGAGTCCTTTCAAAGTTGAAGAATATTGTTTGGGCCATTGCAGAAAAATGCTGTAGTTCAAAAAATAGAGCGATGAGATGAATTTCAAGTTGAGCCACCTTCTCCAGAGCAAAACGGTGGCGTAGATTTCACAGCGAATTAATGTCTGTGCTTTATATTGGTATATTTTCGAAGTGGCGAAAAATAATGTTGACTTGTAGGTGCATTTTACGTAAGGTACTACTTGAAAGGCGTAAGCGATGTGACGAAGTTGACCAATAATTACAGGAAAAGTGAGAGCGTGCCGATGTACACCTTTATGTGGAATATGTGACAAAATTTCATTGATGTGCAGCCAAACTTTTTTGATTTTGAATGCTCGTGTGGGAACCTCGCTAAAGTTATGGTCCTTTCGCAGTAGATCAGAACCACGGGCAAACATCGAGCAACACTTTTCTGTAATGAGACACAAAATACGAAACGACAAAAGACAAGCAGCATCCAAGTCATATGTTATAAAATTCAAGTACTGTACCTCAAATTCTTTTTTCCTGGTCCTCCACCAAACGAGTTGATATTTTGTGATGTTTTCATCGACACGAAATTGTTGATAATTTGTGGAAAATTCAGATGTGGATTTGAGATAGCGATGATGTGTGATGTAGTTCGAACTACGAAGAGACTGCTTGGGGTGTAAATGAAATTGTAGTGAAGTGTTCCATTCTCGTTGCCTCTTCGTATACGACGTTTTTAAAGGCAATTTGAATGTGATTCTATCGCCAATATCAAAACAACTTTTTCCGACGAAGAGTGGTTCGAATTCTTGACCAGTGTGCGACGTTTCGAGGGCGTTAGAGGTTTCTTCTATTTTGAGGGAATTGTTCAAAGTTGAATCAATTGAGTTGTGTGTTAATTTGGATGTCCCACTGACAATCCAATCGAATATTGTATTGGTCAGGCAAAGTGTGCCATCTCCCAGTGAGATTCGACCATCGAGCAACAAATCGAAAAATACTTCAGTACCGAGAAGCATGTCAAAAGGTTGTGATTTGTTATGCCACGTTTCAGCCAATTTTCTAATTCGAGGTATTATCAAGGGCGATGTTTTGATGTACTCAACAGGTTGTTGAGCCGAAATCGTCTTCGCCACAGCAAAAAATGAAGACCACTGGAGCGAACTAATGCGAGATTTTATTGTGGTGTTGGCAAAAAACTTGTTGTTTCGGGCTTCAACGATACCCAAAACTTCTGTCTGATAAACGCCACAATATTCATTGATGAGAACCACGGCTGTTGGATTTATCGCTCTATTGGCCGAGCGAGCAACTAACGAAAGATGATTGCTGTGATTTTCCGATGATGATTGAGAGTGATGTGATGTCGAAGGCCCAAGTTGCTTAGGGCCACTAAAAATGTGCAAGAGTGTATGGTGAGGAGACTGGCAAACTGTACAGCAATATTGCGATGTGCATTCCGAAATGTGATGACCATTGCGAAGGCAGTTTATGCACAGTCCATTACGCTTTACGAAATTAAAGCGTCCAACAAGAACAAGCGACGAAAATGACGAACAAGCTGATATATTGTGCTCCGATGAGCTACAATATGAACAAAGTGAGGTTGAGGTTGCAAATGTATCAAAAGGGTGACTAAAATTTGAGGTTGAGTATGCCAGACGAGTCGAATTTGAATCACCAACTATCGAAGCGTTGAGAAAACTGTGGTCCATCGAAAAAGGGCCCTGATGTTTCTTCAGCAAAACCATTATTTTTACCCTTGCGGCAATAAAAATTTCCTCCAAATCGCTTCTGGCATTGTCTGTGGGGCAAAGTTTTTCAATTTGTCCTTGGATGTGAGACAATTCCTCGAAATATGACTCCAAGATTTGTAGACGGCATTCCAAAATGATTGCATCAAAATTGTCGCCATCTTTTTCCACTTTTGATTGAATATTTGAGATGTTTCTCTTTATAATATTTCTTTCTTGCTTGAGCGACGCCATTTTAGAGCTAATAGCGGCAGCACCCTCAGTCGCTGCATCTATTTCGAATGTCGACATTTCACTCAAGAGAAACACTCACCAAAAGAACAACAAGAATTTGAAAAGCGCGAAAAATTTGATGACGCTTCAAATACCGTAAATATTTCTGTTACGCCAAATTTATTCGCCGAATCCACAAAACGATAATTTGGCCGAAAATAAAGTGGCGTCCAAAGATCGTCCGAAGCAGCGATGTATACCTCAATGGCAGCAGCGAGTTCCCGATGATGATGTATGTAATTCCAACGACAAAACGATGTAAAAACCCTGTGGCTCCAACTGAGGTTCGAAGTAATTACATGCTTCACAAAACACGATCTGTTTGAGACACAGAGGAAGAAAAAATCGCACACTTACTTACACCAACAAGCATCAAGAATTAATGTAGTCCACAAATTCCCAGTAATTCCCCGTTAAGGCACTCAATATGAAGTAATGTTGCACGCAGCAGCAACGAAGTTATTGAACCCGTAAAAATTCTTACCGGGCAACAGCACAAAATGTCGAATTTTCGATAGTTTCGAAATAAATATGTGTGTAAAACGGCAAATCCAATGTTGCGGAACACCAGATGAGCTTACAACTTGATCAGCAGCAACTAAAGTTGTATCCAATTAAATTTACAGATGAAGTGATGATATGTAGCCCAATTGCAGCAACAAATTGTAGGGTAGATGATGCAACGACGAAAACGAAAAATCTGCCAGGCCGTATATAATGCGACGTCCAAAGAATGTCCGTAGCAGCAGCAGCGATGTAGACCCCAGTTACAGCAACGAATTCTCGAAGATGATGTGAATCCAACGACGAAACGATGCAAAAAAATCGGAGCCTCAACGGAGGTTCGAACTAATTATATGCTCCGCGAAACACAATCTTTTTTGGGCAAAGAAAGGAACATCTCGGGTACATACTTACAGCAACAAGCACCAAATAAAAATATAGGCCAAAAATTCAAGTTCATAAAGCGCTGTTAAGGCACTCAATATGCCGGTATCTTGAATGCAGCGGCAAAAAAGTTATAGAACCCGTTAAAATTCTTAACGGGCAACAGCACAAAAATTTCGAATATTCGATAGCTTTTAATTAAAACTGTATGTAAAACTGCAAATCCAATATTTCAGAGACACCCGATGAAATGGATAATGGAGGCAGCAAATAAAGTTGCATCCTATAAACTTTATATATGAAGCGATGATGTGTAGCCCAATTGCAGCAACAAATTGAAGGGTAGATAATCCAACGACGAAAACGAAAAAATCTGCCGCTTCAATTGGGGTTCCTCCAAAACAACCGAACGACGATGTGCGACGAGAAAAAATAAAAGCTTCTGCTAAAGAAATCACCGAAATATGATTTCTCCCACTAATAAAATACGTACGGCCGTATATAATGCGACGTCCAAAGAATGTCCGTAGCAGCAGCAGCGATGTAGACCCCAGTTACAGCAACGAATTTTCGAAGATGATGTGATTCCAACGACGAAATGATGCAAAAAAATCCGCGGCTCCAACTAAAGCTCGAAAAATCTGCTCCACGAAACACTATTCTTTGAAACACCTTTTTTTGTTCTTAATCTTTTAAAAAGTTAATCGCTATTATTACAGGCCGTCCTGTCACGGTCGCCAAAATGTTCGCGCAGAAACTATTTATTTTAACTTTAAATAAAAAACAATTTGATTTTCAATTTAATGTATAATATTTCATGTGCGTATTGTTTTAAGTGTTTTCGACAACTAACTTTACAATGTTTCTCATTGTCGCGGGCCACCAAATCCATAACATAGAACGACAGTAAATATGAATAGAGAATGTAAAAGAAATAGCAACAACAATACAACGGCTGAGTGACCAACTGAAGCAAACGACTTCGTCAGCGCTGTTGTTGTTGTTGCTATATTCTTTTGCATCGATAATGTAAACAACAAGCAACAACATACATACATACGGTACCAAACATAACGACCAAAACCAGTATGTATGTTGTTGTTGCGACAAAATTATTAGAAAACAATATTAGGGTGGCCCGAAATTTAAATATTTTACAAATTTAACAAAATCAAAAAATACAAATTAATTTTATGATCGATGTAGGGCGATCTCACCCAACAATAATATTACGAGGCTAATCAATATTTTCGCATTACAGGATAAATCTTCAACAAACAAGAATTCCACCAGAATTGTCATGCAAAATTCGAAGCATATGAATCGAATTTCGAATTAAATCAATTAATTTTCCAATTTTTGACTTGTTTATTGAAATTGAGTTTACTTTGAGAGATTTTAAATTGATGGCTTTCGAACTTTTGCACTTAAATTTATGATATTTTTGAATATACATATTAATTTTGTTGCTGATGTTTTTTAAAATCCAAATTATATTTTTGAATTCCAAATTAAATTTGTGAAATTTAATCAAAATCATATTATCTATTTGAATATGACATATGAGACATTTATGATCTCATCAAAATAAATATGCATTTATTAATAAAATGTATAATTAATTCTAAACTATAAAATATTGGAAATTCCAAAAAAAGCCACCACACTAAACAGCACCGTTTCGCATCAATGACACTAAATGGTTGCCGATTTACAACCTACCAAGAGATTATTTTAACATTTTTGATAAAAAAAAAACCCCAGCAATAAAATCATTCACTCATACAACTGCAATAAAACGATAACAATTTACTTTGTACTCGTGCATACGAGTATACAAACAACATTTGTTTAACAATAGCACTTGTAAAAGGGATTTGAGTGAAAAGTACACATGTTCAAAATATTCAGAGTGGTTAAACAAAAGAAAAAATATTCTAAATATTTATACAATTGAACAAATGAAAATAGGCAACGATATAGAAACTGGGAATTGCGCTAAGATTATTATTAAAATTCTGCCACAAATATTTAAACTTCCAAGGAAGATGATGAACAAATTCGAAATTTTTCAACTGCTACAAAACAGTATTAAGTACAATATAACCACCCCTGAGATAAAGTATCACAGACGATCTAGAATAAAGTATGATGAGTATATTCGGAAAGAAACTCATGAAAAATAATCGCACCCAAATCTGCGTAGCAGCCACTTGTTACTTGAGTCTTAAGAGAGAAATATACGAGAATAAATAATAAACGAGAGAAGAAAAGTATCTGGAGAACAAAAAAATCAGACTTAATTACATAACTTAACTGAAAAAAATTATTAAATAACCCAGATGCACTTGACACATGCAGACAAAAAACAGTAAACTTCAGTCATAGTAGTTATTAAACTCTCACACACCATATAGTTCTGGCAAGACTCTTTCACTAAGTCCCTTAGCGAATTCACCAACCATTCGTGCTGAGATCGTAAAAAAATTGTACTTTTATTGACTATATTACAGCCTCGTGAGGTCAAACGTCTTACACATATTAATTAAACAAACAAATTAAACAAATTTCGACATATTCTTCCAACTGGCTCTATCCTTCGCCTTTTCTCGCCAGTTGGTAACATCAACGATACGGAGGGATTCTTCTGCCTGGTCTTTTCAGCGGAGTCTTGGTCGTCCTCTTTTCCTGCTTCCATCGTGTACGTTATCGAAAACCTTTCGCGCTGGCTCATCTTCAATCATTCTGATAACATGGCCTATCCAACACAATTGACCTAATTTAATTCGCCTATTTATATCCACGTCAGAATATAGACTATATAGCTATGGGTTCCACCAACGTCGGTACTCGCCGATTTCTCTAACAGGACCATATATTTTACGGATAATTTTTCTCTCGAAAACTCCCAGGTGTTTTTCATCCGCTTGTGATATTACCCAAGTTTCGGAGCCATATGTCAAGATAGGTAAAATGAGAGTCTGATATAGCTGGACTTTTGTCCGTCGAGAGAGGGTTTTGTTCCTAACCTGCTTGCTGAGCCCAAAATAGCATCTATTTGCAAGCACAATTCTCCTATCTATCGTTGGCTGACGTTGTTGTCCTTGTTCACGGCGGATCCAAGGTAGACAAATTCATCTACCACTTCAAAATTAAATCGGTTGTCAACGTTCAAGTGCGGACAAAGTCGAGAGGTCTCTCTAGTCGCTGACACCATCAATTTTGTCTTGCCCTCACTAACAGCAAGACCCGCCTTCGCTGATTCCTTTTCGACTCTTGCAAATATTGCAGTAACCTCTCGCAAATTTCGCCCAATGATGTTTATGTCATCAGCATACGACAGCAACATATGACTTTTCGTGTTAATGGTCTTGTTCGTATTTACTGCAGCCTTTCTCATTATTATCTCCATTAAGATGTTGAAGAGATTGCACGAAAGTGTGTCGCCTTGTCTAAGTCCTTGCTTGGTACAGAATGGTTCAGTGAGGTCTTTCCCCACTTTCACTGCTGATTTGGTGTTGGTCAGAGTCATTCTACAGAGGCGGATCAGTTTTGCCGGAATACCAAGTTCAGACATAGATTCGTACAGTTTTCCCCGTATGGGGCTATCGAACGCAGCTTTGTAATCGACAAAAAGGTGGTATGTATCGATTTGCTTTTCGTGGGTCTTTTTCAGGATCTGGCATAGCGTCAATATTTGGTCAGTCGTGGACTTGCCTGGTCTAAAACTATACTGATAAGGTCCAATCAGGTTTTCAATAATTGGCTTTAGTCTTTCACATAATACGCTCGATAGTTGGAACAGGCACACGGAACACGATTTTTGAATACAGGACATATTACACTGAGACTCCAATCGTCGGGCATAGATTCCCCCAGCCATATACCGCGTATAAACTGATGCATGTGGGCTAGCGGTTCTTCGCCACCTGCCTTAAACAGTTCAGCGGGTAGGCCATCCGCACCAGCGGCTTTATTATTCGTAAGGCGGGAGATCGGCTTTCTAATCTCGTCTTGGTTGGGCGGGGTACAATCTACACTATTCAGTGGAAGAATCCGAGTGGAGTAGTGCTAAATAGTGGTCTCTCCACATTTTGAGCACAAACTGCTTCTCAGTCACCAGATTCCCATTTTCATCCTTACAGGAGGGCAGCCCATTATTAGACCCGTTATTCGATCTTCTTACAGTCTGGAAAAACTTTTACCATTCATCCTGCACATTTCGGTTTTCTCACTCTCTCTCTCGTTTTTCCGCCTAAATAGTTGGTTTTCCTCCCTTCTCAGCTTCTTGTACCGCTCACTCGCAGCACGCGTTGTAACTGACTGTTTCGTTGCCATACGTGCAGCGTCTTTTTCATCAGTTGCAATGCGACATTCTTCGTCGTACGTAAACAATAGTTTTTAGAAAATGAGTGAAGTTATAAACGTTTATAACTATCAAAGACAAGAACTATTATCCTTATTGTGAATGATTGTAGAAATATTAAATGATGAGACATCCGGAAAAACTTAATTTTCTTGGAAAGTATTCAACGAAATTTGGAAAAATTTACGCTACCAATTAAGAAGTACCCGGTCTACATGAACGCTAGCGCCACCTTTTTCAGATTTGATTTCGGACCGGAGATATATGTCATTAGTCCAAATAGGAACTATGTTAAAAAAATCAAAATTAATTAGGTGTATCCCGAAATCTGCGGGGGATGAGAGAATGGGGGGGATAGATTATTTATTTCGGGAGCCTCAGTATTCAATACTGTCCCTCCCCACTTGTTTCAGTTTTGATTTTGGACTGGAGATATATTTAGTCCAATTAGTACTTATTTTTAACAAAAAAATTTAAAAATTAAGTGGGGATATCTCGAAAACTGCGTTGGATGGGCTATTTAGGGTCATATATTTTTTAGCTCGGGAGCCTTAGTATGCAATCCTGTCCCGACTTTTTTCTGTTTCGATTTTGGGCTGGAGATATAGCTAGTCAAAATAATGCATATTTTAAACTGGAAATATAAAAATTAAGTGGGGATATCCCGGAAACTGCGCTGTATGGGCGATCGACACTGAAAAAGTCCCCATTTATGGACACCAAGGCTCCCGAACTAAAAAATATATCACCCTCATTCGCCCATCCCCGCAGTTTTCGGGACATGCGCACGTAGTTTTTAATTGTTTGTTTAAATAGGTACTATTTAGACTAAATATATCTCCAGTCTAAAATCGAAACTCAAAAAAGTGGGGACAGGGTCGGATACTAAGGCTCTTAAACTACAAAATATATCCCCCTCATTCGCCCCACCCACTCAATTTTCCAGCTATGCCCACTTAATTTTTCAATTTTGTTTAAAGGTCCAATTTTGACTAATTATGTCTCCAGTCCAAAATCGAATCAGAAAAAGCTGTTGCTAGCGTTGGATACCCTAATTCATGGACTATAAACGGTACCACTTTCATTGGCCCCATGTCTACTGTTTTGCAGATAGACGCATTTAGTCTCTCGAACATTTACATCTTGAGTACATCACACGTATTTGCAAAAGTTTGGTATTTCTGGGTAAACCTAGTGCTTCTTAATTGGTAATGTAAATTTTTCCGAATTTCATTGAATACTTTTCAAGAAAATTAAGATTTTCCATTAATATTTCTACAACCATTCACAGGAAGGATAATGGTTCTTGTCTTTGCTAGTTTACCTGACATCTGACAGAACAACCCAGGGAGTATTATACCAGGAGTGTGTAAGAGCTGTTTTTCGTGGACCGGAAACCTTTGAAAGTCACTGGAATATACGGAGTTTACATAGTTTTAAACCTCGTATACAGTTCCAGCGAAATTTTCGTTCCTATAAGAAGTACGTGTACAAATAATAACAAACATTCCGTCAACCGAAAATTTAGCTCACTTTTCTTTTTCTTGGTACTCAGCTCTCTGTGAAATTACGTAATCAAAATCAATTGCAGGGTTATTAGGCCGTAGTTATTTGATACCTTATTTATAAGTGTTTGGGACCGGAATTTTGACATTACAATAATTTTAACAAACTAAAGTTATACAACATAAGTTAAAAATTAAATGGAGTACGGAAAGTAATTATTATTAAGGCTGTTTTTTTATTCCATTAAGCTATCGCCACTTCGGGCTTTCCAAATAAAACGATACACACCTAATACTACGTAGTGTGGCAACATTTGCTGTAATGGGTGAAAAAAATGCGATACGGCAACACTTTTGTACCAAGTGCCAACAAATACATGGTAGCAGCAAATGTTGTTGCAGTTGTAAGCAGCAACAACACACATTATAATTTCGTTCATTGTTTCAGTTGTCAAACTCTACACAAATATATACCAACAATTCAAGAATACAAAAAAGTATGAACACAAAATACATATGATTTTAACAAGTGAAACGAAAAATGACATGGAAAATATGTAATCACATGTTTAAACGACTATACCTGATAGATAATTATACCATGATTAATACGTATCACATTAGCCGCTCGTTGTAGTGAACAATTTAATTCAAATTTTGTTTTCAATCGGAAATAAAAATCTACCTTTCAAATTTATAAATATAAAAGTATACGTATTCTTCCATTAAATAAAATAATTTAAATGAACTGACCATGTGTAAGCCATTCTGCAAAATTCTCCTTTTGAGTCTCTCCTTGATAACATTTTCATTCGGAAAAAATGATATCAAAATTTATCTAAGATAAATTTTTGTTCCCATTTCTTGAAATTTAACATGTGGCAACATTGTCATTGCTCAAGTCGAAATTTAAGTGGCAAATTGAAATGCCACTTAATATCATATCGCTTAGCTGTCCCGTACAAATTAAGTTATAATTAACTTTAGCGGGGTAAAAAAAACGCGCTTATTGAAATATTTGTAAGCCAAATCAAATTTAGGTGGTAACTCTCCGCAAAAAATGTTCCGTTTAGAGATAAATAATCAAATTTCTTACAAAACTATTTCGCAAGAACTTGATACAGAGCTTTGGATGGCAAAACAATCAGCGAACATAATTTAAAATACCTGACCAATAATCGAACGTAATTTAAAATGCATTATCATTAATCAAACGTCTATAAATATCCTACTTTCAGTGTCCTATCGCTTATTCTCTTATTCCACTCTATTCTCTACTAATAAAAAAAACTAACAAAAATCGATCAATAAAATTCAAATTCAAATAAACGTAACTGACACTAACACGGTCTTCAAAAGTGCTATACCACGGAAAAATACAACTCTGTGATATAGATTAAAAAACCTCATCTCAAAGCACTGCAGCAATGCGAGAACGCATGAGGAAAAGAAGAACATGGTGGACAAATTCTGTCTGTTCTTGTTGTTGGAATTATAGGCCTTTCAGTGATGTTGATACTTAGGGATCTTCGATCGATACTAATTCGCACATGTGAATTGTAGAATTGAGTTTGTATATGTACGATTGGCACAGTAGTTAGGCATCTGATGATGAACTTGTTGTTCGAAACTAGTCATGTCAGTGAGTCTGTGTTGAACTGAATTCTCTACTATTTCCAACAAAAACTAACCATTTTTCAATTAGAAAAGTGTTCATGACTTGTAAGCTTGTAGTATGAATGTCTCATACATTAACCCAAAAAAAACTAACAAAAATCGGTCAATAAAATTCAAATTCATATAAATATTAATTAAATTTATTTAAAAAATGGTCTACTTTCAGTGTCCTATCGCTTATTCTCTCATTACACTCTATTCTCTACTAATACTCCAAGTCCCAAGTCGAACAGCTTTTTCATTAAAATCTCCCGGAACTACCAAACTGCAACCCTCACCTTAGTTGTCCATTAACATTCCAATGTTGTTTTAACATACTGTTGATGTCCGTTAGAATTCAAATGTTAGCTTAGCAGTTAACACTCTTTTAAGTTACTTTTAAATGTTAGTTCCGCCAAACTGTAAAGAATTGTTCGCACCAATCTGACAAATACAAAATTTGTTTTCAATTAAAACAATTTTTTAACAGTTATTATACAAATTTATTATACAAATACAAATATACAAATTTCGTTATTGGCTCGATTTGAATTAAAAACTTAATTGTATTTACGAAATTTTTTGTTTTCTGGGTACTTCAGTAGCGTCTTTACTCTAATATTTAATAATATCTAAAATGTATTTAACGTTTTTCAATTTAATATCAAATGCATTTACCTCTGGCCAAAACAACTGATCCATATTTCATAGTTGAGCGAGCACAAAACTAATTCAAATTCTAAAAAAAATTAACAAACAAAAAAGAATAGAAAACAACAATTGTTTTCACTGTTCATTTAAATAAATTATAAACTATAAACAATGTTGTGAAAATTTCTATTTTGAAATTATAATTTTTGCACATGCACACACAAATAATAGCTTGGTGTTGTTGTTTTATAACATTTTAATTTAAGTTTTTGTAATATATAACAGTACTAGCTGTGTACACATGTGGCCAGAATTTTAGCATACCTTACAAATTGCTACACTTGCATTATATCAAATTGTGGATAAAATAGAAACTTAATATAAAAAAATTTATAATTTTTCTTTTTTATATAGAAAGCAAATTTGTCTAAAAATTTAATATTCAGTGATCCGCATCACAAGTTAACACTATAGAATCTATCATCTTCACACATACCCAATTCCCTTATATCTTCATCGACCTCCCTTTAAGAGTGCCGAGGCATTAAACATAACGCATTTCTATCCATCTACCTCTACTATTTGTTCAACTACTGGGGATTTCAAAATGGGATACGCACTGCTTTAACTTTAGATGTGATATTGTTAAAATAAATAAAGCAATATTTAGCTCACGGAAATAATTGTTTTTGTATTGTCATAAACAGGGCAACGACAAAAAGTATTGAATAGTATAGATAACTTATTGCACTCTTTTTCCACTCCCATGTAGAGAGTCTGAGTTGAAGAGCATAAACGAGTCTTATTCTCTTTATAGAATATTTCAATATAAGTGCACCATTTCGACAATGTTATTACATAAAACAATACAAAAAGCATAAATGTTTCAGATAAAAATTATGAATGGACCAAGTTATGACAAAAAGAGAGTAATACATTTTGAATCATTCGCCAGATGCCGCCAGTGCTTTTGAGTAATACAATTCATTTCATGAGTTCTCTATACTATTCAATACACTTTGGCGACGAAGACCCGGTTGTTTGTTTGTTGCCGCTACATCAATACCATCATACTTATTTTCAGGTAGAGACTATTGTTGTACAACAACCACGTATGTGATGCTAACGCTGTGTGTTGTTTGCATGTGCTCACTTTGATAGATTGCCCTAACCGTGCCTATAGATGTTAACACATCAAAAATGGTTTCCCATTACATCCCATGAAGGTATTGGAAAGAGCTTCCCACACAACAGTGAGCTGTGCGCTATCTAGTTTTACACTCACTGATTGGGACCTTCAGTTTTACACCGCCTCCGAATGGTATTTCGAGAAGCTGTTGCATGGCTAACCGGGGATGTGCAGGATGAATGGTGAATTCCGAAAGTTTTCCAGAGGGTAAGAAGATCAAATAACGGGCCTAATAATGGGCTGCCCTCCTGTATGGACGAGAATGGAAATCTGGTGACTGAGAAGCAGAGTATGCTCAAAATGTGGAGACACCACTTTTCAGCACTATTCCACTCAGATTCGTGGGCTACCCGCTGAACTTTTTAAGGCAGGTGGCGAAGGACTGCTAGCCCACATGCATCGACCTATGTGCCGTATATGGCTGGGGGAATCTATGCCCGACGATTGGAGTCTCACTGTATTATGTCCTGTATTCAAAAAGGGTGATCCGTGTGTCTTTTCCAACTATCGCGGTATCAGTCTTTTATCCATCGCGTATAAGGTCTTGTCGAGCGAATTATGTGAAAGACTAAGGCCAATTATTGAAAACCTGATTGGACCTTATCAGTGTGGTTTTAGACCAGGCAAGTCCACGACTGACCAAATATTCACGCTACCCTAAATCCTGGAAAAGATTTACACTCTTTTTGTCGATTACAAAGCTGCTTTCGATAGCCCCTTACTTGGGATTCCGGCAAAACTGATCCGCCTCTGTAGAATGGCGCTGACCAACACCAAATCAACAGTGAAAGTGGGGAAAGACCTCATTGAACCATTCTGTACCAAGCGAGGACAGAGACAAGGTGACACACTTTCTTGAAATCTCTTCAACATCTTAATGGAGATAATAATGAGAAAAGCTGCAGTAAATACGAACAAGAAAATTAACACGAAAAGTCATATGTTGCTGGCGTATGCTGACGACATAGACGTCATTGGGCGAAATTTGCGAGAGGTTACTGCAGTATTTGCAAGAGTCGAAAAGGAATCAGCGAAGGTGGGTCTTGCTGTTAATGAGGGCAATACAAAATTGATGGTGTCAACGACTAGAGCAACCTCTCAACTTTGTCCGCACTTGAACGTTGACAACCGATTTAATTTTGAAGTGGTAGATGAGAGTGGTAGACCTTGGATCCGCCGTGAACAATGACAACAACGTCAACCTGGAGATAGATAGGAGAATTGTGCTTGCAAATATATGCTATTTTGGGCTCAGCAAGCAGGTTAGGAACAAAGCCCTCTCTCGACGGACAAAAGTCCAACTATATCAGACTCTCATTTTACCTGTGTTGGCATATGGCTCCGAAACTTGGCTCATATCGCAAGCGGATGAAAAACACCTGGGATTATACGAGAGAAAAATTCTCCGTAAAATATATGGTCCTGTTAGAGAAAACGGCGAGTACCGACGTCGCTAGAACCCTGAGCTATATAATCTCTATTCTGACGTGGACATAGATAGGCAAATCAATTAGGCCATGTCATCACAATGGATGAAGATGAGCCAGCGCGAAAGGTTTCGATAACGTACCCGATGGAAGCAGTAAAAGGGGACGACCAAGACTCCGCTGGTAAGACCAGGCAGAAGAATCCCTCCGTATCCTTGGTGTTACCAACTGGCGAGAAAAGACGAAGGATAGAGCCAGTTGGAAGAATATGTTGAAATTTGTGTAATTTGTTAGTTTAATTAATATGTGTAAGACGTCGGTGTGGCCGTCGGTGGTGCAATGGTTAGTGTGCGCGGCTCTTGTACATGAGATCCTGGGTTCGAACCCGGCTCTAACCACCTTTAAAATTTTCTTTCGGCGGCGGTCACCTCGCATAGTGACGGCGACACTATCGAGTATATTGCCATGAAAAAGCTTCCCAAATTAGTGAGTGAAAACTGGAAAGCGCACAGCTCAGTGATTGTGAGAAGTTCTCCCCAGTCCCTTCATGGGATGTAATGGGAAACCATTTATTTATTTATTTATTTTAAGACGTCTAACCTCATGAGGTAGTAAAATAGTCAATAAAAGTAAAGTTTCATGGCTCACTACTGGATAGAGTCGCCGTCACTAAGCGAGGTGGCCGCCGTCGAAAGAAATGTAAGGTGGTCGGAGCAGGGATTGAACCCACGTTCTCATACACAAGGTCCGTGCAAACAACCACTGCACCACCGACGGCCACTTTAAACAATTTACATGCATTTTAAATATTGCATATATTCCTCAATAATAATTTTGCAATAGGTATGAAAGTTATTTTCTACAACCTTCATGTAGTACAAACTCATTAAAGGTAAACCACATTACATGCATGTAAAAATTCAAATTCAGTTACACTCAAACAAGCACACTCGACGTATCGTACATACACACATGTGTTAGTGTACAACTACAGCCATAACACTATTTAAATTATATAAATTAACAAATAAATACAACAATGATTGTAGCAAAAAAACAAAACAGCAGCAGCAACAACGACAACAATGCATGCAACCACATCAACAGCCAGAACATGAAAAATATCCGCAACAATGATGGGGAGAGAGTGAGATCCGGTATCCTAAATATTAAATCCTAAATATTCTCATATAACTATGAGTATCGTGTGAGTATGGGTCACTTTTCATATGGATGGTTGACTCTATGTGTGATTGTTGGCTTGTTATTGTCTGTGGTTGTGTTAGTTATATTGTTGCTTTTGCTAATATTATTGTTGTTCTTGTATGTGTTGTCATTAGTTTATAGTTTTATTTGTTAGTAATGTTAATTTGTTTGTTAGCGGATTTTGTTTATGTTCACACAAATCCGAAAAGTATTTTATTCACCTACACATGTGCATAAATGGAAATAAACGCATGACTGTCACGCTGCACAGTGATTTAACTTTCAAAAAGTGTTGAAAATTTAGAAGGTTAAAATAAAAGAATTATACAAATAGAAGTGGTAAATACTGTGTATAAATCGGTGTTCTCGTGTACAATAGAAACGCACTAAACATCGCAAATCTAAAGTTCACACTTCAATTTGAATATTTAAGACATGAAATTTTATAACGCTGACGTTTTTGAATACACACAGGGTAAAGATTCGATGGAAATCAATTCAGGCATTGGAAATTCCATCCTAAAGTCTATATTTTGATCAGAATTAATAATTGTCAAAAATCAGAATTATCTGTCGATCTTATTAATAGATTCAAAATCGGTCTTACTAAATACAAGTTGCTACTACCGAATTTTAGTTGTATTAACCAATTTGAGTGTTTCAAAAACCTCATTCATCTGAAATGGAAGATACAACTCATAAAAAGTATATAATTAGAATTCGTGCTCAAATATAATTTAGTTTCTGTTACAAAAACACTCGTTACAAAGTTACGAGTATGTATTCGATTTTTCACAAGAGGCTTTGTTGTTAAAGAGAAACTACGTATATTGCAATGTTCAACGAGGACTTCACAGAAAAACTAATATTTTAAAAAGAAAGTGATAAACAAAGTTGTGAAAAAACAATAAAGTGTATAGATATCAACCAGCGAAGAATACATATTATCTAAAATTGAGGTGAATTGAGACTTTTAAACACAATCGTTGAATCTGACACCACTATTGACGTTTTCACAGACACATGCAAACAATTGTGGGCACTTGCCTGGAGGAGCTATTATTATGGATGACACAAATTAACTGAAACATACATATGATACCCAGGGTAACTTATCCCCATTTTAGATCGAAAATATTAAAAAATTTAGAAAAAATGGCTATATCTCGAAAACGCAGCGTCCAATCGCAAAAATAACAAATTTTTACGAGTTTCTAAGGGTTTCTCACAATTCGCATTAAATACTTTTTTTTCAAAAAATCGCCAAAATAAGAAAGTCGCTAAAATTAAAAAAAAATGGCTATATCTCGGAAACGGTGCATCCAATCGCAAAAATTATAATTTTTTTACCTCCTTAGAGGCTTCCATCTATGGATGTCTTCCATACGCATCACTTTTATTTTAAAAAAATCACTAAAACTAAAATTTATGGAATCAAAAGTCGCTAAAACGGCCCTAAGACAATATCTCGGAAACGGAGCGGAGCGTCCAATCGAAAACAAAACTATTTTTTACGAGTTTCTAAGGATTTTTCATAAAGTGGTCCCATGGTATGGAAAACATTTTGTTAAACAAATCATCAAAATATGAAAGTCTCTGAAAAAAATTGCTAGAACTCGGAACCGGTGCGTCCAATCGCAAAAATAATATCGTTGTTACCTCTATAAGAGACTAACCAATGGATGTTTTTAATACGACATCACTTATTTTAAAACAAATCGCTATTTTAGCGATTTACTTATTTTGGCGATTTTTAGAAAAAAAAAGTCCATACGAATTGAATCACTTTATGAAAAACGCTTAGAAAAAAATTTAGTTACATATTTAGCGATTTTTTATTAAAAAAAATAGTTTTAACGATTTGATGCCGTAGTAAAGATATCCATTGGTTACAGGCTCCTATGGAGGTAAAAAAATTAATATTTCTGCGATTGGACGCACCGTTTCACAGATATAGCCATTTTTTTTATTTTAGCGATTTTCTTATGTTGGCGATTTTTTGAAAAAAAAATTATTGCATGCGAATGGGAACACTTTGTGAGAAACCCTTAGAAACTCATAAAAACTTTGTTCCTTCTACGACTGGACGCTCCGTTTTCGAGGTATAGACATTTTTCCATATTTTCGATCAACAATGGACACGAAACCCTGGTTATAAATAATAATAATTTTGTTTGCATTTGTCGGGTTTTTCAATAAGAGCGCTACAAAAGTTTTTTTAAATAAAACAAAACCGGTTTTGGATACCAATGAAATTCTTTATTCCTGTGAAAGTACGTTCGATGCCATTATGTATGGAACTCGACTTCTTTTGCATGGCCACCACGGGCACGCTTGCAGAAGTCCAGACGCTGAACCCAATTTTCGACGGTTTTCAAGCATAAATCGGCCGATACTGCTGCAATTTCACGTTCGATATTCGTACGAAGTTCATCAATCGTCGCTGGCTTGTTGGCATAAACCATAGACTTGACGTAGCCCCACAGGAAATAATCTAACGGCGTCAAATCGCACGACCGAGGCGGCCAATCGACTGGGCCATTTCGTGAGATAACACGTTCACCAAACTTGGTTTCCAATAAATTGATTGTGGCATTCGCTGTGTGGCTTGTGGCGCCGTCCTGTTGGAACCACATCTCCAAGTCCATATTATCCAATTGGGGCCAAAAATATTCGGTTATCATTGAACGGTAGCGATTCGCATTCACAGTAATGTGCCGGTCTTGATCATCACGGAAGAAGTACGGCCCAATGACGCCGCCGGCCCATAAACCGCACCAAACCGTATTTTTTTCGGGATGCAATGATGACTCATGGATTACGTGTGGATTGCTGTCTGACCAATAACGCATATTTTGCTTATTGACGAAGCCATTCAGCCAGAAAAAAAATACATAATTCAGAATTCAGAAATTGGACGTAGCGCTCTTAAAGTTGAGGCCACTCACTCCAAATTTCGGTAGTAAATTTTAATAATTTCGACTCGCTGTTGGCTCGTATATCTTTCCATGATGAAATGGCAAACCTTACTGAAGAGAAATGTCAAAAGAGCGGGAAAAAAGATGGCGTCGTTTGCTGCCCTATCGATTTGCTTTTGTAGCGTCTCTGTTGAAAAACCCTTTAAATATAAAATACACAATTTTAATAAAAAATTACTGTTTTTACCTTTTTTCTATAAAATTCATAATGGGTTAAAGCATCACCAAATGGTTGTGACAGCCACCAAATTCAAGTAAATACTGTAGTTGAGCATACCAATATATTATTAGGTACAACCGAATTAGTTTTTACATTTTTCGGTCATACAACTAATTGAATATTCACCACTACAGGATAATTTGATTGCTAGAACTAAAACTTGATTGACAGATCATATGTATTTCTTGTTGCTGTGGCTTCAACTAAATATTTCAGTTCTTGGAACCAAAACTGAATTACAAATCAATTGATATGCACAACATTTGGTCATACGGAACACAATTATTGGTAATCACAACTGAATACTGTGATAGTCCAAGGAATCACAACTGAATACTGTCATAGTCCAAGGAACCGCCAAATTTTAGTTGGCTGTAAATATAGTTGTGACAACGAATCTCTTCTCTGTGTGTATGTTGACACATAATTATAATATCTTTACAAACTACCATATAATGGATGATTTTTTTCGCTATTTAGTTTTTGAAAATTGAAGAAAACACAGAAAATTTGTACAAGTGAATGAAATATTTATCTGAATCGATAAGTCCATGCCTCCCATTTACATTGTAAAGAGATTATTACATGTAAATGTTGCCCACGACTACGCTTCACGTGATCCATTCTGAAAGTCCTATTCTCACCAATGACACGTGTAATGTTGTCTTCCAAGGCAGCAAGTCATGGTTGAATTATCTCTATAGGCGAGATACTTCACGTGCCCCCCTCACGTTAGATGACTACGAAAAAATTTCTAGCGGAAACGAAATGGAAGAAGAGCGTCTGGCGACTTCGGTTAATTTTATCGCACGTTGCGGGATGGGGGCTATATGAAAAAATTTTAAAAAACTTTTGTTTTAACTACTTTTGAAACCAATAAAAGTAAATTTAGTGCAAGACTAGTAAATCCATGAAGTACAACCCTGACAGCGCACTTAGCACACTTTGGCAGCACACTTACTCTTACATTTGTACTTTTAGTTTGGTTTGTGTCTAGACTAACATATGAGGGTATATTTCTTGTTTAATGGGAAATTTTCTAGGTGGAGCCTGGTTTATTACATATTTTAGATTAACAAAATAACATTTTCTTAAATAAGTGAGTTTTCTTAAAAAAAGTAAATTTTTCAAAAAAAAACCTATTCATATTCTTAAACAGAGAGTACCTATTCTTAACAAAATACCTAATCTTAAAAAAGTACCTTTGCTTAAAAATTTGAATTTTCTTACAAAAAGTATACTTTTTTAAAAAAAAAAGCAATTTTTTAAATAAGTACCTTTTCTTAAAAACGTACATTATCTTACAACAAATTGTCTTTTCTTAAAAAACTACCTCTCCTTTAAAGAGTACCTTTTTTGTAAAACAAAATAACTTTTCTTGAGATAAGTACCTACTCTTAAAATTGTACATATTCTTTCGTAAAAAAGGCTTTTCTTCAAACAAAAAATACCTTCTCTTACAAACAATACCTTTTCTTACAAAAATTGATTTTCTTAAAAGTACCCATTCTTAAAAATAAAATAATACCTTTTCTTTTCTTTTTCTTGAGATAAGTAGCCTTCCTGAAAATAACTAAATTTTCTTAAAAAAATAGCCTTATCCTAAAAAGAGTACCACTTCTTTAACCCTGCTGTTAGATTAGGACCATTTTGTCCAAATTTTTTCTGTTTTCCCTTGTAACTTTGGAACGGTGATATATACTGACTAAATTTTTCTGCTAATGGGGTCTTTTAATAAAACAATGTTATGTGCGAAAATTAAATTTTCTAACTTTATTCAGGACTGAGAAAAATACAAAATGACGAATCTTAGGTTAGAGGACCATTTGGTCAATAGTACATTTTTTCATTACCAAGCGAATGTAAATTCATGTCAAATATTTAGAAGATGTTTTTGATATGTCAAATACTTGCTTTAGAAATTATTGAACCAAAATAGTTACAAAGGATAAGATAAAATTATTATTTTGGATGAAAATTCCAGTATGGACCAAATGGTCCCTCAACCTAAGATTCGTAAATTTTTTCATTACCAAGCGAATGTAAATTCATGTCAAATATTTAGAAGATGTTTTTGATATGTTAGCGGATGTTTTTGATATGTCAAATACTTGCTTTAGAAATTTTTGAACCAAAATAGTTACAAAGAATAAGATAAAATTATTATTTTGGATGAAAATTGCAGTATGGACCAAATGGTCCCTCAATCTAAGATTCGTAAGTTTTTTCTAATCTAACAGCAGGGTTAAAAAGTATCTGTTATTAAAAAGAGTATTTCTTTGTAAAAAAAATTCATTCTATTAAGCCGTTTCTTACATAAGAACATTAGCTTTTAATAAAAGAAGTACCTCTCTTTAAAAAAGAACCTTTTCGGGAAAATATAATACATATTCTTACAAAAAGAACCGAAAAATATACTTTTTTTTACAAAATACATTCAATAAATAAAAACTTTCTTAAAAAAAGTTTATCATTTTACAAAAAGTATCTGTTCTTAAAGATCCATTTAAATTATCGTATTTTTCAACAGGCGCCTTAGGCGTGTTGGAAGTAACTAGTACATAATATATAGCGAAAGGAACTTCGTTCCAACCGAGTGTCCACTGACACCTCATGTAATTTTTCTCTCTGCGTGGTATATATTTGCGATTCTTCTCTGGAATTTGATTGAAAGTTTGGAAAAATAATATTATAGTTGTATGGGAATTAAATTGTTTTTACTGCTTTTAAAAATGTATTCACTTTTATTGTATTGTGTTTAACAATAATTTATTTTGAACACTTTTCTTTAATTTTCTTTTGCATTCACATTAAGGGCTAGCACAAGTGCATGTTTCGGTTCATTTAATTCATCGTGCAAAATGTTATGCTGTGTGTAAGGCCGACGCCAGCAGCGGTTCGAGCCATGCCATGTCTAAACGTAAACCCACTCAAAGTAGTCATTGCGACGCAACCGTCGAGTCATACGATGCTATGACTACCCAATGATTGGGTTGAACTGTGTTGTGATACGTGTTGTACCAGCAATATGTACATATGTTTGTGACTGTTTTGCTTTTATTTTATTGATTTACTTCAGTAACATAAAAAAGGAATTCATTACAAAAATAAAAAATGAAAAATTAAGTAAATGTATGCAAATGTAATTTCTATAGGAAAAGGTAATTTTTTAAGAAAATTTACTCTTTTAAGAAAAGCTGATTATTTAGGAATAGGAATGTTTTTTAAGAAAAGATAATTTTTAAGAAAAAGTACTTCTTTTTAAGAAAAGGTACTTTTGTTAAGTAAAAATACTTTTTTAAAGAAGAGGTACATATTTTAAGAAAACAAGTGAAAAATAATTAATTGCGATAATTTAAACATCAATATTCTCCATTTTCCCTTTTTTTAATTACAATCGTGCGCACACAAATCAAACGTTAGAATAACATAAATTCAGTGTGGGCGACAAAACGTCATCCATACAGTCTTGGATGAGTGGTCGTATGTACCATGCAACACTCAAGTAAAACGATTCATGTTCGAACACGTTGGATTGATTTACTTGAGTCGAACGTAACATTGCCGTCTAATTCCTATGTATACCAAGTAGTAACAACATGCATGACATGACAATGTATTAGTGTCACACAAATCACAACTCAATCAATTCATCTCGCGCTAGCCTTTCCCTGCAGTTTCAAAAGTAGCTAGTGGCTCTATGTAGTCAGTTATTTCGTTAGCGAAAAGCCTAACTAGCTACTTGAGTGGCTACAGGTAATGTTAGAGTTCGCCTTTTGATTATTATAAGTATGAAAACAAGGAAAAAATGCACTGAGCCGTTATCCCGTTATGATTTGTTGGTTGCTTGGTTATTTTTTGTGTTGACGTCAGTTGCTATTAAACGTTCGTAGATGTATCATCGTGACAGCGTACGTGGGTTAGAAGTATAAAAAAGTGAGTATAATGCAAACAAAAGACAAATTAAACGCTTAATAAAGAAAAAAGGAACAAATTGTGCAAAAGTTTGAAAATGTAGAAAAAGAATGTGGTGAAGATAATGAAATAGATTTATTCATAACATTAATTCATTATGGTCCGGCGAATTCATCAAGCGGATTGTACTAGTCAAGTAGTTAGTACAATGTTGTTATATATTTCGTCAATTCCATGTAACTAGCGATCTGCATGGTACATGGTAGTGCAGAGGGTAGCCACTGACTACCGTCAATGACATCCCCATGTTAAATTCGTCAGTGTAAAGCATTGCTGGTAGTCTGGCGGGTAGTTAATGGTAATTATTGGTAGTTAGGGAAATAACTAAAAATTCGTTAGCTACGTCGACTGCAGGGTTAATTCACATGTATCATCGTGTGTATGTGTTGGTTTCTCTTATGATTTTCATGAACGTGTGGCAACATCATTCTCTAAGAGCGCCGCACGTTGGGGCCAAATTAAGTTTTCGCGGCCAAAAGTCAATTTTTCAACTTTAACTTTCCCAAAATTTTTTTATGGTGGTTTATTTGCAACATATTGAGGAGAAAAATGCAAAAAAAAAATATACTGTTGGCAACTCTATTTGTGCATAAACAGCTGTCATATAATCGGTTGTTTCAACTGCATTTTTTTCGTTGTCAGTCTTACAAATATATAACATATAACAAAACGACGCCAAACATACAAAAATTACACTAAAAATAATCTAAAAAATGGATTCGAAAGGGAAGAGTAAGTACAATATTATCATGATGTCCTAAATTTATAATAATTATGTATGTGATATTAACAAGGGAATGATTTCTCTGAAAATTAACGTAAAATTGCAATGGAAAATTGTAAAAACAGGGAGAAAAGTTATATTGCTGCCCGTTGTTCGATGGTCGGGCTTGTTCTAGGTTGTAGATTAATCTGTTGTTTAATGGAAAAAAAAAATATTTTGTGCTTTTTTGCGCCACCGATATTGGTGCAAGTTTTTGTAACTAAGGTGCATTTTCCTCAATTTTAAATATTTTAAACATGTGCAGAAACTTTTGATAATTATTCCATTCATTTAACGAAGCATCATTCGCTTTTATGACTAATTCTACATTTCAGAATCGGCTGCCGGTGATCCTGCTATACCTGGTTTATCCAGGAAGGGTATTTTCCTCCTAATCAAGAATAAACTAAATTATGGTGCAGCTACTGCGTACGAGGCTATTGAAAAAACCATGTCCGAAAAATTACAACGTCCTTTCACGCTATCGAACAACGTGAAATCTCGCATACGCGTTTTGTTGGTGAGTTTAAATAATAAATGGAAAACCGTTTGGAGGCACGAGGACAAATTTTTAGAGAAGTTTTCCGAATGGCTGAATGTGTTGGTTCCCTTAGAAGAATCTCCAGCAGTTGCACAGAAGTCCAACAAAATAGGTCGGCCTTCTTTAGAATTTTCCGAAGCTAGTGAGCGTACAAAGCGAAGAAAGACTGAACAATTGCGTGCAGGGACAAGTACGGAAGAATTGTCTTATGCGACTCAAATGAACCTTCGAGTATCTGGCAAATTAGATGCTGCAAAAGTTGTCAAAGATGTGACACTGGTAAGCCCATTTAAAGCCAATCAGTATAGAGAATCTTTCGGATCGATTTCGGAAACACCTCTTTCTCCTGATGCTGCTTTGTCGCTTATACTCGAAACGAATTTATCAAAATCACAGTACCAGAAAATTCGTAATGAAGGCAGAAAAAACTGCTCCACTTTATTTCCGTCGTACAAAAAAATATATCTAGCGAAGCTTAAATGTTACCCAACGAAATTAGATATTTCTGTAACGGAATGTAGTGCCGAAGTAAAACTGCAGGCTTTGCTAGATCACACAATCAAAAGAATCTTGTTAACTCAAGCGGATGTTATTAACAGTCTTACGAAGAAGTTCGCAACTTGACTTTAATTTGTAAGTGGGGTTGTGATGGCACTTCGGGCCAAAGTACGTTCAAGCAAAAATTTACCGATGATGATGGAAGCCAGTCTGATGCAAACATATTCGTTACCTCACTCGTTCCATTGCAACTTTTATCAGCCGACCAGGAAGAACAAAATTCAGTCATTGTATGGAAAAATCCAAGGCCATCTTCTCCCCGTTTTTGTCGACCAATCAGGATTCAATTTTTGCACGAAAATACTGAAGCCACTGTTAACGAAATGGAATTCATTAAAAAGCAAGAGACTAACCTCGTCCCTTACAAAACTGACATAAATCTAAAACCCATAACCGTTTCTTTCAAACTTGCTTTTACAATGATAGACGGTAAAGTTTGCAATGCAATCACAAATACTGCATCTTCTCAACGTTGCTATTTGTGTAAAGCAACTTCAAAAGACTTTAACAATATTGATGCGATGCTGGAAAAGGAAATCAACAGTGATCATTTAGAGTTTGGTTTGTCAAGTTTGCATGCATGGATTCGATTCTTCGAGTGCTGTTTGCATGTAGGGTACAAACTTGATATCAAAAAGTATCAAGCGCGAAGTTCCAATGATAAAGAATCTGTTCAAACCCGAAAAGAAAACATTCAAAAAGGCTTTCGTTTACGATTGGGGCTGATAGTCGATCAACCGAAGCCTGCTTTTGGTAGCTCGAATGATGGGAATACCGCTCGGCGATTTTTTGAAAACTCTACCACTTCTGCTTCAATCACAGGGGTGAATGAAGATCTTATCAAACGTTTTCATGTTTTACTGCAGGCACTTTCGAGTGGCCACGAAATTAATCCAATTACATTTCAAGATTATGCCATACAAACAGCTCGCGACTTCGTACACTTGTACCCGTGGTATTATAAATATACCAACTTCAATGCATAAGATTTTAATTCACGGCAAGGAAATAATAACTTCTGCTCTATTACCAATCGGACAAATGTCTGAAGATGCTCAAGAGTCCAATAATAAGTATATTAGAAAGTTCAGAACAGATTTTACGAGAAAATGTTCACGAGTAAAAACTATGGAAGACTTTTTTTCACGGCTTCTATTATCATCTGACCCATATATTTC
This sequence comes from Phaonia tiefii, assembly GCA_963931995.1. Taxonomy (NCBI): domain Eukaryota; kingdom Metazoa; phylum Arthropoda; class Insecta; order Diptera; family Muscidae; genus Phaonia; species Phaonia tiefii. The sequence goes on along the minus strand of OZ008370.1, from coordinate 205,175,217 downwards.
TAGCTTGCGCAAATTACCTTGTAAAAAGTTTAAATCATTGCTGCCAGAAGCAGTACAGTTATTAACTGCGCCAAGTATTTCAACGAGTGAGGAAAGCTCAAGCTTTTTTCCGGTTGAATCTACTGACTGTGAATCAAGTGATTCTTCTGACGAAGATTTCTAAAGTTGTACTTAACCAACTAGCCTATGTAATGAATAATTTCTAAAGTATCTATCCATCATTATAATTTTAATTTAATTTCTGTTTAAACCTAATTTTAAGCTAATCATTGTCATATATGTATGTATAAATAAAATGTTTTTTTCAAACAAGTCATCCATATTGGATCCGCCATTTTGTTTTTTCAATTTTTGACTTCAGATTCGTAATCAGCGACCCCAAAAACCCTTAAGCACAAACATTTACCTGAATTGAATGCGTTTTCGACTTTTGGCCACAAATTTGGCATTCGGCCCCATAGTGCGCCGCCAAGAAATTTGAAAAGATTCTATTCTAGCTGCGAGTCGTCAGCCGCAGCGGATTTTCGTGACGATTTTTCCCTGCCATAAGAAACCTACATATGTAGAAAATACGTCGTCGTATGTAGCGTGTTTGATTATGTTTATGGGGTCAAATCGAACGAACGAACGCTGTCACTTGACAGCGCCACAACGTAAGATTAATTGCTCACCAAACTCGCTCTCTCAATTGCTTCGTGGTATCACGTGCAGTGTGGCATGTGGCACCGACGTGTTGAAACCACTTTTCAGGGTGCATTGATACCTCTTGAACAGCCTCTGCCTGCTCTTCGGTCCAAAAACGTCAATTCTATTTGTTGACATTCCCATTGATCCCAAAATGAGCCTCGTTCCTGAAGACCATAAAATGGATGGAACTTCCAAAACACATTTTTCATAGAACATGAATTTTTACAATAAAACTTAATGATTTGCTAGCCTTGTTCGCTTGTTGTAAGTCTATTCATGATGTAATGACAAGGCAAACTGGAAATTCTTGACATTGACACATATCACTAATCACGCGTAAACTGGCAAAAACATAACAGTGAAACCCCAAACTAGTGTCCCATAATATTCCATGAAGGGATTGGGGAGAGCTTCCAACAATCAGTGAGATGAGCGCTTTCTAGTTTTTACACTCACCAATTGGGATCTACAGTTTACACCGGTTCCGAGCGGTATTTTTGAAAAGCTTTTTCATGGCTAAGTACTCGATAGTGTCGCCATCACTAAGCGAAGTGATCGTCGTCGACGAAGGAAATGTAAGGTGGTCTGAGCAGGGATCGCACCCACGTTCTCATGCTCAAGAGCCGCGCACACTAACGATAGCACCACCGACGGCCACGCAAAAAAATACTTAGGGATTCTAACTAAGGGCTTTCGACAAATTTGTATGGAAATTTTTTTTAAAGAATCGCCAAAATAAGAAAATCGCTAAAATAAAAAATGCCTATAACTCAAAAACGGTACGTTCAATCACAAAAATAATAAAAATTTGTTTTACCTCCAAAAGCTTTAACAGAGGATGTAACCCATGGATGTCTTCAATACGGCATCACTTTAAAAAAAAATTGCTAAAGCTAAAACTTTTCGAAAAAAAATCGCTAAAACGCCATCATGTCTATATTTCGGAAACAGAGCGTTCAATCGATAAATATCCAATTTGTCCCGGGTTTGCAAGGGTTTTTCATAAAGTGATTCAATTCGTTAGGACGACTTTTTTTAAATTTTTTGAAAAAAAAGTACAAACCATTACAAATTAGTTATAGATTAGATATATTGAAATTAAGGCGTTTTAGCGATTTCTGATTCGAAAAATTTTAGTTTAGCTATTTTTAATAGAAAAATTATAATTATTTTTGCGATGGGGGCACCGTTTTCGACTTATAGTAAAATAAATAAAAAAATAAATGGTTTCCCATTACATCCCATGAAGGGACTGGGGAGAACTTCTCACAATCACTGAGCTGTGCGCTTTCCAGTTTTCACTCACTGATTGGGACCTACAGTTTTACACCGATTCCGAACGGTAATTTGAGAAGCTTTTTCATGGCTAGATACTCGATAGTGTCGCCGTCACTATGCGAGGTGACCGCCGCCGAATGAAAATTTGAAGGTGGACTTATAGTAATTTTTTTATTTTAGCGTTTTTATTATTTTGCCGATTTTTAAAAAAAATTCTTCACACGAATTGGACCACAATGTGGAAAACCCTTTGAAAGCCACAAAACTTGTTTATTTTTTCGATTGGACGCTCCGTTTCCGAGATATAGACATGTTTTCTAAACTTTTCATATTTACAATCAAAAATGGGGATGGGTTGCTCTTAGGTAACTCACTACCCACCGCTGAGGGTAATGGGTAATCGTGCATGTTTTATTGGACACGCCTTAAAATGCCGAATAAGAATATCAAATTCAATTTAATTCAATTCCATTCAAGTTAATTCAATTCATTTCACTTCAATTCAATTCAATTCCATTATTCAGCTCAATTCAATTCAATTCAATACAATACAATTCAATTCAATTCAATTCAATGCAATTCAATACAATTAAATACAGTTCAAATCAATTCAGTTCAATTGAATTCAATTCAATACAATTCAATTCAATTCAATACAATTCACTTCAATTCAATTCAATTCAATTCAATTCAATTCAATTCAATTCAATTCAATTCAATTCAATTCAATTCAATTCAATTCAATTCAATCCAATTCAATTCAATTCAATTCAACTTATTCCGATTCAGTTTAATCCCATTCAATCCAATCCAAACTAATCTAACTAATCTAATCTAGTCTAATTCCGTTCAATTATTATTTTCGTTGTAAAAACCAGTACAAAAATTTCAGTCGGGTGAACCGACTTAAACATACCCTCACCCTAAGTCATCCATTGCCACCAAGTTCTATTAAAAAACGCATATATTCGCCCTACGTTGAACGAATGAGGGTGGCAAATGTGCCAATATTCAATAGCAAAGTGGCATTATTCTAAGTATTTTTCAATACCCAACTAAATTAGGATCCTAAGTGATTATAGGGAGTTATTGTGACTACCAGCCAATTGCTCCCCTAATATTTATATTTGAGGTACAAAAATGGGGATGGCGAAGTGGTTCATTTGTTGTTACACAGTATATTTTGACAAAATATTGATCAGTACAAAATTTTATTAAGATCGGTTGCGTTATTGGAGATATTGAGTCGGCCAACCGGAAAGCCGGCCAACTTTTGTATGGGAGGTACGAAAATGGGAGTGGTACAGTAGTTAATTTTTAATTTTTAGGAAAACATTGCTTTGTACCAAATTCCAATAAGATCGGTTGTAGTTTACGAAAGTTATCGTGTCGATTAACCGGTCATCCGCCAAACTTTTGTGTGGGAGGGACCAGAATGGGAGTGACAAAACCATTCATTTTCCATGCATTTGACCCAAATTTTGTGTAGGAGGGACAAGAATAGGTGTGGCAAAACCACTTATTTTCCATGCAAATGACCAATCATTTTCCATGGTCATTTCTGGCATTTGATTAAATTTTGTCTAGTACCAAATTTTATACAGATTGGAGCAGTTTATTAGTTATCTTGCCGAACAACCAGCCGGCCGAAAAAAATCACCCTTGCAAAATCACCCTTGTCTTAATCGGTGACTGGCGTTTGATGAAATGAAGCCTATATCCTAATTTCATTAATATCGGAAATGTTTAACGCGATTTATCGCATTGGCAACCCGGACGACTACCAAGCTTTTGTACGGGAGGTATCAGAATGGGCGTGGCAACCTCGCCAATTATCTCCAGTTAAGTAAACATTTACAGATTATTAACCAATGTTTGAGTTAAAGCTAATCACATCCACCAGAAAAAAATTTTAGAAGAAACATGATTTTGGACTAAATGTGTCGATTTGTATGGGAGGTGCCAGAAGGGGCGTGGTCCAAACGCCCATTTTCAATCCCAAACTAAGTTTGGACAAATAATAGTCACTGACAAAACTTCGTTTGGTAACGATTTACGGCAGTTATCGTGTTGGCCAGCGACCCAGCCAGCCAGACAGACGGACATGGCTCAATCATCTTAAAAAGTCCCAAAACGAATTTCGTCCAAAGATACTGAGGATCTAATATGGATCCTTCTATGCGTTAAATTTTTTTCCGTACTAAATGATATATACCCCCACCCCTATGGGTGACGGTACTGATACATACGGTGACTGATACATACGAGGCGGATAAATAAGTTCGTGACTTTGTGAATGAAACACAGTTTTTTTTCAAAAAATATTTTTTTTCGACATAATCTCCATTTAGCTCAATACACTTAGTCCAACTTAGTCCAAAATAGGATTTTTCGAGCATTTGATCAACAATTTCATCGTTGGATTGGAAATAGGATAGATTTGGAAATAGGAAACAGTCACTGGGGGCTAAATTCGGAGAATATGACGGATGAGGTACCAATTCGTAGCCAAATTCATGGAATTTTGTCATTGCGACTACACACGTGTGCATCCGTACGTTTATGGTCAATTGAGAGCAAACGCGGCACCCATCTTGCAGACATCTTTCTTAAACCAAACTGATCATTTAAAATCGAAACCGCACTGCCATATGAAATGCCTATGGCATCAACAATTTCACGCACTTTTACTCTTCGATCGGCCAACACCAAATCGTGGATATTTTCGACATTTTCGGGTGTATGACCTCAAATGACCGTCTAGAACGTTCAGTGTCATTTGTAGTTGTGTGACCACAATGAAAGTGAGTAAACCACTTTTTTACCATTGAAGTCGATGATGCAGAGTCCCCATAGTATTTATCAAGCTTTTTCTTGGTTTTATTGGTTGGTTTAAAATGCACGAGGTTGTATGTTTTGAACAGCTGTAAAACGCAAAGTAAATGACGGAACTTGCTCAAAATTTGGCATTAGTCTATTAACAGGTGGTACTTGATGGGAGCAGTGTTGCATTTCATATAACTACGAGGGAAGTTCGAAAAATCACGGACTTATTGATCCGCTCTCGTATGTTTTTTTTTTTTAAGAAAATTTTAAATATTAAATATCTGAACCAGTGAGGTACGCAGGATTATATTTCGGGGGGGCCCAGCTTGATATTTATTTTGAAAAAAACACAATGGTGTTATATTTATAGTTATTACTCATTTTACGCGTAAAGGAAACAAGACAAGAAAATGTATTATTGTGTTGATTTTGTATTTAGTTTTCTATAAAAATTTAAACATATTGCTTTCCATGCAAATCGAAAAAACCGAAAATTAACCGGTTTCACTCGTTGTGATCATTCTACGAAACCGAAACCCGTTTTTCCTAAAAAGAGATTTTCCGAATAAACCGGAACCCGGTTATACAAAAGAGTTGGTGTTTTGAACACTACAGTGGGTACCCAACTGAAAGCATTTCGAAAAATCCGGAATAAGGAACAGAGGTACTTTAGTCCCCTCACGGAAGAAAAACCAAATAATCGTGCGACAAAAAAACCCGTATATTCGAACTTTGGAGGCCCACAAGTCCTGAAATAGAGACTCCCGTCACTACATACTTCATAGTGTAATTTCATATCGCCGAAATGTTTTAAAAAAGTAAAACTGACATTTTTAATAGTGGGTGTTATGTCATTGGGCGAAATTTCAATGTGTCATCTGAACAGTCTGGACGTTTGGAACAGTTTGGAACAAAATATTATTTTTAAAAAAAATTTCGTAGTGCCCAAACCTGCGTCGTATAGGCCAAAGTGCTGCAAAAACCCACTAACATGTAACGATTTTTGGGTTTAATGACATTTGTGATTTGGGCAAAAATGTTTTGGGCGAAATAACGCTACACCCACTGTGCTTACTGTACAAATACGCATACAAATGCCCAAATGTTCCTAAAGGTACAAAACAAAATTTTATTGGCAACCACTGCCATTTATATGTCCATTTTTATTTTGTTTCAGCTTAAATAGGCAGTTTTTGTTGTTGTCATATTTATTGTATATTTTGGTTTGAGTCAACAAATATTATTTTGATAATAAATGTAAACTGCGCCTAATTTGCCGTGATACCGCACATTATTTTCTTCTATTTAAATAAAGTATGTAATTTATTGCAAATATTTAACATACCCGCGCATTTTTAAACACATCCATTATCAGCGGATTAAGATTAAATTTTGGTGATTGTGTTTCTTTTTATGTTATTCAGCGATTTTTTGGGTACTTATACAAAGAGTACTCGAATAAATTCTGGTTTAAATCAAAGATATTGAATATGGGCACTTTCAGTGGCACGGACTTATTTTGATTTTCCAAATAAATCTTGCATAAAATTAGGTTTAGGAATTATATTGTTATACTGAGTGCGAGGCCACACACGGCAAGTTTAGTTGCGCAATCTTGGGTTTGTAGGAGAGAGATGGGAAGATTCAGCACATTATAGTCACTCCGGGATCACATTATAGTCACTCCAGGATCACACTTGTGCAATTTTACTTGCACAAGTGTTGAGTTTATAGGAGAGAGTGGAAGTGAAAGTACGTTCGATGCCATTATGTATGGAACACGATTTCTTTTGCATGGCCACCAGACGCTGAACCCAATTTTCGACGGTTTTCAATCAAAAATCGGCCGATGCTGCTGCAATTTCACGTTCGATATTCGTACGAAGTTCATCAATCGTCGCTGGCTTGTTGGCATAGACCATAGACATGACGTAGCCCCACAGGAAATATTCTAACGGCGTCAAATTGCACGACAGAGGCGGCCAATCGACTGGGCGATTTCGTGAGATAACACGTTCACCAAACTTGGTTTCCAATAAATTGATTGCGGCATTCGCTGTGTAGCTTGTGGCGCCGTCCTGTTGGAACCACATGTCCTCCAAGTCCATATTATCCAATTGGGGCCAAAAATATTCGGTTATCATTGAACGGTAGCGATTCGCATTGACAGTAATGTGCCGGTCTTGATCATCACGGAAGAAGTACGGCCCAATGACGCCGCCGGCCCATAAACCGCACCAAACCGTAATTTTTGTCGGGATGCAATGATGACTCATGGATTACGTGTGGATTCCTGTCTGACCAATAACGCATATTTTGCTTATTGACGAAGCCATTCAGCCAGAAATGAGCGTCATCGCTGAAGATGATTTTCAGATGAAAATCCGAATCATTTTCTAGTTGTTGCTCAGCCCAATTCACGAACATACGACGCTTATGGTGGTCAAGCGGCTTTAGTTCTTGCGTCAATTTGATCTTGTAAAGATGTAGGCCAGGATCTTTTCGCAAAATTCGTCACAACGACGTCACAGAGATGCCCAGCGCTTGAGAACGACGTGTGAGAGACACATTTGGGCTTTCTTGAACTGAAGCCTCAGCGGCAGCAATATTCTCGACACTACGGGCACTTCTTTGTCTCACTGGCACGGGAACATTTTGTACTGTGCCTGTGGATCCAAATTTTTTCACTAGACGCTGAATGGTTGATCTGGTAGGACGATTATGACGACCATAAATTGGACGTAGCGCTCTTAAAGTTGAGGCCACTGACTCCAAATTTCGGTAGTAAATTTTAATAATTTCGACTCGTTGTTGGCTCGTATATTTTTCCATGATGAAATGGCAAGCCTTACTGAAGAGAAATGTCAAAATAGCGGGGAAAAATATGGCGTCGTTTGCTGTCCCTGTCGATTTACTTTTGTAGCGTCTCTGTTGAAAACCTCTTATGATCGCAACACACGTCCATCGGAGCAATTAATTCGTTTATCGATCAACAATTTTCTCGACACAAATAAGCCAGAGACGATTGACGCCTTGACAAAAAGTGATCGCAAGTTCGTCCTCCCGATTGAACTACAGCAAAGACAGCCACTGGGGTCATATGCAAGGAATCATATGCTATTAAATATGGAACAAATTCTTTCAAACAAAGCCAGTTTTATTCAAATTAATACAATTCATCTGACGTCTATTTCATTTTAAAATTATATATCTCAGAAAAAGTACCGTTAAGTGAACATTGTTTGCTGCAAAAGGACATTTGTTGCATCAAACATATCATGTCGGGCCTTTTCGGAAATGCATCACAGCTCTGCAACTGATGCGCAGCACGTTCGTAAATGCAACATCTGACAACTTTGCAGGTGTTTTGGGACCGTAATTGCAAACAAAATGCGCAATAAACAAGCATCTGCAACAGTTCTTGCATTTCCGAATATGCCCATCCTTACGATATCCTTTACGAACTGAAAAATATTTACAACAAATGATGTTCGATAAATATAAACTCAAAAAAAAAACATTTACTAGAAACGAAAAATAAATTCTATTCATATACGGCTGCATGTGAATCGTTTTGATCAGAAGATTTTCAATTTCTTATGACCTAACAGATCAGGTTTTACCCTACAATTAGTGAAAAAATTTGAAACAGTGGGAAGTGGGACTTGAACTCACATTGGCAAACGATCGTTACGAAGTTTGTGACTCTTCTCATCATCTGTTCTTTCGTTTACCGTACACGAGTTATAGTAACTCCAAACTCAAAACCCCGTTTATATTTGCGAAAAACTTCGCTTACTTACTTCGATTTGCGTAACAGTTATATTTCACTGAATAGGATATATTTTAGATGGCAGTGTTATCCTGAATAGGAGTATTTGATTACAATTTAAATAAATAACTAATGAATAGTTTCCCATTACATCCCATGAAGGGATAGGGGAGAGCTTCTCACAACCAGTGAGCTGTGCGTTTTGTGTCCGTCAGTGGTGCAATGGTTAGCGTGCGCGACTCTTGTACATGAGAACGTGGGTTCGATCCCTGCTATGACCACCTTACATTTCTCTCGACGACGGTTTCCTCTCTTAGTGATGGCGACACTATCGAATACTTAGTCATGAAAAAGATTCTCAAGTTACTGGTCGGAACCGGTGAAAAAATTGTTGGTCCCAATCTGTGAGTGTAACATTTTAAATACAAACCTTAATATTAGGATTTGCTTGTTCGTTTTTGTTGAGAAAGATAGAGCAGTGAACCTGTGAGTTTGTATAAGTATAAACTTCATTACCCTCAAAAAAGAGGGAAACAAAACCCAACAGGTCACAGTATCTGGCATTGTATTCAAAGGCGTCTTTACAACATGTTTGCATTTGTATGACAGTATTGGAGACGATGTCTTGTACGTTTTCGTCGATAAAACTAGTTAAACTAGTTCTCTTGCAACTACGTTACATTTTTGGCATTAAAAAATTAGAAAAACAGTTATAGTAATACTGTCTGCTGTCACAAACAAATAAAAAATAAAAAGTGAAAGCAAAACAATGCAGTTGAATGTGAACTTCAGACCGATAAGGACGATCTATAATTATTTTATTATTTTTATTTTATTATAAATATTATTTGTTGTGTATATACTTTATTTTGTAGTAATTTAATTAGTATTTATATATTTTTTATTTTAAAATACTGAAATACATTAATAAAATAAAGTATTATTTGAATTTAATGAATTGAATAAAGCTGACGAATTATTTAACAAAATTGCAGTCAAATGTAAAAGTAGGATACAAAACGACGATGTAGCAGAAACTGTCAGTTACTTTTCCGTCAAGAATATAGTCATTCTCAATGTCGCTTACTTCATCGTGAAAGACAAGATCATTAACTGTGTCGCTCAGTTCGTCGTCAACGACAATATCATTCACTCACTTCGCTAACTTCGTCGTTAAAGATTTTTACGACATTTGTATGAACATATCTTTGACGATTTGTTGCGAATATCATCAGTATGTCTTTCAAGACTTAACATAGTCGTCCACGATTCTTCGATGATGTTCAAGATATCTTACATGATAGATGTACGATTATAGCATCTCGTTGGGGACATATCGGTAACATTCCCTACTAATCATCGAAGACAGTTTAATGCAAGTGCCGGCAATATCATGCAAGAAGAAGTGAGCGACACTGTGGCTTAGGTTGCTGTTGAATTCTCTATAACCCTTTTCCAACTATGATCGTCGACTACCAAGTGCATCCACCTAATAAAAGCGTTCCTTTTAGTTTTGTTATTCATTAGTAGTAAAATGGTTTAACTTCATAACAAATAAATTAGTTGCGATCCCAATTACTTCCTGCTCTAATTATTTCCATAAACCAAACATTTTGCATGTACTCTTTTTACTATAGGGTAAAAACATATGAAATCAACCGAAAATATTAACATTTCTGACTTCATCACCTCCAAATTTGATAAGATTTTGTACACATGATCTATGGATCGGCACAATAATATTTGCCAACTTTCAGACATATAGCCTTCCAACTTTCAGAATTATGGCCATTCCAAGTTGGCAAAAATCAATAAAAATGCACTCAGATGCCTTAACACAATTTTTAATATCTCGAAAAGTATTCAATGCACGTTAATAATCAAGGGCTCATTTTACAGACAAAAACATGCGACATTCAAAAAAAAATCTTTTTTAAATTTTCGATCAAGGATAATGTAAATAAAAAAAGGACTAAAATTTCCAAAGGATATATCTCGAAAATCAATATTTTTAAAAATTTAAAAAAAATATATGTCAATTCTTATTATGTTTTGTACAAGTCTGCCAAATTTCAATGTGGAGTCTTTATCACAACATAAGTTATTAAGAAAAAAGCAGGCGAGGGTTTATGTATTTCATGAAATGTACCAAAATACAAAAAGGTGACAAAGTACAAAAAGAAGGACAAATCAAATGTAACGGAACTTTTTCGACTTTTCTTTGCTTAAACTCTTTTTCTCCATTGCTAAACCTTTAATAAAAAGTACAACATAATGTATTATCATTATTAAACACTTTATTACAGCATATTTATTTATTTCTGAAGGATTTCAATTAAAAAATCTGCATCTGCCGAGTAACGCTTGACTTTAATTTTTTTTTATCTACAGGTTCAATAGAATGCAGCTTTTGAGTTCCAGGAATAGTACGCAAATCTTTAAAACGAATTTGAAGGAACCGTGCTTCTTCTTCGTGGTCTTTTAGAGTTAAAAACTCGAAATTACAGTTCAAAAGATTTTGCAGGCACCATTCATATAATTGTTTTGGAGTAGTTATTTGACCTTGTAATGGACGCTGTAAACTAGCTCGACGTGCCTCTCTCTTTACGGTACCTCCAAGCCCGTCACTTGGGCCTTTTCCATGGCTTGTTGCAAAAAAATGCCACTCAGCATTACATCCAAAATCTTCCATATGATAACATAAATTGATAAAGTTCTTTTTATTTTTAAACTGGGCAGCACTACCGTCTGAAAAATACGTGATTTTCTTCGGGGTTGTTTTAAACTTTTTTCTCAAAAATACATTCAGGTGGCGATGGAACAGGTGAACACCTACAGAATCGTGTACAAGATAATCAGATATTGTTATGAAGTTTGTATGTTGTGTTTTTCCATCTGATTTAAAATAAATAGCAATTGGGTATAAAGTGGCCTGAGAGTTGTTCCAGTGAAATCCCTGGACTGCATCCTGAATAGTAAAAGAAGCATTTTCTGAAAAATCGCAAACTCATTTCATTTTCTTCCAAATTTGATTTTCTTTCGCTCAGATATGCTGCCTGCTGTTTTGCAATAAGTGAATGAGGTAATAGAATTTCAAGCTTTTCACATAAGGAATCCACAAAAACGTCGGCTTGGCCAATCATGGTCTCCAAATTATCCCTATCTACACTTACCCATTGTTTATATGTTATTTCATCAATATCATTTTGCTCTAGTAATTGATTTAGTTTTGCTTTTAAATTTTCAATTCCTGGACACTTGTTACATTTACGTAGGTGACACTTTGAAGAAGATGGAATGCATGTCATTTGTTTCAAACAATCTTTGCAACATTCAAGCTGATAATTCGGAACACCAGCAGTTAATTTTTTTAAATTTATAGCATCAATCATCAGCTTCACATTTTGATGCTTTGTACAAACACACACGTTATGAGATCCACTCGCATTTGCTAGAATTATATTCCTCGGGCGAAGTTGGCAAAACTTGGAAATACCTATTTTTATTCCATCATGTCGTTCCTTGAATAAGGCAAGGCGTACATTTCTCTTAAGTTTCCAAGCAAAAGTCTTTTATTTTTCCTGACTTTTGTACCATTTTCAAAAACAGACACGAAATCTTTCTGTCCGGGCAAACACCTGCTGACGTCATCGGCTTCATAAAAGAATTTTACTAAACTGCTTGTCACTGGTGAAATTGGACTTCCCAGTTTTGGGTTAGGCGTACTCATCACACCCTTTGTTTCAAATAATGCTTAACTTTTCGCGCGATATAGTTTGTAACCAGGAATTCTTCCTTAATTTTATGTATTGTCCAGCTTTTTGGTAAAATTGTTAGCAGTTGGATTTTCTCACTATTTTTTGTTAATGTTTTAAACTTTTCTTTTAATTGTTCTATTATTTCGGGTTGTGGGCACATATGCGAAGTTGATTGTGCTGAACAGTGGAAAATATTGTCTTGAATCGAATCACTTATTTTCCTGAATTTTGCATCTCTGTACCGTTTTTGATGTAACTTCTTCTTTTTTATCGGAGATTGTTCCAGATACGGTAAAGATTGGTTTAATTTTGAAATAGCAACTTCTTCCGTGCCTGACGCAATGTCATCTTCTTCCGTGCCTGATGCAATGTAATCGAAAGTATCTACATTTTCGTTTATGTCTGAACCTTCTTCCAAATTAGATTTTTTCAGATGCGAAAATTTTATTCTACATGTCCCACAAATTTTATTTGAGATCGTAATGTTTTTATCCTTAGTATACTGTAGCATCCATTCTTGGACTTGTCTTAAACTTTTATTGCACCCAGTGTGACCGGATTTTTTAAAAGGATTACAGCAAAATGTTGAGTTGAATGGCATATTTTTTATGTAAATACGACAACCGAATGAATTGTGCACGACTTTTTTGTAATGACAATAATTATAATTTATTTAAATATTTAGTCTCTTTTTTTTGCTTTTTCAAACGATCCAGTCACTTTAACACTTTGACGTTTAGCACTTATGAAATCTGGTATTCAACTGAAGTTTGACTTAGAGTCTCTGAACTATTTATACTGTTTTTTTTGGTACAAAATATAGATTTCAGGTAAAAAAAATAAACGCCTTGCTTTTCTTGAATTGGAAAATTTGCGTGAACTACGGGTCATAAAATGTTTTTTAAATAGGGACTGAATTTGCTACTGCCAATAAGCCGACCACATGTCATAAAATATTTGTAAATTTTTTGTGTGAACAGGCTATAAATATTTCGCCTAGGTTGTAAAGTCGAAAAAGTTCCGTTACATTTGATTTGTCCTTCTTTTTGTAATTTGTCACCTTTTTGTATTTTGGTATATTTCATGAAATACATAAACCTTCGCCTGCTTTTTTCTTAATAACTCATGTTGTAATAAAGACTCCACATTGAAGTTTGGCAGACTTGTACAAAACATAATAATAATTAACATATATTTTTTTGAAATTTTTAAAAATATTGATTTTCGAGATATATCCTTTGGAAATTTTAGTCCTTTTTTTATTTACATTATCCTTGATCGAAAATTTAAAAAAAAAATTTTTTTGAATGGCGCATGTTTTTGTCTGTAAAATGAGCCCTTGATTATTAACGTACAATGAATACTTTTCGAGATATAAAAAATTGTGTTAAGGCATCTGAGTGCATTTTTATTGATTTTTTCCAACTTGGAATGACCATAATTCTGAAAGTACGAGAGCTAGGACACTGAAAGTTGGCAAACGCTATTATTATGTTTAACTTTCCCTTCGTACCAAATTTCATCCAATTCGAAATCGGTGCGGTCAACTCATTGGTTGATTTCATATGTTTTTACCCTATATCTACATCTTGTTGCGGCCGACGTGCCGGTGGTGCAATGATGAGGGGTGAGAGACGATGGAATAGTATAAACTTGAGGAGAACGATTTGAGCAATTGAACAAATGGAAATTGAAAAATGTTGAATTGTCATTCCGAACAATGGAAATTCTTTTGCATTTGCATTAGGTAAAGGAATGCAAATTAAAATCCGATACAATTACACACATTTTGTTTCTCATAACCCTATCTACCCAACGTCTTTTCACTTTAAGTTATTGTCCACCGAGTTCTATTCACGATAACATAAATATATTGTCCATCAGCTGATCGTCAACGGAGTATTATCACAACAAATACACGATTTGTGTCGCCCAGCTTATTTATTCGGTTACCTGGCCATAAACCGGTGACATAATCCAAAAAGTATTAAAGAAATTTGAAAAGGCAGGTTCATGTGCGTCGACATTTAGAACAAACGGTTTTCTTTCTTTAGTGACAATTTTCTTTAAATTATGGCAATTTTTGGGGTAAAAGAAACTTCGTTTAGAATAAACGAATCAAAATTTTTGGGTAGAACTTTTTATTTGCGGCAAACGTCAGACTTTTTAGGTCAATCGTGAGACTAAGTATAAAACGAAATATTTTTGGAGTAAAATAAATAAAAATGCTGATGTCCGTAGCAGCTAAGACGCAGCTTCATTGGACCCTTATAAATTATATTGATCACTTCACTTCTGAGTCAATTACCCGATGGCCATGTACTCAAAAATTCGGCAAAAACTATGAAACTGATTTCAGCAGATTCCGATGTACGCAGAAAAGAAAATACCAGTATCTGTCTGGTACAGTTCTAGATCAATTCGTTTATGATTTTGTAAATCAAAAAATTCCCTCCTTCTACCCGACCATTATTTGTGAAAACATATGATTACGTCCACTATAGTTGGTATATTGTTTTATATTTTTATATTCTATTTAAGTACGAGGGCGGATCCATAAGTCCGTGACTTTTCGAACTTCTCTCGCAGTTATATGAAATGCATAAAAATATAAATAAACATCCCATGAAGGGATCGGGGAGAACTTCTCACAATCACTGAGCTGTGCGCTTTCCAGTTTTCACTCACTGATTGGGACCTACAGTTTTACTCCGTTTCCGAACGGTATTTTGAGAAGCTTTTTCATGGCTATATACTCGATAGTGTCGCCGCCACTATGCGAGGTGACCGCCGCCGAAAGAAAATTTTTTTGAAGGTGGTCAGAGCAAGGTTCGAACCCAGGATCTCATGTACAAGAGCCGCGCACACTAACCATTGCACCACCGACGGCCAAATGTATCACTGCTCCCATAATAGACTACTGTCAAATTTTGAGCAAGTTCCGTCATTCCCTTTCCGTTTAACAGCTGTTCAAAACATACATCCTCGTGCATTTGTTTAACAATGGAAAAAGTGAATTTCGACTGCTCATTAAACATTATTTTTTGCGAAAAAAAACCGTTAATCAAACCAAGGAAAAGTTTGATAATACTATGGGGACTCTGCAACATCAATTTCAATGGTAAAAAAGTAGTTTGCTGACTTTCGTTGTGGTCGCCCAAGTACAATTAACGCTGAACGTTCTGGGCGGCGAATTGTGGTCAATACATCCGAAAATGTCGAAGAAATCCACGATATAGTGTTGGTCGATCGAAGAGTAAAAGTGAGATTGTTGATATCGTAGGCATTTCATATGGCAGTGTGGTTTCGATTTTATATGATCAGTTGGGTTAAAGAAGCTGTTTGCAAGATGGGTACCGCGTTTGCTCTCAATTGACCATAAACGTAATCGTGTAACAACTTCAAAGGATTGTTTGGAGTTGTTTAATTGGGCTACACATTGGTACGTTTTCTGCCATATTCTCCGGATTTATCCCCCAGTGACTATTTCCTAGTTCCAATCCTAAAGAAATGGACCGGTGGAAAGAGATTTAGCTCCAACGATGAAATTATTGATCAAACAAATGCCTATTTTCTGGACCTCGAAAACTCCTATTTTTTGGAAGGGAAACAAAAATTGCAGAAACATTGGGCTAAGTGTATTGAGCTAAAAGGAGATTATGTTGAAAAATAAATAAATTAATTAATAAACAAAAAAAACGATAAATAAAAAAATTACTATAACTTGGAAACGAGGCGTCCAATCGCAAAAATAATACATTTTATACCTCCATACGAGGCTTTAATCTATGGATGTCTTGATTACGACATCACTTTTTTTCTAAATCGCTAAAACTAAAATGTCTTGAAACAAAAATCGATAAAACAGCCTTATGCCAATATTTCGGAAACAGAGCGTCCAATTCAAAAAGTAACTAATTTGTACGGGTTTCTAAGTATTTTTCATGAAACGGTCCAATCGTATGTAAGATTGTTTTTTCAAAAAGTCGCCAAAATATCAAAATTGCTAAAATAAAAATGGCTATAACTCGCAAACGGTGCGTCCAATCTCAAAAATAATAACTTTGTTACCTCCATAGGAGGCTTTAACCAATGGATAACTTTAATACGGCATCACTTATTTTTAACAAAATCGCTATCACATATGTGTGTTTTAGCGATTTTGTATTTGAATAATATTAGTTTAACGGAATTAAAAAAAATGTCTGGAAGGTACACATTTTTTAAAGCCTCCTATGGAGGTAAAAAAATTACCATTTTTGCAATTCGTTTTCGAGTTATAGTAATTGTTGTTACTTTAGCGATATTCTTATTTTGGCGATTATTTGAAAAAAATTCTTACATACGAATTGGATCATTTTATGGAAAACCCTTAGAAACCCTCAAAAAGTAGTTATTTTTTCGAATCGACGCTCCGTTTCCGTGATATAGAAATTTTTTCATATTTTCGACAAATAATAATAATCTTGTTTATATTTAAATATTAAATACACAATTCTAATACAAAAAAAAAATTTTTGCTTTTTTTTTCTATAAAATTCATAATGGGATAGACTTCAACAAATGGTTGTGACAGCCATCAAATTCAAGTAATTAGGTGAGCATGCTAATAAAGGGTCCGCCATCTAACTTTTTTTTTCAACTAGTGCTTATTTCGTGAATGGTAACACTTAGCTCATGTCTGATTTGACAGATAATTATTTTTATCCTTCCGCTGAACGAAAATGGTTGTGTATACGCTTGAACAACGCTGGGAAATATTGCGACATTACTTTGAAAATCATGGTAATGTTGCAGAATGTGTCCGAAAATTGCGTACGGATTTTGGAAGAAGAGAAGCACCGTTAGCTCCGTATGTTCGTTATCTTGTGAAAAAAGTGAAAGAAACTGACATCCTCATCGATAAAAAACCCAAAAATAGTGCGTACACCCGAGATTATTGCTGCTGTGGCAGAAAGTGTGCGTGAAGCGCCATCAACATCAATTCACCGTCGTTCTCAACAATTGAACATTTCGGAGACATCATTGAGACGAATTTTGCATAATGACGTCATTATGGTATGACGCCATACAGATGTCGTTTGGCCACCTCGGAGCTGCGATTTGGCACCGTTGGACTATTATTTGTAGGGTGCCCATATGATAAGTGTTACGCCGACAAGCCAGAGACAATTGACGCTTTAAAGGACAATATTTGTGAAGCCATTGGTGAAATACAGCTGCACACAATCGATAATGTGCTTAAAAATTGGCCCGATCGTGTAGGCTACTGCATGGCCAGCCGAGGCAGCGATTTGAATGAAATTATTTTCCATTATTAACCGGAAGGATTGTACTTTCAAATAAAAAAAGAAATTTGAGAAAATATTCAGTAGTTTTTTTTATAGCATTTTCAAAAAAAAAAGTTATTTGGCGGACCCGTTATATTATTTCGTAAAACTGAATTAGTTTTTACAATTTTCGTTGATACAACTAATAGAATATTCACCTCTACGGGATAATTTGATTGTTAGAACTAAAACTCGTTTGACAGATCACATTTTTTTCTTGTTGCTATGTGGCTTCAACTAAATATTTCAGTTCTTGGAACCAAAACTGAATTATAAATCAATTGATATGTACAGCATTTGGTGATACGAAACACAATTATTGGTAACCACAACTGAATAATGTGATAGGCCAAGGAAACGCCAAATTTTAGTTGGCTGTAAATATAGTTGTGACAACGAATCTCTTCTCTGTGTGCACAATATATCAAAATCTAAGAAATTGATTTAAGCAGATTCTGAAAGTAGAGCAGAATAGAAAATACCAGTATCTACCAGATTTCTAGATCAATTCGCTAACGGTTTTGAAACTCAAAAAATTGCCTACTTCTATCCGACTAATATTTAGGCAAACATAAGATTACACCCAATTTATGAAGAAATATAATTTAATATTTATTGCATACGTTAAAATTTTTGCCACTTTGGTTTGGGAAATGGTAAGAATATCCTTCCCAAGGTTAACTTAAATACAGAGCTACACGCTTCAGCAAAACAGTTGTCTCTACTACTTTATGTTGCCAACAGGTAAGCATCTCAAGTACTAACTCTCGCAGCCTAATCAAATACGTACATTCTCAGCCCAAGATAAACCCAGTGTTTCGTATAAAGTACATTTATTGAAACTTTTCTTCGCGCGTATCTTTGAATTGTACTATGAATTATGCACTCCAACAAGTTATTTATTCTCGTACCTACAGACATATTCATACACTAAGTGTTAAGTTTTCACTTTCCAAAGTGTTTGCAGTTGCGAAGTTTGTCACCGCCATTGCTGTGGGAATATGGAACACAGGGTAGTATCATAATGATAGCGTAAAGTTCTTATTAGCTGTAGTGTATTTTTCATTTAGGTTGCAACCATTTCCTGTGCCATAAAGAAAATGACAATATAAATCCTGTAGACGGTGCAGACATGCTACAGTAGCATTATCATTATCCTCACTGCTCTACTTATACATTGGCTGTTGTTAACAGATACACAGTGGTTTTCCAACTTTTCCTCTTGTGCACTACATTCACTTTGAAAGTGTTTCAAGTGTGCATTTGCAACAGGATGTGAGCAACTGTAGCAATAAGCAAAACAAAAACAGCAGATGCTGCAACTCCATTTATACACTAAACGAAAATTAGCTGGGTGAAGTGGACAAAATAAGTCCAGTGCATATAAGGAGGGGAAAGGGGTCCTTCTCATTGTTTCCAAAGCCGTCTGTAGCAATTCCTTTAAGGAATTCCCAAGCAGGTCACTACGTCAGATATGAGGTCAAGTTTTTTCAGACTAACGTCTGATGGTAGCTAAAGTAAGAAGGCGATTGAAACGATTACACCGATGCGTTTAGATAATAAAGTAAAATCAACTTTTTTTATAAATTGCTCAAAAAAATTTCTTTAGTTAAGAAACCACTATTGTCATAATTTTTTTTATATCTCAAGATGTCTAGCTTCCATTTCCATTTTAAAATTCTGCAAATCGGTTACAAATTGCAAAAGATACAGGCTGCTGAATATGAAATGTTTAGTGCCTTTAAATAAGTGATCCCGAGTGTATAATATACTTGTGTCCAAACACATTGTGTTTGCTATTCAATATTACATGTTTGAGACACAATGTTTAATATGTTATAACACCGTGTAACACACATTCTGTCCTATGAACCAAATTTACTTTTTCGGAAAGGGGATAAAAAATAAAAATACACGTGTATCGGCGATTTTCATGTACACGTCAGAATCTCATGTACACGCTCGTAGTGGCCTGTGTGAAAGCCTTTGGACCGATTTTTAACCCTTTATCAGTGATCCAATCGAGCTGATTTTTTGCAGGCAGACTCGTGGAAATGTCTGTATCTTACTTACTTACTTACTTACTTATCCGGTCTCGGTCAACCCCGGGGGGTCAGGGACCTTACAAAACGAAGATAACATATTTCGCCAACCAGTTCGATCTTTAGCTTTATCTCTCCAGTTGTCAATACCAAGTGTACGCATGGATTCGTCAACCTGATCCCTCCAGCGGAGTCTTGGTCTTCCTATTTTTCGTCTTCCTTCGAGTTCGGTTTCGAAAACCCTTCGCGCTGGTTCATCTTCATCCATTCTACTGACATGGCCTAGCCAGCGCAATCGCGTTATATTGATCCGCTTAACTATGTCAATGTCAGGATAAAGCTCATACAGCTCATGATTCATGCGTCGCCGATACTCGCCGTTGTGCACTATAGGGCCATACATTTTTCGGAGTATTTTTGTATGTCTGTATCACGTCAAATTTTTTAAAAAATATATTTTTATCAATTCTCAGATTTTCCCAAATTTTTTTTTTTTTTTTTTAAATGGTTATCGTTTTTTTTAAGGTTTCAGTTCGTTAAAAAAACTATTTTTTTTTATTACTTTTGTTTTATAAAAATAAAGAATTGTTACATTAAAAATTTTAATGTTTTTAAAGAAATTTAGGCCTTTTATTTTTGCGGTTGTAAGCATTTGCTTCAGTATCGCGACAAATAGACCAACAGTATTCGCCAAGCATATGCGTAATGTCTTTTCCTTTAAAGCGCTTTTCAATAGCCGCAATGTCCTGATGGAACCTTTCGCCATGCTCATCGCTACAAGCTCCTAAATCATCAGGGAAAAAATCTAACTGATTGTGAAGAAAATGGATCTTTAGCGACATTAATATGCCCATTTCGCCATATGCCGAAACCATTTCTGCTACAATATTTCTATAATTGGCAGCTCGTTTGTTGCCAAGAAACTGCTCAATAACGGCAACTGTACCTTTCCATGCACGTTGTTCGATAGCATTTAATTTTGATGAAAATTCAGAACTTGCAATTATTTTTTTTATCTGCGGACCATTGAAAACACCTTAAATCAAAAAAATCATTAAAAAACATAAAGTTACTGAATGACTTCTTAAAAAAAATACCTGCATGAATCGTTGCGCCGCTCAATTTCGGAAAAATTTTGCGCAAAGTTGCAATGGCCTCGCCATCACGATCCAGTTTTTTAACAAAATTTGATACGAGACCGAGCTTAATGTGTAGTGGAGGCAAAATGATTTGAGACGGCTGCACCAATGGTAGATTCTTTATACTTTCTACGCCTACTTTGTAGCATGTTCGCGGCTTCCACTTAAATTCAGTGTAATGCTCATCTCTTTTTCGACCTTCCCATGTACACAAAAAGCACTGGTGGGTTGGAAATCCACGCTTAACACCCATGAGTAAACCGACCACTTTCAGATCGCAGCATATTTTCCAATTATGCTCTTTGTACTTTATCAGCTGTAATATTAATTCCATGCCTTCGTATGTTTCCTTGAGGTTTGTGGCATATGCGATCGGGACAGATGGATGTATGTTACCGATATGAAGCAGCACGACTTTAAGGCTGTTGACCGATGCTTGTGGACTCTCGATACTTGTGGAGGTTTGATACTTGGAGGTTTCCTTGAGGTTTGTGGCATATGCGATCGGGACAGATGGATGTGTGTTACCGATATGAAGCAGCACGACTTTAAGGCTGTTGACCGATGCTTGTGGACTCTCGATACTTGTGGAGGTTTGATACTTGGAGGTTTCCTTGAGGTTTGTGGCATATGCGATCGGGACAGATGGATGTATGTTACCGATATGAAGCAGCACGACTTTAAGGCTGTTGACCGATGCTTGTGGACTCTCGATCTTGTGGATACTTGTGGACTCTCGCATTCGATGCAAGAAAGGTTGATAGCAGTGTTGGTACAACTGTTGATTCTGCATCGCTTATTTCGGGAACATTATCAAAAATCTCCACCGAAGCCGCTACACGCTCTTCTGGTGAGTATAGAACTGCTGGAATTACCGATTCTACATTAGCGTAGCGAATTTTGTTGCGGTGAATGTATTGGTACCCTTTTGTTTGAGCAAAAGTTACACAAAAGTAGCACAATTCATTGTTGGTACAGCGTACTTTATTGTTGACCTTCCATCAGTAAACTTGCACAAATTTCTATAGCAATAGTCGCACACGACTTCCGGAGTATACCACAAGTAAGGAACATAAGCAGCCTTAAATATTTTCTGAAACGAATTCACCACTGTTTTAGTAATATTTTTCAAATTTTTACTTGGTGCGAATAAGCCACAAACGTAACAAAAGTTATTTCGCGTCGGACACTGCATTTTTTTCAGATGAAATATATACAAATACGTTTTCGCACAACAGAACTTAAAACAATTTTGCAATTCCTTATTTCATCTGTCAGACCAGTTGTAAGTGTTGTAAAAGTCAAAAACTGTTTAGTGTTAGAAGGTTACTATTGATTAACTACAACTATATCGAGTAGGATGGGTCAAAAAACATTTTTTTTTTCGTAACGCTTAAGTAGTTTAAAAATTTGGAGTCCCTTCAAGTTATGCTAAGAAAAGAGAAAAAAATATTTTTTTTTCAAAAATAATAAAAATTGGGGAAAATCTGGGAATTGATAAAAATTGTTTTTAAAAAATTTGACGTGATACAGTCATTTTCACGAGTCTGCCTGCAAAAAATCAGCTCGATTGGATCACTGAAAATGGGTTAAAAATCGGTCCAAAGGGTTTCACACAGGCCACTACGAGCTTTATACTTCAAAGTTAAAAAAAAAAAAATTCTGACGTGTACATGAAAATCGACGATACACGTGTATTTTTATTTTTTCCCCTCTTTCCGAATAATATGTAACACCGTGTAATATATGTATGTATTTGCGACCCACATATATTTATGTTTGTGGTACAAATGCAGCCGAGTTTGTTGCACTGTCTATGCTCTCTCGAGAGCAAGAGAATAAAAGAGGGATAACGAGAGAGTCTATCTTGAAGTGTGTTTCTGTTTTTTTCATTATTCTTTCAGTCAGTGAGTCATAGATATTCCTGAATTGCAGATGAAGTGTTTCTTATTTTGCCTGATGTATTGCGTTTCGTCAATGGTTCATCGGACAGAGGATATCAAAAGCACTTGATCAGTGAAAAAAGAATAAACGAAGGCTCGGGCGGTTAAATGGTTTGTGATGTTACTATGGTTTTTGTGTATGTGTTTCGTATATATGTATGTGTGCTATCAAATTAAGAAACGATTTTGAGGAAAGAAACTGGAAAGGGCAACAACGTGAAGCCCTTTGTCTGGCCGAGCCTTTACTGAGAAAATCGGAACGGCGGACCAGTTGTGAAATAAGTATAATAAAAAAAACACAAGTAATCAATCCACGCTTGGCTTGCACGAACTTGATTTGTATATCTATACACGCATAGTGGTAACCAACGCATAGCTGAAACCTTCTGAACCTTCTGATAAGAAAAAAGTGAGAGACAACAAAGAAAGGAGAAGCAAAAGAGCAGCAGATTATCATTTCATGAAAAAAAAACAAATAATGCATTCAATGCAAATAAATGTAAAAAGGGTGGTTTTAAATCTATTAATTTTTGGTATTAATTATTTATAAATGTGGATTTACATTGTTAAAATTAATTATAATATATTATACATATATATTGAAATCGAAGAATAATTCGTTTCGAAATATTATTATATTTGGAAGGAAATTCGCTAATGTTTCCACGTAAGTATATGTACGTTTGGGGGAAACACTCGAATGCTTCCACGTAAGTACATGGATGTTTGGGATGAAGAACGTATATGTTACCACGTAAAAGCACACATGTTTGTCAGTAAACATGATACTGTTTGCATTTAAATACAAGTTTGGGACTGCAAACATATGAATGTTTGAAGTATATTCCAAATATATACATGGTTCCTGCAGAATTTGTTTGGGAACATATTTTAGAGAACCCGTTATTTTTCGGCGTGTATAACTCAACTTGTACGCCTAAATGTGTTTGCAGCCCCAGTACTGGGATCGGATGCGGTGGTTTAAAAAATCATGCATCTTAACCAAGAATGATAATGAATGAACAAATATTTATTCCGCCTTGATATAGAGGTTTTGCTTTAAAAAGTGGTATACCAGAGATACCTTCAATGAAATCGAATCTCGAGACAGGTGAAAAGACTTATGGAATCCAACTTTACAATGCCGATATTCTAGGACTGATCGAAATACGTTGGCTTAGTAGTGGTACTCCCCAACTGCTTCCGAGCGGACCAAAACTTCGTATACGATATCGCATACGAGAGTTACGCGAAACTTTTGCGGGTAAAACTCTCGAAAACAGATCCGAAAACGATCGGAAAATGAATCATCAGTCGCTCAGTTTGTGGCAGTAAAAGTTTCGTGTACGATGTCTTTCAAGAAATTCGTTTGCGAGACCTTTGCAATATCTTTTGCGAGAACAACACGAAAAATAAAACAAAATGCAATTGCCAAAACTTTGTTGTTGTGTCGGGTGCCTGCACGTGTGTGCCTCTGTTTGGCGCACGACACAACGACAACAATGTTTCTCTCTTTTTTCGTCCGTTTAGCACCCGTTTTTAAACCAGTTTGCGAACATTTGGACGAGTTTAAATTCTCCCCCGGTTTTGGTCCGGTAAATACTCGTTGGCGAGCATTTAGTGTAACACTCGCTAAGGCTCGGTTTTTTGTCCGCTGGGTTTATATACTCCGGCAATGGCACACAACGAAGAATCGCAGACTGTTGTCTTCTTTCACCCAAGGCTAGAAATGTTCTAATTGAGTAAAAGACAAGAACTCATCGCATTGTCGTTGCAGGGTACAATTTGAAGTTGCTCAGGATTTCTGCGATACGAGCTTATCCGTTTTACAACAGTTCTAAGGTTGAACAGTGCTAAAGCCCGGTATTCAGTTTTTAGGAAATTTTCGTTGCCATAAGAAATACGTGTATAAAAAATAGTGAAAATTTCATGAACCGAAAATTTCGCTCACTTTTCATTTGCTTTGTACTCAGCTCTTTGCGAAAATTTCGTATGCAAAATCAATGACAGGGTTGTTACGTCAAAGTTATTTCGTACGAAATCTATTGTTTGATAATTGTTTAGCACCGGAATTGTTTTGGCATTTCGATTATTTTAACAACAAAAAGTAAGATCACATGCGTTAAAATTAATGTTGGGTGCGTAGGGGAATTATAAATGAAATATTTGCAAGGTAAATTAGAGATACAGTGGTGTGCGATGAAATAGAGTCACACACTTTTCAAAACTTGTATTCTCTGCAAATCCGTTGTCCAAGGTGTTTCATGTCAAGAAATTCTGAACTTGATTGACCGGTCCTCTGCTGAATATAATACCGTCATTTTTAATAAATTTTGTACACTACTGTTCTCCAGATCAGTGTCAGTATTTTAAAGGCTATGTAGTGACAAAAAAATAGCAATTACAAAATAATATTTTTTGGCGTAGAATACGTCTTACCTTACGGTATAGGGAGTCATGTCAGATTGTTATTGTTGTAATCTTTATTTCATTGAGTATGAGGAAACGGCGAGATAACTTTTTTTAAAAATTTTTTTGTAGGTAAATGAAGATGTTATCTTTCGTTTGATATACATTTCATATTGGTTGATATCTTCCTAATATTTAAAATTCTCAAATGAAAATTATTTAAACACATACACTCAAACATATGTGTGGTGTTTGGTTGAGTGTTTAAGTATGTAGCGTGAACACAAACTATGCTGCTGTTTCAGTGTGGACACAAACCTTCGGCTGTTGTTTTGATTGATGAAATATTGAAATTTCGTATATTTACTTATGTATTTAAGTGAAACAAAATATTAAATGTGAATTTGAATTTAACATGGATATACTATAATTATAAAAAATATAAATCAAACTGATTTGCGTCTGTTATTTATCATTTATCCTTACTCTTTTAATTTAAAAACATATTTATCCTATTTTTCCTACCATAAGCTTATGTATATTATTAAAAGTAACTATCAAATAAATAAATTCTTATGTTTATGTTATTTATCATTTATTGTTATATATGTTTTCTGTCTTATCGGATGGCGTATTCTACGTTAAACTTAATGGCCGTGTCTCTGACACAGCCTGCACCGACAGTCCGTGGCCGAAGGCCTCGGACAACTGTCTACTGTTTTTTTTTTTTGAAATGGTTAAGGGTAGTTTGGATTTGAATTTGAAAACAAAGGAAATATTAGCTTCTAAATATGATTAATGTTTAGTAACATTAACAAATTGCCATTATTGACGTTCCAAAATGGGAGGATCTAAGTATTGCAATCATGAGCGCCAAGAAAGGATAAAAGAGCTGAGAAAAGAATTCAGAAGCTATATACAAATTCCTGACATAATTGGATGCGTAAAATATAAGCCTAATACAGGAAACAGAGGGAAACCCTGAAATTTACAGAACATTTGGAACCAAAAATATTGCGCCACGTAGAGTTCGACTTGTGTTACCTCTTCCTCCCGTAAAAGGCAATACGATCGGAATGTTGACACCTCTACATTAGGGTTAGTCACTTTTTTTGCGGCGAATGCTCTCGAAGTATGATGTAGGGCATGGAAAAATATGAACAACTGTGTCTTTATATTTTTGATATTGCAAAAACACCTTCCGCACCAAATGCAATTACTTTTACTCAAACCAGATATTTTCCGTTTTATTTTTTTGTGATTTTTAAACTTTTATCCTTTTCAATATTTCTTGTGGCGGTTCTTAGTTAAGATTGGTACGTTGATTACGCATCCGTTGTTCGATCTATAATTGGTCATTGAGTTTTCGAGATAGAAAAATCACAAAAAAAATTAAACTTTTGCTCAGACCAATTTTAAAATCGCCATATCCCGGAAATTAACTGATCAATTCGTGATCGAACAACAGATTCGTAATCAGCATACCAAACTTAACTAAGAACAGCCACACGAAAGATTTAAAACGAAAAAATTTTTTTTCAAAATTTTAAAAATCACAAAAAAAATAAAACTGAAAAAATCTGGGTTGAGTAGAAGTAATTGTATTTGGTGCGGAAGGTTTTTGTGCAATCTCAAAAAAGTAAAAATGCAGTTCGTCATATTTTTTGTGCCTTATATCATATTGCGAGAACATTGCGATATTCGAAAAAAGTTAAAAAAAAGTGACTAACCCTTCTGTACATTAAGAAAAATGATAACTAAAAACAATCTGAAGGCAAAAAATGTCCGAAAAGTTCCATTTATATCCAAACGGAACGTTCAAAAAATTTTGCATTTTGCCAAGAAGCATGTGAAATGGGCCGAACGCAAAAGGCCTTCCAACACCGAATTCCGGCCCCAAAACTCAATCCAAACAGTTAAACATGGTAGCGAGAACATAATGGTATGGGTCTGTTACTCTTACAGTGGGACAGAACCTTTATTCCAAATTGAATAGACAATGGACGCTGCGTATTATACCACTATATTAAAAAACATAATAACGCCTTGTGCTGCTTCGATAGAATTTGTGGCGGAACATTAAAGTGTCTATCAAAGGAATAAAGTGCTTGCACTGGTACAATAGGCGTGGAAAACATTCCACTCAAAGACTTGTGGATTCAATGTCAAGGCGTTGCTTGGCTGTGATAAAAAATAATAGTTATTTCACAAAGTACTGAGATAATATAAAAGATGAATGACACTCCGCAACAAAATTTTCCGATAAATGACAAAATTTCTTAAGGTTAAGGTTGGTCACCTTGATTTTGCTATGAAGTCCATACGAGTTCGTGACATAAAAATCTATTTTAAAAACTTCAATATCAAATTAGGCAACCACAACAAACACTTGCAGGAAGTTATAGAACGATGTGGCATCGCAATTGTGAGGAACAACAATTTCTGTACTCGCCATTACCTATTTATAGGTGGATGAAAATTCCTCCACAAGATTATACACAAGTATATATGAGAATCAACCGATGATCACACTTACTTACTTATCCGGTCTCGAACAACCCCGGGGGTCAGGAACCTTACAAAACGAAGATAACATATTTCGCCAACCTTCGATCTTTTGCTTTATCTCTCCAGTTGGTAATACCAAGTGTACCCACGGATTCTTCAACCAGATCCCTCCAGCGGAGTCTGGGTCTTCCTATTTGTCGTCATCCTTCGAGTTCGTTTTCGAAAACCCTTCGTGCTGGTTCGTCTTCATCCATTCTGCTGATATGGCCTAGCCAGCGCAATCGCATTATTTTGATCCGCTTTACTATGTCGATGTCGGGAAAAAGCCTCATACAGCCCATGGTTCATGCGTCGCCGATACTCGCCGTTATGCACTATAAGGCCATAAATCTTCCAGAGTATTTTTCCCTCGAAGACTCCCACAGATGTTTCATCTGCTTGCGTTAAGACCCAGGATTCTGCGCCATAAAGCTAGACAGGTTGTATGTATGAGAGTCTGGTATAGCTGGATTTTCGTCATTCGAGAGAGGGCTTTATCTCTAAAGTGCTTGCTTAGCCTAAAATAATATCTATTCGCAAGCACAATTCTCCGCTTGATCTCAAGGCTGACGTTGTCGTTTTTGTTTACGGCAGATCCGAGGTACATAAATTTGTCCACTACCTCGAAATTATATCAGTTATCAACGTTCACGCTTTGGTGTAATCGCGTGGAAGCCCTGCTCGTTGAAACCATTAATTTTGTCTTGTCCTCATTTACTTTCAGACCCACTTTTGCTGATTCCTTCTGAGTTCTCGAAAACACCGCAGTAACTTCTCTAATTCTACGCCGAATGATATCGATATCATCAGCATACGCGAGCAGCATGTGACTTTTGCTGCTGATGATTTTATTTATATTGACTGCAGCTTTTATCATAATGATCTCCATTAAGATGTTAAAGAGATCGCACGAAAGGGTATCGCCTTGCATGAGGCCTCGCTTGGTTTCGAAAGGTTCGGTAAGATCCTTACCAACTTTCACTGCGGATTTGGTGTTCGTCAAGGTCATCCTGCAAAGGCGACTGAGTTTTGCAGAAATACCAAGCTCAGAATTTGCGAAAATCTGGTCAATTGTCGATTTTCCAGGCCTAAAACCACACTGGTATGGTCCAATCAGATCAGCGATAATTGGTTTTAGTCTTTCGCAAATTATACTTGATAGAACCTTATATGCTATGGATAAAAGGCTTATTCCACGGTAGTTGGCACAAATACTCGGGTCACCTTTTTTAAATATGGGACATAGTACACTGAGACTCCAATCGCCGGGCATGCATTCATTTAACCAAATTTTGCTAATGAGCTGATGCATTGACCTTAACAGCTCATCGCCGCCAGTAATCCTTCGGCTCCTGCGACTTTGTTTTTCTTAAGCCGGGTATTAGCTGCTCTGACCTCGCCTTGGTTAGGAGGTTGGCAATCGACGTCGTCGTTCAAATTGTGATCGATTATTCCATCGTCATTGGATATCTCAGATACCAGTAGCGCGGAGAAATGATCTATCTATATTCCCAACATGCTCTGCACATCTATATTCCCAACATGCTCTGCACACATTCAATCAAATTGACCGTGCACTTGTAGGTAAGATTTTTTTGGCTTCCCAGATGGACATTAAATCTAGCGTGCTGATGTTGATAGTGGCCTTCAATTCTTAGTAAGCACCTTCCGTGTATGTATTCAAAAAACCGGCTCTTCAAAAATTTCGGATTTCAGTTTCTTCAAATATTCCGATTCTGGCGAAACCGGTTTACGTTAATAACTGGTTGTATGACAAAGCTATGCGCACTATGCGTTTTATAAATATCGATTATTTTTAGTTCAGCCTTTTTGAATTTTGAGATCGACTATCGAGGAACTTGTCAAAATACCGTTCCGAACCGGTGAAAAACTGCAGGTCCCAATCAGAGTGTGTAACCCTTTGCCTTCATAGGATGTAACGGGTAACTAAAGTGTGTTCAGTGTGAAATTTGGAGTTTAATTTCGTTTTTAAAAAAAATACTAATATCTCTGTCTACTTCAGTCCATCAACCCAATTTTTAAGTACATTTTCGATTGTTTGGGTCTCTATTTCATGTTTTATGGCCTCAATGGACTGGGGATTGTTTGCGTAACACTTATCTTTCAATTTTCTTGTTACTTTATCGATCTGTACAAGTTTGTGTCTTTTCATCATAATTCGGTTCACGAAATTTTTTTCCCCAATAAAAAATTATTTTCAATAGAGAATAGTTTTTACAAGTAGCAGTGAAATTGATTATTTCAGTAGATGGTTGGGATATAGCTATAATCGATGGACACCAAGGCATCTCATCAGCTCCCTTCCCCACAAGTATTTAGGTACATCCATCACACATTATAAGGATAAACAATTCTCAAATTAACGAGAATTGTTTCAACAACACCTACAAGTGCGAAAACATCCAAAACAATACTTTACCGACAACATCAATATTCACAGTTTCTTGTCCATGTAGGCTTTCATTGAAAGCCAATTCATAGATGTTGTTGTTTCAACAATAGAAATGACGATGGCCATGAGATTCGTGTTACGCAGTAATACACAGAAGGTACACAAGCTGCGAGGCGGCCAATGGACTTCCGTGTTTCGGATGACTATGCGGTTTTCGAACACAGTGCTCAAAAGGTTGACTGTAACGATGGCAGTGTGGCACGTAGCGTCGTTCTGTTGAAACCATGCGTCGTCCATGTCATCCTCCTCAACTTTTTGAACAAAAAATATTTCAGCATGGCACGGTAACGCCCGACATTGACTTTAAGGGCGGGTCCTTGCTCATTTTAATAAATCGAACTAGTAACCTATAAAATAAGCCAATTACTCATACAGGAAAAAAGTTATTACATTTTGTTGTTGTAGCACAATTTGCTCGCCACCCGTTACTAAAATTCATACATTTCGGAGAGGGCGAGGCAAATCTGTTGGTTCATACATTTGTACCCATTATATATTATCCGTCGGTGGTGCACTGGTTAGTGAGTCTTGTACTTAAGAACGGGGTTTCGATCACTGCTCAGACTTACTATTACTCTTACCCTTCCCATTTCTGTTCTTCTTTATGATGTTGGCTCATTCTTATATTTGGCACTTTTACGAACAACAACCATCAGTCCTATTAAAACTAGTTCTACTTTGTAATGTGTTCCTGAGACTACACAATGTCTATATGTACAGTATAAGTTTGTGTCTGTATATGTGTGGGTTACATTCTTATGGCTACAACTTGGCTTATATGTATTAAAGTGGATATTAGGGAGCGTAACATAACGCCACAATAGCTTTAAACTGTTTACTACTACTCTCACAAACACGCACGCACACGCACATAGAAATTGTTATCCTTTGTCGCACTTAAAGGCAAATATGACTACCCAGCAAACCAAATGCTCCCGACAACGTTTGATATCTGAACAATGACTAAACTTCTGATGTAAGAATTTTTTTATTTATATTGTTCCGATAAATTTGAACGAATTCAGAATAGTTTCTGAAATCTATATCTGAGAATATTCTGTTTTTAAATTTTTTACAGTTATTGTGTTATAATCCCAAATTTTCAACACAATTCTGTTAAACTTTTCTGTAGAAATTTTTATAGTTTTCTTCGACTCTGTATTTGATGTATTTTTTATTTTCCAAAATGTTGGTTTTTAGGTTCTAATTTTTGACGTGTTAATATCCATAGGCACAGGTAGGGCAATCTATCAAAGTGAACACAAGCAAACAACACACAGCGTTAGCATCACATACGTGGTTGTTGTTGTTCAACAATAGCCTATACCTGAAAATAAGTATTACGATATTGATGTAGCGGCAGCGAACAAACAAGCAGGTCGTCATCGTCAAAGAGTATTGAATAGTATAGAGAACTCATGGAAGGAATTGGATGGCTCGAAAGCACTGGCAACATCTGGCGAATGATTCAAAACGTATTACTCTCTTTTTGTCATAACCTGGCCATTCATAATTTTGATGTGAAACATTGATGCCTTTTGAAACATTTATGCTTTTTGTATTGTTTTATATAATAACATTGTCGAAATTGTGCATTTTTATTTAAATATTCTATAAAGAGAATAAGACCCGTTTATGCTCTTTTACTCAGACTCTCTAGTGAGCTAAATATTGCGTTTTATTCAGTTGTATACCAGAATTCAAACAAGCAGGTCGTCGTCCAAAAACAATTACATATTACATATTTCAGTGAGCTAAATATTGCTATATTTCTTTTAGCAATATTACATCTAATGATAAAGCAGATGTAAGAAAAAAGAAAGTGCAATATCAAAGAGCCTTCAGCACAAAAACTATTTTTTTTTATATTTTTCAATGTAACATTTACTAATGCGTTCATAGAAATCGAACAGGTACCGTGTAACAAAAAGGTGTTAACACATCGCCCGTGAGTTAGAACACTCATTAATTTTTTGTAACCTCTCTACCAGAATCCGTTGTCAGAACCTTGTTATTTTTTTTTGTTTCCACAGTGTTATTATTAATTAAGAGATTTTGTACAAATATCTACAATTCGTTATATTACAATTCATAATATCAGAATATCCTCAGTGTTCGAGTTAAAGCTTTTCTACGTTTTTCGGTACGAACTCGATCAGAATTTGTATCCTAAATCGAAACTTTTTTCCGACTTCCAAACAGATTTCTTAACGTTCGGTTTGCTGGGATCATAGCTACATTAGGATGGCCATAAAATGTATGGAGGTACATATTTTAGTCTAAAACTTACATGGGGAAAATTTAAGGTAAACCGTATAAATCTCATCTATGCCTCTTTAAGGTCAAAATTTACCCGAGTTGACATCTTAGGTGTTATTTTGTATACTGTCGAAACTTTTAATTTCCCTTTTCAGGAAACTTTGGAAAGTGATTAAGTTTGTGACCGATTTAAAAAATGGTCAAAGTTTGAGAAGAATTCGGCAATTTTAGTGATTCTAAGTCTGAATTTGAAAATATTGAAATTTATAGAAAAAGTAAAAAATCAAATCACGAACAAAAAGTTTTCCAAGAAATGCATCTAGATGAAAAAAATATTTAGCTGGGATACAAATGCCTTTTAGCTTAAGACTATACGCTTCCTAATAGCCAAAACCGGTATAAGTTCACCTCAAATAGTCACGACTTTGAGTTATCCGATATGCTTAACATTTTCACCACTTCAATTTTAGACCAAATGCCAAAAACGTCTGCTCCGGGTATACCAAAAATGGAATGTTGTGATGTCATTGCCACCCTAATATACTAACATACGTACATGTTAAAATGACTTGTTTGTGTAAAAACAGACATGGAGAGCTGATGTTTAAACAAAAGGACTATAATGTCTTAACAACTTGGTTGCTGTGATAGTTGCAGTTGACTGTAAATACGTAAAGACAGTTAGTTATGACGCTCGGTAGCTTATAGTATATGTATGTAACTTCTTCTTTAAGCCCATAGACGTAATACTAATAAGGAAAATGGGAAATTTTGTTCCATATTTTAAAAAAAATGGTTTCCCATTACATCCCATGAAGGAATTGGGGAGAGCTTCAAGTTTTACACCCACTGCTTAGGAACTACAATTGTACACCGGTTCCGAGCTTTTTCATTGTTAAATTCTCGATAGTGTCGCCGTCACTATGCAAGATGACCGCCGTCGAAAGGAATATCCTGAAAAAAACGGCCACTGTAACATTATGCAAGACTCATATATACACGCTGAAAATATAGGCCGCAGCAACATATTGCAGGAAACATGTACATGTTTGCATGCACTGTTTTCATGAATCGAAGATCTGCTGCTTTTTTGTTTCTTTGTTGTCTGTCTCGTATTTGTTTTTAGCGGTTTTCAACAAAACAGCCACATTTGGGTCTCAAAAACATATATTATAGCCTATTCATTATTGTGCCTCAAACATGTTATATTGAATAGCAAACACAATGTGTTTGGGCACAAGTATAGTATATTTGCGACAATCTACAAACTCGTTGTATGTGCATCCAAACGACAAATTTTTCAGTGTGTATGTATGGAACATAATTTTCATGAATTGAAGATCTGCTCCTTTTTTAATTCTTTGTTGTCTGCCACGTTATTGTTTTAAGCAGATTTGACAAACAACGCCATATTTGGGTCACAAAAACAGATTTTATAACATATTAATGATTGTGTTTCCAACATATAATATTAAATAGCAAACATAATATGTTTGGACACAAGTGTACTATATTTGCGGCCAGCTACAAACACGTTACATTTGCATCCAACAACAAAAAAGGCACAGATTTGTCAACGTGAATTTAAGGCGCTCAGCGCAGAGATCATCGTCGTGGGTAGCTACCCATTATTTTCCCCATTGCCCTGAGGGTAATGGGTAATCGTGATGGGCAATTCCTCATTTTCGTGGGTAGCTACCCATTATTTTCCCCATACCCTGCGGGTAATGGGTAAATGTACATTACACATTCTTATGGGGGGGTAAATACGAACTCTGGTTGTATTTATAAATTTTAGCAATTGGAATACCATTTTTGAGTAATATACGAAAACAATATGAGTTGATCACAGAGAAACCACAGGCAATCGTGTTTTCTTTTCGCACAAGCAAAAGAAAAATCTTTGACGTTTGGGAATAAGGTCTTAAGTCAGAAACTGTAGTTTTTCGTAATGTTAAATTGAAAATTATTTATATATAAATTTTTCTGACTTATTGCCTAAAGAGCAAATGATTACGATTGGATGCAGTTGTGCTAGATTTAAGTTATTAATACCAAACGAAAGAGAAAAAAAAATTGAGTTAAACCCAATCAAAAACTCAAAATTAATTTTTTTGACTTAAGACCTTATTCCCAAACGTCAAAGAAATATGACGACAGTCTTCGTGCTTTGAGTTTGAGTCGAAAAAAACGACATTATAAGTGTAAAGCAAAAAAAAACACAAAATTTTAAATAGTGAAGAGAAGAGAAGAAATTTCGTTTCATTGATTTTGCGTGGGATAAAAACAATGAAAAACAAATATTTGTTTTAATTTAAAAATTATTTATTATTTATGTATTTTTGGATTTATATTATATGTATTTTGTTTAAGTTAAATGAATTTATATTTATGTATGTATTTTTGGTTTTACATTGTATGTACTTATTTGTTTTGTTAAAATAAATGAATTTATCGCTTAAGCCCAATGCATCATTTTCTATTTATCCATTTCATAAAATAAAATTTTGCCACCTTCGCCTATGGTGGTAAAAACTGTGATTTTCTTTGAGTCACGAGCATCGGTTTCATAGGTTCTTTACTCTAGCAGAGATAAACATACAATCGTATTAGCTTTGTTTCTTTACTTTTTGGGTAAAGTTCAGGTAAAATAGAGTAAAAGCAAAATTCTCTCTCAAATACTCAATATTACCCAAAAGTAAAGAAACGCAAAACACTTTTCTAGCCCGAAAACAAATGTCAAAACACAAAACATATGCTTGACAACAAATCTTGCATATCATGTACATTTTCACTGTTCATTTGCATACTTCCCATCTTCTTTAAATAAACACTCTCAAAGCAATCCCTTTTCAAATTAATAAAATTGTAAATTCAATAATTTTTTTTCACTTGTGTTATTTTTTTCACAAATAATACATATGTGTTTATGTTGATGTTTCGAACAGCTGATTGTTTGACACTTTGCCCAAACTTACCCGAAGAAAAAGTCTAGGTAAGTTCGGTAAAAAGAGAAACGCATTTGACGTTAAGTGAAACAAAAAAAATTACAGCAGTCAGTTGTCCGAGGCCTTCGGCCACGAACTGTCCCTGCAGGCTGTGTCAGAGACACGGCCATTAAGTTTAACGTAGAATACGCCATCCGATAAGACAGAAAACATATATAACAATAAATTCATTTGCTTATATTATTTATCATTTATTGTTATATATGTTTTTTGTCTTATCGGATGGCGTATTGTACGTTAAACTTAATGGCCGTGTCTCTGACACAGCCTGCAGGGACAGTCCGTGGCCGAAGGCCTCGGACAACTGTCTGCTGTAATTTTTATATTTACCAACGGCATTTGATTCAAGTCCGTTTAAAAAAAAAAATATTATGTTCAATTTTTTTAAACTTAATTTAATTTATGTATTTTAATTAATATTTTTATTGAAATAAGTTCTGCGAATGTTGAGAGGGCCGCCCTAATATTAAAAAAGGTTTACCTTATCGAGTCTTCGCATTAGCATTCGAGCGTTGTGTTTACAATTCAAAATTAATGTTACATTAATGTTACAATTAATGTTGCCAAGCAACATTAGCTTGCTGTTCGTTTCACTTTTTTTTGGATACATGTTCCTAAGCAATGTTGAGCAACCAAAAACACTCAACCAAACACCACACATATGTTTGAGTGTGTGTGTTTAAACAATTTTCATTTGAGAAATTTAAATATTAGGAAGATATCAACCAATATGAAATGTATATCAAACGAAAGATAACATCTTCATTTACCTACAAAAAAAATTTAAAAAAATTCATCTAGCCGTTTCCTCAAATTCAATGAAATAAAGATTACAACAATAAAAACCTGACATGACTCCTCATACCGTAAGGTAAGACGTATTCTACGTCAAAAAGCGCTCTCATTTGCCCAATTTGTGAGTAAAGAAACGCGTTTGGGTAAGTTTGGGATCCCGCGGTAAAGTAAAGAAACAAACCTATTGTGACTACGTCGTTTTTTTTGGCCTCTGTTCGTTGTTTTTATTCTCCGACTTAAGCGCCTATTAGACGGTCATACCTGGTATGATAGAGCGGTATGCGATCATACCATCATACTCGTGTAATAGGCAAAAATACTTGTTTGTCAACAAGGTATGATGAATATCAAAATTTTTTGATATTTTGGAATACCATCATACCATCATACTCGTGTAATAGCTCTTGTGTCAATCACAATAAGAAATTTCATTTGTTGTTAAGCATTCAAAGTGAACAGATGGCGTGGCTAGATCGCGGGTTTTTACGTGAGTTTATTTCGCTTTATGAGCATTTCCCAGAATTGTGGAATGTCAAAAGCGAAATATACCACAATAAGCAAAAGAAACAAAAAGCATACGAAATTCTTTTAAATAAATTAAAAGAAGTGGAAGCTGAAGCGACAATAGATAGTGTTAAAAACAAAAATAAAACTCACACTTCGGTGTTTCTTTCAAACTGATATATGTCAGCTTGGTATGATAGTGTAATAGCAAAACATATTTTTTTCATCATACCGTCGTATGATACCAGGTATGACCGTCTAATAGGCGCTTTATAGGCGCTTAACATGAACTCATTTGTATTTTTTTGAGTACTCAGCGACAGATTATGATTTGTTTGTGATTTGAGTCGTTTTCGTTGAGTACATTCAAACACTGACTATGAGGAGTGCAAAAAAGCATCGTGATATCGCGATGAGGATATCCTTGCTGATTGTAACCCCTTCTGTAAAATATGCTTATGTTACTACACCTCTGCCTACTGTCCTAACTTCCTTATTTCGTTGTGACTAAGATGATGCGTCCTAACTTCCTTATTTCGTTGTGACTAAGATGATGCGTCTATGAATGTTTCCTATTCATGGTGCTACAATTAAACATGCGTAATATTGTTCGCATGTAAGTCAAAGAAACTGTTAACAATTAGAGATTTTCTTGGTTTTTATTTACCATTGAAAGTTTCCTGCCTTTGAGGTGTTTCCTTTGTGGTAAATTTCTCTAATTTCCACAGATCTTAAGATTTTATGATTGCCATAAAGTACTAAAGACTATTACACATATGCGCTTCCAGGTGGGAAGAATTAGCTTTATCGTATACATAATTGGAATGGTATAATTATTTATGGCTAATGATTGTGACACCTCCCATGTACATAATTTTTACTGTTATTGGAACTTTGGATGAATTTTAACATCGACTTAGCTATGTCTGAGCAAACGAAGTCTGAGTCTAAACGTCGAGAAGGAACATACCATATGCAGACAATAGTCGCAAAGAAAACAGCAATTTCGCGATAAGTCATTTTATTCAAAAATATGAATAAGGATTGAAAACGGAAAAATAATTTTTTTTTTAAACTTAGCGGAAATGATTCTCGGCGCTAAGTTCTCGCTAAGTGCTTCATACAAAACAAGCGAATATATGTATAAGCAAGCAGTGTAACCAAAACCAGCTTAATATACCTTAGGTCCATTTTATGATAAATTAAGTGCTATAGCCAAATTGCATTTATGTCAACCGAATTGAACGGAATTGAAATCCAATCGTACCAAGTAAAATTCGATTGTAACAGTTTCACTTATAAATGATTCGGTTGCGATAACCACATGTTATTATTATTTCCTTTGCTATAAACGAATTTGTCACATTAATGTTCCAGCAACCGAAATTGGCATTTATTTGGTTATGGCAACCGAATATCTCATGTATTCTGTTACCGTAAGTAACATTTTCATTAATTATGTTACAACAACCAAAAATATTAAAGATTCGATTGCTACATCCGACATAATTTCCAATTCGTATGCCACAACCAAGTCATTATTGTCATTAGAATTTCCTGTAAACAACAACCCACCTAATGTGTCAAAACAAGTTTTTGAATAAAACGCAATTAAAGTTGTCCCCTCTGTATTGCATTTTCATAGTGTGCGAGTTCTCATTTCATTTTGCAATGTTTGTTTTACGTTACTTTCCGAAGTTTTTGAGACTTGTGAGTGGTTTCATCTAAAAATTTAAGGTTTTTTACATACAAATCCAAAAAAAGTAAATTCATTAAATTTGACACACTAGGTGGGACTTCTTAAGCAGAGTCACATATGTTTTTTAAATAAATTTTAATCCACACTGAAGGTCAAAATTTTGAAAATGAGCGAAATAAAGAGGGCAATTGTTGAGACATTGAATAAGGTAAGTAACTAAATGAAATACATTGGGAAAATGAAGAATCATAGAGTAAAGCTTAGGTCAGACGGTCAAACATTTTGCGTAAAATGGCTGACAATTATGACAAATTGTTTTGTCATGCGTCTGACCGGCAAAATATTTGCTAACAAACGTTCGCACATATGAGTTTGTAGGTGTTTGTAAACAAAAGTTGTAGGCAAATATTT
Source organism: Phaonia tiefii (assembly GCA_963931995.1). NCBI lineage: Eukaryota > Metazoa > Arthropoda > Insecta > Diptera > Muscidae > Phaonia > Phaonia tiefii. The sequence goes on along the minus strand of OZ008370.1, from coordinate 205,136,337 downwards.
GGAGAGTGTGAACATTATGTGACAGCAACACATGCAAACGCTTGTCAAATTTAGTCTGTTTGTTCTTGCAAAACAAATGTAAGAACAAACATAAGCAAATATTGTTTACATTTTTGATGAAGTTATCAAAGCGTTGTATGAAAATTCGTTTGAAAAAAATCAACTTTATGTAATTATTAAAACATGTATAATTATAAAATGAATATTTAAACAATTTATTTATTAATTTGGTTTAAAATAACTATTTTTGTATAATTGCCAATTAATGGTAGAAAGAAGAAGAAACTTAAAGTTGTTAATTGTTAAATCCAGTACTCGCTTGCAACTGAAATTCAGTTTAGGCTACGACGCACAAGAGCTGTTCGGGTTCAATGCTCCAAATAAAAATTTATTGTTTTGGTGTAAAGGGAGTTTTTAAATAAATAAAATAAATGGTTTCCCATTACATCCCATGAACCTACAGGGGAGAGCTTCTCACAATCACTGAGCTGTGCGCTTTCCATTTTTCACTCACTGATTGGGACCTACAGTTTTACACCGAATCCGAACGGTATTTTAAGAAGCTTTTTCATGGCTAAATACTAGATAGTGTCACCGTCACTATGCGAGGTGACCGCCGCCGAAAGAAATTTTTAAGGTGGTCTGAGCAGGGATCGAACCCAGGATCTCATGTATCTACAAGAGGCGCGAACACTCCCATTGCACCACCGACGGTCACGAAAAGTTTTTACTTTGATTAAACATATCCAATAAAATAATTTTGGGCAGCCCATATTTATGGAGGTGTGGATCTTTAAAATTTGTATATGCGAGAGAGTATGACATGAGAGATTGTCGCTTGTTGTGTAAACTATCTCAACATAAATAGAACACATTATATTACGTTTAGTTATCGAGATATCGAAAGTTGAACTTAAAAAAAGACGATTTTTATTTATGCCATAAAAATGGTTGTTTCCAAAAAAAATTAAGAAATAACTGAAAAAATTAAATGAGAGTTTTCGGTAACTTACTAGTTGTCGAGATTTAACACGTTAATATATAAAATAGGTAAAAAATCTTTTAGACATATTTCCATACAAATTAGTTTTACTGATAATTCGATATTGAATTTAAAAAAAATATTTTTTAGAAACTAGGTCAAAATCGGTTAAAAATTATGAAACCCCATTTTGCCGTCAAAAATACATACATATATGCTCCCGATACTAATATCCACTTGGTTCGAAAAAGTCCACACGTGAAATTCATGTTGAAGTGAATACTATAGCTTATCAATTTAATTTGGTCGATTATATACCTACTCACAAATGCAACCATTACATTTTGAGTTTTGCGCAAACCCATTTGTCTGCTTTGACATATCGGTTGTGTGATCACAAAACCAAATCATTTACAGACACAACAAATTAGAGTGATGTTTTGTGCAAACTCCGATGACAAAATTTTGGTCATAGTCAAATAAAAATTTGACAAAAGTCATACGATTTTGTGAAACTTTTAAAATGACATTTTGTGCAAATTTATTTGCCTGTCTGACCTTTGCCTAATACATAAGAATTTTTATCAGCTGTTTTGCGTTCTCTTGCGTTCACCGTGGTACTTGAAAATTTCACAGAGTTCGGGTTGCTGTTGTATGTTACTCTATAGTTGGGCATAAAAGGAACAAAAATAAAAGAGACTGGGTATTTTCGTTTGATTCAAAAAGTATCAAATATAATTTAGTTGTCATTATTATCAATCGAAAACGGGCTAGACGCTGCTGAAGATGATGCTTTACAAACATCGAAACGATCGTCCAGCGAATGTGAGTTCGAATCCCACCCGCGGCATTTACATTTTTTTCACTAACCGGAGAAAACATGATCTCTTACAGCCTTAAAGGAAATTACAACGAAAACTATTTAAACTTAGTTTGCCTCATGGTTCATTCTAGTTGCTTATCGCTCATTCTCCCATCCATATCCTCTTTAGAATGGCCTCCATAAAACACACTCTGGAAAATATTGGCCCCAGCAACATATTGCAGGAACCATGTACATGTTTGCGAGAATTGTTTTCGTGAATAGAAAATCTTCTGCTTTTTGGGTCACGAATACATATATTATAACCTATTAATCATTGTGTCCCAAACATGTTATATTGAAACCAACCACACACAAGTATACCATATTTTGCGACAAGCTGCAAACACGATACATTTGCATCCAAACAACAAAAAATACATATTTTTCAGCGTGCCTTTTTTTTCTTCTATAGTCCTTTTGCTCTGGGATAGATCCAATCAGGGGGTCTCGATGACTATTCTGATCGACTATGAAATTGGCAAATCGCGGAGAAGAAATTGGATGATGGAATGAGCGAGAGGCAAACTGTGTTTAAATTATGTTTGATCGATACTAATGCCTTTTAAATTATGTTTGATTGATGATAACGGCTTTCGAATTATGTGTGATGCTATTTATGGCATCCGCAACTCGAACTCTATGAAATTTCCAACTTCCTCTGTAACATCCTGAAATAGTTTTAATAGCTCTTTGACACTCATTTTTATTTTGATCTACAGATTGATTTGTCTTACGCATTTACAGTTTGTGCCCCCTCGTCACCTCTCAGGTGCCGAAATATAGGAGCGTTCTTACAGATTAAGTCAAGTAGGGGAATTGCCCACACATTTCATTTGCCGCGGAACCTGTAAGTTAGTTCTAGTCTGTCCTACGCATCGGCTCTGTAATTCCCGGAAATGTCCATGTGCATTGACACCCATATCAGGTGAATATTTGCCGGTCATCTCGTTAAGAAATCTTCGCAGTCCTGGGCAGATTCCGATTCCAGGTACTTGATTACCGACTGACTGTCAGAGAAGGTTTTGCCCCAATGATAGCTTAACTACAATCATTTAACCAGCCGGTCACTTCCATAATAACTAAAACTTCGGCCTGATGCACGATAAAATGAACAGGTAGGGTATTCGGTATACGCTAGAGAACTAAGGTTGTCTCTTTATCGGCGACTATCACTGTAGCGTGTATTAGGATCAAATGTTGGCTATTTGGGATGTAACCGACTGCTGAATACAGAAATTTTGCCCATCGGGAACAAATATAACAATATATTCAGTAGAGGCCCCATAAATGCAAAAGTTGATTTTTTTCGCTCCCCGCGACTTTTCTAAATCCTTGGGATTAAAAAATAATATCTGCATCCCAATTTTTCAAATCTTGTTTAAACCGACCAGTCCCAATTGACCTAAACGCTAAAAACCGGCCTTAAAAACACTTTATTGCCTTTTTGGCCTTTAACTCCTAACCAAACGATTTTACGAGGTTTATTCACATAAGCTATTTTGACCAAAATAAAAAAGCGGACATTTCTTCAATACAAGATTTTAACATTTATCTAACCGTTAATGGCGTTTTCAACTATGAAAAGCAAAATTTTCCAAATTTTTGGGGCTCTTTTTTTCTTTAAAAATTTGTCTTTTGCTGTTGTAAGGCGGTAAACGTATAGGATGTAGCTTGCTAAATAGAAAATTAAATAATGTTTATAATAAAATCAAATTTTTTGAAATATGTTAATTTTGGGTGGATTTATGGGATCAACGTTCTGGATTTTTCTTCAAAGTATTTATTTTTTAAACCATATTAGTATTTAACAAAACGGTGGAAGAAATACACTTACGTTTTTTCGAATGATATGTTGTGATTAAATGAGAGCTTCGATACGTTGCAAAATTTCACGAAATCACTTTCGTGATGTTTGTTGCGGGGAGGGCAGAGTGAAACATTTATGTTTCGGTTTTATTTCATTGAGTTTTTACAACGACTGAGTTAGCTGTCAATAGAATTCAATGTCTCGAAAGTGTGTTTCTTCCTGATATTTCCTATTGTTGTCGCAAAAGTAAATATTTAATATGGTAATTTTGGTATTGCATTCAGTGGAGCAACACTATAAGGACATATCAAGAAAAAAATTTTCAAAGCAAACATTTTTAGAATATTTGCATAACAACAAGTAAATTTATAAATTTACTTTTCTTGACTACAAAATTCTTTTAAAAATCACAGTGTTTAAGTGTTATAATATCAATAATATCACCTTCTCACATTTTAACGATATTTTAATTGCTCCACTTTGTAAATCCAACACATCATAATATATATTCTTGTGTTGTTCCAATTTAGTAATTTTTGAATAACAAATAAAATCTATTCTAAAAAAAATCCAAAATGTTGATTTTTTTTTTGACTTCGAGATTTCATAAATCCACCAAAAATTAACATATTTCAAAAAATTTGAATTTATTATAAACATTATTTAATTTTCTATTTAGCAAGCTACATCCTATACGTTTACCGCCTTTCAACAGTAAAAGACAAATTTTTAAAGAAAAAATGAGCCCCAAAAATTTGGAAAATTTTGCATTTCATAGTTGAAAACGCCATTAACGGTTAGAAATATGCTAAAAGCTTGTATTGAAGAAAGAAATGTTTGTATGAAAGAAATGTTTTATTTTGGTCAAAATAGCTTATGTGAACAAACCTCGTAGTGTCTTTTGTTTAGATGTTAAAGGCAAAAAAGGAAATTAAGTGTTTTTAAGGCCGGTTTTTAGCCTTTAGGTCAATTGGACTGGTCGGTTTAAACAAGATTTGAAAAATTGGGATGCAGATATTATTTTTTAAGCTCAAGGTTTTAGAAAAGTCGCGGGGAGCAAAGAAAGGAATATACTTTTCTTTTTCATATATTTTGTGGGGACCCTAATATTCAGTGCATTAGTAAGTGTGGGGTGCAGAGAATTCGAGATACACACACCTGCCACCACACGGGACCCTCATTAAACTTTATCGGTCCAACCACCAATGTCTACATCCAATGTACAATTCTGGGAGAAATACCCCATATACAACCTATAGTCACCAGTATAGGTCTATCATCGACTTTTTCGACCTTTCCACTATGTTGGGTCTGAAACCATGTTTACTGCCCAAAATAACACCAACTGTAGGAATTTTATACCTTCGAGTAAAAACGATCAGCTCGGTATCGGCCGGGTATTGGGATACTTGCCCCTTTATAGCTATTGCCACGGAATCCTTACACCCAGAGAACTAATTGTTTGAGAAAAGGTTGTAGCAACCATAAATTCGGCTGTTCCCACCGAATTGCGGTTGTCACAACCGAATAGAGGTTGCCGCGACCGAATTTAGACTCCACAACTGAAATTCGGTTGAAGCAACTTCGTTTCATAATTAATTTGGTGTGACAACTGATTTTGGTCTGTCAACTAAATTTTCTAAAATTTTGGTTTCAAGGGCGGTCGTTTGAGATATGCTGCAATCATCTGTATATAAAACTGTTTAGGACCTAAGTCAACAGATATAAAACAAATAAATAAATGGTTTCCCATTACATCCCACGAATGAATTGGAGAGACCTTTTCACAACCAATGAGCGCTTTCTACTTGTATACTCACTGATTGGGACCTACAGTTTTACACCGGATCCCAATGGTATTTTGAGAAGCTTTTTCATGGCTGAATACTCGATAGTACTCGAATACTCACTATGCGTCGAAAGAAAAATGGTGGTCAGAGCAGGGATCGAACTCAGGATCTCATGTACTCTCACCAACGGCAACAACTGATCAACAAATACAATACATCAAAATTGGTGCGGTGACCCATGATGGCTTCAAAAAAAGTCGGAAGGGGCACGCAAAATAAATTTGTTACCCATTCGGCTGTGATAATCTTTAATTCGGCTGTGACAACCTCTAATGGATTTGTGACAACCTCTAATTCGGCTGTTACAGCCTCTCATGAGGTTGTGCCAACCTCTAACGAGGTTGTGTCTACCTCAAACGAGGTTGTGTCAACTTCTAACGAGGTTTTGTTAACTAATGAGGATGTGTCAACTAATGAGGTTGTGCCAACCTATAATGAGATTTTGACAACCTCTAATGTGATTGAGACAACCTCAACCTCTAATGTGATTGTGATAACCTCTAAATTTGGTACTTGGTACTTTTATGCAACCGTGCATATATAAATAAAATACAAATACAAGAATTAGTAAAAACTCAAATTGTATGCCGGCGAGGAACTTTTAATTATAGTTTCCCAGTACATCCCATGAAAAGACTGGGGAGAGCTTCTCAGTGAGCCGTGCGCTTTCTAGTTTTATATTTAGTTATAAAATGGCAAAGCCCATACTGATCCTACATTCTGATCTTACATACTGATACCAATGAGGAAAACACATTTTTAGCAGCAATGCAATGTAGTATATAATTGATCTTGATATCACTTGATAGATTTCGACCTCCTTTTTAGGAATAAAAAATAGAAATAGCAGATCCTTGTGCGGTGATGTCAAGATCGTTACAATCTGATGTCGCACTCGAAAGTTATTCCAAAATGAATACAGCTATCTCTTCACAAAAACACTGCAGATAGCCCACTTTAGGCAGCTATAAAACATGAACCCTGTGGAGTTTCGACCTAAACTAAACACCGTTGTAATGACAGAAACCAGGAGTATATTTGTTTGAAATTTCATCGAAATCGAAGGGGGTCAGGTTTCAAAAGTACTGTTTCTGTGTCGATTTTTTTTGGAATTACCCTATGATTATCGCTGGAAGTTTTCAATTCAATAGAAAATAATTATATGTGCAGTCGCGTTCCTGACACTTTAAAGTGAACAACTCTATTTTTCTCGGATGTTTAGAATAAAATATCTTTCTGTACGTGAGTAAAGTGATCGTTATGAATATATTCTAAGAAAAGTTTTATTCATAGTTTCTGTTTCTAAGCGGGACATTCGGCATTTATCAGCTAATGAGAATATGAGTTGTAGGGAAATAAAGGTGGAATTGGGTCTAAATGTAATGAGACAGCGTGTTCAACAACTGCTAAAGGACGATATATGTAGGTCTTCGGTACCAAAGTAAACTGCGCGTATTACTTTTGCAGAAAAGTACAAGTTTTGGGAGGACAAATTTGAAGCCGTTATATTTAGTGATGAGAAATAGTTTAATTTGGGCGGACCTGATGGTCACTATAAATATTGGAGAGATTTACCACATCCTCGACAAACGTGCTAAAATCGAAACTACGGTAGTGGATCTCTTATGATATGGGCAGCATTTGGAGCACGAAGGAAGTCAGAAATATGCTTTGACCCAACTAAAATGATTGCGGAAGCATACATTGATCTATTGGGCAGCAATTTAGTTGACTTTGCTGGCAAATTATGACGAGATAACTGGACTTTTCAACAAGACTACGCCCCGATCCACATTGCTCGGCTCACAAGGGATTTTTTAAGTCCCGAAATATTCCATTACTGGAGTGGCCAGCCATAAGTCCCGACCTCAACCCAATTGAAGACGTCTGGGGTCGAAGCACTATACGACGCTTAAAGAACTAAAACAAGCAATATTGGCGAAATGGGAGAAAATGTACATGCCCACTTTAAGTAACTTGGTGAGTTCTATGCCACGCAGGCTACAACAAGTTCTTATATGCCAGGGCAACTCAATATCATATTAATTACATATTTTAATTTGATAAGAATAAGAATTAAATTTAAGTTTAATTTTTGCATATATAAATATTTGCTATGAAGAATATATCAAACACTTTTTCTTGTTCTAAGAAAGAAACGGAAAAATATGATTTCTTATAATTTTAAAGAACAGATAAATATAAACTAATACTCGTAAATAGAATAAAATCAAAACAATTTTAGTTTTCAAAGCTCCAACTCAACATGATACATTGCACATATAAATATGTGACAGGGGTAAGTAACTATTTTCGAAATTTCTCACAAAGCTCCTTATACTTTTATAACATTTGCCGATTGTTTTTGGGGGTACCCAATATTCGGATTTTTGTCACAAATAGTTGTTGTGCTCTAAAAGTTCACTTAAATATGTGTAACGTTGTAATTCGAACCGATATCGTTGAGTTTTCTGTATAAATAAGTGGCTGTGGACCATGCTTTATCGTATAATATATCGCCACTCAGGCCCTTGGTCACATAAAAATATAATTTATCACTTTTCCTTAACTTAAACGGATATGTTTTCTGTAAAACCTCAAATGAATCAATTCTATGGCCCCCTCTGTCTGGCTGCATTTACCACAAATAAATAGCCAAGCCAAACATAAATAGGAGAGAAAAAACATTTCATGCTCATTCATTACAACCAAAATACTAATTGCCAACGAATGGTGGCGCAGCCCCAACTTCAAGTTTAGCCACTAAATTATTTAGACTCATACTTAAATTAAAACCATTTGGAATGATAGTCCGCCGACATCATCTTTGTATACAAAAAAAATGCAAACAACTTTTACTAGCCAACAGACAAAATAAGTCAAAAAAATATATAAATATAAGCATAAAGAGAAGAATCATAGAGCTGGCAACAACATCTGGAAACGCTGGAGAAAACACAAATTAAAGTCATGGAAGTGGCCAACGAGTAATTAGTCGTTCACTGAGTCCTGTGGAAAATTGCAGTACTTTATGCGCTTAATAGCAGCACAACAACTACATCAACTCACACAGCCAAATTAAAAAATGTTAACAAGTGGAAGGTAAAAGCAAAGGTTGAATACGAGTACAACTTGTATTTGGTAAAGACGATTGCAGTCATCAGCCATGGAACAGGTGAATGAATCATGTTACCCCTCGCTATATTTTGAAGCTCCTCTAAAGTGTTTTCCATATTTTTCTTTTTACATCCACACAAGAATCACCTCATTCGTTGGCGAAACATCATAATAATTTAATGTTGACCATAAAGATAATATTCACTGTAGACCATTCTCGTATTTACAAGTCCAACACATATATTTTATAAATGTTACATATATAGGTAACTAATAAATTAGTTTTATGATTTCATCTTAAATTTATGATGGTTAAAAAAAACGTTTACTTTTATTGTACGAAATGATGGCTTCTTTCCACTTGAGTTCAGAATTAAAAATACCTATTTTACACTCTGAAGACGACAATAAGCACATTTGATTAGGATGTTAAAAAAGTATATGGAGGTGGAAAGTTTCTGATAGTCAATCGTTTGGCAGTGGCCAGAAGTGATTCCTTCCTTCTCTGCTTCCTAGAAGTATGTCCCGGGCAATGGCTTTATCGGAACCCTCCGTTAGCTACCTAGAGTGAGAAGGGAAACGAATGAGCAGCCTGATTGGTATGCGATCACTGATGCGTCTGAGGTTAAATAGGTGATCCTGTCACTGAAGCTTTTCGAACTAGCGGACATATTATTTTGTCCTTTGAAGGCGGATGAGCCAACACTACTGGCCACCAGCGGATCAAAAGGAAATAAAAAAATCAAGTTTCGACACACTGCATTCTGGTCAGCATCTTATCCATACTGGGACACTGGAACATAATCATCCTAATAAATAAATAAATAAATGATTTCGCATTACATCCCATGAAGGAATTGGGGAGAGCTTCTCACAACCAGTGGAGCTGTGCGCTTTCTACTTGTATACTCACTGATTGGGACCTACAGTTTTACACCGGATCCCAATGGTATTTTGAGAAGCTCATGGCTAAATACTTGATAGTGTCGCCATCACTATGCGAGGTGACCGCCGCCGAAAGAAATTTAACTTGGTCAGAGCAGGGATCGAACCCAGGATCTCATGTACAAGAGGCGCACACACTAACCATTGAACCACCGACGGCACTCCTAAAAAATCTGCCATTTATTGTTGTTTGGTTGCAACTATAACGTGTGTTTGGAGCTTGTGGCAAATATAATATACTTGTGTGCAAACACATTGTGTTTGCTATTCAATATTACATGTTTGAGACACAATGATTAATATGTTATAATATATATGTTTGTGATACAAATACAGCCCTGGTTGTTTCGCTGTTTATGCTCCCTCAATAATAAAAATAAATGGTTTCCTGTTACATCCCATGAAGGAATTAGGGAGGGCTTCTCACAACCAGTGAGCTGTGCGCGTTCCAGTTTTATACTCACTGGTTGGGACCTACAGTTTTACACCGGTTCCGAACGGTATTTTGAGAAGCTTTTTATGGCTAAATACTCGATAGTGTCGCCGTCACTAAGTGAGGTGACCGCCGTCGAAAGAAATTTTAGGTGGTCAGAGTGGGGATCGAACCCACGTCCTCATGCACAAGAGCCGCGCACACTACCATTGCACCACCGACCGCCACAAATAGCAAGATAATAAAAGAAGGAGACCGAGAAAGTCTATCTTGTAAAAGTGTATTTGAATTTTTGCATTATTCTCTCAGTCACTGATTCATTAATAATCCTGAATGTGCGTGTAAATTGTAGATGAAGTCAACGTTTCTTATTTTGGTTGATGTATTGCGTTTTAGTTTCATGTATTGAGTCGTCAATGGATCATCGGACAGCGTTTGATCAGTGAAAAAAGAATAAACAAAGGCTTGGACGGTTAAATGGTTTGTAATGTTGCTTTGGTTTTTGTGTATGTGTTTCGCATATATTTATGTGTGCTACCAAAAAGAGAAATGATTTTGAGGAAAGAAACTGGAAAGGGCAACAACGTGAAGCCCCTTGTCTGTCCGAGCCTTTATTGGGGAAAATCGAAACGGCGGACCATTTGTGAAATATAATAAACAAAAAGACAAGTATAGTTGTTTTAGATCCTCGTTATATTTAAACATATGGTAGGGCCAAACCAAAACAGAACGAGACAACCACAATTAGAATAGTTCGTTCTATAAATAGAACTTTCAAAACTTCTGCATCAGTGCGTGTAAGTAGGAAAGCAACGTGTAAGTAGCGACAACAATCACTCTGCACACAATCAGTAAAATGTCTTCGGTTAGTGACTTGTGTAAATACACACCGCAGTGGCTTAACTGGCTAGACGCTGCTGAAGATGATGCTTCACAAACATCGAAACGATCGTCCAGCGAATGTGAGTTCGAATCCCACTCGCGGCATTTACATTTTTTTCACTAACCGGAGAAAACATGATCTCTTAGCCTTAAAGGAAATTACAACTTTAAAAACACAAGTAATTAGCCCATGTTTGGCTTGCGTGAACTAGATTTGTATATAAGTGTATTGTTTGTGTACCAACGCATAGTGATAACCAACACATAGTTGAAACCTTCTGAAAACAAAAACGTGAGACTCGACAAAGAAAGGAAGTTCAGCAGATTCTCATTTTATAATACATTCAATGCAAGTACATGTAAAAAGGGACGTTTTAAATCCGTTATTTGTTTGTATTAATTATTTATAAATGTGGATTTATATTGATAAAATTAATTATAATAAATAACACATATATATTGAAATCAAAACATAATTCGTTTCTAAATACTATTATGTTTGGCAGGAAATAAGCACATATTTCCACGTAAGTATATGGAGGTTTGAGGGAAACGCGCGAATGGTTCCACGTAAATATACGGATGTTTAGTGTAAAGAACGAATATGTGTCCACCTAAAAGCATACAAGTTTGCCAGTAAACATGCTACTGTTTGTATTTAAACACAAGTGAGTTTGGAATTTGCAAACATATGAATGTTTGAAGTGTGTTGCAAACTAATACATGGTTCCTGCAGAATATGTTTGGGAGAAGATATTACAGAGACCTTTTTTTTTCAGCGTGCAGTGGATCAAAAGTAAAGAAACAAAAATCCAGTTTCGACACACTGCATTCTGGTCAGCGTCTCATCCATAATGGGCGGCTGAAACATAATTATCCTAGCAGTAGGTAAAATGCAAAACCACGGTGGGCTGGACTTGCCTTCCGCCACCGTTATATTGGGAAAATAAGAATGAGAAATACAAACCCCGCTGTTTGTTGACGGCCTTCGCAAACGTTATAAGGAGCACGATTTACGGATATGAAATTGGAATGTTAGAAGACTATACAGACCCGGTGCCACTATCCAACTGATGTCGAGATGTCCTCGAGTATTATAAGACAGACATTAGTGCTATCCAGGAGATGCGATGGGCAGGGCATGACTGTACAAAGAAGAAGAACTGTGACATAATCTGGTTGCGGGTTTGTAGTTGACAAAAGACTTTGACATCTTGTCTCAAGCTTCAACGCCGTGAGTGAACGTAGAGCCACCATCCGCATAAAAGCGAAATACTTTAACATATCGCTAATTTCTGTTCATGCCCCGACGGAACAAAAGACGATAACACCAAGGACATCTACTCCTAGATGAAATATATGAACACTGCCCTGGCTATGACATTAAGATTGTTCTAGGTAATTTTAATGCTAAAGTCGGCAGAGAAAATGTCTTTGACCCAACCATCGGTAAATTCAGTCTACACGCCATTACTCCCTAGGACGGAATGAGAATGGTTGTTGAGATGGTTGTCAGTAGGACGAGATTCCAACATGAAGACATCCCCACACGGATATCGCCTGATCAACAGACGAAAAACCAGATTGATCACCTTGTAATTGATGGAAGGCACTCTAATAGTTTAATGGACGTACATGTGATTCATGGACCTAATGTCGATTCTGATCACTACCTGGTTGCAACAAAGGTTCGCACAAGGTTAAGCAGAGCGAAAGTCATAAGAAACCAGATATCTATCTATATATATAAAAGAATAACGTTACTGACTGACTGACTAACTCAACATCGCCCAGCCCTAACCGCTGGAGCTAGGAACTTGCAATTTGGCATGGAGGTGCATCCACTAGCGCTGACGTCCGCTAAGACGGGATTTTTGGAAATTCCTACGGGGAGGGGCAAAATGCGGAAAAGTCTCTCCCATGGCGGCCTGCCAAACACCTTTGGCTAATAAGCTGAAATTTTCAATATTTGTTAATTCGGATATGCCATTACTCCCTGATATGGTACTATTTGCAGTTTAGCCCAGAAACTTGGTAAATTACGATGAAGAGTGTCTCATGGCAACTGATGAAAAGAGCGATGCACGTATGGCAATGCTTCAGTGAGTTGCAACGCGAGCTGCGACAGAGAGGTATTAGGAGAACATGAGAATCGAACCCCGTTTATTCAAGAACAAAAAACGGTTGTGGAGAAAACGCGAGAGCGAGAAAATTTAATCTTACAGAAGGAAGAATGAGACCCATAAATTCTACCGAAAAGTGCAAAGCCAAACCAACTGAAATGGATACTCTGGATATGTCCAGAGTATATCGGGAATATGGAGAGATCACTTCTCTGCTTTGCTTGTCCAAGGAGACTTTAATATAGAAGAGAGTGTTCAGCAAATACAGGGCGATGGCGTCGACTGCGAAGTTAGAACAGACATTTCCCGGCTTAAGAACAACAAAGCCGCTGGTGCTGATGGACTACCTGCTGAGCTGTTTAAGGCTATGAGGCTATTAACGGCTATGAGTTGAAAGGTGTATGTATCAGCTCATATGCAAAACCTGCCTAGACGTATGAGTGCTCAACGATTGGATTCTTAGTATACTCTGTCCTGTTTTCAAAAAAGGTGACCAGAGTATATGTATAAACTATCGTGGTATAAGTCTTGATGTGTGAAAGACTAAAGCCGTTTTTGCAGACCTGATCGGACCTTATTAGTGTAGCTTTAGGCCCGGTAAGTCAACTTTCGACCAGATATTCGCAATACGACAAATCCTGGAGGAACTCACGAAAAACGATTCGACACCTACCACCTGTTTATAGCTTATAAGGCTGCCTTCGATAGCCCGACACGAGGAAAACTGTGCCAAGCTATGTCGGAGCTTGGTATTCCTTCTAGGCTTACACGCCTTTGTAGAATGACACTGGCCGACACAAAGTCCTCAGTAAAGGTAGATAAAGATCTCTCCGAACCATTTAGTATGGGGGAGGTCTCCGGCTAGGCGACACCCTATCATGCGATATCTTTAACATATTAATTGAGATCATCGTGAAAATAGCCGCAGTCAAAACAAATAAAACAAACAGCAGCAAAAGTCACATGCTGCTCGCGTTTGCTGATGATTTACGAGGTTGCTATTTATATTTTGGGTCCTGGAAACACTAATGTTGCCAGTTGCAAACTGGAACTTCCATTGGAAAGTTTGAAATTTTTTGTCATAAACACACATAGAACGTTTTCACTTACGAGTTGTATTTAGAGTGTCTTGAAAAATTAATCTCGGTCAAAAAATTAAATTAACCCGTGAAAATTTTCGTGCGATGATTTTTTACGATTTTCAACGTGGATTATCAGGACAAGAGTGCCTCAATCAACTTGTTTCGACTTTTGGTGATGAAGCACCATCAAAAATCACTGTAATCACAGTCTCAGGCTTCGGTCGTTTTGCCGGAAACCATCGATGCTGTGCGAGAACTGATAAAGCAAGATCGATATGTGACATACCGTGAGATTGAGGCATCCTTGGGAATTAGAATGACAATATAATATTGCATGTTCATTTGGCCATGAAAAAGATTTGTTCTCGTTGGATCCAAAATATTTTGACGAATGCTCAAAAACAGGCTCGTGTCGATTGGAACAAAGAAATGTTGAAAAAATACCACCGCGGTAACTCAAATGCCGTGTATAACATTGTCACAGGTGACGAATCAGGAATCTATGCAAATGATCCCAAAATAAAACAGCAATCGACCGTATAGGTTTTTCAAGACGAGCTAAATCCAACAAAAGTTGTTCTTTTTTTTCGGTATAAATATTCATGTGGATACAGTGCCTTCATTGCAACATAGGATGGCCAATTCTGAGTGGTATTTCACTATCTGTTTGCAAACATTGTTCGAAGAAATAAGGAAAAATAGAAAGAGTAGACGGATCATTTTGCATCAGGACAATGCGAGCCCTCACACATCAGCTATTGGCTATTTCAGCACTCAACATGTCGAATTGATGGGTCATCCACCGAACAGCACTGATTTGGCACGCAATGACCAAATAATTTTTACTGCGTGGTCAACGTTTTTCGACGCCCGAAGAAGCTGTTGAATCGTTCAAAAACCATGTGTTGGAGGTGTCTCAATCGGAGTGGAAAAAACCTTGTTATTTTCGAAAAAATTTCATTTTGTTGGACAATGTTATTAAAGCATTTCTTTTCAACATCGATTGTTCATATCAGACCGGACATAATGTCATCAATTTGTTCAGAGAGATGTTTACTCTAGGTATATAATTACTCTATCAGAAAACCATACAGCCAACTAAGTAGTATAACTAGTGTTTGATTGATATTAATGACAGCTAAATTATGTTTGATGCTGGTTACATCGAACGAAAATATGCAATCTCTCTATTTCTATTCAGTTAATGTTGAACCTTAGATTAACCTACAAATGCAATACGAACTCTAATTTCCAACTACTTCAAAGACTGCAAGAGAACGCAAAACAGCTGACGGAAACAATTATAATTACTGCAAAGATATAAAAGCTTTGGTGGTAAAAATGGGAATGAACTACATCGCTGGTGAGTGGAGATTATTTATTGATGGTTCTTAGAGTTGGGTAGTTCATGAACTATATAGTTCATTTAGGCTGACCAGGCATGTTAGAGCTTGTTATGCCGGGCACTTTAAATGAACGAGTTCGAGAAGTAGTGATCGAGTTCGACACAAGCCTATTGGTTCTGTTTCAAGCTTGAAAGCAGTGTTGCTGCATGTGTCGAACCGAAACCTTCCATTCCGCTGGCAATGGGTATTAACATGAAAGAAAGCTATGAAACATTGAAGGATATAATGGAAAAAATCAAATACTACGAAAATAAATGGAAGATTTGCTGTGATTTGAAGGTCATCAACATTTTGCAAGGGATCATCGATAAGGGCGGCTTTCCAAAATTCTTTTATTTTCTTTGTAAATGGGATTCGCGCTCACCTCTGAATCAATACCAATGTAATTCGTGGAGACCAAGAGGAAGTGTGGAGGAACAAATGAAACAACATAAACTGAGGAATGCTCCTTTAATACACAATACTCAAGACATCTTGATGCCACCGCTCCACATAAAATTGGGAATTGTTAAAAAATTCATCGAAGTGGCCGTTGTAAATTGCCCAAACGCATTCGAATATTTGAAAAGCGTTTTCCCAAAGCGTAGGTAAAGGTATTGTAGTAAATTTAAAACGAATTTTTGTTCACCTCATTGTGAATGTTTTCTTTTCTGTCTTCATTTTTTGCCTTTATTTAACAAGCGTACTTAATGGTCCTGGCATTAGAAAGCAATTCAAGAGTAAGATTTACCTTCAGCGTGTATGCACATCCGTCGGTGGTGCAATGGTTAGTGTGCGCGGCTCTTGTACATGAGAACGTGGGTTTGGTCCCTGCTGAGACCACCTTATATTTCTTTCGACGACGTCCACCTCGCTTAGCGATGACGACAGGTGCTTGTTTCCTTGAATTTTGAACGGTTTGCTACCTGAACCTGACCTAAACAGGGGAAAAAGGTAAAAAACTCGGGTTTTTAAATTTTTTTTTGCGATTTTGACCTTGAAGATGAAGTTTTTTGAATTTACATGTTTTTGTTCTTGATATAAGCCTGACAAAATGATCACTTTCTTGCAAAATTGACACCGAGGCCCCAAATCTTTAGGGCCCATAAAAAAAGTGCGTGACTTTGGGCAAAACTGGGAGGCACGGGTCTTTTTTTTTGCCTTTTATGACGTAGTGGTGTCCGTATATGGTTATATTTCCACGACTTAAAAAATTACACACAGTGTTATCTATTACACTATGATGGTGCGGCGTCAACTTGACGTCAAATGGTACAAATACGTAAATTCAAATCATTCGAATAGCTCATTCCATTAATTTTTTGTGTACATATTTCCTTTACCAAATTTATGTACATGAATAATAAAACTGACCCTTAAAATTACCAGATATTTTATTTAATCTAAATTAAAACTCAATACTGTGTACTTTACCACAAACTAATTAAATTTAATACAATAAACATGATCCCAAGTGATTGACACCATACGGCAAATGTATCTAACTACGAGTACTAAGAAATTCTTTTTTGTTTACACATATGACTGATTTATA
The DNA here is from genome assembly GCA_963931995.1 of Phaonia tiefii. Taxonomy (NCBI): domain Eukaryota; kingdom Metazoa; phylum Arthropoda; class Insecta; order Diptera; family Muscidae; genus Phaonia; species Phaonia tiefii. The sequence goes on along the minus strand of OZ008370.1, from coordinate 205,119,311 downwards.
GTTCAAAATACATATTGCATATGTATGTATATAGTTTAAGAATTATCCTTTTCTTAACTAGATATTGTGGTTTTATCATATTCTCAGTATCAATCATATTTTAATTTCAACATAAATATTTGTGTCCTAATCGGGCGTATGTATATGAACGACATCTTAACCACCAATCAAATCATCACATCACATCACTGAATATATTTGGAAATTTTAATTTCATATATGTCGGATTAAATAAAGTAAATTTTCCAAATATGACCAATTTGAATGTTAAATAGTGTGGACTGGACTATAGAAGTCATACAAAGGATTATGTGTATATTATTGAATTTAAGTGTCTGCAATACCCAACTACTGCAGCGATGTACAATCTTATTAGAATGAATGCTTTTGACTAACATTGGTGTTAAAATTACCTTAGTATGTCAACAAATACTTTTTGGTATACATATATTGCAGTTTGATTGCCTAAACGCAGAAAAATAACGGTCCCAGCAACATATTGCAGGAACCTTGTTTCCGTGAATTGAAGATGTGCTGCTTTTTGTTGAATTATTGTCTGTCACGTTTTTGTTTTCAGCAGTTTTCAATAAACAGAGCCACATTTGGGTCAAAGGTACATACATTATAACCTATTAATCATTTTGTCCCAAACATGTTATATTTAATAGCAAACACAATGTGTTTGGAAACAAAATACTATATTTGCGACAAGCTACAAACACGTTATATTTGCATTCAAACAACAAAAAAAGACAAAATTTTCAGCGTTTAGTCTTAATTACGCCTAAAAGTATGCCGTCGCTGCAAGTTGAAAAGCTATCTCATACTAACTCACCACGAATGTCTGAAACAATCGGGATCAGATGGGATTTCGCCATAAACCATTAAGACGATGTCGAATTTTCGAGAACAGACAGCGCTACTGTGAGAAAACGGCAGAGCTGCTATAAATAACTGATTTTCAGCGAAACTGAAGTCAGTGTGTTTTTAAACGGTTTTTTTTTTCATATGATAATTTTTTTATGAAAACAAAATTATTAATTTATTTTGTTGTTTTTTATTTATTATATCTTTATTATTGATAAACAAACACTTAAGGAATTCAGAAATTTATAATTAAAAATTTAAAATCCAAAAAATATTTTACGTTGCAAATCTAAGTGGACAAAAAAACTAAAGCACCCCCTTTCTAAGTTCTCATCTTAGGCATAGAGGATATTAAAATAATAAATTATATCCGGTGATATTGCTTCCCAGGCTATTTTTATGGCTTCGGAAAGATCTTCCTTTGTTTTGCAATTTCCTCGGTTGATTTTCGTGTTAACGATCTCCCACAAGTTCTCAATTGGGATAAGATCAGACGATTGGGCAGGCCGACGAAGAACTTCTATCCCACTGCCCTGGAACCTTAACCAATTTTGCTATATGTTTTGGATCGTTATCATGCTGGAACCTCCATTGGAGTGACATCTCTTCATCAGCATACAGCAACATCACGTCCTTTATTATATCGAGATACTTGAAACGATCCATAATTCCATCGATCTTCTGAATTTGCCCAACCCCCAGACCACTATGTTGCCTCCTCCCTGCTTTACAGTGCAGAAAGGGCTGCTTTAGTTTTGCCCACTTAGATTTGCGACTTAAAATGTGTTTTGAATTTTAATTTTTTATTTATAAATTTCTGAATTCCTTAAGCTTTTCCTTATCAATAATAAAGATATAAACGAATAAACAAAACAACAAAATAAATTAACAACTTTGTTTTCTTAAAAAAATTATCATATGAAAAAAATTACCTACTGTATATACCGTCGAGTATTAGTAAAGGGTTCAGCGCTAAAAGCGTTAAAAGGACATTTAGACAATTCGTAACAATATTAAAAGTTTGTGGAAATGTCAATCAACTTTTTGTTTATTGGTGTACACTGATCATTGTTTAACCTACGATTCCTAATAATGTACTCAAGCAAATTCTAGGTCCATACTTTATATTTGTGCCAAATGTTGGCCATGCACTGGCGTCCTGTCGTAATATTTGGTAATGCTTATATTTTACCATGAATTAGATTTAGTTAACAATGATTGATGTCAGAATGTTGACAACACTTGAAAATATGCACGAACATACTGGATAGTGTATAAATGTATGTAAAGACATAATACATATTTATTTTGTATTAGTGTGTGCCGTAAAATTCAAATTTTACACATTGTTTGCCGTAATACTACTCAACGAATTGTAAAAACGAATTTATTATTAAAAAAAACATTTTCCGATTTGTTGCAATATAGGTCTCAAAAGTTACATAATGTGTTGTTCTTTACAGGAAAAATATGTAACCAAAACATTTAAAAAACAGTCACATATAAAATATAGTTATTCATTTAAGCCAAAGAAGTCTATAATTGTGCTGTTCCGTAGGAAAACGAACCTTAGCTTCCAAAAATCAAAATCCATTTTTTTGGATTTCCTAAAATTACACATTATTCTGAATAAGAAGACACCTCAATAACCAAAAAATTTCAAAAAATTAGATTAGTTATAGCACTTTGAAACTCTAGTATGATAATCTCAAGTTTCGAGATTATGAGGTTTAAAGATTCCCCTTTCTCTTCTTGAAGTTGGGGAAAATCTCTTTTTTTGGTAGTACCGATATAAAAATTGACTTTAAATCGATTGTAAAATGCTCATAAAGAGTCTGGCAGTGGTTGAAAACCAATAAAATTTACCTAAACGTCTATTTTTAGTCCTCCTATAAAATTTGGTTTGGGAAGATAAGGGCCCTTTTTCCTGTGGAACATTACAATTTATAACAGTATTTTAATAAAGAAAAACAAACATTTCAGAATTGTTTTTTTTTGCAATAATTATTTAATAGCATTTTTTTTTGTTTTCAAAAATATATTCAGGTGGGTATAAAAAATTGTTCTTAAAAATTGTTTCTAAATTTGTATTCGTTTGAGTGACATTACTTGGCCGACGTTACATCCTAATATATATACATATAAGTATATTGTAGCATAAATATATAATACTATGTATACACGTAGAAACACTACAACTCCCATAGTAAACATAAACATATTTATAGTAGTATGTATGTATTTTAGAGATACTCTCATATTTATTTATGAACATAAAACTACTAAAATATATTGTTGTAGTTGTGTGGTCCAAGCACACTTGACATAAACGGATTTACTATTATACACTATCACACAAGATCGTGTGTATGTCATAGAGTAAATATACCTAACGGGACCATCACACTCTTCATCGAAGGGTAGTTGCCATAGAGACATGTTCGTCGCAAAGTGACTTACACCAGGTTGAGTTACAAGAACTCTGAATTAAATTTGTCATGTCGGTTCTGTGAATAACTGTGAAATTTAAGCGTAGTTGGGACTTTATTGTTATCTTTTATTGTTAGTATACATTCGTGTATATACATTCGTGTATAAGAAACAAATAAGAAATTGTTGGTTGCTTTGAACTAATGCCTCTATCTGGTATTATTAAATAAATCCATTTCAACAGCCAACGTTATTGTGCAACTACGCCTAATGTCATAAATATGATGAGAGAGTGGTTCCTCTAGGTATCTTTACTCTATGGTGTAAGTATAGAAAACTACACATATGGTCGAAACAATAACTACATATCTAAAAGCTGGAAATGGGTAACTTTTGGCATTTCAGAAGAAATAAATTTTGTCGATTATCTGGGTCAGGCCACGAGAAAAATTCAGAAATTTTTTATTTTTCTGAATTATTCTTAATTGTATATCTCGAAACCGACTTGAGATATTTGAAAATTGTTTTGTTTGTTTTAAATGAAAATTAAGGGAAAAAATAAAAAAAATCAGAAAATAGCCTACGCTGAAAATTTTTTTCGGAAATGTAGGTTAAAGGCAACAATCGTATTTTAAATAAAGAGACGAGCAAGAAAAATAATCAATCATTCATGACAATTTAGGAAATTTAATTATCTTTCAGAAACAGGAGAAAAATTGGTATTTTGAAGTAGTTTCTGAGATACGCCATTTTTTGTGGGACGACCTTTACGGTTAAAAAGCGAAAATGCAATATTTACAATAACAAACTCCATTTTTGAAAATACTTTCAGTACATATGCATTTGCGTCAAAGTTTAATGTGTATTTAAAGAAGAACAATAAAGAGAAACAGTTGTAAGCATTGTATTTTCGCTTTTTATGTGTAAAAGTTGTCCCACAAAAAGTGGTGTATCTCAGAAACTACTTGAAATACCAATTTTCCTTTTCTGTTTCTGAAAGATATTTAAATTTCCTAATTCTCATGAATGATTGATTATTTTTCTTGCTCCGGGTCTTTATTTAAAATGCGTTTGTTTTCTTTAAACTGCATTTCCGAAAATTTTTTTCAGTGTAGGCCATTTTCTGACTTTTTATTTTTTTCCTTAATTTTTCTTAAAAAACTATAAAAATATTGCAAATATTTCAAATCGTTTTCGAGATATAAAATTTTTAATAATTCAGGAAAATATAAAATTTCTGAAATTGTCAGTTTTGAAATTGCAACAACAACAATAACTTCAGGAATTTTACTTATATTTTTTGTGGAGTTTTATATATTGACATAACCTTTCGATATATGGACCAAAGGTCAAACTCCCTGACCCACTATGTCACACTTCTCGTGGCACACCTCCCTCTAAACGGAAATTTCTGTTGCAGCGAGTTACCACCTATTTTTGATTTATCTTCCAAATATTACATAAATGTCAACATTTCGCTTGCAAACAATTGTTTTCGTACGACATAACTTTGGCATAACAACCCTGAACAGGTAAACCTCGCTTAACGCGTACTTCTTATAGCACGGCCTCACTCTAATACGGTACACTTTTTGCGACATATTTTCTTTTAACACGGCAAAAAGCCTCGTTCTAACACGGTAACAGGGGAAAAATCTTTTTAGTTCATTACATTGTTTGGGTTATAATACACGTGCATACATTTATTGTTTTCAAAAAGTATAAGTATAAAGCGTTTAAACTGTCACTTTAATCTTCATACATATCCTATCCAACCGTCCGACGTTTTGAGGGATTGTCTCACGTTTTAGTACCTCGTCCCGAGATGAATCTGACGCTTATTTTATATGTTTTATTTTCCATTTACTCAAATTTTAACAAAACACTAGTATTTCTATTTTATTTTTAATCTAAAGCCACAAAAAAATGAAAAGGAAAGATAATTTTGGATTTCAAAGCTCCCACTAATAGTACGTCATTGCTGCCGCCAATAGATCAGGTCATAATTTAAACTTTCAAAACTAACTACATCCGGATTTATATTTGATGGCTTTTAAATTTAACAGAACAGAAATCCATTTGGGTAACAAGCCTATGGAATCAGTTTTCCATCTAAATAAAAGGTCTAAAAAAGTTAATGATAGATGTAAGTTGAAATAAAATTTGGTCGTCAAGAATTAATAAATAATAACAGGTCGAACACAGAACTAGAAGAAGGGAACTTAATTAAAATCCTAACAGAAATTTTAAGCCCGAGAGTGAAACTGATGAGTAAACAGTAAAAGAGTCATAGAACTGAATGAGCCCACATAAAAACTTCGAGTGGTTTTTCAGAAATGCCGATGCTTCTGCTGAAAGGCGATTCAAATTCAAAAGAGAACTTGAAAAATGAATGTTACCACACAAAGGAATTTTTAAAGAAAATTTTCCAACGAACCAGGCAAACATACCAGACTTTAAACAAAAACTGCACTGTTAAGCGAGGTCTACCTGTAATTGAATTGGACCGATGGGATACAATTATTTTCTATGAAAAATTAAATCTGCCGCTTTTTATAAGCCATCAAAACCGAGTACCCGGTTTTCCTAGATACAATTTTATTTGACTTTGAAGGATATAATGGAAAATGTGACAATTTTGAATTTTTACGCCGAAAAACTTACCTTTGCTAGTATTACTTATATGTTTGGAGCAACTGAACAATCATATTTATACTCAGAATTATAAACTAATTTCCATAAATTTGCAATACTTAATTACACTGCGTGTAATTTTTTAAGTCATGGAAATATGTATTACCATATACGGACACCACTACGTGATAAAAGACCAAAACAAAAGACCCGTGTCTCCCAGTTTTGCCCAAAGTCATGCACTTTTTTATGGGCCCCAAAGATTTGGGTCCTCGTTGTCATTTTTGCAAAAAAGTGATCATTTTGTCAGGCTCATATCTTGCAAATCGTTCGTAATTTTGAATTATTTTCTGAGGCAAAGTTGTAGCTCTTGTCATAAAGAACAAAAATTGTGAACATATCAAATCAAAAAAACTTCATCTTCAAGATCAAATCGCAAAAAACTTTAAAAAATTCTATTTTTTAACCTTTTTTCCCTTGTTCAGGTCCATAGGTACCAAACCGTTCAAAATTCAAGAAAACAATCAACTACAAGAAACAACTTTCTAGAACATATGGACTTCCTAGAAATTTTGTGAACATATTTTTGCAAAAATGACACCGAGGCCCCAAATCTTTGGGGGCCATTAAAAAAAAAGTGCATGCCTTTGGGCAAAACTGGGAGACACGGGTCCTTTTTTTTTGTTTTTTATCACGTAGTGGTGTCCGTATATGGTTATATTTTTTCGTGTTGCACTGTGTAATAAAATAAAAAGTACCAATAAAAAGACCGAATAAATAAAAATCATCCCTGTTGATAATTTCTATACATTCTTTAAATTAAATAAAAACAGTTTTGATTCTACTTAACATTTCTACATTTTTAGTCATAGCTCTGTTGTAACTCGGGCAAATACAAAATGTTGGCTTACAAAAATATTATTATTATGCACTAAAATTTGACGTCTTTCAGGAAAGTAACTTGACTTTTATACAAGCATAGTATTATACAAATACAATAATATTGTTTCCAAGAATATAACATGTTTCTCAGGAACATATTATGTTTGACGAGGATTATTATCTATACATTGGCAAATATAATATATTTGTTTGCAAGCATATAATTTTTATGTTACTAGCGTATTATATTTGACGATAATTATAATATATTTAGTTAAATTATAACAATTTTAGTTTATTTCTATTTATAATTAAATGTATTTATAGTATTTGTAGTCTAGTATTTCTAACAGTCAATGGTTAGTGTGCACGGCTCTTGTACATGAGAACCATCTGGTATTTCTGTCGATCATGGTCACCTCGTTTAGTTATAGCGACACTCTTGAGTAATTACGCATGAAAATACTTCTCCAAAATATTTGGAATCGATGTAAAGTTGTAGGTCCAAGCGCGCACAGTTCATTGATTTTAAGAAGATTTCCTGTATTTCTTTTTACAATTACTCCTTGTCTTTACCCAATTTCGAAACTGCAGATTAAACAGGTCAAGTAAATCGCAGCACTTACATATACGTAAATTTTGAATATCTGTGCGAATGTCACCCCATTTTTTGCACTCCTTGTCAATCGGAAATTATTTCCTGAAAATATTTGGTTATGTTATAACTGAAGACCGCTTCCAAACCTTCATTGTTAACGACAAACTTAGAAACCTACAATTTAAAATTAAAACGCTATAGAACTCAATGCTCGGTACTTACTTGACGTCGAAGGTTGCAATGGTCACCAGATTCCACTGAACTACATTAAGGTATGTTGAAATATTACATGTTAAATACACTAAAAACAAATGTACCTATTATTTCGACCACAAGTGTATACATAATCATTCTTATTTAATCACAGTAACATACGTATTGGTGATACAACATTCCTGTAAATATGAATAGATACTTATGTAGATTGATGCTCATGAAGATTTAAACTTAATTGGATTCATGTAAATTACTGCGGTAAAAGGGTTATGGTCATGGATGTTAAATTTTACATACATATGTAATCTCACATGTACTCACCAATCGCATAGGCATGCAGTCTCACTCATCACTCGCATAGCGATGGAATCCTTGGCGGACATACAGCTGAAACACACACAACTATCACAGTGCACGTGTATAAGTAAAAGATTGTGTGTGTGATATAGTCTAACACTAAAACTGTCGCGTATATTTCGTTCGGATCCTCATAAGATTATTTATAAATTATTATTTATGTAGATATTTAGTTGTGGGACATGGCACTGTCCATGGAGGTGGAAAGTTTCTGATAGCCTTTCACTTGGGAGTGGCCAGAAATGATTCCTTCATTGGGCAGTCCAAGCAGCCCACTACTTCCACGCAGTATGTCCTGAGCAATGGCTTTTCGGAAACCCGAAAAGCTAGAGCGAGAAGGCGAAACAAATGAGCGGCAAATCAGGTTTAGTAGGTGACTGATGTCACTGAAGCTCATCAAACAATCGGACAAATTCTTTTGTCCTTAGAAGGCGGATGAGCCAAACATACGGGCCAACGGCGGATAGAAACTAAAAAAAGAAAATCCAGGTTCGACATATCGCATCCTGATCAGCGTCTGATCCATAATGGGCAGCTGCAATCAAATATCCTGACAGTAGGTAAAATGCAAGAACACGGTGGGCTGGGTTTGCCTCCCGCCACCGTTCATAATGGCAGTGAAAATACGTAAACGAACAAGAAAACATAAACAACCCCTATTTGTTGACGACCCCCGCAAACGTTATAAGGACCACGATTTACGGATATGCACTTGGAATTTAAGAACTCTATATAGATCCGGTGCAAGTATCTAACTGGCAGATGTCCTCGAAAGTTATAAGGCTGACATTACCGCTATCCAGGAAATGTGATGGACAGGACATGGCTGCACAAGGAAAAGAAACTGCGATATATACTACAGTTGCCATGAGAAAAAACATGAATTGGGTTGCGGATTTGTAGTTGGCAAAAGACTGCGACATCTAGTGTCTAGGTTCAATCCTGTGAGTAAAAGTATAGCCACAATCCGCATAAAATCGAAATATTTTTATATGTCCCTAATTTGTGTGCATGCCCCGACAGAAGAGAAAGATGATGATGCCAGACATATTCTATGAGCTCCTAGAGGAAACGTATGACCGCTGCCCTGGCCATGACATTAAGATTGTACTAGGAGATTTTAATGCCAAAGTAGGAAGGGAGAATGTGTTTAATCCAACTATTGGCAATTTCAGTCTACATGCTGACAATTCCGACAACGGTATGACACTGATTGACTTTGCCGCGGCAAAAAGCTTAAAGACATCCACAAGGCTACTTGGGTATCCCCTGATCAAAGAACTAAGAACCAAATTGATTACGTTGTAATTGATGGAAGGCACTCATCCAGTGTAATGGACGTACGAGTGATCAGAGGAGCTAACATCGATTCTGATCACTACCTGGTAGCAGAAAAGGTTCGCACAAGATTAAGTAGAGCGAATATCTTGCGAAACCAGACGCAGAGGAAGCTGGACATCGGAAAGCTGCAATTACCAGAGGTAGCCACAGCCTACTCAAGGAAGCTCTCACAACTTTTGCCACAGAACTCACCCCCACCCGATGACGATCCCGAAGCGCAGTGGAAACCCATTTCCGACTATATAAAAACTGCCAAAACAACCGTACTTGGTTTTGAAAAACCGCTTCGCAACAAACCATGGTACGACAAAGAGTGTCGCATAGTAAATGATGAAAAGAACGCTGTACGTACGGCAATGGTGGCCGTCGGTGGTGCAATGGTAGTGTGCGCGGCTCTTGTGTATAAGGACGTGGGTTCGATCCCTTCTCCGACCACCTTACATATTTTTCGACGACGGTCACCTCGCTTAGTGATGGCGACACTATCGAGTATTTAGCCATGAAAAAGCTTCTCAAACGACCGTTTGAAACCGGTGTAAAACTGTAGGTCCCAATCAGTGAGTGTACAACTAGAACATGCACAGCTCACTGGTTGTAAGAAGCTCTCCCTAATCGCCTCGTGGGATGTAGCGGGAAACCATTTATTTATTTATTTATGTACGTACGGCAATGCTTCAGTCAATTGTAACGCGAGCTGCGACTGAGCGGAAAGAAACGGCAGTGGTGAAAGCATGAGAGTGATAAATTCTACCAAAAAAAAAAACACAAATGGATCTAATGGGCATGGTTCAGTGCTCCCCTTCTGTAAAGACAAGAACAGATATCTCATCCAGAAGTGCAGAGCATAATGGGAATATGGAGAGATCATTTCTCCGCGCTACACTGGTAACTGAGATATACAATGACGATGAGACAATCGATCACCATTTGGACGACGATGTCGGCTCCGCATCACCGGCGATTGGAGTCTTAGTGGTGTTTGCCCCATATTTAAAAGAGGTGACCTGAGTTTCTGTGCCAACTACCATGGAATAAGCCTTTTATCCATAGCATATAAGATTCTATCGTACATAATGTGCGAAAGACTAAAACCAATTATCGCTGACCTGATAGAACCGCGCCAGTTTGGCTTGAGGCCTGGAAAGTCGACAGTTGACCAGATTTTCACGCTACGCCAAATCGTGGAGAAGACCCACGAAAAGCAAATCGACACCAATCATCTATTTGTCGGTTATAAGGCGGCCTTGTCTGCAATGTCAAATACCTTGTCGGCAATGTCTGACCTTGGTATTCCTGCAAAACTCATAGACCTTGACGAACACCAAATCAGCAGTGAAAGTTGGTAAGGATCTGGTAAGGAAACTTGGCGATAAAGTACGCTTTGGTGTATTCTTAAACGACCTAGGGCTAACCATTTCAATAAGATTGCCTGATCATTGTTGTGTCTACAAGGCAGAAATCTTAGCTATTAGAGAAGTAGCGGAAAGTCTGAAAATTAATGTTCTGACTAAATTCGTAATCAATATTTTCTCTGATAGGCAAGTTGTCATTAAGTCCCTGGAAACTGTCTTTTTGAATTCGAAAACTGCCCTCGACTGTCTCAGATCTCTTAATGAGATGGCTGAACAGTTTAGTATTCACCTGATTTTGGTGCCGGGCCACAGATACATACCAGGGAACTGAAACGTAGATGAACGTGCTATACTGGACTACCTTACATACTCCAGGACATCTTGCAAGCTCTTCTTGAGAAATTGTGCCCTTATGGCAACTAACGAAAGGTGGTCACTAGTAGGGAACTGTGTACATTCCACTAAAGCCCTGCTGTCGTTATCGAGACCGGTCGTCTCACTTATCGTGTCTGTTGTGACAGGTCACTATCGGCATGCAGAGAGACTGAAATTCTTGAGCAATTACTTTTGCAGAAGTAGTGTTGACGAAGAGGAGGTGGAGTCAATAGAACACCTTCTGTGTTTGTGTCACCGCAGGCTACACTAGGCTCAAATTTCTTTGGGGAGTTAGCAAATATAGCTGATGATAGTATCCGCCAACTCTTGAGCTTTTTATAGCAAACAAACTGGTTCAACGGCAGGAACTAAGAAAATCTCATATTTTTCCTATTCTCCCTGTAGACAACATGGGGCCCTACCTATTTATCCATAATAAACTACAGTTTGCCGGTGTTCTGGTGTATGTGTGTGGTCTAGTTGGCCACGTATCCAATACATCATAAACGGCGGGTTGACTAAATAATGCTTATCTTTGTCGACCAATACAACACAACTTTTGTATGGGAAGTTCCAAAAAGGGTGTAGCAAGATGACCATTGTAGTAGTATTTGACAGGCCTTTGGTAAAATTAAGCCTAATATCTAATTTCATTAAGATCAGAATTCTTTTACACGATTTATCGTATCGGCAAAACGGATAGCCCCCGGATTTTGTATAGGAGGTACCAGAATGGGCGTGGCAACCTCGCCACGTTTCTCTCTCCAGTCATATGATTTTGTACAAAATGTGTCTATTTGTATGAGATGTAGAAGAGGGCGCGTGGTCACAATGCTTATTTTCAATCCCAAACAAAGTTTTGACGAATAATAGTCACTGACAAAAATTTCCGTACTAAAAATGCTGGTTTTTCAGAAATATCCCTGACTTTTGTTTATGAGTCGGTCTAATGTACATACATGCATAATATTATTCATTTGGTAATTTCTAATTACCCCAAGCCAACCACGATTGCTGCCTTGGAAGACAACATTACACGTGTCATTGGTGGGGTACCAGACGAAATGTTGGAAAATGTGTGCCAACATTTGACTTTCAGAATGGACCACGTGAAGCGTCGCCGTGGGCAATATTTGCATGAAATAATCTTTATTTTTTATCGATCCAAATAAATATTTCTTCATTCGTTCGTATTCACTTGTTCTGTGTTTTCTTCAATTTTCAAAAAAAAAAACAAATAGCATAATAGCAAAAAAATCCATGAAGAAATACTAAAGAGATACCATGAGTGTAACAGTTCCACCAAATTCTCGTCGAAAGTCACTGGGCTAACAACAGTTTTGATACGTATTTATACCAGTTTTTTCTGCAAGATTTTAGACGTAATACAAAAGAAAATAAGTGAAATTTGTTGTGTTCTTCAAATCAAAACTAATTTATTGAATAATAGCAAACCCAGCAGACTTCGTCCTGTATTTTAGAAGGGGGCGGAATATCATATAGCACTCAGTGATAACGTAGCATTCTACTGGTCAACGAACAGTACAAACATACATTTCACAAACATTTCCTCTTTATAATATCACTGTAAGTAGGTGAAAATGACACACCAAAACGCCGAGACACGTCAACCTAATTTTGGATCGTAGAATCCAGTGGTGTACCCCGTTTTGAAATGTTAGCTCGAAATCACGAGGTAGATTTAAGCGATTTTTGATTTTATTTGAATGAATAAACTTTAAAAACTTGTTTAAAAATCAATTTGTTTATTTGTCAAAATTTATATCTAGAAATAATGGACGTCCATTTTCAAGCGGAACTATATTTGCTCTTATTTTGATGATTTTATACATTGTTTTGGATTTATTCAATTTTTACTCTTTGTTTTCAATCGACCAGTAAGCATTGAGTCTATTCTTTTTCCAGCGAAACGGTCTTCGAATGCCATTATGGTTTGATAAAATCTTTCGCCAGTTTCGTCTGTTTCTGTGGACAATTGTCGTTCGTAAAAATCGAAATGTGCATGTAACGTGTGGATTTTCAACGACATATTAACGCCAAGTTTGTCGAAAGCCTTCATCATGTTGTCAATATAATCACGGTACTCTGGTGAGCGATTTTTTGCAAAGAAAATGCTTATATTTTTGATGTGTTAACATCTATAGCGGAGGCTAGGGACTAATCTGTCAAAGTGAACACTTTGATATATATTTTGTAGTATCTGCTTGTAATAGGGATGCCAATCCCAAAATCCCGAACCCAAAATCCCTAATACCAAAATTATTATAATAATTATGGCCCCAAATTGTAAGAGGTAAACTAATTCTGCTTCCAAATAGATGTCTATTATTTCAACGGTTACATTTTGTCGAAAAAAATATATAAATTGATTTAACAAGAGCTTTTGCAGGTTTTTCCCTCAAATAAAATCAAAAATCACCTTAAATCTACTACAAATTTAAAATCGAAATATCTCGTTATTTTGAGCTAACTTTTTAAAACGGAGTGTACCACTGGATTCCATGACCCAAAAATTAGTTGGGATGTCTCGGAGTTTTTGTGTGTCATTTCAAAACTTCAAATTTTACTTACAGTGTATTAAGTATAAAAGTAGAGATATAACGGGTTTTTCAATAAGAGCGCTTTAGATACCAATGAAATTCTTTATTCCTGTGAAAGTACGTTCGATGCCATTATGTATGGAACTCGATTTATTTTGCATGGCCAGACGCTGAACCCAATTTTCGACGGTTTTCAAGCATAAATCGGCCGATTCTGCTGCAATTTCACGTTCGATATTCGTAAGAAGTTCATCAATCGTCGCTGGCTTGTTGGGACTTGACGTAGCCCCACAGGAAATAATCTAACGGCGTCAAATCGCATGACCGAGGCGGCCAATCGACTGGGCCATTTCGTGAGATAACACGTTCACCAAATTTGGTTTCCAATAAATTGATTGTGGCATTCGCTGTGTGGCTTGTGGCGCCGTCCTGTTGGAACCACGTGTCCTCCAAGTCCATATTATCCAATTGGGGCCAAAAATATTCCGTTATCATTGAACGGTAGCGATTCGCATTCACAGTAATGTGCCGGTCTTGATCATCACGGAAGAAGTACGGCCCAATGACGCCGCCGGCCCATAAACCGCACCAAACCGTAATTTTTTCGGGGTGCAATGATGACTCATGGATTACGAGTGGATTGCTCTCTGACCAATAACGCATATTTTGCTTATTGACGAAGCCATTCAGCCAGAAATGAGCCTCATCTCTGAAGATGATTTTCCGATGAAAATCCGAATCATTTTCAAGTTGTTGCTCAGCCCAATTCACGAACATACGACGCTTATGGTGGTCAAGCGGCTTCAGTTCTTGCGTCAATTTGATCTTGTAAGGATGTAGGCCAAGATCTTTTCGCAAAATTCGCCACAACGACGTCACAGAGACGCCCAACGCTTGAGAACGACGTGTGAGAGACACATTTGGGCTTTCTTGAACTGAAGCCTCAGCGGCAGCAATATTCTCGACACTACGGGCACTTCTTTGTCTCACTGGCACGGGAACATTTTGTACTGTGCCTGTGGATTCAAATTTTCCACTAGACGCTCAATTGTTGATCTGGTAGGACGATTATGACGACCACAAATTGGACGTAGCGCTCTTAAAGTTGAGGCCACTGACTCCAACTTTCGGTAGTAAATTTTAATAATTTCGACTCGTTGTTGGCTCGTATATGTATCTTTCCATGATGAAATGGCAAACCTTACTGAAGAGAAATGTCAAAAGAGCGGGAAAAAATATGGCGTCGTTTGCTGTTCCTATCGATTTACTTTTGTAGCGTCTCTGTTGAAAAACCCTTTAGATAAAGATATTTTAAAAGTCGTTAGTGCTAATAAAATCAAATTGAAATTCAGTTGTTTCAATTCCCATATCGCTCACTCTCTTTTACATTCTGTCCCGTATCAAATTTGCAGCTAGAAGGTCGACCAGCTATATAGACGTCTAAACGACTGGACCGATGTTCTTGAATTTTTCACAGAATACTGAATATTTGATATATTAAGTAGGCGAACACTATTTTTGAAAACGCTAGATCTGGAGCACTACTGCACCAGTCGCCTTAAAATTTGGTGCAGATTCTTTGATCTTAGACTAAGTTTTCAAAAAAAGTGTGGGCGGTAATAAAAATTCGATATCTGGAGTACAGTTACCCCGAGCGTCTTGAAATTTTGTATGGATGCACTTAACAGCAATGTCCGTGATCAGGCAAAAATGGGCGGGATTCGATTAGGAAATAGACCATGCCCAAAATGCCGGAATATAGAGTGGCAAGTGTTTTTTCAGAGAGATGGCTGAAAATTGATTAAGGAAACCCGTATAGGTTGGGACAGCCCATTTTCTCAGGGCTTGTAAAGTGAGCATTAGTCTCTATAGTAGAAAACTTTCTATATTAGTTTGTGGAGTTCGGCTGCTTTATTCGGGGAGATCTGATTTATGTGTTTTCGGAGCACTTAAAAATTACTATTTTAATATTTTTATAAAGTGATTAAGAAATTACGTACATTTTCCGATTAGACGCACCGCTTTGGAGATATGGTAATTTTTATAAATAAATAATAATAATAATTTATAAATCATTATGAAATCACGACCTTTATGCGATTAAACGCGCCGTTGAGGAGATATGGTAATTTTTATATTTCAAAAGATCATCAAGAAATTACATCCTTTATGCGATTAAATGAGCCGTTTAGGAGATATGGTAATTTTTGTATTACAAAAAATAACTTATTTAATCCGGATACGCCATAAAACACTATGAACAAGGTGGACCAACATTAGTGTATCTCTAGGTGTCAATGTAGACTGTGATGCGAGCTCTGCAATTGTTGTTTCCTAACTGCTTAAATAAAGTACTACAATCATAGTCTGAAAATTATAAATTTTAAAACTGTTTATTAATTTTTTGTTACTACTAGTATATACATATCTCAATCGAATATCATGACAAACTTTGCTTAACTAAAGACATGCATTATTTACAATTTCACGTACTTAAAATGTTGAAATAAAACAATAAAATACAAACAGGCAACTATATGTATAATCTAATGATGTAAAAAAAAAATATTGAAAACATTAATCAAATCCAAGCCAAGTGTATTCACTGCCATCAAGCAGCATTCTTGCCTTGTGGGATTCCAGAATCCATTGTATGCTAAAAACTTTCACTTGGGATAATGTTTCTGAAAATCGTTCTCCCAAAAATGCAATGAAGGCGTTTCTATCTAATTGATGGGGATTTATAAAAATATACAATGCTTCGCGCATATTGCCACCAACATTATTATCGACATCATTTTGTAGAGTTCTATCATTTATAACATTTCCACCATGCCATTGAAAATGTAGCTGTGCACGTATAGAATCCGGATCAATATTGTAGAAATAAGCTGACTTGTTGCGAAAATAGTTTAAATTCTTTGCTGGATATATTAAATTTTCCATTTCCCCTATGTCCTTATCATCCAATTCTGGGACTTGTTCTATGTCCATAGAATCACATATACGTTTAAGTTCACGCGCTGAAGCGAATTCTGTGTAATGATCACCATATTGATCGTAGAACTCAGAAAATCTCTCCTTTAAATCAGGAGTCATGGCTATCATATCAAGTGGTTTTAGCTTAATACTTTGTTTTTTACAGATGCGCAAAAGCCATTCCATCCGTACAACATCATACTTGCGTGATTTGCAATGTGCCTGTACGCGAAAGTTGATATCACCGGCCACAACTATACAATTTGGATTGTTAGGTAGGGGATTCTCGACAATAGTACCACCATTTTCAACTACTAACGACTTGAGGTATTCAGGCGTATATCCCCTGGACAGGGAGGCACTGAGGATGCAAACACTAAAATCTTCCAGCAATTGAGATGTTTTCTCGACCTGTTGGCAGAAAAAAAAGGAACACAATTTCGTATTAATTTCATTTCATTTCTAACAGACTATAAAAGTAAATAGATTTCCTTGAAACGATAACTAGAAACATTAATTTAAGAATATTTAAGAAGTTGCTCCCATTACAATTACATTTGGTTATCCTACATTTTAGACTAACCGAAAGTTACAGCTGGAGGTTTGTAAAGAATTAAAAATAAATAACTGTGCCCTAGCTAGCCTTGGTGATAATGGCCGTTGTTAGTATAATTTAGTTGTTTTCGAATATAACTACGATTCAACATTTTTCGTTAGAGCCATAATACTTTTGTTTTGTTCTTTTATTTCGCCAAAAAGTTTAGGTTTCTAAAATTATTGAGCATTCGAAAATATAACTTTTTAATTAGGCCACTTACATTTTCCGCAACAAATTTCTTTGCATACGACTCTAATCCCAATTTACGCTTCTCTGCCGGTGTCATCTTCCTTCTCTTTACACGGTCACCCGTAAAGTCTTCAAGATTTACATTCCTTTTAACTATTTTCTTTATGCCACTTCCAGTGGAATTCTGTCTTATTTGATTATATTCCTCTAGTGATAGACATTCGTGCCATGACTTATCGTTGCGCCAGGCCTGAATACGAGGAAAATGTAAGGACATTGTTATTGCAAATGCTCCAGAGGGATTCAAGTCGGTTGCTTTTATTTGCAGGATAACGGAATGACGTGGTTCAATCCAGACATCGGGACGGCCTTCGGCAATTGCTTGTTTGTAGTGATACCATATTGGTGGCTGTTCTTCTGCCAAAAGATGCCAATGACTTTTTAGTTGGTTATTAAGGACGACACGTTGCTGTGTACAATTGCTGACTTTACCAATAGAATATACTTCATATAGTTGATGTGAAACATATTTTAGAACTCCAACTAGAAATGATTCTACAAATGTTCGTGAACGATTATAAAACCCTCCAATGACCAGAAGATCGAACTCAGTGGTAAGGCCTTCAATATACTGAAAAGAAAATAAATGTCACTTAGTTTCAGTGCATCAGGTTTACGAATTCAAATCCCAACAGTAAACAATTTTCTCCAAAATTAAATAAACAATAAATAAAAAATTGGAAGATGGTGGCCAATATTTTCTTTCTATTCTAAATTTATATTTTTTCTGAGATTTTTTCTTATTGACTGATGACGGTCATTATTTTCAAATTTCTTCATATTTCACTAAAGATAAAGTCACAAAACAAAATTTACTTACATCGGCTTTGACCTTATACCATCCTCCACCATTCCGGCAACCTGGTCGATATATAGCATTTTGTTTCTTCAAGACCACACCCTCCTGATGTTGATCCAACGCCTGCTGAAACAATGTTTTAAAGTCTTCCACTGACTTGACCTTTTCACTTTTCATCATTTGCAAAACACCTTCCTGTTCTTTCAACAAATTTCGTACTTTATGCATCCTTTGTATGTAGGGTATTTGCAACAAGCTCTGACCATTCCAATACAACAAATCATAAACCACAAAGCATGGCTGCCAACAGCGATCGTTATGCAAATGTTTAACATCGGTATTTTCACCTTTATGCCGGTATTTCTGATTAACACTATCCCACACCATCATTTCACCATCTAAAATCACCGATTCCATACCGATTGGTAGTAGATGTTTAAGTTTTGAAGTTAATTTATTTTCCTGATCATATGACGAACCAAAACTCTCAGTATAATCTATCCCATTACGCGAAATATACTTAAAACGATTGTCTTTGTAGTGTAAATGGAATCTTTCGCCATCCATTTTCATCTCCAAATACAAAACATCCGTGGCCATAAGGTTTTCTATGTGTCCAGGAAAAACCTCACATAATTGTGGTCTTATGTGTTCAAATGGTGTAATGGTTAATTGTAAATCTGCGGGTAGTCCTGTAGATAAGGAGGATGAGCTGGATGCATTGAAGCTAAATTTATTATCAGCCAAATTACAGCAAAGTTTTGACAAGTTTGAGCAGGTTTGATAGAATGCTTTTGCTTGTGGATGTAAAATGGAGAATATACGTTGATCGGCTATAGCTAAATGCATTGATTTAAGTAGCAATCGAACAAACCACATTTGCTCTTCGGCGGAGGCAATTTGCGAGAGTTGAATTAATACTTTTTCTGTATCTGCAAGATGAAATAATAAGATGTGAGGATAGAAATTGGAGTAAAGTCAATTAGTAATTAGAACTAGAAAATGAATATCTTCAAAAATAAAATAATTTTTTGAAATAACTGCTCTTATAGAAAACTAGCTGTGGCCGTCGGTGGTTCAATGGTTAGTGTGCGCGGCTCTTGTACATGAGATCCTGGGTTCGAAAACGGCTCTGACCACCTTATAGTGACGGCGGTCACCTCGCATAGTGACGGCGACACTATCGAGTATCTAGCCATGAAAAAGCTTCTCAAATTACCGTTCGGAATCGGTGTAAAACTGTAGGTCCCAATCAGTGAGTGAAAACTGGAAAGCGCACAGCTCAGTGATTGTGAGAAGTTCTCCCCAGTCCCTTCATGGGATGTAATGGGAAACCATTTAGTTTTTTTTTTTATAGAAAACTAGCTGAATACCAGCTGACTTTGCAAAGCAAAAAAAAAAACTTTTTTCAAAATTTTGAATAAAATTAAAATATTAACTCATACATAATTTAATTTCTCTTTCGCTTTTTTAATTGTTTTTTATGCCTATTACCTCCGTACCATAATTATCCACATTTGATTTGTAGACCAAAAACTAAATTTATTAAAAATTACTGGCAACACAGGGAAACAGACGCCTTTTGTCACTTTGTTTTATATACATACATACATACTTTATATTTTATATACCCCGTATGCATAGCGAAAAAATTCGGATTTTTAATTCATAGAGCCCGGTATTCCGTATTTATGAAAATTTCGTTGCCATAAGAAGTACGTGTATAGCATATATCGAAAATTTCGGTCACTTTTCATTTGCTTGGTACTTAGCTCTTTGCGAATATTGCGTAGGCAAAATCAATTACAGGGTTGTTACACCAAAGTTATTTCGTATGAAAACAATTGTTGTATGATTGTTTGGGACCGGAATTTTCACATTTCGGTAATATTAACAGCTAAAAATAACATCATATGCGTTTAAAATAAAATGGAGTGCGTAGAGGAAATTATAAATGAAATATTTGCAAGCTAAATCAGAGATAGGTGGTAACTCTCCGCAAACAACTCCGTTTAGAAATAAATGACGAATTTTGCAAGAACTGACTACGGGGCCTAATATTTAACTAAACTTTGTCAAGCGAAACAAACGTATACATGTTAACTGTCGATGAGCAACTCTCGTTTTACTTATTTATTTATTTATTTATTTACTCAGCTAAAAAACAGCTGGAAAAATATAATTTTACATATCTTCAGTTACAAACTAAATACAAAACTAAAGTATAATAATTAAATTAAAACAGTAATCAGGAACAAAATTAAAAAACAAATAGTAATAAATTCGTGCAGGAGATAATAGATTGAACATGGACGATATTAACAGAATTATTATATAAGTACAAAAAGACTACTATGAAGATAAGAATGGAATAGGAATGCAAAAAAAAAAAACAGTAACAAATAAAGTTGCAACAGATGCAGCAGGATAGAAAGGGTAGGAACTGGTGAAGTATGTGGAGCAGGAACAAATGAAGTAAAAACATATGACGCAGGAACAGATGAAGCAGGAACAGATGAAGCTGGAACAGTTGTAGCAGGACTGAGGAAGCAGGAATTGATGAGGCAGGAGCAGATGAAGCAGGAACAAATGGCACGGAAACCGATGAAGCAGGAACAGATGAAGAATGACAGATGAATCAGAAACTGATGAAGCAGGAACAGATGAAGGTGGAACATATGATGCAGGAGAAACAGGAACAGGTGAAGCAAGAACAGATGACACATGAACAGATAAAGCAGGAACAGATGGAGCAGGAACAGATGTAGCAGGACAGAGGAAGCAGGAATTGATGAGGCAGGAGCAGATGAAACTGGAACAGATGACACGGAAACCGATTAAGCAGGAACAGATGAAGAATGACAGATGAAGCAGAAACTGATGAAGCAGGAACAGATGAAGGTGGAATAGATAGAGTAAGAACATATGAAGCAGGAATATGATGCAGGAGAAACAGGAACAGGTGAAGCAAGAACAGATGACACATGAACAGATAAAGCAGGAATAGATGGAGCAGGAACAGATGTAGCAGGACAGATGAAGTAGGAACTGATGAAGCAGGAACAAATGAAGCGGGAACAGATGATATAGAAACAGAATTAGCAAGAACAGATGAATAAGAACAAAATAAGCAGAATCTGATGAAACGGGTGAAGCAGGAACAGATAAAGCAAGAACAGTGTCACAGGAACAGATGAAACAGGAACAGATGAAGCAGGAACAGATACAGCAGAATGACAACGAAGCAGGAACACATGCCGCAGGACATATGAAGGAGAAACTGATGATTTAGATGGAGCAAGAAGAGATGAAGCAAGAACAGTGTCACAGGAACAGATGAAGCAGAAACAGATAAAGCCGGAACAGATGGAGCAGGAACATATGTAGCAAGACAGATGAAGTAGGAGCTGATGAAGCAGGAACAGATGAAACGAGAACAGACGAGACTGAAACAGATTAAGCAGGAACAGATGAATAAGGACAGATGAAGCAGGACAAACAGATGCATCAAGATGAGAATGAAGCAGGAACAGATGAAACAGGACATATGAAGCAGGAAATTTAGTTCGGAACCAAAATACGTTCACATGATTTCTCGAATGAAATCTTAAATCTGGCAATTCTAAGCATTAACAGTCATTAAAAAAAATAATCGCTCGTTTTATTACTTCAATCGAATCCGATACAGAGAATAGGTGGTGGAACTCATTAAAAGTATTGCAAAGAGTAAAAACTGGATTAAAGGATTCGTAGTTATGTTTGAACGCGGGTAGATAAAATGGAACATATTGTCTAGAAGCTCTAAGAGGAACATTAATGTTTAGTGATGAGACCAAATATGCTGAATTAATTTCTCCATTGATTAGTTTAACCATAAAACATACAGACAACATTGCCCTACGACGCTCTAAAGTAGGTAAATCAATGAGTTGTAATCTATGAATATAGGGAGGTAGGTTCGAAGAAGAACTCCAACCAAGATTGCGTAGAGCAAAAAGTAAAAACTGCTTCTGAACACTAAAAAAAGAAACATTGTCGACTACTTCGTTATTTCTACAAAGTGTTGAAGAAGCTTTTTGCAATACGTAGCGCTAGTGAAGTTAAATACTCGTAGAGTACAAGGAAGAAAGTTAATATGGCTATTCCCACCTGAAAGGGTCTATACATATGACCTCTCAATCAATTGATTCGTATGTAATGAACGGCCAAATTTAAACAAATTCGTGAGAAAGGTAGGATATTGATTTTCGAACATTCGGAACAGATCGGAAATGCATAAAATTCGAGAAATTACAACCCAACACACGGTTAACAGGGGTTGGGGTCATATGCCCGAATTACAAAATCCTGAACACAAAATCCCGAAACAAAATCCCGAATTACAAACTCCCGAATTTCAAAATCCCGAATAATTGCTAAGGGCACTATCTGACCCATGAATACCCATGTAACCATGAATACTAAAAATGGAGTATAAATTCTGCACTACTTTATTAAAAGCTAACAGAAGTCTCCTCATATTTCGGTCTTTAAATCCACAGTATACCTCAAGACAGTATACTTCAATATTTTGGGCATAGCGAAAGTATGTACAAATTTCTCTATTGTAAAGGGTCCGCCATCTAACGTTTTTTTTTCAACTAGTGCTTATTTCGTGAATGGTAACACTTAGCTCATGTCTGATTAATTAGTTAGCTCATTAGATAATTAGTTTTATCCTTCCGCTGAACGAATATGGTTGTGTATACGCTTGAACAACGCTGGGAAATATTGCGGCATTACTTTGAAAATCATGGTAATGTTGCAGATGCCGATTTTGCCAAAAAAATCATCTTTTCAGATGAAGCTCATTTTGATCTTGGCGGGTATGTAAACAAGCAATATTGTCGCATTTGGGGCACAGAAAACCATTGAAAAGCCGATGCACCCAAAACGAGTCTCTGTTTGGTGCGGATTTTGGTCCAGAGGCATAATTGGGCCATTTTTCTTCGAAAATGAGCAAGGAGTGGCCGTTACAGTCACTGGCGATCGTTATCGGGCCATGTTGAACGAATTTTTGTTCACAAAAATTGAAGAGGAGGATATTGCAACATTTGGTTTCAACAGGACGGCGCTACGTGCCACACAGCCGAAGCTACACTCGATGTTTTGCGCCCCGTTTTTGAAGATCGCATTATCAGCCGCAAAGCTGATGTCGTTTGGCCACCTCGGAGTTGCGATTTGACACCATTGAACTATTATTTATGGGGTGCCCTCAAAGATAAGTGTTACGCCGACAAGCCAGAGACAATTGACGCTTTAAAGGACAATATTCGTGAAGCCATTGGTGAAATACAGCTGCACACAATCGATAATGTGCTTAAAAATTGGACCTATTGTGTATGCTACTGCATGGCCAGCCGAGGCAGCCATTCGAATGAAATTATTTTCCATTATTAACCGGAAGGATTGTACTTTCAAATAAAAAAAGAAATTTGAGAAAATATTCAGTAGTTTTTTTTTATAGCATTTTCAAAAAAAAAGTTATTTGGCGGACCCGATATAATTGACGAAGCGCAAAATTGGTGCGCCGAATGACACCGTCCATGTGCAAATCGTAGGATAACGTATCGTCTAATATAACACCTACTCATTTCACGTTACGAACAAAATTAATAGGAACATTGTCATATTCCAACTGCAAATCATTAACAGCAGACAATGAAAACAACAGTGCCTTGGGCTTTGTAACAATTACACAAGTTTATTCGAAACCATCCATATACTTAAAGAGCGCAAGACATAATCAATTTTAGCCTGCAATACGTCCACTTATTGATACTCTCCACTAAATAGCAGCTGCACATCATCCGCATACGCATAGGGTGTGCACCAATCACCTATACTGTCAAATAAGTCATTTTGTAGAAATTTGTAACCATACATGGCCATTAAAGCTCGGTTATTCAAATAATAATTTTGAATTGAAATTGATTTTTTAATCACGTTATTTTTTATATCTTTTTATAACAATTAATAAATGTTACGCAAATACATTTTATATTTTAAATTACTTTGAAGTTATTATCCAAAAATTGTAATTGAACTGATGAAGTAATCTCTAATTATGATAAATTAAAAGAAAAATATTTAAATATTTACTCACTGAAGGGATTATGGTAGAAATTTTGTAACCATATAAGGCTTAATGGCTCGGTTACGTATATGAAGAGAAATAAATAAATAAATAATTAAAAAAAGAGGCCCCAGAACCGAAGCTTGAGAACACTACTCCTAACGGCCAACTGAAACATAGTGTTGTGTGTCCTTTAAATATTAATAAATAAGCTTGCAGGCACTGGTACCAAAACCGTATATGTGAGATAGCTTGTATATCAAACTGAAATAATTTACCCTGTCACACGCTTTTTCCAAATTTACGGAAAACAGAACACAAAACTTTTGGTCGGCCAAATTATTTCTTATTGAATCTGTTAAACCAAGAATTAACATTGAAGTGCTTCTACCACACCGAAAGCCACATTGGTAGTCATTCAGCAAAGATTTGCTTTCAATATAAGATATTATTTGCTTCTTAAGGACATGTTCCACTATTTTGGACAGGATATGTAATAATGCTATCGGCGTAAAATCCTGAACAGAATTGGCATCTGAATTGGATTAATTTTAGTAGTATTCCATTCTTTGGGGAAAGTAGATGTCATAACAATAATGTTGACCAGATGCTTTCGCGCTGGCTCATCTTCATCCATTCTGATAACATGGCCTAGCCACAGCAACTGGGCTAATTAGATTCGCCTAGAGATGTACACGTCAGAATATAAATCATATAGCTCTTCGTTCCAACGACGTCGGTACTCGCCGTTTTCTTTAATAGGACCATATATTTTACGGAGAATTTTCCTCCAGAATACTCCCAGTTGTTTTTCATCCGCTTGCGATTTGACCCAAGTTTCGGAGACATATGCCAGGACTGGTATAGCTGGACCTTTGTCCTTCGAGAGAGGGCTTTGTTTTTAAACTGCTTACTGAGCCCAAAATAGCATCTATTTGCAAGCACAGTTTTCCTATTTATCTCCAACTGACGTTGCTGTCCTTATCAACGGCGTATCCACGGTAGATAAATTCATCTACCCCTTCAAAATTAAGTCGTGTGTCAACGTTCAAGTGCGGACCAAGTCGAGAGGTTTCTCTAGTCGTTGACACCATCAATTTTGTCTTGCCCTCATTAACAGCAAGGCCAATCTTCGCTAATTCTTTTTCGATTCTTGAAAATACTACAGTAACCTCTCGCAAATTTTGCCCAATGATGTCTACTTCATATTTACTTCAGCTTTTCTCATTACTGTCTCCATTAAGATGTTGAAGAGGTTGCACGAAGGTGTGTTGCTTTGTCTCAATCCTCGCTCAATCCACAAAATGGTTCAGTGAGGTCTTTCCCCGCCTTCACTGCTGATTTAGTGTTGGGCAGCGTCATTCTACAGAGGCGGATCAGTTTTGCCGGAATCACAAGTTCAGACATAGCTTCGTACAATTTTGCCAGTATGGGGCTATCAATAGCAGCTTTGTAATCGACAAAAAGATGGTATGTATCGATTTGCTTTTCGTGGGTCTTTCCCAGCCGTGGACTTGCCAGGTCTGATACCACACTGATAAGGTCCAATCAGGTTTTCAATAATTGGATTTAGTCTTTCACATAATACGCTCGACAAGATCTTATACGCAATGGATAAAAGATTGAAACCGCGATAGTTGGAACATACACACGGATTACCCTTTTGAATACAGGACATAATACACAGAGATTAGATTCCCCCAACCATATACTGCTAATAAATTGATGCATACGGGCTAGCAGTCCTTCACCACCGGCCTTATAAAGTTCGCGGATAGCCCATCCACACTAGCGGCTTTATTATTCTTAAGCCGGGAGATTGCCGTTCAAATCTCGCATTGGCGGGGGGGTGCAATATACACTGTTGTCTTCCACAATCATTACCTCCTGATCATCTGTGGAAAAATCTGGGCGGAGTGGTGTGGAAAAGTGGTCTCTCTAAATTCTAAGCACACACTGCTTATCGGTCACCAGATTTCCATATTCGTCTTTGCAGAGGGCAGCCCATTATTCGGACCGTTATTCGATCTCTTACCCTCTGGATAAGTTTTCGGGGTTCATTGTTCATTCTGGTCTTTTCACTCCTCTCTCTGCTCCCACTGCCATTTTTTCTCCTAAATATTTGGTTTCCCCCCCCCCCCCTTTCAACTTCTTGTCCCGCACATTCGTTGCCATGCGTGCAGCGTCTTTTTCATCAGTTGCAATGCGACATTCTTCGTCTTACTATGGCTTATCCTTCTGTGGTTTTTGATACCCAAGTTCAGTTCTTAAAGCGGTTTCCAAAGAATGGGAGATGTGCTTTTACTGCGCTTCTGGGCCCTCAAGAAGGGGAATATTCTGATCTAGCAGGAGAGTGAGCTTTCGTTGATAGGACTTTGATATATCCGGTATTTGCAGCTTGTCGATATTTAGTTTTTGCCCTGTTCGTCTTCGTACGTTTTTCGCCCTGCTCAATCGTGTGCGAACATTCGCAGCCATCAGGTAATGATCGGAGTCGATATTGGCACCTGGAATCACACGTACATCCATTACACTAGAAGAGTGCCTGCCGTTTATTACCAAGTGATCAATCTTATTCTTCGTTCTCTGATCAGCTGATAACCAGGTCGCCTTATGTATGTCCTTCTTATGACAACGTAAAATTCCGAAAGAAGGCGAGTCTTTGGAAATTTGAAACTATAATTTTTGTAATAAGACTGATCGATAGACTTCCCATTGCATCCCATGAAGGGATTGTAAGAACTTCTCACAAGCAATGAGCTGTGCGTTTTCTAGTTGTATACTCACTGACTGGGACCTACAGTTTTACACTGATTCCGGTACTTTGAAAAGCTTTTTCATGGAAAGTATTCCATAGTCGCGCCGCCACTAAGCGGGGTGACCGTCGTCGAAACAAAATTGAAGGTGGTCAGAGAGGGATCGAACCCACGATCTATTTTATTTCAATTTCAATATTTCGATCTTACTTCAACTATAGATGAAGACAACTGGTCGATGGCGGGAGTTTAAGGTTTTGATGTTATTTATTGTACTTATTTCCCTGATGATGATCTTTGATAAAGATCGAAATTAAAATAAAATAGATGATCTAGAGCTCTAATTTTAAATTGAATCACGTTAAATTAGAAAGTTCGAATAACAACCAGAGATACAACCTAATATTATATGCTATTACAGATTTAAAGACATTAAAATATGCCTCCTGAGAAGAGTAACTGAATTGAAAAATCTAGCTATCTGGGAATTATAGAAATAGATAATCTTTAAAATATTATTACGGGTTTTCAATCAAACTCGAAATTGCTTCGTACCATCGTACATAGATATAAATTTAATCTTAGATTTGCAGCTACTTTAAGCGTAACTGCTTAGAGATGTAATAGAAATATATAGCACGCAGCTCAATGAATATGGAAAGATTTCTACGTGGGATGTAATTTGTTAA
This sequence comes from Phaonia tiefii, assembly GCA_963931995.1. Taxonomy (NCBI): domain Eukaryota; kingdom Metazoa; phylum Arthropoda; class Insecta; order Diptera; family Muscidae; genus Phaonia; species Phaonia tiefii. Next base: position 205,091,513 of record OZ008370.1, on the reverse strand, counting down.
TGGTAAAATAAGTTTTTATTTAAGTTTAAGTTTTACATGAAATAATAATGTTTAGAAATTCGTTAACTTACTCAAGCGATTCTCCGTTGCTATAGTATCCAACAAATCATGAACCTCTTTCAAAGTTAAATTGCTGTTTTCATTGGAGCATCTGGGCTTCAAGATCCTATACACTTTCTCGGCGTAATCACCACGTATACCAGAAAAGTTGCGAGCTTCCAATATTTCGGCATCTTTAGCTGAAATATTACCGTATATACATACATTATCTCCATCTCTGTCATATTACAAATTTAAAAATATTAACTTTCTTACATTGCGGACCCAATTGTAAGACTTTAATATAGACCTTTCCCAGTGTAGGTATCTGCAGGCCATATGGTGGACGAGCCAAATCAACATTGGGTATAAGACATCTTAGAATACAATAAAAACTGCTTCGACCATCCTGTAAAGGAAAGATAGTTGTAGTATATTTAATAGGGTTTTTTATTTTATACAAACCTCAGGCATATCCGGTTTCAATTGTTGTTCCTCTCGAAAATTATGCCTATGCCTACAAAATGATTCATAATATTGTTTGACTATTTTCGCCTTTTTATCTTTATTTTCGGTAGTCTTAATTTTATTTAACATGAAACATATATCACGGAATTTAATGGTTTCGGAAATATCCATTTTTCTCGGACACACAGAAGGAAAACGGACACAAGAAAATGATGAAATTGCTAAACAACAAATCAAACCATTTCAAAACATCAAGTGACATTTAAAAACATCAGCTGACATTTGCAAAGATTATTTAGTTACCATAGATGGGAAAAATTAACTTGAGTGGTTTGAATCCAAATACATTTATCAATCTCTCTATCTCTCTCTCTGTTTCAGTAAAGTACTGTTTTTCAAGAATATCGCTACGGTGGTGATTTTGACCATTTTCGCGTAGCGGCTGTATGATTTTTACTCTTAAATTTTTTTTGATGTGTTCACATCAAAAGGCGCGGGTAGGGACTAAATTCACAAAGTGAATACATCCAAACACAGTTTGTCCGACTCCGATCACATAGATTGTCCTACTGAAATCACACAGATTGTTTGGCGTTAAACTCCTCCGAAACGGCTGGACCGAGTTGTACGAAATTTTGTGTGCATATCGGGTAGGTCTCAGAATCGGCCAACATCTATTTTTCATACCTCTAAATGATAAGGGTGGCACACTCCTATATAGAACATAGATTTGTCCGACTGCTAAACACAGATTGTCAGACTGCGAAAAAAAATTACAGCAGACAGTTGTCCGAGGCCTTCGGCCACGGACTGTCCCTGCAGGCTGTGTCAGAGACACGGCCATTAAGTTTAACGTAGAATACGCCATCCGATAAGACAGAAAATATATATAACAATAAATTAATTTGCTTATATTATTTATCATTTATTGTTATATATGTTTTCTGTCTTATCGGATGGCGTATTCTACGTTAAACTTAATGGCCGTGTCTCTGACACAGCCTGCAACTGACACAGCCTGTCTCTGACACAACTGTCTGCTGTAATTTTTATATTTACCAACGGCATTTGATTCAAGTCCGTTTAAAAAAAAATATTATGTTCAATTTTTTTAAACTTAATTTAATTTATGTATTTTAATTAATATTTTTATTGAAATAAGTTCTGCGAATGTTGAGAGGGCCGCCCTAATATTAAAAAAGGTTTACCTTATCGAGTCTTCGCATTAGCATTCGAGCGTTGTGTGAAAGCTTTACGCTTTGCAATTCAAAATTAATGTTACAACAGCTTTATTGAAGCTTTCGCAAAAAAGCTTTATTACGTTAGCTTACTGTTTGTTTCACTTTTTACTAGATACATGTTGCCAAGCAACATTAGCTTGCTGTTCGTTTAACTTTTTACTAGATACATGTTCCTAAGCAATGTTGAGCAACCAAAAACACTCAACCAAACACCACACATATGTTTGAGTGTATGTGTTTAAACAATTTTCATTTGAGAAATTAAAATACTAGAAATATATCAACCAATATGAAATGTATATCAAACGAAAGATAACATCTTCATTTACCTACAAAAAAAAATTTAAAAAAATTCATCTAGCCGTTTCCTCAAATTCAATGAAATAAAGATTACAACAATAAAAACCTGACATGACTCCTCATACCGTAAGGTAAGACGTATTCTACGTCAAAAATCACACACTGATGTAGCGGCAGCGAATAGTTGTCTTGTGTGGGTGCGGAGCACTCTCATAGCAAAGAGAATAATGACGTGGTTATACGTATATAAAAATGAGATAGCAAGAGAGCAACGAAAATTGTGTGAACTTGTGTAGCGTAGGTAAGAACATAACAATGTATGTATGTTCCTGTGTCTGTTGCAATGCATTCTCTTTGTTTTTTGTGGTAATAAAACAAAAAGTATTAATTAAGAAAATAATGACACATGTGCTTGCACTGGTCTTTCAATATATATATTATTTAAATGTAACGTCATCATATGATTGAACGCTGTTTTTTATTTTCCAATGTAACATTTACTAATGTGTTCATAGAAATCGAACAGGTACCGTGTAACAAAAAGGTATTAACACATCGCCCGTGGGTTCGAACACTCATTGGATATTTTTTTCTTAATAGTAAGACTATTGCACATACTTATGGTATTTAGAAGGGTGTGTTAAAGTATTAGACTCGTAAAAAATATTTTACAACTAATCAACTAACTATTCATCTTACTTACATACTTACTTATCCGGTCTTGAAAACCCCCGCGGGGTCAGGGGCCTTACAAAACGAAGATAACATATATCGCCAACCAGTTCGATCTTTTGCTTTATCTCTCCACTTGGTAATACCAAGCGTACCCAGGGACTCGTCAACTTAATCCCTCTAGCGGAGTCTTGGTCTTCCTATTTTGCTCCTTGCTTCGAGTTCGGTTTCGAAAACCCTTCGTGCTGGTTCGTCTTCATACATTCTACTGACATTGTCTAGCCAGCGCAAACGCGTTATTTTGATCCGCTTAACTAAGTCGGGATAAAGCTCATGGTTCATGCGTCGCCGATACCTGCCGTTGTGCACTATAGGGCCATAAATCTTCCGGAGTATTTTTCTCTTGAAGACTCCCATAAAGCAAGACAGGTTGTATGAGAGTCTGGTATAGCTGGATTTTCGTCATTCGAGAGAGGGCTTTATTTCTAAAGTGCTTGTTAGCCCAAAATAACATATATTCACAGGCACAATTCTCCGCTAGATCTCAAGGCTGACGTTATTTTTGTTTACGGCAGATTTGAGGTATATAAATTCGTCCACTACCTCGAAATTATATCGCTTATTAACGTTCACGCTTTGGTCTAATCACGTGGTGCCTTGCTCGTTGAAACCATTAATTTTGTCTTGTCCTCATTTACTTTCAGACCCACTTCCTGATTCCTTCTCAATTCTCGAATACACCGCAGTAACATCTCTAATTGTGCGCCAATGATATCGATATCAGCAGCATACGCGAGCAGCATGTGACTTTTGCTGCTAATGGGTTTATTCATATTGACTGTAGCTTTCTCATAATGATCTCCATTAAGATGTTAAAGAGATCGCAGGATAGGGTGTCGCTCTGCTTGGTTTCTAAAGTTTCGGTGAGACCCTTACCAACTTTCACTGCGGATTTGGTGTTCGTCAAGGTCATCCTGCAAAGGCGTATGAGTTTTTGAGGAATACCAAGCTATACCAAGTATCGGGCTATCGAAGGCCGCTTTATAATCGACAAATAGGTAATAGGTGTCGATTTGTTTTTCGTGGGTCTTCTTCAGGATTTGGCGTAGCGTGAAAATCTGGTCAATTGTCGATTTTCCAGACCTAAAACCACACTGGTATGGTCCAATCAGGTCAGCGATAATTGGTTTTAGTCTTTCGCAAATTATACTTGATAGAACCTTATATGCTATGGACAAAAGGCTTATTCCACGGTAGTTGGCACAGAGACTCGGGTCACAATTTTTTAAATATGGGACATAGTACACTGAGACTCCAATCGCCGGGCATGCATTCATCTAACCATATTTTGCTAATGAGCTGATGCATGCACCTTATCATCTCATCGCCGCCAGCCTTAAACAGCTCCGCCGGTAATCCATCGGCTCCTGCGGCTTTATTGTTCTTAAGCCGGGCAATAGCTGTTCTAACCTGTCCCGTCGTCATTTGATATCTCAGATAACAGTAGCGCGGAGAAACGATCTCTCCATATTCCCAACATGTTCTGCACATCCGCGATGAGATTTCCGACCTTGTCTTTACAGAAGGGGGCCCTGAACCATGTCCATTAGTCCCGTTTTTTGACTTTCTGGTAAAATTTTCGGGATTCGTTCTTCCTTCTGTATGTCTGAATTTTTTCGCTCTCGCGCTTTCTCCACTGCCGTTTCTTACTCCTAAAGAAACGATTTACCTCCTTTTCCCCCTCTACCGCTCAGTCGCAACTCGCGATGCAATTGACTGAAGCATTACCATAAGTGCAGCGTTCTTTTCTTCAATTGCAGTGCGAGACTCTTCATCTCACCATGGTTTATTGCGAAGCGGATTTTCAAAAGCAAGTACGGTTGTTGCGGCAGTTTTTATAGAGTCGGAAATGGGTTTCCATTGCGCATCAGGATCGTCATCGGGAGGGCTGGGTTCTGTGCCAAAATTTGCGAGAGCTTCCTTGAGTAGGCTGTGTCTACCTCTGGTAATTGCAGCTTTCCGATGTCCAGCTTCCTCTGCGTCTGGTTTAGTACAATTTTCGCTCTACTTAATCTTGTGCGAACCTTTGCTGCTACCAGGTAGTGATCAGAATCGATGCTAGCTCCTCTGATCACTCGTACATCCATTACACTGGATGAGTGCCTTCCATCAATTACCACGAGATCAATTTGGTTCTTCGTTTTTTGATCAGGCGATACCCATGTAGCATCTTCAATTATGTTGGAATCTTGTACCACTAATGACCATGTTGTTTGCTGCGGCAAAGTCAATCAGTCTCATACCGTTGTCGGAACTGTCAGCATGTTGACTGAAAATGCCAATAGCTGAATGAAACACATTCTCCCTGCATACTTTGGCATAAAAATCTCCTAGTACAATCTTAATGTTATGGCCAGGGCAGCGGCCATACGTTTTCTCTAGGCGCTCGTAGAATATGTCTTTGGAATCATCATCGTCTTTCTCTTCGGACGGGGCATGCACACAAATTAGGGAATATAAAAATGTTTCGCTTTTATGCGGATTGTGGCTATACGTGCACTCACAGGATTAAACCTAGAGACTAGATGTCGCAGTCTTTTGCCAACTACAAATCCGCAACCAAATTCATGTTTTTTTCTCATGGCAAGTGTAGTATATGTCGCAGTTTCTTTTTCTTGTGCAACCATGTCCTGTCCATCGCATTTCCTGGTTAGCGGTAATGTCAGTCTTATAACTTTCATTAACAGACCAACAATATTAGAATATCGCAAGGTAATTTAGGGTAGTATTCCCGAAGTCCCGAAAGTGAACATAAACGCAAAACCCAACGCCAAAGTCAACAAATGTTAGTTTATACAACACTTCGCACTTGCGTTCGCTTACGAAAGCTGTTACTGATATTTGTGGTTTCTAGAGTTGCCCAACTAAAATAACAATTATAGATGAGGAAAAGTTATGTTGAGTGAAATGCGCAAAATTAAAATGATTAAAAAATGTAGCTCTATTTCAATAGATCAACAAATTTTAAGATTGCTTGTATTTATTATACTGCAAATACCAACAATATTCACATAAAATGTGTAAAAAATAGTGTTCTTTGGGTAAAATATATTGGTTCTTTTGCTTATTAATATCAATATCAACTGATGTCTATAATTTTTTAAATATTACTATAATAGTTATGCAACGCATTATTTGTTTGAAATGCAACATATATCTTTGTATTTTATCACTTCACTTTTGTTTGTTATTTTTTGTAGCATTTGCCACTGTTGCCACATGGTAGTAAGATTAATTGACAAATCACTGAAAAACTCTTTTTCGTGTTTAAAGTCAGATTAAACATAAATCAAAATCAATTGATTACCAATTTAAATAACCAGTCAAAAATTGGGCCTTAAAATCGATCACTATGGATTCATAGATGGTGAATTGCAAACCACTTTCGAACTGTCATGTTCACATGTATTTTGTTTTTGGGTGTGTTTGTTTACATTTATTGTTGCTATACGTATATGTTGGATTTGGCACAACGTAAGTGAGAAGCAAAAACAAAATGTATGTTGTTTACATCAATTTGCCATCAGCTGCAACACCTCCTGCGTCTAGCATGAGTATTTTTTATCATAGTATCGGATAGACAGTCAAAATTTATCTTCACTCAAATGCCAACAAACACAACGAGTGAAACCCTAGCTATTCTCTGTTCTCTCTCTTACTCTCTTCATTAAATATTTCAATACACGAGCAGCTTTTTGGTGGTGTTATTGTATATAATGGAATGGTTAGTGTGCGCGGCTCTTGTACATGAGAACGTGGGTTCGATCCCTGCTCAGACCACTTTACATTTCTTTCGATGACGGTCACCTCGCTTAGTGATGGCGACACTATCGGGTACTTAGCCATGAAAATGCTTCTCAAAATACCGTTCGGAGCCGGTGTAAAACTGTAGGTCCCAAAGAGTGAGTTTAAAACTAGAAGCGCACATCTCAGTGATTGTGAGAAGCTCTCCCCAATCCCTTCATGGGATGTTATGGGACACCATTTTTTTTTTATTGTATATAACTATACAAATTCCAACCATGTTGCAGTAAAATAACATAAACTATTTTTCCTCCTCCATATATGGAAGAAATGGATGAAATTTTTGGCAACAGCCCCATTTTAAGTAATGGGCATACGCTTCATCTGGGACAGGAGGAAACCTCTCATTTGGTTGGTGAAAACGAATGAGGTGTTTCGAATGAACCAAAAAGGAAAAGAAAGTCTCCGAAGGAAGTGTACTACGAAAATAAGATTGAGCTGAAGAAAAATCATTTGGAGAACAAAGAAGTTCTTTTAAAAAGCGTGTGCGAAGAGTTCAAGGCACATTTAAAGAGAAAGTTGGATATATTGGAAAACTATTCAAATAAAAATAAGTAGATCGAAATATATAAACTTTACCTTATTTTAGATAGTTTTCATGGGCAGATATGGTGACAGTATCGTATTGACCGTTTTTATACGAACAGAAGGTGACATGGTTTTTTCATATTTAGAAATGTAATGAATGTCGGATAAGAACAAGGAAAATGCCTACCAACTCCATCAAAAGATTCACTGTACCAGACCGTTTATAAGGTTGATTTATAAAAAGAACGGCAATATGCAGAAAGTTAATGAAACCTTTAATAAGCAACGTTTTCACAGCAAACTCGCCTATAACTTGATTGTAAGTGTTATACATAGGACCATATAGCTTTAAAACCCCCAGTGAAATAAGATTGCAATATATAAGGAAAAACAGCGAGAGGCTACCGATAGACAAAAATGCAGACATTTTATTTGCTATTAATTGAAGTCGTAGTGCAGAGCGGACGTGAACAAAATTTAGGAACCTATTTAATTAACACATTACATTTCTGTTATTATTTTTATTGATGATATAAAACTTCTTCATTAGATCGTCTTTGAGATAATTGTAGCTGTGTATGAAAACAAAGTTATTAAGATGTCTTAAAATAGCATATATCCCCTTACCTACACCAACAAATTAAATTACTCCTAGACTAAGAAGGTCATTAAATAATATATCTCGTCTACTACTCCCAACGAAAACATCGTAGCTTAAAGTTTCGGTTTCTTCTGAATTATCCACTGAATTCTCATTTATATCTTGATAAACGTTTAAGTCGTCCATTCGTATACATATATTATGGATAATGCATTCGCTCACAATGATATTAGTAACGTTTTTTAAATCCGTTTGTTCGGTAAAGTGAAGTAAACGCCGAAATCGGGTTTTTAACAAACCAAACGCATTTTCCACCACTATTCTGGCATTTGAATGAACTTTGTTAAATCTTTCATGATGCTCTGAAACGATATCATATATTTTAAATGAAGGCACGATCCACTGACTTGCTGGATAAGCGGAATCTCCAAGCAAGAACGTGTTATTAGGGAACATGTCTTCAAAATGTTCCTGGGCATTGTGGTATAACTTAGACCTCCTCAATACCCTACTGTCGTGAAGGGATCCAAGCTCACCGCAAGTTATATCTATGAACCGCTTGTCATGGGTCACCGCAGCCTGCATTGCAATGCTGAAATCATAGTAGCATACTCGGCAATCCTTAGGAGCCTTTATAATGACGTGGGTTCCGTCTATCGCACCAATGATTCCTGGAATTCCGCTTTTCAGTTCAAATTGTTCGGTAATTGTTTGAAATTCCGTTCCTTGGGGCCACCTCAAAAACTCGTGACCTATCGAAAATATGAAATGTGTTGCTCTGTATACCGCCAGCCATGCTGTCGACTTGCATACTCCAAATAAAACGGCCAATTGCCTAAATGTGATGGCATTACTTATGTACCAAATGTACATATAAATATTTTTTTTTTGGTTCTAAAATTGTTTTTCCTCCATTGTAATATTGAGGGTAAAATTGGGAAGCTCTGAATCGTTCTGTTTCGGGAAACAATGTAATACTGAACTGATTATGTACTGGCGAAACTTTACTTACCAACTATGTAATCAACAGTTGTCTTAGGGCCTGTTCGTAAATGCAGCACTGCGCTGCATATTATGCGCAGTATGTTCAAAAATGCAAACAGTTGCAACACTGCAAATGTAACACGGTCGAAAATGCAACACAGCAGTTTATTAGGTGCAAACGACTGCAAATACTAATCACAAAAATGGCTGATGCAATGGAAAAGTAAGTACTTAAATATAAAATTTATTTAATGTTTTTGAACTTTTATATGTTTAGTGCCACATTCGATGAAGGAAAGCTAAGTAAGCTTTTAATTTCAACCAGGTTGGATATGGAAGCTGAGTTCATATCTGGAAGAAAAAATATATCAGTGTTGTGGGGCCAAGTACTGCAGAAAAGAAAGCTATCCAAATTTAAATGTGAGTAAGGAACAATTGACAAGAAAGTTCATAAATTTAAGGACGACATATAAAAGAATTAAAGCCCGAAACAAGGAGTCCGGCAGAAGTGCTGTTGCTTGGCATTTTTTTTTTTGAAGACTTTGACCAAATTTATGGCAGCCGTCACTCAATAAATCCACCTTCGTTAAATTTGATTTCTTCGTTGGACACAAGTAGAAATACGGAGATGTTGTCGGAAGATAACGATGCTCAAGACTCCGAAGATTCTCCGACTTCCAAAAGGAAGAGATGCCGGAGTCAAAATGAAGTGCTTGAGTATCTGGCAGAAGAGTCCAAAAAGAGCAAAAACTTCACGAAGAAATTTTGGCAATTGAAGAAAGAAAATTGGAGGTGGAAGAAAGGCGTATTAAAGCGATGTTGGAATTGAAGGAAGTTTTAGAAAAAACCATTAGTAATAAATGAAGTGCATCCATTCACTCAAAAGACTGAATTATTTTTTGTTTGTTTTATGTTTTAATTATAAGTGCCTTATAATTATCCTGAAAATATTTTGTTTTTGTTACGTTTTTTCATAATAAAATAAGTTTTGTGTTTTTATTATAAAATAAATATATATTTTTGTTTACATTAAAAAAAATATAATATTTGTACACATGAATTCAGTACAATAAACAAGTTCAACTTGAAAAGAGTGCGGTTAAATTATTTCTCAAAGTAACTCCATCTTCATCTTCGTATGTTGTTTGATTTGCAAGCATGTTTGGGGTGTCAATGTCTGCAGCAGCATTGTCGAGTGGTATATATTCCGTAGAATTTCCTTTACTTATAATAAGATTATGGAGAATAGTACATGCTAGTATGATTTTAGAAGCTTTCGTCAGACTTTCTGTATCCAAAATACGAAATTTATTTTTTAAAATTCCAAATGACTGTTCGATCAGCACACGTTTGGAGCTGAGACAGAAATTAAATTTCTTTTGTTCGCGTGTTAAGTGTCCAGTATCCCTGTATGGAGTCAATAGATATTTAGAAATAGGATATGCAGAATCTCCCAAGATTACAGCGTTTGGAGCAAGTGGTATGCGTCCGTCTACAATGGACCTATATATTGGACTATTACGCCACACATTTGCATCGTGGCAACTTCCAGGAAATCCAATAAATACATCCAAAACATTAAATTTGCTATCATATATGGCCTGAAGAAATTCGTTGTATTTTTTAAAATTCATTTAAATCATAAAGGCGCTACTCACTTGCATATTTATTGAATAGAAACCCTTTCTGTTATAATAACTTATTGGATCAGATTTTGGCTTTGGAATTTTTATATCCGTGCCATCGACACATCCTATTTCAAAGAGGAAAGGATTTTCTCTACTGTTCTGGAATCCTTCCATAACAAAAGGTTGCTGCAACATAGATGGCCAAGCTATTTCCCTTTTAAGTTGACAAATGACTCCTATAGTTTTGCAAAAAAATTTGCGACATTGAAGCGGTCACATAATTTGCGACATTGAAGCGGTCACATAATTGACGGAAAGTAACACCATTGTTACTCAGCTTCCATAGCGTGATGTACAAGCAATGCTCCAAGCTGTAAGGGATACGACCTTTTTTTACTGTTGTCCAAAAAGGCTTTAGATCACGTAGCAAAGCCTGGAATTTTCAAATCAATTACTAGATATTTTCAGTTCCAACAATACAATAGTTCACTTACTTTAAATGTGGAGCGGTTCATTCGGAAATGGTCAAAAAATATGTCTTCTGGATATTCTTTTATAACTCTCCAATAATCTAAAACCTTTGGAATGCGCCTTTTAGTTTTAAAAATAAAATTTTATAATAACAACATCCTTTGTTTACTCTTCAAATTTTTTCTTTTGTAAACAATACACAATCGCACATCACTTGATTTATCATCTATCTCACAAATTAAATTTATTAATAATTTTTCCATTCTTAACTTATGTCGTTCGTAAATGCAAACAAACAAATGTGCAAATAAAAACATCATGCACAGCTGATTAGCAAAATCATCGCATAATAATCATATTATGCAGCGCTGTGCTGCATTTACGAACAGGCCCTTATTGAGCCTCATTTGCTCTTTGAATTGAACATTGTTGTATCCATCAAGGACTGAAACAAAGTCAACTTTGCGTATAATACAAAATTCTTCCTCGATGATGAATCAACATCCATTATATTTTGAAAAAACGTCCACTCGTCCAAATTATTGCTGAATGTAGACTAAAAATAACACAAAATATACTCGTACACTACTAAATTCTTGTGAACCTTGATTTGTTTTCATTACGTCCAAATTCTCCATTTCCATTTTAAAATATCTTATTTTTCCCGCGATACAAATATACAATGATATTTTGTTTCAAGTTGAAAATAATACATAAAGTTTAAAAGAATAATAAACAATTTTGACATGACATATCAAGTGATGCCAAGTTTATTATGTTCAACAGCTATGCGTTTTTTTCGTAACAGTTGCTGTTAACTTATATAGGTTACGAAAAAACGTCCCTATAGTGAGGATTAATACAGATAGAGAACCATATAGTGGCAGCCCTCGTAGAAAAGAACCTAAAAATCGACCCGATTCACTCAAACGGATTTCTCTCTCGCGCCATAACTTTACTATTTCATACTTTGTACATACTTTATGTAATTTTATTTAAGCGAGCTGATTCACCGTGTTCTATTGTTCTCTACCTTTCTCATTCTCTTTGGTCTACACTGTAATCAGCTGATCATTCTAATCTAATTCCCTGTAGTGTAACAACGGCCTATGCACGTGTTGTTATTTGTAATAAATTCAGTTTTTTTTTCAATCATAATATTTACATTCCACTGTCCTGTTTATGTCAAAGTGAAACATTGTACAATTTTAACAAATTTATTTGTGATTGCGCACCTAAAAGGTGTAAAACACAATAGTCGATCAACGAAACACATAATAAAGGAAGGAAGTACAATCATCTGCAATAGCAGGGGTGCTTCGAGCAGTTGCTACGCCAGGTTCTAGACGTGCTAGTGTGATTTATATAATATGTTGATTTTCTTAAGATCTGCCTTGAAATCCTTTGGCCGCAGCAAAACCGAAGCTGTACGTGTTATTAAGAAATTTCACCATAAGGCCTTTAGTGATAAATATCTCCTGCTAACCAATGTAACCATTTCATTGGGTCTCAGTTCAGCTGGTGATGTATTGGAACAACAGTACGAAATATATTGTAAAGAGCTGGACAAATGGGATCGCACACGCACCTCTCACATGGCTGTGTCCGGCATGACAGTGGGTGTTATCTGTCACTATTGGTATCAAATCTTAGATTCACGCTTACCGGGTCGTTCAATAAAAATGGTAGTGAAGAAAATCGCATTGGATCAATTGATTTGTTCTCCTGTCTACATATCGGCCTTCTTCATCACATTGGGAATACTGGAGAAGAAATCGCAACATGAAGTTTGGGAGGAGATGAAAGAAAAAGCGTGGAAACTTTACGCCGCCGAATGGATGATCTGGCCGGTGGCTCAATTTGTGAATTTCTATTGGCTTCCCTTGAAGTATCGCATATTCTACGATAATATCATTAGTTTGGGCTATGATGTCTATACATCACAAGTGAAACACACCGGTTAGTTGGAAGAAAACTAAAAGAAATTAATGATTTTAAAGTACATTAATCGTTTGTAATTTTGTGTATTAAGAATTAAGAGGCTAGCTATACTAACTCTTTTCGAGTTTAGATGTGTAAATAGAGCGAATATTTTATTTATTTATGTAGTTATTTTTATTTAAAATCCACTAAAACGTATTACCTCAAGATATGGTTGCTGATATCGTAAACATAAACAATAAATAAATTGGTATTTTTAGATTTTAGTAAATGTAAAATTGATTCTAGTAGATAAAATTAAGTTTTTTTTATTCCATGAGAAATTGAATAAAGTTTGCTTTCATATCGAAATGCGACTAAACTAACGCTCAACACACAACTGAGTCGTTATTTTAAAATCGCATTTAAGAAAAGTTTATAAAATAAAATAAATAAATAGTTTCCCATTACATCCCATAAAGGGACTGGGGAGAACTTCTCACAATCACTGAGCTGTGCGCTTTCCAGTTTTCACTCACTGATTGGGACCTACAGTTTTACACCGATTCCGAACGGTATTTTGAGAAGCTTTTTCATGGCTAGATACTCGATAGTGTCGCCGTCACTATGCGAGGTGACCGCCGCCGAAAGAAAATTTGAAGGTGGTCAGAGCCGGGTTCGAACCCAGGATCTCATGTACAAGAGCCGCGCACACTAACCATTGCACCACCGACGGCCAAGAAAAGTTTACATCTTTAGAATAATTTTTTTGAAACTGCTGAACTTTGATTGCATTAAACAAGTACCTGATCGGATGATGCTGAAGATAAGCCAATTTTTAGTATCCATGTACAAATTTTGACAAAACTTTCCAAAGTAGGGAGATCCTTTTTTAGTTATTGTTTTTTGCTGGTCTTACAGGTTATTTATCAGAATTTCATACTACACTTAGCAAACCTTGTCGGGTACCTTCTTTATTGCTTTATGTCGATTGTGTCTGTAATGTGCATTTTTAACCAGAAAGATTCAAATGCATCTCGAATGGAATAAATGCAATCTAAGCGAAATTTTATGACGTTTATCCCCCTTAGTTGCTACATAGTAGCCTCAACATTAAGTCACCATCGCACTTTATCCCATATGCAATACAACAGGTGTGTTTGTTTAGCTGCGGAGAACTTAAAATGATAATACAGGACAGAAATATTGTTGGAATGAAAAATTTTTTTATTATAATCTGGTACACAAATTCTTGACATTTATTTCTTAAATATGATTTCCGGCATATGTCCGTCGCGGCTACGAGTTTCATAGTCCATTCGATCAGCCGAATTTTTGCTGGTTTGTCGGCATAAACCAATGCCTTAACATAGCCCCATAAACAGTAATCCAGAAGCGTTAAATCGCATGAATGAGGGGGCCAGAGTCCGTGTGATTTAATGTGGTTCTCGACGTGAAGTCCTTAACCACAGGTGAGCACCGCCCCACCAAGAACATGTTTGATACGACTGTTGGCGCCGCCCGTGAGATATCCGTGCTACCCCGCATAGAGGGGCAGCCAAGAGATCAGGAATAGGAAGCGTTACACTATTGGTATACACGATTACGTGGGAGAACAAACGCCCCGTATTCGCATATCCGCCAGCGCGACTTCTTTCTTCCGTCCACGAGCTACCAATTGAGTAAACTCTCTGTACATGAGCTACTGAATGAGGGGGCCAGTGAACAGGACCACTTCTGTGATTAAAGTCATCCAATTTATTTTGCAACAAATCGATTTTTAAGCGCGCTGTATCGCAAGTTGCGCCGTCTTGTTGGAACTAAATGTCGCTAATCTTAATTTTTGGAAACAAAAATTCAGTCAGCATGGCTCGATAGCGCTAGCCATTCACCGTAACGGCAGCTCATTTGCTTTTTTTTGAAAAAAAAAAGGACCCATGATACCGCCAACGTTTAAACCGCACCAAACAGTCAATTTTAGTGGAAATAATGGTGATTCGTCAACGGCTTGAGTATTGATTGTCTTCGCTCCAAACCATCAATAACTGCATGAATTCCTTACTTGCCGATTATGTTGACCATGAAATAGACGAAGTGCTCTATGAACTTCGCTAACAGATTTATTTTTTTTTTTCAAAGTAAATTTTTACAATTTGGAAGCGTTAAACGATTCATGATGACTTGCCAAACGTTACTGAACAGAAATGACAACATTTCTGTCGATATCGATAGTTCTCATACACCTATAAAAACACCCTTTGCTTGTCTTTTTTCCTGAGTTTGGTGTTAAATATTTGGTCCAAGAATATTCGTTCATTCAAATAATTCGTGGTTTATTTGAAATAAAAAGTTTAACAATATTTTCAAAAAATAGAGAAAATAGATACAACCTTTATCTAACTTGAGTTAATTAGCTTAAATTTCACATTAAAGATATTGAACATGGCCAAATTAAAACATTTTGTTGTTTTGGCACAGTTTCATGGAAATGCAGCAGTGATCTGCAAAGAAAATGCGCAAAAACAAATATATACATCAGCCGATGAATTTCCGGAATGGCCCATAAAGGGAAAATATTTAAGAAATACACTCGCATCAAATAGAAGTTCGCATTGAGTGAGTCCTTTGACTAGTCTTCACAGTCAATATGAGTGCACTGGTTTTATTCGAGTGCATATTTGAATAAAGGCACCGTCATCTTTAAGTAGTAAACCATTTTTTTTAACACTAACTCGTTTAAATGCTTTATTTTCCCAACATGAACACAACCTAAATCGTTTCTACTGCCAATGAATTGTTTTATTCAATCTTAATCATTTGTTCACATAATTCACACCCCTTACAATTTCTTGCACATACACAATCCTTCGTATATATATACTATAATGTTTAATTTTAGTTTTTGCGGTTGCCACGCCTGCGCATTGATGCCGTACACTTGGGGCAGTACCATTTGCCCTTGGGCGGTTGTGTAATACCGACACAAGGATAATGAAACCATTCATAGGGACAGGCATCATTGTCACAAGCTACCATATCACCATAGGAAACTTGATTGCAAGTACAATAACGAGGTTCATTGGGATCGTATGACCACTCTCCATCGGGAGTTTGTTCCACTACCATGCCATTCTCATTGAGGGTGATGTTAGACCCTGGGGTGAGAGCTGTGGATGTAGAGGACGTTGAGAGCGCTGCGGTGGACGACGTAGAATTCATAGTTTGTCTGCTGGCAGCGGATGATGCTGTAGCAAGCGCGACGTTGGAGGAGCCCGTCACATGTTGTCCTCCAGTAGGCATAAGAGACGGAACACTTAGGCTGCTAGGTGCCGCTGAAACCAACATATCCACGGAATCTACACTAAGCGAAGAAGAGGACGAGGCTAAACTAAGAGCTGACGTGTTTGATGATGCGACATTGGATGAAGCCACCGCGTGTGAAAGACTTGCATTGAGCTTCCTGTAAGAAAAATAACATATCAGTAGTAACGTGAAAATGGATATTTGTGAGCTGTATATACTTTGTGGCATACTTCTTCTTGGTCTTCTCGGTAGAAGAACCAGGCAAACCTAAAGCTGTTGCTGCAGCAGCAGCAGCAGGATGAGCGATATCGCGACTTATCCAGAATTCAGTGGGACCACCACCAGCACCATGTATAGCCTCATAACTAGCCTTCATGCTAGCCGAACGCCGTCCTTGTTGCATTTGTTGAGTGGCTACTATGGCCTGCGATGCCGCTGCAGCAATAGCTGTTGTAGCTGAACTGCCAATTTGTTGAAGATTGTAAGCAACTGAGGACGGCGCGCCCACAGTACCTGCCGCAGCATTAAGCACAGCTCCGATTCCTGGTGTAATAGGACGGACCACGGCTACGGGAGGTGTTCCAGTTGTCAAATTATTGCCAAGATTAGCTCTTTTTTCAGGGACTGCACTTTGTAGAGTCGATGTCGAATCCCTCCTTTTCTCTGGTTTGGGTACACGATACCGGTTATCCTTCGTCGCGCCTGTGGGAGCTGCGGGAACAGTTATGCCACCCATACCTAGTCCTACACCAGCTCCACCCATTACAGCGCTGTGACTATTGCTGCCGGAAGGAGCTATGGCCGCAGTAAGTCCGCCATAATAACGATTCTCTTTTTGACTTAATCCGGCCACACTAAGCAAAGCCGTGGCAGCACTGCTGCCACCATCCATTTCCAACGACCTTTTCTCTAGTATCTCTGTAATACCATTATTATCAGCTTCCAGTTCGCACTTGAACTTAAAAAGTTCACTATCTAAACGTCTGAGATATCTTTCCACCAACTCATGAATTTGAGTGGCAATGGTAACCTTTTCATCAGCATCTTCAAGGACTTTATAGTATTCCTTGCGCAAATTCTGGAATTCCCCGTCGGCAGCATCCTCCTGTAGTTCACCGCGTTTGCACTGAACAAAGAATGAGCGTGTTTTCTTTTCCAATGAGTCCATACAATCTGAGAAAAATATGGGTGGAAGTAACTTAATAATGAAATTTTGTTAATTCCATAGCGAAACTTACTCTGAACCGATAAATCCAATTCTCTCATTTCGGTGAAGCGGTCTCGCAACTCTTGAGGCAAATGCTCAATCACTAGAATGTGAGAAAAACAACAATTTAATTTAACAATCATTGTTTATTTATATTTGTCCAAACAAAAACATTTCAACATAACCTAAAAATTGTCATTGGTTTTGTTTACATTTTGATTTGAGACACATCGTTTTGACGGATTCCCCATTAATGGCTCCCACACAAGCACTAGATTCAAGCGCTTTTATACTTTACTCATACTTACTTTCTAGATAATCTTCCAAATACAACATCTTTGCGATTTTTATCAATCATGGGTATGCTACTGAAATAAATTCACTTTAATTTGTTTATTTTTGTGTTTTATTAAATTGTCGCAGAACTCGTTTCCAGCACAACTGTTCTATTTGACACTTCTCTTGAATGTGCAAGAAGATAACAGTGTTAACAGATGATAAATTCGTTTATAGCAACTGAAAAGTGGCCATATTTGTTGGCAATATCCATGGTAAAATTATCTATCGGGTAAACGCGACAGCCCAGCTGATTTGTGGTTTTTTCATCTTTTCGTCGGTAAGCGGTCAAATTCGGTTTTGTTTCTCTTTGTTAATAAAATTCAAAGAATTTTACCCAAAATGCAATTTAATAGCATTGACTTTGTATCAAGTAAGGCAATCTTATAAAATTTTTCACATTTTGTGTACATAGTGGGTTTCATTATTCAGCTAATTTTGACAGCTTAACGACGGATTGCTAATGCGACTACCTAATAGATAGTTCTACCATGGCAATATCACAGCATTCGCACTGGCATCGATTTTCTTGATTTTGCTAGTTTTGAAAATATGATTAAAAAACAACAAACAAATTTGCCGCTGGTCCATATTTTCCGAAATATAGGCCTCCAAGGATTGAGTGTATAATAGTCCATTTATTATCCGATTTGGTCGAAGTGGGTATCATTACAAAAGGTCCAAGGTTGATCTAGTAGAGGTTAACGCAACAGAACAGCTCATTTTGGTTTCTTATGACTCTATCTGTCAAATTCAGTGTATTTTGGTTTTGTACTTTTTTGTTTACTTTGTTTGGTCACATGTATTTGTGTTGAATTTGACATTTAGAGTCATATAACAAAAACAAAATCCCTGTTGTTGGAGCCCTCAACAACAACAAATCCTACTGCGATAACCTCTACTAGATCAGCCTTGAAAATTTCTTTATAAACTCTATTTATATGAGTACAAACATATTTATTATTATTAACTCCTTGGGGGCTAATTAAAAAACCCATTTTTTATCCCCACTTTTTTTGATAATTTTTTCATCCAAAATTCCACTACTATACTTATTTTTTGGTAGGCTCCCATAATAGGCAAGACCTTATTCTTTTTTAAGGTATAATCATAGAATAATATTTCATTTCACACTCTTCATCGTAGGTTTGTAGAAATGAGAGCAATTAAATTTAAAATTACCTTACACCAGGTGGAGTTACAAAATATGTTCACTTAACTTTTATCTGTCGTTTTGGTGAGAACTGAAAAATTTAAATATATTTTGCACTTTTTTGTTGACTTTTATCGTTGGTATACATTTGTATTGTGTTTAACACAACTAGTTTGCCACAAAAACACGAAATTGGGTTGTTGTTCCTTTGTTGATCGCTGCATACTATTGCCACTATCTGGTATTATTGAACCCATATTTTCCACCATCCAATGTTTACTTTCCATCGTACCCATGACGTTTAATTTATTGAAAGCTTCTATGGTATGTATTATTCTAAGGGTATAATATTCACCAATAAAACTTCAAAGACCGGAGATATTAAAGTTCATAAAATTTTTGCTTTCTACGTGACCGGTCTTAGGCCGTGCTTAGGGGTTTTCTCCTCTGGGGTGAGTTCAATACCGGCTTCGGCACAGTATTTTTATATTATATATTTATCACATGCAAATTGGACAATATACATAATTTATTGTAGGTGAATTAGATTAATTTTAAAGCGCAATCTTATCAAATGTTCAAATCATAGTTACAGAAACAAATTTTCTTTTTAATTAAAGAAGTATTTATTGAATTGTTGCATACAATAGTAACATTTAAATGAATGCTAACATTATAATCACGAATTACCAGGCTCCCCAAATCTAGGAGCGCCTCTCGTTTGTCACTGCCGAAGACTCCAGTCACGTGTATTAATGATTAGATAAATGTATTAAACACTGTATAATGTTAACATTATACTTATAAGAAGATAAAATTATATAAGAATATGAAACTGAATTACCTTAACATATAATCTAATGAATTTCTGTGAAACCACTATTTATCTATCTAAAGCTGAGTAAATGCAAAAAATGTACTATTGTTAGTACCTTTTCTTTTCAACCCTAAATAGTACTGTGTACTAAATTACAACCAAAAACTTATTGTGAATTGTTTTTTACCAAGATAACTGGATAAAGTAAAGAAAATGGATAAAAAGAAGTTTCCTATAACCAAAATGTATATTAAAAAGTATTCTGGCAGCAACAGTCTCAAGGTGAGCATCAGCCTCAAAAATAAAATCTAAATTTTAAAACATCTTGGATCTAATCCATTTGGTTTTTTTTCTTTCTTTCACTAACCCTAATCCTACTTACATAAATTCTCAATCTCTGAGAATTTATGCAAGTGATAAAGAATTCCATCTCTCTCACTAGGAATTCTTAACATACAAAAAGCTAACTTACAGTCCACAGCATCCACAATCCCCAAGAGACGATTCAGCAAATCTCTCCCCATATAAGCAATACATGGTCCTTCGAAGAGAACAACCAGCAAAAGTAAAAGAAGAAAACAAGATCACCATCCACATGAGGTAACTAAGCAAGTGTAATGCAAGAAGCATATTAGTTACGCGGAATCGGTGAGTCTCCCACAACGTTTAGTGCAGTGTGTGTGCGGTGTTTTTTTAAAAAAAAAAAAAAGAGTAAAGAAAGTGAACAAACAGTGAAATTAACAAATTAAAGATTTATTGAACAAACGTAGTAGGCGCAAATGTAAAAAAAAAAAACATCGAAAATACGAAACAGGAAAACATAAAGAAAAAGAGAAAATTAAAGTTAAAGAAATAGAAAAGTCAAAGAAATCATAAAAGGTTGGGAAAAATTGTTAATAACGAAACACGAAAAAACGGGATAAAAGAACAAATAAAAAAAAAAAAATTTTAAAAATCAAGAAACAATTTTAATAAACGAAAGTTGATAACTGGTTAAAAAATTATACATAAAGGACGAAAAGAGCTAAGAACAACGAGAACAAATATCAAAAACCCGGATAATATCAATAAACCGGATAAATTGTAAGTAAAACATATATGTATATCTAAAGTTTCGGATTATAATTTGTTTTGTACTAAAATTCTCTAAAATAACCTAAAAATTATAAAATAATTAATATTTTGCGGAAATTTTCTAAAAACAACCTAAAAATTTTGGATAAAATTCTCTAATATAACCAAATTTTGGAAAATTTACTAAACTAACCTACAAGTGTTGAACTAAAATTCTCTAAAATAACCTAAAATCTTGTCGGAAATTTTGGATTAAAAAATTTTTGGATTAAAATTCTATAAAATAACCTAAAATCTTTTCGAAAATTTACTAAAATAACCTAAAAAAAAAAAAATTTTTTGGATTAAAATTCTCTAAAATAACCTAAAATCTTTCCAAAAATTTTCTAAAATAACCTAAAAATTTTGGATAAAATTCTCTAATATAACCAAATTTTGGAAAATTTACTAAACTAACCTACAAGTGTTGAACTAAAATTCTCTAAAATAATCTAAAATCTTTTCGAAAATTTTGGATTAAACAAAATTTTTGGATTAAAATTCTATAAAATAACCTAAAATCTTTTCAAAAATTTTCTAAAATAACCTAAAAATTTTGGATAAAATTCTCTAATATAACCAAATTTTGGAAAATTTACTAAACTAACCTACAAGTGTTGAACTAAAATTCTTTAAAATAACCTAAAATCTTGTCGGAAATTTTGGATTAAAAAATTTAGGATTAAAATTCTCTAAAATAACCTAAAATCTTTTCGAAAATTTACTAAAATAACCTAAAAAAAAAAAATTTTTTGGATTAAAATTCTCTAAAATAACCTAAAATCTTTCCAAAAATTTTCTAAAATAACCTAAAAATTTTGGATAAAATTCTCTAATATAACCAAATTTTGGAAAATTTACTAAACTAACCTACAAGTGTTGAACTAAAATTCTCTAAAATAACCTAAAATCTTGTCGGAAATTTTGGATTAAAAAATTTTGGATTAAAATTCTCTAAAATAACCTAAAATCTTTTCGAAAATTTTCCAAAATAACCTAAAAATTTTGGATAAAATTCTCTAATATAACTAAATTTTTGAAAATTTACTAAACTAACCTACAAGTGTTGAACTAAAATTCTCTAAAATAACCTAAAAATTATAAAATAATTAACATTTAGCGGAAATTTTCTAAAATAACCTAAAAATGTTGGATAAAATTCTCTAATATAACTAAAATTTTTCGGAAGTTTACTAAAATAACCTACAAATTTTGGATTAAAATTCTCTAAAATAACCTAAAATATTTCCGAAAATTTTCTAAAATAACCTACAAATTGTGGATAAAATTTTCAAAAATTTGGATAATTCTCGATAACAAACTACAAATTTTGCGAAAGTGATTTAAAAATTTAAAATATCCTACGGAATGTAGTTTAATTGGAAATTTGCTAAAATTGTTTGCTTATATTTTCAAACCATCTAAAATTACGAAAAGCACCTAATATACATTAAATCCGTTAAATCAACAAAGACGCTAAATCCCTTTGTACATAAGTATGTCCATACGTACATACTGATTGTTCCACAACAAACATGAAATATTTGTAAATAGATTCATATGTAAAAATTGTACTCTGTCGCTAACAATCTATTTAGTCACTGTGGTTTTTCATATTCTCCTTTCTGTCGTATTCGTTGCCAACGATACACAGCTTCTGTGTAAATAAGGTCGTTACCTTTAATGTTTACATAGTTCGCTAACATATGTTACAATCATATGCGGGAAAGACAGTGAATACAGTCGGTACGAAAAGACAGTGAATACAGTCGGTGCAAAAAGACAGTAAATGTAGAACGGGAAACAGGGACAACACACATATAGAAAGAAATATAGGCAAATAAATACGATCGGCAACAACGTGAAATGAAAATATATTATAAACCAAATTTTTTACCACATTAACGCGCATTTAACGGAATTATTAAAAAAGAGATAAGATTACATACTTATTACAAAAGTTGGAAATTTACTCAACTCAAACTAAAGCGGAAAAGATATCGTAGATCGATTATCATTCAGATTGATGATTGGGTAGACACAGTCACAATCAACTAAAATTTAAAGTTTGCGTTTGCTTTGTATACTTGTACGTTGATATGAAAACAGTCACGCCATATTAAATTTTTTCTCCATATTGCATTTTATCTGTCCTCCATATCGATTACGATAATTAAGAAACAAGTTAAATAATTTCAAAAACAATTAAAATAAAACGAAAAGAAATTTAATTAAAAACCGTGTTTATAAACAATTGAAAAAGAAAAAAAATTAAATTAATCCAATAAATTTTATAAACAATTAATACAAACAAAAAAAAAAAATTAAATTTTTAAATAAATTGAATCGGGAAAATTTTACTAAAAACTGTTTAAATAAATATTAAAAAAAAAAACAGGAAAAATTTTAATGCAACTTAAATAAATTTAATCGAAAACATTTAAAAAAAAAAAGAAATCAAACAATTTAAATACTTCTTCAGAAAGTTTGCAAACAATTAAAATAAACCCAAAGGGAGAAAATTTATAAGCAGTTTAAATCAATTTAATCGAAAAAAAAAAACAAATTTTATGAACACAAACAATGAACTTAATATAGCAATTTTTTTTAATATATTTAAATAAATAAAAAGAAAAATATAACAAAATTTTCAAATAAATTTAATTGGGAAAATTTTTTTTGGGAATTTTGTAATCAAATTTAAAAATTCTACGGAAACAAATTAAATAAATTTAAAACCGAAAACAAAACTTATAAAACCAATTTAAATTTAAATTAAAACAGCATTTTTTAACTGAAGTAAAATATTTAAATAAAATCAACATAATTAGAATAAAAAATTAGCTACGTTTATTACAATTCAACGAAATCAAACATAAATTAAAATTTTAAGCAAATCACACACACACACACGCATCCATATACGCTCAAAACATTTGAAAAAAAAAAGTCAGACCTAAAAAAGATTTATAAATTTCTCACACACAAAGCGACTCTCAAAACAACAACACGAGTGATTTGTTAGATGTGGATTTTCGCTCAAAAAATAAGAATTTTGGAAAATCTGTACTCTCGATCAATATTGGGAACTAATCCCATCCTCACAAATCATTTAACGCACAATTCACATAATATCATCTGCGCATATTATCTCATATTACATCAGCAGCTCTTTATTTACTTATTTGCACTAATCCTTTTTTCCCACAGCTATTAGTACCCAAAGTCTGCGACGAATTGTAGCAGGCTTTGATGAAAAACTAGTTGGCAAAGTCTTCGCCGAGTTGGAGAAGCTTTGCATACAGTTGGTGACAAAAGTCTGCGACGAAGTTTAGTGGACTTTTGTAATTCGATAGAATCTATTTCGTTGATGTCAAGTAAATAAATAAACAGAAAAAAAAAAAAAAATAAATAAAAAATATTAAATAAAAACTTTAAACAATAAACGGCATATTTTAATAATACATCGTTATATTTCAAAAGAAAATCAAGGTTTTTGTTTCTCAGAAAGGGAAAATTAGTTTGGGAAAACACTCATCCTGCTAAATTTTCTTCGCATTGACAAATTTAGGGAAATTTTGTTAAATAATTCAAATTGGTTTGCCTTTAGGCGGTCGCTATCTTTGTCTGGACATTTCAACGTCCTCATTTCTCTCTAAACACACTGGATTGTTATATTGCGCTACTCACTTATTACGTTTCATAGCTTTCAACCCAATTTTTTTGTGAACATACACAATGTCGAATCCCACTGCAACTTCGGACAATTCTCATGTCGGCGGCGACAACATTTCCGTAGCTTCGGGCAACACTGGTTCAACGAGGCAAGGGGAAAGCAGGGGGATATCCACAGAACATGATCGCTATCTATTTGATTGTGACCATATCATTCACCTTTGCTCTAACATAGAAAAACTCAATATACAGGAGCAAACGGATTCAATGTTAGAAGTTCGTTTGAACGACTTGGACAACTGGTTTAAGAAGCTTCAAACTAGTTATGAAATACTCATATTATCACCCGCTACTTCTAACGCACGGGATTTCAAAGAAAACGCGAGACTGAACTACAATGTTTGTTCAGAAGCATACTATGTGGCTAGATCACATGTGCTTGATATGATGAAAATATCTCATGGATACAATGCTCCTAGTGACGTACCCAGATACTCTATTACGCCGAATTATTCTCCTCAACCCTTCTCACCCCAGCATACTTCTAATAATATGTCAGGAGTTTTTCTCAAAGTTCCTCCTTGTGATACAGAAGTTTTCAACGGGGGTTACGAAGAATGGCCGTCATTTCGTGACATGTTCACGGCGGTCTACGTAAATCATCCTAAACTCTCTTCCGCTCAAAAATTATATCACCTCAGGAACAAGACAAAAGGTGACGCAGGAGCAATTGTTAAAAGGTATCCACTCTGTGACGATAATTTCGAGTTAGCTTGGAATGCTCTGAAGTCTCGATACGACAACAAGCGCGTTTTAGTCGATAAACAACTCAAAGTCCTTTTTGATATACCCACAGAAGCGGTGGAAACCAGCGAATCACTTCACAAAATTCATGCCACAGTCGTTGACTGTCTTTCGTTGCTAAAATCGCTCGATGTCCCAACCGACGGGTGGGATCCCATCTTGATTCATTTGATTTCAACAAAACTTCCTGACAATACCTTATCCCTTTGGGAACAGTCCTTAAAATCTCATCGCGAGCTACCAAAGTGGTCGCAGATGGACGAATTCCTCTGCAACAGATTCGAAGTTGTTGAACGAATTACTAATGTTCGAACACATAAAAATCAAAGCAGCGGGGCAGTACCAAAGCATAAAGTTCAAACTTATTTATCTCAAGATAAGTTAAATGCGTTGTGTATATTGTGCGAAGCAGACCACAGCGTAAGAATTTGTCCCGAGTTCAGGAAGTTTTCACCACAACAGAGAATTGACTTTGTGTTTAAGAACAAGTTTTGCAATAACTGCCTGGCATCCAATCATACTAAAGGGAGTTGTAAAAGCAAAAACACTTGTCTCATTTGTAAGAAAAATCATCACACTCTACTGCATATCCAGTCCAAATTTGCAACTCCTCCTTCCGTTTCGGACAAAACTGGTGATAAAACCGTGGACATGCGAAAAGACTCTGTAAATACTTTCAAATCTCGAAATGAGCAAGCATCCACTTCATTCCAATCTAAGTCTCCTCAAATCCAAGCAAATTTCTCGACAAATGACGAACCAATTCTGCTCAGAACAGCTCTAGTACACATACGTCATCGTGGTGAACTCTACACTACAAGAGCGTTAATCGACCCGGGTTCTCAACGCACTTTTGTGTCGGAAAAACTTAGAAATATTTTAAAACTCCCATATCACAAATCTCATTTCCAAATTATTGGAATTGGAGGACAGAGTCAGACAGCTAACAAAGAATGCGAAGTTGAGATATTCTCCTCTCGACAGAACGTTTCATTTGTAATCAATGCTATTGTCTTACCTAAGGTGACAAGACGCATTCCATCTGCTTCATTCTCCATATGTAATCCAGAAGAGTTGGAACAACTGGATTTAGCAGATCCACATTTCAATCAGTCTTCTCAGATTGATTTAATTATCGGAAATGACTCAGAACGCCATATAAATTTGGATGGAGTAATCAAGAACATTTGTGGTGAAACATCGGCGTATAACACTATATTCGGATGGGTTCTCAGTGGGCCAATACGTGCTACAGAAATTCAGTCGTTCACCACCAATGTAGTCCCTTCAAACAACCTCGATCTTTCTGATCAAGTAAGAAAGTTTTGGGAGCAAGAGGAAATCCCAAACGTTTCCAAGGTCTCACCCGAAGATGATTTCTGTGAAGAATTTTATCAGAAGACAACTACACGTCAATCTGATGGTCGATATGTGGTAAGACTGCCCTTCAAGAGGGAATTTCCCGAAACTATACATCTCGGTTCGTCTCGTTTCCTAGCTTTAGGGCAATTTTCGCGAATGGAGCAAACACTGGCAAAAGATCCTAACCTTCAAGCTGAATACAAATCTGTTTTGAATGAGTATCTTGATCTAGGTCACATGACAGAATCTTCATCTGCCGAATTTTGCCAGGATGACAAATTCCGATCTTTCTACTTACCTCACCATGCTGTGGTGCGACCAGACCATAAAACTACGAAAGTTCGCGTCGTTTTCAACGCGTCTCGGAAGAGTAAATCTGGGTTCTCCCTCAACGATGTCTTGTATACAGGGCCCACTCTTCAAACGGATCTGATCGCCACAATTCTGAATTGGAGAATGTATGAGTACGTGTTCAGCGGCGATATTCAAAAAATGTACCGACAAATTCTCGTACACCCTGCGGATAGATCTTATCAGAAAATTTTGCACCAAAAAAATCAGTTCAGCCCAATTCAGGATTATGAATTGACAACCGTGACATTTGGTGTGAATTGCGCCCCGTTTCTTGCGATACGTACGCTTAAGCAGCTCGCGTCAGATTCGCAATCTCAATATCCCCTAGGTGCAGCAATCATAGCTACCGAATCGTATGTTGATGACATACTTTCTGGTGGGTTTTCCATTGAGGAGGCATCCATTAAACAGAGAGAACTAATTTCAGTCCTAAAATCTGCAGGATTTCCCTTGAAAAAGATTACTGCTAATGATACTCGACTTCTCACGAATTTGCCCACTGAAGATCTGTATGACCAAAACTTTTTACGCTTCCAAGAGTCTAGCTCAGTGAAAACACTGGGTATTAAATGGAATGCTGTAACAGACACATTTTCGTACTCATTTCCTATCCAACAAGCTGACGTAAAAGTATCCAGACGTAAGGTGCTGTCAGTGGTAGCTAGCCTTTATGACCCGATAGGATGGATATCTCCCATTGTCATTAGAGCAAAACTGTTAATGCAACAAATTTGGTTAGAAGGTGGAGGCTGGGATGAGGAAATCAGTTCAGACTCTCTTCGAATATGGAATGATTTTCTATCCGATCTCGCTCACATTGAACTTATTTCTATTCCGCGCTGGTTTCAGTATACCTCTTCAGACATAGTTCAAATTCACGGATTTTGCGATGCATCGAAAAGCGCCTATTGTGCATGCATTTATGTGCGGTGTCAGACTCAAAAATCGGTGGTTTTCTCAAATTTGCTGATGTCTAAGACCAAAGTTGCTCCACTTCAAACAGTCTCGTTACCCCGATTAGAGCTCAATGGTGCCGTTTTGCTCGCAAAGTTAGTTAAATATATTAAATCCATAATAAACTACCCAATTAGTGACACGTTCCTATGGACAGACGCGTCAATAGTATTAGGATGGCTCGCGAAGACACCTGGCACGTGGGAAACTTATGTCGCTAATAGAACTTCTCAAATTCACGAAATGGTCCCCAATGCAACATGGTGTCACGTACCAACACACGATAATCCAGCAGATCTTGGGACTAGAGGTTCCAGACCTCAAGATCTCTCATACAATATCCTATGGTGGAATGGACCAGCATGGATTTGTAACCCTCCAAGTACGTGGCCCAAAAAAAATCCTTTGATACCGACGGGAGGAGCTAAAACAGTTCAGTCGCTTCAAGTCTGCATAAAAGATCCTGACACGCTTCAGCGATTTTCCTCATATGCAAGAGCCTTGAGAGTTCTCTCCTATGTATTTCGTTTTTATCACAAGACTCATATCGTGCACAGAAATAACTGCGTTTTCAATTCTATGACTGTCGGTCATATGGAAATCCTCTTCGTAAAAAATCGTTTGATTTCGTTAGCTCAAATCCAATATTATAAAGATGAGTACGCCGCGCTCATAAATGCCAGACCGATACCAGATAACAGCCAACTTAAAAGTTTAAATCCATTTTTGGATTCCCAAAAAATTATGCGTGTTAACGGCCGTTTAGCGGAAGCACCGCTTCCTTACAATGAGAGCCACCCCATTATATTACCAGGCAATTCCAGATTTTGTCACTTATATTTATCACATTTACATCAGTTTCTCGTTCATGCCGAATGCAATCTCATGTGTCGTATGGTCCAAACAGAATTTTATGTATCTCGCCTAAAACGTAGAGTTAAAGGCATCATACGCAAATGCAAAACCTGCATTATATTCAAGCAAAGGCAATGTATTCAGATGATGGCCCCATTACCATCTGATAGATGTACTTTGTCTCCACCATTCCATACGACTGGTATCGATTTCGCTGGTCCCTTCGAACTAAAAAGTTCCTCTATACGCCAAGCTCCTATTCTAAAGGGCTACGTAAGTGTCTTTGTATGCTTCTCTACAAAGGCAATTCATTTGGAAGTTTGCTCAGAACTGTCTTCAGCGGCATTTGAAGCTGCATTTGCAAGATTCGTTGGTAGGCGAGGGCTACCTCATAGGGTAGTTACAGATAATGGTCGCAATTTTGT
The DNA here is from genome assembly GCA_963931995.1 of Phaonia tiefii. Taxonomy (NCBI): domain Eukaryota; kingdom Metazoa; phylum Arthropoda; class Insecta; order Diptera; family Muscidae; genus Phaonia; species Phaonia tiefii. The sequence continues at coordinate 205,062,439 of OZ008370.1, read as the reverse complement.
CGGATCTAGCCGAGCTTTACTCAGAGAGTTCGAAAGCTTTCTCAAAAATGTATCCAATGATATTTCCCAAAAATATGCTACCCATGGATTTCAGTGGAATTTCATACCACCTCATGCACCCCACATGGGCGGACTATGGGAAGCCGCCGTCAAAAGCTTTAAGTTTCATTTTAAACGAATAGCTGGATCACACAAATTTACCTTTGAGCAGTGTTCAACTGTACTCGCCCGAATCGAGGGAGTTTTAAACTCCCGCCCAATCTCCGCCATGTCGGAAGATCCCAACGACCTTACAGCTCTAACTCCAGGTCACTTTCTCAGGGGCGCTCCCATGCTGTCCTTACCTGACTCTAATTTTCAGAATATATCTCTTATCAACCGATGGTTAAAGCTCAAAGCGCTCCATCATGAATTTTCTATTCGATGGAAGGAGGATTACCTCAAATCACTTCATAAGCGCTATAAATGGAAAAATTCCATTCCCAATTTAAATACTGGCGATTTAGTTGTAGTAATGGACGACTTGTTGCCACCCAGTGAATGGCGCCTAGGAAGAATAGTGAAGACGCACCAAGGGTCCGACTCAAGAGTGCGAATAGCAGACGTACGAACCAGCGCTGGCATATGTACTCGACCTATTGTCAAGCTCTGCTACCTACCATTCGACAATCTGGAAAATTCAACATCCTATTAAAACCTTAATAAACCAAGAATACCCCATATCTCACCTTAAATAATCAAGCACTCAAGTAACTCCACAAATTGGAGTGATCGTCTTCTAACCCTTTGTATTTTTTATGATTCCAGAACCAACACCAATAGACGTTCCTCACAGTCAGATGTGTACAAATGTATGTTGTGCAAATCCTATCACGCTCTGCGATTCTGCCAGAAATTTCTGGCCATGGACTCACAGGAAAGGAACAGGGTCGCGAGGAGATATGAGTACTGCATTAATTGTTTAGCGAAGAGCCATACCTTTAGGAAGTGCCTGTCCAAGAATACCTGCAACCGATGTCAACATTATCATCACACACTGCTACATCGAAGTACAAAACCGAGAATTACACCACCCAACCGTCAGAGTCAGGACTTACAATTATGGAAACGAACTCCAAAGCAACCGAAGAAATCATCGCCACAGAAGACATCCTCAAAAACCCTATCACCAAGCGCGACATCAAATAAAACCACACCAAGGCAACCGAAAGCCCAGCCAGTACCAAACCAGTTGATTTTATCGGAAGCCATAAAATCTTTGGCCACCGTTTTGTGTGCGACACATGCTCCGTCATAAATGCTGACCCGGCGGCATGTATAATGTTAACATTATACTTATAAGAAGATAAAATTATATAAGAATATGAAACTGAATTACCTTAACATATAATCTAATGAATTTCTGTGAAACCACTATTTATCTATCTAAAGCTGAGTAAATGCAAAAAATGTACTATTGTTAGTACCTTTTCTTTTCAACCCTAAATAGTACTGTGTACTAAATTACAACCAAAAACTTATTGTGAATTGTTTTTTACCAAGATAACTGGATAAAGTAAAGAAAATGGATAAAAAGAAGTTTCCTATAACCAAAATGTATATTAAAAAGTATTCTGGCAGCAACAGTCTCAAGGTGAGCATCAGCCTCAAAAATAAAATCTAAATTTTAAAACATCTTGGATCTAATCCATTTGGTTTTTTTTCTTTCTTTCACTAACCCTAATCCTACTTACATAAATTCTCAATCTCTGAGAATTTATGCAAGTGATAAAGAATTCCATCTCTCTCACTAGGAATTCTTAACATACAAAAAGCTAACTTACAGTCCACAGCATCCACAATCCCCAAGAGACGATTCAGCAAATCTCTCCCCATATAAGCTATACAAACACTATCAAATTTGTTCGTTTCTACAAAGGACACACATTTATATTCTTAAAGTGGCTAATAGCCTTTTCACACTAGGCCACATCTTACATGTTCAATCAATTTGTCAAAGATGTAACATTTCCCCATACAAATTTGACATTTTGTGAGCTCAACATCTTTGAGAAATGTTCCTATCCCATTTCGTTTCACCCCTCATCATTCGATAATTTTGAGTACATCACTAGAAAAATATTAAAGAAGTGACAGAAGTTCAAAAACAAAACCAAGATATATTTATGTCAGGTGGTAGCGCTTGAACAGCTGATTTAAATATTTTCAAATCTTTGCCTCAATTGACTTTTAAATTCACATTTATTTTGTTTTTATACTTTTGTGCTTTCTTGTATTGCAATTGTATAACAAATTTGCTCTGAATTTGGTACTGGAAAGTAGGGCTGCGACATCGACATCGATGTTTTTGAAAAACATCGAGTACTTTTTACATCGATGTTTTAGTGCCGATGTTTTTCCAACATCGATGATTTATATCGATGTTTGCATCGATGTTTTTCTGTGTGACGGTTGTAACAAATTGCCTTAATATATTTGCCCATTTATTCGCCGCCAGATGCCAACCACCACCATTATGCGTAGCTGGTTAAACATGGAATGTAATGGGAAACTAGTTATTTTAATCAAGTTTTGTAGTTTTTCACCTTTATATCGGGGAAAAGGGTGATTTATATGTTGATAACACATATCTAAAAGAGAATTGCAGCAAATACAAAACATCGGCATAAGCATTGATGATCGAAGAAATATCGATGTTTGTGACCAGTGGTGTAAATTACCTCTTCTGTTTCAATTTTGGTACCTCGATTTCTAACAAAATCCACCAAAAATGAAACATCCCCAAAAAACATCGATGTTTTGAGGTCGATGTCGCAGCATTACTGGAAAGAAACCAAACATACATATATAAAAAAGCTATTGTCTAGTCGCAATAACACCGCCTGATACAAATACATCTTGACCAAATAAATGTAGGAAAAAATCAATTGTAATAAATATGAAATATTAAAAAAATAAACGTTTGATGAAAGTCATTCTCCATTTTTTCGTTTCCGCGGTCCAAATGGACTACAATTGCATACATATATTTGCTAAATCATTTTAATTCGTTTATTTTTCTAACAAAAATTTGGCTGCATCGATATGGCATCTTATTAAATGAATATTAGAAAATGACAGATGGAAGAAGTTGCAAGTGTGAACCCATATTTAATTTTTTCAACATCTTCCATGCGTTCCCCCTCAATGTACGCTAATGTGAAAACGCTATAAGAGATGTACATTTTCCTGTCGCTTATTGAAACACTTTCGACACTTTTCCATTGATCAATATATGTACACATATAAGACACAAGTAACACAAAGCACATTTCTATTTACAAAAGTTCTATAGTATAGACTTTTGGCCAATTGAAATGTATCCTTTGTTAAAAACACTTGCAGAATACATTTTTACTTACATTTCTTTATGAAATTGTAAATTCACACATCTTTTTAAGAAATTGAATAAAAATTACTCTTAGAGAATTTGGCAAAACTCCTTTATTGTTTTTCTTTTCACAAATTAATGGTTACTTACATACGTCGTTTGTACAATGGCTAGTGTGCGCGGTTCTTGTGCATCAGAACGTGAGTTCGATCCCAGCTCTGACTATCTTACATTTCCTTCGACGATGGCTACCTCTCTTAGTGATGACGATACTATCGAGTACTTAGCCCTGAAAAAGCTACTCTGAATATCGTTCGGAACCTACATATGTAAAACTGTAGATCCCAATTAGTGAGTTCCAAATTAGTAATGGGAAATCATTTATTTCTTTTTATTGTTTACTTTTGCTGTGGTTTGTGTCTAGACTAACTAGATGTCTCACAAACGTTGTGAAATTTCTTGTTTAACCAATATTTAGTATATATTGTAGTTTTGAACCCAATAAAAAGTAAATTTAGGAAAGCCAAATTGAAATAAGTTTAAAAAAGAACATTTTCTTAAATAGGTACCTTTTTAAAAACTAAATTTTACTAATAATCTAAACTAAAACAAAGTACCTTTACTTAAAAAAATACCTTATCTAAAAGAAGTTCCTGTGATTAAAAAATGTAATTCTCTTACAAAAGTACATTTTCTTAAAAATTTAACTTTTCTTACAACTTGCCTTTTCTTAAAAAGCTACGTTTTCTTTAAAGAGTACCTTTTGTGTGAAACAAAATAAGTTTTCTTGAGATAAGTACCTACTCTTAAAAATTTACCTATTCTTGAAAAAATTACCAATCCAAAGAAAACATCCCGATTCGTTAAACAAATCATTTCTTCAAGCAAATACCTTAAAAAAACCTTTTCTTACACAGAAAAAAACGTTGTGTAAGATTACCCAAATTCATGGTCTGATATCAGCCAGAGCACTGGGCAACATAGGGTCAGATATTTAATTGTGCAATATTACAAATTAACGTAGGCAATTTTACGTTGCCAAACCATAGTGTCATTTACTTGTATATTTACCCAAAGAAGAAAGGGGAATGTACACAATTTAGTGTAGGTGAATTATATTCATTTAAAATGTGCATTATTACCGAATGTTTAACCCATATTTTCCATATTTACAGAAACAAATTTTGTTGTATTTTAATATAGAATCATTTATTGAATAGTCAGATTTTTTTCCTACAATGACATTTAAACAAACGATAAAGCCCAGGGTCCTGAAATATAATTCCACCCTTAGTTTATTTCTGTCGTTGACTCCAATCACGTTCCCTCAATTTTCGTGTGAAGAAATTAATTATAGATTAGATAAATCTATTAAACGTTTCGCTATAAAGTTTGGACACATATTTATATTCTCCAAGTGGTTAAGAGATATTTATTTTCCCGTCGCTTATTAAAAACATTTCGCTGGCTAATGGCCTATGACGACGTTTCCATTGATCGAGTGTTTAACAAGAGACAACTAAGACAAGACACTTTTCTAATTACACAAATTTGAGAATAGAATATTAGCCAATCCAAATGTGTTGGCTATTAAAAACACTTGGAAATAAAATTTTTACTGACGATTCTTTATGAAATTGAAAATTTGCACTATATTTTGATAAATTTAATAAAATAGACGCTGAAAAACTTTGGCAAAATTCCTTTTTTGTTTTCCTTTCACAAATTAATGGGGTACATATACAGCGACACAGTAGTAATACAAACTCTTATAGCTTTATATTCGTTATAATCTTCATATATAAAAAAATCACCAAAAACAAACTGGGCAATAAGCGTGTTTATTTAATTCCCGCTAAACTAATTTTTCGACGACTTTGTATGGGGAGCCACTTAAAATCGCTTAATATCGCCATAGATAAAGGAATTAACTAGATATCGCACATGCCGTGGGAAATTTCTTGTTCAATGGGATATTTTCTAGATGGAGCTGAATGCAATAATTACAACGTTTGATCTCAAATAAGATATACATTGCGAGATGTATGTAGAACAGGTGATAGCAGTAGGTGCTGTAGGCAACATCAACAGGCATTTTGTTTTGTGGGCCGATGCTGTACAAGTCAACACAAACGAATACCAACAATAACAGTACAGCAAAAAAGCTCATAACCAAAATGCATTTGAATTAGAAAGTGGGTCAATGAAAGTTACAAAACGACAACACAGCACCTTGTGGCAGTACTTAACAACGCCTGTGGGATATATACGAAGTGGTCGAAAAATTTGTTTAGCGGGGAATATAAAATAGGCCAAATATAATCGATGTTTATTTTTTCTGTGTATGTTAACGAACAAAAGTAACACAACATGCGTCAAAAATAATATAGAGTGCAAGGGGGTAATTCATGAAATATTTGCAAGGTAAACCAGAAATAGGTGATAGGTCTCTGCAACCAAAATTTCCGTATGCAGATAAATGACATTTCGTACGAAAATTTCGATAGAACTGAATACGCGACTTTCATTTGAGATGTTCCAATAATTGCACTGTCTTATCGACATGAGGAAATTCCCCTTTTCCTATTGACTTGATATGGCAGCACTGTGCTATAAACTTCAACCCTCTGTTGTAAATAAAGAAACAAAAAACAAAACAAAAGGGCCAATAACTGAAAACAGTAAACAAGGCCCAAACAGGAGGAATCAAATGTCCTTTTATTTTTTTGACTTATGAGTAAGTCGGGTTATCCTCACGATAGCTTATTCGTCATTTCGCTATCATTCGTGTCGGCCACCAGCAGAAAGATAAACGGATAGGAGCCAAGAATAAACCCAATAAGTTTGTGTGTGTGTTAACTTTTTTTTGTCTACTACCAATTAGAGAATAGAATAATCGAGTCGAGCCGTCCTTTTGTGAAAAAGAAATATTTAATTACATCCTGAAAAAAGAGGCGAAATTGTTTTTCTAACACAAAGAATAGAAAATTAAATTTTTAGCGAAGTTTAAGTTAATGCTGAAGTGAATACAAAGCAGAAAATTCAAATTCCTTACAATTAAAAAGTCAACGACTTGAGAAGGAAAATTTTGTGTTTTTTTTAGTGACGCGAGTTAAAATTGTATCAATCAAAATCGTGTGAAATTCCAATTGCCAAGTAAATGTTAGTAAATTTTGTGTAATTTTACGGTTTGTGATCGGGTGAAATATGTCGAAAGTTTTAATGGCACAAAGGCATATAGCAGCAGCAACTTCAACGGCGACGACATCGGCAACAGCATCACCGCAGTCTAATAACTTTATAATGTCTTCAGCGTCATCACATCAGACAATTCCCAAAGACCAGCAAAATCAACAAAGTGCGGCTCTTAAGAATTACAACTACACCAACGGTACGGCTGATACCACACCCTTAGACGCTAATCGCCACCATAGTCACAATCACACCCAGCGCCATAACTATTCTTCCTCCGATTCCACAATTACCAATTCTGTGCCACAGTCGCCAACACAGCTGTTGGATTTTGATGATTTCAATTCGGCCAGTAGTATAATGGAATTTCTAAGGCAGGAGCAACAATGCGCCACCGGTGGGGTTACGACACCCAATGGTAATGACAGCGAAGTCGATGCGGAAAGTATTTTCCAGGAAGTAAGCCGACTAGCAGACAATTCAGATACACGCAGTGTTGATGAGCTGCTCAGAGAAGCTGAGCTTTTACTGCAGCATCAGCAATTCATGGGGAATATACAGCAGCATCCCCGAAAATCGGCAAAACCGAAATCCACACTTTCATATCCATATGATTCTCCTCAACCCACCAGTATTCAAATGAACAGCAAATATACCAAGCGTATAGAGAATGTTAATCCGTGCAACTCACTTCACAAACTAATCAATGGCTATGGTGCTGATATTTCGTTGTTGGATGACTGCTCGCCACCGTTAATGACACCTGAGACGCCTACAGTTACCCATTCCCTTTCGGAGGGTGGTAATACTTTCAATAATTTTGTTAATAACATAGCCACAGCATCGGTGATATCGGAGGAAAGTACACCAGTCGACTTTCCGGATGATAGCACAGCGACTATAACACAGTGTTCGTCTAATGAGAATACCACGGGTAAGGATGTTACCACAAAACAAATTGATGGCGAAGATACGGATGATGGTACTGATACGGTAAGTGGAAAATGTTTCGTTTTTGTTGTATACGTTTAGGAGGTAATGAAGAAAAGTATATGTGTAAATATTATGTATTTCCTAAAGCATACTTTGCGGCTGCAAATATTGAAAAGAGGAGAGTAATACAAATCAAGAGATGCATAAGTTTCTTAATTTTTATCCTGCTACACTTTTTAAATGTTACACTTTTAGTTGTACTTTTTAAATGAAATTATATACAGTATAATTCTTTTGTATTATTCGCTGCTAAACTAATTTTTCGACCACTTTGTACGGAGAGCTGCGGCACTAAGCGATTTAAAGCGCCTCCCCATACAAAGTCGGAAAATTAGTGTAGCAAGGGATAACAAAGGAACGACTTGCGGCTTCTAAGCAATGTATTTTTCGTCGGAGTAAGCTCTATAGACTGTTGCAGCACAATTAAATTTGGTAAGAATCTATAAAAATAAATAACTTCTTTCGATATTACCAACCCATTTGAGGTAGCAAATTTTCGTAACGGGGAAAACATATCTCTCCAACCGGCTTGATGTTTTGCTTGCGGCTTGATGTAACGCTTTCGCAGAGATTCAACTGTCTGAGCATTTCATCGGACCCGTAGTCGTCCTTCCTTTATAACTTCGAATGCCTTTCGCGCTGGGTCTTCAGTATACTAGCATGGTCTAGCAAACGTAATCGCTTTGTTTTGATTCGCTTGACAGCGACAATGTCATAGGTAATAGGTGGTATAGACTCGCCATTAGGACTCACGCTCACGCACGCTCACGAAAGGAACACAGCCACTCACGCACGAAGATTTTGTCGGTACTCACATTCACGCACGCTCACGTGAGCATAATTTGATCCGACTCACATTCCCGCATGAATCACGCGCGATTCACGACAATCACGCAAAAATTACTCACAAAAATAAAAAATCGGTTTTGACATGAACCACTTGCTTTATATTCAAACCAATATTAAAAACAATACAAAACAGTGTTCGTAAAAAGTAAGTTCTTAAATACGTTAATCATATTCAGGAATTAGACACTACTACACTTAAATGTAAATGCCTTAGTTGAATTAAGTATCTTTTTTAATAAATTTAGCAAATGAACTAAGCCCTTTTATACAGGAACAACATTTTATCACCTTTATCTTAAAGAAGTTTGCCTCTTACTTCCATTAGTATTCTTCCAGACGGACAATGGGACAAATTGCAAAATAAAGTGGTAATAATGTCAGAAATTCTAAATTATTGGTCAGATTATTTTAGAATGTACTAGATATTTATAGGGAAGAAGTGAGGCCTTCAGAATATTGTACAATATCTAAATGTACCCTGTTTCAACGCCTGGTTTGCTACAGAGTGTGAAACTTGCAGCCAGGTTTTTTTGTTTTTGAGATTCTACTAAGCAGCACAAACAAAAACTCTCTGAGTCTGACCGTTATAATGATAGTTAAAATTAAAAGTTTAACATGTCAATTTTTGCACTGACATTTTTAAGTCGTTTGGCAATAACTTGGTAATTTTGAGTCAAAATGCTACATTGACTAAACGTCAAAACAAATTGTTAAAGTCTTTCAAATCGGTCGGTATCAACAACCTCCCACAGTTAAAATTTTTTTAAACCTAAAAAAAATGGAATGTGTTAGAAAGGGTACCAACACCAAAGATGAAATATTAAACCTAAATAAGTTTACGTTTTATTTGAAAACCGAAGTAAATAAAATAATTAGTTTCTGCCCGAACAAATTTTTATAGGTGGAAATTCTAAACTTGGAGTCAGAGCCGTGCAAATTTTTACGACACAAATTCTGACTCCAGGCACATATCCCCGACTCCGAGCACTCCACAGTACTGCATGAAAAAATTACGAAAAAAATTAAAAAAAAAGATATGTTTTTTAATTCTGTGAAAATTCGATTTAAAGTAAATAACAACGTAATACCGCAATTTTGTATTATAGCCTAGTATGTACATATATGTTTAATACAATGAAATTAATATTCCTTGAGAAATAGGGACACAAGTGTGGGATTTTTACTCCCAAAAAGGTCGAAGAGTGTTAATTCAGCCCCAAAATAGCTAAATTGGCATCACTGCGTGCGAACCTTTGCTACTATCAGGTAGAGATCAGAACCGATGTTCACTCGTACGTCCACTACACTGGATGAGTGCGTTCCATCAATTACCACGTGATCAATTTGGTTCTTCGTTCTTTGATCAGGGGATACCCAAGTAGCCTTGTGGATGTCTTTATGCTGGAATTGTGAACCACTAATGACCATGTTTTTTGCCGCCGCAAAGTCAATCAGTCTCATACCGTTGTCGGAACTGTTAGTATGTAGACTGAAATTGCCAACAGTTGGATGAAATAAATTCTTTCTTAGCTTACCACCACGATCAAAACTGGTCACAAGGAAAGAGCGACTACGTCGTTGAAGTCCTGAACTAAAGCAAACAGGAATTATACCGATACTATAGTGTTCGTAAAGTCTTTATAAAAATCTTGTTTCAAAATTAATCGGAACAGGAGTCACAACTGCTGAGCCGAAAAATTTCAAGACTATTAGGACCCATAGAATACTCCTTCGAGAGAATAAACGGGCCAACTAAGTAAGTGATCCATCCCTTGATAGGATGAAACAAAAAATGTTTATATTTTAATTATTCATACAAATTTGTTACAAAAATAGTATTTCTGCTGTGAAATTAGTTTGCTAAAGTTGAATAATATATTCTACACCATTTCCAATTGAAATTTGTAAAAAATCAATTGAAATTTAAAAATTCTATTTGAAATTTGAAATACATCAATTGAAATTTGAAAATTCTATTTGAAATTTGAAATACATCAATTGAAATTTAAAAGACATCAATTGAAATTTAAAATACATCAACTGAAATTTGAAATACACCAATTGAAATTTAAAAATCTAATACATAAACTCGGTTAATAATTTTTAAATTTCAAGTGACGATTTTTAAATTTCAATTGATGTCTTTCAAATTTCAATTGATGTCTTTCAAATTTCAATTGATGTTTTTAAATTTCAATTGATGTATTTCAAATTTCAAATATAATTTTTAAATTTCAATTGATGTATTTCAAATTTCAAATCGAATTTTCAAATTTCAATTGATATTTTTCCAAATTAAATTGATATTTTTCAAATTTCAATTGGAAATGGTGTAGTTTGATGCTTAATATAACAGGTAGTTGATATGCTACTTTAATGCAGTAGAAATTCTTGTTGAAGCAAGATTTAAACGTAACTACAACTTCAAGTCGATGCAATTAGGTTGTGTGAAATCGCTTGGGCCACTGTAGCTGCCATTGTATAACCCTCCGCTCCCGCATCCAATATTTGATTTGGTGGTAGTGCAAACCCATACTCTCCGCGGTCTCTCATTTCAATAGTGTAAACATATTTTGTGCCTAAAGCAGCTCGTGTCCAATCGTCGGAACCACCACCAGTGACGCCAAAAAATTGATGTGTTATGGCAACTTCATAAACTTTTCCTGTTTTATTTTTAATACGTGTAGCAGCCAAATTACCTACACGTTTCAATTCTACGGCGTTATATACCGTAGCTGCCTTATACGCCCAAGGATACACTATCACCTGACTATAACTGTGGTATGTTAGATATGCTTCCAAATTCTGTTTATGATTTTTCAGAAATTTCACAACAGCTGCGGTTTCCAATTCCGATGCCGCTGATGCACCTCGATAAAGTTCACTGCAAGGATTCGCAGAAGAACCAGCACTACCCCAGCCGATATTGAAGTTACGATTTAAATCAACACCAACACATTGGGAACCCTTGTTAATTGAACGATTTTTTCGCCATTGACGATTTACTTTACGCGAGTAGACATAACCATCGGGATTCATTACGGGCATTATAAACCATGTCTTTTGTTTGAGATAAGCGGGCTGCAGTTGCCAATTGGCCAGTAATTCATTGATGATAAATGTTACAGTTGCTGGACTAATCCATTCACGGGCGTGTATGCCACCATCAATCCAAATTTTCTTATAATTAGTGGGGTTTTCGGATATTCTGCAATTATTTGATTAATTTTATCCCAAACAAATGAGATTTTTTTGCACCTAAATTCAAATATAAAAATTCGGTATGTGATGGAAATCGATCGATTTAAATTGAATACGATTTGATATAGTAATGATGTTTTTTATGCAAATGATGGATATCAATTATTTTATTCCTCTTTTTCTATTAAATAACACTGTGTGTACAATTTTTAAGCCATGGAAATACAGGGTGTCTGGTAGCAGATTTATATTTATATTTTATATTTTTTATATTTTTATATTTATTATATTATCAAACTTAAATAAAAAACATAATAATTGACACAAAGTTTTATTAAGAGCATTGAACGATAGACTGGAAACGCGGATTTTATTTTTTAAACAGTATGTCATCCAGATGACATGCGGGTTCTTGGAGACCAGTAACGGCAGTTTTGCTTGTTGACGTGACCGTTTAAGTGAAAATTAACCACGTCGCTCCAAAAAATGGGATTTACAGTGCGAAAACACTCCAACATCGTTTCACACAAATTTTTGCGTAAATCAAAGTCAATTTCTTTCAGTTTCCTTCCTTTTTTAAAATTTCATGAATAATCGCTCTTGGAAGTCCCAGTGGTGCTGCTCTTTTCCGTATTGAAAGTCGCGGATTTTCACGTAAACTGCTTTCAACCTGTTCAATGTTTTCGGGAGTCCTTGAAAATCGACTGGGCCCTGGCCGTGGGACATTCATGGCCGAAGCAGTTGCGCGGAATTTCTGCACCCACCAACGAATTAAATGTACATTCGGTCCATCACTTATTCGCCGAATACCGAACTTTGAACAAAAATGTCGACGAGCAATTACGTAAGAATCATTACTCTTAAAAAATTTCTAAACAGCGAACGCACGATCCTCATTGCACGACTGCGACATAGTGACTGATAAATCCGAACAATCGATAATTCCAGCGGCGCCACACCGTTAATTACTTCTTGAAATAATCGTATTTAAAAATATAAATTTGCCACCAGACACCCTGCATAACCATATACGGACACCACTACGTTATGAAAAACCAAAAAAAAAGACCCGTGTCTTCCTGTTTTGCCCAAGTCATGCACTTTTGTTATGGGTCCCCAAAGATTTGGGGTGTCATTCTTGCAAATAAGTGATCGTTTTGTCAGGCTTATATCTTGCAAATCGTTCGGAATTTTGATTTACTCTCTGAGGAAAAGTTGTAGCTCTTGTCATAAAGAATAACAATTGTCAACATATAAAATCAAAAAAACTTCATCTTCAAGGTCAAAAAAACTTAAAAAAATTTCGAATTTTGTTTTACCTTTTTTCCCCTGTTCAGGTGCATAGGTAGCAAAACATTCAAAATTTAACGAAACAATCATCTACAAAAATGTACCAAAGATCTCAATAAATGGGAATGGGAATATATCCATATACGGACACCACTACGTGATAAAAGACAAAAAAACAATTCGTGAAATTCGGGAAATTTTTCACTTTTGCGGCTACCTAAACGTCATCCAGATGACCGTTGACATTCGTCGCGTGGCCTCGAGAATTTTCGAAAAAAAATTAGTCCAATTATCTCATGCGTGGATAAGGCACACCAAACAGTTACCCTGGGGCAATGCAATGGTATTTGATGTTTCAATCGTGGGTTGCGGGTTCTTGGAGACCAGTAACGGCAGTTTTGCTTGTTGACGTGACCGTTTAAGTGAAAATGAACCACGTCGCTCCAAAAAATGGGATTTACAGTGCGAAAACACTCCAAAATCGTTTCACACAAATTTTTGCGTAAATCAAAGTCAATTTCTTTCAGTTTCCTTCCTTTTTTAAAATTTCATGAATAATCGCTCTTGGAAGTCCCAGTGGTGCTGCTCTTTTCCGTATTGAAAGTCGCGGATTTTCACGTAAACTGCTTTCAACCTGTTCAATGTTTTCGGGAGTCCTTGAAGATCGACTGGGCCCTGGCCGTGGGACATTCATGGCCGAAGCAGTTGCGCGGAATTTCTGCACCCACCAACGAATTAAATTTACATTCGGTCCATCACTTATTCGCCGAATACCGAACTTTGAACAAAAATGTCGACGAGCAATTACGTAAGAATCTTTACTCTTAAAAAATTTCTAAACAGCGAACGCACGATCCTCATTGCACGACTGCGACATAGTGACTGATAAATCCGAACAATCGATAATTCCAGCGGCGCCACACCGTTAATTACTTCTTGAAATAATCGTATTTAAAAATATAAATTTGCCACCAGACACCCTGCATAACCATATACGGACACCACTACGTTATGAAAAACCAAAAAAAAGACCCGTGTCTCCCTGTTTTGCCCAAAGTCATGCATTTTTTTTATGGGTCCCCAAAGATTTGGGGTGTCATTCTTGCAAATAAGTGATCGTTTTGTCAGGCTCATAACTTGCAAATCGTTCGGAATTTTGATTTACTCTCTGAGGAAAAGTTGTAGCTCTTGTCATAAAGAACAACAATTGTCAACATATAAAATCAAAAAAACTTCATCTTCAAGGTCAAAATCGCAAAAAACTTTAAAAAATTCGAATTTTGTTTTACCTTTTTTCCCCTGTTCAGGTCCATACGTAGCAAACCGTTCAAAATTAAATTAAACAATAAACTACAAAAATGTGCCTAAGATCTCAATAACCAACTTTGTAGAACATATGAACTTCCATGGAATGATTCTTAACACAGTTTAGGTAGCCGCAAGAGTGGAAAATTTCCCGAAAATTTTTTAATTTCACTGTGTAATTTTTTAAGTCATAGGAATATATCCATATACGGACACCACTACGTTATAAAAGACCAAAAAAAAAACCCGTGCCTCCCAGATTTGCCCAAAGTCATGCACTTTTTTTTTATTGGACCCCAAAGATTTGGGGCCTCGGTGTTATTCTTGCAAAACAGTGATCATTTTGTCAGGCTCATATCTTGCAAATGGTTCGGAATTTTGATTTACTCTCTGAGGAAAAGTTGTAGCTCTTGTCATAAAGAACAACAATTGTCAACATATAAAATCAAAAAAACTTCATCTTCAAGGTCAAAAAAACTTTAAAAAATTTCGATTTTTGTTTTACCTTTTTTCCCCTGTTCAGGTGCATACAAAACATTCAAAATTTAAGGAAACAATCATCTACAAAAATGTACCAAAGATCTCAATAAATGGGAATGGGTATATATCCATATACGGACACCACTACGTGATAAAAGACAAAAAAAAATTCGTGAAATTCGGGAAATTTTTCACTTTTGCGGCTACCTAAACGTCATCCAGATGACCGTTGACATTCGTCGCGTGGCCTCGAGAATTTTCGAAAAAAAATTAGTCCAATTATCTCATGCGTGGATAAGGCACACCAAACAGTTACCCTGGGGCAATGCAATGGTATTTGATGTTTCAATCGTGGGTTGCGGGTTCTTGGAGACCAGTAACGGCAGTTTTGCTTGTTGACGTGACCGTTTAAGTGAAAATGAACCACGTCGCTCCAAAAAATGGGATTTACAGTGCGAAAACACTCCAAAATCGTTTCACACAAATTTTTGCGTAAATCAAAGTCAATTTCTTTCAGTTTCCTTCCTTTTTTAAAATTTCATGAATAATCGCTCTTGGAAGTCCCAGTGGTGCTGCTCTTTTCCGTATTGAAAGTCGCGGATTTTCACGTAAACTGCTTTCAAACTGTTTAATGTTTTCGGGAGTCCTTGAAGATCGACTGGGCCCTGGCCGTGGGACATTCATGGCCGAAGCAGTTGCGCGGAATTTCTGCACCCACCAACGAATTAAATTTACACTCGGTCCATCACTTATTCGCCGAATACCGAACTTTGAACAAAAATGTCGACGAGCAATTACGTAAGAATCATTACTCTTAAAAAATTTCTAAACAGCGAAACCACGATGCTCATTGGACGACTGCGACATAGTGACTGATAAATCCGCACAATCGATAATTCCAACGGCGCCACACCGTTAATTACTTCTTGAAATAATCGTATTTAAAAATATAAATTTGCCACCAGACACCCTGCATAACCATATACGGACACCACTACGTTATGAAAAACCAAAAAAAAGACCCGTGTCTCCCTGTTTTGCCCAAAGTCATGCACTTTTTTTATGGGTCCCCAAAGATTTGGGGTGTCATTCTTGCAAATAAGTGACCGTTTTGTCAGGCTCATAACTTGCAAATCGTTCGGAATTTTGATTTACTCTCTGAGGAAAAGTTGTAGCTCTTGTCATAAAGAACAACAATTTTCAACATATAAAATCAAAAAAACTTCATCTTCAAGGTCAAAATCGCAAAAAATTTTAAAAAATTCGAATTTTGTTTTACATTTTTTCCCTTGTTCAGGTCCAAACGTAGCAAACCGTTCAAAATTCAAGGAAACAATCAACTACAAAAATGTACCTAAAAACAACTTTCTAGAACATATGAACTTCCTAGGAATGATTCTTAACATCGTTTAGGTAGCGCTTAGGTAGCGTTTAGCTAGCCGCAAAAGTGAAAAATTTCCCCCAAATTTTTTAATTTTAATATATGGACACCACTATGTGATAAAAGACAAAAAAAAAAGACCCGTGAAATCCGGGAAATTTTTCACTTTTGCGGCTACCTAAACGCTTGTGAATGAGGACGTGGATTCGACCTCTACTATGACCACCTTAAATTTCTTTCGACGGCGACACTAGCGACTATTTAGCCATGAAAAAGCTTCTCAAAATAACTACCTAAACGGTGTTAAGAGTCATGAGCTACAACTTTCCCTCAGAGAGTAAACCAAAATTCTGAACGGTTTCCAAAGATATGACCCTCACAAAATGATCACTTTTTTGCAAAAATTACATCAAGGCCCCAAATCTTTGGGGGCCCATAAAAAAAGTGCATGGCTTTGGTCAAAACTGGGAGACACGGGTCTTTTTTTGGTCTTTTATCACGTAGTGGTGTCCGTATATGGTTATATTTTTTCGTGTTGATTATATAAAATATTTGTCCCCCAATATTAGGACTTATGCCAAAAAAATTCTTTTAAATATTTAAATCGTATTCGATTTTCCCTTGATCGAATTTTATCACATGCCGGAATGGTAACTTTTTAAAATATTGACTCACCTAAGAACCATTAGGTTTCTGCCCTCTGCTGACTTGCCAATGGTGAATAGTGTGCAGATTTTTGGGAATTTGTTACGAATTTCACGTAAGTAGTCATATATAGTTTGGAGATCATGGTAATTTCTCCAATTCATGCCACTTGCTGAAGCTTTTTCTAAAAGTCATTGGAACTATAGTATAAGAATTAACAGAATGAATCGCAGCAGCACTTTCCAAGTTGTAAAATGCTCACACGTTTAAAAGCTTTATAGTCTACTTACTTGATCTGTCACCAACTTTAGACTGGGTCATATTAATACCCATTATCATTTCATTATCAAACAATTCTTGAACATTTGCATTTAAAAGTTCTGGCATTAAATTGTGTTCTTTCAAAAAACTTTTAGCTGCTGCGGCATTTTGCTTATCAATCGAGATATCTAAATACTTTGAACTGTCTCTCCAAATGTTAACACCTTTGGAAGAAGAAATGCAACAAAGTTAAAACAAAAATTCTTCGAAATTTTTTTCATTTTGGTTTGGATTTAAAAATACTTGCCATATTTTTTCTCTAGCAGTTCCGGCAGTGCCATTTCAGTCTGTTGATGTATTGCATTGGATATATTGTGGATGCGCCATAACTGCATATAATCATATCGTACTGGAATTTCATTTGCATTCACATTAAATGTGTTTGCAACATGTAATGATACCAACGCTGTCAAGAACACAGCTAGTGTTGTTGGTGGGATATTGCAACTCGTATTCTTATTCATTTTCTTTTAAGGAGTAGAAGAGTTTAATATATTTGTTCAGGAGTTCAAGTGAGCGAATGATGGGTAACTAACTGTAAGAAAGAAAAGTAAACATTTTTATTATAATTTAAAATCTTTTTCAGACTTTCGGATATAGTCGTTCGATGTAGTCGTTCGATTGTTGTACGAGTATTCCATATATATTCCAATTACGTTTTTTATTTCTAAATTTTCCTAACCTATTGACAAAAAAATCGTTTGCAAATTAAAATTAAAATCCAATTATTCCATCAAATCGAGACACAACTAATGGATATTTACCAAGAGTTTAGTTTTTTTTCTGAACTGTTTATTGGTTTTAAATTAATATATGTACATAAATCATACTATTACAATAAACAATAAACAACAGTACAAATTTTTACTTTTACACTGTCCCTATGTGAGATCTCTAGTAAAATATATATTAAATCTATGAAAATGTTTTGCATTTTTTGTTCTTATTAGTTTTGTCAATAATTGACAATTATATAATTGGAATGCTTTGTGACGAAAAGTATTGCAAAAACAGTACTTAGCTATATGAAATGTGTAAAATTAATAATCTTATAGTTAGAGACAACAATATAGACGTGCTATCCCCTTAAACAATTGTTTCCGACGTGTCCAACGTTAAATTATATCAGACAATAAGCCGAAATATCAAAAATTCTTTCAGCCATTTAAACGAGTTTTCTGTACATTCTCTGTTAGCCGGTTCTCTGAATTATCATACGAAAATCATGCGACGTTTCTGTACATTCTCTGAAGGGAATTTTTTATTCTATTTGCGTTTGTTTTCATTCCGTAACCATGCGCCAGTAAGGGAATTCCCAGAATATGTTTTTACTGTATAGTTTCGGTGAATTGAATTATTGTTTTTGTTTTGTCTGCATCATTTTGTTTGTTGTCTTCAGTTAGAACCGAGCAAGCAATTACTGGACGTCGCGGTCGTCAAATAAAAATATGAATTAATTTGTACGTGCATATGTAAATGCATATGTATGTATGTAAATAGTCCGAAAAGTCGGAAAATTCTCGCTTGTTTGTTCAGACGTCACGACAAATAGTAGAAGGTGTCAGAAAACGATCGGAAAAGTCGGACCATTATTGGATGGTTTTTCAGAGTTCTCTCCGAAATTGGTCCGACAAATCGGACAAAGAGTCAGAAAATTATCGGATAAGTCGGACCATTATCGGATGTTTAATTAGACTTTATGCCGATTTCGTTCAGCTACGTCTAAAAATCCTTCAGAATTTTCACAGCAATCTGTCCGATAACACTGCCCACACTTTCGAATTTCCTCCGACAAAACTTTCCGAATTCTTGTCAACCTCCCATACGATTTTCTGTACGTTCTCTGACCGACATCGGCATCAGACTCGGCAACTAGTGCAGAGTGTCTGACAGATTTCTGGCCGAACTCGGAACAAATTGTTTACTGGGATGTCAGGAATTTCACTTTCATGTGTGTGAAAATAAATTCCGAATTTAACTATCCAATACACAAACAACTTCGTTTACAGAATTCTGTTGGTGAGTTAGCAGATCAATGTTAATGTATTAAATACGATGAGTAGGTATAAAAAAATTGATTTTTGGACGATCTGTGACCACAAAGGTAGTGAAATTTATAAAATAAAAAGAAAACAGTTTGAGTTTGATATATTTGAAACAACTAAGGCCAACAAATTTCTAGATGCACATAGGGCGTCAATGAAAAAAGTGGTATTTCTTTCTAAACATATGTATATAGGCGGTATACATGAATATAACTTTCCTCGTCAACTAAACCTATATCATTATTTAAGGCCTTACATTAGCTTTCCATATTTAATAACACTATTGCTCAAAACACCTTTAGGAAATGAAATTAGCCAATTTCTGTTTTTAATAAACTACGCAATAATATATATGTCACTATATTCAAACTAATAATTTCTCGTCAATGATGGCCAGACGTAGTCCTTGGTCAGTACATTTAAACGTATTAATCATTTTTAAAATAATCACCTTCGGAACATGAAATTTGTCACTGTCAAATATTTGAATATTTTAACAATTTCGCCCACTGTGTCCAAACGAAGAAAACCTCGTCAATGAGACTTATGTTCGGACGTAGCCCTTGGTTAGTAGATTTGAAATGGGCAATCATTTTCAGGATAGACATCTTCGGAACATGACATTTTTCGACTTCAAATATTTGCCTATTTTGACATTTTCGTCCACTGTGTCCAAACGAAGACAACCTCGTCAGTGAGACTTATGTCCGTACGTAGCCCTTAGTAGATTTGAACTGGGTAATCATTTTCAGGATAGACATCTCTGAACATGAAATTTTTCAACTTCAAATATTTGCCTATTTTAACATTTTCGTCCACTGTGTCCAAACGGAGAAAACCTCGTCAGTGAGACTTATGCCCGGACGTAGTCCTTGGTTAGTAGATTTAAACTGGGTAATCATTGGCAGTATTCACACCTTCGGAACATGCAATTTTTCACTTTGTAATATTTGCCAATTTTAAAAATTTCATCCACTGTGTCCAAACGAAGACAACCTCGTCAGTGAGACTTATGTCCGTACGTAGCCCTTAGTAGATTTGAACTGGGTAATCATTTTCAGGATAGACATCTCTGAACATGAAATTTTTCAACTTCAAATATTTGCCTATTTTATCATTTTCGTCTACTGTGTCCAAACGGAGAAAACCTCGTCAGTGAGACTTATGCCCGGACGTAGTCCTTGGTTAGTAGATTTAAACTGGGTAATCATTGGCAGAATTCACACCTTCGGAACATGCAATTTATAACTTTGTAATATTTGTCTATTTTAAAATTTTCGTCCACTGTGTCCAAACGAAGACAACCTCGTCAGTGAGACTTATGTCCGTACGTAGCCCTTAGTAGATTTGAACTGGGTAATTATTTTCAGGATAGACATCTCTGAACATGAAATTTTTCAACTTCAAATATTTGCCTATTTTAACATTTTCGTCCACTGTGTCCAAACGGAGAAAACCTCGTCAGTGAGACTTATGCCCGGACGTAGTCCTTGGTTAGTAGATTTAAACTGGGTAATCATTGGCAGTATTCACACCTTCGGAACATGCAATTTTTCACTTTGTAATATTTGCCAATTTTAAAAATTTCGTCCACTGTGTCCAAACGAAGACAACCTCGTCAGTGATACTTATGTCCGTACGTAACCCTTAGTTAGTAGATTTGAACTGGGTAATCATTTTCAGGATAGACACCTCTTAACATGAAATTTTTCAACTTCAAATATTTGCCTATTTTAACATTTTCGTCCACTGTGTACAAACGCAGAAAACCTCATCAATGAGACTTATGTTCGGATGTAGCCCTTAGTTTGTAGATTTGAACCTTTTTATAAATTTCGCTGCTTTTGTGGTCACAGCTCGTCCAAAAATCGATTCCTTTATACCCACTCATCGTATTTCATACATTAATATTGATCTGCCATCAGCATCACAATTTTGTGGGTTTCAATGCTAATAATATATCTTTGTTTGATACACTAGTGTCAAAGCGTTTGGTACTGTTATTGTATCTAATGAATTGAATAGATTTATCAGTGGCCCGTCTATGTATATGATAAAAGATCGGTATTCCGTGCGCGTTTTGGACATACTTACGCTTATCTAAAAGTATAAAGGCTTCGGAAGGAACGTAGTCGTCGGATACTCTGTTGAAAATGTCTACAATTTCTTAATATTTGGAGTAGAGATGCGCACGGGACAATCCCAATCCCTTCCATTCAGAACTGAAAATTGTCTGTCCCTGCCGTCCTGAAGAATTTCAATCAACGTTTTATTTTCTGCAATTTCTATTTGTTTGTATTCGTTTTTGCTTAAGGTAATAAGAATAAAATGAATACATACAAGTATTTCTTTTTATTACAATTTTATTAATACTTTTCAATATTTCGACCAACTTCGTTGACCATTTTCAAGGATCTAATAAAACAATAATAAACACAAAGATTGGAAGCCGTCTGTTCTCAATCATATGTCCATGACTTTTCCCTCCACGTGATAGTTCCCGGCAACGGTAGAATATTTTTTTTCCCAGCGGCTGACGTCAAGGCTTTCCGATGAGCATCCTGATTGGCTATCCGACCACTGATGCGATTCAGGTTTATTAGATGACTGATGTCACTGAAGCTCATCAAGATATCGTGCATACTCTTTTGCCCATAAAAAGCGGATGAACCAAAAATATTAGTTTACGGCGTTTAACCCAAAAGAAGAAAATGGGGGTTCGATATACTGCACCGTGGTCAGCGTTTGATCCTATAATTTGCGGCTGTAATCAAATATCCAGGCAGTAGGTAAAATGCAAGAGTTTGTCTCCCGCCACCGTTCAGTGAATATGACTACGACCTCCGCAAACGTTATATGGACCACGATTTATGGTTATGCACTTGGAATGTAAAAACTCTATACAGATCCGGTACAAGTATCCAATTGGCAGATGCCCCCGACAGTTATTAGGCTGACATTACCGCTATCCAGGAAATGCGATGGACAGGACATGTCTGCAGAATGAGAAAAAACTGCGACATATACTACAGTTGCCATGAGAAAAAAAAAGAATTTGAGTGCGGATTTGTAGTTGGCAAAAGGCTGCTAGTCTGAATCAATCCTGCGACGTTCACTCCGCATAAAAGCGAAATATATTTGTATTTCCTTTACTTGTGTGCATGCCCCGACAGAAGAGAAAGATCATGATGCCAAAGACATATTCTATGAGCGCCTAGAGCAAACGTATGGCCGCTGCCCTGGACATGACATTAAGATTGTACTAGGAGATTTTAATGCTACAATAGGCAGGGAAAATGTGTTTCATCCAACTATTGGCAATTTCAGTTTACATGCCGACAGTTCCGACAATGATAGGAGATTGATTGACTTTGCCGCGGCAAAAAATAAGGTCGTTAGTGGCCACAAGGCCACTTGGGTATCCCCTGATTAAAGAACGAAGAACCAAATTGACCGCGTTGTAATTGATGGAAGGCTCTCATCCAGTCTAACATCGGTTCTGATCACTACCTGGTAGCAGCAAAGGTTCGCTCAGGATTAAGTATAGAGAAAAGTGTACGAAACCAGACGCAGAGAAAGCTAGACATCGGAAAGCTGCAATTATCAGAGGTAGCCACTGCGTACTCAAGGAAGCTCTCGCTACTTTTGGCACAGATCCCACTTCGTCCCGATGACGATCGTTAAGCGCAGTGGAAACGCATTTCCGATTCTATAAAAACGCAACAACCGTACTTAGTTTTGAAAAACTACCATGGTCTAGCAAACGTAATCGCTTTGTTTTGATTAGCTTGACTGCGTCAATGTCATAGGTAATAGATGGTAGAGACTCGCCCTTAAGAGTTATAGGTCCATATATTTATCGGACTATAATTCTGCTGCGTTGTTTCTTCTGCTTGCGAGGTATTTGTTTGTCATTGTTTGAGTAGCGTGCAGTGTGGATTTTGAAATTTGTGGTTTAACTATGTGATCGTTGACCAATCATAGAACAATCTTAAATTTCAAAAAAGGTCTACACCTCAACTTTCAAAATTATTTAAACACTTATTTTGTCTCTCAAAAGTATTTACACATTCCTGAAATTTAGTTAAAAATTCTGCAATCTTTGAAAAAAGTACTACGATTGCAGCGAATTTGAGAACACACTTATTCGAAACTTTGTATTGGGCAATGTATTAACATTTTTGCCCACTGTGTCCAAATTAAGAAAACGTCGCGATTTAGATGTATTTCAATGCAAAATTTCAAAGAAGTTTGTTCTCGAATTCGCTACAATCATAGTTAAAATTAATTTGGAAAGCACTGCTGAAACACTAACGTCTGACATAAATTTAAATCGCGAGGAAAAACACTAAAAATGGGCTTTAATCTGGTATAAGTGTTGTCTGCAAAGAGTCCTCAGTATGGACACAAAACTAAAGTGCTTAAAGAAAAACGCCTAAAATTATGGTATTCTGAAATTCGTTTGAAATCTCGGAGTACTATAACCCAAAAGAACATGCTCCGACCTATTTCTAGATATTCATTTAGTTGCCAAAGAATCCTTGATAATGTTCGCTGGTAAGCCACTAATACTGAATGCCTGTAATGGTTTTTATGCGATTTGTAAGTTTTGTCTTTCCTTTCTTTTATAGTTTCGTTTCTTCTACTTTAACAGATTCCTGTTAACGAAATAACAGCGCTCTGTGAAGCAAAGTGGTTTGTGTCTTTGCTAGTTAAATTAGAATTTATCGTCACGCACATCACAGATGCTGAGTTTTTGTTTGGAGTTTTATACTGTTTTTTCTGTTGTTGTAAAAAATACTTTTGACTGTAAATAAATTTGTGTAAATAATTTTGAAATATGTCTGCAGACTTATTTTGTGTTTTCAATCAACAAATATCAAGTTTATTGCTAAAAATTTGTAACTACCATAGCTATATTAGAGGATTTGAATACATAAGTTTTCCTATTGCAAATTTATTCACAAAGCAGCAAAATTTTGTTTTATTTCTAAGCGTATCCAATTTTTTAATTTGTGTAAATATATATGACTATGTCTGTATATGTATAGTGGTGTGCGATGAAATAGAGTCACACACTCGTCAAAACTTTTATTCTCTGCAAATCAGTGGTCCAAGATGTTTCATGTCAAGAAATTCTGAACCAGATTAACCGGTCCTCTGCTGAATATAATGCCGTCATTTTTAATAAATTGTGTACACTACTGTTCTCTATGTCAGTGTCAGTATTTTAAAGGCTATGTAATGACGTGTGCTATAAAATAGAGTCAATTACAAAAAAATATTTTTTTTTTGAAATGGTTAATGGTAGTTTGGATTTGAATTTGAAAACAAAGTTTAGCTTCTAAATATGATTAATGTTTATTAGTAGCATTAATAAATTGTCATTATTGACGTTCCAAAATGGGCCGATGTAAATATTGCAATCATGAGCGCCAAGAAAGAATAAAAGAGACGATAAAAGAATTCAGAAGCTACATACAAATTCCTGACATAATTGGATGGTCAAAGAAAATGTTGGAGACCGGAATAAAATATAACCCCAATCCAGGAAGCAGACGGTAAAACCCTGAAAATTATAGAACATTTGGAACCAAAATTTGTTACCTCTTCCGCCCTTAAAAGGCAATACGATCGGGATGTTGACACCTCTACATTAAGAAAAATGCTAACCAAAAATAATTTAAAGGCAAAAAGTGTCCGAAAAGTTCCATTTCTATCCAAACGGAACGTTCAAAAAATGTTGCATTTTGCCAAGGAGCATGTGAAATAGTCCGTACGCAAATGGCGAAATATTTTGAGGACAGCTGAAACTAAAGTGAGATTGGGTAATTATGATAAGAGTAATCTTCCTGTACGAAGACCTTCCAACACCGAATTCAGGGCCAGAACACAATCCAAACAGTTAAACGTGGTAGCGGAAACATAATGGTACGGGGTTGTTACTCTTACATTGGGACAGATTTTTCCACATTTGTTTTTGTTTTGAAAATGTTGATTAGTGTTGACTCTATTTCATCGCACACCACTGTATGTCCTTTATTTATTTAAAAAAAAAAAAAAAATGCTTATAGTAATTTAAAATGAATATTAATCGGAAAAATGAAACAGTCCTAAAAAGGGAAAAGTATAAACTTCGTAACAATATTATTGCATTGAAAATAGCCCATGGGGACGCTGACCTGGAATTTGATGTCGGACATTAAAAATTGAAAATGGCTGAACCAATATGGTGACTATATTTGGATATTACTATATTAACATATTTGAATAAAGTTACTTATTGTAAAAGTATTGGAATTCTATTATCAAGAAAATTAAATCAAAAACATAAAATTTGAAATGACGTATCCCATATGGCTGTTCTATTTATTTATTTATTTAATATCATTAATACACGCACAGAAAATGATTGTTCCAGTATCATATGAGAGAAAGGTTCTCAACGTTTTTATTTATTTATTTATTTATTATTCTCATTCACATACAACAAGATATAGAAATCTTATAATTAAAGCATGTGATATTAAATAACATAATAATCAGTGAACAGTTTTATAAAAAGTGTTAAAGGAAATTATTGTAATCAGTTTGAGAATAAATAAAAATGAAATGAACATAATGAAAAATACTACTTAACAGTTAAAAATTATAAATTAGTAAAAAATTAGAAATTAATTGAATTTTATTGTATAAAAAAAGAGAAGAAGAAAGAAAAAAAATATAAAAAATAATTTTAAATTTGAAAATGGTTAAACAATGAATATTTGAAAGCCGTATTTGAGTAATGGGTGCTATTTTTAACAACTTTCTTTTTGTCAGCTCAGCTGTTTTCGTGTAGCATGTTACTGTCAAAAATATTCTGTTTGGTGTACAGGGTGTCCCGTAAACTTTTGTCTAAACTTAAACACGTGATAGCTGAGAACAAAAGCTACAATGTTTGTTCTTACGCCAATTGCCTAGGTGGCTTCCTTTTTGGAGATATTCGTGTTTAAAATAATTGCATTTTTGAATGCATTTTCAATAAATGCATAATTTACTTTTTAAATGAAAAAGAAATATCATTTAAAATTGCTTCAAAATTGATTTTAAATCAAATGCGACAGGAAATGACTATTAATACAACTACAACTGAACTAAGAGACCGCAACATAACGCAACAAGGCTCTCATTTTGAAAATTTTCGTTAATTGAAAACATTTTAAAAAAAAATTCGTTTTCATTTCAAACGAAAAAATAAATTATTTAAAATCAATTTTGAAGCAATTTTCAATGATATTTCTTTTTCATTTAAAAAGTAGATTATGCATTTATTGAAAATGCATTCAAAAATGCAATTATTTTAAACACGAATATCTCGAAAACGAAGCCACCTGGGCAATTGGCGTAAGAACAAACATTGTAGCTTTTGTTCTCAGCTATCACTTGTTTAAGTTTAGACAAAAGTTTAGGGGACACCCTGTATAATTTAACCATGATTGACTTACAAATTATTGAATTTTATTGAATTATTGAATTTTATTATTGAATTTTATTATCAAAATTCATGCTCGTTTAAGAAAGTGCATCGTGCACTTCTTCCATTTTACGGGTTGTTTGGGCGACCTTCTGATGCGACAATTCGGAATCTTGTGGCTAAATTTCGCACCAAATGTACATTATTGGACATTAAACAACCAACACGCATACGTAGAGTGCGGACAGAGGAAATATCGCAGATGTATCCGCCAGTGTTGTTGATGACCGTGATTTATCGATTCGGCGCCGTTCGCAGCAATTGGGACTCTGTTTACCCCACTAAGTGGAAAATTTGCGGAAGGATTTGGGTGTGGGAATGGAAGAGATGCACTTGGCTGACATGTGGTTTCAACAAGACGGTGCTACATGCCACACAGCACGCGAAACAATGGCCCAATTGTGTGAATCAAGTTCTGTGAACAGTTTATTTCACGTTTGGGGCCGGTCACTTGGCCGCCTAGATCTTGCGATTTAACACCTGTAGATTATTTTTTGTGGGTCTATGTTAAGGCTCATGTCTATAGGGACAAGCCCGCAACGGTTGATGCACTGGAAGCTAATATTGGAGAATTTTTCCGTGAGATACCGGCCGATATGTTGGAGAGAGTTTGCCAAAATTGCACCCAGCGTATGAACCATTTGAGGCACAACCGCGGTCAACATTCATATGAAATCATCTTTAAACATTGCATTATATAGACCGTTTTATGGACTCAAATAATGATTTAATATATTCCTCTAAATTTTATGTGTTTTGTTTTAAATCAATTCCGAAAGCTCTTAAAAAATCATCCGTTATTTCTATTGGAGTGCAATTAAAAAGGTACGATGGTAGACTCTACTTTATAGCACAGAAGAAAAAGTCAAGGCATCTAATATACAGGACATTTTCAAAAGAGCAGCCCAAGAGCATAGTCATCACGAGAGAGGCGACCATAGACAAAACTTGAGATACTATGGCAATAAGTGTGAAGTCTAAGTAAGTTGCCCGAATTAGTTCCATTGAAAATCTCAAGCCCATACAAAATGTTCAGCATAAGTAATGCAAAAGCTGACATGAATCTGGCGTCAATGTGACGTCGAGATTATGAAGATGTCTTAATAGCAGACATGAGCAATGCGTTCAGTAAAATTCAGTTCATAGTCAATTTCAAAGCCTAAGCTATACACAAAATTAGAAAAAATCACTGTATTATTTTCAACCATAATAGAGGATACAGACGCTTGTACGCCCCCACAATGAAATATGGTATACTTAGTCTTACTAGCATTGATACTGCTATTATTAAAAGAGCTCCAATCACAAGTCGGGCAAATGCCAGAATCCAAACTCCTAACACAATCCGCAGTAGAGCCAGAACTGCTATACAGTTGCAAAAAACAGAAATACCAAGTTCAGACTCTGAATACAATTACGAAGATTATTTACACAAAACATAAACTGTATTGGAGCCAAAATAGAACCCTGCGGATCACCGTAGTTTACCGCACGGGAGCTGAACTTACGGCCGTTAGATCCAACGAACTGAGTTCGATTGGACAGAAACGAGATAACTTAACTTTAGTGACACTAACCTGACAACCCTCTTTAAGAAACTAAATGAATTTTTGTGAAAATTCTTTCCCTCAAAGTGTACAAAGAATAGTTTTAAGAAAGTTGGAATCGAGACGTTGATATTATAACTATTGATTTAACCCAACAACAAATTGAGTTTGTTTAACAGCAACAGTCAGACAATATATCGGATATTTTTCATAATAGAAGTTCTGAAAAAGTTAAAACTTAGCAACACGAGCTGAAATTTCGTTTAACTTTTAAGAACTGATACAAATAGTTGTTTTTTATTTGTATTTTTTTGGTTCAAGGTTTGCCGTCAGATAGCCAGGCAACAAATATCAGTTCCTGATAAAGCTTAAGTTTTGTGTGCGAAGATATGACTTTGGATCTAAAGGACTCGATAAGGGCAAACAATTTCTTATCAAATTGCATTCTCCAACCGGCTCGATCTTCAGCTTTTCTCCTCCAGTTGGTAACACCTAGCTCTTGCAAGCAATCTTTCACCTGGTCTTTCCAGTGAAGTCTTGGTTGTAATATTTTTCGATGACCTTCGAAAACCTCTCGCACTGGTTCACTCTGATCCAATGTACTGATATGGCCTAGCCAGCGTAAGCCCTCTATTTTGTATATAGTTCGTTGTTCATTCGTCGTCGATACACGCCTTTTTTTATTATAGGACCCTTTCTCGCGAAGACTCCCAGTGATGTTTCATCAGCATGCAATATGATAGGTTGTATGAGATTCTGATATAGTTGGATCTTCATTTGTTGACTGCAACTTTCTTTAAAAAAGGATAGGATAGAAAAATCCAAACGTATTTTGGTGAAGTACGCTGGTAACTTGCATAGAGAAATCTTGTTTACGGATGAAAAATTTTTACTGTGTAGGAAAAAATTAACAAACAAAATAATAGAGTTTATTCACGATCATCTAAAGAAGCATCTGAGCTCATCCCACGGGTCGAAAATGGTTAGCATCCAGCTTAAGTCATGGTTCGGTGGGGTGTCTCTCATGATGGGGTAACTGACTAGCATTTCTGTGAACAAGGGGTCAAAACATCGCTCAAAGTTTACCAAGAAACCGTTTTGGAAGCAGTTGTGAAGCCGCTTAACAATTCCCTGTTCCAAAACCAGCCGTGAACTTTCCAGCAAGATTCAGCACCAGCTCCTAAGGCTAAAACGACACAAATCTAGCTTCGAAACAATTTGTCAGCTTTTATTTGCTCTGAAGAATGGCCCTCTGGCAACCCTGATCTGAACCCACTGGATTGTGGACCGTTTTAGAGGACATGGTCTGCCACAAAAAATACACCAACATTGATTCTCTTAAGACAGCTCTGGTTCGTGCTGTAGCCAATTTTCCAATGGATGAGGTGCGTGCAGCTGTTGATGATTGGCCAATGCGATTTAAGGCGTGCGTGAAGGCCAAGGGCGGAGATTTTGAATGAGACTTAGCTTATTGTATACATGTATTGTAAATATAACATAAATATCTAATAAAGTTGGGTCCAAAAATGGTCATTACTTTTTGTTTTATAGCCAAAATATTAAATAACAGTATTTATGTCCCTACTAAGTAGTTGTTGCCAAGGAAACCGTGTATGAAATTTTTCGTTGCAAGAACAACAACAGCAATTTTGGATATACGTCACTTTTTTTGGCGTGGATTATCGAGACAATCAACTTGTTTCGACTTCTGGTGATGAAGCACCATCAATTTTTTTTTTTTTTTTTTGTAGTTTATTTTATTGAATTCATGCTTACAACTTAAAACTATAAATAAACAAAATAGATTTTTATATTTGTATACTCAAACGCATAGCCCTATAATCGGGAACTCAAGCATAGTTAGGATCTGTAGATTACTTTTACTTAAAATTATTTTTAATTTATATATTACATATTACATAAGCAGTAAATACATATGTTATATTATATTTTAGCATGTAATGAAAATTTTGGAAAAACATTACTTTCATATAAAAGCGATTAAAACAGGTCACAGATGATAAAAAAAAGAAAAGAAACAGTTTAGCTTATTATCCACCAGTACTTAGTTTTATCAATTTTTACTCTCTCATTAAGGTCTCTGTTTGACACACTAGTATCAAATCTGATGTCATTATTGATAACCAAGTTATTATCTACAGATTTTATATTTGCTCTTCTATTAAGGTGGTAGAAAATAGGAACGCCTCTTGAGTTTTGTATTAAACCTTTTTTATCCAAGTAAATAAAAGCCTCAGGAGGTACAAAACCTGTTGAAAGAGTATTTTTTATATAACCATCATTTACATAATAAGGCGCCATAATGAGATTATTTTGATAACATTGTGTACTTCTTACGATATGGTTTCTTATGATTTTAATAATGAAGTTATCAATTCTGATTATTTTTGAAGAACTATACAATTTTTTATTGGATATATACTTAACATAGTTGCTATTTGCCGATCTGTGCAGGGAAGTGCATGATCGAAGACATTTTCTCTCAAATTTTCGAAATCGCTCCATATAAGAGGGTGACACATTAAACCATATAGGGCAACCATACGTTAATATAGGGCGTATAAGCGTTTGGTATAATAGTATTTTCACTTCTGATGTGATGTATTTCGAAAAAAATAATGTTTTATAGTTGAAAAAAGCTTTCCTTGCTTTTTCAACTTGAAGTTTAATGTGATCATTAAAATACAGAAATTTATCTATGTAAATACCTAAATATTTGACACATTCCTTGTTCGGAACATTCATATTATCAATCGGTGACTTTATGCTAAAACTTTTCCAGTTTTTCTTTATATTGTAGTTGCATTTACCGACAGGTGGCCTAAAAAGAATTGTTTCACATTTATCAAAATTTATTTGCATATTCCAATCTTCGGAGTATTTAACTACCTTATCAAATTTATGTTGCAAATTTTCTGATATTTTTTGTACGCTATTGTCAGCATGATAAACTATTATATCATCAGCGAAACCAATTGAGTCAGGGACCAGATTTAATAGTTCGTGTATATATAGGTTGAATAGGATAGGTGCATTAACTGTACCCTGCTGCAAGCCATTTACTATACAAAACTGTTTTGTGCTTTCATCACCACGGTTGTTAACAACGAAATGTCTGTCGTTTATCATATTAAAAAGCAAGATTGTCAAATGGAACGGAAAGTTGAAATTAATTATTTTGTAGATTAAACCAGGAATCCAAATGTTGTCGAAAGCTTTCTGAAAATCTATCAAGCATGCTCCTGTGTACAAGTTTTTATTGAAATTCCAATTGACGTTGGATACTAATAAGTTTGTTGCATGTGTTGTCGAGTGTTTGTACTTAAATCCAAATTGGTTTTCATTTATTATTTTTCGAGAGTCTAATATCCTAATTATTCGTGTGTTGATACAAACCTCAAAAATTTTACTAATGTTGGGCAGTAAAGTTATAGCTCTAAGGTTTTTTAGGTCACTGGAATCTTTGTTTTTCTTTGGCAAGGTAACAACTTTCCCTAGTTTCCATGCTTGTGGAAAGTAAGAGTTGTTAATCATGTTGTTAAATAGTGTGCAATATTTAAAAATTGTATCAGTGGGAATGTTTTTGAGGACTATATTTGGAATATTGTCAATTCCAGACGAGAGTTTTCCCTTTAAATTTTTAAAAATATATGAGATTTCCTCCCGAGTTATAAAATATTCATGCTCTGGTGATTCATTTATTCCATTTGCTACAAAACTTTCGGAAAAGTTTATGATTTGAGATGTAGTACTATCAAACCTACATTTTTCTTCCAAAAACTTATTGAAACTTTCGTTTACATCTCTATGTATCGTGTTCTCCACATTAATAGCCTTCGGAGCGTAAATTGTCTCCAGATAAGCGCCAACCAAATTAAGTATTTGTGATTTATCTTTTATGATAAATTTGTTAGAATTAGGTTCTATCTCAATTGTCTGAGGGTTAATGTTAGCTTGGCTTAGTAGATGAATATCCGTATTCTCGATTTTAATTGTGTCAAGCACTGCCGAATTCAATTTTCTATATTCGCGTTTCGTTTCCGAAAATATATGTGTAGGATCTCTAGAGCGTAAACGCGATAGTTTGCTCTTATGATGTTCATTAATAGAAATACAAAGATTATCCTGTATGAGTTTTCTGAGCAATTTTAATTTACCCTTTAAAATTGTCAGGTGTCTAAATGGGAGTACAAGTTGCAGTCTGTTGTGTCTTTTGATAAGTGTCAGTATTCTGCTCTTCTCTGCATGCAATTTGGTGATAATTGGGGTTATGAGCATTTTCATCTGATCCCTATTCTGAAATTTTGGTACTGTTTTAACAACAGCATTTATAATTGCATCATTTAATGTTTTTAAGTGGTGATCGATCTCGGAATTTGTAAGATTTCTGTTATTTGGTATGCTATACGTCTCAAGAGAATTAAAAATAGTATTTTGAAACTTTTTCCAGTTTGTTCTTCTATAGTTGTAATTGGGTGCATCTTCCTGCTCTATTATTTGAAATTGTTCATTTGTATTTTTTGAAGCGACTATCTGCAGTGCATTGTGGTCACTATCATAAGGTAGTACTTTAAGACAGTTTACTGTACGGTTTTCTCTTTGAATGTGTATACGGTGGTCAGCAATGCAAATATCAAGGTAAGAGTTAGTACGGGGGTAGGAAGGGGTAACAGACGCAAGTAAGTTGCATCTAAATCTGATGTCGTTGTTCATCAACCAATCTTTCATTATGACTCCTTTGTGGTTATTTACAGAATTCCCCCATTCTGTATGTTTACAGTTAAGGTCTCCAACTAGAATATAAAAGTTATTGTGGCTTTCTAGATTTAGAGATTCGAAAAGTTTATGCAATTCTCTCTTAAATGAGTCGTCGTTGTTTCCTGGTGGATAATATGCAGATATTATGTAGATTGAATTATTAGAATTTGTAGGTATTTTGATAATACAGGTTTCCAAATGTATAAAGGAATCGGTGAAATTATTTGAAATCGTTTTAAATTTTATTTCTTTTCTGACCAATATCGCTGTGCCACCTCCCCTTTTGGCAACCATTCTATCTCTTCTGACTAATTTATATTTTTCGAAAAACAGTTTATGCTTATTGTTTAGCTTGGTTTCATTTAATAATAAAATATCTGGATTATTATTATTTATAAAATTACTTAATTCGTAACGTCTACTTAGTTTTATTAGAGAGTTTACATTTATATGAATTATTTTTAATTCTTTAGAAATAATATTTTTTGAAGGCCTGTTTACATTCATTACACATCTATAAATGAAAATAAAGTATCTATTCTAGAAGATTGCATTTGAAGTTGTTTTTGAAGGTTGATCATTTGAGTATTTAAGCTAGTTAGCATATTTCTGAGTTCAACGAAAAAAGGATTTTGCATATTCACATTATTATTCATGAAATTTGCTGTAGGTAGGTCTTGCCTTAGAGTGTTTGCGTAACTAATATTAGGATTAACATAGGTTGAGTTTATATTAGTATTTTGTTTTAAAAGTTGACGCCTATATTTAATCTTGTTTTGCAAATCCTTGTACTTTTCGCATCCTTTATATGAAGCTGGATGACCATATTTGTTACATAAGACGCAGAAGAGCTTATCGCGATCATTCTCAGCTGCGTTGGAGATTTTACATTTACCAACATCGTGAGATTGGTTACATTTGACACATCTGTGTTGAAGAAAACAGTTCGAAGCACTATGGAAGAATCCCTGGCAATTTCTGCATTGTTGGATTTCAGGTTTCTTAAGAGGTTCCCACTTAACACAACGGTATAAAATACCTCTGATATTTTTTAATAGCTTGATATCGCTCTCAGGGCTTATCTGAACCAGAAAAGTGGGTAGAGTGTAGCCTTCCTTTTTCGATTTAGAAGTGTAGAATTGGGTAACTTTAACAAATTTTAAGTTTTCGTTTTCATGCATGCGAAGCTCTTCTAGTATCTCTTCAGTACTATTATTTGAGTTTAGGCCTTTTAATACAAATGTTTTATTTTTGATACATTTGGGTGTGAATGTATAAAAATTAGTATTTGTCTTTTGTAGGTATGTTCTGACCCGGGCGAAGTTAGACATATTATTTAAATATAATATAATTTTTTTCTTTTTGTGGTTTAAATCTTTAATTTTAAAATCATTAATTTTTAAACCGTTTTTAATGAATTTTATAATTTCATTTGGTTCTACATTATAAATGTTTATTGGTGGTATTTTTTCGCGTTTGTTATCATTTTTATCATCACTTGTTTTATTGTTTGATCTCTGAGTTGTGTTTGAGTTTGTTGTTGTTGCTACTGGTGTTATTGGTTCTCTTGTAGAGTTGTTGGTAGAAGTAGATGGTATCTCACTTCTTGACTGTTGATTATTTGAATGCACTTGCACGTGCTCTTTATATTTTGACAGCAAGACTTCGTCGCACTCGAATTCATCACTGTCGAGTATTGAGTAGTAGTTACTTCTCACTTGTTTACTCTGAGAGTTATCATTCATGTTGTTATTCTCGTTTTTACGTTTTCTGTCATTATCCAATAATTTATGATTATCGTTCAATAAATTTGAGTTTCGAGCATAAAGCTCACTCATTTTATTGAAAAAAATCTTTGTGCTACTTTAATTAGTTTTTGTTTTTAAACGGATAACACTTGTTGAACTGGATTATTTTGTCGAACAGAAATGTATCGGTTAGAATTTTCACAAAAACTATAGATTGAAAATAGTTATGAGCAGAACGTCCGTCTCTCATGACTATTAGAATCAGACTCCATGAAGCACCATCAAAACCCACTGTAAATTGCTGGTACCAAGAGTTCAGTCTCGGACGCCGTTCGCTCCAGGATGAATTTCGTGAAGGTCGTCAAACTTCGGTCGTTTTGCCGGAAACCATCGATGCTGTGCGTGAACTGATATAGCAAGACCGACATGTGACATACCGTGAGAATGAGTCGTCCTTGGGCATTAGTGTGACACGCATCAATGAGATATTGCATATTTATTTGCACGTGAAAAACATTTGTCCTCGTTGGATCCCACATAATTTCACAAATGCTCAAAAAAAGGCTCGTGTTGGTTGGAGCAAAGAATTGTTGACAAAATACAACCGCGGTAACTCAAATGCAATGTATAACATTGCCACAGGTGACGAATCATGGCTCTATTCCGAAACAAAACAGCAATCGACCGTATGGGTCTTTCAAGGGGAGCTAAATCCAACAAAAGTTGTTCATAGAATAAGGACATGGAAGCAATGATGTTTTTTTTCGGTATAACCGGTCATGTGGCCGCAGTGTCTTTAGTGGAACGCAGGATGGTCAATTCTGAGTGGTAGACACTATATGTGTTCGAAGAAATAAGGATAAACAACAAGAGAAGAAGGATCATTTTGCACCCGGACAATGGGAGCTCTCACACATCAGGTGAAACAAGGGGCTATTTGAGCACTCAGCATGTTGAATTTATGGGTTATCCGCCGTACAGCCCTGACTTGGCACCCAATGATTTCTTTTTACTGCGTGGTCAACGTTTTTCGCCGGCCGAAGCAGCTAGTGAAGCGTTCAAAAACCATGTTTTGGAGGTGTCTCAATCGGGGTAGAAAAAGTGCTTCGAAAATTGGTTTGACCGCATGCAAAAGTGTATTGATCTTCACGGAGAATATTTTGAAAAACAATAAAACCATTTTCAATGATTAATGAATGTTTTTATATTGCTGGACCTGAAATATAAATAGCAACCCTCGTAACCTCCGTGAATATTTGTTGTATGCTTGTTTTTTTTGGTTTTTTTCAGGCATTATAGCCTGGATTTCTTCTTCAATAGTAAGAATTTTGAAATCAGTGTGAAAATGGTTGTTAGTAACAAACCATGGGGCATTTGAGATTTTCCGAAGAGTTTTTGATTGAAACCGCTGTATAATCTCCAAATTAGAGTTTGATGCTCGATGCCCTTATCGGCTTGATGATACATTTGTACATCCATGGTTTGTTATCGAGCGAGAGTGGAGGGTCTATAGTTAATGAGAGAATTGCATTTATTTTATTGTATGTCGAGAGACTTTCTTTTCGTCTGGATATGATTTTTCCATGTGAGTCGTTTGTCATCATGTATTCCGAGATATTTTACTTTCACTGTCTGTGGTATTTCTGCTTCATTTAGAGTTTTGGTAGGGCAAGTTGTTTGAGAGTAAACGTGGCTTGCCCGGATTTTGTTTCATTGACTTTGATCTTCCCATAATTTAGCCAAGATGAGATATCGATACATTTTTGAAGGGAGATGATAGTTGTCTCAATGCGGTCTTCATTGACGGCTAAAGCAGCTGTATCGTCAGCAATAGTTCTAATTTCAACTCCGTCTGTGTTGGGCTGCCTTGTTCGACATAGAAATATCGATTTCGAATATATGAGTTGAAAAAGAGATAATTGTTAATGGGCAGCAATTTATTTAATTTGAATAGTAAGCCATCATGCCAAACTTTATCAAATGCTTGAGAGATATCGAGAAATGCTGCAGTGCTGTCATTTCTCAAAAGACTGATTTATTGTTTCCACGTATGACATCTTTCACTTAAGATAATATCAATTTGATTAGCATTTAAGAAAGCTTTAACTTCCAAAGTCTGTTGCGACAATCCATTGGCATTCCAGAAAGCTATAGTCAGACACATATTAATTTGAGTTTTATGCAAAATTGGACATGATGTTCATAAGGAAGCCAGTCATTTGTTGCATTTGCTCCACTAACCCCCTGTGGCCATGAAGCATTTCTAAGATTACATTTGAGTTTTAATGATCATGGTTTATTCGAGAATGTAGATTTTTGGCTAAATTTTGAGATGTGTTGTATTCATTTTGAAAATTACTCCTTACACAAGTGGCATATCGACACGTTCCCCGAAGAATGTATTAAGCGACAAAATGGAAATTGTTCAGGAAACGAAAAAAACTTTCTGTAGCTGATTTGTATTATTTTTTCGGTTATTACCATTTCATGTGCTTAATAACTCATGACGTGGTTATGCACGGGACATTCTCTGTATATCGAAATGTGGAGCTTGGCATAACTTTTTGAGAATATGGAAAAAAGTCATTGTCGCCAAATGTGTCGCTTAATTCTGCCGGGAACGTGTCGATATGATGATTGAGAACATGGGAATTTGTGGCATTTGGTGTGAGGGTTTACACTTGGATTTGATTGTACGGGCTCATCATTTGTTCCGCCATTAATGCTATTTTGTGCAAATGCATTATTATCGGAACTTCGAATATACCCCACTATCTGTCTGTCTGAAGAATTTGTTTGTATGCAGAGTAGCCTGTATAATTGGCTGGGTGACAGTTCCTTGAAATATGATTTCTGCATTTTCGTCTTCTTTTAAAGAATCATTACTGCCGACAATCCAAAAGCTTCGCGGATTATCGAATACAAAAATTGCCACATATTGTCTACTCAATAAAATAAATAAATAAAATAAATTTAGTGTGACCATATTGCCGACAGTTTGTACACTGAGTGATAGTTTTTTTTTCAGTCTGGGTGGCTCGAATACAATACGACGGTACATAAGAGATTTGATGGAGTATATTGGTACGAAGTTCCTTATCGCACGTTGCGGGATAAAAAAGTAAAATTTCTTACAAAAAGTACCTTTTCTTAAAAAAATTTACTTTTTTAAAATCAGTACCTTTTCTTAAAAACAGTACATTTTCTTACAACAAATTACCTTCTCTTAAAAAACTACCTTTTCTTTAAAGAGTACCTTTTTGTGAAACAAAATAACTCGTCTTGAGATAAGTACCTACTCTTAAAAATCTACCTATTCTTGAAAAAAGTACCAATTCTAAAAAAAGTTTCCATTTCCTAAAAAAACATTTTCTTCAAAAAAATACCTTCTCTTAAAAAAAGTTACCTTTTCTTACAAAAATTCCGTTTCTTAAAAGTACATTTTCTTAAAAATAAAATACATAATACCTTTCCTTTCCTTTTTTTGAGATAAGTAGACTTTCGGAAAATAAGTAAATTTTTTTAAAATATAACCTTTTCCTAAAAAGTGTACCACTTCTTTAAAAAATACCTGTTCTTAAAAAAAGTACTTCTTTGTAAAAATATGCATACTCGTATGGCTTTTTCTTACACAAAGTACAGAAAGTCTTACATAATAGTACCTTTTATTAAAAATAGTACCTTTATTTAATAAAAGAAGTACCTCTCTTTGAAAAAGGACTTTTTCGGGAAAATATAATACAAATTCTTACAAAAAGGACCTAAAAATATACTTTGAAAAAATACATTCTATAAAAAAAATTCCTAAAAAAAGTTTATCATTTTACAAAAAGTATATTATCTTAAAGATCCATTTAAATTATCGTTTTTTTCAACGGGCGCCTTAGGCGTGTTGGAACTAACTAGTTATAATACTTATACATATATAGCGAAAGGAACTTCGTCCCCTGGCACCTCAAGTAATTTTTCTTTGTTGTGTGATGCAACTTGAGATCATCTTCGAATAGTGGATGGGCTTCCTTTGTTCCTCTTCTGACAATATTATAAATATTGGTCACTTCATGGCCGAGTTCAAGAAGCAACATTTTTAAATCAAATACTTTAAAGCGACGCTTTTCCTTAAGCTTGTAAGTAAAGAACTCTGTGTTCTGTTTTTTCAATCTCGGATACAATATTTTCATAGATCCCTGGATTTTTGGGCATAATTTGCACCTGTTGGTTTCTCGGGTTTCTAAGATCAAACTGAACTTTTGCTATTTCATTTAATAATGACATCAGAGGTTTTAATGTCGGAGCCATTATCCACAAATACACGCTGAAAAATCTGTTGTTTTTTTGTTTGGATGAAAATATAAAGTTTGTTTGGAACTTGTCGCAAATATAATATACTTGTGTGCAAACACATTGTGTGCAAACACATTGTGTTTGGTATTCAATATTACATGTTTGAGACACAATAATGAATATGTTATAATATATGTGTTTGCGACCCAAATATATCTGTGTTTGTGATATAAGTACAGCTGTTTTCTCGTTGACAACGAGAGAGTCTATCTTGTAAATGTGTATCTGTATTTTTGCATTATTCTCTCAGTCAGTGATTCATAAATATTCCTGAATCTGCGTGTAAATTCTAGATGAAGTCAGTGTTTCTTATTTTGTATCAGGTGTTAATGGTTCATTGGACAGAGGATCAAAAGCATTTGTTCAGTGAAAAAATTAATAACCAAAGGCTCGGATGATTAAATGGTTTGTGATGTTACTTTGGTTTTTGTGTATGTGTATCGTATAAAGTGAAGTGAGTAAACGATTTTTTGGAAAGAAACTGGAAAGGGCAACAACTTGAACCCCTTTGTTTGTCCGAGCCTTGGCTGAGAAAATCGGAATGGCGGAAAATTTTTGAAATATAATAAAAAAACACAAGTTATTAATACACGCTTGGCTTGAATGAACTAGATTTGTATATAAGTATATTGTTTGTGTACCAACGCATAGTTGAAACCTTCTGCAAACAAAAACGTGACAGACAGCAAAGAGAGGAGAAGCAATAGAGCAGCAGATTCTTATTTCATGTAAAAAACAAATAATGCATTCAATGTCGATCCACCCACCGGCTTGGTGAGAGGAAGGTAGTGGCTCTTGATATTTCCAACGCCTTTCACAGGGTATGGCACGATGCACTTTTGTCAAAACTCGCTGTTTTGGGGTCGGAGATAACATCACTCGATTTATATCGAGTTTTCTCAGAAATCGCACGATACGAGATGTAGATGAGGTTTCATCCGAAGAACCTAAATTGACTGCAGGTGTACCACAGGGTTGTGTTCTTTCTCCTTCTCTTTTTCTTATTTTCATTGACGATCTCCTGGGTCAGACTGTGAATTCAATCTACTCTTTTGCGAATGACAGTAATCTCTGTCATTCTTATTCATTCGACCGTAGGCCAAGTCTTCAAGAGATTGAAGTCAAACACCGGACGTTGAATGAAAGACTAGACCGGGATCTGGTGACCATTGTTGAATGGGGTCGAATGAATAGAGCCAGGTGTGTCGTCATGACCCAGGTGTGTCGTTATTGTCTATGGACGGTGTGGATATTGACGAATCAAATGCTCTTGATGTTCTGTTAATGAAAATACAATGTGACGTCCGTAGGGCAAAACATGTATTTGAAGTGTCGAAAGATGCATTCAAGTGTCTAGGCTTTTTAAAGCTGTGCAAGAAATACTTCACTCTATATGATCTTCTCAATATCTACACCACCTACACCAGGCCAAAGATGGAATATAACTCCCATATATGGGCAGGTGATCCTAAGACATCTTTGGAGCTTCTCGACCAAGTCCTGAGAAGAGCGACGGTGTTGGTAGGGAACAGTAGGGTATCCAACTCTATAGCCTCCCTTATGCATCGTCGAATTGTTGGTTGTGTGTCGCTGTTCTATCGATACTTCCACGATATGTGTTCCTTGGACATCTGTCAACTTGTTCCAGACGTGAGGAGATTTAGTCGAAGTACGAGGTTTTCCAGAAACTCTCATCCGTTTTTTATCGAGTGGCCGGTTGACCGCACTACACACTATAGAGAAAATTGGTTCTTCAGCCGTACGGTCCATATGTGGAATAAACTTCCGGCTAGTGTATTTCCCACCAATTGTGACATACAAAGATTCAAGGTAAATGTCAGCAGACACTACTCCCTCTTTCCACCCTCCACTACCTCAATTTTCCTTCGCCAACACAATGCACTGCATTTATAGAGGACATCCCCTGAGTGTTGTGGGGCCGTCGGTGGTGCAATGGGTAGTGGGCGCGCCTCTTGTACGTGAGATCCTGGGTTCGATCCCTGCTCTGACCACCTTAAAAATTTCTTTCGGCAGCGGTCACCTCGCATAGTGACGCAGACACCATCGAGTATTTGGCCATGAAAAAGCTTCTCAAAATACCGTTCGGACTCGGTGCCGTTCGTTCGGAACCTGTAGGTCCCAATCAGTGAGTGAAAAATTAGAAAGCGCACAGCTCACTGGTTGTGAGAAGCTCTCCCCAATGCCTTCATGGGATGTAATGGGAAATGGTTTTTTTATCCCCTAAGTGTTGGTTTGATAAAAAGCTACAAAATTCAAGAAATTGTAAAAGGGTAATTTTAAATCTTTTAATGTTTTGTATTAATTATTTATAAATGTGCATTTATATTGTTAAAATTAATTATAATAAATAATACATATATATTGAATTCAAAGAATAATTCATTTCTAAATAATATTATTTTTGGGAGTAAATACGCATCTGTTTCCACTTAAGTATATGGAGGTTTGGAGGAAACGCGCGAATGCTTCCACATAAGTATATGGATGTTTGGGATGATGAACGCATTTGTGTCCACGTAAAAGCATGCATGTTTGCGAGTAAACATGCTACTGTTTGCATTTAAATACATATGAGTTTGGGACTTGCAAACATATGAATGTTTGAATTGTGTTCCAAACATCTACATGGTTCCTGCAGAATATGTTTGGGAGAATATGTTACAGAGGCCGGTTTTTTTTCAGAGTGTATATGAGGTGTTTTAGA
The DNA here is from genome assembly GCA_963931995.1 of Phaonia tiefii. Classification (NCBI taxonomy): domain Eukaryota; kingdom Metazoa; phylum Arthropoda; class Insecta; order Diptera; family Muscidae; genus Phaonia; species Phaonia tiefii. The sequence goes on along the minus strand of OZ008370.1, from coordinate 205,020,708 downwards.
GAAACGTTCATTATTAGGGATATTTTGACTTTGAACTTCTTGGAGAGGGGCAAAGCGAGTTAAATACGAATTGTCTTTACTGAACCAGGATGGAGATTATTTATGATGTTTTTGATTTCAATTTTCATTATCTTGACTCTCTCTGCCCCTCTTTTTGTTTGAAACAGTTTGCCATCGTATTTCCGTTGGTGGCTCGAAATGACCTACTTCGATATTTAGCTCGTCTTCATCAGTTTCGTATGTTTCTGAACGAGCTTGGGAATGAGATGTTGATGGAGAATTAGCCAGGAGTATATGTTCACGCTGAGATTGGTGAAAATATAGAGATAGGGGTCGAGATTGATATGGAGATATAGGATTTTGAGACTTTGGTTCGTAGTTTATCCCTTTGAAGAGATCTATGTATTGTGCTTGCGATATTTTTCGAACATTTACCGAGTAAAGTATTTTCAATACAACTGAGTTTTCGTTTGTATTTAGTTTAATAAATTTTTAATATTAGTAATATTAATATTTAATATTAATATTTTTTAAGGTTATTTTTCTGAAATAGCTAGCTATACAGTTTGTCAGAAATCATAAGGATGTATTTTGGAAACTTCTTTTTTTAAAACTATATCTTTATTAATAGAAATATAAAATGGTGTTGGGTTTGAATAAAAAATTATCTATTCATAAAAAGCTATTAAAAATATATGTAGGGTTTTCCAATTTGAGTGATATGATTTCTTTAAAAAAACACACACACTAATTGTTAAGGAAATTCATATGTTTTTTATTTAATGTGAAGTACAATCGATACAATTAAGTTCTGAATAAAACGTCTTTCAAATTTGCCTCCACGCTTTCTTTTGCAGGAACGAATTCAATGAAATCAATTTTCGAGCACTTTTTCCACTAAATTAAGTCGTATGTCATGAATAGCACGTTCAATATTGACTTGAAGAGAGTCTGGTTTATTACTAAAGACCAATGACTTGAAATAAACCCACAATAAGGAGTCTAATGGTGTTAAATCACAACTTCTTGTAGGCCATTCAGTGTCACTATTTCTGGAAATAATCGAACCTCTAAACTTGTCTCTTGTCTCATGCTGTGTAACGTAACTCCGTCTTGTTGGAACCAGATTTTGTCAAGATCAACCAACTTCTTCCAATTTCGGCCATAAAAAGTTGGTTACCATCGATCTATATCGTTCTCCATTGACAGAAACGGTGTTACCAACTTCATTTCGAAAGAAGTACGGGCCGATGATTCCACCAGACCAAAACTGCACCAAACTGCCAATTTAGGTGAATGTAATGGTTGTTCATGAATAATTTTTGGGATTTTTTCGCACCAGAACCGACAGTTTTGTTTATTTACCGCACCACTCAGATGAAAGTGATCCTCATCTGAGAAGATAATTTTCTTAAAAAAATCGTTATCGTTTTCAAGTTGTTGCAAGACAAAATCAGCAAATTCATGATGTTTACGGCAGTCCAATGGCTTTAGTTCTCTTCATGATGAAATTGTAAACATTACTGAATACAAATACAACATTACTGAATACAAAATGGCAGATCATGACATCAGTGTTACCATGTTGGCATAATTTATGCCGTTCTGGCACAATTTTTTTGGGTGTGGCACTTGTTTTTTGAAAAATTATGCCAAGTACAATTTTCTCAACATTTTTCCAATTTTATTAATTTTAGTGCAATTTTTTAGCACAATTTTTTTTGCAAACGACACAATTTTTCGTATTGAAAGTTTCTCCCTTTAATTTATCTGAAAAATCTATTTTTACAGCATATTTATCAGTATATCGTTATATTTTTGTACTCGTACCTACAGGGTTGTTATGCCAAAGTAATTTCGTACGAAAACAATTGTTTGGTACAGAAAATTTGATATTCCGACTACTTTGTCAAACAAAGTAACTCCGTAGACGTAAAAGCAAAAATGTAATTCAGGAAATAACAGAAGTAGGTTGATCATTACAAATATTTCCGTATAGAGATAAATGATAAAATTCCTTATTAGGGATGCCAAAATGCTTTCCTGAAATCCGGAGTGAAAAACCCGATGTAAAACGTGCGTTTTGTACGTGGTGTAATTATTATTAACAAACTTCAAATTAGTCGTACAGTGCCTTCAATATCAAAATGTGACTTTTGTAAAACGGTCTAAATCCAATAGAAGTTTTTCTCGAAGCTCCAGATATAAACTCCAGGGGAAATCTACGGGTTCATTATGAGAGTAATATCTGACAAAGAAAATTATGAAGTACAGACGATTTGATCACTCTTCTCTAGGATAAGTGGAACGGATTCAAAAAGAAATTATCCAAAATTTGGGAAATTTTATTCTAAGGCCCAATTTTTGACTGGTCAATCATCTTTGATCAACGATCAAACATTTAAACTCTGAATTAATTTTTTAGGTTAATAGTTGATTGCTGTTTAGTCAGCCAAAGTTGGGCATTTAAACTATGATCAAGTGACCATATGATTTTGACCGAAAACAACAAGAAAAACAAACACAAAGCTTCTTTACTTGTTAATGTGAATAATTACAATCACGATCCTAGTTGAAATATAAATAAAAATGTACCATTTAACGCGTAGTGCAGTTAGAACTTTATTTCTGCTCAAATATTTTCCAATTTCATTAAATATTTTGTATTTTATCACTTCTCTTTTGTTGTCACATGGTAGTAAGATTATTTGACAAAGCACTGAAAAGCTCTTTACGTATTCAAAGTCAGATCAAACATAAATCAAAATCAACTGATAACCAATCTAAATAACCAGTCAAACATTGGGCCTAAGGTGATTAAAAAAATTGTTAAAAACAATGGATCTCAACAAAATTATAAATCAATTTTAGAAGATTTATTTAACCAACACTGATACTTATTGGAGCTGAAAATCACTCATAGTTTGGCGTTCATTGTTGTAGAAATTCTTAAAATATTTTGAATTAGTGTTTTGTTTGAAATTAAGATACAGGTTATACAAAATTAAAACCATAATAATACTTCTTTTTAAGCTGAACGATTAACGTATAACAGCTGTTTAAAGGCGAGATGAGCACCCATTCCTTAGAGGGTCTGTAAGTGTTCTGGGGTCAGGATTCCAATAAAGACTAAAAAGTAAATTTTAGCATAACGATTTTGCAAACAGCACAATTTTTGAGGACATTTGGCATAATGTTTAGTCGGTCTCTGGCAACACCGCATGACATACTACAAATGGCCGAAACGTCACTTAGAAATCATATCACTCAAATTGGAAAACCCTATATATAATCTGTGAAATTAGTTAGCTTAAGTTGAATGATAAATTCCAGTACGATGTTCAATGTAATTGGTGATCTTTTTATTTTAACGCAACATTAGTCCTTGTTGATGTATGTGTGGTGTTGAAGAAGAGTGCACTATTTTATGCAATTAATGTCTGGTACATCGCTTGGGCCACAGTTGTTGCTATAATATAACCCTCCGCTCCAGAATCCAAGATTTGATTTGGTGGTAGTACGAAACCATACTTTCCGCGATCTCTCATTTCAACAGTGTAAACATATGTTGTGCCTAAAGCAGCTCGTGCCCAATCAGAACCACCGCCAGAGATGCGAAAAACTTGATGCATTACGGCAGCTTTATACACTTTCCCAGTTTTCTTTTTAATACGTTTAGCAGCCAACTTAGCTACACGTTCCAGTTCTACGGCGTTATATACCTTAAATGCCTTATAGGCCCATGGGTACACTATCGCCTGACTATAACTGTGATATGTTAGAAAAGCTTCCAAATTATGTTGATGATTTCTTAAGAAATTCACCACCGCAGTCGTTTCCAACTCTGAAGCAGGTGCTGCACCTCGATAAGTGAGACTGCAAGGATTCGCAGTAGAACCAGCACTACCCCAGCCGATGTCGAAGTTTCGATTTAAATCAACACCAACACATCGGGAACCCTTGTTAATTGCGCGATTTTTCCGCCATAGACGATTTACTTTACGCGAGTAGACATAACCATCGGGATTCATTACGGGCATTATCAACCATGTCCTTTCTTTGATATAAGCGGGCTGCTGTTCCCAATTGGAAAGTAATTGGTTAATGATAAATGTTACAGTGGCTGGACTAATCCATTCACGGGCGTGTATGCCACCATCAATCCAAATTTTGTCATAATCAGTGGGATTTTCCGATATTCTGCTAAGAAAATTTAATTATTTGTTTTTGCACTGAATTTGGATTTAAATTTTTTTATCTTTTTAAAATACTGACTCACCTAAGAACCAATAGGTCTCTGCCCTCAGCTGACTGTCCAATGTTGTGCAGGCTACAGATATCTGGGAATTTATGTTGAATTTTACTCAAGTAGGCGTATATAGTTGACAAATTTTCGTAATTCTTCCAATTCATGTCACTTGCTGTGGCTTTTCCTGAATGTTGTTGAAAATATTTTGGAAATTAGTACTTCTAAGCGAGGAGTCTCAACAGCGTGTTTTAAGTTGGAAATTTAACTTACTTGATCTGCCACCAGCTTTAGCTTGGGTCATGTTAATACCCATTGTCAATTCATTATAAAACAATTCTTGAATATTTGAGTTTAAAAGTTCTGGCATTAAATTGTGTCTTTTCAAAAACCTTTTCGCAGCTACGACATGTTGCTTTTCAATCGAGATATCTAAATACTTTGAATTATCTCTCCAAATGTTAACACCTTAAGAAGAAGAAAATTGCCAAAGTTGAAATAAATATCCCACGAAATTGTCGTTCTCTTACCATATCTCTTCTCTAGCAGTTCCGGCAGTGACATTTGAGTCTGACGATGTATTGTATCGGATATATTGTGAATGCGCCATAACTGTGTCTCATCATATCGTACTGGAATTTCATTTGAATGCACGTCAGATGTGTTTGCAAGATGTAATGTTGCCAACACTGCTAACAACACAGCTAGCTTTTTTCGCAGGCTATTGTAACTCGTTTCCTTATTCATTTTGTATAAAGGAGTAGAAGAGTTTAAATTTGTTGTGCAGGACTTCAAGCGAGAGTGGTTTTCAAATTCTTCGACGGTTAGCTATTAAAAAGGGGAAACAATGTGTTTTACTAAAATGTAAATAAATGTTTTGTCAGACTATTTTGGATGAGGTTTATGGCGTGACTGCCCCATAACCATATCAGGTAAATTAACAACAATGGGAACGGAATAAGACGTCCCGTGGTATCACAATGGTACTCAGTGGAGTAAGTGTGTCAATAGTGACAGCCACTTCTACCTACCTACCTACCAGACTATTGGAATTTGTCGTTCGATCTATCAACTCTATTGGATTACACATACAGACAACTACTGCAAATTTGTAAAATTTGGTTTTGTTTTTGAAACAAATATGGGCAAAATAAGTCCGTTAGCGTGGATCGTTTAAAATTTTCACAATTTGTAAAATTACCTCAGAAATAGTGGGTTTGCTAGATTGCGGAAATCTTTAAACGTGCTCCTAGGACATGCGGACTAATGACCGACTTAGTCGTAACCGAATCTAGAGGTTCTTACAACCAGATTATATGTCATCACATCCGAACTAGAGTTTGTCACAACCGCATTAGATGTGGTCACAATCTTTTAGAGGTTGCTGCAATCGATTTCAGTTGTGACAACCATAATTCAGTTGTGACAACCACAATTCAGTTGTGACAACCACAATTTAGTTGCGACCACTGCAATTCAGTGACCTATTCACCGTCTGTTACACAGAGCTGGATATAATTGTCGAAGTATGAGAAAAAACCATTCCCTAGTCACGTAAACTGTCAAAAGAGACTACATTTCGCTAATGAATATACAGGGTGATTCAGGAAGTTCCGGACAAATTTCTCCAGCGTATTCCTTGGCTCATTTCATGTAGAAAAGTCCACTAGGACCATGTCCGAAAATGAAAGGGTGCAAAATGGCAGCGGGTTCAAAATTTTCGGATTGGCGGTTGGAGGGTAGTAGGGTAAAGTTGCTAACTTCTGAGCCAGTGGTCGGATTTTTTGGGGCTTGTTGGCACTGATGAATGGACTGGAAAATGGACTGGAAAATAAAATCTTAAACGTGTTAATTTACAAAAACAAATAAATGTGTGCTGTTATTTCGCTTCCAAAAACAAAAACAAACATTTTTGTATTTCAGTAAAATGGTCATAACTTTGGAACGGTACGACCGTTTAGGTAATTTTGGAAAGGTAAGAGGTATGGCTATCTTTCAACAGAAACATAAGTTACCTGCCATCTGGCTGAGCAAATTGAGGTTATGTCAATTTTTTTTCCATTATTTTCCCGAAAACTCTGTATCTCGGCGATTTGACTTTTTTCGTTTTTCTTTTTTTATTGATTCTGAAAGGCCGACCACTGGCTCAGAAGTTAGCAACTTTATCCTACTACCCTCCGACCGCCAATCCAAAAATTTTGAACCCGCTGCCATTTCGCACCCTTGCATTTTCCAAGGAATACGCTGGAGAAATTTGTCCGGAACTTCCTGAATCAGCCTATATAAACCACTCAAAAACGTTTTGGAACATTATTATTTTTGCTGATCAGATCAAAATAAATCTTTATGAATCTGATGGCCGTGATAAAGTTTGAAGAAAGAAGAATTCCGAACTAGAGCCAAAAACATGACGGACACTGTAAAACACGGTGGTGGTTCGGCTCTAGTTAGGGGATGCATGGCGGCATCTGGGGTTGAAAAACTTGTTTTTATTGACAGAATTATCTGAATTATTCTGAATAACAATTTGAAAGAAGGCGCCATACAATAAGGACTGGAAGACACTTTCATATTTCAACATACGGTTATCAGTGTCAAGCAATGGCTGTTGCAAAAACGATGTACTAAGGAAGATATTCAAAGTTCACTCCACTCGAATGCCAACAAACAAAACGAGTGAAACCTTAATCATTCTCTGCTCTCTTACACTCTTCATTGAATATTTCAATACACGATCAGATTTTGATAGTGTTATTGTATATACCCAATGTGCCATATGAATCTGTTACGAATTCGAGACGGATCCGTTTCTGCGGACATTTTGTCCGAAACGGACATCCGTTACGAACACATAACGAATTCGTTTTCATATGAAATTCCTCTCCAAACCTCCAAATTGCTTTTTGTACTTTTTTCGTATCCGTCTCGAACTCGTAACGAACTTCATGTTCGAAACTGTTTCGGATTCATTTTTTGGGAATAAAATGAATTCACGACGGATCCGACAAATCGCAATTTCACTGATTCGCTTTTTATGTTTTTACGGACTCGTAAATAGTTCGAGATGAATTCACCAAATCACAATTTCACTGATTCGCTTTTTTATGTTTTTACGGACTCATAACGGGTTCGAGACGGATCCGCCAAATTGCAATTTTACTGATTCGCTTTTTATGTTTTTACGGACTCGTAAAGAGTTCGAGATGAATCCACCAAATCACAATTTCACTGATTCGCTTTTTTATGTTTTTACGGACTCATAACGGGTTCGAGACGGATCCGCCAAATTGCAATTTCACTGATTCGCTTTTTATGTTTTTACGGACTCGTAAAGAGTTCGAGATGAATCCACCAAATCACAATTTCACTGATTCGCTTTTTTATGTTTTTACGGACTCATAACGGGTTCGAGACGGATCCGCCAAATTGCAATTTTACTGATTCGCTTTTTATGTTTTTACGGACTTGTAACGGGTTCGAGACGGATCCGCCATATCACAATTTCACTGATTCGCTGTTTATTGTTTTTATGGACTCGTAACGTGTTCGAGACGGATCCGCCAAAGCGCAATTCCACTGATTCGTTTTTTATGTTTTTACGAACTCGTAACGGGTACGAAACGAATTCGAGAACTCACATTTCGCATTTTTATGACTTTACGGACTCGAAACGAGTTCGAAACGGATCGTTTTTGTGCACATTGGGTAACTATGTATACAAATTCCAACCATGTTGAAGCAAAATTACATAAACTATGCAAAAAGTATGAAATAATCACGATATGCCGCGAGAGAGAAATACGTTTGCGTGAATTGTGACCACTTTTTGGTTCTCTTTTACGAGGGTTACCAAATTGCGCAGATCTTCTAGTCGTCTAATTCTTGATCGTCTAACTCCACCTAATCTTAAATTTCCTCCACAACCTCAAGAGAACGCAAAACAGCTGATGGAAACTCTTATCCCATTGCATTCCTTGAAGGGACAGTGGAGAGCTTCATACAATCAATGAGCTGTGCGCTTTCTAGTTTTACCATAGATAAGTAGCAATACAATCAATATTTCTCTTCACTGAAATGCCAACAAACAAAACGAGTGAAGCTCTTTTACTCTCTTCATTGAATATTTCAATACACGAGCAGCGTTTTGATAGTGTTATTGTATATAACTATAAAAATTCCAACAATGTTGAAGTAAATTTACATAAACTACGCGAAAGATATGAAATAATCAAGATGTGACGCGAGAGAGAAATGCGTTTGAGTGAATTGTTACCGCTTTTTGGTTCTCTTTTGCTCTTTTACGAGGGTTGCCAAATTGCGCACATCTTCTGGTCGTCTCAAAGACGATTTAGAATTAGACGACCAGAAGATGTGCGCAATTTGGCAACCCTGATAAAAGAGAACCAAAAAGTGCTACAAATTCACTCAAACGCATTTCTCCTTCGCGTCATATCTTGATTATTTCATACTTTTTGTAATGTTTATGTAATATTACTTCAACATGGTTGGAATTTGTATAGTTATATACAATAACACTATCAAAAAGCTGCTCGTGTATTGAAATATTTAATAAAGAGAGTAAGAGAGAGAGAGAGCAGAGAATGACTAGGGTTTCACTCGATTTGTTTGTTGGTTTTTGAGTGAAGAGAAAATTTTGAATGTCTACTTGTACATCGTTTTTAGTCGTCTACTTCTTGATCGTCTTTGGTACTAGATACGAGTTTATCAGTTGTTTTGCGTTCTCTTGCGGTCCCCGAGGTAGTTAGAAATTTCATAGAGATTCCTTTATATGTTTGGGCATTAAACGATTCGAACTAAATGATAATGCGAATCGTTGCAACCAGTATCAAACATATTTTAACTGCCATTAGTATAAATTAAACTATAGAGTAATATACATAGAGTACGCAATATATATAATACAAAAATAAGAGTTCATCAGCTGTTTTCCGTTGTTTTTCACCGATTCACAACTTTAAGTTGGTAACACTGCTTTATGTAACAACCGATTTAATAGCTGATAGTTACTGTTTGTTTTGTGTTTCATCATGGATAGACTTACACGAGATCAACTCTTGAAAATTATTGAAATTTTCTATCAAAATAAATTTTCTGTTCGTCAAACGGTCCGTGCACTTCGTCCATTTTATGGTGATCATAATCGTCCATCAGTGCGGCTAATTCGAATAACTATGGATCATTTTCGCAAAACATTTACTTTTTGGTTAATGTATGAGAAATTCATACTACAAGCTTACAAGTCATGTACATTTTTCGAATTGAAAAATGGTTGGTTTTTGTTGGAAATAATAGATAATTCAGTTCAACACACACTCACTGGCATGACTAGTTTCGAACTCCGTGACAAGTTCATCATCAGATGCCTAACTACTGTGCCTGAATTGATACCATCGGTTGATCATCAATCGTATATATACAAAATCAATTCTGCAATTCACATGTACGAATTAGTATCGATCGAAGATCCCTAAGTGTCAACATCACTGAAAGGCCTGTAATTCCAACAACAAGAACAGACAGAATTTTTCCACCATGTTCTTCTTTTCCTCATGCATTCTCGCATTGTTGCAATGCCTTGAGGTGAGTTTTAATCAATATCACAGAGTTGTATTTTCCCGTGGTATAGCATTTTTGAAGACCGTGCTAGTGTCAGTTACATTTATTTGAATTTGAATTTTGTTGACCGATTTTGTTAGTTTTTGGTTAATGTATGAGAAATTCATACTACAAGCTTACAAGTCATGTACATTTTTCGAATTAAAAAATTGTTGGTTTTTGTTGGAAATAATAGACAATTCAGTTCAACACACACTCACTGGCATGATTAGTTTCGAACTCCGTGACAAGTTCATCATCAGATGCCTAACTACTGTGCCTCAATTGATACCATCGGTTGATCATCAATCTGCAATTCACATGTGCGAATTAGTATCGATCGAATATCCCTAAATATCAACATCACTGAAAGGCCTATAATTCCAACAACAAGAACAGACAGAATTTTTCCACCATGTGCTTCTTTTCCTCATGCATTCTCGCATTGTTGCAATGCCTTGAGGTGAGTTTTAATCAATATCACAGAGTTGTATTTTCCCGTGGTATAGCATTTTTGAAGACCGTGCTAGTGTCAGTTACATTTATTTGAATTTGAATTTTGTTGACCGATTTTGTTAGTTTTTGGTTAATGTATGAGAAATTCATACTACAAGCTTACAAGTCATGTACATTTTTCGAATTAAAAAATTGTTGGTTTTTGTTGGAAATAATAGACAATTCAGTTCAACACACACTCACTGGCATGATTAGTTTCGAACTCCGTGACAAGTTCATCATCAGATGCCTAACTACTGTGCCTCAATTGATACCATCGGTTGATCATCAATCTGCAATTCACATGTGCGAATTAGTATCGATCGAATATCCCTAAATATCAACATCACTGAAAGGCCTATAATTCCAACAACAAGAACAGACAGAATTTTTCCACCATGTTCTTCTTTTCCTCATGCATTCTCGCATTGTTGCAATGCCTTGAGGTGAGTTTTAATCAATATCACAGAGTTGTATTTTCCCGTGGTATAGCATTTTTGAAGACCGTGCTAGTGTCAGTTACATTTATTTGAATTTGAATTTTGTTGACCGATTTTGTTAGTTTTTGGTTAATGTATGAGAAATTCATACTACAAGCTTACAAGTCATGTACATTTTTCGAATTAAAAAATTGTTGGTTTTTGTTGGAAATAATAGACAATTCAGTTCAACACACACTCACTGGCATGATTAGTTTCGAACTCCGTGACAAGTTCATCATCAGATGCCTAACTACTGTGCCTCAATTGATACCATCGGTTGATCATCAATCGTATATATACTCAATTCTGCAATTCACATGTACTCTTAATGATAATGTGCATCCCGTAAGACGCCAAACAGTGCGCACCGAACAAGCTATAACCCATATCAATCAATTCGGCGCCGTTTTCAGCAAATGGGGATGTGCCCATCCAGTTTATGGAAATTTTTTTTAAAGATCTTGGTTTACGAGCTTTTAAGATTCAACTTGTGCAAGAATTAAAGCAACCATCGTATAAGCCACCAATTCGGTCAATGGGCTGAAGCACAAATTGATATTGATTTTGATTTACCACACAACATTTTGTTCAGCGCTAAGATAATTTTTGGTTGAATGGGTTCGAAAAGCAAAATTGTGAAGATAACACAGTGCATCACGAAAAAATATAACCATATGCGGACACTACTACGTGATTAAAGACCAAAAAAAAAACCCGTGTCTCATAGTTTTGCCCAAAGTCATGCACTTTTTTATGAGCCCCCAAAGATTTGGTTCCTCGGTGTCATTTTGGCAAAAAATTGATCATTTTGTCAGACTCATATATTGCAGACCGTTTGAATTTAGAACGGTTTGCTATCTATGGACCTGAACAGGGGGAAAAAGGTAAAAAATCAAATTGTTTAAAGTTTTTTGCGATTTTGACCTTGAAGATGAAGTTATTATATACGTTGACAATTTTTATTCTTTATGACAAGAGCTACAACTTTCCCTCAGAAAGCAAATCAAAATTCCGAACGGTTTGCAAGATATGAGACTGACAAAATGATCATTTTTTTCAAAAATGACACCGAGGCCCCAAATCTTTGGGGGCTCATAAACAAATCACATGACTTTGGGCAAAACTGGGAGACACGGGTCTTTTTTTTTCTCTTTTATCACGTAGTGGTGTCCGTATGTGGTTATATTTCCATGACTTAAAAAATTACACACAGTGTAATCCACAAGCTTTTACCCAAACACTATGACATCCACAGAAAATTATTGTTATTGTTTGGTGCGCTTTGTGTGCCGGCGGAGTCATATGTCTTCTAAAACGATGATGGGCAGAATGTTACTGTCAACGGTGAACGGTATAGAGAAATTCTTGCAAATCGTCGTCACTTTTATAAGTTTTAATTAACAACATTTGACAATATTTTCCAACTTAAAATAAATTAACTCACTTTGGGTGCAAAGCATTGAAAAATGTTATAACAACAATTTTATTTTATAGACTTTCAAACTACTGAGTCTGTCGACTTTTGTTTCACTCGGCCACTTTGCGAATGAACAAATTTTTATCATAGAAAAAGAACTTCTTGATATTAAATTTTACATACAGAGAGTTAACAGAAATAATCGCCAACACTAAATTATGTAAAAATATTCAAATAAATAAACAACATATTTTTAACGTCTGACAATTATTGATTGGCTTGATACAAACAATATATGTAACCATCGACAGATACACCTAAGATGATTTATCTACTATAGATTGGAAAACCTACTCTTGAGTGGACTGTAAACAAAGAAAGAAAGAAAGTTAGGTCTCTCTTCGTGTAACATTTCAATACATGAACAGTTTTTAATAATGTTATTGTACATACCCAATAAGCACAAACTCGGACTCGGATCCGATTTGAGTCCGACGCGTCGAATTCCGCTTACGCGGATCCGATTGGGATCTGGTTTGAGTCCGGAACATCGGATTTCGTTTTCTCTGAACCGATTCGGATCCGGTTTGAGTCCGGCACATCGGATTTCATTTTCTTTCATCCGATTGGAAGTGATGGAGTGCCGCAGTAAAAAATACTTCCAGTATGCCAACGATCGACTAACTAAGAGAAGCAACTACACTCCAAAATAAATTAATTTATAAAAAATTTACATTCGACGTGGTTGGAGGTAACGCTGTACCGAATAAATTCTTCACATTGATTTTGTTTGCGGTACAAATTTTAATCCGAAATTATTTCGAGACTGAATCCGATATGATTTACACATCGGATCCGTTCTCGTTTCGGGATTGGGTCCATTCTCGATTTAGAGATCGGATCCTACCTCATTTCGAGATCGGACCCACTTCTCGTTTCTAGATCGGGTCCGTTCTCGATTTCGAGCTGGGATCCGTCGTCATTTCGAGATCGGACACATTTCTCGTTTCGAGATCGAAGGAGGAATTCCGGCCGCTTTAGTATCCGATCTCGAATCGAGATCGCACCCGATCTCGAAATCAATTCAGAGAAGTCGGATCCGATCCGAAGCCGATTCGGATCCGAAGCCGTTTCGGATCCGATGTGCTTATTGGGTACATTTAAATACGTTTTATATGTTGATCTTATTCTTGTTATTGCTTGTATTTGTATTCTCCAGGCTCAATACCCAAATATATAATTTTTTTTATCTTAATGGGTGGCTGCCTATCGCAGTAGAGGTTCTACTCAAAGCCTACCGTGCCTACGGATGTTTGCAGTCGGGGGTATTTACCTGTATTTTATAGACCGGGTCACGAAAAAAATTTTCCCCAAGTCGAGGCCAAATATTAAATATCAGCTCGAGACAATTTAAAAAAAAAATTAAAATTTTTAATTTAATTTAAAGTATGCAATAATTTTTATTTAACAAATTTTTCGATAGCGCTAAAAAGTGTGCAATAATTTGCGGTAATAATGTAAACAACGTAAAAAATATTTGTTTTAAAGCGGTAAATACATATTGTCAGACGTAACTTTTTTGTTTTTTAATAAAACTGTAGACTTCCAAAGCAAAATGTTCTTGGTTTTTAAAGAGCTTTAATCATATAAAAAATATTTTTGAAATTTAGGGGTAGAAACTGCATTAAATAAGGCATTTATTAGAAAATAATGTCGTACTTCAGCGACATCTACAGGACAAATGTAGTACTCGTCGAGACCTATACAACGATGTCTTGTATGTTACGATCAAGCCTCAGACAAGAAAACTACGATAAAATACGATTTTGACTGTTTTTCACGAGCTCGGAGAGGATATTTTTTTTAAACTCTATGGAGGTGATCTTTAACATTTGCCCTCGCCTTTGGGAAATTTGATTTTGTTATATGGAGGGCGACCCGGTCTAGTATTTTAGAGGTGTCTCACTGATACCTTGGCGCCTGCGTCAGTCACTTGCCGTTGACCGATTTCTTACCGTACCACTGGGGGCTATGATGAAGTTGACACTCGTGGGACCAAAAATCAATTCTACAAACAACAATGCAACACACCAATTGCATTCACGCTTGCCATTAACGCCGAATCACTTTAACCGAAAATTTTATCTTATAGCTTCGGGCAGATGCATCTTAGGGTGTATTAAATTGACCATGAAGCCATACCCCCCGAATGTACACTAGCATTTTAGGGAGTGAAAGACTTGAACCTGAATGAGACCAACCCTGTGAATACTGCGTATTAGGTACTCCACTATGTGAATCCAAGATCATTGACAAGCCTGTATGTAGCCTCCTGGAAGACACCGATGATGTCAAAAACATATTGGTAGAAAGAAACGTAGCTGCTTATGCTGACGCATCTACACATGTGATTGCCCCTGTGGATACAGTGGAGGATGATACTACATAGGCAAATCAAAGATCATTGATGAGCTTTCAGGTAGCCTACTGGAAGACACCGACGACGTGGTCAACAACACGGTATTGGAGAGTGACGTAGCTGCACATGTTGACGCTAATACATACTGAGAAACCTCTACCTCTCTAAAACTGCTTCTGCAGTTCTCATGCTCAATATACAAAAAAAATCACACCATGATTTGCGGATTGAATACTCCTGATTACAAGCTTCACGTTTTCAAAGCCAAGGCAGGACGAGAACTTGTATACTTGCCAAGAAACATTTGAATATATTTCTTTTATCTCACTATCGCGATAGAGACTTTAGCGCTACGAGTTTGAACCCGGACAATGTTAAGATCGGGATAGCGTTAGCCTATATATCGTATGGCCCCCCATCGCCTTCTCTTTTGCTGTGGAAGCTTATAGAGGTGTCGTAAACGGGTGAAATGGCTCGTGTTCTTTGTGCGGACGCCAATGTGGGGAATGCCAACATAAATGATATAGTCATAGACTAATGAGGTATAGAGCAGCCAATTCTCGCAGTGAATTGATGTCATTTGGTGTGTTGCAGATGGGCGGTTGGCTTTTGGAAAGTATTGCTCTAATAATACTAGATAGAGGCAATTGCTCAAACCAACCAACAAGAAAACAGCAACGGCATTTCGTTTTGTGCGTTAAAATTGATGTGTAAGTCAATTTTCTGGTGTAAGTCAATTTCCGTCAAACAACTCTCTATCGCAACGACCGCACCACGAATAGTGTGAAAGCAAATGTCAGATGAGAAGAATGACAGCTCTATATGGCATTACTCAATGCATATAGGAGAGACTATTCCAGAATATGTCTTGTCCACTACCCATGAGTACAAGCTTAAAGAATATAAGAAAGAGTTAAGATTTTCGAAGAGGAGGTCTGTGAGACATTTTTGCGAAGGCATTGAAAACGTGTATGAGTCTTCCAGACTACGCAGTGTCCTCTCAACAACTCCCACCTCTTTGGGATATCTGAAAGAACAAAACGGGCGATGGTCGACCTCAAGTGATGAATCGTTAGACCTCCTGCTAAACACAGACTTTCCAGGAAACTGGTCTAAAGATATAAGGTCGGACTCATAGAACAACCACGTTATCTCGCACGTTGCGGGAAATATAATGACAGTGGAAAAACTACGCTGGTAAATAGGGGCAAAAATTATTGAATCTAGGTAGACAAGAAATAAAAGTGCACAATTTGCAACCCTCTTACAAGAGAACCTAAAGGTTGACACAATTGACTCAAACACATTTCTCTCTCGTGTCATAATTTTATTATTTCATACTTTTTACATACTTCATGTAATTTTATTTAAACATTTGTATAGTTAGATACAATAATATCACCAAAAAACTGCTCGTGTATTGAAATATTCAACGAAGAGAATAAGATTTAGAGAAGAGAAATGAGGCGCCTCACTCGTTTTCTTTGTTGGCATTCCACTCCGTCGTAAATTTTCTTCTCTACTTCTAGTCGTCCTCTTCGATAGGGGGCTACATATTTTGACTCCCTGGCTACTGAAACTTTATACGAGCTGCATCAAGCTATCTATATTCACGTTAGATGGAGACAAACCAAGGTGGTATTCATTCCGAAAGTCAGAAAGTCATCGCATATTAGTCCAAATATCTGTCGCTCATCTTTTCTATAGAAGTCGTTGGAGAGGATGATTGACTCATATAGGTACTCAACATAGGTACTTTTCAGCTGTCCACATGCCAGCACGATTAAAACAAGAGCAAATCTACGGGAACCACTCTGCATGCTCCAGTGAGCTTCGTAGTGAAAACTATTTACATAACGGAATATATAAGTACTCTTGTCGTATTTGTCGATATAGGGGTGCGCTTAAACGTCTTACCAGGATCGATAAAATCATCTCTATCGACCGTTTGTGTTGATCAGGGGATTATTAATTTAATATACACTGGACGGGCTGTACCTCTCTGGAATTTAGCACTGGATAGTGTTTTACCGTAAACAAAACAACAACGTTAGTCTTGAGATCAAGCGGAGAATTTTGCTTGCGAATAGATGTGATTTTGGGCTAAGCAAGCACTTTAGAGATGAAGCCCTCTCTCGAGTAAC
The DNA here is from genome assembly GCA_963931995.1 of Phaonia tiefii. Classification (NCBI taxonomy): domain Eukaryota; kingdom Metazoa; phylum Arthropoda; class Insecta; order Diptera; family Muscidae; genus Phaonia; species Phaonia tiefii. The sequence continues at coordinate 205,003,889 of OZ008370.1, read as the reverse complement.
AAAAGTCCAGCTGTACCAGACTCCCATACAACCTGTCTAGCTGTATGGTTCAGAACCATGGGTCTTATCGTAAGCAAACGAAACATCCATAGAAGGCCTGGAGAGAAAAATACTCCGATCAATTTATGGCCCTATAGTGCACAATGGCAAGTATCGGCGACGCATGAACCATGAGCTGTATGAGCTTTATCCTGACATTGACATAGTTAAGCGGATGGAAATAACGCGATTGCGCTGGCTAGGACATGTCAGTAGAATGGATGAAGACGAACCAGCATTACGGGTTTTAGAAAGCGAACTCGACGGAAGACGAAAAAGAGGAAGACAAGACTCCGCTGGAGGGATCAGGTTGGCGAATCCCCGCGTACACTTGGTATTGCAAACTGGAGAGATAAGGCAATGGTTGGCGAAATATGTTATCTTCGTTTTGTAAGGTCCCTGACTCCTCGGGGTTGTTTCGAGACCGGATACGTAAGTGTTTTGCTAGAGCTGGAGGGATCAGAGTGAAAAGTTGTAGTATATGCTGACGACATGGCAATTGCTGTGCAGGGGGGAAAATTCAAAAAAATATAAAGTTGAAAAAAAAAATATATTATCTTTTTTCGATTTTCAATTCTGGTAAAAGCAAATATCTGTAATACGAAAAACATTAAACTTTTTTGTACGGATTAGGAACAATTTCGTCAAAATGTGTTTAAAAAACATAGGAAAAATAAAAATTTTTTTCTTAAAAATCGAAAAATAAGAAAAGTAGTCAAATTTTTGTATATTTTCTAAATTACACCCAATTATCCGATTTTTAGTCATATGAGAAAAAAATTCAAAATTACTGTTGTTGCCATTTCTGCCCGATAAAATGGTAAATTTTCTGTCATTTTGTTTGTGTTATTTGTGGGGTACGCAAGAGTAATTTAAGCAGCTTCAGTTAAATTCGCTAACCTTCTCAAACAAAGTGATCGAATTTTTAATTAAGCGGGAATAACGAAAAATATCATTTGTATTGGTAGACCAGTCTGTACGAAGAGTCGCTTAAAATTGCTCAATATCACTTAAGTTTCCATATATGTACACTGGGTCCAATAACTTAGTTTAAAAAAATAAATAAATGTTTTCCCATTACATCCCATGAAGGGACAGGGGAGAACTTCTCACAATCACTGAGCTGTGCGCTTTCCAGTTTTCACTCACTGATTGGGACCCACAGTTTTACACCGATTCCGAACGGTATTTTGAGAAGCTTTTTCATGGCTATATGCTCGATAGTGTCGTCGTCACTATGCGAGGTGACCGCCGCCGAAAGAAATTTTTAAGGTGGTCAGAGCAGGGTTCGAACCAGGATCTCATGTACAAGAGCCGCGCACACTAACCATTGCACCACCGACGTCCAATAACATGCTAAAAAAGCATACAGTTGTGAGATAATGCAAAATTTCTATGTTCGTTTCTCACCCTAACAAAGGCACAACTTTGAAGGGGCGATCGCAACATATTTTAAATGTCGCCTCATACAAGGACAACATTATTTTTTAGAAACGAAATCACCATTAGTATCTGCAAATAATAATAATAATGTCTTTTTTACAGAACTTTGAAATGCTTACTAGATCAAATTTTGGCAGATGGTACACGATGATCCTGACGATGCTACACAAAGGGCAGCGAAATATTGAAGAATAAAATTATTTTAAAAAAATTACCAAACGCTCGAACATTTTAATTTTGAATATAATACGTCAATCGTCAATATTTCAATTTAATTTTTTAGTTAAAACCAAAAAATTCCGCATTTTACACATTGTCGCGCCTTTTTTTCATAACCAGTTGGTCAGGTTGTGTATAACAAGTATAAGATGGCTGGTATAACACCTATAACGAAATCCCGTAAGGTATGCTGTGGATAGAATGAAATTAAACTTTCCACTACAGTTGTGAAACAATCACAAGCCAGAGATGGAAAAGGCCAATGACAACTCTGTATTTGCTAACTAAAATTTTTTGGGTACGTTTTTTTTTTTGCCCATAAAGTACTTAAATTCAACATTTTAGTTAATTATTTTTTTATTTTTTATTTATAACGATATGTATGTTAAACTACTTATTTAAAAAGATAATCAAGTTCATCTCTCAGTGAAAATTAAATACTCAAATAACATCGTACAAATTTATTGAAGTTCATTCAGGTTAATCTATGAATTATAGAATTAAATAAAGTTGATGGCTTGGTTATAAATTTATGAAGTACATGTTAGAAATAAACTATGGACCATATTTAAAATACGAAAATTTGCTATGAAAAGTTTGTTAATTATAAATACGGGTGTATGTATATTTATAGGTCTAATGATATTATATTTTAAAAATACATATTAAAACATAAAACATTTTGTTTGTTTTTTTTTTTTCTGTTTTTGTTTTTGACAAGGTTTCTATATTCTGTTCCGCCTCTTAGTACTAATAATATTTTGGTGCGAAAATATATATGATTGCAGCAGGGACAGTAAGTCCGTAAATATTAACTGCCTTATTCATAAAAAAAACATTAATGTAGCTCTAAAGCAATCATCAGTTATTGAAAGTTTTAAGAATTGGCGAAGATTTTATTAGAACCGTATTCAGTATTTTAACTAGGGAACACATAATTAACTGACAACCCTGTTTTATGTTTTCTCACAGTGCTTGTGATGTAAAAACAAGATCAACAATAACCGATAGACCGAATTAATTTTTTTTTTATTTAAATGCGTGAATGCATTTTTGCACAATTTTAAACAGTTTTGGGTAGTCTAATATAAAACCGGATAATAGGATGTAGTTTCAATGTTTTGATTTTATATACATCACTAGGTAAACAAATGTTCATTTTGGTTAAAAATTGAAACGAAACTATTTGGTTGCTTAGCAGGATAATGTGACACTATAAACGCTGCAAATATACACAAAATAATTCCAATTTTTTATATCGCATAAATATTTAAGTACGGTACGCGTGAAATGTAAAAAAATTGTTTCATTTGTGTATTAATGCGGATAAAATATCTTTAAAGAAGGGGTAAACGTTCAACAAAAATGGCGACGTTAGAGAACTCTTAACAGAGGAATATTTCGATTATGAACACAATTTTTTGGCTTTACCTTCTTAAACCTTTAACGAACCCATGGCCGTAAGTGTGTTTTTTTACCCTGCTAAAGTTAAATATAGCTTAATTTGTACGGGGAAGCTAAGCCATATTTACCGTCATTTCAAATTCCTTCTTAAATTCCGACTTGAGCAATGACAATGTTGCCACATGTTCAATTTTAAGAAATGGCAACTAAAACTTATCTTAGGTAAATTTTGTTGTCATTTCTTGTGAATGAAAATGATATCAAGAAGGAGAGACTCAAGTTCATTCATATCATTTCTATATATCTCTAAATTTGAAGGATACATTTTTATTTCCGATTGAAAACAAAATTGGGGATAAATTGTTCATGGTAGAAATATCTGACAGGTATAGTCGTTTAAACAGGTGATACAATTTTTTCCACGTAATGTTTCGTGTCACTTGTCAAACTGATATGTTTTTTTGACTTGTCCTTTTTTGTATTCTTGTATCGTTGGTATATATATTTGTGTAGAGTTTGGCAAATAAATCGAATGACCAAAAAATAAATGTCTGTTGTCTACAACAACATCTGCTGCTACCATGTATGTACTACATCAAATGTTGCCACATTTCGTAGTATTAAGTACAGATCGTTTTTTTGGAAAGCTATAACTGGCAATAGCGTAATGGAATACAAAAAACAGCCCTATTTTTACTATTAAGTAAATTCTTTTACTTATGCTTAGTGCTTAAATTAACATAATGTAAATTACAGGGCGATTAACGTTGCGCCTGACACTATAGTTTTGCAACAACATAGCAGCTCGCCAAACCAGTTTGATGAATACGCTGCAATACAGATTAAATTCGTCACGATTTCAAACGAGACGCCAATACACCTGGTTCTGGAAATGGATGGCAATTGCCAGTGAACGACTGTAGCAACGGCGAAAGATGCAATGCAACATTTCATGTTCTTTTCTCACCTCAAAAAAATGCACAACATTTTTTAAATGTCGCCTCACAAGGGTTATATTATTTTTTAGAAACGAAATCACCGAAACCTTAAGGACATGGCGTACAACACTCGATCATAGTTACTGTATTGTATTTGCGTCTGTAACAAATTCTCCCAAATATATTCTGCAGGAAACATGTATATGCTTGGAACACACTTCAAACATTCATATGTTTGCAAGTCCCAAACACACTTATATTTAAATACAAACAGTAGCATGTTTTCTGGCAAACATGTATACTTTTACGTGGATACATATGCGTTATTCATCCCAAACATCCATACACTTACGTGGAAGCATTCGCATGATTCCCCAAACCTCCAATATTTACGTGGAAACATGTGCATATTTCCTCCCAAACATAATAATATTTACAAAATTGAATTTTGAATTGAATAAATATTTTTTGAAATCAATATATGTATTTGCATTATTTATTATAATTAATTTGATCAATATATCACATTTATAAATAATTAATACAAACAATATGTTTATATACAAATATAGTTAATGCAAGCCAAGCGTGTATTAATTACGTGTGTTTTGTTGAGTATATTTCACAAATGGTCCGCCGTTCTGATTTTCTCACTAAAGGCTCGGACAGACAAAGGGCTTCATGTGGTTGTCCTTTCCTCATAATCATTTCTCATTTTGGTAGCACAGATACATACACTCCGGTTCACTTATTTCAACGCACTAAACATTTCATATTCAGCAGCCTGTATCTTTTGCAATTTGTACCCGATTGCAGAATTTTAAAATGGAAATGGAAGCTAGACATCTTGAGAAGAAACAAAATATCATGACAATAGTGGTTTCTTAACTAAAGAACTCTTTTAGAGCAATTTATATAAAAACAAGTCAAAAAATGTGCTATTTTTTTGGTTCACTTGAATAAAGGCACTTTAACTATTTTTAATGAAAAACTGTTTTTCTTGTTTTTTTAAATTTATTTTACTTTATTTAAGAACTATTGGTAATGGGTACAACCCCCTTTGTTTTTGATAACTTCAAATATACGGGTTTTCATTGAGAGATACAGATAATTTATGTAATCCAACGAAATTTTATTCCAAGCATCCTTAATGGCCTGAATTAGTGACTGATTGTCATCAAATTGTCTACCTCCTTCATAGACCTTACGAGATAACCAACCCCAGACATTTTCGATAATGTTTAGATCTGGCGAATAGGGTGGCCAGTCAAGAAAATTAACATTTTGGCTTGCAATGAACTCCTTTACTACTCTGGCGTTGTGTATAGGAGAATTACCCTGTTACAATATCCACGATATGGGACCAAATAGTACACTGAACTAGCTTGCACCAGTCATTTTTGCACCTTGAAATTCAAGATCGATGGTGCCATAGTACGTAATAACACCCCACACCATAACACCGCCCTCTCGACTGTGATGTCGGTTCAAAAAACGCTTTTATTTGCGCAGATCATGGGAATAATAGTTGTAGCCATCAGGCCCATCCAAAATAAACTTCTTCTCATCCGTAAATACAACGGTTCTCCAGTCATTTACATGACCTCTTTGCTGCACATCCCATACCATGTAGTCTCTTGCGAATTGAAGCCGCTTTTCCTTACGAGGAGCATTAAGTGGCGTTTTTTTGTAATTTCACGTATTTAAGATACTCACAGCTCTTAATTACTCTGCGTACTGATGACTTGCTCGCTTCCACTCCAGCTTGAGCTGTTATTTTTGACAAGGAGAAGGCAGAATTAGAAGCAATTCTGATGATTTTTCTTTTCTCATACGTAGATAAAGACAATGAAACCCTTCCATTAACATTTTTTCCATACCCCTCGGGGTCCTTGATGTAATTGTCGAAAACTATTGGGCTCCGTCCAATTTTTTTTAGCTATTCCGCGGTTAGAATATCCTTCTGAACGGTAAACATCGATTTTAGTTTTTTCCGATAGATTTCAAATTTTTTGTTTTGCCATTTTGACTCGTAAAATGATTAAGATGTAATAAATTGTAATAAACAAACGCTCCCTACAAAAAATCATCGATTACTTTAAAAATAATAATAAAATAATAAAGTGAACCAAAAAAATAGCACATTTTTGGATTCTTTTTTATAAATTGCTCAACAAAAGCTCTTTAGTTAAGAAACCACTATTGTCATGATTTTTTTGATATCTCAAAATGTCTAGCTTCCATTTCCATTTTAAAATTCTGCAATCGGTTACAAATTGCAAAAGATACAGGCTGCTGAATATAGCATTTTTAGTGCCTTTAAATAAGTGAACCGGAGTGTATATACGAAACACATACACAAAAACCAAAGCAACATCACAAACCATTTAACCGTCCGAGCCTTTGTTTATTCTTTTTTCACTGGTCAAACGTTTTTGATATCCTCTGTCCGATGAACCATTGACGACCGAATATATGAAACTTCATCTGCAATTTACACGCATATTCAGGAATATTTATGAATCACTCACTGAGAGAATAATCCAAACATACAGATACACACTTACTTACTTAGACTCTCTCGTTGTCCCTCTTTTATTCTCTTGCTCTGGAGATAGCATAAACAGTGTAACAAACACAGCTGTTTGTGTATCACAACCACATATAAATTTGGGTCGCAAACACATATATTATAACATATTAATCAATGTGTCTCAAACATGTAAAATTGAATAGCAAACACAAATATATTGAATAGCAAACACAATGTGTTTGCACACAAGTACATTATATTTGCGACGAGCTCCAAACACACCTTATATTTGCATCCAAACAACAAAAATCGACAGATTTTTCAGCGTGTAGACATTGAACTGAACAAGAGCAAAGCAATATACTTATATGATCTGCATTTCTGCCAATCGTACAGTGCTCGTAAGAAGATCTTATATGAAATGAAAAATGAAAAAACATCAACTTTAAACTAAAACGAAGAAATGGTAAATATTATAAACATTTTTAAAAATATTTTGGTAATTTTGGTCAACGGCTATAAAGCTGTGTACATATTTAAAGAGAGCAAAGTTTTAGTTTGTTAACTAATTAGGATGTATAAGTAATAAGGATAATTTGGCCATATTTATAATTTTGAGGCTACTACTGAATATGTTGACAATTTTTTTTTATTCTGCTCTGCCAGACCTCAAAATTTCAACATAGGAAATCTCGATAACTAAGCGAGTTATCGAACAATTTCATTTAAGTTTTTTTCTTTATTTTGACTTCGTTTATAACAAAAATGTATTAGAGATCACATAGATCTCTTAAGGTGGCTCAGTCAACATAATATCTTCTCGTATATCCGAACTTTGGAGGCCCATAACTCCAAAAATAGGGTCCGCCACCAAGCTTGATATTTAATATGTTTTACTTGAAACAATCTACGTCAGTTCTACGTCAAATCAGTGAGCTTTTTTTGCTAGGCCAGTGGGAGCTAAACTAGGTTTAAGTATTTTTTAGATTTCTCCTCCTCTTCCAAAACTAACACCGTCGCTGCTCCACAGCATAAAATAAGAAAACATTCATCCTCCTGCATACATATTTAAAACATTTTCTTCCAGTTTGTTTAAAACTTTTGAAAAACAAAATCGTATTTACTACCAATTTGTTTAAAATTTTCAAAAAACAAATTTGTTTTTCTGGCAGGTTGATCAAACAATTATTTGCTGCAGATATTTGTTCAAGTGTGACCACAGGGCAAATGTATTTTCCCTACTGTTTATTTGACTCTATTTGATACCTGTTTGATCACACAAATAGAGGCAAATAAATGTGCATAGTGTGAACACAAATACTGATTTTACAATATTTTGAGCAAATATGATGAAACATACATATATTGATCAAATATTTGCCCAATCTGATCGTACCTTAAGTTCCCTCTGCTAATTCTAAATATATTGAAAACATTTTAAAAATCTAAATCAGTGATAGTGAAAGATAATTTTTTATTTTTTAAATATTCATAACAATTTATTACAAAAATATCATTTCTTTTTTGAAATTATTTCAAGGTAATAGGGAGTTATCATATTATTTGAAATATGTTTACTTTAACGCCATAGGAATTTTTCTTGAAGCAAGATTTAAACTGAAATTGCTTGGGCCACAGTACCTGCTATTATATAACCCTCCGATCCCGCTGCAATGATTTGATTTGGTGGTAGGGCAAAGCCATACTTTCCTTGGTCTCTCAATTCCACAGTATAAACAAATTTTGTGCCTAATGCATCACGTGCCCAATCATCAGAACCACCACCAGCGATGCCAAAAGCTTGATAAGTTACGGAAGTTTTATAAACCATCCCAGTTGAACCTCGTATACGTTGAGCAGCCAAATTGGCTACGCTTTGCAATTGTGCAGCGTTATCTGCCGTAGCTCTCTTATATGCCCATGGATAAACTATCACCTGACTATAACTGTGATATGTTAGATATGCTTCCAAATTGGTTTTTTCACTTTTCAAGAATTTCACTACTGCAGCTGTTTCCGATTCGGAACCAGGTGATGCGCCACGATAAACGTCACTGCAAGGATTTGCAGAAGAACCAGCAACATTCCAACCGATGTCGAAGTTACGATTTAAATCCACACCAACACATTGGGAACCCTTGTTGGGTGCACGATTTTTTCGCCATAGACGATTTACTTTACGCGAGTAGACATAACCATCGGGATTCACTACGGGCATTATAAACCATGTCTTTTCTCTGATAAAAGGAGGCTGGCCTTGCCAATTGGCCAGTAAGTTGTGAATGATAAATGTCACAGTGGCTGGACTTATCCATTCACGGGCGTGTATGCCACCATCAATCCAAATTTTCTTAGAATTCTTGGGATCTTCGGAAATTCTGCAAAAAATACAAAAAACAATTGAATTATTAAAATTGTTCTACTCAAAAGTTGTCCTATAAATAAAACTCCAGATATAAAATTGTTTGGCTTCTAAATTTAAAATTCAAATATTTTATCGTTTCAAAATTTTGATTCACCTAAGAACCTTAAGGTCTCTGCCCTCAGCTGACTTGCCAATGTTGATCACGGTACAGATATGTGGAAATTTGTCACGAATTTCATTCAGGTATGCATATATAATTTCCAAATCTTGGTAATCATTCCAATGCATGCCGCTGGCTGTAGCCTTTTCTAAAAGATATGGCAAATATTTTATAAAATGTAAAAATTAATTGAAATTTTTTTTTGGAATCGAAGCAAATAATTGCGATAACACGTTCAATGGTTAAAATAAACCATATTTCGAACACGTTTGCAAGTTGTATTTTTTTACTTACTTGTTCTGTGACCAGCTTTAGCTTGAGTCAATTTGATACCCATTACCATTTCATTGTCAAACAATTCTTGAACATTTGATTCTAAAATTTCTGGCTTTAAATGGTGTTCCTTCAAGAAACTTTTGGCAGCAGCGGCATGTTTCTTATCAATCGAGATATCTAAGTACTTTGAACTGTCTCTCCAAATGTTAACACCTTGAGAAGAAGAAATGCACCAAAGTTGAAGCAAAAATTTCTCGAATTTCTCTTTATTTGATTTTAAATTTAAAAAACTCTTACCATATTTGTCCTCCAGCAGTTCCGGCAATGACATTCGGGACTGAGGACGTAGTGCATCGGATATGTTGTAGATGCGCCATAACTGCGTCTGATCATATCGTACCGGTATTTCAGACGTGTGTGCAACATGTACTATTGCCAGCACCGTCAACAACACAGCCAGTGCTGTAGACAGGATATTGCAACTCGTATCCTTCTTCATTTTGTAAAAAGGAGTAGAAGAGTTTAATTCGTTGTTCAGGAGTTTGAGTGAGCGTAGTTGCGTTCTGCGATGGTTAACTGTAATACAATACAAAAACGAAATGAATAATTTTTAATGCAGGTAAACAATTTGTCAGAATATGGAACATATCCGATTCGAAACCGAAAAACACAATATTTTCTTCAGTTAGCTTCAAATTTAATGCAAAATTCTTTAACTAAGTCCAATTTCTAAACACAAATTTCAAAGCTTTAATTTTGCTTGCTACGGCAAATTAAGGGAAACAAATTGAAAAAGAAGTTAACTGTAACACTAACCTGACAACCGTCTGGAAGATACTAAACGAAATGTTGTCAACAACTATTTATATTATCAAATTCTTTATCTCAAAATGTACTAATAAATTAATTTTTAAGAAAGTTGCAATCCAGACATTTATATTCAAACTATTGATTTAAGACACATACAAACTGAGTTTGTTTAACAACGATCGTCAGAGGATTATTCGATATAAAACACGTATATTGGACAATTTTCATAATAGAAATTACTGACACATTAAAGACACAAATTTAGCAACACATTTCTTAGAACTTTTAAGAACTGAAACAAATTGTTTTTTTTTTATTGATTTAATACTATATATTAATTACCTGCTTCAAGGTTTCTGCGTCACATGTATCGAGGCAAAAGGTTTCAATGTCTGATAAAGCTAAACTTTTGTCTGTAAAGATATGATTTGGCATCCGCAGAGTTTGATAAGGGCAAATAATGTGGTAACAATTTAATTATATTAATTGTTTAAGTTAGAGTCAACTTGAATAGAATCTTTTTGTTTTTTCAAACCGCATTATTCCCAGACATAGAACACATAGGGGTTAGATCTAGAGTATTCAAAAGGCCCGACATTTATGAATATCGGGTTTTTGGTTTATTCGAAAAGTAACTTTTTCGGAAAACCGGTTTCGTAGAATGTGGATAACCGGTGGAACCGGTTTATTTTCGGTTTAATTTAAGGGATCTTTTCGTTTTTACTGATTTGCTTGAAAAGCAATATGTTCATCATTATTATTCTGATTTTTAATAAATTTAAATTTTTTTAAAAAGAAAAGGACATCAGTTAATTTTTTTCTTGTATTAGAGGATACATTAGTTCGGATTGAATTGAATTGGATTAAACTGATTGCATTGGGTTGAATTTAATTGAAATGAGCAGAATTGAATTGAAATTAATTGAAGTGAATTGCGTTGAATTGAATTGGATTGAATAGAATTGAGTTGATTTGAATTGATAGAATTGAATTTAATTGAAATGGGTTGAAATTAATTGAATTGAATTGAATTGAATTGAATTGAATTGAATTGAATTGCATTGAATTGAATGGAATTTAGCTGCATTGAATTGAAGTGAATTGAATTGAATTGAAATTAATTGAATTGAGTTGAATTGAAATGAATTAAATTGAAATGAATTTAATTGATTGAAATGAATTGCAATTAATTGAAATGAATTGAAATTAATTGAATTGAATTGAGTTAAATCGAATAGATTTGAACTGAAATGAATTGAAGTGATTTGAATTGGATTGAATTGAATTAAATTCAACTGAATTGAATTGAGTTGAAGTGAATTGAATTGAATTTAATTTAATTGTAATGAAGTGAATTGATATTAATTGAACTGAATTGAATTGAGTTGAGTTGAGTGGAATTGAATTGAAGTTAATTGAATTTAATTAAATTGAACTGAATTGAATTGGATTGATTTGTTTTGAATTGAATTGATTTGATTTGAACAGAAGTGAATTAAATTGAATTGAATAGAATTGAGTTGAATTGTATTGAATTGAATGGAACTGAGTTAAATTAACTTGAATTGAATTGAACTGAATTGTATTGAATTGAATTGAATTGAATTGAATTGAATTGAATTCAATTCAATTGAATGGAATGGAATTGAATTGAATTGAATTGAATTGACTTGAATTGAATTGAATTTAATTTAATTTAATTTAATTTAATTTAATTTAATTTAATTTAATTTAATTGAATTGAATTGAATTGAATTGAATTGAATTGAATTGAATTGAATTGAATTGAATTGAATTGAATTGAATTGAATTGAATTGAATTGAATTGAATTGAATTGAATTGAATTGAATTGAATTGAATTGAATTGAATTGAATTGAATTGAATTGAATTGAATTGAATTGAATTGAATTGAATTGAATTGAATTGAATTGAATTGAATTGAATTGAATTGAATTCAATTGAATTGAATTGAATTTAATTGAATTGAATTGAATTGAATTGGATTGGATTGAATTGAATTGAATTGAATTGAATTGAATTGAATTGCATTGAATTGAATTGAATTGAATTGAATTGAATTGAATTGAGTTGAAATGAATTCAGTTGAATTGAATTGAATTGAATTGAAATGAATTGAAATGAATTTAATTAAATTGAATTGAATTGAAATTAATTTAATTGAAATAAATTGAATTGAATGGAATTGAATTGCATTGAATTGATTTGAAGTGAATTGTATTGAATTCAATTGAAATTAATTGAATTGAATTGAGTTGAGTTGAATGGGATTGAAATTAATTGAATTGAATTGAATTGGATTGAATTAAATTGTTTTGAATTGAATTGAACTGATTTGAACAGAAGTGAATTAAATTGAATTGAATTAAATTGAATGGAATTGAATTGAATTGAATTGAATTGAATTGAATTGAATTGAATTGAATTGAATTGAATTGAATTGAATTGAATTGAATTGAATAGAATAGAATTGAATTGAATTGAATTGAATTGAGTTGAATTGTATTGGATTAAATGGAACTGAGTTAAATTAACTTGAATTGAATTGAACTGAATTGTATTGAATTGAATTGAATTGAATTAAGTATAATTGAATTGAATTGAATGGAATGGAATGAAATGAAATGAAATGAAATGGAATGAAATGGAATTGAATTGAATTGAATTGAATTGAATTGAATTGAATTGAGTTGAATTAAATTGAATTGAATTGAATTGAACTGAACTGAATTGAATTGAATTGAATTGGATTGAATTGAATTGAATTGAATTGAATTGAACTGAATTGAATAGAATTGAATAGAATTGAATATAATTGAATAGAATTGAATAGAATTGAATAGAATTGAATAGAATTGTATAGAATTGAATAGAATTGAATAGAATTGAATTGAATTGAATTGAATTGAATTGAATTGAATAGAATTGAATAGAATTGAATAGAATTGAATAGAATTGAATAGAATTGAATAGAATTGAATAGAATTGAATAGAATTGAATAGAATTGAATAGAATTGAATAGAATTGAATAGAATTGAATAGAATTGAATAGAATTGAATAGAATTGAATAGAAGTGAATAGAATTGAATAGAATTGAATAGAATTGAATAGAATTGAATAGAATTGAATTGAAATGAAATGAATTGAACTGAATTGAACTGAATTGAACTGAACTGAACTGAACTGAATTGAAGTGAATGGAATTGAAGTGAAGTGAAGTGAATTGAATTGAATTGAATTGAATTTAATTGAATTGAATTGAATTGAATTGAATTGAATTGAATTGAATTGAATTGAATTGAATTGAATTGAATTGAATTGAATTGAATTGAAGTGAATTGAATTGAAATGAATTGAACGGAACTGAATTGAATTGAATCATCAGTCAATTGAATATAATTGAATTGACATGAATTGAGTTGAATTGAGTTGAAGTTAAATAAATTTAACTGAATTGAATTGAATTCAATTGAATTTAAATACAATGAAATGAAACGAATTGAATTGAAGTGAATTGAATTGATTGGAAAAGAATTGAAATGAATTGAATTGAAATGAATTGAATTCAGTTAAATCGAATTGAATTAAATTGAGTTTAATTGAGTTAAATTGAATTGCATTGAATTGAATTGAATATTCTCATTCGTGTTTCAATCTCAAAATGTCATAGCTGTATTTAAATTTGACAATCAGTTTTAATTTTTAAATTAACATGTTAAGTGTAAATCGTAGGTTAATATAAAATTGATAAGTTGAATTCAAATTAAACTCATTTAAGTTTGAAAATCATATTCGAACTTGAAATAAATTTGCATATATGAATATCTGATGAAGTGTTAAAAATTTTATTATTTAATTGTTATGAAAATTATAAAATTATTTTGAAATTAAAACAAAAACTTATTTAAAATCTTTTGTCGAACTTATTCTAGCTATAAAATTACATATATTTGAAAATATAAGTAGATATCGTGTTACTCAATTCAAAAAATTTCATTAACGTTTGAAAGTCATATCTCTGTTTGTTTAATTTTTAAATTTTTGTAACGATATTTAACCATAGAGAAATAGACAAGAGTCTCTATCCCTCTCTTTACGTTCACTCGATGACGACGAGGTAGTAGGCCATTTCATTGAGTTCGAATTGCTTTTGAATTTAACTTATTGGTTGGACCTAGAACGGACAGAAATAAAAGGGAATTCGTAATTTCGCTCGGTGCAATCAACATAAAACATAATTTAGCTGTAATTAGTATCAATCAAACACTTTTTTAGCTTAGTTTGCTGCAGGGTTTGCTTATGGTTCATTATCGCTCTCTGGCCTATCCCCTCTGTTTTATATAAATTTCCTACTACACAGTCGATCAGCTGTGTCATGGTTTAATACAAATTGAGTAGAAACCGGTTTCTCGATTAACCGCCGTTAAAATAATTGGTTTGCGGTTTATTTGAAAATTTCGGGTTTTAAAAACCCGGCACACAGTTAATTCCAAAACACCCGGTTAGCCGGTTTCCCCGGTTTCGGTTTTGAACACTCTAGTTAGTACACTCTATCATAACCGTTGGGAGAATGAAATATAAAGATGAAGGGATTTTGACAGTTTTTCACAACCGACAAAAGCTTTACACTGGTTCCGAACGATATTTTTGAGAAGCTTTCTCATGGCTAAATTCACGATAATGTCACTACCACAATAATCGTTACTAATCGAGGTGACCGTCGTCTAAATAAATGTCAGGTTTAGAATTCTGTTGTGGAAACCGAATTGAAAATTACAAAATTTAAATGATAGAACGAATATAATTGTGAAATTCATTTGTCGTAACAACCTCAATTCCATAATTTCGTAGCAACAGCCGAATTTAACTAAAATCTATTTCGAAACTGTTAGTTTTGTGAGTGTATATATAATTTCACCTTGATCGGACAAACAGTTTAGAATCGGCTGAATTATTCCCAATTTGTTTCTTTAAAATACCCCAGTATGAGCTTATATGACAGTCTTCTGTTTTAAAGACCCAACTATTTGAAACCGATTCTTGGATTTATTTGGATTTATTTATATATAAACTAACTTCCAGTGAGTCAACCTTATTTTATTTTCACGGTTGTAAGAAGAATGAGTTTGTGGAATGCCCGAATTCTTTTTAAAATATATTATAGTAAGTGGCAAGTTCAGTGGCCACAACCGACACACTTTTTAAATGAGGTTGTTCCAACTGAATTCTTTTGTTTTCTAAATTTCGTAGTAAAAAGGCATTTAGTTGTTTTGTTTTTCTGTTAAACTATTTCAGTTCTTAAAACAAATTTAGTTATTCGCTGTTCTGAGGACATACCATAGAGTGAGTTTCTATGTGGTGCAAAACATCCAACAAGTCAACTTCATCATTTGTGTTTGTGGGATACGAGGGCGGATCAATAAGTCCGTGACTTTTCGAACTTCCCTCGTAGTTATATAAAATGCAACACTGCTCCCATCAAGTACCACCTGTTAGTAGACTACTGTATAATTTTGAGCAAGTTCCGTCATTTACAGCTGTTCAAAATATACAACCTCGTGCATATTTTTTAAAATGGAAAAACTGCATTTCGAATACTCATTAAATATTATTTTTTTCGAAAAAAAAACGTCAATCAAACAGGAAAAGCTTAATAAATACTATGGGGACTCTGCACCATCGATTTCAATGGTAAAAAAGTGGTTTAGTGACTTTCGTTGTGGTCGCACAAGTACAAAGGACGCTGAACGTTCTGGACGGCCAATTGAGGTCATTACACCCGAAAATGTCGAAAAACTCCACGACATGGTGTTGGCCGATCGAAGAGTAAAAGTGCGTGAGGTTGTTGATGCCATAGGCATTTCATTTGGTAGGGTGGTTTCGATTTTAAATGATCAGTTGGGTTTAAGGAAACTGTCTGCAAGATGGGTGCCGCGTTTGCTCTCAATTGACAAACGTAATCGTGTGATAACTTCAAAGGATTGTTTGGAGTTCCATTAATTGGGCTACGAATTGGTACCTCATCCGCCATATTCTCCGGATTTAGCCCCCAGGACTTTTTCCTATTTCCAAACCTAAAGAAATGGCTCGGTGGAAAGAGATTTAGCTCCAACGATGAAATTATTGATCAAACAAATAGTTCTGTTAAATACAACACAAATGTATAAATAAAAAATAAATAGTTTCCCAGTTGCTGGTTTTATACACACTGATTGGGACCTATAGTTTTACACCGGTTCCCAACGGTATTTTGAGAAGATTTTTCAGGGCTAAGTACTCGATAGTGTCTCCTTCACTAAGCGATATGACCGTCGTCGAAAGAAATGTGTGGTGGTCAGATCGGCCCAACAAAAATGTACAAAATATATTCAAACCGACACGAAAAAGTTATATCAACAGTTTCTGTGACTCCACCTGGTATAAGTCAAGTTGCACCGAACATGTTTGCTTTGCACCCTAATTCAGGGAGTATCCGTGCCACAGCTGAGCGAAGATGTAGTTGGAATTTGATGGAGAAGAGAGTGGAAGGGAAAATGATCGTTAAGTAGACTTGGGTCGAAATCATTCACTAGTTCTCGAATTTGTTCACAACTTCTCGAACTCATTCAATTAAGGTGCCTCGACATAACAATCACGAACAAAATCGTAATAACGAACATGTAGATTATGTTTGTGAGAATTATGTCCGGGCCCCCTAAATGAACTATATCGTTCATGAACTACCCAACCCTAGCGATAAGTAACCAGAAGCAAACCAAACAGTAAACTAAGCTGAAATAGAGTTTGATAGAGACTAATGACATCTAAATTATGTTAGATGATTGTTGCATCGAACGAAAATATGCTTTATCTTCTATTTCTCTTCGTTCTGTATCGAACCATGGAGTAACGGACTCTATTAAATTAAATCTTATATATACTCTATGATTCAACCCACGTCGATTAGTGTGAAATAAAACGTCAGGTGAGAGAAAAAGGTAGTGTTTCTCTGCAAAATAACTCTATTACATGATGAGAATTGAGTAATGAAATAACATTAGTGGCAATAATCTGACCTGGCCATAGGTGTATGCAATGGTTCCACATGCCATTTTTGATTTCTTTCGACGATAATTTCCTCGCTTAGTTACAGCGACATTTCACAAAAACTAACCGAAATCACAAAAACTAAACCGGTATAAAACAGTGAAACTGAAAAACATGAAACTAAAAACATGAAACTCAAAAGTTTGGTATCGCTGTCGGCTATTCTCAAACAAAGCCCAATAATGACTTTATCTACAAAAACCATCTCCATTTAAAGAAATAGATGTTAGTAAACACAGCAGAAAATGTGTGTTTAGTTTTTTGTTTGCTTTAGTTTTTTGACTTAACTAATATCTGACTTAACTAATATGTCAAAGTAACATTTGAATGATATTAAACAGTTTGTGGTGTGTATTACAGCTTGATTGTTCTAACAGTTAGGCAGATTAGTAGAGCTCAATGTTGGTAAGTGGTCACTTTAAGTTGGAACTCACCATGTACGACCTCACCACGAATGGTTGTTGAATTCGCTGGTGCTACTATGTGATCTCACCATTAACTATTGTTGTACAAATATAACAGAGGGCTTTACTACGATATGAGTCTGGAAATGGATGGAAAGATTTGTTATTGTTATAAAATGGCGATTTGAGTCAGTCTGATTTCAAATGAGTAAAAGTATACAATTTCGAGTAATAGTGTTATTCAGCAAAAGTTATTTTGGAAGTGTTAAATATAAAGTAATATTGTCACTATCGTAATTTAAAATAACCTTTTTGTATTATCGCTAAATAGGTTTGTTGTTTCAGCAAACATTTTGTCGCTTATGCTATCAACACTGCAATCAGTTTGTTGTTATGATTTTGAATATAAAATTTCACAATTGACAAACAGCTATCAAACTGCTGTCGCCGGGATAAGTGCTGCAATTTCCAAGAAAAACACCAACCATGAGTACAATTTTATTTAATAAAATATTTTTAAAAGAAAATAACAAAGCAAAATAAGTAAATATAAGTCTTAGAAATATATTTGGTGCAAAACTAGAAATGTTTGAATTAAATTTAAAAAATAATTCGATGTTTATCGGGGTAAAATATGATATTAAAAATGATACAAATTATAACTAGATTTGGTGCTAAGCAAAAAAAAAATCGACTACTTAAGAGTTCTGACTGATAAAAATGCTAGTTGATTGTTAGATTTCCTTCTAAAAGAATTAAGTGAAGTCGTGCGAAGTGTAAAATGTATTATGTCTATATTATGTGTACTAATCTCAGAAATTTTCACAATTTGCTGTTGTCTTTTAAAATTTGGTTTGCATTAAATTTGTGAATTTTTAAAGTCAGAATGACTATGACTGATTTGTTGTTGTTGTTAAAATATAGCCATATATAATAATATCTACTTATGTAGGAACAGATTTTATCAGATGTCTTGAATATCAAAAAGTTTAGATATATATATGCACATTCGGACAAGTTACATAATATTTTGAGCTACTATATCCACCATGAAATATCCCTCCATAGCTGTTCCTAGAATTTGTCTGGGCGGTAAAACAAATCCATAGTTACCGCGATCTCTTAACTCAATGGTATACATGAATGTAGTACCCAAAGTCGAGCAAGCCCAATCATCAGCACCTCCCCCAGCCGGTGGTAATAGTTTATGCCTGTTGCCCACCTGATAATTTCGTCCTGTAACTTTCTTGATGCGTTGCGCCACCTGGTTGCCTACACTTTGTAGAAGTGGTGCACTTTTCAATTTAGACGACTTGTGACCCCAAGGATACAAAAGCATTTGACCATAGCTGTGAAATGTTAGAAAAGCTTCTAATTTTGTTTTTCGTTGTTTTAAAAAAGTCACCACAGCTTCTGTTTCCAACTCAGAAGCCGGAGCAGGACCATGATAAGTATCACGACAGGGATTGGACGATGAGCCTTGAGTATTCCAGCCTATGTAAAAATTACGATTTAAATCAACACCTTTGCATTTGGAACGTTTGTGGGGTGAACGATTTTTACGCCACAATCGATCCATTCTACGGCTGTAGACATAACCATCCGGATTGACCATTGGCATAAAATACCAAGTTTTATTACGTAAATATTCGGGATGTTCTGCCCATTCTGACATTAAATGATTCAGAATATAGGTAACGGTGGCGGGGGTAATCCATTCGCGTGCATGAACGCCTCCATCAATCCAGATTTTCTTGTATTCCATGGGATTTTCTGAAATTCTGGAAGACAAGCAAGAGAGGGGATACACTGTAAACACGTAATATTAATATAATAATTTATATTAACATTATAACATATAGAAACTAAGATAATTCAAAATATAGAATCCGATAATATTGTGAAGTTGAATTCTTGAACAGTTGATGTAATTCTTAAAGCGAACCACAGACTTGACATTCATGGGCATGGGCTTGGTGGGCAACATTTTACCTGTCTGATGAAATCGAAAAATTGTTACCAACAAAATTTGGAAGCATGATATCGATGGAAACAACATCGGCTGTATTCTTATTTGGTATCCAGAAGGGCGATAGGGCCAGGGAATATTTATGCATAGAGTAATAGATAAGAGTTTCCATCCCGCTCTTAGCGTTCCTTTACGGCCACCGAGGTAGTTGGACATTTCATGGAGTTTGAATTGCTTGCTGTTGTATGTTAACCAGTGGTTGGACAAAAAACGGTGGGAAATAAAAGGAATGCGTATTTTCTTTCGATGCAGGCAGCATGCAACATAACTTAACAGTCACTAGTATCAACCAAACACTATTTAAACTAACAGCCAAAGTCACGATGTCGAACGTTAACGTTCTCTTTCTTTCTATGCGACAATCAGCTGATTTGGGAGCCACTAACAAGCGAACGAAAACATATACAATTCAGTACAAAATCGGACCCCACTTACACCCTCTCCTACAAAATCCAAGCGAACGAAGTCAGTCACTCACTTTCGTTTCAGAAAGCGAGTCACTATCTTTCGACTTGTCGTTCGCATGGTTTTACGTGTGCTTGTGTGGTTGTTGTTCAAAGCAATATTATAAAGTTGATGTTCGCCATTATTAATTTCGAAGCGAGAGAGAAGAGTACGAGGAACCAGTATCTGCAGGTGCCGAAAAGTTGGAGTTTTTCTGCTGAAATGGAAATATATTTTAATAACAAATTTATTAAAATTACATTATTTTCCGTCTATTGTGTTTCTTCCATTGAATTCTATATAAATTGATTTTGTTTCAAGCTTTTATTTGATTTCCAGCTATGCGACAACCAAAAGACAAGTGACTGGTTTTGACATTTTCGTTCGCCAAGCCGACAGCAAAAATAGTTAGTGGCTTCCGATTTTTCAAACACACAACCACACAATAACATTTAAAGCATGGGATAAGAACGAAAGTGAGTGACTGGCTTTCGTTCACTTAGGTTTTTTTTCGAGATCGTGACTTTGGCTGTAACTCTTTCTGCTTTCTACTCCAGAGGTGGGTATTCATAAACTATATTGTTCATTTAGGGTGAACAGACATCACCCTCACGAACTTAATGCTCATGTTCGATATGGCGGGTGTGTTCGGTGGGATACCGCTTGATTTATGCCACAGCTGTGGTAGTTGGAATTTTTAGTAGGACAGGATGGGAGAAAGAGTGATAAGATTTTTTGTTGTATATTACACTTTGTTTGGATATAAAAGGAATAGAAATAAAAGAAAATGTGTATTTTCGTTCAATCCTACCAACTTCAAACATAATTTTGCTGTCATAAGCATCAATCAAACACTATTAAAACCAGTGACCGGCAAAGCCTATGCACCGTGCATTTTCATGATTCGTGTTTTCACATCGGCATCCACTCACGCATTGAACGAAGGCAAACGAAATCATTCAGTCTCACTTGAGAATTTGAACAAGAAAGGTGATAGTCGTTTGCATTACACCGTGAGAAATGTTCCATAAAGATGTGATATATGCGTTTTTGTTTGACGAAAGTTTTTCTGTAATCCCGAATGCAAGATGGATTCATAGATGGTGAACGCATAAGCACAGATGATTTGCTTTGTTTACATTGCAAACCACTTCCAAACTGCCATGTTCCATGTATTTTGTTTTTGTATGTGTTTGTTTATATTTATTGTTGATATACGTATGTGTTGGATTTGACACAATGTAAGTGAGAAGCAAAAACAAAATGTATGTTGTTGTTGCCATCAATTTGCCACCAGCTACAACAACACCTCCTGCGTCTACCATGAGTATTTTTATCATGCCCAAATGTTTATTGCTTTTCTCTCAGTGCAGCTCACTCACACAACGAAATAATTAATTAATTTAAACCTCGTCTGCTACTTGGTTTGCTTCTAATTGCTTATTGCTCATTCTCCCATCCACTCTGTCCTCTGTCAAATTCCAATTACCATTTCGATCACTCTATGAAATATCCAACTAAAGTCGAATATTAAGATCGTTCGCGTATAAAATATTGAGCAACATCAATCTGTTTCGCTGTGAAATGGGTCAATGTCATATCAGATGACGGTTATATTTTTCTCAATTTTTGATTTTTTTTTTATCTAACAATCCATTTTTTTTTTTTGGAAATTGAGCGACAGTTGACCATATTGATGATTTCTTCCTACAATTTGGTTGGTCGTTGCGTTTTTCTTAACAACATTAAAATACATCTTGTTGATATTTTGCGTGAATAACTTAGAACTACACGTGGGGAATTATGTCGTTGCTATTTCTATATTTTTTGTATTGAGTCTGTGGTAGGATCACAATAAGTATACACGATAACCGATACTCGTGATTGACAAGTGAGGTGTCCGCTTAAAATACACTATGCAACATTTTTGAAGTCATCGTGTGAAATTTTTCAAAGCACTTAGGTTAGCTCTTAGGTTTTGATAGTTTAGTTGTTGTTCGGATTTTATGCCCTCATGAATATTTTGGCTAAATCTTAATTATTCCGAACAACATTTTTCTAACGGCAATATCTCGGAATCCAATTGAAATTTTGTTTTTCTGTCTTCGGCACAATTGTAGCTATAGATTAGAAGAAAAAAAGTCTAAAATAAACTAACCCCAAAAAACTGCATCTAGAAAAATGGTGTTCCATAACATCACATGAAAGCATTGGGGAGAACTTCTCACAATCAGTGAGATGTGCGCTATCTGGTTTTAACACTCACTGAAAAAAACTGCATCTAGTGCCTCAAAATTGCAAAAATTTCGAAAAATTTTAGTTCTTTCTATCTTTTTTCACCATTTTTGGCCCATAGCTGCCAAACTGTGGACGTCACACGAAAACTAAAATTTTTAACTCATATCTCGTAAACTTATTTTCGTAGCTTTATTTCCTGTATTTTACATCGAAAATTCGGGAAATGTAGCAAAAGGCAAAAATATAAATTAATCAATATCCATTGAAGTTGATGCTCTTGGTGTAGCGTGTGAAGTTGATTCTCTTGGTTTTTTTTCATCTGAGCTTAATAGCACTTTCTATGGCATATCTCTTTCGTTGTGTCCTTCAAATCTATCTTCCTCCGCGATTTCGGTGCCTGCATCTTCATATTTGGATACCTTATGACTCCACCAACAAACTTCTGCAAGCAATGCATCCAGCTTTTCTCCTTTGTATCGTTTTTGCATTGGCATGGTGACCTGATGGAATCGCTCTCCTTGTTCATCCGATTCGGTGGGCAATTGGTGCAAGTTCTCATCAAAGTGGTGATGCAGAAAATGTAATTTCAATGTCATAGATGCGTGGATGTTACGAAAGTAATTGAGCATTGTTTTCACCAATTTCTTTGTTTCGTCTGGCTGTACACGATTCTTTCCTAAAACGTCCTCGACTACAGCTTTTAGTGCATCCCAGGCTCTTCGGTGGTTGTTTGTCAGCACGTTCGAGAATTTTTCGCTTTGCAGTAATTTTCTTAATATGCGGCCCATCGAGAACACCTGTTGAAGGTAAAACGGCATTTGCCTAAAATTAATAGCAATGCGAATAGAGCGAAGTGAACACACAAAGATATGAAAGTTTAATTTTGTCATTGCTGAGTTTTGGAAAGATGTTTTCAAACAGTCAAAAATTTCATCATTAGGTTTGACGGCTATTTCGATGAATTTCTTAGCAATTCCCAATTTTATATGAAGTGGCGGCAGCAATATATCATCGTTTTTCTTTATTAAAGGTTCATTAACCAATTTTAACCGTTTTCGAGAGTTACACTGATAGTGATCGACTTTGCTTCGCGAATTCTAACCACAACGGAAACAAAAGAATTTCGGAAAACCCCCATTTGAAATAACACCTTTCAATATGTTCGCAATAAATAGGGTTTTACCAAATGCATGTCATAAAATGCACGCGTGTTAGATACTATCTAACTTAATTTTCAATCTGATATTTGGTACATAACATGGGGTGAAAGTTTTTAAAATTGATTGAATTCAAATAAGAGCATAATTAGTCATTAGTATGTATCCCAAACAAAAATCGTAATACTTGTCGAAAATATGAGCCGAATGAAAAAAATGGTGAAACAAGGTAGAAAAAATTAAAATTTTTCGACATTTTTGCGACTTTCTTTTTTTGCTGAGGCACTAGGAGCAAATTTTTTGGAGTTAGTTTGTTTTACACTTTTTTTCTCCTAGTCAATAGCTACAATTAAGCCGAAGACAGAGAAACAAAATTCTTTTTGGTTTCCGAGATATATCCGTGAGAAAAATTGCATGTTCTTCGAAAAAATTAAGCTTTAGCCAAAATATACGCGAGACCATAAAATCCAAACAGCAGTTAAACTAGCAAAACCCAAATAGTTTGTAAACATATTTATTAAATTAATTTAACCAGAGTATACTTCTCTTTGAATGCTAGAGATATTGTTTGAGCATTTATACAAAATATATTAGAAATTTAAAATATTAATTAATTAAAGAAAATTTTTGTTTAACAGAACATTAATATTTTTTTCCAATTTATTCTTAGTTATATTTGGAAACGAAGCATTCTTCTCATCTCAAAATTCAAATTATTATTTTTTGCTTTATAAATGTGTATGTAGTATACTAGGTTGTAGTGACACAGTTTTTTTGGAATTTAAAATTACGTGTTCTCAAATAAGGTGTATTGAAAAGCTTATTACGGTAATCTTAAACCAGTTTTTTTTGGCGATCTTCAAGAATATTTTGTTAAAAAAAATTAAGTTTGTTTGGAGTCAATTTTGAAATGCTGAGCATAGCGGAATACTCGTACAATAATATTTATTATTTTTAAAGATTTTCCATATAAAAAATATAACAAAAATGTGAGGAAAAATATGTTTGTTCAGGATATACTTATGTACTTAAGTATGTAATTTTAAAAATTGTTGTTTATTCTTATCATGACACGCTCTTGAACCCCAGATTGCTCACAAAAAACAATTCTTGTTTTTAGCACAAAAAACACTATAAATCAATTCTATGGAGGCGGTGGCTTCGAGTCGGAGTCTTGTCACTAGAGTCAGAGTCGTAAAATTATGCACATTCCCAAGTTCAGGATTGTCTTTAAAATCTGAAGATTTCGCCAAATTCTTTTCCCAATTGTTTTTATGATTTTTGACTTACAACAGTATCACAGTATCAGGAAAAGTCAGATTACTGTAGGTCAGAATTCCATACGGTTTATCGTTTGACGTGGGTTAAAATTAAGATTTATTAAGTTTAGTTGTCTTAGATCGTTTGACGTGGGTTAAAATTAAGATTTTTTTATGTTTAGTTGTCTTAGATCCGAGTTATTTTTAAAGTTGTAATTTTCTTTAAGGCTAAGAGATCATATTTTCTCTGGTTAGTGAAAAAAATTTAAATGCCGTGGGTGTGATTAGATCTCACATTCGCTGGACGATCGTATCGATGTTTGTGAAGCATCAGCCCGTTAAGCCACTGCGGTTTGTATTCACGCCTGTCACTAACCGAAGTTTTTTATAGTGTCGAGTGCTTGTTTGTCACTACGTACACGTTGCTTTCCAACTTACACGCACTGATGCCGATGTTTTGAAAGTTATATATATATAGAACGCACTATTCAACTTATAATTGTAGTTTTTCTCGATCTGTTTTGGTCTGACCCTACCATATGATTCATCAAGTTGAGTTATCTTAGATCTAAGTTATTTTTAAAGTTGTAATTTCCTTTAGGGCTAAGAGATTTTATTTTCTATTTTTTTTTGTTTCTTTCGCGATGGGGTTAACTTGATATATACTTACAAACATAACACTTTTTTCGTAAAGCAACAACACATTTATTTACAAAAGAAAATATACTTAACAGTTGCAGCGATTCTGGTGTATGTCAGTATTACTATTTTTAGCATAAATCCTTTACATGCTTGATTTATGTTTATTTACCTACGCCTAAAAGTATGTCATTGCTACTACATACCAACTCACCACGAATGTTTGATGGTACCGCAGTAACAGTCTGACATAATTGGGAACAAATGTTATCTCACCACTAATCATTAAGTTGATACTGAACTTTCGAGAACAACCGAGATTGGACAGCTTTACTATGAGATGGTTCTGGAAATAGCTGAAGTGGTATATACATATATACACTCCGGTTCACTTATTTAAAGGTACTAAAAATTCCATATTCAGCAGCCTGTATCTTTTGCAATTTGTAACGGATTGCAGAATTTTAAAATGGAAATGGAAGCTAGACATCATGAGAAGAAACAAAAAATCATGACAATAGTGGTTTCTTAACTAAAGAACTTTTTTTGAGCAATTTATAAAAAAAGTCCACAAATGTGCTATTTTTGTTGGTTCACTTGAATAAAGGCACTTTAACTAATTTTAATGAAAAACAGATTTTCTTGTTTTTTTTTTAAATTTATTTTACTTTATTTAAGAACTATTGGTAATGGGTACAACCCCCTTTGTTTTTAATAACTTCAAATATACGGGTTTTCATTGAGAGATAAACAGAATTTATGCAATCCAACGAAATTTGATTCCAAGCATCCTTAATGGCCTGAATTAGTGACTGCTTGTCATCAAATTGTCTACCTCCTTCATAGACCTTACAAGATAACCAACCCCAGACATTTTAGATAATGCTTAGATCTGGCGAATAGGGTGGCGAGTCAAGAATATTAACATTTTGGCTTGCAATGAACTCCTTTAGCATTATCCTGTTGAAATATCCAAGATATGGCACCAAATAGTTCACTCAACTGCGGAAAAGCCGATTCCAATAATCTTGAAAGTCAAGATCAATGGTGCCATAGTACGTAATAGCACCCGACACCATAACGCCGCTCTCTCGGCTGTGATGTCGGTTCAAAAAACGCTTTTCTTTGCGCAGATCATGGAAATGATAGTTGTAGCCATCAGGCCCATCCAAATTAAACTTCTTCTCATCCGTAAATACAACGGTTCTCCAGTCATTTACAAGACCTCTTGGCTGCACGTCCCATACTCCTTGTAAGGATAAGCGGCTCTTGCGAATTGTAGCCACTTTTCCTTACGAGGAGCATTAAGTGGCGGTCTGTTTTTGTAATTTCAGGTATTTAAGATACTCACAGCTCTTAGCTACTCTGCGTACTGATGACTTGCTCGCTTCCACTCCAGCTTGAGCACTTATTTTTGACAAGGATAAGGCAGAATTAGAAGCAATTCTGATGTTTTTTCTTTTCTCAACTGTGACCCGCAATTAAGGGATGCGATCAACCTTTCAGCGGAGAGTACAAAATTTTTTCCATACCCCTCGGGGTCCTTGATGTAATTGTCGACAACTGTTGGGCTCCATCCAATTTTGTTGGCTATTGCGCGGTTAGAATATCCTTCAGAACGGTAAACATCGATTTTAGTTTTTTCCGATAGATTTAAAATTTTTTGTTTTGCCATTTTGACTCATAAAATGATTAAGATGTAATAAATTGTAATAAACAAACGCTCCCTACAAAAAAACATCGATTACTTTAAAAATAATACAAAAATAATAAAGTACTTTTATTCAACTGAGCCAAAAAAAAATAGCACATTGTTGGACTTTTTTTTAAAAATTGCTCAAAAAAGTTAGTTAGTTAAGAAACCACTATTGTCATGATTTTCTTTATATCTCAAGATGTCTAGCTTCCATTTCCATTTTAAAATCTGCAATCGGTTACAAATTACAAAAGATACAGGCTGCTGAATATGGAATTTGTAGTGCCTTTAAATAAGTGAACCGGAGTGTATATGTATATAAGCATAAAGCAACTATGGTATAGAGAAGGAAATTTACTCATGAAATGGAATGCCAACAATGAAAACGAGTGAAGCACGTCGTTTCTCTGCTCTGTCTCTCTCTTAATCTCATCGTTGAATATTTCAATACACGAGGAGTTTTCTGATGATGTTATTGTATCTAACTATAGAAATTCCAACCATATTTAAATAAAATTACATAAAGTATGTAAAAATTATGAAATAATCAAGTTATGACGCGGGAAGAAATGCGTTTGAGTGAATCGCGTCGACTTTTTTGGTTCTCTACTACTAGGGTTGCCAAATTACGCCGGTTTTTTCGTCTCTACTTGTACATCCTTTTTGATATAAGGATATACAGTATTGCGCAAAACCTAAGCGACTTTTGTAACAATTTCTTAAAATAGAAAATATTTTAAAAAGATATGAATTAAAAAAAAATAATAGACAGTATTTCATTTAACAGTATTTAACATAAATATTTGCAAAATAAAAAACAATCGAAATTCATAATTTTCATAATTCAAATTTTAGGTGCGCAAAACCAACGCAACTTTTGGCTTTCTTTCGATATTGTTTTTATTCTTGAACGAAAGTATCGGTTATTTAATTAAGCTTCCGCTGTCATCGATTGTGCTCCGCAAGAGCATAATACGATATACATTTCTGTGGTCACAAGGCATAACAGCATACGTTTATTTTTGCAACTTTTTAGGAGAGCGTTTTATGGGTTCAAATTTCATTTGTAATGTAGTGATTGATCGAGATTTGCTAATAAATCTATTCCAATATCTTGGATAATACAAATTGTATTATTCATATTTGTATTATATGGTGTACAGTACGATATATACAGCTCGATTCTCGAAAAATTTAATTTGAGCATAACTTGAGTCACCACAGATTTATACGATAGACATTTTAAATTGCTCATGCTGGAGGAATATAATGGAGGTCAGTTACAATGTGAAATGGCCAAAAAATATGGCGTGAACAAGAGCATTGTGTCACGATTAATAAAAAGGTATAAAATGAGGTGATCACTTGATACTACCACCAAAGGTGGACGACGGCCTCGCAAGACATCTAAGCGAACAGACGAGAAAGTTGATAAAGCGAGACCTTTTGTCTCCTCTATGGAGATCGTAAATACTTTGGAACTTAACATATACCACAGTACTGTTTGAAGAAGAGCCGCGGAAAATGATTTGAAAAGTTATGCACCATGGAAAAAACCAATGCTTAGAAAAAAAACATATCGAGCGTTATCAGAGCGTTATTGGATCAAAGATCATAAAAAAAAGTTTTTTGTCCAAATTTTTTTAGTATAGTATTTGCGACAGAGTATAAGAGTACTGGGGTGAAAAAAATGGTCAACTGTGCTGTTTAGTGACAAATTCAAATTTAATTTATTCGACTCTGATGGGTAGTGTTATATTCGCCACAACAAAAGGAGAACGGCTGGATCCACGCTTCTGTAAGAAAACTTAGAAGCATGGTGGAGGAAATGTGATGATCTCGAAGTTTTTCTCTGGTGACGGTGTTGGGCCCCTTCATGTCATTGACGTCATTATGAACCGTGTCATGTACAAAAGCATCTTATTGTCGGTAACATGCCACTTCGATTCGTGTTTCAACACGACAATAATCCGAAACACACTTCGAAGGTGGTCACAGAATATTTAAAGATGAAAAAGGTTTCAGTCCTTGATTGGCCGGCACAATCACCAGACTTGAAACCAATTGAAAGTTATTTTGGAATCCTCAAAAGCAAAGTTGGTGGAAGGCATTTCAGCAACGTCGAAAAATTAATAAAAAACTAATGGAAATCTATTCCGATAGAAACAAAAACCAACCTCATGAAACTTTGTCAGCAGGTTTTAGACAATAAAGGATTTTATACTAAATATTGAAAAGTTGCTTAGGTTTTGCGCAGCTAAAATTTGAGTATTCGAGGGTTGCTACTTATATTTCGCATTCTGGCAATACTTGGGTGGCCAGATGCAAACGGGAACTTCCATTGGAAAGTTAGAAATTTTTTAGCATAAACATATATAGATCGTTTTCACTTACGGGCACTATTTGTTGTATTTACAGCAGTATTGCGCTTGTGTGTGAAACAGAATAAAACAAAGTTAAATTTGATGTATTTTTAAACAATTACGCAGCCGGTAACCTTCTCTAACAAATGCCGACCAGCAACTAATTTCATTTGGATTGAAAAAATGTAAACAAAGCAAGAGCCGAAACCAAACGAAGAAGCTTATACCAAGGCGAATTCA
This sequence comes from Phaonia tiefii, assembly GCA_963931995.1. Classification (NCBI taxonomy): domain Eukaryota; kingdom Metazoa; phylum Arthropoda; class Insecta; order Diptera; family Muscidae; genus Phaonia; species Phaonia tiefii. Next base: position 204,974,125 of record OZ008370.1, on the reverse strand, counting down.
TAAAGGTGAAAGTACTTGCCCATAGTAAAATAACCAAGTAGTCGCAGTCGATACAATAACAATTCTGGGCAACAACAACAGACATTTTGTTTTTGTTTACGCTCTCCTCATGTCAAAGTCAACAAATACGTATACCAACAAATAAATGTAAACACAAAAGTTCAAAAACAAAACCGTTGGATCTGAAGGGGACCTTAGACCTGTGGATAAGTTGCTCGACTTCAAGTTGACATCAACTTCGATAACTAGACATCAACTTCGATTTTGCCCTTACACTCTCAAACTAGTTGAGGCAACTTCATTTTCTTGTCAGATGTCGAAATGAAAGGTTGTGAGCGGACTGCGAAAATATCACAATTTTTACGAAAAAAAACGCTATTTTTATTTCTTTAAATATTTATAAATAACATTACAAATCATATTTATTTAGTTTATATTTTTCCGATAATGTTTAATTTATATATTTTTTGGTTCATTTATTTACATTTTGCCGATAATGTTACCTCATGAACGTTTTTCATCGAAATGCGTATGAAAGTTGATGCAACTTCCCCTTACACTGATGGATAAGTTGATGTCAACTTCAAAAATGCAAAATCGCTTTGATTTTACTTCAACTAGTTTGTACAAACCACCAACTTCACCTTACACCGTGGATAAGTTGATGTCAACTTGAAGTCGCTGCAACTTATCCACAGGTCTAGGGGCCCCTTGTCAGAAGCGTCCAACTAACCAACAGGAAAAAATTGAAATCAGCTGTCTACTGAGTTTAACTTTTCATTCTACCGTGCATTTGCCCAGCTGATCGATTTTGTTTACATTCGCATTCCGTGTACCAAATTGTCAAATATTGTTTACATATGTTTGTTTGCAAGCCATACCAGAGGGGTCCGCAAGATATCATTAGATTAGACATTACAAAAAACCAACCAAAAATCGATCGTTAAAACGAGATAGGCCTATAGAAGAAGAGGAAGAGAATGCCCCTGATCTTAAGGTTAATAATTCAGTGAATCTCGAAAGGAATTTGTCAGTGTCTCTTGAACCCAACTCGTTGGGGTCTCTCGAACCCAACTCGTCGGCGTCTCTTGAACTCGTCGGCATCTCTCGAACCTAACTCGTCCAAGATCAGTGTTAAGCCTACTGCAAAAATTAGAAAATATAACTCTGATTACACTGTGTGTAATATTTTAAGTCAAGCAAATATAACCATATACGAACACCACTACGTGATAAAAGACCAAACAAAAGACCCGTGTCTCCCAATTTTGCCCAAAGTCATGCACTTTTTTTATACGGCCCCCAAAGATTCAATTGCATTTTTGCAAAAAATATGATAATTTTTTCAGGCTCATATCTTGCAAACCGTTCGGAATTTTGATTTACTCTCTGAGGGAAAGTTGTAGCTCTTGTCATAGTTGAAACATATAAAATCAAAATCGTGAACATATAAAACCCAAAAACGTAATCTTCAAGGTCAAAATCGCAAAAAAAACTTTAAAAAATTTGATTTTGTTATACCTTTTTTCCCCTGTTCAGGTACATAGGTAGCAAACCGTTCAAAATTCACAGAAACAATCCGCTACAAAAATGTACCTAAGATCTCAATAAACAACTTTCTGGAACATATGAACTTCCTAGGAATGATTCTTAACACCGTTTACTTCAACTTTGGGATACTATGCTATCTCACCGAGATATGAAAAATATCCTTCCATTTGCAACTGCCTAACAGTGTGAACCAACATTTTCCTCCATGTGCTTCATGAAAAACAAGTACAGAAATCGGCTTGACATACGGTCGGATTTCAGAGTGAAACGGTCAAGTTTGGAACCAATCATTTCAGAAATATTGGAGTCAAAGGTAAGATTCAACTCATGTCATTAGGAATTGAAAATGAAAACGAACTGTGTACTGATGGACGTACATATATAAAATCCAGATAAAAAAAAACTTGTGTAACGATCGAGAATTGAATATTAACAATAAAGACAAAATCGAACAACAAATTTATTGTGTTGGGGGGGGGGGTTTTGTGTCGTTGTGTTAGGCATCTAGAACATTTCTAGCTATAGTTTAGGAATTAGTGGGGGTCCTTGTCATTATAGCGAATCAGTGTTACCATGTTGGCATAATTTGTGCTGTTTTGGCACAATTTTGTTGGTTTTGGCACTTGTTTTTTGAAAAATTATGCCAACTGCCGTTTAGCACAATTTCCCCAACATTTTTGCCACCTTTTTGATGTGTTAACATCTATGTATACGCGCGCCTCTAGGGCAGTAAACTATAAATTTAATACATACGCAAGTGTTAGGTTTGTAAGAGTAAATCATCGTTTGTTTGGCAGTCGGTATTGAAAGTGATTATTGGGCGATATTCATATAATTTTCCCACGCGATTTTCTCCGGAAATTCATAGCCGATTTTATTAATTTTTGGATTAAAAAGCTAGTGCGGGTTTCGACGAAGAGTTTAGGCCAAAAATTAAGGCGATCCGATATCGGCGAGCCGAGATTTAAGTGTTTTAATTTGGAGTATTAATTTGGAGTAATATTAAAAAAGTGTTTTATGTTGATCTTCGGTTTTGTCTTATCATCGTTTGTTTGTTCGTTGCTTGGCAGTCGGTATTGAAAGTGATTATTGGGCGATTTTCATATAATTTTCCCACGCGATTTTCTCCGGAAATTCATAGCCGATTTTATTAATTTTTGGAATAAAAAGCTAGTGCGGGTTTCGACGAAGAGTTTAGGCCAAAAATTAAGGCGATCCGATATCGGCGAGCCGAGATTGAAGTGTTTTAATTTGGAGTATTAATTTGGAGTAATATTAAAAAAGTATTTTATGTTGATCTTCGGTTATATCGTACGAATATAACAATGTATGTATGTATGTATGTACAAGTGTCTGTTGCTTTGCATTCTTTGACTTTTGTGGGAATAAAACAAAAAGTATTGAGCAAGAAAATAATGACACATGTGCTTGCACTGGGTCTTTAAATAATTTTAAGTATTAATATTATTTAACTGTAACGCCATAATATGATTGAACGCTGTTTTTTATTTTCCAATGTAACATTTACGAATGTGTTCATAGAAATCGAACAGGTACCGTGTAGCAAAAAGGTGTTAACACACCGCCCGTGAGTTCGAACACTCATTGGATTTTTTTTATTTTAAGTGTAATTTTTTAGCACAATTGTTGTGCAAACGGCATAATTTTTAGTACTAAAATTTTCTAATTTAATTTGTATGAAAAATCTATTGCTGTAATATTTATTGGTATCTTGTGGTATAATTCCACATTTTAAGGTTCACACGGCTTTTAAGGCTTCACAAAATAGTGCACGGTTTTTTTACCCATTGCGTCCCGCTTTTTGGTCGCAACCAGTTGGTCAGGTTATGTATAACAGCATAACAGGTGCATATAAGCTCCCATTTCTTGGAGTAACTTTGTTTGTTCTGGACACAGAATTACAAAATGACTAAAATGCCAATTTTAGCATAATCGTTTCGCAAACGGCACAATTTTTGAGGATATTTGGCATAATTTTTTAGTCAGTTAGTTAATTCGCCTTGGCTTAGACCATACAGGTGTCAACAGCGCAACACCAGCATTTTGCTATCCACCACGCAAGGCGAATTCATAAAGGTGAAAGCGCTTGCCCAGCTGATCGATTTTGTTCACATTCGCGTTCCGTGTCTTCAATTGTCAAATGTTGTTTATATTGATTGTTTGCACACTCCACACAAACACTCTGTTTGAACAAAATTCACACTCCCAATCAGCTGATTTTGACAACCGAAGACATTCTCAATTTGCCTGAATTTGCCCAACAACATCTAGTGCCTTAGTTAATTCGGCTTGCCACCACGCGTATTATGTAAACTCAAAATTTGGGCATCACTGTCAAAAAATCATCTGTCAAAAATGGTATTAACCCCGTGAAACTTTGCGTGCGATGATTTGCTTACGATTTTCGGTGTGGATTATCGAGACAAAAGTGTCTCAATCAACTTGTTTTGACTTTTGGTGATGAAGCACCATCAAAAACCACTGTAAATCGCTGGTACCAAAAGAGTTCAATCTCGGACGCCGTTCGCTCCAGGATGAGTTTAGTGAAGGTCGTCCAACTTTGGCCATTATGCCGGAATCCATCGATGCTGTGCGTGAACTGACAAAGCAAGGCCGACATTTGACATAACGTGAGATTGAGGCATTCTTGGGCATTAGTATGACAAGCATCAATAAGATACTGCTTGTTCATTTGGCCGTGAAAAAGATTTGTTCTCGTTGGATCCCACATACACTCCGGTTCACTTATTTAATGGCACCAAAAATTCCATATTCAGCAGCCTGTATCTTTTGCAATTTGTAACCGATTGCAGAATTTTAAAATGGAAATGGAAGCTAGACATCTTGAGATATCTAATACTAATAGTTCTTAAATAAAGTAAAATAAATTTAAAAAAAGAAACAAGAAAAACTGTTTTTCATTAAAATTAGTTAACGTGCCTTTATTCAAGTGAACCAAAAAAATAGCACATTTTTGGAATTTTTTTTTATAAATTGCTCAACAAAAGCTCTTTAGTTAAGAAACCACTATTGTCATGATTTTTTTTTATATCTCAAGATGTCTAGCTTCCATTTCCATTTTCAAATTCTTGAATGGGTTACAAATTGCAAAAAATTCATGCTGCCGAATATGAAATTTTTAGTGCCATTAAATAAGAGAACCGGAGTGTAATTTGACGAATTTTCAAAAAAGGAAATGTTGAAACATCGCCACAGGTGACGAATCATGGGTCTATGTATATGAGCCCGAAACAAAACAGTAATCGACCGTATGGGTCTGTGAAGACGAGCTAAATCCAACAAAAGTTGTTCGTGGTAGAAGCACATCGAAGCCAATGATCGGAATTTTTTTCGGGTTCGGCATTTACTTGAGCGTAGGACGGTAAATTCTGAGTGGTATTTCACTATCTGTTTGCAAACATTGTTCGAAGAAATAAGGAAAAATAGAAAGAGAAGACGGATCATTTTGCATCAAGACAATGCGAGCCCTCCCACATCAGCTATCGGCTATTTGAGCACTCAACATGTCAAATTGATGGGTCATCCACCGTACAGCCCTGATTTGGCACCAAATGACCCAATGATTTTTACTGCGTGGTTAACGTTTTTCGACGCCCAAAGCAGCTGTTGAAGCGTTCAAAAGCCATGTTTTGGAGGTGTCTCAATCGGAGTGGAAACAGTGCTTCGAAAAGTTGTTTGAGCGCATGCAAAAGTGTTATTGAGGAACAACGTATCATTGCAAATAAAACAACACCCAGAAAGACAATTAGTAAATTTATAAGAATATATTAAATACAAAATGGTATTGAATTTGAATAAATGCGAGAAATTAAAGTTTAAGCTTGTTTCAAATATGTTTTTTATTTTAACACAAAACTTCTGAAATATTTTAAATTTCGTAAATATATCTAGAAAAATAATACAAATTATAAGTATATAAAAACAGTATTTTTAATAAAATTAAAAACTAGCGGCCTTATTCATAAAAAGTTACGAGAGGTTTGAGATACGATTTATCATACAAAAAACGTCTCTCAAATCTCTCACAACTGAATATGGCGCCAAATTTTTTATGGAAATACTATTGCTTTTGCTTTGCTGTCATTGTATTTAATGCGTGCAGCAGTAGCTAGCGAACACAATTCAAAGCATAACAATATAAATCAACATGCTTTTGCTGTTGCTTGTGTAAGTTTTAATAGCACTGGGCCCTGCATTTGCTATTGATAAATTACGACTGAATTAGCAAAAACATGTAATGGAAAATATTTTTGTAAGATAAGATTGTTGAATTTTGCTTTTAAATCTTAAACACTTGGCCCATATTTACTTCATTTTTTTCACAAAATATCTGTTTCGTTTGTTATTTCTTTGGTAATCTTTTGACAGACCCCGAATGAAAAACTAAATTGTATTAGTTTAATAAATAATAACTTATTTTTGTTTATTAAATAATGTTATTTTTTTTCTTCATATCTTAAAAATAGTGTACATATAGAAAATGCAGAAATAATAACTTAAATTTTTGGTTTCTTAAAATTAGTTAGATAGTAGTTAACAAAAAATTGTTTTAAATTCTTACTTAAACTCAACGGTATTTTTTTTTTATCGAAAAAAGTACACTGGCAACAATTTACAGTTTAAAAGATCAATTCGTAACCTCTGTCACTTTACGTGATCATTACACTCACTAACTATTGGATGGCTTGTGCCACGGTATCAACGACCAGATAACCCTCTAGTGCAGTTTCCAAGATTTGATTTGGTGGCAGGACGAAACCATATTCTCCGCGATCTCTCAATTCAATGGTATACACATACTTGGTGCCCAGAGCAGCGCGGGTCCAATCATCAGAACCACCGCCAGCGATGCCCAAAACTTCATGGGTCACAGAAGCGCGATAAACTTTTCCCGTCTTTTTCTCAATACGCTGAACAACTGTATTGGCTACACGTTGCAATGCAGATGAATCCTTTACCTTGACAGCCTTATAGGCCCATGGGTACACAACCATTTGTCCATAACTGTGGTATGTCAGATAGGATTCCAAATTGAATTTTCTTTTACTTAAGAAATTCACCACAGCATTAGTTTCCAATTCGGAACCCGGCGACGAACCACGATAGGTATCACTGCAAGGATTTGTAGAGGAACCATAACCATTCCAGCCAATGTCGAAGTTGCGGTTCAAATCTACACCCACACATTGGGAACGTTTTGAGGGTGAACGATTTTTACGCCATAAACGATTAACTTTACGACTGTGGACATAACCATCCGGATTCATAACGGGCATCACGTACCAAGTCTTTCCTTTAATATAATCAGGTTGTTCTTGCCACTTGGACATTAACTGGTAGAGGATAAATGTCACAGTGGCTGGACTTATCCATTCGCGGGCGTGTATACCACCATCAATCCAAATTTTCTTATAATCACGGGGATTCTCGGAAATTCTGTAAAATAAAAGTGAAATCATTCAATACGGTTGGTGTCGGTGGTATTTAAGGTCAACACAAAAGGACTACGTACAAGTTATTCTACTGTTGGGATGAGATGAAATTTCGATGGACATGAAATAACGTGAATGAGGCGAAAAATGATGACTAGATAGCTGACTGATGAGTAAACAAATTGTAGATACAAATTGTCAATCCATGAATGGAACATTTGTTTTTAAGTTACGCAATAAATACACGCTGAAAAATTCATATTGTTGTTGTTTGGATGCAAACATAACGTGTTTGTAGCTTGTCGCAAATATAGTGCACTTGTGTCCAAACACATTGTGTTTGCTATTCAATGTTACATGTTGGAGACACAATGATTATTTATGTATGTTATAATATATATTTTTGTGACCCAACTATGCCAACTATGTTTGTGAAAACGGCTGAAAACAAAAACGTGACAGGCAGCAAAGAAACAAAAAGCAGCAGATCTTCAATTCAAGAAAACAATGCGCGCACTAGTATAAGGATGTTCCAAACATATACATGATTCTTGTATAATGTTACAGTGAAATTTTGTCAGCGAGTAGTATAACTAAAAATTTATATTTTTTAAATAATGAAAACTGTTTTTATACTCCAAATATTCGTTTGTGATTCCCAATTTGAATTCCACAATCTGAAACATTTATGATGACTTCACGTGGATTTTCTATTTTTAAGACGCAGCCGTGATAATGTTTTATTCATTCACAAAATAGTCAACAAATATGTTTTAATGCAATATTCAAAATCCAGAAATGAATGCATAAAATTCGCCGCATGTGTTGACCTCTTTAGCTTTTATAAATGAATAATCTATAATCTTTTGGAAATCACAACGCTTGTGGGAATGTTTAAATTATAATACCCTACTCTCTAAGAGGGTAATACAACTTTGTCTTTCCGGTTGTGACACCTAAAAATATCCATATTTTCTTTATATCTTTATATTAAATCTTTATATTAAAGCCAGTACAATAAATTAATAAATATAAACCATGCATTTTTCATTTAAAAAACTGTGCAACAGTGGGTTTCGGGCCTCAACCCAAAATTCGAAAATTTTGTGTATTCACGCAGCCATTCAGATCAGCTCTTCATCGGAGTAGATAACTCTTTTTTTAAAAAAATTGGCATTGAATTCACTTTGCTTCATTACCCATTGAACGAATTGCCGGCGCTTTCCACACATGGTCTGCTTGTTTGAGCTCCTGAGTAAGCTGCATTTTGTACGCATGAAGGTGGAGGTCTTTTGCCAAAATACGCTGCATAGTGCTTCGTGAAATTTGAAATTGTTCAGAACGATGCCGAAATGATGGTTTCGGGTTTTCGGCGATACTCTCATTTCAAGAGACCAACAGACCCAGTTTCTTCAAATATATTGACCACTCTTCGAATAGTTGCCAAATTTGATACACTTTCTGGACTGAAAATTTGAAAATTGTTCGTAGTTTGCGAGAGGTCTCAGCATAACTTTCTAAATTGTTGTAATAAGTTTTCAAAATTATTACGGGTTGTTCTTTCGTAACTGCTCCATTTTTAATAATCGGAATAAACTTATGTAACAGCTGCCAAATTTCAGAGTTGCCACTAGGACGAACAAAATAAATTACACTAAATTTAAAATGTGCAATCTTACTGAGACACCCTTTACATATTAATTGTTAGCAGCGTCTTTGGAACTACTGAAAATGTGATTCCATCGGAATAACCTCAATATTTTTCGGTGGTAATTATAACCTTTAAAATTATTTTTTAAAATTTAAAAAAAAAACTTCATTTCAAAAGACAGACATTTAAAAATGAAGTGTATACAACAACGACTAAATTTGAAATAAAGTAATTTTCGAAATCTAATTTTGTTTTGCTTTTTGTTGTTTTTTTTAAACTTTATTTATTTATAATGCTAAAGTCTAATATGATGTACTCAAAGGCCAATTCATTTAACTCCACAACACAAAAAGTGAAAAAGTTCGAAAATAAATATTGGAACTTCTGTGTATTTTCATATAAATCTAAGCCCCAAAACAATTCATGTTTTCTCCTTCATTTTGATTATTATAAACAAGGGCGTGTCGAAACCCCCTATGCTGAGAGAATATGAAGTTGAAATCCATAGAGATAAAAGTTAAAAAAAAAAAAAAAACGATAGGTGTCTGGAAGATTTTTGGGTTGCGATGTGTGGATTTGACAAATTTGCAACCGGGCATCGAAGCAGAAGTACAAAATATATCAACTGACAGTATTGTTATTGAAACTTGTGACAATTAAACAACAAGTGAAAAAAATCAAAATATACTGAAGTATTAAAGTAAAATTATTGACATAGATTCCAATTAAACCGCATATTTTTTAAATCTACAATTTTTTCTTATTCTACTCATACATGGCCGTCGGTGGTGCAATGGTTAGTGTGCGCGGCTCTTGTACATGAGATCCTGGGTTCGAACCCGGCTCTGACCACCTTAAAATTTCTTTCGGCGGCGGTCACCTCGCATAGTGACGGCGACACTATCGAGTATCTAGCCATGAAAAAGCTTCTCAAATTACCGTTCGGAATCGGTGTAAAACTGTAGGTCCCAATCAGTGAGTGAAAACTGGAAAGCGTACAGCTCAGTGATTGTGAGAAGTTCTCCCCAGTCCCTTCATGGGATGTAATGGGAAACCATTTATTTTTTATTTACTTATACATGAAACATCAAACTCTTCTGGTCAGTTTTTCAGTCAGTGGTGATCTTCGTTTTTTAGTTAAATAGTGGTTACACATTGAATTGTGTTTTTCAGTCAATAGTTAACAATGATTTAATCACACACTGTTGATATTGTTACGAATAAGTATAAGCTTTTGCTTACTGTTAATGACTCTACTAACAGTATGTAAATAACAGGCGGTTAGTGCTGCGCCTGAAAGTATCCACCATTCGAGATTGTTCTACAAAGATAAGCAACAATAACATCCAGATTCTAGAAGGTTCTTGAATTCGCTAGATATACCTTCATTTGAGTATGGTGAGTTGGTATAAATAGCGGAGGTCTTTGGAGTGGAGAGTTCAGTTTGTGATTAAACCCCGTAAAGTGAGCAACGCGAATCGATAGTAAAATATAAGACTTGTTAAAGTGTTATAAATAAAGTAAACTGTTGTACTATATAAGTAAAATAAAAGGAAGTGAAACCGTTGTAATTTTCGTAATTTAAAACGAACCTTGTTTTATTATTGGGAATAAAACAACGCAAAAAGGACGAATAAGGAAATTCGTAACAATATGTTAACCTGTAGTCAGAACCATATGATTTTGACAATCACATTACTGATTGTCAAAATGAGAAATGTAAGATTGTATAAAATACATGTTTTTGTTTTGAGTATTTATACACATACTTTGAGCGTAGATTGTTAAATTGTTACGCCTACATAGTTCTTTATATATTTTTCTTAAAATGGCTGATTTTATGCATTATTTCTTATATTTACATAATTCCATGTTGGTTGTTTCCTCTTTGTTGCGTTGGTATTTGGCCCAAAACAAATGTTTTTTTGAAATAGGAATATAAGGGTTGCCCTAATCGTTAACAATATGACGACGTACACAAAGACGATTTAGAATTAGACAACCAGAAGATGAGCGCAATTTGGCAACCCTGGTAAAAGAGAACCGAAAAGTGCTACAAATTCACTCAAACGTGTTTCTCTCTCGCGTCATATCTTGCTTATTTCATACTTTTTGCAAAGTTTATGTAATTTTACTTCAACATGGTTGGAATTTGTATAGTTATATACAATAACTCGTGTATTGAAATATTCAATGAAGAGAGTAAGAGAGAGAGAGGGAGAGAGAGTGTAAAGAATGACTAGGGTTTCACTAATAGACTAATACATACATAGATACTTTCAATAAATAAATTAAACGTCATAGGAAAGTTAATATTGGATGGTGGAAAACATGGGTTCAATAATACCAGATAGAGGCAATAGTAAACAACGTCCAACCAAGGAACAACAACCGAATTTCGTGTAGTAGTAGTAGATAAAAGTCAACAAAAAAGTGCAAAATACATTTAAATTTTTCAGTTCTATACCAAAACGACATGAAAAAGTTAAGCGAACATATTTTGTAACTCCACCTGGTGTAAGTTAATTTTAAATTTAATTTCTCTCATTTCCACACACCTACGAAAAGTATCTATGTATGTATTAGTCTAGGATTTCACTCGTTTTGTTTGTTGGCATTTGAGTGAAGAGAAATTTTGACTGTCTACTTATACATCGTTTTTGGCATACATTAACTTGTCACTGAAAAAACTAAATTCAAAGTTAACCCCTACTTAACTTTCAATTAGGATTAAGTAATCCGATAGTTAACACTACTCACTTAAAAACTGGTCATTATTGTATTACTCTATGAGGGTGTTTTAAATATGACAAGATTAAGATGTTTTAGTTTAAATAGCATTGAAATCTCAAAATTGTTATAATGTGGAGTTAGATCAATTGGCATCTGAGTAGCTCATATATAAATGAAGAATTGTTATTTCACTTGCGTGTTTTAATTACTTCTCAAAATTATTTGTTTTTCGAGTGTAGCTACCACGCAAAAATAGTATGCTGGCTACTTTTTCTTGCTGATCTTGTCTTATCAATTTTTTTCATGATTTTTTTCAGATTTCGAATTCCATTTCAATTTTTTTAATTTTTTCATCATTAAAATTCAATTCAAATTTTTTTCCTTTACTCATAGGTTCTTTGCACTGCCTTTTTTTCTACAGCGTTCTAGCGCATATTTGCCACAATAATTGATTTAAACTTTTATTGCTTTTTATCAACACTCTCAGTGTCGTTTAAATAAAACAAAACCAAGAAAAAAGAAACAAAAAAATAACAATAAAATCCCCAATTTAATGAGAAGATTTCAGTTGCTTGTCTTGTATAATTGAGTGCCAGTAGTATTGAGCACATAGTAATCTTTTCGTTTAGCCTCCAATGCAAATGTTGGCAAGAAGTTTTCATGAAAAGCGGTTTATCTCAAATTGCCAGCAGATGACTACGTTTTACAATAATTCAATATAATTTATTTAACTGACCTTCCACAACGTGGACGTCATGGTTATCGTCGGCATCATCATCGACGTGGAGGAATAAAGTTCATGTTCGCTATGGACGAGGAAATATGTATTCAACCATTTCGTTCCACTTCCCTAGCATTTTTTGTGATTATTTGCTACAATGGTTTTAATTGTTTAACCGGAGGAGAGAGAGGTGGCAAATAAATGTTGCTTGAAAAAAAATTAAGCATATTTTTAAAATTATTAAATTAAATTACAATTCGTTCATTATGCTAATTATAACTGATAAAACAGATAAGCGAAATTACAAATATCGTGGCAAATTATTTGTTTACAATTAAAACAATTAACAGAGTTCTCAAAATTATCATAAAGTAAATAAAAGGAAAAAACATTAACCAAATTTATCTTTCTTTAAATGTAAACAAAAAAAAAATGGTTTCCTATATCATCCCATGAAGGGATTGGATCTGGGCGCTTAGTCAGCTGGTCGCTTTCTAGTTTTACATTCACTGATTGAAACCTACAGTTTTACAACGGTTCCGCACCGTATTTTGTGAAACTTTTTCATGGGTAAATACTTGATAGTGTCGCCATCACTAATCGAGGTGAATTCAGTAACTTTTTAACGATAAAAATCGGGATTGGATCTGGGCGCTTAGTCAGCTGGTCGCTTTCTAGTTTTACATTCACTGATTGAAACCTACAGTTCTACAACGGTTCCGCACCGTATTTTGTGAAACTTTTTCATGGGTAAATACTTGATAGTGTCGCCATCACTAATCGAGGTGAATTCAGTAACTTTTTAACGATAAAAATCGAAAATTTTGTATTGAAATTTTATTAATTTTGACAATTTAACTGCCGACTTGTATCGTTAAAAAGTTACAGAATTCCGGTGCAGAGCAGGGATCGAACGCACGTTCTCAAGTACTAGAACCACTGTTTACATTTTCTAACTTTTAGAATCAAGTTATTCTTTCAGCAGTCATTTCAGTGAGTGCATTGACTGTAGCTTCGACAAACGATTGCGAAATTTGCTCCGTCTATCGCAGAGCAATAGCAACACCAGACTAAAATTGCATAATGTCTAACGGTCACATAATCAAGTTTTGACAAACGTCAACGGCTATTGGTTGAAACAAAATATAATGAAACAGCATACACACAAACTATTTTCATCTGCCAGCAATACGACTGCGGCAAACCTGCAAGTCATAGCGTACCGCAACAGTTATTCTGATGAAAATTACTAATGACTGTACTGCGCTAGACAAAAAAATTGTGTTGATTTGTTTTAGCAAGAGCAATTACATTTACCTTTACAATTGCTGTTTTAGTCGTTTGCGGCAGTCAAAGCAAATATACTCTATGTACGTTGATAGTTTTAAGGATATTAAATTGAAAGAATATTAACACTATTAAGAATATTAACATGGACTGCCGCTGTATTTTATAAATTTTATAAAATTTCATAGCCTTTCCACACTAGAAACGTCTTTCATCTTCAATCAATTTGCCAAAGATGTTAACATTTCCCCATACAAATTTGACACTTTGTGAGGTCAACATCTTTCCATCGTTTCCTATCCCATTATTTGATAATTTTAAGTGCGTCACTAAAAAAATATATCATTTAGTAGAACAAATTACAAAATACACATGATATCGGGTTTTATATCGGGTGGTAGCGCTAGAACAACGGACTTATATTTTTTCAAATTTGACATTGACATTTAAATTCATATGTTATTCGTTTATGGGCGAGTACTTGTTTGTTTACTTGTGTTCTTGGTATACATTTGCGATGAATTTCGCAGTGAAGTGAAACCAACACACAAATAAAAATGCTGTTATCCATGTTGTCGCAATAACATCACCTGATTTATGTATATGCAAATGGAAATAGGAAATTAACTGCAATAGGAAATATAAAAAGTTAACGTTTGACGAAAGTTTTTCCTCAATTTTTCGGTCCCTGATCTCCAATACATAATTGCATTTCTTAAACATTTTTAAAGTGTCCATCTGTATTTGTGCAATATTCTTTCGGTCAGTTATTCCTAAATATTCCTTAAAGCGTGTGTAAATTGCTGGAGAAGTGATTATTTCATATGTATATTGACTGATCTGTTGCGTTTAAGTTTGATGCATTCAATTGTTATATATATTTTTCCATTTAAATATATGCATGTTTGGAATGAATAACATGTGGTTCCACGTAAAAACATGCTTGTTTGCAAGTAAATGAGATAATGTTTGCATATAAATATACTTATAATTGAGTTTGGGACTTGCAAATATATGAATAATTGGAGTGTGTTCCGAACATATACTTGTACATGGATCCTGCAGAATGAGTTTGGCAGAATTTATTACGGAGGCCGTTTTTAAACCGTGTAGAAGATGCAATCTTTAATCCGTTCCCCCAAAATGTACGCTACTGTGAATAGGCTACTACATTTTTTATAACATTTTGTTGGACAAAAGAGCATTTCAACAAACCAAATATAAAAATATGTGGGTAAAATTTTTGCAAAACAAGAATTAGTCTGTCAAATTGGAAATCACGAAATTTTAATGACAAAAGGTGTTCAATTGCATATAGAGTCAAGCGCTATACGTTAATAAAAATCCCAAAACGTGATTGTCTATTTTTGACTGGGGATATTTTTAACTGAAACGTGAGGGAATTCATAGAATGATTTATTGAAAATTAAAAAATTAAGTGTTATCAACCAATTGTTATTAATAACAATAATTATTCATTCTTTGCATTTATTTTTTAAATGCTATTTCTTTCAATTGTGACCGTAGCTGCGGCTAACGTGGTCCATACTGATATTCCAATTTTCGATGGTACGTTCGACCATTTCGAGTGGTACGTATTTGGTGAATGCCTCGAATAGTGTTGGTTTTTAATTGTCAATCTTAGCCGGCTTATACATTTTGACTTTAGATTTTACGTGGCCCCAAAAGGAAAAATTCTAGAGGTGTGGGTCACTTCATCGGTCCTAAGCCTGAAATTAACTGTTCACTGTATTCCTCTCGCATTAATGCTATGATTTTAAGGGCTATGTGGTAAGAAGTACCATCTTTTTAAAAGCAAATACGGTCTTCAATTTCAGGCAGAAAATAGTCCGTTATGATGGCGCGATAACGGGGACCATACACTGTTACGTTCCGGCCGGCAATAATTTTTTTTTAAAATTCAATTTCTTGAAGACTATGAACTAGTGATTCCACCACCCCATAAACCACACCAAAACGTTGTTTTCTACGGATTTCTTGGCTAGTTATTGAAACTGTTTGGGTTGCTCTTCAGATTAATTGTGGCAATTGTACTTACTGACGTAGAATTAATTGTAGCTTTACAAAATTTTGGTCGAAAACAGCGGATCTTCTACAAGCTTTTCAAGAGCACAATTAAATAGTTTGTCCACTCTTTGTGAGGCTAAGTCTGGCTATGATATAATATGCGTGTTTTCGTTACAATCGCTAGTATCGCTTTCTTGCTAGTAACCAAAACGCAAAACTAGCAATAATTTATTATAATATATATAATCGTCTTGCTCTAACGCATGGTTTGTGGTTATTCTTGTATATGTGTACATTCTTCTTGGCTTTGGTTCATAATAACGTTATTCAACACTGTTTTTTTCATACTGGCAATTTTTTGTCTATTTCAACCGGAAATATATATAATCGTCTTGCTCTAACGCATGGTGTGTAGTTATTCTTGTAAATGTTTACACTCTTTTACTTATCTTTGACTTCACAATAACGATATCCAACACAGCCTTTCTGATTTTTTCAGACTATTACTTTATGCCTGCTTATGACTGAAGTGGAAGCGGTAACTTCAAGTGCCGTTTAATATCGCTTAGCTCGCCATACTAAATAAGTGATAATCTAAGCAAGCGGTGTAACCAAAACACACCTATTGTTAAATAATACTAAACCAAAATTTCATCATAGTTCGACAGTTTGATCTGTCAAAAAATACCTACTGGATGAAGTACGACAAAGAGAATCTCCCATTATTTTAATTACATATTCGCGATCTACGGGAAATAACCATTTTAGAAACTATGAAACCTTCAATATCATACCTATATATTCATTTGTTTGGATTTTTTTTCAAATCCTTGGTAGTCGTTTCAATAGTTATTTCAGTCATTGTATTGACTATTGCTTCGACAACATTATAAATAAATAAATGGTTTCCCGTTACATCCCACGAGGGGATTAGGGAGAGCTTCTCACAACCAGCGAGCTGTGCGCGTTCTAGTTCTACACTCACTGATTGGGACCTACAGTTTTACCCCGGGTCCGAACGGTATTTTGAGAAGCTTTTTCATGGCTAAATACTCGATAGTGTCGCCGTCACTAAGCGAGGTGACCGCCGTCGAAAGAAATTTAAGGTGGTCAAAGTAGGGATTGAACCCACGTCCTCATGCACAAGAGCCGCGCACACTACCATTGTACCACCGACGGCCACTACATTAGTCAGTCTTCACCGAATGACTGTTGCTGTCGGCTACGACTTGTGTGTTTGCCGCAGTAGTAGTCGTATCAAACGACAAAAAATTTGTGTGTACATACAGGGATCGAAGTTGGTATATGGTACAAAGTAAACATATGCTCAGATTGAATAAATATGATACCTTTTGCAAATTGGTACTACTTTTAACAACGCAGTAACAACTCTCTCTTTTCAAACGCATATTTTAGTTTGACATTTCTCTCTCCGAAGAACCGTTAATTTAAATTCTTGCTTTGAATATAAGTGATTTCAAATGAAATTGATATAGGGTACAAAACTAAAAAATTCAATTCTATTGGTTATTAAGGTGTTTGAAGTTCGTAAATATTTTTGATGGTAAATATACTTTGTGGCCAACATAAAAAGACATGGCTTTTACTAGTTTATATAGTTTTAAATGTATTTTTAGACCAATATGCCACGTGGAACAAAGTTGTCAGAAAATGAGCGTACAAAAATTGAGGTATAACGGGAATGCGGTGAAACAATAAGATCCATTGCATCAAAACTCAACAGATCAAAGACGACAATACACAATTACGAGCGAGACCCGTCAAGTTACGGAACTAAAAAAAGAAAGGGAGCAAAAGCTATTGTAACGATGCGCGATAAAAGGCAAATTAAACGACTGGCGGTCTCGAATAACTTTAGTTGTAGACAAATAAAGTCAAAATTAAATTTAAACGTGACAGTGAGACGGATTAACCATATTTTGAATGACGACCTCAACGTAAAGCAACAAAAAATGATACCCAAACCTAACCTCAATCCTAGGCATAAAGCAGCCAGATTAGCTCTTGCTGAGAACTACAAGTTTTGGGACTTAGAATGAAGAAACGTTATATTCAGCGACGAAAAAAAATTTAATCTTGATGGCCCCGATGGGTTTCAAGGATACTGGAGAGAGAAATACCAAAAAGTGAAAACTAGGTTGGCTCGCAATTTTAAAGGTGGCTCACTCATGACATGGACTGCTTTTGGATACAAAGCAAGTTCTACGATTTGTTTTATAACACATAAATTGAATGCCGAAAACTACATAACTGGATAACGTTTTCATTGACTTTGCTGAGGAAAATTATGGAAATAATTTTATTTTTCAGCAAGATAATGCTGCAATCCACACCGCACGGAAGACAAGCAGTTCCTTCAAGACAAAAATATAACAGTTTTAGATTGGCCAGCTCTTAGTCCGGACCTTAACCCAGTAGAAAACTTGTGGGGAATACTAAGTAATAATACTTATAAAAATGGGAGATCATTTGATACAATAAAGGAGTTAAAATCTGCAATAATATAAGAAGGGACCAAAATACCTCCAGAAAATATGAATTCTTTAATTAACTCTATGCCAAGTCGTTTAAATGAGGTTATAGTTAATCGTGGAGGCCACACTTATTATTAAAAGATTGAACTGAGAAGCTTCAATAAGTAAATTTTGGTATACTTCTCGTTTTGTATGTCTGTACCATATAGCTATTTCCTTCGTAAGATAAAGTTTTACTAATGTAAAAATAATCAAAAACAAATGAATTTTCAATAAACAGTATACAAATAATCTCGCCTTGTCTAAGGATTAAGATATGTAAAATTTGAGTAATTTTTTATCAAAAAATTCTATTAATTACAGCTCAAACTTGTTTGTACCATATATCTACTTCTAGGGCTGTATACTGTTTCCTTTCAGTTTTAGAAATGGCAATTTGGGTATTGTATATTTTTTAATAATATTCGTAAAACCCGTATACAAATTTACGAGACCTTTTAACTCACACTAATGTATTCATTTGTTTAAAAAATCCTATTACATCCCATGAAGGGATTGGGGAGAGCTGTTCACAACCAGTGAGCTGTGGGCGTTCTAGTTTTTCGCTCACTGATTGGGATCACCAGTTTTACACCGCTTCCCATCGTTATTATTGAGAAGCTTTTTCATTTGTCTAACAGTTTTATTATTTCAAATCCTTAATATTCAAATTATTCTTTCAGTAGTCATTTCAGACTGTGTATTGACGGTTGCTTCGACAAACAATTGCGAAATTTGCTAAAACTATCGCAGTCTTTAATCACCCGCCACCGAATGATGATTGCTGTCGCCTACGACTTGAGTGTTTGTCGCAGTCGTAGTCATAGTCATAGCAAGCGACAAGGTTTTTTGGGTATGCTGTTTCATTTCATTTTGTTCATATAATTTGCGTAGCCACAGTCAATAAAGCATTTTGTAAATGAATGGTACCAGTTACCAATTTCAAATATGGGGCCAACAAGTAGATGGGATTTGTATACTTTTTTCATGCATGGAAGGAATTGCCTAACCAATCGAAAATGCAAAATTGTTGAATTCTAATTGCGAACAAAGGTATTTTTTTTTGCATTTGCATTAGATAAGGTACTGCAAAATTAAAATCAAATGCAAATTAAAAGATCCCAATACGGATTTTTTAATATTATTAACCTATGCAAAAGAGAGTCAAAAACAATTAAATGCTATTGAGATTTGTACTTAGTTTTAACAGTGTTTGCGTTGCATGACAATTGTAGGCAACCCGATCAAATCCATGTGCAACGTAAAATGCGAATTTTTAAATTTATAATATAATCTATATAAATAATATAAATAAGCAGTTTACGAAAGAAAATAAAAATACTTATTTTATTTAATTAGTCATGCTCAACACCATCTATATATCTTTAAAAAGAGATATAGCTTTTTAAAAAAGAAGATGCTTTGCAAATTCATCCTCATGATTCCTGGCAAACCGTATATTAGTGACTTTTTGACTGAAACACCGTATGTCCGTGACTTTTTGACTGAAACACAGTTTTTCTAGCAAAGAAAAGATTTATTTTTCAACATACGAGGACGGATCAATAAGTCCGTGACTTTTTGAATGAAACAGTTTTGTTTGCAAAAAAAAAATTATTTTTCAACATAATCTCTTTTTAGCTCAATACACTTAGTCCAACGATTCTCCAATTTTTATATCCCTTCCAAAAAAATAGGATTTTTCGATGTCCATAAAATGGAGAATTTTTTGATCACTAATTTTATCGTTGGAGCTAAATCTCTTTCCACCGAAGTTTGGAAATAGGAAATAGTCACTGGGGCCTAAATCCTGAGAATATGGCGGATGAGGTACCAATTCGTAGCCCAATTAAACAACTCCAAACAATCCTTTGAAGTTGTCACACGATTACGTTTATGAGCAAACGCGGCACCCATCTTGCAGACAGGTTTCTTAAACCCAACTGATCATTTAAAATCGAAACCACACTGCCATATGAAATGCCTATGGCATCAACAATCTCACGCACTTTTACTCTTCGATCGGGCAATACCATATCGTGGATTTTCAACATTTTCGGGTGTATTGAAATCCAGAACATGCAGCGTCGTTTGTACTTGTGCGACCACAACGAAAGTCAGTAAACCACTTTTTTACCATTGATATCGATGGTGCAGGGTCCCCATAGTATTTATCAAGCTTTTTCTTGGTTTGATTGACGGTTTTTTTTCGTAAAAAATAATGTTTAATGAGCACTCGAAATTCAATGTTTTACATTTGTAAAGAAATGCACGAGGTTGTATGTTTTGTCTGTATGTATGTAAAGTAAATGATGGAACTTGCTCAAAATTTGACAATAGTCTATTAACAGGTGGTACTTAATGGGAGCAGTGTTACATTTCATATAACTACGAGGGAAGTTCGTAAAGTCACGGCTCCTATCGATCCGCCCTCGTATTTTAGATCTAGCCACAGATCTTCATCAGTGGTTGTTTGGAATGCTGCTTTGGAAAAATTCATCAAACTAAATACAAATTGAGAATTTTCCACTATGCAAGGGTTCGAAAAATATCGCAATCAAAACACACAAGAAAACATTTGCAAACAATTTGCAAATGAACAAAAATGTGAAAGGAAATTAAACCAAAAAAAATCGGACTCCAGAAGATACTTGCTCCGAGAACACGATGATCACCAAAATGGGACGAACTATAAATTTAATAAATAACTTTTAAAACAACTTGGACATCGAACAGGATTATTTAATTTTACTGGAAATATTTAAAAATATATCGCAATATAATATTGATCCACAACATGCAGGACCTTTGGATTTATGAAAGTGTTTAATTAGACAAGGAAATTATGAAATATTTATTAAAGCTTGTGATTTTATTAAAATTCACCCATATTTGAGCTACTCAGCTACTTAACAGAAAGTTAACACTACTGGAAAAGAAGTTTGCGACTTCTGTGTATTCCAATCTAAGGCACGAGCTATAAATATTTCATGATTACTTCTTCATTCTTTTATAGGCTATTTTATAACCTCATGAGGTCAGATGCTTTATACATATTAATTAAACAAACAAATAAATCGTAATTTCCTTTAAGGCTATAAAAGAACATGTTTTCTCTGGAAAAAATGTAAATGCCGCGGGTGGGGCTCGAACTCACATTCGCTGGACAATCGTTTCGATGTTTGTGAAGCATCATCTTCAGCAGCGTCTAGCTCGTTAAGCCACTCCGGTGTGTATTTACACAAGTCACTAACCGAATACATTTATTGATTGTGCAGAGTGATTGGTTGTCGCTACTTACACTTTGTTTTCCTACTTACACCCACTGATGCAGAAGTTTTCAAATTAAACAAATTTTAACATATTTCTCCAACTGGTACTATCTTTGCCTTTTCTCGCCAATTGGTAACACCATGGATACGGAGAGATTCTTCGGCCTGGTCTTTCCAGCGGAGTCTTGGTCGTCCTCTTTTCCTGCTTCCATCGGGTACGTTATGGAAAACCTTTCCCGCTAACTCTTCTTTATCCATTCTGACCACATCGCCTAGCCAACGCAATTGGCCTAATTTGATTCGCCTAGCTATGTCCACGTCAGAATACAAACAGGTCCTAACAGGACCGTATATTCTACGGAGAATTTTTCTCTCGAATACTCCAAGGTGTTTTTCATCCGCTTACGGATCCATATGCCAGGATAGGTAGAATGAGAGTCTGGTATGACTGGAATTTTGTCCGTCGAGAGGGGGCTTTGTTCTTAAACTGTCCTCTTTGCCCACGACTGATCCACGGTAGACAACTTCATCCACCACTTCAAAATTAAATCGGTTGTCAACGTTGAAGTGCGAACCAAGTCCAGAGGTTTCTCTAGTCGTTGATACCATCAATTTTGTCTTGCCCTCATTAACAGCAAGACCCACCTTCGCTGATTCTTTTTCGATTCTTGAAAATACTGCCGGAACCTCTCGCAAATTTCGCCTAATGATGTCCATGTCGTTAGCATACGCCAGCAACATATGGCTTTTCTTTTTGATATGGTCGTGTTCGTATTTACTGCGACTTTTGTCATTATTATCTCCATTAAGATGTTGCAGAGATTGCACAGAAGTGTGTCGACTTGTCTCGGTCCTCGCTTGGTACAGAATGGTTCGGTGAAGTGTTTCCCCACTTTTACTGCTGATTTGGTGTTAATCAGCGGCATTCTACAGAGGCGGATCAGTTTTGCCGGAATCCCAAGTTCAGACATAGCTTCGTACAGAGTTCTCCGTATGGGGCTATTGAATGCAGTTGTGTAATCGACCAAATGGTGATATGTATCGATTTACTTTTCGTGGGCCTTTTCCAGGATTTGGAGTAGCGGGAATATTCGTCAGTCGTGGACTTCCCTGGTCCAAAACCACCCTGATACGGTCCAATTAGGTTTTCAACAATTGGCCTTAGTCCTTCACGGCCTTCATTCTACACTGTCTTCCTTTCCATCGTGATCTTCAGTGGAAGTGCTGAAAAGTGGCCCCTCCACATTTACTTCTTCATTATGGTGACAATAAAAGAACAGGTTTTAAATATGACAAGTTTAAGATGTTTTAGTTCTAAGAGTATTAAAATCTAAAATTTTTCAAATCAAAGTTAGAACAATTGAGTAGCTCATTTGTCACTTTAATAGCTCATTTGTAACTCCGAATTTGCCCCGGTTTGGGAGCTTTTTTTACATGCAATTTTGTCATTTTGTTGATCCCCTTTCACTTTGTTCATCAAATTAAAATATATACATATGTATCTAAAATACAGTTCTTCATAAGGAACAACCGCGAAATGTAATGTAGGGCAGGTTATATATTTGCTTACTCCCATTCATGTTAATCAGCAACAAATCTATTTAAATTGGTTAAATTAACAACTTTATTGTCGAACAGTGTAATTATACAAAACTATATTTTATAACTATTCTGATAAAAAGTTCTCTAAAAACCTTGTGGCGTTTAGTTTGGAGCGGATGTGATAAATTATTTTATTTAGATTTTATTGAAGTTATACACCATAGAGTAAATATATCTAGATGTATCATCCGTCTCAGCAGATGTTTTATTTCACACTCTTCGTGGTGAGGTCGGAGATCTATGACACTTAACGTTTTTTGACTTGTTTGTTATCTTTTATTGTTAGTATACATTTATGTTGTGTTTAAAACAACAATTTTAAGACAAACACGAAATGCCGTTGTTGTTTTCTTGTTGGTTGCTTTAAATTAATGCCTCTATCTGGTAGTAATAAAGCACTGCACTTCAACATCCAACGTTCATAAGCAACCAAGAGTAATGTCATAAATTTCCTGAGAGAAGTGGTCCCTCAGGTTATCATTACTCTATATCATACACACCTAGTATGTATGTATTCCAAAACCTTTATAATGATTCCAAATGTAGTACGTGACATGCATGGGATTTATGCAATTGAGCCCGAAAGCAAACGTCTGTCGATAGTGTAGGTATTGGGGGAAAATTAACATGTGGCTAATGTGGCACATAACAATTTGTTTGCTAGAAGTCTTTATAGAAATTATATCGGACCAGTTGCGCGGGATCTACCTTGGATCCGCCGTGAACAAGGACAACAACGTCAGCCTGGAGATAGATAGGACAATTGTGCTTGCAAATAGGCGATATTTTGTGCCCTGCAAGCAGTTTAGAAACAAAGCCCTCTCTCTACGGACTAAAGTCCAGCTATATCAGACTCTCATCTTACCTGTCTTGACATATGTCTCCGAAACTTGGGTCATATCACAAGCGGATGAAAAACTCCTGGGAGTTTTCGAGAGAAAAATTCTCCGTAGACTATATGGTCCTGTTAGAGAAAACGGCGAATACCGACGTCGATGGAACGCAGAGCCATATAATCTGTATTCTGACGTGGTCATAGCTGGGCGAATCAAATTAGGCCAATTACGTTGGCTGGGGCATGATATCAGAAAGGTTGAAGATAAGCCAGCGCGAAAGGTTTTCGATAACGTACCCTATGGAAGCAGGAAAAGAGGACGACCAAGGCTCCGCTGGAAAGACCAGGCAGAAGAATCCCTCCGTATTCTTGGTGTTTCCAACTGGCGAGAAAACGCGAAGGATAGAGCCAGTTGGAAGAATATGTTGAAATTTGTTTGTTTAATTAATATGTTTAAGACGTCTGACCTCATGAGGTTGTAAAATAGTCAATAAAACTAAGTGGCACGGGATTGCCACTCTTAGCCATGAAAATGTAAACTGTCATGAATAATTAAAATAAAACAAAATTTGAAATCTATAAACAAAAAACTCTATTTTTGTAATAAAATAGTTTTATCAGGTCAAACAGGTGAAAAACATACAAAACTAATTTGAAACATAACAGGTAATAAGACTAGAATTCAAAAACTTAAAATGGAAGTGTGCGAATTTGGGTGCCATTAAGGTGAATTTTAGTGTAATTTCAATGTTATGTATTTACAAATTTTCAGTACTACTACCTGCAATAATTCGTTATCTTCCTGCGAGTAAACGTTAGACACCGTTTTAAGCCAATAAACCACACTTTGTAATAAATAAAATACAGTTTAAAAAAATTCGAAAAAAGAAATGACATCTTTTTTAATTTCAAAATTTGAGGAAGTACACATTTTTAAAACGAAAAAATGAATTTTTAAAACGAAAAATGAAAAATGCAAAAAAAAATGAAAATGAACCCACCTCAAAGCTCGGCAACTCTGCGAGAATGCAAGAGGAAAAGATGAACATGGAGGAAACAAGCTTTCTTTTCTTATGTTGGAATTATTGACTTTTCAGTGTGTGTTGGGACTTAGGCATCTTCGATCGATACTAATTCGGCTCATAAATTCCATATTAGAGTTTGTACAGTAGTGGACTTAAGTGTGGACACTTTTTGAAATTTCTTGCATTTCATAGTTTAAGTGACAAAAATAGTACTTTTTTAATGTAGAACCTTACGAAGTTAATTTTTTCTTGTTCTCTATGCTATGGTTTATTATTAAACTGCCATTATATCATTAAAAACGATTGGGTGGAGGAGCTACCAAGTCTGGGGTAAGAAAGGTGTGCCAACGCTACAAGGAGACAAAATCAACCAAAACTGCCCCAAAATGTGGCCGAAAGCCAAAAGTTACGCCACAGGATGAAAGGAGGATATGTCGACTTGCGCTGCAGGATCGGCGTCAAACATCCAAAGATATTAATAAGGTCCTTAAAGCTACCGGACTTGATATAACCGATAGAACAGTTAGGAAGAAATTGTGCAAGAATGGATTACGAGCAAGAATACCTCGAAAAAAGCCTTACCTCAATATTAAACAAAGGCAAAAACGGTTGGAATGGGCTGCAGCACACAAGGGGTGGACCTCTGAAGACTGGACTGTGTGCTGCAGCCCATTCCAACCGTTTTTGCCTTTGTTTAATATTGAGGTAAGGCTTTTTTCGAGGTATTCTTGCTCGTAATCCATTCTTGCACAATTTCTTCCTAACTGTTCTATCGGTTATATCAAGTCCGGTAGCTTTAAGGACCTTATTAATATCTTTGGATGTTTGACGCCGATCCTGCAGCGCAAGTCGACATATCCTCCTTTCATCCTGTGGCGTAACTTTTGGCTTTCGGCCACATTTTGGGGCAGTTTTGGTTGATTTTGTCTCCTTGTAGCGTTGGCACACCTTTCTTACCCCAGACTTGGTAGCTCCTCCACCCAATCGTTTTTAATGATATAATGGCAGTTTAATAATAAACCATAGCATAGAGAACAAGAAAAAATTAACTTCGTGAGGTTCTACATTAAAAAAGTACTATTTTTGTCACTTAAACTATGAAATGCAAGAAATTTCAAAAAGTGTCCACACTTAAGTCCACTACTGTATATACAGTAAAAGCTCTCTTAAGCGGACACTGACGGTCGCACCAATTTTGTCCGCCTAAGGGAGATGTCCGCCCAATAGATCGTTTTATGGAAATTAAATAAAATTAAAGAGAACACCTCTCTCCACTAAGGAAATAAATATGTTAATACATTACAAACCAATTTGTTATAAATTTATATTATTTAAATGCGTACTAATGTACACGTTCTATAAATATCATTTCAATAATGGCATTGTCAAGCCCTTAACATTCAAGTAAAATATTCATGTAGAAAAAATGCAGATTCGTAAATCATAAACTTAAATCAAACATACTGAAAAAAAAAATTCAAAATTATTTTTGTTGCTGAAAAAATTGACGGATGATGCAACATTCACACGTTTCAAGGGATCCTTTTCAACTTATGCTTATCAAAATATAACAGCAAAAAACACATTTCTTAGGTAGAGGTTAATCACAGTAGCTGCGCAATTTTTTGTCTGTGAGCCAAAAAGGTGAATCACAGCTCAACGCAGATAGTTACGTACTTGTCTGATACATGAACGCGTTGTTAGTTGTTTTCTCCTTCATACTTTTTTTTTTCGACAATAAAAATTTTTGGAAATCATGTTTTCACAGTTTTGTTGTCCGCTCATGGGAGATGTTTGATACCAAAAAAGTGTCCGCGTCCGTCCAAGGGAGCGTCCGCTTAAGGGAGCATGATTTCTTCCTGAAACAAGGCGAACATTTTGGGACCAAGGAATTTGTCCGCTTAAGAGAGCTGTCCGGCTATAAGAGCTGTCCGCGAAGAGAGCTTTCACTGTACATATATATACGATTGGTATCAATTCCGGCACAGTAGTTAGGCACCACTTGATTAACTTGTGACAGAGTTGGACACTAACTATGCCAGTGAGTGTTCTTAACTGAATTGTCTATTATTCTATCAAAACCCCCAACCATTTTGCACTTAGCAGAATGTTCCCCAACTTGTCAGCAGTATCAACTTCTCATACATTAACTAAAAAATATTTGTTTTCTTTGAAATCAAAAAATTTGAAAAGTGGTCAACTTTGGGTTAATTTGTAAAATGTACCCAATTGTCCGACTTGCAATGTTATTATTTCGAAACATTCCGTGACTCCTTGCCTACAACCGGGGTTTTACTGAACTCAAAAATGTTTACTAGATCAAAAGATACTGAATTTTGGCCGATTGAAACTGATTCTGAACCACTGTGCATCGTCGAAAGAAATGCAACCACGGGAAGTGTGGGTTTGGTTTATAAGAGTCATGCACTATTCTTAACCGACGGCCACAAGATATTTGGATTAAACTACTTTTCATGCAAAGCAAATGCTTTTGAACTTTGTACAATTCCAGCATGGAATTCCTTTTAAAATTTCAATTACAATTAGAATAATAGAAAAATTCTCACTACTTTTTGTTTGCTTTTAAATTAATTGTGTTTTACATGTTACCAATTATGAGTAAAAATTAATATTTTTTTTTTACCTGTGATTAATATTTTATAAATCGTATCTTTCTCCAAATCGGTAAAAAATTATGCATCATTTAATTGAGGTTAAACATCTACTAAATTGTGTCAAGGTTATGGTTCGTGAAATACGAGTAATTAACATTTTGAGGAGTTTAGAGCCAGAACCTCGTCCGCGCTAATATTAATATATTTTAAGCATCAAGAGCAGAAATACAAAGAGAACGTAATCGTGCAACAGCAAAATGAGGTGGTTGACATGCCTTCTAGAAGGCCTGCAAAGGTAGCCAGAAAGCCCAACCTAACAAATCGTCGTTTTTTATGTTAACGTTTGGCGTTAACATAGGGAGCGATGGGCAGTGGAGAGCTGCACATTCCCCTTCTATTGTCAGGCCTTCTGGTAGGCCTGCTAATGAAAGGTTTCCTAAGAGGACAGCAAGGGAAGGCCTGCTACCGAGCGTGCAAAAGAAATTTTTTGACGGACTTAAGGTAAAATAGAAAATATATGCGTATTATATTTCCATATTGCAATATTATTAATACAATATTTAAACATTACAACGGTCTTTTTTAACATGCAGCTTGAGGAATCGAGCACAAGATCTCAGCACTTATTGTCGGAT
Organism: Phaonia tiefii; assembly: GCA_963931995.1. NCBI lineage: Eukaryota > Metazoa > Arthropoda > Insecta > Diptera > Muscidae > Phaonia > Phaonia tiefii. The sequence continues at coordinate 204,946,162 of OZ008370.1, read as the reverse complement.
GTGTTATCTACTCGGCTACCGCATGCTATGATTTTGCAGCATCTCTCTTGCCTTATCTTATCTGTCCTGCCAACAGGCTTGCTTAAAGAAGTGAAGTGGGCATCCATACTTCAATTCACTAGTAGGCCTGCCAACATGCCTGGTTATAGAAGGGAAATGTACATGTATATAAGATCATGTCGAAGGTGTAGAGAATGTCAAGTAAAAGGTCTAATTACGGAAGGGAAACCTCCACGTCTATCGGGTCTTTTTAAACTCTTAAAGGAGGATTCTTTCGTTTGTCTACTCGCTGAAAATCTGTACTATTTGTTGCTTGGATGCAAATATAACGTGTTTGTAGCTTGTCGCAAATATATTATACTTGTGTCAAAACACATGGTGTTTGCTATTCAATATTACATGTTTGAGACACAATGATTAATAGGTTACAATATATGTATTTGTGATGCAAATGTGGCTTTGATTGTTGAAAACTGCTGTAAACCAAAACGTGACGGACAACACAGAAACAAAAAAGCTGCAGATCTTGAATTCACGAAAACAATGCTTGAAAACATATACTTGTTTGCTGCAATATGTTGCTCGTGCCTTTCTAAGTATATACAGTGACGAGATAAATTGTAACAGGGTTGACACATTGTGGAAATAAATTTGTATAGTTTAAATATTTGATTAAAAAAAAGAAATTAACTAAATCAATTTATTGTTCTCTCTCGCGAATGAAAAGAAAAACAATTTTAGTTCTATGTTGATATATACAAAGTGAACAGTAAATATTCTAAAGTTATACAAATGTTAAAATTTTGCTCTCTGGTTTTATGATAATTTATTTGTTTTCTGATTCAATATTTTGTCCAGTAGCCTTTGGATTTTTTAAGAGCTTGTATACGGCAAGGCAAGCTGTTTCAAAATATTGCAGTTATTACCGCTGGAATCGTAGCCAAAGTTTCTCTTACTCCAACCCACAGCTCGTTTACGCCTTTTGGAGCATCTGGGTACTTGGCGAAATGAGATTTTATGTAACTCCCAAAGTTTTCGATCGGGTTTAAGTCCGGTGACTGGGCTGGCCATTTCATAGTTGTAGTGTGTTGACTGTTTAACCAGTTTTTAACGATTTTGGCAAAATGTTTAGGGTCGTTGTCATGCTGAAAAATCACTCTTTTTTCATAATGTCCTCAATTTTAACCGGAGTATTATGGATCCACCACACCCTGAAAAATTAGTATTTTGATGTTGTTTGGAGGCAAATGTATCGTATTTGTAGCTTGTCACAAATATAGTATACTTGTGTCCAAACACAATGTGTTTGCTATTCAAAAATGTACATGGTGCATGCACCATGTTTCATGGTTTGTATTACTGCATTCAGGGTAGCAGTATTTGGGTCTTTCAATTAATTAATTAATTAAATCAATTAATTTTAGACTCATCAGACAATGTAATCTTAAACACAAAGCGTAGTTGTATTTTGATTATCTGAAATTATTATTATTATTATTTTCAGACTTCGACGAGCAGTCCACTCTCTGGCGTCAATATTTAACGTTTTTGATGTCGCAGCTGGAGTAATTGCATTGTCGCGATATGTGCGGTCGTCAATCTTTCTGGGGCGTCCAGGAGCAGTTGAAGTTTTAATATTTTGCTTCCGTTTTATTCTCCGGATCGTCATATCACTAACATTGTACATTTTTGCAACGTTCCGAACAGAATTATTATTTTTTAAGAATTCCATGATTTCAACTACTTTAGATGCTTCCATTTTTGATCAGAACGTGAACAATAATGAGCAATTGAAAAAAATAACAGTACATTTTTGAGCTACGTGATGGTTACATTTAAGTTTCTGCATCTTTAAAGAGTTGAAGAGAAAGCTATATTGTAACATTGGAGAGTGCGTAATTGTAACATTGTGGTTTGTTTACATATTACGCTGTTTTAAACATACATATGATTCACATTGTATATTTAAGTGTCCATTATGAAAGACACCATGTCAAAGTACAATTCAAAAAAAATTTATTAGTTGTAAGGTTAAAATTAAAGTTCTAAACTTCCAGTATAGGAAACCTGTTACAATTTTGCTTGTCACTGTATGTATCTTTTTGTCGATTACAAAGCTGTGTCGATTACAAAGTACGAAGATATGTCTGAACTTGGGATACTGGCAAAACTGATCCGCCTCTGTAGAATGACGCTGACTAACACCAAAACAGCAGTAAAGGTGGGGAAGGACCTCACCGAACCATTCTATACCAAGTGAGGACTGGGACAAGGGGTAAATGTGTGGGTTACCCTTTCCATGAAAAATGCGAGAAAAGTCGTTTGGAAACATTAAGAATGTTTCAAAAATTGGAAATGTGTGTGAAAAGGGGTAAAAAGGTGATGTAAAGGTGTAAAACTTCAAACTAAGGGAGAACTTGTTTTCAAAGATTGGGAATTTAGTATAAAAAAAATGTGAATGTGGGGGAAAAAATTAAAAATGGGGTTAAAAAAAAAAGTTTCAAAATTCGAGGAAAATAGATTGGAAAAATGGAGAATATAGGAAAAATTGAGTATTTAGGTAAAAAAAAGGGGGCGAGAAAAGGGTAAATGTTTAAAGTGTGAGAAAACACGTTTGGAAAGATTATGAATGTGGCAAAAATTGTGAATGTGGGTAAAAAATGGAAAAGGAGGGAGATACTCTTATAAAAAAAAACTTAAAAATGCGAGAAAAATCGCTGGGATAGATTGATTGAAATTTTGAATGCGGGGGGAAAAAGGGTCAAAATGTGTAAAACTTTAAATGCGAGAAAAATCGTTTAGAAAGATTGGAAATATGGTAAACATTGGGAATGTTGCTAAAAGGGTAGAAATGGGGGCAAAAACTGTGTTTATTGTACTCAATCAAAATAGTTTTAATTTTATTAGTTTTAGTTTTATTAAAATTTTTATTGTTAAAAGCAATCAAATGATCGGTATTACATCCAAAACATACACAAACCCGAACAATCAAGACCGACTTTTCTCGCATTTTGAGCTTTTACCGTTTTCTTTCCAACATACATTATTTTTAACAAGTATCAACAACTCCAACCCGATGTTCTGTTTTTTGATGTTTAACCATTTTGTCCCTTTTTCAATCAAATGATGTTTTGCAACTTTTCAGCAATTTTATCCACACACACTATTATTACCACATTCCCAATCTTTCCAAATGATTTTTCTTGCATTTGGAAATTGTACTCCTTTTGGATCATTTCAAACGATTTTCCCGCAGTTTTATATTTTACCCTTTTCTGAGTCATTGTACCCACTATAGTATTTAAAAACAAGATTTTTCTCGCAAAAATATAATTTTTAACATATTCAAATCATTGATGTAATTTTTAATGCTTTTTTAGCTTTACCCACATTTCATTCTTTTTGAAGTTCTATAATTTTTTACCCACTACACTATTTTTAATAAAATGCCAATCATTATACACAAATTTTCTCTTGATTTAAAATTGTACCGCTTTTCTCCCTTTTTACCAAAATGTACTATTATTAACACTTTCCCAATCATTTCAAACTAATGTTCCGCTTAATTGGAGTTTTACCCACATACACTATTTATAATATGTATACATTTTCCCAATGATGTCATTTTTCCAATTTTGTAATTTTTAAGTTTTCGGTTTTTCACTTGTTACCACGTGTTACGTTTTTTTTATCCACGTCCATTATTTTTAACACATTACAAATCATAATCATTGCAAACGATTTTAGTCGCATTTTGAAGGCTTACCGTTTCATGACCCTTTTATACCTTTTTAACCACACACATTATTTGTAATTAATTACACAGATACATTTTTTATCACATTCGAAATTATAACACATGATTTTTCTTGCATTTTGAAGTGTAACTCTTTTTCGCCAATATTTGCCCCTTTTTAACCACTTACACTATATTTAATATATCCCCAATCATTGGCCAAACTAAATTTTAGTCTGCCTTAAGTAGCCTTCCAATTCCAATTCCAATTATACTGTAAGTAAAATTTGAAGTTTTGAAATGACACACAAAAACACCGAGACACCCCAACTAATTTTTGGGTCATAGAATCCAGTGGTATACTCCGTTTTAAAAAGTTAGCTCAAAATAACGAGATATTTCGATTTTAAATTTGTAGTAGATTTAAGGTGATTTTTGATTTTATTTGAGGGAAAAACCTGCAAAAGCTCTTGTTAAATCAATTGATATATTTTTTTTCGACAAAATGTAACCGTTGAAACAATAGACACCTATTTGGGAGCAGAATTAGTTTACCTCTTACAATGTGGCGCCATGATAATTATAATTCGAGATTTTCGGATTCGAGATTTTGGGATTGGCATCCCTATTACAAACAGATGCTACAACATATATATCAAAGTGTTCACTTTGACAGATTAGTCCCTACCCGCCGTTATAGATGTTAACACAATCAAAAATATAAGCATTTTATTGACCATTTTGGAACAATAGAAAAATGAGTAACGAAAAATGCAGATCACATTGCGCAAAATTAAATATGTTTTGTTTTGTGTGTGTGGAAAATTTGTACCGAAAAATCATCGACGACATTTGGTTGAAGATGACCTCAAAGCTTACAATCAGTATTTGTTTTTTACCCCCGCTGAAGAAATGCGAAGTGTTGATCATGCACCTGAATTTACGTGCATCACATGTTTTAGTGCATTAAACAAATGGTGGAAATTACGGCGATATTCGATGCCATTTGGACTTCCGATCCAGGGGAACATGATACAGAAAATTGCTACGCGTGCAAGAACGATGTAAATGGTCTTGAGGAAAACAGAATAATTTTATTTTTTATTTTGTAAAAAATTATATTTATTTTATAATTCAAATGTTTCCTTCTCGAAATTAAAATTTGTAATGAATAAAATAAAAAATGTTTTTGACAAAGAAAAATAAGTGAAAATATTTTTTGACAATAAAATAACTGAAAATATTTATGGTTACTATATTTTATATTTTAATGTAAAGTATATAAACTTGAAAAGTGGATTTCCACAGTACCCCCCTCCAGTTTCAACCAAGTTGGAAACGAACTCTCTTAGATCTTCGTGGTGCATCTTGATTAATATCTTTGTTTGGAGGAAGTTCTTCAATTTCATTCAATAAAATTCTTGCAGGTTTGATACGATCTGCTGATACAACCCTTTCAGTATTCCTAATTTTAATTGTAAATGTTTTACCAGAACGAGAAATAACAGGATATGGGCCATTATATGGTTGTTGCAATGGCTTGCTAACAGCATCGTTTCGCAGAAATACATGTGTACAAGTTGAAAGATCTTGAGGAATATAAACCGAACTGTCACCATGACGATTAACTTCAGATGCTCTTATCTTTTGCATGTGTCCACAAAAATCAGAAACCCAATTATTATAAGCTGTAACAGGATTTTCGGATATAATTTGACCAGGAAGTTGTAAGCTTGTGCCATATGTCATTTCAGCCGGAGAACATCCAACGTCTGAATTTATAGCACTTCGTAATCCAAGCAGAACTAGTGGCAACGCATCCACCCAATTTGTATCCGTATGACATTTGATGGCATTTTTTAATATTCTGTGCCATCGTTCAATCTGACCATTAGCCTGAGGATGATAGGAAGTTGTATGAATAACCTTTGTACCAATCACCTTTGCAAATTCTCTAAATAATGAAGACTCAAACTGTCTGCCTTGATCCGTTGTTAATTGACTTGGAACTCCAAACCTTGAAACCCATCCATGTAGAAATGCATTTGCTACTGTCTCTGCAGTGATGTCTTCAACTAGAATTGCCTCAGCCCATCTTGCGAAACGATCAATACATGTTACGCAATATCTAAAGCCTCGTGAAGATGGCAATGGTCCAACAATATCGATACTCACGTAGTCAAAACGCTCTTTCGGAACAGGAAATGTTCCTATTGTAGTTTTTGTATGTCTTCCAATTTTTGACTTCTGACAAGCAATGCAGCTTTTCGCCCACGACGAAATATCAGCTTTCATTTTTGGCCACACAAAACGTTGAGTAATCATTTTTACTGAGGACCTAGAGCCAGGATGAGATAAATTATGGACCATGCTAAAGATATCCCGTCGAAATTTTTCCGTAATATAAGGACGAATGACCTTTAAAGAAAAATCACAATATATACATTGTTTAGTTCCAGGGAATTTTATTTTTTTTAAGACCAAACTATGATCTTTAGATGTTAACAGCGAAGTCAATTCATCATCAGATTGTTGGTCCTTTGCTAAAGCTTCATAATTAAATGATGAAGGCATGCTGATGGCATCCAACCTCGATAAAACATCAGCTGTTATGTTATCTTTGCCCTTAACAAACCGAATATCCATAGAATGCTGACCGATGTAGTCTAAATGGCGTAGTTGTCTTGGCGATGCTTTTTCAAGGCGTTGTGAAAATGCGAACGTGAGCGGCTTATGATCGGTGTAGATTGAGAAATGTTGACCTTCTAGAAAATATTGAAAATGCTTGAGCCCAGAGTAAGTTGCTTGTAGTTCACGATCATAAGTGCTGTAACGTCGTTGAGTTTCTGTAAATTTTCCTAATCCTAAGGGTATCCATTGATTATCCACAAACTGTTGGAGTACCGCGCCCATACCAAAATCAGAGGCATCTACCCACAAAGAAAGTGGCGATCCTTCAACTGGGTGAGAAAGCAAAGAGGCATTCGCAAGTTGATTTTTACAGTTTTCAAAAGCAGTTTTAAGATCTTTATTCCAATTAATTTTGCGTTTATCCCTTTTCTTTTGCCCTTTTTTCAAATTATGAAGAGTTCCTTGTGCTTCGGCCGCATTGGGAATAAATCTTCGATAAAAGTTAATAAGACCCAGAAACTGACTCAACTCGTGGATTGTTTCAGGCAGTTTATAATTTTTAATAGCTTCAACTCGTTCGGGATTAGGTAAAAGTCCTCTGTTATTAACTAAGTATCCAAGAAAAGTTACTTCAGGTTTTCCGAACTCGCATTTTTTTATATTAATTGTTAGACCGAAATCTCTAAATCTTTTAAACAACATCCTTAAATGTTTCTCATGTTCATCCATGTCTTTTGAAGCTATTAGGACATCATCTATATAAACATAACAGAATTCAAGACCACTGAGGACTTCGTTCATGAAGCGCTGAAAGGTTTGCGCAGCGTTGCACAACCCGAAAGGCATTCGAGTAAATTCATATAATCCTATGGGAGTGATTATTGCAGTCTTTGGTATATCTTGCTCTTCGACGGGTATTTGGTAATACCCTTTGACCAAATCAACCTTTGAAAAAACGTTTTTACCATGTAAATTGCTTGCAAAGTCGTGTATGTGTGGAACAGGATAGCGATCCGGAATAGTTATCTTGTTTAATGCCCGATAATCTCCACATGGCCTCCATCCATCATTTGCTTTTGCCACTAAATGTAAGGGACTTGACCAACTACTCTTTGATGGACGGCATATTCCGAGTTGTGCCATGTAATCAAATTCCTTCTTGGTAATATTCAGCTTTTCAGGTGCTAGTCTTCGAGGCTTGTGATGTATTGGAGGACCTTTTGTTTCGATGTGATGAGTCACATTGTGTTTAACTGATGGTAATGTTTTTAAAGGCTGCGTTATGTCTTTAAATTCAGATAGTAAAGAGTGAAATGGAGAATCTTGCGAAATGGAACTACATTTTAAAGCGAATTCAGTATTTTTATCAGATATATAAAAAAGGGAACGTAAGTTAGTTTTCTTATCGATAATGCATCGATTTTTTACATCAACTAACAAATCGAAACGTTCCAGGAAATCGAAACCGATAATCGCCTGCGGAACATCCGCGATAATAAACGGCCATAAAAATTCTCTACGCAAACCCAGATCCAAACGAAGAATTTTTTTCCCATAAGTTTTAATTGTAGTATTATTTGCTGCTTGAAGTTCTAATGATTTTGCTTCGGTGCGTTTAATTTGATTAGACGCGGGAATTACGGATACATCAGCACCCGTGTCGATAAGAAATTGTTGATTTGAAGAACCGTCTCGCAAAAATAGGCGACATAACTTCAAACCCCCTTCATCCGTCGCCATAGATGAGGAAGTTAATGGTTTTCCGCCCGAAAAGCACATGGAGATTTGCATTTATATGCTCTATCACCAAATTTATAGTGATACCAGCACATATGTCCAGCTTCCGATTTTTCACTAGATTCTCTGTTGGGATTAGTTCTGACGCGGTTTCTGCTTCTGCTACGACTGCGTTGTTGAGGAAAAGAAAGACCTTCAATTCGATTTAAAATTTCAGCCATTCGGATTTCTAAATTTTCAAACCGAGAATTTGAACTTGATTGCGAAGTGGTGATAGGGCATATACTGGAATTATCGAGTTGCTCATTTATTTTATCTGCCATAACAGCAATATTATCCAAACTGTCAGAACTTACTGACAAAACAGCTTTGATTGTAGATGGTAGATGTTGAAACCATAAAGATTTAAGCATATCGTCCGAAACTTTACCAGCTGATAGTTGACGCATTTCACGGAGCATTGCAGATGGTCGTTTATCGCCAATACTTACGTTTTCTAACAATTTTTGCAAACGCTTCTCTTCTGATTCTTGAAATTCAGCAAGCAAGGCGGTCTTTAGAGCATCATACATATTTCTTGCTGGCGGATTTTCAATAATATGGCTGACAACGTTAAGAATATTGCTTTCTATGGCTCCAACTAGGGTATGGTATTTCGTGGCGTCTTGAGAAATCCCTGCGTTGATAAATTGGCTCTCCATCTGACTAAACCAAAGCTTTGGATTAGCATTCCAAAAAGGAGGGACTTTAACGGCAATGCGTGCGATTGTTGGAAACTCGGCAGGAACTTCAAAAACTTCTTCTTCTGACATTTTTTCGTCGTGGTCACCAATGAGGAAAACAGAATAATTTTATTTTTTATTTTGTAAAAAATTATATTTATTTTATAATTCAAATGTTTCCTTCTCGAAATTAAAATTTGTAATGAATAAAATAAAAAATGTTTTTGACAAAGAAAAATAAGTGAAAATATTTTTTGACAATAAAATAACTGAAAATATTTATGGTTACTATATTTTATATTTTAATGTAAAGTATATAAACTTGAAAAGTGGATTTCCACAGTCTCAATCGAAACAGTAAGTTCACTTAGATAGACTATATATGGAATACACAATAATTTATCCTTATAGAACGATCCGGTTTTATATTCAAACGTGTGCAAAGTGCTCACGTACCAGTTCCACACAGTGATGAATTGCCTGTCCCAGAACATCCATCGACATACCAATATGATACTGCGTCCTATGAAGTACAATCACGAACTTCAGCAACATCATTACATCATGCTGATTCTGATTACCTTCAGCCAGTTAGACAATATCCATCTTTAATTTCGCAGGAACATTTAGATAGAATCGTTCGAAATCTGAAACTATCTCAAAATAATGCAATGACTTTGGCTTCGGAACTAAGAAGCGTCAACGTGCTGGCACCAGGTGTAAAAGTTACATCTTACAAATACCGGTAAGAACCATCTTTGCCTTATTTCATGCTTGCCGAGGAAGCAGCTTATGCATATTGTCAAGATATTCCCGGTTTAATGAATGAAATGGGAATCTGCAACAATAATCCATTTTTATGGCGTCTTTTCATAGACTCTTCAACCAGAAGCTTGAAAGTAGTCTTGCTATTTGAAAACAGCAGCGTTAAACCAGTGCCATTGATGTATGCTCTTGGAATGCATGAGTCGAATAATACCATGAAATTAATTCTGGAACGCATCAGTTATGACGAACACAATGTGCGCGTAAATTCTGATTTTAAGGTTCTTTCACTATTAGCTGGAATGCAAACTGGCTACACAAAGTACATTTGTATTTTTTGTAAATGGGACAGCCGTGCAAAATGCAACCAGTACGAAAAGCGAGATTGGCCAAAACGTGATTCGCAAGTTGTTGACGAATTTAATGTAATTTGTCCACCATTGATCCCCCTTCAGAAAATAACGCTTCCGGATCTTCATATCAAGCTGGGAGTTGTAAAGAATTTTTTAAAGCGTTTGGTTCGCGTTAACGAAAATGCATTACCATACTTGAAAAACAACGCTTTCCCAAAATTATCAATTGAAAAATTAAAAGAGGGTAATTTTGTGTAACTAAAAGTGTGTGACTGCAATATATTGTATATCAAGTTTTTTTATCAGGTGTAGTTAACGGCCCAGATATACGGAAACTTTTAAGAAACTTAAAACGCATGGAACTCAATTCGTGCGGTAATTAAAAACGTTCTTTGCAAAAATCGCTTACCAGGGTACCGTGATTATATTGACAACATGATGAAGTCTTTCGACAAACTTGGCGTTAATATTTCGTTGAAAATCCACATATTACATGCACATTTCGATTTTTACGAACGACAATTGTCCACAGAAACAAACGAAACTGGCGAAAGATTTCATCAAACCATAATGGCATTCGAAGACCGTTTCGCTGGAAAAAGAATAGACTCAATGCTTGCTGATTTCTGCTGGTCGATTGCAAACAAAGAGTAAAAATTGAATAAATCCAAAAAAATTTATGAAATCATCAAAATAAGAGCAAATATATTTCCATGTCGTGTCTCGGCGTTTTGGTGTGTCATTTTCACCTACTTACAGTGTTATTAGTCGAACTCTAGGCCCAATAATTTCAAACTAATGTTCTCGTTATTTGTAGTTTTTCACCACATATAAAGGGTGTCTCAGTAAAAATGCACTTTTTCATTTTGAAATAAAAACACGTATATTTTGAGATAGTTGTTGCTTTTTTTTGGATTGAAAAGAAGACATGTTCCGATTAAGTGTGGAATAAAAAAATCGGTCAAATGGCCGAAATTTCCCAAGACTTTTTCACAGAGATGTGCCTGTATCTCATCGATAACTCGTTGGATCTCGGATAAACCCGAAATTTCACAAAACCTAAAAGAAATAAATCGCACGGCGTTAAATCGCATGATCTTGGTGGCCAGTTGACATCAGAATTTCGTGGAATAATTTGTTCCCGAAATCGTTGCTGCAATAAATTGATTGTTTCATGAGCGGTGTGACAGTTGGCGCCGTTTTGCTGAAACCACATGTCGTCCATATCCATGCCGTCCCGTTCACAGTCACCGCAACTTCGACCTCATCTTCAAAAAAGTAAGGCCCAATCACGCCGCCGAAACAAAATCCGCACCAGACAGACAGATTAAATGAGGATTTTCTGAGCTCCAAATTCGACAATTTTGTGAATTCGCAGGAGTAACTCAATGGGTAATGGAGCAACAAAGAGAAGTCAATGCCAATTTTTCAAAAAAAAACTCATCTTCTCTGATGAAGGGCATTTTCATCTGAATGGCTTCTTGAATACTCTTTTGTGAGAATTCGCTGCATACTGCTTCGTGAAATTTGAAGTTGTTGAGAACGAAGCCGAATTTATGTTTTCGGGTTTTCGTCCACACACTCGTTTACGGCAGCAATGGTTTCAAGAGACCGACCGGTACGTTGACGCACAGGAGTCTTCCTGTTCATAACCGACCCAGTTAATTACAATTTTTTTGACCACTCTTCGAATAGGTGAAACATTAGGTGCACTTTCTCGACTGAAAATTCTTCGAAGTTTGCGAGCGATCTTACCATAACTTTCCAAATTTTTGTAATAAGTTTTCACAATTGTAGCGTGTTGTTCTGTCGTAAAGCGCTCCATTTTTAGTAATTGGAATAAACACACGTGACAGCCGCCAAATTTCTGAGTTGCCAGTTGCACAAAAAAATAACACTACATTTAAAAAGTGCAATCTTACTGAGACGCCCTTTACTATTTACTTTATATAGATGCATTCCCCATAGTTCCATCCAATTTTGACCACTTTTTATATTTCTGTTCTTTATGGCAGACTTTGATTTTTTTCTACATGTTCTATAACATTACAATCGATTTTTGTCGCATTTGCCTCCTATATATATCCAATTTCGAAAAATTTCCACTCGCGAGTTGAAAAAATTCGGCTCTTCTTTACTATAAAGCTCTCACTCTCAGTATAATAAAAATTAAACTCTCATATTTTTCATATTTTACTCACTCGGGAGCGAATCAAATTAACAAAAATTTTAAAAATTAAATTCACTGGAGATTTAAATTTTTTGAAACTCGGAGTGAGAGTTTTATATTGAGGAGGAGCTGAATATTTTAACTCGCGAGCGGAATTTTTACTTACTCTGGCAAAAACTCCTGTCTGCAAAGTGACAACTAAATATAACTGTTATACAAGGTGGTGCAAAAGTAATCCTCCTATCAGAAAATGCTATAAATTTTGCGATTGGCCCCTAATGTCAGTTCTGTTTTGACATTTGTGTAGTAAACACATGCGAAATACACGTTAATAAACAATGTTACGCTACACTGCTCCAGAACGCGGAATATTGCTGACTATTTATTTGACCAATAATCGGTCGGTGACTTTGGCACAACGTGAATTTCGTCGCAGTTTTCCTGGCCGTCCAACGCCTACTGGTGAAACACTGCGACGTTTAGCCGATCGCCTCAAAGAGACTGGCACAACACGAGATGCTGCCAGGCGTGGCAGACCCCGGAGTAGCCGTTCTGCAGAGAATATTGCTGCTGTAGCCGAGGATGTCATGGAAGCGCCGTCGACATCGACCAGACGACGTGCCACGCTACAGAGCAATGATCAACGAGTTCTTTTTGCCGCAACTTGATGAATTGGGATTGGAAAACATGTGGTTCCAACAGGACGGTGCAACGGCACACACTACACGTGCCACAACCGATATGTTGAAGGATGCATTTCCCAGGCGCCTAATCTCCCGTTTTGGCGATTTGCACTGGCCAGCAAGATCGCCTGATTTGACCGCTCCAGACTTCTTTTTGTGGGGCTTTTTGAAGTCGCGGGTTTATGTCAACAAGCCTCAGACTCTTGCAGCTCTTAAAGACAATATCCGTCAAGAATGTGAGGACCTATCGCCGGAAGTTTTGGCCAAAGTGATGGAAAATGCCATAAAAAGGGCTCAAATGACAATCAACTGTGGCGGCTACCATTTACATGACATCATATTCTCGACTTGATGTAAAAAAATTAAAAGACCAAATAAAAATAATCCACAAGAAGAATCAAAGTTGTTCATTTTTTTAAATTACAGCCAAAAAACATCGGAAGTTTACTTTTGCGCCACCTTGTATAATAAAAATAGAATACAGAATACAGCAACTTGTGAACAAAGACAAAACATTTGTAAAAAATTACGAAACAAAAGCTTTTATTGCTTTTTTATTTATTTATGTTCGTTTCATTCAAAATGCAACCCTGATCGCATCATTTTTGAGCAAACTCAAAAAAACTAGAGAAATCTAACAGATTTGTCAAAATTTTGTCTGCAAATCGTTCTCCTCATAATTACATTTTTTTATCTTCTCTCACCAATTGAACATGTTGATGTATGTATCCAACGATTTCTCTAACAGTCTAACATGAGCTTTAGTGGGTGCAACGAATGTGCATGGATATCATCGTCTCTATTGCCTTCCCTGGGTTTATAATTTCTTTACCCCAACTCTACCAAAAAATTGCATTTATTTTTTTCCACACTATCATTTTTAAACATCAACATAGGAAATGTTGTTTAAGGAAAATGAAAACTTAAATTGCATACATTGCAACACGTATAATTTGAATGCCAAAGTCCTCGTTTGCGACTAAAATCTAAAAATTACATTGCCTTCAGTCTCTTATCAGAAAACAAAAATCAACACGCTATGAATAAAACGCTCACCAGTTTATTACATTACTGAAAACTAAAACCGTAACTTCAAGTTTCCATAACCAAAAAAAGTTACTGGGTTTGCATGTTTTTGGTTTTTGTTTTATATTTAATTTTGTATCGCTGACATTTGTTCAACCGATCACCCCCGCCCTCATTCTCCCTGTGTTAGCAGCAATACAATTAGTTAATTATGAAAATGTGTCAGATGTTTTATCTTAACTTCAAAAATCAATTAAAATGAAGTCGCTATCATTAGATCGATGATAAGAAAGTGTTGATGGGTTTTCAATTGAACTCACCTTAAAACTTTCAGGTCTCTGCCCTCGGCTGTCTTGCCGATGGTATACAGGCGACAGATATTGGGAAATTTGCCACGAATTTCACGCATGAAGGCATAAATAGTCTCCAAATCATGATAATCCTTCCAATGAATACCACTGCGGGCAGCTTTTTCTGGAAATTGAAGAAAATGATTTATTATTTAAAAGAAAAAAGAAAAAGAGAATCGTATAAGGTAAAGTGAAAATAGAATAGTTCTAAGTTATTAGATTATTGTATGGAGTCACATAAATTTTCACGAAAAGTGGAGGCCAATAGATTCTAAGCAATTTATGATAAAATAAAATTGTATTCAACTACACAATTGATTGTGATCTGATAGTGAAATGTTTTGTCGCATGAAACATGTTCGTTAGCGTGTTTAGATTGCAAGTTGTTTTTTTTTCTGTTGTTGTTTTGTTGCTTCAATATTTCAATTTTCGTTGCTGTAAATTTATAGTGCATTGTAGAAAAGAGGTTAAGTAATAAAAGAAAATAAGAGTTTCAGATTTAAATTTCGGGTTATGTTTTTCAATATTTTTTATTTCTTTACGCAGTATTCGATCAATCGGACAGTAAATAGACAAATGTTTATACAGGGTGGAGCGCTGTAATTTGCTTATTTGGGAATGAAATAAAAAAATTATGAACCTTACAAAAATTTATTTTATATTTTAATTATATTGAACAGTAAGGGAATTTTTAAATTTCATGGTTTTAAATATTGTATCTGGGAAAAGTCGACCTTTGCTATCCACACACTGCTGCATACGTTTTCTGTAGTTTTCATGAACTCTAACAAGCATGTCGACTGGTATTCTGCCAATTTCAGCCTTAATATTGTTAATTAGGTCTTCCAAGGTGTTGGGACTTCAGGTAACCCCAAAGGAAAAATCGCATGGGGCTAAGACTGGTGAGCTTGCCGGCCAGTTAACATCACCACCCAAAGAGATAAGCCGTCCAGGAAACATTTGCCTCAAACAATTCATGGTAACCCTCGCTGTGTGTACAGTGACCCCATCCTGTTGGAACCATGTATCCTCTAATTGCATTGCCTCAAGAGCCGGCTGAAAAAAAGTCTGTATCATAGTCAAGTACCGTTCGGAGTTCACAGTTACGGCAAGACGGTTATCGTGGAAAAAGTGAGGGCAAATGATGCCTACTCGTGATATGGCGCACCACACAGTGACGCGGTACGAATCAAGAGGTCTCTGGTGAAGTTCTCTGGGGTTTGTTCACTCCAGTACACCCGCTGTTGCACACACGCTGCACTGCAATGAACGAGTGCACATTTGTAAAATACGGTTCAACACAAAATGACTTCTCCTCATGATGGTAACTGAATGGTAGTCGAATACAAATCTCCCGTCAACCACTATAAGCCACGCACACTCTCCACTCTCTTCGACAAACAGTGCCGCCACAGTCTGCAGTGCAAAAAAGCAAATTACCGCCCTGTATTATTCTCTCTCAATATTATTGAACATTTTGACGTTGTATGTATCGTGACCGTCGGTGGTGCAATGGTTAGTGTGCGCGGCTCTTGTACATGAGAACGTGGGTTCGATCCCTGCTCATACTACCTTACATTTCCTTCGACGACGGCCGCCTCGCTTAGTGATGCCGACACTATCGAGTATTTAGTCATGAAAAAAGTTCCTCAAAATACCGCTCGGAACCGGTGTAAAACTGTAGGTCCCAATCAGTCAGTGTAAAACTAGAAAGCGCACATCTCACTGATTGTGAGAAAAGCTCCTCAATTCCTTCATGGGATGTTATGGGACACCATTTGTTTTTATCTATCGGGTGATCGATTTAGAGGTACTTGTTCCAAAAGGAATTTTCTGAAAGGTCAAACTGCCTTTTGTATTTTTTTTGAGTAATGTTTGACATTTCATCGTGGAAAGACTTAGCCCGACACAGCTTCTACAAATTCTTCAGCTGTCATACAAAAATCAACGTGCGATATGAGCAACTTATGGCCCACATAACACTGTGGAACACGAAAAAAAATAACAAGGTTCTAACAACGGATTCTGGTAGAGGGGGTAAAAAAATACGTAATATACGTGTATCGGCGCTTTGAATTTTTACGTCGGAAATTTTAAGGCGGGGGGAGGGGGGATGGGTGAAATTGTCCCCCTTTTGCACATTCTTATGATGAATCGGCATAGGAAACCATGTTATCCTTACATTTTAGGTATAGGATGTGTTCATAAATTTTATGTACAAATTTACGAGAAACATATTTGTGAAATACTTTAACCCTCTACCGCCTCAATATATGGGTGTTTTTTGTTTTTTTTGGAAAAGGTGAAAAATACCCCTAAAACCGGGGTGTAAAATATTCCTCATAAAATTCTACTATAACTTCCTTAACACACCAAAGCTCAAAACTCAACTTGAATTCCAAAAATAAGGCAAAACTGGAAATACATTTGAGGGTTAATTTCGTAATTATTCCGAGTTGACGCTAAAATGTCCCACAAAACTGCATTTTAGGGGGTTGGTGTGTATTGAAAAAATATTCTACGTAAACTTTCACTATAAGTCACCGAAAAAAAAAAGAAAACTGTAGATATAATATCTATCAATAAAAGATCAGTATAAATTTGGGTATCTAAGAAAGAATTTTTAATTTTATTTTTTTTAAATTAAATTTTTTCATTTAAATTTTTAAATTTTTTTATTAAATTTTGTTATTAAATTTTTCTTTTATTCTATTCTATATCTTTAATTCTATGCCGTTATCAAAAAATGTCCAACATATGTCAGCTACAAAATAATGAATACTATTCCCTTTATAGCGTCTTTCAATAGGCGCACATATTTGATTAAATGTGTATATTTGTTACCCCCTGTACCAGAAACCGTTGTTAGAACACGTGCATTTTGTTACTCCCTCTACCAGAATCCGCTGTCAGAACCTTGTTATTTTCGAAAAAGTTTCATTTTGTTCCACAGTGTAATCGGACTGCCGTACGCGCAGTTCTCTGTACTACTTACTTACTTAGGTGGCCACAAACAACCCAGAGGGGTCAAGGGTCTTACAAAATGGGGATAACAAGTTTCTCCAACCGTGTCAATCTTCATGCTTTTCTCCTCCAGTTGGTAACACCAAGCTCTCGCAGACTATCTTCTACGTGGTATTTTCAGCGATTCTTCGATGTCCTTCTGGTATGTGTTCGAATACCTTTCACACTGGTTGATTCTGATCCATTCTACTGACTTGGGCTAGCCAGCGTGTAAACGCTCTATTGATACGCATAACCACGTCGATGTTGGGATACAGATTATACAGTTCGTGGTTCATTCGTCGTCGATACTCGCCTTATCTATTTCAGGACTATATATTTTTCGGAACATTTTCTTGCGAAGGCTGCCAATGATATTTCAGGATTCTGCGCCATAAAGCAAAACAGATAACATGAGAGTCTGATATAGTTGGATCTTCGTTACTCGAGAGAATGGCTTATCTCTGAAGTCCTTGCTTAGATCGAAATAACACCTGTTTGCAAGCACAATTCTCCGTTTGATTTCTAGGCTGACGTTCTTGTTTCTATTTCCGGCAGTTCCGAGGTAAATAAATTCGTCCACTACCTCGAAATTATAACGGTTCTCAACGTTCACTCTTTCCTCCAGACGGGTGGATGTTCTGCTTGTCGAAACCATTAATTTCGTATTGTAGTGTTTTACTGCCAAACCCAATTTTGCTGATTCCTTCTCAATTCTCGAAAATAGTGCAGCAACTTCTCTTAGATTTCTCCCACTGACATCTAAATCATCAGCATACGCGAGCAGCATGTGACTTTTGCTGCTGATGGGTGTATTCATATTGACTGCAGCTTTTCTCGTGATGATCTTACTTGATATGTTGAAGAGATCGCATAGTAGGGGGCAACCATGTCTGACGCTTCGCCTCGTACTAAATGGTTCGGTGAAATCTTTACCAACCTTTACTGAGGATTTCGTATCGGTAAGTGTCATTCTACAAAGGCGTGTCATCTGGTCTACAGTTGACTTTCCAGGCCTAAAGCCACACTGATAAGGTCCGATCAAGTCTGCAACAAACAGCTTTAGTCTTTTACACATTACACTCGAGGGGACCTTGTATGCGATGGATAGAAGTCTTATGCCACGGTACATATACTCGAATTCGTGTTTTCAGTAAACAGGGCACAGTATGCCAAGTTTCCAATCGTCGGATATCCATTCGCCTAACCAGATTTGATGCAGGCACCCTTCCAGCTCATAGCCGCCAGCCTTAACAGCTCAGCCGGTAGTCCATAAACACGGGAAATTGCAGTTCTAATTTCTCTTTGACTCGGAGGGGGCAGTCGTCCTGTATGTGCTCAACACGCTCTTCTACACGCTGAAAAATTTGTCAGTTTTTGTTGTTTGGATGCAAATATAACGTGTTTGTAGCTTGTCGCAAATATATTACACTTGTGTCCAAACACATTGTGTTTGCTATTCAATATAACATGTTTGGAACTCAAGGATTAATAGGTTATAATATAAGTATTTGTGGCACAAATATGGGCCACTGAAAACACTGCTGTGTGCCACGATAAAGAAACAAAAACCAGTAGATCTTCAATTCACGAAAACAATTCTTGCAAATATGTACATGGTTCCTGCAATATGTTGCTGAGGCCGTTATTTTTCAGCGTGTATATTGAATTCTCCTGAGACAAGTAAAGCAGAGAGGTGATCTCTCCATATTCCCAACCTACTCTGCACATCTGCGCTTCGGGACCATGAGGCGGGGGTGCGTTCTGCGCCAGTATCTGAGTGAACTTCTGTGAATAAGCCGTGGCTGTGTCTGGTAATTACAGCTTTCCGTTGTTCAGCTTTCCATATGTCTGGGTTCGTTCGTCTTTCGCTCTGTTTAACCTTGTGTGACCTTTTACTACAATCTGGTATTGCCCCGAATCAATAGTAGTTTCTAGTATCACACGTACGTCTATTTCACTAGTAGAGTGCCTTCCTTCAATTACCAGGTTATCAATCTGGTTTTTCGTCTATTGATCAGGGGATATCCAAGTAGCCTTACGGATGTTTTTATGTCGGAATCTCGTACAACGGCCAACCATGTTTTTCGCCGCCGCAAAATTAAACAGTGTCGTTCCGTTATCGGAAGTGATGGGGTGTAGACTGAATTTACTGATTGTTGTGGCCATCGGTGGTGCAATGACTAGTGTACGCGGCTATTGTGCATGAGAACGTGGGTTCGATCCGTGCGACAACCTTACATTTCCCAATCAGTGCGATTGTTGTGACAACCTTACATTTCCTTCGACGACGGTTACCTCGCTTAGTGGTGGCGACACTATCGAGTACATAACCATAACAAAGATTCTCAAAATACCGTTCGGAACCGGTGTAAAACTGAAGGTCCCAATCAGTGAGTGAAAAATTAGAAAGCGCACAGCTCACTGGTTGTGAGAAGTTCTACCCCATGCCTTCATGGGATGTTATGGGAAACGGTTTTTTTTGATTCAAAGATATTTTCTCTGCCGACTCTAGACTAGACTTTTTACTTTGGTGCTGCGTAAAGTTCAAAGTTTACATGCCGGCTTACATTAGAAAAATGGGAAGCCAACATTACTGGCGTCATTCACCAAATACCAATCGAAACTCTCGATCGAAATGCTATGACCAATTATGTCAAAATATGGAAATAATAAAAAGAAAAGAACCACAATTTTTGTTTTCATGAAAATCAAAAAAAAAAAATATTTAATTTTGGAAACTTTTCTTAAATATGCCACACTGTATGATTTTCAATGTTGTTATATAGCAAAAATCCTGGACTCCTTACCTGCAAATGTTTTCTAGATCAATAGATATTGAATTTTGGCCGACGGAAATCGATTTTAAACCACTGTGCGAATGCCATATGGATACATTATGTGTGTAATTTGTTAAATCATGGAAATATAGCCATATACGGACACCACTACGTGATAAAAGACCAAAAAAACAGACCCGAGTATTCCAGTTTTGCCTAAAGTCATGCACTTTTTTTATGGACCTCCAAAGATTTGGGGTCTCGGTGTTATTTTTGCAAGAAAGTGATCATTTGTCCGGCTCATATCTTCCACACCGTTCGGAATTTTGATGAGGGAAAGTTGTAGCTCTTATCATAAATATCAAAAATTGTGAAGATATAAAATCAAAAAAATTCATCTTCAAGATCAAAATCGCAAAAAAAAACTTTAAAAAATCGATTTTTTGTACCTTTTTTCCCCTGTTCAGGTCCATAGGTAGCAAACCGTACAAAATTCAAGCAAACAATCAACACGAGAAATGTACCTAAGATCTCAATAAACAACTTTCTACAATATACGAACTTCCTAGGAATGATTCTTAACACCGTTTAGGTAGCGTTTAGGTGGCCTCAAAAGTGAAAAATTTCCCGAAAATTTTTAATTTAATTTGTGTTTTCTTTACTTCAGCATTGAGATACTAAGCTATCTATTACAAAAATAATAAAAAAAAACATTCGTTTTATGTTAATAATGTATTATGTTTATAACTGTTGTTCTTTATGACAAGAGCTACAACTTTCCCTCAGAGAGTAAATCAAAATTCCGAACGATTTGCAAGATATGAGCCTGACAAAATGATCACTTTTTTGCAAGAATGACACCGAGGCCGCAAACCTTTGGGGGCCCATTAAAAAAAATCCATGACTTTGGGCAAAACCGGGAGACACAGGTCTTTTTTTTTTTGTCTTTTATCACGTAGTGTTGTCCGTATACGGTTATATTTCCATGACTTAAAAAATGACACAGTGAAATTAAAAAATTTTCGGGAAATTTTTAGTTTTTGCGGCTACCTATACGCTACCTAAACGGTGTTAAGAATCATTCCTAGGAAGTTCATATGTTCTAGTTTATTGAGATCTTAGGTACATTCTTGTAGTTGATTGTTTCCTTGAAGTTTAAACGGTTTGCTACTTATGGACCTGAACAGGGGAAAGAGGTAAAAAATATAAAAAATGAAGTCTTATTGATTTTATATGTTCACAATTTTTGTTCTTTATGATAAGAGCTACAACGTTCCTTCAGAGAGTAAATCAAAATCTCGAACAGTTTGCAAGATATGAGCGTGACAAAATGATAACTTTTTTGCAAAAATGACACCGATCTTTGGGGGCCCATAAAAAAAAAGTGCATGACTTTGAGCAAAACTGGAAGACACGGGTCTGTTTTTTTTGGTCTTTTATCACGTAGTGGCGTCCGTATATGGTTATATTTTGTCGTGTTGCACTGTGTTATTTAAATACAAGTAACAAGTAATTTAAGATACGCATTATTCTGTTGCAATTCTTCCTCAGATACTGCAATATTCCAAAATTGTTTTGAATTTGTTTTCACTAGGTGATTTATTTCTTAAAAAAATTGTTCGTCATCTCATGAAGTTTCATTAGGATTTTATTTTTTGGAAAAGAGTTAAGATTTTCACAAAATAATAATATCGAGTTCTGCGAAATTTTCACTGCATTTTTTAATACAAATCATGTGCTGTAGATTAATGTTTACTTACTTGATCTATGACCCGCTTCACTTTGTGTCATATTAACTCCCATCATCATTTCGTTATCGATTAATTCTTGTATATTTGAATTTAAAATTTCCGTCATTAAATTGTGTTTTTCCAAGAAACCTCTGGCAGCTTTGATATGTTTCTTTTCAATTGAGATATCTAAGAATTTTGAATTTTCTTTCCAAACGGTGCCACCTTGAAAGGAAAAAAATTCACAAAAGTTTAAGAAAAAAAAGCCAATCAATATTCTCCTTCCTCACTGTCCTCAGCATCTTTGAAACGCAAATTGTATACTCACCATATCTATTCTCCAGTATATCCGCCAATGGCAGCTGTGTCTTGTGACGCATTGCATCGGATATATTGTAGATGCGCCATAATTGCGCCTCATCATAACGTACTGGAATCTCGTTAACATCCAGTACACCATCATCATCAACAACAGCAGCAACATCAGCGTTTGCACCTTCTCCACCATCACCATTTTCATTTTCATTAGTTGCCGCATGACGCTCTTCATAGTTGCTTTCCTTTTCAATGAGCATTTTATTTCCGGTTCGTAGATTTCTATCAGCTATTGGTGTCATTTTTGTTATATCGAATGCTGTTGCAACATGTAAAGTTGCCACCACCATCACCATCGCAGCCGCCAGTGTTGCAAGCTTTGCCTGGCAATTCCATCGCGTATCGCTGCTTGTCATTTTGTAAAGATGATGAGTAAGTAGAGTTTACTTTATGGTTCCGGAATTCAAACTTGTGTAGGAGCTGTGGTGTTTGTTTAGGATAAGGGCAAACTGTAATAAAAATGGGGGTAGAAAGGGAAAATATTAGTTTTTTACTTTGAGTGTTAAATATTTGCTATTGATCTTTGAGGGAATGGGGATATTAAAAAAAGTTGTCGCTCAAATTTGCTATGAAATTGTTGTATTAAGGATATTGTAGATTACATATGTCTTAGAAGGAGGAAAATTCAAAATTGTGATTTGAAATTTATTGGATATAGAAAATACTTTGAAATTTAAACAAATTTAATAAAGTAAAGAACTATAGTTTTTAGGAAAACATTTCAAGCAGATGTACTTGTACATTAGGGTGTATTGAACAAAATTTTTTGTAAGGGGGTCTCAAAAGATGCGTATTGACGACCTGATTTCCGGAACAGCAAACTCTTTTTCTACGAGGTTAAATACAGTCCCGTACCGGCCGTTCAAACTTCGTTTCCTAGTGTATTTTCGTTAAAAAAAGTTATTGGTTTGGTCAATATGGAATGTCCATGAAGATAAATTCCGAATATAACTAGCAAAGACACAAACCACATTCATTTATACAACTCTAGGCTTGTTTTGGTTACACCGCTTGCTTAGATTATCACTTATTTTGTATGGAGAGTTAAGCGATATTAAGCGGCAACTGAAGTTACCGCTTCCATTTCATGTCTAAGCAGGCATAAAGTTACCAATCTGAAAAACTGTGTTGGATATCGTTATCGTAAAGAGGAAAACTACAAAAATTTCCAAGAAAAACTACAAACCACACGTTAGAGCAAGACGATTATATGTATTTCCGGTTGAAAAAAAAGAAAGTTGCCAGTATGAAAAAATCAGAAAAATAGTGTTATATAACGTCATTGTGAGCCAAAGACAAGGAGAAGAATATACACATATTCAAGAATAACTACAAACCATGCATTAGAGCGAGACGATTATACATATGTATTAGTATAAATTAAAGCTAGTTTGGTGATTCGGTTACTAGCAAGCAAGCTATAATCGCTAGCGTGTAACGAAAACACGACTTCTGTTAACGGGTTAACAGACATCTGTTAATGTGGTCAAAAAGAGATATATACTATATCAATAGAAGCGATTTTTAAGCGATCGGAGTATAATATATACACAAAAATTTTAAAAATTATATTATTACCAATTTGCCCCACCCAAACAAAAATAACTTTGTAAGAAGGCTATTGTCCTCACTTAAAAATGCATGCATCTTGGAAACATTTAGAAAGATTATTACGAAGCAAGGAATTCTCCCTTGTTCTCATATACCTCGTTGTAGAGGTCCTTAAAAACCTCTCTAACTATTTATATGACAACACGGGAGAATTATTAGTTTTAAGTTATGGTCTGTAAGGATTATTGAATGTCCATAAACTGAATTAAATAAATAAATCCCTTCTTTTTACACATTGTGGGAAAATATTTTTGGGTGTCTGAAACCAAATTGAAATACCTACATACTTCGAAGGACTTTTTACCATTCTGATTGCAGATTCTGAAAGTGTTTTTAGAGAGATTTCCAATTATGTATGTGAGAACACCAGAGAATTCCTTGTTTTCTCACAATGGGCGAAAATATTTTATAGGTATCTGGAAATAAATTGAAGCACTTGCATCCGTCAGAGAACTGTTTGCACATTCTGATCTCATATTCTGAAAGTGCTTTTAAAGACCTTTCCAACGAGGTATGTGAGAACGCGGGAGAATTCCTTGTTTTCGCACAATGGGCGATAATAATTTTTAGGTATCCGGAAATAAATTGAAGCACTTGTATCGTTCAGAGGACTGTTTGCACATCCTGATCGCATATTCTGAAAGTTTGTTTGAAGAGCTTTCCAACGATGTATGTGAGAATACGGGAAAATTCCTTGTTTTTGCACAATGGGGGGAAATATTTTTTGGGTGTCTGGAAATATATGTAAATACTTGCATCCTTCAAAGAACTTTTTGCACATTCCGATTGCAGATTCTGGAAGTGTTTTGCAATACTTTTCCAACGAGGTGTGTGGGAACACGGGAGAATTCCTTGCTTTCGCACAATGGACGAAATTATTTTTTGCGTATCTGGAAATAAATTGAAATACTTGCATACTTCGAAGGCCTTTTTCCCATTCTGATTTCAGATTCTGAAAGTGTTTTTAGAGAGCTTTCCAACGATGTATGTGAGAATTCCTTTTATCGTAATAATCTTTCTAAATGTTTCCAAGATGCATAAATTTTTAAGCGAGGACAATAAAAAGCCTTCTTACAAAATTGTTTTGTTTGGGCGCGAACAACTTTTAAAAATTTAATTTTTTTAATTTTCGTTTCTATATTATGCCCCAATCGTTTAAAAATCGTTTCTAGATGTCTGATGCCAAATTTCATCAATTCACTGAACAATTTTTTCAATTTGAAGATTTTTCGTTTGGACATAGTATTGAAAAAATAAAGGAAAAGAGAAAAAAGGTAGTAGAAAATTGAAAATAAATACATAATAGAAAATAGTGCAATGGGCAGAAAACATTGCCCACGCTATGAACACTTTTTATGTGGTCTTGTACCCTGTTATTTTGGATTTTTTAGGATGAAAAATAGTTAAAAGATTTTGGCTACTCATTAACAAGCAATTTACATAAAAATTATGACCAATTTGTAACAAATTGATGACAAACTCACATCAAATTGATGACAACCTTACATATAATTGACAAAATGGTGAAAAATTTACTCCCACTAGATGACAAACTTACATCAAACTTATGAAAAATTTATATCAACTGCCTGTAACATTGTCGTTGAATCAACGTTAACTATCGACGAAAGATTGATTAAATGTTCTTCAACAATTCAATAAAATGTGCCGTAGGTTGGAAGATGAAAAATACATTAACCAAAAACTAACAAAAATCGGTAATAAAAGAAAAATATGTCTTTAACCACAATACCAAAGTAGAATGAAAACCCATATGCTCTAGCTTAGAAAAGAGAATAGTATGGGACACTTTGTCAAAATCTTTATTAGTGTAGATTGCCTCTATGTGCCTTCCTTGTTCCAAGGCCGAAATACAATATTCAGTAAATATAGTTCGATTTGTTAAAGTTGATCTACCAGTAAAAAAAAACATGCTGATTCAAGGAATTAATTTACTTTGTGACAACATACAAACGTTTCTAAACAACATGTTTCAAAATTTTGGACACACAGGTTAACTTTGAGATCGGGCTGTAACAAGTTACATCATCCCTTCTCCTATTCCCTTGTAGCGGAGTTCTATCGCTCAAAAAAACGCCTTCACTAACGGATAAATTAAAAATATATGGTAGTGTCGCCGTTTTTCAATAAGTTTGTATTTCGTGGGTAATGGAAAACAGGGTATGTGGAAAATAATAAATAAACAACAATGGGGAATTACCCATTACGATTACCCATTTCCCTAAGGGTAATGGGGAAAATAATGTGTAGCTACCCACGACAATGGGGAATTACTCATCACGATTACCCATTACCCTCAGGGAAATGGGGAAAATAATGGGTAGCTACCCACGACGATGGGTAACCATCCCCATTTTTGACCCATTTTTGACCCAGGGTAACCCATTTTTGACCCAGGGTAACCCATCCCCATTTTTGATCGAAAATATGAAAAAATTTCTATATCGAAATTTTTCTAAAATTTTTCTAATTTTTCTATTTTCTAATCGAAAAATAACCAATTTTTGCAGTTGCTAAGGGTTTTTCATAAAGTGGTCCAATCGTACGGAAGAATGTGTTTTTTCGAAAAATCGCCAGAAATCGCTAAAATAAAAAAGGGGCTATAACTCGGAAATGGTGCGTCAATCGAAACAATAATAAAAATTTTACTTCCATAAGAGGCTTTAACCAATGGTTGTCTTCAATATGACATCACTTTCTTTTGTTTTTTAAATCGCTAAAACTAAAATTTTTCAAACAAAAAATCGCTAAACGCCCTCATGTTTATATCTCGGAAACGGTGCGACCAATTGAAAAAATCCCATTTTTGCCGGTTCCTAAGGGGTTTTCATAATCTGCTCCCCTTTGTGTGGAAGTATTTTTGTTTTCTAAAAATCGCCAAAATAAGAAAATCGCTAAAATAAAAAAAGTGGCTATAACTTGGAAACGGTGCGTCCAATCGAAAAAATAATGTGGCAACTCTTTTTTTTAAATTGATGCCATATTGAAGTCAGCTTCTCACAACCAGTGAGATGTGCGCGTTCTAGTTTTACACTCATTGATTGGGACCTACAGTTTTACACCGGTTCCGAACGGTATTTTTGAGAAGCTTGGTTTTTCAGGGCTAAATACTCAATAGTGTCACCGTCACTAAGCGAGGTGACCGCCGTCGAAGTTATGTTAGGTGGTCTGAGCAGGGATCGACTCCATGTACTCAGGTACAAGAGCCGCGCACACTACCATTGTATCACCGACGGCCACCAAATCTTACATGGCACAGCCCTTATATCGACTTTAAAATTAGTCTTTTGCATATTATGGCAAATTGTAAAATATATGAAGAGATTTTGTTACATTACAAACATTTTCAATTAAAATTTAAAAAGGCTTAACTCTAGTTTAGGGGCATTTCTTGGAATGAAATCAAAATTTTATCAGCAATATAAATTTTTAAGCTGAGTTGAAATATATATAATTTTTGTAAGCTCGGCCCAACTTCTTGAGATATGGGCTTGCAAAGCTTGAGTGTATAGTCGGCTATATCTCTGAAACTACTTTTGCGACCTGGTCGAAATTTATATCATTAGAAAGGTCTTTTTAAACTCCTACAAATACGGTTAAAAATATTTTACTTTTTATTAGCCCATAGTGGAACAATGTAAAAAAATTAGGTTATAACCTCACTTTATTCTTTAAAATCAATATGTTTCAAAAATAGACCGTAGTGTTGCTACATTTTTTCTACACACCGGTAATAGAGAAGATTTCAGTTTTTCTTTCAAGGTATAATACGGCTCAGTAGCCCTTGAAAGACCGGTGATAATAAAAGTCAAAGTTTTGTTATCAAACTTTCAACATAATATGAGGACTTGTTTTCATCAAAATATCAAAAATTATTTTAAAAAAATCGCGCGAGTTTTCTGATTTTCCACACATCGACTTAAGGATACAGAGGGAGCTTGAACCCCCTGCTTGGGCGACTAGGTGGAACATAAATTCAACGATTTTCAAAAATTTATTTTAATTTTAATTTTTTCATTTCAACGTTACGGAAATTTTACTCGAACCAAACATGTTACATATCTGAACTTTAAAGGGCCATAACTCGGGAAATATGGGCCTCCGGGAAAATTTTTTGTTTGTTTATATTTAAAAAACGCTCAATTGCCCCTAAAATAGAGTTGTTCCTTTAAAAATTCCATTTACAATTAAAAAGACATCAATTTTCACATGATCAATTAAAATTTAAAATTCATCAATTGAAATTTAATATACTTCAATTGAAATTTAAAATACGCCAATTAAAATATATATAAGGTACGTCAATTCAGTTTTAAAAGACATCAATGGAATTTTAAAAAACATCAATTGAAATTTGAGATTTAAAAACAAAGTATATGAAATCGGTTTAAGATTTTTCATTAGAATTGACGAATTTTTAATTTCAATTGACATCTCTCGAAAATTAATTGATGTCTTTTAAATTTCGATTGATGTGCTTTGAATTACAATTGATGTGATATAAATTTTAATTGATCTATTTTAAATTTCAATTTATATTTTTTTGCAATTTCAATTTTCAATGTGTAGAATACAGATTTTTTAAATTTCAATTAAAGTAAAGGGTTTTCCAATTTGGGTAATATGTTTTCATAAAAAAAACACACACTAATTGTTAAGGAAATTCAAATGTTTTTTCTTTAATGTGAAGTACAATCGATACAATTAAGTTCTGAATAAACGTCTTTCAAATGGCCACCACGTCTTCGTTTGCAGGAACGAATTTGATGAACCCAATTTTTGAGCACTTTTTCCACTAAATCAAGTCGTATGTCATGAATAGCACGTTCAATTTTGACTTTGAAAGCTTGAAGAGAGTCTGGTTTATTGCTAAATCCCTATGACTTCAAATAACCCCACAAGAAGTAGTCTAATGGTGTTAAATCACAACTTCTTGGAGGACATTCAATGTCACAATTTCTTGAAATAATCGAATCTCCAAACTTTTGGCGGAATAATTCGGTTGTTGCACGTGCTGTGTGGCACGTAGCGCCGTCTTGTTTGCACCAAATGATGCCAAGATCAACTTCTTCCATTTTCGGCCATAAAAAGTGGGTTATGATCGATCTATACTGCCCTCCATTGACAGTAACGGTGTTACCAGCTTCATTTCGAAAGAAGTACGGACCGATGATTCCACCAGACCAAAAACCGCACCAAACTGTCAATTTAGGTGAATGTAATGGTTGTTCATGAATAATTTGTGGATTTTCTTCGCAATAGAATCGACACTTGTTTATTTTCCGCACCGCACCACTCAGATTAAAGTGAGCCTCATCGGAGAAGATGATTTTCTTAAAAAAAATCGTTATCGTTTTCAAGTTGGGGATCATCCTTATTGCAGTTATTCTAAGGTGAAATCAGCAAATTCATGACGTTTAAGGTAGCGCTGGGGACTGTCTCCTAAGACCACCATGTGGATTTATACGGCAATAGTCAGACCAATACTTCTCTATGGCATCGTAGTTTGGTGCAGGTCCCTCCAAAAGAAATATATTCTGAATTCCTTGATGGAAATTCAAAGATCAGCACTGATTAGCGTTAGTGGGGCAATGGGCACGACGTCAGGTACTGCACTTAGTCCTATCGTGAACATCTGTACTCCTGATATCATGGCCAAATCGGCAGCCGCTACATCCCTGGTCATAATCAGAGATTGTGGCGTTTTGATATCGGGGTATTCCGCACACGCTGAATTACTACACCGAATCAACTCTATTCCCGTAAAAACGGACTACTGTATCCCCTACCTTCTACCAGCGACAAATCTAAGAATTTCTATTCCGAACAGGAATTCCTGGGAAAAGTCACTGGAAGGGCATACCAGTAGTATCAGATTTTTCACGGATGGATCAAAGTTGAACGAGCAAGTAGGCTATAGGGTCCATTCACCGGACCTAAATGTAAATATCTCCTTCAAGCTGCCTGATCACTGTAGTGTATTTCAGCCGGAAATTACCGCAATATGGGAGGTTGCTGAACTACTGAAAAGTAGTGTCACAACCCTCCGGAGAATATGTATCTACACAGCCAGCCAGGCTGCCATAAAATCCCTGGAAGCCATGTTTGCTACGTCCCTGACAGTGAAAGAACGCCACTCATCACTTAGGGTGATGGCAGAGTATTTTGACATCAGGCTCATCTGGGTACCGGGACACAGCGACATTCCAGGCAATTGCATAGCGGATGCGTTAGCTAGACAGGGTACTACGGCACAGGTTCTTCCGGCAAAAGAAGGCGTTAGTATACCAATCTCTACCTGCCGTTTGCAGATCAGGCAGTGGGCCGATAATGTAATCAAGGACAAATGGAGACTTACTTCAACTTGCAAACAAGCCAAAGCCCTCTGGCCACAGGTGGACAGGAAGAGGAATAGGCAACTACTTAACTTGCCGAGAGGCAGGTTATCCACAATGATAGGAACACTTACAGGACATTGTCTTGTAGGAAAACACGTCCTAAGATTCGGGCATAGAACTCCACTCGCTGTAGATGCTGCATGGACGAGGACGAGGAAACGACGAAACACCTTCTCTTGGATTGCCCAGCTCTGGCAGGACTGCGAAGTAGGATATTCGGAACGCATTTAGTTAGCACCGTAGCCCTACAGGATATTCCTGTAGGTCTTATAGACAAATTTATTGAAAGGCCAAATTGGCTAGACGACTAGTCAATAGTTGCTATGGAGGAAACTTCAGGTATCACAATGGGCTTCTTTAGCCTAAGTGTGCTAGACAGCGTGCTGTCTTGCAGACTTTTCAACCAACCAACGGTAGTCCAATGGCTTTAGTTCTTGATTGATAACAATTCTATACGGATGCAAGCCCAAATCCTTTCTTCAAAATCCACCAGGTTGTGGTTTGAGACAGTCCCAATTTTTGACAATGTCTTGGAATCGATAAATTGCGGTCTTCAGCAACACTTGCCTGAACGGCAGCAATATTTTCATTACTTCGAGGGGGTTATCTGTCTTATTGGCACCTGAACATTATGCAAAGAAAATATACGATCGTAGTTTGCAACAATTCGACGAAGAGCGAGCGCAGGTGGACGATTATTACGACCATAAAATGGCAAAAATTCACGAAAATTTTGAGAGAACGAGAACGATTATTTTGATAAAAAAAATTGAATAATTTGTAACCGTTGTACTTGCGTATATCTCTCCATGTTGAAATTGTAAACATTACGCTACAAAAGTTTTTTAAATGAAACAAAACCGGTTTTAGATGCCAATGAAATTCTTTATTCCTGTGAAAGTACGTTCGATGCCATTATGTATGGAACTCGATTTCTTTTGCATGGCCACCACGGGAACGCTTGCAGAAGTCCAGACGCTGAACCCAATTTTCGACGGTTTTCAAGCATAAATCGGCCGATACTGCTGCAATTTCACGTTCGATATTCGTACGAAGTTCATCAATCGTCGCTGGCTTGTTGGCATAGACCATAGACTTGACGTAGCCCCACAGGAAATAATCTAACGGCGTCAAATCGCACGACCGATGCGGCCAATCGACTGGGTCATTTCGTGAGATAACACGTTCACCAAACTTGGTTTCCAATAAATTGATTGTGGCATTCGCTGTGTGGCTTGTGGCGCCGTCCTGTTGGAACCACGTGTCCTCCAAGTCCATATTATCCAATTGGGTCCAAAAATATTCGGTTATCATTGAACGGTAGCGATTCGCATTTACAGTAATGTGCCAGTCTTGATCATCACGGAAGAAGTACGGGCCAATGACGCCGCCGGCCCATAAACCGCACCAAATCGTAATTTTTTCGGGATGCAATGATGACTCATGGATTACGTGTGGATTGCT
Source organism: Phaonia tiefii (assembly GCA_963931995.1). Taxonomy (NCBI): domain Eukaryota; kingdom Metazoa; phylum Arthropoda; class Insecta; order Diptera; family Muscidae; genus Phaonia; species Phaonia tiefii. Next base: position 204,914,607 of record OZ008370.1, on the reverse strand, counting down.
GTCTGACCAATAACGCATATTTTGCTTATTGACGAAGCCATTCAGCCAGAAATGAGCCTCATCGCTGAAGATGATTTTCCGATGAAAATCCAAATCATTTTCAAGTTGTTGCTCAGCCCAATTCACGAACATACGACGCTTATGGTGGTTAAGCTGCTTCAGTTCTTGCGTCAATTTGATCTTGTAAGGATGTAGGCCAAGATCTTTTCGCAAAATTCGCCACAACGACGTCACAGATATGCCCAACGCTTGAGAACGACGTGTGAGAGACACATTTGGGCTTTCTTGAACTGAAGCCTCAGCGGCAGCAATATTCTCGCCACTACGGGCACTTCTTTGTCTCACTGGCACGGGAACATTTTGTACTGTGCCTGTGGATTCAAATTTTTCCACTTGTTGATCTGGTAGGACGATTATGACGACCATAAATTGGACGTAGCGCTCTTAAAGTCGAGGCCACTGACTCCAAAATTTCGGTAGTAAATTAAATTGGCACGTATATCTTTCCATGATGAAATGGCAAACCTTACTGAAGAGAAATGTCAAAAGAGCGGGAAAAAATATGGCGTCGTTTGCTGTCCCTATCGATTTACTTTTGTAGCGTCTCTGTTGAAAAACCCTTTACTACAAATGGCAGAAACGTCACTTAGAAATCATATCACACAAATTGGAAAACCGTTTATTTCACAATTTACATAGAATTTTGAAATTTCAGTTTATATTTTTCACAATTAAATTCTTCTAATAAAAAATACGAATGAATAAATATCATCTGTCATGAATAAATTTGATATTTTTTTTGAATTTCAATTGGAATTGGTGTAGACCTTTAATAGAATTTTGTAGTTCATTAACTGTTCCCTAAGAAGTATTTTATCTAAATTAAATTCTTAACGCACCAACCTAAATGTCGGCCATGTCTGACATCCCGTAATTGGATACATTTCAGTGGAAACATTTTCGTTGACCGTGAATATTAAGAAGTTTCACTGAACATACAATCCACTTATGTATGAGCAGTGTAGATGTTGTCTTTAATCTTGAAATCCGTTCAAAATATTCGTGTATATTCCACATAAAAAATCTATAAAAAAACTAAATGTTTTTTTCAACACTTCCTCAAACACTCGTTAAAAATAAATACTCATATTTATGTTTCCTGAACGTAATAACTACCTTTTCCATATAACACAACTTAAATTTATAAACCATTTAATTAATTCATGTTTAACTCTCTTGTTTATTTCTAGGTAAGTGTTTTGTTCTGCTAAGATTGGTAAACAGCTGGGTAATGGGTAAGACCAACAAAAAAATAAAATACTAATTTAACTGGAAGTGGGAAGAAATAAAATGTGAAGAGATGAATACTCAGTTATTGTTGTAAAACAGAACTCGTATAAATTTAAATTTGGTATAATAATGATAAATTTCAACAGGCTTTAACAAACTAGAATTGGAATTACATACATACACACAACTTATTTAAAGGCACTAAAAATTCCATATTCAGCAGCCTGTATCTTTTGCAATTTGTAACCGATTGCAGAATTTTAAAATGGAAATGGAAGCTAGATATCTTGAGATAAAAAAAAATCATGACAACAATAGTGGTTTGTTAACTAAAGAACTTTTCTTGAACAATTTGTAAAAAAGTCAAAAAATGTGCTATTTTTTTTGGTTCGCTTGAATAATCGAACTTTATTATTTTTTTATTATTTTTAAAGTAATCGATGTTTTGTTGTAGGGAGCGTTTGTTTATTACAATATATTACATCTTAATCATTTTACAAGCCAAAATGGCAAAACAAAAAATTGTAAATCTATCGGAAAAAACTAAAATCGATGTTTACCGTTCTGAAGGATATTCTAACCGCGCAATAGCTAAACAAATTGGACGGAGCCCAACAGTTGTCGACAATTACATCAAGGACCCCCAGGGGTATGGAAAAAATTTTAAAGGAAGAGTTTCATTGTCTTTATCTACGTATGAGAAAAGAAAAATCATCAGAATTGCTTCTAATTCTGCCTTATCCTTGTAAAAAATAAGTGCTCAAGCTGGAGTGGAAGCGAGCAAGTCATCAGTACGCAGAGTAATTAAGAGCTGTGAGTATCTTAAATACCTGAAATTACAAAAAAAACGCCACTTAATGCTCCTCGTAAGGAAAAGCGGCTTCAATTCGCAGGAGACTACATGGTATGGGATGTGCAGCCAAGAGGTCATGTAAATGACTGGAGAACCGTTGTGTTTACGGATGAGAAGAAGTTTAATTTGGATGGGCCTGATGGCTACAACTATTATTTCCATGATCTGGGCAAAGAAAAGCGTTTTTGGAACCGACATCATAGCCGAGAGGGCGGCGTTATGATGTGGGGTGCTCTTAAGTACTATGGCACCATCGATCTTTAATTTCAAAGTGTAAAAATGTCTGGTGCAAGCTATAAAACGTTATTGGAATCGGCTTTTCCGAAGTTCAGTGAACTATTTGGTGCCATATCTTGGATATTGCAACAGTATAATGCCCCTATACACAACGCCAGAGTAGTAAAGGAGATCATAGTAAGCCAAAATGTTAATATTCTTGACTGGCCACACTATTCGCCAGATCCAAACATTATCGAAAATGTCTGGGGTTGGTTATCTCGTAAGGTCTTTGAAGGAGGTACACAATTTGATGACAATCAGTCACTAATTCATCTCTCATTGAAACCCCGTATATTTGAGTTATTAACAACAAAGGGGGTTGTACCCATTACTAATAGTTCTTAAATGAAGTAAAATAAATTAAAAAAAACAAGAAAAATTGTTTTCATTAAAATTAGTTAAAGTGCCTTTATTCATGTGAACCAAAAAAATAGCACATTTATGGACTTTTTTTTATAAATTGCTCAAAAGCGGTTAGAATATCCTTCAGAACGGTAAACATCGATTTTAGTTTTTTCCGATAGATTTAAAATTTTTTGTTTTGCCATTTTGACTCGTAAAATGATTAAGATGTAATAAATTGCAATGAACAAACGCTCAAGTGAACCAAAAAAAATAGCACATTTTTTGACTTTTTTATAAATTGTTCAAAAAAGTTCTTTAGTTAAGAAACCACTATTGTCATAATTTTTTTTTATATCTCAAGATGTCTAGCTTCCATTTCCATTTTAAAATTCTGCAATAGGTTACAAATTGCAAAAGATACAGGCTGCTGAATATGGAATTTTTTGTGCCTTTAAATAAGTGAACTGGAGTGTTTGTAAGGACATAAAAAATAATCGGCAGCAAATGTAAGCTTTAGCTTAAGTAAGAAAAGGGGTTTGTGTTGATTTGTGTTTTTTTAATTAAAGAGATTTTGCTACTTGTATTTGTATTTTATTTGTATTTATTGTATATGTATGTGCTTGCAAAAAAGCCTCCAAAAATAATGTTGAATATAATTTAACATACTAAAACAGTAAATTTAATAAGGAAATATTAGTTACAACCAAACTATAGATGCGGTCAAAATAATAGCATGTCTTTTATAAACTTATTTTATTATTACAGGGTGATTCAGGAAGTTCCGGACAAATTTCTCCAGCGTTTTCCTTGGCTCATTTCATGAAGAAAAGTCCACTAGGACCATATCCGAAAATGCAAGGGTGCGAAATGGCAGCGGGTCCAAATTTTCGGATTGGTGGTCGGAGGGCAGTAGGGTAAAGTTGCTAACTTCTGAGCCAGTGGTCGTATTTTTGTTTTTGGGCTTGTTGGAAAGGTCTTTAAGAGGCCTTTCAGAATCAATAAAAAAAAGTAGAAAAAAGTCAAATCGCCGAGATACAGAGCTCTCGAAAAAAATGGAAAAAAAATTCACATAACCTCAATTTGCACAGCCAGATGGCAGGTAACTTATGACCTAAAAATCACCTAAACGAAACCCAGAGGTCTTACCGTTCCAAAGTTATGACCATTTTACTGAAATGCAAAAATGTTTGTTTTTGTTTTTGGAAGCGAAATAACAGCTCACATTTATTTGTTTCTGTAAATTAACACGTTTAAGATTTTATTTTCCAGTCCATTTTCCAGTCCATTTTCCAGTCCATTCATCAGTGCCTAAAAAAGTAAGTAGTATTTATCATTGATAGAATTTTGTCACTCAACAAGTGTCTACGAACGCGAAAAGTACAAGTGATTTTGCCGATTTGCCACTACGCGTCAACTTTTGCCGTGAGACGTTGCAACGTGATGTACACGCATTTATGTTTTTACGTTCGATTGTGTGGACCGACGAAGCGCAATTCACGAGAGACGGCATAACTAATTTCCATAATTTGCACGATTGGGCCCATGGCAATCCCCACAACAAGAAAGAAACAGCATTTCAACACCGATTTGCCGTCAACGTTTGGGCTGGCATCATCTACAACACCTTGATTGGGCCAAAAGTACTTCCGCCCAGGTTAAATTCGCAAAATTATTTGGCTTTTTTGCAAGAAGTCATGCCAGAAATCCTAGAGGAAGTACCTCTTGCGGTACGAAATCATGTTTTCTACCAACAAGATGGTGCTCCAGCGCATTACGGGCTTATTATGCGGGATTGGCTTAACACCAATTTCCCTCGACTTTGGATTGGACGAGCTGGACCAATCGCCTGGCCGCCACGATCTCCAGATCTCACACCACTTGATTTCTTTTTGTGGGGCTACATGAAAAATTGTTTGTATTCTGTGCAGATCCACAATCGTGAGCAGTTACTTGCACGCATTGAGGAAGCTGCAGTGAAAGTTCGTGAAAATATGAGTGAACTAAACGTGGCGGATGTGGTTCGCAAACGGCTGCAATGTGTTTAGTAGAAAATGGGAACCACATTGAAAACTTCCTTTAACATCAAATGTGTTTTTTCCCTTATATGTTTGATTCTTCAGCCAAAAATTTGAATAAAATAAAATCTTAAACGTGTTAATTTACAAAAACAAATAAATGTGTGCTGTTATTTCGCTTCCAAAAACAAAAACAAACATTTTTGCATTTCAGTAAAATGGTCATAACTTTGGAACGGTAAGACCTCTGGGCTTCGTTTAAGTCATTTTGGAAAGGTAAGAGGTAACATAAGTTACCTGCCATCTGGCTGAGCAAATTGATTTTTTTTCCATTTTTTTTCCGAAAGCTCTGTATCTCGGCGATTTGACTTTTTTCTACTTTTTTTATTGATTCTGGCTCAGAAGTTAGCAAATTTACCCTACTACCCTCCGACCACCAATCCGAAAATTTTGAACCCGCTGCCATTTCGCACCCTTGCATTATCGGACATGTTCCTAGTGGACTTTTCTGCATGAAATGAGCCAAGGAATACGCTGGAGAAATTTGCCCGGAACTTCCTGAATCACCCTGTATTTCACTTGTTATTTCCGATAGAGATATGCAATATGCACAAGTGGCCGTCGGTGGTGCAATGGTTAGTGGGCGCGGCTCTTGTACATGAGAACGTGGGTTCGTTACCTCCTGTGACCACCTTACATTTCGTTCGACGACGGTCACCTCGTTTAGTGATGGTGACACTGTCGAGAACATAGCCATGAAAAAGTTTTTCAAAATTCCGTTCGGAACCGGGGTAAAACTATAGGTCGCAATCAGTGAGTGTACAATTAGAAACTGCACAGCTCACTGGTTGCGAGAATCTCTCACCAATATCGCAGCAAATGTAAATTCAGCTTTGACATTTGTGAAGAAAATAGATCAAAATTTACGTCAACAAGCCATGGATCGCTATATTCATCGAAGAATCGGAATAATTGTTTCAATTTTGTTTAAGGAATAATTCGTGGGTTGTGTTGGCGCAGCTTGCATTTCGGCGCATAGTTCCCGATCGTCCTCGCCTTGAACAGTATGGGACAACAAGAGATACTGGAGGGTGTGGCCGGCCCCGGAGCAACCATTCTGCTGAGAATTTCGCGGATGTGGCTCAAGACGTCACAGACTCCGGAGTATCGACCAGATGACGTGCCACGCAATTGGGCATCAATAGGCGCTCTTTGAAGATGAAGATGTTCCTTTACGCAGTGCAGATAGTGCATCATTTGTTAGCTGTTAGCTATTGACCGCCAAACGCGTGTAACCTACGCGTGTAACCTAAGATTCATCTAATATCCTCATGATCATGAGGCCCATTTTCATCTCAGAGGATATGTGAATAAGCAAAATGATTGCTTCTGGGGCACCGAAAATCCGCGTATAACCCACGAACAGCCATTACACCTGCTCAAAGTTACTGCATATTGTGCTGTTTATGCTGGAAGCGGCATCGGGATTCTAGCAAACGCCGTTGGCCAAACGACTACTGTGGGCGGCGAGCGCCTCGGAGTCATGCTCAACGACTTTCTCCTTCTTCAATTGGATGAATTGGGATTGGAGAACATGTGGTTCCAACAGGATGGTGCAACGACGCATACTGCATGAGCCACAGCCGAAATTCTGAAGGCTGTATTTCCAGGTCGCCTTATATCTCGATTTGGCGATTTACACTGGTCGGCAAGATCACCCGATTTAACTGTTCCAGACTTCTTTTTGTGGGGTTTTTTGAAGTCACGGGTCTATGTCAACAAACCTCAGACTTTTGAAACACTCAAACAGAACATGCATGAAGAATGCGAGAATCTATTGCTGGAAGATTCCTCAAGATTGATGGAAAGTGCCCTAAGTCGGGCCCGTATGGTCTGGCAGCGGCCACTTGGTCGACATCCTTTTCTCGACTTAATGAAAACAAAATCAAGACATGAACTAAACATAATCCCAAAGCAGGACAAAAGTTTTTCATTCATAAAAAAATAACAGCCGAAGAACATCTGGTGACAACTTTTGCCCCATTTTATATGTATGAGTTACTATCTGGTCAATTGATCTAACTCCACAAATCAAAAAGTGGGGAAAATTGGAAGAGAAATTTGTAACTTCTGCATATTTCAATATACAACTAATGCGAGACCCAAAAATTCTTCTTGATTGTGATGATAATAAATAATTATGGGCGCGAAGATAAATTCGTATTTAAAATAGCAAAGACACAAACCAATTTACTTAGCAGAGCTCTGTTATAGAACTTACAGAGCTCTGTTAAGCAGTTTATTTTATAGATAAATCAGCAATTTATTGATTTTTTGAATTAAAAGATCGATTTTACAATTTAAATACAGTAATTAATAAAAACACACTCCACGCTAAATACATATGCTGCACAAAGTAAATACGCAACTTACTCCCAAATATTGGTATTTAAATATGTCACATATAGTGGGACTATTAAGTAAAAATATGGTCATATGAAGAATTCTCCACAAACCACAAGAATTCTCCACAACCTTCGAAATATAAAATCTAGAATTTCCCAAGAACCTTCTGAAATTCAGAATTTGAATATTTCGGTGTGAGGTCCATGTGCAATATTTGGACCCACTGTGTGCAAACGAAGACTTCTCCAAGAACCAAATATATGCAGTGGGGTAGTGCTTGGCACATTCTTTCAGAATATGCCACCTATATATTTCAGAAGACCTTCAGAACCGAAAATTCTGCTCTTCGTATTCAAATACGAAAACAGTTTTTCGCCCACTGTGCCCAAACGAAGAATTTTCCACGAACCAAACATATGCCAGTCGATAGTCCTTAAGGAGTGTCTTCGAAATATAAAATCTTGAATTTCCCAAGGACCTTCAGAAATTCAGAATTTGAAACGAAGAGTTCTCCAAGAACCAAATATATGCAATTGTGTAGTGCTTTTAGAAGACCTTAAGAACCGAAAATTCTGCATTTTGTATTTCAAATACGAAAACAGCTTTTCGCCCACTGTGCCCAAAAGAAGATTATCCACGAACCAAACATATGACAGTCGATAGTACTTCAGGATTGTCTTCGAAATATAAAATCTAGAATTTCCCAAGAACCTTCGGAAATTCAGAAATTTCTGTGTGAGGTTCCGTGTGCAATATTTGCACCCATTGTGTTCAAACGGAGAGTTCTCCAAGAACCAAATATGTTCAGTGGGGTAGTGCTTGGCACATCCTTTCAGAATATGTTACCTACATATTTCAGGAGACATTCAGAACCGAAAATTCTGCACTTTGTATTTCAAATACGAAAACAGTTTTTCGCCCACTGTGCCCAAACGAAGAATTCTCCACGAACCAAAATATGACAGTCGATAGTACTTCAGGAGTGTCTTCGAAATATAAAATCTAGAATTTCCCAAGAACCTTCAGAAATTCAGAATTTTAAATTTTCGGTGTGAGATCTCTGTGCAATATTTGAACCCACTATGTGGAAACGAAGAATTCTCCAAAAACCAAATATGTGCAGTTGGGTAGTGCTTGGCACATCCTTTCAGAATATGCCACCCATATATTTCAGAAGACCTTCAGAACCGAAAATTCTGCATTTTGTATTTCAAATACGAAAACAGATTTTCACCCACTGTGCCCAAACGAAGAATTCTCCACGAACCAAACATATGACAGTCGATAGTGCTTCAGGATTGTCTTCGAAATATAAAATCTAGAATTTCCCAAGAACCTTCAGAAATTCAGAATTTTAAATTTTCTGTGTGAGGTTCCGTGTGCAATATTTGCATCTATTGTGTTCAAACGAAGAGTTCTCCGAAAACCAAATATGTTCAGTTGGGTAGTGCTTGGTACATCCTTTCAGAATATGACTCCCACATATTTCAGAAGACCTTCAGAACCGAAAATTTCTGCATTTTGTATTTCAAATACGAAAACAGTTATTCTCCCAATGTGCCCAAACGAAGAAATCTCCACGAACCAAAATATGACAGGCGATAGTCCTTAGCGAGTGTCTTCGAAATATAAAATCTTGTATTTCCCAAGAACCTTCCTAAATTCAGAATTTGAAATTTTCTCTTTTTGTCTTTGCTATTTTCAATACGAATTTATTTTCACGCACATTAAATAATTTTTTTTCTAAAAACATTAAAATCTGCAAATTTTTAAAATGTTACATCCATTGGCAGTTGAGAAGCGTATACATACATTTATATCACTCAACCTTTGTATAAACGGTTAAATTCCATAACCGATGATTTCATTAAAAAAATTAAAACTTTCCAAAAACTATAAAGGATAATTAATTCCACTTTCTTGGAAATATTGCTAATATAAAATGTGATTATAACAAAAACTTAACACTCAGTTCAATTTGACGTCAATCTGGCTTTTCTGTTTGTAACTTCAAAGAATCAAAAGACACGACTGCAAACAAACCCATGACTCAGAATGAAAATTAATTGTTTTGAGGAGATGTAGCGTTTGATGGCAATGACGCAAATATGATGATAGTAATCATTATCATCATTATCCATATGATACGATACTCTCTGTCTCATGCTAAGCAGATGTATTTATCTTTATCCTCCAGCATTTTTAATGTGAAATCGTAAAATCGTACAGAGTTGTATGTGAATGTACATATGTAAAAATAAATGATAAGCATTTCTCAATAAACCGACATTCGTTTCCATATTGAAATTGTGATTTCAAAACAAAGGCACACAAATATGTATGTACATGATATCTCCATATTATTATTTTTATGAGAACAAAAATATCAACATTAAAATCGTTAATATTAAAAAACAAATTTAGTTTACCTGAATTTGTGGTAAGAAAGAGTTTTTAGCCGGAATAAAAACTGTGTTAAACGTGTAACAAATTCATTAACACTTAAGTTTGTGCTGTTTCTCTGACGTTCAAGTTATATACTGCAAGCAAACAAAAACAAAAATGCGGTCTCTTTGACTTAACGACTCGTCTCTCTTCATATTGGGTGTATGCTAGAATTGTTGGCTGTTGCTGTAACAAAATATGTCAGACAAGATTTTTATTGACAGTTACACGCTGAAAAATATCGGCCCCAACTACAACAACAGCAAAAACCATATACATGTTTGCAAACATTGTTTTCGTGAATTGAAGATGTGTTGCTTTTTATTCCTTTATTGACTGTCACGTTTTTATTTAGGTCAGAACTACATATATTATAACCAATTAATAATTGTGTCCCAAACATGTAATATTGAATAGCAAACACAATGTGTTTAGACGCAAGTAGTATACTGTATTTGCATCCAAACAAAAAAGGGCAATTTTTTCAGCGTGTAATCATTGCGTTGTTAACTTTTTTTGCAAATATTTTTTTTTTAGCAATTTGAGCAAAAAAAAAATATTAAATATTGTTATTTGGTTTATTTTTATTTATTTTTTTAATATTTATTTATTTGACATTTATGTAACATTTTGAATTTAATTTCGCTTAAAAACAAACGAATGTAAATTTTTTCAAAATAATAATTTTATTGGGAAGGACCATCATTGATATTTATGTTTCAATGGTTTCCAAGACTTGTTTTACTGTACCTTATTCGATCTATCCAATTTTTTAGTACATTCTCGATTATATGGCTCTATCTCGTGAACGACAGCGTCAATTTCGTGTTTTAATGCCTCAATGGAGTAGGTATTGTTTGCGTAACACTTATCTGTCACGGCGCCCCCGAGATAATAGCCTAACGGGTGTAAATCGCAGCTACGAGGCGGCCAATGAACTTTCAAGTTTCAGCTAAATATGCGGTTTTCGAACGCAGTGCGTAAAATATCGATTGTAACGTTGGCCTACCTGTTGAATACATATATCTTCCATGTCGTCCTCTTCAACTTTACGGAGCAACAACTCGCTGACAATGGAACGGTCACGGTCGCCACTGACGGTAACGACGGCTCCTTGCTCGTTTTCAAAGAAAATGGGCTTGTGATGCCGCCATGCCATAACTCGTCCTAAACAGTCACTCTTTATGGCTGCAGCGGCTTCTCCTCGACGACGTGGAGGAGAAGCCTTCACCCCAAGATGAAAATAATGTTATTTTGGGTTAAGCAAGCACTTTAGAGATAAAGCTCTCTCTCGAGTAACAAAAGCCCAGCAGACTCTCATACAACCTGTCCTGCTTTATGGCGCAGAATCCTGTGTCTTATCGCAAGCTGACGAAACATCTCTAGGAGTCTTCAAGATAAAAATACTCCGAAAAATATATGGCCCTATAGTGTACAGAGGCGAGTATCGGCGACGCATGAACCATGAGCTGTCTGAATTGTATCCCTCCATTGACATAGTTAAGCGGATCCAAATAGCGCGATTTCGCTGGATACGCCATATCAGTGGAATGGATGAAGACGAACCAGCACGAAGGATTTTCGAAACCGAACTCGAAGTAAGACGACAAGTACGAAGACCAAGACTCCGCTGGAGGGATGTGGTTGGCAAATCCTTGCGTACACTTGGAATTACAAACTGGAGAGATAAAGCAACTGGTTGGCGAAATATGTTATCTTCGTTTTGTAAGGTCCCTGAACCCCCGGGGTTCTTCGAGACCGGATAAGTAAGTAAGTAAGAGGTGAAAATAAGCTTCATCCGTAAAGATCTCGTCTCAGGCAAGCGATCTTCAGCCCATTCAGCGAAGAGAAAGCGCATCTGATGGTTGCGGGGCTTCAGTATTTGGACTAGTTTAGCGGAAATATTTTCAACTAAACGCACAGGACGAGCACGTATACGAGTTCTTTTGCCCAATAAGGACCGTATTGGCGAACTCACTTCACAAATCTGAGTGATGAAACAAAACAATCGTTTATGTGACGAAAACAATTTTTATGAACTTGTGGTATGCAACGTCGTTTTTACGCCACAAATTTCACTTAGTACTTTTTTATGCAAGTATGTACAATGACATGGACATAATATTGACTGAGAAAAAATAAGAAAACAACTTATATGACAACTAAACAAATAAATAGGACGTTTGCTTATTACACGATTTTAGTTTCTTATGAGAAACAGATAAGATTTTTGTTTTAGTTCAATTAGTGAACAAATTTGGTACAGAGGAACTTGAAGTCACATTGGCGAACGATCGTTTCAAATTTTGTGGATCTTCTCATCAGCCGCATTATTAATTTTTAATTTTAACCAATACTTACTTTTAACTAATACCCCTTATAAATTCAGTGCTTGTATTGGACTTAGAAAGTACGGATAGGAGTACGATGAAAGAGGGAAAAGTGTTTTGTTGATACTGGACTTAACCTTGTTAATATCATCAGTAATAGGGAATACACTTGCTGGCAGCTTATTCCACATACGGACTGTACTGCTGCAGAATTAATTTCCTCTATTGTGTGTAGTTAGATCTACTGACCATGTGACAAGAAATGGATGTAAATCGCTAGACAACCTTGTTGTATGAATAAATACTCTTAACCTCCGGTATCAGGTTATGTATCTCAGAGGAACACTTGGTAGGGAAATATAGAACACAATTCACATTTCGACGATGTTCCAAGGAGATATCAGAGTTGGCTACGCTGGTGTTACCTAATAACATCAACGCTCTGTTTTGAATACGGTCTTGAAGCTTTGTCCCGCGACAATAGTTTTTGCTGTCGGAATGCATTTCGACGAATTCGATTATCTACGGCTTTGACGGCTCTGGCAGTTCGCACCCTGTTCGAATCAATCAGTAACCCCAAACAGTTTCAATGCACGATAAACAGTATTAAGAGTCACCCCGAGCAGTTGCAACGTTCGACAAATGTCGCCAGTTTCCATTCCACATTTATTTTTTAGGCCAATTACGACAATACGGTTTTCAATAACTCTCCATTTCACAATTGTATGTAATGGAATCCAAGCAAGCACGTGCGCAAGGGGGGTGGGGGTGGTCCGGGTCATTCCTTGAGTGGTGATTTTTGAATGTAGTGCTATTTTTCAACCTACATTTCAAGTTGGACCCCCCCGAAATATAATTGTTTGTTGTCAAAAAGCTGTCAAGATAGAGAGTCTACGTTCAGTGAATTTCTTACAGTGGCGGCGATAAGTATTGTACCACTATTTATGAAAGTACTAAGTAGATATTGATCTGCAGTGAATTATTTCCTACACCGCCCAAACATTTGAATGCTTCTTTCGACACATTAAATACATGTTTATTCCAGCGGATATCACATTGTATTTTCATGACTAGAACATCAGGAGCTTCCGATTCTTCAATATCAACAACACCCATAGAAATCGATGACAGAGTCGAGTCAATTGTGCGCTTGTGCGAAAGTATGTAACACTGCACAGAAAAAAATATAAATTTCAATTAAAAATATAATTGAATTTTTTCAAAAAATTCAATTAAAAATTAATTGAATCAATTACATTTTTAATCAAATTTACAATTTATTTCACGAAAATTGTTTTCAAAAATTTCACGTAAAAAGAAACTTTAAGACTCACATTCACTTTTCAACGTGTAAAACAAGAGTGCCTTAAATTGGTTAAAAGCAATACATTTCTCCAACAAAGCTGTGAATATGCAGAAAAGGTGGAATGCGACTATGGAGTGACTGTTGCTGCGGAAGGAGCAGATAAATTGAATGTTTCACCACCAGATGTACCTATTTTTTTGTATTTAATATAAATCGTTTAAACATTAAATGTTTAATATATAATAATAGTTTAAGAAAACCGGACATTAGTTCCGATTATGAATCCAAATTCCAAAAAGTTTAATTTTTTATAGATATAACTACATGCGTATCTGCGAAACCTTGAATAAAATCGCTTTAAAAATAGAACATTTAATTTGTTTTAGCGTCGTCGCAGGGGGTGGGGTTTTATGCTGAAGAAAGCAACGCTTTTAATTGATTCAATTCAAAATTTAATCAAAAATCGCGAAAAAAATCAATAATTTTTTTAATTAACTTGATTACATACTTAATCAATATTTTTTGAAAAAAATCAAATCAAATATACAATTCTTTTAATTGAAGTTTTTTGACAAACTTATAATACCTATAATTAATATTATCATTTTCGTGATTACACCAAAATCAATTAAAAAATTAATCAAATAAACAAATTTTTTAATTGAAATTGATTTTTAATTTTTCTGTGTGGGCTGATAGATAGGGTTAGAAGTCCAACCAAGTAGGTCGTTGATGAAAATTAGAAAGAGAGAATAAATAGCCTTGTGATACCCCCGGATTAATGTTATACTCATGGGATGAGATTCCAGATATAACAACACATATAGAATGGTCGTATTCATCACCAGGTCAGTAAGTGGATCGATGGCGTGAACTCTTTACGTCACAATCCAGACTTCCGGATGATAAAGATGAATGTACCTCTTCGGCAGCATACTCACGTCGAAACCCGAGATAGGATATTTCAACAGAACCCCCGTCCCAAGGAGAGATCCAGGCGGCACTGGAAAAAATTAAGGATCAAAAATCTTTTAGTCCTGATAATATTCCAGCGGATCTATTGAAATATGGTACATTAGCATTAGCAGATATCATTACACTGGTCATCAGAAGTGCTTGGATAGACAATAAAATCCCTACGGTTTGGAAAGATGGAGTGGTTATCACTATCCCGAAAAAGGTGATCTAAAGCTGTGCAGAAGCTGGAAAAGTATTACATTGCTAAATGCGATAGGCAAAGCATTATTCTTCAGCGGATCTCGCCGTTGGTGGAGCAAAATCTGTGGAAGAAGCTTGCGGGTTTCAGGTCTGGTCGTTCGTGTGCCGGGCACGTGAACACACTCCGTAAAATCATAGAACAATCAGTTGAAATACACTCGCCCCGGTATCTACTTTTCGTAGAATTTGAACAAGCGTTTGATTGTGTACACCGTAACTCAATGTAGTCCAACGTGACCAAAAAGGGGATTCCGGGCAAAATAGTGTCCATGATCCGTGAACTGTACGAAGACGCAACGTAGAAAGTTCGTTTTAGCCAACCTTTCTAGCGTGTATCTTGTGCCCCAACGTTATTTATTCTACATATAGACAAGGTAATGGAGGCAACTACTGCAGAAGCACCGTTCGGCATTCAGTGGAGTAAGTATGAACATCTACATGATGATATCGAAGATGACATATGTAGTGACATACATATGTAGTGGTGCAATGGTAGTGTGCGGGGCTCTTGTGCATGAGAACGTGGGTTCGATCCCTGCACCTTAAATTTCTTTCGACGGCGACTTCGTTTAGTGACGGCGACACTATCGAGTATTTAGCCATGAAAGGCCCCAACCAGTGAGTGTAAAATTAGAACGTGGACAGCTCACTGGTTGTGAGATGCTCTCCCTAATCCCGACATGGGATGTAACGGAAATCCATTTTTTTATAGATGACATATGTATGTCATATTCCCATAAATTTGATGACATCGACGTCAAATTAATTGGAATGTCAACAAACAGCTCGTTGTGTGTATAAGTATATTGCAGCATAATTGCCTAATGTTACTTACGCCTAAAAGTATGCCGTCGCTGAAAGTTCCTCGCACCAACTCACCACGAATGTCTGATGATCAAGAATAGTCTGAAACAATCGAGAACAAATTACATCTGCCCTCTAGACAGTAAGTCAATGCCGAATTTTCGATCGCGTCTACGAGGTGGTTAATGAAACGGCTGAACTCGTATACAAAACTGAACTTGTATAACTAACTGAATTCGTATACTATATAACAAATTTGAGGTCAGTGTCAGCGGGTAAGGGATTTTTTTAAAGGCATAAATCGTCCATTAATTGTTTTATCGAAAAAGACCAAGCAAACGATAATCGCTAGTTTGTATTGAAGGCACGAATAATAAGCGTGTTTTGGTTACACCGCTTGCTTATATATTCGCTTGTTTTGTATAAAGCACTTAACGAAGACTTAGCGACGAGATTCATTTTCGCTAAGTGTAAAACAAAAAAATTTTGACGTCTTTTACCGTTTTTAACCATTTTCCATATTTTTGAATAAAATGATTTCTCGCTAAAAAACCGTTTTCTTTGCAACTTAGCATGCGATAATCGCTTGCTTGTAACCAAAACACGACTAATATCTCGATAGACAAGCGAGTTAATGGTTTTTAGATTAAAAAAAAAAAACGTCCTCAGGTCATGGCTATTGCTGGAAAACTAGTGGTATATCAAGAAAAACACTTTTTATTTAGACTGCCCTGAATATGCGGCTAAACGTTTGTAAAATACTCCGAAAATAAAACGGTGATGGAATATAAATCTAATGGCGATTTCGTTTCTGAGAAAAAGCAATATTTTTTCTGCCCTTTTCTCTAAAAGTGTCAATTTGTGTTCGTTTGTGAAAAAAGTGCAACCCTACTTCAAGGTTTTGTGTTCTTTTCTGAGAATATTGCAACCAAGAAGTGCCTAAATGTTTTATTTTCTGCTCTCTCAGCGGGTCACGGGGGCGAATGTTGCCCTATAAAATGACTGAAATTCTGTCATTTGGCATTTGTTCGTTGTCCTCGCTAAGCAAATTTTTCTACCTTTTGTGTGGGGCTCTAAACGATTTTAAGCAGCTTCAGCTAAAATAACTTAAGTTCTCAAACGAAGTGGTCGAAATATTAGTTTAGCGGGAATAACAAAAAAATACAAAGTCGACCAGTTTGTATAAAGAAAGATTCGCTTAATATCGTTCGGGACTCCACATAAACTGGTCGAAAATTTTAGTTTAGCGAGGTAAAAAAACATGATAAAAACCCAAAATGAAGAATACAGCTGTGTGAAAATTAAACATTTCTACGCTCTTTTTTCACTTCAAAAAAAGTACAACTTTAAAGGGGTGATGTCAGCATTTTTTAAATGTTGCCTCATACAAGGGCAACATTAGGGCTGTTTTTTATTCCCTGCTAAACTAATTTTTCGACCACTTTGTATGGGAAACTAAGCGATTTTAAGCAGCTCTTCATACAAAGTCGTGGAAAAATTAGTTTAGCGAGAAATAAAAAAACACGCTTATTATTTGTTAGTTCCGTTTCGTTCCTGTTCTGTTCTTACTCTTTGGTCAATATTTTACTGCGAGGCCAACAATTATGTCCGACACCTAATAAAACATTAAAGCAAGGATTAACGTCTATTTAAAAATTAAAACAGAAAACCTCATTTATTTATGATGCTGTGCAACTTCTTCGTTCATTCATCTTTCGCTGATGCAGTGTGACGTTTTGGGGGAGTGGGGGATAAAGTGGTTTTCTGTTGTTGAGATTTGTTTTTAATTAACTTTGATGTGAAACAAGAAACAACAACACCAACAACGACAATACACTGGAAATGTACGACAACTGTGTGTAAACAAAAAAAAACACTAAATTACTTTGGAAATTTTAAAATTTGTAAGAAACAAACATTTAAACTCTTTATAAAGCCTTAAACGTGTTTTCGGGGCTCTGTTACTGAGATCTTTCACTTTAAAAAATTTCTTTTTTTTTTGTCTGCTTTACTGTGTAGTATTTCATTTTCAAAACTGGTTTCAAAAAAAGGCGTCTTACACTTTGACTTGTTTGTAAATACAAAATTTTAATTGTTAAATTATTACTTATTGTTTGGATTCACTGTATCAGTACTTGTTTGCTCTTACTTTTTGTTTTGTTATTTATTGCTGATTGATTAAATCGATTTCTTGTTAAGTCAACCGCAATAACTTGGCCTTTTTTATCACATCAATTACATACAATCGCAATCATAAAACGCATGCGCGCGCAATCGCCTTTTCCGTCCGGTTATAAATTTACACACACACAGCGTATTCAAAGATGACGGCGCGATAGGTTTTAATAACTGTGTGTGGATCACGAGATCACGACCACTTTCTTTGGTTACTCCGTGGAATATTAAGTAACTGTTCACTTATTTAATAAACCAGGCGTCGTGCCACAGATACCGCGGCCACTTCAGTTACAAGACTAAGCGTCGGAAATGAAATGTTGTCAATTTTATATTGAAATAGAAAAAAACCAACCAAAACGACAATCGAGAGTCCAAAAACCAAAATAAAATACAACGAACAACGCTCTCCACCGACAACAGAAACAACATGAGGCAGTGATCACATGTGTAGTATGCCTTCGAAAGTAGCAACAACAACAGCAGCCGTAGCCGCAGCAGCACCAACAACAACAACAATATCAGAGTAACCTAAAGTCAAGTCCCGGTGAGCGAAAAGTACTATGCGAACACAATTTCCATGATGCGCTTCAAAAGTTATCGGCATATGCACACAGTGGGGCAAATTGTCTTCGGTTATGAAATAGCAGAAGGGAATAATATTTGGGATACTTCTTCTCTCTGTGGTATCAAGTCATTTAATCGATTTTAAGTTTGTGAATACAAATTGAGATTGTTATGTACCTTTTACTCGAACAAGGACTACGATATAAAAAAAAACAATGTTTAGCTTTGATTTCTTACCTTGAGTAATAAATAACACTGTGTAATTTGTTGGAAACAATTTTTGAAAACATATCCGGACTCAACGTATTTACGCTAATTCGGGTCCTACAAATCGAACTGCATCATTAGGTTTTTAGCCTATAATGATGGTTTCATACAGAAGTTATGTTTTTTAATTTCTTACTCAGAGGCTGTGATTAGAGTTTTTTTTTTAGACAACTTTATACATATGCCTCCATTACTCTAAAACACCCCATCCGATTTTGTTTAAACAAATGTAGAATAGTTAACAATTGCAATACCTTTAATCTATACATATACTATTTTCCTAGATAAGCAACACTTTCGCAGTTATAAATAAATTTATGAAGAAAAAATAATATTTTTTTGCTTAGAAAATTAAAATTGTGTATGAAATTTTTTTTATAAAACCATCATTATAGGGCAAAAACTAATAATGCAGTTCGATTCGTAGGACCCGAATTAATGTAAATACGTAGAGTCCACTTCTGTTTTTTTCGAATTGCACAGTGTTGCGTATTCAAAACCGAAACCGGCTTTTAAAAAATTCACAATTTCTTTTTGAATAACCGGTATGATCGTTTTTTTTTTGGAATATAGAAACCGGGGTTTCCGTTTTATTTAACTTATTAATTAAATTACAATTTCGAGGGCGGTCCCAAACTAGCCGACCACAAGGCACAAAAAAGTACGGAAAAATTTTCTTTACTTTTCAACATAATCTCAGTTTTCCAGTGATATTAAATAGCTTCGATACCTGTTTACAGTAGGAAATGTCAAACTCCTTAAAAAAATTACATGAGGTGTCAGGGGACACCCGGTTGGAACGAAATTCCTTTCGCTATACATTATATACTAGTTAGTTCCAACAAGCCTAAGGCGCCTGTTGAAAATTACGATAATTTAAAATTTAAATTAAATTTTAAATGAATCTTTAAGAAAAGATACTTTTGGTAAAATGTTAAACTTTTTTTAAAGAAAAAATTATTTTTTAAAAAATGTTTTTTTTACAGAAGTATATTTTTGGTCCTTTTTGTAAAAAGATTTATTATGTTTTCCCGAAAAGGTCATTTTTTAAAGATAGCAACTTCTTTTATGAAAAGCTAATGTTTTTTTAAGAAACGGTACTATTTTTAAGAAGAAGTACTTTTTGTAAACAAAAGCCATAAGAGTATGCATTTTTTTTACAAAGAAGTACTTTGTTTAAGAACAGGTACGTTTTAAAGAAGTGGTACTATTTTTAGGAATAGGTTATTTTTTTAATAAAAATTTACTTATTTTCAGAAAGACTACTTATCTCAAGAAAAGGTATTTTTTTTGTTTTAAGAAAAGGAATTTTTGTAAGAAAAAGTTTTTTTTTTTGAGAGAAGGTATTTTTTTTAAGAAAAGGGTTTTTTAAGAAATGGGATTTTTGTTTAGAATTTGTCCTTTTTCAAGAATAGGTACATTTGTTAGATTAGGTACTTATCTCAAGAAAAGTTATTTTGTTTCACAAAAAAGATACTCTTTAAAGAAAAGGTAGTTTTTTAATAAAAGGCAATTTGTTGTAAGAAAATTAAGTTTTTTAAGAAAAGTTACTTATTTAAAAAAAAATACGTTTTTTAAGAACAGGTACTTTTTGTAAGAAAATTTACTTTTTTAAGCAAAGGTACTTCTTTAAGGTAAGGTATTTTTTAAGAAAAGGAACTTCGTTTAAGAATATGACTAGGTATTTATAGGAACAATAGGAACATTTACTTTTTTTAAGAAAAGGTACTTATTTAAGAACATTTTCTTTTTTAAAATCCTTTAACTTTGGCTTTTCTAAATTTAGTTTTTATTGGATTCAAAACTACACTATATTCTGAATTTTTGTTAGAGACTACACTTAGAAGTCTTCCTATTAAACAAGAAATTTCCAAACATATGTTAGTCTAGACACAAACCAAAGCTTAAGTACCCAATATAGTTGATAATACTGGGTTGTAGCATAATAGTGTTAAAAAAAGTGGTTTAATTTTTTTCATTTAGCCCCCATCCCGCAACTTGCGATAAGGAACTTCGTTACAATAACTATCAACCGCAGACTTCACCTCTTCATTGTTGGCAAATATTTTACCACCGAGTCATTATTTCAATTTTGGAAATAGAAAAAATATTGTGGTGAAACATCGCCAAGCACTCAACGGAAACATTTTCACGACTCTTTTATAGCTCCATTGTTGCTCTAAAGCAAGCGCTGCACCCATCTTGCGTACAGCTTTATCATCTTCAAATCTTCGGTTAATATATGATGTATAGCACTTTTTGAAATGCCTATCATTTCAGCTAGCTCACTCACCTTCAACCGACGATCATCCAATACCATTTTGTGGATTTTCCTAACCATGTCTGGCGTGGACACCTTAAACACTGTGTTCGCCTTGGCAGCTCGTACTTCCTCGTTGAAGCTCTGCTACCCAATATTTTACAGTCGTAAACGAAGGAGCAGACTCCCCCAGAGTTGAATTTAGCTAGTCTTTAATGTTTACAAGTTCACGGAGAAACATAATTGAAACATAGATTTTGATGGCTTAAATAGAACTGCTAAACAACGTGGCGCCTTGAAACTTAAAACATATGTTTTATAAGGTTGCCACTTTTCACCAAAATATTTATTTTCAAACTGCTGGCACCATCTATACGTCAGGTCGGCTAGCTTTGGGACCGCCCTCATATATTACATTTATAACCCGAGTTCGCATTCGAGGCACGCGTTCCGAAATCCAAAGTTGAATCTAGCGGCTTTTTTCAAATTTGCGAGCCAGTTCGCGAGGCTGTTGCCGAATTTGTAAGCCGGGAGCCGGCAGGTTAAACTTTGGCTCCTTACTCGTGACCAACTTTACGATAAATTTTGGCTACCGGCTTGCGGGCCAGATTTTTGGCTCCGAGCCAGTTCAAATGGAAAAGATCTAAAATTTACAAACACAAAAACATCGCAAAAAAATTTATAAAAATATAAAAATTGGACAAAATTAAAAACTCTTACTATTATTTCGGAGTTTTTACCTGTTTGTCGGATCTATTGTCGGCTATGAACGGAATTAAAAAAGCAAATATCTCTGAAAAAATATGAACCTAGTTTTTGACTGTTTCTAGGACGTTTGGATAAAAATAAACGGATTTAGATGTTGTCACAACCACATTAGATGTCATCGCTTTCGAATAAGAGGTTGTCATAACCGCACTAGATGTTGTCAGTTGTGCTTGTTTACATACCCGCCAAGATCAAAATGGGCTTCATCTGAAAAGATGATTTTTCCCATATTTCCCAGCGTTGTTCAAGCGCATACACAACCATATTCGTTCAGCGGAAGGATAAAACTAATTATCTGTCAAATCAGACATGAGCTAAGTGTTACCATTCACGAAATAAGCACTAGTTGAAAAAAAACGTTAGATGGCGGACCCTTTATATAGCAATTTGCATTAAATTTTTATTGAAATTGAAAGCAGTTCTTCCCACTGTGCCTGATTTCAATGAGGGCTTTGAGCGTTAATATGTTGGCTTTGTATCTGTTCGTTGTTCAATATTACTCTACTCGTTTATTTACTCATGAGACCACATGGAAAATGTTTTGCTGGTTTCAGTTTCTGTTGTTTTATTTTACTCTCAAACTATTTAACTATTTTGGTTTTCGTAATGAATGGATTGTGTTTCTCATCTCAGCTCACACGCATTTAACTCAAAGCAGGGCAAGTGGCCGAACGCGTACCAGTTACCCCTGCGTTCAATTGGCCATTTGACACTGAACATGTGTGTTTGAGGTTGGTTTGCATTGGGTGCATGCCTTCGTGCGTGCGTGACTCGTATTCTGTGGCGTCACTTTACATCACTGTGTGTCATTTGCCGTGATTGTCTGTCTAGATGTCTGGCTGTGTGTCAATCTGTTTGAGTTTGCATGTGATGACTAAATTGAAATGCACAGTCGAATATGTAAAAATGTCATTCATCTTCAATTGCAGTTGCAGTAGCAGCAGCAGTTGCAGTAACAGTAACAGTCTCCATAGTCTCAGTCTAGTTTGCATTATGAATGAATTATTGTTTATTTTTTTTTTAGGTTTTGTTTATTCACCGGCTATTTTAAGCGATTTCATGTGAATAAGTTGTGACAAAATGCGTAGTTTTAGAGAATGAGGTCGAATGTGTTATAAGCGGGATACAAAACCAGCGGGTTAGAAGATTTGTAATTTATCTGTGTCAGAAGTTTAATGTGCAATTGTAATAATTTTAGAAAGCTAAAGCTAATATAGTTGGTATTTTGGGTTTGCTTTATAACTTTCGAACCTTAAAGTACCGTCCGTAAAACATTATTTTATTGTTACTCTATGAAATAGTTTACAAATCTCATTTCGATAAGGCCTATTAATTGCATATTTCCTTTCACACTATTCGTGGTGCGGTCGGTGCGATAGAGAGTTATTTGACGTAAATTGACTTTCTTGAATTGAAATTTTTGAATTAACTTTTTCGTCGTTTTGATGAAAAACTGTGAAATTTATACGTATTTTGGGCTTTTTTGTTATATTTTATTATTAGTCTATATATGTGGTGTATTTACACAAAAATGTTAACGCACAAAACGAAATGCTGTTGTTGTTTTCTTGTTGGTTGGTTTGAGCTATTGCCTCTATCTGGTATTATTAAAGCATTGCTTTCCAACATCCAACCGCCCATCTGCAACACACCAAATGTCATCAATTTACTGCGAGAGTTGGTGTCTCTTTTCTTCATTACTCTATGGTTTTAGCGATTTAAAAAAATGTGTGCCATATTACAGAAACAAAATTCTTTCATACGAATTGCATCAATTTATCATATGGTTATTTTTTTCAACTGGACGTTCCGTTTCCGACTTATGGATGTTTTAGCGATTTTTTATTTGAGAAAGAATTTGTTTTAGCGACCTTAATAAAAAAAATAAGGCATATTTGACACATACATTTGGTTAAATTCTTCTGAGATTCACCGCATCGTTATGCCCATATTTTTAGCGAATTTGTTATTTTAGCGATTTTTCGATAAAAATATTCTTGTTACAAATTGTTCCACTTTATGAAAATGTATTATACTCGTAAACCAGGAAAAATTTTAAATTTTTCCGACTGGACTTTCCGTTTGCGAGATATAGACATGTTGGCGTTTTAGGGATAATTCATTTGAGAAAGTTGTTTTTACGATTCAAAAGTATAAAGCCTCTTATGGAGATCAAAAATGTATTATTTTTGCGACTGGACGCACCGTTTCCGTCATATAACCATGTATTTTATTTTAACAATTTTCATAATTTGGCGATTTTGTGAAAAATAATTCTTCCATACTAGTTGGACCACTTAAACCTGTGAAAATTGGTGTTTTATTCGACCATATTCCCAACCGTCGTGGGTAACTAAAAAAAACCGTTTCACATTACATCCCATGAAGGGATGGGGAGAGCTCCTCTAATTTTCGGTGTTCGCTTTCTAATTTTTCACTCACTGATTGGGACCTACAGTTTTACACCGGTTCCAAACGGTATTGTGGGAAGTTTTTTCATGGCTAAGTACTCGATAGTATCGCTATCACTAAGCGAGGTGGCCGTCGTCAAAGGTAATAATAGGTGGTCAGAGCAGGGATCGAACCCACGTTCTCATGCACAAGAGCCGCACAGACTAGCCATTGCACCACCGATGGCCATAATGGGTAACTACCCATTATGTTTCCAGTATCCTATGGGTAATGGGAAATCGTGATGGAAAATTCCCCTTCGCTATGGAGAACTACCCATAACTTTCCCCTACCCTGTGGGTAATGGGTCAACGATCGTTACTCATTCCCACGTTACCCCATAATGGGTTGGTTACCCAGAGTAGCACATTACATATACAAACTCTCAATTAAACTAGTTTAATGCGGACCACACCCAGCAAACAATGCAATATTTTGGCGATATTGGCATCATATCGCTTGGGAGACAAATTGTATAGCAAATTGTAATTGTTCTCCCTCGTCGGGAGAAACAGTTACCCGGAAGCGATACTTCCATGCAATACTTCTAGATAATATTGCAATATTCCATGATAATCACTGTGACAACAATTTAGATATATCACTAGACTATCGTATGGTAGAATGAAAGATATCGCTAGATAAAATCCCAGAAGATATAAGGAGGACAATATATTTAATTTATTTATTTATTTATTTATGTCTATGAATTACAATCCTTACAGACTAGCTTAACTAAAAGTAATATAAATCCAAAATATTTTTAAATTTATTAAGTGAAAACGAAAAATCAATTAAACAATTCATATTAATAGTATTATTTTCCTTAAGACACCTCAATATAGGCTCAAAAGAAGAGTAATTATTTCTATTAACTGATATATTAAAAAATTCATTATTTCTAAGACACTGTAAGGGAGTATTAATATTTATGCAGCTAAGAAGCGGAGGACAATCTACAAATCCACAAATTAGTTTGTATAAAAACAATACAGAACACTTGGATCTGTGACTAGATAGGGTTTCCAAGTGAATTAATCTGCATCTAGCTTCATAAGATGGAATTGGACTATGGAAATTTACTTCAAACAATGCAAATTTAATAAATTTCTTTTGCAATGACTCAATACGATTAATGCGTACATTATGGTAGGGATTCCAAATAATGGCACCATAATCTAATTTAGATCTAACAAAAGCGGTGTATAGTAATTTTCGTGTGTAAGGGTTCCGAAAGTCTTTACTATTTCTTTTCACAAAAGCAAGGGTGGAGTACGCTTTAGGCATTATATAATCCACATGCAAGTTAAATACCAGTTTTGGATCGAAAACAATGCCCAAATCTAACATTTTACTAACTTTAGGTATTAAATAAGTCCCAATGAAATAGATGGAGTTAACTAAATTTATACGCCTTGCAAATGGAAGATGGAAGCATTTAGCAGTATTTAGTTTTAAATGATTACATTCAATCCAAATGACTAATCGATTGATGTCTTCCTGAAGTAAAATAGAGTCTTGAAGACAAGAAATTTTAGTAAAAAGTTTTAAATCGTCAGCATACATGAGAAATTTAGAATGTTTGAAACATGATTCAATATCATTAACAAATAATATAAAAAGAAGAGGTCCTAAAATACTACCTTGCGGTATACCAGAGGTTGCTGAATACCTATTAGAGTAAACATTATCAACACACACACGACACACTCTATTACTTAAATACGATTCAAACCACTGTAAAAGACACGAATGAAATCCAATTTTAGCCAATTTCATTAAAAGTAAACTGTGCGATACCTTATCAAAGGCTTTGCAAAAGTCAAAATAGAGTGTATCAACTTGAAATCCTGACTCAAAAGACTTGATACAGAAATTAGTAAAGACTAATAGGTTAGTAATTGTTGAACGATGTTTTATGAAACCGTGCTGCGATTCAGATAAAAATTGGAAAATAGAATGATAAATTTTATCATAAACTAAATGTTCCAAGAGTTTCGATACGTTAGATAATTTAGATATCGGTCTATAATTGCTAATGTCATTTTTTGATCCTGATTTATGAATAGGCATTATAGTGGAAACTTTCCATTGGTTTAAGAACGTACCAGCTTTAAGGGAATTATTAAAAATCAATTTTAGCGGACCGCAAATAGATAAACTACATTTCCTAAGAAACAACGTAGGAAGCCCATCTATATCAGGTTTAGGTGAATCCTTGAGATCAGATAAGGCAGCGAGTATATCAGATTCATCAAACAGAAACAAAGATAAATTTGTGATTGAGTGAACACCATCCAAAAAACTTGAAGCAATACTTGGTACCCCAAATTCAAAGTTGGATTTGAAGAAATCGGCAAATAAGTTTGCTTGTTCAACTGGAGAATTTGCAAATTTATCTTCAAAGAACATTGATGACGGAAAATCACTGCTTTTACGTTTAGCTTTTATGAAGTGCCAAAATGACTGTGGATTAGTAACTATTTTATTTTCAAATTGCACATTGTAATTGCTGTACAGAAATTTATTTAGAAAATCAAATTCCCTAGAATAATGCTCAAACAGCACAATTTCAGCACAATTTGTGGATTTGTAGACGTTGTGAAACTTATTTCTCAAATTTTTAAGTTTTTTTTGTTTTAATTTTCAATTTTGTGGTTGTGTATGTAATAATATTGTGGCCGTCGGTGGTGGAATGGTTAGTGTGCGCGGCTCTTGTGCATGAGATCCTGGGTTCGAACCCTGCTCTGACCACCTTCAAAAAAAAATTTCTTTCGGCGGCGGTCACCTCGCATAGTGACGGCGACACTATCGAGTATATAGCCATGATAAAGCTTCTCAAAATACCGTTCGGAATCGGTGTAAAACTGTAGGTCCCAATCAGTTAGTGAAAAACTGGAAAGCGCACAGCTCAGTGTTTGTGAGAAGTTCTCCCCGGTCCCTTCATGGGATGTAATGGGAAACCATTTTTTTTTTTATGTAATAATATTACAAACAAAATAATAATGTAAAGGGTGTTATTTTAGCTGTATAAGAACTATAGACATCGATAACTACGGTTTCACAACTGAGAATGGGGAATTGTGTTCACATCTCTGTTCAGTAAGGTATGGCAAGTCATCATGAATCGTTTAACGCTGCAAAAACGCTTCTAAATTGTAGAAATTTACTTTGGAAAAAATGAGTTTGTTCGCAAAGTTCATGGAGCACTTCGTCCATTTTACGGTCAACATAATCGGCCTAGTGAGCAAGCAATTCGTGCAGTTGATCGTTTCGCACTAATTTTACTCTTTTCGAATTAAAACCAACAATTCTCCATTAAAATTGACTGTTTGGTACGGTTTAGACGCTGGCGGTATCATCGGTCCTTAATTCCTTCGAAATGAGCAAGAAGCTGCCGTTACGGTGGGTGAATGGCGAGCGATATCGAGACATGCTGACTGAATGGTTGTTCCCAAAAATTAATCACCTAAACCAAAAATTAATCACCTAAATATATTGCAAAATCAATTTGCTGACAACTTTATGTCCAGAAGTGGTCCTGTTCACTGGCCACCTCGTTTGTGCCATATAACGCCGACATTTGTTTATGCCGACAAACCAGCAACTCTTGTGAAGCATTGGGAGCCAATTGGAATTATTGGAAAAAGTAGTCAAAAACACTGTGGAACAAAATTAAACTTTTTCGAAAATAACAAGGTTTTGACAACGAATTCTGGTAGAGAGGCAAACAAAAAACACATCCTATACCTAAAATGTAAGGATAACATGGTTTCCTATGCCGATTCATCATAAGAATGTACAAAATGGGGAAAAATTCACCCCCCTTAAAGAAAAATCCGACGTAAACTTTCAAAACGTCAATACACGTACATTTTTTTTACCCACTCTACAAAAATCCGTTGTCGGAACTTTGTTGTTTTTTTTAGTTCCACAGTGAAATTGAACTGATCAAATGGACCATGTAACTCGTAGCCGCGGCGGGCATATGCTGGAAATCATATTTAACAAATAAATGTTATTTCTAATATTTCTGTCTTGTATTACACCGTCCGACAGTCCATATTACACTTGAACTGGATGATATACGACTGAAACTATAGGTAAAATGGAGTTAATTGGCGTTTTAAGTTTTTCATTTTCTCATCCTGTTGCCCCATAAAAGGACTAACAATTTTCAAGGGATAACATTTTTCAAAAAAAAAGTTAAATACTTATTCGCACCCTACGATACCGATATAAGTGTCAACTTAAAGAAGAGAATTATGGCTATTTTTATTAATATTTTATTTATACCGTTCCAGGATAAAAAAGACTTAAAAAATGTCCTTGAAAAATTAAATCCTAAAAAATACGAATTGGACCACTTTAACGAAACCCCTTAGAAACCTGCTCAAATTGGTTATATTTTCGACTGGCATACCCATTCCCCACCGTCGTGGGTAACTACTCAGTTTTTTCTCCGACCTGTGGGTAGTAGGTAATCGTGATGGGTAATTCCCCATTGTAGTGGGTAACTACGCATTTTTTTCCCCAGGCCCTGTGAGTAATGGGTAATCGCGATGGATAATTCCCTATCGCTGTGGGTAACTACCCATTATTTTCCCCATACCCTGTGGGTAATGGGTAAACGATCGTTACCCGTTCCCAACAACGATGGTTAATGGTTACCCACAAAATACAAACCGTGAATAAGACTACACCATTTTAAATTGAAATTTAAAAGACATCAACTGAAATTTAAAAATTCTATTTGGAATTTCAAATATATTAATTGAAAATTCAAAACATCAATTGGAATTTGAAAGACATCAGTTGATATTTAAAATATATCAATTGAAATTTAAAATACATCAATTGATATTTAAAATATACCAATTGATATTTAAAATACATCAATTCAAATTTAAAAGACATCAATTGAAATTTAAAAATCCAATATATGAAATTGGTTAATCAGTTTTAAATTTCAACTGACAAAATTTCAATTGGTGTCTTTTAAATTTCAATTGATCTGTTTCAAATTTCAATTGATGTGTTTTAAATTTCAATTATAGCCTTTTAAATTTCATTTGATACCTTTTAAATTTCAATTGAATTTTTTAAATTTTAATTAATGTATTTCAAATTTTAAATGGAATTTTTAAATGTCAAATCATGTATTTTTTTAAATTTCAAATACAATTTTCAGATTTCAATTTGTCAATTTTTAAAATTTTAATTGGAAATGGTGTAGTTTAAGTCCCATGAAATTAAAAACCAAGTCAGGCGCATATATAGTCAGATCTATAGCGAATCAGATTTTGGATTGGAGGAGGATATATACGCCTGTGCAACTGGCGTCACGTGGAATATCTGGAATTTTTCCCAAAGGATATAATGAAGTAAGGTTCGAACATAAAGCATCCATCGGGATAGAAGCGCCATCGGCCGGTCGTGGTTGATTTGAGGGTAATGTTACGGCACCAAAATTAGTGCTTGCACACAAATCCCAACCCTAACAAAGAACCGAGATTGTTTCTATAAATAAATCAGAAACTCTGATTTGTTTATGTTTCTTGTCGTTCGATATTCAATGTGTTAATTTTCACTGATCTTACCAATTTTCATAGAGCGAAAGAGTTAATGTCAAACACAAGATCCATAGCAACATCAAATACAATTTTCTTTGTACCCATGAACGAATTAATTGGTTTCAGCCAACCATTACCAACGATAATCCCAAGACTTTGGACAAAGTTACCTTTTCCTTTAATTGCATTTTGTGTTTTCTTCTTCTTCCCAACTTTCATTTTTGCTTTTCTTTTCTCGCCAATACAAATGAACAAAATCCTTATTTATGTGAAATAAATCTGTATACGATTAAAGAGGAATGTTACGCAATAATGCGGAAAATAATAATTAATAGCTAAACAACAAACGAAACATAAAATTAGAATCACTAATTTATGCACCGAAAGAAATTCAAGGTAAATCAACAAAACACAACACACTACTGACCAACTAAAGCCCAGAGACAGTGATAGACAAAAACTCATTTTATATTTGTGAGAAAAAGGTGCCAAACTAAAACAAACATACATAATTTAGTTTTATATCCAAGAAAGAAAAAACAAAAAATGATCAAACCTGTAGATTGTACGTACCAATCCCCTCACAGTCTGGCGGGCTGGTTAGCTGGCTGGCATATGCATCAATGTATACAATCTAAGTGAAAACTTTCACTTTCAATACGATTGAATGGAAGAAAAAACGCTAAAGTCGATCGAAAACCCCTCATTATCCATTCAAATTCATGCGTAGCTTAAACTGACGTATTCGTAACTTTGCGCATGTGTTAAGGCGAAACCCTAAAATGGTGGCAGCGGTGCACAGTGGTTCAGAATTGATTTTTGAGTTCTGAAAAAAGCCGAAAAGGAGCCAATCAATATTTTGAAATAATAACATAAAAAACGGTATATTTTAGAAATTAAAACAAATTGACTACTTTACTTAACTCGTGTATTTTTGAAACTATATTTCGGTCTGAAATTCTGGGATTAAACCCTTATACTGTATTTACGGGTCAAAATTGCCCAACCCGTTCTGGAGCTATTTATCCATATCTTTAAACATACATGAACTTCACCATTTCCAATTGAAATTAAGAAAGCTATACAATTGCATTTTAAAAAAATACAATTGAAATTTAAAATTTTATTTGAAATTTAAAATGCATCAATTTAAATTTAAAAATTTTATTTGAAATTTGAAATACATAAATTGATATTCCAACGATATCAACTGAAACTTTAAACACATCAACTGAAACTTTAAACACATCAACTGAAACGTGAAACACATCAATTTAAATTTAAAAGACACCAATTGAAATTTAAAAAGGCATCAATTGAAATTGTATAATCTAAATATAAAATCAATTAATAAATTTTGAATTTCAACTGCCGAAATTTAAATTTCAATTTAAAATGTTAATTATTGTTTTTAAATTTCAATAGATATATTTAAAATTTCAAATAGGAATTTAAAATTGCAATTGACGTATTTCAAATTATTTCATTATTTATTTATTAGTAAAGGGTTTTTCAACAGAGACGCTACAAAAGTAAATCGATAGGGACAACAAACGACGCCATATTTTTTCCCGCTCTTTTGACATTTCTCTTCAGTAAGGTTTGCCACTTCATCATGGAAAGATATACGAGCCAATAACGAGTCGAAATTATTAAAATTTACTACCGAAATTTGGAGTCAGTGGCCTCAGCTGTAAGAGCGCTACGTCCAATTTCTGAATTCTAAATTTCATTTCTGGCTGAATGGCTTCGTCAAGAAGCAAAATATGCATTATTGGTCAGACAGCAATCCACACGTAATCCATGAGTCATCATTGCATCCCGAAAAAATTACGGTTTGGAGCGGTTTATGGGCCGGCGGCGTCATTGGGCCGTACTTCTTCCGTGATGATCAAGACCGGCACATTACTGTGAATGCGAATCGCTACCGTTCAATGATAACCGAATATTTTTGGCCCCAATTGGATAATATGGACTTGGAGGACATGTGGTTCCAACAGGATGGCGCAACAAGCCACACAGCGAATGCCACAATCAATTTATTGGAAACCGAGTTTGGTGAACGTGTTATCTCACGAAATGGCCCAGTCGATTGGGCGCCTCGGTCGTGCGATTTGACGCCGTTAGATTATTTCCTGTGGGGCTACGTCAAGTCTATGGTCTATGCCAACAAGCCAGCGACGATTGATGAACTTCGTACGAATATCGAACGTGAAATTGTAGCAGTATCGGCCGATTTATGCTTGAAAACCGTCGAAAATTGGGTTCAGCGTCTGGACTTCTGCAAGCGTGCCCGTGGTGGCCATGCAAAAGAAATCGAGTTCCATACATAATGGCATCGAACGTACTTTCACAGGAATAAAGAATTTCATTGGTATCTAAAACCGGTTTTGTTTTATTTAAAAAAAAACTTTTGTAGCGCTCTTATTGAATGACCCGATATTAGTGTTTCAAATGGCAATTGATAATTTTCAAAATTGCTGTTGATATTTTTGGTAAAAGGTAACAATTTTATATATAAAAATCATTCCATTACAATTCTAAACGAAAATTATTAAATAGAAATTTTCAAATTAATATTAAGAGGGCAAATACAGGATTAGGGTTAAGTCTTTTTTATGTTTTTGTCCTTTTTAACCGGGCAAAACAATTTTCTTAGGAAATTTTTTTTATTAAATTTGTACGCAGTATAAATAACTGCAAATTTAGTTTCAGGTTCATAATTCAATTTCTACAGAACTCAAAAATGTTTAATAAATCAAAAGTTATTGAATTTTGGCCGATGGAAATCGATTCTGAACCACTGTGCGACGGTGGGCACGTCTCTATTTGTTGCTTATAATTTGACTAGAAGGTTAATCGCAATTGAGGCGTTATGAGAACATGTGCTTGTGATTGATTTTTTTTTGGTTAAACACACTCAGAATAAAATGTTGTATTTGATTTTGGATTGGGACGATGGATGCTTATTTTAAATTCAAGCTTGTACACTATCACTATTTATCATTGTCGATGAACTACCATATAATATATGGTATGTTTATTTTGGCCCCTAAAGAAAATCTTCGAATTTTATATAAATTACACAGTGCAACACAAAAAAACAAGGTTCCAACAACGGATTCTGGTAGACGGGGTAAAAGAAAAATATACGTGTAGTATCGGCGTTTTGAAACTTTACGTCTGATTTTTTTTAAGGGGGTGAGAAATTTTCCCCGTTTGCACATTCTTGAATCGGCATAGGAAACCATGTTTTCCTTACATTTTAGGTATATGATGTGTTCAGCAATTTTGTATAACAATTTACGAGAAACATTTTTGTGGAATACTTTAAGTCTCTACCGCCTCAATATACGGCTCTTTTTTTGTTTTTGTGGAAAAGAGTAAAAACGCACCTAACACACGGGTGTAACGGGTTAAAATGTACGACAAAAATATTCCTCATACAATTCTAATATAAGTTTTTTAACACATCAAAGTTCAAAACTCAACTTGAATGCTGAAAATAAACCAAAACTGAAAATCCATTTAAGGGTTAATTTCGTATATAAATAAATAAATTACAACATTTTCTCCTATTTTGTATTTATAGATATTAATGTACAGCTTCCTTTTGTTCGGTGACTTATTGTGAAATTTTACGTAGAATATTTTTTCAATACACACCAACCCCTTAAAATGCAGTTTTGTGGGACATTTTAGCGCCATCTCGGAATAAGTACGAAACAAACACTGAATGAATTTTCAGTTTGAGTTTGATGTGTTAAGAAACTTATAGTAGAATTTTATGAGGAAAATTTTAACCTATGAAATGGGGGGGTACCCTGCTTTAGGGGTGCTGTTTTACCCTTTTCCACAAAAAGAACAAAATGACCCATATATTGAGGCGGTAGAGGGTTAAAGTATTACGCAAAACTGTTTCTCGTAAATTTTTAAATAAAATTGCTGAACACATCATATACCTAAAATGTAAGGATAACATGGATTCCTATGCCGATTCATCATAAGAATGTGCAAATGGGAGGAAATTTCTCACCTCCTTAAAAAAAATTCAGACGTAAAGTTTCAAAACGCCGATACACGTATATTTTTCTTTTACCCCGTCTACCAGAATCCGTTGGTAGAACCTTCTTATTTTTTTTTGTGTTCCACAGCGTAATTTATATAAAATTCAAAAGATTTTCGATAACTTTTTTTTCTTTAGGGGCCAAACTAAACATACCATATAAAAAAAAAAAAAATGTCGATACACGTATATTTTTTTTACACCCTCTACCAGAATCCGTTGTCAGAATCTTGTTATTTTCGAAAAAGTTTAATTTTTTCCACAGTGTTATTCTGATTAAATTAAAAGTCGATTTAAGCATATTCAACCGCTCTACACGCTCTAGTGAGCTTGGTAGAGAAATTTATCTACAAAAAGCAAGACACTCTTGTTGCATTTGTCGATCTAGAGTTGCGTTTAACAACTTCTTACCAGGATCGATAAATCGCCTTTATCGACACTTTGTGTCGACCAAGGGATCATAAATGTTATCTATGAATTGCTTTCGAGACGGCGCATAACCTCAGAAATGTGAATAAAGGAAACCCCCAATGGGGAGTTTCGTCTAGACTTCTCTGGACTTTAGCACTGAACAGTGTTTTGTTGAATCTGGACGGATTAGGTTGCACAGTCGTAGTATATGCTGACGATCTGGCAAATGCAGTACAAGGAAAATACCCCTCCAAATGCACGGATGTGTTTCAGAACATAAACAGGAAACTCTCTAAGTGGGTCACTGAGAATGGTACTCTTTACCAGGAAGCAGAAGGTTCCGTGTATTCATCCCTTGTATCTATGTGGTGGATAAATTTGCTTAAAGGATAGTGGGAGATATCTAGGTGTGATTGTTGACAGAAAGCGTACCTTTAAGTGAAACACTTGCCCGACCGATATTGCTCTAAGCCATTGTTCCTTGGTGGCCGATACTGGCAAAATCCATCTACTTAAGTTTGTTGCCCTATGCACACCACCTACCGAGGGTTTGGGTGTTATCCTCCAGCTGTTACCACTAGATTTGCTCGGAAGACGAATGATTGCAATGATCACCAGCCCATATTGTCATGGGTCGATTTTAAGGGACCTGCGAAAGGGAGCAGGGAAAGTACCCCTTCATATGCGGAGATGTGCTTCACAACATGAACACGAGAGTCTCTAAGTGGGCCACTGAAAATGGACTGGGTATAAATTAAGAGAAAACCGAGCTCGTACTCTTTACCAGGAAGCAGAAGGTGGTAGAGAAATTTTCTTAAAGGATAATTCGTGTTGACTGCAAGCTCCGACGTAGCTTGGTACAATTTTCCCCGTATCGCTATAATCTACAAAGAGATGGCAAGTGTCGATTTGATTTTCGTGGGATTTCTCCAGGATTTGTTGTAATCTGAATATCTGGTCGACAGTTGACATTCCAGGTCTAAAACCACACTGATAAGGTTCGGTCCGGTCTGCAACAAACGGCCTTAGTCTTTCGCACATTACGCTCGAGTGGACCTTGTATGCGATGGATAAAAGGCTTATTTTCACATATCCAACAATATATCCAAAAATTTCAATTAAAAGTTTTGAAATTCAATTTTGGATCAATTAATTCATTAATGCACTTGGCACTCGTCTAGTGAAATGGATGTACGTGTGATTTGAGGTGCCAATATCAATTCGTATCATTACCTGGTGGCTGCGAATGTTCGCACAAGACTGAGCAGGGCGAAAAACGTATGAAACCGAACAGGGGAAAAGCTAGATATTGACAAGCTACAAATATAATATAAATATAGATATCAAAGTCCTATCAACAAAAGCTCTCTCTCCTGCTAGGGCAGAATACCCCCTCTCCCTGAGGACCCAGATGCGCAGTGGAAGCACATCTCCCATTCTTTGGAAACCGCTGTAAGGACTGAACTTGGCTATCAAGAACCCCGGAAGGATAAACCATGGTACGACGAAAAATGTCGCATTGCAACTGATGAAAAAGACGCTGCATGTATGACAACGAAACAGTCAATTACAACGCGTGCTACGAGTGAGCGGTACAAGAAGCTAAGAAGGGAGGAAAACCAACTATTTAGGCGGAAAAAATGGCAGTGGGAGCAGAGAGAGAGAGTGAAAAAACTGAAATGTGCAGAATGAATGGTGAATCCCGAAAGTTTTTTCAGAGGGTAAGAATATTGAATAACGGGCCTAATAATGGGCTGCCCCCCTGCAAGGACGAGAATGGGAATCAGGTGACTGAGAAGCAGTGTGTGTTATTCCACTGAAGATCAGGATGCAATGATAGTGGAAGATAGTGTAGATTGTACCACCCCAAACAAGACGAGATTAGAACGGCAATCGCCCGGCGATATCTCGCCTTAAAGCCGCTGGTGCGGATGGCCTACCCGCTGCAATTTTTAAGGCAGGTTGCGAAGGACTGCTAGCCCACATACATCAACTTATATGCGGTATATTGCTGGTGGGAATCTATGCCCGACGAATGGAGTCTCAGTGAATTATGTCCTGTATTCCAACTATCATGGTATCAGTTTTTTATCCATCGCGTATAAGGTCTTGTCGAGCGTATTGTGTGAAAGACTAAAGCCAATTGTTAAAAATCTGATTGGACCTTATCAGTGTGGTTTTTGACCAAGCAAGTCCACGACTGACCAAATATTAGCGGTACGCCACATCCTGGGAAAGACCCACGAAAAGCAAATCGATACATACCACCTTTTTGTCGATTACAAAGCTGCTTTCGATAGCCCCATACGGGGAAAAACGTACGAAGCTATGCCTGAACTTGGATTCCAGCAAAACTGATCCGCCTCTGTAGAATGACGCTGACCAACACCAAATCAGCAGTGAAAGTGGGGAAAGACATCACTGAACCATTGTATACTAAGCGAGGACTTAGACAAGGCGATACACTTTCGTGTAATCTCTTCAACATCTTAATGGAAATAATAATGAGAAAGGCTGCAGTAAATACGAACAAGACCATTAACACGAAAAGCCATATGTTGCTGGCGTATGCTGACGACATAGACATCATTGGGCGAAATTTGCGAGAGGTAACTGCAGTATTTTCAAGAATCGAAAAGGAATCAGCGAAGGTGGGTCTTGCTGGTAATGAGGGCAATACAAAATTGATGGTGTCAACGACTAGAGAAACCTCTCGACTTGGTCCGCACTTGAACGTTGACAACCGATTTAATTTTGAAGTGATAGATGAATTTGTCTACCTTGCATCCACCGTGAACAAGGACAACAACGTCAGCCTGGAGATAGATAGGAGAATTGTGCTTGCAAATAGATGTTATTTTGGGCTCAGCAAGCAGTTTAGGAACAAAGCCCTCTCTCGACGGACAAAAGTCCAGCTATATCAGACTCTCATTTTACCTGTCTTGACATATGGCTTCGAAACTTGGGTCATATCGCAAGCGAATGAAAAACGCCTGGGAGTATTCGAGAGGAAAATTCTCCGTAAAATATATGGTCCTGTTAGAGAAAACGGCGAGTACCGACGTCGTTGGAACCAAGAGCTATATAATTTATATTCATACGTGGACATAGCTAGGAGAATCCAATTAGGCCAATTGCGTTGGCTAGGCATTGGTTATCAGAATGGGTGGAGATGAACCAGCGCGAAAGGTTTTTGATAACGTACCCGATGGAATCAGGAAAAGAGGACGACCAAGACTCCGCTGGAAAGACCAGGCAGAGAATCTCTTCGTAGCCTTGTTGTTATCAACTGGCGAGAAAAGTCGAAGGATAGAGCCAGTTGGAGTTGAAAATGTTGAAATTTGTTTAATTTGTTTGTTTAATTAATATGTGTAAGTTAATGTAAATTCATTTTGTATTTCAAATGAAATTTCTAAATTCTAATTAATACATTTTAAATTATTTTCATGTCTTCATTTTCAATGAATATTGGAAAAATAATAATTGAAATTAAAAATTTTTACTTAAAATTTTTACTTAAAAAAAATAAAACAAATTCTATTTGACAATTTTATTAATTCAATTCATATTTAAAATACACACACATATATAAAATTTAAAAATTCAACCAATTCAATTTTAAAGTATATCAATTAAAATGAAATGCCATTAATTGTCATTTTAAATTTCAAACGAATCACTTAAAATCAAAAACTGCTACTAAAAATATTTATTAATTCTTTGAAATTCAATTGATATCTTTTGTATTCCGGTTTGCATATTTTCAATTGTAACTGATGTCATTTAAATTCAGTTTCATGTCTTTTTAACTTTAATTAAATCAATTTGTGAATTTTATATTTCAATTGGACAGCTATGAATTTTAATTGATGATTTTTGAATTTGAGTTATAAGTAACAACGTTCAACTGATTAGTTTCAAATTCAATTAATGTATTTCAAAATTTGAATTTATGCTTTCTAAATTTGAATTGAAGCATTCTAAATTGCAATTACATTTTTCTAATTCAAGTTGAAATTTTTAAATATTAATTGATATAGTTTGAATTTTAATTGGGAACGGTGGTGCAGTAACGTAATTAATGTCAATAGTTTTCAGGCATGTGATGAAAATCGATCGAATCAAAATAGAATACGATTTTACTATTTAAACGAATAATTCTATATATTGTAGAAGAATTTTGTATTTGTATATAAAAAAAACAATTACATGAGGTGTCAGGGGACACCCGGTTGGAACAAAGTTCCTTTCGCTATATATAATGTATTAGTTAGTTCCAACACGCCTCATGAGCCCTTTGAAAAATAAGATAATTTAAATGGATCTTTAAGAAAATATACCTTTTGTAAAATGATAAACTTTTTTTAAGAACAGTTTTTTTTATCGAATGTGGTTTTTTTTTAAAGTATATTTTTGGGTCCTTTTTGTAAGAATGTGTATTATATATTCCCGAAAAGGTAATTTTTTAAAGAGAGGTACTTCTTTTATTAAAAGCTAATGTTTTTTAAAGAAAATGTAATATTTTGAAGAAGAAGTACTTTCTGAAAGAAAACGCCATAAGAGTATTAAGTTTTTTACAAAGAAGTACGTTTTAAAAACAGGTACTTTTTAAAGAAGTGGTACTCTTTTAAGGAAAAGTTTATTTTTTTAAGAAAATGTACTTATTTTCAGAAATGCTGCTTACTTATCTCAATAAAAGAAAAGGTGTTATTTTATCTTTTAAACAAGGTACTTTTAAGAAAATGAACTTTTGTAAGAAAAGGTATTTTTTTAAAAGAAAGTATTATTTTGAAGAAAAGGTTTTTTTTAAGAAATCAGATTTTTTTGTAGAATTGGTCCTTATTTCAAGAATAGGTACATTTTTAAGAGTAGGTATTTATTTATCTCGAAAAAAAGTTATTTTGTTTCACAAAAACATACTCTTTGAACAGAAGGTAGTATTTTAAGAAAAGGCAATTTGTTGTAAGAAAATATACTTTTTTAAGAAAAGGTACTTATGTATTTTAAAAAAAATACTTTTTTTAAGAAAAGGTACTTTTTGTAAGAAAATTTACTTTTGTTAAACAAAGGTCCTTCTTTAAGATAAGGTATTTTTTTTAAGGAAAGGTACTTTGTTTAAGAATATGAATAGGTTTTTTTAAAAAAATTTACTTTTTTTTAAGAAGAGCCACTTATTTAATAAAATTTTCTTTTCTTTACTTTTCTAAATGTACTTTTTATTGGTTTCAAAACTACAATATGTGGGGGAATCCAGCTAAAAAAAGTCACTTTTGGAATTGAAATGATTTATTTGATTTCTGATTGCGATGAAATTTGTAATATCTATATGAAAAAATTTCTAGAAATACATAATATTCATTAATTTCATTAATTTGAGTCAGAAATATTGACTTGTTTACAATTTTTAGAAATTTTTCATATAGATATTACTGAGGTTGTCCTACAGAAAGGTCTATAACTTTCTTATTTTTTGCTCTATAGACATGCGCAACACGGTAAAATGTACATTAAAGACGTAGCCTTCACATATACTTTTTTTTCGGATTTTTCGATGGATGGATCTTTTTTTGCTACACAAAGTTTTTTGAGAAAAAACGTAATTTTTTAAAGAATTTTTAAAATTAATTTTTGTTTTTCAGTATTTTTCTAATACCAATTCAGTTCTGAATATGGCTGAGAAATTTCAAAATTTTAAGTTAAACCGCTTACGAGTTATTGTCTAAAGAAAAGTATGTAAAACACGTGGTTTTTGGTCAATAAACAGCACAAAAAAATTCCCAAAACCTTCAAATGTTGGGGAAATTTTCTCTTATGATACTCTCCCTTTCCACCAAATTTCATCGAAATCAGAGACATGTCACTTCCAAAAGAGACTTTTTTTAGCTGGATTCCCCCATGTACTAAATATTGGTTACAGGCTCCATCTAGAAAGCTTCCCATTGAACAAGAAATTTCCCAACATATGTTAGTCTAGACACAAACCACAAAAGCAGAAGTGCCCAATATTGTTGATAATCGAATCCATGTTCTCAAGCACAAGAGCCTCACACACTACCATTGCACCACCACATTATTTGTCAAATCGTATTCGATTTAAATCGATCGAAAATCCAATCAAATTTAATATAATTGTGTTGCTACAAAACCCCCAATAGATTTTTTCTGTGGCTACCCGTATTACACAAATCATTATTATTTATCCAGAAAGATGGTCGCTATGATTTAAGCTGCAAATTATTTACAAAATTGTCTTATGTTTTCTGTTTTTGTTTCTGTCGTACTGTTATGAAGAAAACAAAATATTGCCTCGGTTTGTTATATTTCCTAAGTTAGATCTTATTTATTGATAAATAAAGGGTGTCCCCCTTATCAATTAAAATGAAATGACTGATGCAGCAATTGAATTGTTTCTCTGGCTGTATGACATGTGGCGCCGTCTTGTTGGAACCACATGCCCTCCACATTCATTTCTTCAATTCGAGGCAAGAAAAAACTGGTTATCATTTCACGATACCGAACACCATTGATTGTTTGCGCTTGAACTGCCTCATTTTCATAAAAAAAAAGTCCAATGATTCCTCCAGCCCAAAAACCACACCACACAGTGACACGTTGAGGATGCATTTGCTTCTCGTGAATCACTCGAGGATTTTCCTCACCCCAAATGCGACAATTCTGCCTATTGACGAAGCCATCAAGATGGAAATGGGCCTCGTCACTGAAGATGATTTTAGCGGCAAAATCAGCATTTTCATGTTGTCTCTCCAATACCCAATTAATTAATTAATTAATTCGTGTAGCGCTCCATTTTTACTAACCTTGTACCTTCTACTAGCAAACAATAACAATTGTTCAAATGTCAAACAATGACACTTCGAATGTTGCCAGATTTAAAAATTGCGTTCTTGTTTGGACACCCTTTATATTTATCGCCTCTCTTAATAATATGATGATATTTCGAAAATTAAATCATTGGTGTGATATTGTACAAACCTCTTATAAAGATTTACGATTAAAAAAATGTCGAATAATCTCTTTTGGATGGTGAAACTGGACGAGAAAGTACAACCAACATCACGTTAATTGTCAAAGAATGATAGTGCACTATGTTAATTGGAGTAACTGCTACAAACATTTGATGCGAGGGTATTCTTACGCCTAATTGTGTTTCAATTTTTGTGCGTTTAAGTTTCGGGAGGGCGACCCACTCGTCACGTACTCTAAATGATACGGCGTTTTAGAAAATGTTAGGAAATTTGTGAGTATCGGGGGTGCAGTCGTAAAAGTGCGTGACTAAAAACGTGTAACCGGTATCACACTATTACTACACGCTCCATAGTAATATATAGACACTTTAGGGCCAAATTATCGTTGGCGACAAAAGACAAATTTTACAGGAGAAGGGTTTTTTTTATTCCTTTCAAATACTTGCATAAAATTTAATATATTTTGATTCAACAACTAATAATTTTTTGTAAATTATAAAATGAGTATTAAAATCCGATAACTTGTTTACGTTAAGTACGGTTCAGATTATCAGATAGATTTGACGCCTTGTCGAATCTGAAGAAAAATTGCCTATGTGAACCTCTATCGTCAGATAAATCTGGTGGTCTTTAAAATAGTTTGAAAACCAAACGATTTCTGTGAGGTTATCGATAAAACAAAATGATAAAATGCCGGAGAGAACAAAGAGAAGAAAAGCGGAAAGTACAAAGTACATAGTGGTTTGGAGTGTGAAAGTGAAATTAAAAAAATACAAAAAACAGAAATGTAATTTAAGTTAATAAAGTAAAATTAAATTTTAATAAGTACAAAATATAAAAATATAAAATATAAAAGAAATTACCCATTATGCACAAATTCAGATTCGTTTCGATCACGTTACGAGTCCGTAAAAAAAAAGGAATAGTGAATCACTAAAATTGCGATTTAGCAGATCCGTTTCGAACCCGTTACGAGTCCGTAAAAACATAAAAAGTGAATCAGTGAAATTACGATTTGGCAGAGCAGAGCTTTTGTACAGAGCATGTTGGGAATATGGAGAGATCATTTCTCCGCGCTACTGGTACCTGAGATATTCAATGACGATGAGACAATCGATCACAATTTGGACGACGACGTCGGTTGCCTCCCTCCTAACCAAGACGAGGTCAGAACAGCTATTGCCCGGCTTAAGAACAACAAAGCAGCAGGAGCCGATGGATTACCAGCGGAGGGAGCTGTTTAAGGCTGGCGGCGATGATCTAATAAGGTGCATGCATCAGCTCATTAGCTAAATTTGTTTAGATGAATGCATACCCGGCGATTGGTGTACTATGCCCCCTTTCTTGGGAGGAACGCACAATCACTCTAACCTAACCTAACCTGCGACACTATTTTTCTGGTTGTGCGATATTATATATAGAAGTGTGTCCCGCAAGAAATTTATGAATATACACTGTATCACAAAAATAAGTATGCTAATATCCGAATTTTTTCAACTTTTACTTTATCTTATCCCCATTTTTTGATTTCATGTTTACACGTGTTACTATATTCTTCACAAAAACCAAAATGATAACTGCTAACTTTCATCCCGTTAATTTTTATTGTTAGTTTTCTTAGAAAGTATGAAAATTCTGGTCACAAAAGAAAGTATGCAATAAGAAAGTATCAGTGCGTTACTTGAATTTACGGAAGAGAGGTTGTGTATTTTATGGATTAAAACAAATGCCAAGAACTAAAAATAGTATAAAATTTGACCGTTGTAAATTAAAACAAATTGTATTACAATGGCACCACGTGGCAAGGAATTATCCAAAGATTTAAAGGATGTTATAATAAAACTATACAATCATAAAAACTCTCAAAGAACAATTGCCAAATTGGTAGACAAAAGTAGAGCAACCGTACAAAAAATAATAGAAAAGTTTAATTCCGAAGGTTTCATGGTAAATAAGTCACGATCGGGCCGTCCTAAAGTGTTTTCTAATCAAGAAGAAAGAGATGATTGTGAGAAGCGTGAAAGCAGACCCAAAGAAAAGTGCACCAAAGATGCAAGTGGAAGTTGAAATGAAGTCGGAAAATCCTGTAATCGAGAAAATATTCGCCGTGTGTTACACCGAGCTTGATACCATTACCGAAGCATTAGCAAAAAACCATACATTAGCCAAGTAAATCGACAGAAGATAATTAATTTTGCAAAGGAGCATACATATAAATAAACTAAAATCAGTAATATTTTCAGACGAGACCAAAATAAATATTGACTGTTCGAATTGACGTGATAAAGTGTGGAGAAACCCAAATTCTGACCTGGAATCAAACAACATGTAAAGTAGTGTAAAACACGGTGGAGGGTCTGTCTTACTTTGGGGTTGCATGGCGGCTTCCGGTGTTGGAAAACTAGTTTTCTTTGGCGGAATTATGGATAAATACTTGTACTTCAATATCTTAAAAAATAATTTGAAAGAAGAAAATTAGGACTAGAATCTTCATTCGTATTCCAACAGAACAATGATCCGAAGCATACGGCTCGCATTGTCAAGGAATGGCTAGTATACCACACGAGGCAGCTTAGAACTCCTCCTCGGTCACCTCATATAAACCCCATAGAGCACCTATGGCATCATCTTGGTCGCCAAATGCGGAAACGTGAGATAAAAGGAAAGATTGTCTCAAAAAGATTAACATGGAAGAATGGACACAAATTCCATGTTCAAGAAGTTATTAAAAATAAAGGCTGTCCTACTAAATACTAAATCCAAAAATATTATAAAAAAAAAACTCAGAACTTTTTATTAACAATCAAAATGTCATACCCAATGCATACTAACTT
The DNA here is from genome assembly GCA_963931995.1 of Phaonia tiefii. Lineage (NCBI taxonomy): Eukaryota > Metazoa > Arthropoda > Insecta > Diptera > Muscidae > Phaonia > Phaonia tiefii. The sequence goes on along the minus strand of OZ008370.1, from coordinate 204,870,958 downwards.
TTGTGATATTAAAATCTGTAATTTAGAACTTTATCGTATATAATTTAACAACTTCAAGGATAATATATTTTTTTTATTTAATGCTAAAAAACGCTTTCGTTTTTATTGAATTAAAATGATTTTTTTTTGGTTTTTATATTTTATAGTATTTTTTTAATATAAAATATAAAGGTGCATACTTATTTTTGTGATACAGTGTATGTATTAGCATTCTGATGGAAGGACTAACGGGGCATTCAAATCCAAGCCCGAAAGTGATTCCGAATTGATTGTTATACTTTATAGTAATGATGGTACGGGATGGTTGTCACCCTGGCTGGGTCTTATCATTCATTTTAATACTTTAAAACATTTTTCCTCTTTTATCCTCTAACCTCATAAATTATCTCGTTCATCATAACTTAATGATCACATTTAGAAACAGCTTGTTTACTCTTACATCATTTCCTAAATACCTACATATACCAGTTGTTTGCCAAAAAAACCTCTAAACAAAAGAAAGACAAAACAACACCCTTAACAAATAATCACATTTCGAGTAATATAATTTCGTACGATACTGTTGGTCTTTTTCCTTTTCAAGTTTATTTAATTAAATCTTTTTCATTTTTGTTTTCTTTCGAATTTACTACGCCCATTGGCAAATGAAAGTAAACAGTCGTTTGTGTAGATCCTAAGGGTTGCCTTTGTTTGTTACTATCGCAGTACCGAATGACTGGAAACCATCCATTCACTCACTGGCTTCTTCGAGTACGTTTGTGAGTGTTGAAATTCTTCTGCCTGCCCTTTTGTATGCCAGTTTGTTTTGTTCCTCTTTTCTTTCGTTTAGATTGTGGATGAGAAATAATGTATAGTTAGAGCAGGTTTATCCTAAAAGCTTTTTAGTTTTAGGTGAATGTGTCGTACCAAGTTGTACAGTACAAGTTTTAAAAAATCTAATTTAAAATTCGATTACATATTTGGGTAAATCACGTTTGATGCAACACTCAACATATTTTAATTGAAATGCCTAAAAATATGCTGTAGTTTTTAGATAAATTTGTGTATTGGAGAGTTTTAATCCATTGCGTACCCGATTTATTTTGTGAGGTAAAGAAAGTTTTTCTTAAGATTATAATAAATATAAGTATTATTAATTTTATGATGGATATTGCATTAACCCATTAAAAGCCAAGAGGCTTTTCATTTATTTCGTTTAACTAAAACAAACTTACAGCCCGATTCTGTGAATTCTTGATAAATTTTTTATCAAGATATTTTGTCAAGATTTTTATCAACCAAAAGTTCGGTTGGTATTCTGTGGTAACATTGATAAATAAAAAGCTTTTGAAATTCGCCAATGTGGAGAATTTCTATTCACAGCTGATTTTGTTTATTGTTATCAAATTATTGGCACAAAGCAAAAATATGGATACATAAATTCTGCCTCCGACAACTGAAAAGGATCGCTTGAGTCGCGTAATCTTCGTAAGTCACACCTATGCCTTCTTTTTTCCGCATTATCTTCGCCTTCACAAATCAGCATTAACACAATTATTTGTTCTTCCATTTTTCTAAAGGGATACGCAAATTTATACATGTATTTTAAAAAAGAATCCATTATGTTGATATTTACATGAAGCGTGCACTATTTACCGAATTTGAATACACACCCACAATAAATTAGAGTTATCAATACCAAATGAGACTTTGACAAATTATCAACTAAAAAGCTTTTATTTTTTGTAGTAGAATACCAAATCTTGATAAATATTCAAAAGTTGATAAATACTCTATGTGGTGAACTTATCAGGTGCACAGAATCGGGCTGTTAAGATACATAAAACTAAAAAAAAATATTAGCAAGTGGGTTTTTGAGGCTGTACCCAAGCAGGTACAATGGTACTACATGTGGTACATTTTTCAGAGTGTGAAAAAGTTTAAAGCACTCCTTTTCCACGCAAAGTGCTACGTCATATTGATCGCAAACCCATCTTATTCTGTTGTGGCATTGGCGACAGCGTAATGGATTTTGTATCCTTTTTGGATAACGCTTTCCAGCAGTAGTTGGTACACTAGAAATTACTGATCGCTTGGAGGTTGACGACGTCTGCGTATAATTTCGTAGGTAGTGGCGAACAACGGTTCTATGAAACTCCAGTAAATCCATATTGGAGCTGTTGGCTGTTTTAAGGGACCCTTAGACCTGTGGATAAGTTGCAGCGACTTAAAGTTGACATCAACTTATCCATGGTGTAAGGGGAAGTTGCATCAACTTTCACACGCATTTCGGTGCGAAACGTTCATGAGGCAACATTATCGGCAAAATGTAAATAAATGAACCAAAAAATAAATAAATTAAACATTATCGGAAAAATATAAACGAAATAAATATGGTTTGTAGTGTTATTTATAAATATTTAAAGAAAATTAAAATGGTGTTTTTTCGTAAAATTTGTGATATTTTCGCAGTGCGCTCACCACCTTTCATTTCGACATCTGACAAGAAAATGAAGTTGCCTCAACTAGTTTGAGAGTGTAAGGGCAAAATCGAAGTTGATGTCTAGTTATCGACGTTGATGTTAACTTGAAGTCGCTGCAACTTATCCACAGGTCTAAGGGCCCCTTTATACAATTTCCATGCGTTTACCACAACGGAATTAATCACAGCAGTAAACAGCGGCCACCACCACTTTTTCCCACGGAATTTGATGCTATAATTATTGAGTGCTTGATCGTGCAAGTCAACGCCTCCCATTCCCAAGTTGTACTCTGTACTCTGCGATCAACTTCGGCTGCTGGACATTTATTTTGCTTTTGCGGCCGAACACCAACGATTGACGGAATGCATTGGCTCGATAATTTCAAAATTTGAACCAACGGTACAACGGTAACGCGCTGTTGTCATTTCACTTCAAAAAAAAAGAATTTTATTGACCGTGTCGAATCTGTGATCATAGAATCCTCGTTTTTTCCTTTTTGAATTGTGCATTCGATTTTAGTGGACATTTTTTGTTCTCGACTCGCGTACTGTCCCGATAGCTCGAAATTGTCAGCAAGATGAAGATATTTTTTGATTTCTTTAAATCTAGTCCGGGACATGTTATTTGCAACAATTGGTGAACGAGTGTCTTTATCCATTCGACAATACATATTCTCTCTTGGCATAGAGTGATAGCCACTGAAAAGCAAAATACCCAAAAAAAAACTTTCAAATCATATTCTTTGAATACAAAATTGTGAGCGTTAGCCTGTGAACCATAGAGGCAAGTTTGTCGAATAATCAACTCCACTACTTCTTTGTCAAATAAAGTTTCGAAAACTTCAACTGGCGACATTCCATCTAGATCCGATACCATTTGTTGCTCGTTCTTCATAAAAAAAAACTGGTTTTTGGCATTTCAATATCACATGGCCTTTGTGACCATTTTGGAATATTTTCACCTGGTTTTGAAGACTTCAGTTTGCGACGTAGCTCTTGAAGAGGCATATCGTCGTCACTATCGCTGCTATAAAATAGTTCCACTTCACCAGGAACATCTTTCAGCAAGTTTTTAGCGTCCAGATCCCCAACGTTACCTTCCTCCTCATCAGTATTACAGTTTGGATCTGGTGGAATAACAGCAATATCGAAACCGGCATGGCTTGAAGATCTCTCCATGAAATCTAAAGCGCTCCCCAAGTTTCCAAAACGTATTGAGGTACAAAAAAAGGTACATATAAAGTAATTTTTATACGTATATAGAGAGAATATTTGTCTCATCCGTTGTTTCCGTTCACACTCTTCGTGGTGAGGTCGGTGTGATAGAGAGATGTTTGACGAAAATTGACTTACACCAGGTGTAATTACAAGAACTTGTAACTTGAATGTTTCATTTCTTTTTGGTGAAAAACTAATAATATTAATATAATGTCAATGTGTGCTCTTCAGTGAGTTTGAGTACTATCTGCTATCAATTCATCGGCAGTAATTCGATTTATCTACTAAATGCTGTGCTATGAATGATTTTTGGGGAAAATACTCGCAATTAAGTTCGTATTGGTATAAAATATACCATCAGGAGAAATAGAATTTTCTTACTAGGTGGGCCATGTACAATTTTGAATTTAAATTTGCTTTAAAAAAAAATACTAATGCACATTTTTTAAAAATTATGATTTAATTGGTGAGGCCCATCATTGATATTTATGAATGAAGCACAACATCATTCAAATGGCTTCCACGACTTGCTTTACAGTACCTCATTCGGTCTACCCAATATTTCAGTACATTTTCGATTGTTCGTGCCCCTATCTCGTGAACGACAGCGTCGATTTCGTGTTTTAAGGCCTCTATGGATTCGATCGTGTTTTAAGGCCTCTATGGACGGGATCGTTTGCGTAACACTTATATTTCACAGCGCCCCAGAGATAATTGTCTAAAGGGGTCAAAACGCAGCTGCCAGGCGGCCAATGGACTACCGAGTTTCGGATGTTTCTCGAACACAGTGGGCAAAAGATCGATTATAACGTTGGCTGTGGCACGTAGCGCCGTCCTGTTGAACCTAAACGTCGTACATGTTATACTCTTCAACTTTGGGGAACAAATTTCAAACAAAATTTCAAATTGAGCCTATGATGCTGCCATGCCAAAAGACTGCACCAAACAGTCACTCGTTGTGAATGTATCGAATGTATGTGTGCTTTGTTTGTCCCAGTACACCGATGGGACAAAAATAGAAAAAATCGTCCTAGGTAAATAAAATTTGGTACGAGTCCCTAATATAATAGAATTAAGAAAATTCCAAAGTGTCGACAAAATTTACCACGCCCATAGCCCACAACCCCATACAAACCGAAATTATTATTGGCTGTAAAACTTTAACTATTGCGACAAATTTCATGAAAATTGCGTGAAGCACATATTTATCAAAAAATAGCATTTCATTAACATTGACCACGCCCATCGCCCACCGCCCATAAAAACCGAAATTATTATTATTATTATTCTACGCAGAAACCAAAAGTGTTTTCAAAAACACTTCCCCAATAGCAGCAGATAGGGACTTGTTCTTATTTTTCCCAGGTAGATAAATGTATAAACTGTGAAAAACAAAAATAATAAAAAAAATCTCATATTTCGTATTATTTTTTTTTTATTTCATAAAACTTTTATAATTTTTGCGTATCAAATAAAAAATGTATGCTTTTTGAAGCCACAAAAAAGTATGATTTTATATATTTTTTAAAGTAATATTTTTTATTTATTATGTATATAAAAACCCAATAAAAACAACAAAACTTTAGTGAATTCATATAAAAATTAATTTTTGGAATTTTTTCGTGAAACTTCTCGAAACAAGATTTTGTTAAATCACAAAAAAAAGACTGCAAAAAATCAATTTTTTTCGTTATTTGTTGGTTCGATGGGGACCCATTCTCTTTTTTCATCCGTAAGACAGATGTACAGACTGTCGTAACACCCTATCGGATAAACAGATTTTAACTAAAATTTGTCATGTATAAGATTTTCAATACAAAAATTGTATGCCTAATTTGAAGGAAATCGGATAACGAATGCTGGTACCTCCCATACAAATTGTAAAAATCTCGAAAATTTGTCGTTTTTAGTTGTTTGGATGCAAATATAACGTGTGTTTGGAGGTTGCCGCAATTATAATATACTTGTGTCCAAACACATTTTGTTTGCTATTCAATATTACATGTTTGAGATACAATTATTAATATGTTATAACATATGTGTTCTCCCCAGTCCCTTCATGGGATGTAATGGGAAACCATTTATTTATTTTTATTTTATAACATATGTGTTGGGTACCAAATATATCTATGTTTGTTTGCCGAGTTTGTTGCACTCTTTATGCTCTCTTGCGGGCAAGAGAAATAAAGAGGGACAACGAGAGAGTCTAGTGTGGATCAGAGTCGTAAGTGTGGATCAGTACTTTTGCATTATTATCTCCGTCAGTGATTCATAAATATTCCTGAATGTGCGTGTAAATTGAAGAAGTCAATGATTCTTATTTAGGCTGATTTATTACGTTTCAATTTCAGTCGTCAATGGTTCATCGGACAGAGGATATCAAAAGCGCTTGATATTTGCAAATATTTAGTAACTAATTATTAACTAATTTATTAACTAATTAAAGTAAAAATAATCTCCTACAAAATAATTCATATTTGACTAAAAAGTAAAAAAAAAATAAATTTTAAGCACTTTTTAAAAAGTTTAAATATAAAAGAAGTGTAACAAAGCGGATAAGATTTTGCATGTTTCTAATAGATTAAAGTTTAAGTTAATTTATCATGAAAAAATATATTACCGAATTTTATGATGTTTTTTCTTTTTGCCATCCAAAAATGACAATTTATCAAATATTCATCTTGAAAAAAGTAAATTTTTAAAAATAATTAAAAAAATTTTTTTTTTAAGATTTATACGAAATATAATAAAAACAAAATTTGTACCGCTTCTTACCTATCCAAATAATAGAATATAATTTAATTTCTTCCACAAATGTATTTTTAAACAATATTTATCTTCAACTACTAACGAATGAAACTAAAAAATTAAATTATTTAGCATCGCTCACTTTGAATTGCTGTGGAGGACAAAAAAGGTATTTCTATGAAAAAATCTTTGCTGATTTTTTTTTAGCTACGCTATTACCTTCAAAACGATACCAAAAAAATACAATTCCAACTAAGTCAGATTTCTGATTTTTGTCCATGAAATGGAGCAGTGTGCGTCGTGTGGATTCCGAGTCCCCAAATGTAAAAATTATGTTTGTTAACGTAGCCCCCGAGGTGAAAATTAGCTTGGTTGCTCATCTTCAACCAAGCGATCTTCAGCCCATTCAGCGAAGTGAAAACGCATCGGATGGTCACGAGGCTTCATTCAGTTTTTGTACTAATTGGTCTTTATAAACTTTGAAACTGTGGTCTTTATGCCAAATTATGCGCAAAGAATATCAAGATATATTCAATTGCCGCGAACGGCAGCGAGTTGATGTTAATGACTGTTCGAGCACACTTTCAGCTACAGTGGCAATATTTTCCACTGAGCGCACTGGACGAGCACTTACACCAGTTCTTTTGTCAAATAAGGACCCGGATTAAACAATTCGCTTCACAAATTGATCCCCAAATTGCGATTTATTTATTTCGTCGATTTCTTACTGTTTGAGTTGAATGAAGACTCAGAACTCAGAATGGAGTAGCATTAAGGAAGTTATTTACAACTTTCTAGGCTAAAATCGTTCCCCTACTCCTCGAATATACGTCGACACCATGCTAAGAGCTTTTGAGATACAGAAATTAAATTTTTGAATTCTCATATGGATTACTTCGAGCATCAATTGGCAACAAAGTCGGATGAACATGGTGAACGATTTCAGCAAACTTGTGCACCAATTACACAAATTTATTTAAAATGATTGTCGTAAATTTTTCATAAAATTGCTGAACATATCCTATATCTAAAATATCAGTATAACGTGGTTTCCTATGCCGATTCATCAGAATAATGTAAAAAAGGGGGAAATGTCACCCCCTTAAAAAAAACTCTGACGTAAACTTTCAAAACGCCGATACACGAATATTTTTGTTACCCCCTCTACCAGAATCCGTTGTCAGAACCTTGTTATTTTGTTTTTGTGTTCCACAGTGTAATCTGTTACATTATAAATATCAAATTGGACATCTGCTTCGGAATAGCGGGGGTTCAAATTCTAAATTTTACATGGCCCACCCTTTATATTACTTTAATAATGTTCTTTAATAATTTTTCGGTTCAAGATCAATATCTATTAAAAAGTACTTTTTCTATGAAAAAGTACATTTTAATAAAAAATATTAAAAAGAAATATGTGAAATTGATTATTATGGTGGATGGTTGGTAATATAGCTATTTCAATGCCCACCAAGGAATATCATCAGCTTCCTTCTCCACAAGAATCCAGGTATATCAACACACATTATAGTGATAAACAAAACTCAACTTAGCGAGAATTGTCTCGACACTCCTACTTGTGCGAAAACATCCACAACAAATACTTTACCATAACCATCAACCCAGCGGCTGAAATCAGGAGCTGGAAGGCCTGAAATTATGATCCAGAAGGTATTCTATAGAATACGTCAGGGCTACCCTACACATTATCTCCTCCTTTCTTTTTAACATTGCGTGAGATTGGGAGGCAAGGCCTTTCAAGGCCTTCAAAGAGTAGTTTTAGAAGGACTTACGTAAAAATAAAAAAATTTATATGCAAATTAGTTTCATATTTCAGATTTATACTTTAACCAATTGTAATTCTTATAAATTATTTTTTTTTTAATTCTGCAGCCACAGGAATCGAACACACCACCTTAGAACTTACAGTCGGATGCTTTATCTACTGGGCTATCGGATGTTATGATTTTGGAACGACGAATTGCGAACATGTGGGAAGACAGGGTTTCATGAACAACAGCGTATTTTGGCATTCTTTTAACAGACCTGTGGAAGCCTTATAAAATCATGCATTTCGCAGGCATTATTAAAGTAGGCATTACAAAAGAAGTCTCGCATGCCTTATTCGTGGAAGGCCTCGCAAATTCTGCCGCTGGGAATGTTCACAACATTTCTCTCCAATGCATGCTTTCATCGAAAGTCATTGCATAGATGTTGTTGTTTCAAAACAGAAACAACGATTGCCATGAGATTGGCGTTAGAGTGTACTGTCTTCAAATTATATTCGTTTTAGTTTATATTATTCGATCTTTCGGTTCTTAAGTAAAGTATTTGTTGTGGATGTTTTCGCACAAGTAGGTGTGTTGAGACAATTCTCGCTAAGTTGAGCTTAGCCAGGGGGTTTCTATGGCACAGCTCATCGAAAAGCCACTAGGAAAAATGATGTAGAATGAGAGACCAAAGAAGACATACAGATTAGAGACCATGCAGCAAACTAAGTTTAAAAGTGTTTGACTGAAACTAATGACAGCTAAATTATGTTTGCATCGAACGATAATACACATTCCCTTTTATTTTTGTCCGTATTATGCCAACCAAAGAATAAATTACCAAACAACTCGAAGTCGATGAAATGGCATACCTCGACGTCATGAAGAGGCATCGAAGAGAGTAATGGAGGCTCTTTAGTATTTTTCTGTAGTTTGGCAAAAGTTACCGCGGTCGAATACCTTTCTAACTACGTTCTACATTCATTGAAGGCTTTTTGAAGTACAACAGTTATTTCGGTCCAAAGTTAATTGTTTTTCAAAAATAATATTTTTTAAAATATTTACTATAACCAAACTATGTTCGGCACATGTATAAGTTATACATCGTATTAAAGCCCAGGAACCACATTTTATAATAAAAGTAGATTGAGTACACTACCTCTAAAACTGTATGAGATAGAGTTTAAGAAATTCGAGAAAAGAAATCAAATTGTTTTATTTTTCAAAACTTGAAAAGAGTAAAATTTGGTTAAACGAATAAGATTTATATTTTTTGTGCGCGTTATGAACAATTATTTCAAAATGTGTAGAAAACACATAAAAACATATAGTACATATAGAGAGTAGCCAACTCGCTCAGTAAATTGATAACATTTGGTATGTTGCCGATGGGCGATTGGATGTTGGAAAGTATTGGTTTAATAATACCAGATAGAGGCAATGGCTCAAACCAACCAACAAGAAAACAGCAACCGCATATCGTTTCGTACCTTAAAGTTGTTGTGTAAATACACCACAAATATATACTAACAATAAAATATAACCAAAAAGTTCAAAATACGTTTAAAATTTACAATTTTTCATCCAAACGACATGAACGATTTATCGCACCTACCGCACCACGAATAGTGTGAAAGAAAATGTTGGACAAGTAGAATGGCAGTTCTGTATGACATTGTTCTATGAGTCATTCCGTACCTAGAGAGAAATTTCTCTCAGCAAATTGGTGACATTAACCCTTGTGTAATCTATGCGTTGGATGTTGAAAAGTATTGCTTTAATAACAGCAGATAGAAGGATTAGTTGAAAGCAACCAATAAGAAAACTACAACTCATTATGTTTAAAGTTGTAATTTCCTTTAAATAGAACTTACAAAACTCCTGCATCAGTGCGTGTAAGTAGGAAAGCAATGTGTAAGTAGCGACAACCAATCACTCTGCACAATCAATAAATGTCTTCGGTTAGTGACTTGTGTAAATACACACCGCAGTGGCGTAACGGGCTAGACGCTGCTAAAGATGATGCTTCACAAACGTCGAAACGATCGTCCAGCGAATGTGAGTTCGAATCCCACCCGCGGCATTTACATTTTTTTCAGTAACCGGAGAAAACATGATCTCTTATAGCCTTAAAGGAAATTACAACTTTAAAACTACAACTGTATTTCGTGTTTCTGAGTTTAAATTCTTGTGTTAAATACAGGGTGTTTTTTATGTTCTAGACCGATGTTTTTGACCGCCATTTCTGTTTGGTTGACATTTGTGAGTTTGTATTTGACAGTTGTGCAGAGCAGTCGCTAACAATTTATGATGGAGTATCTAACGCACCAACAATGTGTTGCAATTATTAAAACATTTTATCTAAATAGTCGTTCAATTTTCCGGAATTTTTCCCGGCGTCATTATAGAAAAAACAATAACAGTCAACAAAAAAGTGTAAAAATAATTTAAATTTCACAGTTTTTCACCAAAATGACATGAAAAATTCAAGTTAGAAGTTCTTGTAACTCCACCCGGTTTAAGTCAATTTTCGTCAAACATTTCTCTATCATACCGACCTCACAACGAACACTGTGAAATGAAACTTCAGATGAGAGAAATTTTCCCTCTATAAGTATATACGATATCATAGAGTAAGAGACATATTCAAAAAGTAATAAAATTTTTGTGTTCTCTGAAATCGAAAAATTATAAAAGGGGTAATGTTCTATAACGTCCGATTGTCTCTTTTACTATTTCAAAATAATTGTATCCTTACCTTCTTACCTGCAATCGGATTTTTACAGAATTCAAAAATGTTTAAAAAAGTTAATGAATTGTGGTCGATTGAATTCGATTCTAAACAGCCGTGCTCCTGGCGGATTATTTTGCGACAGTAACATGTATATTTGCAGAAAAGTAAAATGTATATTTGGAGGTCAAAGTTAAAATTGTTGTAAATCATGAATTTTCAACAACCTGCTTCTAGAAATGCACGTATTTTTCTGCGGATTTTTATGAAACATGATAAAATTGGTACACTGTATGTAGTCAGTGTAAAAGTTTATTTAAGAAATTATGAACACGCTGAAAAAAAACGGCCCCTGTAACATATTCTGCAGGAACACACTTTAAACATTTATATGTTTGCAAGTCCCAATCTCTGGTGTATTTAAATGTAAACATTAGCATGTTTACTGCTTTTGCGTGGAAACATATGCGTGCTTCATCCTAAACATCCATATACTTACGAGAATTAGCGTGTTTCCCCCAAACCTCCATATACTTACGGGGAAACATGCGTATTTTCTCCCAAACATAATAATATTTAGAAACGAATTATTCTTTCTTTCTTTATTTATTATAATTAAATTTTCATTTACTTATAAAAATAATTAATGCATTGAATGCATTATTTGTTTTGTTTTGAATATGCTGCTCTGTTGTTTCTCCTTTCTTTGTTGTCTCTCACGTTTTTGTCTTCAGAAGGTTTCAACTATGCGTTGGTTATCACTATGCGTTGGTACACAAACAAGATATTTATATACAAATCAAATTCTTGCAAGTCAAACGTGGATTAATTACTTGTGTTTTTTATTACACTTATTTCATAAATGGTCCGCCTTTCCGGTTTTCTTAGTATAGGCTTGGACAGAAAAAGGGCTTCACGTTGTTGCCCTCTCCAGTTTCTTTCCTCAAAATCATTTCTCACTTTGGTAGCACACATAAATGTATGCGAAACCCATACACAAAAACCAAAGTAACATCACAAACCATTTAGCCGTCCGATCGTTTGTTTATTCTTCTTTCACTGATCAAGCGCTTTTGATATCCTCTGTCCGGTGAACCATTGACGACTGAATACATGAAATTAAAACGCATTACATCACGCACATTCAGAAATAGTTATGAACCACTCACTGGGAGAATAATGAAAAAATATAGATACACACTCGTTGCTCCGCTTTTATTCTCTTGCTCTCGAGAAAGCATAAAGAGTGCAACAAACACGACTGTATTTGTTTCACAAACACAGATATATTTGGGTCTCAAACACATATGTTATAACATATTAATCATTGTGTCTCAAACATGTAATATAGAATAGCAAACACAATGCGTTTGGGCGCAAGTATATTATATTTTCGACAAGCTCCAAACAAATGTTATATTTGCATCCAAACAACAAAAAACGGCAGATTTTTCAGCGTGTAGTTGTTACCAACAGGGTTTGTTTTTTTTGTTTGTATCTTATGTAGCCATAATTTATTTTAAAACAACTTAATACAAAATATAAATAAATTAAAACTTAAAATACTTAATAACACATTTAAGGCTCCTCAAAGTTCCTTAAAATTAAATACTTCCATCAACTATCCCAAAGATTCTAAGCCTAACGCTATAGTTTTCATAAATTCATAGACTTCTTCGCCGGACTCAACTATATAATATGGGGGCATCAAAAACCCATAACGTCCTTGATCCTTAAGGAAAATATTGTAAACAAATTGTGGATTAATGCGATGCTGAACCCAATCTGCCGAGTTACCGGCTCGCGCCAATCTTAAGCGGTAACTTGGACCCACACGGTATTCCGCCTCATTCAATTTACGGAAATTCTGGAAAGGATGAATATAAATTTCTGTTTTTTATAGTTATAAGTTTTAATCAATTTCCTTTTACCTTTTGGACTTCACGTCCCACTTTATGCAAAGTTCTTTGATTGTCTGTCACAAAGTCGGCATCACCCCATGGATAGGTAATATCTTGACCATAACCACTAACCGACACATATGCTCCCAAGTAATCTTTCATGTTCATCAGGAAGTTACGTATAGCTCTTGTCTCTGGCTCTGACAGCTTTTTAGGTCCTCTATATAGATTTTTACAAGGATTATTCGTTGAACCAGGACCACCCCATTTATAGTCGAAATTTCTATCTAAATTTACACCAAAACATCCGGTTTGCGCATCGAAATGACGATTTTTAGTCCATAAGCGGTCAGTAATACGTGAATATTGATAACCATCCGGATTGGCCACAGGCAGGAAATACCAATCTATGTTACGCATATTTTCGTCTTCTTTATCCCACAGATAAGTCAGTTTAGATATGGCCAAGGTCACGGCAGCAGGACTCAACCAATCTCTGGCCTGCATACCGGAATCAATGAAAACGGCCCAGTTATTTGAATTACCGTTTGATATCCGTAATACCTCTAGGGGCCGTTTGTGGTTGGTCACCCCAATTTGTACTATTTCAGCCAATCCGGGATAAGATTCTAAAATATGTTGCATAAATTGCTGGATATCACCAATGTCATGATAACGATTCCAATTCAACAGGGTATCTAAATAGGTAAAATTATATTTTATTGATTTGTTTCAAGGATTTTCTTAGTTGCCACCGAACTTACCATCCCTTTCCAGCCACGGCATATTTGGATCGGAATTGTTTGTTTCCACGTATGTCTCATCTATTGCCACTTCCATGTCATCGATCATTATGTTGTAGGTAAAATCTTCAGTGACCATGAATTCTTTAGCTTTCGCTGTATTTTTGTAATCAATCAGGATGTCCACACCGTCCTGATTTATATTCCATACCTCATTGCCTGAAAGGGGACAAAATATTAATAAATTACGTGAAATTTTGTGCAAAAGTTATACACAATTATGAATGAATCTGGGAAAGAGAATAATAATGCTTTGGGGCTTCCGTCAATAATGTTCATAATTTTTTAACAAATTATTTATATCATTAGAGACACTTTAAAGATCTGTCTATCATTTACACTGTTATATACAGTGTTGCAAAGTTTGTCACAATTTCAGCCAAAGCACCAATTTTCAACAATCTCATTTATAGTAAAGCTATTTTCCATCAATCGCTTTAGCTAATTCAGTTTTCATATATTAATCAATCGCTTTAGCTAATTCAGTTTTCATATATTAATTAAAATTCGTAGAGCATATTACATCCCATGAAGGGGCAAGAGAGAGCTTCTCACAATTAGTGAGCGTTCTAGTTTAACACTCCCTGATTGGGACCTACAGTTTTATACCGGTTCCGAACGGATTTTTGTGAAAATTTTTCATAGTTAATTATCGCTAAGAGAGGTGGCCGTCGTAGAATGAAATGTAAGGTGGTTGAAGCAGGGATCGAACCCACGTCCTCATGTACAAGAGTCGCGCACACTTACCATTGCACCATAGGATGTACTAATTTTTTTGGCGGGGTTCTCAAAAGACTCGTATTGAAGAACTGATTACGGGAACTTCAAACTTTTTTTATATTCTGGTACTTATAGTCCCCCACCGGCCGTTGAAGTTTTGATTCCTTGAGTTTTTGGGTAAAAGAAAATATTTTGTTGGTCAATATGGAGGTCAAACGGAGGTCAAATGACGAGCATAAACAGAAAAATATATTTTAAAAATTTTGTTAGAGTATTTTTTTCACTCCAGCATTTTGCAATCTTACTCAAGCATACTTTTTCGTCTCTATGCTTGATCAAGACTTCATAATGCTGCCGTAAAAAAATGCTCTGTCAAAATTTTGAAAATACAAAATACAACCATGACACGTCGTTTGAGACCCAAAATAATATTTTTACCCAAATACACTAGGAATCAAAACTTCAACGGCCGCTAGGGCCGTTTTACAAGCCAGTTAAATTGTACGTACTTACATTTGCGCTTCACATTAGTGTTTATGGCGAAGCATTAAACGAAATGAGCAAATTTCAATAACCTGCTAACGATAATTTAAAATTTTGTGGAACAGAATTCACAAATCAAAGACATTTTCAAAATATCCCTCTCCGCGTAGCAGGATGTAACGCAGAAAAACAACAATATATGTATTTCTATTCCTTACCCATTTCGCTTACAATTCAGTCGATTGTACGATAATGTAAATAATCGTGATCTTTAAGCGACTTGCGAATTCAATCGAACAATATGCGAATGATAACGACTTAAACATACCCTCACCCTAAGTCATCCATTGCGTTCGAGTTCTGAAAAAAAAACCTCTATATTCACCCTTAGGTTGAACGAATGGGCGTCGAAAATATGACCATGTTCAATAGCAGATTGGCATGGCGCCAAATATTATTTAATACCAATCTTAGTTAGGAAATTGGTTCCCTAGTTAGGAAATTTATAAGTGAAATGAAAATAAAAGAAGTCTAATCGGAATTTTTGTGACCACCAACCGGTTGGCCGCCCAATATTTACATAGGAGGTATAAAAATGGGCATGGCGAATTTGGAAAATTTATCAGTACCAAATTTTATTAAGATCGGTTATGGTTTCCTGCAGTTATCGAGTCGGCCAACCGGAAATACGTCCAACTTTCCTGTGGGAGGAAAGAAACTGGGCGTGGCACACTAGTCAATTATTAATTGCACAATAGCTTTTAATAAAATATTACCTAGTACCGAATTTCATTAAGATCTGCTGTGATGTCGATCACTAGGAATCGAAACTTCTCGTATAAAAAATGGTTTGACTTGGGCGAAATCAGCTTTTCAATATGCATCGTAGTATTTTGGCAAGAACTATTATTTAAATTGTTTCCATTTATTTAAATAATGTAATGCCCCAATCCAACAACTGACCAAATATTCACGCTACGCCAGATCCTGGAAAAGACCCACGAAAAGCAAATCGATACATACCACCTTTTTGTCGATTACAAAGCTGCTTTCGATAGCCCCATACGGGGAAAACTGTACGAAGCTATGCCTGAACTTTGTATTCCGGCAAAACTGATTCGCCTCTGCAGAATGACGCTGACCAACACCAAATCTGCCGTGAAAGTGGGGAAAGACCTCACTGAACCATTCTATACCAAGCGAGGACTTAGACAAGGCGATACACTTTCGTGCAATCTCTTCAACATCTTAATGGAGATAATAATGAGAAAGGCTGCAGTAAATACGAACAAAGCCATTAACACGAAAAGCCATATGTTGCTGGCGTATGCTGACGACATAGACATCATTGGGCGAAATTTGCGAGAGGTTACTGCAGTATTTTCAAGAATCGAAAAGGACTCAGCGAAGGTGGGTCTTGCTGTTAATGAGGGCAGAACAAAATTGATGGTGTCAACGACTAGAGAAACCTTTCGACTTGGTCCGCACTTGAACGTTGACAACCGATTTAATTTTGATTTAGATGAATTTGTCTACCTTGGATCCACCGTGAACAAGGACAACAACGTCAGCCTGGAGATAGATAGGAGAATTGTGCTTGCAAATAGATGTTATTTTGGGCTCAGCAAGCAGTTTAGGAACAAATACCTCTCTCGACGGACAAAAGTCCAGCTATATCAGACTCTCATTTTACCTGACTTAACATATGGCTCCGAAACGTGGGTCATATCGCAAGCGGTTGAAAAACACCTGGGAGTTTTCGAGGGAAAAATTATCCGTAAAATATATGGTCCTGTTAGGGAAAACGGCGAGTACCGGCGTCGTTGGAACCAAGAGCTATATAATTTATATTCTGACGTGGGCATAGCTAAGCGAATCAAATTAGGCCAATTGCGTTGGCTAGGCATTGATATCAGAATGGATGAAGATGAAACAGTGCGAAAAGTTTTCGATAACGTACCTGATGGAAGAGAACGACCAAGACTCCGCTGGAAAGACCAGGCAGAAGAGTCCCTCCTTATCCTTGGTGTTACCAACTGGCGAGAAAAGGCGAAGGATAGAGCCAGTTGGAAGAATATGTTGAAATTTGTTTAATTTGTTTGTTTAATTAATATGTGTAAGACGTGTGGACCTCATGAGGTTGTAAAATAGTCAATAAAAGAAAAAAATGCTCCAATCCACGATGAAATCTTCAGTTTTCTAGAATTTTGTGTTTAAAAAACTTTGATGATCATTTATTTGCTTCAAACTACACTTGAAATTTTAAAGAACCCATTAGACTCGTAATCTTTAACATGTATTTTCTCGAAAGTTGTTTTCTGTTTCTGGTACATTTCCGTAGATGTCATATATTATAAGAGAATTTCACGCGTGACACGGCAAATGCATGTCACGCATGCACCTCTACATAAAACATATGATTCAATGTTATGTTTTCTCTGATAAGAATTTCTCAAGTAAAAATTTGTAAATTCTCCATGTAGGTAAGGACCGTACCCGTGAAATTTTACAAAACTACATACATACAAAAAAATTTCTGCGGAATATCGACGAAATATTTCCGCACGTGTAATACAGGATGTTTTTTAATCTTTTCACTCCACTCCCGTCTGCGCATATGGTCATTTTCCATTATTTGTTGAACCAGTTGTATTTTAGACGGGTGTAAATGCAAATATTTTTTGAGTATTTTGAACAAAGTTTACGATGACATTTGAAATTCTTGTGCACGTTGTCTAACTGACGTGTCTGGGCTTTCATCAACATTAGTCGTGTTTTGGTTACAAGCAAGCGATTATCGCTTGCTAAGTTGGAAAGGAAACGGATATTTAGCGATAAGTAATTTTATTCAAAAATATCAAAAACAGTTGAAAATGTAAAACAAAAAAATTTGTAAATTTGCATTGCTAAGTCTTCGCTAAGTCCTCGCTAAGTGCTTCATACAAAACAAGCGATCATATGCAAGCGGTGTAACCAAAACACGCTTATTGTCTCTCGTTGCAGCAATATTTTGTGCCGTACGTACGCTCCGAGTTCGGTCAGACTTCACTTTATCTCCCAGTGTATACAAGTTTCAAACTCTACACGCAAAGAAAAAAAACGTTTAGTGCTCGGTTGCCACAACAATACTTTGATTGATTTGTATTAATTTATTAATCGCAACTGTTCATGTAGTTCTCCCAAATAAACTCATATATTGCAAATGTTTATCATGTTGTTGCAAACGAGACCTCTTTTGTATTAAACGCGTACAAAATTACATTTGTCGCAAGTTAAAACCCGTTTGCGATAACTGAAATTAGCCATTTTTCTAATGATTACGAAGAACGTAAATTTCTCTCTTTCTGTCGACTGTATACACAGTCCACTCGTTTGACATACACACTCACGCATACACATAAAAGGCTTTTGTCTTGTCAATATATCTTGGATGGACAACTGACGCGTTTTAGTTTGCTGCGCTTTTAGTTGTTATTTGAATGCAAGTCGAGAAGGACGTGTTAGTAGACACAGAAAAGATAGACAAAAATTCCAACTTTATTTAAAACATACTTTATGGGTAAAACCAAAATCATAAAAGGTGGAAATTTACACAAAAAAGAGCTTATGGAAGCCATAAATATAAATTTTAATGTATAAGTAATGTTGTACTGAACTCGGTTGCTGTAACTACAACTCGGTTGCTGTAACCGAAAGAACAGTTGGTGGAACCGTTTTTCGTTTATCACAAACGTTTTTTAAGCTTTAATTTTTCATAACTCGTTTACTGCAAACGTTTTTCAGTTCTCGCAAACGCTTTTTTAGTTAGGATCAACTACAACTCGGTTGCTATAACCGAGGGAATAGTTGGCGCAACCGTTTTTCGTTTCTCGCAAACGTTTTTTTCAGCTTATGTTTTTCATAACTCGTTTGCTGCAAACATTTTCCGATTCTCCCAAACAAACTGATATGTATGGCTTAACAGAAGTTCGTTTCTCCCAACTACAGCCCCCAAACGAACTTCAGTTATCTGAGATTTCGTTTGGGAGGAACGAGTTTTTTCTTTGCGTGTATAATACGCTGAATGGTTGACTTGCTCGGCATATTATTTACACCAAAAAATCAACACGTTGTTGGTGCCTTAGATGCTCCAAAGTACATTGTTATCAACTGCTCTGCACAACTGTCAAATACAAACTGACAAATGTCAACCAAATAGAAATGGCAGTCAAAAAACATCGGCCTGGAACCAAGAAAAACTCCCTGTACTAAATTGTTCAACCGAAATATCAGCAGCATGTATTGAGCAATATTTTAATGTTTCTAAGAAAAATTCAACGACCAACCAAATTAAAGGGAGATATGATCAATGTTGTCTGCTGTCGCTCAATTTCTGAAAAAAATAGATTTTTAGTGTAAAAGAAACATAAAAACGGAAAAAAAATATTGTCGTCATCACTGATATGGTGCCGGCCCATTTCGCAGCGAAACAAATTAATTTTGCTCAATATTTTTCACGTAACCGATCTTAGTACTGGGCTTTACTGGCTCTTTGGTTTAAAGAGACAACTTCCAGTAACAGTTTGTCCAAATTGTTGCAGACAGGCCTAAATACAAACGGGATAATGTAAGTCAACAAAGTTCTATTTGACTAATGCCACGATAGAATGTTGTGCAACAAAGTTCTATCAACAATATTTTGGTAAAAAAAAAAGTTCTAACTGGATCACTTTTCAAGTTGTTTTGGAACACAAAGTTCTATTTGGTTGTTAGAACTTTGTTAACAAAATTATTATCGAAAGGCATGTAGTTAGAAGTTTGTTGCATTGGGTATCTCATAAACGGTAAGAGATATCTTTATGGCGATAGCAGTAATCGAAAGAGCATACCGGCTTTAGTGCGATCATCATCAGATCATTTTATCAAAAACTGTCAGTTAGAACCTTGTTGTTCTACGGTCGCGAAATAGCTTCAATTATAAAACCGGTTGAAATTAGGTTTAAAAATGTTTCTATGAATTCTTCATAGATTCTATGAATTGCTTTATTATTTTCAGCCAGAGAAACATTTCATAGGATCTATGAAACATTTTCCTAGATTCTATGAATCGAAATTTATGAAATTTGTTGATAACATTTTTATAGAAGTTTATTCTAAGTAATTTATTCAAAACATAAAGGGGTTTCCCATTTGAGTGATATGATTTCTAAGTGACGTTTCGGCCATTTGTAGTATGTCATGATCTGTAATTTTTTTTGCATTGTATTCAGTAATATTTACAATTTCATCATGGAGAGATATGCGCAAGCACAACGTTTACAAATTATTATTTTTTTGTATCAAAATAATCTTTCTCCAATTGCAACTTTTCGTGCGCTTTTGCCATTTTGTGGTCGTAATAATCGTCCACCTGTACATTTTCTTTACAGAATGTTCAAGTGCCAATAAGACAAAGAACCGCTTGATATAATGAAAATATTGCTGCCGTTCAGGAAGTGTTTCTGAAGACCGCAACTCTTCGAAATTATGCTGGTAACACCGTTACTGGCAATGGAGAGCGGTATAGATCGATGATAACCAACTTTTTATGGCCGAAATTGGAAGAAGTTGATCTTGACTTCATTTGGTGCCAACAAGACGGCGCTACGTGCCACACAGCACGTGCAACAACCGAATTATTGCGAGAAAAGTTTGGAGATTCGATTATTTCAAGAAATTGTGACATTGAATGGCCCCCAAGAAATTGTGATTTAACACCATTACACTATTTCATTTGGGGTTATTTGAAGTCATTGGTTTTTAGCAATAAACCAGACTCTCATCAAGCTTTACAAGTCAATATTGAACCTGCTATTCACCACATACGACTTCATTTAGTGGGAAAAGTGATCGAAAATTGGGTTCATCGAATTTGTTCCTGCAAATGAACATGTGGAGGCTATTTGAAAGACGGTTTATTCAGAACTTAATTGTATCAATTGTACTTCATTTGAAATAAGGGACATTTGAATTTTCTTAACAATTAGTGTGTTTTTTTTAAAGAAATCATATCACTGAAATTGGAAAACCCTTTATATATGAAAATAATGCAAACACCCAAACACAAGATGCCGAAAGTTCCCCTTGAATTAATGACGGCTAATTTATGAACATTTCCTTCCTTATGAATACGTTCGGTAAATTCGTAATTATGGAAGTTTTCAATATTTACGAAAAACTTCATAGGATTAATAATATATGTATTATAATTTTTGATTTTTGTCTTTATTATAATTGAAATTATAATACTTGTGCTTATACATCTTAAGGCCAAAAAAATATAATTTTAAGCTACAGGCTTCCGAAAAATTTCTACTGAAGAATGTTTTGTAAATATTACGAAGAATATTTTTGCAGTGTAGAGATTTGAAAATTGTATATAAATAAGTACACTCTAGATCTCCCAATTGTAGTTTAAGTCTTTTACCCTTTTATCGCATCCAAAAATACACAAAATTACTATAATTTTTAAAGATGGTATCGGAAACTGAAATAAGTTTCCAGTACTGTAATAAATTTGATTTTTTTCAATATGTTTGTACAAACCATCTAACAAAATTTTTTTCTTTCTTTTTCAGGTAAGTTTTGTGTTCTAATTAAAGTATAATTAAACTGCATAGAAGGTAAGCATAAAGTCAGGGATGTGGAGTTTTCCTAAAATGTTGAAAACTCCAACTCCGCAATTTTAAAATTCTGAACTCCAACTCTGACTCCTACTATGACTCCAACTCCACAATTAAACCTAACGTATTTAAATGCACTTTTGTTTCTTTAATGGTACCAATTATAAAGAATATTAAAATTATACATTCTACTAAATTACGAGTAATCTATAAATGTTCAGAAATCAGAGATTCATTTTTATACTTCGAAACAGTAAAGTAATGATCGATTTTTATAATCCGAAACAGTAAAGTAATGATCGTCCTTGTTCCCACAAAAAAATCCATGGTCAAGAATGGACCCTAACTAACTGAAAACAGTAAATTAATTTAAATTTCGGGTAACTGAACTATACGCAGTTCGAATTTCTCGATATGGGCATTTCCACAGAAAGTTTCATCATATGTCCCATCACGTCGCCATATTTTAGGACCATGTAGTTAAATCTTTTCTATTATTTCACCAAGTTCAGAATATAAGTAGCTCTATATTTAGTAAAAGCAATCAAACTAACTGGTTCTAAAATATAAGCAATTAACGAAATATAAAAATCTAATACATAAAATCGGTTAATAATTTCTAAGTTTCAAGTGACGAACTTTAGATTTCAATTGATGTATCTTAAATTTCAATTTCAATTGATGTCTGTAAAATTCCAATTGATGTGATTCAAATTTCAATTGCTGTGTTTTAAATTTCAATTGATGTGTTTCAAATTTCAATTGATGGGTTTTAAATTTCAATTGATGTCTTTCAAATTTCAATTGATGTCTTTCAAATTTCAATTGGCGTTTTTTAAACTTCAATTGATGTATTTCAAATTTCAAATATAATTTTCAAATTTCAATTGATATTTTTCAAAATTAAATTGATATCTTTCAAATTTCAATTGGGAATGGTGTAGAGGAAACTTAAAATTTCGGTCATCGAAAAAAGATAAAAAAATGCTTGAATATATTAAAGAATGGCGATCAAAATGCAATACAGCGCGCCGCCGCCGAGTAACTCTCGAATGCCAGGCATAACGCGCGCGGTGTCGAACGCCCCCTTCCTTCTTCCACCTGTGCCATACCTGTTAAGCACTTGACAATGTTATCTCATTCTTTTGGGAACATGCAACTATAACAATTGATTGCGTTTTACATTGGTATGGCGTTATTTCCACTTTGGCTGCTAAACAAATTCGGTGTTATTACACTTCTTCTATGGAAATAACGCCATATGGCCTTATTGTCTATGACTTTATAACACTGAACCGTAGCACGACCCCGATTCAATAACCCGACCATATTCCCATAAAATTCCCCCAGACTCGTGTCGAGAAATTACAATTTCGCGTCCAGCGACTGTAGTCCATTCCCCCACGCATTATTTCTGAAATGCCAAAAACACACAAAGCAGTGATCCAAACCAATGGTAGATAAACCGGCACACACATGTAACAAATAAAATCAAATGTGTTGTATGATTTTCACTGTGATCCTCAAATACTGGTTCTATTAATTCTATTAATTTTGTACATTTTAATTGAATACATTTTAATATTTTTTTGTTATTTTATAACCCAAGTGAACTTAGGTTAAATTATAAATAAAAATGTTAAGAAAACATTGGATATTTGATTCTATAATCATCTTTGAAGCAAACTACTATTTACAAGTGCATTTCTCTTTCGTAATTTTCTTTAAGGTGTCAATACAAATATTATAAAATTTGTGTTATAACCGGCAATGCCGTCCATTTCTAAAGCTGAACTTTAACAATTTCTTCATTAACCAAAAATGATCTCCGTTCAGAATTGTATGTTTAATTTTCATGTAATTTTCTATTGTAATTTAAAAAGTATTTCACTGTCACTTTTTTTAACCTTCATGGATGAGAATTTTGAAAAATCATTTACATTAACTGTTTGGTGTAGAGCTGAGATTATTTAGTTCTATGTCATATTCCAGTTCTATTTCATATTCCACTAACCAAATATATTCCAAAACATGTTTAAACGTCCATTCGTCAAATCCGTTTCATGTATTTTCCACAGTTGATGGCCGGGATATCGAATAACCGAAGGATCATTACGATAACGTCTATTGATTTGATATTGCGACGACGGTGAGAAGATATTATAACGACGTATATCGATGGGTCCCGCCAACCATTGCAGACTTTCCATGGTATCTGCGTATAGATCAGCACTGGAAAAGTATACGGGCGTTATACCGTTCGAGGTGCGCCTCAATAGGAAAAAATTATTTCCAATAGTTGTATTTAAACTAGTGGTATTTAGACTAGTGGTATTTACAGAACTTGACCACGTTAGATGCACGAACGTTAGTAATATTAAGATATGTTTGATTAAATACATATTTTACAAATATAGTCCTTTTTACGAAAATTGAATTCAGTTGATTGGAATTATATTTTCTATAGTTGTTTGTTCTAGCCGAGCTGAAGTTGTAACCGCCACGGTATCTAATAGCAAACTGATTAAAGCGGTATTCTTATGCTGGTCAACAGGGTCGACCAGGTCATGTCACTCACTTATTCTTGTCGTGTTTTATCTCCAATTTTGATATGCTAAGTCTGGTTTATATTCATGGTGTTTAAAGAGATTTTCGTATTCATCATTAAGCATTTAAACACAAACGCGAGTATTCTGTTCTGAACCATTATAATCACACACAGTGGCGAGCAAAATTTTAATCATGTTTGTATGTATAAGTATCGTATATGTTGATATTAGGTGTGTAACTAATGTCGCTTTAGCAAACGTAAAAGCGTAAAATAAATGCTAATTTTTGCGAAAGCGAACAAACAACTGACACATTCTTAAAAAAAGCATAAAATTATAATAACAAAATTAAATAATCAATAAAAGGGTCAGTATCACTAGGTCTGTTCAGAGTTAATCCATAGTTTATAATTTTTAAATTTAATACATCCATAACTGTTAGTTATATGGTGATAATGGAAGTTAGAGATCTTCTTTAGTTACAAGGTTTTCTAAGGTTTAATTTAGTTAAGGCTGGGTGTCGCATACAGCTGAAACTGAAACTGAATTCCATACATTTGTGACTGAAACAGAATAGCAGCTGAATCCGATTTTTCAGTCGCTGGTGACTGGAACCGAATTCAGTACATTAGCAACGGATCTGAAAAAAAGTACTTTTGACTTAATTTCAGTCGGTTTGAGACTGAAATGTGATTTTTGACATGTCACATTCGACAGCTGTCGATACTGTCACACGCGTTGTTTCTTTTTTAATTGTGAAAAATTAATTTTATCGCAACGACATGGGAAAAAAATTAAAATTTACCTTCGAAGAAGAAGAAAAAATCGTAGACTTCGTGAAAAACAACGAAGTTTTGTTCAATGTGCGACACAAAGCATTTCGTGATGCAGAATTGAAGAACCGGCTGTGGCTTGAGTTGGCGAATGAACTGTATGTTGATAGTGAGTTTTCTCCCATTTTCACCCATAGGAACCAACATCCCCTACCACAAATTTATAATTGGCATCGACGATCGCCAAGAGATCGATGGAGTGAGAGTCTTTATAATTAAAGAACGATGAGCCGGCTCTCGGTGGACATTTGATTCTAATGTGCTTCCCATCTATAGCACCAACACAATTCGGGAAATTGCAATGATGCAGTCGTTGGAGTCGGAATTGCTTTCTCCAAGAAATTTTTAACAATTACATCAAAACATTTGTCCACAATCCGTCCAATGGTTGAACGGTGCACTCGATATTGAAAAGCTATAGATCGAAATGTTTCACCGGTGGCCAAGTAGCGCAACATGATGCATAGTTTTTGATGTGCATTCATTGGGTTCCGATTCCAAGTCGTGACAGTCCCATCCAGATATTGTTTCAGTACTTTCACAATTTCGGCAAAAAGCAACGGACTCACACGAAAATATGCTTTGAACTTGGTATCGTCGTCCATCAGATACCTGTCCACCAAAATGTTCATTGCGCCTTCTGAATCACGTCGTTTGTAAATTCTATGCGGACTTTTCGTTTTAGTTTTCAATTTCAAAAGAAGCACGGCAATGCAAACATCGTGTTCGAACATCGCATTGGCATAATTAAACGCATTTAATGAATATTTACTTTGCATTTTTCGTGAAATTTAAATTGCGCGTGTGAATTTATTGAAAAAACGTAAACAACGCCGAATATGACATTTGCCTTTGATTCTGTTTCAGCTGTATGTTGCAACCCAAGTAACATTCAGTTGCTGTTTCAGAACTGAAAAATAATGAACCGAAAGTGAAAAAAATTCAGTTTCAGTTTCAGTTTGAGTTTCAGCTGTATGCGACACCCAGCCTTTATTAAGCTAACAAAGCAAATCGATAACTGCTGTTCCCTATTAAATTCAATCCACGAATATTCGCCCTTATTACGGTTGATGTTGTGGACGTTGTTGTCGTTTTTATGTCAACATCACTCCGTTTCAACATCGTCATCACATCAAGGCTATTTCGGTATTCTGTAAAGACGATGTCGATTGTTTATCGAAAACTTATTTAAAACATAAACAAAGTTGTCAACCGTAGTGAATGAAAGCAGGAAGAAGAAGAATATTTTACATTTGTACTTGCATTATTTTATTTAACCCTTTCGGTATTCTGATGGGTTTTGAAGGTTTCAATTTTTAATTCGACTCGTGTTAAAATCATTTTTTTAAATGCAGTTTGTACTTTGAAGTTTTAAAAGTAATATTTAAAAATATATATGTATAAATTTTTACCACTCTGGACTGAAATCCTGCAGTTTTAAAACTTTACTAAAATATTGACTTTTCCGGTGAAATAAGGTGAATTGTAAAACAAACTATTTTACTACATTGCCTAATCAATTTATAATACTTGTATTTGCAAATGTTTGCAGTGAAGTATAATTTATTAACTGTATTTATTATTGATTCAAAAAAATCTGATAAGGTCGTGGTGTTTTTTTAAATTTTTATGATGCCATATGGCATCAATTTTATTTAAAGGAGCTAACATTCTGGTACATATTGATGCCATATGGCATCATAAAAACAGAAAGTAACAATAAAGAATGTAACATTACATTGAAAGATAATATTTTTTCACCATCTATTACAAATGATGCCATATGGCATCATTACAAAAAACCATTTTGGAGTCAACTTTTTGCAAAAAAAAAATAATCTTATACAAAATATTAAAGGCAAAATAATAAGAAAATTGGATTTTTAGGGTCTGAATCTAAAAACATGTATCAAAAGGGTTTTTTTTGGTAAAAGTTATTCAAGTTCCTAAAAAGTGGTAAAGTTTCGTAACCATATGGACTCCGATTTGGAAGTTATTGGTTGTAGACTGCCCATACCATCACGTTAGTCGAATAGAAGCGCTGAATTGAGACGAGCTCTCGATGGGGGCACATGCAGCCTTTACTGGCCCCAGAGCTGCATGTATTGGACAGAAGGACTAAATTGAGAGCAAGAAGTGATCTCATCAAATTCACCATGGACCGACCATTCGGCTATCTTAAAGGATTTGAAGTGTACGTCTCGTTAGCGGCTGATTCTTTGCAAGATATCAGACTAAATTGAAAAGACAACAATTGCACGACTGAAAGCGCGCAGAGCAGGCGTATGTGTCACAAGAGGGAGGCCACCACTGTTAAGTCAATGCATCTACTGGTGGGCACTTGACACCGAAGCCTGTAGTTCTAAGTGATGCCTGAAGGCTAAATTTTATTCAGTTCAAAAAACAATTATCACAATATGGACGTTGGCTGTAGCGATAAGCGAGGTCAATAAAATACCCAATATTAATTTTCATTCAACTATCTATTCTATATACTATTCCAATACCCAATATTAATTTTCATTCAACTATTTGTATAAGTTCAAATTATTGAAAATAAGACCAAAAAATTAGCATTACAACGAACCCTTTGTTCATTGCATTTACAGGTAGACAGATAATTGCACTTACAAACATACTCGCAGTACGTATAAAGCGGATCCTGCTCTAGAACACTCCTGCACACCCTCTTTAAGGTTTCCGTCCGCCATTAAAAGTTTCGAACTAAACAAAAAATGATTTCCCTTTACATCCCATGAAGGTATTGAGGAGAGATTCTCACAACCAGTGAACTGTGCGCTTTCTAGTTTTACACTCACTGATTGGGACCTACAGTTTTACTCGGTTCCGGACGGTATTTTGAGAAGCTTTTTTCACGGCTAAGAACTTGATAGTGTCGCCGTCACTACACGAGGTGACCGTTGTCGAAAGAAATGTAAGGTAGTCTGAGCAGGGATCTTATGTACAAACTAACCATTGCACCACCGAGGGCCGAAGGTTTCGAACTACAACTTTTAATTTTATTAATTCATATTTCAAAAATAAAACTGGAAATTTCTTTAATTTAAAAAAATATCCGAATTTTCTTCACTTTGTTATCAAAAATCTGTGTCGACAGAATTAGAGTCGTTTCAATTCAATATCGACGTCAATTCTAGTTACAAAATGCCAAATATGTGTCGACAGTTGTCGTTAGCGATCGTAGAATCTATGAACATGTTCATACTTGTTCATAGAATCTATGAACATGTTCATACTTGTTCATAGAATCTATGAACACGTTCATACTTGTTACGAACAGATTTCATAGATTTTGTTTCATAGAATGAATGACAAATTTTCACAGATCTTTGGCTGAAAATTGTGGTTTATATATTTTTTGAACTAAATTGCATTGATTGTATGATGAATTTCGTAGATTTTTGGTTGTGAGAACTATGAATTTTTGGTTCTGAGAACTATGAATTAGCTTCATTGTTCCAATGATATGTTGCGTTGACTGAAGATAAATGAAAGGGTTCGTAAATGAACGAATTCGTAAAATTGACAAATAAAATTTTTTATATTGTAGTAAGCCACGAGCTTTACACATAACCACCATTAGCAATCGGTGTAAAACTTTTAGTACCAATAAAAAGATTTCGTTTCATGGAATTTATAAAGATTTTTCATTAATCCAGTGAAATGTTCTGCCGTGAAAAATCTGTTTACAAATAGACTAACAATTTGATATTGGTTTAATTACAATGTACTAGTTCCAAAACGTGAGAAGCAGGCTACCCAGTGGGTAAACCTAATTCGAGTACGCTGAATATAGTTGTGCTAACCCTTTTCCTAGGTTGACTCTTGTTTTCGATATATTTGCAATCGAAAATTATAGATCCAAGTACCTACGAACTGCAATTTTCCTCAATTTTGTACCATTTATTGAATATATCGATAAACATGCAGTAAAACACAAAAACAAAATAAAAATAAAAAAAATAATAAAATTAAAAAAATAAAATTTTTGCAAACTGGTCATTTTACGAAATTATATTAAAAATAAACTATTAGGAAAAATTAATATTTGTTAATTTTATTATTTTTTATTTATTGTTTTTTAATGTTTGCCATGCCGTTTATCGATAAGATGTGTTTTCGTCCGATATATACATCGATTTATTATTATTTATTTGAATATTAATATTATCGATTATATACTCATATTATTCTTATTATCTTTGGAAATCTTAATAGTCATTTTAGCTCAATACTTCAACAGATTTTCATTTCATAGTGTGCGTGGCTCTTGTACATGAGAACGTGGGTTCGATTCATGATCAGACGACCTTACATTTCTTTCGAGACAGCCACATCGCTTAGTGATGGCAACACTATCCTGTACTTAGCCATGAAAACCTTCTCGAAATACCATTTCGAACCGGTGCAAAGCTGTGGGTCCTAATCAGTGAGTGTAAAAGTAGAATGTGCATACCTCACTGATTGTGACACCATTTTTATTTTTTTTGTTTTACTTCTACAGATTTTTTACCTGATAAAAAAAATCTTTTCCTATTACTTTTGGCCTTCACTGTAAGTCTCTTTACGATTTATGGCGAAAATATACGTGCTTTATATTTTATGTTTTTGTTTGCTAATCATATGTATGTATTTCCCGTTATTTGTCATTGTTTTTGTTTTGATGTTGCAAAATATGACTTTTGTATGTCATTTTGGTTAAATTCACTCTGATATGATTTGGCCAAATTTTATGGTTTAGTTGGTTTAGTATTGTGTCGTGTGCTGTGATTTAAGTTCTTTCTGCAGAGGTCATTAGACTGAGACATCTTACTGAACACTGTGCGTGTTGGTCGTTGTCTTCTTATGACAAAATTTGTATTTTGTGAAATGATTTGGTCTCTTTTCACGTGTGCTAACGGAAATAATGGAATAAAACGAACTTATGCCACAAATGTCACATTAAGTGCGAATTTATTTACCCCGCTAAAGTTAATTATAGCTTAATTTGTACGGGGCTTCTAAACAATATTAAGCGTCAATTCAATTTCCCACTCAAGTGCCGATTTGAGCATTGACAATGTTGCCACATGTTCAATTTCAAGAAATGGCAACAAAAAGTTATCTTAGATAAATTTTGGTATCATTTCTTATGAATGAAAATGTCATCAAGTAGGAGAGACCCAAACACAGACATTTAATTAACACATAAGTTAATTTAAATTATTTTATTTAATGGAAGACTACATATATTCTTATATCTCAAAATTTCAAGGATAGATTTTTAAAATTGGAATTAAATTGTATACATATTGATCATGGTAGAATTATCTATCATGTATAGTCGTTCAAACAGGTGATTTAATTTTTTCCATGTCATTTTTCGATTCACTTGTCAAACTCATGTATTTTGTTTTTATACTTTTTTGTATTCTTATATTGTTGGTATATATTTGTGTAGAGTATGACATGTGAAACGAATGAACAAAAATAAAATGTTTGTTGTTGCGGCCTACAACTACAACAACACCTGCTGCTACCTTGTATTTGTTGACACTGGCTACAATCGTGTTGCTGTATCGAATTTTTTTTTCACCCATTACAGCAAATGTTGCCACATTTCTTAGTATTTAGTGTGGATCTTTCTTTTTTTTTAAAGTCATAAGTGGCAATAGCTTAATGGAATAAAAAACAGCCCTATTAACTATATGTGCTTATTTGGTGGGAGAAACAAAAAGGGTTACGACTATGCCGACTATTTCTAAAATCGTTTCATATTACTTTCTCTCACAAAATTTTAACTACGTTGGTTGCTTTCACCTTATCGCCTGTCCAACTTTGAATCTGTCCACTTGTTACTAATTCAGAAACTAGATAGTTGCACTGGAACTACATGCTGAAAAAAATGGCCCCAGCCATATACATGTTTGCAAGCATTGGTTTCGTGAATTGGATAACTGCTGATTTTTGTTTCTTTATTGTCTGTCACGTGTTTATTTTCTCCAGTTTTCAACAAATGAATCCAAATTTGGATCACAAATATATAGTCATCATTGTGCCCCAAACATGTTATATGGAATAGCAAACACAGGGTGGTTGGACACAAGTATACTATATTTGCGACAAGCTATAAACACGTTATATTTGCATCCAAACAACAAAAAAAAAAAAAAAATTCAGCGTGTTGTTCATGAACTAGTGAATTTGTAGATGCGGTTTACGACGGAACAAAAAGAGGGTAGAGTTTTAGACAAAAAAAAAAAGAAAAGGCTGATAAAGTCGTGATCAAATATTCCACCTATCTTCGACATGTTAGTGCCAAGTCTAAATAAGGTTTGTACAGTAAATGTATAGAGCCTGAAGAGACATTGGAAACTTATATTATCATCATGGCAAATGGAGTTACTTTGCTAACCTATGTAGAAGAATTTTTGAGGCAGTTTTTAAACCATGCACTGACCTAGTGTCTCTAGCATAGGGTTCTTCCCAACACTTACCGTATGACTCCACAAATTTCTGCAGTAACTTGGTTCTTGTTGTATTTGCATTACTCTTTCGGGGATCAAAACTTAATTTCCACAACTGAGCACCATGATAGTTAACATAATTCTCGTCGACTTCACTGCGATAGTCCGATTTACGGCCCACATGGGCATTAGGACGAACCATTCGCAAAACATTGCGAAAGCTGCCAAAGAGGGGCCAGCGGGCCAGTAAATTTGTGCGCGGTCGATTGATGTAAATCACCTCCTGATGACAATTAACTCCGCGCTCACTAAGTGATGCAACCGACATTAAAATTAATAAAATATTTAAAACTTTTATAAACATTGTATTTTTCAAATAATTTTATTGCGATGCGATTTTGTCGATGTTAACATAAATGAAGATAAAAACAAACTGTCGAAAACTAAGAGCAGATCACCATCCGACACCTTTAATTTTGTTGGACGCATCTAAAGTTTACAGTTACAGTCAGCCACAAAAATGTGGGGGCAACAAATGGTGAAAATCGTTCGAACATCAAAGTTCATGTAGATTTAACGGAAGTTACCTGATGTTTGCCTTTGAACTTTCAGTCTTTTTGCTCAATCGCTAATCATTGTTAAAAACTGGACAGTGCTTTTTTTTTCATATATTAAAAAAAAACTATTTGGTAATCTCAAAATTTCTCCAAAACAAAAAATAAATAATATAAATCAAATAAAAACTACGATCATTATAAGGGTCAAAACAGATTGTCTTTTGTTTAGTGTTATGGACTTTTATTACATTTCTTTTGCCTTGATCATTTCTATTTTTTGTTGGTTTTGCTTTTGAAGAAGTTCCGAGTATTATGTAAACGTTACTGCATAAATAATTTTGCCCAAGGGTGTTAGCTTTTTGCTAATATTTAATGATACAACTAAAAGATCATATAAATGTTTCTAAGTGACAAATGGTTAGTCATTGTGGAACGAATAGGGAATTCAGGAAAGCACACACACACTGGCATGACTAGTCTCGAACTCTGTGACAAGTTCATCGTCATATGCCCAACCACTGTGGCTGAATTTATACTGTGCGGTAGACGGTATAGAGACGTTTGCTTAGTATTCAAAACCTTCAAATAACAAAAAATCTAACACAAATTAAATATCAGAACCAAAATTCAAACAGAAATATTAATAATATTCACATGTTCAAAATAACTAAAAAAAGTATTATAGCATTGAATACTACTCCAATTCCAATAGAAATTTGAGGAAAAATATTAATTGAAATTCAAAAATTCTATTTGAAATTGATACACTCCGGTTCACTTATTTAAAGGCACTAAAAATTCCATATTCAGCAGCCTGTATCTTGTGCAATTTGTTATATCTCAAGATGTCTAGCTCCCATTTCCATTTTAAAATTCTGCAATCGGTTACAAATTGCAAAAGATACAGGTTGCTGAATGTTGGAATTTTTAGTGCCTTTAAATAAGTGAACCGGAGTGTATTTAAAAAACGTCAATTGAAAGGTGAAATACATCAATTGATATTTAAAAGACATCAATTGAAATTTAAAACATATCAATTGAAATTTAAAATTATCATCACACTGTGCAAACTTAAATCATTTTCCAAACTTTCTATATATGTACGTCAGTTTTGAATAGGGAAAATAATTATAAACCTCGATTTATGTTAGAAATGTTACAGATATTAAGGACTCCAATAGCGAAGAGAATAAACTTTAAAGCAGATACGGATAATGTAGCACAGAATTATAGACATTTAATTAGTAAAATGTAGAATTTGTCATTGAATTTGTCACAAGGGAACATTTTTAATATATCAGGATGAAACTTGTTGAATTTACTTACCATTATGTATATACTTTTTTCAACCAAATTATTTTTCTGGCTGTAAATTAGAGAAACTATTTCTACACAAAAATTTTTCTGGCTGTAACATTTTTCATTAACATTAACATTTTTCATATGACAAGAAAATTTCTTCAATTGTTTAATTTTTTGTTATTGTTGTTTTTTCAAATGACAAGAAAAAAATTTTGTTTATCAATTCGTTTCGTTTCTAATTAATAATTGTGTTTATCTTCCTGACGATGCTACCCAAAGGGTAGCGAAACATCGAAGAATAAAATGAATTAAAAATACGACCATACACTCAAATAATTTAATTTTTGAATATAATAAGAAAGGTCGGAAAAATCATCACTTATCGGTTAATAATTTTTAAATTTGAAGTGACGAATTTTAAATTTCAATTGATGTCTTTTAAATTTCAATTAATTTTTTTTAAAATTCAATTGATGTATTTCAAATTTCAAACTCTTTACTTTTATTGGCCTAATTTGGTTCAGCTAGCTATGTTCACGTCACAATACAAATTATGTAGCTCTTGGTTCCAACGACGTCGCTACTCGCCGTTTTCTTTAACAGGACCATATATTTTACGTAGAATTTTTCTCTCGAATACTCCCAGGGTTTCGATATGACCCAAGTTTTGGTGCCATGTGCCAGAAAGGTAAAATGAGTCTGGTATAGCTGGACCTTTGTCTGTCGAGACAGTTATTTATTTTCAAACTGCTTGCTGAGCCGAAAATAGCATCCATTTGCAAGCAAAATTCTCTATTTATCTCCAATCTGACGTTGTTGCCCTTGTTCCTTGATGCAAGGTTGTCAAATTCAAAATTAAATCGGTTGTCAACGTTCAAGTGCGGACCAAGGCGAGAGGTTTCTCTAGTCGTTGACACCATCAATTTTGTCTTGCCCTCATTAACAGCAAGACCCACCTTCGCTGACTCCTTTTCGATTCTTGAAAATACTGCAGTAACCTCTCGCAAATGTCGCCCAATGATGTCTATGTCGTCAGCATACGCCAGCAACATATGGCTTTTCGTGTTAAAGGTCTTGTTCGTATTTACTACAGCTTTTCTCATTATTATCTCCATTAAGATGTTGAAGAGATTGCACGAAAGTGTGATGCCTTGTTTCAGTCCTTGCTTGGTATAGGATGGTTCGGTGAGGTCTTTCCCCACCTTCACTGCTGATTTGGTGTTGGTCAACGTCATTCTACAGAGGCGGATCAGTTTTGCCGCCATCACTGTTGTTTTTCACAGAATACGCTCGACAAGGCCTTAACGTGATGGATAAAAAACTGATACCGCGATAGTCGGAACATACACACGGATAACGCTTTTTGAATACAGGACATAATACACTGTGACTCCAATCGTCTGGCATATGGTCACCCAACCATACACCGCATTTAAGATGATGCATGTAAGCTAGGGTGTCCCATCAATAAAAAAATTTTTTTGCTCAAGCTTTATTTGAAAGCTTATAGGGTACAATATTTTTGAGAATTTTTTCAGATTTTTCGGAAGTGGTTTAGAGGTCTCGCAAGTCGAATTTCCGCCAAAAATCGGGTATTCCGGGCATTTTTTGAATTTTACTTAAAAATCGGTCAATAACCACGATTTTTCTTTCTTTTCTTTCTTATTTTTGAAGCTAAATGTCTTAACTTTTTCTGTATATGCACAAACCATCAGTTTTGGCAATGATTTTCCTCAATAAGGTACCATGTATTAAATTTTTTCGTAAATTTTGGGTAAATTTTGTAAATAACGCTTGCACTATCTTGCACTTGCACTTTAAAATACGTATAAATTCCAAGCAATTTTGGAAAAACATTTAATTTGCGGTTACTGTTCCAGAGTTCTACCCATTGTATGAAACTAATTATATTATTATCTGTTTGCTATTTTTGCATCGGATTTGCTTTAAATTTCTATGAAAATTTATAATACTAATGATGCACTTTAAAAGATGGGAAATTCCAAGCAATTTTGTTATAATATAACAGAGGTCTGTTACCTAATGTTTTAATGCCAAATTAGGAAAGGAAAATGTCTTTCGACCAACCATCGGTAATCACAGTCTACATGATACCACCTCCGATAATGGAATAAGACTGATTGACTTCGCCGCTGCAAAGAACATGGTAGTTAGTAGCACACGAGTCCAGCATAAGGACATTCATAAGGCGACCTGGATATCTCCTGATCAGCGGATGAAGAACCAAATTGATCACTTGGTAATAGATGGCAGGCACTCTTCTAGTGTAATGGATGTACGTGTAATTCGAGGTGCAAATATCGACTCGGATCATTACCTGGTGGCTGCGAAAGTTCGCACAAGACGAAGCCGAACACAAGAAAAGCTGGATATGGACTAGCTACAAATACCGGAGATATCAATGTCCTATCGACAGAAGCTCTCTCTCCTGCTAGAGCAGAATACCTCCCTTCCGAAGACGCAGATCCGCATTGGAAGCACATCTTCCATTCGTTGGAAACCGCTGCAAGGACTGAACTTGGCTATCAAAAACCGCAGAAGAATTATGTGAAAGACTAAAGCCAATTATTGCAAACCTAAGTGGACCTTATCAGTGTTAGAAGTCCACGACTGATACATACCACCTTTTTGTCGATTACCCCCATATTTTGTCGATATCCTCATAGGGAAAAACTGTACGAAGCTATATCTGAACTTGTGATTCCGGCAAAACTGGTCCGCCTTTGTAGAATAAAATAATGAGGAAAGCTGCAGTAAGTGCGAACAAGACCATTAACACGAAAATCCATATGTTGCTGGCGTATGCTGACGACATAGACATCATTGGGCGACATTTGCGAGAGGCTACTGCAGTATTTTCAAGAATCGAAAAGGACTCAGCGAAGGTGGGTCTTGCTGTTAATGAGGGCAAAACAAAATTGATGGTGTCAACGACTACAGAAACCTCTCGACTTGGTACGCACTCGAACGTTGACAAACGATTTAATTTTGAAGTTGTATATGAATTTGTCTACCTTAGATCTGCCGTGAACAAGGACAACAACGTCAGCCTGGAGATACATAGGAGAATTGTGCTTGCAAACAGATGCTATTTTGGGCTCAGCAAGTAGTTCAGGATGCAGTTGGCCCTCTCTCGACGGACAAAAGTCCAGCTATACCAGACTCTCATTTTACCTGTCTTGACATATGGCTCCGAAACTTGGGTCATATCGCAAGCAGGAGTATTCGAGAGTTTTCTCCGTAAAATATATGGTCATGTTAGAGAAAACGGCGAGTACCGAGGTCGCTAGAACGCAGAGCTATATAATCTATATTCTGACGTGGACAAGCTAGGCGAATCAAATTAGGCCAATTGCGTTGGCTATGCCATGTTATCAGAATGAATGAAGATGAATGAGCCAGCGCGAAAGGGTTTCGATTACGTACCCGATGGAAGCAGGAAGAGAGTACGACCAAGACTGCGCTGGAAAGACCAGGCAAAAGAATCC
This sequence comes from Phaonia tiefii, assembly GCA_963931995.1. Lineage (NCBI taxonomy): Eukaryota > Metazoa > Arthropoda > Insecta > Diptera > Muscidae > Phaonia > Phaonia tiefii. The sequence goes on along the minus strand of OZ008370.1, from coordinate 204,834,266 downwards.
CTCCGTATCCTTGGTGTTACCAACTGGCGAGAAAAGGCGAAGGATAGAGCCAGTTGGAAGAATATGTTGAAATTTGTTTAATTTTTTTGTTTAATTAATATGAGTAAGACGTCTGACCTCATGAGGTTGTAAGATAGTCAATAAAAGTAAAGTAAAGTTACCTAATGTGGTTTGTGTCTTTGCTAATTAGGTTTGAAATCTATCTTCACACACATCTCAGAGAGGTAGAGGCATTTAAACTACTCCATTATATTTTTGCTGGATCGGTTCATTGCTGCGATAATGATAACCGAAGCATCCTTATGAGAATGATGTTGGAAGATTAACATCAAGCCCTACGTATTTTCTTCTCAGTTTTCTATTTTTCACTATGATAATGTCTAAAACGGTCCACTCTAAAACTTACATATATTTAAACATACATGAATTTGTTTATTTTTGACTTCTGGATCTCCACGTTATTTTGTATTGATCCGTCGTTAACACGCAATAATTCATTCAATTTTATAGCAAAATATTACAAAGTCGCAGATATTAAATAACCAATTTAATTTCCTTGAGTGAATTGATTTACATTTTGAATTTATTCATATCTTTTTAAAATTATAAATTTTATATCTTCTCATCAAATAAATAAAGTTCAGTTTGTTGAACCTTTTTGCATATTAAATTTAACATTTCTTGTATAATTTGACTTTATGTCCGCTATTTTGCGCTTTCTTGATTAATACTCGTCGCTATTATGAAATGTTGATGTCAACTTTGTCACTAACCCATACAGTCATGTAATAGTTACGCTCGAACCGGATATATTTGAATAAATAGCTTTGCATAGTGGTTTGCGAATCATTTTGTTGTTAATAGTATTTTCCAACAAATACGGATGTCATATGTTTCAAACCAAAATGTTTTATTTTTTCAATTTCTACCAAGAATGTAAAGCATATTTGGATTTATTTCTGTCAAATCTTGAGTGTTTCTGTTTTCTGATTTTCACAGAATCAAATGCCGTTGAATGGAATCAGAAGTATAACGTTAACATCCTCCCTTCAAACCACCAACTAATCCTAGAAATGACACTAAACCGCTTAAAATTAATCATTTAAACAACTTCCAACCGCAATAAATAAATTCGCCTTAAGTTTTCATCTCAACTCTTAATATTGAGTACTTAACTGCAGCATCGCTATCAAAAGTACAACACAACATTAGCGGTTTAAAAACTCAACAAGGATATACAAAGGATTTCCCTTGGAATTCCCGTCATGTAGTAGCCTGGGTAAACAAACCAAATGAAACAAAAGTTCAAGGTTGAACCATTGCCTCTCGTACCCGGCATCCCTTTGTTTCACACCAACATAATGCCATCAATATTCCTCCTAGTACTAGAAATCGCACCACTCAAGTTACACAGAGAAACTTTGGACGGAAATTGCGCTAAAGGAAAGCACAGGACGATTGTTTGAAACTGCGCTGTTGCTGCTGCTGTCGAGGAGCTGCTAGTTAACTAGCGTAAAGTAAAGTCCTTACATGCATATCCACAAAGTACAAACATACAAGGGATTTAATATAAAACATTTTGGAAACGTTTCTAAGGAAAGCTTTAAGACATATATATCTTTTAACATTTGTTCGAATGTACTATATATCCTGATGCAAGTTGGAAACATACAGTCAACTAGAAAGCCACCACATCCTTGGGCAAACACTTAATATTTCAAGATCTAAGTAAAACATTTACACAAGTGAAGTGAAATAAAAATTACTGTTTGTTGAATTTGTAAAATAGGAGGACAATGCAAAAAGTACGAAATCTAAATGTGTTTCAATGCTATTAAGTTATCCATTAATGGACGAAACGCCGTCTGGTTTCTAAAAAAAATTTGTATGTGATATCTTCTGGCCGTCGGTGGTGCAAACTTAGTGTGCGCGGCTCTTGTACATGAGTACGTGGGAACGATACCTGTTCAGACCACCTAACAGTTATTTCAACGGCGATCACCTAGCTTAGTGACGACGACACTATCGAGTATTTAGCCATGAAAAAGATTCACAAAAATACAGTTCGGAACCAGTGTAAAACTCTAGGTCCCAATCACTGAGTGTAAGACAAGATCGATTATAGTTCCCCGGTTGTGAGAAGCTCTCCCCAATCCATTTATGGGATGTAATGGGAAACTACATAGATATACTGAAAGGAAAAGCTTCGTAACAGGAATGAAAATGTTCGTCGACCCAACAACTTTGGTCGTTCAAAGTGAGCTAACGTACAGTTTCATTCCCACTACGCAAATGTGTGCATCAAAGCTGTGTTGTTGCGGAAACGAATTTGTTGCATTGCAGCCACGAATTTATTTTTACTGCTGCTATGAATTTATTTCGTTGTTGCAATGAATTTGTTTCGCTGTTGCAATGAATTTGTTTCGTTGTTGCAATGAATTTGTTTTATTTCTGCAATGAAATTGTTTCATTTTTGCAACGAATTTGCTTCGTTCTTGCAAAGCATTTTTTTCATTGCTACAATGAATTTTTTGAATCTGTTTTTTGTCGATTTTCTTTATAGTCCTTTCACAAACGACCACTACAAACATTAACTCACACAACTTATTTTTCCCAATAACCAGGCTTTTTAAAATTGCTATACTTACACATTATTTTTGGAAGTTTATTATTAAGTCAACTAATTATTTAGCTAATACAATAGAAATTTAATTAAATCATTACGGCGGAGAAATACTTCTACCACTGCCGATTGTTGAAAAGGAACTGATTTAAAATGTTAACGTGACCCACCACTCATGCTGACAATTTTGCTTCCTGAGCTCTGTTTTAAATGTTCTCTCTTCTTCCTATTTCTCAGTTGATCTTCATAAAAATTAGTATCGTTCCGTTAACAACTCGTTCGTTGCAACAACGAAATTGTTTCGTTTTCTATGAATTTTGCCAAAGAACCAAACGAAATGAATAATAAACGATGAAAAAGTAAGACATAAAGCAACTGACAGTAGTCTAAATTTCATACATTCACCTTTATTTTGATTTTTTTGCCCGTGTTTAAATTAAACATAATTGTTGTAGTAACGAAAAATAAATTGTTGCAGCAACGAAGTGAGAAATTGTCAAAGAAATAATGTGCGGAATTTTTCGATAAAGCAACGACCAATTTGTCGGATGTACGAAATTGTTCATTACAGAAACGTAAAACATTAACGAATATGTTTCATCCGTGCGACGAAGCGTTTTTCTTTCAGTGTACATACACGGCGGATGACCCATTAATTCGGCTAATGTTTGAGAGCTGGCACTGTCTTGATGCAAAATGATCCGTCTGCTCTTGTTGTTTTTCCATATTTCTTCGAACACTGTTGGAAAACAGATGGTTACCACTATACCACTCTTAATTGACCGTCCTACGTTCCAGTGAAGGCACTGTGGCTACATAACCGGTAACACTGAAAACAACGCAATCATTTGCATCGATGTGCTTCTTCCAGGAACAACTTTTGTTAGATTTAGCTCGTCTTGAAAGATTCATACGGTCGTTTGCTTTGTTGTTTCGGGTTCATATGCATAGATCCATGATTCATCACCTGTGGCGATGTTATACATTGCATTGGAGTTATCACGGTTGTATTTTTTCAACATTTCTTTGCTCCAGTCGAGACGAGCCTTTTTTTTGAGCATTCGTCAAATTATGTGGGATCCAACGAGTATAAACGTTTTTCAAGACCAAATTAACATGCAATATCTTATTGATGCTTGTCATGCTAATGCCCAAGGATGCCTCAATCTCACGGCGTGACACATGTCGGTCTTGCTTTATCAGTTCACGCACAGCATCGATGTTTCCGGCAAAACGACCGAAGTTGGACGACCTCGCGTTCGAGACTGAACTCTTGATACCAGCGATTAACAGTGGGGTTTAATGGTGCTTCATCACCAAAAGCCGAAACAAGTTCATTGAGACACTATTGTCTCGATAATCCACGTAGAAAATCGTAAAAAATCATTGCACGAAAATTTTCACGGGTTAATTCCATTTTTTGGCCGAGATGCAGTTTTCAACACACTGTAAATGCAACAAATAATGCTCGTAAGTGAAAACGTTCTATGTATGTTTATGCTAAAAAAATTCAAACTATCCAATGGAAGTTCAAGTTTGCATCTGCCAACACTAGTATTGCCAGGACCCAAAATTTAAAGAGCAACCCTTAAAAAAGGTTTATAAAACAATCGTCGTTAATTGAAGGAAACTTTGAATGAGCGGAATCTTGTGTTTGGTTCCGAGCATTATTCTCAGAGCAATTGTATAATAAAGAATTTTAATTGTATTTAGAGATTTCGTTACAAATAGCATGAGGTATTTTTAAATAACAGTATTTATAACAATTGCTGTGGAGAATCTGTGGTAGCACTTAAATAGCTACACAATTTGGTAGGGACAATGAAGAGGCATTCTAATTTTATGACGGCTTTCAAAAATCTATGCACATATTTGAGAGATATTTTGAAAAAATTTCATAATTGTCGTTTCATAGAATCTATAACAAAGTTGCATACGTGTTATAAACACATTTCATAAAATTTACGAAAATGTTTCATAGATGTTACGAACAAATTTCATGAGTTTAATTTTATACAATTTTTGAAAATGTTATGAATATATTTCACAAATCAATGAAAATGTTTTATTAACGTTATGAACATACTTCATAAATTTCGTTTTATAGAATCTATGAAAATGTTTTATAGATCCCATGAAATGTTTCCTTGGCTGAAAATTAATGAAGGAATTTATATAATCTATGTAGGGTTTCATAATATATACGAAGACAATTTTTTCAGTGTGACAGTTACGCAAACTAAGCTGCCGATGACACATTGGCTCAAAGGTGGGGCACACCAGAAATCTTGTGCAACATGTTTGATATGTCTAGTTGTTATCGAACTTCGTGTATCATCATTTGATTACTCGCAAATAAACCGACAACCAGCGGAAATTCACTGACTTGCCCATGACAAACTTTAATGTGGTTTTAGGTATTAATACATCTCTTTGTAGCCACTGCTATTTATTTTTCAACATAATCTCCTTTTAGCTCAATACACTTTGTCCAACTTTTCTCCAATTTTTGTATCCCTTCCAAAAAATAGGATTTTTCGAGGTCCATAAAATAGTCGTTTGTTTGATCGTTGGAGCTAAATCTCTTTCCACCGAGCCGTTTCCTTAAGTTTGGAAATAGGAAATTGTCACTGGGGGCTAAATCTGGGGAATATGGCGGATAAGGTACCAATTCGTAGCCAAATTCATGGAATTTTGCCATTGAGACTACTCACATGTGCACCCGTGCCTTTATGGTCAATAGAGAGCAAACGCGGTACCCATCTTGCACACAGCGTTTTTAAACCCAACTAATCATTTAAAATCGAAACCACACTGCCATATGAAATGCCTATGGCATCAACAATCTCGCGCACTTTTACTCTTCGATCGGCCAACACCATATCGTGGATTTTTTCGACATTTTCGGGTGTAGTGACCTCAATTGACCTTCCAAAACTTTCAGCGTCATTTGTACTTGTGCGACCACAACGAAAGTCAGTAAACCACTTTTTTACCATTGAAATCGATGGTGCAGAGTCCCCATAGTATTTGTCAAGCTTTTCTTTGGTTTGATTGACGGTTTTTTTTCGCAAAAAGTCGAAACCCAAATTGTTTGTTTTGAACAGCTGTTAAACGCAAAGTAAAAGACGGAACTTGCACAAAATATGACCGTAGTCTACTAACAGGTGGTACTTGATGGGAGCAGTGTTGCATTTCATATAACTACGAGGGAAGTGCGAAAAGTCACGGACTTATTGATCCGCCCTTGTAGCACCGAATTCATATGAGAGGTATAGTGACGTAGTAGGGTAAATTTAGAGCGCACAACAGGTTGAAACAGCGGCTTAAGTGTATGTCTACTGGCATGGGAAGGATCAGAGTGTTTTTTAACACTGTGCATCGCTCCCGTCTCTTCAAACTAACTAACTAATAAAACAATCAGGAATCTGATTTTCATTGGTTTTCTTAAGTTTACTACAAAACACAGAGCTGTAACACTTTTTTTGTAACCCAGTGGTAAATAGTTTCCAATATCTGGGTTCACTTAAGTATCTCGATTCCTTTACATACTGCGTCTATTTCATCTGAAGTCAGTTTACAAAATTAAATTACAAACTCCGAATTTGATTTTTATTTTATTTATTTTTCTATTAAATTTAGCAAATAAGTTTGCCTTTTGTTTTTGCTTAAAACATTAAACTAAAGTAAATAAAATTATTTAAAATAAATAAATAAATAGGTTATATTTCGTCTCATTGTGATTGTTTCATCTCTCTTTTTTTTCTCGCAATAAATTAAATAATAAATAAATAAATTAACTAAATTTCAAATAAATAATTTAAACTAAATTATTATTTTCTTTTTTCTTTAATCAATATAAGATTTATACTTTGTATAAATCTTGGCACTAATGTTACTAGACCGTAATGTATTGTAGTCATCGTACTCTAATCCTGTTTTTAATCTAATTCGATTTTCTCACCAACTTGCGCCTGCGACTATTCTTGCCCATGGTAATGGCGCGGGCAACGGTCTGGGCAAAGGTCAAGCCATCCTTGCCGTTGGGTTCAATGTGAGAGGCAGGCAAAACGAAACCATAACGGCCAGTATCACCCATTTCGATGGTGTAAGAGTATTTAATGTCAGCGAATCCCTTGGCCCAATCATCGGAACCACCGGCAGCTGGATACAGAGTGTGGGCGGACGAACCAACGGTGTACTTAACGCCACTACTTCTGGTAATGCTCTGTGTTGGAAAGAGAAATGAAAGAGAGAGAAAGGGAAATTGTTAACATATTTTTATTTTCTAAGGAGTTAACAACACTTACAGTTCCCGCTTGTCTTGCTATCAAATCCAAATCGGCCATATCTTTGGTAATATGATAGTCATAACCCCAAGGATACAGAATATATTGACCATAACTGTGGAACGACAAGAAACCTTTGAAGGTATCCCGTGGAAAATTGCTAATGTATTTCGAAATGTAGAATGTTTCGGGTTCTGAGAATGCTTTACTGCCTCTATACGTTTGGGAACAAGGATTTGCTGAGGTTCCCTTGCCACCCCATTTGTAACCGAAATTACGATTCAAATCAACTCCAGGACAAGCGCGACCATGTGATCTCATATTCTTGCGCCACAAGCGATCGGTTGTATGCGAGTACTCGTAACCATCAGGATTGGCCACAGCATGGATGTACCAGTTGACATTGCGCATGTGGGCGGGTAAATCATCCCATCCCTCGACAATTTGATTGGCAATGTAGGTAACAACAGCCACACCAATCCATTCGCGGGCATGCATGCCACCATCAATCCAAATGCCGGGATTATTGGCATTGCCATTGGAAATCCTAGAAGAAATTTCAGTTAGATTGAAAACTTTTTAATTAAAAGTGATGCAAGTAGATTTACTTTAACAGCTTCAAAGGCCTCTTTTCGATGGAGTAACCAATAGTTTCCACTGAGCAGATATCGGGATAAGTTTTAGCCATATAATCGAAGAAACCATGGATATCCTCTAAACGATGATAGGCTTGCCAGGTCAAACGATGACCTAAAAGGGAAGAAGGTAACGAGAAAGTTAGTTATATAAAATTTTGAAATCTTATAACAATTTTTGAATAGAAAAATTGAAATGTCCTTTAAATATAAAATTGAATGGCATCGAAAACTTGTTGAGTGCCCTTTAAGTCTCTTATATTTTTGCGAAATTATAAAATTCAAATTTTTAACATTTCATTGCTCAGAACGTGATCGAATATCTATTTACTGACACTTTCACCAAATTTTGGCAGTTGTTGCATGTTATGACTTTGGTTAAGTTATTAAATCACTTTTTAGCCAAAAATTGTATTTATGTTTGGCTTCCCAAATATTACCAAAAATCACATTTTGACTCGGATTTTATTGACGTTTGTTTGGTAAGTGTCAATGAGGGAACGCCTTCAAAGTGATTTCCATGTCACGGTGATGACATGACATGCAGTTCATGATAACTTCCTCCCCAATAAATAAAAGTATTGAAGTATTTCTTCAATGGAAAAGTGAACTTGAAAGCGAGGGAAAGGTGGCTGTCATGAATACATTTAATGCATATGAATCACGCAATGTTTTCGATTTTTGTTTAAAGGTCTGGAAAGTTTATTGTGTTTTTTTTTTGTAAAGTTGAAGTTAGTTTTCGATAACAAATGATTTTTGTGAAATAGTTTTTGTATTTTGATTGTGAGGACAAAAAAATATCAACAAATATTAGACGATAATAAATAGGGTTCGGAAATACGTGCATGCAATAAAAATCATGACTTAAATGCTTCAAATGTGCACAAAACAAGGTGAAATATCAACAATGTCAAAACATATTTCTACTCTAAAGAAAACTAGGTTTTTAAAATACAAAATGGAAACACATTTGTAAACATTTAAAAAAACATTGAAAACTGCGAACAAACAGGCCTCAACAGTCTGGCGATATACATTTTATTCAACGTATGCAATTACAGAAAATAATGCATAAATATGCAACAATATGCAAAAATAAAATCGTGAAATAGGCAGTAAAAACAATGTAAAATATATGCATTGTTTTTAGGTAATATATGAGATGTTCATAGTACAAGGTCAGGAACATTTTTCTATTTGAAAAATTGTTTTTCATGCAATAATATATAATCCAGTTGAGCATACTCACTGGCATCCCTAGTTTCTAACTCCCTAATAGCTCATTCGCACTGCAAAATATTTTCCCGATTTCGTATCAAATGTCCTAACAAAATCTGAAGTGTTCGCATTGGTTTTTTTCCTGATTTGATTGAAAGTCAAGGCGCATTGACGAGGTAGTGTTACTACGACAAGAAACATACCTAGCCTACAACATACGGCATTTTGGTTTGTCTGGTATTTTTCCACAATCAAATTCAGCACAAATGTATCCCAGGAATAAAAGTAAACAAAAAAGTATAAAAAATATTTGTTTGAGAAACAATAAATGCCTCAGTAAGGAGAAAAATATAACGTCGGCTATTCTAGTAGTGTGAGATAAAACAGCGTTGCATAAAGCAAATCAAGCATTTCTTTCCCGATTCCTAGAAAAATAAGAAAAAATACCTGATTTGTCGTCTGTCAAAACGTATGGGAAATTAAACAAATTGTCTTGATTTCTACTTAAAATCAACAAAAGTGGAAAAATCAAGAAAATCGATGTCAGTGCGAATGCTGTATAACAAGTCCATCATCAGATGACTAACGACTGTGGCTGAATTGATACCCTATCGATATCATCAAACGTATATAACTATATAAACTCTAATATTCAATTTACATATCGGAATTAGTATCGATCGACGATCCTTAAGTACTAGGGTAACCATTCAATTAATCATTATTCGGTTAATCGATTAATCGTGCTATAAAAATAACCGAACAGTTTAATAATTAAATATTTCGATTAACGATTAACTCGAACAAATCACACAGCGATTAATCGATTAATAAAATATAAGTACGTGTTTATGGCAAGCAGTCCGTCTTGAAACACTTCTACAATGTGGCAAATCATATGACAACGATTTGCGAACAAATTTCATAACTTTACACACATTTCGACCAGTTTTGATAGTTTGTTGAGAGAAAGCGTCGCACAGTGCTTTGGCTCATAGACATACATCAAACAAAATTGTCTCAATATTGGTTCATTAAATTGGGTGTAATAGTCTGGAGAAATTTCACGACCCATTGATCACTTTGTATGGGGGTATCAAAATACCTTATAATGAAGTTGCTTTTGTTACGTTTTGTTTTGTTTTAATAAATGTGTCGAGTAAAATGTTTGAAAACTGTTTTCTTTTCTTGTTTTATTTTATTCGAATAATCGATTAATCGAAAAATTTGATTGCGTTTTGTTCGGTTAATTGTCAGATTGAAATTTACGATTAATGATTAACCGATTAATCAAAAAACCCGGTTAAATGGGTACCCTATTAAGTACCAACCACACACTGAAAAGCCGCATTACCAATGCCAGCAACAATTTTGTAATTCATCCCCTCTTGTTTCAACGTAAGGTATTTGACATAAAGCCGCCCTCCAATTCCAGCAACAATTTTGTAATTCGTGCCCTTTCGTTCGCACTCACGGCATTTCAAATAATGACCTTTCGTTTTCTTTCCCAAAATGTAGTTGAACTTTGGCGTAGAAATTGATCTACTTCTACAGGGTGTTTCAAAAGTGACCACCCTATTGGAAGATGCTCTTATTTTAGCAAATGGCCGCCAATGTCAAATCTGTTTTGACATTTGTGGACTAGACAGATGTAGAATACAAGTAAACAAGCCATGGAGCGATACACTACCCAGGAACGCGGAATAATCGTGTCTATTTTTTTGCTTAACAATTCGTCTGTGGTGTTGCCGCAGCGCGAATACCGTCGCCGATTCCCCGGCCGTCCGACACCGACTGCGCAAACACTGCGCCGTTTGGCCACTAACCTTGAAGAGTATGGGACCATACGAGACGTTGCAAGGAGTGGCCGGCCCCGGAGCTCCCGTTATGCCGAGAATATCACCGCTGTTGCCGAGGATGTCGAGCTGTCGCCGGAAACATCGACCAGACGCCGTGCCTCGCAATTAACTATCAGCCGGTCGTCCCTATGGCCAATTTTGGTCAAAGAGCTGCGCATGTTCCCATACAAAGTCCAGTCCGTGCATCAGCTGCTGCCTGTCGACCGCCAAACGCGTGTAACCTACGCCCAAGCCATCCTCTATCTCGTGGACGAAGTGGACGATTTTTCCACCAAAATCATAATGAGCGATGAGGCTCATTTCCACCTCAGCGGGTACGTGAGCAAGCAAAACTATCGCTTCTGGAAAATCCACGAGGAGCTATTACACCCGCTCAAAGTGACTGCGTGGTGCGCTGTTCACGCTGGTCATCGGCTCATTTTTTTTGAGAACGCCGCTGGTAAAATGACAACAGTGGACGGTGCGCGCGGGTCATGTTAACCGAGTATTTTCCGCCGCAATTCGACGAATTAGGACTGGAGGACATGTGGTTGCAACAGGACGAAGCAACGGCACACACTGCGCGAGCCACAACCGATATTCTGAAGGTCGCCTCTTCTCTCGTTTTGGCGATTTGCACTGGCTTGCAAGATCGCCCGATTTAACCGTTCCAGACTCTGCACTGGCCTGCAAGATCACCCGATTTAACCGTTCCAGACTTTTTTTGTGGGGTTTTTTGAAGTCCCGTCTTTAAGTGAACAACCCCGAGACCCTGGAAGCCCTCAATGTCAACATGTCGTCCGAAGTTCTCGCCCAAGTGATGAAAAATGCCATAAAACGAGCCCGTATGGTAATCAATTGTGACGGCGCCAATTTAACCGATATCATTGTAAAGGTTCAAATAGACAATTGTAAAGGTTCAAATAAACAGAATCGAAGTTTTTCACTTAGAAAAAAATGAGAGCCAAACAACATCGGATGACTTCTTTTGAAACACCTTGTACTTCAGCAACAATTTGTTCTGTTCAAGCTACATAATTGACACCTAGATGGCGCTTCATCTGGAATTTCATTTCAAAACTAAGAAATATCAATGGAAATTTAAACCATTTGTTTCAATAACTGTATTTTTCTACATAATTGTATCTGTAGAATGAAATATTTCATGTATTTGAATATTTTATTAATTTTCAAAATACAACACTGTATCTGGCATTCGAAGTAAATTATTGTTTACATTGCGAACGCCTTTTGAAAATGTTGCTTGCATTGTGATTCCAGCAAAAATCAATAATTCCAACAGAAGAACAGAAAGGTTTTTTCCTCCATCTTCTTCGAGGTGAGTTTTTAATCAAATTCAAAAACTATATTTATGTTGAAGTTAATAAAAATAAATAATCTTCGACCCCACGACAAATATGCAATGACTGGGAAGAACCAGGGAATATCAATCGCACAGCTGATCGACTATGAAGTATGAAATTTATAGGATACATAGAGTAGATAAGCGAGAGAGCGATAAGTAGCCAGAAGCAAACCATGCAGCAAACGAAGTTTAAAAAGTTTGCGATTGATACTAGTGACAGCTAAATTATGTTTTATGTTGGTTACATCCAGTGAAAATACGCATTCCTTTTATTTGTGTCCGTTTTATGTCCAACCTAAGATCAACATACAACAGCAACTCGAACTCGATGAAATGACCTACTACCTCGTCGTCATCGAGAGAACGTAAAGAGAGGGATGGCGACTCTTATCTATTGCTCTATGGTAGAAAAACATTCATAAACTGACCTATTCAAAATCATTTCTTTATCGACTCTATGCCACTTCCCTTTTGGTAAGTTTAAGACAAATGGAGCAAAACATGTAGGGGGTAAAAGTTACAGCAACAGTGGGAAAAATAATGCTGTAGTCACCAAAACCTAGTTTTTGCGGAACAAAATAAAAATATGAGTAACCATTAACGAAATATAAATCCATTAAAAATTATAAAAAAACATGACTAAAAAGTCTGCAAATATGCACAAAATATGCGCTTTATGCAAAAAAAATAATTAAATGGTTTCCCATTACATCCCATGAAGGAATTGGGTTGAGCTTCTCACAATCAGTGAGATGTGCGCTTTCTAGTTGTATACTCACTGATTGGGACCTACAGTTTTACACCGATTCCGAACGGTATTTTGAGAAGACTTTTCATGGCTGAATACTCGATACTCCTAGGGATCGAACCACTATCGGCCACATGCAAAATATACAATTTATGCAAAATATGCACTTTATGCAAAATATCAATTTTATACAAAATATGCATTTTAAGCGAACTATGCATATATATGAAATTACCAACTCGTTAAGAAAAGTAAAGTATATGCATTTTTGTTGAAATTTTGAATAATTGAAAACATAAAGTGCATAAATAAAAATTAACTTCAATCAACCAAGGGTGTTTCACAAATACAGTTTCACTACTGGGTAGGTCAACATTCTGATTTGGATGCATTTATGTAGTTACTTAAATGACCTACTAAAATTCATTTCTTTATGGACTCCTCGCCACTGCTCCCTTGGTACCTTTAACACAAATGAAACGAAATAAATTTGGTAAAGGCACATCAACAATGACAAAGTAATGTCACTACAATCACCAGTTTTTTACAAAACAAAATGGAAAATTTTTAAAATATTTAAAATTATAAAAAAAATATTCCTAGTAGTCTAGAGAATGCACAAAATATGAATTTTTTAGAAAATATGCGATTATGGCAAAATACGGATAAATTGTGCAGGATCAAAATCACGACATATTCTGTCAAAAATATCTAAAGTATCTAAACTAAACTATAATTTATTTATTTTTTTTATCACATTGTTCATTGTGTGTCGATATATTAGAGCACATCAGTCAATGTAATTGAGTCTTTTCTCTGAGGGAACGTCACTTATGTGCAGCATTTCGAGAGTAAATCGTCGTGAGTAATTGATTTCCTCCGCTACCATGTCAACGTCGTCAAAGTTAGGATTATCATCCGTCATGGCACAGTGGGCTGTCAATGCTGTTGCCAACTTAATTGCCTAATGTTAATTATCTCCAAAGGTATGCGTCGCTTCCCCGTACTAACCAACCACGAATGTTTTCAACTGCAATTCTACTGAAAAATTACCGAAATGGAAGTACAATATAAATTCTCTACTCCGGAAAGACATAGTTTCGACCTTTATCCGGATTACTGAATTGTCCGGACTACAGTACAAAATGTTAAAAATCGAAAGTTGGATATTTTCATTTATTTTACTAGGAAAAAAAATCTTTAAAAAAAAATATGTACAACTGAAATTTTATTTTAATTTTAATTAATTTATAAAAGGAGTTTAATAAAACAGAAATATATGGCAAAAGAACAATAACAAATACAAATCAATTCGAATGATTGAAATATGAGCTAATTTTCAGCTTGGTGTTCAAATTCTATTAAAATTAAAATTCTTTCCCAGGTGCATTTGACTGGTCAGCCCATAAGACAGGTCTTACAATGAGTTCGGTTGCTACTGTATTTGATACTTTATGTTCAACATGGAAAATTTCCTCAATGCGGCTGTCAGTGTCTATGATCTCTTTACCTTGACATAACTGACCGAACTATATATTCGACAGAATCAAGACAAAGATTAAGAATGGGCAGGATTGAATAAATGTTGTTCATATCCACTTCGTCCAATTCTCTATCAGTGGAAGCCCCGGCAGCGACTTTGACCAATATTATTTTTTTGTAATATCTAGCCAAGAAGAATTGTAATGCAAAATGGCGTCGCGAAAATTAAATGATTTCAGAACACTACTGATATTTGCATAATGTACTTGAAGAATGTGGTTTCAATGATGTTTCCTATATCGCAGTTTGATGTTCTTAATTAAATTCACTGGTAGCAAGATTTCCGAGCAGTTCGGCGGAAGAAACATGACTCGAAATTTAAGAACAGTATTAATTTAATTTAATGTTGTTAACTAATATCAAATGCACTTTCAGCGGTTTCATCAGAAACTCCTTCACATTTTTGATAAAGCCTTTCCTAAATCAATCTTCAAAACCGCAAGTTGTCATCCAACATTTTATGGTTTACTTGTATACATCAGACTTGGAGAGGCAACTTATGAAATGCAGCTGCTTTCGCATAGGGCATGAAGGTATATCTATCGTTTGATATTTTTCAGCCAGGAGCTGAATTCTCCTCACATTAAACCCATGTTGTTGTTGAAAGAACCCTCCAAAATAGCGCACATTCATCTGTGTTTTATATTTGTTCCTTACCAAGGACCATTTTCTGTACAGTTTTCAATATAGTGCGTTAAACGGCCCTATAGCAGAACTATCGCTTGATAAAAGTTTTCCAAGCACCTGATTCCATTTCGCAATTTAAGGTTACTTGAGGAAAAACTAACATTTCCCAATATTTTCCTGTGAAACTATCTAGCTTTACATTCCAGTATAAGGTCCGTTGCACTCTGCTGTAAACCGTGTATTAAATGATTCCTCCACCTGAGGATTTTCGTCCTACCTCAACTATTTCCGTTTTCCTGACACAAATTTTTTACATTTTTTTCTAACCCATAATCAATTGTATGGTCAGGTAATGGAATGTATCTGATCCATTCCAATTTTGAGACGTTAAATTGTTCACTCACTTGTCTTATAGATTTTCCAATTTCAAGTGTGTCCAATATTTAGAATTTTTTTGCCAATGTTTTGCATTGCCTCTTACACTCACAGAACCAATTGTTTGAAAAGAGACAAACCGCAATTTTGGATGGTGCCAGCGAATTGCAGTTCCATCAACCGAATTGTAGTTGTCACGACTTATTTTGGCCCCCATATCTGAAGTTCGATTGAATCAACCTCTAATAGGTTGTGACAACATGTAATGCGGTTGTTACAACTTCTAACAGGTTGTGACAACCTCTAACAGGTTAACCTCTAACAGGTTAACCTCTAACAGGTTGGGGCAACGTCTAACAGGTTGCGACAACGTCTAACAGGTTGTGGCAACCTCTAACAGGTTGTGACAACCTCTAACAGGTTGTGACAACCTCTAACAGTGACAACCTTTAACAGGTTGTGATTAACTGTAACCGGTTACGACAACCTCCAACAGGTTGTGACAACCCCTTATTCGTTTGTTATAACCTCTGATTCGGATGTGATGACATCTAACGTGGTTGTGACAACCTCTAAATTCGGTTACGGCTAATTAAGTAACTTTTCTGATAGTGTATATATTGGTGCCATAAAGTACGTCTTAATTATGTAAAGTTTTCCTACACAAAACGCGTGGCCGTCGGTGGTGCAATGGGTAGTGTGCGCGCCTCTTGTACATGAGATCCTGGGTTCGATCCCTGCTCTGACCACCTTAAACAAAAAAAAAATAATTTCTTTCGGCGGCGGTCACCTCGCATAGTGACGGCGACACTATCGAGTATTTAGCCATGAAAAAGCTTCTCGAAATACCGTTCGGAATCGGTGTAAAAACTGTAGGTCCCAATCAGTGAGTGAAAAATTAGAAAGCGCACATCTCACTGGTTGTGAGAAGCTCTCCCCAATCCCTTCATGGGATGTAATGGGAAACGGTTTTTTTTTTTTTTAAACGCGTTATTACTCTCCCATATTCTATGGTTTGTGTTGTTGATTTTAGGCTAGCTGTATAATAACGTTCAAAAGTTGCAAAACAAATTATTGCAATTCATTACAGGGGTCAAATTTCTAAACTGTCCGAAACATTGAACTGTCCGTACTACTGGATAGTCCAGTTAAGCGAATGCCGGGATTAGAGAGGTTATACTGTACTGCCATCAACCGCCAATACAATGTAAAAAGCATTGGTGTAGCACCCACATTTTTACTACTTCTTATGGCCAGTTTTTAAGTGGGTAGTTAACTATAGGATTACTTAATCTTAATTCTAAGTTAATTAGAGGTTAACTTTGCATTTTGTTTTTCAGTGGTGAGTTAATGTAAGTCGCCATATTGTCAACTAATATGGCAACCCTTGTATTCTTATTGGGAAAAACGTGTTTTTTGGGATAAATACCAAAACAACAAAGGGGTACAAACAAAATGGAATTATGTAAAATAAGAAATAGATGCATAAAATCGAAGTCATTTTAACAAACATGTGTAAAAAACTACATAGGAGCAACAATTTAACAATCTAGACTCAAGGTATGTGTACAAATATGCATGTCTGAAATATGTATTTTATACAATCTTCATTTCTCACATTGACAGTCAGTAATTTGATTGTCAAAATAATATGGTTCTGACTATAAGTTAACCAACCAACATAGGGTGGTTAAATCATAGTTAAACAATGACTAAAAACACAATTCGATGTTTAACCACAATTTAACTAAGAAACGAAGATCACCACTGACTGAAAAACTGGCCATTACTGGTTAGTTGTGGTAGAAATTCTGGTGATTGGTATGCAATAATTTTACAGGAAAAAAAACCAAGACATCATCTATCACATTTGTAAGATGTCTTTATTAATATATATTCAGAACTAAAGTTATATTAAAATGTATCAGTTCCAAAAAGTTATAGCGACCCGTGTCAACCACTTGGTATGACTGGATAATTTTTAAATCTTTTAATTTTCATAATAAATAAGAACAACAAGGAAAACGTTAACCTTAAGTGACCTTAAACTTCAGCAATCGAACGGGTTCTCATTACACTTTATTTGATTTATACGAACTTGTAGCTCTTAGTTTTCCATTTCAAGTATGAAATACAACCAACTGTCATGATGAGCACTCATTTCAAATTTATTTGTTTATTTCCTTTTCTTGAACTGTCATTATTTAACATTTCATGTTGCCATGATTGCGTAAACAAAATTAAATTAAAAAACAATGCGTTTTGAATATTTAATCGATTATATTTCTGTTTTAATATGCGTTCAATGGTTTAAGGCAAAACACCAGAGGGTGTGAACGAAATTACCTTAAATGATGAATGTTACAAGCATTCAGAAAATTCAGGTAATTAAGTTTATGGGGGGAAGAGCAAGGTTGAGGTAATTACTCGATATATATAGAAAATTTTCGTAACAAACGCACGTATTGCATTTTACTTTTCCACTTGTAGGCATATCAGAGTCGTAGTTTATTAAATATATAAGAATTAATTTAAATAAATATAAATCGAAAATTAAATTAACTTTGACGAAAATAAACGTTTGTTGCGGTATCAAAAATTGAGAACCATAACGATATGGAACAAGTAATACACCGAATATCACGCCTAAGAGAATTTTAAAGTATTTGTTCCTAAAACAAACTCCGCAAGGAATACAATTGGAAAACAAAATCTAGGCCTTGAACAGAGCGTTGATTACAAATAATTCCCACACTATGAAAACTGCTGCAGTGACCGTACTTTGTTATGAAAAACCGCTTAAAGACAAACCATGGTGCGATGAAGAGTGTCGCAGGACAAGTGATGGTAATTGAGGAACGCTGCACGTAGGGCACCTCTTCAGTCAGTTGCAACGCGAGTCGTGACAGAGTGGTATAAGGAGAAGAGGAAACTCTGTTGTTTAAAAAGAAAACAACGGTTGTTGAGAAAGCGCGCGAGTGAGCAAATTGAATCTTACATAAGGAAAAATGAGGCCCGTAAATTGTGCACAAAAGTACAAAGCCAAACCAATGGAAATTAATCAGGGACCCCTTTTTACAGATAAGTACGGGAATCTTGTCACAGATGTGCAGGAAATGTTGGGAAGCGTGTGGATCACATACAGGACGATGGCATCCACTGCCCCCTCCTAGCCAAAGCAAAGTTAGAACTGTAATTTTCCGGCCTACGAACAACAAAGCCGCTATTGCTGATGAAATACCGGCTAAGCTATTTAAAGCTGTGGGCTATGAATTGGAAAGGTGCATGCATCAGTTCATATGCAAAATCTGGCTAGACGAATGCATGCCCGACGATTGGAGCCAGTACCGTACGCAGGATTTTTTTCGGGGGAAAACCCAACTTGAGATTTAGGTTAAAAAATTGCACAACATTCAAAAATCACCACGTACGGATATAATTTCGTACCAAGCTGATTGGAGTCTTAGCATACTATGTCCTGTTTTCAAAACATACCACCCGAGTATATGCACGAACTACACTGCTATGAGATTTGTATCCATAGTATACAAGGTCCTCTCGAGCGCAATATGCTAAAGACTAATGCCGGTTGTTGCAGCCCTGTTAAGACCTCATCAGTGTGAGTTTAGACTCGTAAAGTCAACTTTCGACCAGATATTCACAGTGCGACAAATCCTGGAGAAAACCCACAAAAACCATCGACACCTACCACTTCTTTGTAGATTAGAAGGCTGTCTTCGATAGCCCGATACGGAGAAAACTGTACGAAGCTAAGTGCGAGCTTGGTATTCTTGCTAAGCAACAAAACAACACATTTTGGTCACAAATACATATATTTTAACCTATTAATCATTGTGTCCCAAACATGTTATATTGAACAGCAAACACAATGTGTTTGGATACAACTATAATACATTTATGGAAAGCTGCAAACACGTTGTATTAATCATTGTGTCCCAAACATGTTATATTGAACAGCAAACACAATGTGTTTGGGTACAAGTATAATACATTTATGGAAAGCTGCAAACACGTTGTATTTGCATTGTATAATGTTTGTATTTGTATAATGTCTATCCCGACATTAACGTTGTTGTGCGTATCAAAATATAGCGTTTACACTGGCTAGGCAATGCCACTAGAATGGATTAGAATGAACCAGTGCGAAGGTATTCGGAGACGTACTCGACCGACATCGAAAAATAGAATGACCAAGACTTCGTTCGAAAGACCAGGTGGAATATTGCTACGAGAGCTTGGTGTTACCAACTGGACTAGAAAAGCTGAAGATCAAGCCGATCGGAGAAACATGTTATTCTCATTTTGTAAGGCCCTTGACCCGTCTGGGTTGTTTGAGGTTACCTGTGTAAGTAAAATTACAAATATTTCGTCTAATAATGTTTTAGATCGGTGGTGCAATGGGTAGTGTGCGCGCCTCTTGTACGTGAGATCCTGGTTTCGATCCCTGCTCCGACCACCTTAAAATTTCTTTCGACGGCGGTCACCTCGCATATCGAGTATTTAGCCATGAAAATGCTTTTCAAAAATACCGTTCGGAACCGGTGTAAAACTATAGGTCCCAATCAGTGAGTATAAACTAGAAAGCGTAGAGCTCACTGGTTGTGAGAAGCTCTCCCAGATTCCTTCATGGGATGTAACGGGAAACCATTTTTTTTTTAATGTTTTAGAATTGTTCATATATTTGACTTATTAACTTATATGACATTTGTTTACTGCCGGATATCTCTATTATATTGTCCTTTTTATCTTTGTGTTATTTATCGTTATTAAAACAAGATCCTTTATAAGTTACGAAAATGGTGGTGATGAATATGTCAGCCAAAAAGTATGCAAAGATATTGCAACTACTTATCGGTACAAACAGATTAACATTACATACCACTAACAAGACGAAACTATTCCAATGGATGTTGACATTGAAATGTTAGTTTAAACTAAGTGGAAGAATGCATTCTACTAAGCAATATTATTTATTCCTTAGAAAAAGTAATTTTTTGAAAATCGATAGAAAATGAGGGAGTTTACACATAAGAATCTCACAAATATCGATTAAAGTGTCCTGCTTAAGCTTGGGGCCCAGTGGTAGAGTTATTATTAGATTCCATTAAGGAACGTGGAACGTTTTGATGCCATTGGCCATTGGGAAATGCATCACTTTTTTATATTTTAAAACTTACTGGTTTGAAACAGGGATTTTTAGGAAATTAAAATTTTTAATACTGTTGAAATATTGTTAGGATAAAAATTATCTCCATTTTCTGTCGTAACTAACAATTACAACAGGATAACATTCGAATGTCGACAGGCAACTTGATTGCCTTGTGTGGATTGCGCAAAAGAGTATGATGTCGTTACTGCATACAACCAACTCACCACAAATATTTAATGATGCTACGACGGTACAATCAAATTTTTAAATTTTGATAAATTGGTACAATTAATTTTGAAATGTACATGATATTAAGCTCTACAACTTTGCAGAAGATATCAATTTATAATTTGTTTAAATTGGATACACATAGGCGAATATTTAACGAAAATGGTAAAATGCTGCTTTTCTAAGCAATTTTGGAGCTCTAAATAGAATTTTTGTTGATTTTTATATTTAGAAAAGTTATCAAGAAATTTATAAGCGACAAATCCTTTGAAGACAACTACCGCAATTTATTTTCCGGTAGGCAAGAAATTTCAACATACTATAAAATATGTGAAATTTTCAATTACGTTTCGTGAGAGAATCTAGTAACTTTTAGAATTATGTTGGAGGGAATTGTAAAATGGGAAAATAACTAAAATATTGTCAACGTTCAATCAAAAATAGGTCTCAGACCCACCTCCAAATTGTTCTTCGGTCTGTAAAAAAAAAAAATTTACGTATAGGGGTAAAACCGAGCGGGGTTTTGTGGTACCACGTCCAAGTACTTTCATACTTTTTCGGTTGGGTTGAGACCCTAAATAGAACCCTTTTCAAAAAAGGGGTCATTGGTTTCTTCGAACATTAATTTTTCAGCAAAGCTGTTATCGTTTTGTTTGATAGGTCGATATTTCAAAACCCCGTTTTTTGTTAAATGTTTTAAGAAATTTTCAAAAATTGTATAAAAAAATTAAAAACATTCTAAACTGTTTGAATTTTCTCTATAGAAAATTTTAATTAAATTCCGAATAGTAAGATGATACCACTATAATTGTTTTAAACAATTTTCACATAAAATTACAAAAATACATATTTGGTTATGTTTAAATCAAAAACTTTAAAATTATTTTGAAATGTTTGAAGATTTAAACGTATTTTATTGATAACGGATTTTCTTTTTAATTCAAATCGATTCAATTCATAAGACTAGTTTATAAAAACTGAAACCGAGCTTTCTTTAAATGAAAACTACCGAAACCGGTTTGTCAAAAATACCGTTTTTCGATTCTTGAATCCCCTAATTTGGGCACAATAATTAGGTCCTACTATTTTACTCCAACAGTACGAACAGTATTACTTTGAGTAGCATTTTCATGTCTTTATGGTGTCACTTCACCATTGCCAATTGAAATTCAAAAATTATGAATATATTTTTGAAAAACATCAATTGAAATTTGATAATCCTATTTGAAATTTAAAACTCACCAAATGAAATGTAAAAATTCTATTTGAAATTTAAAATACATCTATTGAAATTTAAAATGTATCAATTGAAATTTAAATCACATCAGTAGCATTTTAAAGACGTCAACTCAAATTTTAAACCCATCAATTGGAATTTAAACGACATCAATTGAGGTTTAAACGTCATCACTTGAAATTTAAAAGACATAAATTGGAATTGAAACGACATCACTTGAAATTTAAAGACATCAATTGAAATTTAAAGACATCAATTGGAATTCAAAAATTCTATTTGAAATTTAAAACACACCATTGAAGAGTAAAATGCTTTAATTGGAATTTAAAATTGGAATTTAAAACGATTCATTTGAAATTGTAAATACATCAATTGAAATTTAAAGACGTTGGAAATTTAAAGACAAAACGATTCATTTGGAATTTAAAATACATCAATTGGAGTTTAAAATGTATCAATTGAAATTTAAATCACAACAGTAGCAATTTAAAATCATCAATTGAAATCCAAAATACATCAATTGAAATTTAAAGCACATCAATTGAAATTTGAAAGACATCAAATGAAATTTAAAAGAAATCAATTGTACATTAAAAGACATCAATTGGGATTTAAACGACATCACTCCAAATTTAAAAGACATCAATTATAATGTAAAATACATCAGTTGAAATTTAAAGACATCAAATGGAATTTAAAAATTCTATTTGAAATCTAAAACACATCAATTGAAAGTTTAAAGATATCAACAGAAATTTAAAACATCAATTGAAATGTGATCGAAATAGAGATCCAAAATTAGTACTGAAAAGTTTTGAAAAATTTTATGTTTTCATTCGACTTGAAATGATAAGATTGTGGAAACCAAATCAAGTTTTTTTCGTTTAGAACACGAAAGAAAGCTTTCGTTCGAGATAGAGAAACAGGCTGTAATTGAAATTTAAAGACATCAAGTGGTATTTAATGGGGTTCAATTGAAATTTAAAACACATCAATAGAATTTTAAAAGATAACAGAAATTGTTTCCCATTACATTTCATGAAGCTCCCTCCCTACTTCTTCGCACAACCAGTGAACTGAGCGCTTTCTGGTTTTACACCCACTGATTGCGACCTACAGTTCTACACCGGTTCCGAACTCTATTTTGAGAATCACTACTGACGGCCAGAGATTACTGAACATCAATTGTGATATTTAAAAAACAATAATTGTAATTTAAAACATATCAATTAATATTTAAAAGACGTCACTTGAATTAGATAGATATCACTTGAATATGAAGATATCAATTATAATTTCAAACTTATCAGTTGAAATTCAAAAATCATTAACCGATTTTAAATTTCAAATGATGCCTTTTCACTTGATGTCTGCAATTGATGTCTTTTAAATTTCAACTAATGAAAGTGTTAATTGATATATTTTAAATAAGAAGCGAAATTTTTGAATTTCATTCGATGTATTTTAAATTGCAAGTGGAATTTTTAAATTTCAATTGATTTAATTCAATATAAAGCCACCAAAACATGTGAAAGATAAGGATTGAAGATAAGAATCCGAGTTTTCATTTCATGTCTATTACATAAGTCGGCCATCGGTGGTGCAATGGTTCATGTGCGCGACTGTTGTACATGAGAACGTGGGTTCTGAACACCTTACCTCGCTTAGTGACACTATCGAGTACTTAGCCATGAAAAAGATTGTCAAAATACCTTTCGGAACCGGTGTATCTCTCCCCTATCCCTTCATGGGATGTAATGGGAACCTATTTATTTATATTTTTGTCTATCACATAAGTAATAAGAATTATGGTAATAAGAATTTTAGTGCTGACATTTTTTTTGAAAAAACATCTTGCCGTGCTTTAAGATTCTGGAGGTGTGCACCATTTCCCAGTTTTGTCGGAAGGCCGTGACACGCCTGAAATGGGATGTCCATTTTAACACAAGCAAAAAGCAGTTTACTCCGATTTGAAAACATCGTAACAAGTTTCGATATATTGCAGTTTCACAAAGTTTCACAAAGTTGCATTCCACTTAGTTTCACAAAGTTGCATTCCAATTATTTCCCAAGAAAAGATCTCGGAAAATAAACCATTTAATCTTTCTCACCTCTATATAAAATTGTGTTTAAAATATTGGCATAACACAATCCTTATTATGGTAGGATGTATACTAAAACATTTACTTCACACCTTGGAATGTTTTCTACCCCAATTAACGTTTCATATCGTATTACCCCCTTTGATCAGAGCATTTCTTCACCCACACCACAATAACCATAAAATCAATTAAGCCTCTACTCAAACGGCCTTAATCCGTTCAAGTTGTTTTCGTTTCAGCCAATTGATTTGGCTTAAACACACAAAACCCAAAAGTAGTTAATATTTTTGCCTTTACGACAATGACAGTCAGACAGACTGTTTAATTTTATTGTCTGACAAACGTTTTTTTTTTTGTACAACTTGTTTACACATTCACTTAGTCACCACCTTCAAATAGGGGTAAGGATATCTGAACAGCCATCCGTCTCCTTGCCAAATTAGACAGTTTTTCTAGAATTACACTTCGCCCTCTGTACAATTTGAAGCGGAAAAAGTGAAAACCTTAAGTTTATTGTAATGACTTGTGATGTAAAAGAAAAAGCAACACCTTTGCCCCCTTGGGTGTCAGGACTGCAAGCCAAACAAACTTTATCCTTTGGAAAGCCAAAATTAATGGGGTTTTTGCGTTTGTTGACATGACCTGATGGGGGTTTTTTCCACCCCTGCATAGAAACAACGTGTCTAGCATTTGTTTTTCTACACCTACCTACCATTTAAATAAGTTACTAACACTTCTCATACCCTCCATAGTATTGGTAAGACCCCCCTCTCTACGCAATCACTACTCCTACTTTTCTTGTTTTGTATTCCAGCAGTGGCAATAGCGTCGTTTTCCACTTACCCTTTCTGTTTTGCAATTGTGCAATTTCTTCGGCCGGTGGATTTTCCACCTCAATGACTTGTTGTAAATTATCAATGAGCACAATGCGCGATAAGTTGGCGGCTCTAACGTAGCGCTCAGCATCGGCCAATACTTGTGGCTTCAACAAGTAGTCGACTTCTTGTTTGACCTCCTTCCATAATTGTCCATCTAGAAATGAAAAGAGATTTTATTTTTCTATTAATACCATTTGAAAACGGGTGATGGCGATGGTAATGATGGTGGCGCTTGTTAGTAGTAAAGTGAGACGTACGGAGGAATGAGTGTGTTTTTTTTCTTATCGGATGTGGGCGTTCTTGGCTGTTATGTCGATTTTTTCTCTTAGTGTATTGTTGAAAAGAAGAAAGTAAAAGTTGTCTTGTCCAATTTCAATTTCTTTTGAAGTCAAGATCGTAACACATGATTTGCGCTGTACGATGGTGTACAAATAGATAAATAGATGTTGCTGCATGTTGGCGTAGGTTATGACTGTTTTTATTACTTGGCAGCATTGTTTGAGGTGTGTACCTTATCGATTTCTGAGAAACGCCCTGCTATTCAGAGTGTTGATATGAAATTTCACTGATATAAATAATTTAAGATTTGTGTGCCACAAAAAAAAACGCGATGATTAAAAAAACTACTAAAAATAACGAATAATTTTTTTAAATTAGATATTGAAATAATCTCACTAGTGCATGAAACTAGTTCGACACTAGCGAATTCGCTAACCCGAGTTCGTTACCAGTATACGCACGTGAAAACGTTGACTGTTGAATTCGACATGAGCATACCACACGAAGGGGTCTGTATTTACATATAATTATTATTAAATACATACAAACTAAATTTAAATTTATAGAATTGAATTTAAATTTAAAACTTAATTAATTAATAATAACTAAAGTTAAATTTAATAGATCTGAATTTAAATTTAAAAGTTAATAATTAATAAATAATAAGAATTAATTAATAACACTGTGATAGTTTTTGGCAAAACAAATTCGAAGACAAGGCCGGAGAAACCGCCCTCCCTAATTCGGGTTTGATTACGGTACAATTACTGTTTCATACAAAAAATTTTTTTTATTTTGGCTAATAAGAGTGGATTTTTTTTGATTTTGACTCACTTTGACAGCCACTAACTTCTATTTAGTTGGGTGTACCGGTAAACTTTCTTTAAGGAAGTTGTTCCAAACGTTTTGGGCTTCAACCTTTGAGAATAAAGCGAGCCTGTAATACCAGGTTTTTGGGGGTCTTTGATTCAGAACTTCCGACTCCGACTTTCTTCAAAAATTGACAGTAATCAGATTCTTTCACCAAATAAAAGAAAGCCTTTCTCTATATAACTATATTTATTTACTCATCTTCATTTTCAATATCGAATTCCATTTAATTACCAATTTCAACCAATTTTACAGTTTTTTACACTGAAAAAAATTTTTGCAAGAAAAACATAAAAAACTACCAAAGAAATTTCAATGGCTTAAACAAACAGAAACACGTACAGACGAACAAAAAGTACGCGTACTGTTGAAAACAGTAGGTCTGGCAAGCCTACTGATATTTTCGATTTTTGTATGAAACCGTAATTGTAACTCAAAAAACTAATGAACTAATGAAAACCGTCTTCCGGCCTTGTCTCATTTTTCGACTTCCACAGTGTAATTTATTAATTCATAAATCCAAGATTGGAAAATTTTCGGACCAAATGCTTAACTTCTGCATTACTATGTGCTAGCTAAATTGTTATACCATCTCCTATAGATATTAAAAAACAATACCAATTTAGTATTGAAATATATTAATTTAGTTTTGAATCATACACGCTGAAAACTAGCGGCCCAGCATCATATTGCAGGCGCCATGTACATATTTGCAAGCATCGTTTTCGTGAATTGAAGATCTGCTGCGTTTTGTTCCTTTATTGTCTGTCACGTATTTGTTTTCAGCAATTTTCAACAAACAAAGCCACATTTGGGTCACAAATACATATATTATAACCTATTAATCATTGTGTCCCAAACATGTTATATTGAATTGCAAACACAATGTATTTGGACACAAGCATACTATGTTTGCGATTGGCTACAAATACGTTATATTTGCAGTCAAACACCAAAAAAACAAAAAAATTTCAGCGTGTATTAATTAAAATTTAAAATTGAAAATACATCACTTGATCTTGAAAATATATTTTTTAAATTTCTGTTGAATTGATATAAAAAAAAGTTGTCAATTCAAATTTAAACCAAATCTAATAAAATTTATAAAACATCAATTGGAATTTAAAACACATTTATTGAACTTTATTGACTCATGGACATTTGAAATATATCAATTAAAATTTATTAAAATCAATTGCAATTTAGAAGCTGCATTAATTATTAATTAAAGTCTAAAATAGATCAATATAATTTAAAAGACATCAATTGAAAATTAAAAGACATCAATTGAATTTAAAAAACATAAATTAAAATTTAAAATACTATTATTGAAATTTCATATTCGTCAGTTAGAATTGGAAAATTATTAACCGATTGTATATAATAGGTTTTCAATTGATGTCTTTTAAATTTCAATTGATGTTTTTTCAAATTCAATGGATATTTGTCTACAATTTTATGAAATTTCAATTGATGTCTTTTAAAATTCTTTTGGTGGCTCCTAAATTTCAATAGATGTCTTTTAAAGTCAACTAATGGGTTCTAAATTTTACTTGACGAATTTTAAATTTCATTTGATATATTTTAAATTTCTAATAACATTTTTAAATTTCAATTGATGTGCTTTAAATTTCAAATATAATTTTCTAATTTCAATTAATATTTTTCATAATTCAATTGACATTATTTGAATTTCAGTTGGAAATGGTGTAGAGGCCTAGCAGCTTTCGATGAACTAATGGGTGCCGTGTCATGGCGATATTAGTTAGCCTTTCAAATCGATTACCTTGTATAAGGAAAACATTTCGAATTGAAATTTAAAAAAAATCAATTGAAATTTAAAAATTCTATTTGAAATTTAAAATACATCAGTGCGTACATAAACAATGTCAGTTGAAATTTAAAAAAACATCAATTGAAATATAAAATACTTCAATTGAATTTTAAAACACATCAATAAATTTAAAACATATCAATTGAAATTTAAGAGATATCAATTGAAATTTTAAAAGAGATATATAATATCAGGTAATAAATTTTGAATTTCTTTAAAATTTACATTGGTGTATTTCAAAATTCAAATAGAAATTTAAAATTTCAATTAATGTATTTTAAATTTCACATATAAATTTCAATTAATGTTTTTCAAACTTTAATTTATATTTTTTGAACTTCAATTGCACGCTGAAAAATCTGTATTTTTTGTTGTTTGGATGCAAATAAAAAATGTGTTTGGAGCTTGTCGCAAATATAATATATTTGTGTCCAAACACATTGTGTTTGCTATTCAATATCACATGTTTGAGACACAATGATTAATATGTTAGAATAGATGTGTTTGCAACTCAAATTTGGCTGTGTTTGTGATACAAATAAAGTTGAATTTATGCTCTCTCGAGAGCAAGAGAATAAAAGAGGAACACCGAGAGAGTCTATCTTGTAAGTGTGTATCTGTATTTTTGGATTATTCTCTCAGTCAGTGATTCGTAAATATTCCTGAATGTGCGTGCAAATTGAAGATGAATTCAATGTTTCTTATTTTGGCTGACGTATTGCGTTTTAGTTTCATGTATTCGGTCATCAATTGTTTATCGCACAGAGGACATCAAAAGCGCTTGATCAGTGAAAAACGAATATACGAAGGCATGGACGGTTAAATGGTTTGTGATGTTGCTTTGGTTTTTGTGTATGCGTTTCGTATATAGGGATGTGTGCTACCAAAGTGAGAAACGGTTTTGAGGAAACAAACTGGAAAGGGCAACAACGTGAAGCCCTTTGTGTGTCCGACCCTTTACTGAGAAAATCGGACCGGCGGACCATTTGTGAAATAAGTACAATAAAAAAAAAAATAATTAATCCACGCTTGGCTTGCATGAACTAGATTTGTTTATGGTTTGTATACCAACGCATAGTGATAACCAACGCATAACTGAAACCTTCCGAAAACAAAAACGTGAGAGACAAAAAAGAAAGGGGAAGCAAAAGAACAGCAGATTCCCATTTCATGAAGAAAACAAATAATGTGGCCTTTTAAATCTTTTAATTGTTTGTATTAATTATTTATAAATGTAGATTTATATTGATAAAATTAATTATAATAAATAATACATATATATTGAAAAATATTGAAATCAAGGAATAATTCGTTTCTAAATATTATTATATTTGGGAGGAAATACGCATATATTTCCACGTAAGTATATGGATGTTTGGGTTGAAAAGCGCATGTTTCCACGTAAAAGTATACATGTTTGCCAGTAAATATGATACTGTTTACATTTAAATGCAAGTGAGATTGGGACTTTCAAACATATGAAAGTTTGAAGTGTGTTCCAAACATATACATGGTTCCCGCAGTATACGTTTGGGAGAATATGTTAGAGAGGCCATTATTTTTCATCGTTTGGAAATCATATAGAGCCGCAAATGCCAAACGTAAAAAATTTAATATTTAAAAACCATTCGATTACAATACTAATGGGCAAATTCTGTATTCATTTTAAATACAGGAGTTAATTATGTCGAGGACTACGCACTCGCTGGAGGGTGGATACTAGCAAATACAATCTCACCACGAACGGTTGATGAAATCGCTAAGGGACTTTCTGGACGAATCAATAAATATGTAGATGATTCAACTGCCAGGTCGTTCGAGCAGCATCCGCATCACACGATGGCCAGACTAGTTACTGCTGTAAATATCAACTATTGACATTTAAACACTCAAAAGTGAGCAACTTTAAGTAATAGTAAAGAGTTGAATATAGAATAATTGTGAATGTTAAATTTGAGTAAACACAGAGAACTATTGTAATTTATAATCATGTTTGTTTTATTACTGATAAGTAAAGTGTCGCTAAAAAATTTCAATTGATGAGGTTCTTTTCGAAAGTTGACTATTCAATTTTCAAGAGAACTGATTTTGTATTTTTTTTTTGTTTGGTAACATTGAAATAAAAACTCAGCGAAAATAAAATTGGGCCAAATTACACCGGAATAAAAAGAATAAAAGTAATTTTCGTCAAAAGTTGCATTCCTAAAAAACTATTTTCTCAAATTGTGCAAAATCACAAAAAGTGGAATTGTTAAGTTTTGAAAACAACCTCCTCAATTAGTAACGTGTAACAATATCCATATTAGTACATACATGTGTATATGTTGTATCAAAATTGTTCGAATGCTGAATAAATTATTCAAATATGATTAATCAATATTCCAATTACTTATCAAATCATTGCTATGATTAATTGCAATTTACGATTATTCGATTAACTGTGATTAACCACGATATTGGATAATCAAAATTTAAAGTAAATGATTACTCCCACGTCCGTACTACCTACTATTCAAGAAGTCACTAAAAGTTCCTTAAATCATGTTCTAATAATAAAACAACAATATTTTTTCAATATTTATACATCCTATGAAGGGTCCGTGGAGAGCTGTTCGCTTTCTAGTTTAACACTAACTGATTGGTCTAACAGGCATAGCATAATATTAAATCTCTTCCTAAATTGATTTCCTTTGACCAGGTTTTCTACATCTTCTGACATGGTTTACTTTATGTTAATTTATTCTCGTTTAGATTTTATATCATAATAATTTCCCCTAGTCCTTTATGATGATCATAATATCCAGTGGTTGTTCTACACGACTTAACCCACAATTGAAAGCCATTCAACTGTTATTTGCATTCGAAAATGAAAAATGTATTTGGCACTAAGCATCTCTCATGATGACCTACCACCCTCCCCCCTGCACACATCACAAAAGTTTCATATTCTCTGAATATCATTTGCATTCAGCGGCAACGGTTGCT
Source organism: Phaonia tiefii (assembly GCA_963931995.1). NCBI lineage: Eukaryota > Metazoa > Arthropoda > Insecta > Diptera > Muscidae > Phaonia > Phaonia tiefii. The sequence continues at coordinate 204,803,422 of OZ008370.1, read as the reverse complement.
TCTAAATTGACCTGCGTGACCTTGAACCGTTGTGAAAAGCCCTACGTTAGTCTAAAGTATGTTGTACCTCAGTAATGTGCAAAAATGGAAAGATTTTCATTATGGAAATTGAAACAGTGGCGGTGTGCCACATAAAACCGAGCAATCCTCATCATCATCATCATCATCATCCTCTTCATACTTCATATTCAAAATGAATGGAAAACGTTCAAATATGTTTATGGCCTCATTTAAAATGCAGCATAACACTTCGAATTCAAGTGAAGAGATGAGTCAGTGGAAAACAAAAACAAACTGAAAACAATTCATCGCATTTCAAAAGAAAGCCACAGTTGTTATTGTTGTTAGTAGGACGCCGGACCAGATATTAATAAAATATATTTTCCCAATTTTATATATTTTTTAACGTGCAAGTGATTTTTCTAAAGAAATGTTTTATAATTGTTATTTAAACAATCCTCCAACTCAGTATGGAACAAAAATATTCATCATCTTTGTCATAGCCATTTGATATTAACAACATTGTCTTGTAACACTTATAGGTATGTTGACAAAAACAAAGCTCAACAGTGTCACATTTGTGCCAGTCACCAGGAATGTAAACAAATATGAACAACAGATCGCATTCTTTTTAAATTTTCGGTTTTTATACCCTCACGCTATGGGAAATAAATCATTCCATATGACCAAATATTGCAACAGTCAGATGAAGTCACATAAGGTATCAAGCATTTTTGATTCAAATTGTAGTACAATTTTTGAAAAGCCGTAAACAGGAGGATTTTAGTTCGTGAGATACGCTAAGTTTTGATTTACCAGAGGATTGCAAACTGTCACGCCTATGAAAGACCTCATATGAATAAAAACAAATTGTTTCTCATTACAATGGTTTCTCATTACATCCATTTCCAATTGAAATTTGAAAAAAAATCAATTGAAACATAAAAATTCTATTTGAAATTTGTAATACATCAAATGAAATTCGAAAATTCTATTTGAAATTTGAGATACATCAATTGAAATTTAAAAACCATCAATTGAAATTTAAATGACATCAATTTAAATTTAAAATACATCAATTGAATCTTAAAAAACATCAATTGAAATTTAAAAACATCAATTGAAATTTGAAAGACATCAATTGAAATTTGAAAGACATCAATTGAAATTTGAAAGACATCAATTGAAATTTAAAATACGTCAATTGAATTTTAAAAAACACCAATTGAAATTTAACGAACATGAATTGAAATTTAAAGAACATCAATTGAAATTTGAAAGACATCAATTGAAATTTTAAAGTTATCAAGTGAAATTTAAAACACATCAATTAAAATTTAGAAACACCAATTGAAATTTAAAACACACCAATTGAAAATTGAAACACATCAATTGAAATTTAAAACACATCAATTGAAATTTAAAACACATAAATTGAAATTTAAAACACATCAATTGAAATTTAAATGACATCAATGGAAATTTAAAATACGTCAAATTGAATTTTAAAAAACACCAATTGAAATTTAACGAACATGAATTGAAATTTAAAGAACATCAATTGAAATTTGAAAGACATCAATTGAAATTTTAAAGTTATCAAGTGAAATTTAAAACACATCAATTAAAATTTGTAACACATCAATTGAAATTTAAAACACATCAATTGAAATTTAAAAAACATCAATTGAAATTTAAAAAACAGCAACTGAAATTTAAATGACTTCAATTGAAATTTAAAATAGAACGATAATAAAAAAAATGTTTGCCTTGACTTGAATTTGACCAGCAAAAAGTGGAAAGTTTTTAAATAATGGAAAATGTTTTTTTCCAGTCCGTTTAATTTCTATGCAGTAAATTAATAGCTCAGAGTCTGTTTTATCTCCGAAAAATATGTTTTCGAATTTTAAAATAAAAGCACGTATTTTTTGAGATAGTTGTGATTTTTTTGTTGGATTGTAAAGAAGACATTTCAGCTCAAGTATGGAATAAAATATCCGTCAAATGGCCTCCACGGCTCTGATGACATGCCATTACTCTTTTCATGAAATTTTCCACGACTTTTTCACAGAGATGTGGCTGTATCTCACCGATGACGCGTAGGATCTCTAATTTGAGCTCAGGAATTGTTCCTGATTTATACGAATAAACCCGAGATTTCACAAAACCCCAAACAGAAGAAATCGCACTGTGATAAATCGCATGATCTTGGTGGCCAGTTGACATCAGAATTTCTTGAGATGATTTGTTCTGGAAATCTTTGCTGCAATAAATCGATTGTTTCATGCGCGATGTGGCAGGTCGCGCCGTCTTGCTGAAACCACATGCCGTCCAGATCTATACAATCCAGTTGACCCCACAAGAACTCCGTTATCATGTTCCTGTAACGAATGCCGTTCACAGTCACTGAAATTTCGGCCCCATCTTCTAACAAGTAACGCCCAGTCAACGCCGCCTGACCAAAATCCGCAGCAGACAGTTGCTCATTGTGGGTGCATTTGTTTCTCAGGAATAGCATGAGGATTTTCTAAGCCCCAAATTCACGGAGCTATTCAGATTGAAATGCGTTTCGTCTTAGAAGATGACTTTTTTCAGCATAATCTTCCAAATTACTAAGTTTTCACAATTATAATTCGTTGTTCTTTCGTAATGCGCTCCATTTTTAATAATCGGAATTAACAAATGAGACAGCTGCCAAATTTCAGAGTTGCCTCTTGCTCAAAAAAGTTACACTAAATTTAAAAAGTGCATTCCTACTGAGACACCCTTTAGTTCCAACAATATTTTTTGAGTGGTTAATTCTATAAAAATTGCCCGGGTCTTCTTTTTATACCAGCAATTAGAATGGGAGTGACAAATTTGTGTCCAATTCTGAATTCCTTGGTGTTGAACAATGATGTAATTCATTAAACATCACTGTGCAATTTATTTATGTAATATTTTCGAATAGGGTACCCGTTTCATGCTGGTTTTTAAAATTTGTATATAAGTTCATCAAATTCGGGCTAGGTTTACGACATGAAGTCGCAATGATAAGAGTTTCACACCTATGAGAATAGTTCTGTTTCCATAAATTCGGTATTCTTTTCTGACTGCGCTTTCTTTCCTTTAACTTTAGAAGGTCAATTAAAAAAGGCGAGGTTTTGCTGTAAAATACTTTAATACTCGTGATACTGTACAGAAAAAATTACTGCCCAAAAAATAAGGATTAAATTTCAACAATCCTATCCAATTACTTTTTACTCGAGTACTTGAAGAAACAAATTTGTGTAAAAATTAGGAAATAAATTAAAACAATTGGCACTATTTCACTTGAGATAATTATTGTATTTAGTAGGAAAATATTGGTTTGAAAATTTTCGTACTAAGTAGTATGTATTGACACAATTCTCATTAAGTTAAGTTTTGTTTATCTCTATAAGGGAGCTGATAAGATGTGTTTGTTTGCATCGAAATATCGAATCAAATATTCAATTCTAATTAACATCGCAATCGTGTTGATTATGCATGGTATTGAAAATATGTATAAAACGTTAATTAATTTCGTACTGAGGTTGATTACTTATTTAATTGAAAAAATAAATAAATTCTTGCTTAACTTTTTACTTAAGACAAGTACGAAATTGAAAATATTATAATACAGTGATTTACTTTATACTCAAGCAGATTGTAAATTTAAGTGAAATATATTCAATTACCGACTCATAACACTGTGATAGTTTTGGCAAAAAAATGTTTAAGACATGGATGGAGAGGACGGTTTTAGCTTGAACTGCATCGTTAGTTTTTTGAGTTTTGAATTACGGTTTCATACCATTGTTTTTTATTGTGAAAATCAAAATGATTTTTTTTGATTTTTCGATTTTGACTTACTTTTGACAGCCACTAACTTCTATTTGGTTGGTTGTAGCGGTAAACTTTCTTCAACAAAGTTATTCCAAACGTTTTGGGCTTCAACTTTAGGGAACACAGCGTACATCGAACATCAGGTTTTTGGGCTCTATGATTCAGAACATCGGCAGCAAAGTATTTGAGCTCCAGTAATCAGATTTTTTTTTGTAACTATATTAATTTACTCATCATCATTTACAATTATCAAATTTCACATAATTTTCCTTTTTTCTACACTGAAAAGATTTTTTGGATAAAAACACTTTGTTTAATTCGGCTTTGAACCAAAGAAAACATAAAAAAACTAAAAAAAAGTACAATGGTTTAAAAAAAGTACTTTCGCCTACTTTTTGTATTAATTTTTTTCTGTGTGGCAATCGTGGAATCTCAGGAAAATCCCGATGAATCCACAGCGTCTGTGCAATCGTACATACTGCACGTAGGACTGCTTTAGAATATATCATCGATCCCCAAATGACTTTAAATGTCATCGTCCACAACAATTGGATGTGTGTCGATCCACTTTATGGAAGATTTTGCGAAATGATCTCTTTCAACAATCAAAGGCGCACGAATACCAGACGCGGCGTACATTTGACGAATGAGCCCAAAACGAGATTGCTGTAGATCCCTATTTTTACAAGAAACTTTTGTTCAGCGATGATGTTAATTTTTGGATGAATGGCTACATCAATAAGCAAAACTGCCGCATTTAGAGTGATGACAATTCTCCAGCGATTGTTGAGACGCTCTTACATCCAGGAAAAGTGATTGTTTGGTGTGCCTTATGGGCTGGTGAAATCATTGGTCCCTACTTTAAAAGTATGCCTGCCGGAACGTTACTATCCTTAGTAGGGCAATGGTTAGTGTGCACGGCTCTTGTCATAGACTAATTACTATACTAGACTCAACATTTCTCTCAGCAAATTTATGGCATTTGGCCTGGTGTGATATGAACGTTGGATGTCGAAAAGAGTTGTTTCAATTAATACCAGGTAGAGGCAATGGTTCAAAACAACCAACAAAATAACAACAACGGTATTTCGTTTTGTGTGTTAAAATTATTGTGTTAAATACAACACAAATGTATACTAACAATAACAGTCAATAAAAAAGTGTAAAACACATTTAAATTTCACAGTTTTCCACCAAAACGACAAGAAAAATTTAAGCCAGGAGTTATTGTAATTCCACCTGGTGTATGCCACTTTTCGTCAAAAATCTCTCTATCACACCGACCGCATCACGAAGAGTGTGAAAGGAAACGTCAGGTGAGTCAAATATTCTCTCTGGTAAGATTTACTCTATGGCTGTTGTATATGAGACCGTGAGTTCAATCTCTGCTGTGACCACCTTACAGTTCTGTCGACGAAGATCTCGAGTAATTAACCATGAAAAAGCTTCTCAAAAATTATTTGGAATCATTGTGTTAAACTATAGGCTACAATTATTGAGTGTAAAAGTAGCAAGCGCCAAAGTCACAGCACTCCAGAGTCCCTTCACGAGATGTAATAGAGCAATGATCGATGAATTTTTCGTTCCTGAATTGACTTGTCATATTGTGGGAGAGCTACTGATTGGACTTCAAGACCAAGCAATTTTGCCAGGGCTATGAAGACCGTCCAAAATTGAACGACTTCAAATCCGACTCCACCAATTTGAAAATCCACGACTCCGCTCCAATGTCAGCATTTTGAAAATACACGACTCCACTCCGATATTAAATAAAAAAAAATTCTAAGGTATCCTTTTCTAAAACGACGAAATACTTTGAAGGTTGGCATCTTCTGTAATCGTGCTTCTGCGAGGTCTGATTGTTGATCGTTGTTGGCAGCACAACATACAAATATTTATTTTGTTTTTAGAGAAAAATGTTTTAAATTTAAAAACACACACAAAGTGCATATACTTATATTCTCGAATTGAAAAAAAGGTCGAAGTTCGATTCGCTCCGCTCCACGCCCTTAAAATTTCGAAGTTTTCACTAATTTGGCGTTGATTTTAAACAAATCCTAAAAATTAACGCATCAATTTATTTGAAGTTTCAAAGTTTGAGCTTGTTCAGTACCCGAACAAAAGTATTTGAGACAAAGAAGACGATTTTCGACCAATATTTCAATGTTTCAATGTTAAGTAAATTTTTTGAAGAAGGGACGATTTGGCTTTTTTACTTTTTGCAATTTTTCGAGCGTATTTTTTTTCAAATTTCTCCAAGAGCGGGTCTTATTAGTATTAAAATTCTGAACATTTATTGACCAATCTCCAAAACCAATCAAAATTTGGAAAAAGACTTAGACGAATATATGACGTCATTTCACGCAGGTATTCTCGTGAATTTCGACGAAAATGGAATAAAGCGAATTTCGTGGGCTCGTGAAACATTACTGAATCCAAGGAAAGAAAGGCTTGATTAATACTATGGGGACTCTGTACCATAAATTTCAAGGGTAGTTTACTGAATTCCGTTGTGGCCGTACCAGAACAAGTAACGCTGAACGTTCAGATCGCCAAAAAGAAGTTGTCATGCCAGAAATCGTCGATAAAACCCCTGGAATGGTATTAAGGCTTAAGGCATCTCGTCACATTTAAGCCCCATATTCATTTATATCTAAACGGAACCCATGTGGTGTTATATTTGGCTGTTACAATTATTGATATGCCAGTATTTCAGTCTCAAACAATTATCAAACAATTGTTTTCGTATAAAAAAACTTTTTCGTAACAACCCTGTAATTTATTTTACCTACTAAATGTTCGCAAAAGGCTGAGTATCAATCAAACGAAAAGAGAGCGAAATTTCGGGTTAATGAAATCTAAATAAATCTAAAAATCTAAAATAAATTTTGTCATTTATCTCTAACGAAAACTTTTGTTGCAGAGGGTTACCACCTATCTTAGATTTACCTTGAAAATATTTCATTTATAATTCCTCTCTACGCACTCCATTTTATTTTCAATGCATGTGGTGTTACTTTTTGTTGTTAAAATTATCGAAATGCCAAAATTCCGGTCCCAAACAATTATCAAACAATTGTTTTCGTAAGAAAAAACTTTGGTATAACAACCCTGTAATTGATGTTGCCTACGAAATTTTCGCAAAGAGCTGAGTTTCAAGCAAATAAAAAGTGAGCGAAATTTTCGGTTCATGGAATCTTCGCTATTTTGTATACTCGTACTTCTTATGGCTAAAAAAATTCATAAAAACTGAATACCGGGCATCAACATGAATATTTGTACATGAAAACGCTATCCGCGCGGTGGGTGCCGCGTATACTCACACTCGACAAGCGCAAACGTGTGACTACTTCAAAGGAGTGCTTGGAGATGTTTAACCGTAATCCGAAGGAGTTTTTGCGCTGTTTCACAAAAGGGGAACAAAACATGGATCCATCAGAACACACCAGAGACCAAGGAACAGTCAAAGCAATTGACTTATTCTGTGAACGAGTATCAAAGAAGGCCAAGGTGTGTCTTCCGGCCAACAAGGTCATGGTGACAGTTTTTTGGGAAGCATGAATTGTCATTCACATTAAATTAACTTGTAAAAGGTCACTGCTGTTGGACAGATTCGACATTCATTTGAAGCAAAAACAGCTGCATTTGGCAAAGAAAAAAGTGATCTTCCACTATGACAAAGCACCGTTGGACGGGTGTATCATCGCCCTGGGGAAAATCTATAATTTGGGCTACGAACTGCTGGACATCCGCCATATTCTCCGGAATTAGCCCCCAGTGACTTCTTTCTATTTCCAAACATGAAGGAATGGATCGGCGGTAAAAGATTTGATTCGAATGAATAGGTCATGACTGAAATAATTATTATAATTATTTGGAAGGAATAACCACGAATAATGGGAATTAAACGTGTTTTTGCCGAAAAAAATGTTTTATCGATCAAGAACAATAACATTTATTAAAATTGTTTGAAAATTTACAATAAATAATAGTAATCCAGTTGGTGACGTCAACTAAAGTAACATTATCGCATACAATACCGAGATTGGTGACAAATCCTTACAATGGAGTCATTGCAATGGAACTACTTCTTTCAGTACGTTAAATGGTGCTATGATTAGTGTGAGCGCCTCTTGTACATGAGATCCTGGGTTCGATCCCCGCTCTGACCAACCGCACAGTGACGACGACACTATCGAGTATTTAGCCATGAAAAGCTTCTCAAAAATACCGTTCGGAACTGATGTGAAACTGTAGATCCCAATCAGTGAGTATAAAACTAGAAAGCGCACAGCTCGCTGGTTGTGACAAGCTCTCCCTAATTTCTTCATGGAATGTAATGGGAAACCATTTGAGCATGCACAGTTGAATTACAGCTGGTATCTTGTTCGCCAGTGGAATATTTGTACCTTTGTCAGAAGGATAGTTGCATGTCGGAAAATATCCATATATTTATAAATAAAGTACGCTTTAATTTTTCAGTAGTGATGTTATTTTTCGATTGGAACTGAAAATACGTTATCTGTAATACTGACTTATATTTATGACACATTTTTCTTTAATCCAAAGAAGTTTTTTCGCAAATTTCATAGATTTTATGAAAATTGTCAGGGGACACCCGGCTGGATCTAAGTTCCTTTCGCTATATATTATGTACTAGTTAGTTCCAACACGTCTAAGGCGTCCGTTGGAAAATACGATAAAAAAAAAATTTAAAAAAAGTATATTTTTTAGGTCCTTTTTGTAAAAATATGTATTATATTTTCTCGGAAAGGTCCTTTTTAAAGAGAGGTACTTGTTTTATTAAAATCTAATGTTTTTAAGAAAAGGTGCTATTTTTAAGAAGTACTTCCTGTAAGAAAAAGCCATAAATTTACTTTTTATTGGGTTCAAAACTACAATATATACCAGGGGGCGCCAACATGCGGCCGTCTTTGAATTATTATTTGTGGCCCTCGATAAATGTACCAATTTTTGTGCTACTATATTTTAAAAAATTATTATAGTTCCGTATGTGTTTCAAAATTTCTTTTAAATTACTGACAACAAATACGAATGACTAGTGCAACATTGTAACAAATTTCATTTCCGTGCAAGTTAAGAATTATATGACTCATCGAAAACTGCGTGAACAAACATACATAAACAGTGGCGTAATCGTTCGTAATAGACCGACTCGCATTCCCTTTTATTTCTGTCCGTTTTATGTTCAACTTATGAGTAACATATGAAATGAAATAACCTACTAGCTCGTCGTCATCCAGCGAACGTGAAGAGAGGGATAGCGACTCTGGTATACTGGTAATATTTGTAAATTTATTAAGCTAGTAATTTACGTCGACATTATGAAAGCAATTATCCTCAGTTTTCTAATCAGTATCCACCAAATTCCAAATTAAGATCAGATAAATTTGCTTCTTTAAAATCAAATTTAAATAAACTACAGTCAATTTTGATGACCTTTAGCAATCTAACTATTAATATGGCTGACGCCAGTTTTGTTACTGCCTGGAATATTGGTCGTGGAAAACGCCCGTCTGGAGAGGGAGAGGTTTAAATAAATGGAATATGTACTTAAAGTTTTAGATCCAAAAACTGCATCATTGTACAAAGTTGTTTCGCAAATTTCCATCTCGAGACCCACAACCGAACGACGCATAACTGCAATTAATCTCTCTTAAATATAATATCTCTTAAATATAATATCAGCTTAGTCCTTGACGAATCGGCAGATATCATAGATCTTCGCAATTGGCACTTTTCATACGTTTTACTTCACCTGACTTCGTCAACCCGCGGCGGTTGACTTTTGATGTGTCTCATAAGAAACTTGTAGGCATTGCAACTGATGGAGCTTCGGCAGTGTGGGTCAGAAAATCGGTCTTATTGAGCTTTTAACAGATGATTCTCAAATTCCATAATTCATACCTATTCACTGCAAAAATATTTGAAATATCTTGATGTTTAGAATGTTTTAGTTTAGAAAATAGTGAAAACAGTTAACAGTTGTAAATTACATTAGCACCAATGCAAAAAATAATCGACAATTCAAATATTTCCTTATTGAATTAAGGACGAAGAACTTCCAAATGACATTAATTTCTTTTGCATTGTTAGATGGTTATGTAACTACAACGCAATAAATCTTATTGTGGATTTATTTGATCTGATAACTGCATTTCTAAAAGATAAGGAAATAACCTATTCAGAAATAGACGAGGACGAGGGGTTACAAGACTTAATGTTTTTGACTAATGTCATGGAACATTTGCAAACACTGAATTTACAATTGAAGGAGCAAGATAAAATACTATCTGATTTCTCACAGTGTGTATTTAGTTTTCAAACTGTCATTTTTCTCGAATTAAAAAATTTTGTTCCAATATTAAACAAGAAAAACTCAACGAGTATATACAAATGCTCGAAGAAATATTAGCAGAATTCCAAAATAGATTTCAAGACTTGAAATATTCTAAGTCGTCTCTTGATTTTTTTTTTTGAATTTTTTTGAATAATTTCAACATACGTACATAAGTCAAGGTGAGTGCTGTCACCAATCCTTCACCAAATTTTAAGGAATTATCAAGAGAAGTAAAATAAATGTGCTTATTTTTTAATGTGTTTATTTATATGTTTTCAATAAATATAAATTGTATAAACAATTTTTCAATAATACCCTTTTTGCATACCTTTAAATTCATATTTAATCGCGGCTCGTGAAAAATTTCGAATTTTGAAAAATGGCTCGGAGGCTTGGAGCTTGGCCACCCCTGATATGTACTAAATATTGGTTAAAGGCTGCACCTAGAAAGCTTCCCATTAAACAAGAAATGTCCCAACAGATGTGAGACATCTAGTTAATTTCTTTCTCTGTCATCCAATCCGTTAGTGTGGACACAAACCAAAGCAAAAGTAAACAATATAAGGGGTCCGCCGTGAATGGTAACACTTAGCTCATGTCTGATTGAGAGATAATTAGTTTTATCCTTCCGCTGAACGAATATGGTTGTGTATACGCTTGAACAACGCTGGGAAATATTGCGACATTACATGGTAATCATGGTAATGTTGCAGAATGTGCCAAAAAAAAAATTGCCAAAAATCATATTTTCAGATGAAGCTCATTTTGATATTGGCGGGTATGTAAACAAGCAAAATTGTCGAATTTGGGGCACAGAAAACCCACACGCATTCATTCAAAAGCCGATGCACCCAAAACGAGTCACTGTTTGGTGCGGATTTTGGTCCAGAGGCATAATTGGGCCATTTTTCTTCGAAAATGAGCAACGAGTGGCGGTTACAGCCAATGGCGATCGTTATCGGACCATGTTGAACGAATTTTTGTTCACAAAAATTGAAGAGGAGGATATTGGCAACATTTGGTTTCAACAGGACGGCGCTACGTGCCTCACAGCCGAAGTTACACTCGATGTTTTGCGCCCTGTGTTTGAAGATCGCATTATCAGCCGCAGAGCTGATGTCGTTTGGCCACCTCGGAGCTGCGATTTGACTCCGCTGGACTATTATTTGTGGGGTGCCCTCAAACATAAGTGTTACGCCGACAAGCCAGAGACAATTGACCCTTTAAAGGACAATAATCGTGAAGCCATTGGTGAAATACAGCTGCACACAATCGATAATGTGCTTAAAAATTGGACGGATCGTGTAGACTACTGCATGGCCAGCCGAGGCAGCCATTTGAATGAAATTATTTTCCATTATTAACCGGAAGGATTGTACTTTCAAATAAAAAAATAAATTTGAGAAAATATTTAGTAGTTTTTTTTTCCAGCATTTTCAAAAAAAAAGAGTTATTTGGCGGACCCGTTAGTTGACAATAGTGGGATGTAGCAAAATAGTGTTAAAAGAAAAGTTGTTAAATTTTTTTTTTCATTTAGCCCCTATCCCGCTACGTGCGATAAGGAACTTCTTTCCAAAAACTCACACAATAAGTTTACGTATTTACGAAACGTATTCATAAAAAGGTGTTCGAAAATATTTTCGTTAATTTAATGTGAAATTTTGTTATGTTTCGATCAATTGTGTACTAAATAATTCTCTTCTCATTTAGAGATGTAGGCATTATTAATATTTAATAGCAAGTATCATTAAGTACAATCATTCAGGCTCATAAAGAATTATCAAAATTATGATTTTATGGCGGGTTTGAAAAAGTCTTTGAAAATTTTTTATATATGTAAAGTATGTTATAAACCAGATTCATAAATTTAGTGTCATAGAATCTTTGTTTAATTTTTTTTTAAATGGTAATTTACAACAATTACACATGTTATTAATTGATATGCACTAGACTTAAATAAAAGTAAATTTTCGCATAAACCACCTTAAAATTTCATTCGACGAGATTACTATGCTAGGTGACACATATCGAGTAAATAGCCACGAAAGAACTTCCCTAAAACTTTTCGGATCCGTTGTAAAAGTGAAAGTCACAATGAGTGAGTTTAACAACAAAAAGCGTACTGCCCACTGATTGTAAGAAGGTCTTCCATAACCCTACATGGAATGTAATGGGAAAATACGTTTATTTTCAAGGCAACTGGACTTATTCGCACAACTTGGACATATTCACCACGTGGGCACTGAGTTTTTGTTCAACTCCCACTCATGCCATATTCACATAAGAAAATGAAATAGCACTCACATTCTCACGTGATTCAAGCGTGACACACGAGATTTACGCTAATTTCTTGTCACACACTGATCTCTTCTGGCAACTCTTCACAAGTTCCATTTGAGGCTATATTATTACAACAACAAATATTATTTTTGCCCTGTACAGATCACCTGGAACTCATATAGTGTTTGAAATCATATAAATCTTGTTTGATATTAATTCAATTTTATATGTGTTTAAAAATGTTGCTACCCTTGTAGTTCCACCCCAGTTCAAGCACACAATTTTAGGAAAATACATACACGCTAAAAAATGTTTCTTATTTTTGTTTGTTTACAAATATAACGTGTTTGTAGCTTGTCGCAAGTACAGTATACTTGTGTCCAAACATATTGTGTTTGCTATTCAATATAACATGTTTGGGACACAATGATTAATAGGATATAATATATGTATTGTGTCCAAACATATTGTGTTTGCTATTCAATATAACATGTTTGGGACACAATGATTAATAGGATATAATATATGTATTGATGGCCCAAATATGGCTTTGTTTGTTGAAAACATTAACGTGACAGACAATATTAAAAACAACAGCAGCAGACCCTCAATTCACGAAAACAATGCCTGGAAACTTGAACATGGTTCCTGCAATATATAGTTCTTAGCGTGTATTAGCTACGCTAGAGCATATAACTCACATAGAGTGAGGATATGTGTAAGCCAGCTCAACAGCCATATACGAGTAATTGCAGTCATAGCTAAAAAGTTGTATTGTTTTAGTGTGGTTTTATATGTCCTTTTATGCGAACAACAATAACTTGCTTCTATTTGAGAAGTTATTAAAAACAGGCGCTTGACATGGCAAAAGCTCATTGGTAACAACAACCCAGTGTGACATTTGTACTTGAAAACTTTTTCATGCGCGCTAACAATAACAATTTTAATTAGGGGTCTTTTTTTGTATCCAAAATGAGGAAAAGGATTTAACTGAGTTTGTCTTATCGCTCAAGAACAATAACATTTAACTATTGTTCTAAAATTTACAATAACGAATACTAAACTCACATGGCGATGTAAACTGACATAGAATTATCGTTGGGGAAAATAGCGAAATTGAGGACAAAATCTAGCTGAATTAAAATGGAGTCATTGCAATGGAATTACTTCTTACAGGACGTCGAATGAATCACTATGTGCCGATTTTAAGCATACACCCTGAAAAATGGTAAATTACGCAATATTGTCGCCGTCATTATGGGACGAGAACATCGTCGAAAGAAATATAAGGTGCTCAGACAAGGGATGGAGCCCACATTCTCATGTTCGAGAGCCGCGCACAGTAGCCATTACCGACGACTGGGTTTTAAAGAACTCAGAAATGTTATCTATATCAAACGTTATTGAATTTTGCCGAAGATGATCGATTCTGAACCACTGTTTGTCGCCGAAAGAGCGGTGATTGAACCCATGTTTTGGCATCCTTTGTCTTTCCTGGATAATTAGAGCTTTGGGTAGCTATTACTGAAGGCAAAACATACATTTTTCCTAACAGGCTAAATCCAGCTACGTTTACAAATAGCTAACTTGCCTACCATGATATAGAGCTTAGGTTTATAGGCTAATGTAGGATACAGCCCCAGCAACATATTATAGGAAACATGTACATGGTTAAGCACTGTTTTCACGAATTGAAGATCTGCTGCTTTTTTGTTTCTTTGTTGTCTGGCTTGCTTTTGTTTTTAGCGGTAACAAAACCACAGGTTAGTCTCAAAATCATTTATTATAACCTATTAATCATTGTGTCTCAAACATGTAATATTGAGTAGCAAACACATTGTGTTTAGACACAAGTATAATATGTTTGTGACAAGCTATATTTGTGACAAGTACAAAGTACACATTTTTATGTACTTTTCCGTCCACTTTATCTTCTTTTGTCTATACATTTCTTACTTCTATGAACTTTTGTGGGCACTTTTTGTACTTGTACACATTTTGTACTTTTGTGTCCAATTCTTTTTATTTGGTAGACACTTTTCTACTTTTATGTACACTTTTTGTAGAATTTCGGTACTATTATTTGCACTTTTTGTCTTATTGTGTGAATTCTCAGTACTTTTGTGTAACCCGACGTGTTGCACCCACTCTATCTCCGGAATCGCGACGTGTTAACGCACTACATTTGCTTCACAGGAAAGGTTGCCGGTCGGGATTACAATACCCTCCCATAAACAGTTACACTTAAAAAACAGACATACACCCTTATTTATAGTCACTACTATAATGTTTTTTGACTTAGTCACTCGTTAGTACACGCTGAAAAATATCTGCCCCAGGAACATATTGCATGAACCATGTACATGTTTGGGAGCATTGTTTTCGTGAATTGAAGATCGATCTGCTGCTTTTTTCTTTAGTTTTCGTGCCATATTTTGGTTTTCAGCAGTTTTCAACAAACAAAACCATATTTGGGCCACAAAGACATATGTATACTATAACCTATTAATTAGTGTGTCCAAACATGTTATATTGACTAGCAAACACAATGTGTTTGCGCACAAGTATAATACATTTGCGACAGGTTACAAACACGTTATATTTTCACCCAAATAAAAAAAAAATAAAAAATGTTCAGTGAGTAAAGAGTTGATTCATAACAGTTTCCTATACATATAGACGGCGGTTTGACAACTTCGTAATTTTTTTAATAAAATTAACTTTTTTTGATAATAAAACGTTGTATTAATAAGGAAAATGTTAACTGATGCGTTGATTTTTAAATTTAAAATGGTACAAAAATCTGAATAATAATGCTTATATTTACGGACAAAAGGAACAAATTTAATTTTGTGTTTAATTTGTATAAATTTTTCGACAGAAATTTATAAAATTTTTTCATGTAAATCCGTAAATAAAACCGAAAATTACCGGTTCCACGGCTTGTTTTTTTCTGTCAAACCAAAACTAGTTTTTCTAAAATAATGAATTTTCGAATAAACCGAAATCGGTTATTCAAAAATGTCGGACTTTTTAACACTCTGATTAGAATGAATCTACAAATTATGCCTATATATGCGCAACCAGACGCAAAGATTAAATAGTATTAAAAACGGTTTTTAGAAGTTACTGAGAAGCCATACCATGTTCAAAAAGAATTTATACTGCACACAGTCCCAGCAATATATTGCAGGAACCATGTACATGTTTGCAATCATAGTTTTCATGAACTGAAGATCTTCTGCTTTTTGTTGCTTTACTGTCCGTCACATTTTTGTTTTCAGCAGTTTTCAACACACAAATCCACATTTGGGACGCAAATACATATATTATAGCCTATTAATCATTCTGGCCCAAACATGTTATATTGAATAGCAAACACAATTTATTTGGACACAAGCATACTATGTTTGCGATAGGCTACAAACACGTTATATTTGCACCTAAACAATAAAAAAAAGACAATTTTTTAGGGTGCAATATGTTATTTTAGATAACTAGGGCCTTATCTTCTAAGTTACTTTTACATTCACTACACTTCCAACAGCGTCTAGTTTATGACCAAATTATGAATCCGAAAACGGGGTTTATTCAAAATGTTCAAGGATTGTTTTGAGTTTAATATAAGTTTTGACAAAAATCTACCTGGAAGTAATTTGTTTCTTCAATAGGTGATGAGATGAAAATGTCGCGTGAAGAGAATGTGACTTACATAATAAGGCCATAAGAATTTTGGCACAATTCACCAAACAAAGTTTAAGCTAACTGACAGTTAAAAATTATAAATTCCATACAAACTGACAGCTAAAACTGTTCGTTAGCTCTAACTAAAAGATAACTGAACATGGTGAAATCGACCATATGAGTGTCTATAACACTCATAAAAAAATTAAGCAAAACCAAAAACACATTTTGTTGACAAGTTCATAGATGTCATTCAGTCAATATCAATTGTTGTGTGATATTCGTGAAATCAATTCACAAAAAAATTAGATGGCTTCCGATAACATTTTTATAATTTCGTTTCGATTATTAAATGAAATGTTTGCACTGTTATTTATACCCCGTATGACAAGTGCTACTGATTGAACAAAAAAAATATATGAACAGCTCTCAAATTTCCAAGCAGAAATTGTCTTATCGCTCTTCCTTAATGAAGTAAAAAGGGAAGAGTTCAACAGAGACCCCCTGTGGTACCACGAGAAAATCCGACTTCTTTGTTTAATTTCTTATGTATTTCTTGTTTCTTAATATTAAATGTATTTTGTACTTTTTTGTCTACTTTTATAATTGGTATACATTTGTGCTAAAGTTGATTGTGGAAAATACCACAAAAAACAAAATTCCTGTTGTTGTGTTTGTTATCGTAGTAATACCTCCTGTTCAATGCGCCTTCACTTTCAACCAAATCCAGAAATAGGACCACTGTGAATAGATTAGATTTTGTTCCGACTTTTGATACGAAATCAATCACATTTTTTCAGTGCGAATGAGATATAAGA
The DNA here is from genome assembly GCA_963931995.1 of Phaonia tiefii. NCBI lineage: Eukaryota > Metazoa > Arthropoda > Insecta > Diptera > Muscidae > Phaonia > Phaonia tiefii. The sequence goes on along the minus strand of OZ008370.1, from coordinate 204,786,433 downwards.
GTCTTGACATCTTGTACAAGAATTACAAGGAAAATATTATCACATAACGTAGAAAAATCATAGAGTAATATTCCATCAGCTGTTTTGCACTCTCTTGCGGTCGCCGAGATAGTTATAAATTGAAAGAGAATTAAAAGAGAATGCGTTCATTTGTTCGATGCAACCAACATCGAACATAATTTAGCTTTCATTAGTATCAATCAAATACAATTCAAAGTTAGTTTGTTGCTTGAAAAGCCATATGTTGCTGACGTATGCTGATGACATAGACATCAATGGGCGAAATTTGCGAGTGGTTACTGCAGTATTTTCAAGAATCGAAAAAGAATCAGCGAAAGTGGGTCTTGCTGTCAAGACAAAATTAATGGTTTCAACGACTAGAGAAACCTCTCGACTTGATCCGCACTTGAACGTTGACAACCGATTTAAATTTGAAGTGGTAGTTGGATTTGTCTACCTTGGATCCGCCGTGAACAAGGACAACAACGTCAGCCTGGAGATAGATAGAAGAATTGTGCTTGCAAATATATGCTATTTTGGGCTCAGCAAGCAGTTTAGGAACAAAGCCCTCTCTCGACGGACAAAAATCCAGCTATAACAGACTCTCATTTTACCTGTCTTGACATATGGCTCCGAAACTTGGGTCATATCGCAAGCGGGTGAAAAACACCTGGAAGTATTCGAGAGAAAAATTCTCCGTAAAATATATGGTCCTGTTAGAGAAAATGGCGAGTACCGACGTCGCTGGAACGTAGAGCTATATAATCTATATTCTGACGTGGATATAGCTAGACGAATCAAAGTGGGCCAATTGCGTTGGCTAGGCCATGTTATCAGATTGGATGAAGATGAGCCAGCGCGAAAGATTTTTGATAACGTACCCGATGGAAGCAGGAAAAGAGGACGACCAAGACTCCGCTGAAAAGGCCAGGCAGAAGAATCCCTCCGTATCCTTGGTGTTACCAACTGGCGAGAAAAGGCGAAGGATAGAGCCAGTTGGAAGAATATGTTGAAATTTGTTTGTTTAATTAATATGTGTAAGACGTCTGACCTCATGAGGTTGTAAAATAGTCAATAAAAGTAAGTTGTTGCTTGGTTTGGTTGTGGTTGCTTATCGCTCATTTTTCCATCCACTCTCTTGTCTATGAAATTCCAAGTATCACTTCGATCAGCTGTGGCATTAATATCGTTTGATAAAATATAAAAATTGTGTGTTCTAGTCCATGATGTGAGAATGCACACACGCTTAAAATCGGTATTTTTTGTTGTTGTTTGGATGCAAATATAACATGTTTGTAGCTTGTTGCAAATGTACTATACTTGTGTCCAAACACATTATGTTTGCTATTCAATATAACATGTGTGAGGCACAATAATTAATAGGCTATGATGTATGTTTTTGAGACCCAAATGTGGCTTTGTTTGTTGAAAAAAGTTAAAATTATAAGCGAGACAGACAACAGAGAAACAAAAAGGCAGCAGATCTTCAATTCGTGAAAACAATGTTTGCAAACATGTACATGTTTCCTGCAATTTTTTAATGGGCCCTTTATTTTTCAGTGTGCAGTGATTTGAAAAAAAATATTAGGTAGCAGAAATGAAACCGCAAAATAGAGCGCCACGACCAGGTATTAATCACAACGGGAAAATGTGAAAACAATGAAATATTTTGGAAAATATAGATCACTATCAAATTGGCATCACATAAAGTGGTTTGTTTGAAATCTTGTTTGCTTCCCGCTTCGGTCACTTATCGTTTCTTTTGCTGGCAGTTACCTTGGCCAAATAGACGTACAGATAAGATATCCGAATTAGTCGCGACTGAATTTAGGTTGTGTCACAACCATATTAGACAACACATATTTCGTCTGTGGTTGTGACACAACCGGTGTCGGTGGTTGTCACAACCGAATTAGAGGTTGTTACAACCTATTAGAGGTTTGCTGCAATCAATCTCAGTTGTGGGGACTAAATTATTCCTCAATTCGGTTGTAGCAACTGCAATTCGGTGCCAGCAGCGGACTTTACGGTTGCTACAAACTCTTTCAAACAATTAGTTCTGTGAGTGTAATAAACAATCAAAAAGCGTCTCACATCAAAAACATCCGGAACCGTTTTAAGATTTCAAGCAGTGATTGTAAAATAGGGAACGCAGTATTTGTGAGTTTTTTGCCAGAATCGCTCAAGGGGATCCGGGGATCATGGAATTGTATGTGAACTTTATTGTCCAGATAGGTTTTGAGTCATGGACCGAAGCAAAATTATTTTGGAGGGTGTTTTATAGTAAGCACTGCTGATCAAAATGATTAAAAGAACTGCGTCCATTTGATACGATTTTGTGTCTGCTGTCTTTTACCTTCTACATACAAAGAACTACGTATGTAATAATAATGAATAACCAGGGGTTAAGACGAACTTTGACTGTAATACAAATTTCTTCATACTACTAAAGTAAAATTCTACAAATGGAAAGTGTTTCAAATCTTCTTCTTCTAGGCCACTCATATGATTACCTTACGCCTTTACTCATCTTCAGCGTCATTATTTTGAAGAAGGCACCCAAGCACCATCATCGTTATCATGCAAACCATGTAAATATGCTAGAAAGTGTTTTCGAAAGTAACTGGAAGAGGTCGTCTTGTTTCGTCTCATCTCATCTCACTATCACTTCAAACTTAAGATTTAGTTCTTCAAACACACCCTTTCTGCCATCCCACTGCGATGCAAATTAACAACAAGTAAATGTAGTTCTGTTAGGAAAACTTACCGTATTTGGTTTGCAGCTCATCGGCCAACTTTCTTTCTCGGTCGTTTTGTACAACGATACGCCAAACTTGAGCTCCATCGTATCGTCTCAGTTTGGAACTGTATGGTTCATCCTCTTTTGCCAGCTCCTGTTGGGGTTGATGGCTCATAAATGAGGCATTCACATAATTGAGTACACTATCCATGACATTGAGAGGTTTCACTGTTGTCACAAACGTTTGCTGTTGTTGTTGCATTTCCGATTCTGGCGTTGGTGGTGGGGGCACTTGTAAAATGGTCGTTAACATGGATGGTTCTTGAGGTTTATCAGATTCATTATTAGGCTGTTGTTGTTGTGGTTGAACTTGATTGAGAATAGTGTTGTTGTCGGTGTCATCATTTGAGATGGGGTCACCATTGTTGTCCATGGATTGTTCGGATGTCTCATTTTGTTGTGATTCTTCAACTGTTTCGATGGTTTGCAGGGATTCTTCATCGGCCAAGGAATCAGATAAAGATTCTTCCTCTTTTGGCGATTCTGCGGCCACAAACTCCTGCATGGGGTTTAATATGCCGATGTGCTCAGATGAAGTTTGTTGTTTTGCAACTTCGATTTCATCAGACAGTGGAAGGCTTTCACTAGCTTCGGAAGCTTCATCTGGCAAGGCTTGAACTAATTCTATTGTGGGTTCAGCTTTAGCAGTTGTTTGGTCTTCTTCAACAGCTTGAGCTTCGTTCATAGGTTCAGATAGATTTTCTTCCGAAAGAGGGGCAGTTTCATCGACTGTTTGTGAATTTTCGAGAGATTCGACTTCTTGTGCTTCAGCAGCAGTTTGAGCTTCCTCAACGATTTGGGACACATCCATAGACGGATATTTATCAACAGTATGCGCATCTTCGGTAGGTTGACTTTGTTCAACAGTAAAGGCTTCTTCTGCATGTTCCGAATTGTCATCATGTAAAAATTCTTCAGCAGTTTGAGCCTCTTCAACAGTTTGAGACTCTTCTTCTGAAAATTGGACAGTTTCAACAGACTGAGCAGCTTCATGCGGTTTTGCACCTTCGAGATCATCAGCTTGTTGTAGTTCTTCAGCTGGTTGCTCTTGTTCAACTTGTATAGCTTCAGAAGCCTTTGCATCTTCAAGCGATTGCGAGTCAGAAGTTAATTGGACTTGTTCATTTTCGGAAGGGTTTGCATCCTCAAACGATTGCAAATCATTAGATGATTGAAGTTCTTCAGCCGATTGGATTTGTTCAACATGGTCATATTCAGAAGAAGGTTTTGCATCTTCGAACGATTGTGCATCACCAGATGATTGAACTTGTTCTGATTCTTTATCTTCAGCAGGTTTTGCGTCTTCAAATGATTGCAAGTCATCAGCTAAATGGAGTTGTTCATCTTCTGGCTTAATTTCATCAACTCTTTGAACTTCTTCATTAGCATGAATATCCTCTTGGGCAGGTTGAACATTTTCAACCGACTGATATTCTTCAGTCAACTGCACTTCCTCGGCAGGTTTAGTCTCCTCAGTTTGGCTTTCGACATCATTACTGTCTAGTTTAGATTCATCTTGGGCTTCAGATTCATTAGTTTCTTGTTCATCGTCAGCATTTTGAATTTCTTCAGAGCTCGGCTTTTGATCTTCGTGTGTGACTTCAGTCTTTTCAACCAAATGGGCCTCAGTGACAAATGCAGCTTCATTAGTAGTTTCAAATAAATTGGATGCATCTGGAGCACCTAGAACAGTAGATTCTTCAAACATTTCTGAGTGATCAGCAACTGATTGTTCCTCGCTTTCTTTAGTCTCATCAGGTATTTTGGATCCTTCGGCATGGGGCGGCAAAACTTCAAGAGTTTGTACTGGAATCGTTTCTGCAAAAATTTGATCTTCTTGGGTATTTTGTTCGCTTTGCATTTCTTCGGCAGCAATAGAACCTTCAGATTGTGTTGGCGAATCTGTACCGCTTATTTTTTCAGAAATTTGAGTGACAGTTTCAGCAGCATCTTGGTTTTCTTCTTCTTGGCCAGTTGAAATTTCGTCAGCAAATGGTACTTCCTGCACAGATTGAGTATCTTCAGCCAGAGAAGTGTCATCAGCTAAAACCATTTCTTCAGCACTGAAGGAATCATCGGCTTTTGATGTAGAAGATTCTTCGGAATTTGAGAAATGTTCAGTCATTTGAGATTCGTCGCCAGCTGGTGCATCAGCAACTTTTGAAATTTCTTCACCTGCAACAGCTGGAATGTCTGTCGATATTTCTTTAGTTTCATCATCTTGTTGTGTTTCGTCTTCAGCAGTTGACTCTGCTGCAATTTCCGATAACACAGCATCGCCATTTTGATCTTCATTATCAGGTTCCAAAATTTCTACAGCAGGATTTAGAACATCTACAGCAGATGTAGCTTCAGCTTCAAAGGCTGAATTGTCTTCCATATGGTTTGTTTCCTCCATAATTTCTTCAGCAACTTGACCCTCTTCACTGGCTGTTTGTTGTTTTTCTTCATTTGGTTTCATATCGTCACTTTGTAATTGTTGTTCCTCCATATTTTCGCTGGGCTCAAATTCTTCCACATTTTCAGTTTCTCCTGCAGTTTGAATGTTTTCTGACCCCATTGTTTGGGATCCAGAGGGCATTTGTAAAATACCGTCAACTACTATAGGAATGTTGTTCACAACTTCAGTTGTCATTTCAGTTTCCTCAGCTGTTGAATCATTCATAGTTTGTTCCGAATCTTGGAGTTGAACACTTTCTTCAGACTCCACTTTCAAGTCATCAATTTCAATGGGGACTTCCGTGGATTCCTGCTCCATAACAACTCCAATCATTTCTCGCTCGGAATCTTGGTTTTCGGGTATTTTTCCCATGTCAGATAATTGAGTTTCCTCTGAAACCATTGCTTCTGTTTTCTCTTCCGGTTCGACATCTTTATGTTCCATTGGCATTTCAGCGATATTTTCGTTATCTTGCTCCTCCAGCTCTGATTTGTGTATTTGTGAGTCATTTTCTTCTATTTTAGGTTCTTCCTCTTCTGTTCCCAATATTTCACTTTCCAATTCCTTTTCGATTTCCTCAACAGTTTCAGCTAACATGTCAGCCATCGTTTCTGTAACAGCTGCATGTTCTTCGGCTTGTAATTCGGTTTCTGTTTGGTTAACCTTAACTTCCTCTGCCACTTCAGGTGCTTGTAGCGACTCAGAATTTCTCATTTCTTCTTCTGAAAGTGGCGCTTCAGTTGCACTTTCATTTTCACTTTCCAAGTTATTTTGTAATTCCTGTTCCAGTTTCAGTTGCATAATATCCTCAGGCACTTCCAATATTTGCATTGAGGGCGTATCTTCACTTTCCATCATCATCATGTCAGACATCCCTTCGGAATTCAATGTATCATCCATGGATACTTCTTGTTCCGCCAATGATTGTAACATATCTTCCGCCTGTTGACTCTGGGAGCCAGCGGCTGGCACCAGTAAATACACATCACTTTGTCCCTCTTTGACGGGCACCACCGAAATCGCACTATCATCGGACACATCAATCATCATATCACTATTGGAGACACTGTTACTGACACTACTACTCTCGTTGAGCTCCTCTGGGGCCAACGCCAACATTTCACTATAGTCCATTTGAGATTCATTGTTGCGATCTATGGGCAATCGATCCAATGACATGGACGTTACATTTTCAATTAGGTGTACGGAGACACAACAAAGGAAACACGCTAGAAACGCGATACTTTTCGTAGGCGAAGAAGATCTCCTCCTGGCAAACATCTTTCCGAGATCTTTTACTAAACACTAATGAGACATGTCCCATTGGTCGTTGTGCGCTTTTATACTTCAGCTGGGAAAGTAAATCCATTTTGGCTATTTTTTTTTTTCATTTCATTTCGTATTGTTGTACACAAGTTTAAGTGAGCGCGTAGTCGAAGCCTCTATGGTCCGTCTGTCGGTATGTCGGTGTTGGGTCCGTGTTTGGGGCTACATACAAAACAGCAACAGCGGCGGCAGCAGCTTACGGCTTAAAGCGTGGTGAAGCAACAACACATTAAGCAGACGCACAGCAAGTATCACTGTATGTAAATAAGCATTTTACGCCGCCGCGCATGCGCTTATGGGCCCATCATATGTATCTGAGTACATTACTATACACAACAAACAATGATTAATCTTTCTTTTCCCCATATGTTGTTGTAGAGCTGCTCTTTAGAAAACATCAACTCTTCCGCCACTTAGGCGTCGCGATATATTTGTAGCTGGGCATTGGTTTTTAGAGCGCAAATCTGGTTACGTTTTTGTTATGAATACGTACTATTTCACCTGTTGACCGATCCCATACCAATTCATGTCACTACTTACTCTCTTATGCTCTTCTCCATAAGTGAAATTACTCTTTATTTTGACATGTTACTCTTAAGCTTTACTCAAGTCGCTCTCTTACACTTTAAGCCCCAATTTGTGTGGAGTGTTGATGGCTCTTGAAGAATGTCTCGAGATGACTTCCCCAGCGGTGTTTTCAATGTGTTTGTTGTTATTGTTGCAGCTGCGTTGTTGTTTCATGCCACAATTATCATTTTAGCGTCGTCATTATTTGGTTGGTTAAGGAAGGCACGTTGCTATATTGGCTGGTAGTAAACGTTTTTAACCAATTCATTTAATTTGTTGTTTTTCTCATATTTGCGGTTTATTAACGTTTAACCTATTTTAATATTTATTATTTGCCAGTAAGAGGGGTGGTGCAAGAAGTTGGAAAACAACATTGTGCAGGTGTTGATTATGTATACAATAATTATCGAAATTTAACGGTAACATTTGGTATAAATGTGCTGTATTTTTGTCAGTTTTTCATACAGAAAACTTTTTTTTCTTGTCTTTATATAAGTATATTTTCCCATACCCTGTTGCTTTAAACCTAGAATGATCGACTGGGCATTTTGTGTTCTTTAACAAAAAAAAATAACAAGCAAAAAAATCTATAGCACAGGTAAATTCAACTCTGTGTCATAGTAAAAACTCACCTCAAAGCACTCCAACAATGCGAGTATGCAAGAGGAAAAGAAGAACATGTTGGAAAAAAGCCGTCTGTTCTTGTGTTCGATTATAGACCTTTCAGCATATGTGACCTGCTCCACGAAAAGGGACTTCTGCGCCGAAAAAATTTTTTTTTCCTTTTTGAGTGATTCTTATAGGAAAAAAACGCTCTTTCAAATGTCGCAAACCACAAGTTTCTATGTCTTTTAGTTTTTTTTACAAATCACCTGTAAATATGAACATAATTAATGAAAAAATTGAAAAATGTGATATAAACAGATAATATATATAATATTTGAAATTTAAAAAAAGTTTAATATCAAAGGTACAAAATTACAAAAATATCAAAATTTTACTCTTTTTTACTCCTAACACGCTTTTTTGGTGGTTCTTCTGTATTTTGCTGCTTTTCACCTTTGTCTGATTTTTTTTTAGGAAGTTCTTCCAGTAAACTATAGGTAAACATTCTTCCAAACAATCGCTGAAGTATTGTTCTTCAACACTCTTAAATTCGTCTTCCAGACACATTTTCTTACGTTAATTAAGATTTATTTTAACCTGAAATTAATTAAATAATAGATAAATTAAATAATAATAAATAATAGATTCAATTCTATCGGCTTAAATCCAAAACATTGATAATTTGATAAGGAATAAAACAGCTCTAGTAATTTTGAAAACAAAATTAGCAAAAACAGGTTTTTAACTGTTAGAAATATTTTTCATAGAGGCAACACTGCATAGTGAACATCGTACAAAGCACCAGAGAGTCGAAATACATCGCCAGATGATCAGGTTGAAGGAATAGTTGCATAACCATGCGCAAAACACGGAAAAACGAAGCGCTTTTTTTTAACGCGTTTTTCTCAACAACTTCTTTTCGGCGCAGAGGTCCCTTTTCGTGGAGCAAGTCACATATGTTGATACTTAGGGCTCTTAGAGCGATACTAATTCGCATATGTAACTTGCAGAATTCAGTTTATATATACATATACGATTGATGATCACCCTATGGTTCAATTCTGACACAGTAGTTAGGCATCTGAATTGTCTATTATTCCAACAAAAACCAACCTGACCTTGTAAGCTTGTAATATGAATTTCTCATACATTATTAACTAAAAAAAATTATGATTGCATATTTAATCTATGTATAGACTGGTTATTTATCCGCTTTTCTCGAATTTCTTAAAATAATTGTAAACTGGTCTACCCCACCTGGGCTTTGGAAAGCTTGTTTTGATGTATTATGTATAACAAGATCTCAATATGCCGAGAAACCGCAAAGCCATTATTGTGTTATGGATCGAGCGTAAAACCACCGCCATTCCAGTTCCAAACCCAATCCAATTGATGATATCGTCAAGGAAACGACGTTCTTTAACAATTTCATACACGCTGAAAAATATCGGCCCCAGCAACATATTGCTGGAAACATATACATGTTTGCAACCACTGTTTTCATGAATTTAAGATCTGTTTCGTATTTGTTTTTAGCAGGGACAGTAACTGTTATAAGTTTTATAATAAAAATTGCAATATAACACTTATTTCAAAATTTTTATTTAATAGTTACAAAATAACACTTATTTTTGATTTTTACAATTAAAGTATAAAATAAGTTATTTTTGATTTTTTAATTAAATGTTACGAAATAAGAGTTAATCCCGTAACTTTTATTTTTAAAAATCAAAAATAAAAATTAAATTGAATATCTTTTTATCCATTATTACCAAAATTTTCTTGATCTATGATTCATTACCTTTCATATGATACACCACATATCCTTCAAGAACGAATATTAAGGATCCTACTATTTGCTGAGGCCATTCCCCTTTAACTCGTAAACGAATTTGTATATTTGTTTTTTTTTTACTATTTTCGACACTCTCGTAGACCCACCCACTTTTCGTCATCACATCGAGCTGAAATTTGGCACACAGGTTCATGTCGTGTGACAATTGAATCTATCAAAATTTGAACTGGAAATTTCCATGGAAAACCCGGAAAATCAAGAAACTTCATTTGAAAATTTGGTACCAATTTGATTAGTGATAAATCCGTTTCAGGAAAAATTTAGAGTTTTCCGCTTTTTCCGAAAAAATTTTACGGAATTTTCCGACTTGCGGAAAACAGTTCTAAATTATGCGAGATCCTGTCAACTGGCATCATTACTATCTCTCCGACAATGGTGACAACTTGCAGAAAAATCGAGGAAAATTCATGTAAAATGTTTGTCCGGAGTTTTTCCGACAAAGAAAGCCTTTACGAGTTTTGCAACCTGGGGCAAAGTTGTAGAGCGAAAAGTGAGTTGCATAAAGTTGGTTTTGTGGAAAACTCCATGGAAAACCCGGAAAAGCGGGAAAATCATGGGAAAAATTTTCATCGATATGATTAGTGATTAATCTGTTTTAGGAAAAATTCAGAATATTCCGGTTTTTCTGGAAAAATTCTCCGAAAATTTCCGGAATATATTTTATTTCTATTTAATATATTTTATTTATATTTTAGATTTTTCAGCGTGTAGTAGTCCATTTAATTACACGATATATCACCCAAAACTTTACAATTATTCGATAGATAGTGACAACAATAAACTCTTATACTTGATAGTCTGTACGATTCCAGTCAAACATCAGTTGCCGATTCACACATGCTGAAGAATCGGTATTTTTTTGTTGTTTGGATGCAAATACAACGTATTTGTAGCATGACGCAAATACACTATACTTGTGGCCAAACACATTGCGTTGCCTCTTCAATATAACATGTTTGAGACACAATGATTAATAGGTTATAATATATATTTTTGAGACATGTAGCTTTGTTTGTTGAAAACTGCTACAAACAAAAGCCGAAAAACAAAAGGTCAACAAAGATCTTCAATTCATGAAAACAAGCTTGCAAACTTGTACATGTTTCCTGCAATATGTTGCTGGGGCCATTATTTTTCAGCGTGCAGCAAATATACCGCCATCTAAATCCTTCCACAGACATCGCCAATTGTCTGTAAGCATCCATGGAGAAAATACCATTATTGTTCGACTTCTCAAAGATGATAGTAATACCCTAGATCAGTGGTCCCCAACCTTATTGTCGCCGCGGACCGGTAAACGTTTGATAATTTTAATAATTTCATGCATATGGTCGTGCGGTGTTTTTTTTTTTTACTTGAAAGGTATTGTGTTGGTGATTACTTAGCATAAATGGGTTTTCAATTATTCAATTATTTTTTATTTTCTTTTTGCACGGCAAGGTAACCCGGTCCGCGGACCGGGGGTTGGGGGACCACTGCCCTATATGATCCATTCGATTATTCACCATTTTCACCAGATGACAAATGCTGTTTCCGTACGACCATTTTACACTCGGATACGATGAAAAACACTCAAAAATCATTTTTATTTCGATTCTGATGTTTGAATTTAAAAGTAAAATATAGATAATAGAAAGGCATATTGCCTTTCAAATCTAAGTTCAACTTTACGTATTGTTGGTAACACTGTCGCTCATTTAAGCCTCTTCGTCCCGAACAGGCGAAACTTCACAAATTCGGTCCACAAGGCTGGTAAAGGTGTTTAGAAATTTAAAACTAAATAAAACTCTTATGAATTGGTTTTTACTTGGAATGAAATTAGTTTTATTTCAAAGATAATTTTTTTGGCATTTTTATTTTCATATGATTATAATGGGAATCCATTTTTATGCTTTCTGGCACATATCCACCCGTCTGGCTTGGGTGTAGTCCAATCGGGAGGACTAATTTTTGATCACTTTCGGAGTATTTGGGACTGAATATCTGTTATTTTGAAATTGTTTTACTGCTGGTGCAATTCTGTTTTTAAAATATCTTATATGTAGAGGTTTATGGCTTCGATTATTATTGCCTCGCAGTTGTTCGTAAAATCAGCTTTCTATAAAACCGATTTTGGGTTTTAAATTTTGGCAAAAACCGGTGGAACATGTACAATACATTTGTTTAGCGACCATTTCATATAAAGGGTCCGCCATCTAACGTTTTTTTTTCAACTAGTGCTTATTTCGTGAATGGTAACACTTAGCTCCTGCCTGTTTTGACAGATAATTAGTTTTATCCTTCCGCTGAACGAATATGGTTGTGTATACGCTTGAACAACGCTGGGAAATATTGCGACATTACTTTGAAAATCATGGCAATGTTGCAGATGCCGATTTTGCCAAAAAAATCATCTTTTCAGATGAAGCTCATTTTGATCTTGGCGGGTATGTAAACAAGCAAAATTGTCGCATTTGGGGCACAGAAAACCCGCACGCATACATTCAAAAGCCGATGCACCCAAAACGAGTCACTGTTTGGTGCGGAATTTGGTCCAGAGGCATAATTGGGCAATTTGTCTTCGAAAATGAGCAAGGAGCGGCCGTTACAGTCAATGGCGATCGCTATCGGGCCATGTTGAACGAATTTTTGTTCACAAATATTGAAGAGGAGGATATTGGCAACATTTGGTTTCAACAGGACGGCGCTACGTGCCACACAGCCGAAGCTACACTCGATGTTTTGCGCCCTGTTTTTGAAGATCGCATTATCAGCCGCAGAGACAATTGACGCTTTAAAGGACAGTATTCGTGAAGCCATTGGTGAAATACAGCTACACACAATCGATAATGTGCTTAAAAATTGGACCGATCGTGTAGGCTACTGCATGGCCAGCCGAGGCAGCCATTTGAATGAAATTATTTTCCATTATTAACCGGAAGGATTGTACTTTCAAATAAAAAAAGAAATTTGAGAAAATATTCAGTAGTTTTTGGTGTTTAAAACTCAACATTTTACAACTCTATTTAAATTGATAGTAACGGTTTAATTTTAAATTAGATCAAATCATGATCCAATTTTGAATTCGTGTTTAATCTAGAACTAGAACACTTTCACATTAATCGATTTAGATTCGAAAATCATATTCAAATTTGAAAGAGATTTTCATGTATCAACATCCTATTAAGTTTAAAATATTTATTTATAAAATGAAATAAAAAAAATGTAAAAGCCTAGTTCATTCTTATTCAAGTCATAAAAACATTTTAAAATGTTAATATTAAAAGTGTTTTCAAATGTCATTTAGAACTTATTTAAACATAAAATCATATTTGAAAATAAAAATCATGTTTCTTAATTCCAAAATTTCAATTAAATTCGAAAATCGTGTCATTTATTATTAAATTTTGAAAGGATATTTAACACAAATTGAGTATAATCCAGTAAACTGGTTAACCGACGCCAAATAACAGGTTTTCGGTTTGTTGGAAAATTACGATTTTTAAAAACCCGGCTCACTGTTAATAGCAATAAATCCGGTTAATCAGTTTTTGGTTTCGGTTTTGGACACTCTACTCGTAGTACAATAGTAGAATTGAACATACTCTGTTATTACCACAGTGCTTAGAATAGCGTTCAAAATTGTATAGAATTCAAAATTGTTTCATCTTTCACAATGGAGTGGTCAGATCATATATTAATTTATACATGGATTTGTCAACTCGCTCATCGGTTTAATGGTTGTAGGGAAGCGAACTGGTGGAATTTGCAAGTTTGAACGTCCACAGAGGAATTCTGTCGCTGAGGTTTAACAAACACAGCTGGAATTGTTACTGTGAATCATAGACTAATACATACATAGATATATTTATTCTCTCAATAAATTAAACGTCATAGGTACGGTGGCAAGTAAACATTGGATGGCGCAAAACATGGGTTCAATAATACCAGATAGAGGCAATAGTAAACAACGTCCAACAAAGGATCAACAACCGAATTTCGTGTTTTTGTGGCAAACTAGTTGTGGTAAATACAATAGAAATGTATACCAACGATAAAAGTCAACAAAAAAGTGCAGAATACATTTACATTTTTCAGTTCTACACCAAAACGACATGAAAAAGTTAAGTGAACATATTTTGTAACTCCACCTGATGTAAGTTAATTTTAAATTTAATTTCTCTCATTTCCACAAACCTACGACGAAGAGTGTGAAATGAAACGTCAGATGAGAGAAGAAATGTATCTATGTATGTATTAGTCTATGCTGTGAATGTTCAAAATATGTAAATATATTAGGATGTAAAATGGAGAATTTTGTTCGATGTTGCTGACAGAAGTTTGTTTCCTCATTGAAAAGGCGCAAAGAGAAACGTCAGATGAGACGGATAACAAATCTATATATAGATTAATCTATGGGTCAGATAATGCAAATCCTATCTCTGTTATAGCGCTTTTAAGTGCAAAAAAATCGATATTTTCTCGGAATGTGTCTCGGAATTAGTGTGATAGAGCTTCGGAATTAGTTGCATGTTTTTCTACTGGTGCATAAAATTGTCCACTCGCAGTTCGAATCCAGCAATTTATTAAAGCCAGCAAATCAAGAATTCAGCGAAATCCGCTCCGAAAACAGAAAATCTTGGCCCGCGAAATGAATATCAAGCAAAAGTCCATGAGTCGAATTATTACAAACACTTGGGATTTGGGGCTTTCAAACGCCGTACCGCACATTTGTTGACTGCAGCTTTAAATTAAAATTCTAGAAAAATCCAAACGTCTGTTGGTGAAGAACGTTGATAACTTGTACAGAAAAATCTTGTTTACTGATGAATAAATTGACGCCGTGCAGGAAAAATTTTGATAGCAATATGATCGAGTTTTTTTTATTTTTTTATGATAGAGTGCACGGTATGCACGAAGCCTCTGAACTGATCTCACGGGTCGAAAAGAGTCATCACCCAGCTTCAGTCATAGTTTAGTAGGGTGTATCTTCGGATGAGGTCACTGACTTTCATTTCTACCAGCAAGGTGTCAAAACATCGACCAAAGGTTAGCAAGAAACCATTCTGAAAGCTGTTGTGAATCCACTTATCCATCACCAACCGCGGACTTTCCAGCAGGATTTTGCGCCTGGCCATAAGGCTGAAAATGACTAGAACTGGCTTCAAAACAATTTGCTACCATTCATTTCCTCTGAAGAGTGGCTCTCTGGCAGCGCTGATTTGAACCCACTTTATTACAATATGTGGGCAGTTTGGTTTGATTCGTGTTGTGGCAACTTTTCCAATGGAACAGGTGCGTGCGGCTACTGGTGATTGGCCAGTGCGGCTTAAGACGTGCGTGAAGATAAAATGCGGACAATTCGTATGAGCATTTGCTATTTTTGCATACATAAAGTCTTCACTATTTTCAAGTGTCGTTTGCGCGACAGTCTATTCATGAAAAAATGCCAAACCAAATTAAACAGCTACCAAAATGAGTGACACTGAACATAGTGTTGCCAACTTAAAGTTATATAGCTAAAAAAACACCCCTTAGTTTCAAGGAAACATTTTTCACAGATTAAAAAGTTATTATCGATTAAAAATTTGAATTTTCTGAGAAATTTTCGTTAATATTTTAAAAGTTCAGTCCATTTTTCAACATTTTCATTTGACGTTATTCCTTTGTTTCCTAGCATTCCCATTAACTTAGCTTTGAAGACGATAAGGGAAAAGTGGACTATTTTGGAGAGATTCACGGAAATACCTCAGGAATTATTTATGGAGATCTTGACATTTTGTATAAAGAATACACGTTACTGTAAGTACGATGACAAACTACATGAGCAAAAGAAGGGAAGGCCAATGGGCTCTCCTGCTTCTCCTGTGATAGCAGATATAATAATGGAGGAACTACTGGATACAGCACTGGACAAATTAATTGTGGAACCGAGGATAATGACAGAATATGTGGATGATTTATTTGCAATAGTGGAGGGAGATGAAATCGACAATACCTTGGCAAGACTCAACGAGTTTCATAGAGGAATACAATTCACGATGGAGATCGAAAGTCACGAGAAGCTACCATATTTGGATTCAGTGGTAAGAAGACAGGGAAATCCCCTAAAATTAACCAGATGGTACCAGAAGCCCACGGCTTCGGGCCGTCTGATAAACTTTGACTCAAAAACACACAGCGACGAACTTCATATCAAGAGTATTGAATATTAGTGATGTTCAGTTACTTGACGAAATTAAGAGGAGGATAAGGAACATTTTGGGTATGAATGGTTTCCCGGACAATTTAATGGAGAATTTAATCGGCCGTGTTTTGGACAAGGAAGATAATGCCATGGGAAATGGACAACCCAAAATATACAGGTCAATGACGTATATTCCCGGACTACCGGAACGATTGAAACTGTCAAATATTTTTACTAATTAATTGGTTCCCATTACATCCCATGAAGGGGCAGGGGAGAACTTCTCACAATCACTGAGCTGTGCGCTTTCCAGTTTTCACTCACTGATTGGGACCTACAGTTTTACACCGATTCCGAACGGTATTTTGAGACGCTTTTTCATGGCTATATACTCGATAGTGTCGCCGTCACTATGCGAGGTGACCGCCGCCGAAAGACATTTTAAGGTGGTCAGAGCAGGGATCGAACCCAGGATCTCATGTACAAGAGCCGCGCACACTAACCATTGCGCCACCGACGGCCACAAATATTTACGACAGGGAAAAGTATGAACTGGCATATAAATCTGGCAACACTATGTCACAACTTTTCAGCAGAACAAGAACAAAAGTGGACGAAAGGGACAAACACAAAAGGTATATGTCGGGACAACACAGGATAAGCTGAGGACACGATTATCGTCACATAAGTCTGACATGGGCACACTTGACAGAAATAATTTAGAACAGAGAACAGCCTTAGCGGCCCACTGTGCAAGAACTTCTCATAGTCCTAACTTACATGACGTAGAGATACTAGCTGGAGAGGGTGATTATAACGGACGCCTTTTATTGGAAATAATGCACCGCAACGACGATCCTTCGGGAGAAAGACTGAACTTTAAGAGGGACACTGAGAACCTGGCTCAAATGTATGGATGTACAATGGGAACATGATGGTCGACGTTAGTAGTCGGCGAGCTTTGTGCGTGATGTTTAACATGCATATATTTTAATGTTTTCATTGTGATATTTCTTACATGTGGGATTTGCGATCTTTTTCGGAGAATATCTGTGCAATGAATTGTTTAATTGTTGTGGTTCAAATTGTTTTTGTCTATCGACTTTTTTGTAATTAGAATAACTTGAATTTAGGATAATTTCCATGATGTTTAAGTTTGTTCTTTGTTTTTTTGTGAAATGGATCCTTGACAATGACTAGCGATGCTAGTTGAAATATATCGGAATATATGATTATCCAGTGAAACGGATAAATTGTTTTTATTTGTATGACCTTAAGCCGAACTAATCGCTAGAGTACAATCGAAAAGATTACAGGTCAACTTTAATACATTTTTGTAATATTTCCCAAATATGTGGCTGATAGTGGACCACTATTTAGTGTGCGCAACAAGGGTACATGCAGAGTTTCGTATTACCCACAGGGTAATGGGGAAAATAATGGGTAGTTACCCACGATGATGGTGAATTACCCATTACACATGGGGAATGGATAGGCGGCCTTTAACCATTATCCACGGCGATGAGTAATGGGTTATCCAGGGTAACCCATCCCCAGGTTTGATCGAAAACATGAAAAAATTTTCTATATCTTCGAAACGGAGCTTCGAATCGAAAAATAAATAATTTTCAGGGGTTTCCAGGGCTTTACATAAAGTGGTCTAATTCGTATAGAAGAATTTTTTCAAAATATCGTGAAATTAAAAAAATGCCTATTACTCGGAAAAGGTGCATCCAATCGCAAAAATAATAAATTGTTTATCTCCATAGGATGCGTTAACCGATGAATGTGTTTAATGCGGTATCACTTTTTTTACAAAATTGTTAAAACGCCCATATTGTTATCGTGTTTTTTTTTTTTAAAGTGATGGAATATTTAAAACATCCAGTGGTTCTTGGTTTATTTTTGAGATTGGACACACCGCTTCCGAGTAATAGCGATTTTTTATTTTAGCGATTTTCTTATTTTTTTGAAGAAAAAAATTCCGCCTACCCATTAATCATGATGGGTAGTTCCCCATCGTCGTGGGTAACTACCCATTATTGTCCCCATTACCCACAGGGTAATTTTATTAATAAATAAAATTCCCCATTGTCGTGGGTAGCTACTCGCTGGATACATGAGAACGAGGGTTCCAGCCTCGCTTTCATTTATTTGAACAATACATGAACGAACAATATTAAATTTTTCGTATCGTTCCAATCAGTGAGACTGAAATCCAATTTCCCAAAATGCACTGAAAAGAAGATGTAACGGTATTCCAAGATTTATTTGTATGAATTCCAAATCTGTACTATGTTAACGGCCAGGGAAAAAATCACTTGATTCTTCTCCCTACTTATCTCAGCACTCCAGCCAATAGTGACGTCCGTCTGTGTTGTTTAACTATATTAGCCCAACTTTGTACATGTAGTATCACGACAATAATCGTTCATGCATTCATTTACATTTATTCCAGCTTCTTTGGTAGACTCTGTCGTCATATTGGACATTTGACTGACTGTAAATTTACCTCTTGGTTACGTTTCTTTACGTCTTTACAATTTAATCTAGTTTATGCAAATACAAATAAAGTAATTTTGACTTTCTTTTGTTTACATTTCGCTGCAGATATTAAAGTGTTTACCTCGAAATTCCTCCATTTGTGTTTTTCATCATCTGAGGCAAACAGACAATTATGCGGCTAAAGAGAGGAAACGAGGAGTCGTTAAAGTCAAACAAAAATAATTGATTATTGTTTTACATTCGATTCGATTCATTTCATTATCGATGATAATTTTAGATGAATTTTAAAATGCGCCTGACAGCTGCTCTTGTTGCAATTCATCGTGAAGAAAGTTGAGGAATTAAATAAATGTACTTGTTATGGAATTTTAATCGATAATATATATTGAGAAATTTGTATGATGGATATGGCAACAACATAGCACAAAGTCTTGATCGACTAAGATGGTGTGACAAGATGTAACTTACGAACTTTGCAAAGGACTCGAAGTTCTTTGACTGTGCGTCAAATAGGTATCAGATCTTAAGATTTCTAATTAGACCGATGACGCATGGGCCAATACCCTGTAATTTAAAATACTATTGACTTCTAAGCTCGCACTTTTTCCAGGAATTTACAAGTGGCGATCAGATTTCTATAGTTTGATCAGATCAGATTCTATAGTTTGGTATGACACTGAAAGAGAAACAATTCGCCAAAGGGCTGAAACATGGTAGATGTTAGTACTCATATCCAACGATTTCGTCGTTGCTGCACCCAATATATTTGTGTTGTATTTTGGTGGAAACAATTATAAATGTTATGAAATGTTAAGGGTTTTAGGTTTAAACTATTGTTATTGTTATATTGTTATATTTTGTGTAGAATGCGATTTGTATTGTTGTATAAGTTTTTAATTTCTTACACTCAGAACCGAGTAAAAATGGAAACTTGAATACAAACTTACGATATATGTGAGCAAGTCAGTAGGGCAATAATACTTCATCAATTGTAGATTCTTAGGAGTTTTTTCAAACTGCCTCTTTGAAATCAGTTTCGCAAACTAGATTACGATACGAAACGGATGCTATCATTCGACCCAGGTCAATTTACAGGTTCAATGATAAAGACGGGATATGACGCCCTATGTTATCACTACGGCCTTTATTGGACTAAGTATATCGACAGTGACAGCCACATGTACCTAATATAAGTGAACATACATATGTCTCAAAGAAGAGAGACAATTCATGAGAGTGCCCACATTTGAGTGCCTGTATACATTTTTTCGTTTATTATAAATTGGTTTCTTTATACGTCATTCGAGGGTTGCTATTTATATTTCGGGTCCAGCAATACAAAAACAATCATGTATCATTGGAAATAAATTTATTTGGTTTTCAAACTATTCACCGTGCAGATCAGTACACTTTTTCATGCGCTGAAAGCAATTTTTGAAACACTTTTTCCACTCCGATTGAGATACCTCCAAAACATGGTTCGGGCTTCGGGCGTCGAAAAATGTTCACCACGCACTAAAAACAAGTTATTGGGTGTCAAATCAGGACTGTACGGCGGATGACCTGCCAATTCGACATGTTGAGCGCTCAAATAGCACATTGTTGCAGCCGATGTTTGAGAGCTCGAGTTGTCCTGATGCAAAATGATCCGTCTTACCTTGATATTTTTCCTTATTTCTTCGACAACTGTTGGCAAACATGGTAGTATACTACGCAGAATTGACCGTTCTACGTTCCACTAAAGGCGCTGTGGCCACATGACCGGTTATACCGAAAACCGCGATCATTTGCTTCGATGTGTTTCTACCACGAACAACTTTTGTTGGATTTAGCTCGTTTTGAAAGACCCATACGGTCGATTGCTGTTTTGTTTCGGGCTCATACGCATACATCCATGATTCGTCACCTGTGGCGACCACAGTTGTATTTTTTCAACATTTCTTTGCTCCAGTCGACACGAGGCTTTTTGAGCATTCGTCAAATTATGTGGGATCCAACGGGTATAAACCTTTTCACGGCCAAATGAACATGCAATATCTTATTGATACTTTTCATACTAATGCCCAAGAATGCCTTAATCTCACGGTTTGTCACGTGTCGGTCTTGTTTTATCAGTTCACAGCATCGATGGTTTCCCGCAAAACGACCGAACGAGGACGACCTTCCCGAAATTCATCCTGGAGCAAACAGCGTCCGAGACTAAACTTTTAGTACCAGTGATTTACAGTGGTTTTAGGTGGAGTTTCATCACGAAACGACGAAACAACTTGATTGAGACACTCTTGCCTCGACAATCCACGCAGAAAATCGTTGCACGAAAATGTTCACGGGTTAATTCCATTTTTTGAAGTGAGAACGTTCGTAAGTGAGAACGTTCTATGTATGTTTATGCTAAAAAATTTCAAACTTTCCAATGGAAGTTCCAGTTTGCATCTGGCAACACTGGTATTGCCAGGACCCAAAATATAAACAGCAACCTCGTAAAAGTTTTAGCCTTCGTACCGTTTTCTGTGTCCGTAGTCGTGCCAGTAAGTTTTCGTATTTGTTTCTGTTCTCGTTCTTTTTCATTCATTTCATTCACCCGTTCTCATGGGACCAAAACGTGACAAGGACTGAGCCGCCATTAAAACACAGTCTGAGGAATATGCTATATTATCGCATCACTACACCTTTCTCCCCTCGGTTAAATGAAATATCGTTTACAGTAAAAGAAACGGCTTTGGCTATAAATTTTTTTTATTTTCGGGAAAAGTATCAACTTTTGCAGTCAACCATTGGACTAAGTACGTAGCAAATGAAATGTTTATGGGGCAAAATAAATATTTTTGTGCCAAACGATCTGTGAACATAAAACAGCGCGACTCTTATACATAAGAGCGATGGAAGGCTGTCACCTCGCTTTGTGGTGGCTACACTTTGTGATAAAGATTCTTAAAGCACACGCTGAAAAATCTGTATTTTTTTCTTGTTTGGGTGCAAATATAACGTGTGTTTGGAGCTTTTCCCAAGTATAGTATACTTGTGTCCAAACGCATTCTGTTTGCTATTCAATATTACATGTTTGTGGCACAACGATTAATATGTTATAATATATGTGCTTGAGATCCAAATATAGCTTTGTTTGTGATACAAATACAGCTGTGTTTGGTGCACTGTTTACTTCATTTTTTGTCGTTATAATCTGTCGACAGCAACATAATAAAATAGGGATAAATGGAGATTGTTCTCAGCCTCAGCTAATGTTATTGCAAGTGTACAACTGTATTTTTGCAATATTTTTTCAGTCCGTGATTCGTAAATATTCCTGAATGCGGGTGTAAATGAATTGAGTGTCGCGTACATTGACTGAACTGATGCGTTTTAGTTGCATGCATTCCGTCGTCAATCGTTCGTTTGTGTCACCTTAAATAAACACCTTAAAAAAACACCTTAAATATTCACCAAAATTATTCGTCCAAAAAAACTTTCCATCTCCGATGGAATTAGAAACGTTAAATTGTCCTTCTACAGAAAATCGAAACTATTCCATTTCACATCACAATTCAACAATAAAAATGAAGTTCAATTAGATTTCGCTCGTTCGTTCGTTTATGGCCATCAATAAAAGAGAAAAATAAATTATTTCAAATGTTGAAAAAATAACCGCCACAATTCCTTTAAATTTCAATTTCTAATAAAGAAAAAACAACATAAAAAGCAAACATGAATGAACTTAACCCAATTTACATACGACGATAATGATGATAATAATGTTTTCGACCGCCAACCGACAGTCGACCGGCTAAGTCACTTGCCGTTTCAATTTATTATTACTTGTGGGGATATTATGACCAAGTGCTATACGTACATATGTATCCGTACTCTCGTTGTCGTATCGCCCGTGGGCCATGGCTCTGTTTCACTGTCTCTGTTAAATGATAGACTTTTCTAACAATTGCCAGGGAATGCGAAGAAAAAACTAGGTAGCTGTTACCAAAGAATCACTTCATTTTGCTTTTTTTTCGTACCTATTAAACTGATTTATATGATAGTTTACCGTAGATACTGGGGATACAGAGTAGGACATGTGTCTGGCCATACTGGGGATACAGAGCAGGACATGTGTCTGGCATTCCATTCTTGGGCACTTCCCCATGAGTACATGAGGAGAGGGATGACGTTAATAACAAGCGACTCAAGAGCCAAAATATCCCCACAATAATAAGCAACAATTGCATCTAATGCTTACTGTATCTTAGTGTCTTATTATATTTTCTATACCTGCTCTTAATAGTTGGCGTTCGTTTTTGCGTAGGGGGGCTTTAATAAATATTTTTGCAGTATCCAGAGGTGTAGCCAGGGTTGTAGAGTTTTCCTAGAATGATAAAATCTCCGACTCCATCTGCGCAATATAAAAGTTATATACTGCGACTCCTACACCGACTCCAACTCTGACTTCAACTCCTATTTCATAAATAGAACAAACATATATATATATGATATTTTAATAGTATCACTTATGAAGTTCAAAAATATATATTGATGGCTCAATGGCGTCCATCATTTTTCTCCAAACTTTGCAATATTTTGCCACAAAGTTTGCTGAGAAATTAAACAGCCTCAGCTCTTTGAGAGTGAATTTGAAGTAAAAGACTTTAAAATGTATGTTCGATGTCCGAAAAGGAAATCTAAAGGACCATTATGCCCTTATGCCCTATTCAGTTCTTGCGAAATTTTCGTAAGATTTTTTGTCATTGATCTCTAAACTGAAAATTTTGTCACAGAGAGTTATCACATATCCCTGATTTACCTTGCAAATATTTCATTAAAATTCGTCTTTGCACTCCATTTTATTTTTAACGCAATCGATATTACTTTTGTTTTCTAAAATAATCGAAATGTCAAAATTCCAGTCCCTAACAAGTATCAAACAATTGTTTTCGTACGAAATAAGTTTAGCGTAACAACCCTGTACTTGACTTTGCCTACGAAATTTTCGCAAAGAGCTGAGAATCAAGCAAATGAAAAGTGACCAAATTTTCGGTTCAAGGAATTTTCGTTACTTTTTATACACATACATCTTATAAATAAACGATAGCAGTGCCGAATGATTTAAAACTAAAGGCAACTTGGGGATAATTATGTAAGAAACGATATCGAATTCATTATCGTTTTGTCGATAGTGAAGTTTTATGGACGCATGTATTTCAATTGTTCTACTTATGAGTCAGATCTATCGACATAACGATATCGTTTGGACGATTATTGTCATACATAATTAGGCTCCTATATTCTACATATTTCTTAGTCAATACTCTGCGGTCCCAAAATGTTTGCATTGATAAAAGGAAAATATTTGTTGTTCCAACTTGTACTAATTACAAAAATACCCATTCAATAAAACATTAACACAAATCGCTGGCACAAAATTGTTTTGAATGGAGTCGAGTGCTCCACGCTAACAACGCGCTGAAAAATATCGCCCCCAGCAAAATATAGCAGCAACCATGTTCATATTTCGAAGCACTGTTTTCATTAATAGAAGATCTGCTGCTTTTTGTTTCTTTATTATATCGTATGTTACATTTTTGTTTTCAGCAGTTTTCAACAAACAAAAACACATTTGGGCCACAAATACATAAATTAAAATATATGAATAAATGGTTTCCCGTTACATCCCATTTAGGGTTTAGGGAGAGCTTCTCACAAACAGTGAGCTGTACGAGTTCTAGTTTTACACTCATTGTTTGGGACCTACAGATTTATACCGGCTCCGAACGGTATTTTGAGAAGCTTTTTCATGGCTTAATACTCGATAGTGTCGCCGTCACTAAGCGAGGTGACCGCCGTTGAAAGAAATTTTAAGGTGGGCAGAGCATACATACATACATTATAACCAATTAATCATTGTGTCCCAAACATGTTATATTCAATAGCAAACACAATGTGGTAGGACATAAGTATACTGTATTTGCGTCAAGCTACAAACGCGTTATATTTGCATCCAAACAACAAAAAAAGACAATTTTTTCAGCGTGCACTGTCCGTAACAGTTCTCTCACTAATAATGCCAAGCGATTCACGTCTTACGGGGATAGTGTTGTATTCCTTCATCTACATAACTTTCCAGTCGACTCCAAGTCCGACTACGGGAAAATTTCCTGAACTCTGACTACTAAACTTCAAATCCGAATAAACACCCCTGAGTGTAAATAAAATAATTTATCAGAGATGATTTTTATTAATTCGGCCTTTTTATTGGTACTTTTTTATTTTATTATTCAAGCTCAATACCATTATATATCTCTGTTTTTTATAACAGAAGTTTTGCAAATGCATCCTCATGATTCCTGGCAAACCGTATAATTATCTCAGATCTAGCTACGGATCCTCATCAGCGGTTGTTTGAAATGCTGCTTTTGAAAATTGCAACAAACTAAATGCAAAGGAAAACTCATCTCAACTGAGAATTTTCCACTATGCAAGTGTTCGAAAAATATCGCAAACAAACCACACAAGAACATATTAGCAAAAAAAACTGTTGTCCATCACCAGAGAACCATCGGTTCTCATTAGAAATGATTTTTGTTGTTGCCTAAAAGACAACACAATGTTTTACAGGCAATAACAACTGCCTGCAATTTCGTCGTGCTCTACGTTCATCAGGAATGATTTGGAATGAGCTTGAGTAATAAAATAAAAAAGTACCAATAAAAAGGTCGAATAAATAAATTACGACCACTAAATTGGTCGAAAGTACGAATGAAAACTGTTTCGGATTCGGATCGAGCTTGGAATGCAGAAAATGGGTGATATTCTTTATTAATCCGAACCACCGAGTTATCGGAAGCCAAGTGGATGCAAGAAGTTATGTGCAGGCTGAAAAATAACGGCCTCTCTAACATATTCTCCCAAACATATTCTGCAGGAACCATGTATATGTTTGAAACACACTTCAAACATTCATATGTTTGAAACTCCCAAACTCACTTATATTTAAATGTAAACAGTATCATGTTTACTGCCAAACATGTATGGTTTTATGTGAAAACATATGCGTTCTTCATCGCAAACATCTAGTTACTTACGTGGAAGCATTCGTGTGTTTCCCCAAACCTGCATATACTTACATGGAAATTTGTGCGTATTCCATATTTAGAAACGAATTATTCTTTCTTTCTTTATTTATTATAATTAAAAATATCAATATATATCCACTTTTACTTATGCAAATAATTAATACAAAAAATTAAAAAATTACAGCAGACAGTTGTCCGAGGCCTTCGGCCACGGACTGTCCCTGCCGGCTGTGTCAGAGACACGGCCATTAAGTTTAACGTAGAATACGCCATCCGATAAGACAGAAAACATATATAACAATAAATTCATTTGCTTATATTATTTATCATTTATTGTTATATATGTTTTCTGTCTTATCGGACGGCGTATTCTACGTTAAACTTAATGGCCGTGTCTCTGACACAGCCTGCAGGGACAGTATGCTGTAATTTTTATATTTACCAACGGCATTTGGTTCAAGTCCGTTTAAAAAAAAATTATTATGTTCAATTTTTTTAAACTTAATTTAGTTTATGTATTTTAATTAATATTTTTATTGAAATAAGTTCTGCGAATGTTGAGAGGGCCGCCCTAATATTAAAAAAGGTTTACCTTATCGAGTCTTCGCATTGGCATTCGAGCGTTGTGTGAAAGCTTTACGCTTTACAATTCAAAATTAATGTTACAACAGCTTTATTGAAGCTTTCGCAAAAAAGCTTTATTACTTTAGCTTGCTGTTCGTTTCACCTTTTCCTAGATACATGTTCCTAAGCAATGTAGAGCAACCAAAAACACTCAACCAAACACCACACATATGTTAGGGTGTATGTGTTTAAACAATTTTCATTTGAGAAATTTAAATATTAGGAAGATATCAACCAATATGAAATGTATATCAAACGAAAGATAACATCTTCATTTACCTACAAAAAAAATTTTAAAAAAATTCATCTAGCCGTTTCCTCAAATTCAATGAAATAAAGATTACAACAATAAAAACCTGACATGACTCCTCATACCGTAAGGTAAGACGTATTCTACGTCAAAAATTTAAATGATTTTTACATTTACTTGCATTGAATGCATTATTTGTTTTGAATCTGCTGCTCTGTTGTTTCTTTCTTTGTTGTCTCTCACGTATTTGTCTTCAGACGGTTTCAACTATGCGTTGGTACACGAACAATATACTTATATACAAATCAAGTTCATGCAAGACAAGCGTGTATTAATTACTTGTGTTTTTTTTTTTGATTATATGTATTTCATAAATGGTCCGCCATCCCGATTTTTTCAGTAGAGGCTCGGGCAGAAAAAGGGATTCACGTTGTTGCTCTCTCCAGTTTCTTTTCTCAAAATCGTTTCTCACTTTGGTAGCACACATACATATATACGAAACCCACACAAAAAACAAAGCAACATCACAATTCATTTGACCGTCCGAGCCTTCGTTTATTATTTTTTCACTGATCAATCGCTTTTGATATCCTCTGTCCGATGAACCATTGACGACTGAACACATGAAACTAAAACGCAAAACATCAGCCAAAATAAGCAACGCTGACTTCATCTGCAATTTACACGCACATTCAGGAATGTTTATGAATCACTGACAGAGAATAATGGAAAAACCAGATACACAATCTCTTGCTCTCGAGAGAGCATAAACAGTGCAACAAACGCAGCTGCATTTGTATCACAAACACAAACAAATATTTTGGTTGCAAACACATATCTTATAACATATTAATCATTGTGCCTCAAACATGTAAACACAATGTGTTTGGACACAATTATATTATATTTGCGACAAGCACCAAACACACTTTAGATTTGCATCCAAACAACAAAAAACGAGATTTTTCAGCGTGTACGAGTATGTATGTCTAGTTGTAGAGAAGATATCTACATAAGTGCGAAAGAGACAATAAGAGTTGTCGTTACACAATCATATGGTTAATTGGAGAGCCCCAATTATAATTATGGTAACATTAAAACTGCAAATATATTGTTTTTGGCAGGAAACTATCAAATATGCTTGATAGACAAGTTCACAAAAGATGTTCAGATTTACCTAGCCTACAATTCTGCTAAATGTTATCAATTATGCTGAAAATAGTGAAAAAATCTTCTTTTTTTAAAAAAAAAAGTGCAGAAAAATCTAAGAATTGGTAAAAATCGATTTTTTCAAAAATTTGACGTGATACAGTCGTTTCAGGGGTACCGAACAAGTCAGTAGGCCTGCCTCTAACCGATACAATTTACTAGCACGCTGATAAAAAAATTTAATGTCAAAAACTACAACAGTGTTATTCAACCAGAAAAAGTTGGAAAAGGGGGCGAAAAATGACAAATCTAATGTTGTATATTGGATGAAGTGCAATGGTGACGCGATTGACGTATGCCAAAAAGTATCGTCGGCACTACCATGTTGAAACTGATGACTCGACTACCGTCCCACATATCGAATTTAAGGGTTACATACAAGCGTATGGAACAAAACCTATTTTGCCAGCCCACTGTGCCACGACTTTGACGACGTTCATATTTTAGCGGAGGAGATAATAAGCAAAAACTAACTGCCTTCTAAGGGTTAATAATGAATTTTGTCATTTTGCTGTTTCCATTAAAAATAGTCCACATAATATACTGAATTTTGTCATATTTCATCTTTTATCTAGCACTTGGGCTAAGATTTGTGTTTTGGAGTGTTCGGACACATATAGTGAAATTTTATGGCGATAATTTTTGTAGAACATTTTGACCACGCCCCCCGCCTTTTTGGAGCAGCTTTTAGCGAGTTTTCAAAAAAAGTAAAAATTATGGTTATACTTATGTGACAGTTAGAGGGTTAATTTGTTCCACAAAAAGGTTTATCTGGATCTTTTCTATAAAACTTCTGAACATATTTTGTACCTCTAAAGTAAGAGGTACATGCCTATATGTTGCAGGAAAGTTCCGAGGGGCGGAAACTTTGACCCGCCCTAAAAACAAATTCTGATCAGATCTGCCAAAACGCCGATACACGTATATTTTTTTAGACCTTTCTACCAGAATCCATTGATAGAACTCCATCATTTTTTTTTGGTGTCGCACAGTGTTATTAATGTTAACAATTTTCGTATATAAAACTCTGGCGAAGATTAGCGACGCTAATCAAAATATTTGGAATGTCTACAAAGCCTTGAAAAACAGTCAACTCCGCTGTTATTTTCATTTTCTGACCTCAAGCCGAACTAAATCAACACGATCTTCGTAGAGTTAAAGTACAAAAACAGTTATCACTTTAACAATAGACAGCAACTATTACTCACTGATTATGTTACCCCCCAATGCACTAAATATTAAAGAGATGTAATGATTTGATATTGTTTTAATCACCCATATGCATTGTTCGTTTATTAAAATGTTTAGTAGGAAACCCCCCCTTTTACTACAGCACTGCACAAATGCCACTTGCTCTATGTTTCTGGCAATAAAGAGGGAGAACCATAAAAACTGACACTTGATTGGTATTTAAGATTAAAGCAATACAACAACATAAGGAAACCATTTAATGACCACAAATTTACATGAACAACAGCACCAATTCAAACTAACAGCAACATGTTTCTTTTTTTGCTGTTAGTTGGCTGTACTAAAGAGAGAGACTGTAAAAAAAACGCACACAAAAGCCAAATAGTAATAAATGCAACCAAAACAGTTTATTAACTTTAATGATGCATCCTGCAACAAGAGGAAAAGCTGCCATAGACCAAGTAACCCAAAGACCAAGTTAACAACTACATATAATAATACAAGTCAAAGCTGCCGGTCTCGCCGACAATCCTAGCATCCAACATACCAAGCAAACAAGGTGAAGGCTATTGGCGCAATTGATTGCCGCTGTTTGGGGCCTCCAAACATTAGATTTGGAACTCGTACTTCTTGTGGTTATGTCGATGTCGATGTTGATTTCGATGCTGTTTGCCTGTGCCGTGCCACCTTCCCACTGGGTTAGAGTATCACTTTTCATTGAAAGTGACAGCAGCTTTCGGCATTTACATAAACGAGCGCCGAAGATCATTTCTTCTGCTGTCTTTGTTTGTGGTACTCGTGAAACCAACAAAAATAAAATACCTATCAACCAAAATAAAAGACTCATATACATATGTCCGTTGTTTTTTTCTAAGTCATGTTGTATGACTTTTTATATGGACAAGTTTTCAGAAAAATGGAAAGTGGTTTGCTTGTTTGGTTTGATAACTTTACACAAAAAACGTTGTCGCTTCAGATGAGTTTTGTGGTGGCAATAGCACATTTTTATACTCGCTTGTAGATTTGTGATTTATATGAGAAATTTTAAAATCCACTTATAAATTATTATTTCAAAACTAAGAGATTTAATGAACCCTCTAATGTCCTGCTTAATCCACTTATAAATTTTTATTTCAAAACTAAGTGATTTAATGAACCCTCTAATGTCCTGCTTAAGAAGGCTTTACTGTAATTACGATAATTATGAACTTTTCGTTGGAACTATAATCTTACTCCTGAAAAATTAGTTCTTTGCGACGCAACGAAGATGACCCCAGCACCGGAATTCCGTAAGTTTTTAACGTTAAAAATCGTCAGATAAATTGTCAAAAATTCATAAATTTTCAATACAAAATTTCCAAATTTTGTCAATTTAACTACCGATTTTTATCGTTAAAATGTTACAGAATTCTGGTGCAGGTATATACATCCCAAATTAGGAAATTAAATTGGGTCCCAAATTAGGAGCCTAAATCTGGTAGTAAAAAGTAGACGCCATTTGAAATATTAAACTACATTACATATAAAATAAATAGTAACCTAAAAAAAACAAAACAGCGTCCCAACAATTGTTTGGATCTATTTTTCTTATCCTAATTTCACGTCGATACAATCCCCAATTACGATAAATGAAAACGTGTCTCAAAAATAACAACTACGACTGTTCTGTTAACTATTCCACTGGTCTGGTTACTAACAAAGTTTTAGTTAAAGTGTTGCCATCAAATTAAGGGATTTCATTTCAACATATTTCATTTTGGAAAAATTGTAAAACGGGAACCCCCTCAACAACAAATAGTTGCCTACCAAAATATTTTACAGTTCTCGCACAATTTTTATATCTCCATTTTTAAAAAATTTCTGGAGTTGAATATGTTGAAATGATCTCCCCATATCAATTCAATAAAAAGCATTTAATTTTTATTATTATACTTATCCATTCGTTTTTATGAAATCGAATTTTTCCTACAAAATTTTCAATTTCCTTGTCTAGTAAACTAACAGTCCCACGATTTTCATCCAAAAATATTTAAATCGCGCGGGGGTCTCGTGTGCAGAATTCGAAAATTCACCCGGAACGCTCTATTTTTATCCTAAAAATGTTTTTAATTTAAAAATGTTAAAATTCAAAAAATAACAGTTTAATTTTGAAAATTTTCAGTTGAAATTTGGAAATACTACTTGAAATTTAAAATACTTCAATTGAAATTTCAAAATTCTATATGAATTTTAAAATACTTCTATTGAAATTGATAAAACATAGATTGAAATTTAAAAGACCAATGGAAATTTAAGAAATCAATTGAAATTAAAAAAACATCACGTGTAATTTAAAAAAAATCATCAATTGTAATATTCAATTGAATTTAAAAATACAACAATCGAATTTTAAAATCAATGGAAATTTAAAAGAAATCAAATGAAGTTGTTTAGTGATGGCGTAGAGCTATCCTGCCTAGCAGTGGATATATAGTTTTTGAAACAATGTAGGTCAAAGCTTGGTCACACCTGCCTGGTAGTCTCGCGATTTGAGCCTCCAGAACAACTTTCATTCCCAAGTCTAAGAGTTTTGGTTTTAAATATGAGCTTACATGTAGGCGTCATGCTCCATATCTAGTGTAGCAGGTAATGTAGTCTCTAATCTCGCCAGCTCATCTGCTCTATCGTTGCCTGAACTGTTCCTGTGCTCCGGTACACAGTGGTTCTGAATCGATTTACATCGGCAAAAATTCGTTAGCTTTTGATCCAGTAAAAATTTTTAAGTTCTGCGAAAACCCAATTATAGGTAAGGAGTCAAGGATAATTTTGAGATATTAAAATTAAAAATCGGGTAATTTTGTTTTCTTTTTCAATGTTCTTTAACATATTATTTTAACGTGTGGTACATAACCAGAACCAGATGATGTTATGGACGTTTCTACACCGAAACCTGTAAAAATTAAATACCACCAATCACAATAGTGAAGACAACCACTGAAGAAATACATTTAGCACGTAAAGCGTCAAAAGTGACTAAATACGGAATTCGAAAAATATCAATCGTTCACAAACTTTTCTGTGAGCTTCAATATGACTATGATTCCATCATAACGTATCTGAAAGATAAAAAGTTTGAATACTTCTCGTATGCGTCCAAAAACAATAGACCGTCAAGACAAAGTCGTTCTATCAGGACTTGATAAAATGGATATCATTAAGTTAAAAAAGGATTTAATTAAAGCTGACTTGGAAGTTCTGGACATAAAGCATATAACAGAGATATAATTCTCTATATTGTTTACCTCAAAAAAGGCACAATTACACTTAAAGAATTAAGAGAAAAGTACAGCATTGTGGACTATATCAGAGTGAAATGGAACTACCAGTCAAAACGACAAAATAAAGTAACGCAGTGCTACAATTCCTAACTTTCACTGCTATCGCAGAGATAGAACTTTGAATAGATATGGTGGAGTAGCGATTTTGGTAAATAAGATTATTTGTCACTCATTATTGCCTGAAGTTGATTGCACGTTAATCGAAAATATTGGTGTCAAGATTACTTTGCATGATAATAGCATTTTAAATGGGTTCAGTTGCTACTTTCCAGGAGAGTCAGCGGGAAACTCAGATATTCGTAAACGAGCATTTAAAGAAGACCTTAGAAAACTTTCTAGGATTCAAGGTAATTATATATTAGGCGGTGACTTTAATTGTAGAAACCGGGAATGGAGTTGCCAGCGTTCAAATTGCTGGGGGAATATTCTTCTGGATTTGCTTGCGATAAATACATTTGGGTTAATTTATCCACCTGAGCCTACCTTAGTACCTGTAAATAACAGAGTTAATCCATCAACTATTGACTTCTTCATAACTAATGTTCCAGAAAAGCTATCTGCGGCCTTAACTCAAAACAATTTAGGTTCAGACCATCTTCCAGTTCTGACTACATTTAATTCTGATTACATGCCAACAAATAATGTAAAATATGATTATATTAATGCAGATTGGAAAGCGTTTAAAAATTGTATAAATCAAAACATAGCACATTCATCTTGAATTTCCCCTAAATAGTACTGAAGACATCGATAAGTTAGTAGAGCTAACTACTAGTACTGAAGACATCGATAAGTTAGTAGAGCTAACTACTACCCTGATTTTGAATGTCCTTGAGAGAAGTGTGCCAAAACTAAAATCTTCTCCAAGCTATATCAAACGGCTTTCAATAAATATTTTAAACTTAATTACTATGCGTAACAATTCAAGAAGAAACTGGATTAGATATCGTCTCCCACACTTCAAAATGGAGATGGTTTCCTTAAATAAATTTATAAGTGACGCTATAGTTCGTTTTAGAAATTCGAATTGGAATAGAACGCTGAAACATCTGAGCAAAGCTTCATCAACTTTTTGGAATATTTCGAAAATTTTAAAGAAAAAGAAAAAAGAGCATTCCTTTTTTTAAGGTTAATAATCGAATTTATACAACTAATAGTGAAAAAGTTGAATTACTTGGACAAAAATTTCACTCAAATCACTTAATTTCTGTCAGTTTACGCGACCAACAAACATTTGAGCTGGTTTCAGAAGTAACTAACGTCCTTGATAATGATCAGCAAAATACTGCACAAATTGCATCCATTGAAACAGTAAAATCACTAACTAAATCTTTGAAAAGCAAGAAAAGCTCTGGTTCAGACAAAGTGTCAAATAGATGCTTAAAGGCGCTTCCACCAAATGGACTGAAATTATTAACAAATATCTTCAATGCATGCATTAAATTATGTTACTTTCCAATATCTTGGAGACAATCCAAAATAATCGCCATACCAAAACCTGGGAAAGATGCTTCTGATCCCGACTCTTATCGCCCAATTAGCTTGCTAAGCACAATGAGCAAAATTTTGGAAAAAATCATCAAGGAAAAAGTTATTTCCTATATAAATGATAACAACATTTTACCGATCCAACAATTTGTTTTCCGCTTTGAACACAATACAGTTCAACCATTAATACGTATCAAAAATTTAGTTAAAAGTGGTTTTACCGAAGGCAAATCCACGGCCATGGTATTGTTAGATGTTAAGTCAGCGTTCGACTCTGTTTGGCACAAGGCTTTACTATACAAATTAGTAAAAATTGGATTGGATATACCCACAATAAAAATTATAAAAAGGTTTTTCTCAAATAGAACATTTCGTGTACATATCGGATAAGACGTTTCAAATATTTTCACCGTTCCAGCAGGGTGCCCACAAGGTTCATGTCTTTCTCCGATATTGTATAACATTTATACTCACGACTTTCCACAACTAAACGGCTGTGAGTCCTCAATATTCGCAAATGATACTGCAATTTTAAGTTCGAACATAAAGGGTTTTTCAACAGAGACGCTACAAAAGTAAATCGATAGGGACAGCAAACGACGCCATATTTTTTCCCGCTCTTTTGACATTTCTCTTCAGTAAGGTTTGCCATTACATCATGGAAAGATATACGAGCCAACAACGGGTCGAAATTATTAAAATTTACTACCGAAATTTGGAGTCAGTGGCCTCAACTTTAAGAGGCCAACTTTAAGAGGCCTCAACAATCAGCGATGAGGCTCATTTCTGGCTGAATGGCTTCGTTAATAAGCAAAATATGCGTTATTGGTCAGACAGCAATCCACACGTAATCCATGCGTCATCATTGCATCCCGAAAAAATTACGGTTTGGTGCGGTTTATGGGCCGGCGGCGTCATTGGGCCGTACTTCTTCCGTGATGATCAAGACCGGCATATTACTGTGAATGCGAATCGCTACCGTTCAATGATAACCGAATATTTTTGGTCCCAATTGAATAATATGGACTTGGAGGACATGTGGTTCCAACAGGACGGCGCTACAAGCCACACAGCGAATTCCACAATCAATTTATTGGAAACCAAGTTTGGTGAACGTGTTATCTCACGCAATGGCCCAGTCGATTGGTCGTGCGATTTAACGCCGTTAGATTATTTCCTGTGGGGCTACGTCAAGTCTATGGTCTATGCCAACATGCCATCGACGATTGATGAACTTCGTACGAATAACGAACATGAAATTGCAGCAGTATCGACCGATTTATGCTTGAAAACCGTCGAAAATTGGCTTCAGCGTCTGGACTTCTGCAAGCGTGCCCGTGGTGGCCATGCAAACGAAATCGAGTTCCATACATAATGGCATCGAACGTACTTTCACAGGAATAAAGAATTTCATTGGTATCTAAAACCGGTTTTGTTTTATTTAAAAAAAACTTTTGTAGCGCTCTTGTTGAAAACCCCGTTATATTCACTTGACGTCTTATTAAATCTGCAAAATTCGCAAGATGTTGTTATAAATTATTTTAATAAATGGCAAATTTTAGTAAATCCAACTAAAACACAGGCTATATACTTTACAACAAAAAGAAAACATTGCTTTTTGCCATCATCCACTGTAACTATTAACGGAATAAACGTCCCTTGGGAGACAAAAGAGAAATATTTAGGCGTAATGCGTCACAGAAAAATGCTATTTAATGAACACGTAGCCTACATATTAAATAAACTGAATACCCTTTTATTAACAGAAAATCTCAACTAAGTATTGAGAACAAGCTTATGATTTTAATAGTAATATACTTTTATATGGCGCTCCATTATGGCATGATATATCAAATTGCCATTTGAAATGTTTGCAAATAAGTCAAAATAAAATTTTAAAAATGATGGGCAATTTGCCATATCATTTTTCAACATCACGTCTCCATTCACAGTACATATTCATATTCATTCATGTTCATATTCCTCGTATGATCATATTCGATCTCTATGTCCTTAATAAAAGTATTTTTATAACTCGACCTCTTTAATTTTAAGTAAATTATGGGTTTTGTGTTAAAATTTTTCCCAAAAACACTATTAAATACATATACATATTGTTACTTTATCAACTAAATGTTTAAGTAGAAAAGTTATAATCTGTAACTAAACTCTTGTTTATCAATATCAAATTATTGTGTAATCTGAATTAATTTAACAATAAATATACATACATACATATTTGTAATTTTGTTCAGAATTTCTTGAATTGTATCTCATACAGTTTTGGACATATTGCAAATTCATCCGTCGTAATTTGATTTATTTGCTAAATTGTGTGTTATGAACGATTTTACATCAAAATAAGTTAAAAAAACAGAGAAAGAAAAAACCTTAAATTTTTAATTTCTTTAAAATCGAAAAATAAAAAAAGTAATCAACTTTGAAATAGTTTCTCAAATATACCCAAATATCAGATTTTTAATCTTAATGTATCCAAGTAATCCTTGACTCTTTACCTACAATCGGGGGTTTTTTTTATAGAAATTAAAAAATGTTTACTATATCAAATGATATTGAATTTTAGTTAATGGAAATCTATTCTGAACTACTGTGCGGCACCAATATAAGGTGAATATCAAACTGGCCATTTCATTTAGAGATGCGCGGGGCAGTTATGGGTAATTTTTGTATGTCAGAATAGATATTGATAGCCATGACGGTGATTACTTTACTGCAAGTTTTCCAATTGCCATGGCTTCTGACTGTAAAACATTACAATGATCTGGTAGCCTTCGTGCAAGGGTTAAACCCACCTCTTTGGAATAGACTCCAAACCCTATTTTTTGGAGCTATCAGTGTAGAAGCATAAATAGCTCCTATTGACTAATATACGTCCCTTTCAGATATGAGTGGAGAAATTTCTCTCAAGGGTAGAAGTTGGGTCATGGAATTCATTTTTAACGTGTATCCCCGCAGATTCTTTAATATCGTACTGTGACCATAGGCACTGTTGATCAGTAGTGAAGAAATTCCTAGACAGATAGCTGAAGTTGCCATCATTTGCCTGCTCAGCTAATCTAATAGTAACTGGTGAAGGATAACCCCTAAACCATCAGTAGGTGCCGTTATACACGCTATTGAAGTTCTTTGGGCATTTTTCAACAGATTTAGGTAAGTGGCTTTCTCCAACACCGCCACCAAATGGCAATGCCGGGCATGCTATTTATTTGTTTATTATGTTTATTGTTTATTTGTCTCCAAATATCCCATAAACTGTTGTCGGGGATAGTACCCATTGAATTTTGATGTCCATTTTGCACGAATACCACTGTGGCTTTGCCGATTAGTATTAGGGTCGAAATTGAGTTTTCTGTTCAGAATCACACCTAAGTATGTATTTTGCATTACCTTTCCGGCAGATTTCTATATCACCTACAGACAATATACGGAACGTGCTGGTTCCTGGCAAAGAATACGTGTTCGGTTTCATCTGGATTCACTTCCAACACATTCTTCGCTGCCCACTTAATCCTGATAAAGCCCTGAAACACATTTCTGCATGTGTAACGTTATGTTCCCTGTAATGCAATTGTCATGTCGTCAGCATACGCTACCTGATCCCCCCTATAGCTCCACCCACATACAATTCAGTTATAAATTCCAGAGAAGTGGAGATAAGACTCCCCCTTGGTGAGTTCCTATCTTCACATTTCCAGTTAAGTTTCGTTGTTACGATGCAATTGTTCCGTCAACCATTATAAATAAATAACTTATTGAAAAAAGTAATAAGACAACTCAAAAATATTTGATCAAATCTCATAAACGTACTTACTTTTTATAATTCAACTTTTTCCTCCCAAAATTCAAATAAATTTATACGCTGAAGCAAAGAAAACTTTTTTGTTGCAGCACGAACAGTCATTCAAATCTTATTTAGTTACAGTAACGACAAAATCTTCGGGTGTACGAAACTTTTCATTGCAGTGATGTAAACGAACTAACTAATATATTTCAGTCCTGCTGCTGTGAAGTGTGTTTCTTTCAGTGCAACAACCCCCTAGCTCAAATTTTATTGGAAAACTTTTTGCTTGAAAATACAAAACTAAGCATGGTTTAAAAATCTCTGTAGCTTGAAATCAAAATATTTTAATTATTACTTATATATATTTTAACAAATAGAATAGCCAGAATATTGTATAAAATCTCCACTAAAATTCCCAGTCATCTAATGAAATTTGTTGAACTTTTAAGCAATGTAAAATCCCCAGCGTTTGGTATAAATCCCAATTTCCGGCAGCCCTGGTTGCCGCCTTCTCAATCAAAAATATTTTTAATTATCAGCTTAAAGAAAACATCAAATATTCTGTCTGATTTTTATGAAACATAGTAAAATATTTACACTGATATTATGATTTACCTGGCGCAAATTTGGAGTTAATCGGACACCGCTAACACTTGCTAATGTTGCCCGAATTTAACTACAGTGTAATCATTTTGCCCCTTTTCATAAAATTCTGTCGAAAAATTAACCATTTTCTAGCTGTTCATTAAAAATATGTGATTTGTTAATATTTGAACTTTCACCCCAAATCTCCATGTTATTACGTTGCTAAATTTTCTCGAAATTTTCCACATAAAATTTTTACACCAAGTATCATAATATTGCTTGAATTTCAAAAACACCATTTCCAAATGATTTTCGAAAATATCAATTTAATTGCGAAAAATATCAATGGATATTTTAAATCTGTATTTGAAATTGAAAATACATCAATTGAAATTTAAAAAATCATCATTTGAAGTTTAAAGGACGTTAATTGAAATTAAAACACATCAATTGAATTATTAAATTCTTCAATTGAAATTTGAAACACATCAATTGAATTTCATATCGCATCAATTGAAATTTAAGAGACATTAATTTAAATTTAAAATTCATTAGTTGAAATTCAAAATCATTAAACAATTTTATATATTAGTAGACTGTTGCTAAATCTCGAAAGATAGCTTTGGTTCGTCGAGAGAAATTTGATTTGGTTTCCACAATCTTGTCATTTCAAGTCAAATGAAAACGTTAAACTTATCGAAACGTTTCAGTACAAAGTTGGATTTCTCTATTTCGAATCTGCTGTCATTTGTGAACAAATATTGAGTTAGTCAGTCGAACGAAAGTGTCGAAGTGAGGAACCCAATTTAAGTCGAATATGAGTGACTGGCTTTCGCTCGCTTAGCTTTTCGTTCGAGAATGGATGTGTTTTAAACCTTAATTGATGAGATTCAAATTCAAATTGATGTCTCTTAAATTTCGAGTTGAATTTTTGAATTTTACGCCGATTGTTTCTGCTTCGGCGGCGGCGTAGGGACCTTGGAAAACCGGTGGCGGCTTTGTCGGATAACCTGGCAGCTGCGGCCTGTCGTAGTTATTAGGAAATTGACCAGGCTCAATTCAATTCTTAGAAAATTTGTCCTGCTGCTTTTATAGTTGTAATGTGTGCTGTAACCTCCGAATGAACAATTATTTCCTACGCGTCGGAAGTCTGTAAAATCTCTGAAACTTTATCAGACAATTAACCGAAACGTCTAAAATACCTGCCAGCATTTAACCGAATATTTCTGCACATTATCTGATTTTTCTTCAGACGAATTTTGCACAATCTTTTACATTTAACCCGATAATTATGCGACATAGTCTGCACAAGCTCCCAAGGGAATTTTATTTTCTTTTTTGCTTGATCATGCAATCAAAAGGGATGTTTTCTACTTGTTTTCTTCTTCAAACCCATTAGTGTTCTTTGTCTAGCAGTGTTAAAAAAAGTAAAAAAACAAATACAGTTGCAGTCATTAGTGCATATTTTAATTCTTTCAAAGACAGACTGAACAAAAAACTTATAACGCTCTGAATGGAATTTTATTTTATTTTTTGCTTGATCATGCAATCGAAGGGGATATTTTCAACTTCGACGTGATTCTACTCAATTTGTGCATTTTTATTTTATTTTTATTATTCAAGAATACCTACCTATGAATAGGTTTATTTTGTTTTGTTTTTCTTTACAAAAAATAAATACTTTGTTATACATATATTTCATTTTAAATAAAAGTATTTTTTATTAAATATATAAAACTCAGAGTATTTTCAGAGAATGATGCACATTTTCGGATATTTAGTTCGAAATGTATGAACAACAGTGGGAAAAATTTCCGATTATTTTAAGAAAAGCATGATAACTTTAAGTGCCTGAAATTTTTAATTTCAGATTTTTGTCAAAAATCGGTGTTAAAATAGCCAGATAATCGTTAGAAAATTCTGATAATTTTTGTATATTTTTCCAGGTTTGGTCAGAAATCGGCGATAAAATAGTTAGATTATCTGCGGAAGTTTGATAATTTTCGGATATGTATTTAATCAGATTTTGATCAGAAATTGGCGGTACAATAGTCAGAATATACTCAGAATATACTTTTCGAAAATTTTTCTAGATTTCCTTCCGACTTTCCCATCAGAATTCTGACAGAATTCTACCGAAAACTTTACAAAACATACCGAATTTCCCCACACAAAATGTTCCGATTTCTTGTCAACCACTCATACAACTTTCGGTAAGATTTGGGACCGAAATCGGTATCAGAATCGGCATTTTTTTGCCGACTTTCTGACAGAATTCTGACCGAATTCAGAAGAAATTGTTCACTGGGCTGTTAGGGAATGGGACTGCCTGTTGGTGTTGTAGCGTGTGGAATTTCGCTACGCTGTTATTATGCAAAATTCCAATTGTCGTTTAACTACATACGTTATTACTTGGGAAGTTAAGCTGACTATTACTACGAAATATTCTGATTGTGATTGTGTGTAGGTTATAGTTTGTTGTGGTTGCAACGTGTTGTAAATCAGGACAATGTCATTAATTGGTATTACGCAATTCAAAGACCGGCGGCGGCGTCGTCGTGTCTCGGCGGCGTAAAGGTCTAATTTCAATTGATGTTTTTAAATTTTAAATAAAATTTTTAAATTTGATTTTTTTTTTTTTTGGAATTGGAAATGGTATCACAGGTTAAATCGCAGGGACATTATTCATAAGCTGATATTATCATCATACAACCTGTCTTGCTTTATGGCGCAGAATCCTGGGTTTTATCGCAAGCAGACGAAACATCTGTAGGAGTCTTCGAGAGAAAAATACTCCGAAAAATGTATGGCCCTATAATGCACAACGGCGAGTATCGGCGACGCATGAACCATGAGCTGTATGAGCTTTATCCTGACATTGACATACATAGTTAAGCGGATTAAAATAACGCGATTGCGCTGGCTAGGCCATGTCAGTAGAATGGATGAAGACGAATCAGCACGAATGGTTTTCGAAACCGAACTCGAAGGAAGACGAAAAATAGGAAGACCAAGACTCCGCTGGAAGGATCAGGTTGACGAATCCCTGCGTACACTTGGTATTGCCAACTGGAGAGATAAGGCAAAAGATCGAACTGGTTGGCGAAATATCTTCGTTTTGTAAGGTCCCCTCGGTGTTGTTCGTGACCGGATAAGTAAGTAAGTGATATTATCATGCAATACACTGGAAAAAATACTCACCTGGAGGACTAGTTTTATCAAAAGTGAGCTAACGTACAAAATGCACATCCCAACGTAAATATTAATTGCAATAAAGAACAGTTTCGTACATCCGACGATTTTGTCGTTTATGCAATAAATATTTACGTTGCATGAAATATTTTCTTGCTGCAATGAATATTTACTTTTGATGAAACTTTTTATTTCAGTGTAGATATCTATGCAATACAATTAACAGCGAAAGTGAAGTATGAAAAATAACAATCAACGAGTCGCACAATAGAACAATTAAACTGTACCTTCCTGTCATACAACAAATATATAGGATTATCAGACAAACTATAGACAAACATACAAAGCATTGTATCCGTGTCGTACGTGTTGTGTATTGAACAAATAAATACGTATCGATGGGTGCGAGTAAATTTCATTTGTAAACGAATAATAGATCTGCCTATGCAGCACCAGATGATGATGATGCTGGCTTCAATGGTGTTGATCAAACAATAGAACACTGAATAGGTGTGAAATTTCAAATCGACAGCCAATACTCGTTAAAACACTTTCATTTTCATTTGAATTTCCATTGGATACCAACGCCCGCACGCATTATTCCATAATATGTACATACATGTAATTTGTTGACGAACTAGTAGACTTTTAATGAGTAGCATGTTGTTTCTAATTTCCTTCGTTTGCTTTTCTCATTATTCTTTTTCAGATTGAAGAAATTACTGAAGCAATGGAAACCATCGAATTAATTGTACACAATGCTGATGATGGCGATGGCGACGGCGACGACAATGACGATGCTGATAATCTCAAAGAATTTGGGGATCCTATAGATGCCAGCAATGAAAATATTGTGGCAGCCAGTAATAATGACTCGTTAATCTTAACAAATTCCACATTCTCATCCATTTCGTCGATAGTCTCAACACATACGAGCACAGGCAACGGGGGACAACAGCAATCCCAACAGAATGGCCAAAGTTTGTACGATTTTGCACATGGTAGACGCCCCAGCTGCGACAATTCCGATACTTCAGCGAACCAGCAGCAGCAGACGCAACACACACAAGCCTTTTCCTCTCCCAACCTATTGGCAAGTCCACTGCTACGTTTGGCATCAACGACTGCCACCACCACCAACGGCACCACGGAACGTTGTAATTCCGGTAGTTATCTGGGGCGCCGATCATCGATGACTACACCCGATAGTGGCATTAGTAGCCAAACATATTTAACTGGCAACAGCACCATGGCGACGACGCATGCACAGTGCTCTTCCAGTCCGAATGTTAAATCAATTGGCACTGGCACCACGTCACGTTCATACTGTGACAAATCTGTTAATTCATCACCGGTACGTGTGGTTTCCATAC
Organism: Phaonia tiefii; assembly: GCA_963931995.1. Taxonomy (NCBI): domain Eukaryota; kingdom Metazoa; phylum Arthropoda; class Insecta; order Diptera; family Muscidae; genus Phaonia; species Phaonia tiefii. The sequence continues at coordinate 204,744,079 of OZ008370.1, read as the reverse complement.
TAACATCGCCCATCAGTGATCAGCCACAGCAACTTGTCACCTCGTCATCCAATCATTCAATAGTTTCACTGAGCCGGGAACATGTTCTCAAGCAAGAGATCGAACAGTTGCAAGAACGTCTTAAGGACACGGAAGAGCGCTTGGAATCATTTCGTTTGCAGCATGATACGGTCTCGCAACTTCATCGAAAGTTGCGCGAAAGTAACACTCATCTGCAGGATGAATCGGAGATGTTGAAACTGGATGTCCAACATTTGAATGAGTGTGCTAATGTTTTAAGGTCAGAATTACAGGCCGCAAGAAATGATCGTGATGAGGCTTTGGACTTGCAAAAGGTGTTACAAAACGAATTGGAAGAGACCAGAGCGGAAAAGAAGCGAGCATGTGAGCAGAAGGAAAAAGATGCCAAGCATATACAGGATCTGCAAAGGCAGTGTAGGGAGATGGAGAGGATACTAATGCGAAAACATCCGGACTCGGTATCAGCATTAATAGGTAAGTTATAATAAAGTACAACACTACTCTTCCAAATATACTTAGGTATATGGCTAATGAATGCACTATTATTGCAATTGTTTCAATACTCCAAATACGAAACGGTCGAACTACACCATTTCCAAATGAAACTCAAAGAATGCCAATTTAATTTTGAAAATGTCAATTGAAATTTAGAATTACATTTGCTATTCAAAAAAATTTCAATTGCAATTGGAAGAACATCAATTGCAATTTAAAATAACTCAGTTTAACTGTAAGACGCATCAGTGTGAAATTCACAAAGCATCAATTGTATTTTCAGAGGCTTCAATTGAAGTGTAAAATACATCAATTAAAATCTAAAATTCGTCAGTTGAAATTCAAAAACACATTCAGAGTGATTGATTATATTAAAGTACCACTATGTTAGATTTCCTTAATTTCAGTTGATGGATTTTAAATTTCAATAGATGCATATTAAAATCCAATTGATGTCTCTTAATTTTCAGCCGACATCTTTTAAATTTCCATTGAAGTCTTTTAATTTTTTAGATGATGTGTGATGTGTTTCAAATTTCAGTTGATGTCTTTTAAACATCAATTGATTAACTTTAATAGTCAATCAATGTATTTTAAATTTCAATTGATGTCTTGAATTTCAAGTGGATTTTTTGAACTTCAAGTGATGGCTTTTAAATTCCAAATGGGATTTGGTATACACCATTTGCAATTGACATTCAAAAAGTCTATAATTTTGAAAAATAGCAATTGAAATTTTAAAATTCTATTTGAAATTTAAACTACATAAAATTAAATTGAAAAAACATCAATTGAAATTTAAAAAAATTTAATTCATGAGACATCATTGAAATTTTAAACACATCAATTGAAATTTAAAAGATGTGAGTTGAAATGTAAGAGTCATCGATTGAATTTTAAAATGTATGTATTGAAATTTGAAATCCATCAATTGAAATTAAAAAATCGAATAAAGTGGTTTCCAATAGGAACGAGTAGATGTTAAAATTGAATTAAACAAGTTTCGTGTGAGATATAAAAGAAAATTATTTAGTTTGTGACATCCTTCAAATGACCGTCGTGGCTTCGCTGGGTGGCACGCATCCAAGATGTCAAGTTTTCGACAACTCTGGCGCATTGGTCAGGGTGGATTTGAGCGATGGTACATTTTATGTCGATTTTGAGGGCACCGGCCATAAGCAGCTTGTTGGCATAGGCCTGCGACTTAAGGATAACCCACAAGAAAATGTCTAACGTGGTTCAAATCGCACGATCACGGTGGTTGGTTCACGTCTCCTCTGCGGGAGTTAACCATACCCTCAAATCGCTCGTGCAGAATGTCCGTTGTAGCATCAGCTGTGTGGCACGTAGAGCCGTCCTGTTGGAACCATATGTCATTCATATCCATATCGTCTAATTTTTGCCAAAAGAAATTGGTTATCGTGGATCTGATATCACAATATAAGCTCTCGTATAAACGTAGTAAGTTACTTTCTAAGGATGCATTCCCATATGGTGGAGACCTCGTGTGAATTGGAATCGAGGGACAACCATTTTGATAACACTGTGGAACACAAAAAAATTACAATGTTCTGACAACGGATTCTGGTAGAGGGGTCAACAAAAGTTTTACGTGTATCGGCGTTTTAAAAGTTTACATGTGGGGGTACTTAAAAGGGGGCTTAAAGTTTCCCCCTTCTTGTACATTCTTATGATGAATCGACATGTGAAACCATGTGATCCTTACATTTTAGGTATAGGGTGTGTTCAGCAATTTTATCTAAAATATCCCGGGAAACATTTTTGTGGAACATTTTAACCCTCTAGCTCCTCAATATATGGGTCTTTGATGCCCCTTTTGTGGAAAGGGGTAAAAAACACCCCTACAAATGTACAATATTTCTCGTAAAGTTCTACTATAAGTCCTTGAATACACCAAAGCTCAAAACTCAACTTAAATGCCAGAAATAAGTCAAAACTGAAATTGTCTTCTATTCGTTAATTTCTTACTTATCCCAAATTGGTGCTAAAATGTCTCAAAAAAATAAATTTTAGGGGGATGGTGTGTAGGGAAAACATATTCTACGCAAAATTTCAATATAAGTCATTGAACAAACCGTTCCTATTGTAAACCACTTTACATAAAATCCGTTAATGATTTTTGAATTTCAACTGACGAATTTTAAATTTCCATTAGACGTATTTTAAAAGTAAAATAATGACATCTAACTATCAATTGATGTGTTTTAAATTTAAAATGACTTCTTTTAAGCTGCTATTGAAGTGTTTTATATTTCATATAGGATTTTCAATTTTCTATTGATATGTTTCGAAATTAAATTGATATGTTTTGAATTTCAACTGATATTTTGAATATAATAATGTTAACAAATTTGTAATGTCAAAACTCAATCAATCATCTTATGTTTTATTAAAGACTGTAATAATTCAACTTGTATCTTTCTATTTTTAGTCGCCTGTAAAAGTAGTGGCATTTCGGGTAAGGACCAAGATAATGTCAACAGCCGTAGGCTACTGGAACAACGTATAGCCCAACTGGAAGCAGATGCCAAAGAACAAGACTACAAGGCGCAACAAATACTGGCAAATGTCCAAGCACGATTCAATTCGGTGCAATCAAAATATGAAACCCATATAGCCGATTTAGAAACACAAGTTTTAAGGTAATAACTTTAACTAGAGGTTTTAATTGTATGATCTTATTATCTATCTGTTTCCTTATTTGCAGCCTTCAAGAAATCAACACTAAACTAAACGAAAAGATTGAGTCACAAGTCAGAACTCTGGACTACTTTGTGTCCAAAAAGGCTGAGAAATTCTACAATAATTGCACACAAACGGAGGAATTGTATGCACCCATCACACACACGCCCGTGCCCGTTGTCCAAGCGCCAAAGACTCGTAAGATATGTCGCAAAACCATTAGTACACAAACCACTTTGTTTACCCGAGAGAGTGGTACTAATACAATTGGAACTTCTAGCCAACATTCGGCAAGTTCCAGTACTAGTAGTACCGCTAACTCTACGCCCAATAATTCTCGGCCGAATTCAAAACAGAGTGGTATACGTAAACCTATGGTCACGGCCACGGGAAATCATCTATCCTCAGCTATTGCCTCAAAATTACCCGTCTCTCAGTCGGATTCCACAATATCATTGTTGGCTGCACAGGCCGCTTTGAATGCCAAAGAAGATGCTCATTTAGTGGCCACCATTCGAGGAATGCGTGTCGATTTAGCCATTAAAAATAAGGCATTACAACGCTTAACCCGCGAATTGGATGAATGCAAAAAGACAATAAAGAAGATACAAAAGGAGAAAGATGGTAAGTCACATCAGATGTTATGGATAGTTCTTTTTTAGTAGGACTATGAGCAAAGAAGCACTATCAATGTATTGAAGATTCTTTTAAAATAAATCCTTCCCAGTAATTAAAGGCAGAATTAGTTCAGGAACGCCGCCTCTGCCTGAGGTAACCATAGGATTTTGGCGCGTAGAGTCGTCCTGTTGGAACCACATGTCGTTCACATCCATATCATCCAATTTTTGCCAAAAGGATCGGCAGCTTTTTCGTTGACGGTGATAATAATACTATCGTCGTTCTCAAAGAATTACGAACGGAAACAGTTACTACGTTTAAACGACGGTGTATATTATGATATCATATCGCTATATGTCAATAAAGTACGTGCAAGTAACACGTACTTGTTTGACATATCGCGATTTAAAGTTCCCAAGTGGCAAAAGGGAACATTTCTCCCAAACCAACGACTTCGTCATGTTAACTATTAAAATTGTTTGTATGGAGAAGAACTAGTTGTATTGCACCGGAAAACTAGCTCTAAACTAGTTACAAACAAATAGTAGTTTTCCCACTATAACATGTGGGGGTGTTTTTTATAAACTTCGTATATTTTCCAGAAATATTCCCATCCACCCGCTCTCAGCTCATATATATTAAAAATAAAAATACTTTTTTTCTAATCTTCGGGTTGATTTCTTTTGAATCAATGTCATTATTTTTACATTCATGTAAATGTTAATAAACAAGTTACTACCAAGTTTTCATTTAATTCACAAGAAACTTCATGTCTCATGCCAAATCAACATTGAATGTTACCGATCTTTGTATATTGTTATTTTTACTAATGGCAATGAAAACCCGATTGGAATAGCAATGGAAACTAATAAATATTGGCAATAATTCAATAAAATAAAATGAAATTACATGTAATATTACAATTAATAAAATTGAATTTGCCAAATGTTAATTTTCTGGAAATTACAATGCATAATTTGTTAATTGCGGAAATGCCTTTCATTGTAGTGTGCGTTAAATTTTGGGATGTGCGATTAATTGGTTAGTCAGGCAAACCTGATTATTCGACATCCTTAATCATACATTTTGTTTCATGATATTTTCAATATTCATGAAATTGATTATCCGAAAAAAGTGATTAATCCAAAATATGAGTAATTGAATAATTCATGTTTTTTACAGAAAATTTTGAATGGTTGACTTACTCGCCACATTATTTCAATTGAACGATTATGTAGATAAAATGTTTTAAAACCATCAACACGTTGTTGGTGCGTTAAATGCTCCATAGTAAATTGCTATTGACTGCTCTGCACAACTGTCAAATACAAACTGACAAATGTCAACCAAACAGAAATGGCGCTCAAAAAACATCGGCCTAGAACATAAAAAACACCCTGTAGTACTTTGTGCAATTGTGTTTCTGATTTTTGCGCAAATTTGTTCAGTCAAGTAATCGAGTAATTGACTCATTTCAAAAGTAATTAGAAGGGATCTATGTATGACTATGTAATTGATAATTTTTGGGAAATAATTTTTTCTGTGTACGATGTGAGCAACCTGGCTGGCCGCAAAGTTATCTCTCGCTATACGCTGTTACCTGGAAAATATATAAGCCATTTCTGGCCACAGTGCAAGCTCCAGCTATTGTCTTGTTGTATCCTTTGCCCTCAACCCATAAATTCTGCCTTTAACATCCCCGGGCTCTTGGATTAGGGCCACATACGGCTCGCCTTTTGCGAGACAAAGGCTTAAAGTGACAACTGTCACTTTACATAAAATCAAAGTTTCGTAGTTACAAATTTAATATTAAATTTAAATTCATACAACATCACATCTCATTTTCAAAACTCTTGTGTAACGCCCTGTAACTCTTTAAGAGATGCAATTTTCTCAGACGACCGTTTTATTCACTCCGTTTGAAATGGCGTTTAAATATGCACATGATGAAGTGTTGATGTTATTTTTATGATTGGAACAAAAGCTCAAAGGAGGAAAGTATATATGTAGGTATGTAAGTACATATACATACATATGTTTAGTGGTTTTTAAAGCAAAACATTGCTTTGTCATTTGTCTGTCTTACAAAGTCGATGTTTTTCAGTTGCAGCATATGAAGAAACATCTTGAGCATACGCAGACATTGTTAGGGTAGGGTAGGGAGGTTATGTACATTGGTAGGTTTCTTTCTTGAGTGATTTATTGACTTTCTCTGAATTAAATGAAAGACACGTATGTACATCTAAAAACAACAACAAATATTATAAAATTAAACACCAATAAAGAAAACACCATCATATTAATACAACAAAATAATGATTATGCGGAAATATATCATTGATAAATGTTGTTACACAAATCACAGCGTTTGTGATGCGCGGTTATGGTTTATTTATTTTATTGATTTTTAATTGAATTTGCTTGGTTGTTTATTTACTTAATACAGCAGATACTCGATATAAGAAACACTATTTCGTCGCTATGCCAACGAAAACAGTTATGTGTTTTTTGTTAAATTTATAGGAAAGTAAAAAAACTAAAATTATCTTGGAACATTTGTTCTGCAACATTGTGTTTGCTAGTACCACATACTTCGATTCAGATGTAAATATCAGGAGAGAGCTACATTATACAAATGGTGTTCATTTAGGCAATAAAACAATTTTCAAAAAATTACACATCACCCTTTTCGATGGCGCAGCGACGAATTATTCCCTAGTGAAAGTTCATCCATTAAATTTCAAAACTTCTATTGAAAATTTATAATTTTATAGATTCCGTGAAGTGAACGGATGATTCATTTAGAGGTACGTTTTCCAATACAAATTTTATGTAAGATCAAACTGCCGTGGTATTTCTCTTCAGTATTGCTTGGCATTTCAGTATGGAAATACTTAGCTGTATAATGAAAACCATCTTTCTACAGCGATTAGTGCCACGTATGGTCCCCATATTCTGGCTTAATGGCTACGTCAATAAACAAAATTGCCGAATTTCAGTTGAAGAGCAATCCAGCTGTCATTACATCCAAACAAAACAACGGTGTTGGGTGTTGTTTTCTAGGGGGGGAGGAATCATCGTTCCATATTTCTTAAAAATGTCGCCGACCGGAAAGTAACTGTGAATGTTGCAAGATATATGACAACGAACTATTGCTACCTTGAATTGAAGTTCGTGATCTCTACGACATTTGTTCGAATTGTTCAATTTCCAAACATCCACATACTTACGTGGAAACATATGCGTATTTTCTCCCAAACATAATAATATTTACAAACGAATTGTTCTTTCTTTCTTTATTTATTATAATTAAAATAAATAATTAATACAAAAATTAAAATTACCGTTTTTACATTTACTTGCTGAATGCATTACTTTTTGTATGAAATGAGAATCTGCTGCTCTTTTGCTTCTCCTTTCTTTGTTGTTTCTCACGTTTTTGTTTTCAGAAGGTTTCAACTATGCGTTGGTTATCACTATGCGTTGGTACACAAACAATATACTTATATACAACCCTAGTTCATGCAAGACAAGCGTGTATTAATTACTTATGTTCTCTCGAGAGCGCATAAACAGTGCAACAAACACGGCTGTATTTATATCACAAACACAAATATATTTGGGTCGCAAACACATATGTTATAACATGTTAATCAATGCGTTTGGGCACAAGTATATTATATTTGCGACAAGCTCCAAACAGATGCTATATTTGCATCCAAACAACAAAAAACTACAGATTTTCCAGCGTGTAGAATTGGATGTCACTATTGATGCAGTTAGTGCAATGAGGGCCTTTGTGATACCACGGATCGTCATAATCCGTCCCCATCGTTGAACCTGTAAGTTGACCTGGAGTGGTTAAGGTTCGTTCCCGATATTCTAGGATTTAGCTGAAGAGGAATTCGAATTCTGCCAAAAGGTCCTAAGATCATTCTTCTTAAATCAGATTCAACATGAAATAAGATTCAAGATATTGTCACCTACTCATACAAAATGCCTGCACGCTGAAAAGTATCGGGTTTTATATATATATTGCAGGGTTTTAGCGGTTTTCAGCAAAAAAAAATCTCACTACCAGGTGAAGGATATCCCCTAAAATCGCGGCAGGTGTAGGCCTACGGTGCTAACTAAATGTGTTCCGAATATCCTACTTCTCAGTCCTGCCAGAGCAGTGCAATCCAAGCGAATGTGTTTCGTCGTTTCCTCGTCCTCTTCCATGCAGCATCTACAGAGAGTCGAGTTTCCTACAAGACAATGTCCCGTAAGTGTTCCTATCATTGTGGATAACCTGCCTCTCGGCAAGTTAAGTAGTCCTCTTCCTGTCCGCCTGTGGCCAGAGGACCATGGCTTGTTTGCAAGTTGAAGTAAGTCTCCACTTGTCCTTGAACACAGATGTTCAGTACAGATGTTCAGGATAGCACTAAGTGCAGTACCTGACGTCGTGCCCATTCCACCGCTAACGCTAATCAGTCTTGAAATTTGAATTTTCATCAAGGAATTCAGAATATATTTCTTTTGGAGGGACCTCCACCAAACTACGATGTCATAGAGAAGTATTGGTCTGACTATTGCCGTTTAAATCCACATGGTGATCTTAGGAGACAGTCCCCAGCGCTTTCATATCGCCCCTTTATAGCAGTAACGAGCGACAGACGCCTTTTACACCCTCTCCACCACATTCGGTTTTCAAGCCATTTTTCTGTCGAGAATTATTCCGAGATACTGGACCTTTTCCGTCAACTGTAATTGCACCCCATTAACTGACGGTAGTTCAAATGCGGGTATTTTATATTTCCGAGATAAGCTCGGTTTTAAGTGGGTTAAACGATAGTCCGTTGTTAGCGGTCCAGTTCGAAATCTGACTAAGTAGGCTGGTTGTACGAATGCTAACTAAATTGAGGTTTCTACCCGTACAGATGATAGCAATATCATCGGCATAGGCAAAGACCTGGCATTCGGCCCTGTCCAATTCAAGAAGCAGTTCATTGAGAGAAGTTAACCACAATAGTGGAGACAGAACTCTCCCCTGCGGTGTCCCCATGTTAACTTTCCTAGCAATTTTAACACCACCCCATTCAGCTTTGATGGATCTATCCACCAGAAGCTTCCCAATTAGGCGTGTCACCAAGCTGTCGACTCCTAGATTCTGTAACGTTGAATGTTATTGAAGGCTCCCTCGATGTACAGGAAGGTCCCCAGAGCGGAGACCTTATTCTCAATAGAGTTTTCTATTATGCTGACTATAGAGTGGAGAGCCGTCTCAGTTGTCCTGCTCTTGATATAGGCATGCTGAGAACTCGATAGTTGATTCTGTGGAAGATTACTTCGAACATGAATGTCCAGTAACATTTCAAATGTCTTAAGAACAAAGGATGATAGACTGATTGGTCTAAAGTCCTTTGGTTTGACATGAGAGCATTTGCCGGACGAAAACCACTTTGGTTTGCTTCCAAATGCTAGGAATGACTCCCAGCATAAGGCAGCCTCTGAAGATTGCCTCCAACCAACAACAAGATAGGTATGGTGCCTCCTGTAGTTGCGCGGGAATTATCCCGTCAGGTCCGGCTTATGTATAGGGCTTAAAGCATCTAATGACCCATATCAGTTTCTTTCTGCTCACTAATAAGCGAACTTTTTCTATACTAGGTGAGTTTCTGCCTAGCTCTTCAGGCTGTTTCCCTGTTTGTACGTACACTGAATGGACCTACACTTTTACACTGATTCCGAATGGTTTTGATTTAAGAAGTTTTCCAAGACATCAATTGAAATTCAAAGGACACCAATAAAATGTCAAATAACAAATACATACATCAACTAAATTGCAAGAGATAGCAATTGAAATTCACAAAACTACAATTCAAATTCCAAAAGAACCAAATATCTGAAAGAAAGTTGTTGTGAGTTGTTCGTCACCTCACTGAATATTCACCTCGATGAATTTTTGAGCCATCAGTAGTTTTAATAGGTGATATAGTTTCGTCACTCTGACATATTTCATTACTGCTATAAATTCTCAATGTTGCGATGAATATTTTTCATTGTTGCTTTGAATATGTTTCCTTGTTTTATAGTGTGTAAGTAAAGCGATGAATAAATTTCATTGCTACGATGAATTAGTTTCACTGCTGAAATGAATATTCCAATGCTTGATTGAATTTTACTTATTTGACAACCTAAATGTCTAATGTATGGAACGCCATTGTTTCGCCGAAGCAATCGGCATTTTTTCGTTTAACCAATGACGTTCTGCAAGATTCCACTGTAAACATTCAATGTATTCCATTCAGGCATTGCTTGATTGATACGTCAAAAGTTTTGAACACACAAACCAAGTAAAAACAAAAAATATAATAATAACAAATTAGCTGAAAATTAAATTTAATAGTGTTAGGAATAAACAAAGATTTTTCACGTTCGAAAATGCGTTCAAATCCGCTTTACGCATATCAATAAGTGTCACACCGCCAACGTTGAGGGGCCCACTTTTTTGTAGTTGAAAACGCTTCCATTTACTCGTAATGATATTAGGAACAAAGTTATGTAAAATTTTTTATTTTTTGAAATTAGATCAGGTTAAATGACTGCGTGACTTTATTTTCAATGAGCATTTTGGTTGCAGGCGCACTACGTACTAATAATATCAATTGATATCACACTAATAATATTAGTATTAGGTAAGGTTAGGTCGAGAAGAGGAACTATTTAGTATATGCATACAATCCCCATTTTATTTGTATCGTCTTTGTTCCTATACACCCAATTGCTTCTTTTTATTGTAGAAATGCGTGCACTTTAGGGTTACTGAAGTAAGGCAGAAAAAATATTAAATAAGGCAGAGAAAATAATGAAAATGAAAAAAATTTAATTCGGAATCTTGCATCCTGCACAATACGTGTATTGGATCAAAGCTACCAGCGGTGAATAGACAATTAAGAACAGACTACCGGCAATAGGAATTCGGTGCTATTCACGAAATTCCTTAGTTTGTTCCAGTCCATACCCACAAGTTTGGTCATGTCCGGTATCGTACTATCCGAAAGATATCTGGATCTAGCTTGTGTGAAGGCCGGGCAGTGGCATAAGAAGTGCTCCAACGTCTCATCGTCCTCCATGCATGCCCTGCACTCACTGTTCGCCACTAGTCCAATACGGTACAGGTGGGCTCGTAATCCCGAATGCCCCGTTAATACTCCCATCATTTTGCCCATTTCGGCTTTTCCCAGTTTCAGCAAACCTTTTGTCCTCGATCCATCTGGGTCTCCCCATAGGATCTTTGTCATCCTGCCTACTGATTCCCGGTTCCACTGGGCTATATGTGCCGACTCCGCCCATTTATTTAACTCAGCCTTCGCCACCCCAAAGGGTTTCGCTCCATCTAGGCTCACCGTTTGGAGTTCCCTGGCTTTCTTTGCCAGGAGGTTCGCTCTCTCGTTGCCGAATACCCCGCTGAGCCCCGGCACCCAGATGATGTTGAGTCTGCCGTGCATAGAGTAGTCGTTTATCACCTTCTTACAGTCAAGGACCGTTCTAGATTTGACAGTTTCTGATGATATTGCCTTTATTGCCATTTGGCTATACGTGAATATATTTGCCTCGGCTGGGATTGTATTATCGCCGAGCCATTTGATACACTCCGTAATCGCCCGAACTTCCGCCTGAAAGTTCGTATTATGATCCGGGAGGCGTAGGTGGGATTCGGTTGCTGGGTTTTCAATAAAGAATCCTAGACCTGTTTTTTCTCCTAGCTTTGAGTCATCCGTGTAGCAGTAAGTCCCATTTGGCATTGGTGTCAGGGTCCCATTCTGCCAGGCGTCTCTAGTTGGCGTTAGGGTCACGCAGTTCGCCTTAACCCTTATCTCGGGTATTCGGTCAGATTCACTCGTATCTTGAGTGTACCCGACTAAGGCCCCAGTTATCCGTTGGTGTTTTGACGTGAGATCCCTGTTGATCCATTCACCTTTAGCTTGTAGGCGTTTTGCCGCAAGGGCAGCCTCGTATTTGATTCTAATCTCGATTGGCTGGATACATAAAATAGTCTCCATGGCTCTTGTCGAGGTTGTCCTTATTGCACCGCTGATACCAATGCAGCACATTCTCTGAACCCTCTGCAGTATTACGATGTTACATTTCCTCTCAACTGCCGTCCACCATACTACAGAAGCATATGTTAGTACAGGCCTGATTACGCTTCTGTAGAGCCAGTGTGTCATAGTCGGTTTGAGGCCCCATTTGGACCCTATAGCCCTTCTGCATAGCGATCAGCATCTGTAGGCCTTATTAGCCCTTTCCTCTATGTGGTGCTTCCAATTCAGTTTCCGATCTAGGATTACTCCTAAGTATTTAACCTTATCGGATATTTTAATAGTCTTTCCCAAGAATCTTGGCTCTTCATAATCTGAGATTTTCGTCTTCCTTGTGAATAGACATATTTCCGTTTTGTCCGGGTTTACATTTAAGCCCCTTGGCTGTGCCCATTCATACGCTATACTCAGTGCCCCCTCGGCCTCTCTGCATAATTGGTTTGGGTTCTTTCCCTTAAGAAGTATTATAACGTCATCTGCGTAGCAGATTGGTTTAAGTCCCTCGTCGGTAAGTTTCCTTAGGAGACTGTGTATAGTGAGGACCCATAGGAGTGGAGATATAATCCCTCCCTGTGGGGTTCCACGTTGTACTCTGTCTCTAATATTTACACCATGGGAACCACAGATTATCCATCTATTCCTTAGCATATGGTTGATCCAGTCTTTTAATGCCCGGTCCACCATAAACTGGTCTAAGGATTGGATAAGTGTTTCGGTCCGGACATTATTGAACGCTCCCTCAATGTCTATGCATACAGCGAGTGTGTATAGTTTGTCATTGAGAGATTGCTCTATGTAGTAGGTTACCTCATGAAGTGCGGTGTCCACTGATCTGCCTTTGACATAGGCGTGTTGTCTAAACTTCAGCATATCGCTCGGTATTCCACTTTTTACCATGTCGTCCACTATTCTCTTCAAGGTTTTGAGTAGAAACGAGGTGAGGCTAATTGGTCTATAAGCCTTTGCCGTTGCATAGCTTGCTTTTCCAGGTTTGGGTATAAATACTACCCTGGCCTCCTGCCAGTTTCTCGGTGTGTAGGCGTATTTTAAGCATGCGGAAAAAATTCCTGCCAGATGGGTTGTTATTTGGTCAACCCCATGCTGTAGGATAGCCGGGAAAATACCATCCGGTCCCGCCGCTTTATATGGGGAGAAACTCTTTATAGCTTTTTGGACCATTTGGTCCGTAATGATTGGCGACTGATGTACTACATTCTCACCTTGTGACCATTCCCCTGTTGGTTCCGCGTTCCCATTTGGAAAGTGTGTATCCATCAGGTGCCTAAGTGTTTGTTCCATTGTATCCATTCTCTTTCCCGTGTCATCTACTAGCGTTTCCGCCTGTACGTGTGTCTTAGAGAGGAATTTTTTCATCTTCGACATATCGTTGACGCTATCCACCTGTTCACTGAATAGTCTCCAGGAGTTGCGTCTCGCTTTTCTCAATATTGCGTTGTATTCACTGAGACTTCTCTTGTAGTCCTCCCAGTATACTGGTGATTTCTTACGCGTGGCCCTGTTGTAAAGTCTACGGACGTTCTTCCCTAGATTTCGTATTTCCCCTGTAACCCAGGGTTTTTCTTGGGCCGATTTTCTTTCCCGAAGTGGGCAGCTGTCCTCGAAAGACTTTACTAGTGCTTGCGTTGTCTTTGTCACTATGTCGTCTAGTTCGTCCCTGCTAGAGTATTCGAGTTGAGGGTGGACTAGTCGATTCTTAAGTAGGCTTCCGAACTTTGTCCAGTCTGTCTTGGTCCTATTTCGGAAGCATATCGGTTTCGGTGGTGGCCGTGTTATCCAGAATCTAATATATCTGTGATCCGAGAATGAGTGCTCATTTAAAACCCTCCATTCTTGAATTTCATCTATAAGGTGTTCAGAACAGATTGTTATATCTAACACCTCCTCCCTAATCTTGTTGGCAAAAGTGGCTTTGTTCCCAATATTCAGTGTGAAAAGGTCGTTAGTATTCAAATATTCTACTAGGGCATGCCCCCTACGGTTACAGTTAGTACTACCCCACGACGTGTGGTGAGATTTAGAGTCACTACCTATTAATACTTCGTTACCTGTCTGTTTGGCCCTCTCTACCAGTCGCTGTAATTCCGACGAAGGTGGTGGTGTCGGCGAATCATATGGCAAGTATACTGATGCCAGGTATATATTCCCATCTCCCTGTTTCAGTACTGTTGCATCCGATGTTGACAACTCTGGGGAGAGGAGAAAACAAAGGTTTTTATGGCATAAGATACATGTTCTCGGACGGGAATCCGTCTTCGTATAGAATAGTTGGTAATTAATATGATTTAATCCAATAACCTTGTCTTTAGTGGTCCAAGGTTCTTGTATTAAAGCAATGTGTATTTTACCTTTATTAATTTTATCCAACTGTGTTCCTCCGGTCGTCATGCCGATTGGCACTTTGCCAACTTTGATGTAGACAGCTTTGGTCACAAAGAACACCATATCTTTAGTCTTGGCAAGACCAGCCATGGATGCCGGGTTTATTCCGATCACAAGGAGTGTGCCCTCCTGCCCCTCCTCCCTGTGGAAAACGACCCATTTGTCCACGGATAGTCCTGCGTTTTGCTTGCCAATGACTTTAAGTATGGCGTCCGATGCAAACTTGCTGCCCCATCCTTTAATATATACGGTAGCCTTCGTCAGCCTTGGGATGTCCTTCTTCCTTACGAGAGCTAGCTTACCGCCTTCCCAGGGGGCAGAGATTTCATCCACCAGCTTCTTTAAAGTCTCCGCACAGTGTTGTCAGGCCAGCTGTAAAGTGAGTACCTCCCCTTTGAAGCCGCTGCTGACAACTTCTATGGGAGGTCCACTTTCGGCCTTCATTATGTGGTCCATTACCTTCGTGTTGACGAGGTCCTCCACGGTTTGGTGTTGGTTATCCGGTATTGAGCCAGTTGGGTTTCCGCTGTCAATTACTGCATAGCAGAGATCGTCCAGTTGTTGCCTTCTTGCTACCTTTGCGTAGGATGGCGGTTCTTTGCCTGTGTTCGCATTCAGCTTCCTCTTCCGAGTTGAATAGAGTTCGTGTTTACGCGCCCTTTCCTTGTCGGTTGATTTGGCTGATGTGCTAGCCTTTCCGGTAATCGCATCGGCTTTGCTCCTATTGTCCCTGGAGCTCTGTTGCATCCCCTGGGTAATATGGGGTTTGGGCGTCTCCGAATTACCAGATGACGGGGAATACTTTTTCCTCTTTGCCATTATTTTGACAGTGTTCTGTTCTTCCGGTGATCGGTTTCTCTTCACAGCCTCTGTTGAGGTCGAGGGAGGCACCGACAGGTCCTTAGGAACCTACTGGTTTTCGGCTTGTTTGGCTGAACGGTTCCTCTTTGCAATCTTCCTGCGTTAAGCCTCCGAGAGTCGTTTCTTTTGTGTAGATAGCTTCGCTATGCTCTCGCTTACTTCATCGACCATTCTATTTACCTCGTCATTTTTTGGAGTTGCTAAAATGGTAATGTTGTTTTCATTATTATCACTTTGGGAATCAGAGTTGGAGTCACCACCTGTTATTGAAGGCTGAGGGCTTATGCAGCCCCGCTTGGTTTCGTCCGCGTCATCATCCTTGTTTTGGTTGCCATTGGCTTTTTGTGTGCTTGCCACAGACTCTACTACAGGGGTCAAGACACCACTCCCTGTAGAACCATGAGTATGATGAACCCGACTCTGCGTTTTCATCATCATCGAAACGATCTCATGGTGTTGTTTCACAATGCTATCGTGGATTAGCCTGTGTTCCGTTTCAAATGTCGTATTAGTATCGTTTCGTGTATCAGTTTCGTTTGCAGTGTTGTTATCATTGTTTTGTTTTCCTGTTTTTAGTTTTTTCATTAGTTCTTCTTTTTTGTTCATGTTAGTCCCACGAGTATGCCAGTAAATATACTACAGTCCACCCCAGTGACGGCGTGAGTTGGACCGGGCAACATATTTCATTACTACCAACCCGTGCCCTGGCGTCGGAGGGAGCTGTTAGGAACCAGTTTGTTTAAACACTAACTGGCCATTCTAGGTCCTCGGCACTGCTTCCAACCACCTTGACCTTAAAAGTGTTTTTGCATTCAACGTTGGATATTCTAATGGCGCCAAAATCGCAAGAATCGCCATGTCGGGGGAAGCTTCATTGACATTCGTTATTTAAGTAGGCCTGATCAACAGATAGACCTACAACGAGACTCAACTTCCCCCCGGAGTAACCTTTAGTTCGCGCAGCCAAGGCCACACTTAGGCAGCCTCGGCCACACTTAAGCCCCCACATCGCGACAAGGTTGTTACCCCATTAGTTAGCCGGCGAAGTTTCAGCTCGATTTTGAAAAGGGTTAAAAATCAATCCAAAATTTTTTCGGCATACATGCATACAGACAGGTGAAGTTAATATAAAGAATTTAAAAAGGCGTTCAATCATATGATGACGTTTCATTTAAAAACCAAACACACAACATCACACATACTTTGTCCGAAGTAGCTGACGTTTACGTGTGTCACATAACTACATGTTTGCCATATCAACAGCAACGAAACAGCCAACCACCCGACATCATACATACTTTGTACGAAGTAGCTGACGTATTAATGTGTCACCATAACGTCGACTGCGCAAGCCCATGGGCTTTCAACTGAAATTTTGCGTGGCTATGCTGTATATCTCCGTTCAACAACACCAACAGACACATGTACATACATACATTATTATGTTAATACATACGCTATAGACACAATTTCGTTTGCCTCACCCCTGCCACACTTCTCTTTCATTGCTCTCTTGCTCGCTCATTTTTGTTTAACACGTCATTATTCTCTTTCGCAGTCGCAGAAAATCTGGTTTTAGCAGCAGCATAAAATCTGGTTTTAGCAGCAGCATAAAATCTGGTTTTAGCAGCAGCATAAAATCTTTGACTTTGATAGATTTAGTCCCTATACGCCGCTATAGATGTTAACACATCAAAAAAGCTGAGCAACAACACCATCATAAGTACTGAAACTTTAAAACCCAATGATGCCACAGAGTTCCATATATGCACACAATTCCATATGCAAATAATGAATTTTAAGTTCTTCGGCGGCGTACTCACGTCGCAACCCAAGAAGGGACATCCCTCATTGCTTATAAAGGGCGGAAATAAAAAAAATTAAGAAGCTAACACCTTCTGGCCTTGATAATATTCCAGCGGAGTTGTTGAAATATGATGCTTTAACCTTTGTGTCTACAGCCAAAAAATTATACACTAACATACACCCGGCATACCCGGGTGTGTCATGCACTTTTTATGTTTGCTTTCCTTAATTATATTGTTGATGTTTGATGGTGAATATAGTGAGAGTTTACGGCTGTTGGTTTTCCATCATCGGAAATCTTAGAACATCAATTGACTAACTGTAATTTTCATATAGAAATTGTAACAATGTAAATTTTTACATTTTTATCAGATTTTGTTCGACATACGGTTGCATATTTGTGAAACAGAGCTCACGCAACACTAAAATATTTTCTGCTATAGCTTCATAGTCGATCAGCGGTGGCATCGACTCCCCACTTTTTACTTTTCCTAGTTTGTATACTGCAACCGCGCAACCAGTGAAGATGACCAATATAGTAATAACCGTTTATTGGCAGATGAATAGGATGATGGCGAATATAATAATGTAAATGTAGAAGATTCAGATGGAGAGGAATTACAGTTACTCCAATATGATCCTGGTGATACAACTGATTCGGATGAATATTTGGAAGTAGATCCAATAGAATCTTCTGCAAATAATTGTACTTCCAGAGATGGTAGAGTTTGTTCAAATCAACCACCACAACGTTGCAGATTTTTGTCGCATAACATTTTGAGATGACCTAACACTGAACAATATAAGGTCATAGTATTATACATACATTCAAACTGCAGATATCGGTAGAAATGTGTGATACAATACCTGAAACCAATAGAAAATCAACATAGTGGTACGAACAATACAAAAAAAATAAATAAATGGTTTCCCATTACATCCCATGAAGGGACCGGGGAGAACTTCTCACAATCACTGATCTGTGCGCTTTCCAGTTTTCACTCACTGATTGGGACCTACAGTTTTACACCGATTCCGAACGGTATTTTGAGAAGCTTTTTCATGGCTATATACTCGATAGTGTCGCCGTCACTATGCGAGGTGACCGCCGCCGAAAGAAACTTGAAGGTGGTCAGAGCAGGGTTCGAACCCAGGATCTCATGTACAAGAGCCGCGCACACTAACCATTGCACCACCGACGGCCACGGTACGAACAATACATTCCTTGAAAACTGGCGAAGTATGGAATCAAGGTTTGGTGGGTATGACGCTACTACTTCTTATCCATTCAAAGGACATATTTATACTGGTATGGCACTTTCCGCAGAGACAGAAAGGCGTGTTGCAATCTTTTCCGTGGAAGTGGGCGAAATATTGTATGTGACAACTTTTTTACAAGCTATAATTTAGCTTCTACTTTGATGTTACATTACATATGGTCAATATTGGGAACTGTCAACAAAATACGTACTTTTATACCAGCCGCATTTTCTAATTCAAGAGGAAGAAGAGCTATTGAATTTTGGATTTAGGTTGTGCTTCTTTCAACTTCCCATTATAACATCGAAACTGAAGGCTCCAAAAGAAAGCAAATAATGATACTGGATTACAATAGGAGGAAAAAAGGTGTTGACAATATCGACAAATGCCTTGTTGAATTTTCAACAAAGAGAAGAAGGAGAAGATAGCCTTTTGGCTTTTTTTATAACACCATAGATATGGCTGTATTTACGGCTTTCTTGATCTACATGGAAAATAATCAACACTTGAAGAAATCAAGTAGCCGTAGACAGTTGTTCATACAACAGTTGAGTGGTAGCCTTGGCAGAAATAAAATGTTCATACATTTTCTATACACACCTGGGTGTGTTGGCTGTAGATAAAAGGGGTAAATCGCAAAAACTACTTCTAAATTTGGTAAAAACAATTTTTGTTATATTTTTTTATTTCGGAATTTGATAGACAACAGTATTTTAGGAGGCTACCCAAAATTTCAAGTCGATACGGTACATAGAACTCAAAATATATCTGTTTGAAAATAGAAAACACACCTGGGTGTGTGGGTGTAGACACAAAGATTAACATTAGCAGATGTCATTACACTGATCATCGGAAGTGCATGGATGTTAGAGTGTTCAAGTGTTTAGAGTAACTTTTTTTAAGTAAACTTTTTGGGAAACCGGTTTTCGGTTTCACAAAATGGAAAAACCCGTTTCATATTCGGTTTTATTTACGGTTTTATTTTTGCTTTGCATGGGAAACAATATGTTTAAATGTTCGTACAAAATTTAATAATTCCTTTGCCCGTTAAATCACCATTTTTTCAGAAAATATAACACCATCCTACAGATTTTAATATATTTAAATTTTCTATAAAAAACACATCAGTTAATTGTTTTTTATGAAGATACAAGGAATTGATCTGAATTATACTATGTTAGATTAGTTTGGATTGGATTGTATTGGGTTAAATGAACTGAATTGAGTTGAATTGGATTGAACTGACCTGAACTGAACGGAACTGAACTGA
The DNA here is from genome assembly GCA_963931995.1 of Phaonia tiefii. Lineage (NCBI taxonomy): Eukaryota > Metazoa > Arthropoda > Insecta > Diptera > Muscidae > Phaonia > Phaonia tiefii. Next base: position 204,724,561 of record OZ008370.1, on the reverse strand, counting down.
GGTGAACTGAACTGAACTGAACTGAACTGAACTGAACTGAACTGAACTGAACTGAACTGAACTGAACTGAACTGAATTGAAATGAAATGAACTTGAATTGAATTGAATTAAATTGAATTCAATTGAACTAAATTGAATTAAAATGAATTGAATTGAATTGAATTGAATTGAATTGTATTGAATTGAATTGAATTGAATTGAGTTGAATTGAATTGAATTGAATTGAATTGAATTGAATTGAATTGAATTGAATTGAATTGAATTGAATTGAATTGAATTGAATTGAATTGAATTGAATTGAATTGAATTGAATTGAATTGAATTGAATTGAATTGAATTGAATTGAATTGAATTAAATTGAATTGAATTGAATTGAATTGAATTGAATTGAATTGAATTGAATTGAATTGAATTGAATTGAATTGAATTGAATTGAATTGAATTGAATTGAATTGAATTGAATTGAATTGAATTGAATTGAATTGAATTGAATTGAATTGAATTGAATTGAATTGAATTGAATTAACTGAATTGAACTGAATTGGATTGAAATAAATTGAATTGAATTGAACTAAATTGAAATGAATTGTATTGAATTGAATGGAACTGAATTAAACTAAAGTGAATTGAATTGAATTAATTTAAATTAAATTGAATTGAATTGAATTGAATTGATTTGAATTGAATTAAATTTAATTGAAATGAAATGAAATGAAATGAATTGAATTAAATTAAAATGAAATGAAATGAATTGAACTAAATTAAATATCTTGAACTAAATTAAAATGAATTGTATTGATAAGAATGGAACTGAATTAAACTAAATTGAATTTAATTGAATTAAATTAAATTAAATTAAATTAAATTAAATTGAACTAAATTAAAATGAATTGTATTGATAAGAATGGAACTGAATTAAACTAAATTGAATTTAATTGAATTAAATTAAATTAAATTAAATTAAATTAAATTAAATTAAATTAAATTAATTAAATTAAATTAAATTAAATTAAATTAAATTAAATTAAATTAAATTAAATTGAATAAAGTGCAACCCGTTCACCGAATTATTGTCTGCTGACCGTCAAGCGAAGTTAGCTTATTCAGATGCTCGGTGACACCCGGAGGCGACGAAGGCCATTCTCACTTAAATGGTAATGTGAATAATCAAAATGTTCTGGGGCACGGAGAGTCCTCATGAAATGCACTGAGAGCCATTGCATCCCCTCAAAGTAGCTGTTTGTTGGGGCATTTACAGTGAATAATGGTACCACCGTAACCGTAACTGAATTGGATATCGAGCATTGATGGTTATAGCAGGATGTTGCAACTACTCACTCTGCTCGGGCGGCGGCTGGAACATTTTAGGGTCGAATAAAAAAGGGGCTATAACTCGGAAACGGTGCGTCGAATTGTGAAAATGATATTTTTTTACCTCCATAGAAGGATTTAACCTTCAACCGTATTCGAGGTTCAATTTTCTTATTTTGGGTATCTTTTTAAAAAAAATTGTTCATACGAACCACTTTATGAAAAACCCTTAGAAACGCGCAAAAATTTTTTTTTTCGTTTGGACGCTGCGTATCTGAGATATACAAATACAAGTTTAGGAACAAAGCCCTCTCTCGACGGACAAAAGTCCAGCTATATCAGACTCTCATTTTACTTGTCTTGACATATGGCTCCGAAACTAGGGTCATATCGCAAGCTGATGAAAAACACCTGGGAGTTTTCGAGAGAAAAATTCTCCGTAAAATATATGGGCCTGTTTGGGAAAACGGCGAGTACCGACGTCGCTGGAACGCAGAGCTATATAGTCTCTATTCTGACGTGGACATAGCTAGACGAATCAAAGTGTGCCAATTGCGTTGGCTAGGCCATGTTATCAGAAAGAAAGATTATCAGAAAGATTTTTGATAACGTACCCGATGGAAGCAGGAAAGAGGACGACCAAGACTCCGCTGGAAAGACCAGGCAGAAGAATCCCTCCGTATCCTTGGTGTTACCAACTGGCGAGAAAAGGCGAAGGATAGAGCCACTTGGAAGAATATGTTGAAATTTGTTTAATTTGTTTGTTTAATTAATATGTGTAAGACGTCTGACCTCATGAGGTTGTAATATAGTCAATAAAAGTAAAGTAAATGGACGATATAATGGAGTCAACCAATACAGACCACCGTTCGACATTCAGTGGAATATGTACGCAGATGACATATGGCTTATGGCCCACAAAATTGATTACATTATGGGGAAGTTACACAGAAAATGCGGAAAATGTGGTATTGAAAATAAATTTAAAAAAAAAACAAAGCTAATGCGTTTTCGCAGAAATGGTTCGTTAATTTAAAACTTTACTAACTCCAAATTTTAGTAAATTCATACCAAGATATTTAAATATTTCACACGCAAATATTTAAATATTTCACACGCTCGAATAGTTAATTAACTATTTCATAACCGTTACTGTGACATCTTCTCTCTACTAAACAGATATTGAAATATTATGTCATTTAGTTTTACACTCTCCACAAAAAATCGACCTCAATATGTGCCTTGTTTTTTTTTTATCGATTATTTCTTCTTTCTTTTCAAACAAAACATGATGGCAAAAAGGTCTAAAAGCGAAAGTTTTTAAAAATAATTTCGGAAATGTTAACAATTTTGAATCGAAATATGTGGACCCTTAATAAAATCGTACGTTTGTATTTATAAGTATGAGTTGCTATGCGAACTTGAATTTAATTAATTACTTGCTGCGAATGAAGATTAATTTTTTATGTTTTTATTTCTTAATATTCCAAAGAGGGAAAAAATCTTATAAAAAATTATGTAAACTTTTAGAAAAAGGCGATGATCAATCAAAAAGCCCAAAGGGGCAGAGTCAGTTGCGACACGTAGTACGTTTGAACATCACTCGATGCGGTGCGTCAGTTCACAACTGATGGCGGGATGATGTTTTACGTTCAACGAACTTATTGGACCACGCCAACACCACATCCCCGTCCAAGCTAACTAATAATGATTTATGATAATTTGTATACAAGTTTTTTCGTATTTTTGTAGATAGTAATTTTATTTTTTACCGTTTCCAGCGGATCATTTTACTTCTAAATAAATATAATGAAAACATAAAATCTCTTAAAACCCAATAATTTGCTCTTTAATATGGTTGGTTTCTCTTTTTAGCTTTCAAATATCACTGCACTGCCGCCTCAACTTCTAGCAGTACATCTAGATTAAATATGGATCACATGCCTGCCACAACAGAATCTCAAGCTTTGAAAGAAGCCCAAAATAAATGTAAACTCCTCGAAGCTGATTATAAATCACTGCATGATAAACGTTTACAAGATGTAAGTAATTTATATTTTACAGTGGAAATCGAGAAAAATAAGCAATACGAAGTTGTTATGACAAGTATGGGAAAACGAATTTTGAGCATTTAGAGCTAAAAATTTAAATTATTTATTTTGATAAAGTTTATTTGATTACTTATGCAACGCACTTTAGGCTAAGGATATATATCAGGGGCATAGAAACAGCACCTAGGCCCTATGGGCATTGTTCACTCAATCCTTGTTAAATATTAAAAAGGCCGAAGCAGTAAACCTATTCATGTCCAAGGGCAATCATACTGTTCTTAAGCCAACAGTCATGGATACACGCTGAAAATAACGGCCTCTCTAACATATTTTCCCAAATATATTCTGCAGGAACTATGTATATGTTTGGAACACACTTCAAACATTCATATGTTTGCAAATCCCAAACTTGCTTGTATTTAAATGCAAACAGTATCATGTTTCCTGACAAACATGTATTCTTTTACGTGGAAACAAATGCCTTCTTCATCCCAAATATCCATGTACTTACGTGGAAGCATTCGCGTGTTTCCACCAACCCTACATATACTTACGTGTAAACATATGCGAATTTCCTCCCAAATATAATAATATTTCGAAATGAATTATTCTTCGATTTCAATATATATGTATTATTTATTATCATTAATTTTAACAATATAAATCCACATTTATAAATAATTAATACAAGAAATTAATAGATTTAAAACGGCCCTTTTTACATTTATTTGCATTGAATTGCATCCTGCTCTGACCACCTTCAAATTCCTTTCGGCGGTGGTCACCTCGCATTGTGACGGCGACACTATCGAGTATATAGCCATGAAAAAGCTTCTCAAAATACCGTTCGGAATCGGTGTAAAACTGTAGGTCCCAATCAGTGAGTGAAAACTGGAAAGCGCACAGCTCAGTGATTGTGAGAAGTTCTCCCCGGTCCCTTCATGGGATGTAATGGGAAACTATTTATTTATTTTTTTAAGAAAGAATACACTAAAGTCTAAAAGCAGGGGGTAGCCATGACTCAGCTGAACGGAATGGTGCTTGAAATTAGAAAGTAGTGTATGGGAGAATGAGAGTTAAACAACTACACGCTGAAATATCGACGTTTTTTGTTGTTTGGATGTAAATATGACGTTTTTGTAGCTCGTCGCAAATATAGTATACTTGTGCCCAAACACATTGTGTATACTATTCAATACTACAAACAAAATGATGAATTGGTAATAATATATGTTTTTGTGGTCCAAATCTGACTTTGTTTGTAGAACTCAAAAAGTGCAAATATGTTGCATTTTCTGCCCTCTCAGCGAGTCACGGGGGAGAATGTTGCTCGATTAATGGCTGTAAATTCTGTATTTTTTGTATGGCTTCTTTTTCATTGCTTAGCTAATTTTTCTACCTTTCGTGTGTAACGGTAAACTAATTTAAGCGGCTTCAGTTAAATTCGCTTAACTTTTCAAACAAAGTGATCTAATTTTTGGTTTAGCGGGAATAACAAAAAATACTAATTGTATTGGTAGTTTGTCGGCCAGTTTGTATGAAGAGTCGCTTAAAATGGGTTAATGTCACTTAGGTCTCCATATGCACTGGTCGAATATTTTGGATAAACGAGGTAAATAAAACACGCTTAAAAAGCAAAACAGCAGAATACAGTTGTGAGAAAATTTAACATTTCTATGTTCGTTTCTCACCCCAACAAAGGCACAACTTTGAAGGGGCGATGGTAACATTTTTTAAATGTCGCCTCATACAAGGGCAATAATAGTCGTGTTTTGGTTACAAGCAAGCGATTATCGCTTGCTAAGTTGCAAAGAAAACGGCTATTTCGCGATAAGTGATTTTATTCAAAAATATGGAAAAGGGTTGACAACCGTAAACGATGTCAAAAAAAAATTTATTTAAACTTAGCGAAAATGATTCGCGTCGCTAAGTTCCGCTAAGTCTTCGCTAAGTGCTTCATACAAAACAAGCGAATATACATATAAGCAAGCGGTGTAACCAAAACACGCTTATTATTTTTTAGAAACGAAATCAATAATAATAATTAGCACTTTCGCCTTCCTGATCACAACACTGCTTTTCAGCGTGTAATAGAAACCTCTAATGCGGTTGTGACAACTTCTAATTCGGATGAGATGACATCTGATGACGGTGACGGTTAATTCGGTTATTTTTTCTGTGCACGCTGAAATATATGTATTTTTTTGTTGTTGTTGGGATGCATATATATCGTGTTTGTAGCTTGCCGCAAATATACTATACTTGTGTCCCAACACATTGTGTTTGCTATTCAATATTACATGTTTGAGACACAATGATTAATAGGTTATAATATATGTTTTTGGGACCCAAATGTGACTTTGATTGCTGAAAATTGCTAAAAATAAGAACGAGAGAAACAACAAATAAACAAATAAGCAGCAGATCTTCAATTCATGAAACAAATGTTGGCAAACATGCGCATGTTTCCTGCAATATAGTTGTTGGGGCCGTTTTTTTCAGCTTGTTGGTAAAGTTATACATTTTTATCATTTCCCATATTTATCATCCGTACTTCATATAACAATATATTATTGCAAACAATTTACCGATGAACCACTTAAATATTTATAACACTTAGGTTTCTTTGCATCACTTACTAACTCACTGCGTACACATGTATGTATCTTTCTTTCTCCAACCCTTTTCTCTTTGTTTTCTTTCCTTTCTTTTTTTTCTCTTGACAGTTGAAAACCTTACAAACTGCCCATGAACGTGAACTAGCAACATGTCACGAAACCGTACGAATTTTACAGCAGCGCTTAAATGAACGTGATGAACAATTCGCTATGCAAAAACGCCGCAAAGTACCCGTCGACTATTATGCTCTAAAAGCCAAGGTATGTTGTACCGCCAAACTGAGTAGCACCACCACCTCCTCCAGCAACTCCTATCCCCTATTCCCCAACAAATCATCGGTTGCAGTGATGGCACCGCTGCTATCAAAATTATCGTCATCGTCGCCGTCAGCATGCATATGTGCGAAAAACATTGATACGCTGTCCATTGGTCTTCTGCTATTGTATAATTGTCGTTGTATATTTAACATTTTTACGAGCACTGGCTTCATTTATGCAACAATTGTAACGATTTTAACGATTTTCATTTACAAATTAATTGCTCTATTGCGCAATGTGTACTGCGACTTCCATCGCCGCTGCTTAACGATGATTTATATATTTTTGTAGATTTTACTCTCGTCAAATTGGATTTCAAGTTGAATAAACGAAACGATAACAACGACGGCGCGTGTGAATGAAATTATGAGGAATGTTTGGGGTTATGTGAAGTGACGAGTTATCACTCTGTTTCTGACTTCTTCTAAATTATTTAATAATAGTTATATAATAAGATATTAATAACATTTTTGTCTTTCTTGTGTTAATTTCTTAATTATTGTTTTGGGTTTTTAAGGCATTAATGATTTAATTTTGTTCAGTTATATTTGTTGCTTTTTTTGTAAGATCTTTAAAATGGCAATAACAAGTGTTGTAGGAAATGTTCTTGAAGTTCTAAGGTTGCAAGAATTCGAATATCAATTAGTTAACTAGACGTTTCTATTCTGAACGGTATTCCTTTGAAGTTCTAGCTTGATTATAAGTTTCAAGAAACACAAAAATATCAAAACGTTCAATTTACTAACAAATTCGTCCAACTGAAAAAATAAATAAAAAAAAAACTGTAAAAATTAGTTCATAATTTTGGAAAAATTTTGAATCTAAAAAAGAGAAATTAATAATTTCAACAACGACCTAGTGTACAGTGACGAACATAATTGTAACAGGGTTGACACAGTTTGGAAATAAATTCATATATTTTAAATATTTGATTAAAAACAAAAGGAAAAAATTAGCTAAATCAGTTTATTGTTCTCTCGCGAATAAAAACAAACAATTTTAATTGTATGTTGATATACACTCCGGTTCACTTATTTAAAGTCACTAAAAATTCCATATTCAGCAGCCTGTATCTTTCGCAATTTGTAACCGATTGCATAATTTTAAAATGGAAATGGAAGCTAGACATCTTGAGATATAAAAAAATCATGACAATAGTGGTTTCTTAACTAAAGAACTTTTTTTGAGCAATTTATAAAAAAAGGTCAAAAAATGTGCTATTTTTTTGGTTCACTTGAATAAAGGCACTTTAACTAATTTTAATGAAAAACTGTTTTTCTTGTTTTTTTTTAATTTATTTTACTTTATTTAAGAACTATTAGTAATGGGTACAACCCCCTTTGTTTTTAATAACTTCAAATATACGGGTTTTCATTGAGAGATAAAGATAATTTATGTAATCCAAGGAAATTTGATACCAAGCATCCTTAATGCCCTGAATTAGTGACTGCTTGTCATCAAATTGTCTACCTCTTTCATAGGTCTTACGAGATAACGAACCCCAGACATTTTCGATAATGTTTAGATCTGGCGAATAGGGTGGCCAGTCAAGAATATTAACATTTTGGCTTGCAATGAACTCCTTTACTACTCTGGCGTTGTGTATAGGGGCATTGTCCTGTTGCAATATCCAAGATATGGGGCCAACTAGTTCACTGAACTTCGGAAAAGCCGATTCCAATAACGTTTTATAGCTTGCACCAGTCATTTTTGCACTTTGAAATTCAAGATCGATGGTGCCATAGTACGTAATAGCCGCCGTAACGCCCCCCTCTCGGCTGTGATGGCGGTTCAAATAACGCTTTTCTTTACACAGATCATGGAAATAATAGTTGTAGCCATCAGGCCCATCCAAATTAAACTTCTTCTCATCCGGAAATACAATGGTTATCCAGTCATTTACATGACCTCTTGGCTGCACATCCCATACCATGTAGTCTCTTGCGAATTGAAGCCACTTTTCCTTACGAGGAGCATTAAGTGGCGGCTTGTTTTTGTAATTTCAGGTATTTAAGATACACACAGCTCTTAATTACTCTGCGTACTGATGACTTGCTCGCTTCCACTCCAGCTTGAGCTGTTATTTTTGACAAGGAGAAGGCAGAATTAGAAGCAATTCTGATGATTTTTCTTTTCTCATACGTAGATAAAGACAATAAAACCCTTCCTTTAAAATTTTTTCCATACCCCTCGGGGTCCTTGATGTAATTGTCGACAACTGTTGGGCTCCGGTCAATTTGTTTATTGATTTCAGAACGGTAAACATCGATTTTAGTTCTTTCCGAAAGATTTAAAATTTTTTGTTTTGCCATTTTGACTCGTAAAATGATTAAGATGTAATAAATTGTAAAGGGTCCGCCAAATAACTTTTTTTTTTTGAAATTGCTATAAAAAAAAGTAGTGAATATTTTCTCAAATTTCTTTTTTTATTTGAAAGTACAATCCTTCCGGTTAATAATGGAAAATAATTTCATTCAAATGGCTGCCTCGGCTGGCCATGCAGTAGCCTACACGATCGGTCCAATTTTTAAGCACATTATCGATTGTGTGCAGCTGTATTTCACCAATGGCTTCACGAATATTGTCCTTTAAAGCGTCAATTGTCACTGGCTTCTCGGCGTAACACTTATCTTTGAGGGCACCCCACAAATAATAGTCCAACGGTGTCAAATCGCAGCTCCGAAGTGGCCAAACGACATCAGCTCTGCGGCTGATAATGCGATCTTCAAAAACAGGGCGCAAAACATCGAGTGTAGCTTCGGCTGTGTGGCACGTAGCGCCGTCCTGTTGAAACCAAATGTTGCCAATATCCTCCTCTTCAATTTTAGTGAACAAAAATTCGTTCAACATGGCCCGATAACGATCGCCATTGACTGTAACCGCCACTCGTTGCTCATTTTCGAAGAAAAATGGCCCAATTATGCCTCTGGACCAAAATCCGCACCAAACAGTGACTCGGTTTGGGTGCATCGGCTTTTGAATGTATGCGTGCGGGTTTTCTGTGCCCCAAATGCGACAATTTTGCTTGTTTACATACCCGCCAAGATCAAAATGAGCTTCATCTGAAAAGATGATTTTTTTGGTAAGTCGATCGCAGGCCCATTTTTCCCATATTTCCCAGCGTTGTTCAAGCGTATACGCAACTATATTCGTTCAGCGGAAGGATAAAACTAATTATCTGTCAAATCAGGCATGAGCTAAGTGTTACCATTCACGAAATAACCACTAGTTGAAAAAAAAAGTTAGAGGGCGGACCCGTTATAAACAAACGTTCCCTACAAAAAATCATCGCTTACTTGAAAAATAATAATAAAGTACCTTTATTCAAGTGAACAAATTTTTTTTATAAAATGCTCAAAAAAAGTTATATAGTTAAGAAACCACTATTGTCATGATATTTTCTCAGAAGTCTAGCTTCCATTTCCATTTTAAAATTCTGCAATCGGTTACAAATTGCAAAGATACAGGCTGCTGAATATGGAATTTTTAGTGCCTTTAAATAAGTGAACCGGAGTTACAAGATGAACAGTAAATAGTGTAAAGTTATACTCGTACAAATGTTACAATTTTGCACTCTGAATTTATATAAATGATTGTGATTCAAAATTTTTTCCAGCAGCCTTTGACTTTCAAATCCAATCAAAATGCATGGATTAATTTGTTTACAAGTATTTAACAAAGATTAAGTTTAAATTCGCTTATTCCACTGGCTTACAAATATTTAGTTTTTATTAAAATTTTTTTTTATTTTTTCAGGGATGCCTTCCATTACCGCTTTAATTGCTCTCTCTGGTACCATCTTCGTGGTTGTAGCCCATGTTCTTCTAAAACCTTTGGCATCCTTAGCAGCTCCTTTCGTAGCCTTTAAATGCCGCTTAACTAAAGCCCAATATCTTTCGATCGGACCGAGTTCTGGACAGTTTGGGGGATGTGCCTCCTTTGGTACATTATTGTTTTGCTACCAGTCAATAGCTCGGTTGCTGTAGAACCTTCGTGCTTTCTTAAAAATGGGAGAAATCGTTTTTGAAGATCTTCCTTGATATACACTTCAGTATTTATCGTGCCAGTTGTAACGAATGAGCTGCTCCTTTGTCCACAAGTGCAAATGGCTTGCCACACCAAAAATCTCCCACGCGTCATATCTTGCTTATGTCATACTTTTTGCATAGTTTATGTAATTTTATTTCAATGTGGTTGGAATTTGTTTACAATAACACTATCAAAAATCTGCTTGTGTATTGAAATATTCAATGAAGAGAATAAGAGAGAGAACAGAGAATGACTAGGGTTTCACTCGTTGTGTTTGTTGGCATTTGAGTGAAGAGAAATTTTGACTGTCTACTTGTACATCGTTTTTGCAATTGACTCGTTTGCACTGTGTGTGCCGTGCCGTTTATCTGTTCCAGTAATGTGTGTGTGTATATGGTTGTGTGAACACATTAACTGCAGCTGAGTGGCTGGTGTGGCCCAGATGTTCTCGCTCAGCTGTTGGCTGCTGTCACTGTTAGTTTTGGTAAGTTTATCAGAGGTTGATAAAGGTGGAATTAAAAGGGGCATTTAACAGAAGGTAGTTTTATATCCAAAGCAAAGTAACTTCATATATAACCACTGATAACAATTCAACGTGATGTGGATGGAAACAAGTTGACGCCTTCCATCCTCACATGCTGCCACCACTTCAAAATCCACACCAGACTGTCACTCCTTGTGGATGCATTGGCTTCTCGAAAATGGCGTGCGGGTTTTCCGATCCCCAGATGCGGCAATGTTGTTTGTTGACATAGCCGCCGAGATGAAAATGTGGCTCATCAGGAAATGTGATTTTTCGGTCAAATTCTATGTCCGATTGGAGCTTCTGTAAGGTCCCAACTGAGAAGCCAAAAAAAAAGTGTATTGTCGTTTGCCTTTAATTGTTGAGTCAGTTGGACCTTGTAAGTGAATACTGCGAGATCTTTGTGCAAAATTCTCATCATGCTGAGGCGTGAAATGTCGAGTTGTTGAGGACGATATTTTTAGATAGAGTTGCACACTTTCGGCCAAAGCAGCCACATTATCTTCGGTAGGCACCGGAAGACGACAGGGACCATAAATGTTATCCACTAACAAACCACTATCTCGAACTTTTTTCACAAACTAGCGCACACCTAGCGCGGTGGGTGCTTCATTGCGGCCAAAACTTATTTTCAACAAACGTACAGTTTGGGCAACACAGCACTCCCTTTGTAAACCACCCCCCCCTGTTTCCCATTACGACCCATGAAGAGATTGGGAGAGCTTCTCACAACCAGTGAGCTGTGCGCTATCTAATTTTTCATTCACTGACTGTTTTACACCGGTTCCGAACGGTAGTTTGAGAAGCGTTTTCACGACTAAGTGCTCGAGTTTCGCTATCGAGCGAGGTGGGCGTCGTCGACGGTAATGTAAGGTTGTCAGAGCATGGATCGAACCCACGTTCTCACGCACACTAGCCATTGCACCTCTGACGTCCACCACTTTGTAAATAAGTTTGCAATATTTCCCAACGTGGTTCAAGTGTAAAGCGACTCATTTTGGTCCGCGGAAGTACGATTCGGGGTGATAGTCAATAGTCGTGTTTTGAAAAGAAAGAAATCGGCAATTTAGCGATTTTCATTTTATTAAAAAATATGAATAAGGGTTGAAAACGGTAAAATATGTTCAAAAAATCGGTCATACAAATTCAAATTCAAATAAACGTAACCGACACTAGCCCGGTCATCAAAAAAGCTATACCACCAAAAAATACAACTCTGTGATATATGTAGATTAAAACTCACCTCAAAGCAATACAACAATTGTGATAACGCATGAGGAAAAGAAGTACATGGTGGAAAAAGGTGTATGTTCTTGTTTTTGAAATTATAGGCCTTTCAGTGATGTTGATACTTAGGGACCTTCGATCGATACTAATTCGCACATGTAAATTGTAAAATTGAGTTTGTATCGTATATATACGATTGATGAACCGATGGTATCAATTCAGGTACAGTAGTTAGGCATCTGATGATGAACTTGTCACGGAGTTCGAAACTAGTCATGCCAGTGAGTGTGTGTTGGACTGAATTGTCTATTATTTCCAACAAAAACCAACCATTTTTCAATTAGAAAAATGTTCATGACTTGTAAGCTTGTAGTATGAATTTCTCATACATTAACCAAAAACTAACAAAAATCGGTCATACAAATTCAAATTCAAATAAATAAAAAAAATTGTTTAAACCTAGCGAAAATGATTCTCGTCGCTAAGTTCTCGCTAAGTGCTTCATACAAAACAAGCGAATATAACCAACCAAGCGGCGTAACCAAAACACGCTTAATATTTCCAACAGAAAAAAATATGTCAGTATCAAAATAACATATGATTTAAAAAGATACCTGTATTTGGACCACCTGTTACATCTGGTGATTGTCCTATCATCTATATCTTTTCCCTCCCATCCAAACCCACCTTATTTACATGAACATAAAATATATTTTTAATGCAATTTCTTACTAATTTTACATTTTATTAAAACAAAAAAAGGTTTCCTCTCTGGAAAGACGACACACCGAACGTGAGGAACGACTGCACATGTTGGTGGAGGCCCTTAGTAAGGGACGACTGAATGGCGCTTTAGATGACCTTTTAGGCGACAATAATAATCAATGAGATTTGCTTGAAACCAAGCAAATGACACAACGTTAAGTTAATAATTATCAATTTATTTAGTTTTAAATTACATAAATTAGTTTAGTTTTTAGACAATTGTAATAAATTTGGTTACATATTTAGTTTTCACAGAGAAATTTTGTATAGGTTACAAAATTTCCTCCCCCCAAAATAAAAACAAAAACTTAAGAATTTACATTTTTTTAAGACAAACAAATAACAATTTTTAAATACTTATATATATATGGACTGACATTTTTAAGATAAAGATCATTATATTCATTATTATTTGTAATTATAAATAATTTAAATTTTCATCAGTATTATTAAAAATAAATATTGAAAACTTCATTAAAATAAGAACGATTTTTAAACGAAAACCACAGGATCAATTCTTGCCAAAAAAAAAAACAAAGGTGACACTTAACGTCCTTGGCTGAAGTGTTAAGCCAACAGTCAAATTTGTTGAAATTTATTGAGACATTTGATATGAAATAAAAACGCTACCGTTCAGTTTCCTTCCAAAGGGTTTAAATTTAGCTTTTTTTGTTCTTTTGAATTTTAAAATAAATACAAACAAGATATTTAAGATAACAAGAATTTTAAACTAAACTTAAAAAAAGAGTTATTGTGTTTGGTTGTCTGTAGCTTAGCATACTAATCAATATTTCAAGTTCTTTACTAACTATATGGAGAAAATAGTTCTAGAGAAAAACGGACGAATAACCTGTGTTAATACCATTGATTATGTTTGTGTTCTTTTTAATAATTGTAAAAAAAAATATAGTCAATTTAACATGAACGAGGGCAGTGTGATAAGGAAAATGTATATAAATGTTAGCATATACTACTTGCGTTAGGGTGGTCCAAATTTGCATGAAATTTTTATAGATACCAACAAATAAGAGGATGTTATCGATTGTCTCCGTAATAATCAAGACAAGATCAGGACAGTAATTTCCCAGCCGGAAAACAACAAAGGCGCAACGACTGACGGATTACCAGCTTTGCTACTCAAGGCTGATGAGATGACATGGTACATGCACCAGCTCTTATGCATAATCTGGTTGAACGAATGCATGCCCGGCGATTGGTGTATCAGTGTACTATTGTTTGTGCACAGTGTCATGGAAGAAGCCCATACAAGGTCCTTTCGGGCGTAATGTGTGAAAAACTGAAGAAACCACAACTCGCTAGATATTCCTGGAGTAACACTATGAGAAGCAGATCGACACCTAACGTCACTTTTTGGATTATAAGGCTGCTTTCGATAGTTGGATAAAACTTGACCAAGCCTACGAGGATATGTGAGCTTGGTACACTTGCTAAGCTGTTATGGCTCTGTAATATGACACTACGGACACAAAACCTCAAAGAAGGTTGGTAAAAATCTTGATCAGGCGAGGCCTTAGAGTATACGACACACTATCGCACGATCTCTTCAACATCTTAATAGAGATCATAATGAGCAAAGCTCCAGTCGATACGAATAAAGCCATCAGCAGCAGAAGCCACATGCCGCTCGCGTATACTGATGATATTCGCGGTGGTCCAAATATAAGTATATTTTTAAAAAATATATATATTTACATTTATATTTCGGGTCCTGGCAATACTAGTGTTGCCAGATGCAACTGGAACTTCCATGGGAAAGTTTGACATTTGTACCATACATAGAACGTTTTCACTTACGAGCACTATTTGTTTCCAGAGTGTTAAATGTTGATGTTGAAAAATTCATCTCGGTCAAAAAATTGAATTAACCCGTGAAAATTTTCGTGCGATGATTTTTTACGATTTTCGGCGTGAATTATCGAGACCACTGTGAATCGCTGGTACCAAGACTTCAGTCTCGGACGCCGTTCGCTCCAGGATGAATTTCGTGAAAGTCGTTCAACTTCTGTCGTTTTTCGGGAAACTGGTAAAGCAAGATCGACATGTGACATACCGTGAGATTGAGGCCAATTCTGAGTGGTATACCACCATCTGTTTGCGAACAGAGTTCGAAGAAATAAGGAAAATCAACAAGAGAAGACGCATAATTTTGCATCAGGACAATACGAACTCTTACACATCAGCTGAAACAATGGACTATTTGAGTACTCAACATGTCAAATTGATGGGTCATCCACCGATTTGGCACCCAATGACTTATTTTTACTGCGTCGTCAACGTTTTCCGACGCCCGAAGCAGCTGTTGATGCGTTCAAAAACCATGTTTTGGAGGTGTCTCAATCGCAGTGGAAAAAATGATTGAAAAATTGGTTTGAGCGCATGCAAAAGTATATTGATCTTCACGGAGAATATTTTGAAAAACAATGAAAACATTTCCAATGATAACTGATTGTTTTTTTATTGCTGGACTCGAAATATAAATAGCAAGCCTCGTACAATGAACTAAATTTAGGGTGGTATTCTATAAGTCGTGAATCAGTCACTTCGCGTTACTTTTGTTGTTTTCGTAGTTTATAAAACGTTACAGCTGTTCGGTGAGTACCTGCGTTGAGTTACGCTATTTAATGAGTTGTTTATAAAACGCAGCGCAACGTTTTTGATCACTTCAGCTGTTAAATTGAACACGCCACAGTTCTTCGCGTTAGTTGAAGAAATTACAAATTTAAAGAAAAATGTTGATCGAGGATAGGCAGATGGAAGTATTTTGCATTTCATTGCTTATAAGTAGTTGCCAATTTTGGCTGAAATGCATTCGACGGGTAGAGCTCAAACTTTTTTTTTAAATAATTCAAAATTATATTGTTTAAGCACTGAAATTCGTATTTAGAATAATAAATTAGAAATGGAACGTTCAAATAAACAATGCGTTGCAAAACTATGTTGACAATAATAAACAAAATAACCAATACATTACAATCAATACATACCGCCAAATGGCACGTGTTTTTGAAAAGACAACTAATTTAATATAGATGGGGAAATTTATTAGACATTGAACCCCAAAATAACATAGTTTTTTTACACTTTTTGTGTGAATATTGTTGGTATTTACAGTCTTATAAATAAAAACAATCTAGCAATCTTGTGATCTACTGAAATAGAGCTAAATTTTTTAATCTTTTTCATTTTGAGCATTTCACTCAAGATAACTTTTTCTAATCTATAATTGTTTATTTTAGTTGGGCAACTCTATAAACCGCATATGTCAGTGGCAGCTTTCGTAAACAAACGCAAGCGAGAAGTGCATTTTTTGACTTTGGCGTTCGCGATGGCTTTTGCGTTTACGTTCACTTTCGGGACTGACTAATACTACCCTTAATTTCTTTGGTATACTGTGGCTTTATTAGAAATAATAAATATTCTCATTTTCTATGGAAGACGATTTCATTCATATGGCTGCCACGACTGGCTACGCAGTAGCCCATCCTGTTAGCTCAATTTTCCAAGCCCTTGTTGTCGGTTTCTGGTTCTATCTCACGAATCGCACGATATTAGCATTAAGGCTGTGGATCGTTTCTGGGATATTCGCGAGTCATCGATCGTTAGTGGCACCCTACAAAAAATAGTCTAAAGGGGAAGAATCACAGCTCCGAGTCTGCCAAGCGACATCGCCAAGACGGCTGAAAACATGATTACCGAAATTAGTGCGCAAAAGATCGATTGTTTGATGATGTCTTCCATTTCAGCCTATAAAAAGTCCGTAATCATGGCTCTTTAGCGCTCGCCGTTGTCTGAAATGGCGTTCCCAGCAGCATCTTCGGAAAAAATGGGACAATGATGCCATCACTCCAAAATCCACACAAAACTATTATTATTCTCTGTGGATGCACCTCGCTCACTCGCGACGAGCCGCAAAGGAGGATAAAAAAACGCACCTACTCGTTAGTTGTGAGAAGAAGAAAATTTAAAAAATGGATACAATAAATGAATTTGGAACGACGTTCACGTTAATAACATATGTAATTTCTACCAAAAAGTACATGCCATGAACAAAAAGTACATAGCATGCTCAAGAAAGTACATAAAGTGTTACAGAAGGTACAAAAATGTACATAAATTTTGTAAAGACCAAACGTATATAACACTGGTTTACAGCCAAAAAATACCAAGAACGCCACATGCCAAGATAAGTTAATTGGGACCTCCTGAACACGAAAAATGCTGTAATTTATTTTTTTTTCTAAGTACCGTTTTTTAGATGACGGTACTTTTGTGTTTTTCGGTGCATGCTTTTTTTACGTTTTATTTTCAAATTTTTTCATTTTTATTCCGTTTTTTTTCTACGTTATAGTGAAGATCTGGAATGTTTTATTTGTTTAACATATAGTGTATTTAATTACTAACATTTTAAGCGTAATTTGAACAAAATCGGATGAAAAATTTTTATTAAGGATTTTGTGGAACGACAATATTTTCATTTTCATTGCTCACCCACTATATTCGGCGTTAAATCAAAAAAATTTCAATTAAAATGAGGAGCGACTTGAACTTTTGAAAAAGGCAAATTTTGAACTTTGAGGTGCCATAACTCAGACGGAAAGGGCATTCAATTACCTTTCCAACGATATGCCATTTACGTATCTCGATCGGACTTTTCGGTTGGGCTCCACAATGGTTTGAGTGGGACCATGCACCGAAAAACACAAAAGTACCGTTATCTAAAAAACGATACTTAGAAAAAAAATTACAGCGTTTTTCGTGTTCAGGAGGTCCCAATTAACTTATTTGTGGCATGTGGCGTTCTTGGTATTTTTCCAAAGTTAAAATTTGATGAAACATTTCCTCATTTTCCAACCTACGACATATTTCATTGATTTGATGGAAAACATTTAATCAATTTTTCATCAATAGTTTACACTAATTCAATGACAATGTTACATTAGTTTGATGTATGTTTGTCATCAAGTTGAAGTAAATTTTTCTCCATTTTGATGTAAATTTTTCATTAATTTTTCGCCTATTAGAAGTAATGTTGTCATCAATTTGATGTAAGTTTAACATCAATTTGATGTAAATTGTTCATCATTTTGATGTAAATTATTTGTGAATGAGTAGCCAAACTCTGTGGCGTAATTTCATCGTAAAAATTCCACAAGAACAGGGTACAAGACCACTTGAAAAATCACCATAGCGTGGATAAAGTTTTTTTTCAATTTTCTATTATGTATTTATTTCCCATTTTATATGCCGTTTTTTCTTTCTTTTTTCAATACTACGTCCATATTTTGAACCGAACCCACTAATTATTTCCAAATTCCAATAATAGAGATTGATGTAAAAAAGATCATCAATTCAATGAAGCTGAAAATGGGGGAAAACACACACAATATTCAAATTTAAGAACTTTTTTTTATTGAATTGATGAATTTTGTCATCAATTCAATGAAAAACAATTGAGGAATATTTATCATCGTTTTGATGTAAAGATTTTCTTTCAGTGTACCAAATAGTACATCAAATGAACCAAAAAGTACATAAAGCGTATTAAACAGGTGTACCACAAAGTGTAGAAAATGTACCAATAAGAACATTTTATTCCAAAAAGTACATAAAATGTGGCAAAAATTTACCAAAAAGTCCAGTGTACCAAAAAAGTACAGAAATGTGCATAAAATTAACCAAAAACTACATTGTCCACCAAAGAAGTACATAAAATATACTTAGCGTGCCACAATAACACATAAAAAGAACCAAAATAGTTCATAAAACGTACCAAAAAGTACATAGTGTACCAAAAACGAACAAAATCAGTACCACAATGTACTTAAAATGTACCAACAATTTACCAAAAACTAGTTTTAGGGACAAAATGTACCTGAAAGTCATTTTTGATAGTCAAAAGCACATAAAACTACCAAGAAATTACTTTTTGTACTGACAAGTACATAAAAAGTACCAAACATTTACTTTTGGTACCAATAAGTGCATATTTTGGTACTTTTCAGGCAAATGACGGTACCAAAAGTAAGTTCTTGGCACTTTTAGGTACTTTTTACTGCCAATATTTATTTGTATTTAAATTTTTTGGTATACTATGTATGTAGTTTATTGAATTTCTTGGTAGATTATATGTACTTTTTTGGTACATTGTTTGGCATACTCTCTGTACATTTTGGCACACTTTATGTACTTTTTTAAGTACACTTTATGAACTTTTTTTGTACACTTTATGTACTTTAAGTAGTCTATTTACTTGTTGGTAGACTTTAGGAAACTTTGATACAATATGTGCAATTGATACAATCTGTACAATTTAAGACTTATCTCCTGCCACCTTTTATGCACTTTTTAGTATAATTTTGTACATTTTGTGAACTTTTTGGTAAATTTTTGTAATCTTTGGTAAACTTTGTACACTTTTTATACCCTCACCATAGGGATGGGGGTATATATCATTTAATACGTAAAAAAATGTAACACATAGAAGGAACCAAATTAGACACTTAGTATCTTTGGACGAACTTCGTTTTTGGACTATTTAAGACGTTTGAGCCATGTCCGTCTGTCTGTCTCTCTGGCTGGCTGGCTGGCTGGTCAACACGATAACTGCCGTAAATCTTTACAGATGACATTGAAACTTTGTCAGTGACTATTAGTTGCCAATATTGAGTTTGGGATTGAAAATGGGCGTTTTGACCACTCCTCTTCTGGTACCTCCCATACAAATCGACCCATTTAGCACAAAATCGTATTTCTTTCAAACCTTTGTTCTGGTAGATGTGATTAGCTTCAACTCTCACACCGGTTAATAATCTGTAAATGCCTACTTAACTGGAGAAAATGGACGAGATTGTCACGCCCATTCTGGTACCTCCCATACAAAACAGGGTGTTCGACCGGATTGTCAATCCGATAAATCGCGTGAAACACTTCCGACCTTAATGAAATTAGGTATAAGGCTTCACGATATCAAAAGCTAATCACCGATTAAAACAAAGATGATTTTGCCACGCCCATTGTGGTACCTCCCATACAAAAGTTGTTTGGGCGTCTGGTTGTCCGGCATGAGAAGTCCCGCAAAACCAAACCAATCTTTATGAAAGTTTGTACTAGTCAGTATCAGAGATGGTCCGTCGTAAACTGTGACGTATATGACTTACATTTGCGACGTATGTGACATACGTATACAACGTCGTAAACCAAATAGTTTAAGTTTGCGGCACAGCATAACATTGTCACAAACAAGATACATACATAGTATATGAAAAAGAAAATAACTTTAAATTTATATCTTTTTAACATTTTATTTTATGGACGGAATGAATAAAGTGGAACATTTTCATTTCTTTTTTTTTACATTTAAAGTTACATATTTTCTTCTCCACTCGAATTCGTATCATCGATATCTTCGTAGAAATCTTTGTTTTCATTTATTTGAAGCGAAAAGTACACGTCTAAAAGCTTTTTAGAACGGTCAACACCCAGTCGATTTCGCAAATCAGAATGCACATGAGACCAATTGGAGAAAATGCCCTCTAACTGTGCTGTTGACGCAGGAATCATCAATAGTTTTTGTGAAAATGATGTCAACGATTTGTGCCGGTTCATAGCTAGATTCCAAAACAGTTTTGGATTCGTAGTTTTTGCAGAAAGGACCGAAAAGAATCCAGCATTTTGTTTGTATTCTGCATAGGAAACCAAGCCATCTTCGTCAAGTTGTTGTATTATAAAATCCTCAACTATTTTGTTTTGTTCTGACGACAATTTTCCCCCTCGGTATAGTGGATGTAAAAAATTTGCAGTAAGAGTGTATTTATTAAATACATTACTAAGTTGGCATCGATCGCTTGCGATTTCATATAATTCTGGTGATGCATCAGCAAGAAGATCAATCCATGCTTCAGTTGCATCAGCAATTGAATATGTTGACTTTTGACAATTTTTTATGAGAACTGCTACAGGATTGAGTAAGTCCAAAAGCTTTTTGACTGACTGAATAAAGTCCTCTTTAAAAAGCAATTCCCTGATTTCTGAGTTGAGGACAGCTTTTCCATCGTTGTCTGGTGCTGCAGAAATCTGCCTCATCTTGGTTAAATTATTTAGCAGCCATAGAAGCCCATCACGTTCACTGCACCATCGGGTACGACATGGAAGTTTTGGTTTAGTTCCACCAAGCATAATTATTTTCTTTTCGAGATATCCTTTTTTAAATGCAATGAGAACTTTGTGTACAATTCCAAGCACTGAATCAGCTTCAGGTAATCCAGGTAATTCTGTGATTATGTCCTTCGAAAGTAAGTTTCCAGTATGCGCATTGCATGTTGTATGCATTAAATCCATATTTCGGCCCATGCATACCATGTTAGACGCAGTATCCGTTACAACAGCGAAAACCTGAACACCATAGCGCTCTTTAGCTAAATCCATAGCTTTATGTACAATCTGGACAAGATTTTCAGATGTTTCCCTTTGATCTGTGAAATCATATGTTTCGAGAAATATTCTGTGATCGCAGTTATGTAACAAAGTTGCTACATTTTTAGTGTTCGCAGCAGAATTTTTCCATCCATCAATTAACAGTAGAGAGCTTTCACCTTCTTGCAAAAATTTTGCATTTAAATATTCTTGTTCTTTGTATATTGTATCGAGCAGTGGTCCAGCTAATCTTTTGCGACTTGGTGGTTTATATGACGGCTGCATTGCTTTACAAAATTCTTTAAAATACTTATTGCTTGCAGCAACAAAAGGCACATTACATGAGAAAAAAAATTTTGATGCACGCAAGTCATGTTTAGTACTCTTTGCTTTTGAAATTTGTCGAAAGAACTGATTTATCTTTAATTGAGGTTTTGAGTTCGGTGACGGTGAGATTGACAAAAATGTCGACTGTGCTGCACTTAATTGAGTTGACGGTGTTACAATTGAACCAAGCGAGGAAGAAGAAGGAGAAAACTAAAAATTGAAAATAAATACATAAAAGGCTATGTTTTATCAAATGCAAACTGAAAGTATGACGAAGTTTTTACATATAATTGCGATACTTCGAAATCGGTATTAACTTCTTGTAATTGTAAAGCACTTCCTTCCTCCATTGAATCAATGTTTTCGATTGGACATTTTTTCCTGCAAATAACCGAAAATTAAAAAAAATATACATACATATTTCACAAAATAAATTTAATTTACCGATGAGCTTCCATTCGTGCAACTGCTGTATTACGTATGAACTGCTTGCATTTAATACATTGAGCTACATTTCTTCCTCTTTCCGACTTTTTGGTGAAACCATGCCAATGTGAATGATTTGGTCGTCCACCAACAACACCAGAACTTTCACCAAATCCAGTTGGACCTTGTGAATCATTAGCTTGTTGTAATATATTTGCAAACTTTTTGATTCGGGCTCGCACTGTCAGAAAAACACTTATCACAATTCGGCTCTTCAAATTTGATTTTTCACAGATTCCAAAGAACAGTTACTTCCAATTTTTTTTTGTCGACCAACACTCTGGGAATTCCCCGTAAAATAAGCATATGAAACTAGGAACAAATATGAAACTAAAAACCATTGACTGCGTAGACGGGAAAAAACTCTCTTGAGTGGATTGCCACTAAAGAAAACGAGTGCAACTTTATATTTTTCTGATCTGTCTCTCTTGTACTTTCTTCGTTGAACATTTCAATCATAGATGGGCACACTGCAGTATATATTAAGTGCATTACAAACAACAGTAATCTGTAAATTTTTACTGATAATGAAATTTCATTTGCGTTACCAGTAAAATTTTTACTGAATTCTGAAAATGATAGTTGTGTGTATAGTTTTCCTTTGAAATTATCTAAGTTTAATTGTAGTATCGGCTTGAGGTTATAAGAATAAAAAACTATTTGTTTATACATTTTTTTTTATTAAATTTCATTCCACAAATTCTGCAATTAGTCTAATGAAGTAAAAACTGAAAAATTGTGACATTTACTACTTTTGCTACATTTGAGACAATTTTGTGACGTTTACACCTTTACAACTTTGTGACTGTCGTAAACTTAAAAAACGTGGGTGCGGACCATCCCTGGTCAGTATTTAGCCAAATAAAGCTCTCCTATAGAAAATGAGCTGTTTTGCCACACCCATTCTGGTACCTCCCATATAAAAGTTGGGCGGATGATCGGTTGATCCACACGATAATTCTCATAAACAACAACCGATCTTAATAAAATTCGGTACTTGGCAATATTTTGCTAAAAGCTACTGTGTAACTAATAACTTACTATTGTGCCACGCCCAGTTTCGTACATCCCATACAATAGTTGGGCGTCTTTGCAGTTTGTCGACTCGATATCTCCAATAAATCATAACCGATCTTAATAAAATTTGGTACTGATCAAAATTTTGGCAACAACTTGCCATGCCCATTTTTACCTCGCATTTAAATATTGGGAGGAAAACTAACTAATTTGGGTATTCAATAATATTTAGCGCAATGTCGTCAATCTGCTGTTGAATATGGTCACTTTTGAGTATGGGAGTTTTTTAACAGAACTCCCACGCAATGGATGAGGTACGGTATGGTGAGGGTATGATTAAGTCGGTTCACCCGACTGAAACTTATGTACTGGTTCCTACATTTGTCGCTCATTGTTTGTAGTCTTTTCCAAATTTTACACACTTCGTACTATTTCCAAAACATTTATCTTATACACAACACGGATTTTAAGGCGAGTGCGAGCAGTGAGCTGCTATTGCTCAACGCACACGCATGCGGGCGGAATCGAATAATTTTTATAGAAACGGAAAAAATCGCGAGTTGTTGTATTGAACACTTTTCGCACCTTCTCAGGAAGGAGCGCGTTCGATTAAATACTTAATTTCGAAAGTATTCGCGTTCGCGTGGGTTTAAATACAACTAACGACTGACTTACAAGCCACATTTTGTGAACGGAAATATACGACTCGAATCTCGGACGATGCATTTTGAGTAGTGAAAGGTATTTTATACGCACGTTCGTGTGCGTTTACGATACCTGGTAAAGGCTAAAAATAGAGCCGGTTGGAGAAATATATTCACCCCTACCCTGTAAGTCGTAGCCCAAGACGTCGACGTCTCAAAGTCGTGGTCACCTGTTAACGACGGCGTTGTCACTTCAATGCAAAATCGGTACTTGGTAAGACGTCACGGCCAGTGACGCCTGCTTATCGATAATTTACTACCAAAAAGTGTAATCCCTAACGTGTAAAGAAAATTTTCTTCAATTTGTTTGCTAGAATGTATTTTTTTCTTGATCTACGTTCAAGTTCTAGTGATGAAGAACAGAAAAAATGTCATCGCATACAAAGAAAAATTATAAGGCAAAGGTCAGATATATTTAACCTACCAGATATCAAGTAAGTTTTATGATTTTTATATTTTGGGCCATGATACATGCCATTCATTAAATATGTCATTTATCTACAGGTTTCAAAACCATTTTCGGATCAATAAAGCAGCATTTAAATACTTGCTTGATACTATTGAACCGAAAATGAAGAAAAAATCAATCAAAACACAACTGTTTGCATCAAGGCGTTGCAAGTCGTGTAGAAAAAGCGTAACGACCAAAAACAAGTCGAGTCGACTCAACATGAGTGTAAAAACGCGGGTACCAAATACTCGTCGTCTGCTGTCGACACGACTTCAGAGGTGACGCAAGACGTCGACGTTAGCTGTCGACGACGACTTACAGGGTAGGGGTGAATATCTTAACTTTGTAAGATGGCCAAACTCCCGTGGGTTGTATGAGACTAATTAAATAAGTAAGAAAGTTTGGTTTCTGTTAAAGAGCATGAACTCGGACTACATTATGGTTTCGAGTAAAAATTAAGAACTTTAAATAACTAAATATTCTAAAAATAAAAATTTAAAATTTTAGATATTATTGAATCTTTCTTCTGGTACAACGTAGAGCTCTCACTGAAATATTATTGTTTCTCAAATTTAAGCCGATGCCACACGTACGTTTGTTTATAAGACAGTTGTGTGACGTCAGTTATAAACTTTAGCCAATTTTATATATTTTTACCTATAACACTGCCCTCTTGTTTCAGTACGACTTGCATAGAGTTTCTAGTGTTTATTGATACCCCTAAAATTATTGTAGCTTGTTTATTTTTCCAAAATGATCCTCAGTAAACCCAATTTCATACTTAACTTATAGTGTCAATTTTATATAATACAAACGTATTCTGGAGAAAAATATCAAGTATTTTCTAGCTCTTTAATATCAGTATAAGTATAAAATTTCTAATGTTTACTTAGTTACGTTCAATTGATAACCTCTTAATTAGAAATTGTATTAACTTGTAAGCTGTTAGGCTCAGAGAAATGCGTTTCAAATCCCTTGTAAGTCTTTAGCGTTAATCTATGGTGAATTGTGTAATAGGTTTAAAGGTATCTTAGTTATTTCTAAGTTAATTGAGAATAACGTGTTTTCTGTATAATTATATTTAAAAAAGGAAATTGGAGAAATTGAATAAAAACAAAAATATTGATATACTTTTTAAAAGTTACAATTTAATTTCCAAGTTGTTTTGATTTAATGCAGTGAATCTTTGGTAACATTAATTTCTCCAGAAATTATATCAGCTCCACCAATATTAGGAATGGTTTATTTGTTTTTATTAATAGGGAAACTTCATATAAAAAAATTTACTAATTTTTTAAAAGTGTGGCGAAGCAAGTTTTCGCCAGAATACATTCTATTTATGTTTTAACATCAATGGCTTTGATACGAAAATGTTTCCTATATAACACTGTGTTTAATTTTTTAGGTCATGGGAATGTAACCATATCATATAAAACAAAAATTGTGAGCATATAAAATCAAAAAACCTTCATCTTCAAGGTTAAAATCACAAAAAGCTTTAAAAAATTCAATTTTTTTTTACCTTTGCTCCCCTGTTCAGGTCCATACGTAGCAAACCGTTCAAAATTCCAGAGAACAATCAACAACAAGAATGCACCTATGATCTCAGTAAACAACTTTCTAGAACATATGAACTGCCTAGGAATGATTCTGAACACCGTTAAGGTAGCGCTTAAATAGCGTTTAGGTGGCAGCAAAGTGAAAAATTTCCAGAAAATTGTTTAATTTCACTGTGAGTAATTTTTTAAGTCATGGAAATATAACCATATACGGACACCACTACGTGATAAAAGACAAAAAAAATACCCGTGTCTCCCAGTTTTGCCCAAAGTCATGGACGTTTTTTTATGGGCCCCCAAAGATTTGGGGTCTCAGTGTCATTTTTGCAAAAAAGTGATCATTTTGTCAGGCTCATATCTTGCAAATCGTTCGGAATTTTGATCTACTCTCTGAATGAAAGTTGTAGCTCTTGTCATAAAGAACAAAAATTGTGAACATATAAGATCAAAAACTTCATCTTCAAGGTCAAAATCGCTTTTACCTTTTTTCCCCCTGTTTAGGTCCATAGGTAGCAAACCGTTCAAAATGCAAGGAAACAATCAACCACAAAAATGTACCTAAGATCTCAATAAACAACTTTCTAGAACATCTGAACTTTTTTTTTTTTGAATTTTTTATTTAGTTCACATGTGTACATAAAATTAAAATTAGGCCCCTGCGCCATTAAGGCATTATAGAGGCATGCTGGCAATAATAGTTATGCACTTAATTAAGTACAATATTCATTATAACAAAATAGAAATTCAATTCAATATTTAATAATTATAATTAAATATTCCAAAACTATTACTAAATTAATGATTTAGAAGCATCAGGAGATTGTTTTGTAAATATTCTTTTAGAGGTTTTTTAAAATTCGATATTCTATGTGTAATTCTAATGTTCAATGGTAATTTGTTAAACTCAAAGGCACCAATGCATTCGATACCCTGCTTCGTAACCTCCAATCTGCAAAATGCAATCTTCACATTTTGTCGATTTCTCGTATTGAAAACTGACTGATTCTGATGAAAACATACAGTATGATATCCTATATTATTCTTCCTTCCTTTGAATGATTCTTATATTGTGTGCTGCATCCTTTGTTGCGTGTGCTGAGCTTACTCCTTTGCCTGTGCTGCTGCGGTCGGTGAGATAGCATGGTATCTCAATGTTGAAGTAAACGTTGTTAAGAATCCTACGAAGTTCATATGTTCATAAAGTTTTTTTGACCTTGAAGATGAAGTTATTTGATCTTATAAGTTCACAATTTTTGTTCTTTATGAGGAGAGCTACAACTTTCCCTCAGAGAGTAGATCAAAATTCCGAACGATTTGCAAGATATGAGCCTGCAAAATGATCACTTTTTGCGAGAATGACACCGAGGTCCCAAAACTTTGGGGGCCCATACTGGGAGACACGGGTCTTTTTTTTGTCTTTTATCACATAGTGGTGTCCGTATATTGTTATATTTTTTCGTGTCGCGCAGTGTTATCAAACAATTGTTTTCGTACGAAATTACTCTGGCGTAATAACCCTGTAATTGAGTTTACTTACGAAATTCCGCAAAGAGCTGAGTATCACGCAAATGAAAAATGAGCGAAATTTTCTGTTCATGATATTTTCGTTATTTGTTATACATGTACTTAGTTCTTATGGGAACGAAATTTTCATAAAAACTGAATACAGGGCTTACGATTTTTTTCGATTGAATTCCAGTATTCAATTCTTGCGAAATTTTTATTCCAATAAGAAGTATGGTAGTGTTTAAGTATAATAAATAAAGAAAATTTGGAGAACCGAAAATTTCGCACGCATTTCATTTTGTTGTGCCTCAGATCTTTACGAAAATTGCAGAAGCAAAATCAATTACAGGGTTGCTATACCAAAGTTATTTCGTAGAAAAATAATTGTGACCGAAATTTTGGCATCTAGATTATTTTAACAAACAAAAGCAACAACACATACGTTAAAAATATAGTGGGGTGCCTTTTCGCACCATATTTATATCTGCAAGGTAAATCATGGTACGATGAAGAGTGTCGCACTGCAAATGATGAAAAGAACGCTGCACGTATGGCAATGCTTCAGTCAATTGCAACGCGGGCTGCGACTGAGCGGTATAGGGAGAAAAGAAAGGAGGTAAACCGTCTCTTTAGGCGTAAGAAACGGCAGTGGAGAAAGCGCGAGGGTGAGAAAATTAAGACATACAGAAGGAAGAACGAAGTCAGTCAGAAAATTCTACCAAAAAGTCAAAAACCAAACTAATGGACATGGTTCAGGGCCCTCCTTCTGTAAAGACAAGGACGGAAATCTCATCGCAGATGTGCAGAATATGTTGGGAATATGGAGAGATCATTTCTCCGAGCTATTGGTACCTGAGACCTCCTAACCAAGACAAGGCCAGAACAGCTATTGCCCGGCTTAAGAACAACAAAGCCGCAGGAGCCGATGGATTACCGGCGGAGCTGTTTAAGGCTGGTGACGATGAGCTGATAAGGTGTATGCATTAGCAAAATATGGTTAGATGAATGCATGCCCGGCGATTGGAGGCTCAGTGTACTATGTCCCATATATAAAAAAGGTAACCCGAGTATCTGTGTCAACTACCGTGGAATAAGCCTTTTATCCATAGCTTATAAGGTTCTGTCAAGTATAATGTGCGAAAGGCTAAAACCAATTGTCGATGGGCTGATTGGACCATACCAGTGTGGCCTGGAAAATCGACAACTGATCAGATTTTCACGCTACGCCAAATCTTGGAGAAAACCCATGAAAAACAAATCGACACATATCATATATTTGTCGATTATAAGTCTGCCTTCGATAGCCCGATACGGGAGAAACTCTAAGAAGAAATGTCTGAGCTTGGTATTCCTGCAAAACTCATACGCCTTACTTTCACTTTTTTTACTTTCACTTTCACTTTATAACTTTCACCGCTGAGCTCTCGTTGACGTCGCGCTGTGTAATGCCTCGATGTGAGCGTCGCACACTGGGGCAGAACGACCCTATTGGTGGCAATAAATCAGGGAATAGAGCTAGCAACCTGAAAATTTCTGAAATTGTTTATAGAATCAATATATTGATATTTCAAAACCCAACAATGACCACGCCCACCAAAACGCCCACTTTTTTTAATTTCGGAAGAAATTGTCAAATGAAGATACCCACCGTATTTAATATATAAACATTTAGGGCTGTCAAATTTGGCTATAAATAGAAAAAAAAAATTCGGGACACGCCCCCTCAAAACGCCTACTTCATCAAAAAAAGTGAAAATTGTCTAATAATTCTCAGTCAGATAAAAAACGTTGAGTAATATATCAATATCAATATTTAATCAATAGTAAACATTTAATCTTATAAACAACAATAAAAGATTGAAATTAAAAATATATATACCAATTATTAACATTATGAAGAAATAAAAATTAAAAAAAATATAATATGTTCCGTGTGAATTTTTAGCTATTACAAAAAAAAAACCAGATACATAATTTTAATTAATAATTTCTATTTATTCATCTTGATCACTCTCATTCACTATATCAGTGACAGTTTGAACTGAAATGTTTGGTGATTTAAGGAGATTGATTGCTTCTTGGGGTAAACTTTGAATTTTTTTTTTTGGGACTCGCTGGAGACTGGTCAAAACGGGGTCCGATGACAAAAGGAAAAGATTAAAAATGTCTTGATTTGTGTTTTTCCGGCTATTCTTTCGGGAGTGGTGTTCTCTGTAATTTTTGAAATCTTTATTTCTTGCTTCTTGAGCTTCTTCACTTAGCTGCCCTATAGGTAATAGGGCTTTCGAAATAATTTCATTTCCATGAATAAGATATTTGTGGACTGTAGTTGGCATATAATACCAAGGATACAAGGAAACAAAATACCTTGCCGTTTCATGAGCGAACTCTCTAAATTTTGCACGATCGACTTCGTGACCAGAAGCAACCACTATCAAAATTATATGCATTTTTTTAATTAATATAACATCCACTTTAGTTATATCAGCAGAAATTTCAGCATTCTCAAAAAATCTTCTTGCCGTGTTTCCATCATTGGAATTACCGAAGCCTGGTTTTGGCTTATCCACAATCAATCCCAAACGCTCTCGAAATTGTTTTTGAATTTGTTTCTTCTTTTCATCAACAATTTTTTTATGCTCGTCTTTTCTGGCTTGCCACTGTTTGATTTCCAACTTGTATGCGAGATGGAGTAGACATTCGAAGAAACGGATCCACCCATGCAAAACAGATAAACCAAACTGAAGATTATCCGTTTTCACCGGTCTTTTTATCATAACGTCTATAGAATTGAAATCTTTTGATGTGGCTTTGCAAATATAACACTTCTGTGTTGAAGTATTTTCAGTGATGGCATTACACACCTTTCCATCAATCATTGTAAATAACAATTTATGTACAACGTTGAAAGTATTTTCACCAAGTTTAACAAAACTAGGTAGAAGCTCTTCGATTTCACTATCAACTCTTCGTTTTTCAGCCGTAGATACAGCTGCAGATTCTTTTAGAAACTCAATCTTAAGAGGCCTACAGTATCTGGTTGAACTTGTCCGAGGATTCTGCCAAATTATTTTTTCACCAGACACCAAACGAAGAGGAACAACACAAGTTATAAAAAATTTTTAACCCCGTGTCTAAAGGGCAAACGTAATTTTTTTTGTACAAACAAAGACAGTCAACGCACCTGAGCTTACTGAATCCATTGTGATCAATTTTTTTTGTTTTATAAAAGGCTATTCGAAAATGTACACAATTAATCGTTGTAAGCCAATGCAGGAAAATACGTCTTTTTTCGATGAAAACAATAACAAATGCTCTCTTCGGTGTCACTTAGCAAGGTCCACGTGCTTACAATTTTATGTTAAATTCTTTTCTCTGGTTCTCTATCCTGTTAAGAATGTAAATAAAACACTAAATTAAATTAAAGGTCAACTTTAAAATTTGATTAAATGCCAGCAATAATGCTGTTCTGCCCCAGTGTGCGTCGTGTCGCTTTTATATTGTGTGCTGCGTCCCTTGTTGCGTGTGCTGAGCTTACTGCATTGCCTGTGCTGCTGCTGTCGGTGCATGATCGCGTGATACCTAAGCGCTACCTAAACGGTGTTAACCCTTGGACAAACACATGGTTCTGGCCAGGCATATTTCATTTTTTGCTACCTATGGACCTGAACAGGAGAAAAAGGTAAAAAAAATGAAATTAAAAAATTTTCGGCAAATTTTTCACTTTTGCGTGCTACCTAAACACTGTTAAGAATTATCTCTAGGAAGTTTATACGTTCTAGAAATTTGTTTATTGAGATCTTAGGTAAATTTTTGTAGTTGATTGTTTCCTTGAATTTTGAACGGTTTGCTACCTACGGTTTGCTACTCATACGCCTTTGCAGGATGACCTTGACGAACACCAAATCCGCAGTGAAAGTTGGTAAGGATTTTACCGAACATTTCGGAACTAGCGACGCTTCAGGCAAGGCGACACACTATCGTGCGATCTCTTTAACATCTTAATGAAGATCATTAGGAGAAAAGCTGCAGTCAACATGAATAAAACCATCAGCAGCTAAAGTCACATGGTGCTTGAATATGCTGATGATATAGATATCATTGGGCGCACACTGAGAGAAGTTGCTGTGGTGTTTTCGTGAATTCGGAAGGAGTCAGCAAATGTGGGTCTGACAGTAAATGAAGACAAGATAAAATTAATGGTTTCCACGAGCAGGGCCTCCACCCGATTAGACCAAACCGTGAGCGTTGAAATCCGTTATAATTTCGAGATGGTGGACGAATTTATATACCTCGGACCTGCCATAAACAAAAACAACAACGTCAGCCTATAGATCAAGCGGAGAATTGTGTTTGCTACTAGATGTGATTTTGGGGACCCAAGCACTTTAGAGATAAATCCCTCTCTCGAGTAACAAAAGTCCAGCTGTACCAGACTCTCATTCAATCTGTCTTGCTTTATGGCACAGAATCCTAGGTCCAATCGCAAGCAAACGAAACATATGTAGAAGTCTTCGAGAGAAAAGTAGTCCGAAAACTTTATAGCCCTATAGTGCACAACGGCGAGTATTGGTGACGCATGAACCATGAGCTGTATGAGCTTTATCCTGACATTGACATAGTTAAGCGGATCAAAATAACGCGATTGCGCTGGCTAGGCCATGTCAGTAGAATGGAGGAAGACGAACCAGCACGAAGCGTTTTCGAAAACGAACTTGAAGGAAGACGAAAAATAGGAAGACCAAGACTCCGCTGGAGGGATCAAGTTAACGAATCCCTGCGTACACTTGGTATTGCCAACTAGACAGATAAAGAAAAAGATCGAAAAGATCGAAGGTCCCTGACCCCTCCGCGGTTGTTTGAGACCGAATGTGTAAATAAGTAAATCAGTGATATGCAGGTTGTACGACAGCGGTCACAAAACTTGCCGACCTAATGTATAGATTGTGCTAGTAGGTTGGAAAAAAATATTTTGGTGAAAAGTGCCAACCTTATAAAACATATGTTTTAAGTTTCAAGACGCCACTTTATTTAGTATTTTTATTTGAGCCATCAACAATAAACGATCTCAGTGAATTTGTAAACATGGAAAAAATTGATCACAGTTATGGAATTCAATATTTCCATTTGAAATATTAAAGCCGTGCTAGATTCCTCTCTGGGTGGTTGTAGATTCTATTTGAGTGATTGTATAAACTTGTTTATATGAAAGACGAAAGAAGAAGAGAGTGAACACCACTTCAATTTTATAATGAACGGTTTACTTTATTTGCGGAAAAAGTAAATTATTACAATTTTGGGGTAAAAGAATGTTCTTTTATAACCAAATAATCGAATTTTATAATAATAATTTTTTATTTGCGAGAAAAGTACGAACTATTCAGGTCAACCATTAGAATAAGTGGCAAACGAAATACTTTGAGGCAAAATAAATATTTTTGTGGCAAACGTTATATTTTCTTTGAGTGTAGATAATAATACATTGTAATAAAAAATAGGGTTTAATGATCGGTGTTGTAATCGTTAGTGCGCTCTTGTACATGAGAGTGTAGGTGCGATCCCGGCTTTGACCTCCTGAAATTTCATTCGACGACGGTCACGTCGCTTAGTGACGGTGAAGCTATCTCGTACTTAACCTTGAAAAATATTATAAAGCAAACAGCAAATCCTAGAAAAGCTCCAGGTTATGATCTAATAACACAGAGGATGATATCAGAACTTCGAGTTCCTCGTAGGTCTGTTCAATAATATAATAAAATATAGCTACGTCCCTAATGCGTGGAAAATGTCTCTAGTGAAAATGATATTAAAGCCAGGAAAGGACAAAACTTTAGCTTCGTCAGATAGACCGATAAGCTTGTTACCATGCCTATCAAAACTCTTCGAGAGAGCATTTCTTTCAAAACTTAAAAGCCTCACTTCGCTTCATAATATCATCCCTGATCACCAATTTGGCTTTAGGGAGGACCATAGTACTCTACAACAAGTAAATCGTTTGACCAACGAGATTAGAAAAGCCTATGAAAAAAAGAGAATATTGTTGTGCTGTATTCTTAGATGTTGCTCAGGCATTTGACAAGGTCTGGCATGAGGGTATTTTACATAAAATTCAAAAATATCTGTCAGTTAATACACATTCCCTCTTCGAAAGTTACTTGGAAAATAGATATTTTAGAGTCAAGCAGGGAGAGATAATTACGGATAAATACAAAATATGTGACGGGATCCCGCAGGGAAGTGTTCTCGGTCCTTTTCTTTTTCCACGAGAAGCGATTTGCTTACGTCTACCTTTGCAGCCGATACGGCAATACTGAGCTCTCATAGAAACCCATGTAAAGCCGTCGAAAATCTTAGCTTACATCTCCAAACAATCGAATCTTGGATTGCTAACTGGAGGATACAAGTAAACGAGACGAAGAGCAAACAAATTACGTTCACATTAAATGCAAGAACTTGCCCATAAATACAACTCAACAGTGTACCAATTCCCTTAAGTGATGATATTACTTATCTGGGTATACATGTAGATCGTAGACTGACCTGGAAAAGGCATATAGAAGCCAAGAAGACACAAAAAAAGCTGAAGATGCATCAACTGCATTGGCTACTTAACTCGAACTCAAGGCTGAGATTAGAATATAAGGTTCAGATTTACAACACTGTGATTAAGCCTATTTGGTCATATGGGTCCCAGATATGGGGAAACGCTAGCGCGAGTAACATCGAAGTAATACAAAGAGTGCAGTCTAAAATACTACGGTTAATTACTGGTGCCCCTTGGTATGTTAGAAATGAGAACCTACACAAAGATTTAAAGATACCTGCTGTAAGAGACGAACTCTAACGCATCAAACTGAGTCATAATCAAAAACTGGAACAGCACAAAAACCCTCTGGCAAGAAACTTGATAATAACAACAACTTCATCCCGACTACGAAGAAGAGATTTCCCATCAGTATTATAACTCAACCAATCCCTGACGCCATAATTCAGAGGCCCGCTTAAACAACAATTTAATTATTTATAATTGAATTAAACTGATTAGAATATAAGATTCGAATACTTATTGTTAGGCTCTTTAAGAGAAGATTCAATAAAAAAAAGCCTTGAAAAAACTTTTCAAAATACCGTATGGAACCGGTGTAAAACAGTTTTTCCACAACCATTTTTTCCTCCTAAACAAACGGGTTTCCTTTCTTCTCCTTTCGCGGCTGGCGTTGCAACTTACTCAAGCGTTGCCATACATGCAGCGTTGTTTTCAACACTTTTCATGTGACAGTCTTCGTCGTACCATGGTTTGTCTTTAAGCGGTTTTTCATAACCAAGTACGGTCTCTACAGCAGTTTTCATAGGGTTGGTTCTGCGTCAGTATCTGATTGAGCTTATATTGAACTTTTTATGTGTCCGGTTTGGTACGACTTTCGCTCTGTTTACACTTGTGCGAACCTTTGCTGCAGCCAGGTAGAGATCCGAATCGATATTAGCTCCTCGAATCACACGTATGACCATTACACTAGTAGACTGCCTTCTATCAATTACCAGGTCATCAATCTGGTTCTTCGTCTGCTGATCAGGGGATATCCAAGTAGCCTTATTCATGATTTAGTCACAGTTCACATGTCGCAGTTCTTCTTACTTGTACAGCCATGACCTGTCCATCGCATCTCCTGGATAGCAGTAATGTCAGCTTTATATTATTAGAATTTTATTATTAGAATAAGTTAAATTAAATATGTATATGGTTTCCCATTACATCCCATTACGGAATTGGGGAGAGCATCTCACAAACCAGTGAGCTATGTGATTTCTAGTTTTATATTCACTGATTGGGACCTACAGTTTCCGAACAGTATTTTGAGAAACTTTTTCATGGCTAAATACTCGATAGTGCCACCGTCACTATGCGTGGTGACCGCCGGCAAAAGAAATTTAAGGTGGTCAGAGCAGCGATCGAACCCAGGATCTCGTGCACCACCGACGGCCACAAGTTAAAATAAAACAGGCTGAATATTTTTGCTTTTCCCACGATAATGGAACCCAATTAGGAAATTTATATTTTTCTGGCATTAAACAAGGTTAGGTAAGTTAAGCAATAATTTTGATAATTAAACCAAAAACGTTCATTCAAAATGTCAAATCGTATTCGACTACACTGTGTGTAATTTTTTAAGTCATGAAAATCGTAGGAAAGATCGTAGGACAGAATTTACAGGAATGACTAGAGCAAATGGTGTTACTTATGAAGATCCATTTGATACAGATTATGAGCCCCAACAGGGAAGAGAAAATTAGGAAAAGGAAAGGAAATTAAAAAATGTTCGGGAAATTTTTCACTTTTGCGGCTACCTAAACGGTGTTAAGAATCATTCCTAGAAAGTTCATATGTTCTAGAAAGTTGTTTATTGAGATCTTATGTACATTTTTGTAGTCGATTATGTCCTTGAATTTTGAACGGTTTGGTACCTATGGACCTGAACAGGGGAAAAAAGGTAAAAAAAATCGAATTTTTTCAAGTTGTTTGCGAGAGTAAATCAAAATTCCGAAAGGTTTGCAAGATACGAGCCTGACAAAATTATCAATTTTTTGCAAAAATGACACCGGTGCCCCAAATAAAAAAAAGTGCATGACTTTGGGCAAAACTGGGAGACACGGGTTTTTTTTTGTCTTTTATCACGTAGTGGTGTCCGTATATGGCTATACTTTTTCGTGTTGCACTGTGTTATGAATCGATCGACTTTCGTTACTTACCCGAATATTGTATTATCGAAAAATAACCTGTTGAGCGAAGATGATATTTTGTCACAGAATTTGAAAAATTTTGAAAATTATGTTGAGTCAGGTTGTTACTCCGTATGAATGAAGTTTGTGAGATTATGTCAGATATATCAAAAGTTCCTAGGATATATCTTCTGCAAATATGGGCGGAATTTAAATTAAAATTTCGACTAAGAAGATCATCGGTCGCACTCTTAACTCAATTTCGTCTTAAGCTGAAGTTTGTGGTATTAAGTTGGATAAGTCAAAAGTACCTAGAATATATTTTCTGAAAAAAATTCAAATTTTGACAAAGAAGATCATCCATCGGTTGCGCTGTTAACTCAATTTCGTCTAAAGCCCCGGGACACACTGCAATCGACACCTCATATTTTGAGATTTCCTTTAAGAAAATATTTGTTTTTCAATACTATAATCTCCGGATGAAAGAATCCTGGTGTTTTAAGTCGTTTTACCTCGTCCCACTGATTTTTCAAATTCTCAATCAGTTTTGATGCATAAATAATTGATTACAAGAATGTTTTTCTTTTTTTTTATTTCGATATTTTAAGAGATTTGATATTCCTATATTTGAGATAATTCGAATCCCAAACAACAGCAACATGACACATAAATAATTACATATGTATATTGTATATTTCCAATTGGAATATATGTAGTATTCTTTAATAAAATCCAAATTTTCTCCTGTGATATGATTAAAACTGGGAATACGTTTTGAGAACAATAAATTTCAATACATAGAGGTTAACTGGAATATACATACAATTTTAATATTTATATATGTATTTGGATTATTAGCATTATGCTGCTGAATCAATAACATCTATAATATTTTGCTGAATTTCTAATATAGTATGTATGTAGTATATAGGATTTGGATATTTGAATTTTCAGTGGTTAAATAATAACATTTGGAAATTATAAATATTTTTCATTATTGTGATTCACACTTCCATCTAGTAGGGTAGCCAAGATTTACACATAATCGTTATCTTTAAACAATTAATTACTATTACTTAAATACAGACAAAAAGTGTTATAAATCCAGTTGATTTGGATCGGGTTTATACTGATAATAGGCGTAAGACAGCGCTCAAATTAAAAAGTAACAGCAATCGAAATTATTTAAGGAATAATGTTGTCCGTTATCCTCCACCGATTTTAGGGTGGAGGATATACCTGAAAATAAATTAAAGAAAATTTAAATTTTATTGAATGCGATATAAACGGTATACGATATTTCTCTTTGTTATCCTTTCAAATTTTGCCGAAAATCGGCGATTTCCAACTACGTATTAAACACGAGTTGAACTATTTATATCCCAACATCCGACAAGTAAGTCGGATCAATATTGAGGAAATGCATCGGCTATAAACATGTCAGTGGGATGAATAATCAGTACATAATTATCAGTCGGTGGAACCGACTTAGAGAGAACCTTACCCCAAGTGATTCACTGTGTCCGAGTTTCATTCACAACTTGTATTCCAAATATTAGGATATATTTTCATTTTATTAGCTCTGTTCCCGTACGCACTGTGTTTACTGATTTTATTATTTTTCAATTTGTTTATTTTTACTTTTAAATTTCTTTCAAAATTGAAAAAATATTAAAACAGTAAAAATAGTGCGTATGTGTACAGAGCTATTATTTGTATGGACTGTATTATTATGGAAGCAACAAAATAGTCAAATTGTAATAGCAAAGTGGCAATTGTAAAAAAAATTTGGCCCAATTCCGATTGTGGCCGTTGATTTTATATCAACATCAATTCGTTTCACTGTCGTTCTTGATGAATGACAGCACGAAGAATAAGAACATTTTCAATTTGTAACTCAAGTATTTTATTTAAAAACCCGTGTTCACTTCTTGCGAAAGTGACGTAAGAAATATTGGAACGATATTTTTCTTAAAAATAAAATAATGCTTTTTCTTAAAAAGAGTACCACTTTTTTAAAAAGAAAGTACTTCTTATTAAAAATGGTACTTTTATTTAAAAAAAACATTAGCTTTTAATAAAAGAAGTACCTCTCATTAAAGAAAGGACCTTTTCGGAAAAATATAATACATATTCTTACAAAAAGGACCTAAAAATATACTTTTTTTTAAAAAAAATTTCTTAAAAAAAGTTTATCATTTGACAAAAAGTATATTTTCTTAAAGATCCATTTAAATTATAGTATATTTCAACAGGCACCTATGCGTGTTAGAACTAACTAGTGCTTAATATATGGCGAAAGGAACTTCGTTCCAACCGGGTGCCCCCTGACACCTCATGTAATTTTTGTTATTTACATATCTCTAAACAAAATGTTTGTTACAAAACGTTAACACCTATCTCTGATTTACCTTGCAAATATTTCAATTATAATTGTTCTTCGACCTCCATTTAGTTTTTAGCGCATGAATTTTAATATCGAAATATCAAAATTTCGGGCCCAAACAATTTCGTACGATATAACTTCGGTGTAACAACCCTGTAATTGATTTTGCTTACGAAATATTCCCAAAAAGCAGAATACCAAGCAAATGACAAATAATTGAAATTTTCGGTTCGGTCTTAAAGCACCGTATTCAGTTCAGTGGCAGTGCCTGTGAACGGCAATTTCGGTCTCATCTTCAAAAAAGTAATGCCCAATCACGCCGCCTAACCAAAATCCCCATCGGATAGTTGCTAGTTGTGGGTGAATTTTTTCTCATGTATAGCATGAGGATTTTCTGAGCTCCAAATTCGAGAATCTTTGTGTATTCATGAAGCCATTCACATGGAAGTGCGCTTCATCGGAGAAAATTACCTTTTGTTTGAAAAATTAGAATTGACTTCACTTGGCTCCATTACCCATTGAACGAATTGCCGTCGCTTTCCATGGTCGGCTGGTTTGAGCTCCTGAGAAAACTCAATTTTGTACGCTGCGTAGTTCTTCGTGAAATTGTTGATGTTGTTGAGAACGATGCCGAATTAATGTTTTCAAGACCCCGACAGGTACGTGGACGCACAGGAGTCTTACTGTCCATAACCGACCCAGTTTCATCAAATTTCATGACCACTGGAAATTCTTCGTATGTTGGGAGCGGTATCAGCATAACGTTCCAAGTTTTTGTAAAAAGTTTTCACAATTATAACGTGTTGATATTTCGTAAAGCGCTCCATTTTTAATAATCAGAATAAACATACATATGTGACGCTGCCAAATTTCAGAGTTGCCACTTGCACAAAAAAAATTACACAAAATTTAAAAAGTGCAATCTTACTGAATGAATAATAATACTAGACTCCTTCGAAATAATCGTAAAGTAGTCAACTTTGGAAAATTTGCTAAAATGTGCTCCATGTGCGATTTTCAATGTTAAAATATCACAATAATCCTTGACTTCTTTTCTAGATGTACTACACCTATTTCAATTGTAATTCTGAAAATAACAATTGAAATTCAGAAATAAATCATGTGCGATTCGGTAAATATGAATTGAAATTCGGAAAACGTCAACTAAAATTCAGAAAATATCAATTGAAATTCAGAAAAATTTCAATTGATATTTTCTGTATTTCAGTTGATGTTTTCCGAATTTCAATTCATATTCTCCGCATTTCAAAAGATTTGTTTTTGAATTTCTATTGATATTTTCTGAATTTCAGTTTGCGTTTACTGAACTTCAATTGACTTTTTCTAAATTTAAATTGATATTTTCTAATTTACAAATTAAAATTCTAAATTTCAATTGGTGTTTTCTGAATTTAATTAGAAATTCTGAATATCAGTTGATCGTTTCTTAATTTCAATTGGAAATTCCGAATTTCAATTGATATTTTCAAAATTACAATTGAAAAAGGTGTTAGTATATCTAGGAAAGAAGACAAGGATTATTGTGATAATTTAACATCG
Source organism: Phaonia tiefii (assembly GCA_963931995.1). Classification (NCBI taxonomy): domain Eukaryota; kingdom Metazoa; phylum Arthropoda; class Insecta; order Diptera; family Muscidae; genus Phaonia; species Phaonia tiefii. The sequence continues at coordinate 204,684,572 of OZ008370.1, read as the reverse complement.
AAAATTCCATATTTTAGCAAATTTCCCAAAGTTTACTACTTTTGCATTATTTCGATTTCCAAGAAAACCATAATTTCGATTTTATTATTTTTAATGTTTTTTGATTTGTTTTAATGCAATTGAACAACAAATTTATTTTATTTCGTTTTACAAGTATTAGCCTTTTTATAATATTGAAAAATTATGATTTAAGCAGGAGTTACAATGCAAGAGATATTTTTAATAGGTGCTCGAAATGTAAGCAACAGTTTACTTCGAATGGAGATGATGTTTATTACAGGTGATACCAGTATTACGCCCTATATGTCAAGGAAACAATAAGAAATATTGTGTTTTCGTGTCCAATTCCAAGAATAAAAGTAAGTCAGGAATAAAAGTAAGTCAAAAAATATAAAAACCAAATACATTTGAATTTGATTGCGAACAAAAAGAAAAGCAAATAATTTACGTTGTTCTTATAACACAAACTCTAGTAGCTGCATCACGATTCGAATGCTACATCCAGGATTGTATTTTTAATGAAAAATGTTAATGTAATCTAATTTAAATAACCTAAATTTGTATTTGAATTTTTTATTGTTATTTGAATGACTATCGTTAACTCTAACGCCCCACTTGTTGTAATTGTTTTCAACACCTACATTTTTATTTTTACTGGCGCTTCCTCAATCGCTGCCACTGCTAGAAACTGAGTGCTATACCACTGCAGTGGTATATACAATTTAGCCGCAGATATTAGCGGCATTCATGCAAACGTGAAAGCCGAGAACTTTTGCTCAGCGCAAGTTTCCCTCGCACCGTTGCATGAGGCACCAGGTAAAGTTGCTCAGCGTAGTTGTGCTCAAAACCATATCAGCTGACCAAGATGGATACATACGGTGGCAGCAGTAGCAATTGCATGTATTCTGTATGTGTACTTTTCTACTGTTCTAGTGCTATCACCTTATTTATCCATCCTAGTCAGAAGACAACGAAATGTCAAAAGTTTACACGTTTCTCCATCCCACGTTTGCGCAGCAAATTTGCATCGAAAACTTTCCACTTTTGAGCAAGTCGCTTTGTATGGGAAATTTGTTTGTTTTGACGTTTGCTGTGCAAGTTTACGATGTTTTCGAGTTTACGAGGTTCTTTCGAGCTTTCATGAATACCACTATTGATTTTTTAGTTAAGGGATCACTTAGAACTACTGGCTTCGGTGTCATCGTTCCCATGCGCTTGTCCTGGTACGAGAAGGCGCCTAGAACCAATAACTTCTATGTCGGCCTTAGTTCATTGCTAAATTAACTAAACTAATATTTTTAACTATTAGCTTTCGTTCACGTAGAAATATGTACATGTATAAAAAGTGTCAAAAGTTCCCGAACCTAAAATTTCATTCACTTGTCATTTGCTTGGTATTCAGCTTTTTGGGAATATTTCGTAAGCAAAATCAATTACAGGGTTGTTACACCGAAGTTATTTCGTACGAAAACAATTGTTTGATAATAGTTCTAAATTAAATAGTTGCAAGCTAAATCAAAGATATGTGGTAACTTGCCGCAACAAAACTTTCCGTTTAGAGATGAATGACAAAATTTCGTGCGAACATTTGGCAAGAACTGAATACGGTGCTTTAAGACCGAACCGAAAATTTCAATCACTTGTCAGTTGCTTGGTATTCTGCATTTTGGAAATATTTCGTAAGCAAAATCAATTACAGGGTTGTTACACCGAAGTTATATCGTGCGAAATTGTTTGGGCCCGAAATTTTGATATTTCGATATTAAAATTCGTGCGCTAAAAACTAAATGGAGGACGAAGAACAATTATAATTGAAATATTTGCAAGGTAAATCAGAGATAGGTGTTAACGTTTTGTAACAAACATTTTGTTTAGAGATATGTAAATAACAAAAATTACATGAGGTGTCAGGGGGCACCCGGTTGGAACGAAGTTCCTTTCGCCATATATTAAGTACTAGTTAGTTCTAACACGCATAGGTGCCTGTTGAAATATACTATAATTTAAATGGATCTTTAAGTAAATATACTTTTTGTCAAATGATAAACTTTTTGACGTCGAATACGTCTTACCTTACGGTATGAGGAGTCATTTCAGGTTTTTATTGTTGTAATCTTTATTTCATTGAATTTGAGGAAACGGCTAGATGAATTTTTTTAAATTTTTTTTGTAGGTAAATGAAGATGTTATCTTTCGTTTGATATACATTTCATATTGGTTGATATATTTCTAGTATTTTAATTTCTCAAATGAAAATTGTTTAAACACATACACTCAAACATATGTGTTGGGTTTGGTTGAGTGTTTTTGGTTGCTCAACATTGCTTAGGAACATGTATCTAGTAAAAAGTGAAACGAACAGCAAGCTAATGTTGCTTGGCAACATGTATCTAGTAAAAAGTGAAACAAACAGTAAGCTTACGTAATAAAGCTTTTTTGCGAAAGCTTCAATAAAGCTGTTGTAACATTAATTTTGAATTGTAAAGCGTAAAGCTTTCACACAACGCTCGAATGCTAATGCGAAGACTCCATAAGGTAAACCTTTTTTAATATTAGGGCGGCCCTCTCAACATTCGCAGAACTTATTTCAATAAAAATATTAATTAAAATACATAAATTAAATTAAGTTTAAAAAAATTGAACATAATATTTTTTTTTAAACGCACTTGAATCAAATGCCGTTGGTAAATATAAAAATTACAGCAGACAGTTGTCCGAGGCCTTCGACCACGGACTGTCCCTGCAGGCTGTGTCAGAGACACGGCCATTAAGTTTAACGTAGAATACGCCACCCGATAAGACAGAAAACATATATAACAATAAATGGTAAATAATATAAGCAAATGAATTTATTGTTATATATGTTTTCTGTCTTATCGGATGGCGTATTCTACGTTACACTTAATGACCGTGTCTCTGACACAGCCTGCAGGGACAGTCCGTGGCCGAAGGCCTCGGACAACTGTCTGCTGTAATATTTTAAGAAATTTTTTTTATTGAATATATTTTTTTAAAAAAAAGTATATTTTTAGGTCCTTTTTGTAAGAATATGTATTATATTTTTCCGAAAAGGTCCTTTCTTTAATGAGAGGTACTTCTTTTATTAAAAGCTAATGTTTTTTTTTAAATAAAAGTACCATTTTTAATAAGAAGTACTTTCTTTTTAAAAAAGTGGTACTCTTTTTAAGAAAAAGTATTATTTTATTTTTAAGAAAAGGTACTTTGAAGATAAGGAATGTTTGTAAGAAAAAGTATTTTTTTAAGAGATGGTATTTTTTTTTGAAGAAAAGATTTTTTTTCAGAAATGAGAATTTTTATTAGAATTGGTCCTTTTTTCAAGAACAGGTACAATTTTAAGAGTAGGTACTTATCGCAAGAAAAGTTATTTTGTTTTACATAAAAGGTACTCTTTAAAGAAAAGGTAGTTTTTTAAGAAAATGCAATTTGTTGTAAGATAATGTAAATTTTTAAGAAAAGGTGTTACTTATTTAAAAAAATTACTTTTTTTTAAGAAAAGGTACTTTTTGTAAGAAAATTTGATTTTTTAAGATAAGGTATGATTTTAAGAAAAGGTACTTTGTTTAAGAATATGAGTAGCAATTTTTTTGAGAAAATTTACTTTTTTTAAGACAATGTTATTTTTGTTCACTTTGGCTTTTCTAAATTTACTTTTTATTCGGTTCAAAAGAATAATATGTAATAAACAGGCTCCGCCTAGAAAATTTCCCATTAAATAACAAATTAAATTAAATAACAAAGACACAAACCAAACCAAAAGTAAGACTGTAAGAGTCAGTGTGCTGCCAAATGTAATTCCATGCTCACGGTTGTATTTCATGAATTTTTTAGTCTTGCACTTTGGTTTTTCTAAATTTACTTTTTATTGCAGGCTCCACCTAGAAACTTCCGGTTAAACCAAACAAAACCTTATAATTGTGAAAACTTTTTACAAAAACTTGGAACGTTATGCTGATACCGCTCCCAACATTCGAAGAATTTCCAGTGGTCATGAAATTTGATGAAACTGGGTCGGTTATGGACAGTAAGACTCCTGTGCGTCCACGTACCTGTCGGGGTCTTGAAAACATTAATTCGGCAACGTTCTCAACAACATCAACAATTTCACGAAGAACTACGCAGCGTCAAAATTCAGTTTTCTCAGGAGCTCAAACCAGCCGACCATGGAAAGCGACGGCAATTCGTTCAATGGGTAATGGAGCCAAGTGAAAACAATTCTAATTTTTCAAACAAAAAGTAATTTTCTCCGATGAAGCGCACTTCCATGTGAATGGCTTCATGAATACACAAAGATTCTCGAATCAGGAGCAATACATGAGAAAAAATTCACCCACAACGAGCAACTATCTGATGGGGATTTTGGTTAGGCGGCGTGATTGGGCCTCACTTTTTTGAAGATGAGACCGAAATTGCAGTGCCTGTGAACGGCATTCGTTACATGAACATGATAACGGAAATCTTGTGGCCTCAACTGGACGGCATGGATCTGGATGACATGTAGTTTCAGCAAGACCGAGCTACCTGGCACACCGCATACGAAACAATCGATTTATTGCAGCAACGATTTCCAGAACAAATCATCTCAAGAAGTTCTGATGTCAACTGGCCACCATGATCATGCGATTTAACGCTGTGCGATTACTTTCTTTGGGGTTTTGTGAATTGCGAATAAACCAGAAACAATTCCTGAGCTCAAATCCGAGATCCAACGCGTCATCGGTGAGATACAGCCACAACTCTGTGATAAAGTTATGGAAAATTTGATAAAAAGAGTAATGGCCTATCATCTGAACCGTGGAGCCCATTTGACGGGTATTTTATTCCATACTGAATAGGAATATGTCTTCTTTACAATCCAATAAAAAATAATAACTATCTCAAAAAATACGTGTTTTTATTTCAAAATGAAAAAGTGCATTCTTACTGCACTGGGGTAAATTTTAGAAAATTTTCCAAAGTTGTATACTTTTCGATTATTTCGATTTCCAAGAAAAGCAAAATTTTTGTTTCACTACTTTTATGTTTCATCTCGTTATATACATTTATCTGAATTTCAATTGATATTTGTTGGATATCATTTATGTTTTTTGAAATTCAATTGATATTTTTAAAACGTTAATTGATGTTTTTTGAATTTCAATTCCCTATTTTCGAGTGAAGTTTTCGGAATTTCAATTTATATTTTTAAAACGTTAATTTATGTTTTCTAAATTAAAATTGATATTTTCTGATTTTCAATTGACATTTTCTAATTTTCAAATGGAAATTCTGAATTTTAATTGATGTATTCTGTATTCTGAAATTAAGTTGACCTTTTCTGACTTTCAATTGATATTTTCTGAATTACAATTGGAAAAGATGTAGGTCACAAGTTATAAATTTTTGGCGGATGAAAGTCGTTTCTTATGGCGACATTTTATGACGACAATCGGAAAAAGGGCGATTATAATTACGGATGTTGTCGTGTTGACAAAGCCGTCCAATTTTTATATTTATAAGAAGTCAGAATATAGCAAGACTAGTTTTAATGGCACAGTGGCGATTAACAGAATATAGTCTAATACCAAATATTATTAAGATCGGTTGTGTTTTCTGTCAGCCGGACGTAGGTCCAACTTTTGTATGGCATGTGCCGGCATGGGCGTGACAAAATATTTCGCTTTTGATAGGAGAGTAGCGTTTGATAAATTATTGTTTCACACATACCAAAGATCGGTTCCGATTTTCAACCGTTATCGTGCCACACACCAGCTTTTGTATGGGAGGTACCACTATAAACGTGGGAAAATCGCCCATTTTTTTCAGTTAAGTAAAACTTTACACAATATAAACGAACAACTGGTTCGAAGTTAATCACTTAAGTATTATTTCACATTGTCGCATACTTGTGTTTTTATTTTATTATCGAATTCCTCTTCATTTTTAAATTCTACACTAACGTTTCAAACAATGCTATGTGTCAATTTCCTTGTTTCAACATACCTTTTAACGACTACATGTTGCTTTCTTATCGTCCAGTTAAAATGAACACGAAAAGATTGAAATTCCTTCCGTGGAAAACGATGCCACTTGTTAAATGGTTTCCTAAAACTGGTAACAGTTTTCCGCAATTTACTTCTATTTATACCCCAACGCTTTTCGTTACGGCCGATTCCTTTTGTCCACTCTATCTATCTTGCATGCGACAACACATTGTGCTGCAACCATTACGTATAAACAATCTTACGCTTCAATGCGTTTCCAGTGTATTCCTTGTTTTAGATATTTTATATCTTCTGTGGGCTGGGAGCAGTGGGTGCTCCACAAAGTGGCACTCAATCAATTTATATATTATTTAATTTTTTCTATTGTTAACGGAATTTACTTCTTATCACAAATGTGCACATTTTTTTACGGTCGTATTTGGGCGTCTGTCGAATTGGAATATATCCGGTGTCATCTTACATTCGTGTACAACGCCTCCTCTCTAGTTTATTATTTACCACCTAAGGTTCAGTATTCAATTATTTTTCAATTTGAATTAAATTTAAGCAGCAAATGAGATTCCAAATTAAATTCTTTTGCAGATTTTTTATACGCTTTATTAGTTGCGAATTATTTTGCAACGCAAAGATACGAGTAATTTAATGGTTTTAGTTACTGAGATTGACGTCATTGCAGAAAAGTGCGTCAATGAGTTCTTAAGGCTGTGCAATTGAAGAAATCCTACTTTTTACGAGTTACATTTAATTTATATTATTATTTATGGTTTAATCATCTGTAATAGAAATGCAGAATAGTATTACCACTGTTCATAATTTAATTCATAGTTATTAGCCATGTCAAACTCATGGAAACTGCCTGTTTCTTTATTTTGAACGAAAAGCTAAGCGAACGAAAATCAGTCACTCGCATTCGACTCAAATTGGGTTCCTCTAAGTCGCAATTTTTGTTCAACTAACTCTATGTTTGTTCTCAAGTGACAGCACATTCGAAATAGAGAAACCAAAATTTGTATTGAAAAGCTTTGAAATATTTTATATTTTCATTCAACTGGAAGTGACAAAATTGTGGAACTAAATCAACTTTCTTTCGACTAGAACAGGAATGAAAGCTTTCATTCGTTGATGCGTCAGGATTTTGTTTTACGACGTCGCAAAGTATTCACTTATTTAACCGTGTTGTGTTGCGCAGTGTACGAGGCGGATCAATATGTCCGTGAATTTTTGAATGAAACACAGTTGTTTTTGATAAAAAAAATATTTTTCAACTTAATCTCCTTTTAGCTCAATACATTTAGTCCAACGTTTCTCCAATTTTTGTATCCCTTCCAAAAAATAGGATTTTTCGAGGTCCATAAAATAGGCTTTTGTGTGATCAATAATTTCATCGTTGGAGCTAAATCTCTTTCCACCGAGCCATTTCTTTAGGTTTGGAAATTGGAAATAGTCACTGGAGGCTAAATCCGGAGAATATGGCGGATGAGGTACCAATTGATGGAATTATGCCATTGAGACTACACCCGTGTGCACCCATGCGTTTATGGTCACTTGAGAGCAAATGCGGCACCCATCTTGCAAACAGCTTTCTTAAACCCAACTGATCATTTAAAATCGAAACCACACTTCCATATGAAATGCCCATGGCATCAACAATCTCAAGCATTTTTACTCCTCGATCGGCCATATCGTGGATTTTTTCGGCAGTTTTTGCGAAAGTTTTGAAAAACGTTATGTTTTCATTAGACTTGAAACGACAAGATAGTGGGACCCAAATCAACTTTCTTTCATCTAGAACACGAACGATAGCTTTCGTTCGTTGATGCGTCAGGATTTTGTTTTACAACGTCGCAAAGCATTCACTTATTTAACCGTGTTCCATAGTGATGAGGCGGATCAATAAGCCCGTGACTTTTTCCAAAAAAAAAGAAAATATGTTTCAACATAATCTCCTTTTAGCTCAATACACTTAGTCCAACGTTTCTCCAATTTTTGTATCCCTTCCAAAAAATAGGGTTTTTCGAGGTCCATAAAATAGGCATTTGTGTAATCAATAATTTCATCATTGGACCTAAATTTCTTTCCACCGAGACATTTCTTTAGGTGTGGAAATAGGAAATAGTCACTGGGGTGCTAAATCCGGAGAATATGGCAGATGAGGTACCAATTCGTAGCCCAATTCATGGAATTTTGCCATTGACACACGATTACGTTTATGGCCAATTGAGAGCAAACGCGGCACCCATCTTGCAGACAGCTTTCTTAAACCCAACTGATCATTTAAAATCGAAAACACACTGCCATATGAAATGCCTATGGCATCAACAATCTCACGCACTTTTACTCCTCGATCGAACATCACCATATCGTGGATTTTTTCGACATTTTCGGGTGTATTGACCTCAATTGGCCGTCCAGAACGTTCAGCGTCATTTGTACATGTGCGACCACAACGGAAGTCAGTAAACCACTTTTTACCACTTAAATCGATGGTGTAGAGTCCCCAAGTATTTATCAAGCTTTTCCTTGGTTTGATTTACGGTTTTTTTTTACCAAAAAATAATGTTTAATGAGCACTCGAAATTCACTTTTTTCCATTTAAAACAAAATGCATGAGGTTGTATGTTTTGAACAGCTGTTATACGCAAAGTAAATGACGCAACTTGCTCAAAATTTGGCAGCTGGTACTTTATGGGAGCAGTGTGGCATTTCATATAACTATGAGGGAAGTTCAAAAAGTCACGGACTTATTGATCCGCCTCGTAACTTGGCTGGCCACCATTGGTAAAATTTATTATTAACAATTATGAAAAGAAATAACTGAATTTTATTTAAAATATTTCATAGATCTTTAGATTAGATCTTTCATAGATCTTTATAGCAACTCTCTTGAAGATTCCACAGACAGCTAAGTACTTTCGTTAAGCCAAGTAGCCCTGGACTTCTACACGTTGAAAAAAAACTGTCTTGTTTTCTTGTTTGGATGCAAATATAACGTGTATTTGGAGCTTGTCGCAAATATAATATACTTGTATCTAAACACTTTGTGTTTGCTAGTCAATAGTAAGTATATGTGTTTGTGATCCAAATACAGCTTTGTTTGTGATATGACTACAGATGTGTTTGGTGCACTGTTTATTTACTTTTTTATTTCGCTATGCCCTGTCGAGAATAGACAATAGAGGGACAAAGATATAAAGTTAATGTTGTTACAGTTTGCTGTATTTTTGCATTATTCTTTCAGTCAGTGATTCATACATATTCCTGAATGTGTGTGTAAATGAAATGAGTGTTTCTCTTATTGACCGATCTGTTGCGTTTTAGTTACTTGCATTCAGTCGTCAATTGTTGTTTTAGGTAGAAACACACACGAATGCTTCGATGTAAGTATATTGTCACCTAAAATGCTCAAGCACGTAAACCTGATTTGTATTTTAAATTTTACTGGAGATGCCAAAAACATTATAAAATCATAAGTATTTTATTTTTAAACTCGTTTCTTTTACAGCTCCGTTTAGGAACTTGGAATTTATTTTAATCACTCAAAAAAAAACAATTTTGATTGTTTTGAGGTTTACGCCCTGGGCATTTCAGGTGACGACATGAACGTTTGGGATGAAACGCGCATATTTGCATTTATATATATGTGAGTTTGGGGCTTGCAAACATACGAATATTTAGAGCGTTTTCGAAACATATACATGGTTCCTGCAGAATGTGTTTGACACAGTATGTTACAGAGGCCGTTTCGTTTCAGCGTGTATCTAATGGCGATTGGATAAGCAATCTGATGCGTCTCAGGTTAGCAAGTGTCAATAGTGACTGAAGCTCATCGGAACTATTAGGGCATTTATTTTGTCCTTACAAGCGGATAAACCAAAATTACTGGTCAACGGCGAATAAAAAACGAAAGAAAAACTAATTCGAATTCCGACAGACTCAAACAGAGTTGTACCACGATCAATGTATAACACTGTGGAACAAAACTATTTCGAAAATAACAAGGTTCCGACAACGGATTCTGGTAGAGGAGGTAAACAAAAATAATAAAAATTTAGATATTATAGTATCTACAGTTTTCTTTTGATCGAGGAATTATAGTGAAATTTTACGTAGAATGTATCAATACACACCAACCCCTTAAAATGCAGTTTTGTGGAGCATTTTAGCGCCAACTCGGAATAAGTACGAAATTAACCCAAAAATGGATTTTCAGTTTTGACTTATTCTTGGCAGTCAAGTTGAGTTTTGAGCTTTGGTGTATTAAGAAACTTGTAGTAGAATTTTATTAGGAATATTTTTGTACTACATTTTAACCCGGTACACCCCTGTTTTATGGGTGGTTTTTAACCTTTTCCACAAAGAGGACAAAAAAGAACCATATATTGCGGCGATAGAGGGTTAAAATATTCCATAAAAATGTTTCACGTAAATTTTTACATAAAATTGCTGAACACATCCTATACCTATAAGGATAACATGTTTTCCTATGCCGATTCATCCTAAAATTGTGCAAAAAGGGGAAAATGTCACACCCCCTAAACAAAAATGCAGACGTAAACTTTCAAAACGCTGATACACGTGTATTTTTGTTACCCCCTCTACCAGAATCCTTTGTCAGAACCTTGTTATTTTGTTGTGTTCCACAGTGTAATCAATAATTTGCGGTTACAGTGTAAATCCTAGCAGTAGCTAAAATGTAAATACCCGGTGGGCCACCGTTAATAAAGTCAGTGGAAATACAGAAGCGAAAAATAAAATATACAACCCCATTATTAGTTGACGAACCCCTCAAACGTTGTAAGAACACTATAGTGATCCAGTGCCAGAATCCTACATGTACATCGTCCAGGATCACAGCAGTATTAGAATTGCACTGGAATGGAATTCACAAGGAAGCCGAAGCCCGGAGCGATCAAAAACTAATATACGCACTGTTATACCAAAATTTAAAATTCAAGGAAATTAAATATATGTGTACTAATATCAGAAATTGGAATAATTCTTGTAAAAGCCTCATGTTCTCAAGTGGAAATAATAAAAAAAAAAACCCCATGAGTGTTCGAACACGGGTGATGGGTGATTTCTATGAACACATTAGTAAATGTTACATTGGGAATATTATTAATATGAATACTATTTAAATAATATAATAAATATGAATACTATTTAAAGACCATTATTTAAAGACCAGTGCAAGCACATGTGTCATTATTTTCTTGCTTAATACTTTTTGTTTTATTCTCGCAAAAAAACAAAGAGAATGCAAAGCAACAGACACATGAATATACATACCTTGTTATGTGCGTACATATGCTACACATGTTCACACAATTTTCGTTGCTCTATTGCTATCTCATTTTTATATAGGTATAACCACTCTTGCTATCTCTTGCTAACCACGTCATTATTCTGAGAGTGCTCCGCACCCACACAAGACAACTATTCGCTGCCGCTACATCAGTGTGTGTTTTTTTCGCAATCTGACAATCTGTGTTTCGCAGTCGAACAAATCTGTGTTCTATATAGGGTTGGGTCACTCTTATCATTTAGGGGTATGGAAAATAGATTCTGAGACCTACCAGATATGCACACAAAATTTCATACAAATTGGTCCAGCCGTTTCGGAAGAGTTTAAGGCCAAACAATCTGTGTGATCGCAGTCGGACAATCTGTGTGATCGCAGTCAAACAGTCCGTGTATCTATTCACGTTGTGAATTTAGTCCCTACCCGCGCCTATTGATGTTAACACATCAAAAAAGGATCTCGCCAACATGCAGACATTTACTCCATGAGTTAATTAGGAGACTCTCTAAGGCCCAACTTTTCAATCATCTTTGATCAACGATCAAACATTATTTAAACTCTAAATTCATTTTTTAGGTTAATAGTTGATTGCTGTTTAAACAGCCAAACTCCGACATTTAAACTATGATCAAGTGACCATATGATTTTGATAGAAGACAAAAATAATAACAAACACATAGTATATTCAATTGTTAATGTGACAAATTATAATTACCATCCTAATTGAAATAACAATAAAATCGTATCATTTAACTCGTAGTGCAGTTAGAACTTTAGTTCTGCTCAAATATTCTCCAATTTCATTAAATATTTTGTATTTTATCACTTGACTTTTGTTTTGCAATTGTCGTCAGTTTGATGCTTCGTAACGATTAGCCGATAATTGTATGAATACCGGTTATTTTTCATGGCATTTGCCACTGTTTCCATATACATAGGTAGTAAGATTATTTGACAAAGCACTGACAAACTCGTCGTATTTGAAGTCAGATCAAACATAAATCAAAATCAACTGATTACCGATTTAAATAACCAGTGAAAAATTGGGACTAAGTGGAACATGGAGAATGCGCTTAGTGTAAATCCGAAGAAACCAAGTTGTGATTCTCGACCGAAAGCTTAGTTTCAAGTCTAACACTATAGATAGGATGGGTTGAGAAGATAGGACGAGGGATCCTATCCCCGAAAATAGTTTACTGGATATATAAAACTGCCTCCTATGTTGGCAAGTTGGGTTAGATAGAGAATTTAAAAAAAACCCGTTTCCAATTAGATCCCATGAAGGGATTGGGGAGAGCTTCTCACAACCAGTGAGCTGTGCGCTTTCTAATTTTTCACTCACTGATTGGAACCTACAGTTTTACACCGGTTCCGAACGGTATTTTGAGAAGATTTTTCATGGCTAAGTACTCGATATTGTCGCCATCACTAAGCGAGGTGACCGTCGTCGAAGAATATTTTAAGGTGGCCAGAGCAGGGATCGAACCCACGTTCTCATGCACAAGAGCCGTCCATTGCACTACCGACGACCACCAACTTTTATATGGGAGGTACAAAATGGGAGTGGCTATTTGACCTTCTTTCAGAAGTTGACTGGCGTTTGACGAAATTCAGGTTAATACCAAATTTCATTGAGTGTCAAGTAAGTGGCCGGTCACCAATCTCTTGCATGGGAGGTACCAGAAGGAACGAGCCAAATTTGACAATTTTCTCTAGATAAATAAACATTTGGAGAACAATTACCAATACCTACGTTGAAATTAATCGCATTTATCGGAAAAATCTTTTAGAGGAAAAGATTTTGTACCAAAATTTTAGATTTGTATGGGAAGTACATTAAGGGGCGTGGCGCAACGTCTATTTTTAATCCCAAAACTAAACCAACCACTGCCGACATAGTGTAGAATAAAGCTTTTTACATCTTGAGCAATTAAGAAATTCTTGCAATAAAATATGATAATACGTCGATAAAAGATAAAAACATTCAAATTCTTCGATATCTGGCCTAGTGCTCGAGAAATCGATGATTGAAGTATGAACAAATCGGTAGACTTTTAAAAGTGGGATTTATAGGAGCAGCTAAATAAGTTCTGTTGCATGTAACGTGTTTTTCAATAAGAGCGCTACAAAAGTTTTTTTAAATAAAACAAAACCGGTTTTAGATACCAATGAAATTCTTTATTCCTGTGAAAGTACGTTCGATGCCATTATGTATGGAACTCGATTTCTTTTGCATGGCCACCACGGGCACGCTTGCAGAAGTCCAGATGCTGAACCCAATTTTCCACGGTTTTCAAGCATAAATCGGCCAATACTGCTGCAATTTCACGTTCGATATTCGTACGAAGGTCATCAATCGTCGCTGGCTTGTTGGCATAGACCATAGACTTGACGTAGCCCCACAGGAAATAATCTAACCGCGTCAAATCGCACTACCGAGGAGGCCAATCGACTGGGCCATTTCGTGAGATAACACGTTCACCAAACTTGGTTTCCAATAAATTGATTGTGGCATTGTCCTCCAAGTCCATATTATCCAATTGGGACCAAAAATATTCGGTTATCATTGAACGGTAGCGATTCGCATTTACAGTAATGTGCCGGTCTTGATCATCACGGAAGAAGTACTGCCCAATGACGCCGCCGGCCCATAAACCGCACCAAACCGTAATTTTTTCGGGATGCAATGATGACTCATGGATTACGTGTGGATTGCTGTCTGACCAATAACGCATATTTTGCTTATTGACGCAGCCATTTAGCCAGAAATGAGCCTCATCGCTGAAGATGATTTTCCGCTGAAAATCCGAATCGTAGCGCTCTTAAAGTTGAGGCCACTGACTCCAAATTTGGGTAGTAAATTTTAATAATTTCGACTCGTTGTTGGCTCGTATATCTTTCCATGATGAAATGGCAAACCTTACTGAAGAGAAATGTCAAAAGAGCGGGAAAAAATATGGCGTCGTTTGCTGTCCCTATCGATTTACTTTTGTAGCGTCTCTGTTGAAAACCCCTTTATAAATCCAAACCAATTTTGATTGAAAGTGTAATGCAGAACACATCCAAAATGTTGTGATCATTATATCTGACTTACAAAATATGACGATAAAATCTCGACCAAACTTGGGTTATAGATTTTTGAACATTCCTACCTGTTTTCAGTACAAAATAAGATGAAATTGGATGTTCAGATCAACTAGCTTGATGCTCGGAATAGTATCATAAATCTTACTAGTATCATATTTCAAAGGACATATAGCATTTACTATATCCTTAAGATAAATATTCGTAAGTAATACTCAACTCACTTTATGTTAACAATATGCAAACCCAATTATCCAAGTCCATCAATACTCTTGCAACACACATTGCCAGTTATTCTCAAATATTTTTGAAATGACGTCATAGTATAAAGGATATCATGGAATTCATTGAGAAAATGGATTTTCATTCACAAAATCATCATATGTCAGGCTCGTATGTATGTATAGATAGGTTTATGTATATTACAAAAGGACTCATATAAATTTATAAATTATATCTGAAACCCATAAAAACTTAAGAAGTACATGCCATGTACTACAGCGTACGATATATACTTATGTATATACTGCATACGCAATTAGGATAAAGGATTTTACGATGTCGAACGCATCATTTGTTTCCTGGCCTGGTGTACATGTGCGATAACGGCATCAAATTAATCACATTTCGTTTAAATTGAACTCCAATGAAAGGGAAACGAAAAAGATTCAGACCCAATACTGACTTTGGAGTATAAAAGGGACTGAAAATCCTCCAAAGGATAACAGTCGCTAAAAGGACTTCGATCGAAAAAGCTACAAAACTGACAGAAACAAAAGTCTATCGAAAAGTTTATATTCCTTGATATATTCTTAAAACCAGTACAAGCAATTTAAATTGTTGAAATAAATTTTTTCCACACACAAAAAAACCGATACCTCAACCTAAAGATAAAGTGAAAATGTTATTTGGTTTTTGGCAGTTGAAAGCAACTGTCAGCCTTTTGTTATTGGCCTCAAGTCTTGGACAAAATCTCTTACGTACTTGTGACCGAAGCTATTGTTATGACGAATCCCAGGAACAACGTTATGCCGTAGAATGGCAACGTTCTCCGGGTGAAAGAGATGCAGGACATCGCAACGAAATCGAGAACAGACAAGAAAGGCGACTGCGTCTTGATCCTGAACTTGGACGAGAAGATCGTGAAAATCGACAAGAATACGAATTAAGGCGCGGTGAAGAGCGTCTCGAAGAAGCCGATACTAGGCAAGACCGCCATCACCGTTTTGTTGTTATCTTAGGTCGGAAAGACCGTGAAAATCGACAGGACCACGAATTAGGATATCGTGAAGAACTTCTTAAAGAAATCTCCAATAGGCGAGTTTACCAACAGCGTCATAATCCTGTAGAAGTCCGGGAAGTTCGCGAAAATCGACGAGAAAACGAACAAACACGCCGTGTAGAACGCCAACAGGATCGTGAACGTCAAGTTACTCGACGTGTAGAAGTTAACCAATATCAAAATCCAGAAGATCGGCAAGAAATCAAATTAATACGGCTAGAAGTTACAAACCCACATGAACAACTTGAAACTCGTCAAAAAGTTGAAAATATGTCCATTCGAAAGCTCCGACTTGAAGCTCGTCGGGCAGACAGAAATGAAGAATTAGGCAATGAAGATCGACGAGAATATGAACAAACACGTCATGAAGATCGGCGAGATAATGAACAAACACGTCATGAAGAAAGGCAAAGGCTAGAGGTGGCACAACTCCGTCAGGAACGCCGTGAAGTTGCGCAAGAACGAACACGTCGTGAAGTAGGGCAACGACAGGAGGTTCATATAAACAGACACTCCGACCAATTTGCTCGACTAACACGCCAAGAAGATCGACGTGATAATGAACAAATACGTCGTGAAGGCAGGGAGGATATTCGGGAAAATCATCACGAACGCGAAGATAATGAACGAGATGTTTTGCAACGACAGGAGGTCCGTGAAAACCGCATATCTGATCAATTTTCTCGACTTGACAATGAAGTCCACCAAGATAAAGAACAACGTCGTGAAGTTCCTGAAGATCGTCGTGAAGACAGGCTGCTACAAATGCGCCGTGAATATCGGCAGACACATGAAGTATCTCGACGAGATGATACACACCTACGACAACAGGAAAAAGAACGTCGTGGAGACAGACTGAACTTTGAATTTACGCGTCGTGAAGATAGCCAGCGACGTGATGATGTTGAAACCCTACGGGAGCGTGAAACAACGCGACATAATGATAAACTTCGACAACGAGTAAGAGAACAGCATCGTGAACTACGTGAAGACCGGCGAGTCCAAGAGATAACCGATGCAGAATATCGACAACGCGAACATAATAGTGAAAATCTACGTAAACGTGTAATAACTCGAAGTGAAAATCGAGAAGATCAGCGAGAAGTTCGTGAGGATCATCGAGACCATGAACTTAGAACCCGTGAAGATCGACAAGAAAACTTGAGACGTCAAGAAGAACGAGAACCCGTAGAAAACCGCCAACTGATATCCCGACGCAATGCAAATGATGAACTACGAGTTGTAGAATCTCGACAAATTGAACTGCGCAATAATAAAGAACAACGTGAATTAAACCGACACTTACGAGAAAGAGACAATGATGAAAGTGATCAAACACGTCGAGTGTATTCTGTACGACGTGATAACAGCCGTGAGAGACTTGAAATCACCCGACAAAACGACAAACGCCAATTTAATAATCTTCAGTTTGAGGAAGAAAATCCAAGAAATGACCAAACTGATTCGATCCGTCTTGAGAACCTGCGAGGTTTTGAACGTCTTGAAAGTGGCAACCAAGAAAATTCTCGTCCAGTTGAAGATAAATCCCGATCAGAGAGTAGGTTAGAATCAAGACGACTTGAGGAATTAAGAGTATCTGAACGCGGATTAAGTGAAGATGAGGAAGTTTTCCGCCGAGTTGAAGAAACACGGCGAGTAAACAACTATGATCACATCGAAAACAACTTACAAAACGAGCGGCGAAAGGACGAACAGCAGGTTCGTAGAGAAATTCAACGGGATAGTCGTCGTGAAGTCAGGGAGAGACAGGAGGACAGTTCCAGGCGTTTCACTGAAAGCGATTCCCGTAGACTAAATGCAAACTCACCTCGTGATAGCTTGGAGGAACGAGTGTATAGTTCCTATAAACAAGGTCGCCGCTCTGAGGAATCTCGAGATACTCGTCAAGAAAATCAACCTCGCGAAAGTTCGCCTTTTGCCAACGTTGATCGAAATGAACGAGTTGAAGATCGTCAAAGCCGACAAGTGATTGATCATCCTACCAAAGGACTTTTAGAAAATACACTTGTAGTTTCTCGTCGATCCTCTGCCGGAGATAAACGTCGTGTGGAAGTTGTACATGAAAGAAAAACTGAAGCAACCCGAGACTCACTATCACGTATCGAAACACGTGACGATATTGCCAGTAACCGTCGGTCAATAGATGAGCGAGATTCCCGAAATATTCATGAGGTACGTGAACGTCGTGATGATAGTCGTAGAGAAAAAGATGAGCGAAATGGAATGCAAAGAGAAAGAGCCCATGAAGTCCGACAGCATCGTAATGAAAACTATCGAAATGATCAAAACATAGACCATGTTAGAATTGATTCTGAGAGGATTCGTGAAGAACGTGAACGTCATGATGATAACCAACGAGCACTGGAAGTTCGAAGTGAACGAGACTCATGGCCCCGAGACAATGGAATAATTCGTGAAGTACGAGGACGTCGTCATGAAAATCTACGAGAAAAAGATTACAATATGCGGGACACACGCCGAACTGAAACAGATATCCGAGCAGTGCGTGCACGTCGTGATGAAAACAAACCAGAAACAGAAAATGGCAATGAACGAATTATTCGACAATTTCAAAAAGAGTCCGAGAGGATTCGTGAAACGCCTGAAACTCGAGAAGACCGAGAATCTCGAAGAGATAATTCTCAACAATCCCGAGCTATATCTGAGAGGATTAGAGAGACGCGTCAACGACGTGATGAAAACAAAAAAAATTCTCGACATGTTGAGTTGGACAGGAGCCGTGAAGTTCGAGAACGTCGTGAAGAAAGACAGCTTGAACGTGAAAATATCAACGAACTAAATACACGACAGACCGACGAACTGCGGACTATTGAAGCAAAAGAGAGACGCGATGAAAATCGAGTAGAGCACGGAGATAAACATTTGGAAGAACGATCCCGCCAAGATGATCCTCGGAACAATGGAATGCAACGAATAGATATCAGAAACAGGGTAAATGAATTTGAGATTCATGAAACTATCAGGGCTTCGGAAGGAAGACGTGTTGAAAGCGAAAATGTAAACTCACGTCAACAAGCTCGTTTCATTGAAGGCGAATATGTGGAAACCCCTTCAGCATACCTCCAGAAAGGTTACATAACCTTTGGTCAAGCCGTAATTTTCGCCTTCGTTATCGCAAAGGCCATCAAAAGCAAATCCGATATAAAGTGAGTATTTATCACCGATAATTAATTGCTCAAATTGTTGACATATCGCTTTTTCAATTATCCAACAGATACAATCAGATACCTGAAAAGCTACGCAATGCCGCTGCATTGATTGGATTCTAAGTGAATTTATGATTATGGACCAGTGAATGTTAGATAAACCTTCCCCAAGACAACTGACAATGATTCAAATACTGTATATAAAAATATATATATAAATACTACATAGTACAGATGTTAGTGAAATTACAATGGCAAATATGTACCTAAGAGCAAAATAATTATATATAATATACAAATATATATTTAACCGATATTACCTTAATCCAAAAAAATATGTAGGTGTGAGCAACAAGTTTAACTAAAGCAAATTGGAATGAAATTATAATATAATTAACAAAAGTATTAAATAGAAATATTATTATGCAAATAAAATATCGTTACGCATTATAATCAGCTTGTGTTGTTTTGAAGCTTTATTTCCAGTCAAAGATGAGGAAAACTCCCATAATATAAAAATTTTCAAAATGTAAAAAAAGAATACCCCCACTCCCGAGGACCCAGATGCGCAGTGGAAGCACATCTCCCATTCTTTGGAAACCGCTGCAAGGACTGAACTTGGCTATCAAAAACCGCGAAAAGACGCTGCACGTTACAACGCGTGCTGCGAGTGACCGGTACAAGAAGCTAAGAAAGGAGGAAAACCAACTATTTAGGCGGAAAAATGGAAGTGGGAGCAGAGAGTGAAAAAACCGAAATGTGCAGAATGAATGGTGAATCCCGAAAGTTTTTCCAGAGGGTAAGAAGGTTGAATAACGGGCCTAATAATTAGAACTGCGATCTCCCGCCTTAAGAATAATAAAGCCGCTGG
This sequence comes from Phaonia tiefii, assembly GCA_963931995.1. Lineage (NCBI taxonomy): Eukaryota > Metazoa > Arthropoda > Insecta > Diptera > Muscidae > Phaonia > Phaonia tiefii. The sequence continues at coordinate 204,664,843 of OZ008370.1, read as the reverse complement.
TCCGGATGGCCTACCCGCTGAACTTTTTAAGGCAGGTTGCGAAGGACTGCTAGCCCACATGCATCAACTTATATGCTGTATATGGCTGGGGGAATCTATGCCCGACGATTGGAGTCTCAGTGTATTATTTCCTGTATTCAAAAAGGGTGATCCGTGTGTCTGTTCCAACTATCGTAGTATCAGTCTTTTATCCATCGTGTATAAGGTCTTGCCGAGCTTATTATGTGAAAGACTAAAGCCAATTATTGAAAACCTGATTGGACCTTACTAGTGTGGTATTAGACCAGGCAAGTCCACGACTGACCAAATATTCACGCTACGCCAAATCCTGGGAAAAACCCACGAAAAGCAAATCGATACATACCACCTTTTTGGTCGATTACAAAGCTGCATTCGAAAGCCCCATACGGGGAAAACTGTACGAAGCTATGTCTGAACTTGGTATTCCGGAAAAACTGATCTGCCTCTATAGAATGACGCTGGCCAACACCAAATGAGCAGTGAAAGTGGGGAAAGACCTCACTGAACAATTCTGTGCCAATCGAGGACTTAGACAAGGCGACAATTATGAGATAAGCTGCAGTAAATACGAACAAGACCATTACGACATAGATATCATTGGGCGAAATTTGCAAGAAAAGGAATCAGCGAAAGTGGGTCTTGCTGTTAATGAGGGTAAGACAAAATTGATGGTGTCAACGACTAGAGACACCTCTCGACTTGGTCCGCACTTGAACGTTGATAACCGACTTAATTTTGAAGTAGTAGATGAATTTGTCTACCATGGTTCCGTCGTGAACTAGGACAACATCGTCAGCCTGGAGATAGATAGGAGAATTGTGCTTGCAAATCTAAGCCCTCTCTCGACGGACAAAAGTTCAGCTATATCAGACTCTCACTTTACCTATCTTGACATATTGCTCCGAAGCTTGGGTCATATCGAAGCGGATGAAAAACACCTGGGAGTTTTTGAGAGAAAAATTCGCCGTAAAATATATTTATTGTCCTGTTAGAAAAAACGGCGAGTAGCGATGTCGCTGGAACGCAGAGCTATATAATCTATATTCTGACGTGGACATAGCTAGGCGAATCAAATTAAGTCAATTGCGTTGGGTAGGCCATGTTATCAGAATGAAGATGAACCAGCGCGAAAGGTTTTCGATAACGTAGCCGATGGAAGCAGGAAAAGAGGACGACCAAGACTCCGCTGGAAAGACCAGGCAGAAGAATTCCTCCGTATTCTTGGTGTTACCAACTGGCGATAAAAGGCTAAGGATATGTCTAAGACGTCTGACCTCATGAGGTTGTAAAATAGTCAATAAAAGTACGTAAGTAAAATAATCAAGAGTATCAAACGAGTATTCGGGAACCAAATCTAATTCCGACAAAGGCGATAGGCCAAAAAAAAATATTATCTTCCCTGTGCTGACAATCACTCGACTGACAAATCACATGTCAGTCCCCAAAATGATTTTGTTTTTATACTACCGTATTATCTTTAACGATTTTTATTAATACAATTTGTACAAAATATCTAGGCAGTTCAAAAGTATTTCTGGAGATCAATTCAGATGTTAAACATTATTTTAATTTTATGTTTCTAATGCACATTTTTCGAAAACTAAATTTTTTGAGAAATTTAATTTTTAAGACTGATTTTGTCGGTGTACTCCCAATGTACACAAAAACGGATGCGGATCCATTTCGACCCTGTTACGAGTCCGTAAAATCATAAAAAGCGAATCAGTGAAACACTTTGGATAGGCTCAGTAGGGACACAGTGCCCTGTATTCGTGTAAAAGGATCATCGGAGGATGATGGTGCCTACTTCCAAATATAGTTTATTGGATATATAAAAATCTTGTCTGCCAGACATCGCGGCTGCTCCTCGCAAAACCTCCACAGAGGGTTTAGGTTTTACCCTTCACCTTTTCCCATAATATTTGATGAGAAAGCAAATGACTGCAACACGGCAATCCGTCGAAGACATTCCTCGCGAAGATTTACCATCCCACACAGTCATGGGATAATTTTAAGGGATCTATGGCAACAGTTGTGGGTTACATGACACCCACTTCTACCTTCGACAGAAACTTCTCAACACAAATCCTCTACAGGCAGGACTCGTAGCGAGGAATACCAGATAATAGAAACTGTCAGAATAGGATCAGTAGGTACACAGTGGCCCTATATTCGTCCAAATGGGTCATCGGAGGATGATGGTGCCTATTCCCGAAAATAATTTACTGGATATATATGTAAGTATAAAACTCTTGTCTGTCCGATATCGCGGGTGCTCTTCGCAGAATCTCCACCGAGGGATTGGTGTTTATCCTTCACCTTTTACAACAAAATTTGATAAGAAAGCAAATGACTGCAAAGTCGGCAATCCGTCTAAGACATTCCTCGCGATGAGTTACCAGCCCATATTGTCATGGGATGATTTTACGGGATTTGCTGCAATAGATGTGGGTACATGATACTCACTTCTACCTACGAGAGAATCTTCTCCACACAGATGCTCTAGAGGCAGCACTCGTAGGGACGAATGCCAGATAATAGAAGATATTTATGCATCTACACTGATGACAAAGTTGCAAAGTTGGTACTGCACCGGGACAGGTAAACTTCCTGCCAAGGCCGTAGTGCGTGGTTAAGCGCCACATGCTGCTGGAAGTGTCCCTGCTGTTAACTAAACAATACTTGAGAACACTCGACTGGATAGACAACACTCTTCCGAAGGCACTTGGGAGCACTTGTCTTGGCTTAGCAATACTCTACTAGGGCAACGTGTCTTGGCTTATCAATACTCTATTGTTACGGGCTGATCGATTTTAAGGTGATCGGAAACTTAGTGTGTTGCACACACGATTATTCGGATTAGCTGTGTAGGTCGGGTATGTGGAGTACTGACTCGGTATGTGATTTACACGTACGGTGACGACGATTCGGAATCGGTCATCATTGACTTAAGTGTGTAGCAATAGTACAGGGGAATAGTCGGTACAAACCCACTATGGGAAATAGTCAGCCGAAGCCGCTATGATAGAATAGTCAGCCGAAGTCGCTAGAATTGAATAGGCAGCCGAAGCCGCTATAGTCGCATATTCAGCCGAAGCCGCTATGATAGAAAAGTCAGCCGAAGCCGCTATAATCGAATAGTCAGCCGAAGCCGCTATAATCGAATAGTCAGCCGGAGCCGCTATAGTAGAATAGTCAGCCAAAGCCGCTATGATCCAATAGTTAGCCAAAGCCGCTATAACTGAATAATCAGCCGAAGTCGCTATGATCGAATAGTCAGCCGAAGCCGCTATGATAGAATAGTCAGCTGAAGCCGCTATGATAGAATAGTCAGCCGAAGCCGATAAAATTGAATAGGCAGCCGAAGCCGGTATAGTCGCATATTCAGCCGAAGCCGCTATAATTGAATAGTCAGCCGAAGCCGCTATGATCGAATAGTCAGCCAAGGCCGCTATAATCGGTAAATTTATTTAATCCGTCTTGAAATCCGTCCGTTCTATACAGAACTGGAGCCCCAGATGCAGTGCAATTATCTTTTCGGGTTGTTCGCTCGGAAGCGACTGATTGATGATGCTGGTCAACTCCAACATTAAGTACTCCAGCCGCATTAATGTGAATGAGAATTACAGCGAACAACTTATACTTGTGGGGTCGCTGTCGCACACTGACCTGTCTTATTAGTGTGTGTGGTCGTTCGCGACTGAAGTTGAGTGGTATGTATGTTTACCATATACTGTCGATAGAGGATTTGTGTGATTGGCTGGTTGAGGTGTTCGGTGTGAGTGATGGTTGTACGCGGGTGATGTTGGCTGGTTGAGGTATTCGGTGTTAGTGATGGTTGTTCACGGATGTTTGCTTAAATTATGTACGGACGGTTTATGACGTCACGTTTCATGTCGAAATTCTGCAGGATCTTTGTGGAACTGGTGTATGCAGCTACTGATCCTGACGAGGATAGTGGTAATGGTAATATCTGCGGCCAATTGGATTTTTCTGTAAGCCCCTTGAATTGGTGACATTAAAATATATTTGGGAGATTTCAATGTCAAAGTGGGCAACGACAACAACAGCTCACGGGAAGTGATGGGTAGACGTGGTATTGGAACTGTGAGGAATGACAACGGTGGCAGGCTCAGAGATTTCTGTACGCGCCTTCAACTGTTTATCGGCGGAACGAAATTCCCCGCTAGTATATATACAAGTATACATGGGAATTACCTGATGGTCAAACCTTCAATAAAATTGACCATATATTTGTCAGAAAGATGTTTTTGGGTTCCCTGCTGCACATCAAAACTATACATGGGGCTGATATTGATAGCGACCTCCAACTCTTAGTGGACACCTTCAGTCTCCATCCACATGATATCGACTACGCAGATGGCATTTGTCTTATGGCCCACAAATTTGGTGGCATCGTGGCCAAGTTGAACAGACTCTCCCAAAAAATCGAAAAAAGTGGGAATAAATATCAAGAAGGCAAAGCTAATGCGTATCCAAACAGAACGGTATACTCTAGTAACAGTGGAAGGTTCGTTAATTGAACACGTGGACTCAATCAAATGTTTCGGATGAAAGATTACCAATGCTGGTGGCTCTGAGACGGCTATAAGTGATCGGATAAATAAGGCCCGTGTTGCATTCCTAAACCTGCACAAAATCTGGCGCAACTGCAGGGTGAAGTCTGTACTGTAATACGGTTGTACTACTCGGAGCTTGACGAAGCTGACAATAGAGAAGGTCCAAACGTTTGTCAATCGTTGCCGGAGACAAATACTCCGTATCTACTAGCCCAAGAGAATTTCTAATGAAGTATCCTTGCAGCGTACATGTAACAGTCGTATTGAATTGGATATACGAAGAGGAAATACTTAGGCGCCCAACATCAGATATTGCTAGAGCGGCACTTGAATGGAACCCTCAGGGGTATCGAAGTCCAGCAATACCATCAAATATATGGAAACAATGTAAACAAACTCGACTATTATGGAACCAAATTAAATCACTTGCCAGAGACTGAAATCGAAATCATCTTCTTGATGAGCCTTTTATTTAATTTTGTTTGTAATATTGTTTTATATTGTTATATTTGGCTTAAATAAATAAAGGACATATATACAAATATATACTGATGGCTCCAAACAAAGTAGGCTTTGGAGTCACTACTTAAGAGGCGGGTATAGACCTTGCACAAAGGCTACCAGACCATTCTAGTGTTCTCTCCAGTTGGTACTACCAAGTGTACGCAGGGATTCGGCACCCTGAGTCTTGGTCTTCCTATTTTTGGTTTTCCTTCGAGTTCGGTTTCGAAAACCCTTCGAGCTGTTTGGTCTTCATCCATTCTACTTACATAGCCTAGACAGCGCAATCGCGTTATTTTGATCCGCTTAACTATGTCCATGTCGGGATATAGTTCAAACAGCTCATGGTTCGTGAGTCGCCGATACTCGCCGTTGTGCACTACATAACTTTTTCGGAGTATTATTCTCTCGAAGACTCCTAGAGATAATTCGCCTGCTAGCGATAAGACCCAGGATTCTGCGCCATGAAATAAGACAGGTTATATGAGAGTCTGGTATAACTGGACTTTAGTTACTCGAGAGAGGTCTTTATCTCTAAAGTTCTTGCTTAGCCCAAAATAACATCTATTCGCAAGCACAATTCTCCGCTTGATCTCAAGGCTGACGTTGTTGCTTTTGTTTACGGCAGATCCGAGGTATATAAATTCGTCCACCACCTCGAAATTATAACGGTTATCAACGTTCACGCTTTGGTCTAATCGCATGGAGGCTCGGTTCGTTGAAACCATTAATTTTGTCTTGTCCTCATTTACTGTCAGACCCACTTTTGGTGAATCCTTCTCAATTCTCGAAAACACCGCAGTAACTTCTCTCATTGTGCGCCCAATGATATCTATATTAGCATGTGACTTTTGATGCTGACGGGTTGACTGAAGCTTTTCTCATAATGATCTCCATTAAGATGTTAAAGAGATCGCACGATAGGGTATCGCCTTGGCTGAGACCTCGCTCAGTTTCAAAAGGTTCGGTAAGATCCTTACCAACTATCAATACGGATTTGGTGTTCGTCAAGGTCATCCTGCAAACGCGTATGAGTTTTGCAAGAATCGAAGGCCACCTTATAATCAACAAACAGATGATAGGTGTCGATTTTTTTTCTGGTCAGTTATCGATTTTCGAGGCCTAAAGCCACACTCGTACGGTCCAATCACGCTAGCGATAATTGGTTTTAGTCTTCCGCATATTATACTTGATAGGACCTTATATGCTATTGATAGTCAACGGTAGTTGGCTGTACTGACCTCATCTTGATTAGGATCGATTGTCACATCCTCATTGGATATCTCAGGTACCAGTAGCACGGAGAAATGATCTCTCAATATTCCCAACATGCTCCGCACATCTGGGATGAGATTTCCGCCTTGTCTTTACAGAAGGGGGCCTGAACCATGTCCATTAGTTCCGTTATTGACTTTTTGGTAGAAATTTCGGGCTCCGTTCTTCTTTCTGTAGGTCTAAATTTTCTCACTCTCGCGCTTTCTCCAGTGCCGTTACTTACACCTAAAGAGACGGTTTACCTCGTTTCTTTTTTCCCTATACCGCTCAGTCACAGCTCGCGTTGCAATTGACTGAAGCTTTGCCATACGTGCAGCGTTCTTTTCATCATTTGATATGAGACACTCTTCATCGTACCAAGGTTTATTGCGAAGCGGTTTTCCAAAACCAAGTACGGTTGTTGCAGCAGCGCTTCAGTATCGCTTCAGGATCGTCATCGGGAGGGCGTGGGTTCTGTGCCAAAAGTAGCGAGAGTTTCCTTGAGTAGGCTGTGGCTACATCTGGTAATTGCAGCTTTCTCTGCGTCTGGTTTCGTAGAATTTTCACTCGACTTAATCTTGTGTGAACCTTTGTTGCTACCAGGTAGTGATCAGAATCGATGTTACCTCCTCTGATCACTCGTGCGCCCATTACACTGGATGAGTGCCTTCCATCAATTGCCACGTGATCAATTTGGTCCTTCGTCCTTTGATCAGGAGATACCAAAGTGGCCTTGTGAATGTCTTTATGCTGGAATCGTGTACCACAAAGGACTATATTTTTTGCGGCTGCAAAGTTAATCAGCCTCATACTGGTGTCAGAACTGTCAGCATGTAGACTGAAGTTGTCAATGTTTGGATGAAATACATTTTCCCTGCTTACTTTAGCATTAAAATCTCCTACTACAATCTTAATGTCATGGCCAGGGCGGCGGTCATACGATTTCTCTAGGCGCTCATATAATATGTCTTTGGCATTCATCTTTCTCTTATGTCGGGGCATGCATACAAATTAGGGAAATATAAATTAGGGAAATTAGACTCTTTTATGCGGATTGTGGCAATGCTTACACTCACAGGATTGAATCTAGAGACTATATGTCACAGTCTTTTGCCAACTACAAATCTGCTACCAAATTCGTGTTTATCTCATGGGAACTGTAGTAAAGGGTTTTTCAATAAGAGCGCTACAAATAAGAACGCTTTTTAAATAAAACAAAACCGGTATTAGATACCAATGAAATTCTTTATTCCTGTGAAAGTACGTTCGATGCCATTATGTATGGAACTCGACTTCTTTTGCATGGCCACCACGGGCACGCTTGCAGAAGTCCAGACGCTGAACCCAATTTTCGACGGTTTTCAAGCATAAATCGGCCGATACTGCTGCAATTTCACGTTCGATATTCGTACGAAGTTCATCAATCGTTGCTGGCTTGTTGGCATAGACCATAGACTTGACGTAGCCCCACAGGAAGTAATCTAACGGCGTCAAATCACACGACCGAGGTGGCCAATCGACTGGGCCATTTCGTGAGATAACACGTTCACCAAACTTGGTTTCCAATAAATTGATTGTGGCATTCGCTGTGTGGCTTGTGGCGCCGTTCTGTTGGAACCACGTGTCCTCCAAGTCCATATTATCCAATTGGGACCAAAAATATTCGGTTATCATTGAACGGTAGCGATTCGCATTCACAGTAATGTGCCGGTCTTGATCATCCGGGAAGAAGTACGGCCCAATCACGCCGCCGGCCCATAAACCGCACCAAACCGTAATTTTTTCGGGATGCAATGATGACTGATGGATTACGGGTGGATTGCTGTCTGACCAATAACGCATATTTTACTTATTGACGAAGCCATTCAGCCAGAAATGAGCCTCGTCGCTGAAGATGATTTTCCGATGAAAATCCGAATCATTTCAGCCCAATTCACGAACATACGACGCTTATGGTGATCAAGCGGCTTCAGTTCTTGCGTCAATTTGATCTTGTAAGGATATAGGCCAAGATCTTTTCACAAAATTCGCCACAATGACGTCACAGAGATGCCCAACGCTTGAGAACGACGTGTGGGAGACACATTTGGGCTTTCTTGAACTGAAGCCTCAGCGGCAGCAATATTCTCGACACTACGGGCACTTCTTTGTCTCACTGGCACGGGAACGTTTTGTACTGTGCCTGTGGATTCAAATTTTTCCACTAGACGCCCAATTGTTGATCTGGTAGGACGATTATGACGACCATAAATTGGACGTAGCGCTCTTAAAGTTGAGGCCACTGACTCCAAATTTCGGTAGTAAATTTTAATAATTTCGACTCGTTGTTGGCTCGTATATCTTTCCATGATGAAATGGCAAACCTTACTGAAGAGAAATGTCAAAAGAGCGGGAAAAAATATGGCGTCGTTTGCTGTCCCTATCGAGTTACTTTTGTAGCGTCTTTGTTGAAAAACACGTTATATGTCGTAGTTTTCTCCTTCTGCAGCCATGTCCTGTCCATCACATTTCCTGGATAGCGATAATGTCAGCCTTATAACTTTCGAGGGCACCTGCTAATTGGATACTTGCACCGGTTCTATAAAGAGTTCTTACATTCCAAGGACATATCCGTAAATCGTGGTCCTTATAACGTTTGCAGGGGTCGTCAACAAATAGGAGTTGTCTATGTTTTCGTTTTCGTATATTCACTGCCATTTTGAACGGTGACGGGAGGCAAACCAGCCCACAGGGGTTTTGATGTTTTCCTACTGCCAGGATATTCGATTGCAGCCTCCCATTACGGGTCAGACGCGGATCAGGATGCAATATGTCGAACCTGGATTTCCTTATTTTGGTTTCTATCCGCCGGCGGCCCACATGTTGGCTCATCCGCCTCCTAAGATCAAAAGAATACGCCCGATATCTTGATGAGCTTCAGTGACAGGGTCACTTAATAAACCTGAGACGTATCAGTGATCGCATAACTTATCAGGCTGCCTAGCCAAGCTACTGCCCGGCCTTCTGTGTGAGTAGAAGATCATATGTAGGATCTTACTTCATGTTGGATCTAAAAGACATTCAGGGTGTTCACCTGAATGATGTTAGAACCTTTTTGCAGAGTACTAATTGGTTCGCCAGGATCTAATGAACATCTCTTCTCCAGCCACATCCTGGAACATCGAGATGAGGTATCCTACTGCTTGAACGCCTCTTTAAAAATGCCTCGTATTGATCTTAAACATACATAGTATAACGTCCCGTGGTATCACAATGGTCGTAATAGGACTAAGTGTGTCAATAATGACAGCTACCTCTAGCAGATGTCCTCGAGAGTTATAAGGCTGACATTACTGCTATCCAGGAAATGTGATGGTCAGGACATGGATGTACATTGTACATTGAATAGACTTCGCGATGTTACCGTTTTCATCGTAACACTTTACGTGAAAGTTTGATTTAGCACCACCAGAGCAACTGAAGCTCCAAATAATGATTTGGATTTTTTGAAAGCGATTGCTGGTTATGATTCAATTGATAAGATTATGTCGCAACGATTACTGAAGCAATTTTGTGAACATCTCTGGTATGTTAGTGGTGAAGCTATTGCACTTGCATTAGTGTGACATCAAGCAGTAAATGGTGAATGCAATTCGTGTACTTGAAGAAGAGAAATAGGAATACCGGGAAGAATAATCTGACGATGAGGTCGATGAATCGTCCGACAAAGACAACGAGAATGAAGATGACGTGGATAATATCGAAGAAGAAGAAGGCGGATATGATTTGGAGGATAGCGGCGGCAGTGGCTACCAAGATCGAGCTCGTCCAGTACATGTTGTTGGCTTCAAAGGTTACCTTTGCATCGAAACAAGTGAATCAGGAAGTGAATCAAGATTTGATCCCTAAGCCACACTTGAGGCAGTACTATTTTTCGCACACTTCGGATTGTCAAGAGTTGTTCGTGGAGGAAGCACATCGAAGCAAATGATCGCTTTTTTTCGGTATAACCGGTCATGTGGCCACAGTACCTTTAGTGGAATATAGGACAGTCAATGCTGAGTGGTATATCACAATCTATTTGCCAACAGTTATCGAAGAAATAAGGAAAAACAACAAGAGAAGACGGATACTTTAGCATCAGGACATTGCGGGCTCTCATACATCCGATGAAGCAATAGGCTATATGTGCGCTCAAAATGTCGAATTGATGGGTCATCCGCCGTACAGCCCAGATGTGGTACCGAATGACTTCTTTTTACTCGTGGTCTACTTTTTCGACACCCGAAGCACCTGTTGAAACGTTCAAAATCCATGTTTTGGAGGTGTCTCAATCGGGGTGGAAAACGTGCATCAAAAATTGGTTTGAGCGAATGCAAAAGTGTATTAATCTTCACGGAAAATATTTTGAAAAACAATAAAAACCATTTCCAATGATAAATGATTGTTTTTTATTGCTGGACCCGAAATATTAATATCAACCCTCGTATGTTACGATCCTCACGAAAATAACAATTATCATGAGGAAAACGTGAAAAATTTTAAAAATGTTACGGAATTTCGAGGCCAATTGTGCCGTTGGTATTGGAGGTGCCAGAAGGTGTGAGCCGATTGCGATAAAATCTCGCATAAAATTGATATTCCCAAAATTAAAATTTAAATTAAACCAACCACTGTTGACATAGTTTTGAATAAAGCTTTTTACATTTATGAAATATGACGAGAATATCTCGACCATCCTTTGAATTATCCAACCAGTTTTCGGAACAAGAGAAAATGAAATTAGATGTTCAGTAGTACTAGCTTAGTGATGGGAATAGTATCATAAATCTTACTAGTATCATATTTCAAAGGACATTTACTATATTCATCCGTTAAATATTCGTAAGTAATTCTCAATTCACTTTATGTTAACAATATGCAAACCCAATTACCCAAGTCCATCAAAATTCTTGCAAAACATATTGCCAGTTAATCTCAAACATTTTCGAAGTGACGTCATAGTGTAAAGGATATCATGAAATTCATTGAAAAAATGGATTTTGATTCACAAAATCATCATATGTCAGGTACGTATGGATGTATGTTAGAAAAGGACTCATATAAAATTATAAATTATATCTGAAACCCATAAAAAATTAAGAAGTACAAGCCATGTACTACAGAGTACGAAATATACTTATGTATATACTGCATACGCAGTCAGGATAATGGATTTTCAAATGTCGAACGCATCATTTGTTTCCTGGCCTAGTGTACATGTGCGATAATGGCATCAAATTAATAACATTACGTTTAAATTGAACTCCAATGAAAAGGAAAAGAAAAATATTCAGACCCACTACTGACTTTGGAGTATAAAAGGGACTGAATATCATCCAAAGGATAACAGTCGTTACAAAGACTTCGAACGAAAAGGCTAAAAAACCGGCAGAACAAAAGTTTATCATAAAGTTATAAGCCTTGATTTATTCTTAAAACCAGTGCAAGCAATTCAAATTGTTGAAATAAATTTTGAGTTTATCCACACACACACACAAAAACCGATACCTCAACCTAAAGATAAAGTGAAAATGTTATTTGGTTTTTGGCAGTTGAAAGCAACTGTCAGTCTTTTGTTATTGGCCTCAAGTCTTGGACAAAATCTCTTACGTACATGTGATGGAAGCTATTGTTATGACGAATCCCAGGAACAACGTTATGCCGTAGAATGGCAACGTTCTCCGGGTGAAACCTATCGTAAGAACAATGAATTTGTAAAACATATCAGAGATGTAGGGCGTGGCGACGAAATAGATGATAGACAAGAACGCCGACAGCATCTTGATCCTGAACTTGGTCGAGATGATCGTGAAAATCGTCAAGAGTACGAATTAAGACGCCGTGAAGAGCGTCTCGAAGAAGCCGATAACAGACAAGACCGCCAACACCATTTTGATACTATCTTAGGTCGAAAAGTGATTGAGGATCGAGAGAACCAGGAACTAGGACACCGTGAAGAACGTCCTAAAGAAATCTCTGATAGACGAGATTGTCAACGCCGTCATAATCCTGAAGAAACCCGGGATATTCGCGAAAACCGACGAGAAAACGAAAAAACACCCCGTGAAGAACGCCAGCAGGATCGTGAACGTGAAGGTAGAAACCAACAAGAACAACTTGAAACTCTTCGAGAACTTGAAGATATGTCCATACGTCAATATCGAGAGCTTCGATTTGAAGCTCGTCGGGCAGACAGCAACGAAGAAGGTCTAACACGCCATGAATATCGACGAAATAATGAACAAACACGTCGTGAGGTACGACGAGATAATGAACAAACACGTCATGAAGATAGGCAACGGCAAGAAGATCTACGTGATAATGAACAAACACGTCGTAAAGACATGGAGGATAACAGGGAAAACCGCCAGAAGCTTGAAATTATTCAGCTTAGAGTTTTGAAACGACGTGAAGAACGGCGCGACCAAGAACGAACACGTCGTGAAGTAGGGCAACAACAAGAGGTCCATGTAAATCGACACTCCGACCAATTTAGTCGACGAACACGCCAAGAAGATCGACGTGATAATGAGCCAACACGCCGTGAAGATAGGGAGGATATTAAGGAAAATCGTCGGGAACGCGAAATTAATCAACGAGATGTTTTGCAACGACAGGAGGTCCGTGAAACCCGTATATCAGATGCATTTTCTCGACTTGACAATGAACTCCATCAAGTAGAAGAACAACGCCGTGAAGTTACTGAAGCTCATCGTGAAGACAGGCAGCTACAAACGGACCGTGAACACCGACAGACACATGAAGTAACTCAACGAGATGATACACACCTAAGACAACAGGAAAAAGAACGTCGTGGAGACAAACTGAACTTTGAATTTACGCGTCGTGAAGATAGCCAGCGACGGGAAGATGTTGAAAACCTATGGGAGTGTGAAACAACGCGACGTAATGATAAACTTCGACAACGGGTAAGAGAACAGCCTCGTGAACTACGTGAAGACCGGCGAGTCCAAGAGATATTCGATGAAAAATATCGACAACGCGAAAATAATAGTGAAAATCTACGTAAACGTGTAATAACTCGAAGTAAAGATCGAGCAAATCAGCAAGAAGTTCGTGAGGATCATCGAGACCATGAACTTAGAACCCGTGAAGATCGACAAGAAAATTTGAGACGTCAAGAAGAGCGAGAATCCGAGGAAACCCGCCAACTGGTATCCCGCCGCTATGCAAATGATGAAGTACGAGTTGTAGAAACTCGACAAATTGAACAACGCATGAATGAAGGGCAACGTGAATTAAACCGATACTTGCAAGAAAGAAGCAACGATGAAAGTGATAAACCCCGTCGAGTGTATTCTGTACGACGTGACAACAGCCGTGAGAGACTTGGAACTACCAGACAAAACGACAATGGACAATTCAATAATCTTCAGTTTGATGCAGAAAGTCGACGAGAAACCCGTCTTGAGAACTTGCGAGGTTCTGCACGTCTTCAAACCGACGATCAAGAAGATTCTAATCGAGTTGAAGATGAATCCCTATCAGAGCATAGGTCAGAATCAAGACGACTTGATGAATTAATAGATGAGCGAGATTCCCGGAACATTCGTGAGGTACGTGAACGTCGTGATGATAGTCGTCGAGAAAAAGACGAGCGAAATGGAATGCAAATAGAATCACAAAGTCGTGACTTTGAAAGAACCCGTGAAATCCGACAGCATCGCAATAAAAACTATCGAAATGATCAAAACATAGACCATGTTAGAATTAATTCTGAGAGGATTCGTGAAGAACGTGAACGCCATGATGATAACAAACGAGCACTGGAAGTTCGAAGTGCACGAGACTCACGGCGCCGAGACAATGAAATAATTCGTGAGGTACGAGGACGTCGTCATGAAAATATTCGCGAAAAAGATCACAATATGCGGAACACACGCCAAACTGAAACAGAAATCCGAGAAGTGCGTGCACATCGTGATGAAAACAAACCAGAAGGAGAAAGTGGCAGTGAACGAAATATACGACAAGTTCAAAAAGAGTCCGAGAGGATTCGTGAAACGCTTGAAACTCGGGAAGGCCGAGAATCCCGAAGAGATAATTCACAGCAACCTCGAGCTGTATCTGAGAGGATTAGAGAGACGCGTCAACGACGTGATGAACACAAACGGCAACATGAAAATGGCAATGAACAAAATTCCCGACATGTTGAGTTGGACAGGAGCCGTGAAGTTCGAGAACGTCGTGAAAAAAGACAGCCTGAACGTGAAAATATCAACGAACGAAATACACAACAGACCGACGATCTGAGGACCATTGAAGCAAAAGAGAGACGTGATGAAAATCGACTAGAGCAAGGAGATACAAATTTGGAAGAACGTTCAAGTCGGACAGAACGTGAATCTCGCCAAGATGCTCCTCGGGTCAATGAAATGCAACGAATGGATTTCAGAAACGTGGTGAACGAATTTGAGATTGCTGAAAATATTAGTGCTTCGGAAGGTCTACGTGTTGAAAGCGGAGGTGTTAGCTCACGTCAACAAGCTCGTTTCATTGAAGACGAATATGTAGAAGCCCCTCCAAAATACCTCCAGAAAGGTTACACAACCTTTTGTCAAGCAGTAATTTTAGCCTTCGTTATCGCAAAGACCATCAAAGGCCAATCTGATATAAAGTGAGTATTTAACTCCAATCATTAATTGTTCAAATTGTTGATATATCGGTTCTTTAATTATCCAACAGATACAATCAAATACCTCAAAAGCTACGCGATGTCGCCGCATTGATTGGATTCGAAGTGGATTTATGATCAGCCAAACCTTCCCCAAAACAACTGACAATGAATCAAATACTGTATATAAAAATATCTATATAAATATTACAGATGTTAGTGAAATTACAATGGCAAATATGTACCTAAGAGCAAAATAATTATATATAATATACAAATATATATTTAACCGATATTACCTTATTCCAAAAAAATATGCAGGTGTGAGCAACTAGTTTAACTGAAGCAAATTGGAAAGAAATTATAATATAATTAACAAAAGTAGTAAATAGAAATATTATTATTCAAATAAAATATCGTACGCATTATAATCAGCTTGTGTTGGTTTGAAGCTTCTTTATTTCTAGACACGCCCATAATATAAAAAATTTGTATTGGGTTTGGAAAATGTTTTGATTCATTCATGGTTTTCTATCCATCGAAATGTAAAAAAAATCAAGAGCAACCAACGAGTATTCGCGAACCAAATCGAATTCCGACAAAGGCAATATGCCCAAAAAAAAAAATATTATCTTCCGTGTTTAATTAATATGGCTTGGGGTCATAAATGATAAAATGATTTTTCAAGATTTATTAAATATTGTCAATATTTTGATTAGCATCGCTAATCATCCTCAGGGTCCTATGTACTTATACAAAAATATTTAACATTAATAACATATTGATCACAAAACGATTGCCAATAATTACATGTATTATAAATCACAAAAATCAAATTACTCGTACGCAGTGTGCAAGCTTTCGTCAACTATTGTCTATTTTCTCTGTGTTTGCTTATTGTGTGTCAATATATTTGAGCGCATCAGTCACTGGCGGTCTTGTAATTGAGTCTTTCTCTGAGGTAACGTTAATTATGTGCAGCATTTTGAGTGTAAATCGTCGTGAGTAATTGGTCTCCTCCGCTAAAATGTAAAGGTCGTCAAAGTTAGGATTATGACCCGTCGTATCACAGTGGACCGCCAATGCCCTTTTCTGTTCCATAGGTCTACAGTCTAGTCTTCAATTTCGTCATCGTGGTTCCAACGTATACCTTTTGGCATATGTCAGTCTTGTCCCCATTGCATTTTATTCGATATACAATACATATTAGACTTATCCTTTTCCATCCCTTTGGACTTTGTCTGTCTAAATAATCTGGACTTTGTCTGGCTAAAAAACCTGTGTGATCTCAACGCCAACTCATATGACCCTTTGTCATAGATATCAGAATGCTTCAGTCTCTCGAAATAACCAGGTAGTATATACATAAGTCAGGAATTTGTAAATTTCGATGGTTTTTGGTTGATCTTGCCCTCGTTCCATAAATTCTCCTGTGTGTCTATTCCGATCCTGTAGGCCATTTATTGTTCTGGCCGGGAAATCACTTTTGCGAAGAATTTCCTTTATCCTCCATTTATTATTATTATTTATTCCACATGAAATTCCTTGCCGCTAATCTTCAGAAATCTATTCACGAAATTTGTCGACGTAGTCATAATGGTTCTTCTAGGGTGCCTAGAATTGAAGTTAATTAGTCTTCCGGATGCTGTAGGCATTTGGTACCAATCAAGTTTGAGCAGATTGCCTTATCGAATTACGACAGAGCCCAGATATGGTAATCTGTTGTCCTTTTCCTCTTCCATCATGAATTTAATTTATCCGTTGTATGTGTTAAAAGCCTTAAGTGCGTTCTTCCACTTATATAGGCGGGCGAATATAAAATCCATAGATTACAATAGAAACGACCGAAACAATGTCAGGTTTGATACGAGTATTCCTCAAAGAGATAGAATAATAACATCTACTTTAAATAATAAAGAGTTTTGGTGGCTTGGACCACAATAATTTCTTCCCCCCATTTTATTTTTTTTAACCATCTGACAACTAGTTTATTATCACCACAAAATTTATAAAAGTAATGTTTTTGTAATAGCTTTCATTACAAATAATTAATACTAATTTCAAATACGAAATAAAATTTGTTATTGTTAATTAAAAAATAAAAAACAGCTTAGAATAATATAAGACTATACTAGAGCACCCTTATCCGGGTCGTTGTATATATACATATATGTATCAATCATATAACTATTGTTTATTGTAGTATTAAAATATTTCTGATGTAAATAAATAAACAAACAAAAAAAAGCCAGTCTAATTAAACACAGATAATACAAAAGGTCAACCATCAACATCATAATTATTATCTTCCGCCAATATGATTTTGCTTTTATGCTACTGCATTATCTGTAACGATTTTTATTAATTCAATTTCTGCAAAAAATCAGGGCGGTCCAAACGTACTTCTGAAGATCAACTCAGATATTAAACATTATTTGAATTTTCTGTTTCTAATAAACAATTTTTCGAAAAATATTTATTTTTAAATTCTTGATATTATGTTTATAAAGGATTTTTCAATAAGGACTTGACAACTTTTTTTAAAATAAAACGCAACGCATTTCAGATATTTCCAGAACTTTATGATCGACTTGAAATACAATCAAAACATTTATGAATGGAACTCGACTTCGTTCATATGGCCACCGCGGGCACGTCGGCAGCGGTCGATTCGTTGGACCTAGGGTATCCAATTTTCCGGGTTTTTTCATTGTTCGAACAATCGAGTAACTCGAAAATTGGATTTCTGACTTACTCGAACAATTGCATAATGTTTTTAAGTTACTCGAGTTATTCGAGTAATTTTAATCTGTTTATATTGATTTAAATCTTTGAATGCTTTGATAAAAATACAAGGTCAGTTTTGTAGGTTTCGTTTTTATTATTAAAAAAACATCGTTAATTCAATTTAATTCATAAAACGTTTTTAAACAATACATAAAGAAGTAAGTTCATAAGTATATCAACTGAGATCATTCTAAACTTTAATAGGTCTTTTAAAAATAGTATATAAATTAACTGTCAAATTCACTTCAAGAGTTGTTATTAGTAGGAAATTTTACTGAATGAAGATGCAACGTAAGTGTATTTATACCTGTTTTTTCATCGATCATTAAGTTGATACTTGAGGCGTTCCAATAAATCGTATGCAAATGAATTATTTACCATTACTAAATTATAAGTTACAGCTTTTGAAACACCTTCAAATTCAATTAATGTTGCTGAATCTTTATCCTGCTTTATTTCTCGCATCAAGTGGTCTCAAAATATTACTCAAATCCGTCAGTATTTTAATATCATCAGTCCTAAATCATAAATCATACATTTTAAAATGCCAAGACAGTGGTGTACCATACCGGATAAAGAAGAACATCGATGCTTAATATCTTGTATTATATATCAGCTTAGTTCGTTTTTCCTGTAACATAACAAATGTTTTGCAATTATAATCAATTATTCATCACTTGAATTATTCGATTAACCGGTATAAATTACTCGATTAATTTTTTACTCGAAACCACTTATTTTAAAGTACTCGAACAAAAACGGGAAAAAAATTGTTCGATTAATCGAGCAACGGTTAACCGATTGGATACCCTAGTTGGACCCAATCTTCGATGACTCGGTCACACAATTCGCCCGTAACGGCCGCTATTTCGCCTTCAATGTTGGCTCTGAGTTCTTCCAACGTCGTCGGCTTGTTGGCATAGACCAATGATTTGACGTAGTCCGAAAAAAAAGTCTAGAGGCGTTAAATCGCACGAACTAGGCGGCCAATTGACTGGTCCACTTCTTGAGATAACACGCTCACCAAACTTACTCTTCAATAAATCGATTGTAACGTGTGCTGTGTGGCTTGTGGCACTGTGCTGTTGAAACCACAAGTCATCCAAGTCCATGTTTTCCAATTCGGGCCAAAAATAATCGGTAATCATGGCGCGATAACGATCGCCATTCACAGTAACGTGACGATAGTTATTGTCGACGAAAAATATGGCTCAAGGACGCCGGCTGCATGCAAACCGCAGCAAACAGTTATTTTTTGTGGAATAACGCATATTTTGCTTATTGACGAACCCATTGAGCTAAAAATGAGCTTCGTCACTGCAAATGATTTTGCGATGAAATTCATCATCGTGGCGCATCTTCTCCAGAGCCCAATCGGAAAACGTACGTCGCGTCAAATGGTTCATCGGCTTCAATTCTTGAGTCAGCTTGATCTTGTATAGGTGTAAACCAAGTTCTTTACGCCAAATTCGCCATAAAGTGGTCTGGGCGATGCCCAGTTCTTGAGAAAGCCGCGGAATCGACTGATTTGGATCGTTTGCTACGGACGCCTGAACGGCAGCGATATTTTCGTCACTTCCACCAACCAGTTGTCTCACCAGCACGGCAGCATCACACAATGAATATGAAGACTTACATTTTTGCACTAAACTTGTATGTAATTGCTTGTCTACTAGGGCGAGAATAACGACCGAAAATTGGAATTAACGTTCTTAAAGTTGCGGTCACCGACTCCGAATTTCGGTAGTACATTTTAATAATTTACATACGTTGTTCGTTCGTGTAGTTTACCATGATGAAAAGGTTGAGTTTACTGAAAAAAAGGATAGTAACAGTTAGATGATAAGTGCAATAGTGCGTTCAAAAATTAAATTCAAAGTTGTCAAGTTGCCTATTGGAAAACCCATTATTATGCATGGCGAGGAAAATTTGGATTGATTTTTAACCCTTTTCCCGTGACCCAATCTAGCTGAAACTTCGTAGGCACACTAATGGCGACGACAAAAATTATCTATCAAAATATGGGCTGGATTGGACAAAGGGGCGTGGTAACTCCCTTACAAATCACAAGTTAAAAATCCATTATTTCTGCTCCTGTTAACGGTATTTGAACAAAATTGGGTATGTTGGTTAGGTGTACATATTCTAAGATCTGCTGCAAATAAGGGCGGTATTGAACAAAGGGGCATGGTCATATATAAAGAATTTATAGCCAAAAACTATGATTTTTACGGGTTGGTTTTTTTTAGAAAGTTAATTTGGTTATGACAGATTTTGTCTGTTTAAACCCCAATGTGCACAAAAACGTATGCGGATCCATTTCGATCACGTTAAGAGTCCGTAAAATCATAAAAAACGAATCAGTGAAATAGTTGCAAATGAAACACTGTGGATATGATCAGTAGGGACACAGTGGCCCTGTATTCGTGTAAAAGGGTCATCGAAGGATGATGGTGCCTATTCCCGAAAATAGTTTACTGGTTATATAAAACTCTTGTCTGCCCGACATCGCGGGTGCTCTTCGCAGAACCTCCACAGAGGTTCGCCTCCTTCACCTTTTACTACAATATTTGATGAGAAAGCAAATGACTGCAATGTCGGAAATCCGTCTAAAATATTCCTCGCGATGAGGTACAATCATGCAATAATTTTAAGGGATCTGCGGCAATAGTTGTGGGTTACTCCCACTTCTACCCTTCGACAGAAACTTCTCCACACATATCCTCACAGGCAGGACTCGTAGCGACGAATACCATATAATAGAAACACTAAGAATGTGATCATGGGAGTGTCCATGGAGGTGGAAAGTTTCCGATAGCACTTGGAAGGGCCCAGAAACGATTCCTTCATTGGGCAGTCCAAGCAGCTCACTACTTCTACGCAATATGTCCCGGGCACTGGCTTTATCGGAAAGCTCCGTTAGCTAGCTAGAGGGAGAATGCGAAACAAATGAGCAGCCTGATTGGTTATGCGATCACTGATACGTCTCAGGTTTATTAGGTGACCCTGTCACTGAAGCTCATCAAGATATCGGGAATATTCTTTTGTCCTTAGATGGAGGATGAGCCAACATAGCGACGGATTGAAACCAAAAGAAGAAAATCCAGGTTCGACATATTGCATCCTTGTCAGCGTCTGATCCATAATTGGGGGCTGCAAACGAATATACTGGCAGTAGGTAAAATGCAAAAACCCTGTGGACTGGGTTTGCCTCCCGCCATCGCTCGTAATGACAGTGAATATACGAAAACGAAAGAGAAAACATAAACAACCCCCGCAAACGTTAAAAGGACCTCGGTTTACGGATATGCACTTGGAATGTAAGAACTCTATATAGATCCGCTGCAAGTATCCAAATGGCAGATGCCCTCGAAAGTTATAAGGCTGACATTACCGCTATACAGGAAATGCGATGGACAGGACATGGCTGCACAAGGACAAAACTGCTACATATAAAACACGAATTTGATTGTAGATTGTGTTTGCGAACGACTGCGACATGTAGTCTCCAGGTTCAATCATGTGAGTGAACCTATAGCCACAATCCGAGTAAAAGCGAAATATTTTTATATTTCCCTAATTTGTGTGCATGCCCCGACAGAAGAGAAATATGATGATGCCAAAGACATATTCTATGAGCGCCTAGAACGTATGACCGCTACCTTGGCCATGACATTAAGATTGTACTAGGAGATATTAATGCTAAAGTAGGCTGGGCAAATGTGTTTCATTCAAACATTGTCAGTTTCAGTCTACATGCTGACAGTTCTGACACCAGTATGAGGCTGGTTAACTTTGCCGCAGCAAAAAACAAGGTCATTAGTGGTACAAGATTCCAGCATAAATACATCCACAAGGCTACTTGGGTATCTCCTGCTCAAAGAACGAAGAACCAAATTGATCACGGGGTAATTGATGGAAGGCACACATCCAGTGTAATTGACGTACGAGTGATCAGAGGAGCTAGCATCGATTCTGATCACTACCTGGTAGCAGCAAAGGTTCGGATAAGACTTAGTAGAGCGAAAATCGTACGAAACCAGACACAGAGAAACCTAGACATCGGATAACTGCAATTACCAGAGGTAGCCACAGCCTACTCAAGGAAGCTCTCGCAACTTTTGGCACAGAATCTACGTCCTCCCGATGACGATCACGAAGCGCAGTGGAAACCCATTTCCGACTCTATAAAAACTGCCGCAACAACTGTACTTGGTTTTGAAAAACCGCTTCGCAACAAACCATGGTACAATGAAGAGTGTCGCACTGCAAATGATGAAAAGAACGCTGCACGTATGGCAATGCTTCAGTCATTTGCAACGCGAGCTGCGACTGAGCGGCATAGGGAGAAAAGAAAGGAGGTAACTCGTCTCTTTAGGCGTAAGAAACGGCAGTGGAGAAAGCGCGGGAGTGAGAAAATTGAGACATACAGAAGGAAGAACGAAGCCCGAAAAGTCAAAAACGGAACTAATCGACATAGTTGAGGGCCCCCCTTTTGTAAAGAAAAGGACGGAAATCTCATCGCAGATGTGCAGAGCATGTTGAGAATATGGAGAGATAATTTCTCCGCGCTACTGGTGCCTGAGATAATCAATGACGTTGGGACAATCGATCACAACATGGACGACGACGTCGATTACCACCCTCCTAACCAAGGCGAGGTCAGAACAGCTATTGCCCGGCTTAAGAACAACAAAGCTGCAGGAGCCGATGGATTACCGGCGGAGCTGTTTAGCGATGAGCATCAGCATCAGTGTGCATCAGCTCATTAGCAAAATTTGGTTAGATGAATGCATGGCCGGCGATTGGAGTCCCAGTGTACTATGCCTCATATTTAAAAAAGGTGACCCGAGACTCTGGGCCAACTACCGTGGGATAAGCCTTTTATCAATGGCATATAAGGTTCTATCAAGTATAATGTGCGAAAGACTAAACCCAATTATCGCTGACCTGATTCGACCATACCAGTGTGGCTTTAGCCCTGGAAAATCGACGACTGACCAGATTTTCACGTTACGCCAAATCCTGGAGAAGACCCACGAAAAACATATCGACACCTAACATCTACATATTTGTCGATTATAGGGCTGTCTTCGAAAGTCCGCTACGGGATAAATTCTACGAATCAATGTCTGAGCTTGGTATTCCTGCGAAATTCATACGCCTTACAGAATGACCTTGACGAACACCAAATCCGCTGTGAAAGTTGATAAAGATTTTACCGAACCTTTTGAAACTTAAGGTTATAATTTCTAAGTGATGGACGAATTTATATACCTCGGATCTGCCGTAAACAAAAGCAACAACGTCAAGATCAAGCGGAGAATCAAGCGCTTTAGAGATAAAGCCCTCGCTCGAGTAACAAAAGTCCAGTTATACCAGACTCTCATATAACCCGTCTTGTTTTATGGCGCAGAATCCTGGGTCTTATCGCAAGCAGACGAAAGATCTCTAGAAGTCTTCGAGAGAATAATACTCAGAGATGCTTCTAGTCGAAAATTGCATTGCCTTGGAGTTTAAACAATTGAGTCGGTTAGAAGCGGCCAACAAAAATTAAACCAGTACATAAATTTTAGTCGGGGGAGCCACCTTATCCCCTGAGATTTAAGAGATAAATATTTTTATTGAATAAACGTTTACTGCCGACCAACTTTTAGGTTCCCTATCGAGTGCCCGTAACAAATTCACCCATATTCAACAGCGGAGTGGCATTATGCAAAACATTGTATTTATAATACCAAATTTGAGGATCTGTTGTGTTTTTTTGCGATTTATCGTGTCTAGCCGCTCCAAGATGGGTGAAGCAAAATTGTTTATTTTCAATTATAGGTTGGCTAGTCTTCGCAAAATATTTCCCGTTTTTAAAGAAGTTATCTATTCTGTTTTACAGAAGTTATTGCATTGGCAGACCAGATGTTCGCAAAACTTTTGAATGGGAAGTACCAGACTGGGAGTGGCAAAATCACCCATTTTCAGTATCAGGGTCTGACGTTTGACGAAATATTGCCTAATACTAAATTCCATTATGAACATTCGTGTTAATCGGGAGTTATTGTGTCAACCAACCAGCCGTCCACACAACTTTTGTGTGGGAGGTACAAAATGGGAGTGGCTAAATCACATTTTTGCAGAATTTGACTGGCGTTTGATGAAATTTAGGTTACTGCCAAATTTCATTGAGATCAGTAGTGTTTTAGTGGAGTTAGTGTGTCAAGCAACTAGCCGGTCGCCAATCTTTTGGATGGAAGGTCCCTGAAAGAGCGTGCCAAATTTGTTAATTTCCTCAAGTTAAATAAGCATTTCCAGATCATGTACGAACACCTAAGTTGAAATTAATCGCATTTATCGGGAAAATGTTTTAGAGGAAATAGATTTTGTACCAAAATTTTAGATTTGTATGAGAAGTACCAGAAGTGGCAGGAAGGGCCGTAAAATAGAACCAACCAAAGTTGAATAAAGCTTTCAATTTTGAGCAATTAAGAAATTCTTACAGTAAAATATTCGATTAAACACGTCGAAATAAGATAAAGACAAGTAAAAGTGTTAAATTCGGCTGTGCCGAATCTTTGATATGAAATTTTGAAATTTTAAAAAGGACCTTTTTTAAGGAAATGTACTTTTTAAAAAAAATAAAAATAAGTTACTTGTTCACAAATGCAATTACTTGTTCACAAATGCTCACAAATGCAGGATGCTCACAAATGCTCCCAATGCTCACAAATGCATTGCTCACAATGCTCAAATGCTCACATTGAAAATGTACTTAAGAAAATGAATTTGAAATGTATTTTGAAATTTACTTAATGTACTTTGAAATGTACTTTGAAATGTACTTAAGAAATGTACTTAAGAAATTTACTTAAGAAATGTACATTTCTTAAGTACTTAAGAAGAAATGTACTTAAGAAGAAATGTACTTAAGAAATGTACTTAAGAAGAAATGTACTTAAGAAAGAAATGTACTTAAGAAATATACTTAAGAAATGTACTTAATGAAATGTACTTACGAAATGTACTTTGAAACGTACTTAATGTACTTTGAAATGTACTTAAGAAATGTACTTTTATTTAAGAAAATGTACTTTTTTAAAAAAAATAAAAACAAGTTACTTGTTCACAAGTAAACTAAAAAAGCATTTTTTAAAAATAAAAAAGCATTTTTTGAAGAACTGTTAAAAAAAAAAAAAACAAGCTGCAAAGCATTTTTTAAAAATAAAAAAGCATTTTTTGAAGAACTGTTAAAAAAAGAGAAAAACAAGCTGGGACGAGAGTTGAATCAACAACCCTCAGACTCCAACGCGCAACCCTTTACCCATCATGCCACAGCGACCTTAGATAAAGTCTGACAAATTTCATATAAATGTATGAACACATGAAAGTACATATAAACATTCTAAAGTACTTACGTATTATAAAGAACAACAAAAATTTTCAACAAGGAAATTCACCGCACGGGAAAAGGAGTAGTAAGTAAAATAAAAAAGCATTTTTTAAAAATTAAAAAGAATTTTTTGAAGAACTGTTGGAAAAACAAAACAAGCTGCAAAAAGCATTTTTTAAAAATAAAAAAGCATTTTTTGAAGAACTGTTAAAAAAAAAAAAAAAAACAAGCTGGGACGAGACTGAACCAACAACCCTCAGACTCCACCGCGCAACCCTTTACCCATCAGGCCACAGCGACCTTAGCTGAGGTGTGATAAAATTCATATAAATGTATGAACACATGTAAGTACATCTAAACATCTAAAGTACTTAGCTATTATAAAGAACAACAAAGATTTTCAACATGGAAATTCACCACACGGCAAAAGGAGTAATTTAGTATAAAACTACAAAAATTAAAGTTTTTTTACGTTTCCAATCATAAAATTTTTTCCAATGGACCAATTTCGCTGACTTTCAATACCAAACTGCTCAGGAATACGTGGAACATTCTGGCCAAAAACCAAACCGCGTTATCGCCGATTGAAGTCGTGAGAATGTTTTCAACAGACGGACATGGCTATATCGACTCCGGTTGTTATAAGGATCAAGAATATATTTACTTTATGGGGTCGCAAAGCCTTATTTCTATATGTTACAATCAGAATGACAAACTGATATATACCCTCTATCACTTACAGTGGAGGGTATAAAAACATTTAAGTTTTTCGATATCTGGCCTAGTTCTCGAGACGTCGATTATTGGAGTACGAACAAATCGGTAGAATTTTAAAAGTGGGATTTGTAGGAGCAGTTAAACAAATTCCGTTGCATCTATTAATCCAAACAAATTTTGTATGAAAGTGTAATGTAGACCACCTCCAAAATGTCTGATTTACGAAATATGACCAGAAAATCCCGACTGTTATCTTACCATCCTTTGAATTATCCTACCAGATTTCGGTACAAGAGAAGATGAAATTAGATGTTCAGTGCCACTAGCTTAGTGATCGAAATAGTATCATAAATCTTACTAGTATCATATTTCAAAGGACATTTAGCATTTACTATATTCTTCCGTTAAATATTCGTAAGTAATTCTCAATGCACTTTATGTTAACAATATGCAAACCCAATTACCCATCAAAATTCTTGCAACACACATTGCCAGTTATTCTCCAACATTTTCGAAGTGACGTCATAGTGTAAAGAATATCATGAAATTCATTGAGAAAATGGATTTTCATTCACAAAATCATCATATGTCAGGCTCGTATGTATGTATAGATAGGTTTATGTATATTACAAAAGGACTCATATAAATTTATAAATTATATCCGAAACCCATAAAAAATAAAGAAGTACATGCCATGTACTACGGCGTACGATATATGTATACTTATGTATATACTGCATACGCAGTCAGGATAAAGGATTTTAAAATGTCGAACGCATCATTTGTTTCGTGGCCTGGTGTACATGTGCGATAACGGCATCAAATTAATCACATTACGTTTAAATTGAACTCCAATGAAAAGGAAAAGAAAAATATTCAGACCCAATACTGACTTTGGAGTATAAAAGGGACTGAAAATCATCCAAAGGATAACAGTCGTTACAAAGACTTCGAACGAAAAGGCTAAAAAACCGGCAGAACAAAAGTTTATCATAAAGTTTATAAGCCTTGATTTATTCTTAATACAAGTGCAAGCAATTCAAATTGTTAAATAAATTTTATCCACACAAACAAAAACCGATACCTCAACCTAAAGATAAAGTGAAAATGTTATTTGGTTTTTGGCAGTTGAAAGCAACTGTCAGCCTTTTGTTATTGGCCTCAAGTCTTGGACAAAATCTCTTACGTACTTGTGACCGAAGCTATTGTTATGGCGAATCCCAGGAACAACGTTATGCCGTAGAATGGCAACGTTCTCCGGGTGAAACCAATCGTAATAACCATGAATTTGTAAAACATATCAGAGATGCAGGACGTCGCGACGAAATCGATAATAGACTAGAACGCCGACTGCGCCTTGATCCTGAACTTGGTCAAGACGATCGTGAAGATCGTCAACAATACGAATTAAGGCGCCGTGAAGAGCGTTTGGAAGAAACCGATAATAGACAAAACCGCCAACACCATTTTGTTACTATCTTAGGTCAAAAAGACCGTGAAAATCGACAGGACAACGAATTAGGATATCGTGAAGAACTTCTTAAAGAAATCTCCTATAGACGAGTTTACCAACAGCGTCATAATCCTGTAGAAGTCCGGGAAGTTCGCGGAAACCGACGAGAAAACGAACAAACACGCCGTGAAGAACGCCAACAGGATCGTGAGCGTCAAGTTACTCGACGTGCAGATGTTAACCAGCATCAATATCTAGAAGATCGCCGAGAAATCAAGTTAATACGCCGAGAAGTTAGAGACCCACATGAACAACTTGAAACTCGTCAAGAAGTTGAAAATATGTCCATTCGAGAGCTCCGACTTGAAGCTCGTCGGGCAGACAGAAATGAAGAATTAAGCAAAAAAAGTCGACGAGAAAATGAGCATACACATCATGAAGATCGACGAGATAATGAACAAAGACGTCATGAAGAAAGGCAAGAGGTGACACAACGCCGTGAAGTTGCCCGTGAACGAACACATCGTGAAGTAGGACAACGACAGGAGGTCCATATAAACCGACACTCCGACCAATTTACTCGACGAACACGCCAAGAAGATCAAAGTCATAATGAACAAATACCTCGCGAAGATAGGGAGGATATTAGGGAAAACCATCACGAACGCGATGTTTTGCAACGACGGGAGGTTCGTGAAAACCGCATATCTGATCAATTTTCTCGACTTGACAAAGATAACCGCCATGAAAAAGAACAACGCCTTGAAGCTCGTCGGGCAGACAGAAATGAAGAAGGTCTAACACGCCATGAATATCGACGAGATAATGAACAAACACATCGTGAGGTACGACGAGATAATGAACAAACACGTCATGACGGTAGGCAACGGCAAGAGGATGATCCCCGTGAGGAACGCCGTGAAGTAGGGCAAGTTCGAACACACCGAGCAGTACAGCAACGACAAGAGGTCCATGTAAACCGACACTCCGACCAATTTAGTCCACAACTACGCCAAGAAGATCAACGTGATAATGAACAAACACGTCGTGAAAATAGGGAGGATATTAGGGAAACCCGTCAGAAACGCGAAATTAATCGACGAGATGTTTTGCAACGACAGGAGGTCCGTGAAACCCGTATATTACATGAATTTTCTCGACTTAACAATGAACACCACCAAGATAAAGAACAACGTCATGAAGTTCCTGAAGATCGTCGTGAACATAATCAGCTACAAAAGGACCACGAATATCGACAGACACATGAAGTAACTCGACGCGATGATACACAATTACGACAACAGGAAAAAGAAGGTCGTGGAGTCAGACTCAACTTTGAATTTACGCGTCGTGAAGATAGCCAGCGACGGGATGATGTTGAAACTCTACGGGAGCGTGAAACAATGCGACGCAATGATAAACTTCGGCAACGAGTAACAGAACAGGCTCGTGAACTACGTGAAGATCGGCGAGACCAAGAGATAACCGATGGAGAATATCGACAACGCGAACATAATAGTGAAAATCTACGTAAACGTGTAATAACTCGAAGTGAAGATCGAGAAAATCAGCAAGAAGTTCGTGAGGATCGTCGAGACCATGAACTTAGAATCCGTGAAGATCGACAAGAAAACTTGAGACGTCAAGAAGATCGAGAACCCGAAGAAAACCGCCAACTGATATCCCGACGCAATGCAAATGATGAACTACGAGTTGTAGAATCTCGACAAATTGAACTGCGCAATAATAAAAAACAACGTGAATTAAACCGACACTTACGAGAAAGAAACAACGATGAAAGTGATCAAACAAGTCGAGTGTATTCTGTCGAACGTGATAACAGCCGTGAGCGACTTGAAATCACCCGACAAAACGACAAACGCCAATTTAATAAACTTCAGTTTGTTGAAGAAAATCGACGAGAAATAAGATATCGTTCAAATGACCAAAATGATTCGATCCGTCTTGAGAACTTGCGAAGTTCTGAACGTCTTGAAAGTGGCAACCAAGAAGATTCTCGTCCGGTTGAAGATGAATCCCGATCAGAGCGTAGGTTGGAATCAAGACGACTTGAGGAATTAAGAGTTTCTGAACGCCGATTGAGTGAAGATCCCGAAGTTTTCCGACGAGTTGAAGAAACACGGCGAGCAAACAACTATGATCGCATCGAAACCAACCGGCAAAACAATGACAATCTTGGCAACGTGCGACGAAATAACGAACACCAGGCTCGTAGAGAAAGTCAACGGGATAGTCTTCTTGAAGTCAGGGAGAGACAGGAAGACAGTTTCAGGCGTTTCACTGAAAGCGATTCCCGTAGACTAAATGCAAAATCACCTCGTGATAGCTCGGAGGAACGAGTGTATAGTTCCTATAAACAAAATCGCCGCTATGAGGAATCTCAAGATACTCGTCAAGAAATGCAACATCGTGAAAATTCGCCTTTTGCCAACGTTGATCGAAATGAACGATTTGAAGGTCGAGAAAGCCGACAAGTGATTGATCATCCTATCAAAGCACGTGTAGAAAATACACTTGTAGTTTCGGGTCGATCCCATAACGGAGATGAACGTCGTCGGGAAGTAGTACACGAAAGAAAAATTGAAGCACCCCAAGACTCACTATCACGTATCGAAACACGTGACGATATTGCCATTAACCGTCGGTCAATAGATGAGCGAGATTCCCGAAATATTCATGAGGTACGTGAACGTCGTGATGATAGTCGTAGAGAAAAAGATGAGCGAAATGGAATGCAAAGAGAATTACAATTTCGTGACTTTGAAAGAGCCCGTGAAGTCCGACAGCATCGCAATGAAAACTATCGAAATGATCAAAACAGAGACCATGTTAGAATTAATTCTGAGATGATTCGTGAAGAACGTGAACGCCATGATGATAACCAACGGGCACTGGAAGTTCGAAGTGAACGAGACTCATGGCCCCGAGACAATGGAATAATTCGGGAAGTACGAGGACGTCGTCATGAAAATCTACGTGAAAATGATCACAATATGCGGTACACACGCCGAACTGAAACAGACATCCGAGCAGTGCGTGCACGTCGTGATGAAAACAAACGAGAAGGAGAAAATGGCAATGAGCGGAATATTCGACTAGTTCAAAAAGAGTCTGAGAGGATTAGTGAAACGCCTGAAACTCGAGAAGACCGACAATCACGAAGAGATAAGTCAGAGCAATCTCGAGCTGTATCTGAGAGGATTAGAGAGACGCGTCAACGACGTGATGAAAACAAACGGCAACTTGAAGATCGCAATGAACAAAATTCCCTACATGTTGAGTTGGACAGGAGCCGTGAAGTTCGAGAACGTCGTGAAGAAAAACAGCGTGGAAATATCAACGAACGAAATACACGACAGACCGACAACCTGATGACCATTGAAGCAAAAGAGAGAAGCGAGAGAAGAGAGAGAGAAGAGAGAAGAAATCGACTAGAGCAAGGAGATACAAATTTGAAAGAACGTTCAAGTCGGACAGAACCTGAATCCCGCCAAGATGATCCTCGAGTCAATGAAATGCAACGAATGGATTTCAGAAACAGGCTAAATGATCTCGAGATTCGTGAAACTATCAGGGCTTCGGAAGGACGACGTGTTGAAAGGGAAAATGTTAACTCACGTCAACAAGCTCGTTTTATTGAAGACGAATATGTGGAAACCCCTTCAGCATACCTCCAGAAAGGTTACATAACCTTTTGTCAAGCAGTAATTTTAGCCTTCGTTATCGCAAAGACCATCAAAGGCAAATCTGATATAAAGTGAGTATTTACCACCGATCATTAATTGATCAAATTGTTGACATATCGCTTTTCCAATTATCCAACAGATACAATCAGATACCTCAAAAGCTACGCGATGCCGCTGCATTGATTGGATTATAAGTGGATTTATGATTATGGACCAGTGAATGTTAGATAAACCTTCCCCAAGACAACTGACAATGAATCAAATACTGTATATAAAAATATCTATATAAATACTACATAGTACAGATGTTAGTAAAATTACAATGGCAAATATGTACCTAAGAGCAAAATAATTATATATAATATACAAATATATATTTAACCGATATTACCTTAATCCAAAAAAATATGTAGGAGTGAGCAACAAGTTTAACTGAAGCAAATTGGAAAGAAATTATAATATAATTAACAAAAGTATTAAATAGAAATATTATTATGCAAATAAAATATCGTTACGCATTATAATCAGCTTGTGTTGTTTTGAAGCTTTATTTCTGGTCAAAGATGAGGTAAACGCCCCTTATATACAAATTTTGAAAAAAATGAAAAAAATCTTCCGTGTACTAACAATCACGTTATTGACAAATCATATGCTATTTAAAAGTTGTCAATATGGTATTGTCTTTATACTACTGTACTATTTTTTAGGATTTTTATTAACACAATTTCTTCAAAATATCGGGGCGGTTCAAAAGTATTTCTAGAGATCAATCCAGATGTTAAACATTATTTGAATTTTATATTTCTAATAAACATTTGTTGAAAACTAATTCTTTTTAGAAATTTAATTTTGTTATGACTTTGTTTACACGTTACTGTATGGGCAGTTCATACTACTTTCTACAAAGCCAAATACATTTTTCTGAGTGAAATTGGCAAATTGAAAATATAACTAGTTTGTACGTGTTTCTAAGGGTTTTTCATAAAGGAATCCTCCAATTCGAATGGAAGAATTTTTTTTCAAAAAATCCTCAAAATAAGAAAATTTCTAAAATAAAAATGGATATAGTACATAACTCAGAAACGGTGCGTCCAATCGAAAAAATAATATATTTTTTACCTCCTGTGTAGGCTACAATTAAAGTTAAAACTAAAGTTTTTCGAATAAAACGGAGCGTTCATCAAAAAATAACCAATTTCTGTCGGTTTTTAAGTGGTTTTCATAAAGTTGTCCAATTCGTATAGAATCCTTTTGTAAAAAATCGCCAAAATAAGAAAATCGCAAAAATAAAAGAATAGATATAACTCGGAGAAGGTGCGTCCAATCGCAAAAATAAAATTTTGTTTAACTCCTTTAGAGGCTTTAACCAACGGATGTATTTAATACGGCATCACTTTAAACAAAATCGCTACTAACGTTTTTTAAATACAATATCGCTTAAAAAAAAGTGATGCCGTATTAAAGACATATTGGTATTTGTATTTATTTACTGTGTTTATCCTGTACAACAAAAAATAAATCTTATAATTATAGTACAGGAATTACTAGCTGGACCCGGCAAACTACGTTTTGCCTTCAAAGTTTTTGTAATGCCAAAGGGTGAACAAAATTTGTCGTTCCATTACGTTTCAAACTATAGTTATGTCTGTTATATCGGTTTTTTTCAAAGGGGGCGTGGAACTGGCCTCTTCCACCCTGCCTGTAATTCAAACTGTTCCAACAACATACATATATACCAAATTTTATCTTCATATCTCTGACAGTTCATGAGATATAGCCATTTTAAATTTCAAGTTGAATAGGCGGTTCCACGCCCCTTTATCCAATCACAACCAAATATAGCCAAGGAGTATCAGCAGGTCGCCAGTACCACAAATTTTCATAACAATCGGTCTATTGGTCTATTAGAAAAGCCGTCAGAGCGATTTTTGAAAAGGGGGCGTGACACCGCCCACTTTCACCCTGGCTGTATAGCCTATGTCACCCGCTAGATGATTCTGAATATTGTCTAAAAATTTCATCAAAATCGGTCCAGCCATTTTCGAGTCCTTTCGTAAAATACATCAATTTTTATATATGGGCATTTCCAGAGAAAGTGCCACCCTATGTCACATCACGTCACCCTCGTTAATTTATGATAGTTTGGGACCATGTGGTTCGATTGTTTCATACTCTTTTCCTAAATACAGAATGTAAGTAACTATATAAATATTTAGTAAAAGAAAAGAAGACAATCAAACCAATTGGTCCTAAGATATAAGTAATTAACGAGTGTGAAGTGATGTGACAAAAGGTTGACGTTTCTGTGGAAATGCCCATATATAGATCCAAATTTATTTGAATTTGAATATTATTGACCGATTTTTGTTAGTTTTTGTTAAAAGAAATTCATACTACGAGCTTACAAATCGTAACCATTTTTCTAATTGAAAAATGGTTAGTTTTTGTTGGAAATAATAGGCAATTCAGTCCAACACACACTCACTGGCATGACTAGTTTCGAACTCCGTGACAAGTTCATCATCAGATGCCTAACTACTGTGCCTGAATTGATACCATCGGTTGATCATCAATCGTATATAAGTATACAAACTCAATTCTGCAATTCACATGTGCGTATCGATCGAAGATTCCTAAGTATTTATCGAAATAATTTAATATACATTAAAAAAAGTGATATTACTTAGACCTCTGACAATGGTAAAAAATATATTAGCGGCATTCATGCAAACGTGAAAGCCGAGAACTTTTGCTCAGCGCAAGTTTCCCTTGCACCGTTGCATGAGGCACCAGGTAAAATTGCTCAGCGTAGTTGCGCTCAAAACCATATCAGCTGACCAAGATGGATACATAAGGTGGTAGCAGTAGCAATTGCATGTATTATGTATGTGTACTTTTTCTACTGTTCTAGTGCTATCACCTTATTTATCCATCCTAGTCAGATGACAATACATATGCTACCACCGTATATGGTTTTGAACACAACTACGCTGAGCAACTTTACCTGGTGCCTCATGCAACGGTGCGAGGGAAACTTGCGCTGAGCAAATGTTCTCGGCTTTCACTTTTACATGAATGCCGCTATTATTTTTATACTTAGTAGGGACATAAATATTTACTAAATGGAACATACTCATTAGAATAGTAAAATTGAACATACCCTTTTATTATCATATGGTTTTTGAAAGTTAACCTCTATAGTCTGTTTCTAGACGTGCAATTATAATTGCTGCAATTCATGAGTTCGTAGGAGAGAGAGGTAAGAAGAATGGAACGAGGAAAAAACTTGCATAAACTCTGCAATTCTTTCAGTTCTTATCATTCGTAATTTTTTAGTAATGGCGGCTGCAGAATAATTTGACATTTCTTTTCATTTACTCATTCGTAAAAATTTCACACGAATAGTCTGCATATGGCTCAGATTTATACGAATGTCAGAAGCAGCAATAATAGAAACCAGAATTCCACAAACAGAATTGCGTGCGTGTAAAAGCAAATTGCAATTCCAAAAGAGAATCATGAAGAATTGCGGCAATTACAATTGCACGTCTAGAACCAGACATAGCGTTAGTCAGTTTTGGGAATTTCAAATTGTGTCAACTTTCACCAAGGTCTCGTCAGATAAGGAAAACTCAGTTATATCACTTTTTAAGTGTGGAGAGAAAAAACGATATTTTTAAAACGCTCCGCCCCCTCGACTTTAGTCGCATGTTCGTCTACAGGTGCGTACAATTGTTCGAGGAGACTGGATATATAAAAGACAGCCCCCGGTCGGGCTGCCAACGTACCGTTCAGACACAGCAAGCCGTCAAAGCAAGGATCCAACGAAATGCTCTCCGGAAACAGAAAATCAGGGCCCGTGAGATGAAAATCACTCAAAAGTCCATGAGTCGAATTATTGGAGCTTTCAAACGGCGTACAGGACATCTGTTGACTGCGACTGCGAAAAATAAACTGAAGTACGCTGCTGATAAATTGCATAGAAAAATCTTGTTTTCGGATGAAAACATTTTTACCGTACAGGAAAAATTTAACAAACAAAATGATAGGGTTTATGCACGAGATACCCCAACATTGATTCTCTTAAGACAGCTCTGGTAAAAAACGTTCATTAGTTTTTGTTTTATAGCCCAAAATAAAAGTAACAGTATTTATGTTCCTACTAAGTAGTTAGTTATAGGCATTTTTATATCTCAGCGATTTTCTTATTTTGGGCATTTTTTGAAATCAAATTTCTTCCGTAGTTATAGCTATCTTTTATTTTAGCGATGTTTTTATTTTGACAATTTTTTAAACAAAAATATTCTACACGAATTGGACCGCTTTATGAAAACCACTTACGGAACTCCTAAAAATTTGATTCGACGATCCGTTTGCGAGACAGAAATTTTTTCATATTTTCGGTCAAAATGGGGGATGAGTTACTCTGGGTAACCCATTACTCATCGCCGTGGGTAATGGGTAAATGCCGCTTATCCATTCCCCATGTGTAATGGTTAATCGTGGTGGGTAATTCCACATCTTCGTGGGTAACTACCAATTATTTTCCACATTACCCTGTAGGTAATGGGTAATCGTGATGGGAAATTCCCCATTGTTCGTGGTAGCTATCCATTATTTTCCAATACCCAGTCGGTAATGGATGAACGATAGCTACCCATTCCCCACGGCAATAAAAATGTGTTACCCAGGTTAACTCATTACTCATGAAATACGACCCCTGATTGCCCGGCTTAAGAGCAGCAACTCCGCAGAAGCCAAAGGATTACCGTCGGAGCTGTTTAAAGCTGGCGATGATGATCTGATAATGTACATGCATCAGCTCATTTGCAAAATTTGGTTAGATGAATGCATGCCCGGCTAATGGAGTCCCAGTGTACTATTTAAAAAAAGGTGACTCGAGTCTCTGTGACAACTACCGTGGAATAAGCGTTTTATCCAAAGCATATAAGATTCTATCACGGCCATACCAGTGGCTGGAAAATCGACAACTGACCAGACTTTGATACTACGCCAAATCCTGAAGAAGACCCACAAAAAAAACCGACACCTATCATCTATGTGTCCAAATAAACCGATCCATGGAATTGTACTGTTCTTATTCTTTTGTTTACACGATTTTTCTTCTTCCCCTCAGGGCCTATAGAAACCAGTGTACTGTCGCTAAATTATCTAAAAAATACAGCCAAGCAAAGAATTAGTTTGTATATGTTGCCTTTGACAAATCACATATTCATACAACTTATTCTTTAAACGATGCGCCAACAGTCGAGATTGGTTTACTACTTTATTTCTCAAATTCATTGTTACATTGTGGTATTCAGGCGATCTTGTATTTCTTTCTTCGATTTAGGTCCTACGTTGGCTATAGGAGACGGTTCTTTAAATTCAGTTCCCTCACTTGATGTGCTTTTACTTTTGTTGAGTGTCCGCTCTGCTTTCATGCTATCGTATTCCTTGAGTTCGGCCAACTTTAATGGTATACTTTGTAATTCACGCTTGCGCATCTAGATATCGAGTACCAATTAAAAATTAATTTTAGATTTATACAAATTTCTATTGTGTTTACCTTTTTTGTTTCGATTCGAACGTCGAGCCGCCGCTATTCAAGTCAGCTGTTTGGAATAGCTTTCAGTATAACAGTTTACATTCAAGTGCTGCATTTGTGTGCTCATTACAGGGTTGTTCATTAGTTGCCCCATTCCAGTAAAGTGGAGTTCAGATTATCAGACGGATTTGACGATTTGTCGAATCTGAAGAAAAATTCTCAATGTGAACAGCTGTCGTCAGATAAATCTGATGGTCTTCAAAACAGTTTAAAAACCAAACGTTTTCTTTGAGGTTATCGATAAAAAACCGGAAAACTACAAATTACATAGAATTTTTGGAATTTAATGTAAAATGAAACAAATACAAATTGTCAGTGTAATTTGGTTTAATAAAATAAAATTTTAATAAATAAAAAACACAAACGTTTGTAAAAATAATGAGCTGGGATGTATGTGTGTGCTTAGTTTTAATTTCCCAGACATTAATTTGTATGTGTGTGTACGCGTGCAAAGCAAATGGTCTCAGCAGTGTCTCCTCATCGCTTTCGCTTGCGTAATTATTGCAAGCCATTTGGAAGGGCAAACCATTGATGTTAATGGTGTGGCGTCTTGCTTCAAATGCGGTCTGTCAGATAAATCTTTCTGTGTGGACGAAAAATCGATATTTTATCGATAACTACTTCAGATATGTCCGTCAGATCTGTCTGATAATTTGAACTCCACTTTAAGCTCGGTATTTAAGCCCCGTATTCAGCTCTGGCGGAATTTTCGTATGAAATTTTGTCATTTATTTCTAAACGGAAAATTTTGTTACGGAGAGTTACCACCTGTCTTTGATTTACCTTGCAAATATTTAATTTATAATTCCCCTACGCACTCCATTTTATTTTTAACGCATGTGGTTTTCCTTTTGTTAACAAAAATAATCAAAATTCTGAACAATTATAAAACAATTGTTTTCGTACGAAATAAGTTCAGCGTAACAACCCCGGGATGATTTTTTTAATTATCCCTGATGAACGTAGAGCACGTCGAAACAACAGGCAAAAACAATTGCATGTAAGCATTGTGTTGTCGTTTAGACAACAACAATAATCATTTCTAATGGGGACCGATGATTCTCTGGAGATGGAAAGAACTTGTTTGCAAATGTTTTATTGTGTGGTTTGCTTGCGATATTTTTCGAACACTTCCATAGTGGAAAATTCTCAATTCAGATGAGTTTTTGTTTGCATTTAGTTTGATGAATTTTTCAAAAGCAGCATTCCAAACAACCGCTGATGAAGATCTGTGGCTAGATCTGAAATAGCTATAGGGTTTGCCAGGAACCATGAGGATGCATTTGCAAAACATCTTTTTTAAAAATGATATCTCTATTTATAGAGATATAAATGGTAGTGAACGTGAATAATAAAATAAATAGCAACAACACTATACTTGATTTTGCCTACGAAATTTTCGCAAAGAGCACATGAAAAGCGAGCGAAGTTTTCGGGTTATGAAATTTTCGTTATTTTTTATGCAAGTACTTCTTCTGGCAACGACAATTCTATAAAAACTGAATACCGGGCTTCATGTGTTCAGTTCTAGCGAAATTTTCGTAAGTAATTTTGTCATTTACTTTTTATGAAATTTTCATTGTCACGTTTATAAAAAATGTACGTGTATAAAAAATAACGAAAATTTCATGAACCGAAAATTTAGCTCTCTTTCATTTCCTTGGTACTCAGCTCTTTGTGGATATTATGTACATAGAAAAAAAAAACCTTATGTAATATTACCCAAATTCATGGTGTGATATCAGCCAATGCACTGTATAACATAGGCCCAGCTATTTAGTTGGGTAATGTTACTAATAAACGTAGACAGTTTAATGTTGGCAAACCATATAGAAATGTGCATTTCATATTTGTAGATTTACCCAACCCAAAAAGGCAATGAACAAAATATACTGTTGGCGATTTAAAATGTGAATTTGTCCAAAATGTACTGAGAATTTTCGAGAATGCTAAAATAAACAATTTTTTTAAATATTTAATAAAGTATCTTTGGACAGCATTTTATTAGTACTACCTTTCAAGATTATGATTTCAATATTATAATCTAAACGTAAAAAATCACATGTACAATTTTTAAAATAAAAACTTAAATAAATAAATAAATAGTTTCACATTACATCCCATAAAGGGACTGGGGAGAACTTCTCACAATCACTGAGCTGTGCGGTTTCCAGTTTTCACTCACTGATTGGGACCTACAGTTTTACACCGATTCCGAACGGTATTTTGAGAAGCTTTTTCATGGCTAGATACTCGATAGTGTCGCCGTCACTATGCGAGGTGACCGCCGCCGAAAGAAAATTTGAAGGTGGTCAGAGCCGGGTTCGAACCCAGGATCTCATGTACAAGAGCCGCGCACACTAACCATTGCACCACCGACGGCCACAAATAAAAACCTACTTAAATCAATTTAACAAAACCACATAAAAAATCAAAGCCATTCAATATCTTGAGAACGACACCAATCCAAAATGAATAACAACTGTCAACGGGTTTATTATTTTATTCTAAAATTTGAGGCTCAATACGATTTAGCACAATAAGTAGTACCACCATGGCCTTTGCCATCGAAGTGCTGGGTACAGCCATAATCGTAACGCTGAAATTAAGCAATACTTTTCGCAATTGAAACACATTCCTACATAATAGTTTAGAAAGTACCCAGAATGCTCAAAATGCTTTAAAGATCGCCTCACAAAGGTTTCGATTGAAATAACCAGGTACATGTTTTTTATGCATCCAAATGCCGCTCGACTTTTGTTATTTCCATATATTTGCCAAAAATTGGCACAAGGAACACACCAGCTAAACCACAAAAATCCAATTGGCATGCTCATGAACGTTGTTCATGTATCTCGACAGTTCTGTCTCAGCATTAAGTTCATTTCCAGTCAGTTTTTTGTATTCTAATGAGTTTTTCGCCAGATTTGGTGGGTGGAATCTCAGCTTACTCTCTTTACTGGCAGTGGACGCTATTTGTTGAAGTGTTGTTGTTTGAAGGGACTTTGGAAATTGACTTGTGGCTCATATATTCCTCAAGGTATATATATTTCAAATTATATGTTCTATGTTGTAGCATGGTAAATCTCTTTTACATCCGTCTGTATTGGCGTTGGTTCTTTAATTTCCGAAAAATCTTTCGCAAATGTATGAAGTAATAAAGTCGTATCATTATCACTTACCTGTATATATAATTGCTTTTCGTGCATTTCCAAGTGGATGGACAGAGTTGGAGTTGGCAAAGGCAAGTTAAATGTATTGTCAACCACATCAATGGATTCCAAGTCATCACCTGGACTTATTGTCCAAGCACTTACAATGGGGTGAGCAAACTAAAACGAGAATAAATAATGATTGTTACCTTAGATTCACATTTTCCACGGCCCATTAATTTACTTTATATTTTTACAACACAATAAAAGGATAAAAGTTAAAACACCCTCGGGCACAATGACTTTTATATCCCAATAGGGTTTATATCCACATGTCACTAAATTTACGATCATGACACTCAGATGACCGTATAAATTCCAATTCACGTTGGCCCATACTAAATTTCGTTCGTTTTAAATTCCATTGTTGGTAAATTCGATGATATCAGCGGGCAGACTCCAGCTTACTTTATCATCTTTAGTAATTTTCACACAAAGGAGTCTGAAAAATAGAACGACGTAGCGTTACAAACAAATCAAATAAAACAAACAAAATTGTATTACTTCGAACAAGCATCAGTAAATGAAATTGGTCTTTGTCGACATGCTAACAAAAAAGGCAATAGTAGTGTGTTTTACACTTTCGGTTTTGGTAATATTGCCCTGTTTCTTGTTCTCATACAAAAACAGATCACCAAACCCAAACTAGGTAAAGTTACCGATAGTTTTTCCTGTGTAGGCAAAATGAAGGGTTATTACGTCAAAGTTATTTCGTACGGAAACAATTGTTTGGGACCGGAATTTTGATTTGCCGATAATTTTAACAACGAAAAGTAACACCACATGTGTTAAAAATAAACTGAAGTGCGTAAGGAATTTTAAATGCAATATTTACAAAGTAAATCAAAGATAGGTGGTAACTCTCCGTGACAAAATATTTCGTTTCGAGATAAATAAAAATAATTCTTACGGAAATTTCGCAAGAACTGAAACGCGGTTTTATATCTAAACGTAAATGTTGTTGCGTAGACATCAAATTGACATCAACTTTCGATAGCGTAAGGTGAAGTTGGTAAAATCAAAGCGGTTTTGAATTTTAGAAATTGATATTAACTTTTGCAGCAGTATAAATGGAAGTTGCAACCACATTCATACTCATTTCGAAGAGAAATGTTCATATGACAACATTATCAGGAAAATAGTAATAAATAAACCAAAAGAGGTTGTCCCTTTTTCATTACAAAGTAGCTTTTGACAAATTAATGCCAGTACCAAATGTCATTAAGATCTGTTGTAATTTACGGAGATATATTGTCGTCCAACCGGACTGCTGCCCACAAAGGATGTACAGGTAGAGAAGATAAAAACCCAGCAATTTGGCAACCCTAGTAGAAGAGAACCAAAAAAATCGAGGCGATTCACTAAAACGCATTTCTTTCCCGCGTCATATCTTGATTATTTCATACTTTTTACATACTTTATGTAATTTTATTTAAATATGGTTGGAATTTCTATAGTTAGATACAATAACATCATCAGAAAACTGCTCGTATATTTAAATATTCAACGAAGATTTTAAGAGAGCGAGCAGAGAAATGACAAGCTTCACTCGTTTTCTTTGTTGGTATTCCACTCCATGAGTAAATTTTCTTCTATATACAATAGTTGCTTTATGTGCTGCCCTACTTTCCTTTGCGAGTTAAAAAATAGGCTTGGCAAAGTTGTACATTTTTAATAACAGGTATATTTTGCCAAAACCTTGCCCAGAATCAAATTTTGTTAATATCGGTAGTGGTTTACTGAAGATTCAATAGGACAGCCGCCCATTTTTTGTATGGTAGTTACCAGATTGAGTGGCAAATTCACCAATTTTTAACATCAGAGTGGTGCTTGCCCTTGACAAAATATTGCCTAATACCAAATTTCATAAAGGTTGGTTAATTGTTATGGGAGTTATAGTGTCGGGCAGCCAGCCGGCCCCACAAATTTTGTATGGGAGGTACCAAATTAGTGTAGCAAAATCACCCTTTTTTAGTAATCGACTGGTCTATGGTAAAATGAAGCTTAATACGAGTACCTATTTTCATTAAGATCGGAAATGTTTACGCGACTTGCCGTATAGACGGCTCCATCTTTTGGATAGGAGGGACCAGAATGGGCGTGACAACCGTGTAAATTTTCTCTAGATTTACAGATTATTGTCCAATGTCTGAGGTGAAGCTACTCACTTATACCAGGAAAAAGGTTTAGAAGAATCCTGATTTTTTAATAAATGTGTCGATTTGGATGGGAGGTACCGGAGGAGGCGTGATCACAATATATATTCTCAATTCCAAACTAAGTTTTGGCAAATAATAGTCAATGACAACAATTTTTTTGTGATCGGTAAAGATTTACGGCAGTTATTGTGTTGACCAGACAGACAGACAAGGATTAATGGTCTTAAAAAGTCACAAAAGGAATGTGGTCCAACGATGCTTAGGGTCTAATATGGGTGAGGGTATAATAAAGTTGCTTCAACTAGTTTGAGAGCGTAAGGGCCAAATCGTAGTTGATGTAAACAAAATCGAAGTTACGTTAGCATGAAGTCGCTCAACTTATCCACAGATCTAAGGGCCCCTTAACACTTGCATTTTGGATTTAAAGCATGTACAGGTTCATAAAAAGGCTTGAAGCCTTGCAATCGCACAATTTCAGGAGTTTGATGTGTGGCTGTGAGCGACACAGCGGGAGACACAAAATTTTTTACACATTAATCTATGACATTCGGTTATAAAAATTGCAGGTAATTTTAATCCGTGGTTCGGTTAACTAGAGATATTTGATAGCAACTAAATAAAGACAAATGATTTTTTTGTATTCGCACAAATTTTATGAAATTGTCATTCCCTTAAGAAGTACTTTTACTTAAAATATCGAAAATTTCGTTCTATTTTCCGTTCCTTGGTACTCAGCTCTGGGAAAGTTCCTTTGTTGATCGTTGTATACTATTGCCACTATCTGGTATTATTGAACCCATATTTTCCACCATCCAATGTTTACTTTCCATCGTACCTGTGACGTTTAATTTATTGAGCGAATAAAAGTATCTATGTATGTATTATTCTATGCGTATAACACTTAATAATTTACGTTATAGCAAGTTCAGACGGCTGGCTTTTTTCGTGTTTCGTTCTCTCATTCGTGTTTGGCCCCCCAATCATGTTTGAAACATCATGGTTCGCCATACAAAATTTTGAGAGCGAACCATCTCGTTTCAATTCGAAACATCTTACCAAACATGAATAATTTACTACCATCTCTAATTTATTTAGTACGCTATCGCTTTTTTATCTGAACTAGTTGTCAGAATAAGCAAAACAAAGCAAAAAATAAATAAATATGTGGCTGTTCTTCCGGCAGCCACGCAACTGGGGCATCTTCTCAGTCCATACTTCAATCAAAGCGCGTTCACCGCACTGGTCCCACTTGCTGGCACTTTTTCTATTTACTAAAAAATAAGAAATTTTGGTAAAAATACTTAACATTTGGTTTAATATTTTCTTACCTTTCTTTTCCATTTTATAACCAAAACGTACAAAAACAACTATTTTTTTTGACATAAATCACAACTGTCAATAGAAACACGAATGCGTCTTGTGAACAGGGCGATTCACAATCATGGTTGAGTAAACGAAACAAGTGTTTCACATCACCGTCTGAATTAGCTATTACACTGCGGCTACACGTTCAAGATTTTTTATTGAAGTTGATCATACATACTTAACCTGAACAAATGGTTGTGACCAAAAAGCATTCCACCATTCATTTAAATTGGCAGCTTGGACGTAGGCTGCAAGCAACTTGATACTCACAGCCAATTCATGTATCTTATGCGAACGTTTCTTTCGCATGCTACACGACAAACAGCTGATATTCGTT
This sequence comes from Phaonia tiefii, assembly GCA_963931995.1. NCBI lineage: Eukaryota > Metazoa > Arthropoda > Insecta > Diptera > Muscidae > Phaonia > Phaonia tiefii. The sequence goes on along the minus strand of OZ008370.1, from coordinate 204,621,105 downwards.
TCACCTAAAAGTCATCAGAACGACAATGCGAAAGAAAATCAATGCGAATGAATACGTAAACCTTTTAGTACGATTTTTGATTTATCTATCTCTTATCGGTGTCATCTATACGAACCTACATGTCAAAACAGTCACTTATCTGTTTGTTATCGCGTAAACAACTACAAGTAATTGTTGTGGCAAAAAACAAAGAAAAAATGGAAACTACAATATCGGAGAGTAAATGGTAAGTAAATAATAATATAATTATAGTAAGTGGTCAATAAATAATAGTATATTATTATTATCTTAGCAATAAAAAGTCTACACAGCAGCAGCTACATGCGTTGGTTGAGCACATGGAGCTGAATCCAGAGTTTGCTAGGGGAGTGCCAATATTTGGAAGTACCAGACAGTCTATGGAGGAACAGTGGCGGAAGCTGGCGCAAAAATTGAACATTCGACATTTCTCTTAAATGCCTCCGTGGTACTTCCACAATGTCATCAATTTGGACCGCAAAATATATTCCAATAGAAATATCCATAATAATTTTGTTCACAAAAAACACAACACGAATAAAAAAAATATTATTTGCTTTTTTGTTTGTTTGTATTTACCTTCTCATTTCTATCCAGCTGATTACTCTCAGACAGAGTTGTATTTTTTATGATAAATCCCTTAAATCATCCCACTTTTTTAAGGGAATTTTTGGGGAATTTATGAAATTGTTGATCTGGCCACAATGTAATATGACAACTTATAAATTGCTTACGTTACAGACGTAAAGCTGTGCGAAAGAACAAAAGAACCTTAGCTGAATCCAATTACGACCGAAAGTGAGTGACTGATTTTCTTTCGCATACATTTTCGTTTCAGTTACATGAATTGGCTGTCAATTTTATTTTCAAGATGCCGTCGGGACGGGAACAACTTTAAGTTCTAGCCTCACTAATAGTGCTGAATGAAACAAATAATAATTATTTTCTTCACATCTTCCACAGGCACTTTCATGTCACCACGAATATATTCAAGAGCCTTTATTTTTAAATCATTCCGTTGATATGACGAAAGATTCATATTCCATAGAACTTCATGGTTTCTGTAAATGTCTAGAAATCGCAACACATCACTATTTTAGTGGTTTTATCCATAATTTTATTGCGGCAGTCTTTGCAAAACCAAACACAAAAATTTATTTACAAAATCTGTTATTAGCTTGACCGTCAAATTGTCACACGACTTCAGAGGAAAATTTGATGTAAAGTCGATGATTAAGTTACAAGTTAGTAAAAAAAACTGTGAGTATATTGCAACTTGAACGGCAAAAATTGACCGTGTAAGTTAGTATAGTCAGGGAGTATCAATGGCACAGCTGATCGACTAAGAAGAATGAAATTGATAGTAAACAGAATAGATAGGCACGAGAGTGATAAGCAACCAGAAGCAAACCATGCAGCAAACTAAATTTAGTTGTGTTCGATTGATACTACTAACAGCTAAATTATGTTTTATTTTAGTTGAATCGAACGAAAATATGCATTCCCTTTTATTTCTGTTCGTTTTATGTCCAACCAAAAAGTAACATACAACAACAACTCGAAGTCGATGAAATGACCTACTACCTCGTCGCCATCGAGAGAACGTAAAGAGAGGAATGGCGACTCTTATTTATTGCTGTATGTTTAAATTAATGGTAGAAATACCTAAGAAGTGAGAAAATTAAATAACATCAATGCGTCGTGATTGAAATGGTTGTAAACAAGCGTAATATTCATGGGTAGTGTTAGATCAAAAAGGATGTAGAAGTAGAGACAAAATCCGGCGCAATTTGGCAATCCTCGTAGAGGAGAACAAAAAAACGAGTGTAGCGCCTCGTTTCTCTATTCTCTCTCTTACTCTCTTCGTTGAATATTTCAATACACGAGCAGTTTTCTGATAATGTTACAGTATTTAACTATATAAAAAGTATGAAATAATCAAGCTATGGCGCGAGAGAGAAATGCGTTTGAGTGAATCGCGTCGACTTTTTTGGTTCTCTTCTACTAGGGTTGCCAATTTTCGCCGGTTTTTTCTTCTCTAGTTGTACATCCACTTTGGTTAGATAAAACAGCGTTGCATAAAGCAAATCAAACAAATCAGACAAATAAGAAAAACTACCCGATTTGTCGTTTGTCAAAACGTATGGGAAATCAAGCAAATTTTCTTGATTTGAGCTAAAAATCAATAAAAGTGGCACATTCAAGAAACTCGATGCTAGTGCGATTGCTGCATAAGTTAAGGGGCCCTTAGACCTGTGGATAAGTATCACTATTTCAATAGATCAGCAGTTTTTGAGAATGTTATTGTGTACAATACTTCAAATGCCAACAATACTTAAGGAAATATTAAATATGCTGTGTTTAAAAAACCACGAGCATTTGACTATATTTATGATGTTTTGCGTTTTTTTAATAATGACTTAAACATTAACTTATGTTTATTACGTTTTTAATATAATAATAATAGTTTTGCAACTCATTGTTTATTTTATTTTGGCATGTCTAATATTAATATTGTAAATAAGAATTACAATGAGTAAACCAAGTAAATGTTTGTAAACAAGTTGTCAAAATTAAGCGAAATCTACTCGAATGTCAAAATGCGTATACCTGAACACTTTAGATTTCGAAGGCTATTCTAGAATCTTTTGTTACAAAAGTTACAAAAACTTTACAAAAACTTTCCTACGCATTTCAAAGAGAAACGTTCATGAGGCAACATTATCCGTAAAATGTACATAAAAGAATCAAAAAATAAGTAACAATCATTATCGGAAAAATATAAACTAAATAAATCTGCTTGTTAGTGTTATTTATAAATATTTATAGAATATAAAAATTGTGTTTTTTTAAATTTGTGATATTTACAAGTGCGCTCATCATCTTTCATTTCGATATCTGAAAAGAAAATGAAGTTGCCTCAGTTTGTTTGAGAGTGTAAGAGCAAAATCGAAGTTAATCTGAAATAATGGAAGTTGACGTCAACTTGAAGTCGAGCAACTCATCCACAGGTTTAAGCATAGAATAATGCATACACAGAAACTTTTATTCGCTCAAAAAATTAAACGTCATAGGTACGATGGAAAGTAAACATTGGATGGTGGAAAAAATGGGTTCAATAATACCAGATAGTGGCAATAGTATACAACGATCAACAAAAGAACAACAACCGAATTTCGTGTTTTTGTGGCAAACTAGTTGTGTTAAATACAATACAAATGTATACCAACGATAAAAGTCAACAAAAAAGTGCAAAATATATTTAACTTTTTCAGTTCTACACCGAAACACAGGAAAAAGTTAAGTGAAGATATTTTGTAACTCCACCTGGTGTAAGGTAATTTTAAATTTAATTGCTCTCATTTCCACAAACCTACGATGAAGAATGTGAAATGAAACGTCAGATGAGAGAATAAGTTTATCTATGTATGTATTATTCTATGGGTTTTAGCTAAAATGGCTTCGAAATGTAAAGTTGTTGATGCAATATGGTGGGTAGATGTTGGAAAACCCATTTACTACGTCGACGGGAAAAAATACTGTTGAGTGGACTAGCAGCATACAAAATTTGTGAATCGTGTGTGGGTCTTTGGTCTTACTCTCTTCAATACATTAGCAGTTTTTAATGTTATTGTATAGAACAATACAAAATTCCAATCATGCTTAAGTAAAAGTACATTAAACGCCTTATTCATAAAAAGTTTGAGAGACGATTTATAATACAAAAAACGTCAACCCCTCACAACTTTTTATGAATAAGGCGATAAAAATGTAAAACGTATGAAATACTCAAGTCATGACGTCTTCATTTATTCATTCGTTCATGGTAAAAACAAATGGTAGAAGCACTAGCCCAGCTGATTTGAACTTTTTTCTGGAGTGAGTATGAGTAAGTATTTATCTTATATCAAAGTTTGTTTCTATTTGTTTGCCTGCAACCCCTGTTCGCCAACATCGTCTGATTTTCAAATGTTTTCGCTGCAAAAAATACATAGAAATGTTTTAAATTTTTTATTTATATTTTCATTATTTTGTAATCAACTGGCTTGACACAATACAGACACTAAGCAAAAACAAATGCCCATTGTTTTTGGCTTGTTGTATTTGTTGTCGTACTGCATCTAACATTATATATGTACCACGAATACTTTTGAATGAATAGTATATGGTTTTTGATCCTCTCTTACAATTGGTTTTTCTTTCAGCTTGCTTTTAACATTGTGGTAATTTTCCATCTGTTACTAGCACCATCTACATCTGCACGCCATTAAAATCGCTGTCACATTTTGCTACATCTATACATATATATATCTCAGGTTGTATTGTTTTTAATCCTCTTTCGCTCGTTATTCGCAAATTACTGTTGGGTTGTCAAAAATTTTAGATTCTTGTCAATTTTTTTTCATTGTGTTACTTCACGGCGACAACTGCGTGAACTTAAATCGCGTTGTTAAATTTTTCATATAGTGCATTTTGTTGCTGATTCTATTTTTTTATTATACAAAATAAACGAGATAAATGTGAGATGAATATGTTATAATTTAATTATATTCCATGTGTTAAAATCAAAACAAAAGGTGACAAAAAACAAAAAGGTGACAAATTTTCTTGGATGAAGATTACATATTGATACGTGACGGTCTGCTATGAAAAGATTGTGTGTGTGTGCGTGTGTCTGTTTGCGTGCGTTTGCGCTGCGAAAATTTTATGTAGATGTATAAAATGAAGGATATTAACAGTCTTTGGAAATGCAAATAAAAAAAATGGTAAACAATAAAAGCAAAAGCACTCTCTTGATAAATGCCACATTATAGGAAATTAATTGAAGTATTATTGGTGTTAATAAACAAGGACAAAATTAGAATTATTCATTGGTGTTAAATATCCTGAGAGCGGTTGTGATCCGTATAAAATTGTTTGTTTGGTGTACAAGTTTCTGACAATTGTCATCCACTTTTATTACTACAACAGCTACTTCCAACACGTTGTGGCAAATATGCGTTGCAAATAAAAAAAATCTATAACAAGTGAAAGTTTTCAGCAAAGAAAAAAAAACAGCAAATTAATTTATAGTCTTGGTTAGTTAATGTTTCTGTGCAATAAAAATACCTCCTCTGTGTTAGAGCAATTTTGCTCACATTCCATTTACTAGCAACAACAACAACCACAACTACGTCGACAGCACCGTCATCGCTTTGTTGTTGTTGCTTTTTGTCTTTCTATTTTATTACAATTTCAACTTAATTTACGTAATGTCTCGCTTTGTGTTTCATCCATTTACGGTTTCTTTTTAAACAAAAAAAAAATCGTCATTATCACTGCTACTGCTGCTGCTACCACTAGACATCTCAGCCTTTGTCTTCGCTGCCGTCGCCGTCGTTGCTGCCGTCGTCAGAGCACCATCACCCGTTTGTGACACAACGAACGAATTGTCATCTTGTGTTGTGTTTTTGTTCGTTTCGTTGTTATTGTTGCTGTAATCAAGGTGCTTCACCAAATACGACGCGTGAGATTTGTTGTTGTAGTCGTTATTTTTTTTGTCTCTTGAGTGAACGGAAGCAACGAAAGCAAAACAAACAAAAAGTAACATTAAAGACAAGAAATCACATCAATTTCCCACGTTAAACGCGAAAAAATAGTAAAAACAACAATTGTATGAAAACTATATCGCAACAACAACAGCGGTAGCTAATCGCATTGGCGCCATAAAGAGAGATTTGCCAATTTCACCGAAAAATTGGTTTGGTTACATTTCCCCTTGGCTTGTGGATAACATTTTGGGGTGCAGAGGGCGGCAAGATTGCAAAACTCCATCAGAATGGGTTTACTGATCTCGAAGATATGGAGTATGTTTGGGAATGAAGGTAAGTTGGTGCAAAGTCTTCAAATACTTTATTTTGTAACCAATAACATGTTTATAACAAAGCTGTTAATTAATTTTGGCGGAGAAAATGAAGAATTTTGAAATATATAAAGACAAAAACTATATGTTGAGATTAACCCTCTAACCGTTATAACAGCCTGCAGACGGTTGTTGAATATTTGCTTATATTTTTAATTCAAATAAGAACTTTATAGCGGATTTTAGTGATCATATACTTTCTAAAGTCAGATTCCACATATTCTCTTGCTACTGTATTTTTGGAGTAGATGTGGCAGTTGATTGCGTAGGTCAGAGAGATAAGTTACTGTGAAAACTACCGAATATTCAATTGTAGTATTTATTAATTTATTATTTTTCAAAAGACAAAATTTTTTTTAAATTTATGGTAAGTGTGCAATATTTACTTTTATAATATACTAGCTGACCCGGCAGACGTCCTGCATAATATTTCAAGCGATTAGGATTAATTTGTGGTTTGTATGGTAGGTACCACGCCCCTTTGTCCAATTGGACCGAATAGTAAATCTAAACCACCCTGGGCGCCACCCAAACGCATGCACAAAAATTTATTCAAATCGGTCCAGAAGTTTAGGAGGAGTTCAGTCACAAACACACGTGCAGTAGAATTGTATATATAAAGATGGGTTAATTTCGAATTAAAAATAATAATATACAGTGAAGGAAATAAGTCATCATACTATTCTGCTATGGTGCGCACAATTATCACCTATGGCTGCGAAGTCTAGTGAAACGCAGATAGCTATAAGTTGCAAATGCTAAGTAAAGTTCAGCGCACTGGGTCGATGTGCAACAGTGGGGGGAGGAGAAGTACTCCGCAGCTGGCGCTGGATATCATCTTGAATCTGAATATTCTTGATGTCTTGGTTGGTTGGCCTACGTGGTTGCTAAAGATACTATTTGGTATCAATTAGTGTGTTGGGACACCGTTTTGCATACCACATCACTCCGTATAGTCAAGTGTAGTGTCGATATCCAAACTGTTAATCGGAGATACCTCATTAGATGCCCTATATCTATCTCGTGTATCTCAGTGATGTTGTCTAGGAAGGGACGTGCTATAGTCTTTAGGCGTCTATTCATTAAAGCCGGACAACTGCAGATGAGATGTTCCACCGTCTCCTCCTCTTCTGCGTCTTCGCAGACACGGCAGTGCTCATTATATGGAAGATTCAGCCATCTTGCGTGCGAGTGCCCGGTCAGCACGGCAATTTGCCTTGATATGTCCCCCGATTTTGGCTAATCAGGAAGTTAGTCCGGTGAATGTTATATTCTGACCATGTGTTTCTGGATATGCGGCACGTTTCCCTTCTATCCCATCTGGCCTTTGTTCGTTCAACGTAATGCAGGAAAATTTCTCTTTTGACGGACCCTATAGGCGTTGCGACTGACACCATATGGAGTTCGGTGGAACAGGATTCTGCCCCAGCCAGTTCGTCTGCCCTTTCGTTCCCAAGGAGTACCTTGTGGCCTGGACATGCCATCATTCTCCAGGAGTTGATTGAGAATCACCCGGACGAGTGTTTGAGACAGGCCCCTGACTACATGCTGCCGACTGTAGACTTTGTGCAATGGCCGGAGATCAAGATGCCAGATAGGAGTGATTGGGTGGGAGGTCTACCTTCTTCACTCTCTGAAGATCTGATCTTTACATATGGCTCCAAAATGGAATTGGGCACAGGAGCTGGGATCTTTAGTGAGGACTTTGAACTCTGGCTTTCGACGAGATTTGTTGCGAACTGCAGTGTCTTCCAAGCGGAAATCGTGGCGATTATGCGAGCTGTGACTCAGATAATAGAGTCGTGCTTGTATACATCGGATGAATTCGTCACCCCTCAGTGCCATCAGGTCACACACACATGTAAATCCAAATTTGTTAGGGATTGCAAGCGGATCTTGAACAGTGTAGTGCCCGGCAAGTTAAGACTATGCTGGGTTCCGGGACATAGTGGTGTCACAGGGAATATTGAAGCAGACTTTCTTGCTAGCGCAGGGTGCACTTCTGCTGATTTGAGATTGATTGCCTCTGCAAAACCATTGATCTGTTACTTGTATGGCTTGAGTGATCGCTGGTCGTAGGACGAGATCATTTCAGGATTGCAGGATTTCAAGACATATTGTATGGCCGGCAGTTGACTCGGAGAGGATGAAGTCGCTTCTATGACTAGACAAGGCTGACTTGCAACTTCTCATTGGGGTTATCACGCATCACTGTAATGCTGGAGGCTTCTCTTTGTGAATGGGGTTGATTACTTCTGTGCTTGTGTTGATGAAGAGGTGGTGGATAAAATTAAGCACTTTCTCCAGCGAAGACGTCGCCGTTGCTTTGGATGGTTTCAGAAAGAAGGCCTGACTTCTTGGCGCGGTGTAACCATGGATGATTTGATGGAATTTTCACGGGGTCTGCCATATTTACGGGGAGGCGAAACCATTATCTGATGATTTGTCTATTGGTTATGTCTACACTACTGGTAATCTGGAATGGTAGGCCTTGACCTGCACATGTTGATCATCATCTTGGGATGGTATCATATTGGATGTATTTATCAGGGCTTATCAGCGGACATACATCTACAATGGGAATATAATTGAAAAAGTACATAAAATTGCAGAAACTCAAAATTTTAAGCTGTATATTGACTTTATTCCTTATGTGAGTGGTGCGCATAATCTAAGCGAAGTTTTGTCTGGCCCTGACTGGCTTAGACTGTCTTGTTCTGCATTCGTGGATGCTATCAATTTTGTATAGAACAAGGTACTAGGTTTTTAATATTGAATTAATATTTTAATTATTCAACGTAAGTAACTACTAAAATATAAGCAATTAATAAGGGTGACTTGATGTGATAAAAGGTGTACCTCTCTGTAGAAATACCCATATCCGGATTTGTTACCTTAAACTGTTTTCATAGTCTACAAACAAAGAAATATTTTTTTCACATGACGCATTTATTTTCACAAGTAAATTGAAACTGAGTTTGGATTATTGTTCAGAATGCTCTAATTATGGAAAATAGATTTTATGGATTTTATTTACTATTAGAGGGTTAACAACCTCTAACTCATCTGATTCAGAGGCTTTTTTTTGCGGAATTTTCTTTGCAATTACCAACTCAAAATACCTGAAAAGTAGTCACATGTTCCATTTACGAACGCCCAGCGTATAAGACGAGCATTTCCGAACAATCCCATCCATCGTCCACCGAATATTAGTAAAACCAGTGAAAATATCGCAAGAACATGAACAAAACCTGGTATTTGCGGTCTAGAATAATGACACCTATGATAAGGAATGCCAAATGGAATTACCATAGAGCAATTTAGGATAGAGTATTTTATTCTCTCATCTGACGTTTCATTTCACACTCTTCGTCGTAGGTTTGTACAAATGAGAGAAATTCGACGAGAATTAACTTACAGCAGGTGGAGTTTCATGAGCTGTTGACTAACTTTTTCATTTTGTTTTCGTATAGAACTATGAAATTTAAATGTTTTTTCACTTTTTGGCGTAGAATACGTCTTACCTTACGGTATAGGGAGTCATGTCAGATTGTTATTGTTGTAATCTTTATTTCATTGATTATGAGGAAACGTCGAGATAACTTTTTTTAAAAATTTTTTTGTAGGTAAATGAAGATGTTATCTTTCGTTTGATATACATTTCATATTGGTTGATATCTTCCTAATATTTAAATTTCTCAAATGAAAATTGTTTAAACACATACATTCAAACTTATGTGTGGTGCTTGGTTGAGTGTTTGAGTTTGTAGCGTGGACACAAACTATGATGCTGTTTCAGTGTGGACACAAACCTTCGGCTGTTGTTTAGATTGATGAAATATTGAAATTTCGTATATTTACTTATGTATTTAAGTGAAACAAAATGTTAAATGTGAATTTGAATTTAACATGGATATATAATTATAAAAAATATATGAAAAAATTAATTCATACATTTTTATGTTAAATGAAAATGCTGCCAAGTAAGCAAAATAACGTTTATCATATATCATTTACTGTTATATATGTTTTGTCTTATCGGATGGCGTATTCTACGTTAAACTTAATGGCCGTGTCTCTGACGCAGCCTGAAGGGACAGTCCGTGGCCGAAGGCCTCGGACAACTGTCTGCTGTTTTTTTGTTGATTTTTATCGTTGGTATACATTTCTACTGTATTTAACACTTTGACGTTAAAAATATTGAGAGAATAAATTACTCTATTCTAAATTCCTCTATGGGTATTAGGTGGTATTAGTTTCCTCCTCCATTATATTATTTTTCAACGTCACAGCAAGATAAACTATTTACATAATATTTATGTTTGAATACTTTGCCAATACAAATTATCTAGTAGGTTTGATCATAGAATAATGACGTATAGAGTAGCCAACTCTCTCAGTAAATTGATGACATTTGGTGTGTTGCACAACAATGTCAAGAAAGTAAATAACGCAAAATTTCCCTTAAAGACGATAAGTAATCTTGTTACGATTCTAATTCATATTTCGAATCTTAACATGTTTAGTCCTTTGCCATCTCAGTCCTTATAATAAATATAGAGATACTCTGTAAGGGGAAATATATCTTGAAAAAGCGACGGAAGTTGAAATATTCAACAAGCATGGATGGGTGGACTATGTGTGTGTAGTAGGTGAAGATGAACCAGCACATTTCAGTAGCTCCTTCTCGTTTCTTGTTTAGTCTAAGATTGGTTATGAATAATTTTCATTATTAGCTTTTACGAAGAAATATTTAACTAAAGAATTCAGTTTCTTACAAACATTCAAATAATTCTAAAGCTGTAATATTAAACTCTTTTAAATCATGAAAGTTGAATCTTATAAATGATGTTTGGCATAATCATCATACTATAAGTATAAACTTCTTTTTGAACTAGAGTTAACTTTTGCGGCTCTAAATTGTTCAAAGCTCGTTAGAAGACCTTGACCAATTCCGTCGTGTTTGTATATGATTGTATTCAGAGCTGATGAAGCTGATCGAAGAGAGAGAAAAATATTCAGAAGATGGTGAAGATATCACGCTTTTCCAATTTCTTTTGCTATTTGGTCCGCTTTGGAACTCCATGGCCGGCAATATCAAATCCGATGTCCTTCCGGATAAGTCTTTCCCATCTCAAATACAGTATTAGCGTACATGCTTCAAAATCACTAATTCGATGATTCGGATTGCGCTTCTCAGTAATAAAAACGCAAAAAGGCTCTGATTAGTAATACTACTTGTTTGAAGTCGCATTCGTCACAGTATGACTGAAAGCATGGATGGGTGCCTTTCCGGTTTTTGATGCATAAATAATAAATGAATCACTAAAAGTCAAGTATTTGCAAATTATATGTTGGCTACATTAAATTGCAATTGTATTTTTTTTTTATCAATTATGTACAAAAAGCTATTTTTGACTAAATCGAGATTACACACTTGGGCGTTCTATATATTTAATATTTGTTGTGGTATTTTCAATGCCTGTAAAGGTTAGGGATGATATTGATACGATGATACGATTGCTTCACAACTGCTGGTGCCGCATCCTCTTTATATAAGGTCGGTTTTTGTATTCGAAGGATTTTTAGGATTTCTCCATACTTTAAATAAAAAAAAACACTTTTATTTACTAATTTCAAAGACTAACGCGTCGGCAACAACGTCCACCGGGCTGTCTTCAGGCCATTCCCCTGTTATATTTTCAATTAACGCGGTTTACGAGATCCCCTATGATGCTAACATCTAAGAAAACGAACTGGTTGAAGTACAGAAAATACGTAAGCAGCCAGGTCCCAATTTTGATCAAAGGTATAGACAATGAGCTTGATATTGAAAATCACATCACCAATTTTAACTGTTTGCTCGAGGGTGCAGCCCTTCACGCAACCCCACTTCAGGACGATAAACAACATCACACACACACATAAACGAATGCAGACATAGAATATTTGGTAAATCAGAAACGAAGGGCCAGGCGAGACTGGCAGGCATATAGATCCCCTACTACTCAAACTTGCCACAAGAAGACTACGAGTAGCCTTGAAAAACGACGATGATCTTCAACGTGGAAAATATGTTGAGGGATTGACTGCCACGATATCCACAAATTTTTCTTTGTTTAAGTCAATAAGAAATCTTAAAACGCCAGTTGAGACAAAGTTTCCTTTACGTGACATAAATGGTGACTGGGTTACAACAGATGAGGGAAAAGCTAAACTTTTTGCAGATCACTTCAGTGAAGTTTTCCGTCCCAATACATGTACTAACAGTTTTAGTCTATCGAATGCAGCGTGCAACACGGAGACATCTATAGTCCCATTGGATATAGTAACTGTCGGGCAGGTTGTCAATATTATAATGCAAACAGCAAATCCTAGAAAAGCTCCTGGTTATGATCTAATAACACAGAGGATGATATCAGAACTTCCACTAATAGCTATCGAGTTCCTCGTAGGTTTGTTCAATAATCTAATGAAATATAGCTACTTCCCTAATGCGTGGAAAATGTCTCTAGTGAAAATGATATTAAAGCCAGGAAAGGATAAAACTTTAGCTTCATCATATAGACCGATAAGCTTGTTACCATGCCTATCAAAATTCTTCGAGACAGCATTTCTTTCAAAACTTAAAAGCCTCACTTCGCTTCATAATATCATCCCTGATCACCAATTTGGCTTTAGGGAGGACCATAGTACTCTACTCAACGAGATTGGAAAAGCTTATGAAAAAAAGAGAATATTGTTGTGCTGTATTCTTAGATGTTGCTCAGGCATTTGACAAGGTCTGGCATGAGGGTCTTTTACATAAAATTCAAAAATATCTGTCAGTTAATACACATTCCCACTTCGAAAGTTACTTGGAAAATAGATATTTTAGAGTCAAGCAGGGAGAGATAATTACGGATAAATACAAAATATATGCCGGGGTCCCGCTGGGAAGTGTTCTTGGTCCTTTTCTTTTTCTTATATTTGCAGCTGACCTCCCCACGAGAAGCGATCTGCTTACGTCTACCTTTGCAGACGATACGGCAATACTGAGCACTCATAGAAACCCATCTAAAGCCGCCGAAAATGTTAGCTTACATCTCCAAACAATCGAATCTTGGATTGCTAACTGGAGGATAAGAGTAAACGAGACGAAGAGCAAACAAATTACGTTCACATTAAATGCAAGAACTTGCCCCAAAATACAACTCAAAAGGGTACCAATTCCCTTAAGTGATGATATTACTTATCTGGCTATACATCTAGATCGTAGGCTGACCTGGAAAAGGCATGTAGGAGCCAAGAAGACACAAATAAAGCTGAAGACGCATCAACTGCAGTGGCTACTTATCTCGAACTCAAGGCTGAGATGAGAATATAAGGTCCAGATTTACAACACTGTGAGTAAGCCTATTTGGTCATATGGGTCCCAGATATGGGGAAACGCTAGCGCGAGTAACATCGAAGTAATACAAAGAGTGCAGTCTAAAATGCTACGGTTAATTACTGGTGCCCCTTGGTATGTTAGAAATGAGAACCTACACAAAGATTTAAAGATACCTGCTGTAAGAGACGAACTCCAACGCATCAAACAGAGACATAATCAAAAACTGGAACAGCACACAAACCCTCTGGCAAGAAACTTGATAATAACAACAACTTCATCCCGACTACGAAGAAGATATTTCCCATCAGTATTATAAATCAACCAATCCCTGACGCCATAATTCAGAGGCCCGCTTAAACAAAAATTTTAATTAATAATAATTGAATTAAACTGATTAGAATATAAGATTCGATTACTTATTGTTAGGCTCTTTAAGAGCAGACTCAATAAAAAAAAACCCACAGTATGAAAAAAAAAATTACTGAAGAAAATGTTGATTCTAGCTCCAATGCTGGTTTATATATTTTCTTTCTTAAGATTTTTGTTGTTTTTATCTAACTACACTTAGTCCTCACAAGAAGTTTTAGTAATACAAGTTTTAAAAACCTATATGAGTGATTGTTAAATAATGTCATCTCAATTTTGAAGTAATAACGAATTTTGTACATGTAAATTATTTGCGGTCTTTAAAGAGGTTGACCCCAATGATTCAATCAAACCAAATATAGGAAACAACCTTATGCCCACGTACAAGTGCCACTGAGACAGACACTTAAACAATACTTACCTCTATTTCTATGTAAGTAGCTATTAATATCGTAAAGGAGGGAAAAAATTCAAAGAAGGAATTGTGTTACGTGTAAATGTCTAAAGACAGATAACAAAGCTAAAGTTGAGACAATTTTTTTTTTAAATGTGTGCCTTGTTGTCTTTTTTGACAGTTCTTTTTTTTGTCTGGCATAAGTGATAAATATTTTTGTAATGATATTTGTTTATTTATAGCGAACCTTCAGGCCATAGAGTAAACATACCTAGAGGGTCTCAAATAATACCATTACGTCACTAGTAGTAGGCGCTAAGATGATATTTATCGAGTCTTCAAAAACAATTCATCCAATGTGTATAGTTCATAGTTGAATATAGTTCAAGTTTAACGTTTAACCCTTTGACGACGAAGAATTTTTCGCTGGAAATTTTCAAAATTTTATTGCGGATTCTTACTCGGGAGCACAACATATCAAGACTAAAGTGCTGTCAAAAATTAAAAATTTTCGTCCTTATATAAGAAAAATCAAGGGACATATGTGTCCCATTCGTCGTCAAAGGTAACAAATTTTAAACCAATGTTCAACGGTTTGTATGCTGCAATTTGTGCGGAATTTCGTGTTGTTTATTGTGTTTTTAAAGCATATTTTCCTTCAAATTATTGTAAATCATAAGTTGTATTTGAAAAGGAGCAGATTGCATCGGTTTTATAAAACTGAGGATGAAATAGTACAGCTTTTGAACGCATCAGATAGTGAAGATGAAGAAAATTTGTTTGAATGAGAGCTGTTCGATGATAGAGCTGTTTTGGATTATTTTATGGATTTAGGGAACAGAGCCGAAATCGAAGATATTCTGCAGACCGAAGCACGGAGCAGGTGTTCCCAAACCTAAAGATGCCAAAGAACTTTTAGTTGAATTTCAGTAGAAAAATATACGGGCAGGTTTTAAATCGGCACACTAATTCAGCACATAATTCACCAAACGAAACTTTATTGTGATTAGAAAGGTATAATATTTTCTATAAGTAGAGAAGAGTTGAAAGCGTTTTTGGGATAGTATGAGTACCACAGATTGCCAGAAATACGATGGAAATATATTCAGTACCGTTTATTACAAAAGTTATGACTCGAGATAGTTTCGAAAAAATTCTTTCCAGCTTACATTTTCTTAACACTGCTGAACAGCCAAGTCGTGACGATCAATCACACGATCGAACCATTAAAATTAGACCAGTAATAAATTATTTCAACTCAGCATTTGGAACAGGCAAATGCCAGTCTATAAACGAGCATATGGTAAAATTTAAGGGCCGAAATATAATGAAACAGTACATGAAAGGTAAACCCATAAGCTGGGGGTTTAAATTGTTCTGCCGTTGCGATGCTAAGAGTGGTTATCTATATAATATTGATACATATACAGGCAAAAAATAACAGAGAGAGGTTGGCATTGGCGAATCCATTATTATAGATATGACAAATATGGGAATAGAACTATATTTCGATAAATTTCTCAATAGTCCAATATTACTACACCAATTTATGACCAAGGGAATACGAGCCTATGACAAAAAATCCTGCACAAATGCCAAAGTTTGACGCCGATAAATCTTTTGATTGTAGAGACTTCCAAAGATTTGTCTCTGAAGGAGTTTCAATTGTGAAATGGATGGATAATCGTGCAGTGCATATGGGGTCCAATTTCATAAATCCAATCGACACCGTAAATATCAAAAGCGACAGGCCGGATCTGCAAATAATATTAATGTGACAATTCAATGGGATGTAATGGGAAACCATTTTTTTTCCCGAAAAGGATTTTCCAATATAACGCAGATATGGTAGGCGTTTATCTTACGGATCTAATGGTATAGTGTAAAGTATCTTCCAAGAAACTTTATAAGTAAGAAAGATTTATTTATTTATTTTGAGTCCTTCTATGAATATGATCGTAAATCAGAGATCAGATTTTATCTTCGTCTGTTTTTTGATTTAATGGATTTGGGTGTCCAAAAACTCACATATAGTGTATGAAATGATATCTAGTAGTAATTCAAAACCATTTTCTATAAAACATCTGGAGTTTAGCACGCAGTCATGTAGCTACACAGTTTATCAACGGCTTTGGTAGTTGAAAAGTTGGTATTATCTCGACACCACGAGAATCAGTTACATGGTCAAGACTGTGGGCAGTACCGGATTAAGCTGGGCATTGTTAAACAAGAACAGAAGAAGGTGTCAGGAAGCGATGTGTTGTTTGCACAAAAAACGGAATCGAAAATCGAACAAACATAATTTGTTCCGCATGTAAAAAACCAATGTGCTTTACCAGGGATAGAAATTGTTTAGATATTTATCACAACTAAGTACGATTTTGATTTAGTTTATTTGAATCAATTATGGGATCTTATAATTTTATTAATTTTTTAAATTATTGTTTATGTTTTTTCTATTTTTTACGGAATTATGTTTTGTTTTCTAAGTTTTTAAATTATAAAATATTAAACAAAAAATAAAAAATATGTCCTTTATTTTTACCTTTGACGACGAATGGGATACATATGTGCCATATTAGTATCAGCGCCCCCGTGAAGAGTATGGACCTAGTTCCAAATGCGTTGATCAATGAATTTGCATAAGGCGTTGGACCATTTGACACTAAAAGTATATCAAACTGTATCATTTAGAACTCGAGATATTAGTAAATTAAAATTGGCACAAAAAAATTAAAAATTTCTGAATTTGAGACGCCTTTGAAACAACAAATTGAAACAACAAAACCTTGATTCTAACATTTACTTTTTATCGAACAACACCCATTTGGTCAAAATCCATTAAAAAATGTGCCTCTAATGACGAAAAACCAAATGGGACATACATATATGTCCCATTCGTCGTCAAAGGGTTAAGTGCGCTCCTGACATATTGGGAAAATGGTATATGGGTGATTCCTTGGAAATAACGTTTTCTTTGTCCATCACGTTTATTTCCATGTAATTAAGGGACGGCAAATAAATAATCGCGTAATTTCAATACTTTTATGGTACACAAGATTTTCCACAACAATATTCTCACCTGCGTCGCGCTTATTCGATAGAAACATACAGAAACTAATGAAAATATCAGAACCGTGGCGTGTCCATTTCATAAAAATCAAGGTTTATACTATATTCACTCCCTCATTTCGCAGGATGGATTGATATTTTTTTATGGTCATTGAAATTGCCTAGATAGAGGATATTTTCATGCATTTACCGAGCGTAAATCTCCTATTTAGGCCCGACTAACAAGATCTAAACTTTGTCCACGCATTTTTGCCTAATATCGTACATTTACGTTTTACTGCTGTGGCGCCATGTTGGATGGGTATAAAGGCGCCCTCGCTGTGAGAACTCGACCATTGTATATCAAATGTTATGTTTACATCAATGGCTGACAGATTTATCCACATTGAATCGATTGGAGTGAAGTGTTTTCTTTACGAAGGGTAAGTCACAAAATTAGCAGTCAATACCATGGTACCGCTTTTTTATTGCGCAATATAATACTCGCCCTCCTAGTGACGAAATTTGTTCGATATTTAGTCATCGAAATGTGATTTTCAAAGGAAATTATCTCACGTCAATTTGGCATAGAATGAAGTCAATTTAAATATGAAATGTCAATACCGTGGATGTCAGAATCGTGGCAATTCTGAAAATTATAGTATAAAATATATTGATAAATGTTTGTTGTATTGTAGTACAATAGATGTTGGTATACACTATAGTAGTATATATAAACAAAAACTGTAAAAAAAAAATCACATCCGAGGTATGTTAAAAACTAATAATTTCACCATCCGAAAAAACGTTATTTCCAAGGAATCACCCATATACACTGCGAATCACTTAAAGAAGGAATTATATCTTTCAAACTTTGAACGTAAATATCATTTAAACGTAGCAAAATAAGAAAAATATTTTTTTTTATTTACGGTATTGCGCAAAATTTAAAAGATTTCAATTAAAACAGAAAATAACATAAATATTAGGAAAATAAAAAAAAACCGAAATATATGACAAAAACAATTTGTACTCAAATTTTAGCTGCACAAAACTTAAGCAACTTTTCAATATTTTGTATAAAATCCTTAAGTTTGAAAAATATAATTCCGTATTTAAGTGATTCACGGTGTGTCCTAGTATAATTATATATGTTTTCTACAAAGGTAATTGCGATGCTGCTTTTGGTGCTAAATTCAACTGGTACGGCCAAGAACACCTTTCAAAACCTTTCGTGGCGATCACGTCGCTTAATCAGACATTAGTTTTGATCTTGGGATAATATCTTCAAATTAGTTAATACACTCCGGTTCACTTATTTAAAGGCACTAAAAATTTCATATTCAGCAGCCTGTACCTTTTGCAATTTGTAACCGATTGCAGAATTTTAAAATGAAAATGGAAGCTAGACATCTTGAGATATAAAAAAAAAATCATGACAATAGTGGTTTCTTAACTAAAGAACTTTTTTTGAGCAATTTATAAAAAAAAGTCAAATTAATGTACTATTTTTTTTGGTTCACTTGAAGAAATGCACTTAACTAATTTTAATGAAAAACAGTTTTTCTTGTTTTTTTAATTTATTTTACTTTATTTAAGAACTATTAGTAATGGGTACAACCCCCTTCATTTTTTATAACTTCAAATATATGTACGGGTTTTCATTGAGAGATGAAGATAATTTATGTAATCCAACGAAATTTGATTCCAAGCATCCTTAATGGCCTCAATTAGTGACTGATTGTCATCAAATTGTGTACCTCCTTCATAGGCCTTACGAGATTACCAATTCCAGCCATTTTCGATAATGTTTAGATCTGGCGAATAGGGTGGCCAGTCAAGAATATGAACATTTTGGCTTGCAATGAATCCCTTTACTGCTCTGGCGTTGTGTATAGGGGCATTATCCTGTTGCAATATCCAAGATATGGGACCAAATAGTTCACTGAACGTCGGAAAAGCCGATTCCAATAACGTTTTATAGCTTGCACCAGTCATTTTTGCACTTTGAAATTCAAGATCGATGGTGCGATAGTACGTAAATAGCACCCCACACCATAACGCCGCCCTCTCGGCTGTGATGTCGGTTCAAAAAACGCTTTTCTTTCCGCAGATCATGGAAATAATAGTTGTAGCAATCAGGCCCATCCAAATTAAAGTTCTCATCCATAAATACATCGGTTCTCCAGTCCAGTACATGACCCCTTGGCTGCACATCCCATAGTATGTAGTCTCTTGCGAATTGAAGCCGCTTTTCCTTACGAGGAGCATTAAGTGGCGGCTTTTTTTGTAATTTCAGGTATTTAAGATACTCACAGCTCTTAATTACTCTGCGTTCTGATGACTTGCTCGCTTCCACTCCAGCTTGAGCTCTTATTTTTGACAAGGATAGGGCAGAGTTAGAAGCAATTCTGATTATTTTTATTTTCTCATACGTAGATGAAGACAATGAAACCCTTCCTTTAAAGTTTTTTCCATACCCCTCGAGGTCCTTGATGTAATTGTTGACAACTGTTGGGCTCCGTCCATTTTTTGAGCTATTGCGCGGTTAGAATATCCTTCAGAACGATAAGCATCGAATTTAGTTTTTTCCGATAGATTTAAAATTTTTTGTTTTGCCATTTTGACTCGTAAAATGATTAGAATGTAATAGATAGTAATAAACAAACGCTCCCTACAAAAAATCATCGTTTACTTTAAAAATAATAGAAAAATAATAAAGTGCCTTTATTCAAGTGAACCAAAACAAATAGCACATTTTTGGACTTTTTTTTATAAATTGCTCAAAAAGAGTTCTTTAGTTTTTTTTATATCTCAACATGTCTAGCTTCCATTTCCATTTTAAAATTCTGCAATCGGTTACAAATTGCAAAAGATACAGGCTGCTGAATATGAAATTTTTGGTGCCTTTAAACAAGTTAACCGGAGTATATCATCTTTGTATATTAAATCGTGTATTCGACTGAAGAATTCCACATTGAAAATTAAATTTTTTGATACAAACTTTTCGAATATTGTCAATTTAACTATATTCTTTATGTGCGTGAAGATAGATTGCAAATGTAACTAGCAAAGACACAAACCACTATAGTTGGCATAAGTCTGTTTTGGCGTTAACATAACTATGTTAACATATAGAAACATGGCGTGTTTAATGAAATATTATATCCTAATTTTTTTTCGGGACCCCCAAAAATATTTTTGCCCTTTGCGTGAAAATAATATTTCATTAAACAAACCATGTTTCTATATGCTACCATAGTTATGTGGACGTCATATCAGACTTATGCCAACTGTAGTGGGTTCTGACTTTGCTAGTTAGATTCGGAATCTATTGTCACGCACATTATTTTTATATTTAAAATTCTGGGCAGTAAATTCAGTAAAAGTTTTTACTTACAGGGTAGTTTGACAACTTCATGAATTTTTAAATAATATATATATTTTTTAATAATATATATTTTTTAATAATATATATTTTTTAATAATATATATTTTTTAATAAAATATATTTTTTCGGCAGAACAGAATTTATTTCTCAACATAGCCTTTAGCTAGATAATTTTGTCCATCGTTTTTCCATTTTGTATTTCTTCCAAATAATAGATTTTTCAAGGTCCGCAAAATATGAATTTGTTTCAGTGATGTGACGGAACTCTTCAGTCGGCACAAATCTCTTAGCGGTGAGCCATTTCTTTTCAAGGTTGTAAATAGAGAATACTTTACTGGGGCCTAAATTCAGAGAATATGGTTGATGAGGTAGAAATTTATGGCCCAATTTATGGATTGACATGGCGACTACACACCAGTGCGCTGGTGCGTTGCCGTGGTCGAAGAACACTGTTTTCTTTGCCAACTGCGGTCGTTTTTGGTTTAAATCCATTTTGGATCTGTCCAATAGCTGTGAATATTATTCCCGGTAAACGTTTTACCCTTTTCTAGGTAATCGATGTGAATAAGACCGCATGCATCCCAACTAAACTGTCGCCATGTACTTGTTGTCCGATAGACCCACCTTGGCGTTCTTTGGTACACATTCACGCGAAGAAGTCCACTGATTTGACTGTTTCTTGGTCTCTGGTGTGTTTTGATGGATCCGCGTTTCGTCCACGAAAACGAAACGGCGCACAAACTCCGTTGCAAAAACTACTTTGAAGTGGTCAGACGATTTCGCTTCTGGTCGAGTGTGCGTAATCGCACGAATAGCTCTTTCATGTCCAAATATTCATGTACATAAATTATGATGCACCCATTCAGTTGAGACGCTTTCAGCCTCAGCCTCCACACGCACTTTCATTCTCCGATCTACCAACATCATTCCATGGATTTTATCGCCGATTTCTGGTGTGACGACTTCTTTTGGGCGATCTGAATATTGGGCGTCCCTTGTGCTGGTACGGCCACAAAGGAATTCAGTAAACCGCTTTTTAAACATTGCCATTGATGGGGCAGAGTCACCATAGTATTTCCTTGGATTCGGTGATGGGGGTTTTATGCAAAATATAATTCTTGATGAGGACACGAAATGGACTTCCGCTTCGGACAAAATGTTCCCAGAAACAAATCCGTCTCGAATTCATAACGGAGTCATATGGCACATTGGGAACCTATTGACATTGGAGTGGCTGTTTGTCGGTGGTACAATGGTAGTGGACGCTGCTTTTGTACATGAGATCATCGGTTTGATCCTTGTTCTGACCACCTAAATATTTCTTTCGGAACCGGTGTAAAACTGTAGGTCCCAATTAGTGAGTATATAACTAGAAAGCGCACATCTCAGTGGTTGTGAGAACTTCTCCCCAATCCTTTAGGAGATGTAATGGGGAACGATTTTTTTATTAACATTGGGCGGCACGCAGAGAGACTAACTTTTGCAGAAGCTGTGGTGCCGAAGAGCAGGTTGAGTCAATAGGCCACCTTCTTTGTCAGTGCCCGGCTATTTCCAGAAGGGGAAAGTTAACAAATATGGCTGATGTTAGCATCTGCCAACTCTGGAGCTGTTTAAATCAAACTGGTTCATGTTTTTCCTTCTGTCCCTTTTAGTATCACAACGGAATACACGGTCTACGTGAGCCTGACATACAGGATACCACTGTAAATTAACCTAACCTAACATATTAAGAGATGGTATTTATCAGGAGCAGAGTTGATTTCTAATTAACTACGAGGGAAGTTTATGAATTCACAGAGCTTTTAACCAGCTCTCATATAAGTTTTAATAATTATTTATTGGTTTATTGGCTTAATGTGAATTTTTTACCGTTTAGATTCTGGGTTTCCGTGTTTTTAAATATGTACATGCAAATGGGAAATTAGTTTTCTTAAGTCCATTATCTTATTTACATTAAGTTTATTTACGTGGCAGGTACTAGAAATCGATGATGATGTTTATAAAAGTAATGATATGATTTAAAAATTTATCAGATTTTTTAAAAATCATTAGCTTATATACACGCGGATAAAAGACGGCCTCTGTAACATATTCTCCCAAACATATTCTGCAGGAACCATGCATATGTTTGGAACGCAGTTCAAACATTTATATGTATGCAAGTCCCAAACTCAGGTGTATTTAAATGCAAACATTAGCATGTTTACCGCCAAATATGTATGCTTTTACGTGGTAACATATTCGTGCTTCATCCCAAACATCCGTATACTTACGTGGAAGCATTCGCGTGTTTCCCCCAAACCTCCATATACTTACGTGGAAACATATGCCTATTTTTTCTCAAACGTAATAATATTTAGAAACAAATTATTCTTTCTTTCCTTATTTATTATAATTAAAATAAATAATACAAAAAATTAAAATATAAAAAATTACCCTTTTTACATTTACTTGCTGAATGTATTACTTTTTTATGAAATGGCAATCTGCTGCACTTTTGCTGCTCCTTTGTTGTCTCTCACGTTTTTGTTTTCAGAAGGTTTCAACTATGGCTTGGTTATCACTATGCGTTGGTACACAAACAATATACAACTCTAGTTCATGCAAGGCAAGCGTGTATTAATTACTTGTGTTTTTTTTATTATATTTCACAAATGATCCGCCATTCCGATTCAGTAAAGGCTTGGGCAGAAAAAGGGATTGTTGTTGTTGCCCTTTCCAGTTTCTTTCCTCAAAATCGTTCCTCACTTTGGAAGCACACATAAATATATGCGAAACACATACACAAAAACCAAAGCAACATCACAAACCATTTAACCGTCCGAGCGTTTGTTTATTCTGTTTTCACTGATCAAGCGCTTTTGATATCCTCTGTCCGATGAACCATTGACGAGTGAATACATGAAATTAAACGGCAATACATCAGCCAAAATAAGAAACACTGACTTCATCTACAAATTGCACGCAAATTCAGGAATATTTATGAATTTGAGGAGTCATGTCAGGTTTTTATTGTTCTAATCTTTATTTCATTGAATTTGAGGAAACGGCTAGATGAATTTTTTTAAATTTTTTTTTTAGGTAAATGAAGACGTTATCTTTCGTTTGATATACATTTCATATTGGTTGATATATATCTAGTATTTTAATTTCTCAAATGAAAATTGTTTAAACACATCCACTCAAACATATGTGTGGTGTTTGGTTGAGTGTTTTTGGTTGCTCAACATTGCTTAGGAACATGTATCTAGTAAAAAGTGAAACGAACAGCAAGCTAATGTTGCTTGGCAACATGTATATAGTAAAAAGTGAAACAAACAGTAAGCTAACGTGATAAAGCTTTTTTGCGAAAGCTTCAATAAAGCTGTTGTAACATTAATTTTGAATTGTAAAGCGTAAAGCTTTCACACAACGCTCGAAGTCTAATGCGAAGACTCGATAAGGTAAACGTTTTTTAATATTAGGGCGGCCCTCTCAACATTCGCAGAACTTATTTCAATAAAAATATTAATTAAAATACATAAATTAAATTAAGTTTAAAAAAATTGAACATATTTTTTTTTTAAACGGACTTGAATCAAATGCCGTTGGTAAATATAAAAATTACAGCAGACAGTTGTCCGAGGCCTTCGGCCACGGACTGTCCCTGCAGGCTGTGTCAGAGACACGGCCATTAAGTTTAACGTAGAATACGCCATCCGATAAGACAGAAAACTTATATAACAATAAATGATAAATAATATAAGCAAATGAATTTATTGTTATATATGTTTTCTGTCTTATCGGATGGCGTATTCTACGTTAAACTTAATGGCCGTGTCTCTGACACAGCCTGCAGGGACAGTCCGTGGCCGAAGGCCTCGGACAACTGTCTGCTGTAATTTTTTGAGCGATTGACCAATTGTGTGGGATCCAACGCGAACAAATTTTTTTGACAGCCAAATGTTTATGCAATATTGAATGTATGCTGGTCCAACGAAAGCCTAAGGTTGTCTCAATCTCACGATAGGACACATGACGATCTTGCAAAATCAGTTCGCGCACAGCATCAATGGTTTTCGGAACAACAGCTGATTTTGGACGACCTTCACGAAATTCGTCTTGGAGTGAACTACGACCACGATTGAATTCACCATACCATCGATAAACACTAGTCCTTGATGGAGCTTCATCGCCAAAAATTGAATTAAGTTCATCCATGCACTGTTGCTGAGTTAATCCACGTCGAAATTTGTAAAAAATAATCGCACGAAAATGTTCACGATTTAATTCCATTTTTGGGCCGAGATGAATCTTTTAAGTTACTGTAAACTACACAACAACACAAACAACCTCAAAAATGTCCAACTTTACGATAGAGCTGTCAGTTGCCAGATTGCAACACCAGAGTTGCCAAACCCCGAAACAAAATTCAACCTCGTATGACATTACTCGTATGTTTCTAACACATTATAAAGAAGTGAAATTTGATTAAATAAAGGTTTTTCCAATGGCGACGGGTAGAATTTGACAGTTCATGGCGGTTATCTTGTGCCACAATCGACGTTCTGCATAAAGGATTTGAGGGTATGGTTATCTCCCGTACAGGCGACGTGAACTAGCCACCGAGATCGTGCGATTTGACCCCGTTCGAATATTTCTTCTGGGGTTTGCTTTATCATACCTTTACATGAGACAAAACAGTTGAGAATATGTACACTCCGGTTCTCTTATTTAAAGGCACTCAAAATTCCATATTCGGCAGCCTGTATCTTTTGCAATTTGTAACCGATTGCAGAATTTTTAAATGGAAATGGAAGCTAGACATCTTGAGAAATCAAAAAAATCATGACAAGAGGTTGCCACTAAGCTGATAGTTATTAGGAAATATTCTGATTGTGGTTGTGTGTAGTTTATCGTTTGTTGCTTGTTGTGGTTGCAACGGGTGTTGTAAATCAGGACAAAGCCAATAATTGATCGATTATATGAAAGATTAAACAAAAAGTTATACGTCGCCGCCGCCGCCCCGATTTGCACGTAACCAGGCGGCGGCGCCTGGTTATCACAGCGAATTTAGATGGTGTCCTAACTGCATTTTTGAATTGTTTTCTATTAATTTAGTAATGATTTATTTTCCTGTATTCTCATAAATTATTACAAATCATGTCACTTCCGCCCGTTTTTGAAGTCCCGGCCATCATGGGTCATCGCACCAATTCTGATGTATTGTGTCTGTCGATAAACCCTGTTCCTATCTAAAATCCTTTATATTGTTAATTGATTGTCTTAAAATTGGATATGTATTTGTATTTTCAATATATATTTAATTTCAAATTTTCTCTAGCTCCGAATAAATTAATAAAATATGTAAGAGTACTGTATAAAGAAAAGTAGAGCCAAGTATTATTTATGTTAGGATAGATGTTCACATATTAGTGCCTCACATTATGACCCATTTCTGGGCATATACTTAGGTCAGTATGTCTATTTGAAAAAAAAATTCTGTTTGAAATTTAAAATACATCAATTGAAATTTGAAAATTCTATTTGAAATTTGAAATACATCAATTGAAATTTGAAAAACATCAATTGAAATTTAAAATACATCAAATGAAATTTGAAACACACTAATTGAAATTTTAAAGACATCAAATGAAATTTACAACACAACAATTGTAATTTAAAAATCTAATACATAAAATCGGTTAATAATTTTTAAATTTCATGTGACGAATTTTAAATTTCAATTGATGTGTTTTAAATTTCAATTGATGTGTTTTAAATTTCAATTGATGTCTTTCAAATTTCAATTGATGACTTTCAAATTTCAATTGATGTGTTTTAAATTTCAATTGATGTGCTTTAAATTTCAATTGATGTTTTTAAATTTCAATTGATGTATTTCAAATTTCAAATATAATTTTAAAATTTCAATTGATATTTTTGAAAATTAAATTATTATTTTTCAAATTTCAATTGGAAATGGTGTAGAAATTTTCTATGTACGACCATTTCCAACTGAAATTTGAAAACAATCAATTGCAATTTAAAAACTCTATTTGAAATACATCAATTGCAATTTAAAAAAATCAATTGAAATTTAAAAGACATCAATTGGAGTTTAAAATACATTAATTGAATTTAAAAAATATCAATTGAAATTTACAATACATCGATTGAAATTTAAGACACATGAATTGAAATTTAAAACACATCAATTGAAATTTAAAATACATCGATTGAAACCTAAAAGACATCAATTGAAATTTAAAAGACGCCAATTGAAATTTAAAAGACATTAATTGAAATTTGAAATACTTATTTTGGGACATAAATATTGTTACTAAAGTGAACATACCCAGTAGAATAGTAAAATTGAACATACACTTTTATTATCATATGGTTTTTGAAAGTTAACCTCTATAGCGTTAGTCAGTTACGGGAATTTGAAATTGTGTTAACTTTCACCATGGAGTGTTAAAAAAATGGAGGATAGAAAAATTCAAACATCTTTTGCTGAAGTACGCTGATAACTTGCATAGAAAAATCTTGTCTACGGATGAACAAATTTTTACCGTACAGGAAAAATTTAACAAACAAAATGATAGAGTTTATGGACGCTCATCTAAAGAAGCATCTGAGCTTATCCCACGGGTCGAAAAGGGTCAATATCCAGCTGCAGTCATGGTTTGCCTCTTATGATGGGGGTAATTGACTTGCATTTCTGTGAACAAGGGGTCAAAACATCCGCCAAAGTTTACCAAAAAACCGTTTTGGAAGCAGTTGTGAAGCCGCTTAACAATTTCCTGTTCTAAAACCAGCCGTGGACTTTCCAGCAAGATTCATAAGGATATAAGGCCGTTTAGAGGACATGATCTGCCACAAAAGATACGCCAACATTGATTCTCTTAATACAGCTCTGGTTCGTGCTTTAGCAATTTTCCAATGGATGAGGTGCGTGCAGCTATTGATGATTGTCCAATGCGACTTAAGGCGTGCGTGAAGATCAAGGGCGGGCATTTTGAATGAAATTTAGCTTTTTGTATACAATACAATTTTGTTATATAGCTTTTGCGGTTTCAAAAGTTAACGTAAATAAAAGACAAAATATTTTTTTTCATGATATTTCTTTTTTATTACCAAGTTTGAACGTTGACATTATATGTGAAACACTACATCATTTAAATGACCACCACGCGAAGTGTTTCAAGCATTGATTCTTTTGAGGTAATTTTCGACCTGTTTTTGACACATATTGAGCGGTATCTCAGCCATAACTTGACGAATGTTGGTTCTTAAGTGCTCAAGAGTTAAAGGTATATCTGCATAAACACGGTCTTTCGTGTAGCCCCACAAAAAAAGTCTAATGGTGTCAAATCGCATGATCTTGGTGGCCAGTTGATATCGCCACGACAAGAAAATACTCGGCCAGGAAATGTCTTGCAATAAGGCCATATTCGCACGAGTTGTGTGGCATGTGACACCGTCTTGTTGAAACCACATATTCTCCAAGTCGTATTCTTCAATAGCAGGCAAAAAAAAGTCGGTTATCTTATCCTAATTCCTGAGAACGACGAGGAATCACTTTCACTTACAGCAGCGATATTTTCAGCGGAACGAGCGAAACGATGATGCACAGGCCTTACAATATCTGTTACCGCTCCAGTCTCTTCAAATTTCTTCACAATTTTGCCAATTTCTTGCGTAGTTGGACGATTATGTAAACCATTATCTCCTCTTAAAGCACGATATGTGGCTGTGCCAGAATCACCATTTTTGTAGTAGGTTTTAATAATTTTTATGCGTTGTGTGATAGTTAAGCGATCCATTTTCGTCAATGTCAGACTTTCAACTGAAAAGAAAAAAAATTGGTTTAACAACTTAGTTTGACAGATGCCGAATTCCAGGCCTATACTTTTGAAACCACGAAATGGATACCCCATTATTTATGTCCCTACTAAGTACATCAATTGAAATTTAAAAGACATCAATTGAAATTTAAAAGACATCAATTGAAATTTAAAAGACACCAATTGTAATTCAAAAATCTAATACTGTACATAAAATCGGGTAATAATTTTTAAATTTCAAGTGACGAATTATAAATTTCAATTGATGTCTTTTAAATTTCAATTGATGTATTTTATATATCAATTGATGTGTTTTACATTTCAATTGATGTGTTTTAAATTTCAACTGATGTGTTTTAAATTTCAACTGAAGTCTTTGAAATTTCTATTTGTGTTTTTTAAATTTCAATTCATGTATTTCAAATTTCAAATAGAATTTTTAAATTTCAAGTGATGTATTTCAAATTTCAGATATAATTTTCAAATTTCAATTCATATTTTTCAAAACTAAATTGATATTTTTAAAATTTCAATTGGAAATGGTGTATTGGGATCGCCTGAACTGCTGCGTGAAACTCACTGTTGTGTTCATGTAGGCGAAAGTGCTTCTGAAAATGCGGGTTACCCATAAAGCTATATTTTTGTTAACCCACTCGACCTAGATCGGCCAGTATAGCAGTGGATCCTGCGTTAGTTGTAGATGATTGATTGATGTCTGTGGGATGATGGTGTAGCAGTTGGCCATAACTATTTTGTCTGGATTGTTGTCGGTTCTACAGTCACTCACATTTAAAGTCGGGCAGTACCATGAAAATATTTTCAGTCCAAATATTTCTGTGTTTATTTATAAATGCTCTGTTTGAAGAATGGAAGAATATTAATCCAGATTTTTGCAAAAAACTTGTTCAATCAATGCCAAGCCGCCTACAAGCTGTAGAGAACCAAAAGGCGGAGCAACAAAATATTAACTTTTTTTCTTAATATTTTTTATTATGAGACAAAAAAGTGTAGAAGGCTTAGTTTAGACTTCATGTGCTTTTTATTAAAGTACTTAGAATATTTCATTGTAGTTATTTATAAAGCCAAGAGTTTTTGTAACAAAAGGGGTAAAAAATAAAATATATTTTTTTTTTATAAACACAGAAATATTTGGACTGAAAATATTTTCATGGTACTGCCCGACTTTAAATGTGACTGACTGTATGTATCCTCCTATTGGTTTTACTCAGTTCAATACCAATGGCACCAAGTACTTAAGTTTGCATCAATGGGGTTCAGAATTGTCTACATTGCCAATCCCCTCTTAGCTATCTCTGAAGCTTGGTTGGTGCCATAAAGTAGACTTCTTTCTACGAGTATGTGTATGGTTTTATGACTTCGTCCTAAGAAAAATATGACATGCACACTCTTTACCTAAGTTTTGGTTAGGTTGAGTAGCATGACTAAGAACTCACTTGGTAGAAACAAAAACTTTGTGCTAAATCCGTTAATTTCCCGTAACTTTTACTTTGATTACATTTCTAATTTCTGCTGCGTTTCAAATGAACATTTTTGATTTATTTATGCCTTAAGTACGAGTATCAACCGCATCGTCATCTTTGTATTATTTTTATTTGCATTTATTTTTTTGCAAGTGCTAAAATATTTTATATTTGATATATAATACCTGATGTTTTCAGGAATTGCGTCAATGCATACAAAGCTTAAGTTATGAAAAGCTCGAAACACGTTTCAACAACCATCCTAGACTTAACCTTGAGTTATTGTTACGGATCTCAAAATTTGTTGAGAAGTGTTAGTTTTTGTACGTACAATGTCTGTATGTGCGCACCTTTGCTGAGTCGACAATTTCAATAAAATGTCATTATCGAATTTGTGTTGAAAAAATAAACAAACGGATCTAGCAAAACGACTTTTGTTCAGAACAAGTTTAGTATTGCAAACTGTTGCTGCTATTCAGATAAATGTATACATTAACTCAAAATTCTATAAAACACAATTTTTGTACATACTGATGGGGTAGAATCAAATTTAATTGTTGTTGTTTTTTTTTTGTTAACCAGAACAGATAATTTCAGGTGTGTGATATGTCTTAAGCATAGTCCTACACTAATGCAAGTTTTAAATGTGCGGAATTTTAGATTAAAAAAAGCCACTGTGTGTCAGATTTCAGATTAAATTTGAGACTTGTACTTTGAGTTAATAAAATATAAGAATAGATGACGCGATAGAAATTGCTAAATCGTTTAAGATACCGGTTCTGTGTCGATTGACATATGGCTAAAATTTCTTAGAATTACGTGCTTCTTCACGTGATGGTAAATTCGACGTTGATACAATCATATTACGTTCAATGGCCTTTGAAATAATGTACAAACTCTAAATCCAATCAACGAATATCCAAATATAAAGGTTCGAATCACGTTTCGTATTTCGTGGGTAATGGGGGATAGGAAATCGTTATGTTAGTTACCCATTACGATTACGCATTACACATGGGGAATGTGTAAGGGTAACCCATCGGAATTTTTGACCGAAAATATGAAAAAAGATGACTGTAGCTAGGGAACGGAGTGTTCAATTAAAACAATATGACATTTTTACGAGTTTCTAAGGGGTGGTCTAATTCATATGGAGACATTTAATTAAAAAGAAAAACGCCAAAATAAAAAAAATTGGAAGGCAGAGTAAAAATATGTCTATAACTCCGAAACGGTGTGTCCAATCTAAAACATAACCAAATTTTTGTCCTCGAAAAGACGCTTTAGCCAAGCGATATCTTTTAAATTCAAATAATTTGGATATTTTTATTCTACACCATTTCCAATAGAAATTTGAAAAATATCAGTTTAATTTTGAAAAATATCAATTGAAATTTGAAAATTATATTTGAAATTTGAAACACATCAATTGAAATTTAAAAATTCTATTTGAAATTTGTAATACATCGATTGAAAGTTAAAAAACATCATTTGAAATACATCAATTGAAATTTGAAAGAAATCAATTGAAATTTAAAACACATCAATTGACATTTAAAACACATCAATTGAAATTTAAAATACATCAATTGCAATTTGAAACACATGAATTGAAATTTGAAACACATCAATTGCAATTTGAAAAACATCAATTGAAATTTAAAATTCGTCACTTGAAATTTGAAAGACATCAAATGAAATTCAAAATTCGTCGCTTGAAATTTAAAAATTATTAATTTTTTGTATTAGATTTTCAAATTTGAATTGATGTGTTTTAAATTTTATTTGATGTCTTTTAAATTTCAATTGATGTGTTTTAAATTTCATTTGATGTCTCTTAAATTTCAATTGATGTAGTTTAAATTTCAATTGCTGTTTTTCAAATTTCAATTGATGTATTTCAAACTTCAATTGATGTATTTCAAATAGAATTTTCAAATTTCAATTGATGTATTTCAAATTTCAAATAGATTTTTTAAATTTCAATTGTTTTTTTTTCAAATTTCAATTGGAAATTGTGTAGATCATAATTTCGACTCCGAGCACCAGTAACTGATATTAACCGACCAGCCACGTTTTCGAAGAAAATTGGTTTGATGATGGCGCCAATTTAAAATCTACATCCAAAAGTGACACGTTGTTGATGCATTTGCTTATCAATAATCGCATGGCGATTAACAAAGTCATCATGATGAAAATGGGACTCATCGCTGAAGATTAGTTTGTTCGAAAACCCTTCGTTATTCTTAAAATATTTCTCAACAATGAAATCGTGTTGTTCTTTTATTTAGAGCTCCATTTTTAATAACTCTGGACTGTCAGCTGTATTTTAATCTTCAACAGCAACACTACCGCACACAGAGCACGACATTCAAATCTTGCGTGAATTTCCGGACACTCTTATATCTTGACTTTTGTGGATGACAGGACTCCCTAATGTATGTACATACGAGTACATGTCTCAGATTACTTAATGAGTTTTTGATATTAATTAATTAGCTTGTCATTATCCGTATAATAAGTAGAACAACAACAAATCTTATTAACGAACTACAACCCTTTATCGTTTCGCACACACACACACACCAGATTATCCGCAGGGTGTATTAACCTGTTAATAATAACAGCC
This sequence comes from Phaonia tiefii, assembly GCA_963931995.1. NCBI lineage: Eukaryota > Metazoa > Arthropoda > Insecta > Diptera > Muscidae > Phaonia > Phaonia tiefii. Next base: position 204,588,672 of record OZ008370.1, on the reverse strand, counting down.
GTTTCCCTCCGATGCCTGTCGCTTAGGCTAACAACATAATAATATTGAATTACATTTGGTAAAACACCAAAGTAACAGCCGAGGTGTACACATACATATGTACATATGTACACGTAAAGAATGTATACCAGGTTACTATATGATAACAATACTATCTAACAAAATTATAAAAAAATCAGTGATCCAGGAGTCACTATACATTATTTATGTTTAATGGCCGTTGACCACATACACTCACAGAAAAATTTGGTTGAGACACCAAAATTAGCCGTAACTGAATTTTGAGGTTGTCACCGCCACACTAGAGGTCATCACAGCCGAATGAGAGGTGTCTCAAACTCATTAGAGATTATCGTAACCCCATTAGAGGTTGACACAACCTCATTAGAGGTTGTTACAACCGAATTTAGATATAATTAAATGATGAGTTATTTTTCTGTATTCTTATAAAAAAAATACAACGCGAGAAAATAAAGTCACTTATTTAAAGGCACTAAAAATTCCATATTCAGCAGCCTGTATCTTTTGCAATTTGTAACCGATTGCAGAATTTTAAAATGGAAATGGAAGCTAGACATCTTGAGATATGAAAATAGTGGTTTCTTCACTAAAGAACTTTTTCTGAGCAATTTACTATAAAGAAAGTCAAAAAATGTGTTATTTTCTTTGGTTTACTTGAATAAATGCACTTTAACTAATTTTAATGAAAAACAGTTTTTCTTATTTTTTTAAGTTATTTTACTTTATTTAAGAACTATTAGTAATGGGTACAACCCCCTTTGTTTTTAATAACTTCAAATATACGGGTTTTCATTGAGAGATAAAGAGAATTTATGTAATCCAACGAGATTTGATTCCAAGCATCCATAATGGCCTGAATTAGTGACTGCTTGTCATTAAATTGTCTACCTCCTTCATAGACCTTACGAGATAACCAACCCCAGACATTTTCGATAATGTTTAGATCTGGCGCATAGGGTGGCCACTCAAGAATATTAACATTTTGGCTTGCAATGAACTCCTTTACTACTCTGGCGTTGTATATAGGGGCATTGTCCTGTTGCAATATCCAAGATATGGGGCCAAATATTTCACTGAACTTCGGAAAAGTCGATTCCAATTACGTTTTATAGCTTGCACCAGTCATTTTTGCACTTTGAAATTCAAGATCGATGGTGCCATAGTACGTAATAGCCGCCGTAACGCCCCCCTCTCGGCTGTGATGGCGGTTCAAATAACGCTTTTCTTTACACAGATCATGGAAATAATAGTTGTAGCCATCAGGCCCATCCAAATTAAACTTCTTCTCATCCGGAAATACAACGGTTCTCCAGTCATTTACATGACCTCTTGGCTGCACATCCCATACCATGTAGTCTCTTGCGAATTGAAGCCGCTTTTCCTTACGAGGACCATTAAGTGGCGGCTTGTTTTGTAATTTCAGGTATTTAAGATTCTCACAGCTCTTAATTACTCTGCGCACTGATGACTTGCTCGCTTCCACTCCAGCTTGATATCTTATTTTTGACAAGGATAGGGCAGAATTAAAAGCAATTCGGATGATTTTTCTTTTCTCATACGTAGTAAAGACAATGAAACCCTTCCTTTAAAATTTTTTCCATACCCCTCGGGGTCCTTGATGTAATTGTCGACAACTGTTGGGCTCCGTCCAATTTTTTTAGCTATTGCGCGGTTAGAATATCCTTCAGAACGGTAAACATCGAATTTAGTTTTTTCCGATAGATTAGAAATTTTTTCTTTTGCCATTTGGCTCGTAAAATGATTAATAAGATGTAATAAACAAACGCTCCCTACAAAAAAAATTACAGCAGACAGTTGTCCGAGGCCTTCGGCCACGGACTGTCCCTGCAGGCTGTGTCAGAGACAAGGCCATTAAGTTTAACGTAGAATACGCCATCCGATATGACAGAAAACATATATAACAATAAATTCATTTGCTTATATTATTTATCATTTATTGTTATATATGTTTTCTGTCTTATCGGATGGCGTATTCTACGTTAAACTTAATGGCCGTGTCTCTGACACAGCCTGCAGGGACAGTCCGTGGCCGAAGGCCTCGGACAACTGTCTGCTGTAATTTTTATATTTACCAACGTCCGTTTAAAAAAAAAAATATTATGTTAAATTTTTTTAAACTTAATTTAATTTATGTATTTTAATTAATATTTTTATTGAAATAAGTTCTGCGAATGTTGAGAGGGCCGCCCTAATATTAAAAAAGGTTTACCTTATCGAGTCTTCGCATTAGCATTCGAGCGTTGTGTGAAAGCTTTACGCTTTACAATTCAAAATTAATGTTACAACAGCTTTATTGAAGCTTTCGCAAAAAAGCTTTATTACGTTAGCTTACTGTTTGTTTCACTTTTTACTAGATACATGTTGCCAAGCAACATTAGCTTGCTGTTCGCTTCACTTTTTACTAGATACATGTTCCTAAGCAATGTTGAGCAACCAAAAACACTCAACCAAACCCAACACATATGTTTGAGTGGATGTGTTTAAACAATTTTCATTTGAGAAATTAAAATACTAGAAATATATCAACCAATATGAAATGTATATCAAACGAAAGATAACATCTTCATTTACCTACAAAAAAAATTTTAAAAAAATTCATCTAGCCGTTTCCTCAAATTCAATGAAATAAAGATTACAACAATAAAAACCTGACATGACTCCTCATACCGTAAGGTAAGACGTATTCTACGTCAAAAAATCATCGCTTACTTTAAAAATAATAAAGTGCCTTTATTCAAGTGAAAAAAAAAAAAAAAAAAACCGAATATCCCATATTTTTTTATAAATTGGTCAAAAAAAGTTCTTAAGTTAAGAAACCACTATTGTCATAATTTTGTTTATATCTCAAGATGTCTAGCTCCATTTCTATTTTAAAATTCTGCAATCGGTTACAAATTGCAAGAGATACAGGCTGCTGAATATGGAATTTTTAGTGCCTTTAAATAAGTGAACCAAATAGTTTAGTACATGGTTGAGATTTTACATTGATTTAAAAGTAATATTATTCTTATAAAAAACTTCTGAGAATTTTTTATCACAGGATTTTCAATTAATATGTTGCTTGAATTTTCGAATTTTTTAAATGAATTGAAGAATTATTTTTTTTTTGTGTTTAGTGTAATCTAATACAAATGTAATGTAAATCAAAACTGAAAAGTTGCTTTAACGCTTATTCTGATTAACTACTTTATTGTGCGCAATTAATGAACCTTATGGGTTCTGTTGAATTTTTTCCTCAGCTTTCGAATTTGGCAACTCTATTCAAAACAGAAGACAATCAGCGAAAAGTCAAAGTTTATCGCCGTTTTTCTTTGTGCTCTACATACAACTAAACTTCAATAATAATTTTAATTAATTCTTGATTATAAACTGTTTATATGTGCATACATCATTAGTTGAAATGCAGAACAACGTAACTACAATTCTTATCAAATATAATTTTGGAAGCCATATTTTTGAATCGTAACTTAATTAAATATGGCTGCAAAGTTGGTTAATAGGAAAAATACTAGTTCAGAATTTATATTTTTAAGTAATTTGGTATCATTGAACTACTTGTAATCCATACAAACAAGTGAAGAAATTAACATTAAGATGTCGTAGGTTTGGGAGATATATCTTCCTATCAGCCGCTATTGAACTACAGCATTTTCAATTGAAATTTAAAACAACATCACTTGAAATGTAACAGACATCAAAAAATATAAACTGAAATGTAAAAATCTAATACATAAAATCGTTAACAATTTTTAAAATTCAATTGATGTCTGTTGACTATTTTTTAAATATCTATCGAAGTCTGTTAAATTTCAGGTGATGTTTTTTAAATTTCAATCGATGTATTTTAAATTTAGAATACAATACAATGTCAATTGATTTTTTTTAAAATTCCAATTGGATATTTCAATTGTAGTTCCACCGAGTTTGTGGCCGTCGGTGGTGCAATGGTTAGTGTGCGCGGCTCTTGTACATGAGATCCTGGGTTCGAACCCTGCTCTGACCACCTTCAAAAAAAAAAAAATAAATAAATTTCTTTCGGCGGCGGTCACCTCGCATAGTGACGGCGACACTATCGAGTATATAGCCATGAAAAAGCTTCTCAAAATACCGTTCGGAATCGGTAAAACTGTAGGTCCCAATCAGTGAGTGAAAACTGGAAAGCGCACAGCTCAGTGATTGTGAGAAGTTCTCCCCACCGGTCCCTTCATGGGATGTAATGGGAAACCATTTATTTTATTTATTTTAGTTCCACCGAGTAACATTAATAATAGTTTGCAATAGCTGTTGTTTGTACTAAAACATCTGATGCGCATCACGTTCGAAAATGCAACACTGCAAGAGTCGCATGTTCTAAAAGTAATCAACACAGCGTATGATGCGCAAACAAGTCGCAAAATGCGCAGTAGCAAAATGGCTGATGCAATGAATGAGTAAGTACGGAATTTGTTATTAATTTATGTTTTTTTTTTATAAAACTTACTATTTTTATAATTTTTTAGAGTCGAGGTGGGTGCTAGGGATAATAACCATATAGTAATCCAAAACTTTTGGAATTCTCCGTTTTTTTCCGCACATAAATTGTAATAACAAATTCCTTTTTTTATTCTTTATAAGTTTTCTTTGTTGCAAACTACATAACTTCAATTCACTTGGCTTATCATCAAATTCACAAATTAAATTTATTAAAAATTTTCCATTGAAATATTTTCGTGATTGGAATTGCAAATCAAAATAAGCAACAATCAAGCATCTGCATCAGCTGATTGGCATCAGCAGTGCAAACGCATCACAGTTGCGCATCAGATGCTCTGCAGTGATGCATTTCCGAAAACGCCCAGTACTAGCCAGCAGGGACTTTATGTGATTCTATTTCATCGGTTTCGAACTATTTATGTACTAGAGAACAGTACGAGGGTTGAATTTTATGTTTCGGGATTTGGCAACCCTTGTGTTGCAATCTGGCAACTGACAGCTCTATCGTAAAGTTGGACATTTTTTGAGGTTATGCGTACTCAGAACGTTTTGACATACGAGCGCTATTTGTGTTGTTTACAGTAACTTAAAATATTCATCTCGGCCCAAAAATGCGATGAAGCTCCATCAAGGACCAGTGTTTATCGATGGTATGGTGAATTCAATCGTGGTCGTAGTTCACTCCAAGACGAATTTCGTGAAGGTCGTCCAAAATCAGCTGTTGTTCCGAAAACCATTGATGCTGTGCGCGAACTGATTTTGCAAGATCGTCATGTGACCTATCGTGAGATTGAGACAACCTTAGGCATTAGTGGGACCAGCATAAATTCAATATTGCATAAACATTTGACTGTCAAAAAAATTTGTTCGCGTTGGATCCCACACAATTTGTCAATTGCTGAAAAAAAGGCTCGTGTCGATTGGTCGAAAGAAATGCTCCAAAAATACGATCGCGATGCTTCGAAACTCGTCTATGACATCGTGACAGGTGATGAATCCTGGATTTACGCGTATGAGCCCGAAAGTAAACAGCAGTCAACTGTATGGGTGTTTCAGGATGAGCCGAATCCAACAAAAGTTGTTCGCGCCCGAAGCACTTCCAAGCAAATGGTCACCTGTTTTTTCGGAAAAACCGGACATGTCGCAACCGTACCACTAGAACAACGCAGAACAGTGAATTCTGTGTGGTACACAACCATTTGTTTGCCAGTTATCTACCAAGAAATCAGGAAAATCAACCGCCGAAGACGGATTAAGGGATTAAAAGGGATTAAAAACTGAACTGAAGAACTAATTCCTGACTAGAAGAACTAATTGAAATAGTATTGCGCCAATACTTCTGCAGGATATTGTAATCCGTTATTTAATAATAATCATATGAAATCATGTTTAATAAAATAAAACCATAGAAAATTCCGTTAAAAATAATTATTTTCTAAAAGAATCTACAATTTAAAATTCCAAAAATGTTAATGTCAGTTTTTTTTTGTTTCAAATGGAAATTGTTGTTACGTTGTTTTGCCTTTCATCGAGCTATATTCCATATATTGTTGTATTTGTTTTTTCTATAGTTGCTATTATTCTTTTTTATTTGTCTTTCTATTTTGTTTCTGTTGTTTTATTTACTTGTTTTCTTTGTGAATTTAATAGCATAATAAATTAATTCGTAAACTGACCTATGGCAAAATACCGAGTATAAAAGAGTAAAACACAGGAGATATAGAGTGGGGGGTTTTTTCAAAATTTGTTGTTATACTCGGATTATTCAATAGTTTCGCTGACATACGTAAATTTTGTAATTACATATTTTGATTTTGATATGAGTGTATATTCCACATGTGTTTTCATAATATAGTCTCTGGTTATCTGATGGAATACCAATACATAAACAAAGTGATACACAGTGGCGTATAGTAGGCCATATGGTAACCATGTGGCTTAAACTTGAGTTATAGTATGTTTGTCCCTATACTTACTCCACTGCTTTGTGTAGTTTTTTTTACAAGTCACTGACTGCTTGGTGATTATACAAATGTTAACAAATAAATTTACAATATGGAATGAATTTATAGGACAATTTTGAATTCATTGAGTTGTACACATTGAACTTCCAGCACAGTGTATGATTTTTGAGCTTTTAGTGCACAACGTCAGTACGATATACATATGTACATTAGGCTGTATAGCTCTTAAAACATGGGTATTGAAGAGTTGATTACGGGAACGTTAAACCTTTTTTTATACACGGGTACTTATAGCCTCCTACCGGTCGTTGTAGCTTCGATTCCAAGTGTATTTGGTAAAAAAAAGTATGTTATTGTATATTTGGGCTCAAATGACATGTCATCCATCCCCTTTCATCGTAGCAGGAAGTACTTAACAACAATATATTTCTAGGCCTTACCCATTTCACTTGTGACCGTCGGTGGTGCAATGGTTAGTGTGCGCGGCTCTTGTACATGAGATCCTGGGTTCGAACCACCTTCAAAAAAAAAATAAATTTCTTTCGGCGGCGGTCACCTCGCATAGTGACGGCGACACTATCGAGTATATAGCCATGAAAAAGCTTCTCAAATTACCGTTCGGAATCGGTGTAAAACTGTAGGTCCCAATCAGTGAGTGAAAACTGGAAAGCGCACAGCTCAGTGATTGTGAGAAGTTCTCCCCAGTCCCTTCATGGGATGTAATGGGAAACCATTTATTTATTTTTACCCATTTCACTTACAATTCAGCCGACTTTAATATGAATAATCGTGAACTTTAAGCGACTTGCGAATTCAATCCAATGGTGAAATTACAAAATAATCAGGCTCCCGATAGGTGCTGGAGAAATAAGACGCACTGGCATTTTTTTTTAAAGAAACAAAAATATTTGAAATGTAATTCCTTTTTAATAATGGTTATAAGGCGTAAAAGATGCGTGTAATTAATTTTTAATTAATTCTAATTCAAGTCATAAAATCATTTTGCAAAAATTGTTTGGATATGTCATTTAGAACTTATTGAAGCATAATATCATATTTCACAATAGAAATCATGTTTCTTAATTCCAAAATTTCACTAAAATTCGAAAATCATATCATATGTTATTAATTTTTTTAAGGATATTAACACAAATTACGTAAAATCCGACTAACCGGTTTACCGACATCAAATAACCAGTTTCCGGTTTGTTCGAAAATTCTTTTTTTTAAAAAATCGGCACACGGTTAATAGCAATAAACCTGGTTAACCGATTTCCCCGGTTTTTCGGTTTCGGTTTTGAACGCTCTAGGTATTACCCATTACCCTCAGGGTAATGTGGACAAGAATGGGTACTTATCCACATCGATGATTAATGGGTTACCCAGGGTAACCCATCCCCATTTTTGATCGAAAATAGGAACAAATTAGAAACAATTTCTATATCTCGGAACGGAGCATCCAATCGAAAAACTAATTAATTTTTGAGCGTTTCCACACGAAGTTCAGGTCAGAGTGTACATAAATGCAACGGAACCAAGACAAATCGTTTGTGAAACCGAAGGACTATTTTGGCGGTGCTGCAGATTTAAGAATACTTGCAATATATCGAAGCACTGGGAATTCTTCTAAATGTGAAGACTTCTACTAAAAATTCCGCAATAGGCTTTTTAATTTTTTAAAATTCCCATTTTCAGGGTATTCAACAATCCGATATGTTTTTTAAATTGTTGTTTAAACTTACAAACTAAAAGCAATTATAATTTCCTCTACACAACATGCAAGTCGTTGACCGGCTACGCCACCATAATGGAATACATGGTATATTATTATATTTCAAGGGTTGTACTCGTCCAATTTATATTCATACATATATCTGACCTTCATGGAAGTCACACACTTGTTAACCTGTCACCTCCCTTCACTCTCCGAAGTACTTGTAATTATACATTTAAACAACAAGAACACATTGTCGCTAGATGTCATTGAATCTTGTATATAAATTATTTAAAAGTGCGCACCTGTAATGTCACATTTATTAAATGGAATTAACATAATATCCACCACCCTCTGAGTTGTATTTTGATTCATAGTCGTTTTAAATTGATGTTATGTGGTTTTCGCTTAATTTAATATTTTTCTACCAGGAAAGGTTAGTTTGTGTTGTTGTTGTTAAATTGCGTTATCTTTGATTAATTCATCAATTTCCTCAATCTTTTTCATATTAACATATTATGTACTAATTAAAAAAACACACACATTCTCCTAAAAGTTGCAAATTTGTTTATTATTTCAAAAGCTGATTAAAGATAAACAAAGGCAGTTAGTTGTATAATCGAATGTTTAAACTTTCGATTTCGTTGAAAGAAAATTTTTTATTTCTTTTTTGAGTTATGTTGTGGGATTTTATTAAGTTATGTTACGCTAACTTTGAGGGGGTTTATCCACACAAAACAACCGTTTTTCAAGTCAATAAAATCAATGTAAAATTGAAGTATGAGAAGATTATAAATGTTGTGCTTTGGACTCAAAACCCACCAACTATCGAGTTTTTGCAAAAGGGGTACTATAACAATTTTGTGTTTTAATACAAACGCAGCCGTATAACTTTTGTTATAATCTGGCGGCAATATCGAAACGTCAATGTTTAAATTGGTATAATGTGAAATTCGCGGGCGACCAACGTTTGGAAATTAATGAAAATTACCGCCGAATATCTGAGTCGGTGGTCGTAACTTTACACGCTGAAAAATATCGGCCCGAGCAACATATTGCAGGAACCATGTACATGTTTGCAAGCATTGCTTTAATGAATTTAAGATCTGCTGCATTTTGTTTCAGTTTTCACCAAACAAAACCACATTTGGGTCACAATTGCATATATTATAACCTATTAACCATTGTGCCCCTCCAAACATGTTATATTGAATAGCAAACACATTGTGGTTGGACATAAGTATACTATATAGCTACAAACACGTTATATTTGCACCTAAACAAAAAAAGAAAAAATTTCAGCATGTGTGATCCTGAATTAGCAATGAAACTCATTTTTGGCTTAAAGGCGTTCTGAATAAGCATAATATGCATTATTGGACAGCTACGAACCTACATGTGCTTCAAGAGACTCCATTTGCCTGTAGAAAAGGCAATTGTTTGTGGTGGATTTCATGACGGAGGTGTGATTGTACCGCAGTTTTCGTCGATGAAAATGCTCGCCATGTTACGGTCCATGGGAATTCGCGGTCGTGCCATGATGTATTCCTATTTTTGGTCAGAATTGGATTGATATCAGAGATATGTTGTTCGAACTATATGGTGTCACATGCCACTCCGCTCGACAAACAATTGATCTATTGAAGGGAACGGTGGGTAATCGTGTAATTTCGGGAAACAATGCTAATACGGCATTTACACCGATCAACATTAGCGCATTTCGAAGGTTGACTCCGTTAACCCACGGTAATCCAGAAGATTACTCATAGAATTTTAATCTGTATCAACTGAAGTTTAGTTCTGCTAATTACTAAAAAATGCAACTATAATAAAAACATACACAAAAAATCAACTGTTTGATACACGGAGCCGACCGAACATTTTCTGACGCGTCGTCGCCACCAACATTTTCTTGAAGCTCTTTCCCCCCCGCAGGCATAATTGACTCTCATCGGTTTAAAATGCCGATTTGACCGACTGGCCCAATTTGACCGACTGGTGCAATTTTAAAGGTTAATTTATTTCAAAAACATCCCAAATTTGTGCAAAACTGGCAAACCAAGAGCCTCCAATTTATTTGCCGCCGTCTTCGTTTCGTCACGGAGTTGCTCTAAATTGGTCTAAGCAAAATAGACAGTCAAAAATGCTCTTCACTCGAATGCCAGCAAACAACACGAGTGAAACCAAGGCTGATCTAGTAGAGGTTAACGCAGAAGGATTTGTTGTTGTTGTGGGCACCAACAACAGGGATTTTGTTTTTGTTCTACGACTCTAAATGTCAAATGCAACACAAATACATATGACCAAACAAAGTAAAAAAAGAAGTACAATAACAAAATACACTGAATTTGACAGATAGAGTCATTCGAAAGCAAAATCAGCTGTTCTAATGCGTTAACCTCTACTATATCAGCCTTGATTGAAACCTTAACCATTTTCTGCTCTCTCTCTCCCTTACTCTCTTCATTGAATATTTCAATACGCGAGCAGCTTTTTGATAGGGTTATTGTATATAACTATACAAATTCCAACTATGGTGAAGTAAAATTACATAAACTATGCAAAAAGTATGATATAATCAAGATATGACTCGAGAGAGAAATGCGTTTTGTTCTTTTGGGTTCTCTTTTACGAGGGTTGCCAAATTGCCCACTTCTTCTGATCGTCTAATTCTGAAATGTCAGTTTGATCTAAAATTGGGTGGTGTAAACGGCAAAGATTAGAGAACAAGATTATCGCTAAACTGGTCGCGATAAACTGCGGTCTAAATACGTTATAAAACAACTCAGGAACAACATCGAAAGCGAAATTGCCAACGTTCCGGCCGATATGTATCGAAGAGTGGTGGAAAATGAAAAAATAATATTTTATCGGCAATATTTATTATCATTATCATAACCATTCTGTGCATTTATGTTTTAAAGATTATTTCTTTCAAATGTTGGCCGTAACTGCGGCACACATGGCCTATTCTGATGTTCCTATTTTCGATGACGCGTTCGAGCATTTCATTTCAATTATTTTAAACTACATTATGCATAAATTAAAATTCAGCAGCAAAAACTATAATAAAAAAAGTGAATGATGAGAGTAATGTTGGCTTCGAACACCTCAATCGTAGCGGGTTTATCCATGTGGACTATGGTATTTAAATAGCCCGATCCAGACGACCAATTCACCGGTCCGAGGCGTGAAAGAAACTGTTCACCGAATAGTTCCATAGTTTCACGGGCTGTGTGACAATAAGCGCCGTTTTGTTGGAACATAAGATCGCCGAGATCACAGGCTTCAATTTCAGGCAGCCAAAAGTCCGTTGGTTCATTGGTATATTGGTTCACAGTTACGATCCGACTAGCCTTATTTTCAAAACATGTTTGTTATTTTGTCGGTGGCATGTCATAACGCCCATAATGGACCACAAAAAGTGTCGTAAGGTCCATGGACATTACGACACTTTCAAAAATGTCCATAAAATCGGTGTCACTGCGTTCATGGACATAGTGACACTTTTTAAAGTGTCATAATGTCTATAATATTTTAAAAGACAACTTGGTGTAAAATACTTAAATTTCTCGCTTAGTGATGGCGACATTATCGAATAATTAGCTATGAAAACCACTTCTCCAAGAACCGTTCGGAACATGTGTAAAGCTGTAGGTCTATATCAGTGAGTGTAAAACTAGAAAACTGATTATAATATATCTCCACTGCCCCTTCAACGGATGTAGTGGGAAAATATATTACATGTAAGCCAGAAATGGGCATCCCCTCTAAAAAAAATCCTCTTCAAGCTTCTCAAAAGCTAATGACTGAAACGGCGACAATTTCGAATGTCGGCCGATTTTCCTTGATGAAATATCGAACATAACTAATCATGAACTTAACACTACTGAATTACCCATTATAACTGAAGCCGCAGTCCCATCGGTTGCGTCCCGAGATCAGTGATAGGACAGTTAGTACTAGGGATACTAAACGAGACTGATTTTAAAAAATCCCGGGATTCGGGATTTTCGAAATTCCGATCCTGCAATCCCGGGGTTTTCGGGATTCTATTTTAAAAATTTTTTGGGAACAGGTCTATTTTACGGATTACAATCCAAAACACAACCACAAGGGGGGTAGAAAACGTTATTCTAAGCACAAAAAAGCGGGGCAAATGCATAGTTTCGTAGTTATGGGGCCCGAAATTTCGGATATGTCTGAAATTAGGATCGGTTATGGCGTTAACGTATCGTGTAAAGCAATTGATATCAGTTTTTTGTATAAAACAATTCAAAACAAACTCATAAAATAATGTAGCACTTTTTGATAAGTCGCTTAGTTATCGAGTTATCGGATGTTGACATTTAGAAAAATTATCGATTTTGTTTACTTTTCTCAAACAAAAACAACAATTATTTTAAAAACATCGAGCGATTTTTCGAATATTTTTTTCAAACAAAAACCAAAATTATTTAAAAAAAATTTTAATTTTTGTTTGATTTATCGAAAAATCTGCATAAAATAATAAATAATACATTTTGTAATTTTTGGAGAGTAAGTCGTATAATAGACATACATATGTAAGCCAAAATTAACTTACGTTAAGATGTGTTATTAAACCTTTTGTAGAGCCGTCATTATTGCACAATTTGCATTTTGCTTGAGGTACACTTTTCGACTCTTCCAAAAAATGACACCACACTGAACTTTTGTCATTGTTTTTAATTTTGTTTTTCAAAATTAGTAATAATACCGAAAAATCCCGGGATTTACTTATTAAAATCTCGGGATTCGGGATTCAACAATCCCGAAAAATCCCGGGATTTCCCGTTTGGCATCCGTAGTAAGTACTATCTAGAACCGGGCAATGGTCAACAATTGTATTACCCAACAATCCATGACATTGGTCCAGAAGATATTTGGTTTCAGTACTAGCGCCAGTAATTGCCTGGTGAGTCATCGCCTTTTGTGTAAGGCCAACTTGAACTTAACACCAGTGCAGAAATTTCAGTAAGGTGAACCGACTTAAACATACCCTCACCCTAAGTCATGAATTGAACCGGAGTTCAATTAAATAGGGTTTATATTTTTGCAGCCGACCAACCTTCAGTTATTAGCTTGTATCTATTTCGTCCATATTGAATAGCAGAGTCCCATTGCGAAAAATATTATCTAATTCCCAAGTTAGTTAGGATCTGTTGCGTTTTTCAACATTTGTATGGGAGGTATAAAATGGGCGTGGCAAAGTTGTTAATTGTTAATTACAAAGTTGATTTTGACAAAACATTGCCCAGAACCAAATTTCATTAACATCGGCTGTGGTTTACCAGTTCAATTTTTTTGGGAGTTACCAGAATGGGAGTGGCAAAATAACCCATTTTCCATAGCCGAGTGGCGTTTGGCTATAAATGCCTAATGACTTTTTCCATAAAGATTGGTGTCGATTTATATGGCAGGCACCAGAAGGGGTGTGGTAATAACGCCCATTTTTAATCCCAAACCACGTTTGGACAAAAAAAAATTACAAAAAAAACATAATTGTGATCGGTAAAGATTTACGGCAGTTTTTGTGTTAACCAACCAGACAGACGGATATGGATGGAAAGTTTTAAAAAGTCCCAAAATGAATTTGTTTCAGATACCTGCGGTCTAATGACTCCTTCTATGTGATACTCTTTTTCCGTATCAAATGACACATAGTATATACCTAACCTGACCAACCGTTCCGCTTTTGGTGGAATGGCGGGGATCGCCATAAAGCCATCCACATACTTGTCATTCATGTGCATGAACACCAGCTATCGTTGATGTTTATTGTCGGTTTACCGCCCTTCTTCATACAAAGTAAGAATGTAATCGAAGTTGTTTTTGGTAATATTTTTTCAAATTCAGCAGTCAGACAAAAAGTTATCGACCAAGCTCGTGCTCATGAATGACAAGTCTGTGGTTCGCTTAAAGGGTGTTGTTTAGCTGCATGAGAACTATCGATATCGACAACTATGGTTTCACAGCTGAGAATGTCAAACTGTGTTGACATTTCTGTTCAGTAATGTTTGGCAAGACATCACGAATCGTTTAACGCTTTCAAATTGTGGAAATTTACTTTGAAATAAGTAAATCTGTTCGTAAAGTTCATAGAACAGTGTGCCCATTTTACGGTCAACATAATCGGTCAGTGAGCAAGCAATTCGTGCAGCTATTGATCGTTTGGAGCGAAGTCAATCCTCAAGCCATTAACGAATCACCATTACATTCTTTAAAATTTACTGTTTGGTGAGGTTTACACGCTAGCGGCATCACCAGTCCTTATTTCTTCCGAAATGAGCAATGAGCTGCCATTACGGTGAATGGCAAGTGCTATCGAGCCATGCTGACTGTTTTTTTTGTTTCCAAAAATTAATCAGCTAAACATCAACGACATTTGGCTCCAACAAGACGGCACAATTTTCCATACAACACGCTTAACAATCGATTTATTGCAAAATCAATTTTGTGACAACTTTATTTCTAGAGCTGTTCCTGTTCACTTGCCCCCTCGTTTGTGCGATTTAACGACTCTGGTTTACTTTTTACGAGGCTATGTTAAGGCATTGATTTATGCTGACAAACCAGCAACTCTTGAAGCATTGGAATCCAATATTCAAGGCACCATTGACGCCATAAGGCCAGATTTATGGGGAAAGTAGGCAAAAATTGGGCTGATCGAATGGACCATGTAACTCGTAGTCGCGGCGGACATATGCCAGAAGTCATATTTAAAAAATTAAAGTTATGAAATTATGTACCAGATTATAATGACAACATTTCATTCCTACAATATTTCTGGCTTGTAAAGGGTCCGCCATCTAACGTTTTTTTTTCAACTAGTGCTTATTTCGTGAATGGTAACACTTAGCTCATGTCTGATTTGACAGATATCTAGTTTTATCCTTCCGCTGAACGAATATGGTTGTGTATACGCTTGAACAACGCAGGGAAATATAGGAAAAATGGGCCTGCGATCGACATACAGAAGATGCCGATTTTGCGAAAAAAATCATCTTTTCAGATGAAGCTCATTTTGATCTTGACGGGTATGTAAACAAGCTAAATTCTCGCATTTGGGGCACAGACAACCCGCACGCATACATTGAAAAGCCGATGCACCCAAAACGAGTCACTGTTTGGTGCGAATTTTGGTCCAGAGGCATAATTGGGCATTTTTCTTCGAAAATGAGCAGGGAGTGGCCGTTACAGTCAATGGCGATCGTTATCGGGCCATGTTGAACGAATTTTTGTTTACAAAAATTGAAGAGGAGGATATTGGCAACATTTGGTTTCAACAGGACGGCGCTACGTGCCACACAGCCGAAGCTACACTCGATGTTTTGCGCCCTGTTTTTGAAGATCGCATTATCAGCCGCAGAGCTGATGTCGTTTGGCCACCTAGAAGCTCCGATTTGACCCCGTTGGACTATTATTTGTGGGGTGCCCTCAAAGATAAGTGTTACGCCGACAAGCCAGAGATAATTGACGCTTTAAAGGACAATATTCGTGAAGCCATTGGTGAAATACAGCTACACACAATCGATAATGTGCTTAAAAATTGGACCGATCGTGTAGGCTACTGCATGGCCATCCGAGGCAGCCATTTGAATGAAATAATTTTCCATTATTAACCGGAAGGATTGTACTTTCAAATAAAAAAGGTAGTAGTTATTTTATATAGCATTTTCAAAACAAAAAGTTATTTGGCGGACCCGTTATTATCCTCTTAAGTTCTCATGCAGTTAAAAAAAACACCCGTTACAATATAAAATGTTTTATTTTATATATTTAGAATTATTTTAACTAAAACATGTATTTTTGTTTAATGTTTTGTTTAAAACCAAAAACTCAGTTCTACCACCTGTGTTTCGTTTTTGATCATATATCCTCATCCCTATGGGTGAGGGTATACAAATGGCTGACAAGGTTGAATATCAAGGTGAACTCTGACAAATCTGTCTTATGACTTTTTCAAATCGAAGTGTTAATTAGTTGCAGTTGCTTTAGAGATAATGCCCAAATAAATTGTAAAATTCATCAGGGATGACAATTATTTATTTGGCCTATTAATTAGAACTATTCTATTTTACTTATACAAGCTCAATACCATTCTCTATCTCTATTAATAGATCTATAAGGGGTGTCCCAATAAACGTGCAGGATTTAGTTTAAGAATGAATAGCGTATTTTTTGACCCAGTGGTGAAATTTTTATTGCACTGCAAGATGGACATGTTCCGATTAAGTATGGAAGAAAAGTATCTCAGAAATGCAATCGCGGCTCTAATCACATGCTCTTGCTTCGCAAAATTTAAGGTTGTTGTGATCGATGCCGAATTGATGTAGCCGGATTTTCGGCAACATTCTCGTCTACAGCAGCAATGTTTTTGAGAGATCGGCCGGTACGTTGACGTACAGGCGACTTTCTGCCCAGAATCGACCCAGTTTCTTGACATTTTTTGGTCACTTTTCGCATTGTTGACACATTGCACTTACACGACCGATGATTCCGAGAAGTTAGCGTGTGGTCTCAGCGTAACTTTCCCCATTTTTGTAACAGGATTACACAACGGTTTCAGCGTAACTTCCCCCATTCTTGTAACAGGATTACACAGTGATAACGCGTTTTTCCTTTGTGTAGCGCTCAATTTTTAATAATCGGAACACTCGCAGACGACAGTTGTCAAATTTTGAGAGCATATTATCATATTATCATAATGGCGCACTTTTGTTGGGACACCCTTTAGTTTAACGTTTTCGTTAGAACTATTATATTTTACTTATACAAACTCAATGCCATTCTTTCCATATATCTATTAATAGAGATATATTTTATAGTATTGAGCTTGAGTAAATAAAATAAACCAGTTATAATGAAAAGGCCGTATAAATGAATATCATCCTCAACCGCTCTGGGCATACGGAATCCAATTGTGTGGAACAGCATGTAAATCAATTGTTGATATACTTGGAAGATTCCAATCAGAACCCTAACACCCCTATTCTGTGTATGTGGTAGCAATCAAAGTGTAACCACAAAATTTTTACAAAGTTGTCAGCCACCATTGTTTGTATCTGGTATTCTGGCACCACGGTGACAATGAAAAATTCCCCTCGTAACAAATAATTCACCTCACAATAACAGGTTGTCAAAAGCAGTGAAAACAAAACAAAAACATATGGTCTTCTGAACAAAATGAAGTTTAATGAAATATTTTATTGAATTAAAATTAATACGTTATTACTTAGGAAGTTTGAGCGCATCGCAAAGGCACAGCTTGAATGCTGTATTGCCTTCTTCAACGAACAGCCAGAGGCGCTAAGCGGAAAGAATACACCTGCGCAATAGAAGAACTCTCTGATCTACACCAAAATTTCACCACCGACAAAAACTTCTGCGCGGAGTTCAAATAGTTTTTCCCCCGCGATCGGTCCAACTTCTTGAGATAAAGGCATTTAAAGCTTGAGTATACAATCGCTCATATCTCGGGCATTTATAATCCGATCTGGTTGAAATGGGTATTATTACAAAGGTCTTTCTAAATTCTATATAATATATTTATTTTTATTAACCCTTGGGGAGCTAATTTAAAAAAAAAAACTATTTTTAACCTCACTCTTCTGATAAAAATTTATTTATTTTTCATAAAAATGCCCTATTATACTTATTTATTGGTAGGCTCCGATAATAGACAAGACCTTAACCTTTTTTTTATAGGTACATATAATACAATACTCACCAACATCCCTTCAAACACAGGAGATATTTACGTTCAAAATTTTGAAATACATATGGCGCTTTTTCAATCTTTCTAACACAACAAGTCCTTACTTCTTTCTGCTCCATTTCCATAGCACAAAGTAACAAGTCCTTTTTACTTTTAATTATGCCTTCTTGTCGTTTTGGTATAAAATATATTATTTGTTGTTTACTTGTAGAATTTATAAAAAGTTTTTGTGTCAACTTTCCGGCAAACAAAACAGCTGTCACGCGCTATTACCTCCTCTTTGGCAGTTAAAAGTTTTTGATACTTTTGTCACCAAAAAAATGTGTCAGAATACCCATTTGTGACAATTTTCACATTGCCATCAAATAATAACCGTGGTGACTTTTGTAACCCTGCCAGAATAGGCGTATAACCATAATCAGGGCGGTAACGTTGACGGCAATTCAAAATACGTTGTCGATAAACACAATCACTTGGCGTCAAAATGTGTCACCCATGTTAATTTTTTGTCACTAACACATACACACCTATCTCGGTAATTATTCTTAAATTATTATTTTCTACAGGCCGGAAGGACAAACACTGCATTAACTGTTCCTTTTTACCCTATAGAACATGAATTTAAAATTCCAGTTCACATATCTTTAAGGAATTTGAAATAGTTTAATTTTAATTGTCAGAAAAATAGAAAAACGTTTTACAACACATAATAATTTATGTATTAATCTGGCACCAATCTGCCTTCTTCACGCCAGGGAAATAAAAAGAATTCTAATTTTTGTCGTCTACGCCAGAAGCGGCGTCAAACACAGCTCTTTTTCTTCCATAAGAATACATGTACAAATTTTCAACGCCTACGATATCGGAGCGACACTAGGGTTGTAAGACTCATAACGAATAAACAAGTCTGTATCGACTGACCTCAAGAAGTCATGTGTATCAAGAGCCTTTCCAACCATCCAAACCTGTGGCTATCGATCTCTTAGGCGGTGATAGCGTCGAAACGACAAGACTGAAGCGAAAACATTCATTGTAAAAAAAAATCATTGAATGCAAATTACCTACTATAATTTATAATAATAATTTCTATTTCATTTTGAAATATTTAATTTCTACCAAGTTAGTGTTTTCTTTTTATACATAAGTATTTCACTGGAAATGCATAATTCCTGTCATTACGTATTTTTGTTATCTATTTTGCTTTATGTCTTTTTAAGATGGATCGTAAATAAAGAAAATTAAAATAAAGATACTTAACATTTTGTTTAACTTCATTTACATTTGTCATGTTAATTGCCCTCATATTTATGCAGTCATTCTCTGCGCGCACTGTCACTGAATGCGGGTTAATTGTTTTTGGAAATTGCATTTAATAATGGATATGAGGCGGCGATGCGCCATTAACGTCGTTGTGTTTCATATGACAAGTGGCATCTAGTATCGTTGACCATGGTTGTTTAGAGAAAATTGTCTTCCCACTCGAATAAATGTAAAAACCAAAAATGACCTTAACAGTCGACATATTTGTTGCGTTCGTTATCTTATCTATGGCAAATGAATAAATTTATTCTCTTGATAATTTGAACGAGATAATACTGAAGTATACATGGTAATGATACAAATTACTCACAAATCTCTGAAATTCCATAACTTTGAAAACTCAATCTGTTTGGTTTCATTGAAGTTTGTTACTTCAAGTATTTCAGTCATTTATTTATGGGGAAATAATAGGGTGTTATTTAATGTTAAACGATAAGACGAGTGAGCTAATATCATTGTACAGTTGTCGGTGGTTCAATGGTTAGCGTGCGTGAATGTTTGATTTATTTCGACGACATTCCCATCGTTTAGTTAATACTTAGCTATGGAAAACTTTCTCAAAATAATGGGGAATTAGGTACTTAATTAAACATAGAATAATAAGTATATTATAAATTTATTTAAATGTTGAATATTTTTGTAAGGACCCCTCTATTTGAATAATTAACTTTTTTTAGTTAGGCCGCAAGTTCAAGCAACACGCATATGTCAAAGGCCAATCAGTGGAAACCGTACTTCATGAGGTAACCCACTACATAGAGGAATCTCCCAACGACAAATTGTACACACTCTCTGTACGAGGGTAGCTATTTACAGTGGCGAGTAGATGTGGATACATCATAATCACATTTCACTTTGTCCAGTTGTAAAACCCGTAAAAATACAACAATTTCTTCCATTTTTTTTGACGTAGAATACGTCTTACCTTACGGTATGAGGAGTCATGTCAGGTTTTTATTGTTGTAATCTTTATTTCATTGAATTTGAGGAAACGGCTAGATGAATTTTTTTAAAATTTTTTTTGTAGGTAAATGAAGATGTTATCTTTCGTTTGATATACATTTCATATTGGTTGATATATTTCTAGTATTTTAATTTCTCAAATGAAAATTGTTTAAACACATACACTCAAACATATGTGTTGGGTTTGGTTGAGTGTTTTTGGTTGCTCAACATTGCTTAGGAACATGTATCTAGTAAAAAGTGAAACGAACAGCAAGCTAATGTTGCTTGGCAACATGTATCTAGTAAAAAGTGAAACAAACAGTAAGCTAACGTAATAAAGCTTTTTTGCGAAAGCTTCAATAAAGCTGTTGTAACATTAATTTTGAATTGTAAAGCGTAAAGCTTTCACACAACGCTCGAATGCTAATGCGAAGACTCGATAAGGTAAACCTTTTTTAATATTAGGGCGGCCCTCTCAACATTCGCAGAACTTATTTCAATAAAAATATTAATTAAAATACATAAATTAAATTAAGTTTAAAAAAATTGAACATAATACTTTTTTTTTAAACGGACTTGAATCAAATGCCGTTGGTAAATATAAAAATGTCCGAGGTCTTCGGCCACGGACTGTCCCTGCAGGGCCATCCGATAAGACAGAAAACATATATAACAATAAATGATAAATAATATAAGCAAATGAATTTATTGTTATATATGTTTTCTGTCTTATCGGATGGCGTATTCTACGTTAAACTAAATGGCCGTGTCTCTGACACAGCCTGCAGGGACAGTCCGTGGTCGAAGGCCTCGGACAACTGTCTGCTGTAATTTTTATTTTTATTCTTTATTAATTCTATAAAATTGAAAAATAACTGGATTCCCCAATATTTAATGAAAAAAATAAAATTTTGAGCTTAAACCGAAAAAAAACCAATGTATCCACTTTTGTTCAACGATCTTTGTCTCTAATGACACATTATATTCGTTTGACCATTCTTTTAACCAGATTTTCGATGTGTTCCTTTGGAATATTGACTCACTCCGCATGTACCCGAGGCCATTGTTCGTTCAAGTTGCATTTTTGTATGTAGCCAGTAGTTTTTCAAAAAAACCCATAAATTTTCGATCGGGTTAAGATTCGAGCTTTGAGCTGGCCACTGCATTATGTTACATTTTTGACTAGCGAGCCATTGCTTGACAATTTTGTCCGTATGATTAGGATCTCTCTCCTGCTGATATATAACTTCATCCAACATACGAAGATATCTTCCTTTTGCATTAGTTCGTCGATTTTTACCAATGGGCCGATATGCCACCAAGTAAAACAAGGCTACACCATCAAGCTACTTCCTCCATGCTTCATTGTTCCTTTGACTTGGTGCTTCTTTAACGTTTCATATGGGCGGTGCCAGAAATATTGCTTACCATCCGACTGAAAGCGATAGATTTTGGTCTGGTCAACCATATTACCCTCTTCCGGTCGTCGACGCTCCAATTTGGAAACATTTTTCGCGGATAATTCTGGTTTCTTTCGTTTTTCTTGCCCAATTTGTCAGCCCAATTCGCCGAAGCGTTCTACGTGCTTTCCACCCACTAACGGGATTGTTTATGGCTGCTGCAGCTTCTTTAGGTGTTGTCACATGCTTTTTCGGTATTACCCGCTCCACAGCTCGAGCATCTCTATTACTATACAGCTATACATTAGGTCTTGTTCTAACTTGCAGCACTGTTCGATGGCAAACACCCACTTCTTTAGCAATTCTATGTGTTGAAACACCGTTGTATTCCATTTCAATGATCCGGTTTCATTTTGTCACGAAGTGAATATTTTTGCGAAAAATGTAGTATCCAGCTAATGAAACTATCAAGGGTGGCATAAAAAGTATTTACTCTGTTGAATTTCACAATAATTCAAATAATGGTAAATATTGCGTGTTGTTTTGACTCATGTGGCAGTGTTACCAGACACCAAAAACCAAAACGGGCATAAGTGGATACACTGGATTTTACGGCATAAGCTCAAAATATTATTTTTTGCATAAAATATTGCAAAATCTAGTATGTTTTCGTTTTTTACGATTAATAAAGAAGAATGATAGGAATTGTTGTGGTTTTATGGGTATTACGGCAATTCAAAGTCAAATGTGATTATAATGTATCCACATCTGCTCGCCATTGTATATTTTGGGTGCTGGCAATTATAGTGTTGCCATATGCAAACTGGAACTTCCATTGGAAAGTTTTAAATTTTTTAGCTTAAACATACATATAACATTTTCACTTACGAGCATTATTTTTGGTATTTACAGTGTATTGAAAAATTCATCTCGGTCAAGAAATTGAATAAACCGTGAACATTTTCATGCGATGATTTTTATCGCTGTCTGCGTGGATTATCGAGACAAGAGTGTCTCAATCAAGTTATTTCGACTTTTGGTGATGAAGCACCATCAAAAACAACTGTAATTTGCTGGTACTACACCAAGCAAATTTAAAAATGTAATACATAAAGTCGGTTAATAATTTTTAAATTTCCTACAGTTTTAAAACTTTACTAAAACAAAATATTTTACTACATTTCTTAATGAATTTATAAAAAAGGAATTTACAAAAGTTTGCAGTAAACTGTAACTCCATTTATTATTGAACAGAAAAAAATCTGATAGAGTCGTGGTGTTTTTTGGTATGGCATTAATTTTATTTAAAGGAGCTAACAATCTGGCACATATTGATGCCATATGGCATCATAAAAACAAGAAGTAACATTACAGAATATAACACTACATAACAATTTTTTTTTACACCAACTAGTACAAATGTTGACATAAGGCATCATTTCAAAAATCCTCTTCGGAGTCAACTTTTTGTAAAACAAAAAATTAATGTTAGTAAAACTATTAAAGGCCAAATAATAAGAAAAACGGGTTTTTAGGGTCTGAATCTGTAATTTAGGGTCTTTAGGGTCTGAATCGAATTTAGGGTCTGAATCGAAAGGGTTAACGGGACATTCGGGATTTCGGGCCCACCTGTACTGTATTGGACTAGTGGCGCATAGAGAGTGCAGGGCGTGCATGGATGAGACGATGGAACATTTCCTGTGCCAAGGCCTGGCATTCACACAAGCTAGATCCAGGTATCTCCCGGACAGTATAATACCGGACATGACCAATCTTGTGGGAATGGACTGGAATATCTTCAGGAATTTCGTGAATAGCACCGAATTCCTATGAGAGGTATAGTGACTTAGTAGGGTAAATTGAGAGCGCACAACAGGTCGAATCTTAAGTGTATGTCTACGCTACGGACATGGAAAGAATCAGAGTGCTTTTTAACACTGCATCGCACCCTCTTTTCAAATTTACTAACTAACTAACTAGCCCACTTAAAAGTTCTGCAATGTGTGTAGTTTCAGGAAAATTTTTAATTTCTTAAATTAGCTACTGCCACTCATGGACAAATACAATACATGTATATTCATTAAAATCTATGACACAAAATGTTTATCAGTTTTTACAATATGTCTATTAAGAAATCAAATATGATATTTAAGTATTTTCTTTTTCGTTCTTTTTCTCCTCAGAACATAAGCTAGTTATGGTTGGCTTGGATAACGCTGGCAAAACCACAATACTCTATCAATTTCTTATGAACGAAGTCGTCCACACATCACCCACCATTGGTTCAAATGTCGAAGAAGTTGTTTGGCGGAATATCCATTTCCTGGTGTGGGATTTGGGGGGACAACAGAGTCTGCGAGCGGCATGGAGCACATATTACACAAATACAGAGGTTTGTCTTCAGTTACAATAATAATAATGAAGTGGTTACACATTATTTTTTTTTCAACTTTTGTTACAGTTTATAATAATGGTAATCGATTCCACGGATCGCGAACGTTTGGCTGTGACACGTGAAGAATTGTATCGTATGTTGCAACATGAAGATTTGAGTAAAGCCAGTTTATTGGTTTATGCTAATAAACAGGTTAGTTACTGCATTAAATGTCCCTATTAAGTGAAAAGCTCAACACAAGTTTAAATTTATATTTTATAGGATTTAAAAGGCTCAATGTCAGCGGCTGAAATATCACGTCAATTAGATTTAACATCGATTAAGAAACATCAATGGCACATACAAGCGTGTTGCGCGTTAACCGGTGAAGGGTGAGTTTCCAACAACATCATATCAAAATAACTGAACACAGCCATCTCTGAAAAACGTATTCTTTCTCAAAGTTCAATATTTAAACAAGGAATTAAAAACATATGGTATTCACTTTAAATAATGGCTACAAAAGTTGGATTTATTTAAAATTATTTTTGAAGAATATCAGGTTCAGGTCTTTAGATGAAGTCTTTAAAAGTGCCGAACAAAATCGTATCTAAAGAAAAGTCTTAATATTTGCTTGCAACACATCGTCGAGTCATATTCGTTATGGCAAAATTAACTTTCCTGCAGTTTTGAAAAGGCAGGAAATTTTGTTTTTTAACAATTGAATAAACAAAATATTGGTTTGGACTATGAAAGAGCCCTTTGTGTGGAAGAGATACTAACCAAGATCCTAGCTCACACCTTCCTTATTGTTATGATTTAAGATACATTTGCATTTGTTCGATCGCAATTAGAATATTGCTACATTATATGGAATCCGAGTTACGACATACATAAAATGTGATGGTCATACAATTAGAAAACGATATATTCCAAGTTAAATTTCTGTTCACAACTTTCGTATAAAGTGTCTCTCTTGTGGTAACTCTCGTTATATTGTCACTCTAGTTCAATATATTGTTGGACAATTGCGAAAACTGTAGTGACACGTGTTTCTGGCGGTGGACTTGTGATGCAAAATTCCCGGGAATTTAAAATCGAGAAAATATTCCCAAGGATCTTTAGAGAAATTTTCCCAAAACGCATAAATTCCCGGGAATTTGTGGGAATTTATGCTATTCAAACAAAATGACTGAAAAATACTTTTTTAATAACAGTTATAATAACAGTTATATATAATAATGATTAGGATAAATAACTCAACAAATTTAAGTTCATAAAATAAATTACAAATACCGAATAAGGACATAGAAATTAAAATGCTATAAAAATATATACGAGTAAGATAAGTAGAAAGTTTGCTCAGTTTTATTTCTCATTTCTCTGCCATCAAAGTTCATATTCATCGTCACTAGAATAAAAGATGCTGGTGTCCGCGTCTGCATTGACCACATCGTCCTCATCTTCTTCAATACTGTCATATAAAATCACCTCTTCCTTTCCATCTTCCGGATCATCGGGATCACCTGTTGGGCGCTGAATTATGCCGATTTGGGGTGCTGGTAATTCACTTGTGTTCTTGATCTTCTTCTGACGTTTGGGATTCATAAGTTTCCAGTTGTACGAGAGATAAGTTAGTTTAGTTGCTCGCTCTGATGACAAGCGGTTCCTCTTCTTCGAGTGCATCCACGAGAATGTACTAAACGTCCGTTTTGTAGCAGCAGAAGTGACAGGAGCGCTTAATATTCTGATGGCCACATTTGCCAAGTCGCACGTGCCTCTTAAGCCCCTCCACCACAACAATGGTTTAATAACTTTGTCCTTTTCTCCAATTCCTTCCCAAATAACCTTCCTAGAGAAAAGCCCTTCTTTATCTCTATACTCTTCAACATTTCCCCTAACCTTCATAACGCCCAAACTCATGTGCTGCGCACATTTGCAAATGAAACCTATGGCGTCCAACAATTGTGTGGCGTCAAGTAAACTTGCTTGCACTTTCGGGTCAAGAAGGAGGGCGGCAAGATGAATTGGTCCAGTGCCAAAATCTTTCCTCTCTTTAAATTTAGCAATAATTTTCTTCTCTTCAGTTTGCTGCAGGGGTGAGGAGGACAAGTTTTGGACGATGGTTTTTTCCAAGTCGTCTAACTTTCTCTAATGAGATGAACAATTGGTTTTAGCAAACAAATCATTTTCTCAATTCTCACCCAAAACACCCCATCATCAAGAAGTTTTCTTTTCATGCACGGCTCAAGGTCGGCTTTTCATTAACCGCTAGTGTTTGCAGAATCACTTTATTTGATTGCAAACTTTGCAAACAAAAGTGGTGGCTTCCCCATCGAGTTTTTCCAGGCAATTTCAGGGAAATTCGATCCTTGGCTTTCTTTTCAAATGAGATTTCGTCAAATATCGCTTGTAAAATGTGACTATGTTTTATCGTTTTTACTATTCCAATCACGTCACCAAAGAAAGTTTTGACGGTTTGGCTGGCAACCCAAAATATCAGAACATAATAAATGGAGAAGATGGGCCATGCATCCCAAAGGTATTATGTGAGGATACTTTTCCTTCACTAATGATAAAGCTGCTTTCATGTTCGCTGCGTTATCAGCAACGACAGCTAACAACTTTTATCGTCCATGTTTCTCAATCACCGATCCGATGAGTTATGCAAGATACTGGGCGTTGTGTCTTTCACTCTTTGTCATTTTAAAATCTACAAAAAACGGTTCTGGTTTTGAAATAACAAAATTGATGATTGATTCATTCCTTATGTTACTGCAGCCATCACATTGCAGATGAAGATTTTTGGTGTCTTGAAGGACTTGATTAATCTGTTCTTTCATTTGAGTATATTGAGCTTCTAAATAAGTCGTTGACATACGATATCTTGAAGGTAGTCTGTAGGAAGGCCTCAACTTTTGGAAAAATTCTAACCACAATGGGTGCTCCACCAAAGATAAAGGAGATCCGCTTATAAACACTGCTTTTGCCAAAGCTTGATTCAGCATCTCCAGTAAAATTTTAACAACAAAGTTTACTAGGAGAAAATTTTAAACTTACATTTGTTTGGGAATCCATGTGATCCAAAAATTAAGTCATTCCTTTTGAAGATAATGGGAAATGCATTGGTACAGCACCGGGATCAGATTCAGACCAAGAGGCGCCAATGACAGACGCTGTAGAAAAGGGACTTCTTGACCAAAGCTTTGGTGGTGGTGGTGGTCCCATTAAGATATTTGGAGATGGAACTGAACTTGGACTTACTTTGGTTATATCAGTCAGGGCTACAGTAGTTTGATCTACATTTACATCAACTGACAGGCCTAGTATGTCTTTGGGGTTTGCAGGTGTTTTTGATGTTGACTTAGAGTTACACTTAGCACTGAGAATAGATTTTAAACCTGCTGGGCATTTAAAACATTTGTTGATGAGCTTTTCTCTATAGTACTCTCTTTTAACTCTATAGTACAGTATTTACAAATTACGCCTTTTCCTTTTATATTGAAAAAGTCCCAAATGACACCTTTTTTCTTCACCATTGCGTATAAATTTTTGGAAACTGTAGAAACGCCAGAATAAAACACAAGTTGACTCAACCCTTTCTTACGAAAACTAATAACTAAACTCAAAACTGTCAGAACTGATTCTCATCTATCAAGTGACAAAGATAAACTGCAACTTTTTCGCCTAACATACATACATACATACGCTGCCAAAAAAATACGTCGGATAAAAAAAAATAGAAAAGTTGTGTGAAAGAAACACCATAAACAACAACAACAAAATGCATGGGCACACACAAGCAATACAAACATTCTAGCAGCAGTCAAATACACATGAAAGAACGAAACAGAAATGTTTCCCTCTGCCCTCCAGCAACAACAACTGTTGATTGAATGTTTAGTTTTGTTGGTAACTGTGTGTTATTTACCTAGGGTGGATCAATTTGAGCCATTTTTAAGGCGTTTTATAAATTCCCTTAAATTCCCTCTTTTTGACAAAATTTCCCGGCCAGGGAAATATTCCTTTTTTATAAGTTCCTTCCCACTGGGAATATTTCCGGCCCACATCACTACGGTGGACAGATAATTAGATACGCACTCGTAAACAGTGTCTATTTAATTTATTTTCAAACTAAGTTAGTTTTGATGTGTTAACATCTATAAGCACGGGTAGGGCAATCTATCAAAGTGAACACATGCAAACAACACACAGCGTTAGCATTACATACGTTGTTGTTGTACAACAACAGTCTGCCGGAAAATAAGTATGATGGTATTGTTGTAGCGGCAGCGAACAAACAAGCAGGTCGTCGTCGTCAAATAGTATTGAATAGTATAGAGAACTCATGGAACGAATTGTATGACTCAAAAGCACTGGCGACATCTGGCGAATGATTCAAAACGTATTACTCTCTTTTTGTCATAACTTTGTCCATTCATAATTTTGACATGAAACATTGATTCCTTTTGTGACATTTATGCTTTTTGTATTGTTTTATGTAATAACATTGCCGAAATGGTGCATTTATATTGAAAATATTCTATAAAGAGAATAAGACTCGTTTATGCTCTTTTACTCAGACTCTCTACATGAGAGCCGAAAAAGAGTGCACTAAGCTCTCTATATTATTCAATACTTTTTGTCGTTGCTCTGTTTATGACAAAACAAAAACAATTATATCAGTGCGCTAAATATTGCTTTATATATTTTAACAATATTACATCTCGGTGGTGGTGCAAATTTGAATTGGAAATGAATTGCAATTCATTTTGCAAATTCATTTGAATTGGAATTGAATTCCAATTCATTCTTGCCTAATTCATTTGAATTGATTCAAATTCCATTCAATTCTTTTTTTTTTTGTGAAAAGAATTAATTAAAAATTTTGCTAATTCAGTGCATGAATGATTCGCGAAGTAATTCGAAAATGAATGATTCGTTTACAGCTCTGCTATGCATGCAATCATTTTGTATTTTTTATGAGTCGCTCAGTTTTTAAAAATACACTTTTCGAATATATTGCCTTAGAGTTTAGTTAATTATTAATTAATAATCTTAGAATTAAGTAAATATTTGTAAGAATGGGTCTTTAAGGTCTCATCCCAATAGATTGTAATGAACAAATAAATAAAAAGATCCAAGGTCAAAATAATCTGTTATCACTCACTTAGCTTATGTTTGAACTAATTTTGTTTTTTATACCTTATGAATGTAATTGAATTGTTTCTGGGAATATATGACATGTGACACCGTTTTGATGAAACCACATGTCGTCCACATCCATATCATTCAATTTAGGAATAACAAAACTAGGTTATCATATCATATCGAGAAGAAATGGTGCTATGATGGGCCAGCCCTAAATATACGTTGGCACGTTGATGATGCATTTGTTTCTCAATAATCACTCGTGTATTTTCTGAACATCAAATGCGATCATTTTAATGCTTAATGAACCGTCAAGATGAAAATGAGTCATCGCTGAAGATGGTTTTGTGCAAAAACCTTTTATTATTTTGAAAATATATCTCAGCAGTGAAAACGAGTTGTTCTTTAATTAGAGTTCCATTTTGTCTGCTGTACTGCTTGTTGGATTAGAAAAATAAAAATTTCAGTCGGGAGAACCGACTTAAACATACCCTCACTCTTAGTCATCCATTGCGACCGAGTTCTATTAAAAAAAAAACACATATTCACCCGTACGTTGAACGAATGAGGGTGGCAAATGTGCCAATATTCAATAGCAGAGTAGGATTGAGCTAAATTTTATGCAATAACCAACTTAATAAGGATCGTAAGTGATTTTGGGGATTTATCATGATTACCAGCCAATTGTCCGCCCAATATTTATATGGGAGGTACAAAATGGGCATTGCGAAGTTGTTCATTTGTTATTACACAGTAGCGTTTGGCAAAATATTGAGCTGTGCCAAATTTTGTTAAGATTGGTTGTGGTTTACGGGGGATATCAAGCCGGCCAACCTGAAAGCCGCCCAATTTTTGTATGGGAGGTACGTAAATGGTCGTGGTACAGTATATCATTTTTAGGAAAACATTGCCTAGTACCGAATTTCAATAAGATTGATTGTAGTTTACGAGAGTTATCGTGTCGATCATCCGCCCAACTTTTATGTGGGAGGGACCAGAATGGGTGTGGCAAAACCACATAGTTCATAGAGATTGGTTCGGTTTTGCGGGAGTTATCTTGCCGAACAACCAGCCGGCCGAGCAACTTTTGTATGGGAGGTACAAAAATGGGCGTGACAAAATCACCCTCGTCTTCACCAGTGACTGACGTTTGATGACTTGAAGCTTAATACCTAATTTGATTAAGATCGGAAGTGTTTTCACGCGACTTATTGCTTTGACAATTGGCGTGGTCAATCCCAAACTAAGATTGGACAAATAATAGTCACTGACAAAATTTCGTTGTGATCGGTAAAGATTTACGACAGTTATCGTGTTGACCACTCAGCCCGTCAGACAGACTGGCATGGGTCATTCGTCTTAAAAGTCCCAAAACGAATTTCGTCCAAAGAGACAGGGTCTAATATAGCTTGTTCATGCGAATGGGTGAGGGTATAAAAATTAGGCATCCGCCTAAATCAAATTATTCACTTGGTTAGTGACGGACGGAGCTATACCAGTGTTATGGAAATACGTGTGATTCGAGGCGCTAATATCTATTCTGATTAATACATGCACAAGATTAATCAGATCGAAATACATACAAAGCTGGTAATTGCAAGGATACTAATGGATAGTGGGAACACATGCCCCCTGCTAAACCCATAATTTGTTATGAATAGACGCCTCAAGAATCGACTCTAATGGGGAAAAAATGGAAAGAAGTGTGAAAGTAAATTAATCGAAATGTACAGCACGAAGAACGGAGCCTAAAGATTTTAACACAATGTTAAAAGCTAAACCAACGGCTGTGTAACGCGGATCTGGCAAATATAAGAATGTAAAGCTTGTTACAATATGCAGATGGGGTAGATAACAAATTTTGAATTTGCTGTTCCAGACGAATCCAATGAAGGCATATAGAGTATATTGATGATATTAATATCGGAGCCCCCACCTAACTTTGAAGTGGTTAGAGGAGGAATTGTGTGGCCTGGTAAGGTTTGCAGTTTAACAAAATTACCAGTTACCAGTTTAACAAAATTTTAGTAGGCAAATGTATGTCCCATGATTGGATCATCACCCTTGGAACATCAAGGGTCTAACTAAGTGCACCAAGTAATTTTTGAGCAAATCCAGATTGAATCCAATTTTTTCAACCAAATTACTGCTGGAATATGTGTAGTTAGAAGCTTGTTCTAGTAGATATCTCATAAACGATAAGAGATCTAATTATGTCGGTAGCAGTAATTGAAAGGATCTGTCAATTTTATTTTTTTTTTATTTATTTATTCGATTGTAATACAAGAAGCCAACAAAGGCCAATTACGATGAGATATGTAAATGAATTTAACAAAAATTTTCAGTTACAACCTCATTCTTCTAAGGTCGCTATATTCAGTTCTGTGTTTAATAAGTCGAGCGAAGTGTATGTGAATCGTCTATTGTGCAATGGTAAGTTAGCCACCGGGTATTATCTGACCGCATCATACATGAGAACCTGGTTACAATCCCCGCTTTGCCCACCTTTAATTTCTATCGACGACGGTCACATAGCTTAGTGACGGCGACACTCCCAGCACAACATTTTTGGATTTTGTTAAGCTAGTAAAATTTTAATCCCTTACATGAGCTCTTTCTGTTACGCCAGTCAACGTTTCTTGCATACAACTCAATTCCAATTAGGCAAGATGTATGCGACAAATTAAACGTAAAATTATAATTACGTGCTTTTTACTCCCGTTCGGAATCGGTGTACAATTTTAGACCCCAACTAGTGGGTCCAAAAATGGAAGGTGCACAGTAAACTGATTGTAGAAAGTGCTTTGGGATGTTGTGGGCAAATACGTCCTCTCAATCGTAAATTGCAAAAGACTAAAGCCAATTGTTGATAACCTGGTCGGACCTTAGTAGTGTGTTTTAAGACTTGATGTCATAAAGAAAACAGTACTGTTGCTTGTTCAAAATTATACATTTTTTTTGTTGATTATAATTTTCAAGAATACGATTTTTAGTGTATTGCAATTCTTAGACTATTTGTCTCGCACTTTGTATAATCTTAATTTGTTATTATTATCTATTTTTCAGTCTCTATCAAGGTCTGGAATGGATTGTTCAACGTATCAAAAAGAAATGACATACTCATCAACAAATGGACTGCGATAGTAGTTTATAGTTAAATCAATAATTATTTACTAATTTTATAATTTAAAAATAACAACAACAGAAACAAATATATTAATAATAAAAATTTTATATAAACAATTGTATTTTATAAGACAAAAACTAAAAGAAAAATACAAATCAAACAACCTACAAAAATATACACCGAAAGTTTAACCCATAATGCGGCCGTGTAAAGTAATTTCTATATAACATTTAATGTCGTTAGAATAAAATCATTTTCCCGTATACTCAACTCACTAACATCGAGTTTTGGTTATGTATTTGTCGAAATAAAAACCTACTCATAAATAAATATATATATATATTATAGTATACAATAAGTTAATATGAATACAAATACGAATTATAATTATATTTTGGGCTTGACAAAATTTTGTATAAGCAATTGGCATCAACACTTTCTTATTATCCTTTTCGTAGGGATTGTATACAAATAAATCAAATTCAATTTGCTTTGATAACTTCTTGTGTTCGTTTTGATCGTTATGGTCACTTAAAATTTCCTTTTTTTATAAATTTGTTATCACTACCAAAGCGCATTGTATTGTATGTATATTTCCTTATTTTCTGTTTTTAATATTTTTTATTTAGGAGAAAATATTCAATAATTTTGTTTAACTCTAAAAAAAATATATGATTTTCTAGCTGTAATTGTTTGTTCAAAGTGTATTTATTATTAAATAATTTACCTTCTTTTATAAATAAAGTTTAATTAAATTGTCTAACATTATATGTATAAATTATTTAAGAAATGTCGATTAAATATGAGGGAGGATGAATCCAATACAAAACAAAAATGGTACAATTTATGTGTGCTCTTATATAAACAAACAATTGTTTTATTTTTACCTAAATTAATTTTTTTTTCTTAATTAGTAAAATATATTTACCATAACAAGTTTATTTTTTATTTAACATTTTATAACAAGAGATTCGAAACAATTAGCAAATAGAAAAGTTTTTAACCGTTTTCTGTAACTCTATAATAAAATCTTTTGAGTCACATTTGGCAACTCTATGTTTTTTTTAATTTATTGCGTTTTTTTTGTTTTAAATATTTTGTAGGTATATAAAATAAATTAGTTTCAACACATTGTATAAAAAATTGACATTAAGTGTATTTATACTGTCTATACATTCATAGAGACATAAAGAAAATACACAATATACGAAATTGTTTTTGCCAAAACTCAAAAATTATTAACAAGACGAAAGGTAACAGAATTGTGTTTGTAAATCTAAATTATATAAAGCATAAATAAATATTATTATAAAATATACAAGGATATGAATTTTAATCAAAAAAACTTCAGGGTTACTGTTTTTTAATTGAATCTTTCGTGTGGCAGATAGTATCGGTTCTTGTACAGTAAGTGAGCGGGCATCTATTGTTTAAAAACATTACCCAAAGTTACAATGTGTGATTCGTTTTCATAGAATGGCAGCCTGTTTCTGATAACTTTAACTTTTATATACGTTTCTCATAGTTCCGATTTCGAGATTTAACGACGTGTACATTATAAACATTGCATAAATTCATGTTTTTATTTACAACTGAATAATGTTTCTCAGTTAAACAGATAACCGAAAGAATTTATATACCTAGTCAAAATCTATAAAATGAATGTATAACTTTTTTCATATTTCCAGCGGTTACCTAGATATGAGCCTTAAAAAAATCAAAAGTTTACTTGTATTATCTCGATAACCATTAAGATCACAATTTTGTTTATGCCATCAGAAAGCATTTACCGCCCATGTGCTGTATTTCAAGTTCAGTCGACTGTGAAGCGTTTTCCCATTTTTGGCGGGCATCATTCCGAATACTCAAAAATATTGGGTATTCAATTCGAGTTCATGTACCCTTGTACATCGAATTAGAAATGGTGTTTTCTCTTTTAATTAGCGTATATACTAGGGTTAGTCACTTTTTATTGAGACGAATGCTCTCGGAGTATGATGTAGGGAATGAAAAAGTATGAACAACTGTGTCTTTACTATTTTGATACTATTGCAAAAAACCTTCCGCACCAAATGCAATTACTTTTGCTTAAGCCAGATATTTTCTGATTTATTTTTTTGTGATTTTGAAAATATGAAAAAAATTAGTTTTTCCTTTTAAATATACCTTGTGGCGCTTCTGAGTTAAGATAGGTACGCTAATTACGAATCTGTTGTCCGATCTATAATTGGTCATTTAGTTTTCCAGATATGGTGATTTAAAAATTGGTTTGAGCAAAAGATAAATTTTTTTGCGATTTTTAAAATGTAATAATCTTTTTTCGTTTTAAAATTTTCAATTGTCGGTTCTTAGTTAGGTTTGGTACGCTGATCACGAATCTGTTGATCGCTCAATAAATGGTCATTTAGTTATCCAGATATTGCGATTTGAATGTAGAGTTTGAGCAAAATTGTTCATTAGCCAAATTTCATGTCATATGTCGGAAACTGAATGACCAATTATTGATCGACCGACAGATTCATAATGAGCGTATCAAAGTTACAGCCACATGAAAAGTTTAAAACGAAAAAAAAATTTATTAAATTTAAAAAATAACAAAAAAAAAAATTAAACTTTTGCTAAGAACAATTTTAAAATCGTCATATCTTGAAAACTAACCAATTAGTGATCGAACAACAGATTCGCAATCAGCGTACCAAACTTAACTAAGAACAGCCACACGAAAGATTTAAAACGAACAAAAATTTTATAAAATTTTAAAAATCACAAAAAAAAAAAAAACAAAACTGAAAAAATCCGGTTTGAGTAAACGGTTCTTCTGCAATATCAAAATAGTAAAGACGCAGTTATTCATATTTTTGTATGCCTTATATCATATTGGTGCGATGAAGAGTGTCGCATTGCAAATGATGAAAAAAAACGCTGCACGCATGGCAATGCGTTTGAATGTTTTGAAAACATCGATGTTTTTGAAAAACATCGAGTACTTTTTACATCGATGTTTTAGTGCTGATATTTTTCCAACATCGATGGTTTATATGGATGTTTGCATCGATGTTTTTCTGTGTGATGATTGTGACAAATTGCCTTAATATAAGGAAATATAAACCATAAAATATTAATATAAACTCGAATTGTTTATATTTGCCCATTTATTCGCCGCCAGACGCCAACCACCACTATTATGCATAGCTGGTTATACATGGATGTAATGGGAAACTATATATTTTATTCAAGTTTTGTAGTTTTCGCCTTTATATCGTGGAAAAGGGTGATTTATATGTTGATAACACATATCTAAAAGAGAATTTCAGCAAAAACAAAACATCGGCAGAAGCATTGATGATCGACGAAACAGCGATGTTTCTGCCTAACTCAGATTGTGACCAGTGGTGTAAATTACCCTTTCTGATTAAATTTGGTTACCTCGATTTCTAAAAAAAGTCACCAAAAATGAAACATCCCCAAAAACATCGATGTTGGAAAACATCTGACCTGATTGGACCAGGAGGAAACGGCAGTGGAGAAAGCGCGAGAGTGAGAAAATTGAGTCATACAGAAGGAAGAACGAAGCCCGAAAATTTCTACCAAAAAGTGAAAAGCGGAGCTAATAGACATGGTTCAGGGCCCCCCTTCTGTAAAGACAAGGACGGAAATCTCATCGCAGATGTGCAGAGTATGTTGGGAATATGGAGAGATCACTTCTCTGCGCTATTGGTACCTGAGATATCCAATGACGAGACAATCGATCTAAATTTGGACGACGACGTCGATTGCCACCCTCCTAACCAAGACCAGGTCAGAACAGCTATTGTCCGGCTTAAGAACAATAAAGCCACAGGAGCCGATGGATTATCGGCGGAGCTGTTTAAGGCTGGCGGCGATGTGGTGATAAGGTGCAAAATTTGGTTAGATGAATGCACGCCCGGCGATTGGAGTCTCAGTGTACTATTTCCCATATTTAAAAAAGGTGATCCGAGTCTGTGCCAACTACCGTGGAATAAGCCTTTTATCCACAGCATATAAGGTTCTATCAAGTATAATGTGCGAAAGACTAAAACCAATTATCGCTGACCTGATTGGACCATACCAGACTTTAGGCCTGGAAAATCGACAACCGACCAGATTTTCACGCTACGCCAAATCCTGGAGAAGACCCACGAAAAACAAATCGACACCTATCATCTATTTGTCGATTATAAGGCGGCCTTCGATAGCCCGATACGGGGGAAACTCTTCGAAGCAATGTCTGAGCTTGGTATTCCTGCAAAACTCATACGCCTTTGCAGGATGACCCTGACGAACACCAAATCCGCAGTGAAAGTTGGTAAGGATCTTACCGAACCTTTCGAAACTAAGCGAGGCCTCAGACAAGGTGACACCCTATCGTGCGATCTCTTTAACATCTTAATAGAGATTACTCTGAGAAAAGCTGCTGTCAACATGAATAAAACCATCAGCAGCAAAAGTCACATGCTGCTCGCGTATGCTGATGATATAGATATCATTGGACGCACAATTAGAGAAGTTACTGCGGTGTTTTCGAGAATTGAGAAGGAGTCAGGAAAATTGGGTCTGACGGTAAATGAGAACAATACAAAATTAATGGTTTCAACGAGCAGGGCCTCCACGCGATTAGACCAAAGCGTGAACGTTGATAACCGTTATAATTTCGAGGTGGTAGACGGATTTATATACCTCGGATCTGCCGTAAACAAAAACAACAACGTCAGCCTTGAAATTAAGCGGAGAATTGTGCTTGCGAATAGATGTTATTGTTATTTTGAGCACTTTAAAGATAAAACCCTCTCTCGAGTAACAAAAGTCCAACTATACCGTACTCTCATACAACCTGTCTTGCTTTATGGCTCAGAATCCTAGGTCTTATCGCAAGCAGACGAAACATCTGTAAGAGTCTTCGAGAGAAAAATACTCCGAAAAATGTATGGCCCTATAGTGCACAACGGCGAGTATCGGCGACGCATGAACCATGAGTTGTACGAGCTATATCCCGACATTGACATA
This sequence comes from Phaonia tiefii, assembly GCA_963931995.1. Classification (NCBI taxonomy): domain Eukaryota; kingdom Metazoa; phylum Arthropoda; class Insecta; order Diptera; family Muscidae; genus Phaonia; species Phaonia tiefii. The sequence continues at coordinate 204,551,398 of OZ008370.1, read as the reverse complement.
GTTAAGCGGATTAAAATAACGCGATTGCGCTGGCTAGGCTATGTCAGTAGAATGGAACTCGAACTCGAAGGATGACGAAAAATAGGAAGACCAAAACTCCGCTGGAAGGATCAGGTTGACGAATCCCTGCGTACACTGGGTATTGCCAACTGGAGAGATAAGGCAAAAGATCGAACTGGTTGGTGAAATATGTTATCTTCGTTTTGTAAGGTCCCTGACCCCTCGGGGTTGTTCGTGACCGGATAAGTAAGTATATCATATTGCGAGAGCATTGTGATATTCGAAAAAGGTTAAAAAAGTGACTAATTCTACTGCACAGTCGCCGTGCTCCACGTTCAAATTCATGAGGGATGATGTAAAGAATAAAAAAAAAACAACTTCTGTGCATCAGACATTTTTATGATGCAAATTTGTAGAAAGTTTGCGCATCAGATGGCGCGTGCAAAGTTGTTAGAGTTTGCATTTACGAACATGCTGCGCATCAGATGCAGACAAGTGATGCATTTACGAGCCATTTATTTATTCGGCCGTTTTATTAGAACTATTTTATTTAATTCAAGCTCAATGCCATTATATCTCTATTAATGGAGACATAGTTTTCATATATAAGTTTTATAGTTTTCAAAAAGAAGAAGATTGCATTTAGGTTGATGATTTTTTCAATGGCATCATTCCGCAGAACCGCTGATGAAGACCTGTGTCTAGATCTGAAATAATCATTCGAATCATTAGGATGCAATTTGCAAAACTTATTTTTGAAAACTATACCTCAATTAACAGAGATATCATGGTGTTGAGTTTGAATAAATGAAATAAAATAATTCTAATGATACGTCCGAAAATATAAATATCATCCCTGTTGAATTTGAAAAAGTGTTAAGGGGCCCTAAGACCGGTGGATAAGTTGCTCGACTTCAAGTTGACATCGACATCGATAATTTCACATGAACTTCGATTTTGCCCGTACACTCTCAAACTAGTTGAGGAAACTTCATTTTCTTGTCAGATGTCGAAATGAAAGGTGGTGAGCGTACTCCGAAAATAGCACCAATTTTAAGAAAAAATACTCTATACTCTACTCAACTTCTATAAATATTTACAAATACAAGCCATATTTATTTCGTTTATATTTTTCCGATGTTTGTTATTTATTTTTTGGTTCATTTATTTACATTTTGCCGATAATGTTGTCTCATGAACGTTTCTCTTCGAAATGTAGGTATATGAAAGTTGGATAAGTTGATATCAAAAATAGTTTGTACTGCAGAAAATGCCGATAGTAAAACTGTACTGATTTACTATCGACTTTGTCACCAGTTCTAGTGACCAACACTATCTGCTATAGACCATGGTAGAATTATCTATTAGGTAGTCGCATTAGCAATTCCGTCGTTAAGCTGTCAAAATTAGCTGAATAATGAAAACCACTATGTACACAAAATGTGAAAAATTCTATAAGATTATCTTACTTGTTACAAAGTCTATGCTATTAAATTGCATTTTGGTTGAAATTCTTTGAATTTTATTAACAAACAAAGAGAAACAAAATCGAATTTGACAGCTTACCGACGGAAAAGATGAAAAAACCACAAATCAGCTGGGCTGACGCGTTTACCCGATAGATAATTTTACCATGCTATAGACATTTAACATGTGCTTGTCATTGAGAATGCACTACTGACCGCAGAAGTATTGATTAGGTGGTACCTTTGGCACCACTTGGAGACATTGGAATCAGGGCTTCAGTAGTACATTTTCCTAATTGTAGTCTACACTTTTAGAATATATCTCGCACCCTAACTACAAAAGAGTCATAACTCAAAATTTTCAGATTTTAATTTTTTGCTTAAAAACAATAACCAAAGACCATTTCTATCCGCTGTAAGAATCTGACGTCGTTTACTCTTTCTTTTCGTCAAAAAATTTCCGTATGAATATGTCTATTATTGAGAATTTTCATACATATTTCTAGTTAACAAAATCAGTTTTTTGGCTCTACTGAAAATTTTGAGTTATGACTCTTTTGTAGATAGGGTGCGATCTGTATAGGATGGATATTGGCAGGGGTATAAGTTGAAGCAAGTGCATTTATTTTATACAATTGGATACTTGATTTATGAAATGTAAATTTTTCTTTTCAATAATAATGAAACATTTATTTGCGCGCAACCGCGTCTGTGTGTTTTATATCAAACAAAGCGAAACAATAAAAATATAAAGAAAAAGCACAGGGTTGTCAAAATTTTGTCTACCCATCAAAGGCACAGGGTTGTCGAAATGTGTTCTACTCATCAAAGGCAAAATAAAAAGTGTAGACAATGTCACCAAAATAGTCGACAAAAGTGGTGATTTGGAGACTCTAGACCCCAGGCTTCCTTCAGGGCACAATGGATAAGCTGATGTCAACTTGAAGTCGCTGCAACTTATCCACAGGTCCAAGTGCCCCTTTATATAATATCGCGTGAATTTTGGGACTTAGTGCGGTTCTTAAACTTTTAAAAAATTCATATAAAAGCACAAAACACAATACATCGAGAGCTTATATTCCTGAAAAATTGTGTTTTTGCGTATAGCTGGTATTGAATATAAGCTCTCGACATACTCTAAAAATGATCCTGCCAAAGTGTACTAAAGAGTTGATTTTTAATAATCATTTAAAAAATATATTCCATATTGCACTAAAACCATATAATTTTAAAGGTATTTCAATGTAAATTCCAAATGCTAAAAGAGTTTAAATGAAAACCCACAATATTTAGCCATTAACCTCCGTTTTTACCCTCTATCTAAAGTTAAGCGGCGTTCAGGTATAATGAGATTTCAAAGTTTCGAGATTTCAATCCACCAAACGTATTTTGCTATAAAAATAATCTGCTGTTATCTAAATAAAATCCGGAAAACTGCGAAATCTCGCTATGTCGAAATCTCGCCATGTTTTCCAACAGAATATTTGAAATTCTCCAGGGAACGCGAAAACCGCACAAGAATCCTGGCCTTAAGTGTGTGCCAAGAAATGGGCTACTGAACTACAAATGCTTCGAATCCTCTTTCTCAAACTAAAGCGTCGAACAGGTCTACCGTGAGTTAAAAATTAGCTGTTTATGGAAATTCAATTCTGAATTTAACTTACTCTATAAGTAGAGCTAACCAAACAAGGCCTCATTGGGAACCATGTCTGTTTAGTAGGAGGTAACCAATAGTTAAAAAAATTGGTTTCCCATTACATCCCATGAAGGGATTGGGGAGAGCTTGTCACAACCAACAGTTATAACTTTTAAATTCCAGCTACAATGTTGGTTAGCTCTAACTGTAGGAACCCCAAACATGGCAATAATTATTAAATTAATTCTTTTTGGTTATTAATTAAAATGTGACATAACACGTTATTTTCTCACACAGTTTTGGCTATTTAATAGTTTTGCCAATTGACAACTATGGCTGAGGCGTATACAAAAAAGTTTCAAATTGTTCACCCCATTGATACCTGCAAAAAAACACAACAAAGTAAGCTTTCGCAAGCTCACTCTAAATACCCAAAAAGCTCGCGATTCTTTGCTACGATCGCTTGTCAACATAAACAACTACCCATTGAGTAAACACGATCAGTATTAAAAGTGCATGCTGATTATCGACACGTGTGGTCATTATCACTCTCAATCGTTTCGTTCCAAATGCAGCAACCAACGGATACAGTCTCTACTCAATCGTTGCCAATTCCAGCAATAGGAGCCCATGTACTGCCACCACCTCTACCACGAAATGCTTCAAATACACCACATCCTCAGTATGCACTAAACGTACTATTCACGGAACAACAGTTGAAGACACGGTCTACATCCGAGACTAGACAGCTTAGGAATCTGATAAATGAGAAAATCAATAATAAAGAATTATTCTATGGCATTGAAATTATGGCCCACAGTTATCAACCCAATACGACACTGGACTATAGTACCTTAGGTCCCCTACTGCCTTTATTCACATCCATCGTATGGCTGGGTATGGACTATTGGAAAGTTACAAATATCGAAGATATCGAAGCTATTCAGTTAGCTCATAAGCTGTATCCTAATGCCATTGTAATGCCTCACTTTTCCTGTTTCTGCTTAGAGGAAGAACGGTTGAAAGAGTTTTTAAATTTAAATTTTTCCAATATTCTTGCTATTCGAGGTGACCAGTATAAAGTAGATCAGTCATATAAACATTCGTCGGAATTGGTGGAAGCTATCCGGAAGATAAGGGGAAGTAAGTTCTAATAGATGTAAACAAATTTGTCATACTTCCTTATCTGATCGAAGAGTTGTAATGAAAATTATAGTATTTTTTTTTTAACAAATATTAATTGTTTTCGTGTGATAGTTCCATTCATTTTCTTTGTATGAATTAAAATTAAAATAGTCGAGTAAATCAAAAGTTTTGTTTATTTATTTTATTAGATTCCATAACAATTGGTGTTGCCGGTTATCCGGAGGGTCATCCGGAATGTAAATCTGTGGAAGAGGATGTAGGGAATTTAATCAAGAAGGTATGTATCCCCATTAAAAAAACATTTCATATCAATCACCAGAATTTCCACCACTACTATGCGATAAAAAAGCGCACATTTTGGGCTTAAGCCCCGTATTCAGTTCTTCCGAAATTTTCGTAAGATATTTTTGTCATTTATCTCTAAACGGAAAATGTTGTTACAGAGAGTTACTACTGATTTACCTTGCAAATATTTCATTAATAGTTCGTCTTTGCACTCCATTTTATTTTTAACGTATGTAGCCCGGAATTCAGTTTTTATGAAATTTTCGTTGCCAGAAGAAGTTCGTGTATAAAAAATAACGAAACTTTCAGGAACCGAAAATTTCGCTCACTCTTCATTTAAGGGGTTGTTACGCTAAACTTATTTCGTTCGTAAACAATTGTTTGATAACACAGTGCAACACGAAAAAATATAACCTTATACGGACAACACTACGTGATAAAAGACTAAAGAAAAAGACCCGTGTCTCCCAGTTTTGCCCAAAGTCATGCACTTGTTTTTATGGGCCCCAAAGATTTGGGGCCTCGGTGTAATTTTTACAAAAAAGTTATCATTTTGTCAAGCTCCTTCCTACCTGTAAGAATCACAATATAAGAATCATTCCTAGGAAGTTCATATGTTCTAGAAAATTGTTTATTGAGATCTTAGGTACATTCCTGTAGTTGATTGTTTCCTTGAATTTTTAACGGTTTGCTACCTATGGACCTGAACAGGGGAAAAAAGCTAAAAAAAATTTTGTTTTATATGACAATACCTACAACTTTCCCTCAGAGAATAAATCAAAATTCCGATCTATTTGCAAGATATGAGCCTGACAAAATGATCACTTTTTTGCAAGAATGCCACCGGGGCCCCAAATCTTTGGGGCCCATAGAAGGAAAGTGCATGACTTTGGGCAAAACTGGAAGACATGGGTCTTATTTTTACTTTTATCACGTATGGATATATTTCCATGACTTAAAAAATTAATTGTTTGGAACCGGAATTTTGACACTTCGATTATTTTAGTAAACAAAACTAATATCACATGCGTTAAAAATAAAATGGAGTGCAAAGACGAATTATTAGTCAAATATTTGCAATGCAAATAAGAGATATGTGGTAAGTCTCTGTAACAACATTTTCCGTTTAGAGATAAATGCAACATTTCTTACGAAAATTTCGCAAGATCTGAATATGGTGCTTGTGGTATTAGTTTTGTTTACTAAAATAATCGAAATGTAAAATTTTTGCACTTTTTTTGTTAACTTTTACTGTTGGTATACATACATTTGTATTGTATTGAACACAACAATTTTGCCACAAAAGCACGAACTGCGGTTCTTGTTGGACGTTGTGTTCTGTTGCCTCTGTCTGGTATTATTGAATCCATGCTTTTCACCATCCAATGTTCTCTTGCAACCATACCTATGACGTTAAAAATATTGAGAGAATAAATAACTCTATCCTAAATTCCTCTATGCAATGATAAAAATACTCATGGTACACGCAGGAAGTGTTGTTGTAGCTGATGGCAAATTGATGGCAACTACAACGTACATTTTGTTTTTGGTTCTCACTTATGTTGTGTCAAATCCACAACATACGCATACCAACAATAAATGTAAACAAACACAAAATACATTTGAAGTTGAAAGTTCGATTGTGGTTTGCAATGTAAGTCAGAGTTTACACGTGAAATTTTGAGAATGCAATTCTGCTGCAATTCTTACGTTGTTAGGAGAGAGAGGGAAGAAGAACGGAACGGGGAAAAAACTATCGAGTGCTCTGCAATTCCTTTTGTTTTCATTCGCAATGAAGTTGGATGCAAAATAATTTGACATTTCATTTTAATCGTTTGTTTGTTTTTGATGGTTGAAACATCGTGGTAAAGAAAAATTAAAAAAAAAAGCTGTGTGTTAAAGAGTGAATTGTTAAAAAAAAATTGAATAAAAAATAATATAATAAATATGAGTGCAAAATGGTCAAGAGAAGACATTTTAAAATTTATTTTGTGTGTTTATTTATTCCCACAACAATTTTACGTGCGTCTCAAATTTATAAGAATGTCAGAAGCAACAAAATAAAAAACAAGAATTGCAGCAATTCAATGGCGAACGAATTGCTCGTGTAAACACAAATGGCAACTCCAAAAGAGAATCGACAAGAATTGCTGCAATGAAAATTGCTCGTGTAAACTCTGACTAAACAAAGCAAATCAGCCATCTATGAATCCATCTTGCTCTATGCTATAACCTTATTCTCAACGTTTTGTCATTTGAGCGGGCTTTGTATTGTTTACCGTTAATTACAAGTTGTGTGTCAGCATCTAAATGGCCCCTTTGACACGAGAACAATTGTGCTGGCTTAACGAAACATTTTTATGGCGAAGGAGGTGCAAAGAGTTTGAGGTGGATGAAAAATTGTGCTAGCGACTACCTGCATTAAGAAGAACAAAACTAATACATATGCACTTATGTAAAATATTATCAGCTGCTTCCCGCTTGTTCGCGTTACTAGTGCCGCACTATCAATTTACCTAGGCATTAGTAACCAGTACTAGTTACCGTCCAATCTACTTCACTTGTGTTTGACTGTCTACTTTAACATGGCGATGTCATAGGAGAGGTACAATTGACTACCTTCTGCATTACCAATTTCACGTTATTTCACTAGTCCAAACCGGCACTCAAATTCACAGGTCTTTTTTAACCCACTTAATAGGTGGTGAAACTGGATAGACCATTTATTCGGCGTTGAAAAGCCCCCTATGTAACTAGCCCCAACTCACTAGTACTTTAGATTGATATATTTAGCTAGTGTTAATTAAACATAATTACTAGTAGCCCATTTACTAGATTAAAAACATATGTGGTTTCTGAAAATTTTTTGTTTTACACTTTATTTGATAAAAAAATAAACATATTACACACATTTTTAATTTAAAAACACTTAAATGCACTTTATGACACTTGCCAGTCTTTTGCGTTTCAGTTTCAGTAAACGACTGACAAAATAAACAAAAGAACAAAAACTGTATGAATTCCAGCGTAAGGATAACGGGACTTTGTTTGATTTGTTTTCCCTACGCAACAAGTTTTTTATTAGATCGCAAATTTGAAATTCGTTAATCCATTTTACTATCTACTGGTAATGCACAGGGTGGACAATTATCGCTCTTCGGCATTATTTAGCATCATTTTATTTACAAAGAGACAATTGTTACTTGCCGAACAAGCGGGTTGTTCAAATGCCAAATGAATACAAAACACTAACCCATACGTAACCATGTATACGTACACGCAAGCATAATTATCTCGTGTAAAAGCGAATGAACAAAAATTACACTTAGGGAGTTCACATGGTGTACTATTGTGTTGTATTTATCGTATATGCTAAAATAATACAACAGTTGTAAATATGTTGTTGGTATTCTTCACGTAAATATATTTTACGACTATACAACCTGAGCATGTCTGTTTTTCCAGTGTACTATGTAGTATGTTCAGTTTCAGGTGTTTTTTATTTTCAATTGAAATAAACAATTTTGTACACTTCTTCAACATAAACTAATAATTAATTTTAATTCGTAAAATTATCAACTAATTAAACAATTTTATAAAATGGAAGTAGAAGAAACCATTTCGGTAAGTTTTTGTGCACAAAAAAAATGAGAAATATAAATTTACTGCTGTTACAGATTAAACCAAAGCGGGTTAGAAAAGCGAGTATATTTGACGTTTTTATGACTTATGATTTAGCACATACAACATGCTGCTCACATGCATAAGTCATATGTACTAATTTGTTAAATATGACTTTACGACTTATGACTTTAGGAGACCATGTGAATTCCCTAACTGTGTGTAATTTTTTAAGTCATGGCAAAATAACCATATACGGTCACCACTACGTGATAAAAGACTAAAAAAAAGACCCGTGTTTCCCAATTTTTCCCAAAGTCATGTACTTTTTTTTATGGGCCGCCAAAGATTTGGTGCCTCGGTATCATTTTCGTAAAAATGTGATCATTTTCTCAGGCTCATATCTTGCAAACCGTTGAGAATTCCGATTTACTCTCTGAGGCAAAGTTGTAGCTCTTGTCATAAAGAACAAAAATTGCGAACATATAAAACGTCACCTTCCAGATCAAAATCGCAAAAAACTTAAAAAAATTCGATTTTTTTTACCTTTTTTCCCGTGTTCAGGTCCATAGGTAGCAAACCGTTCAAAATTCAAGGAAACAATCAACCACAAACATTTACCTAAGATCTCAATAAACAAATTTCTAGAACATATAAACTTCCTAGAGATTATTCTTAACACTGTTTAGGTAGCACGCAAAAGTGAAAAATTTCATTTTTTGCTACCTATGGACCTGAACAGGAGAAAAAGGTAAAAAAAATTAAATTAAAAAATTTTCGGCAAAAATTTTCGGAAATTCTGAACGGTTTCCAAGATATGAGCCTGAGAAAATGAACACATTTATACGAAAATGATACCGAGGCCCCAAATCTTTGGCGGCCCATAAAAAAAAGTGCATGACTTTGGGAAAAATTGGGAAACACGGGTCTTTTTTTTTTTAGTCTTTTATCACGTAGTGGTGTCCGTATATGGTTATTTTTTTTCGTGTTGCACTGTGTTATGCATGCACAATTGTTCTCGTGTAAAAGGGGCCAATGGAATTAGCTCGTGAACATTTTCGTAAGATGATTTATTACGATTTTCGATGTGGATTATCAAGACAAGAGTGCATACATTTATAAACTTCCATCTACTTTTGGCGATGGAGTTCCATTTGGCGCAAAGACAAATTTCGTGATTGTCGTCCAAAATTAGTTGTTGTGCCTGAAAATAGTGAAAATAGCTGTGTAAAAACTGAGAATGAAAGATGGTCATTCGACATACTGTGAGATTGGGACAACCTCCAGCATACATATAATGATATTGCATCATCATTTAGCCGTGAATAAGATTTGTTTTCCTTGGATTCCACAAAATTTGCAAAAGCTCAAAAATATGCTCGTGTCGATTGGGACAAGCAAATGCTATAGAAATATAATGATGGTACTTCAAACGACGTGTATTAAAGTTGGAAATCTTAGCGTTCTTAGCGCTCGTTCGAAACGAGCGTTCTTTTTAGTTCAGCTCAACAGAATGAACTAGTTCCTTCATTTGGTTAACGAATTCGTTTTAGTTCATTATATCATTTCAGTTTAACAGTTCATTTAGGTTGTGAGCTAAAGAGCTCATTTCAGTTCAATTTGTAGTTTTATTTCAATGGGAGATAATTAATACGAAAATGGTCTCATTTCTGCAGATTTCTAAAGTGTTTTGGATGCTGCGATATCATTTTATACTAAACCGCCATATTGAAGGTATTATTTAAAAAAATTGAGATCGGCTTATTCCATTCCCGAAATATTGGTGTTTCTGTAATGTTTTTAAATTTTGGAACAGAAGTGGTCATCAGCGCAATAGTTAATGTGTAAATGCCGGCTACATATCCTTTCCACAAAGATTGCAAAATTAGGCAACTCTGTGCAAATTGAGTGAGTGAAAAATAACAGGAACTAGAAAATAGCGGAGAGAACTGCACAACTGAAATACAATAATCCGCTGAAACAAAAGACCGAAACTGTGTGAAATAGTTCATCTAGTTCACAAGAGTGAATCGTTCAATTAAACTAGTTCATTCGTGAACTACACAACTCTAACGTGTATAAATAAGATTGTTTAATACCAGTTGACTGTGTGGGTGCTTCATGATGAACCAAATCCAACAACAGTTCTTCGCGCTGGAAATACTCCGAAACAAATAGTCACCTATTTTTACGCGAAAACTGGTCAAATGGTAAGAGTGCCATTAGTGGAATGTAGAACGGTTGATTCTGAATTGAAATTAGAGAAAACAACCGCCAAAGACGGAAACCGGGTTTTTGCAATTAACCGTGTGCCGGTTTATTAAAAAACGTAATTTTCGCCGTCGGTGGTGCAATGGTTAGATCATACATTCCTTTCGACGACGGTCCTTACGACACACTATAGAGTACGGCGACACTTCGAGTACTTAGCCATGAAAAAGCTTCTCAAAATACCGTTCGGAACCGGCGTTAAACTGTAAGTCCCAATCAGTGAGTGTAAAAACTAGAAAGCGCACATCTCATCGATTGTGAGAAGCTCTCCTCAATCCCTTGATGGGATGTTATAGAACACCATATTTTTATATTTAATTTTCGAATAAACCGAATACCGGTTAATTGAAGTCGGTTAACCGGTTTTTACTCAATTTGTGTTAAATATCCTTACAAAAATCTAAAAAATTTACTAAAAGAGTGTAATTTTCAAATATTAATGAATATTTTGAATTGATTTTAAACAATTTTTTTAACTTCAAAATGATTTTATATTTTGAAAAACATAAATTAATTTTTACAGTTTATAAACTGTTCATATATGAAAATTTCTATCAAATTCGAATATGATTTCGAAATTTAAGTGAGTTAATGTGAATTTGAAATTTATCAATTCTATATTAAACACGCATTCTGATTGGGAATATGATTTACATTTTAATTTAATATTAAACGTGACTGTCAAATTTAAATACATCTATGCAATTTTCTGATTTAAACACGAATAAGTATATTCAATCCGATTCAATTCAATTTAATTCAACTCAATTCAATTCAAATCAATTTAATTCAAATCATTTTAATTTAATTCAATTCAATTCAACCGTTTCAATTCAATTCAGTTCAATGCAATTAAATGTAATTCAGTTCAATTCAATTCAATTCAATCATTTCAATTCAATTCAGTTCAATGCAATTCAATTGAATTCAACTCAGTTCAGTTCAATTCAATCATTTCAATTCAATTCAGTTCAATGCAATTAAATTTAATTCAGTTCAATTCAATTCAATTCAATCATTTCAATTCAATTCATTTCAATGCAATTCAATTTAATTCAGTTCAATTCAATTCAATCATTTCAATTCAATTCAGATCACTGTAATTCAATTTAATTTAATTCAGTTCAATTCAATTCAATTCAATTCAATTCAATTCAATTCAATTCAATTCAATTCAATTCAATTCAATTCAATTCAATTCAATTCAATTCAATTCAATTCAATTCAATTCAATTCAATTCAATTCAATTCAATTCAATTCAATTCAATTCAATTCAATTCAATTCAATTCAATTCAATTCAATTCAATTCAATTCAATTCAATTCAATTCAATTCAATTCAATTCAATTCAATTCAATTCAATTCAATTCAATTCAATTCAATTCAATTCAATTCAATTCAATTCAATTCAATTCAATTCAATTCAGTTCAATTCAATTCAATTCAATTCAATTCAATTCAATTCAATTCAATTCAATTCAATTCAATTCAATTCAATTCAATTCAATTCAATTCAATTCAATTCCATTCAATTCAATTCAATTCAGTTCAATTCAGTTCTAGCATAGTCTAATCTGGTCTAATTCGGTTCAATTCTTTTTACCTTCATAGGAAAAATATTAACTGGTGTGTTTTTTAAAGAAAATTGTAATAATCATCTGGAAAGTTTAAATATATTAAAAATCAGAATAATGGTGTTATATTTTCTGAATAGTATCCTTTTTACGGAAAGGATTGACAAGAAAATGTTATTGAAAATGCTGCTGTTTTGTAATTTTTCTGCCAAAATGTAAACATTTTGTTTTCATGCAAATCGAAAAACACTGAAAAGAATCCGTAGGTAGAACCGAAAAATTTCCGGGTTCACCGGAATCAAAAACAGGGTTTCCGAAAAAGTGATTTTTCGAATAAACCGAAAACCGCTTATTCAAAAAATTCTATTTTTGAACACTCTATTTGGCACCCAATGGCATCTTCTTGTTCCGAACGTCAAAGATAAACTACAGGGACACCGATTTTCGTCCGCAGAAGCCGTTGATATGTGCAAAAACCGTGTTTGGTAGGTGTATGAAGAGGAATGGAACACATGCTATGACGAATGGTTTGAATGCATCCAAATGTGTACAGATTATAAAGGTATATATTTAGAAAAGCAATGAAGCCACTTTCAGTCACAAATTACAGTTTTTCTTTTATTAAGCTCACAATGTAAATAGTTACCCTCGTATTTCTCTCTGAAAGATAAGGGAAAATATTTTTTTTTTCTACTCAGTATACGGGGCAACCGATGATTTTGCTACATAAAGAAATTCAAACAACCTATTTTGTTAAATCAGAAAAATTTTTTCTTTATACATTTGAAAATAATTGAATTTAAATCACCTCCACGCTCCGTGACGCAAGTAATTCATTACAGTCTGGAGGGCTGCAGCGGGAATTTAGTTAATTATCAATCATCGTTCGAATGGAATGTTTTAAATTATCCAAATTTGTTGGCGTTATTTAGTAATGTTTGCAATAACCCCACAAGAAAATATCAGGTGCAGTAAGGTCACGAGACTTTGGAGGCCCACGAAATGTGAAGCTTTTTGAAATCAGCACATTTTCACTAAAATCCAATCATAACAGGCCTGGAAATTTTGCATCGTCTGGCAACATCCAACTGCCCTGTCTTATTGAAACCACAGAGTTTAAAGGAATTCTATTTCAATGTAGTGCTTTCAATATCTACAAGAAACTGCACAGCACATTGTGACTCGGGCTGGATACAGTTCTGTCTCATGCAGTATACAATCCAAATTCTTGTTTTATCACTCCAATTTTCCCTAACTTGAAAAAAAATCACTGAAATAAAATTATAGTTTTTGGAGTCAGCCAACCTGTGTTAATTCCTAAAGTCAAATTGTTATATTTTCTCCTTATTAAGATTCGGTTGCCTATCACTTGCTTGCAATAAAAGTAGTACAGTACCGCTTTATTGAGCTCACAAGACTTTGACATAAGACATTATTCTCCAAGCATCCTCTACAGCTTCCAAAAGTTGTCAATTATTTGTGGGTTTGCAACGAACCGCTGCGTTTTAAACGTCGCATTCCAGGACATTAAAATATTTTAGTCTAAAACCAATATTTCGAAACTTTCCTATTATGCTTGGGCTTATTGCCATGCTGGACCTTGCTTTTGTATTTTGTTATACAGTTAGTCAAACTCCATTATAGTACACCCACAGAAAAATAACCGAATTAACCGTAACCGCATGCTGAAAAACGGCCTCTATAACATATTCTCTCAAACAAATTCTGCATGAACAATGTATATGTTTGGAACACGCTCCAAATATTCGTACATTTGCAAGTCCTAAACTTAATTATGTTTAAATGTAAACATTAACACGTTTACTTGACAAGATGTATACTTTTACGTGGAGCCATATACGTATTTCACCCCAAATATGCATATACTTACGTCAAAGCATTCAAGTGTTTCCTCCCAAACGAACGATTGAAAACTGAAGGTAACTAAAATGCAGTCATATAAGAAACACTGAATTCATTTACGAAACACATATATTATAATATACTAATGATTGTGTCTCAAACATGTAATATTGAATAGCAAATGCAAATACAAATACAATGCATATGCAATATTTACGTTAAGCTCAAAACACACGTTATATTTGTATCCAATCACATCTGATGTCATCACATCCGAATTAGAAGTTGTCACAACCGTGTTAGAGGTTGCCGTAACTTAGTAGAGGTTTCTTCAACAGAATTTCAGTTGAGGGGACAAAATTCAGTCCTAACAATCTCAATTCGGTTGTGGCAACTGCAATTCGGTGGCAACAACCCAATTTATGGTTGCTACAACCTGTTTGTAAAGTAAGTTCTGTGAATGTATGAAATGCAATCGTGATTGATCACCATTTTTGACTATTCTGACCCTCTTGGATTGCGGCTTTAATTGTATCATCTCGGAAACTTCTACGGACAGTTTTGATGCTAGTTCATACACTCAATTCTTCTTTTAACGAAGTAGCGGCACCGAATGGGGCTGTATTGACAATATCTTTAAGCATCAAATGAGCTTCATCGCTTAAGACAATTTTTTAGTTAGTTGTAAGTAGTAAGTTAGTTGCCACCATCGACTCCGAATTTCGGTAGTAATTTTTAATAATTTTCAGACGTTGCTCGTTCGTGAACTTTACCATGACAAAAATGTAAACATTGACCAACGTTTTTACATTGCCAGATCATAAAAACTTTAAGGGTGCGATTGTATTATAACTAGAGTGTCCAAAACCGATACCAAAAAACCGGTTAACCGGTTTTTTTGCTGTTATCCGTGCGTCGGGTTGGCAAGAGTACGATATCGGGCCACGGGCCATTTCGTTAACTTTTTCCAGAACACCTCAAAATAAGCCGAAAAATTAAATAAAAGTTGCCGATAACTCACTTAGTTATCGAGATATTGAGGGTTAAAGTTTCAAAAAATCGATAACTTTTTTCAACGTTCTACTGAAAAAGGTAACTTTTTCTGTAGAACTTTGAAAACTATTCGAAAAATTGAAATACAATTTATCGATAGCTGTAGTAGTTATCGAGATATTGCCAAGAGTACGATTTCCGTGGCTCTCACTTCGATAAATTTTATTTTTGTAACATTCGAAATAAAGCCGAAAAAATTAAAAAAAAATTATCGATAACTCGCTTAGTTATCGAAATATTGAGAGTTAAAGTTTTAAAAAATCGATAACTTTGTTTCACCGTTTTGTCAAAAAGATAATTTTTTTCTATAGAACTTTCAAAATTATTCGGAAAATTTAAATAAAATTAATCGATAACTGTAGTAGTTATCGAGATATTTAATATCGGATTGGTAAACTTTCGGAAAGAAATACTGAAATTGAAAAATTATGAAATTAAACGTAGGGATGGATCTTTGCATTATATTTCAAGTTTATGCAGTTGCAGATTTATGTGAAAATAAAATAAGTTTGTGTGAAATTTGGAGAAATTAAAATAAAGTTCATTTAAAAAAACAACACTCCAAATAAAAACTATTCGCATTTAAATGGATATATGTATGTGCAGACCATCCACGAATTCATCCACTTTTGAAAATTTTTTCAATTATTGCCTCTAATCACGATTTATTAAATTTAAATGAAGACGCTTTCAAATTTTTAGAAGATATTGAAGTTATCCCAAGTAGGAATTCTAAACCTCCAGAATGCTGCGGAAAAATTGTATTTTTTTTTTGCCTTTTTGCTCTTTGGTTCATTGTAATAGAAAGCGCCGCAAGCGAAAAATTATTTTAAAAAAATCGCGGGGTTTTTTTTTAAATAATTCTTAATTTTTTTTGTCTTTTTGCTCTTTGGTCATTGTAACAGAAAGCGCCGCAGGCGAAAAATTACTTTAAAAAAATCGCGCGATTTTTTTAAAATAATTTTTAATTTTTTGTCCTTTAGTTCAATCGATTGGTAAAAAATTACAAGTAAAATGGTTGAAAGTAGTACATATAAAAGATATCTCGATAACTAAAGAAGTTATCGATAACTTTTATTTAATATTAGGGCTTATTTTGAGGAGTTGTACCACTCTGGTTAAGTAAATTGGTAAAAAATTTATTAATTTTTTAAAACTTTAACCCACGATATCTCGATAACTGAGCGAGTTATCGACAAATCTTCTTTAAAGTTTTCGTCTTACTCTCCCTGCCGGGTTGTTTAAAAACTTAATTTTCGAACAAACCGGAAACCGGTTATTTGACGTCGGTTAACCGGGATTTACTTAACGTGTGTCCATGTCCTTAATCATATTAATAATAAATTATATGATATTCGAATTTTATGAAATTTTGGAATTAAGAAACATGATTTCTATTCTCAAATATGATTTTATGTTCCAAAAAGTTCTAAATGACATTTCTAAACAATTTTTTTAATCAAATTTCTTGAATAAGACTTGAATAAGAAATAACTACAAATTATTTACGAATAAATTGAGCTTTCCAAACATTTTTTTTCAAAATTAAAATTATTTTATAAATAAATGTTTTAAACTTAATAAGATTTTCATACATGAAAATCTCTTTAAAATTTGAATATGACTTTCGAATTTAAATTAGTTTAATGTAAATTTGAACAAAACTTTTAAATTTTATATCAAACACGCATCCAAATTGGAATATGACGTAATTGTTTTATTTAAACTTAAAACGTAATTGTATTCCTAATTAAAATGTTCGAGCATTTGGTCGGTTTTTAATCAATTAATGAATTAATTTTTTCCACTTTGTTATTGTTGTGTTTTCAAATGACATAAGGAAAAATTTTTGTTTATTAATTCATTTCATTTTTAATTAATAATTGTGTTTACCTTCCTGGCGATGCTACCCAAAGGGCAGCGAAATATTATAGAATAAAATTATTTAAAAAACGACCAAACGCTCGAATATTTTAATTTTGAATATAATACGAAAGGTCGGATAAAACATCACTTCTTTAAAACGAAATTGTCATATTTATATAGAGTTGTGAAATGTTGAGTTTTAAACACTAATAAGTATATGAAATGATCGCTAAACAAATGTATTGTAAATTCTACATATGTAATTTAATTTAAAGCAAAAAACCAGACAAAACCCGGTTCCACCGATTTTCGACAAAACTAAAAACCGAATACCGGTTTCTTGAAAACTTGATTTTTCGAACAAACCGAAAACCGATTTCTTGAAAACTTGATTTTTCGAACAAAAATAACACAAAATTGATATTTTCCTATTGGAAGACACGAAAAAATTCGACCACGCGTACTTTTTTGTTCGTTGTACAGTTTTCTACGTAACCCATCAAAAAGTGGGCGAGAGTACTTTTTTCAACCATTATACCTTTTTTTTTAATTTCAATGTAAAAACTTTTTCAATGTAGAGACAGTTAAATTAAGTGACCTTAATAATTAAGTTTAATTTTATATTGGAAATGAAGATGAGTAAATAAATATTGTTATATATATATATATATATAGGCTTTCTCTTAATTAGCGAGAGAATCTGATTACTGACAACTTGTGAAAGGAAAACTCAAAAAAAAATCGGGAAGTTACTTTTCTGCCGATGTTCTGAATCAAAGACTCCCAAAAACCTAATTTTAGAGGTAAGTTTGATTCCCAAAGGTTGAAGCCCAAAATGTTTGGAACAACTTTGTTAAAGAAAGTTTACCGGTACAATAGAAAAATAGAACTTAGTGGCTGCCAAATTGAGTCAAAATCGAAAAATCAATAAAAAACCACACTATTAGTAATACTAACAAAAAAAATTGTATGAAATCGTAATTGTAACTAAACAACTAATGATGCAGTTCGATTTTTAGTGCCCGAATTAGGGTAAAACCGTTCCCTCCGGGTTTCTCTTGGAAAATTGACACAAAGCAAAGTTATACGTTCATAAAGTCGCTTCCATATTTTGCTCTTTATATGAACAATTAATATTAAATTTAAAAATCATTAAAAAATCATTTATTTTTAGCAGTACTATTATTTTGACCATATCTGTATATGATGACGATAACACCTTATGCTTATTTATGACTAGAGTAATCAGAAAACCGGTTGTTTTTCCAAGCCTGGTTCGGTTTTTATGTAATTCCGTTTTAATTTAAAAAAAACTGAATGGTTTCAATTAAATAAATAAAGAATGAATCAAAATTGAAGCAATTAATTAAAATAAATATCTGACGCAATTTAATATGTGTATTGATTCAGCTTTCGTATTTAAATTAATTAATTTACATTATATTTAAAAGTATTTTCATATTCTTTTAAAAAACAAGTTTTAAATTATTGAAAAATATTCAATCAGGCCTGTTCTGAAATCACTTCACGGATATGTGATTTATTCACACTGAACATTACTTTTTTTAAAATAACGTGATTAGGAATCTGCCAGTAAATTACCAGCGGTTCCAAATCACATGTTGTTTTTATACATAATTGATTTTCAAAATTTGTCTTTATTGAAATCAGTTATAAGCTTTGATGTTTTACAAGAATAAATTGTTTTTGTATTTGTTCTCCTCTGTTGCGACATCCCTGGTGATTTTGTGATACTCTTTGGTTGTCAGCTGAGTTGAGACCTTCGAAAAAATAGAGGGTTGCCAGAGTTGACAAAAGTAAGTGTAATACAATAATATTAAGTGTGTTTTTTACCCCTCCAAAGTTAATTATAGCTTAATTTGTAGGGGGCAGCTTAGCGATATTAAGCGTCATATCAATTTTCCACTTAAATTCCGACTAGAGCAATTACAATGTTGCCACATGTTCTATTTCAAAATATGGCAACAAGTTTAGATAATTTTTGTTATCATTTCTTGTGAATGAAAATGCTATCAAGAATAAATTTCCAAAATGGCTTGCACATGGCTTTCATTTAAATTGTTTTATTTAATGGAAACTACGTATATATGTATCTAAATTTGAATTTTATTTTCGATTGAAAATCGAAGAAACAAAAGGAAATGGGCCAGGTTGCCACGCCCATTATGGAGCCGCCCATACAACAGCTTATTGGTCGTTCGGGTAGTGAAACACTTCAGATCTTAATGAAATTAGGTATTAGGCTTCATGTTATCAAACGGCAAGTACAAAAGTTGTGCGGTCGGCTGTTGGTCCAATGATTGGAACCAATATTTATGAAATTTCTACTAGACAATATTTAGTCAAATGACACTCTCCTATGGAAAATGAGACGTTTTGTTGTCACACCTGTTCTGGTCCCTCCCACACAAAAGTTGGATCGACGACCGGTTGATCGACACGATACCTCTCGTAAACTACAACCGATCTTAATGGCATTTGGTACTAGGCAATGTGTTGCTAAGACCTACTGTGTAATTACAAATTAATTACTGTGCCACGTCTATTTTCATACCTCCCATACAATTTCTTTTATACATCCCGATTTATTTTCAAAAAATATGTAACATTTGGCCGTATTTGAAATGGTTTGGTTCTATTGTGTAACGTCTTAACATCATCTGATGTTTAAAATTTTTTAAATACAATTATAACAGTTTGCAACCCATTATTTACTTGAACTTTCCATTTTTAATTTTAATATTGTAAATAAGAATTTCAGTGAGTAAACAACATATATGTTTTGTAAGCAAGGTGTTGTCAAAATGTAGCGAAATCTACTCAAATGTCAAAATATGTACACCTGAACACTTAAGATTTCGAAGACGATTCTTGGACCTTTTGAGCTGAAACGCGGTCTACATGAACATGATTTATGTATTTGGGGTTTTTTTCGATTCTCAAGACCCACTATAATATAGTAAGATGGGGTTATATGGATCCAGAGATGTGATGAAAATAAAGACACTATTAAATTTGTAGGTAAAATACCTTTCATTTAATTACCTACAGTTGCCTGTTTCTAGTTGTCCGTAAATAGACCCGTTTTTTGAACAACGTGAATCCCATCGGTCCGTTCGAAAAAAAAAAATGTCAAACTACCGCTGATGAAGATCTGACGGTTTGCCAGGAGTCGTAAGAATGCATTTTGGAAAACTTCTTTTTGAAAACAATATTTGTATTAATAGAGATATAGAATGGTCTTGAGCTTGAATAATTAAAAAAAAGTACTAATAAAGAGGCCGAATAAATCAAAATCATCCCTTTTATTTTTCTCTAATTTCGGTTTTTGTTTGTATTAAGTTTTGAGCATCACCCGAACTCCGGCAATTCTGCTAGTAAAAAGTTAAATTGCTGAGTTGTTGTTTGCTGTTTATTCCTAATTAAATAAAAATTGGCAAGTACTTATAAGCAATGAAGTGCAAAATGCTTCCATTTAGAGTTGTGTAGTTCACGAACTAACTAGTTCAATTGAATGATTCACTGTTGTGAATTAGATGAACTTTTTCACACTACATATTCATTCCTCTCTTTTATTTCAGTAGTTCACTTGTTTAAGCAGTTTTTTGTATTTCATTTGGGCAGTTCTCTCTGCCATTTTCTAGTTCATGTTCTCTTTGTTTTACTCATTTGGCACAGAGAAGGGATGATATTTGTAGTGGATGAGGGTTTTTTTTTACCTCCTTTCGATTTCAAAAAGTATATAAAATGTCACATTATCCAAAACACTTTAGAAATTTGCAAAAATCAGACAATTTTTGTGATTTGTCACTTCGATTGAACTAAAACTACAAGTTCAACTGAAATGAACTCGTTAGTTCACAAGCTCAAATGATACGATGTACTAAAATGTACTAGTGAACTAAATGAATGATCTAGTTCATTCTGTTAAGCTGAGCTAAAAAGATTACTTCTTTGAATGAACTAAAATTCCCAACTCTATACGCCCAAAAATATGTATTTTTTTTCTTGTTTGGATACAAATATAACGTGTTTGTAGCTTTATCTGGGCATACTAAACTTGTGCCCAAACACATTGTGTTTGCTATTCAATATAACGTGTTTTTGATACCCAAATGTAGCTTTGTTTGTTGAAACCCGCTAAAACCAAAAACTAGACAGACAAAAAAGAAACACGTTCGAAATTTTTCTTTCAATTTGTAATTTCTTCAACTGACGCGAGGAATTACGGCGGGCTGAGTTTGACAATTGAAGTGAACGTAAACGTTGCACTGCGTTTTATGATCTACACATAAACTAACGTAACTCAGCGGAGGTAGTCACGGAACAGCTGTAACTCTTTACAACTTATCAAATCGACAAAAGTGGCGCGGACTTATTCACGGCTTATAGAATAACACCCTTAGAAACAGTTTCGATCAACAAAACCGGTTTCATTAACAAGTATAAATACTTAGGTGGCAATGAAAAATCAACTTCGGATTTTTGGTAAATATCAAGCAGATTCTAATGCCATTTGGTATAAAACTAACGTGGTGGATCGAATCCGACTTGTGTGTCAACAGTGTAAATTTGAATAAAAAATTGTACATGATTAAGTTTGACCGGAATTTAAAGTGGTAAAAATTTGAGTAAAATTCCACCACTCTAGCGTTTCAAACTCTGAATTTCAAAAAAATTGCCAATTTTTAGAAAAAATTTAAATTCGGGTTTTTCGCAAAAGTTGTATCAAAAGGAAAAACAAATTCAACTCGGATACCAATGTCTTCTAGTAGAAGTATATACGCTTACAATAAGGTACAACACGATATAGTCACTCAGCAGGTTTAGGATGATATGGTGCATCTCGAGGAGAAATCGCCAAGATGGCCTTATAAGGGTGCGAAGTATAAAAATTGCAAAAGATGAGCTGAAAACATAAGTGCTGAAACCGATTCTATAAAATCGGATATGACAATTGGTTACATTAACCGGTTTTAGAATCCGGTTTAAAAACCCGGGTTTAACACTCGTAATTAAAAATCAGTTTTAATAAACCGTTAGTAGACGGCAGATCAATAAAAAGTTTCAACAGTTTTTGCAAAAAAAAAATATTTCTCAACATAATCTCCGTTTAGCTCCATACACTTAGTTCAACGTTTCTCCAACTTTTGTATCCCTTCCAAAAAATACGATTTGTGGAACTAAATCAACTTTATTTCGACTAGAACACGAATGAAAGCTTTCGTTTGTTGATGGTTCAGGATTTTGCTGAATGAAACACAATTGTTTTTGCAAAAAAAAATATTTTTCAACATAATCTCCTTTTAGCTCAATACACTTAGTCCAACGTTTCTCCAATTTTTGTATACCTTCCAAACCATAGGATTTTTCGAGGTCCATCAAATAGGCATTTGTGTGATCAATAATTTCATCGTTGGAGCTAAATCTCTTTCTACCGAGCCATTTTTTTAGGTTTGGAAATAGGAAATAGTCACTGGGGGCTAAATCCGGAGAATATGTCAGATGAGGTACCAGTTCGTAGCCCTATTCTTTGAATTTTGCCATTGAGACTACACACGTGTGTACCCATGCGTTTATGGCCAATTGAGAGCAAACGCCGAACCCATCTTGCAGACAGCTTTCTTAAACCCAATTGATCATTTAAAACCGAAACCACACTGCCATGTAAAATGCCTATGGCATCAACAATCTCACGCAGTTTTACTCTTCGATCGGCCAACACCATATCGTGGATTTTTTCGACATTTTCGGGTGTATTGACCTCAATTGGGCGTCCAGAACGTTCAGCGTCATTTGTACGTAAGTCAGTAAACCACTTTCTTACCATTGAAATCGATGGTGCAGAGTCCCCATAGTCTTTATCAAGCTTTTCCTTGGTTTGATTTTCGCAAAAAATAATGTTTAATGAACAGTCGAAATTCACTTTTTTCCATTTTTAAAAAATCCACGAGCTTGTATGTTTTGAACAGCTGTTAAACGCAAAGTAAATGACGGAACTTGCTCAAAATCTGACAGTAGTCTATTAACAGGCGGTACTTGATGGGAGCAGTGTTGCATTTCGTATAACTAAGAGGGAAGTTCACGGACTTATTGATCCGCCCTTAAATCCGGATTTAATTATTGGAACTGGTATTTTATTCCAGTAGTTTCCATAAGATGTATGTGTTTAAAAACATACGGAAATTCCTGAAACCGAAAATTGTTTTCACTTTTCATTTGCTTGGTGAAGTTCTTTTCAAAAATTTCGAAACAAAATCAATTAATGGGTGGTTGTGCCAAAGGTTTATCGCACGTAAACAATAATTTGATAATTGTTTGGGACCGGAAAACAACAAAATTTCTTACGAACATTTCGCAAAAACTGAATACGGCGCTGTACGATAAAATTGTACCCCTATTTTTTGTAAAAATTATTAACAATTTTAATATTTTGACAATTTTTAATTATAAATCGATACAAAATATTTTAATTGCAACAATAAAAAAAATTCAAAAAAAAATGTCGCTTAAGGTAATTTGGCGCTAAGGGCTATACTGTTTTTTAACCACAGCAAATGTACTATGTGCCACCAACACATGTCGTTACTGGTTCTGCATGACACCGTTTCCAGGAAATAATCTTGACTTTATAACAAGTGATTCAATCCTCAAGTAGCTTTCTTTTAAAACGAACTCTTCAGACTTCACAAACTTGTATTTGAAAAAAAATCCCCTTAATCACAATGGTAAATACTGTTAAATGTTTTTCTTCTCTTGTCGAAAAACAAAAAAAAATGTGTTTACAAGAAAGAAAAAAATGTTTACATTCATTAAAAACTAATAACAAAAATTAACTAAAAATCACATTTCATTCAGAAAAAATCCCCGCAATTGCATCTAAGCGTTTCTGTTTGCGTTCGTTCTCTATATTGTGTTACCAAAGTCGTATTAATTAATTTTAATAAATATTTGCTTTAATTTTCATCAGGTTTCAACCGGTGCAGATTTTATAATTACGCAAATTTGTTTCTCCTCACAAGCGATCGTTGACTTTATACAACGTTGTCGTATGGCGGGTATAGAAATCCCCATTATAGTTGGCATATTTGTGCCGGACAACTTACGTATGCTGGAGACAATGTTGCGTATAACAAAAATTCAAATGCCCTCTGAAGAACTGGATGAGTATAGGAAACATGCAGCTCGGGGCGCAGACAGTTACACGGAGTTTGCTGTGGGCAAGGCTGTACAAATGATTGATTCTGTATTGAACAGCGACGATGCGGAAGTTTACGGCTTCCAATTCTTTTCTATGAATAAATTTCACAATATTCCAAAGGTTTTAAAACAAATTGTGACGAATAATTAATTTAAAATAAAAAAAAAATAAAATAATTAAAAAACAACAAAATTGCAAAACATGTTGGCTTGTTTCTTCTTCAAATAGCAGAGCAAGGTTTCGATCCTCGGACCTCTGGGTTATGGGCCCAGCACGCTTCCACTGCGCCACTCTGCTTGCCAGCGAAGTATAACTAAAACCAAGTTTTAATGTCAGTGTTGGCTTAAATACAGTTTAGCTGAGACATAAACCAGCAAGGTACATTTATAATGTTGAATAATAGGTGAGTTTCACTAAGGGTTGGAAAGCGAAACAAAAGCCGGTTTACTTTTGTGGTCAGTATTCATGTTGAACGAAATTCAGGCATAAACAATATGGATTCATAAATGGTGAACGCATAAGCACAGCCGATTTGCTTTGTTTACATTTGCAACCACTGTCAGAATGTCAAATTAACATGTATTTTGAATTTGGATATGTTTGTTTACCTTTATTGTTGGTATACATACATACGTGCTGAGTTTGATACAACGAATGTGGGAAGCAAACACAAAATGCCTGTTGTTTTTGCCATCCAATAACAACAACACCCCCTTCGTCTACCATGAGTATTTTTATCATGGGCATAAACATGTAAAACAAGTTATATGTACATGCAAGTGAAGTTACGCTTGTGCCAAAAAGAGTAATACGCGTGTGCATTTTTGCAGGGAAACACACAACCAATCATGGTAAAATTATCTATCGGGTAAACGCGTCAGCCCAGCTGATTTGTGGTTGTTCCATCTTTTCCGTGGGTAAGATGTCAAATTCGAGTTTGTTTCTTTTTGTTTGTTAATAAAATGCAAAGAATTTCAATCAAAAGGTAATTTAATAGCATAGACTTTGTATCGATTAAGACAGCTTATACAATATTTAACATTTTGTGTAAATAGTGTATTTATTTCATTATAATTTTGACAGCTTAACCACGGAATTGCTAATGCGACTACCTAATAGATAACTCTACCATGCAACCAATCAACTAGACACGTTGAAATTTGCTGTACGCGTAAACATGCAGCGTGTTTTCGATTTGTAGCGATTATCGCTTAAGCTGATGGCAGAGTGCGCGTTGAAAGCCGAGCCGGGCAGAACCGAACTTATTTGATGCGAGAAGGAAAATAGGGGGTGTCAGAGTGAATGAGAGAATCGGCGCTGTTTTTGCTTTGTGTTTTGTATTTATGAATGTTTATAAACTTTATATTGTAATTATTCATTTGAAGGGAACAGTAAAGCAGTGAAACAGTAAAGCAGTTTAACTTAATTATTTTCTATTTTACAATTGAAATTTTTCCCATATATTATTGATATTTAAATATATATGTATGTATATTTTCTGATATTTTTATTAATATTTGTTTGTCTAGTCCCACAAAACAGGTCGAGAAAATACATACTTCGCTTAATTCCATACTTCGCTTCATTATCCATATTTAATTAAAAATGATTGCAAAAAATACAACTTTAAAGTAAAGAATTCATATCAGCAATGCGAATTACGACTTACAACTAGTGTATTCAAAAATCGAAACTGAAAACCGGTCCACCGTTTTTTGGGTATCTACCTATCGCCGGTTTTCTGAAAATGTACAATTTCGAACAACCGGTGGAACCGGGGTTTTCTTGTCGGTTCCATCGTCTTTTTTATTACATTAACACATTTAATCTTAACACAAAATCTTATAAACTAAAACTATTTACTTTTTAAATGGACTGATCTCCAGAATTTATAATTTTTTTTCTTTTAAAACTATGCATTTAAATACTTTTAAATAAAATCCATTCATAAGTTTGTCAACAATTACTAAAGACTTTCTAGACTGCAAAGAATTTTAAATTCAGACATTTCTTTTGCAAAATACAAATATTATATGGGAAATTTTCGAAAGACATGCATGCAAGGAATTTTAAATTCAGACAAATTAAGAAATTTTTTTTGCACAATACAAATATATGGGAAATTTTCGAAAGAAAACATGGAAAACAATGTTATGTTGAAATAAATGAAGATTTCTCTGTATAAAGTTACAATTATTTAAGTGTTGCCACTACAAAAGTGAAGTTAGATGTGAGTTTTTCTAATAAATATTAAATTTATTGTATGTGGAGCATTTTTAAAGGAATCTCAAAAAATGTTTTAAAATTTTACTACACTCGTTTTTTCTGTGGAAATTAAAGTTGTTTGATTACATTATATAACAATCGAAACAACCGAAAACCAGGTTTGTTGGAAAGGGCTGTTTTTTGAATACTCTACTTACAACCCATTCCCATTTTTAATCGAAAATATGAACAATTTAGAAAAAACTTCTATATTTCGGAGTAAAGCGGTTTGATACAGTAGTCCAATTGGAATGGACGATTTTTTTTTAAAAAATCGCTAAAAAAAAGTCATCCCAGTTGAAAATCATAATATACAACTCGAAAAAAAAAATAAATTTGTGACCTCGATTTTCTTATTTTCGCATTTTTTTTGAAAAAAAATTGTTCCATTCGAATTGTACCACTCTATCAAAACCTCTTAGAACATACAGAAATTTATTATTTTTTCGATTGGACATTTAAGCGATTTTCTTTATAGGCACTTAAACGTCGACAATTGATTTAATTTTGAAGTGGTAGATATACCTTGGATCCGCCATGAACAAAGACAACAACGTCAGCCTAGAAATTAATAGGAGAATTGTGCTTGCAAATGGATGCTATTTTTGGCTCAGCAAGCAGTTTAAGACCAAAGCTCTCTCAGGACAGAAATGAGCCTCTCTCTCATTTTACTTGTCTTGGCATATGGTTCGAAAACTTAGGTCATATCGGAAGCTGATGAAAAACACTTGGGAGTATGGGAGAGACAAATTCTCTGTAAAATATATGGTCATGTTAAAGAAAACGGCGAGTACCGATGTTGTTGGAACCAGGAGCTATATAATTTGAATTCCGACGTGGACATAGCTAGGCGAATCAAATTATGCCAATTGCGTTGGCTAGACCATGTTATCAGAATGGATGAAGATGAGCCAGCGCGAAAGGTTTTTGATAACGTACCCAATGGAAGCAGGAAAAGGGGACGACCAAGACTCAGCTGGAAAGATCAGGCGAAGAAGAATCCCTCCGTATCCTTCGTGTTGGATAGAACCAGTTGGAGACACATGCTTAAATTTGTTTAATTAATATATGTAAGACATCTGACTTCATTAGGTTGTAAAATTGCCAATAATAGAAAAAAGAAACAGATTTTCTTTATTTTGGCGATTTTTTTAAACAATTCTGTCATCCGAATTGCAACACTCTATAAAAATCCTCAGACGCGAAAAAATTCCGCTACTTTTTCGATTGGACGCTCCGTTTCCGAGATGTGCACAAATTGGCACTTTAACGATTTTTTGTTTGAGAAAGTGTTCGTTTTTTCTAATTATACCATATGACAGACATCCACTGGTTAAAGACTCCTTTGTAGGTCAAAAGTTATTATTTCTGCGATTGGGCGCACCGTTTCATAGTTATAGCTATATTTTTATTTTCCGATTTCCTATTTTTTTTGGCGATTTTTTGAAAACCGAACTTCCATACGCACAAAAAATATTTTTTTTCAAGTGGAGATATAGACGTTTATCTCAATTTGTCATATTTTCGACCGGTGATGGGTTACCCTGGGTACCCCTTTATCCATGGTCCTAAAAAATGTGTAAAGGCCGTATACCAACACCCTGTGGCTAATTAAGATGGCCAATTTCCCACCGTCGTGGGCAATTACCCATTATTTTCCCAATACCCTGTGGATAATTGGTAATTATGATACAACTACAAAGTGCAGTGCTTTGAGGAGAGTTTAAATCTATATCACAGAGTTGTATTTTTTCGTGGTATAGCTTTTTGATGACCAGGCTAGTGTCAGATACTTTTATTAGATTTTGAATTTTATGACCGATTTTGTTAGTTTTTAAACTGTTGACATTAAAATGTTAGTTTTGACTATGAAATGAATTTGTCGTAACAATCTGTGGATGTAACAATATGATTACAAGTACTAATATTGTAAGTACTGCTGTTGTTATCTGTGCGATACTAATAGTGCACTTGAAATAGCAAAAATTACTACGAAAATTACAAGTTGAATTCCATTTTTTCTACCGATTGTAAAACCTTAGACATTAAAGTCAAGGCAGTATAACTTGCAGATATAAATCAACAGTAAAAAATATTTGAGTACTCATATGTTGGGGGAAAGTGACTGCATTTGTTTCGCTGTCACTCTATACAGAGACAGCAACAGTCTTTTAACATTCCAAAGCAACTTCGTAACATTCGTCTGATTTTAGTCGAACTTATTAAAAGTCGTTCGCATCAAAATCTTTATTTTGAATCTATGTTATTTTACAGTCAAAATACTTATATATTATGTGTGTATAGTTTGTGGCTTGACTATAGCGATTATTCAGACGCACAAATACATATTTAACTAATTAATTGTTTACTTTTTTTGGTAGTCGGCTCAACCTTAATAAAATGAAATTCTTGGGAGTAATATGTCTGGTTTTAACAATTTTTGTTTCAAATGTTTTTTCTCAGGTACAAATATCAGCCACAGATGTTTACACTATTGGTTGAAAACAAGGAAAGTTGTAGCTCAGACATAAACCTTCGAAGTAATCTCACCACACAACTGTCACAATTTTATTCTCAGAAAAAGTGGATTCACATTTGACACACAGCCATAACTGGTGAACAAATACGCTAGATAACCCGCAGGTGGTGTATTCGATTATTCACCACTTTCACCAGATGGCAAAGACTGTTTCCGAACGAAATTTTTTTACTCGGATACGAAAAACAAACACTAAAATGATTTTTTGTTTGAGTTTTAAAAAAAATTTAGATAATAGAAACGAATGCTGGTTTTGGACAAAACAATTTCTGCGCCTTCTACAAAATTTTCCATGACTTTCAATATATTTACATCTCACCATTTACGGTTTTATATAATCTTTGTAGAAAACCCTAGATGGTAGAAAATAAGTGGTGGAAACAGCATTCGACACCTGATAAAAATGGTAAATAATCGAATGTCTCATCGACGACTTTTTTTTAACATCTTTGGCAAGGGTTGGCAAAGGCCAGCAAAGAAAAAATTATTCTAAAAACTTTTTAACTACTGTGCTTTATCCTTTTTCTGTTGTCAAAAAAAATAAAAAACGGTATTATTTTCATTATCTCTATTTTATTTTCAAACTCAAACGTCTCAATCAAACAGAAATGTTATTTTACGACTATTGCCCTCTGGTGGACATTTTTGACACACGAATGCACAATCTAGAACAGAACACATAACTTTTTGTAATCTGATACACTGGATTTGACAGTATTGCCAGATTGGCTTGGCCTGGACTAAAATAATTGGTAAATTCTTCGGCAAATACTTTTTTGTTTTGGGTAATTTTTTCATTTCTGTGCTGAAAAGGATAAACGACTTAAGAGCCTTTAGGAAAAAAAAACACTAATGACACTACAAAGACCACTGTGGTCACCGGCAAATGCAGTTTTTGTATATCTCGACTGATATTTCGGGAATGTATGTACCAGAAAGTTTTAACTTCACTGATTAAATGTTGGACCTTCACATGGAAAATTCATCTTAAAGATGATCACCTAAACAAATTGGAAATGCACATAAGTCGTTTTTCCTTTTCAGCACAGATATTATATTATTAATATTGATGAGAATTTACCCGAGGTCTTTCTTTTTTTGCTTTTCTCTGATATTACAAATAAGAATGAAGTTGTTGTTCACGTTTAAGGATGTTTACACTTTGATCGGACTATTATCCGCAATTTATTGTAAAATATAGATGACAGTCTTCTATCAAATCATGTAGATCCAATTTATTTGGATAGAGTTTTTTTTACTTTTTACCAGGATTTTTGCACTTTCCGTAGTGTTCGAGACCATGAATAGGTAAATGCAAGTCCTTATCCGCTTTCTTTTTGAAAACATTATTCCCACAAATTCTCTAATGACCATATTTCTTGATGGAAATCATTATCACATCGATAGCTATCTTAGCAACCTGTTTTTTGTTTAAAGAAATTAAGGAAATGGACAGTGCAATAAACTTATTGCGATAAACTTATTCTCTAATCTTTGCCGTTTACACCACACAATTTGAGATTAAATTAGCAACATCATGCTAAGACAATCTTCGTGCCGAGACAAAATTGTCGAAGACAGAAAAATTAAGTTGGTGGCTATTGGTTTTGTCAGTTTTGTACAAAACTAAACCTTTCAAATTGGATCAGTGAGTCAAATCGGGCCAGTCGATAAAATCAACTCACATTTTAAACCAATAAGAGCCATTTATCAAAAAAGACTTTGAGGCCGCGACGCGTCGGAAAATTGGTGATCGGCTTCCAATTGCCAATGCTTGATTTTTTATGTATATTTTTATAATGGTTGCATTTTTTTAGTAATTGTGTTTACAGATTAAAATTGCATGAGTAATCTTCTGGTTTAGCGGGTTAACGGAGTTAACCTTCGAAATGCGTTAATTTTGGATAGAATACGTTACTCCGAATACCTAATTGCGATAGGTATAAAATACAAATATTTAAATGGATTACTAAAAGTAAAATAAAAAATAAATTACTAAATGAAGGGACAGGGGAGAGCTTCTCACAATCACTGAGCTGTGCGCTTTCCAGTTTTCACTCACTGATTGGGACCGATTACTAACGGTATTTTGAGAAGCTTTGTCATGGCTAAATACTCGATAGTGTCGCCATCACTATGCGAGGTGACCGCCGCCGAAAGAAATTTAAAGGTGGTCTGAGCAGGGATCGAACCCAGGATCTCATGTACAAGAGGCGCGCACACTACCATTGCACCACCGACGGCCACAAATGGAAAAATGGATTACTACTTCACTGAATATCATTTTCTGTTTAATGGTTGTAAAATTGACAATTAATCCAAACAAAAACTATGTCCCCACAATGTTTGGAACGTTTTTGTCTCTGGAGAATAATTTAAATTTTTCCCTTACAACGTATAAATAGTTATAAAGTGATATTATGCTCAACATAAATGGAGCTATTCATTTGAAATAGAGCACCAATCAACTTACAATGAACGTGCAAAATGAGTTGATTGGAAGGTTTACTCTTCCAAGGTCAACTAAACCAAAATACTTCGTAAATAATAACAATTTTCTACAAAATTAACAACATTTTAAATATATGAAATGTTATTTATTTACAAGTAATTTTTGAATATATAAGGTGAAGTACAAATTATAACTTATTGAAAAGCTTGTTTTTTTATTTTAATTCCTGCTAAACTAAGTTTTCGACGACTTCGTATGGGGAGCCGCTTAAAAACGCTTAATATCGCTTAGCTCAGTGATTTAAATTTGTTTACAAATTACTGGGCGTTAAATATACGTTAAAACTACGAGTTTCCCAGTTCGAAATCATTTTTAATAAAGTGGCAACACTGCACTCACCCCATACGGCAGTTCGTGGTGTAAGTTTGTTCAAAGCGGTCGACAACGCGATACGTGAGTGAAGATTTAATTTAATATTCCGCGAAAATGGTAAATAAAAGGCATAAAAAATAAAGAAATGTAAATAATAAACATCGAATTAAGATATTGCTTCAAAAACCAAATGAAAATATGTCATTTATGGCATAACAAATACGAGAACACAAACAAATGCCGCTGTCTTCTGTTTTACTGTGGTTCATTTAACGTAGAAGAAGTTTTGTATTAATAAGAAATTAGTAAGTGCAGTGCGAAAAAGGAAACCTAATTGAAAATGT
Source organism: Phaonia tiefii (assembly GCA_963931995.1). Lineage (NCBI taxonomy): Eukaryota > Metazoa > Arthropoda > Insecta > Diptera > Muscidae > Phaonia > Phaonia tiefii. Next base: position 204,519,422 of record OZ008370.1, on the reverse strand, counting down.
TAAAGTTACACCAATGAAAAACAATTTGTTTACGATATTTGTGTAAAATTTGGAAAATATAACTTTCAACAAGTAACATTTGTGATTCTTTGTGTTTATAGTCGGAAGAGAGTCGTTATTGTTGTCAACTTCTTGTTTTGGTTCAGCGTTGTTGTTTTGTGTTTAGTTTAACGGTAAGCTAAAAAGTGTTGTTAAGTGTCAAAATGTACTTCGTTTCATATGAGTAAATATTGGTGTTAGACGTAATTAATTGAGGAAATAAATAATAAAATTGAATAAAGTTATAAAAAGTATTCAAACATACATATTACGAAGTTTTGACTTGCGGTGTATTTTTAATATAATTTGTAAATAATTTATAATATGGTAAGTGCATATGTTCGTACAATTGTGTTATAGGTAGATCAGTAGTAATTTGTTTTGAATGAGGATGGTATTCTATAAGTCGTGAATGAGTCACTTCGCGTTACTTATGTCAGTTTGGTACTTTATGAATTGTTACACCTGTTCGGTGACTACCTTCGTTGAGTTACGTTATAATGGGTAGTATATAAAGCGCAGCGCAACGTTTTTGATCACTTCAGCTGTCAAATTGAACACATCACAGTTCTTCACGTTAGTTGAAGAATTTAAAGAAAAATTTCGATCGAGGATGAGCAGATGGAAGTATTTTGCATTTCATTGCTTGTAAGTAGTCGCCAATTTTGAAATGCAATCGACGGATAGAGCTCAAACTTTTTTTAAAAAAAATAATTCAACATTTTATGTTTACTCACTGAAATTCTTATTTAAAATAATACAGCTAGGAATAGAAAATCAAATAAATAATGCGTTGCAACACTATTATAATTATATGTATAGACATCAGTTGATGTTGACAATAATAAACAAAAGAACCAATAATACCGGCAAATGGCACGTGTTTTTGAAAAGACAAATAGTTTAATATACATAGATGGGAAAATTTATTCGACATTGCAACCCAAAAAAAAAAGTTTGTTAAATATTTTATGTGAATACTGTTGGAATTTGCAGTATTATAAATAATACCAATCTTAAAATCTATTAATCTATTGAAATATAGCAAAATTTTTTAATCTTTTTCATTCTGCGCATTTCACTCAAGATAACTTTTTCTGATCTATAAATGTTTATTTTTGTTGGGCAACTCTATAAACCTTAAATGTCAGTGACAGTTTTCGTAAGCGAAATGACGTATAAACTCGTTTAAACAAAAAGGATGTACAGGTAGAGAAGAAAAAGACCCCGCAATTTGGCAACCCTTGTAGAAGAGAACCTCAAACGCAGTTCTTTCCCGCGTCATAACTTGTTAATTTCATACTTTTTACATACTTTATGTAATTATATTTAAATATGGTTGGAATTTCTATAGTTAGATAGAATAACATCATCAGAAAACTGCTCTTGTATTGAAATATTCAACAAAGAGAGTAAGAGAGAGAGCAGAGAAACGACACGCTTCACTCGTTTTCTTTATTGGCATTCCACTCCACGAGTAAATTTTCTTCTCTATACAATAGTTGCTTTATGGTTTAAACTATCATTTTTTGACTTTGGCGTTCGCGTTGGCTTTTGCGTATACGTTCACTTTCGGGACTTTTAGACTACTACCCTGAATAAAACAAATTAAATAAATTATACACCCGACGATCAAATTCTGCTTAAACTTACAAAGTGAAAACTGTTATTAATAAAATTCGCACTGGAATCTAATTCAACTACGGGTGTAATTAAATCATCATTAATTGAAATTGTGGATATATCGGATACTTATGCTATATACATTTTCTATTGGACTAAATGTCATTTGAATAAAAAAAAAAATTTGCGGATTCCTATACTCGGAAGTTGTTATATACGAGTTTTGTGAGATCAAAAATTGATTATGCGTCAATTGTTTGGAATCCCTATTACACGGTTAATATAGATCGCGTAGAGAGATTACAGAAAAAATTTATAAAGTTTGCTCTATTTTCCTTGGGCTTTTCGACCCCTTTCCCTTCATACGTATCCAGGTGTAGATTGATACATTTGAATACTTTACTAAATTGCAGATCCAACAATTCTTTAATATTTTTATATAAACTTGTTTCTGGGAGTATTGATTGTCCTGAAATTCTGAGTCGTATTGGCTTCAACGGTCCCGTTAGAAACCTTCATTCCAATGGATATTTTAATGTTCCTATGCATCGACGAAATTATGCTCTCTATTAACCTATTTTACTTCATTAAAAGAATATAATTTAGTCAATACCAAATATGATATAGATTTATCATTTTCTGTAAGAAATTTTACAAATATTTTAGATACATATTATTTTAGTTTAAGCTAGTCTGTAAGGATTGTGTATCCATAGACTGAAATAAACAGATAAATAAAACGCAAGTATTCACTTCCTCATTTAAGTAGTTTATACAAACTCATAGAGGAATTAAGGATAGAGTTATTTATTCTCTCAATATTTTTAACCTCCTAGGTCTGGTTGCTGGGAACATTGGATAGTGGAAAGCATGGGTTCAATAATACCAGATAGAGGCAATAGTACACAACGGCCAACAAAGCAACAACAACCGCATTTTGTGTTTTTGTAGCGAAATAGTTGTGTTAAATACAATACAAATGTATACCAACGATAAAATTCAATAAAAAGTTAAAAATACATTTAAATTTCAGAGTTCTATACGAAAACGAAATGGAAAAGTTAAGTCAACAGCTCTTGTAACTCCACCTACTGTAAGTAAATTTTCGTCGAATTTCTCATTTGCTCAAACATACGACAAAGAGTGTGAAATCAAACGTCGGATGAGAGAATAAAATACTCTATCCTAAATTCCGCTATGTACAAACTAAACTCTTGTCAATTATTACTACCTGCGTTTGTTTCAAGCGTTTTATAAAATACGAATAATTTTTTAGTCACTTTGTTGCCATTCGAAATTCATATATTTTGTAAAATTTACAAACAGCTATGGGGTTATGATGACACAGCTGATGGACTTCCTGGCTGCAAATTTGATAGGCGAATAGGACAAACTGACTTCAAAATTGTTTTTATTGGCATGTGTGACTTTTAAAATAACTTTATGTGCAACAAATTAGCTTTGATTTGAAGAACAAAACAATTTTCTATATTTTTTTATTTGTATTACGTTAAAATTCGCGCAGGAAAAAACTGCCATCAAAATACCGTATCAAAACTGTCGTTAACCCAGTGAATTTCCACCAGAATTTGGTGGAACTGAAACATACATGCACACTCTCTATATCTTACTCTATGCAAAAAAAGGCGGTACAAAAGTCATAGCTGGAAGATATTTGTCACAAAAATTTATTTATTAAACTCGCTAGAACAGCTGATTTGTACTTTTTTTCTTGCTTCTGTGTTTCTCTTATGCCAATTCACTTTTGTGTGCTTTTTTGTTTAATTTTATTATAAATTCACACATGCGAGTATATTAAATTTGACAGAAAAGAAACACGAAACAAAATGCCTGTTTTTGTTAATTACAACAACGCCGAATTAGGGCCTTGTTATCGATTGATACTATTCTCGTTACTCTACTCACATAAAAAGTATCGATACCTTTTAAATATCGAAACAAAAGAATCGCTACTAGAGTGTCCAAAATTCTGGTTTATCGGTTTTTGTAGAAAATATACTTTTCTTGTTGCAAAACAACGCAGAAATTAATTTCCTTTTTTGATTTATATTTTAATTAACGTCGTATTTTAATTAACGTTGAATGTGTTTTTTTATGCAAAGAATATTTTCCAAAGAAACCGATAAACCAGTATTTTGGACACTTGAATCGTACTCAAAGTATTGGTACGCAGATATCGAAAGAGCTTGCACTATAATTCATAAGTTATAATTTTTTTTGCCTAAATACAGTTTTTTTTAAGGAAATATAAAGTAAATAAAAATAAGACATTCGGAGAAAATCAAATTTTTTATTCAGTGTGCTTCTAAATAATATATTACTGTATTAGTACTTCCGGCTCAAGAAAACGGCGCTCCGTTGGTAGGGTCGTTTCTGGAATGTCTAAATCAGCGTTTATACCAATAAACGAAACGTGCACAAAAAGTCCAAACATTTATGTTCATCGGAGTGTTCGAGCAGCAACTGATTCACGCACTCTATGTGACGGATGTTAAAATTTTAACTCTGTCGAGTCTCCGTTTCCAACTCTAAATTATGATGTTGGAATCTTAGTAGAATTGCACAAAACGTTGCGATTACATAATATTGTGGATTCTCTAGAGTTAATTCGTTTACCTAACATGTGGTTTGTGCTTGTTGCGACACATGATCGGCATAAAAATGTGGCGAGTCGAGAGTTTGGGAGACTCTCCGAACGCTGGTTTAAATGCATATTGGAACGAAGTTCCTTATCGCACGTTGCGGGATGGGGGCTAAATGAAAAAATATTAAACAACTACTTTATTAGAACCCATTATTATCAACTATATTGGGTACTTTTGGTTTGGTTTAAAGGGAAGTTTTCCAGATAGAGCCTGTGTATTACATAATGTAGTTTTGAACCCAATAAACGGTAAATTTAGAAAAACCAAAGTGCAAGGCTGGCAAATCCATGAAATACAATCCTGAGCATGGAATTACATTTGGCAGCACCCTTACTCTTACACTCGTACTTTTTGTTGGTTTGTGTCTAGACTAACATTTCGGGCGATATGTTTTGTTTAATGGGAAATTTTCTAAGTGGATCCTGTGAACCGAATAAATAGTAAATTTAGAAAAGAAAAAGTGAGAGAAGTTTAAATAATAACATTTTCTTAAGTAAGCGCGTTTTCTTAAAAAAAGTAAATTTTGTCAAGAAAAAGTACCTATTGATATTAATATTTAATATCTTCTTAAAAAAATACTTATCTTAAAAAAAAGCAATCAAAAAAAGTAAATTTTCTTACATAAAAGTACCTTTTCTTAAAAAAAGGGAATTTTTTTAAATAAGTACCTTTTCTTAAAAAAGTACATTATCTTACAACATGTTGCCTTTTCTTAAAAAACTACCTTTTCTTTAAAGAGTAAATTTTTTGTAAAATAAAATTGTACATGTTCTTTCGTAAAAAAAGCTTTTCTTCATAAAAATATAACTTCTCTTAAAAAAATAAATTTTCTTACAAAAATGCCTTTTCTTAAAAGTACCTTTTATTAAAAATAAAATAAAACCTTTTCTTTTCTTTTCTTGAGATAAGTAGCATTTCTGAAAAGAAGTAAATTTTCTTAAAAAATAACTTTTCCTAAAAAGAGTACCACTTTAAAAAGTACCTCTTCTTAAAAAAAGTACTTCTTTGTAAAAAAAATTCATACTCTTAGGCTTTTTCTTACAGAAAGCACTTATTTTCTTAAAAAAACATTAGCTTTTAATACAAGAAGTACCTCTCATTAAAGAAAGGACATTTTCGGGAAAATATAATACATATTCTTACAAAAGGGACCTAAAAACATACTTTTTTTTTAAAAAATACATTCAATAAATTAAAAATTTCTTAACAAAAGTTCATCATTTTACAAAAAAGTATATTTTCTTAGAGATCCATTTCAATTACAATATTTTTCAACAGGCGCCTTAGGCGTGTTGGAACTAACTAGTACATAATATATAGCGAAAGGAACTTCGTTCCAACCGGGTGTCCCCTGACACCTCATGTATTTTTTAATTTCTGGAACGTTTGTATTTTTTGTTCTATTCCCAAAAGCCAATGTAATCCGACTGCAACGGCAGTACTTACGATTTTTTAAAAACCTGTGTAAGATAGTGTAGATATTATGGTATTTTACCAGTTCTAATTAAATCGGACAAATTGTTATATCGCATAGGATTAAATTAGTTCAGATCTGATCTATATGTAGTTAGATCTCAAATTTGTCCCGGTCACATATTATTGGATATAACGTGACATATAATTAGGTCTAACATGAGATATGATTAGATCTGGAGCGAGATACGGTCGTGGAAATTTCCGATTATATCTAACCGATTACAAGTATATCTAGGTATACAATTATATATCTCACGTAAGATCCGGAACAAATTTGTGGTCTTATTATATACATAGTTATAGATCATCTCTGATCTAATTTGATCGTTTTAGATACAATTTTTTTCAGAGCAAATGAGATTAGGTCTGTTAAGATAATATTTTCAGATCTAATGAGTTATAATTAACAGCCAGATATATTTAGACTTCCTTCCACGGCAAGCATATGTTTTTTCATCTACATTCTTCATTTTCTTAGAACTTTAATATTTGACTTTGCGTTTAATCAGACTATATTTTTTCACATCCCCAAAATGAAGTCAAATTTCTTTCAAAATTCTTTGGAAACCAGCAATTGGAGGGGTACTCGGTACTGAGTTGGTGTACTCGATTCTGAAAAATATCGATTTGTAAACTATAGAGTAAAAAATATCGGAATCGATTGATTGTATCGATACATATAAAAAACTATTCTACTAATACATCACTGTCTAGCGTTCTAGTTTTACACTTACTGATTGGGACCTACCGATTTACACCGTTTAAGAACGGTGATTTTGATAAGCTTTTTCATGGCTGAATCCTCGATAGTGTCACCGTCACCAAGCGGCATGACTTTTTACAAGTTTCTATTCCTACTGTGTTTATCTTACTTATTCTATCATGTTCAAGATTGTCGACGAAAATTTGCTGTGAGATGTGTCAGTGGAACAAAAAATATTTTGAATTACAAACTACTAAAGGGTCCGCCATCTAACGTTTTTTTTTTCAACTAGTGCTTATTTCGTGAATGGTAACACTTAGCTCATGTCTGATTTGACAGATAATTAGTTTTATCCTTCCGCTGAATGAATATGGTTGTGTATACGCTTGAACAACGCTGGGAAATATTGCGACATCACATCAGAGGCATAATTGGGCCATATTTCTTCGAAAATGAGCAAGGAGTGGACGTTACAGTCACTGGCGATCGTTATCGGGCCATGTTGAACGAATTTTTGTTCACAAAAATTGAAGAGGAGGATATTGGCAACATTTGGTTTCAACAGGACGGCGCTACGTGCCACACAGCCGAAGCTACACTCGATGTTTTGCGCCCTGTTTTTGAAGATCGCATTATCAGCCGCAGAGCTGATGTCGTTTGGCCACCTCGGAGCTGCGATTTGACACCGTTGGACTATTATTTGTGGGGTGCCCTCAAAGATAAGTGTAACGCCGACAAGCCAGAGATAATTGACGCTTTAAAGGACAATATTCGTGAAGCCATTGGTGAAATATAGCTGCACACAATCGATAATGTGCTTAAAAATTGGACCGATCGTGTAGGCTACTGCATGGCCAGCCGAGGCAGCCATTTGAACGAAATTATTTTCCATTATTAACCGGAAGGATTGTACTTTCAAATAAAAAAAGAAATTTCAGAAAATATTCAGTAGTTTTGCAAAAGAAAAAAGTTATTTGGCGGACCCGTTATATTTTCAAAGAGAGGCACAACACTTACTAAGTTCCTTATTTTTTTAAAATTATTTACGCAAGCTATGAATTACAATTTGTTTGCACATTTCGTATGTTAAAAAATAATAAAGATAAATTTATATTTAAAACAACCGCTCTTTTCAGAAATAATTGAGACACTTGTAACAAATTTGCAACGAACCGTCACGCAAAGCGTCAGAATTTACCAAGACATTAGCCCAGAATTCGGTCAGAATTCGGTTCGATATGTCGGCAAAAACATCAGAATTTATTAAGCCTTAATTCCAGAATTCTGAACGAAATCGTTCAGAATTCGATCCGAGAAATCGAAATTTCCTTTCGATTTTCGCAAGAATACAGTTCAGAATTCGGTCAGAAATCGGTTCGAAATGTCGGCAAAAACATCAGGATTCCCTCAGAGAAGTAGTTCAGAATTCGTGTCAACCCTCTCATATTTTTGTCGTTACGAACTCGGTAAGAATTCTGATCCGAAATCGGAACATTTTGCCGATTGTGAACGAATTCTGAACGTTTGGTTAGCTGGGTTGTCACAGTGTTAGAAAAGCAAAGTGTGCAGCCATGCTGGCGTAAATACTGGTGCGTACAAGTATGGAAATTTTAAAAAAGTACTCAAGTACACTTTTTTTATGAGTATATGTTATCATTCCCTGTTTCGAATCGACGCCTATGTTATCGCCCTGACTGTGGTAATACACTAAATGTTGTAACAGATTTTCGCGTTTGTGCTTACGTTTAAATCCCAGTATTCAGTTCTTGCGAAATTTTCGTATACATTTTGTTATTTATCTATAAACTTTTTCCATCTATCTTTGATTTACCTTGCCAATATATCATGACCTTGCCAATATTATATAAAAAATAAAAAATATCGAAAATTTCGTGAACCGGAAAAAGTCAATAGTCGAAAATTTTGTGAAGAAAGCAATTACATGGTTGTTATGCTTAAGCTACAAAACAATGAAGTAGTAGAATGATCAATTATTCAGGGAATATTTGCAAGGCAAATTAGATATAACAGAGACGCTACAAAAGTAAATCGATAGGGATAGCAAACGACGCCATATTTTTTCCCGCTCTTTCAGTAAGGTTTGCAATTTCATCATGGAAAGATATACGAGCCAACAACGAGTCGAAATTATTAAAATTTACTACCGAAATTTGGAGTCAGTGGCCTCAACTTTAAGAGCGCTACGTCCAATTTATGGTCGTCATAATCGTCCTACCAGATCAACAATTGAGCGTCTAGTGGAAAAATTTGAATCCACGGGCACAGTACAAAATGTTCCCTTGTCAGTGAGACAAAGAAGTGCCCGTAGTGTCGAGAATATTGCTGCCGCTAAGGCTTTAGTTCAAGAAAGCTCAAATGTGTCTCTCACACTTTGTTCTCAAGCGTTGGGCATCTCTGTGATGTCGTTGTGGCGAGTTTTGCGAAAAGATCTTGGCCTACATCCTTCCAAGATCAAATTGACGCAAGAACTGAAGCCGCTTGACCACCATAGTTAAGCGTCGTATGTTCGTGAATTGGGCTGAGCAACAACTTGAAAATGATTCGGATTTTCATCGGAAAATCATCTTCAGCGATGAGGCTCATTTCTGGCTGAATGGCTTCGTCAATAAGCAACATATGCGTTATTGGTCAGACAGCAATCCACACGTAATCCATGAGTCATCATTGCATCCCGAAAAAATTACGGTTTGGTGTGGTTTATGGGCCGGCGGCGTCATTGGGCCGCACTTCTTCCGTGATGATCAAGACCGGCACATTACTGTGAATGCGAATCGATACCGTTCAATGATAACCGAATATTTTTGGCCTCAATTGGATAATATGGACTTGGAGGACATGTGGTTCCAACAGGACGGCGCCACAAGCCACACAGCGAATGCCACAATCAATTTATTGAAAACCAAGTTTGGTGAACTTGTTATCTCACGAAGTGGCCCAGTCGATTGGCCGCCTCGGTCGTGCGATTTGACGCCGTTAGATTATTTCCTGTGGGGCTACGTCAAGTCTATGGTCTGTGCCAACAAGCCAGCGACGTTTGATGAACTTCGTACGAATATCGAACGTGAAATTGCAGCAGTATCGGCCGATTTATGCTTGAAAACCGTCGAAAATTGGGTTCAGCGTCTGGACTTCTGCAAGCGTGTCCGTGGTGGCCATGCAAAAGAAATCGAGTTCCATACATAATGGCATCGAACGTACTTTCACATGAATAAAGAATTTCATTGGTATCTAAAAGCGGGTTTGTTTTATTTAAAAAGATTTTTGTAGCGCTCTTATTGAAAAACCCGATACATATCTAGATGGTAACTGTCTACAACAAAAATTTCCTTGTAGAGAAAATCACAACATTTCACATGAAAATTTCGTAAGATCTGAATACGGGGCTTTACATTTGCACGTAAATTAACAAAATCAACACTATTGTCATACTGATCGTGCTGATAAGTCAAGTGTTGCTGTTGTTGAATTTAAAAGGTATAAAGACGCACCTTCGATCACTGATTATATTTAGTTGCTCGAATTCAATTCTCAAAAGATGAACAATCAACAACGGGTACTGCTGTACGTTTTTGTACTTTGTGCAATCGGTGCAACAAAGGGTGATAACCAGAAACATCTGCAGATTTCTGATAAAAATGTGAGAGTTAAATTGTTTCGCTTAAATGAATTACTAATAAATTATTGTGTTTTTGCCACATTTAGCAAAATTGCAATGAGTTGGAAAATATACGACGAGATGTAAATGCAATGAATGTGAAACTTCTTGACGAGTTTAAAAATGATTTCTCTAACATTCTCAAGCGTATCATGGCAAATAATAAGAATGAAGTTTATCAAACTTTAAAAGTGACTCAAGAAGAAATTGATAAAATTCTGGCTGATCATCAAAAGACTATCGAGCAGAAGAGAAGAGATGCAAACGAAACATTAAATTCAATGCGTGGATACATGGACAATAGCTATTCACTCCTTGCGGATGTTTCCAATAGTTTGGTGGATAACTTTGCTCAAAATATAACAAATACTAAAGACAATATAGATAAAATATTCGAAGATATTTAGGATTCTAAATTGTAATACTGATTGCAAAAGTATTTTGAATAAATATACGGATATTAGTTACGGACTAGATATCTAAGTCTACAGGGGACTTTTGATTAAACAAATATTACTGATTTATCGACTGCTATTAGCATTCGTTTTCTTTCAATTCTGATGGCCAGGGGGAAACAATCCCCTTCAGCTAATAGAGTCATATGTATATACAATCAATGAGCAGACGACAAGTATACATATGTATGCGACTAATGGCTTTTTCATTTAGTATACTATGTACAAGGGGCCCTCGTAAGTTAGTCAATATTTCTAGATGACAAGCGTGATATTAGCCTTATTTTTTTGAATACACAATACTGCTAGGAGAAGAAGCAATATATCTATGTTCTTTTCTCACCCTAAAAAAGGTACAACTTTGAACGGGTGATGGCAACATATTTTAAAAGTTGCCTCATACATGGTCAACATTAGCTAACATTAGCAACGAAAATGCCATTAGTCTTATCTTATAATATCGTTCCATACATAAAGCACGAAGAACATTTTTGATGGTTACAAGAGGATGAATTGTGATTATTATTTTATTTTTGTACTAAAGTGAATCATTTTACTAAAGTCATTTTTGTTCATTAGTGTATTTGACAATATTGTTAAGAATATTAAGCACAACATTTTTCTATATCAATTTGTAATTTGTTTAAAAGTTGATACATATAGGCGAATATTTAAAGAAAATGCTAAAATGCAGCACTTCTACACCAATTCTGAAGATCTAAATATAATTATTGTTGATTAGTGTTTTTAGAAAAAGTTATCAAGATATTTATAAACTACAATTCTTTTGAAGACAGCGACCGGAATTTTGTTACCGTTTGGCAAGAAATGTCAAAACCTCTAAAATATGTGAAATTTTTCATGACATTTCGTGAAATAATCGAAGGGAATTTTGAAATGGGAAAATAGCTACAATATTGTCAAAGGTTATAATGTAATATTTCAAACTATTTAGGATTTATTGAAGTAAAATCAAAAAAGCAGAGAGGTGTCAGTGGGACACCCGGTTGGAACGAAGTTCCTTTCGCTATATATTATGTATTAAATAAGAGGCACAATTGCATAAATCAAAAGCGTTGGAGAGTGAGAGCCATATTCATAAAACTTATTTTAGGTTTATGAAAGGTTTATTTGGCAAATATTGTATGGAATACCTTTTTTAAAAACGGTCCAGCTCACCGGATCTTAATCCTAGGCGCGCAATATTTTGAGAATCATCAGAAAACAAGCCAAGGTATATTTTAGGGGGTGGTCAACAAACACTTTTTTTGGCCCCATACAAAATGAGTCGCTCTAATATACATATTTAAAATAAATTTTTATGATAGAATTGTAAAAACTGTGTCGTTATCAAAATGCTGTAAAAAATTTTTGACAAAAATATATTTTTTTCTAGAATGTACTTAATAACTATAATTATCTTCGTATAAAAAAATTTAATGTTTCCATAATCAGTTCTCAATACGCGTCGTTCGAGACCCAACCACACTTGAAATTCCAAACACATTTCAGTACAGCCTATTGTACATGTTGTATTTCGAAAAACTTTGTACCTATAATGCCTGCAGTATAAGCATTCGTACTTACCTGACTCCATCATCACTATCCTCAACTTGCACTATTTCACTTTCATAAATCATTTTATGTTATTTTATACAAATATTACTAAGTATAAGCAGTAAAGCAGTTCATTCATGAATATGATTTGAATAGAACTGACTTAAAATTATTGCAAAGTAGTATAAATCCAAAAATGGTTTACAGTTACTTTGCTTGAGGTCAGCAAAAAAACAAAAACAAAACACTTACGTAAAGACACTAGATTCTAGTGAGTAGATCATCATGCCATAAAACCACTACGAGGCATTTAAGTTCTAACACCTACACCCAGCGGGAAATTGTTATATGAAATAATCGATCACTTACTATGAAAAAACACTACATATCCAAACAAGTGGAACACTAAACGGAGTATTAACACAATTTCGCGCTGGGCATGTGCTCAAACATAGAAGCAGAGCGACCGAGCTCATTTGGTTGTTTGTTGTTTGTGCATGCCTCACAGAGTATTAAGCGCCGTGGCCACACATCAAACTGTTTGATCAAATTTATGTATGGTAATATTTTGTTTGACTTAGCATAGCAACACATCAAATTCATACCATCAAATTTCCTTTCAAAGTTGGTTGAAAACGAAAAAACCTATGATTTTTTGGTCGGAAAAAATTTCATTATTTGTCAAATTATTTATTGATTGTTGAAAATATTTTTTTTTGAATTTTCAAGTGTTTTTTTTTCAGAAATATTTTTTATCCATTTTTCATAACACCGCGTCACCAATAAAAAATAATGTTGTCACTGCGAAAACTAAACAGAAATAAAATTTGAAGTAATTACGCGCACACACATCAAACCGGCTTCAAATCTCTGCAGCAGCGGCAGTGAGTTTGATGAAATATCTAAACTGTTTAGATTTTCGTCAAACTCACATCAACCTATCCACGTGAGTTTTTTTTTCACTAAACAATCAAAATTATGACAGTTTGATGAGCCAGTTTGATGTATAGCCATGCCGCTTTAGGTCTATAAAGATGTTGCACTCTTAAAGCGGCATGGCCACACATCAAACTGGCTCATCAAACTGTCATAATTTTGATTGGGTTAGTGAATAAAAAACTCACACGGATAGGTTGATGTGAGTTTGACGAAAATCTAAACAGTTTAGATATTTCATCAAACTCACTGCCGCTGCTGTAGAGATTTGAAGCCGGTTTGATGTGTGTGCGCGTAATTACTTCAAATTTTATTTCTGTTTAGTTTTCGCAGTGACAACATTATTTTTTGTTGGTGACGCGGTGTTATGAAAAATGGATAAAAAATATTTCTGAAAAAAAAAACACTTGAAAATTCAAAAAAAAATATTTTCAACAATCAATAAATAATTTGACAAATAATGAATTTTTTTCCGACCAAAATATCATACGTTTTTTCGTTTTCACACCAACTTTCAAATGAAATTTGATGGTATGAATTTGATGTGTGGCTGTGCTGTCAAACTAAATTTTACCAACACATACATAAATTTGATCAAACAGTTTGATGCGTGGCCACGGCGCTTAACAAGTAAAGCAAACAGATGCTGTTGAAAGAGAAATGAAATGTTTCTATTAGCAAAGAGAAAATTTATGTCGCAATTTTTGGCCTAGCCCCCATTCAAAACGTCCGATAAGAAACTTCGTTCCAAAATTAGCCCTCTGAACCACCCCCAAAATTTCCTTCGGCCTGTAAAAAAAAAATTGTTATGTATCGGGGCACGTCCTAGTACTTTGATACTTGATACCACGTCCAAGTGCTTTCATAACACAGTGCAACACGAAAAAACATAAACATATACGGACACCACTACGTGATAAAAGACCAAAAAAAAAAAAGACCCGCGTCTGCTAAAGATTTGGGGCCTCGGTGTCATTTTTGCAAAAAAGTGATCATTTTGACAGGCTCATATCTTGCAATTCGTTCAAAATGTTGATTTACTCTATGAGTTGTAGCTCTTGTCATAAAAAACAAAAATTGTGAACATATATAGGCCAGAGGTTCTCGATCGGATAAAGATCAGAACTAAGTGCAGGTCAGTCGAGAGTTGGTATTATTTCTGGACGCCAGAAACTTTGGAGTTTTCTTAGAACGATGTACCGCTGCGTTGTTCTGCTGGATGATAAATTCTGGGACACAAATTTCCTTTCCAGAATTATGTAACTAAGACGACATCCAATAGTCGAATATAATACACGGAGTCCATTTTTGTGAAAATTAGACATATTGGAGTGGTTCCTGTATATTTCATACCTGCCCACACCGTAAGGGACCCACCGCCACAATTTCACCGCTGACGCATAATTTTGGAAAAATCTCTGGAACGTCAATATTTGTCCGATTCATCAGGCCTATCGAAATTTAATTTTTTTATAGGTAAATATTACTCCTCATTCAAAAATCTGTATATTTCAGCGAATTTAAATCTAGCTAATTCGTATCTTAGTTTGAGACCAAGTTTTGCATAATTTTCCCAATATTACAGTTTCAAGTCGCTTTTCCTTATTTGTTGAACACCACCCATCCCTGCTCCCTTGCTCAATTCAGCAATAATTTCCTTATCACCGAAGTGTTCTTTAACAGCAACCCTCTTGATCTCTCTTTTGGCGCTTTCACTGATCAGCGGTGTCATTCCTGGTCGTTTTGTGTTTCCATGTTGACCATTCTATTTTAGAAAATTGTTAATGACACTGCTAGATCTCTTCAATCGCCTCGAAATTTCCTGACTGGAAAGCCCTTCATCATGATAATCTTAAAATTTTCCCGTTTCTTCTTTACTTAGCTACTGTGCACCAGGTATTCTCTATAAATTGATTTTTTTAATTTGACCTACGTCAATTTTAAAATAGTAAAATAGCAACCAAAGAAAACTCACTTCTGTTTAAATTCCTATTTACTACTGTTCGAATTCGTGTTCTTTTCCATATTGCCTTCATATATATTTCGCACCAGAAACAGAAAAAACTACATCATTTTTCATTTAACTTGTAAAAGAGATCGAATGGTTACATTCTATAAAATAATATACCTAATGACTCATAAATGCATTAAAATTCCACACCAAAAACGCAGTGCATTGAGAGTACGGAGCAAAAATATATTGCCTTTATAATTATTTCGATGGGTGTATAACCATATACGGACACCACTACATGATAAAAGACTAAAAAAAGACCCGTGTCTCCCAGTTTTGTCCAAAGTCATGGACTTTTTTTTTTTATGGGCCCAAAGATTTGGGGCCTCGGTGTCATTTTTGCAAAAAAGTGATAATTTTGTCAGGCTCATATCTTGCAATTCGTTCGGAATTTTGATTTACTCGTTGAGGAAAAGTTGTAAATTGTGAACAAATAAAATCAAAAAAATTTCATCTTCAAGGTCAAAATCGCAAAAAACTTTTAAAAATTAGTTTTTTTTACCTTTTTTCCCTGTTTAGGTCCACAGGTAGCAAACCGTTCAAGATTCAAGGAAACAATCAACTACAAAAATGTACCAAAGATCTCAATAAACAACTTTCTAGAACATATGTATGAACTTCCTAGGAATGATCCTTATATTGTGTGCTGCGTCCCTTGTTGCGTGTGCTGAGCTTACTGATTTGCCTGTGCTGCTGCGGTCGGTGAGATAGCATAGTATCTCAATGTTGAAGTAAACGGTGTTAAGCAATTGAAATTTTCCAAAATTTTAAATATGACCTAAAACGCGCCACGCCTTAGCCCTTTCAGACCGTGATGCAACGATTGTGTGAGTGAATTCTGTCCTCAATATTTCCACTTCTATTTAACGAATGTTAAAAAGACCGAAATGCATCGATTATGATTGTTATTATTCACGTTTGTTTCTCACATGGTTTCACGGTTCGCTTTACCGTTACTTGAATACGAGCGGAATTCTCGACAAACTTTTCAGTTTGTCGAAATGAACCACAGTGGTAAGTTTCGTCTTCAATTACAAAAATATTAATAGTGAAAACAAAATAATATATTTTAATGTTTCAAATGAACCATTTGTTGACAAAAAAATAAATGATTTTCAGCTCAAGTTTTAAACAAGTGCATCATGTGTGCATGTCGGGTCACATGCCACTAAAAGAATTAGTTTTTTCTTTGAAATGTAAAATCTAGAAGTGCTTCCAGATGATTCCATTATGGCAGCGTCGGAGATTACGGATGTGTTTGGTTTCTAATGACGGGATCGTATGAAAGGCGTTAATTTGACTGAGGGAAAAAAATTGGAAAGAGGTCAGATGGAGAAGTTTTGTTGCCCTAAAGTTAAAGTTATCATAGTACAAATGGAAAGACTCAAATTCTGTTTACTGACGTCATCTGCTTTGGATGTAGTTCTATTAATGGTGTTCGCCGTTGTCATGTCCAAATATAGTCCGGTAATACAATGAATGGTGTGGTCAGTTGCGACTACTAAATGGAAGCGTATATGCACTTTTTCAAAACTCTAAAGTGCCATTTGAAAGTAATTATACATTTCCTAGATTTGGCATGCTGCAGTGCTTGGATGGAGTACCGAAATGAATATCGAGAAATCGAGAAGGATATGCATGATTTATTAAGTTTTCAACTTACGTTAGCTGAAGTATTAGTTGCAATTCCAAAAACTAAGCTAATAAAACTAATAATAATAGACGGACAAGGTTGCATCTGCTTTACAACCAAAACGGTATTGCCCAGGTATTGCTTCAATCATTGACCGGTAGAATTGGACTTAAAATCAGCAAAGACTGTAAGTCGCGTGCACGCACACGATGCACCATATGCGATGTGTTTTTATGTTTCAGAGAAAAATAATTCTTTCAAGCTGTATCCCTTTCAGACCTAACGGTAAACTCCTGAAAATTTCTTTACAACTTTTGAAATCTATGATCTTTATATGATACGAAAATGTTCTCAGTGTCTAGATTTCGCATTTCATATCCCTCAAGAATTTTCAGGACATGCACATTTGATGCATCTCAGTCTCATGGCATTTTAAAGTAACCGAAACCCATTCGGTAACTTTTTCCAAATTCTCTTTTTTTCAATAAGTTAACGTGGGGGCGTTTTCCCCCGAATTTTCCACTTTACACCAAATGTCATAATATACCAACGGCGAACCTGGAATATAAAGTATTGTTGCGGTAAATGCTTTACATGTTTGGATTAACTCACAAGTATGTCTAAATAACCTTGGTATGTCGACGAAATTTGTGGTGTGTATTGCAACTTGATATTAATTGCACCTAAAAGTATGCCGTGATTGCAAGATGAATAACTACCTCATACCAACTCACCACAAACGTTTGATGATATCGAAAGAAAAGCCTGTCACAACTGGGAACAGATGTCATCTCACCACTGATCATTAAGTCGATATTGAACTTTCGAGTCCAACTGAGAATGGAGACAGCGTTACCACGAGGTGGTTCTTAAAACTGTTGAAGTGGTATATATAGACGGGTAAAGGTGTGTTATTGAAAAAATACTTATTGTACTGTACTGTACGAGTAAAATAAAACAAAACTGTTAGACTTATCTTAATTTCAAAATTTCACAAAATTCGTATCAGTATAAAAAGTGCCACACCTTTAGAATTGTGTTTCTTTAGCGGTCAGTGTCCCACGTTCCTTAGTAGTTATCACTTCTGTGATTAGTTGGCTACGGGTTCTTAGTATGTTCCACATGGAGGGAATATTAAGAACCAAACTCAATTTTTTTTTCAGAAATTCTAAACCATAAAGTGACAACTCCTCCATTGTGACATATAAAACCAGTACATAAGTTTCAGTCGGGTGAACCGACTTAATCATACGCTCACCATACCATACCTCATCCATTGCGTGGGAGTTCTATTAAATAAAAAACGCCCATACTCAAAAGTGACCATATTCAACAGCAGATTGACGACATTGCGCTAAATATTATTGAATACCCAAATTAGTTAGTTTCCCTCCTAATATTTATATCCGAGGTACAAAAATGGGTATGGCAAGTTGTTGCCAAAATTTTGATCAGTACCAAATTTTATTAAGATCGGTTATGATATATTGGAGATATCAAGTCGGGAAACCCCAAATAAGCCCAACTTTTGTATGGGAGGTACGACACTGGGCGTGGCACAATGACCAGTTATTAATTACACAGTAGCTTTAGCAAAATATTGCCTAGTACCGAATTTTATTAAGATCGGTTGTTGTTTATGATAATTATAGTGTCGATCAACCGGTCATACGCCCAACTTTTATATGGGAGGTACTAGAATGGGTGTGGCAAAATGGCTCATTTTCTATAGGAGAGCTTTATTTGGCTAAATACTGACTTGTACAAACTTTCATAAAGATTGGTTCGGTTTTGCGGGACTTCTCATGCCGAACAACCAGACGGCCAAACTACTTTTTTGTGGGAGGTACCATAATGGGCGTGGCAAAATCACCCTTGTTTTAATCGGTGATTGGCGTTTGATACCTAATTTCATTAAGGTCGGTAGTGTTTCACGCGATTTATCGGATTGACAACCCGGACGAACACCCTGTTTTGTATGGGAGGTACCAGAATGGGCGTGAAAATCTCCCATTTCCTCCAATTAAGTAGGCATTTACAGATTATTAACCGGTGTGAGAGTTGAAGCTAATCACTTCTACCAAAAGAGAGGTTTGATTGAAATATGATTTTGTGCTAAATGTGTCGATTTGTATGGGAGGTACCAGAAGGGGCGTGGTCAAAACGCCCATTTTCAATCCCAAACTCAATATTGGCAAATAATAGTCAATGACAAAGTTTCATTGTCATCTGTATCTGTAAAGATTTACGACAGCTATCGTGTTGACCAGCCAGCCAGCCAGACAGACAGATAGACAGACAGACAGACGGACATGGCTCAAACGTCTTAAAAAGTCCTAAAACGAATTTCGTCCAAAGATACTAAGGGTCAAATTGGGTCCTTCTATGTGTTACACTTTTTTACGTATTAAATGATATATACCCCCATCCGTATGGGTGAGGGTATAAATATATACATATATGTACATAAAAAATACAAATATTAAATCTGTTAAAATAACTATAAATATACAAAGTTTAAATTGTTCATTGTGTATAATGTCGTTTAACTAAAGTGTAGTATGACAAACTTTGTATCCTTAAATACAAATGGAGATACGGCTACTTTAAATTACATCTGTTATAGTTTTGAGCAGCTGCGTCCTTTAATCCAGTGAACAACATTTGTATTGTGACAAAAAATGGAAATGGAAAATGTTTGATGGTACAGTTACCTAAGAAGATTATAATGAAAATGAAGCGAAGTTAAGCGAATGAAGCGAAGTTGCTAGCAGCAATAAAATAAATAGCAAAAGGATACAAATCCAATACTTCTGTCGGCCGTACTCAGTGATGTGGGTAATATTTAGTTTTAAAATAAGTAACTCATTTTGTTGGAAGAATTTCAAACTTGTTTTAGGAAATAAAGGGTGACCATATAGTAATGATACCGATTCTAATTGTTATATTGCAGAATTTGTCAAAGTTACCAAAGACATACCAGCGTGTGGAAATTATTAAAAAATAATATCGAATTTCCGCCTAAGTTGAAAATACTCAATGTGAACTTTTTAGAGAGGAAGGTCGTAATCATGCCCGCTGAAAAAAACCGCCTCTGTAACATATTCTCCCAAACATATTCTGCAGGAACCATGTATATATTTGGAACTCACTTCAAACATTTATATGTTCCCAAACTCAGGTGTATTTAATTGCACACATTAGCATGTTTACTGACAAATATGTATGCTTTTACGTGGAAACATATGCGTGCTTTATCCCAAACATCCATATACTTATGTGGAAGCGTTTGTGTGTTTCCCCCAAACCTCCATTTACTTACGTGGAAAAATATGCGTATTTTCTCCCAAACATAATAATATTTAGAAGCGAATTATTCTTTCTATATTTATTTATTATAATATAATCCATATACTTACGTGGAAAAATATGCGTATTTTCTCCCAAACATAATAATATTTAGAAACGAATTATTCTTTCTATATTTATTTATTATAATTAATTTTATCAATATATATCCATATTTACTTATATAAATAATTAATACAAAATATTAAAAGATTTAAATGATATTTACATTTACTTGCATTGAATGCATTATTTGTTTTGTTTTGAATCTGCTGCTCTGTTGTTTCTCCTTTCTTTGTTGTCTCTCAGGTTTTTGTCTTCAGAAGGTTTCAACTATGCATTGGTTATCACTATGCGTTGGTTCACGAACAATATACTTATATACAAATCTAGTTCATGCAAGACAAGCGTGTATTAATTACTATTTTTTTTATTATATTTCCCAAATGGTCCGACATTCTGCTCGGGCAGAAAAAGGGATTCACGTTGTTGCCTCCTCTCTAGTTTTGTTCTTCAAAATCGTTTCTCACTTTAGCACGCATACATATATACGAAACACAAAGCAATGCAACATCACAAGCCATTGAACCGACCGAGCCGTTGTTTATTCTTTTTTCATTGATCAATCGCTTCTGATATCCTCTGTCTGATGAACCACTGACAACTGAATACATGAAATTAAAACGCAGTATATCACGCACATTCTGGAATATTTATGAATCATTCACTGAGAGAATAATGCCAATATACAGATACACACTTACAATATATACACACTCGTTGCCCCTCTTTTATTCTCTTGCTCTCGAGAGAGCATAAAAAGTGCAACAAACACGGCTGCATTTGTATTACAAACACAAATATATTTGGGTCGCAAACACATAGTATGTTAGCTTTGTCAAACATGGGACCGACCTTTTGAAACACTACCATCGAATCCTACACACAGAGATGAGATTCGTTGGCACAACTATAGTTACAGCCAAATAAAATTTGGAGGTATTGGCCGTCAGTGGTGCAATGGTTAGTGTGCGCGCCTCTTGTACATGAGATCCTGAGTTCGCTCCCTGCTCTGACCACCTTAAATTTCTTTCGGCGGTGGTTACCTCGCATTGTGACGACGACACTGTCAGGTATTTTAGCCATGTAAAAGCTTCTCAAAATACCGTTCGGAACCGGAGTAAAACTGTATATCCCAATCAGTGAGTATTACACTAGAAGGCACACAGTTCACTGGTTGTGAGAAGGTCTCACCAATTTCTTAATGGGATTTGATGGGAAACCATTTATTTATTTCTAAAATTTGAAGGTTCCTTGGACTAACACATTATTCAGTTGTGATTACCCATAATTGTGTTCCGTATCACGAAATGTTGTGCATATGAAGTGATTTGCAATTCAGTTTTGGTTGCACGATTTAGTTGAAGCCACAGCAACAAGAAATAAATGTGAACTATCAATCGAGTTTTAGTTCTAGCAATCAAATTATACTGTAGTGGTGAATATTCAACGAAAAATTTAAAAACTAATTCGGTTTTACCAAATGATATATTGGTATGCTCAACTAATCACTTGAATTTAATGGCTGTCACAACCATTTGTTGATGCCATATGATTTTTGTAGAAAAAAAACCAACAAATATTATTTTTACTTTTCTATTTTATTTATTGTTCAAGCTCAAGACCATTCTGTTTTTTGTAAAAGAAGATGTTTTGCAAATGTATCCTCATAATTCCTGGCAAACCGTATAGCTATTTCAGATGTCGCCACACATCTTCATCAGCGGATTTTTGGAATGCTGCTTTTGAAAAATTCATCAAACTAAATATAATCGAAAACTCATCTGAATTGAGAATTTTCCACTATGCAAGTGTTCGAAAAATATCGCAAGCAAAACACACAAGAAAACAGTTGGAAACAGTCTGTGGCGAGATCTGAAATAGCTATACGGATTGCCAGGAATCATGAGGATGCCTTTGCAAAACATCTTCTTTTTCAAAAAATTATATCTCTATTTATAGTCTTGAGCTTGAACAATAAAATAAAAAAGTACCGATAAAAAGGCCGAATAACTAAGAAATCAAAAATACTATTTTTTATTAAAATTGTGTATTTTATATTTAAATATAAACATAATTATTAATATTTGTAACCAGGGTTCGTATTTATTTACCCCGGGTAACCCATCCCCATTTTGATCGAAAATATGAAATTTCTGAAACGGGGAAATTGTCTTTTCGTTTTGAGGGTTTCTAAGCATTTTCCATTAAGTGGTGGAATTTTTTTTTAAATTGCCAAAATAAGAAAATCGCTAAAATAACAAATGGCTATAACTCGAAAACGGTGCGTCAAATCTTAAAAATAATAATTTTTTTACCTCGATAAGGAGGCTGTAACCAATGTATGTCTTTAATACGGCATCACTTTTTTTTTAAACAAATCGCTAAAACTAAAATTTTTCGAATAAAAAATCGCTAAAACGTCATTATGTATATATTTCGGAAACGGAGCGTTCAATCGAAATATAACCAATTTTTTTGGCTTTCTAAGGGTTTTTCATAAACTCCAATTATTATTTTTTCGATTGGACGCTCCGTTTCCGAGATATTGGCATAAGGACATTTTAGCGGATTTTGGTTCCAGAAATTTTAGTTTTAGCGACTTTTTAAAAATAAAAGTGATGCCGCATTCAAGACACCTATAGGTTAAAGTCTCTTAAGGAGGTACAAAATTTATTGCTTTTGCAATTGGACGCACCGTTTCCGAGTTATAGCGATTTTTTATTTTATCGATGTTATTATTTTGACCATGTTTTGAATAAAATTTCTTAGACCACTTTATGAAAAACCCTTAGAAATCTGTAAAATATAGTTATTTTTTCGATTGGACGCTCCGTTTCCGAGATATTGGCATACTTATTGGCATGACTTTTTGAAAAATAAAAGTGATGCCGCATTCAAGACATCTATAGGTTGAAGTCTCTTAAGGAGGTACAAAATTTATTATTATTGCAGTTGGACGCACCGTTTCCGAGTTATAACGATTTTTTATTTTAGCGATTTTATTATTTCGACTATGATTTGAATAAAATTTCTTAGACCCCTTTATGAAAAATCCTTAGAAATCTGTAAAATATTGTTATTTTTTTGATTAAACGCTCCGTTTCCGAGATATTGGCATAAGGGCATTT
The DNA here is from genome assembly GCA_963931995.1 of Phaonia tiefii. Taxonomy (NCBI): domain Eukaryota; kingdom Metazoa; phylum Arthropoda; class Insecta; order Diptera; family Muscidae; genus Phaonia; species Phaonia tiefii. The sequence goes on along the minus strand of OZ008370.1, from coordinate 204,496,105 downwards.
TAGCGATTTTTGATTACAGAAATTTTAGTTTTAGCGACTTTTTGAAAAATAAAACTGATGCCGCATTCAAGACATCTATAGGTTAAAGCCTCTTAAGGAGGTACAAAATTTATTATTTTTGCAATTGGTCGCACCGTTTCCGAGTTATAGCGATTTTATTATTTTAGCGATTTTATTATTTCGACTATGATTTGAATAAAATTTCTTAGACCCCTTTATGAAAAATCCTTAGAAATCTGTAAAATATTGTTATTTTTTTGATTAAACGCTCCGTTTCCGAGATATTGGCATGAGGGAATTTAAGCGATTTTTGATTACAGAAATTTTAAAGTGAAGTAAAAGTGATGCCGCATTCAAGACATCTATAGGTTAAGGCCTCTTAAGGAGGTACAAAATTTATTATTTTTGCAATTGGACGCACCGTTTCCGAGATATAGCCATTTTTTATTTTAGCGATTTTATTATTTTAGCGATTTTCTTATTTTGACGATTTATTGAATAACATTTCTTAGACCACTTTATCAAAAACCCTTAGATATCTGTAAAATATTGTTATTTTTCGATTGGACGCACCGTTTCCGAGATATTGGCATAAGGGCGATTTAGCGATTTTTGGTTCCAGAATTTTTAGTTTTAGCGACTTTTGTACAAATAAAAGTAATGCCGCATTCAAGACATCTTTAGATTAAAGCAACCTGAGGAGGTAACAAATTTATTATTTTTGCGACTGGACGCACCGTTTCCGAGTTATAGCCATTTTTCATTTTAGCGATTTTCTTATTTTGCCGATTTTCTTATTTTGACGATTTATTGAATAACATTTCTTAGACCACTTTATGAAAAACCCTTCGATATCTGTAAAATATTGTTATTTTTTCGATTGGACGCTCCGTTTCCGAGATATTGGCATAAGTGCGATTTAGCGATTTTTGGTTCCAGAAGTTTTAGTTTTAGCGACTTTTGTACAAATAAAAGTGATGCCGCATTCAAGACATCTTTAGGTTAAAGGCTCTTCAGGAGGTAAAAAAGTTATTATTTTTGCGACTGGACGCACCGTTTCCGAGTTATAGCCATTTTTCATTTTAGCGATTTTCGCATTTTGGCGATTTTTTGAAAAAAAAAAATAATATATCATGCGAATTGAAACACTTTGTGAGAAACCCTTAAAAACTCGTAAAAAGTTGTTATTTTTTCGATTGGAAGCTCCGTTTTCGAGATATAGAATTTTTTTTCTAAATTTTTCATATTTTCGATCAAAAGTGGAGATGGGTTGCGATCAAAAGTGGAGATGTGTTTCTCTGGATAACCTATTACCTATCGCCGTGAGTAATGGGTAAAGGCCGCATAGCCATTCCCCTTGTGTAAATGTGTTATGGATAATCGTGGAGGATAATTTCCCATCGTGGGTAGGTACCGATTATTTCCCAATACCCTGTGGGAAATGAGTAAACGTTCATGGGGATGTGTACATCTGGGGGTAAATACGACTCTATATGTAACCATACGAGTATTCAAATCATAGAATAACACATACCATAGAAGGTTTTATTCGCTCAATAAATTAAACGTCATAGGTACGATGGAAAGTAAACATTGGATGGTAGAAATATGGTTTCAATAATACCAGATAGTGGCAATAGTATACAGCGATCAACATAGGAACAACAACCGAATTTCGTGTTTTTGTGGCAAACTAGTTGTGTTAAATACAATACAAATGTATACCAACGATAAAAATCAACAAAAAAAATGCAAAATATATTAACATTTCAGTTCTACACCAAAACGACAGGAGAAAGTTAAGTGAACATATTTTGTAACTCCACCTGGTGTAAGATAATTTTAAATTTAATTGCTCTCATTTCCACAAACCTACGATGAGAGTGTGAAATGAAACGTCAGATGAGAGAATAAGTTTATCTAGGTATGTATTAGTCTATGATTCAAATAGTTAAAATTCAAAAATATCATTTGTAGTTTAACTTGATTTGTGTCATCCACAATAATAGTTCCTCAAGACAAGTGTCTACAATTTTTTGCATGTTTGCAAAGGCGTCAATAGTGGCGTCAGATTCAACGATTGTGTTTAAAATTCTCACTTCACCTCAATTTATGGTAATAAATACTTGTAAAATAAAAAAATACATGCGATTCAGAAACTAGTGTGGTGAAATATATCAACTGGGCATATTCGTTTTATCGGTAACAGTAAAATATAAATGGACTAAAATATCAATGACCTTCTTTTGATTTCGTATAGAAAATTATATGTCATCCGTTGTTTTTGTCCAAAGCATATCAAATTCTGGGTCTTCGGTTCTTCGGTGGATGATATATCTTGATATGTCTGATATCTAAAATAATAGTTTTTCTGAAAAATCCTCGTGTAACATTCAAAAATCGAATACATAACTTTGTAACAAGTGTTTTTGGGACAGAAACTAAATTATGATTACCGTGACTAATATTTGAACACGAATTCTAATATTGTACTTTTTATGAGTTGTATCTTCTATTTCAGATGAATTTGGTTTTAGAAATACTCAAATTTGTTAATATAACTTAATTTCTGTAGTAACAACTTCTATTTAGTAAGACCTATTTTTGATTTATCAATAACATCGACAAATAATTCTGATGTATGATAGTTATGAAGTCTGATCAAAATGTAGACTTTATCATGGAATTTCCAATGCCGGAATTGATTTCCAACTAATCTTTCTCTTGTGTGTAGGCGGCCATTTAAGTGATGTGCTCTCCCATACGTAATGGCCAAAATGTAGCTTCAAAACAAAGCCAGCATCAATTTGATATCTCGTCACATCGTTGCTGTTTTATTTAAATTTCTTTCCCTGTCGCATCATGTCGGGTCCCCGTATACGAATCGATATTTTAAATGAATTCATTCTGACATTGAAATACATTTAGAATTCTCATTTAAAAACCCAAATCCTTGTAAAAATAATCCTTCATATAAAAAAAAAGAAAAAATTGTTTACTATTTATTAAATCTGTGTTGGCAATAGGAAACATTTACCAAGGCTGCATGTTGAAAAGTCATTTATAAAATTTTAAACGTGTATATTTGAATGTGTTTTTCGGCACATGCTATTATTAAGGAAATAACGAACAATTACAATGGTATAAATATATTAACATGCACCATTGTAAAACATACCTACTAGATATAATAAAGTCGGCCAAACAAAAATCTCACATTACAAAATGAACCCGTTTTCGTGTTATAAATGCATAAATATCAATAGTTGAGTGCCTTGTAGTAACCTACACAAAAGGGTGAAAACGAGGCACATAAAGTGTATGAAAGCTTCCAAAAACGGATAACAAAGGACCCTCCACGGCGAGAATAAAAAGGAACTAAAACTTATAAATATCTATTTTGCATTTTATAAGAAATCGAACTCTACCGCAATGGATGATGCCCCCCTCAACACACAGCCGCAATTAGACAATGGCAGACACAATAAGCTAAATCCCAAAACTGAAAAAAAATATACAAACTATGAAAGAAAAATTTAAGTTTTATCCTTTTTTGTACCGCATTATTTGAATGACAGGGTCTGAATCGATAATATTGTGGCTATGGGAAAGGAGTGGTAGGAAAGATGTCTTAAACTGTTTAAAAATATTCAGTTTATATAAATATGTTTGGGTTGTAAAGGTTGATAATGGTTTGGTCTTAGGCAAAATGGGACATAGGGAATTCACATAAACACAGGTACAGGATACATACTAGGGTGTACTTAAAAAACATTATTTTTTGAAATATTTTTATTCGCAAATATTTAAAATCTTATTCTCATTTTTAATAATCATAATTCCGAATGTGAATTAAGTCGTATATATAAAGGGTTTTTCAACAGAGACGCTACAAAAGTAAATCGATAGGGACAGCAAACGACAAATTTTCTCCCGCTCTTTTGACATTTCTCTTCAGTAAGATTTGCGATTTCATCATGGAAAGATATACGAGCCAACAACGAGTCGAAATTATTAAAATTTACTACCGAAATTTGGAGTCAGTGGCCTCAACTTTAAGAGCGCTACGATTCGGATTTTCATCGGAAAATCATCTTCAGCGATGAGGCTCATTTCTGGCTGAATGGCTTCGTTAATAAGCAAAATATGCGTTATTGGTCAGACAGCAATCCACACGTAATCCATGAGTCATCATTGCATCCCGAAAAAATTACGGTTTGGTGCGGTTTATGGGCCGGCGGCGTCATTGGGCCGTACTTCTTCCGTGATGATCAAGACCGGCACATAACTGTGAATGCGAATCGTTACCGTTCAATGATAACCGAATATTTTTGGCCCCAATTGGATAATATGGACTTGGAGGACATGTGGTTCCAACAGGACGGCGCCACAAGCCACACAGCGAATGCCACAATCAATTTATTGGAAACCAAGTTTGGTGAACGTGTTATCTCACGAAATGGCACAGTCGATTGGCCGCCTCGGTCGTGGGATTTGACGCCGTCAGATTTTTTCCTGTGGGGCTACGTCAAGTCTATAGTCTATGCCAACAAGCCAGCCACGATTGATGAACTTCGTACGAATATCGAATGTGAAATTGCAGCAGTATCGGCCGACTTATGTTTGAAAACCGTCGAAAATTGGGTTCAGCGTCTGGACTTCTGCAAGCGTGCCCGTGGTGGCCATGCAAAAGAATTCGAGTTCCATACATAATGGCATCGAACGTACTTTCACAGGAATAAAGAAATTCATTGGTATCTGAAACTGGTTTTGTTTTATTTAAAAAAAAATTTTGTGGCGCTCTTATTGAAAAACCCGTTATATACTTTTTCGATTTATTAACCTTTATTTAAGTCGCCGATATATTTTATATTTATAAACAAAATATTTTCTTTATTATATTTCTTTATTTTTATAAAACGAGACTAAATAATGAACTAATAACAATAGGAAAAGATTCCCTGTTAATTGGAGTTTGAAGCCGGCGAGACCTGTGTGATTTGAGATTTGAAATTAGTTTGTTTTGAGATCTGGTTAAATATTCTGCCCATAACAAGCATCAGATTGCGCCACGTTTTTGAACCATATATCATGTTAATATGAAGAAAACCCCACCAAAACACCCCTATCAGATTATTGCAGTTAGTGTCACATTTGAACAGATGTCAGTAGCCTACAACTAAGCCTCTGATGATGAAGTTCACAAACTTCGAATCGATCGCCTGACAATGTGAATTCAAATCCTGCTTGTGACTGTTAAAAATTGTATATTAAGAAAACATAACTTACAATGTAAATTAGAGTTTACTATTTCTATAGGCAAAAACAATATAAAGCTGGACTTCTCTGTAAAAAGCGAGATTGAAAAAAGCGAGACATCGAAAAACATCGATAAAACATAACTAAAATACATTCAGAAAAACGACGTTAGATATCGTTATTATGAATTAAAATATAAGAAGAAGAAATACGCATTTCCCAGAATGACTATACACCTTGCGGTAGAGCAAGACGATTATCTATTGGACCGACTCACAAAAAAAGTTCCTGTTGTCCACCCCTCCAAATTTGGCCTGGTTGTTTTGTATGATGATTCCCAAAATATTTCATGTCTAGCATTACGATCCCGTAAGCTAGACCATTTTTACAAAGGTATTTTGTTAGGTTTTTAATGAATTTTGTACGTTAACTATGGACAACATCCCATGAAGGAACAGGGGAGAACTTCTCACAATCACTGAGCTGTGAGCTTTCCAAACACATGCTTGTTTCAAGGATAATCTGCACAAAAATAGCAGTTTTATGTTTTTCATAAGTATTTTTTTCTGATTTAAATGTCAGATTGCCATATTCTAATGTTTAGTCGATTCAAGTAAATACGTGTTTCAGCTTTTTTTTAATTTCGCGCTAGTACTCGTTTTACCACAAATTCAATACGGTGGGAACATTACGATCTAAACAGGGAAAAATGGTACCAAATATTTTCTTTTGACAAGGACAGCATTGTTGTATAAATGATCCGAAATAGCTATACAGACAGCCTTGGTATCATTGGAACATTTTTATGCTCGACTTTTTTGAAAGTAATATAAAGCTAATAAGCTTTATATTATTTGAAAAGGTTGTATGATCTATGGATTGCGATGTCAGTTGATCCAAAATTATTGCTCATGGGCAAGACAGAACGATAAAAAACCAAAACGACTAATGATGATGGTACAAACAACTGGTACATGATTTTATTGACTTTTGCTATTTATAGAAAAGAGATGTACTAAACCGGTAAACATGTAAACAAATCGTCTGACAAACAAATAGCAGGTAGAGAATAATGCGAAACAATGATTTAAATAACAAACGCAGGGGCGTAGTTAAACTAAAACATTACAGTACAAGGCGGTTTGAAAAAGAACTGAATAGAAAATACTAAAGTTACAAATGATGTACAAATTTAAACAATATTTAATAAAGGCAATCCAACAAAGGTCTTGAGCTTGAATAAATTTGTAAGTTTTGGAGAACAGATCGAATAAAATTCCCGTAGGGGAAATGCTGTATATTGGTTTATACTTTGTTATTAATAATAAAATAAAAAAGTACCAATAAAAAGGCCGAATATATACAAATCATCCCTATATCCGTTTTTTAATACATTTTCCGTTCTAGCCCAAATTTTGAATATTTCGAATTACTCCAATCTGACATTTAAATCAGAAAAATCTCCGTGCCTAAAACTAAAAAAAAAACGTTTTTTGCAGAATATCCCTGACATGTATTGACGTGTGTTATATACCGTTGGACGCACCATAAAAAACCCTTTCATACGATACTAATGTTGTATACATTGTCTTTAGATGAACTACAAATTTCGTTGAAAAACTAAAAAAACATCTCTTTTGTAAAACGGGCCAGCTCGCGGGATCTTAATGATAGACACGAAATATTTTGGGAATGATCAGAAAACAAACCAAGGTACATTTTGAGGTGTATACAACTGACAACTTTTTGCCCACCATACAATGTGAGTCGGTCTATTATGTACTTTATACATAGCTCCAAATTATCGTTAGTTTGATGAAATCTTTAGTGTCGTACCGAGGAATCCTTCAATTCAGGTCGTGTTTTTCGACGGCTACTTATTGAACTTTAATTGAGTGACATTAATCATCCCTGATTTGTAATTTTCTACATGACGTACTATAATATTTAAACTCATATAATCAAATAATTACAGCCCTCCTACCTCAACAGGTACTGTTTTTAAATTTAAATTGTTGTAGGGAAATTAAATACTTCCCATGTCTCACATTCTTAAATTCTTTTATTAAATGTAACTGTCATAAATTTATTATGTGTCGGCTTTTTAACACTTGGTACCATAGAAAATACAACACAGTACGTTGGTCTATGTATGCATAAATATACGAGGGTTGTTTGACCTGTAAGGTGGTTTGATGAACACAATTATGGTTTTAGGCAAACCACAAAAAATCCCTTGAAAATCATAGGAAAGAACATAATTCAAATGCCATCTTAAAATTTCCGCCCAATTATTGTGGAACCACACACGATTTTGATTGTAGTGGCAGAGAAAAAACTGTGTGACCCTAAACTAGAATTATCAGAATCCTAGCTAACTAAGGGCTTGAAACCAGCATCATGCAATTTTGGACACTAAAGTATATTATTCTTAAGACGTCAATTTTAGTCAGACGGACTAATTGAATAGTAACTGGGGCGAAAAATTCGAAAAGTCGTAAACGCACTTCAACCTTGGTTTCCTAAAAAATCCAATCTTTCGCCTGCGCGTAAAACGAACCAGCTCCGTCTTTGCCTGGCCCAAAACTAACAACGCACCCAGGGCATCCTGCATGAGGTCACTGATCATAGGCAAAGATTTTCCACCAACATTAAGGTTCTTTTAACATAGAAACAACTACAAGGCTACTTGGGTATCTCCTAACCAGAAGTCAAAGAATCAGATTGACTACCTGGCAATTGATGGAAAGCACACATCCAGTGTAATGACTGGACTACCGATTCGCAGTGTTAACATCGATTCGGATCACAAACTGGTAGCAGCAAAACTTCACGCAAGGTTAAACCGAGCGAAAATCGTACTAAACCAGACACAGAGAAAGCTGGTCATCGGAAAGCTCCACTTACCAGAGATATCCACATCCTTCTCTGAAGAAACGTACCCAATTACTCACGCAAAACGAACCACCCCCGCTGATTCTGAATCACAGTGGAAACATAATTCCCACTGAATAAAAACTGCAGAAAACCGCGCTTGGTTATGAAAAACCACGTCACAACCAATCATGCTACAATGAAGACTGGCGTGTGGCAACTGACGAAAATGACGCCGCACGTATGTGAATGCTTCAGTCAGTCACAACGTGAGCTACGATTAATTGATATATGGAGAAAATGATTAAGGTAAACCACCTATTTAAGCGGGCAAAATTGCGCTGGAGAAAATGTGAGAGTGATCAATATAAAGTTACAGAAGGAAGAATGAAACCCGATAATATGACACAAAGCCTCAGGTGCTGATATACTACCGGCAGACCTGTTCAAGACTGTTGGTGAGGATCTGGAAAGGCGCATTTATCAGCTCATATATAAAATCTGGTTAAACGAAAGCATGCCCGGCGATTGGAGTCGCAGTGAACTATATTCTATATGTGACCCAACTTAAGAAAACCCGCCTAGTGTGTCAAATTTCATGAATTCACTTTTTTTGGATTTGTATGTAAAAAAATTTCAATTTTCATATGAAACCGTTCGCAAGTCTCAAAAACATCCGAAAGTAATGCAAACCAAACATTGAACAATGAAATGAGAACGTGCACACTGAAAATGCAACACAGAGGGGGAAACTTTAATTGCGTTTTACTCAAAACACACTAGGTGGGTTTGCATATGCAGGGTCACATATTTAAAAACGTAACCCGGTCATATTTGCCAACTATCGTGGAATAAGCCTTGTATCCATTGCTTACAAATACTTTTTATTGGTGAATTGGTGACTGTGCGTGACTCTTGTACATGCGAACGTGGGCTCGATCCCTGCTATTTCGACGATGGACACCCCGCTTATTAACGGCTACAATATTGAGTACATAGCCATGAAAGACTCTTCAAAAATAGCGTTCAGAACCGGTGTAAAAGCGTGAGTTCCAATCAGTGATTATAAACCCACAAAGCGCACAGCTCACTGAGTGTGAGAACATCCCTTCATGGGATGTAATGGATATATATACTGGTATCTTCTACAAGTATCTTTACTTATAAATAACAAATTTAATATAAATAACAATTAATTCCTATTATTTATGGAACACGATTTCAGTCACGTGGCTGCCACGGTTGGCTTCGCAATAGCTCATTTTGTCAGTCCAATTTTCCAAGACTTTGTTGACGGTTTCTATTCCTATCTCACTAATGGCTCGGGCGATATTAGCCTTAAGGAGTGGATCGTTACTGGATTATTCGCATATCAACGGCCTTTAACGGCACCCTACAAGAAAAAAGTTTAAGGTGGTCAAATCATAGCTACGACATTACGACGATTTCGGAACTGAGTGCGCAACAATCGATTGCTTGATGACCTGTGTGATATGGTGCACCATGCTGCTAAAACCAAAGAGTATCCAAGTTCATATCCTCCATTTCAGTCCATTAGAAGTCCGTAATCATGGCTCTGTAGCGCTCGCCGTTGACTGATATGGCGTTTCCAGCAACATTAAAATGGGCCCAAAATGAAAAAAAAAATGGTGTCCCTTAACATCCCATGAAGGGATTGGGGAGAGCTTCTCAAAATCAGTGAGATGTGCGCTTTCTAGTTTTATACCCACTGATTGGGACCTAGAGTTTTACACCGGTTCCGAACGGTATTTTGAGAAGCATTTTCATGGCTAAGTACTCGATAGCGTCGCCATTATGAGGTGACCGTCGTAGAAAGAACTGTAAGGTGGTCTGAGCAGGGATCGAACCCACGTTCTCATGTACAAGAGCCGCGCACACTACCCATTGCACCACCAACGGCCAAAATCCAAAATCCACACCAAATTGGCACTCTTTGTGGATGCATTGGCTTCTATTGTTGTCCAAGTCCATGTTTTCCAATTCGGGCCAAAAATAATAGGTAATGACGCCGCCGGCATGCAAACCGCACCAAACGGTAATTATTTGTGGATGAAGTGGTAATTCATGAAGCACTTGTGGATTTTCACCAAACCAATAACGCATAATTTGCTTATTGACGAATCCATTGAGCCAAAAATGAGCTTCGTCACTGAAGACGATTTTGGGATGAAATTCATCATCTTGGCGCATCTTCTCCAGAACCCAATCGGAGAACGTACGTCGCGTCAAATGGTACATCGGCTTCAATTCTTGAGTCAGCCTGATCTTGTATGGCTGTAAACAACGATCTTCATGCAAAATTCGCCATAAAGTGGTATTGGCGATGCCCAGTTCTTGAGAACGCCGCGGAATTGACTTATTTGGATCGTTGCTACGGGCGCCTGAACGGCAGCGATATTCTCGTCACTTCGACCAACCCGTTGCCTCACTGGCACGGCAGCATCACACAATGAATATGTAGACTCAAAGTTTTGCACTAAACTTGTTATTGCTTGTCAACTAGCGCGAGAATAACGACCGAAAATTGAAGTTAACGCTCTTAAAGTTGCGGTCATCGATTCGGAATTTCGGTAGTACATTTTTATAATTTGCATACGTTGTTCGTTCGTGTACTTTACCATGATGAAAATGTTGAGTTTACTGAAAAAAAGGAAAGTAACAGTTAGATCATCAGTGATATAGTGCGTTCACAAATTAAATTCAAAATTGTCAAGTTCCTATTGGAAAACCCTATATATATATATTATTTAAACTAATTAATTTTACTAATATAAATCTACATTTATAAACAATTATTAAAAATATAAACTAATATTTTAATCGACCCATTTGAATCAACTGCTTTTTTGTTTCTCCTTTCTTTGTTGTCTCTCACGTTGTTGTTTTCGGAAGGTTTCAAGTTCGACAAACGCTACAACACTTTACACAAACAATTTACAAAGCTAGTTCTTGCCAGCTAAGCACGATTTAAATACTCCTTTTCTTAATTAAATTTCACAATTGGTCGCCTTTCTCACTTGTGTAGCACACATATACATATTTATAAGTATATGAAACAGCAACAACGTAAACCATTTATTTTCTACTAATATATATTTGAACCATTGACGACTGAGTGCCTGAAAATAAAATGCAATATATCAGCCAAAATAAGAAATATACACTTCATTTGCAATTTACATACACACTTACAACATATACTCTCGTTGTACCTCTTTTATTCTCTTGCTCTCGAGAGCATAAACAGTCCAACAAACACAGACGTGTTTGTATCACAAACACAGATATATTTGGTTCTCAAACACATATATTATAAAATGGTAATCATTATGTCTCCACCGCGTAATATTGAATAGCAAACACGATGCGTTTGGACAAAAGCTTTCTATATCTGCGTCAAAATCCAAAGACGCGTTATATTTGCATCCAAACAACAACAAACAACAGATTTTTCAGCGTGTATGAAACTGAAATGCAACAGGTTAGTCAACATAAGAAAGACGCACTTCAGCTCCAATTTCCACACGCATTCAGGAAATTTATGAATCACTGACTGAAAGAATAATGCAAAAATACAGTTACACATTAACAACTTTAAGTTCGAATAATCTCTCTGTGTCCCTCTTTTTTATCTCGCTCTCGTCAGAACATAAACTGTGCAGTAAACACAGTTGCATTTGTATCCCAAGCAAAGATATATTTGGGCCACAAACACATGTGTTATAACATATTTATCATTGTGTCTCAAACATGTAATCGCGCACACTAACCATTGCACCACCGACGGCTGAAACCAAATTGAAATACTTGCACCTTCGAAGGACTTTTTGCACATTCTGATCACAGGTCCTGAAAGTGCTTTGAAAGGCCTTTCCAACGAGGTATGTGAGAACATGGGAGAATTCCTTGTTTTCGGACATTGGTCGAAAATATTTGTTGGATGTCTGAAACCAAATTGAAATACTTGGATCCTTCGAAGGACTTTTTACGCTTTCGAATTGCAGATTCTGAAAGTGTAGTTAAAGACCCTTCCAACGAGGTATGTGAGAGCACTGGAGAACTCCTTGTTTCGTAATAATCTTTCTAAATGTTTCCAAGATACATACATTTTTATGTGAGGTCAATAGTCCTTTTACGAAGCTGATTTTGTTTGGGAGCGAATTTTTTTTAATAATATAATGTTATTAGTTGAATATTTAATTTTCGTGTATTAATAATGCTCTGGTCGTTTAAAAATCGCGTCTATTGATATATATGTATATCTTTTTGACCGCATTTACAGATGTCTGTTAAGCCGTTAACAGAATTCTATAAGTGAATGTGGTTTGTGTCTTTGCTAGTTAAATTCGGAGTTTATCTTCACGTACATCTATACCAGACTCTCATACAGCCTGTTTGATTTATGTTGAAGAATCCTGGGTAATATCACAATCAAATACCAGTAGAAGTCTTCGGGAGAAAAACGCGTCGGTAAAAGAAATAAAATAGTTTGTCATTACATCCCATCAAGGGATTGGGGAGAGCTTCTGATTGGCTCTTACAGTTTTACACCGGCTCCCAACGGTATTTGGAGAAGCCAGAAAATATATGAACCTAAAATAAATAACGGCGCGTAGATAGAAGAATTAAAATAACGAGATTTCGCTGGCTAGGCCATGGAGGTAGAATTAATTAGGACGAACTAGCACGAAAAGTATTCGAAGACGAAATAGAAGTAAGTCGGAAATAGGACGACCAAGACTCCGCTGACAGGATCAGGTAGACGAATCCCTGTGAATATTCGGTGTTTTCAATTGGAGAGAAAAGGCAAAAGATCGAGTCCTTTGGAGTCCAACTAAGTAAAAAAACTTATACAATATTTCTGCATAAAACTTACCTTCCTGTTTAGCTCTGTTTCTTTTCAAATTTACCTCGTAGACAAAAAAGAATATGTTATCTCTCTCTCCGGGTACAATCTATGGACGACACTCAATTTAAGCATCTGAGACTGGGGAACTTTGAAAGACATTGCAAATGTACCCATATTCAAGAGTGGGTACAGAATCTGAATTTATGTTTATGGATAAGTGAGATCAAATGTTCGAGTACTCGTACATACAGCGATATATCTGCGTAAATTTATAATTCTCATCATTGAATATGTAACACAACATAAATGTTAATATTCCATACATATTCAGGCACTTGTTTCACAGCCTTCGTTGTTTTGTGTGTCTGTGTTTGTGTGTGGAATAAAACATTTATATAGGGTTTTGTGTTAAGGATACCTCTAAATAAGCGATAGAGTGATTATAAATGTAAATTGGTTTTATAAATAAGATACAGAATGTGTATGTAATTTGCAAACATTTAAGTATAAGTAAATAAACTATTTCTGATTATTTATTTATATATACGGTTTTTAAATTACCATAAATGCTTTAAATGTAAATGCTTTAAATGTTTGGCTGAACTAACATGTATGTCAAAACAATATTAGAATGTCAACAAAAGAGTTTGTGGTGTTTATTGTCTAAATTTAGTTATGCCTAAAAGTATACCATCGCTGTAGGTTGAACCAACCTCATACCAAGTCACCACGAATGTTTGATGATATCGCAAAAACAGTCCGAAACAATCTCACCAGTAACTATTAAGTTGATGTCGAATTTTCGAGAACAAACACCATTATAACGAGATATCGAGATCTCGTATAAATAAATGAGTTACAGCCAAACTAAATTTATTCTAATGTCGGACGACTAAAGGCATAAATTTTCGAGCAACAGTTTTATCGAAAATTACTAATTGTTAAATTATTACTGTAAAAGTAAAATAATGAAATTTGTTATACTTGTCGTTACTTAAAAAATAACCTTGTTCTATTAACGCGGAATAAAACAGCGCTAAAAAGGACAATTAGAAAGTTTGTTATTTCATCTGAATTTCCTATTATCACCGATCAATGTTTTCTCCAGTTCCTTATAAAATTGAAACAGTCGGAAATAGGGCATCAATTCATCAATTCAAAATTCGTTTTACAATTTTTTCTGACGATTTAGCCATGCCCGTCAGTCTCTGTCTGGCTTTCCATATAAATTGATACATTTAGTACAAAATCATTTTTCTTCTAAAAACTTGTTTAAGAATGTGTGATTAGCTCCAAATACAATATTCCGTAATAATAATTAATGTTGTACGAAACTGGGAAAAATTGGCTATTTTCCCACGCCCATTTTGGTAACAATCATACAAAAAATAGGCGGCCGTTGAGTTGTCGATAAGACAAATCGCGTAAAACTCTTTTGATCTTAATTAAATTTAGGTATTTGCATTTCCAGTCACCAACTAAGACAAGGGTGAGTTGAACTTTCGCACAACCTACACACAATTTGTGTCACCGTCTATGATGTATAGAGTAGCCAACTCTCTCAGTAAATTTATGACATTTGGTGTGTTGCAGATGGGCGGTGGGATGTTGGAAAGTATTGATTTAATAATACCAGATAGAGGCAATGGCTCAAACCAATGGAAATGGCTCAACCATTTCGTTTTGTGGTTTAAAATTGTTTTGTAAATACACCACAATATATACTAACAATAAAATATAACAAAAAATACGTTTAAACTTCACAGTTTTTCATCAAAACCACATGAAAAATGTAAGTCAACAATTTTTGTAATTCCACCTGGTGTAAGTCAATTTGCGTCAAATAACTCTCTATCGCATCGACCGCACCACGAATAGTGTGAAAGGAAATGCAAGAGGAGACGAATGGCAGCTCTATACGACATTCCACTATGGCACAGACACGATCAATACCGAAAAACAGAACAAATCTTTACGAAGTTTGGTTTAAGGCATTATGTCGTTAAATGCCGCTCTGCTATAGAAAATGGTTAATTTTACCACTATCATTCTGGTACTTCCCATACAAAAAATAAGCAACTGTACTTTTGATAGATGCGATATCTTCCGTAAATCACAACAGATCTTAATTAAATTTGATACTGGCCAATGTGTTGTCAAAGGATACTTGGTAACTAAAATAGACAACTTTGTCATGCCCATTACAAATTTTGTTCGGACATTTGGCTGGTAGTCAGGATAAATCCCAAAAAAACACAACAGATCCTAATTAACTTTGGAATTAGGTAATATTTTGCTAAATGTAATTCTGATATTGAATATGTGCGAAAATGCCACGCCCATTTGAGAAACCGAAGGCTGGTTGGCTGCAAAAATATAAACCTTTATTTTATTGTTCTCTGACCCAATGGATTGCTTAGGGTTAGGTTAGTTTTAAGTCGGTTGACCCGACTGAAATTTCCACTATTTGGATAAAAACCTGGTACGAGGAGTTCTGTTTACATTTCTGGCCTAATACTGAAAAAACAAATGTTGATGATTGAAATTCACTTTTGCATGCGTTCGAACCAATTTTTGAAGCACTTTTGTCACTCCGTATGAGATAGCTATAAAACGTGCATTCCAACCGCATCATCAGGCGTCAAAAAACGTTGACCATGCAATTTGTTATTAATGTGCGGAAATAAAAAGAGATAATCAAATGCCAAATCGGGACTATAAGCCGGATGACCCGTCAAACTAATATTTTTGCTGCTCAAATAAGGGTTTCTTTGAGCCGTTGTGTGAGAGCTAACATTGTCATGTTGGATAATGATTCTCCTTTGGGTGTTCGTGTTCTTTAGTTCATCAAAAACTTAATATTAACCGTCCCACGTTGCTGTAATGGAACCGTTGCCATATGGATAGTTATGCCGAAGAAGCAGGCCAACATTTCCTTTGAAGTGATACGTCCGCGAACAAATTTAGTTGGATTTTGCACGTCTTGAAAGAACCTCATACGCGATTGCTATTTAGTGTCAGGTTCATATATATGAATAGATCCATGATTCGTCACCTGTCGTGACCTTATAGATGTCTTTGGAAGCACCGTTATTGAATTTTTCAATATTTCGTTGCACCAATTGGAGCGATATGCGGCATCCACTCACTGAATAAGTGAAAACTGGAAATCTCAGTGATTGTGAGAACCTCTTCCCTATCCCTTCATGGGATGTAATGGGAAAATATTTATTTTATGCAGCATCCACTGCGAGTAATTTTTTTTGGCCAAATTGTCATGCAGCATTGAATGTATGGGAGTGAAAGTAATGCCCAATGTTGCGTCTATCACAAGGTATGTCACAGAAGGAGCTCTTGCAGTACCAGGTCACGCACAGCATCGATATTTTCTGGCATATTAACCGATCCTGGACGACCTACACGAAATATGTACGTCCTGAAGCGAACGGCGGCCCTAATTAAATTCATTACACCAGATTTCCCAGTGCTGTAGGATAGTGCATAATCTGCATATAAAGATTTAAGTTCATTAATGTACTCTTGTCTTCGTAATCTACGTCGAAAGTTTTCATAAATAATGATACGAAAATGTTCACAAGTTAATTAAATTTTTTGACTGAGATGATTTTTTCGACTCACTAGAAAAACCAGAAATAATGCCCGCACGTCCACACGTTTTGTATAGCGTTTTGTCCTTGGAAACACTAAAAATTGCCTAGGTCAGACACATTAATGGCAAACCTCGTATGTTAGTTCATAGGAAATTAAATCTTCTAATATATTGGAATTCATTTATTACTTTCGGTATAAATATAGGGTGATCCAAATTCAAGTACCGTTTTAAAAATTAAATAAAATCAACTAAACTTAACTTCGTTTGGTATTTTATTACAAATAACAAATATTCCCATCATTTATGGAACACGATTTTATGCTCGTCGCTGCCGCGGCAAACTCAGTAGTATAAAGTAGCAAGAAAAGTATAAAGTGGTTAAATCGCAGATACGAGGCGGACAGTTTATAGTTTATAATGTAAAGATGGCTGATAATACGATTACTGAACTTAGTGCGTAAAAGATCGATTAGTTTATGCGCAAAGTTCATATCTTCCATATCACCACATTAAAAGGCTTCAACAAACAGGGCCTCAACACGATTTAACCAAAGTGTGAACGTTGATAACCGTTATAATTTCGAGGTAGTGAACGAATTCGGATCTGCGGGAAACAAAAACAACAACGTCAGTCTTGAGATCAAGCGGAGAATTGGGCAAGCACTTTAGAAGTAAAACGCTCTCTCGAGTAACAAAAGTCCAGCTACACCAGACTCTCATACAACCTATCTTGCTTTATGGCGCAGAATCCTGGGTCTTATCGCAAGCAGATGAAACATATCTAGGAATCTTCGAGAGAAAAATACTCCGAAAAATGTATGACCCTATATTGCACAACGGCGAGTATCGGCGACGCATGAACCAGTTGCCAATACCAAGTGTACGCAGGGATTCGTCAACCTGATCCCTCCAGCGGAATTTTGGTCTTCGTATTCGTCTTCCTTCGAGTTCGGTTTCCCTTCGTGCTGGTTCGTCTTCATCCATGCCAACGCAATCGCGTTATTTTGAACCGCTTAACTATGTAAATTTCGGGATATAGCTCATACAGATGATAGTTCATCTCGTCGGGACACCCTAGTGTATCCCGCTTCAAGGGAAGACGACCAAGACTCCTCTGCAGAGATCAGGTTGACGAATCCTTGCGTACACTTGGTAAACCCAATTAGAGAAATTAAGCAAAAGATCTAACTGGTTGGCGAAATATGTTATCTTCGTTTTGTAAGGTGCTAGACCTCCCGGGTTTGTTCGAGACCGGATAAGTAGGTAAGTAAGTTTGCCTTCAATTGGTAAGTCTGTTGGATGTTGTAAGCGAATAATCCGAGAACTTTGTGCAAAATTCTTATCATGCTGGTGCATGATATCGATGATTAAGATCTATGGCGAGTCGGTGTTCTTGGATTGAGTTGCAGACTTTCGGCCACAGTAGCCACATTATTTGTATACACCGTACGACGACGGGGACCATGAGTTTTGTTCATTAGTCCGGACAGTCTCACGAACTTTTTGCATAAACTTGCGTACAGCACGCGCGGTGGGTTCTTCATTTTGTGCTAAATTTATGTTGAACAAACGAACAGTTTGGGCAACACAGTACACACTTTGGAAATAAGTTTGCAATATTTCACAATGACTCATTTTGACCGTGGAGGTGTGATACTGACTGGTAGTCATTATTTCAAACAGAAAAAATCTAACAGTGTCAAAATAACATATGATTTAAAAAGATACCTGCCGCTGAAAAATCTGTCGTGGTTTGTTGTTTGTATACAAATATAACGTGTTTGTAGCTTGTCGCAAATATAGTATACTTGCGTCCAAACACATTATTTTTGCAATTCAATATTATGTGTTTGAGATGCAATGATTAATAGGTTAAAATGTATGATTTTATGACCCAAATATAGTTTTGTTTGTCGAAAACCGCTAAAACAAAAAAAAAAAAGACAGACAACAAAAACAAAAATGAAGCAAATCTTCAATTTATGAAAACAATCCTTGCAAATATGTACAAGTTTCCTGCAGTATGTTGCTGGAGCCGTTTTCTTCCAGCGTGTGTGTTTGAATCAAACCCTTCTTTTTAATACTTTCCCTTAAAATTTTACAAATTTTGAACAAATAATTTGTTGATCCTTTAAAAATCCTTTCCGGGAATTCTTAGTTGAAATCCCTTTGTCTTCAAAAACATGTCTGAAGACATCCACACTTATACATACTTATCCATACATATATATATGTATATTCTTTTCCTATGTCCCCCATACAAATGTATTCACACGTATCAACCACATAAAATTTGGTTGAAAGAACTTGGTTTATGGAGCGTTACATCGATTTCTGGTTTCTTTCTTTTTATTATTATTTTGATACGAGTCAAGCATTCACTTCCTCCATTGCTTTCACAATTATCACTTATGCGAAACGGCTGTGTACCCTATCAAACATTGATGCAATAAAATTGTATGGCTTCTTCCTGTTCAGGAAAATATGTTGCGTCTCTTTTCTGTAGAATTAAGGGATATTTGACCCATAATGAATGATGGTCTCCGTACGTGCGACTTTGAATTTTCAATAAAGTTTACGAGATGAAGTAATTTTAGGGTTATACACATTTCGACAGAAGAAATAAAGCAGATTTTTGTTTTTTCACCAGAAAAGTAATAAAAATAGTTTGGCCCTTTTTTTTGGTGTTTGTCAGAGCAGAAACTTAAAAAACAATGTCCTCAGCAGTTACTGCCAGTAGGTGCTACACAATACTCGCATACAATATACACTTGTCATCTCAAGCTGCAACTAATTTAAACACAGGCAAACATACACAGACAAAAGAAAAAGTTTGCCCATTATGCATTGTAAGTCGCATAAGTGTGCGTAAGCCATTTGAAGGGGAACACTTGTACCCTACAGCGTTTTCTTGAATAGCGTAGCTTAAATTGGTTAGGGAATTATTTTTTGATAACGGGTTATAGAATTCGCTCTAACAGAAGGCAGAAATGGATCAGCAATATTTGAAATTGATTGAACCAACTTCATTATTTATTTCCATACCTTGTAGGTTTGATGTATCCAAATATACTGATAAGCGCAACTATTGGATTGGGCTGATATTTTTCAAAGGACAATCAATGTGACGTAGAATTTGGCTGACATTTTTAAAAAGGACAATTAAAATAACGTAGACATTTACGAAGAAAAAAATGGTGTCCCCTTACATCCCAAGAGTTTCCCCACAACCAACGAGCAGTGCGATTTCTAGTTTTTACACTCACTGATTGGGACCTACAGTTTGACACCGGTTCGGAACGGTATTTTGAGAAGCGTTTCATGGCTAAGTACTCGATAGTGTCGCCATCACTACGCGAGGAATTTTAGGGTGGTCAGAGCAGAGATCGAACCCACGTTTTCATGTGCAAATATTTTGGTGAGAAAGAAAAGGAGAAAGAAAATCTTTTAAGGGATATTTCCAACATCTTAAAGTAGCGTGCCAAATTAAAATATCCAGCTATGCGACATACTGATTCTATCAGTCTTGATTCATGGGGAAAATGCGTAAGTTGCGTTACATAGAGGGCTCGTATTTCGTGGGTAGAAAATTTA
This sequence comes from Phaonia tiefii, assembly GCA_963931995.1. NCBI lineage: Eukaryota > Metazoa > Arthropoda > Insecta > Diptera > Muscidae > Phaonia > Phaonia tiefii. The sequence goes on along the minus strand of OZ008370.1, from coordinate 204,475,895 downwards.
GCGATTTTCTATTTTAGCGATTTTCTTATTTTGGAGATTTTTCGAAAAAAAATTCTTCGATACGAATTGCACCACTTTATGAAAACCTCTTAGAAAAAAAATTGCTTATTTTTTCGTTTGGCGTTCCGTTTCCGAGATATAGAGATTTTTCCTAATTTTTTCATATTTTCGATAAAAATGTAGATGGGTTACCCTGGGTATTATTTTCCCCATTTACCTGAGGGTAATGAGTAATCGTGATGAGTAATTCCCCATTGTCGTGGGTAGGTACCCATTATTTTCCCCATTGCCCTGAGGGTAATGGGTAATTGTGATGGGTAATTCCTCATTTTCGTGGTTAAAAATAAATACATGGTTTCCCATTACATTCCATGAAGGGACAGGGGAGAGCTTCTCACAATCACTGAGTTGTGCGCTTTCCAATATTCACTCACTGATTGGGACCTACAGTTTTACGCCGATTCCCAATGGTATTTTGAGAAGCTTTTTCATGGCTAAATAGTCGATAGTGTCGCCATTACTATGCTAGGTGACCGCCGCCGAAATAAATTTTAAGGTGGTCAGAGCAGGGCTCGAATCCAGGATCCCAAGTACAAGAGGCGCGCACACTAACCATTGTACCACCGACGGTTAGCTACCCATTATTTTCCCCATACCTTGTGGGTAATGGGTAAACGTTCATTACACATTCCCCACGACGATGTGTATGGGTTACACATGGGGGGGGTAAATACGAACTCTGGTTACATACAACTGTAATAGTTTTCGTTAAAATAAAACTTTTCCATTTAAGACCTCCAGGAAATCCGCAATTGTCCCCACTTTTCGCACGGATTGTTTTGACTGTATGAGTTTCACACAAAACTTAAAAAATTCGCGCATTCACGAACCGGAAAATTTGAAAATTTCTAAATTGACATTATGGAAGAGAGAAATATACTTTAAATTTTTCCAGAACTAACACCAGTGCGTAAAAATTTACGTGAGGTCCCATCACACCCAGCCTTCAAGATAATAATATTTCACTTTAAACGCTGAAAAATACCGGCCCCAGCAACACATTGCAGGAAACACGCACATGTTTGCAAGCATTGTTTTAATGATTTGCTGCTTTTTTGTTTCTTAGTTGTCTGTCTCGTTTTGGTTTTTAGCGGTTTTCAACAAAACATGTTATAGTCTATTAATCATTGTGTCTCCAACATGTTATATTCAATAGCAAACACAATGTGTTTGGGCACAAGTATAGTATTTTTACGACAATCTACAAACACCGTCGGTGGTGCAATGGGTAGTGTGCGCGCCTCTTGTACAGGAGATCCTGGGTTCGATCCCTGCTCCCAACCACCTTAAAATTTCTTTCGGCGGCGGTCACCTCGCATAGTGACGGCGACACTATCGAGTATATAGCCATGAAAAAGCTTCTCAAAATACCGTTCGGAATCGGTGTAAAACTGTAGCTCCCAATCAGTGGAAAGCGCACAGCTCAGTGATTGTGAGAAGTTCTCCCCGGTCCCTTCATGGGATGTAATGGGAAACCATTTATTTTTTTATTTAAACAACAAAAAATTTTCAGAGTGTCGATATAGCTTTCTTCCTAAATTTCAGCTTTACCATACACATATTTGCCAATTTTAATTCAATTACCTAGAGATTACTAAAGTCACCTCAAAGTTAGCCTTTTAGTTTATTCCTTTATGACAGCTATTGTAGGCTGCCTTTAAGCCACCCCTAACTGACTATAGTTCAACGCCAATATATCTTATCGCTTGCTCCCTTTTTGACCTAGCCCACATGTTCGTAATGGAAACTTTGACACTAAACACTGTTTCATGTTCGTTCCTATACAGCAATGTCAATGGTTAGAGTTGCCAAATACTATGACATGTTTCTGCTAATTGGGATATTGCGGTTTATACGAAAAACATGAAACCGTTAAAATAAGCACACTCACAACCATATGTGTTTATTTATTATTGCTTTAGAAAGAAATGTAAAAAAATTTCCAAAAAAACGTCAAAAAAGGAGAGACAAATACACTTCGCTTCACTTATTTAAAATAATAAATAAAAAACAAAAATCTAAAAATTCCATATTCAGCAGCCTGTATCTTTTGCAATTTGTATCTGATTTCCGAATTTTAAAATGGAAATGGAAGCTAGACATTTTCAGATATCAAAAAAAATCATGACTATAGTGGTTTCTTAACTAAATATCTTTTTTTGAGCAATTTAGAAAAAAAGTCAAAAAATGTGCTATTTTTTTTTGGTCCACTTGAATAAAGGCACTTTATTATTTTTTTTTATTTTTAAAGTAAGCGATGATTATTTCTTAATAATTTTACAAGTCAAAATGGCAAAACAAAAAATTTTAAATCTATCGGAAAAAAATCGACGTCTACCGTTCTGAAGGATATTCTAACCGCGCAATAGCTAAAAAAATTGGACGGAGCCCGACAGTTGTCGACAATTACATCGAGGACCCCGAGGGGTATGGAAAAAATGTTAAAGGAAGGGTTTCTATGTCTTTATCTACGTAGGGGAAAAGAAAAATCATCAGAATTCCTTCTAATTCTGCATTATCCTTGTCAAAAATTAAAGCTCAAGCTGGAGTGGAAGCGAGTAAGTCATCAGTATGCAGAATAATTAAGAGCTGTGAGTATCTTAAATACCTGAAATTACAAAAAAGCCTCCACTTAATGCTTCTCGGAAAGCGGCTTCAATTCGCAAGAGACTACATGGTATGGGATGTGCAGCCAAGAGGTCATGTAAATGACTTGAGAACCGTTGTATTTACGGATGAGAAGAAGTTTAATTTGGATGGGTCTGATGGCTACAACTATTCTTTCCGTGATCTGCGCAAAGTAAAGCGTTTTTTGAACCGACATCATGGCCGAGAGGGTGGCGTTATGATGTGGGGTGCTCTTATGGCACCATCGATTTTAAATTTCAAAGTGCAAAAATGACTGGTGCAAGCTATAAAAATTTATTGGAGCCAGCCTTTCCGAAGTTCACTGAACTACTTGGTCGAATATCTTGGATATTTCAACAGGATAATGCCCCTATACACAACGTCAGAGTAGTAAAGGGGTTCATTGCAAATCAAAATGTTAATATTTTTGACTGGCCATCCTATTTGCCAGATCTACACATTATCGAAAATGTCTGGTGTTGGTTACCTCTTAAGGTCAATGAAGGAGGTAGACAATTTGATGACAGTCACTAATTCAGGCCATTAAGGTAGCTTGGAATCAAATTTCGTTGCATTATATAAATTCTCTTTATCTGTCAATGAAAACCCGTATATTTGAAGTTATTAAAAACAAAGGAGGTTGTACCCAATACTAATAATTCTTAAATTAAGTAAAATAAATTAAAAAAAACAATAAAAACGGGTTTTCATTAAAATTAGTTAAAGTGGCTTTATTCAAATGAACCAAAAAAATTGCACATATTTGGACTTTTTTTATAAATTGCTCAGAAAAAGTTCGTTAATTAAGAAACCACTATTGTCATGATTGTTTTTATATCTCAAGATGTCTAGCTCCTATTTCCATTTTAAAATTCTGCAATCGGTTACAAATTGCGAAAAATACAGGCTGCTGAATATGGAATTTTTAGTGCCTTTAAATAAGTGAACCGGAGTGTACGTATGTATAACCACGTTATTATTCTCTTTCAACATAAGACAACTATTCGCTGCCGCTACATTAGTGTGTGTTTTTTTTCGCAGTCTGACAATCTGTGTTTTGCAGTCGGACAAATCTGTGTTCTATAAAGGGGTGGGTCACCTTATCATTTAGGGGTATGAAAAATAGATGTTGGCCGATTCGGAAACCTACCCGATATGCACACAAAATTTCATACAAATCGGTCCAGCCGTTTCGGAGGAGTTTAACGCCAAACAATCAGTGTGATCGCAATCGGACAAACTGTGTCGAACAAACTGTGTTTGGATGTATCCACTTTGTGAGTTAAGTCCCTACCCGCGCCTATAGATGTTAACACATCAAAAATAAAAAGTGTAGTTACGGCTTTTTGCATTTTAGGTGGCGATATACCTTGATACTAACTTCGAGATTTTTTATCGAAGCTTTTATATGTAATTATTCGAAATTGTCGCTGATTATAAACGCGGTGGTGCAATGGTTAGTGTGCGCGGCTCTTGTACATGAGATCTTGGGTTCGAACCCTACTCTGACCACATTCAAAAAAAAATTCTTTCGGCGGCGGTCACCTCGCATAGTGACGGCGACACTATCGAGTATATAGCCATGAAAAAGCTTCTCAAAATACCGTTCGGAATCGGTGTAAAACTGTAGGTCCCAATCAGTGAGTAAAACTGGAAAGCGCACAGCTCAGTGATTGTGAGAAGTTCTCCCCGGTCCCTTCATGGGATGTTATGGGAAACCATTTATTTATTTTAAACTGCCCCCAAGACAAGTGAAATGTGATCAGTGCTGTTCCAGTTGCAGTGTCGTAAATTCTAAGTAGTTTGTTTTAATTTTGTTGAAAATTATGGCGCTTTTCAATGCCTTCATGGGAATTGATAAACAAAATACTGTATAACCCTTTATATTGGCGGTTAGAGTAGTCACCAACAAAGATAAGAGGATGTGTTGATTTACTTTTTTTCTATTCCTTTCATTCAATTTCTTAGAGAAAAAAAAAAAGAAAAAAGTTAAATTGTATTCCAACAAGGACACTTTTTCACCCTCCGATGACTGTTTTTTTTCTTACTAACCATTATGGTCATGCTACACACACACACAGATACACAAACACATTCACACCTATACACACACACACACACACACACACCCATTTGCGCATGGACACGTACCAAGTTTCTATTGCTTTCGTAACAGATGTTACAGTTTGAATTATAGTGTTTGTGATTTTTTTCGCCCGTCTTTATCGCAAACCGAACAACTGTGCGAGTGGAGCATAAACACAGTCAGACACACACACACATATATGTACGTACGTATGTATGTGGGTGAGTGTTGTGAAATTTCCCAGCGGCGGAATTAACACAGACTTCACTTAAGCTTGCAAAGGGTTTTCACCATGACAACTTTTTTTTAAGTAAAACGCAAACCATTTGAGATATTTCCAAAACTTTATGATCGAATTGAAACACAATCAAAACATTTATGAATGGAACTCGACTTCGTTCATAATGCCACCGCGCGCACGTCGGCAGCGGTCGATTCGTTGGAGCCAATTTTCGATGACTCGGCCACACATTTTTGCCGTAATGGCCGCTATTTCGCGTTCAATGTTGGCTCTGAGTTCTTTCAACATCGTCGGCTTGTTGGCATATACCAATGATTTGACGTAGTCCCAAAGAAAAAAGTCTACAGGCGTTAAACTTACTCTTCAACAAATCGATTGTAACGTGTGCTGTGTGGCTTGTGGCACCGTCCTGTTGAAACCACATGTCGTCCAAGTGCATGTTTTCCAATTCGAGCTAAAAATAATCGATAATCATGGCGCGATAACGATCGCCATTCACAGTGATGTGACGATCGTTATTGTCGACGAAAAAATGTGGTCCAATGACGTCGTCGGCATACAAACCGCACCAAACAGTAATTTTTTGTGGATGAAGTGGTGATTCATGAAGCACATGTGGATTTTCACCAAACCAATAACGCATATTTAGCTTATTGACGAACCCATTGAGCTAAAAAGGAGCTTCGTGATTGAAAATGATTTTGCGATGAAATTCATTATCTTGGCGCATCTTCTCCAGAGCCCAATCGTAGAATGTACGTCGCATCAAATGGTCCATCGGCTTCAATTCTCGAGTCAGCTTGATCTTACCAAGATCTTTATGCAAAATTCGCCATAAAGTGGTCTTGGCGATGCCCAGTTCTTGAGAACGCCGCGGAATCGACTGATTTGGATCGTTTGCTACGGACGCCTGAACGGCAGCGATATTTTCGTCACTTCGACCAACCACTGCAGCATCACACAATGAATATGTAGACTCAAAGTTTTGCACTAAACTTGTTATTGCTTGTCAACTAGCGCGAGAATAACGACCGAAAATTGGAGTTAACGCTCTTAAAGTTGCGTTCACCGACTCGGAATTTCGGTAGTACATTTTTATAATTTGCATACGTTGTTCGTTCGTGTACTTTACCATGATGAAAATGTTGAGTTTACTGAAAAAAAGGAAAGTAACAGTTAGATGATCAGTGAAATAGAGCGTTCACAAATTAAATTCAAAGTTGTCAAGTTCATATTGGAAAACTCAGTATTACACTATTAAATATATCATTGGATATACTTGTATCAAAAATTTCATTTGAGGAAAGCGAATGGTATAGTGTAAAAATGAAAAAACATTATGCGATCAGGGTTTCATTTACACTAAAGAAACAAGAAGGGGAAATTGAGAATTTCGAATAGTGAATTTTTTATCAATTTCAGACTAAAAAAATTAATAACAACATATTAATTTTTTATATATGGGAGCAATGACACATTGTATTATTTTGAAATAAACGCCATGCATTCCGTTCTGTCTCCTTTTGTGCAAGGCCTTTAGTAAAACCTTACTGTTCCTTTCTTCCGCCGTTGTGCCATAAGCATTTTATGAAGGGGTTGTTCCTTCTGTTCCTCGTAATCATGAAATATAATTTCTTATTATTTGGTGTTGTTGTTGTGGCATTGGGAATATGCATTTTGTTTTATTCTATTAAGTTTTCTACATTCTTATTTTAAATTATTATTTTTAATTTATTAGTTTATGATATAAATTATGGTGCCAAATGGTCAAAAGTGAACACGAACCTCTGTAGGGTTGTTGATACGTTTGAAGTATAAAAAGACATATGAAAAATCATTGTAACATATTTTGCAATGATATATAAGTTCCTTAGTGAAAGTTAACTGTTTACTTCAATATTTTCTTTACATCAATATTGCAATGAAAATGTTATAAAAAGAATTGAGATTATAGTCTACTAAGTCGATGGTGGATTTGCTAAATAAAATTAAAAATCAAAAAAAAAAATCGAAAAAAATTAAAAATTAAAAAACTTAAAATCATATGCGAATGAATTTATAAACTCTTACTTTCAAGCGAATTATATATTCAAAAAGAGCTTTTTACCTGGAATCGGTAGAAATTCGACAAGGTAACCTGCCCAAACTTGATTGGTATCAGAAGACTACAGCTTCCGGATGATTAATTAACTTCAACTCTAAGCACCCTAGGATAATTCAACAGTATTATTATTACCAGTTCTAAATATCAGCGACAAGGCATTTCATGCGGACAATAAAAGGAGAATAAGGGAAATTCTTCGTAAAAATTATTTCCTGGTCAGAACCAGACAATGACAGAATGCCCATTAAGAGTACTGTTGAGGTATTAGTGGCCAAACGTGTACAAGTGTGAAGAATATACGATCAAACCAGACACCTTACTCAACGTATTCGTACCAATTACAGTTTGAGTAACCGTCGATGTCCAGTATTGGCACATCCTCGTACATGCATAACTACAAGTGGTCACATGTTTCGGATACGTTGGGTGGTAGTTATACTTATCGAAAGTAAACACAGACACTCTAAAGTATCGCGGTGCACATACTAGAGTACTCCCAGTACATCTTCAAAACATGTGAAATATCTTCTTCACTTGTTCTGTAACAATTAAATATTAGGTACATATGTATGTATAACGCCGATTAGGAAAAAAATGGTAATAATATTAGAACATTTCATAATTAAAGCGGTGTTCGTATTTCGTGGGTAATGGGTTGTTACCCTGGGTTACCCATCCCATTTTTGATCGAAAATATGAAAAAGATAGAAAAAAATTCTATATCTCGGAAACAGAGCGTCCAATCGAAAAAATAACCAATTTTTGCGGGTTTCTAAAGGTTTTTCATTAAGTGGTCCAATTCATATGGAAGAATTTTTTTTCAAAAATAAATATGAACTCCGAATTAAAGCGACAACAACCTGCTTTGGTGAAAGCTACCATCCTACTGAACAAGGCAGCTTGAAAAGGCAGAAGCAATACTACAAAAATTACAACATGGCAACAACAACTAGCATTCTGTTTTGTTAGGTGTGTAGTTTATTTCAATATCAACGTACTACTAACAACGGGCACAAAACAAAGGTAAACAGCATTTGACAGCTAGTGTGCACCACTTTGGCACCACAGCATGAAACAAAAAAAACAAACAAATCAGCTCTTCTTATACCATAACCTTTTTAAGCAGCCTTGCTACTGAATGAAGATTTTCTATTTGTTATGCTCTTTGTTGGGAGTTGTGTTGCCATTCGTGTTGTGTACGAGTGAAAAGCCAAATATGATCGGCCTCTGTTGGCTATGAATGTCGACCGCTGCACTGAAAGAAAAACGCTTCGTGGATGAAACATTTTCGTTAATGTTTTTACGTTGTTATAGTGAAAAGTGTCGTATATCCGACAATTTGGTAGTCGCTGCAACGAAAAATATACTTCTTTGACAATTTTTTGACTACTTTGACAATTTCTCATTTCGTTGCTGCAACAACTTACTTGTGGTTACTGCAACAATTTTATTTAATTTGAATTTTGTAGGAAAATGGTTTGAAAATTAAAAAAAAGTAAAGGCATGAGTTTTAAACTACTGATATTTGGTTTATCTCTCATTTTTTATAGCTTATATTTATTATTTATTTATTGTGGAGGTTTATCAACATTTTTAGTTGACGAAACAATTTCGTTATTGTAACGAAATTAATTTGTATGATGGTATAGAGAGAGAAACAGTAGAAAAAATGAGCGGGCGTAAAAGAGAGGCCAGCAATAGAAAATGGTGAGCGTGAGTGGTGGGTCACGTACATATCTTAAATCAGTTCCATTGCAACAATCCAAAGTGGTAGACATATTTATCCGCCGGAATAATTTAAATAAATTTGTTAAAACAGACTAATTAGTTATACTTAGTAATAATCTTATATTCTGAAAACTAAATTGTTTGAATTTATGTGTTTGCTGTAATCGTTTGTGTAACTTGCTAATCTATAAATCAAATAGATAAATGCAAGGAGCAACACGACAGCAAAGAAAGTGACGCATCGATGCAGAAAAACTACCCCGAAATATGTAACTGAACTTTTGTGTGTGTGTATGCGCGTGACGGTACAAGACGCCACAAAATGTTCGTGTTTTTGTGTTTTATTCATAATTTGGTCGCGCCTGTTTCGTTGTATTGGAGTTTGGATTCAGGAAAAAACGAAAGCCATAGATACATTTGTGCAGGCAGTCGAAGTAAATGGAAACGAAGAAGTCAAAGAAACAAAGTGTTTCAAGAACGACGAACATAAAAAGAACAAAAATTATACGTGCAATCAAATGAATCCAATCCAAATTTGGTTAAAGTATATAAAAGAGCAGTTGAAGAAAATGCTTGCAGAGTGATCACTGGCTTAATGACGGGGAGATTTGGAGCTACAATTGAATATCAGAACCCGCAACACAACAACAATTGCATGATTTAACAAAACAATGATGTGGTTCTCTGTTAAAGGAGTAGAGCATAGGGGAGTAGAGCTTATGTTCGTGGTAAGTGCAGACATAGATATGTATGTATGTACATATCTTAAATAGAAATCTTAACAATAAATTCCTCGTAGGTATATCGCACCCTAAATACAAAAGCGTCACAACTCAAAATTTCAAGATTTTAATTTTTTGCTTAAAAACAATCACCGAGGACCATTTCTATCCTCTGTGAACATCTGGCGTCAGTTCATCTTCCCTTTCGTCAAACAAATCCAGTATGAATATGTCTATTTTTGGGACATTTCATATATTTTTTAACTTTGCAACCCAGTTTTTGGCCTCTACTGAAAATTTGTAAATTTTGAGTTGTGACACTTTTGTATTTAGGGTGCGATATGTTTTTAATTGCAGGACCTTAATATGACGGCCACAATAATATCTCAACCTCTCAACTACCGCAATCTTCTCCAGACGAGTGTGTCATCGAGCGTTCCCCTAAATGCAACCCTGACGTTATCATAACTGACTTGTAATGAAGAACTTGACTAAGAGAATAGTTATAAAGTAGTCGACGGCCTGAGCAGACGCGTTCCTTTTTAAGTTTGTCTTAACTCTTACATTATATTAATAAATGAAATGACTGAGCGATTTCAATCGGAGAATAATTAGTAAGAGGGGCAAGTGTTTCAACATGGAATGAATATAATCTATTTAGCAAATAGATTTTCGAAAATAAAAAATCAAAAAATTGTTATCAAAACACCTGCAATGTAATACTAACAGTGTATTTATGTATAATTGTAATAAATGATTTCAAACACACTTCAAAACATTCATTGCAGCAATGAAACAAAATCATTGTAGTAATGAAACATATTCATTACAACACTGACTCAAATTCTTTGCACCAATGAAACAAATTTATAGCAGCAATGAACAAATTCATTGCAGCAATGACGCAAATTCTTTGCAAGAACAATACCTATTCATTGCAACAATGAAACAATTTCATTGCAGCAACGAAGCAAATTCGTTGCAATAAAGAAGCAAATTCATTGCAGCAACAACCATACTTTCACAACAGTAATGAACAATTTGCAGTTGATGAACACATTTTCATAGCGGGAATGAAACGTTACGTTAGCTCACTTTCGTTGACAAAAGTTGTTGTGCTGATGAACATTTTCATCCGTGTGACGATGCTTTTCCGTTCAGTGTGGTGTAGACCAGTTCTTCCAATAGTACTTTTTTCGACGTAAGAGTATTTTTTATCAAATAATTAAATACATCTGTATTTACACCGAAAGATTAACGGGCTGTTTGTACAAGGTGGCGCAAAAGTAATCCTCCTATCAGAAAATGCTATAAATTTTGCGATTGGCCGCTAATGTCAGTTCTGTTTTGACATTTGTGTAGTAAACACATGCGAAATACACGTTAATAAACAATGTTACGCTACACTGCTCCAGAACGCGGAATATTGCTGACTATTTATTTGACCAATAATCGGTCGGTGACTTTGGCACAACGTGAATTTCGTCGCAGATTTCCTGGCCGTCCAACGCCTACTGGTGAAACACTGCGACGTTTAGCCGCTCGCCTCGAAGAGACTGGCACAACACGAGATGCTGCCAGGCGTGGCAGATCCCGGAGTAGCCGTTCTGCAGAGAATATTGCTGCTGTAGCCGAGGATGTCATGGATGCGCCGTCGACATCGACTACAGAGCAATGATCGTTCCTGTAACGAATACCGTTCACAGTTACTACAATATCGGCATCATCTTCAAAAAAGTAAGGTTCAGTCACGCCGCCTGATCAAAATGCGCACCAGTGGGGGTGCATTTGTGTCTCGTTTATTGCCAGAGGATTTTCTGAGTCCAAAATTATTTTGTGTATTCACGAAGCCATTCGGATGGAAATGCGCTTCATCGGAGAAGATGACTTTTCTTTTCAAAAATTGGCATTGAATTCACTTTGCTCTATTACCCATTGAAGGAATTGCCGGCACTTTCCATGGTCTGCTGGTTTGAGCTCCTGAGTAATCTGAATTTTTTACGCATGAAAGTGGAGGTCCTTTGTCAAAATTCGCAGCGTAGTGCTTCGTGAAATTTTAAGTTGTTGAGAACGATGCCGAATTGATGTTTTCGGGTTTTCGGCGGCAATGTCGTTTCAAGAGACCAACGTTGACGCACAGGAGTCTTACTACCCATAACCCAACCAGTTTCTTCAAATTATTTGACCACTCTTCGAATGGTTGACATATTAGGTGCACTTTCTCGACTGAAAATTTTTCGAAGTCTTGCGAGCGATCTCAGCATAGCTTTCCAAATTTTTGCAATAAGTTTTCGAAATTATAACGCGTTTTTCGTTCGTAAAGCGGTCCATTTTTAATAATCGGAATAAACATATGTGACAGCTGCCAAATTTCAGAGTTGCCATTTGCACAAACAAAATGACACTAAAATTATAAAGTGAAATCTGACTATGAAACCCTTTATATCTCGATAAAATCGAATGGGGACAAGACTGACTTATGCCAAAAGTTATTCGTTGGAAAATGATCTCATTTGATTTTGTGGTGACAGATATTTTGATTCGGAAAAAAAATCTGCCTTCGGACAAGTATCTTCTGTAAAAAACAGGAATGTTGTTTGAGACATTTTCATATGCACCTTTTTTAGAGCGAAAACCCGACTAAAGGTCCATTTTTCCTTTAAATTTGGGTTAGGTAAGCAATATCTAAAAAGTCCCAGAGAGTCCCAGTTCCAAACCACTACAGAAATGTTACATAATTTGTTTTCAACGAACTGTGAAAAAATCAGCTGCCCATACCTGCCCTCCTGGGAGTTATAGCGATTTTAGTATATCACTCTCAGTATTTATTCCATAGAAATAGAACGGAAATTCTCGGAATCACTTATTGTATAATTTAATCATATTGGTTTTCGGGTGACTTTCCGTCATCCCACGTCAAATTTTTATGATTTTCAGACCGGTTTCGGCTAATCGCCATCTTCAGTGTTTTCTTTTTTGTCACTAATTAGTCCGCATGTGTGTCCATCTTTATATAGTGTTTTCTTTTAGCTTGTGGTGGTACCCTTCTCTCTCTCTGTTGTTTTACTATTTTATTCTCTCTCTTTCGCTCTCTCTCTCTCCCCCTTTGTTTTTACGTCTAGGTAGGTGGGTGAAATAATCCGTTGTTGCGCGCTTATTTGTATTGTTTTTATTTTGTGGTTTCCCTTCATTTACTACATTTAATTGCTTTCTGATGCGTTTTTCATATAAGTAAGTGTTTTAATGGTTCGAATATTACATCAGAATATATAATTATAATTTTGACAGTCAAGAATTATGGAATACATTAAAATTTCCTATCAGGAACTGCATGAGTTGATGCAACAGAGTAAAACTAGAAACGTGGAGGATGTTTTGGAATTGCTTGATCATGAGCATGGAGTGAAAAGTAGTTTAATATTTCCAAACATAAAAGATAAATTGAAAAAGTTTGTCAATAAGTACAATACACGTCTTCAAGAGTTTAACAGGATGTATGAACGGCTTGGAGCTACGGACTGGATTCAAGAGGGCTATATTGAAGTTGGAAATCATCCAACTACTTCAAAATGAAAACCCGAACCTAAGGAATTTACATTATGCTGTGAGAAAACAAAGAAGAAAAGAAGTATGGAACTAATGGAAACAGAAGAGGTTTCTGCAGATTTAATTAAATACACAGCTGAAGAATTGAGAAAAGAGGAAGAAGGGGATATAAAGGCTGCTTTGGCTTTCTTCATGGACATGAAACTCAGCGTTTATCAGTGGCAAAAGTTAAAAGAATATCATGAAAAATACAATTACTTTTCTGATCCCGCAATCACAAGTAGGAGAATACTGAAGGAGAAGAAACACCTGGAATTTTCAGAGGAAGCAATGAACTTATTGGTAGATGCCTGATAATTTGTAATTTTTCTGTAGAATGCAATAAAATATGCCTGTGTTATAAAATAGTATCTTCAAATTTTTTTTTTATTCTACATCTATTCTAGCACTCCACAAAAATGAGCATAACTCTCTTAAAACTGAAGCTATTGACTTCAAACCGGTATCAAATTAAAGGTTTTATTGCCACCTTTCAAATAAGAAATGAAATAGATTTTGGTTTTATATAAAATTTCAGAGTTTTTCAACAAATATCGAAAAATCATGAAAATTTGACGTTTATAATTCTTGTTCGGACCACCCTATAGTTTATTTAAAAAACTAATCATAGGGTATTTATCAGAAATAAAAGAACAATTAAAATACATTTTTTTTGTAAATTTTGCGAACAATTTTTTTTTTTTGACTTTTGTTGAAAATTTGACTAACATTTTTTTTCGGTGTAAATTTTTTTTTCACTCATTCTGTTTGGGATTTCATTCTGACCAATCTGTAGAAGTTTCTCATCGATACAATTAAAATTACAGTTTAGGCAATATGATTTCCAAAAAATTCCGGTTTCGCAACACTGTGCGACGGGTCATATAGAACCCTGAGGATGATTAGCGATGCTAATCGAACTATTGGGAATATTTAGTAAATCTTGAAAAACATTCAAAGCCGCTGCTATTTTCACTTTATGACCTCAAGCCGTATTAATTCAACACAGACTTTTTACACACCCTCATCTCCCATTGTCGAGTTTGTAATCTCGTTACTGGCCGTGTTTTCATTTCGTAGATGCTTTCAAAAATAGGAATTCTTCAAGGAATAATTGTAATCCACATGAAAAGGTTAAGAAACATTTAAGCTTGAAATCATTAGGAAGTTACCAACTTAATCGTTCATCTAACAATGGGCAAGGTAGATGTGGTCCTAATCCCAGAGCCGTGGGATTAGCTAAATACTCGATAGAGTCGCCGTCACTAAGCGAGGTGACCGCCGTCGAAAGAAATTTAAGGTGGTCTGAGCAGGAATCAAACCCACGTAGTCATATACAAGAGTCGCGCACAGTACCATTGCACCACCGACGGCCACAACTGCCTTGGAAATGAAGGGATCCAATATTTGGATGGTCCCATTGTACACGCCGCAAAAAGAGAAGGGACCACGAGCAGATGACACGGTGGCAAGATACCAGTTGATGTATCATAGAGGAGGGAAAACGGGTAGATACCCCAGGGATTGTGGGGTAGCACTACAGCAATGAGTGGGACGAAACACTCTCTAAGCACCTACTAAGTAATAGCCTAGAGTTAATGAGATGACTTTCGTGATGGTGTGATGAACTAGATGCCGCCTTTGCAACGGATGACCTGTATGAGATGATTAGGGATTGGAATTTCCTGATAATAAATATTTCGGATTCCTGTTGGACTGGAACATGACGCAGTTTGAAAAAGTTCATCGTAATTTGGAGAGAAGTGGTTGGTTTCTTTAGGAAAATGCCTGTTAGAGTTGTTCAGAAACGTCTGTGGATAATGTATCTAACAGAATCAACAAGTCGCTACGAATCTCTTGCCCAAGAATGAAGAAAAGAGGGAATACGAAGCCTCCCTGATGTAATGGAGAACTACCGGATGTAAGGAAGTCATGCCAACGACTATTTAAGAAAATCAAGTCATCTCGACACAAGGAGGACTGCCATAATTACTAAGGTGATTTAATAATGCTCTCAGACGGTTCAAGACAATCTCGTGAATGCTCTTCCGTAAATCAATAAAACTCAATATCCCAGTTGTCGAGGCTAAGGAAAATACTTCTGCCCGGCAATACAACGATAGAGTGCCTGAAACACTCTTCGCGACTGTAGACAATCTGAGCTGGAGATTGTTTCTATCTCCTCATAAATACCCATTTCCCTGGCAACTCGCTGAATGAAGAGATTACTGCCAGTTAACATACTCATGATAGATCAGAAGTTGCCACTGAAATTGTTACTAAATCCAGATTTAAATGGACTATAGAGAGCTTCAAACCCTTTAAGTCTCCTGGACCCGGCATGGTATCACCAGCGGAACTTCAGGCTGTTGTTGATATATTGATCCCCTGGCTGATAAACATATAAATCGCGTGTATTAGTTTCAGGGACATAACCAGAGGACGGAGAAATTCAAGAGGCATGTTTATTATAAAGCGGGAAAGGGCTCTCACCCTGCTTCAATAAGCCCGCTCCTATAGGCCAATTAGCCTGTCATCGTTCCTACTAAAGGTTTTGGAACGGCTGATAGATATACACTTGGGGGCGAGTATAGTTGGAAGATTGTTATATGGTGCACAGCATGCGCACTCCAAGGGCATATCTAGAGAGATATAGAGACACATCGTTGGCTGCTAAGGAGTAAACGCTGGTAATCCTTATTCACATTGAGGGTGTGTTCAATAATATTACTCCCAATGGGACAGAATTGGCGCTATCGGCTCTTAAGGTAAACAGGAGACGTGTCTCGGTAGAATTGGATCCCTCGACCTCTACCATATGAGGCCTGAAGACGAAATACCACATGAGGCCTGAAGACGAAATAATATAATATATATATATATATTATACGAATAATATAAAATATATAAGTCTCGGTCGAATGAGGCACCTGGAACTCTACCAGGTATGTTAACAGAGGCATACCTCAAGATGGGGTCTTGTCTCCACTTCTTTGGAACTTTGCACTGGATGGAATATTGGTCACCCTTAAAAATGCGGATGACGTGGCCACCAATTGTGACATACAAACATTCAAGGCAAATGTCAACAGACACTACTCCCTCTTTCCACCCTCTACTACCTCAATTTTCCTTCGCCAACACAATGCACTGCATTTAAAGGGGGCATTATAAAGGGCAAGTATCTCAGTACCCTAACGAACATTTTACAAGGTAACTTACGGACTTTAGGCAGAGAGATGCGTGAAAATGGTCCTTTTGTCCTTGACCTTTTTACCAGAAGTTATCAAATACCTATCGAGGAAACTACGAGTATCATATTGAATGGTTCTGAAATTAGGCTAATAGCGTGTGCTAAATATACATATATATATGTCCTCTATTTATTTAAACAAACTATAACAATATAGTATAATATAATATTATACTACAAAGTTTAAATAAAAGGTTCACGAAGAACAAAGGGGGATGGGATCTTCCTGTTTGTGTCCAAAGTTCTTTGAACCAAGCTGCTCACTACTTCCGACATTATGTTAAGTGTCTTCTAACGGGTTTTCAATAAGAGCGCTACAAAAGTTTTTTTTAAATAAAACAAAACCGGTTTTAGATACCAATGAAATTCTTTATTCCTGTGAAAGTACGTTCGATGCCATTATGTATGGAACTCGATTTCTTTGGCATGGCCACCACGGGCACGCTTGCAGAAGTCCAGACGCTGAACCCAATTTTCCACGGTTTTCAAGCATAAATCGGCCGATACTGCTGCAATTTCACGTTCGATATTCGTACGAAGGTCATCAATCGTCGCTGGCTTGTTGGCATAGACCATAGACTTGACGTAGACCCACAGGAAATAATCTAACGGCGTCAAATCGCACGACCGAGGCGGCCAATCGACTGGGCCATTTCGTGAGATAACACGTTCACCAAACTTGGTTTCCAATAAATTGATTGTGGCATTCGCTGTGTGGCTTGTGGCGCCATCCTGTTGGAACCACATGTCCTCCAAGTCCATATTATCCAATTGGGGCCAAAAATATTCGGTTATCATTGAACGGTAGCAATTCGCATTCACAGTAATGTGCCGGTCTTGATCATCACGGAAGAAGTACAGCCCAATGACGCCGCCGGCCCATAATCCGCACCAAACCGTAATTTTTTCCGGATGCAATGATGACTCATGGATTACGTGTGGATTGCTGTCTGACCAATAACGCATATTTTGCTTATTGACGAAGTCATTCAGCCAGAAATGAGCCTCATCAATGATTGTTGAGGCCTCTTAAAGTTGGCCTCTTAAAGTTGAGGCCACTGACTCCAAATTTCGGCTCGTTTTTGGCTCGTATATCTTTCCATGATGAAATGGCAAACCTTACTGAAGAGAAATGTCAAAAGAGCGGGAAAAAATATGGCGTCGTTTGCTGTCCCTATCGATTAACTTTTGTAGCGTCTCTGTTGAAAAACCCTTTAGTAATGCCATCAGATCATTGTCAGATGGTAGGTAAAGTGAGAAGGCGATCGGTTGAGCAACCTTGAATGTAGCGATTTGTTAAGAGTACTTGTGACCCTGTCCGCTACAATACCCAAAGATAACTATTTCTGACCCCATACAACTCTAAAATACAGGGTACAGTCAGTCCACCTCACATTGCGATGAAGTACCTCACTCTGAGTCATGTTCCAGTCTAACTGGAGTGCGATGTATTTATGATCTGATAGCGAATTGTAGTTAAGGACACTCCACTCCCTGATCTTTTCATACAGAGTGGCTGAAAAAAGCCACTTTTTTCTATTTAATGAATGTGGTTAATTTTTTTTATTTTGCAGATTTAACAAAAAATGGATGACTTGGGGACACTGAAACAAGAATTTGAATTGTCCGCCGTTATCACGCACTGGAGTCCGTAGTGTCGGTCCAAAGAGAGTATAGGCGCACGTTTGGCGGCAGTACTCCGAGCAGATGGACCATAATGAGACTTGTGAACAATTTTGCCGAGCATGGGGCAGTCAACTGAAGACCATACCATCGAAACCCTTCAGTTCGGACGGAGGAAACAATCGTTGCTGCCAGACAAAACAGTCCAAGAGTTTCGACAAGAAGCTTATATACTCCAATGGGTATAAGCAAACAGTTATTGCAGTCAATTATGCACAAAGATTTCGACTTATTCCCATACAAAATTCAATTAGCCAACAAACTGAACGCAGCAGACTTCCCGATTCGCTTGGAATTTTGCCAGAAGATGCTTCAAATGATGGAAGAGGACGGAAACATGTTGAATTGTCTTTTCATGTTTGACGAGGCCCATTTCGATTTAAACGGCAACATAAACAAACAAAATTGTCGAATATGGAGTGCTTCCAACCCACATATACTCCATGAGACGAAATTGCATCCACTTCTTGTCACAGTGTGGTGTGCAGTTTCATCACGTTGCATTGTCGAGCCCTACTTCTGCGAAGAAAACGGTCACACCGTTACGGTTACTGGAGACCGTTACTTGAGCATGTTGAGACAGTTTTTCTATCCAGAATTACGCCGAATGAGAATTTCTTTCAACTGTGTGTGGTTTCAGCAAGATGGTGCAACTCCTCACATAGCCCTGCCTGTTATGATAGAATTATGACGAAAATTTCACAATAAGCTGATATCCAGAAACTCAACATTCCGTTGGCCCCCTAGGCGGGCTGACCTTACTGCACCTAACTTTTTCTTTTGGGGTTATTGCAAACCGGAAGTCTACAAAGCAAAACCAACAAATTTGAATGAACTAAAGCAATCCATTCGAGAAATAATTGCGGCTATTCCTGTTTCGACTCTACAAGCAGTAATGAACAACTTTTTGGTAAGATGCCGCACATGCATCAACGAGTAGGTAGGACATTTAAGTTCCATTATTTTTAAAGCTAATTAAGCTATATTTAATAAAATTGAATGAACTTTAACATTAAAAAATAAAATAAATGGTTTCCCATTACATCCCATGAAGGGACCGGGGAGAACTTCTCACAATCACTGAGCTGTGCGCTTTCCAGTTTTCACTTACTGATTGGGACCTACAGTTTTACACCGATTCCGAACGGTATTTTGAGAAGCTTTTTCATGGCTATATACTCGATAGTGTCGCCGTCACTAAGCGAGGTGACCGTCGTCGAAAGAAATTTTATTTTTTTTTTAAGGTGGTTGGAGCAGAGATCGAACCCAGGATCTCCTGTACAAGAGGCGCGCACACTACCCATTGCACCACCGACGGTCACGAACATTAATAATTTAACATTAATAAAAGAAAAATGAATTCCATACACTGAAAAAAAAGTTATTTGAGTTTCTTAATGTAGCAATATTCATCAGTCACCCTAATCGAATGCGGTGGTCAAATAAATAACCCGTCTTAAATACCTGGGCGTTATTTGGGGCACCAAGCTCAATGCATTCGCTTAGCAATGTGAATGTAGCTACCCTCCACGCCCAACTTGATTTTACACAATACATTTTAAAACACTTTGCTCATAAATATTTTCAATGCGTCCTTTAGTCTTAATACAAATATTGCTACAAAAAATGCGTTATACTGCGTTTATGCTGCCATCGAAATCTTGACATTCTAGATTGAATTTTTACGAACAATTGATTTATGTATGGAAAATCAGGTATTTAGCCCATGAACTCTAGATATCTATACATTTCAAGCGCATCATAGTCATGACTTTAGATTGCTGCTAGTACCGGACTACTAGGACAGTAATATTATCACAGTTTCAATCTGTCACAAATATCAGTAGAAATAGGTTGAAGAATTCTTTACTTTACTTTTATTGACTATGTTACAACCTCATGAGGTCACATATTAATTAAACAAACAAATTTCAACATATTCTTCCAACTGGCTCTATCCTTCGCCTTTTCTCGCCAGTTGGTAACACCAAGGATACGGATGGATTCTTCTGCACGGTCTTTCTTGGTCGTCCTCTTTTCCTGCTTCCATCGGGTACGTTATCAAAAATCTTTCAGCATCTTCATCCATTCCGATAACATGGCCTAGCCAACGCAATAGGCCCACTTTGATTCGTCTAGCTATGTCCACGTCAGAATAGAGATTATATAGCTCTGCGTTCCAGCGACGTCGGTACTCGCCGTTTTCCCTAACAGGACCATATATTCTACGGAGAATTTTTCTCTCGAAAACTCCCAGGTGTTTTTCATCCGCTTGCGATATGACCCAAGTTTCGGAGCCATATGTCAAGACAGGTAAAATGAGAGTCTGATATAGCTGGACTTTTGTCCGGCGAGAGAGGGCTTTGTTCCTAAACTGCTTGCTGAGCCCAAAATAACATATATTTGCAAGCACAATTCACCTATCTATCTCCAGGCTGACGTTGTTGTCCTTGTTCACGGCGGATCCAAGCTAGACAAATTCATCTACCACTTCAAAATTAAATCGGTTGTCAACGTTCAAGTGCGGACCAAGTCGAGAGGTTTCTCTGGTCGTTGACACCATCAATTTTGTCTTGCCCTCATTAACAGCAAGACCCACCTTCGCTGATTCCTTTTCGATTCTTGAAAATACTGTAGTAACCTTTCGCAAATTTCGCCCAATGATGTCTATGTCGTCAGCATACGCCAGCAACATATGGCTTTTCGTGTTGATGGACTTGTTCGTATTTACTGCAGCCTTTCTCATTATTATCTCCATTAAGATGTTGAAGAGATTGCACGAAAGTGTGTCGCCTTGTCTAAGTCCTCGCTTGGTACAGAATGGTTCAGTGAGGTCTTTCCCCACTTTCACTGCTGATATGGTGTTGGTCAGCGTCATTCTACAGAGGCGGATCAGTTTTGCCGGAATACCAAGTTCAGACATAGCTTCGTACAGTTTTCCCCGTATGGGGCTATCGAAAGCAGCTTTGTAATCGAAAAAAAGGTGGTTGAAGAATTCGCTTATTGTAAAACATGCTGGCCGTCGGTGGTGCAATGGTTAGTGTGCGCGCCTCTTGTACAGGAGATCCTGGGTTCGATTCCTGCTCCGACCACCTTAAAATTTCTTTCGACGACGGTCACCTCGCTTAGTGACGGCGACACTATCGAGTACTTAGCCATGAAAAAGCTTCTCAAAATACCGTTCGGAACCGGTGTAAAACTGTAGGACCCAATCAGTGAGTGTAAAAAAACTATAAAGCGCACAGCTCACTGGTTGTGAGAAGCTCTCCCCAATTCCTTCATGGGATGTAATGGGAAACCATTTTTTTTTTTTTTTTTTTTTAAAACATGCTGGAAAGTACTAGGTTTTTCTAGACGATGGTTTTGCTGCAAATGCTAGACTGATGGCGTCGTAAAACAAAATAGTTTTAATTAAACCCGCCAACTGCATACATCGTGGACGAACCATACGATTCAAAGGTTATTCGTAATGCAATACTTGCCTGGTCCCCTTCGTGTTGCATCATTGCGTTTACAATTCACCATAGTATAACATATCTCTCTATGCCCTCTTACAATTCCATGTTCAAGTGCATGATTGTCATTATGTTACTTGTAGTAAATATCCCAGAAGCTCATTTTTGGTCATGCCCACTTATCTTGTTTTCTTTGATGTTGTATATTGCTTGGCATACTTCTGTCATTCCTTTGCTAATTTGAAATACTTCACTTTTTTAACACACAATACATATACGGATATACAAAAATCTATCCAAATTGAAAACAATTTGCTATTTAACCGGAGAACTTGTAGCTTCAACCTTTTCAGGTTATAACATGGAAAAAAGTGAAGCATGTTCCATTTTTACACTTCCCGGAAATTGCAGATAAGGAAGAAAGGTAGCAACAACTTTCGAATTGCTCATCTATTATAAACAATATACTACGTATATTAGTCTGTCCCTTATTTTAGAGAAATTGGGGGTTTTTAAACAACACTACCTAATACTGTGTTTAGTGGCAATCTATCTGGCAACTTCCACAAAAACAAAAACTGCCTAAACCGGGCCTTTTAAACTCCAATGTTCGGAAAGTTTTATCAAAAACTAGGTTCGGATGCAAATATAACGTGTTTGTAGCTTGTCGCAAATATACACAAAATAGTATACATCTGTCCAAACACATTGTATTTGCTATTCAATATTACATGTTGGAGACACAATGATTAATTTCTGTGACTCTAATATGGATTTGTTTGCAGAAAACTGTTGGAAACAATAACGTATTAGACAACACAGAAACAAAAAGCAGCAGATCTTCAATTCATCATCACAATGCTTCGACGTAAGTAAAGGGCGTTTCAGTAAGATTGCAGTTTTTAGATTTAACGTAATTTTTGTTGTGCAAGTGGCAACTCCGAAATATGGCAACTGTCACATATATTTATTCCGAAACACTACGAAGCGAATCCCAGCAAAATAACTTCACCTTCATGCGTACAAAATGCAGCTTACTCAGGAGCTCAAACCATGGAAAGTGCCAACAATTCGCTCAATGGGTAATGGAGTAAAGTGAAGTCAATACCAAATTTTCAAAAAAATCATCTTCTCCGATGAAGCACATTTCCATCTGAATGGCTTCATAAATACAGAAAATTGTCGAATTTTTGGCTCCGAAAATCCTCATGAAATCCATGAGAGACATATGCATCCACAACGAGCAATTGTCTGGAGCGAATTTTGGCCAGCCGGCGTGATTTGGCCTTTGAATATGACTTTGACTTTTTTGAAAATGAGTCCGAAATTGCAGTGACGGTGAACGGCATTCGTTACAGGAACATCATAATGGAGTTCTTGTGACCTCAACTGGACGGCAGGGATGTGGGCGACATGTGGCTTCTGCAAGACGGTACCACCTGCCACACAGCGTTTGAAACAATCGATTTATTCCAGCAACAATTTCCAGAACAAATCATCTCAAGAAATTCTAATATCAACTGGCCACCAAGGTCATGCGATTTAACGCCTAGCGATTTCTTTCTTTGGTGTCTTATGCGCATAAATCAGAAACAATTCCTGAGCTCAAATCCGAGATGCAACGCGTCATCGGGGTGATAAAGCCACATCTCTGTGAAAAAGTCATGGCAAATTTCATGAAAAGAGTAATCGCCTGTCATCAGAATCGTGAGGGCCATTTGTCGGAAATTTTATTCCATACTTAATTGGAACATGTCTTCTTTTTGCAATCCAGTAATAAAATCACAGCAATCTCAAAAAATACGTGCTTTTATTTTAAAATGAAAAAGCGCATTCTTACTGAGACACCGTTTAATTGTATAAAAAATAAATGGTTTCCCATTACATTCCATGAAGGAACTGGGGAGAGCTTTCCACAGCCAGTGAGCTGTGCCCTTTCTAGTTGTATACTCACTGATTGCGATTTACAGTTTTACACCGGTTCCCAACGGTATTTTGAGAAGCTTTATCATGGCTAAATACTCGATAGTGTCGTCGTCACTATGCGGGGTGAACGTCGCGAAAATATATTTAAAGTGGACAGAGCAGGTATCGAAGCCACGATCTCATGTACAAGAGGCGCGTAAACTAACCGTTGCACCAACGACGGCCAAACATATACATGATTCCCGCATAATGTTACAGGGGCCGTCTTTTTTCAGCGAGTATAAGATAAAACAAAGTTACCAAGCTTGTATATAGTTACGTGCGAGCATTGGTTGGATGAATTGAATATCTGCTGTTTTTTGTTTCTTTGTTGTCTGTCACGTTATTGCTTTCAAAAGTTTTCAACAAACAAATCCATATTAGGGTCACAAAAACCTATTTTATAACATATTAATCATTGTGTCTCCAAAATGCAATATTGAATATCAAACACAATGTGTTTGGACAGATGTATACCAACGGGTCCACCATCTAACTTTTTTTTTTCAACTAGTGATTATTTCGTGAATGGTAACACTTAGCTCATGTCTGATTTGACAGATAATTAGTTTTAACCTTTCGCTGAACGAATATGGTTGTGTATACGCTTGAACAACGCTGGGAAATATGGGAAAAATGGGCCTCCGATCGACTTACAGAAGATGCCGAGTTTGCCAAAAAAACATCTTTTCAGATGAAGCTCATTTTGATCTTGGCGGGTATGTAAACAAGCAAAATTGTCGCATTTGGGCACAGAACACCCGCACGATGCACCCAAAACGAGTCACTGTTTGGTGCGGATTTTGGTCCAGAGGCATAATTGGGCCATTTTTCTTCGAAAATGAGCAAGGAGTTGCCGTTACAGTCAATAGCGATCGATATCGGGCCATGTTGAACGAATTTTTATTCACAAAAATTGAAGAGGAGAATATTGGCAACATTTGGTTTCAACAGGACGGCGCTACGTGCCACACAGCCGAAGCTACACTCGATGTTTTGCGCCCTGTTTTTGAAGATCGCATTATCAGCCGCAGAGCTGATGTCGTTTGGCCACCTCGGAGCTGCGATTTGACACCGTTGGACTATTATTTGTGGGGTGCCCTCAAAGATAAGTGTTACGCCGACAAGCCAAAGACAATTGACGTTTTAAGGGACAATATTCGTGAAGCCATTGGTGAAATACAGCTGCACACAATCGATAATGTGCTTAAAAATTGGACCGATCGTGTAGGCTACTGCATGGCCAGCCGAGGCAGCCATTTGAATGAAATAATTTTCCATTATTAACCGGAAGGATTGTACTTTCAAATAAAAAAAGAAATTTGAGAAAATATTCAGTAGTTTTTTTTATAGCATTTTCAAAAAAAAAAAGTTATTTGGCGGAGCCGTTATATTGGCGACAAGCTACAAGCACGTTAAATTTGCATCCAAACCTAGTTTTTGATACATCTTTTCGAACATTGGAGTTAAAGAGGCGTGGTTTAGGCTGTTTTCGTTTTTGCGGAACTTGCCAAATGAACATTGTATTGCCACTAAACACAGTATTAGGTAGTGTTGTTTAAAAACCCCCAATATCTCTAAAATAAGGGACAGACTAATATACGTAGTATATTGTTTATAATAGATGAGCAATTCACAATATGTTGGTTACCCATCTACCTTATCTGCAATTTCCGGGAAATGTAAAAATGGAACATACTTCACTTTTTTCCATGTTATAACCTGAAAAGGTTGAAGCTACAAGTTCTCCGGTTAAATAGCAAATTGTTTTCAATTTGGATAGATTTTTGTATATCCGTATATGTATTGTGTGCTAAATAAGTGAAGTAGTATTTCAAATTAGCAAAGGAATGACAGAAGTATGCCAAGCAATATACAACATCAAAGAAAACAAGATAAGTGGGCATGACCAAAAATGAGCTTCTGGGATATTTACTACAAGTAACATAATGACAATCATGCACTTGAACATGGAATTGTAGGAGGGCATAGAGAGATAAGTTATATTGTATTACGAATAACCTTTGAATCGGTTTGTTTGTCCACGATGTATGAATTTGACGAGTTTTATTAAAACTATTTTGTTTTACGACACCATTAGTCTACCGTTTGCAGCAAAACCATCGTCTAAAAAACCTAGCACTTCCAAGCATTTTTTACAATAAGCGAATTCTTCAACATATTTCTACTGATATTTGTGACAAATTGAAACTGTGAAAATATTATTATTCTAGTGGCCCAGTACTAACAGCAGTCTATTGGTTCGCAATGTAATTGGGCTAAATTTTAGATTAGTAACCCATTAAATTGTAATACTACATAGCCAACTCTTTGGTCGGATTCAAATCTTAGGAGAATTTAAGTTTAAAGTCATGACTATGATGCGCTTGAAATGTACAGATTTCTAGAATTGATGGGCTATATATCTGATTTTCCATCCATAAATTAATTGTTCGTGAAAATTAAATCTACAATGTCAAGATTTCGATGGTAGCATAAACGCAGTATAACGCATGTTTTATAACTATATTTGTATTAAGACTAAAGAACGCATTGCAAATATTTTTGAGCAAAATGTTTTAAAATTTATAGCGTTAAATCAAGTCGTTCGTGCGTAAAATCAAGTTGTTCGCTACATTCACATTGCTAAGCGAATGCATTGAGCTTGCTGTCTAAAATAACGCCCAAGTACTTGACACATGTTTTCGTAATGATTGAAACTTAAGACGGCTTATTCATTTGTCCACCGCATTTGATCATAGTATTGGGGCTGACAAAAGCCTCTAAGCGCGCATACAAGTTAAGTTTCATCAACCATGTTGGGTGTTGATGTTGCCTTATTACCTAATACGCATCGGTGTTAGAGTGAGGACATGAAATGATCAGGGAGTGGAATGTCCTTAATGACAATTCGTAATCGTATCATAAATACATCGGATTCCTAATAGACTGGAACATAAGCCTGCGTAAAGTACTTCATCGCAATGTAAGGTGGACTGACTGTACCCTGTATGTTAGAGTTGTTTGGGATCAGAAGCATCTGCGGATATTGTAGCGGACAGGGTCACGAGTGCTCTTAACAAGTCGCTATATTCAAGGTTGCTCAACCAATCGCCTTCTCACTTTAGCTACTATCAAACAAGGATCTGATGGCATTACCAGAGGATACTTAACATAATGTCGGTAGTAGTGACAAGCTAGATTCCAAGAACTTTGGACACAAAGAGGAAGACGCTATCCTCCTTTGTTCTTCGTGAACCTTTTATTAAAATTGTGTATTGTAATATTAAATTATACTATATTGTTATATTTTGTTTTGTTAAAAAAGGCCATAAATACAGGGTGGCACCGAATGAGCTATATGGTTGGAATTCTTTATAAACTTTTTTAATTATTATTTTTAAATTTTTTTTTTCAGAAATTTGTGAAGAAGACTTGGGGAATTAATTATGAATCATTACACGATCGAACAACTTGCACAAATAATTGAATTGAAAAACGGAGGAAAATCCAGACTTTATTCACAATTTGGCAATAAGCGAAGAAGCCCATTTCCTGCTAAAAGGGGATGTCAACAAGCAAAACTGCAGGATTTGGGTTACGGAAAATCCAAGAGCAGTGTATCAGGAGGATACACTGTTTGGTGCGGTGTATCCTCCGAAAGGATAATTGTCCCATATTTTTTTGAAAATGAAAGTGGTGTCTCAATCTCTATCAACAGTGCTGCATATCGGACGATGTTGGAAAATTTTATTAGGCCAGCTGTGGAAAACCATCCTAACTTGTGGTTTCAACAAGATGGAGCCATAGCACATACTGCACGTGCCTCAATGGCTCTGTTAAGGGACATATTCGGCGAACGCATTATTTCGCGCACAAGCGATTTTAACTGGCCTCCACGTTCACCAGATTTATCAGCTCCTGACAGTTTTCTTTGGGGATATTTGAAAGAAAGAGTGTACGTTAACAAACCAAGAACCATTCTCCAACTAAAAACCAACAATCGAAATGAAATCATGGCCATTACAACCGAAATTCTGCGAAAAGTTATGGAAAATATGCGAAAAAGAGCACGTATGTGCGCAGCAGAAATTGGACATCACTTACAGGATATCATTTTTCAAAGCTAATTGCTGTATTAAAAAAAAAAATATAATAATCGCATAAATAAAAAAGTTATAAACCATTTAAATCATATATATGTATATTTGGCACACGCTATAAGCTTAATTTCAGAACCATTCAATATGATACTCGTAGTTTCCTCAATAGGTATTTTATACCTTCTGGTAAAAAGGTCTTGCCCGTGTTTACATCTAATCCATTTTCGCCCATCCATCTGCCTAAAGTCCCCAAGTTACGTTGTAGAACGTTCGTTAGCATACTGATATACTTGCCCTTTATAGTTATTGCTACGTCATCCGCATTTTTAAGGGTGACCAATATTCCATTCAGTGCAAAGTTCCACTGATGTGAAGACAAGACCCCTTCTTGAGGTGTGCCTCTGTTAATATAGCTGGTAGAGTTCCAGGTGCCCCATTCGACCGAGACATATCTCCAGCCAAGTATTTCATGTGGTAGAGGTCGAGGGCCCAATTCGGCCGAGATACATCACATGGTAAGCATTTCGTATACAAGCCCCATTTGATCAACTTTTATCTTTTTTTTTTTTTTTTTTTTTTTTTTTTTTTTTTTTTTAATCGAGCGAACCCATCGCCGCCACTCTTACCCGCCCCTACCGACCGAGAGGGCCACGTCCCCATAACGTGAGGACAGCGTACACATTATAGACCGGTCTATAACGGGAGAGCAAGGATTATAAGTTCACACGTTACAACCAACTACAGAAATTCTTCACCAGTTGGTATTACACTAACATAAATAAGTATAAAAGCACATCACGAGATATTAACATAAGATACTTCAATATATAATAATTACGAGCAAAACGAAAACCAAATCATAAATCAGACCAGATAGTAAGGATAAAGTAAATTAAATTTACATATGTACGTTAACGAATATACAGCACTAATGCAATCGGTTCAAATGACAAATTATGCTAGACTTTGTCGTTTCCCAACTACCTGTGAAATCAATAAACTGATATAGCTCATTAAAGTCACGACACATTCTCCTAACTGGATCAAAGGACGCATAATTCGAACGCTGAAACTCGATGTTTACGAGTTTATAGTACCTCGTGGGTCTCAATGGGACATTTATGAAAATCTTAGATAACAGAAATTCAGAACATATACATCCATCAATTATCTTCAAAACTGTAATAGAGTTTATCATGGTACGTCTACTACTAAGAGTCGGCAATCTGATCAATGCTAGTCTACTGCTATACGAAGGAAGATTATGGTTCGGGTTCCATTGAAGATTTCTCAGACAAAAAATGAGAAACTGTTTCTGGACCGATTCAATCATATTAACATACAAATTGTACTGGGGGTCCCAAACAACTGATCCATATTCGAGAATAGGGCGGACTAGTGAAGTAAAAAGATTTTTCGTAACGTAGGGATCTGAAAATTCCTTTGCCCAACGTTTAATAAAGTTCAGAACGCCATAAGCCTTGTTCACCATCGTAATTATGTGGGAGTTGAAATTCAATTTTCTGTCCAAGAGAACACCAAGATCAACAAATGAATCCACCGATTCAAGAACATTGCCACCTAAAATGTATTTTGCCGAAAATAATGATGACCTAGAGAACAGCATATGCTTACATTTCGTAAAATTAAGCTCCATCAAATTGGTCTCGCACCACGTCTGGAAAGTAGACAAATCCCTCTGAAGTAAAGCACATTGACAAGGATTCCCAAAAGTTGAAAACAGGGCGACTGTGTACGCACTGTGTTCGCAAACCGCATAATCAGCCGAAACCTGGAAGTCCAGTGGTGGTGATTTGAACCCGTTAGACTATTTAGGCCTTACAACGCGAAACAAATTGAATAGATAACCAATAAAATCATAATTTTGAAAAAAAAATGTCTATTAGTGTTTTTTTTAAAGCGAAATTAAATTTCAAATTTAGTTTCCCATGATATCCCATGAAGGAATTGGGTCACACACTTTGATTGGGACTTGCAGTTTTACACCGGTTCTGAACGGTATCTTGTCAAGCAATTTCATGGTTACGTACCCGATAATCGATATCAAAATTCAAAGAGACGAATTAAAAATAAACGTTGTTTATAAAACGTATAGTTGGCCATTTTGTCATAAAAACCGAAACACGTTATTATTAGGTTTCTACACCTCGTTTTAACCGAAAACCGGTTTCGCCAAAATCGGAATATTCGAAGAAGCCGAAAACCGACATTTTTGAAAAACCGGTTTTTTGAATACACTAATTACGAGTAATATTATTGAACGCACCCTCAATGTCAAGAAAAACTACCAGACTGCTAGGCTGTCTCTATGTCTCTCTCTAGAAATGCCCTTGCAGTGGGCATGATGTGCACCATATAACAATATTACAACAATACTCGCCACCAAGTCTACGACATCTATCAGCCGTTCCTAAGTCTTTGACACGTTAATTGGTCTATAGGGTCAGGCTGGTTGGTAGTAAACATGCCTCTTGAATCCCTCCATCCTCTGAGTATGTCTGTGAAATTTATACACGCAATTTCTTACTTTATCAGCCAGGGAATCAATATATCAACCTCAGCCTGAAGTTCCGCTGGTGATACCATGCCGGGTCCGAGAGACTTAAATGGGTTGAAGCTCATTTAAACCTGGATTTGGTAACAATTTTAATGGCAACTTCTGATATATGAGAAGTATGTTAAATTGGAGTGCTCTGCGCATTCAGTGAGTTGCCAGGGAAATGGGTATCCATAAAGAGATAGAAACAATCTCTAATGCAGTTTGTCCACTGTCGCGAAGAGTGTTTCCGGCACCCAATCGTTGTATTGCCGGACACAAGTATTTTCCTTAGCCTCGACAACTGGGATATTGATTTACGACAGAGCATCCACGTGATTTTCTTGAACCGTCTCAACACATTATTAGATCACCTTGGTAACTATGCCAGTCTTCCTTGTGTCGCGATGACTTGGATTTGTTAAACAGTCATTGGTATGACTTCCTTATATCCGGAAGTTCTTCATTACATCAGTGAAGCTTCGTATTCACTCTTTTCTAAATTCTTGGTCAAGAGATTTGTAGTGACTTGTTGAGAGCACTGGCGATTCTGTTAGCTACATTATTCACAGATGTTTCTAAACAACTCTGACAGGCTTTTTCATAGAGGGACCAACCACTCCTCCCCAAATTACGACGAACTTTTTCAAACTGCGTCATAATCCACTCCGACAGGAATCCTATATACTTATGATCAGGAAATTCCTTTCCCTAGTCATGTCATACAGGTCATACGTTGCAAAGGTGGCATCTAGTACATCTCACCTGGAGTTGGTCAGGAAGTCATCTAATTAATTCTATTACATATAGCAAGGCCAGTACTTAGTAGGTGCTCAGGGAGTGTTTTATCCCTCTCATTGGTGTAGTGCTACCCCACAATCACTGGGTTACCTCTTCTCTTTTGCCTCTTCTATGACACATCTTAAGGGTAGTTTGCTGGTAACTGGACTCTTGCACCCGTGTCATCTGCTCGTGGCGCCTTTTCTTCCTGAGGCGTTTACAATGCGATCCTACTCTGATCAAAAGATGATATCGAAAAACCCCGTTAATGTGAAAGTGACTTACATCAGTGCTCCGCAACCGGTGTGCCGTGGCACACTGGTGTGCCGTGAGCCGGATACAGGTATGCCGTGGTCAAAGTCACTGTATTTGACATTTTACAATATTTCATTATGTACATACCTATTTAATACACAATGACAAATTATTTATCATAATACATATTGTCTATTTTTCAAAAACTCAAATCATGCATGAATGAACACAAGTAAAAATGTACATTGAATTGGGTGCGCATTAAGACAACATATTCCAGTACTTAAGTATTTGTTCACACATAGTTTTGGCTAGATTGTTTGAACTTCACCATAAAGTGCACGAGATTCTTTTAAATCAAAATATGCCCGATCTATATCAGCACCTCGATGACGATTACTGGATAGCCAAACTTTCATTCATGGCTGATATATTTCAGCATTTTAACAAACTGCATAAGAAAATGCAATGCAATGCAAAGAAAATGCAAAATACGAATACATATACGACCTCCGTCAAATTAATAAGGTTGAAAAAAAATCGAACTTTGGCAGAAAGAGGTGCAAAAAGTATGTTTGGAAATGTACCAAAGGACCAACCATATTACAATTGAAAACAAACAATTAATTGTGGATCTGGCGCAACAACATTTACGTACTACGTATGCTTCAGCAGAAACAATTATTGTAAAAAAATTCTAAGGAAGAATTTTGGTGTGCAGTAGGTGAGAAAAGGTTGCGGAGCACTGACTTACATGATCAGACCCATAAACCCAACAAACAAAGTAATATTACGGCGATATCGCCATCATCCCGCCTTTGCGGCAATAAACATTCCCCCCTCAATGCAATTAAGCTTTCGACAGCAATCTGCTTGATGCATTTTCCAACAGCATTATTTCAAACAACAAATTATGAAGATTTGAAGCTCGATTAGAAATAGTTACATTTTTTGGTTCGAATAATGGTGATGCATACATATATGTAGCTGTATTGATAGGGGCATGAGTGTATTGAGTGGCAACAAATTATCAGTAAAAACTTAGGGACGTGGATATTGAAAATATTGATTTGTTCTTATTGATTTGAAACAGTGCCACTGCTTTGCTAATGGCATTTTTTTACTTGAATTCTTTAGAAAATATTTACATTTTTAAATTCATCAAAAATTGTGCCCCAACATGTGGGAAATTTAGTATTTTACGGCAAAATTTCACTGCGAAGACATCATGCTATCAAAACTGAGTATGAATCGGAATTAATCGCGTGCCAAACCAATGCTTCTGCCACTGTTGTTGTTACTCCATTGCGATTTGGGTGCGACACAATTTCCGTACGCCAAAATCATTAGTTTGGCTCGTGGGTTATTCCGATTCATACTAAATTTTCTAGTTACTAGTTTTTATGACGCTCTTAGAACTACGAGACCAAACTTAGCAGTTGCTTATCTGGTCTCGAATAACCCCGGGGGGCAGAAACCTTATAAAACGAAGATTACATATTTGGCCAACCATTTCGATCTTTTGCCTTATCTCACCAGCAGGCAATACCAAGTGTACGCAAGGGATTTGTCAACCTGATCCCTCCACCGGAGTCTTGGTCTTCCTATTTTTCGTTTTCCTTCGAGTTCGGTTTCGAAAATCCTTCGTGCTGGTTCGTCGTCATCCATTCTACTGACATAGCCTTGCCAGCGCAATCGCGTTATTTTGATCCGCTTACCTATGTCAATGTCAGGATATAGCTCATACTCGCCGTTGTGCACAGGGCTATACATTTTTCAGAGTATTTTTCTCTCGAAGACCCCTACAGATGTTTCATCTGCTTGCGATAAGTCCCAGGATTCGGCGCCATAAAGCAAGACAGGTTGTACAAGAGTTGGACTTTTGTTACTCGAGAGAGGGCTTTATCTCTAAAGTGCTTGCTTAGCTCAAAATAACATATATTCGCAAGTACAATTCTCCGCTTGATCTCAAGGCTGACGTTGTTGTTTTTGTTTACGGTAGATCCGAGGTATACAGGGTGATTCAGGAAGTTCCGGACAAATTTCTCCAGCGTATTCCTTGCCTCATTTCATGAAGAAAAGTCCACTAGGACCATGTCCAAAAATGCAAGGGTGCGAAATGGCAGCGGGTTGAACATTTTCGAATTGGTGCTAGGAGGGTAGTAGGGTAAAGTTGCTAACTTCTGAGCCAGTAGTCGGATTTTCTTGTTTTTGGGCTTGGTGGGAAGGTCTTTAAGATGCCTACATGAAAGATTGTGTGTATTCTGTGCAGACCCACAATCGTGAACAGTTATTTGCACGCATTGAGGAAGCCGCGGTGAAAGTTCGTGAAAAGATGAGTGAATTAAACGTGGCGGATGTGGTTCTCACACGGCTGCAATTGTGTTTAGTTGAAAATGGAAACCACATTGAAAACTTCCTTTAACATCAATTGTTTTTTTCCTTATGTGTTTGATTCTTCAGCCAAAAATTTCAATAAAATAAAATCTTAAACGTGTTAATTTACAAAAACAAATGAATGTGTGCTGTTATTTCGCTTCCAAAACAAAGACAAACATTTTTGCATTTCAGTAAAATGGTCATAACTTTGGAACGGTAAGACCTCTGGGCTTCGTTTAGGTCATTTTGGAAAGGTAAGAGGTATGGCTATCTTTCAACAGGAAAACATAAGTTACCTGCAATCTGGCTGAGCAAATTGAGGTTATGTGAATTTTTTTTCAATTTTTTTCCGAAAGCTCTCCATCTCGGCGATTTGACTTTTTTCTACTTTTTTTTATTGATTCTGAAAGCTCTCTTAAAGACCTTTCCAACAAAGCGAAAAAAATCCGACCACTGGCTCAGAAGTTAGCAACTTTACCCTATTACCCTCCGACCGCCAATCCGAAAATTTTGAACCCGCTGCCATTTCGCACCCTTGCATTTTCGGACATGGTCCTACTGGACTTTTCTTCATGAAATGAGCCAAGGAATACGCTGGAGAAATTTGTCCGGAACTTCCTGAGTCACCCTGTATAAATTCGTCCACTACCTCGAAATTATTACGGTTATCAACATTCACGCTTTGGTCTAATCGCGTGGAGGCCCTGCTCGTTGAAACCATTAATTTTGTCTTGTACTTATTTACTGTAAGACCCACTTTTGCTGACTCCTTCTCAATTCTCGAAAAAAACGCAGTAACTTCTCTAATTGTGCGCCGAATGATATCAATATCATCAGAATACGCGAGCAGCATGTGACTTTTGCTGCTGATGGTTTTATTCACGTTGACTGCAGATTTTCTCATAATGATTTCCATTGAGATGTTAAAGAGATCGCATGATAGGGTGACGCGTTTCCTGAGGCGTCGCTTAGTTTCAAAAAGTTCGGTAAAATCCTTACCAACTTTCACTGTGGATTTGGAGTTCGTCAAGGTCATCCTTCAAAGGCGTATGAGTTCTGCAGGAATACCAAGCTCCGACATTGCGTCGTAGAGTTTCTCCCGTATCGGGCTATCGAAGGCTGCCTTATAATCGACAAATAGATGATAGGTGTCGATTTGTTTTTCGTGTGTCTTCTCCAGGATATGGCGTAGCGTGAAAATCTGGTCAGTTGTCACTGTTCAAAAATTGGTGGGTGACATTTGAAGTTACAAGAATAAGGAACGTCCTAATTTTTATTCGATACATGCTGTACTCAAATATGAGTTCAAAATTCCTATTATAAACAATGAACTTTTTCATGTCATTCATATTTATATTTTCCATTTCTCTCATAAATATGTATGTGTTAATGTTAAACTCTATACAAATAACCTATGGTCTTATGATACACACACACACACACACACCCATACGAATAACATTTGTGGTGACACGTGTTTACTACTTATCCACTACCGTAAATGTCATGTAAACCCTATAATGAATATCAGTATGACATTTGCTCAACCTTTTACGGTGAAGCTGTTGGCGTATGAGTGATATGTTTATGAAATGTTTGATATAAATCATACGCTCAGTCGCTCTATGAAGCGGTTATGGGTGACTGAAGCGGACAAGAGTTAAAATTAAGTATGACAATAATGTTATCAATAGTTGAATAATTTAAAATTTAACCCTCTAACTGGCAGAAGCTAGTTTTTGAAGTAAAACGTTCGGGAATTTTTTTCCTAACGAATTTTGGTTTAGAAACATATAATTTGAAGTCAGAAATTAAAAATTTCGGTTTTTTGAGCCGTCAGGTGAAAAACATTAAAGGCTGCCTGAGGGCATCCTTGCCAGTTTAAAGCAAAATTAAACGACAGGTGCAGTTTCATTGATAATATGAATTTTATTTAAAAAAAACAGTAAAAATGCATATAAAATAAAATTAATGAATTTAAATTAGATCTTTCTGTAATAATAAAGTTTATATGTTTTTTCCGTCCATTTCTCTGCCGTAATATGCACTATACAATAACAAAAAACGTTATCTCTGTGAAAATGGCATATGTCACGAAATTTGGCATAACCGAGTAAGGGTGCCCTGAGGCCGCTATTAGAATTTAGCCTACAGATCGCATGTTGTTTTGTTTTCACGATCACTTTGTTTTTATATTGAACTAATATACCACAACCACTCACCAAAAATTATTCAGTGTGTCTTTTTGTCCAGCGAATTTGAAATTTATTTCACAATAATTTTTTTTCCACTAACACTTTTGTGTTCCACAAAAATGATCACAGAATGAACAAAAATCATTGTAGCGCAACCAAATTAGTTTCTGACTGTAAATAGAATAGTAAGTAATAGAAGAGAAAAAAGTAAACTCTTCAAACATTTTCTCTGAGACCGCAATGAGAGAAAAACGAATGGCAGCCCTGAGGCTGCCTTACCCGTTAGAGGGTTAAATTATTCTGCTACGTTTAGTAGAAGTGATTTTTATTTTTTATGATAGTGTTGGGGCTTGGTTTCAGTTTATCTGTTAGTTTTTCGAACTATATTAGTTTTTGTGAATAGAGTTGGGAATTTTTGAAATACAAAAAATACTGAAGCAATTGAACTATTGAAACAAAAGAGCGGAACAGTGTGAACTTGTTCATCTATTTCACTAGAGTGAATCGTTCAATTGAACTAGGTGGTTCATGAACTACACAACTCTAGTTGTGAAGTCAAAACGATTCTTGCATTTTGTTCACAGGATATCATTAAACTTGTAATGGTAAAAAAATATAAGCGATGATCCTAAAATAACTGAGAAACATTAGAAACTCAAAAATATTTGGAATATGACAATTACGTATTTAATAAATATATAAAATGGATTTGAATTTAATAATTTAATTCTTAAATAACTTAATAACGAGCTAAGCATGAACATGAAACCAGGGGCCAATACCAGTGCGAATGCTATTTTCATCAGCCTGACGGTTTTGTATCTTTGATTGTAAAAGTGTTTTTAGAAAGAAAATATATATATAATTATAAAGGGAAAATCAAAACATAATTAATTAATACCTGATTTTGATAATATAAATCCAACGAAATTCCACATACACTCCGGTTCACTTATTTAAAGGCACTAAAATTTCCATATTCAGCAGCCTGTATCTTTAGAAATTTGTAACCGATTGCAATGAATTTTAAAATGGAAATGGAAAATAGACATCTTGAGATATAAAAAAATCATGACAATTGTGGTTTCTTAACTAAAGAACTTTTTTTGAGCAATTTATAAAAAAATCCAAAAATGTGCTATTTTTTTGGTTCACTTGAATAAAGGCACATTAACTAATTTTAATGAAAAACAGTTTTTCTTGTTTTTTTAATTTATTTTACTTTATTTAAGAACTGCTAGTAATGGGTACAACCCCCTTTGTTTTGGCGTAGAATACGTCTTACCTTACGGTAAAGGGAGTCATGTCAGATTGTTATTGTTGTAATCTTTATTTCATTGATTATGAGGAAACGGCGAGATAACCTTTTTTTTAAAAATTTTTTTGAAGGTAAATGAAGATGTTATCTTTCGTTTGATATACATTTCATATTGGTTGATATCTTCCTAATATTTAAATTTCTCAAATGAAAATTGTTTAAACACATACACTTAAACATATGTGTGGTGTTTGGTTGAGTGTTTGAGTTTGTAGCGTGAACACAAACTATGCTGCTGTTTCAGTGTGGACACAAACCTTCGGCTGTTGTTTAGATTGATGAAATATTGAAATACCGTATATTTACTTATGTATTTAAGTGAAACAAAATGTTAAATGTGAATTTGAATTTAACATGGATATATAATTATAAAAAATATAAATCAGATTGACTTGCGTCTGTTATTTATCATTTATCCTTACTCTTTTAATTTAAAAACATATTTATACAATTTTTCCTACCATAAGCTTATGTATATTATCAAAAGTAACTATCAAATAAATAAATTCATTTGCTTATGTTATTTATCATTTATTGTTATATATGTTTTCTGTCTTATCGGATGGCGTATTCTACGTTAAACTTAATGGCCGTGTCTCTGACACAGCCTGCAGGGACAGTCCGTGGCCGAAGGCCTCGGACAACTGTCTGCTGTATTTTTTAATAACTTCAAATATACGGGGTTTCATTGCGAGATAAAGAAAATTTATGTAATCCAACGAAATTTGATTCCAAGCATCCTTAATGGTCTGAATTAGTGACTGCTTGTCATAAAATTGTCTACCTTCTTCATAGACCTTACGAGATAACCAACCTCAGACATTTTCGATAATGTTTAGATCTGGCGAATAGGGTGGCCAGTCAAGAATATTAACATTTTGGCTTGCAATGAACTCCTTTACTACTCTGGCGTTGTGTATAGGGGCATTATCCTGTTGCAATATCCAAGGTATGGGAACAACTAGTTCACTGAACTTCGGTAAAGCCGATTTAAATAACGTTTTATAGCTTGCACCAGTCATTTTTGCACTTTGAAATTCAAGATCGATGGTGCCATTGTACGTAATAGCATCCCACACCATACCAGCCGCCCTCTCGGCTGTGATGTTGGTTCAAAAAACGCTTTTCGTTACGCAGATCATGGAAATAATAGTTGTAGCCATCAGGCCCATCCAAATTAAACTTCTTCTCATCCGTAATTACAACGGTTCTCCAGTCATTTACATGACCTCTTGGCTGCACATCCCATACCATATAGTCTCTTGCGAATTGAAGCCGCCTTTCCTTACGAGGAACATTAAGTGGCGGTTTTTTTTGGTAATTTCAGGTATTTAAGATACTCACAGCTCTTAATTGCTCTGTGTAGTGATGACTTGCTCGTTTCCACTCCAGCTTGAGCTCTTATTTTTGACAAGGATAAGGCAGAATTAGAAGCAATTCTGGTGATTTTTATTTTCTCATAAAAGAAACCCTTCCTTTAAATTTTTTCCATAACCCACGGGGTCCTTGAATTCATTGTCGACAACTGTTGGCCTCCGTTCAATTTTGTTAGCTATTTTAGCTCGCTATTTTGCGCGGTTAGGATATCCTTCAGAACGGTAAACGTCGATTTTAGTTTTTGCC
Organism: Phaonia tiefii; assembly: GCA_963931995.1. Taxonomy (NCBI): domain Eukaryota; kingdom Metazoa; phylum Arthropoda; class Insecta; order Diptera; family Muscidae; genus Phaonia; species Phaonia tiefii. The sequence goes on along the minus strand of OZ008370.1, from coordinate 204,437,175 downwards.
GATAGGTTTACAATTTTTTGTTTTGCCATTTTCACTCGTAAAATGATTAGAATGTAATTGATTGTAATAAACAAACGCTCCCTACAAAAAATCATCGTTTACTTTAAAAATAATAAAGTGCCTTTATTCAAGTGGACCAAAAAAAAAATAGCACATTTTTGGGCTGTTTTTTTATAAATTGCTCAAAAAAATTCTTTAGTTAAGAAACCACTATTGTTATGACTTCTTTTATATCTTAAGATGTCTGGCTTCAATTTCCATTTTAAAATTCTGCAATCGTACGTTATCTATTTAAATAGAATATAATATTACAATACGTAGATTTCTGTGTCCGGCAAGGGATTTAATTTGGTTCCATGATAGTCGAGTTTGCTGTTGTTGGGCGCCTAAGTATATGACCGATCCAAGTGCATTTTCTTCTCCGTATATCCAATTCAATATGACTGTTACATGTACGTTGCCAGATTACTACATTATAAGTTGTCTTGGGTCAGGAGATATGGAGTATTTGTCTCAGGCAACGATTGGCAAACGTTTGGCTATTGAATATTCGCCATTTAATTTTTTCCGATATTCTTTTATTTCGCTATCAGGAGGTAATGATTGTGGAAAATAGTGTAGATTGTACCCCCCCCCCCCCAATCGAGGCGAAATTAGAGCGGCGATCTCCCGGCTTAGGAATAATAAAGCAGCTCGTGCGGATGGGCTACCCGCCCACATGCTAAAAAAATTAATTTTTCATTTTTAGACTGATTTTATTTTTTTTAGAGTTTTATGTTTTAAAATTATTACCCAACAAATTAAAAAAAAAATTATTTTTTTTAAATTTATTTTTTCAATTTTCTGTAAAATATTCATCACAATTCGTAACAGAAGGTATATCTAAAAGAGTAATCATGTCTAAAGTATAATTGTTTTCTAACTCTATTCGTGACTTCACATGCCGCAGGGAAGAAATAAGTGGAAGAAATAAGAAGATGCAGCCAAACATGTTGAAGAGGTCCTCATTTTGCGTTACCCTTGATGCTTTGAATGTGTTCTGCAATCTATATTTTTTTTATCAAGTTTGTTAAGAGACTCCTGTGCTTCTTCAGAAAGCTCTCCAATTGGCAGAGACTGGTACTAAATTATATCTTTGCCATGCGTCAATATTTTATGGATGGTCGGGGTCAACTACTTTTGTAGATACATTTCTGGTAAAAGAGATGCAGTTTTCGATGCATATTCTCCATATTTTGTAGAATTAACACTTTCTTTGCGGTTTAAAACAGTCAACATCGTTCTCAATCTTTTCACGATTTGATTGTCAATTCCAGTGATTCTAGATACTGCCTCATCATTTTCAAAAATCTCGTTGGGACAGTCTAATTTTAGTCAAACTTGTTTAAAAAAAGCATCCTATATTTGCTTCTTTCTGATCTTTTCCTGATCCGTGATTGATATATTTTCATCGAAGTTTTCCTCCTCTTGTAGTAGGACATACGCCAGTTTTAGTAACAACTGCATACACCTTATCCTTGCGTGCAATGGTGACATTCCATATTCGTAATTCTCCTCGTTTGTAGAATCGTTTAAATTACCGAAGTTCTTCTGACTCTTTTTGCAAATCGGGCATGACAATGTTGAGGTGATTCCTGTCAGTTCGTTTACGACTTTTCCGTCAACCATGGTCAGGTGGAACTCGTAACTACATTCAATATATTTTCCTTCTCCAATTTGCAGCTTTGTAGGCTTAATCTTGTTTATTTGTTCTTCAATGTCCTTCACCGTGGTCCTTACGAGTTCTGCAGATTCCTTTGCAAACTGAAACATTATTGGGCGGCAATAATGGACTGATGACGGTCGTGGCTTTTTCCAGTGTAGGGAAACATCAGATTTTAGCCGCAAAGGAACAACAGATGCGGTAAACATATTTCCGTCAGATATTGTAGCGTCATTGGAAGATATCCTTTGTTTATAAATGCTTTGTCCGGATGATCCATCGCAGCCCCATTTGCTGATCAATGTTAGTTTCTCAGGAAGAATTTCCACCTCATTTTCAGGAAGACTCTCGAACAACCATTTTGCTGTATGGCCCATAAGACCCTGCAGATTGGCTTTCGCAGAGACTTCCGTAAACTCCGCATGCAGTGGTCGTGAATTAATTTTGGCTTGCGTAATATGCTTGTATCTAGGTAAAACGTCAGCCCCGTGTCGCATTAAAGATGCCCGTAGTTTCTGATATTTCTCTATTGAAAGTTCTAAGTCCAAAAACGACCAAGGCTTCTTCGGAACCATACTTTTAATTGTGTGGATTTGTGGGCGTGGAAATGCTTTCCTTAACCCATTTTAGTCGCACTGGGCCTCCATCAGCAACAAATTTTGTAATCTGCGACCTAACTCTTTCACTATCCTTTGTATATTTAATAGACAGCGCGTCCAATAAATGCTTCGTGGTCAAATCATTGGTGGCATCGGCAAGTTTCATCTTTCTTGTGAAAATTGAACACTCCTCCATACTTTTTTTAGCCTTCCTTTTTGCTCCTCTGGTTGATGTGGTGGCTTTATCTACTGCCAATATATCCAGGATGGTGTCTTCATTAAGCCAGTCCTCGTATTTGGAGTTGAAGTTGTGAATGGTTCGATTGCATTTCACCCAATTTGCCTTAATACTTGCATATATCATACAAAGATTATTTTTTATACTTTTGCTTCTCTCAATATTTTCGTGTAAGCCATCGAGTTCGTCTAAAGCAGCTTCCGCGAAAAACGTTGGTGTGGTTGACTTTCTAAGCAGTTCAAATAATTTTCAATTGTTCAACGCCATGTTTTCAATACTTGTTGTGCCAACTTTCAGTCGTAGACTAATGCAGGCATTATGCTTATTTTGCAATATATAGGCGAAGCTGCTACCATTCGTAAAAATGCACCTGTTACCTGCATATATATGGATTTAAGCTGAATTATGCAATTTTGATATTATGCACGTGTCCAAATAAGATTTGTGCCTACCTGTAGCGACCATAAGTCAATATTGTTCTTGACCATTTGTACGCCAAAGTAATTTTTAACTGACGCGCGTACCTGCTAATTTCAATGAGTAGTTTTTTGTGCATTCTGTGTCTGTAACAGAATATTGGGAGCAGACTTTGCCAGAGGCTCTCAGGCAGACAACCGACTTAAAATGCAATTTTAAAATTATTAGATCAAACTAACTGTTAATCATAACATGTAAGAGATGCACGCCATACAATATCTGCAACCATGTCTTTTTAACCTTTTTTTTTACCTGTAGAAGCCAAACGGGCACGTACGGGCAGATAAAACCGTTTGAATTATGTAAAGGAATAATCAAAGAACATATTTTGAAAATATGGCAGAGGTAAAAAAATATGTATTTTTTTATTTACCGTCAGAGTTGAAAAATTGTGAAAAAAGGGATAGCTTTTAAATAGTGATTTACCTAGAGAAACACAAAGCAAACAGTACATTTTTTTTTATTATTATACATTTAATAAATACAGCAATCAATTGAAAAATTCGATTCGATTCGTTACCTAGTTTTCGTGATACTACACCTGAAATCGCAACAATTTAACTAAAAATGCTGTATTTTTTGAAAACAGAAAATCAAATTTGAACGGTTATGTCTTCTAAACTAAAAATCTGATATTATTAAGAGTAGCATATTTGAGATCGTTGAAAAGTTTCGAATAATTTGAATAATTTGAAATTTTGATTTTTGCAACCTCGTTTGCTTTACGGGCGCAACTGGCCAATTGTGTTGGCTAGGCCATGTTATCAGAATGGACGAAGATGAGTTGGCGCGAAACGTTTCCGATAACGTACCCGATAGAAGCAGGAAAAGAGAACGACCAAGACCCCGTTGGAAAGAACAGGCCAAACAATCCCTCCGTAGCCTTGGTTTTACCAACTGGCGTGAAAAGATGAAGGATAGAACCAGTTGGAGAAATGTATTGAAATGTGTTTAATTAGTTTATTTGTTTGTTTGATTAATATGTGTTTGACATCTGACCTCAGAAGGTTGTGTAATAGTCAATAAAAGTAAAAAAGTAAATATTTGCGATTTTATTGAATTATCATACAGCAGCACGTACACTTTGATTCCAGTGAATAAGCATCAACACAATCAAAATATTTAAAGACGTCTTGACTAAGTGGCCCCCTGATAAATCGTTACTCAATGACGTCTTGAGTACTAGTTATAAGGTGGTCGCAACTATTGACAAACTGCGGAAAATTCCTGCTGAATTTTTACCAAATGTATGAAAATGTCAGGGGGTGTCAGCAAGTTCTTTGTATGGAAGCGGATCGGCAAGTCAGCATGGATTCTGATACACTCCGGTTCACTTATTTAAAGGCACTAAAAATTCCATATTCCACAGCCTGTATCTTTTGCAATTTGTAACCGATTGCAGAATTTTAAAATGGAAATGGAAGCTGGACATCTTGAGATATAAAAAAAAGTCATGACAATAGTGGTTTTTTAACTAAAGAACTTCTTTTGAGCAATTTATAAAAAAAGTCTAAAAATGTGCTATTTTTTTTGGTCCACTTGACTAAAGACACTTTATTATTTTTTTATTATATTTAAAGTAAGCCATGATTTTTTGAAGGGAGCGTTTGTTTATTACAATTTATTACATCTTAATCATTTTATGAGTCAAAATGGTAAAACAAAAAATTTTAAATCTATCGGAAAAAAACTAAAATCGATGTTTACCGTTCTAAAGGATATTTTAACCGCGCAATAGCTAAAAAATTGGACGGATCCCTACAGTTGTTGACAATTACATCAAGGACCCCGAGGGGTATGGAAAAAATTTTAAAGGAAGGTTTCATTGATGAGAAAATAAAACTCATCAGAATTGCTTCTAATTCTGCCTTATCCTTGTCAAAAATAAGAGCTCAATCTGGAGTGGAAGCAAGCAAGTCATCAGTACACAGAGCAATTAAGAGCTGTGAGTATCTTAAATACCTGCAATTACAAAAAAAGCCGCCACTTAATGCTCCTCGTAAGGAAAAGCGGCTTCAATTCGCAAGAGACTATATGGTATGGAATGTGCAGCCAAGAGGTCATGTAAATGACTGGAGAACCGGTGTATTTACGGATGAGAAGAAGTTTAATTTGGATGGGCCTGATGGCTACAACTATATGGAAATAATAGCGCAAAGAAAAGCGTTTTTTGAACCAACATCACAGCCGAGAGAGCGGCTGGTATGGTGTGGGGTGCTATTACGTACTATGGCACCATCGATCTTGAATTTCAAAGTTCAAAAATGACTGGTGCAAGCTATAAAACGTTATTTAAATCGGCTTTGCCGAAGTTCAGTGAACTAGTTGTTCCCATATCTTGGATATTGCAACAGGATAATGCCCCTATACACAACGCCAGAGTAGTAAAGGAGTTCATTGCAAGCCAAAATGTTAATATTCTTGACTGGCCACCCTATTCGCCAGATCTAAACATTATCGAAAATGTCTGGGGTTGTGTATCTCATAAGGTCTATGAAGGAGGTAAGCAATTTGATGACAAGTAGTCACTAATTCAGGCCATTAAGGATGCTTGGAATCAAATTTTGTGGGATTACATAAATTTTCTTTATCTCACATTGAAAACCCGTATATTTGAAGTTATTAAAAACAAAGGGGGTTGTGCCCATTACTAGCAGTTCTTAAATAAAGTAAAATAAATTAAAAAGATAAGAAAAACTGGTTTTCATTAAAATTAGTTAAAGTGCCTTTATTCAAGTAAAAAAAATAAATAAATAGTTTCCCATTACATCCCATAAAGGGACTGGGGAGAACTTCTCACAATCACTGAGCTGTGCGCTTTCCAGTTTTCACTCACTGATTGGGACCTACAGTTTTACACCGATTCCGAACGGTATTTTGAGAAGCTTTTTCATGGCTAGATACTCGATAGTGTCGCCGTCACTATGCGAGGTGACCGCCGCCGAAAGAAAATTTGAAGGTGGTCAGAGCCGGGTTCGAACCCAGGATCTCATGTACAAGAGCCGCGCACACTAACCATTGCACCACCGACGGCCTTTATTCAAGTGCCCCAAAAAAATAGCACATTTTTGTACAGTTTTTTATAAATTACTCAAAAAAAAGTTCTTTAGTTAAGAAACCACTATTGCCATGATTTTTTTTATATGTCAAGATGCCCAGCTTCCATTTCCATTTTAAAATTCTGCAATCGGTTACAAATTGCAAAAGATACAGGCTGCTGAATATGGAATTTTCAGTGCCTATAAATAAGTGAACCGTAGAGTATGTCACTTCTTAGTCACTGATTATGTCTTACGGAAATGTTCAACTGGTCTCTTCGTTTAAGTCTATATTGAGGTATATTTTGGAATATAATACTATTAATATAAATTGATTGATTTCACTTAATAGATTTAAAAATAGTTAGGTAGATTTTAGTTAAGCTAGTCTGTAAGGATTGTGATCCATAGACATAAATAAATAATTAAATAAAAAAATTATGTCCTTGATCGGTGAGCATTCGAATACACAAAAACATTTCAGTATTTTTTTTTATTAATTTTCTATTTTTTTGTGTGAAATTGTGGCTCTCTACGCTTACACTGTTTCAAGTAGATTAACTTTAATACTGATTAAATGAAACGAAAATATAAAAAGAAGAAAATACACTTTTATTGCATTTATGCTGCCTTTGCAAGGTAAACACAGGGGGGGTGGGAGGACTATAAAGTCATAAGGTAGAGATGGAGAAGTAGCGATGAAAAGTGCCTTCGTTAACAGAAAACTAGAAAAGTCATTATAACAGAGACGTGTGAAAGAAGTTGAATATAAAATGATAGGTTTACTAGTATAATACTCGTATTGTGTGTGGGTGTGTGTGTGATATTATAGCGAGAGATAGAGAATAGTTAAGTGAGAGATAGAGAAATGAAGGAACAACACACACACAGAGACAGACAGTGAGGACAAAGAGAGAGAGAGAGAGAGAGAGAGAGAGCGAGATTGACTTTCCTACAATGCTATTGATGGGATTTGTGTGGAATTCTGTTGTCTGTTGTTGTTTGTTTGTTTGATATGAAAATAAGAAAAATTGGTTATTATAAAAAGCTTTTTGGCGAAGGTCAGTGATACCGGTGCATTGAAATAGAATACAAACATAAGGCACAACAACTACAAAAGTAAAATAGTGAAATACAGCAGCAACTGGAGGAAATCATTTTTCTTGGCATTCTTGTGTTGTGTGGGGGAGAAGCACAAAAGCGATAGATAAAGTATAATTGATAAAATCCAAAGGGAAATTTGATACACTTTGCCATTACATTCGTTGTGCTGCTATCACGTGTTGACAGCAAGTGATGAACGAAATCTAACGATTGCATTACATTGCTAATGGAAATATTGACAGTATTTTGGGGGATGTGGTGGTGGACCAGGAACCAACGACAATTACAGTCTTGTTTGTAGTAGGGAGATGTTAAACGTTAATAATAACATTTATTTAGTTTGACTCACTTCAGTGTTTTCTTTATGGTATTGAATATTTTAATTGAATTTTTAATATAAAATGTATAGAACAAAAATATATTACACTTGTAAAAAATTAAGGAAATGCAATATGTATTCATTAAAATTAACACAATTTTAAACGATTACGATTTAATATTTGTGATAAATGTAAATAAGTCCATGTAATTTACTTCTCATATTAAATATAAAGTTAAATGCGAAACAGTTATGAACATTTAACTTCCCAACCTTTATTGTCTTGCAATTCCTTAGAGCCGGAACTCTACACTAAGTTTCAGTTCCTGTTCATATTAAAAAATTTCAAATTTCCTTTATTTCCGGTATTTATCAAAAATAAAAAACCATTCAAGTCATTTCCAACTTTATTGGTGAGAAATAGAACAGCAGTAACGTAGAGTCATCTCAAATTTAATGCTTTTGTTTTAAATCTCTTTCTTTATTTTTGCCTAATACAAAACAAAACTTTGTTCCTTTTAAACGTATTTTCTTTCGTTATTTGTATTTACTTTCCTGTTTCGTTACGATTCTATTTTGAAGAGTTATTCTCCATTTTCCAATACAGTGTGAGTGCCTGTGTAGGTGAATTTGGTTTGTTTTATTGTTTGTTGCCCGTTTTTATTTTATACGGTCATGCTCTCTTGTTACGCTAAATATGAGAAGAATCTCAAGAGAGTGAGAATGACACGGGGAGAGAGAATGAGAGAACACAAAATACGTAGAGACAATAAAAGACTAATTGAGGAGCGCATACTGCTCTTCCTCTTCTCAATTTTATATCTTGTTTGTCAGGGATGGAAAACAAAAGTCGGCGACAGTTTTAATTGTACTAAAATTTAGAGAAATTACGGTAATAATATTGTTGTTGTTTATACGCTACGACACAATTTTCAATTGAAATTCAAAAAATATCCATTTAGTTTTGAAAAATATTAATTGTAATTTGAAAATTCTATTTGAAATTTACAAAAAAAAATCTATTGAAATTTGAAATAAATCAATTAAAATTTCCAAATTGTATTTGAATTTTAAAATACATCAATTGATATTTAAAAAAATCAATTGAAATTTAAAAGGCATCCACTGAAATTTAAACGATATCTAATTAATTTTAAAAAACATTAGTTGATATTAAAAAATATCAATTTTTATTTAATAAACATCAATTGAAATTTAAAACACATCAACTGAAATATAAACGATATCAAATTAATTTTAAAAAACACCAGTTGAAATTAAAAAATATCAATTTTTATTTAATAAACATCAATTGAAATTTAAAGGATATCAAATAAAGAAGTCATTGTGGCCGTCAGAAGTGCAATGGTATGTAGTGTGCGCGGCTCTTGTGCATGAGAACGTGGGTTCGATTCCTGCTCTGTGACAGTTAGTGACGGAGACACTATCGAGTATTTAGTCATGGAACAGCTTTTCAAAATACCGTTCAGAACCTGTGTAAAACTGTAGGTCCCAATCAGTGAGTGTAAAACTAGAACGCGCACAGTTCACTGGTTTTGTGAGAAGCCATCCCTTCATGGGTTGTAACGGGAAACCAATATTGTTTTTAAACTAAAGGAATAAAAAATTACATGAGGTGTCAGGGGACACCCGGTTGGAACGAAGTTCCTTTCGCTATATAGTATAGTTACTTCCAACAGGCCTAAGGCGCATGTTGAAAAATACTGTAATTTAAATGGATCTTTAAGAAAAGATACTTTTTGTAAAATGATAAACTTTTTGTAGGAAATTTTTTATTTGTTGAATGTATTTTTTTTTTAAAAAAATTAAGTTTTTAGGTCCCTTTTGTAAGAATATGTATTATATTTTCCTGAAAACGTCCATTCTTTGATGAGAGGTACTTATTTTATTAAAAGCTAATGTTTTTTTTGCAAGAACAAGCCTAAGAGTATACAGTTTTTTTTACATATAAGTACTTTTTTTAAGAACAGGTACTTTTTAAAAAAGTGGTACTCTTTTTAGAAAAAGGTTTGTTTTTGACAAAATTTACTTATTTTCAGGAAGGCTACTTATCTCAAGAAAAGAAAAGAAAAAGTATTATTTTATTTGAGAAAGGGTACTTTTAAGTAAAGGAATTTTTGTAAGAAAAAGTATTTTTTTTAAGAGAAGGTTTTTTGTTTTTGAAGAAGAGCTTTTTTTTTACAGAAGAACAGGTACAATTTTAAGAGTAGGTACTTAGTTTTTTTGTTTTACAAAAAAGGTATTCTTTAAAGAAAAGGTAGTTTTTTAAGAAAAGGCAATTTGCTGTAAGATAATGTACTTTTTTAAGAAAAGGTACTTATTTAAAAAATTCCTTTTTATAAGAAAATTAATTTTTTTTTGAAAATTTACTTTTTTTAAGAATCCGCACTTAGTTAAGAAAATGTTATTTTTTTAAACTTCTTTCACTTTGGCTTGTCAAAATTTACTTTTTATTCGGTTTAAAACTACAATATGTAATAAACAGGCTCCACCTAGAAAATTTCCCATTAAACAAGAAATATCGTTTCATATGTTAGTCTAGACACAAACCATACCAAAAGTACCAGTGTAAGAGTAAGTGTGCTGCCAAATGTTATTCCATGCTCAGGGTTGTACTTCATGCATTTGCCAGTCTTGCACTTTGGCTTTTCTAAGTTTACTTTTTATTGGGTTCAAAATTACAATATGTAATAAACAGGCTCCACCTAGAAAACTTCCCTTTAAACCAAACTAAACCAAAAGTACCCAATATAGTTGATAATAATGTAGTTAAAAAAAAGTTGTTTAAAATGTTTTCATTTAGCCCCCATCCCGCAACGTGCGATAAGGAACTTCGTTCCAAAAACATTATTTGAACTTTAAAAGACATAACTTGAAATTTAAAATACATCAAATGAGATTTAAAACACATCAATTGAATTTTAAAATATATTATATGAATTTTAACAAGAGTCAATCGGAATTTAAAACTCGTCAGTTGAAACTCAACAATTAATAATCAATTTATATATAAAGTTTTTAAATTGTAATAGATGTCTTTCAAATTTCAATTAATATCTTCTGAATTTCAATTGATGTATTTAAAATTGCAACTGATGTCGTTTAAAATTCAATAAATGTCTTTTGAATTTCAACTAATGTCTTTTAAATTGCAATCGAGTTATTTGAAATCTCAATTGATGTTTTTAAATTGCAAGTGAAATTTGTGAACTGCAAGTGCATTTTTTGAATTTCAATTGATGTACTTTAAATTTCAATTGATGCATATTAAATTGTAAATGATATATTTCAAATTTTAGATGATGCCACTTAATTTTCAATTCGTTTTTAGTTCCTATTGACGTCTTTTAAATTTCAAGTAGAATTTTCAAAATTCAATAGATGTCTCATAAATTTCAATTGATGTGTTTTAAATTTCAATTGTTCGCTTTTAAATTTCAAGTGGATTTCTTGAATGTCAATTGATGTTTTTTAAGATTCAGTTGTATTTTAAATTTCAATTGATAGGTTTTAAATTTTAATTGATGCCTTTTTAATTTCAAGTCGAATTCTTGAATGTCAATTGATGTTTTTCAAGTCTCAATTGATGTGCTGTAAATTTCAAGTGAAATTTCTGATTTTCAATTGATGTTTTAAATTTCAATTGATGTGTTTTAAATTTCTAGTGATATTTTTTGAATGTCAATTAATGTGTTTTAAACGTTATAAATTATAAACTTATACTTTAAAAATTTATTGATTTGTTTTAAACTGCAATGGATGTGTTTAAATTTCAACTGATATGTTCTAAAGTTTAATTGATGTCTCTTAAATTTGAATTGATGTATATTAAATTTCGATAGATGTCTTTCAAATTTCATTGCGAATTTTTGATTTTGAATTAACGTCTTATAAATTTCAATCGAGGTCTTTCAAATTTAGTGTAGAATTTTCACCGTGAGCTCAGGAGTTCTTGGTGGTTTATTTGCAAAGACCAGAGATTTGACAACCCCCCCCCCCCCCACCAAAAAAAAATATGCACGGCCTTAACGCACAATCGTGCTGGGCAAGTTGGCATCGAAATTCAGAAAGATGATTCCGTCTGGAAATCGTTGCTCCAATAAATCGATTGTCTCATGCACGGTGTGCTGAAATCACATGTCGTCGAGAGACATACCATCCAGATAAATACCATTCAGTTGCTATTCACAGTCGTGCACATTTTTTGGGACATTTATTAGGTAAGCGCCATCTGTATGTGAAAATTGTATATGCAATTAACTGTTATAACTTCGAAATTGCTAAATGAATGATTTTACCTCGAATTAGCGATTTACAAAAACTGTAACGTTAGTTCCACGAATCTTTCACCATTTTTGAAGTCATCGAGAAAAATGATGAAAAAAGAAAGGAAAAATGAAATTTGTTTGACATTTTTTGCAATTTTGAGGCACTAGATGGTTTGTTTTACATTTTGTTTCTCCTAGTCTATAGCTATAATTAAGCTGAAGGTAGGAAAACTAAATTCCAATTGGTTTCCGAGATATAGCCGTTAGAGAAATTGCACGTTCTTTGGAAATCTTAAGTTTGGCCCAAAAAAATATAAGAGGTAATAAAATCCGAACAGCAGCTAAATTAGGAAAACCCAAATAAGATTTTATTAGTTTCGATAAATACTTCGTAGAATTTCACACGAGATGGAGTTTGCATTCTATGTGTTGCACTGTGTTATAATTTCGGGACTTTTTCGAGAAAAATTAATTTTTCGAGGTACAAAAATCCTCGTATGTCTTGTTTGTTGGCACATAAACCTGTATGATGTCTCAGTTAGATGAAATAACAATTGGATTCTTCGAGAGAAAAGTTCGCCGAATAACAAGCTGTACAAAAAAAAAAATGGTGTCCCATAACATCCCATGAAGGGATTGGGGAGAGCTTCTCACAATCAGTGAGATGTACGCTTTCTAGTTTTACACTCACTGATTGGGACCTACTGTATTACACCGGTTCCGAACGATATTTTGAGAAGCATTTTCATGGCTAAGTACTCGATAGTGTCGCCATCACTAAGCGAGGTGACCGTCGTCGAAAGAAATGTAAGGTGGTCTGAGCAGGGATCGAACCCACGTTCTGATGTACTAGAGCCGCGCACACTAGCCATTGCACCAACGAGCTGTACACGCCGAAAAATTTGTCTTTTTTTGTTGTTTGGATGCAAATATAACGTGTTTGTAGTTTGTCACAAATGCAGTATATTTGTGTTCAAACCCATAGTGTTGGCTATTCACTATAACATGTTTGGGACCAAGATGATTAATAGTTTATAATGATGTATTTTTGACCCAAATGTGGGTTTGTTTTTGAAAACTGCTGAAAAGCCGGACAGAGGGTATAGAAACAAATGCAGCAGATCTTTTATTCACGAAAACAGTTCTTGCAAACATGTACATGGTTCTTGCAATTTGATGTAGGAGTTATATCTAGAATTTTACGTGGTTAAGCAAATATCAGTAGAGAGTATACAAATTAACCACCGTGGTATGTATCCAAAGACATGATCGAAAGAAGCCGGAATATGTGATGGCCAATAGTCCGCTAATAGAATCAGGCGCGCAAATCCTTGCAAAATCCTGATGTTGTCAATTGAAAGGAAAGGTAAGGAATCGAAGGGCTTCTAGTATATCTATATTTATTATATTGAGGTCTCTTAACTGTGTGGCAGTCGGTGGTGTCATGGTAGTGTGCGCGGCTCTTGTGCATGAGAACTTGGATTCGATCCCTAATCTGACTATATTAAATGTCCTTCGACGGCGGTCACCTCGCTTAGTGACGACGACACTATCGAGTATGTAGCCATGAAAAGTTTAATGTTCGGAACCGGTGTAAAACTATAGGTCCCAATCAATGAGTGTAAAACTATAATGCGCACAGCTCACTGGTTTGTGAGAAGCGCTCCCTAATCCCTTCATGTTATATAACTGGAAACTATTTATTTGTCTCTTATTAAAACAGATTTTTAAATTCTTCATTTCATTTTGACCATTTTGTCCAGTACCAGAAAATGTACTAAATTATCCACACTGTCACATATCTGCCTTCAAATTACATACGACTCACATGGCAATGATTCTGCAGCCGGAGCGACAGCAACAAAGAAAATGAAAAATACAAAACCAAAAGGAAAACCTTGTCAAACGTACCAGCAAAAGATGATTATGGAGAAGAAGAGGAGACAACACAGCAGAGCTAAAGCAGTACCAGCACCAGCACCACTCAGCAACATAATCAAAATTTGTTGTATGCGCTCAGAGTGTTTCTCACTACAAACGAGTGCGGTTCACAAAGTGAAATTAAACGCATCATGCAGCAGCAGCAAATGTAATACACACAGCAACAAGAAAGCAAAGAAAAAATTTAAAGAAATAGAAAAAAAAGCTGAAAATAATTGAAAAAAGAAATATATAAAGCAAAAGGAAATTGTTGTGCAGAAATCAAATGAAATTATGGCAAAAATATAAGCGATGAAAATCAAATTGATAAATTCTTAAGGATAGACTAAATTAAAGTGACGCTAAGGAAATTATAATAAAAAAAGAGAAAAAGTTTAAATCTAAATTGGCAGTAATTTGAAAGTCTTTAATACGAAACCTTTCCAAAAAAAAAAAATGAAAAATTAACCAGAAAAGGGCGTTTGAATATCGAAAAGTTAATGATTGGGTGAAAAAGAAAAACATCAAACAAAATTGAATACAAAGTGTATAAAAAAAATATAATAAAAAAATCCAGTTGAGAAAATTGTATACGATAAAGTGCGAAATAGTGTTGCGTATAAGCAATATAAATTGTAGTGCATTTACATATATGGATTTGTTGTGCGGAAGACGTATAAGTTATATTGGAGTAACATCGAATACGGTGCGTATGAGTATTTTTAATTACATACAACCATTGAAATAATTATTTACTTCATTTGAATATCAATAAAAGTGATGCAAAATGTTTTACATATAAATGTTATCGATTGCAGTTTTACAAAAATATAAAGAAAATACAAATTCCAAAATAATTCCAACGTTTACGCACTAAGCATAACATTTGTGCATTAAGAATTGCGGGTCTTCAAGGTTTATAATTTATATTATTTATGGATTCTTCGTTTCTTTTCTTATTTTTCGTTACAATTCGATTTATTTTACGCGTGTCTTTTTTTAAACAAATGTTAAATGGTTTCTTTTTGTATGAGGCAAAAATGGTGACGAAAAGGAAAGCCGATGGTAAATCCGAAAGAAACAGCAACAAAAACAAGAACAAGCACAACATATAACATACTTTATTAGCTAAAGGTCATGCACAGCATCACAATGTGTAAAATAGCAACAAACAAAAATCCAACATCAGCAAACAGAGAAATAAGAAACGAGTGATTTAAAGCGCTAGAAGAAGAAGACGAAAAAAAACCTTAATACCCTCAACAATTTATATTCGCCAACAAATTACAATATCAGTTTTTATCACGCATTTTGCTGTATTTTGCCCAAATTTAAGCCAAGGACCAGAATGCAAACGGATATCCTGTCAATTATGCAAATATAAATGTAATCAGTGCGTTATCTCGTAAGAAAACCTTAAACTATGAGCAGCAGTCTTAGGAAAACAATAAAAATTTATTTTATTTTTATTCTAAGATATTAAAAAATTGTATTTGAAAAATATATTTGAGGAAGGTGGAAGGAAGCCACGCTAACATATAAGGGTGTGTAGGATGTTCTTACAAAAACGAGTGTGTAGCTTAGTTCATCTAAGGATGGAAA
This sequence comes from Phaonia tiefii, assembly GCA_963931995.1. Classification (NCBI taxonomy): domain Eukaryota; kingdom Metazoa; phylum Arthropoda; class Insecta; order Diptera; family Muscidae; genus Phaonia; species Phaonia tiefii. The sequence goes on along the minus strand of OZ008370.1, from coordinate 204,421,887 downwards.
TAATCAAGTCGAGCATGAGGATGAAATGTTTAAAAGTCCTAGGTTAAACAATTATCATATATATTTTAATTCATTAGCCATTAGCGACGTATTTTGTTTAGAGGCTTTAGTATAGATAATATATATATCGAACCTTAACTACAAAAGTGACACAACTCAGAACGTAGACATTTTTAGTGGTTTCAAAAAAGAAAAATTTGGCTTTTGGTTGTTTGGGTGCAAGTATTGTGGACGTCGGTGGTGCAATGGTTAGTGTGCGCGGGTCTTGTACATGAGGTTCGAACCCTGCTCTGACCACCTTAAAAAATGTCTTTCGGCGGCGGTCACCTCGCATAGTGACGGCGACACTATCGAGTATATAGCCATGAAAAAAATTCTCAAAATACCGTTCGGAATCGGTGTAAAACTGTAGGTCCCAATCAGTGAGTGAAAACTGGAAAGCGCACAGCACAGTGATTGAGAGAAGTTCGCCCCTGTCCCTTCATGGGATGTAATGGGAAACCATTTTTTTTGGGTGCAAGTATAACGTGTTTGTAGCTTGTCGGAAATATAGTGTACTTGTATCCAAACACATTGTGTTTGCAATTCAATATTACATGTTGGAGACAATTGATTATAAGTAACACTACTATAATTATAAGATTTTAAGTCTTGTTGTGGAGGATGTTACAAATAAATAAATAAAATAATATTCGAGGGTCGACGGTGGTGCAATGGTTAGTATGCGCGGCTCTTGTACATGAGAACGTGGGTTTGATACCTGCTGAGACACATATCTTTCGATGACGGTCACCTCGCTCAGTGACGGCGACACTATTGAGTACTTAGTCATGAAAACAGCTTCTGAAAATACCATTCGGAACCGGTGTAAAACTGTAGGTCCTAATCAGTTTGTGTAAAACTATAAACCGCACAGCTCACTGATGCGAGCAGCTCTTCCCTATTCCTTCATGGGAAACTATTTATTTATAAAATACGAGGGACGTATAGATGGTGCCAGTAGTATAAAAATATATGTTTTGGTGAAAAGTGGCAACCTTATAAAACATATGTTTTAAGTTTCAAGGCGACACACAGTGCTTTGTCCCAGTACATCAATGGGACAATAATAGAATGAGCCGTCCTAGGGGAATCAAATTTAGCACGAGTCCCTAATAATGGGTGATCCAAGTAGACATACTTTTTTCAATAGCCGTTTTTTGACAGATCACGTGTGAGTCGTGTCATGCTGTCATGTTATTTTTGTTTAGTATTGTTTCCCATTTCGTCATGGAAAGACTTACGGCTGAACAACGTTTACAAATCGTTCAACTTTATTACGAAAATTCACGTTCTCTGAGGAATGTGTTCCGTGCACTTCGCTCAACTTATGGTCAACATAATCGGCCTACTGAGCGTACTATTCGCAACACCATCACCCATGTCTTGAGGCCCAGCATTCATTATTGGATAATATTCGACCGAATAGACCACGTCCAGCACGCAGTGAAGAAAGCGGCCGTAGCTGAGAGTGTACACGAAGACCCTGGAGAGTGGATTCGGCGCCGTTCGCAGCAACTCGGACTGACGTATGGAACGACTTGGCGCATTTTACGTCGAGATCTTAAATTAAAAGCGTACAAAATACAGCTTGTGCAAGAACTGAAGTCGCCCGACCTTCCCAAGCGACATCCGACGTTTTCGAGCCAAATTTTGTTCAGCGATGAGGACCATTTCTGGCTCAATGGGTATGTAAACAAGCAAAATGACGCATTTGGGACGAAGAGCAACCTGAAGAGATTTAACACCTTCCACTTCATCCAGAAAAACCAACGGTTTGGTGTGGTTTGTGGGCCGGTGGATTTATCGGTCCATATTTCAAAAAAACTGATGCCGGTGAGAACGTAACCGTCAATGACGACCGTTATCGTGCCATGATAACCGAAATTGAAGCTCGTGATCTCGGCGACATTTGGTTTCAACAAGACGGCGCCACTTCCCACACATCGCATCAATCAATGGATTTATTGAGAGAACACTTCGGTGAGCAGATAATTTCACGATTTAGGCCGGTCGATTGGCCGCCAAAATCTGGTGTTATCACACCGTTATACTTTTTCCTGTGGGGATATGTAAAGTCTAAAGTTTAAGCGGACTAACCCGCTTCGATTCAGGCCTTGGAGCAAAACATCACCCGTGTCATTCGCCAGTTACCAGTTGAAATGCTCGAACGAGTCATCGAAAATTGGACTCAACGGATGGACCATCTGAGAATCTTCAAAAAATAAATGCCAAAGAATGTTCTTTCAAATGATAATAAACATTCCCCATTCAATTTGAATTCTCTGTGTTTTTTCTTTAAAAAAGTACGGAATCTCGAAATGGATCACGCTTTATAATAGAATTAAGAAAATTTTAAAGTACCGCAATATTAACCACGCCCATCGCCTACCGCCCATACAAACTGAAATTATTATTGGCTGTAAAAAGTGAAGAACATGCCACCTTATCAAAAAATAGCATTTCATTAACATTGACCACGCCCATCGCCCACCGCCCATAGAAATCGAAATTATTATTATTATTATTGTACGCAGAAACAAAGTGTTTTAAAAAACACTTCTCCAATAGCAGCAGATAGTGACTTGTTCTTGTATAAGGAAAATATTGGTCAACGTTATGTAATTCAATATTTCCATTTGAAAGGTCTCAGTCCAAGCAATATTAAAGCCGAGCTAGATTCTACGCTGTGGGACTGTAAATGACTGTAAAAAAATGACGTTTATGACTGTAAAATATTGGGTAGTAGAGTTTTAAAGAGGCCGTACGAAGGCTGTACGAGCTGCCAAGATGAACACCGTAGTGGTCGACCAATTGAGGTGTCCACCCTCAGACACGGTTAAGAAATTCGACAGTATGCTATTGGATGATCGTCAGCTGAAGGTGCGTGAGCTTACTGAAATGATAGGTATTTCAAAACGTGTTATACATTGTATATTGACGGAAGATTTGAAGATGAGAAAGATGTGAGCAAGATGGGTGCCGCGCTAGCTTTCAATAGACAACAGCATCGTGAAGATGTTTCAGTAGAGTGTTTGGCTATATTTCACCGCAATGAAGCCGAATTTTTGCGTCGATTTATAACCGCACGCTGAAAAATAACGGCCCCAGCAACATACTGCAGGAACCATGTACATGTCTGCAAGCTTTGTTTTCCTGAATTGAAGATCTGCTGATTTTTGTTTCTTTATTGTGACAGACACCAGTGCTTTCAGCAGTTTTCAATGAACAAATCCACATTGGGGCCGGAAATACATATATAATAACCTATTATTTATTGTGTCCCAAACATATTATATTGAATAGCAAACACAATGTATTAGAACACAAGTATACTATATTTGGGGCAAGCTACAAACACGTTATATTTGCACCGAAATAGTAAAAAAAATACAAAATTTTTAGCGTGCACGCATGAGACATAGGTCCACCACTTCACGTCTGAGACAAGGGAACAGGAATGGGAGAATCGTATCCAAAGAAGACGAAGAAGGTTCCATTTGCAGACAAGGACATGGCGTCTGTTTTCGGGATGTGCGCATGGGATAAATTTATTTGATTAACTTCATAAGGAAAAATAACCACAATGTCGAATATTATGCTAATTTATTGCAGCGTTTAAGTGATGAAATTGTAGAAAAAGGGTCGCATTTGGTAAAAAATAAAGTGTTGTTTCATCAAGAAAATGCTCCAATTCACACATCCACAATTGCGATGGCCAAAATTAATGAATTAAAGTTCGAATTGCTTCATCACGCACCTTATTCGCCAGATTTTGCTCCCTCGAAATAATTTCTGTTTTTAAACTTGAAAAAATGGCACGGTGGTAAAAGATTGGCCAACAATGACGAGGTGGAGTCTGCAGTAGATGGCTATTTTAAGGAGTTTGACAGTACTTACTATAAACAGGGTAGCGCAGCTATTGAATATCGCTGGAAAAAGAAACAAAGAAACATGCTATTATAAGGAAAGCCACAATAACCGAAAATATCTGAAGTTGCAGTACTTATATATAATGGGTCATAACTTCTATATCTAACGATCGATTTTCTTCAGATATAGTTTGTTTTCTTTATGAATATGCAAGCTATATACAAGGTGGCGCAAAAGTAAACTTCCGATGTTTTTTGGCTGTAATTTAAAAAAAAATGAAAAACTTTGATTCTTCTTGTGGATTATTTTTATTTGGTCTTTTAATTTTTTTACATCAAGTCGAGAATATGATGTCATGTAAATGGCCGCCGCCACAGTTGATTGTCATTTGAGCCCTTTTTATGGCATTTTCCATCACTTTGGCCAAAACTTCCGGCGATACGTCCTCACATTCTTGACGGATATTGTCTTTAAGAGCTGCAAGAGTCTGAGGCTTGTTGACTTCAAAAAGCCCCACAAAAAGAAGTGTGGAGCGGTCAAATCAGGCGATCTTGCTGGCCAGTGCAAATCGCCAAAACGGGAGATTAGGCGCCCGGGAAATGCATCCTTCGTGCAGTGTGTGCCGTTGCACCGTCCTGTTGGAACCACATGTTTTCCAATCCCAATTCATCAAGTTGCGGCAAAAAGAACTCGTTGATCATTGCTCTGTAGCGCTCACCATTCACAGTAACCGTTTGGCCCGCGACGTCTTCGAAGAAAAAAGGTCCGATGACTCCTCCTGCGAAAACAGCACACCATACAGTGACTTTGAGCGGGTGTAATGGCTCTTCGTGGGTTACACGCGGATTTTCAGTGCCCCAGAAGCGTAAAGTTTGCTTATTTACGTACCCGCTAAGATGGAAATGGGCCTCATCACTCATGATTATTTTTGATGAAAAATCATCTTCCTCTTGGTGGCGATTAAGGATGGCTTGAGCGTATGTTAGACGCGATTGGCGGTCAGCAGCTTACAGCTGATGCACCGCCTGGACTTTGTACGGAAACATCTTCAAATCTTGTACCAAAATTCGCTGTAAAGACCGTCGACTGATACCCATTTGCGTGGCACGTCGTCTGGTCGATGTCGACGGCGCATCCAGGACATCCTCGGCTACAGCAGCAATATTCTCTGCATAACGGCTACTCCGGGGTCTGCCACGCCTGGCAGCATCTCGTGCTGTGCCAGTCTCTTCGAGGCGAGCGGCTAAACGTCGCAGTGTTTCACCAGTAGGCGTTGGACGGCCAGGAAATCCGCGACGAAATTCACGTTGTGCCAAAGTCACCGACCGATTATTGGTCAATTAAATAGTCAGCAATATTCCGCGTTCTGGAGCAGTGTAGCGTAACATTGTTTATTAACGTGTATTTCGCATGTGTTTACTACACAAATGTCAAAACAGAACTGACATTAGGGGCCAATCGCAAAATTTGTAGCATTTTCTGATGGCAGGATTACTTTTGCGCCACCTATATAATAAAAAAATATAATTTCTAATACAAAATTACATATTTAAATTTATGGTTTGAATAAAAACTATAAAAACATTTTTTTGATGAGTTAACATCTATAGGCGCGGGTAGGAACTAAACTTAGAAAGTGAACACATCCAAACAAAAAAGCACACAGATATGTCCGACTGCGATTGTTTGGCGTTAAACTCCTCCGAAACGGCTGGACCGATTTGTATGACATTTTGTGTGCATATCGGACAGGTCTCAGAATCGGTCAACATCTATTTTTCATACCCCTAAATGAAAAGGGTAACCCACCCCTATATAGAACACAGATTTGTCCGACTGCGAAACACAGATTGTCAGACTGCGGAAAAAAACACACACTGATGTAGCGGCAGCGAATAGTTGACTTGTGTGGGTGCGGAGCACTCTCAGAGCAAAGAGGATAATGACGTGGTTATACGTATATAAAAATGAGATAGCTAGAGAGTAACGAAAATTGTGTAAACTTGTGTAGCGTATGTACGAACATAACAATATATGTATGTACATATGGCTGTTGCTTTGCATTCTCTTGGTTTTTTGTGGGAATAAAACAAAAAGTATTAAGCAAGAAAATAATGACACATGTGCTTGCACTGGTCTTTAAATAATTTTCAGTATTAATATTATTTAAATGTAACGTCATCATATGATTGAACGCTGTTTTTTATCTTCCAATGTAACATTTAATAATGAGTTCATAGAAATCGAACAAGTACCGTATAACAAAAAGGTGTTAACACATCGCCCGTGAGTTCGAACATTCATTGGATTTTTTTTAAACACTTACAATTTTTTTTATCTTTTAGCGACTGTACTAAATTTCCTGTACCGAAATAAGAACTATATCCAGAATATTTGTAGCATACATAGTTTTACTAAAATTAAGACTACACTGAGCTTGTTTGGGTATTTCTATCTCCCAATATAGTGAAGATATACCTGCAGGAAAGTGAAAAGATACATAATTTTATATATTCCAGCTCAAGTCCATTCTGAATCTCCATTAATAGAGATATACATTTCAAAAAGGAGTTTTGTAGAATACATCCTGATGATTTCTCACGATGATCTTCGAAAATCATGTATATTGGTTGATGTACTTACTTACTTATCCGGTCTCGAACGGCCCCGGGGGTCAGGGATAGGGAGTTTAAAACCGAAACCGAAAACCCGGTGAAGGAAGGCAAAACCGAAAGCCGAAACCGAAAACCCGGAGAAACCGGTGAACCGGTTTTTTGCTCCTAACTATGTGCCGGTTTTAAAAAAACCTAATTTTCGCACAAACCGGAAACCGGTTATTTGACGTCGGTTAACCGGGATTTACTTAACGTGTGTCCATGTCCTTAATCATATTAATAATAAATTATATGATTTTCGAATTTTAATGAAATTTTTGAATTAAGAAACATGTTTTCTATTCTCAAATATGATTTTATGTTCCAGAAAGTTCTAAATGACATTTCCAAATAATTTTTGTTATCAAATTTCCAATAGATTTTATGACTTGAATAAGAAATAACTACAAATTATTGGAAAGAATTAATAGGACTTTCCAAACATTGTTTTTTTTTTCAAATTTAAAAATTAAAATTTTTTTTATAAATAAATGAATTGAACTTGAGATTTTCATACATGAAACTCTCTTTTAAATTGGAATATAATTTTCGAATTTACATTTAATTTGATTTAATTTAATATAAATTTGAACAAAACCTTTAAATTTTATACTAAACACGCATTCCAAATTGGAATATGACAAACACTAATAAATATATAAAATGATCGCTAAACATATGCATTGTAAGTGCTACATGTGTAATTTAATTTAAAACAAAAAAACCCGGTTGTTGCCAAAACTAAAAACCGAAAAGCGGTTTCTTGAAAACTTGAATTTTCGAACGAACCGAGAACCAGTTTCATGAAAACCTGATTTTTCGAACAAACCGCAAACCGGTTTCCAAAAAATTAAGGTTTTTTTGGACACTCTAGTCAGGGACCTTACAAAACGTAGATAACATATTTCGTGAACCAGTTCGATCTTTGGCCTTATCTCGCCAGTTGGCTATACCAAGTGTACGCAGGGATTAGTCAACCTGATACCTCCAGCCGAGTCTTGACCTACCTATTTTTCATCTTCCTTCGACTTCGGTTTCGAAACCCCTTCGTGCTGATTCGTTTTCATCCATTCTATTGACATGGCCTAGCCAGCGCAGTCGCATTATTTTGATCCGCTTAACTATGTCAATGTCGGGGTACATATTATACAGCACATGGTTCATACGACGCCGATACTCGCCGTTGTGCACTATGGGGTCATACATTTTTCGGAGTATTGGCTGATGTAGAGGTTTTTGTTTCCCTCAAACTAATTGGCCCAATTTCGTACATGGTATTGAACTCTTCATATAAAGATTTGGTGATGAAATGTGGAAAACCAAGAAGAAACTTCCTAGACTTCCTCTGGATGAGTATAGAACTTTGTATATTTGTGATTTATCGACAGTAGAGTTGGGCATTTTAGTTCATTCAAGTGAGCGCTCTTTTTAGTTCTGCACAGCGGAATGAACTAATTCATTCGTTTAGTTCACTAGTTCAATTTAGTTCATTGTATCATTTCAGTTCAACAGTTCTTATGAGCTGTGAGCTAAGAAGTAGTGTATTCATAAAAATTTCGTTTTTCGGCGAAACCGGTTTTCGGTTAAACCGAGCGGTAAAATTCGACGAGAATGGAATGCTATACGTTTTATAATATTCTTTTATTTTTAATTCTGTCTTTTTGTTATTTGAGATTGATTTGATTATAAAAAATAATTTAAAAAAAATTAAGTTACAATGTTTTATTTATAAATGCACTAAAATCTAGAAAATAATTTTTATCTTAGCCTCAATAAGTATATTCTTCTTCATGATGGGGTTGTACAATGGTCCGCCTACTTAGCACTTCAACAACAATGGTCTAGACACTTTCAATAAAGAGCGTAATTAAAATGAATTAGTTAATTAATTTTCTAGGAATCTCTCAAATAAAACGCTTTAATTTAAATTAAAAATGGTGACATTTAATTTTGACACTTAATTTGACATTTAATTTTGACATTTAACTTTGACATTTAATATTGACATTTAACTTTGACATTTAATTTTGACACTTAATTTGACACCTAATTTGACATTTAATTTTGACATTTAACTTTGACATTTAATTTTGACACTTTATGTGACATTTAATTTTGACACGTAATTTGACACTAAATTTGACATTTAATTTTGACTTTAACTTTGACATTTAATTTTGACACTTTATTTGACATTTAATTTTGACATTAAATTTTGACCCTTAATTTGACATTTAATTTTGTCATTTAACTTTGACATTTAATTTTGACATTTAACTTTGACATTTAATTTTGACACTTAAGTAGACACTTAATTTGACATTTAATTTTGACATTTAACTTTGCCGTTTAAATTTGACACTTTATTTGACATTTAATTATGACATTTAATTTTGACACTTAATTTGACATTTAATTTTGACATTTAACTTTTACATTTAATTTTGACTTTAACTTTCACATCTAATTTTGACACTTTATTTGACATTTAATTTTGGCATTTAACTTTGAAATTTAATTTTGACACTTTATGTGACATTTAATTTTGACACTTAATGTGACACTTAATTTTACATTTAATTTTGACTTTAACTTTGACATTTAATTTTAACACTTTATTTGACATTTAATTTTGACATTTAATTTTGACACTTAATTTGACATTTAATTTTGACATTTAACTTTGACATTTAATTTTAACACTTTATTTGGCACTTTGTTTGACATTTAATTTTGACATTTAATTTTGACACTAAATTTGACATTTAGTTTTGACATTTAACTTTGACACTTAATTTGACATTTAATGTTGACACTTAATTTTGACACTTAATTTGACATTTAATTTTGACACTTAATTTGACATTTAATTTTGTCACCATTTTTAATTTAAATGCAAGCGTTTTATTTGAGAGATCCCTAGAAAATTAATTAACTAACTCATTTTAATTACGCTGTTTATTGAAAGTATCTACACCATTGTTGTTGAAGTGCTAAGTAGGCGGACCATTGTACAACCCCATCATGAAGAAGAATATACTTATTGAGGCTAAGAGAAAAATTATTTTCTAGTTTTTAGTGCATTTATAAATAAATCACTGTTACTTAATTTTTTTTTAATTATTTTTTTTATTTTTAATTTTTTAGTTAATAAATGTTCAATGTTTTTATTTTTTTTTTCATATTCATGTATTGTCATCCAAATCTGACAAGTGTGCACAACTTTAGTTCGATTGGTCAACTGCAACTGTGTTAAAAATGAGTTACTAGATTTGAACAATACAGACTGATTTGAACAATACAGACTGACAGACAACAAAGCAAGTTAAATAAAACACTGTAAAAACTACACAAGTTTTATAAAGAAAACTATGAAAACATAATATCTCATTGTTAAACAGTTTATGTGCTTGTTTTTTAAATAATTTCTTTGTTTACTTAAAAACAAAAACAGACTGTTTCCCGTTACATCCCATGAAGAGATTAGGGAGAACTTCTCACAAAACAGTCAGCTGTGCGCGTTCTAGTTTTACACTTACTGATTTGGACCTACAGTTTCACATCGGTTCCGAGCGGTATTTTAAGAAGTTTTTCATGGCTAAATACTCGAGAGTGTCGCCGTCACTAAGAGTGGTGACCGCCGTTGAAAACAATTTATTTATGGTGGTCAGAGCAGGAATCGATCCCACGTTCTCATGCACAAGAGCCGCGCACACTACCATGGCACTACCGACGGCCACTGAAATTTTAAAATACACCTTTGCAGCAAGCAATCGTAGGGCTAGTTATATGGATCGATTCAACCCTGGGTAGTTTAGGTTAGGTAGAAATTGCTATTGACAAAATTGCTATTGACAAAAACACGGGACTTCGTGGTCCGTCCCCATCGTTGAACCTGCAAATTAACATTGTGTGGCCATATGATACCTCATCCCGACATGGGTCTCTGGCGAACCCCGTACTACTCTACCAAAAGTTCCTAAGATGATTCAGCTTATCTACCTAAATGTCTGTTAGATCCAACATCCTAGATATTGTCTCCTACTCATTAAAGGCCTGGCAGTAGCGTATGCCTTCTTCATGCCCACAAATCCTTAAGTCCCCATGTGCTGAGATTCCAAGTCCAGACGCGTGTCTGCCTATTGAATAGGGCCCAGTGATCAGAACTACTACCATAGAAATATCTAGCCTAGAAATGGATATCAAGGCATACCGTGGCCAAACTTTTCTATACGCAGAAAACTTGATATTTTGTTGTTGTTTGAATGCAAATATAACATGTTTGTAGCATGTCGCAAATATAGTATACTTGTGTCCAAACACATTGTGTTTGCTATTCAATATAACATGTTTGGGTCAAAATGACTAATAGGTTACAATACACGTTTTTGTGACCCAAATGTGAATTTGTTTATTGAAAACTGTTGAAAACAAAAACGTGGCAGACAATAAAGCAACCAAAACCAATCGATCTTCTATTCACGAAAACAATGCTTGCAAACATGTAAAGGGTTTTTCAACAGAGACGCTACAAAAGTAAATCGATAGGGACAGCAAACGACGCCATATTTTTTCCCGCTCTTTTGACATTTCTCTTCAGTAAGGTTTGCCGTTTCATCATGGAAAGATATACGAGCCAACAACGAGTGGAAATTATTAAAATTTACTACTGAAATTTGGAGTCAGTGGCCTCAACTATAAGAGCGGAAAATCATCGGAAATCATCTTCAGCGATGAGGCTCAAGCAAAATATGCGTTATTGGTCAGACAGCAATCCCCACGTAATCCATGAGTCATCATTGCATCCCGAAAAAATTACAGTTTGGTGCGGTTTATGGGCCGGCGGCGTCATTGCGCCGTACTTCTTCCGTGATGATCAAGACCGGCACATTACTGTGATTGCGAATCGCTACCGTTCAATGATAACCGAATATTTTTGGCCCCAATTGGATAATATGGACTTGGAGGACATGTGGTTCCAACAGGACGGCGCCACAAGCCACACAGCGAATGCCACAATCAATTTCTTGGAAACCAAGTTTGGTGAACGTGTTATCTCACGAAATGGCCCAGTCGATTGGCCGCCTCGGTCGTGCGATTTGACACCGTTAGATTATTTCCTGTGGGGCTACGTCAAGTCTATGGTCTATGCCAACAAGCCAGCGACGATTGATGAACTTCGTACGATTATCGAACGTGAAATTGCAGCAGTATCGGCCGATTTATGCTTGAAAACCGTTGAAAATTGGGTTCAGCGTCTGAACTTCTGCAAGCGTGCCCGTGGTGGCCATGCAAAATAAATCGAGTTCCATACATAATGGCATCGAACGTACTTTCACAGGAATAAAGAAATTCATTGGTATCTAAAGCCGGTTTTGTTTTATTTAAAAAGCTTTTGTAGCGCTCTTATTGAAAAACCCTTTACATGGTTCCTGCAATATTTTGCTGGGGCCGTTATTTTTCAGCGTGTAGTGATCCTGTATTTTACACAACAAGGCCGTCTATCATTCTCATGTCTCAGTGCTTCGGTTTTAAGCATGGGCTTACATGCAGAAAGGGGCATAGCTACATACTCCATACCCAGTGGAACATGTGAAATGGTCCCGAATCTCATCAGTTCAACAGCTTTACGGTTCCCTGGAATGTTTATTTGTTCCGGCCCCCATATTAGGTGATACTGTAATTGTATGGTGCAGATCCACAGCAGTTCTTGAAGTCAGGAATACGGATTCTTAGATTCTGTATGTAGAAACCCCAGGCGGTCATGACAGTTCGCCTCAGCTAAATGGCACCATATCCGAATACCATGAATTCTGCCTGAAATACACTACACTGGTCTGGTAGCCTAGTTGTGCGAGTTCTAAACCCAGCTCTTTAGCATAGATTCCAATCCCTAGTTTTTATCCGTCAGTGTAGAAGACTAAAGAGCTTCTAGAACCTCAACTGTAGCAGTGGGTGTCATAAACGACTTCTCGCCTATCACCGTACTTTCCTTAAAATCGTCCCATATCCATATGCACTAAAAGAAAATCTCTACATCAAATCGATGCTAAATATTCATCAGTTGTTTTTCATTGAATTAAAGGCAAATATCATCAATTCAATAAAAAAAATTCTTTAATTTTTCACCATTTTCAGCTTCATTGATTTTATGATATTTTTTACATCAACCTCCATCATTGGAGTGTGGAAATAATTATTTAAATTCTGAATAATAAAACTAGATGATCATATCACGACAGAGCCCGAACAACCTCTTTTTAGAAGAAAATTATTTCTACACTCTGAAAATCTGTCTTTGTTTGCTGTTTGGATGCAAATATAACGTGTTTGTAGCTTGTCGCAAATATACTCTACTTTTGCCCAAACCCATTGTATTTGCTATTCAATAGAACATGTTTGAAAATCGTTAAAAACAAAAACGACACAGACAACTAAGAAACAAAAAAAAAAACAGACCCTCAATTCATGAAAGCTATGCTTGCAAACAAGTGCATGTTTCTTGCAATATGTTGCTGGTGCCAATATTTTTCAGCCTGTATACACCAAACACTGACACGCTGTTGATCACTAGTATAATTTTTGAACCCCAAATTCGATTATTTTGACGATTAACCAAGATTTACATCTCTGAATATAATTTTATTCGAAAACATTTCATAATTTTTAGATTATTTCTCGACAATGAAATGGTTCATCCGTCGTCGATGATCACCGGTTTCTATTATAATACCATGTATTTTTCGGAGCAGTTTTCACTCGAAGACTCGTAGTGATGTTCCATAGGCATGCGATATGACCCAGGGTTCTGCGCCATACAGTAAGACAGGTTGTATGAGAGAGTTGGATCTTTGTTTCTAGAGGAAGGGTTATATGTCTGAGGTGCTTGCCAAGCTTGAACTACTTAGTCTGAACTGCTGAACTGCTTATATCGAGTTTTTTCAGAGATCTCACTATACGAGTTGTTGTGGATGGCGTTTCATCCGACGAGCATAAATTCACTGCAGGTGTACCACAGAGCTCTGTTCTTTCTCTTTCGCCTTATCTTTTTCTTATTTTCATTGACGATCTCCTGGATTAGGCTGTGAATCCAATCTATTCTTTTGCGGATGACAGTAATCTCTGTCATTCTTATTCATTCAACCGTACGCCAAATCTTCAATAGATTGAAGTCAAATGCCGGACGATGAATGAAACACTCGACCGAAATCGGGAGTCTATTCTTGAATGGGGTCCAATGAAAAGAGTAGATTTTAATGCGGCTAAGACCCAGTATTGTTTGTTGTCGCATTAGCGCATTGTTGATCTCGGTGTGTCTATGGATGATGTGGTTATTGACGAATCAGAGGCTCTGGTTGTTCTGGGCATGACTATACATTGTGATGTCCGTTAGGCAAACCATGTATTTGAAGTGTCGAAAGATGCATTCAAGAGTCTAGGCTTTTTAAAGCGGTGCAGGAAATACTTCACTCCGTCTACATTAGGCCAAAAATGGAATATAACTCCCATATATGGGTAGGTGCATTCATCCACTACCTCGAAATTCCAAAGGTTATCAACGTTTACCCTTTCATCCAATCTCCTCGTTTACTGCCAAGCCTACTCTGCTAAATCCTTCTCAATTGTCTGCAGTATACTACCAAGCTTCTACCAAGCTCCGATATAGCTTGGTAAAGTTGTCCCCGTATCGGGCTATCGAAGGAAGCTTTATAATCTAAAAAGAGGAGGTAGGTGTCGCTTTGTGTTCCATGGGCTTTCTCCAGGATTTGTCGTAATGTGAATATCTGGTTGATAGTTGACTTTACAGGACTAAAGTCACACTGATAAGGTCTTCTCTGGATTGCAACAAACGGTTTTAGTGTTTCATATATTACGCTTGAGAGAATCTTGTATGTGACAGATAAAAGGCTTTCTCGGCGATAGTTGGTACACCTACTCGGGTCACCTTTTTTGTAGAGATGACACAGTAAGGTTCCAATCGTCGGGCATTCCTACATCTAGACAGATTTTCCATATGAGCTGATGCCGCCGAACTTAAGCAGCTAAGCCTGTAGTCCATCCGCACCAGCGGTTTTGTTGTTCTTAGCCAGGAAATTGCAGTTCCAACTTCGGTTTGACTCGGAGGGGACAGTCGACGCTATGGTCCTATATTTGCTCAACAGTCTCAGCTATATTGAAGTTTCCTGGGACAAAGTAAAGCAGAGAAGTGATCTCTCCACATTTCCAACATACTCTGCACTGAAAGAAAATCTTTACATGAAAAATCTTTACATCAAGAAAATCTATACAAATTTCATCAATTCAATGAAAAAGTTCTTAAATTTTCAGATTGTGCGATTGTTCGCCTTTTCGGCTTCATTGAATTGATGATCTTTTTAAGTCAATCTTCATCATTGGAATTTGAATAAAAATTAACGTAGTGTTAAAAAAATAATGAGAAAAAGAAAAAAGTAGGAGAAAATTCAAAATAAATAAATAATAGAAAATAGTTCAATGGACAGAAAACATTATCCACGCTATGAGCGTTTTTATGTGGTCTTGACCCTGCTCTTGTGGATTGTTACGGTGAAAAATATGCCGAAGAGTTTGGCTACTCATTAACAAAACAATTTACCTCAAAATGATCACAAATTGACATCAAATTGATGACAAAGCTACAGCAAATTGATGACGTTCTTATATATAATTGACGAAAAATTCTTCTTCTAATTTTGCGATTAGACGCACCGTTTAGAAGATACGGCCGTTTTTATATTTTTATGGAGGTGATCACGAGTTTTGGTCCTTTTTGCGATTAGTCGCACCATTTAGAAGATACGGCCATTTTTATAATTTTATGGATGTGATCACGAATTTTAGTCCTTTTTACGATTAGACGCACCGTTTACAAGATACGTTCATTTTTATATTTTTATGGAGGTGATCAGGAATTTTGGTCCTGTTTGCAATTAGATGCACCGTTTACAAGATACAGCCATTTTTATATTTTTATGTAGGTGATCAGGAATTTTGGTCCTTTTTGCGATTAAAAATGGTGAAAGATTTACTTCCACTTGATGACAAACTTACAACAAATTGAAGTAACAGTGTCGTTGAATCAACGTAAACTATTGATGAAATATAGATGAAAGATTGATGAAATGTTCTTCGTCAATTAAATGAAATATGTCGTAGGTTGGAAAATGAGAAAATATTTCATCAAATTGATGAAGGAAATCATAAATTTGATGAAGCCTTTTCTTTTAGTGTACAAACGTGCGGCAAGACTGCCGTCCTTATCTTTACAAAAACGAAACCCTTGTCCGTGGCCGTTGAATTGACTTTGTACTTTTCTGTAGAATTTACGGGTCTCATTCTTCTTTCTGTAAAATTCAATTTTTTCACTCACGCGCTTTCATCACAAGCGGGGTTTCTTTAAATAAACTGGGTTTCTCTCTTTTATTTTCTCATTATACCGCTCCATCGCGGCTCGCGTTGCAACTGACGGAAACAATGCCATACGTACAGCTTTCTTTTCATTACTTGGCATACGAAACATTTCATCGCATCATGGTCTATGTTGAAGCGGTTTTTATAACCAAGTACGTTCTCTGCAGCGGTTTTCGTACAGAGGGAAATGTACTTCCACTGCGCTTCACGATTATGAGGTACCTAAACACTGTTTTGAAATAGAACCAACAGGGCCTGTACAAGTTGAAGATATAGGTTTCTTGTCTTAGACGAACCCTACTGCAATTTTATAAGCAACAATTTTCTGAGGTACTTTTTTTAACATTTTTCGAATTAAGGACGAAAAGGCGACGTAAGGACTCGTAAAATACTCATTCAATTTCATTGAAAACATCTTATCTCCCAAAAAAAAAAAAAAATGGTGAGACTAAAAGGGGTTTAACCTTCATGAATTTTAATATACTCACCTATGGCTTTCACTCCCCAGATAATTACATTCATTTTGTTGCACTGTGTTGTGTTAAGTGCTGAGAACTGAATTTATGGCGTTTGAATTTTGTAAAACTTTTTGTAGATTAAAAACCTAAATATAGAGAAGTTCCATTACCTACTGTGGGGAGGTTTTAGTGTTGTTGGCATAAATGTATGAATTTGCGTATACTCGTCTTGTATCTGTAGTTGTAGAGTTATTCAATAAAACACACGTCCTCTCTATTCAGTGATTCACATTCAAGTCAAGTTTATTCAAATATACATTTGACATTTAGCAATTGTTTGATGTTAGTGTTGCCAGATACTACATTACTCCTTTTGAAAAATATTTTATTTTTATTTAAGAAGATTGGTTTACTTTGCAAACAAAATCTTTCAGATGAGCTGGTCGCCGAGATGGTCGTTTGATAATTGGTTCAGGATAAGCTTGACCAACCCTTTTTAGATGAGACACGTTTCGACGGTATCGCTTGTTTGTTTCGGCTGATTCGACTGTGACTTCGCTACCCTTACGTTTAACCACCTTATACATAGTCGGCTCAAATGTTGATGAAAGCTTGTTGGTTTTAATTTCCCGTTTCAACAAAACCTCATCCCCCTCTCGAATACTAATTGGTTTTGCCTTTCGACGGTTGTCTCCATATTCTTTCTCTTTCCCCTTCTTCTCTTTGTCACGATCACTGATTTCCTCATCTCTTTCCAATGGTTGGTAAATTGATGGGAGTTTATCACGAATGTTACGACCGAAAAGTAGTTCTGCTGGCGTTTTTAATGTTGTGGAATGTGGCGTTGAGCGATACATTAAAAGGTAGTCCTGTAGGTCAGCTGCCCAGTTTCGTCCGGTGCTTTGGCTGATAGTTAATCGCTTCAAAATAGAACGGTTTTGTCGTTCTACTTCACCGTTTTGCTGCGGCCAATATGGTATGGTGCTGTTTAGTTCAATATTGTATTCCAAGCAAAAATTTTTAAACTCTTCACTGACTAATTGTGATCCATTGTCGGCTGTAACACTTTGTGGTATTCCAAATCGAGCAAAAATTACACGTAGTCGCTTGATTGTTTCATTTGAGTCGATTTTCTTCATGATTTCAATTTCCACGAATCGACTATAATAATCCACTATGACTAATAAGTTGTGTCCCGACGGTAATGGACCTAAGAAATCGATTGCCAAATGTTGCCATGGCTCTAATGGCAATTCCTTTCTTTTCATCGGCTCTGGTGCTGATGGTGCAGCAACCAAAGTGCACCCTCTGCAGTTTTTAACTAAATCTTCAGCATCTTTGTCAATTTTGGGCCACCATACTTTTGCACGTAACCGACGTTTCATAACAGTCATACCTGGATGCCCTTCATGCGCCAATTGGATCGTCCGTTCACGTAAAGCTTTAGGCATGATGATACGTATTCCCCGTAAAAGAATATCCCCAGCGAAGCATAACTCCGCTTCAAACAATTTGAATTCTTTTACCTCTTCCGGCCATGATTCTTTGTTTATAGCCTGTTTCACTGCGAGTATTGTTTGGTCCTTTTTCGATTCTTCAATAATTTCATTTATTTTTAATGCTTTCGGTGTGGCTAACTCTGTAATCCAGTTAACGTAATGTTCCGAGTACTCATCGAATGTATTTTTGTCGCCTGACCCAGTCAACAATCTTGATAATGGGTCTGCGATGTTATGTTTACCTTTCTGATAAATAATTTTGTAGCGGTAAGATTGTAAACGTAGAACCCAACGTTCGATTCTGGCGCATGGTTTTGATTTCGCTCCAAAAATTATTTCCAGCGGTTTATGATCGGTTACAAGATCAAATTCTCTTCCGAATAAGTAGTAGTAGAATCTTTCTACACCCCAGACAAGTGCCAGAGCTTCTTTCTCAGTTTGACAATAACGTTTTTCAACATCTGAGAGACTCTTACTCGCATATGAAATTACTCGCGGACCATTTTTGTTGACTTGTACTAGCACGGCTCCTAGTCCGACCGGACTTGCATCGGTGAACAGTAGTGTTTTGTCATTTATATCATAATATCCTAAAATTATCTCGCTCGATAATAACTCTTTTAATTTGTCAAAAGCTTCTTGATGTGCATTATTCCATTTGAAAACTACACTCTTCTTAGTCAAAGCTCGCAATGGTTCGGTAATGGTTGCTAGGTCTGGTTGAAATTTTCCCACATAAGTTACTAGGCCTAGGAAACTTCGCACCTCTCCGGCTGTTTGTGGTATACGAAAATTTTTGACGGCTGAAACTTTACTTTCGGTTGGGCTGATACCATTCCTTGTCCATCGATGTCCGAGGAATTCAAGTTCACTCACGTTGTAGATGCATTTACCGTGATTCAAAGTAACTCCGTTTTCCTCAAGAATGGTCTTGACCTTCGCAACTCGTTGATTTAACTGAAGTTGGTTTTCCCCGAATATCAATATGTCATCTATATAAACAAAACACCCTTCACAGCCACTTAGCAGTTGATCCATTATTCTTTGAAAAATTTCTGGAGCACACGTAATGCCAAACATGAGTCTAGTATATCGAAAAAGTCCTTTTCGGGTCATAAAAGTTGTAATTTCTCTTGATTTTTCTGAAATTTCCACTTGATGAAAAGCTTGTTTTATATCAAGTTTGGTAAATACTTTCGCCTCTTTAATGTATGGCATAAAGTTATCCATCGTTGGTAAGGGATAGTGTTCCCGTTGAACTGCCTCGTTAGCTCGTCGCATGTCGATGCAAATGCGAATGTCTGTGTTATTATCCTTTGGAATGGCAACTATCTGTGAGATCCATTTAGACGATCCATCAACTTTTTCAATTATGCCTTGTTTAAGGAGCTCATCGATCTTTTTGTCTACTGCTTGCTCCAATGGTACTGCAATTCGGCGATATGGCTGTGCAATTGGTATTGCATCTTCCCGTAATGGTATATCCACTACTAAATTTTTGATTTTACCAATTATCTGACTCTTTTCTTCAATTATATCATCAATGCGATTCACATCAGTGCCGGTTTTAAGGATCCCCAGCTGTTTTGCGGTGTGATTTCCTATGAGAAAATCGCCTTCTGGCTCCATGACATAGAAATCGGCTAGTACTACCTTATTATTGATTTCGATTTGTGCCTCGAAAATTCCCAGTACCTTCAACGGAAACCCTCCATATGCTTTAAAGCATTTATCATTTCCTTTTCGTTGGTTTGAGACCACTATCTCTTTGGCTTTTAATTCTTTCCAAATTTTGGAACCGATTAAATTGAACTTGGAGCCTGAATCAATGGTTCCAATTATTTCTATTTGTCCAAGTTTGCATTTGACCATGTCTCCTTTATGGTTCGAATTTATACAAAATACATATTCGTCGGTATTTTGAACATATTTGACAACGTTATTGTCTTGTTTGAAACGTTTTGAAGAATAATTTTCCATATCCGTCCTTCCATTTTTGGCATTCCTGTTATTGAATCGTTCTGTTTCAACTCGACGTTTAGATTTGCATTTGGCGCCGAAATGGTTTCGCCCACCGCACTTATTGCATGTTTTTCCAATTGCTGGACATTTATCACTGTTTGCTCGATGTCCTGAATAACCACAACGAAAACATTCATCTGCTTCATTTCTACGGTTATTTAGTTTATATTCACTATTTATTCTGTTGACTTCTGTTGTTGCAGAATGGGCTAGTTCATTTTGCATGAATATTTTTTCCTGTTTACCAATTGATTCGAATACTTTGGCTACCTTCAAAATAATATCCAAACTTGCATCGCCTTGTTTAAGCAATTCTCGTCGCATTTGCGCTGATCTACATTTTTCAATTATTTGGTCCTTTATATTCTCCTCCAATTTGTCATAAAAATTACATCGTTCGCCTTGGGTTGTTAATCGCATAGCAAAGCAACTGATACTTTCATTTTCTTCTTGTTTCATCAATCGTAAGACGTGTCGTTCATATGTTGTATTTTGCTTTGGCAGAAAAAATTCGTTCAACTTGTTCAATGCTTTTTTATATATTGACGGCTCAAAACTATAATTGTCGGCCCATGGACCCCTTTCGGTTTCTTGTTCCGGTAGATCTGGTAATTTGCAATATATTTCTTGAACTTTCCTTCCAGCAAAATGTAGTAATAAGGCTTCTTTTCTTTCTTCCTCTTTAATTCCGCTTGCTTTCATACAGAATTCAAATGACCGAACCCAATTTTTCCATTCTGGACCACTGTTTTCTGTATGTTGCGCATAATCAAATGGGGGAACTGTAAGACCCATGTATTTGAATTCACCTAGAAAACAAAAAAGTATATTAATTCAGTTTATTGATGCAGTTCGCATTAAACAAGCGATCTTCCTGTTCTTCATATTGCTATTTATAGCCGGTATTTAAACCAAAAAAAATTTTTCCCTCCGGTATTTAAACCAATTTTTTTCTCTCCGGTTTTTAAACCAATTCACGGTATTAACAACTTATTCCACGAATTATAATTTCACTTTCTCCTTGTCGGCATTTAAGCCACAACAAATCAGCATTTAAGCAAAATCAATTTTCTTATCGGCATTTAAGCCACGTCATTGAAGACACAAAACATCTTTTTTTTATATATCGGCCGCCATTTAAGCCACAAAACATCATTCTTTATTTATCGGCTTTTAAGCCACAAAATATCATTTCATTTTTTTTTATCGGCATTTAAGCCACAAACAATTCACCAATCTACTTTTCATTAAACATCTTTTAATCAACCAAACACCACATTAGCTTAGCCTTTTTTATATGTCAGTTTCCAAATAAATATTTTTCACTTCTAAAATTATTCCTTTGTCTTTAAAAAATTTTCCTTTTCTTTCACAATAAAACTGACGTACGAAATTAAATTTTTTCCTTTTTTTTTTATATACAAGGACTTAGAAACACAATTTGGTAGAACCAATCTACACTTTCTAAAATACTTTCCCATTCCATGCTGCAAATCCATTTTAAATTCGAATGGATGTGTCTTCGTTCTTATTTGATTTTTTTTTAAAATTCTTTGCTCCTCGTCGCCAATGTAGAGTTATTCAATAAAACACACGTCCTCTCTATTCAGTGATTCACATTCAAGTCAAGTTTATTCAAATATACATTTGACATTTAGCAATTGTTTGATGTTAGTGTTGCCAGATACTACAGTAGTTAACACTCTCTACACAAATGTGCCAGCAACGTGTATAGAATTTTAAAATTTCAGAGAACAAAGACACGCGTTATGTTGAAAATGTCCTCAATATTTGTATTAGAAACGATTTAGAAGTCACTTGAGTTTTTCCATTTCTCAGTTTTGTTTATTCTACCGAAAGACTTTGCTAAATATTTATTACCACTTAGAATGAAAAGAACAGTAAAAACAAAAAAAAAAAAAATAAAAGACGTAAAAGGCAACAAGTAAACTTAAAAAAAGAAAAATGAAAACGAATGACAAACATTCAGACCAAATGTCAGAGCATTCTGTCTGTCTCTTGGAATAGACTAGCAGTCTCCGCATGTGCTACTTGGTTTTCGAACATTCACTTACCATGCCATACAATACAATATCCCACCAACAGCACCAGCAACAGCAACAGCACCAGCAACAGCAACAGTAACAGCAACAACCACAACACAAATATACTGAGACATCTGACACTCACACTCAACTGTCAAATTGGCTACAAACGAAACCAAATGAAAAAGTGACAAGAAAATGACAAAACGATGACGATAGCGCGCGCGCTTTATCCAAACAAACGTTGGCTGGCAGACGTGAACTACAACTACAAGTGGCTACAACAAAACCAAATGTGCCAACCAGCAACAACAATTGCATATATATATTTTTTAATTCCAAACAACAACAACAACAGAAACAACACGAAACATAAACATAAAAACAAAATGTTAAATACAAAAAGTTTAATTTACTTTTTGTTGACTTTTGTTTAGATTTCTTGTACGAGTATTTCCGTCTCTCGCCAACTGCCAGAGGACTTTGTTTTTTCCTTGAATGTGAACACATTTTATCATTTGCAACAAAAAAGTTTAAGTAATGAGGATTAATGTTACTTTGTCTTTATTGTGACTTGTAGAAAATTGTATTTATAAACATTTTCTTTAGATCTCTTTGAAATATGACAGATACCAAGCAGAGAATACAAGTGCTGGTAATAAAGCAGAGTGATTTTTGCAACGATTACAACTACTAAGAAGTGCAGGAGCTGATTAGGAAAATTAAAGTTTAAAGTTTGTTCGAAAAGAATTTCAAAAGATTTCTAATATAGAATTAAAACATAAGAAGTCTATTGTAAAAATGATAGAAGAAGAAGAAGATAAATTGAAATTTTTTTAAATAAATTTTTTTTATTATTTTTATTATTTCTTTTCAAATTTTGAACTTTTTTAAGTTTTTAAAAAAAATATCTACAGAAAGCATTATCAACAACTAGGGTGTCCAAAATCGACACCGAAAACCCGGTGAAACCGTTTAACCGGTTTCTTTCCAATTAACCGTTTATCGGGGTTTTATAATTCGTAATTTTCGAATAAATCGAGAAAAAGGTTATTTGACTTGGTTATCCGGTTAACCGGTATTTACTCAATTTGTACTAAATATCTTTACGAAAATTTACAAATTACACAGAAAGAGATACGATTTTGAAATAATAAGGAATTTTTGAATTAAGTGACACGGTATCTTTTTTCAAATATAATTTTATATCTGTATTTCGCTGTTCGACCTATTCGTTATCAATAAATAATCTGTATAAAATATATAGATTATTTATATAATTTTATAGCTCGAATAAGTTCTACAAAAGATTTTAAACATTTTTCTTTAATTTCAAAATGATTTTCTAATTTAAATAACAATTAACTAATTTACACTTTATAATATATCCATTCAACAAAATTTCTTTCATACACAAATAGGATTTTCTTCTAACTATCAGTATCTTATCCATCGCGTATAAGGTCTTGTCGAGCGTCTTGTGTGAAAGACATGCTAATTGTTGAAACCCGGATTCGATGTTATCAGTGTGGTTTTAGACCAGGGAAGTCCAAGACTGACCAAATATTCATGCTATGCCAATTCCTGGAAAAGACCCGCGAAATGCAAATCGATACATACCATCTTTTTGTCGATTACAAAGCTGCTTTCGATAGCCCCATACGGGGAAACTTGTACGAAGCTATGTCCGAACTTGGGATTCCGCTAAACTAATCCGCTTCTGTAGAATGACGCGGATCATGGCGCAAATCAGCAGTGAAGGTGGGGAAAGACCTCACTGAACCATTCTCTACCAAGCGACGATTGAGATAAGGCGACACACTTTCGTGCCTAATTGAGATAATAATGAGAAAATCTGCAGTAAATACGAACAAGACCATTAACGCGAAAAGCCATATGTTGCTGGCGTATGCGGACGACAATTGATCGAAATTTGCGAGAGGTTACTGCTGTATTTTCAAGAATCGAAAAGAATCAGAGAAGGTGGGTCTTACTGTTAATGAGGACAAATTGATGGTGTCAATAACTACACGCTGAAAAATCTGTCTTTTTTGTTGTTTGGATGCAAATATAACGTGTGTTTGTAGCTTATAGCAAGTATAGTATACTTGTGTCCAAACACAGTGTGTTTGGTATTCAATATTATATGTTGGAGACGCAGTGATTAATATGTTGTAATATACATATGTATTTGTGACCCAATTATATTTTTGTTTGGGATTTGTTGCGTGTTTGTTGCGCTATTTACTCCCTATTGAGAGCAAGGGAATAAAAGAGGTACAAGTAGAGATTATTCACAGTCAAAGTTGTATATGTGGAGCTGACTTAATTTTTCAGTCTGTGATTCATAAAAATTCTTAAATGCACCTGTAAGTTGAAGATGAGATGAGTATTTCTTACATCTGTTGAGTTTGTTTGTGTTATGGTTGGGAGGAAATACGCATATGATTGCACGTAAGTATATGGAGGTTTGAGAGGAAACACCCATATGTTTCCACGTAAAAGCATACGTTTGCCTGTAAACATTCTAATGTTTCCATTTAAACCCATGTTTAAGTGGCAGTTTGGCACTTTCAAACATATGTATGTTTGGAGTGTGTTCCTAACACATACATTAGGGTGGCAATGAAAAAACAACTGCTGATTTTTAATAAACCCCAAGTGGATTCTTGTTCCTTATGGTCTAAAACTGACTTGGTGAAAATTTGTGCCGAATCGGACAACTTTAAGCCGTGCCGCATTTTAGTCAAAGTTTTCGGAATTTGGTATTTTGGGTGGAAATTTGTATATACTAGAAAATCTTCATTCCTTCTTCATTGCTCTTCTTCATTGCTCAAACCGATTCTACTAAATCTGATATGACATTTGGTTACAGAAACCGATTTTAAAAAGCGGGTTAAAATCCCGGGTTTAAAAAACAGAGTTAAAAAACCGGGTTTAACACCCGCAATTAAAACTCCGTGTATATAAAACGGATTGTTAACCGTTTCGTTTTAATAAACCTGGATTTGATTGAAATTTATATAAACCCAGTTTTAAATCCGGAATTAAACTCAGGTATTTAAACCCGGGTTTTTAACCCGGTTTTTGTAACCAACTGTCACATCAGATTTTAACTTATAATTTGAAATTTTTATGATGTGGTACTAGGGTGATCAATTATTCGGGTTTTTGCGAAAACCGGGTTTCGAATTATTCGAAAAATGGCATTTAAAAAAAAACCGGGTGCCTTTTTTGAAATTCAGAAAAAACCGGATAATCCGGTTTTCAAATGTATGCCAAATAACAAATTAAAACACAATTTTTGACAAAAAAAAATTATTAAAAAATAACAGAAAACAATTCAATTATACTTATAAAAAGTAAACTTTTAGTTTAATTATAATTACAATGCAAAACATTACTGAGATCAGTTTGTTATTTTAACAAAGACAAACAAAACATAACAATTCATTTGTAAATACTTGATTATATATAAATGTATTTAATTTAATCTTTAGTTTTCCCTAAAGCAACATTTAAGAAATAAGATATAATTTCAGTGCTTGGGTGTATACCTATTTTTTTCTTTGGTTTTTATAAAACTTGACATTGAAAATGCCCTTTCACTCAATGTACTAGTTGGACTTATTGTGTACAAGGCGTTTAATAATCTGTCAAGGTTTTCAGTCCCTTTGCCGCTCTTATCCATATATAAAAAATCTTCCAAAAGAAAATTTTTGGTAGATTTTTTAATGGTAGTTTTAGGATTTTGAACGTTTTTTATAGCGTTATTTAGTTCTGTATCTATAGTATCTTCAGTGGCATCAACGATCATTTCGTCATTTGAATCTGTAATACAAAATGGAATACAAAATGGATGCCAACTCTTTTGTTTCATTTTTACTTGAATATTTTAGAAATGCGTCACTAATTGGGAGTTTACTCGTACTTAAATACAAAATGAGAGTATTCAGTATTTGAACACGTCTTTCTGATATACGTCTTTTTAGAATTTCATATAAATTAACTGATAATTGGTTTTGAATTGTTGAAAAGTGTTTAAGTAAAAATTTAAAAATACCTTCAGCATCAGCTAAAGTCGAAGAGTTTGCAGAAAGTTTTTGTATAGACATTTCCAAAGTTTTAAGGGTGTCACAAAGCACAGACAAAGTTGCGATATCATTTTCACTAAATGGTGTCAGTCCTAAGTCCAATAAAGTATGATTCACACATTTGTGCAATTTTAAAAATTGAGAAACCATATTGGCCATAGAATTCCAGCGGTGCTTAACATCATGGATAAGTTTAAGCTCCTTATGAAATTGGTCTTTTACAAACATTTGTAATTTCTTTTGCTTTTCAGCCGACTTATTAACCATTGAAACGCATTTTCTAACACGTTTTATAATAGAGCTTACATTATCATTTAAAGTCATGTATCCATCTACAAAGTCGAAATAATTATTTGTAGCATTATCGTTATCATATTCTTCATCGTCGTTAGTATCCTCTTCACTGCCAATTTCGTTATTGTTGACCACACTGCAGTTCTTTTTGTAAAAGCTTGCAACAGATGAATGAGGCGATTTATGCAGAGCTGCGACTCCGAATCAATACTTCGGCCGTATTTCGCCATGACCGCTGAACCATCATGGGTCGATGCTACTATGTCATGCTGCATATCTAAGCCAAATTCTTCCAACTTTCGTTTGATGACTTGTTCCACGTTAACAGCTGTGCCTTTTAATTTCATCTCCTCCAAACCGAGGTTAAAAACTTCAAACAATTTGCTTTCGGGATCAAGTGTTCGCACAGTAACATTTATGTATTTTATGTAAGATATGTATATCCGACCATTCATCGACCACAATAGAGAAGCGCTGGTTTTTCTGCTTTAAGTAAATCAATTTTTTCTTTAACTCATCTTTTTTGGATAGATAGAAATCATATATTTTCTCCCATATTGTAGTTTCAGAAGCCGGCATCTTGAATTGTTTTGATTGTAAATAAGCCAGCACCACTCTATATTTTTTTAGTGCACGCACAGAAAGTCCATCCTCAGCAACACAGCGGGAAAAAATCTCACTAATAGTTTCTTTTCTGGAAACGTATTTAAGCATAGAACAATTTTCAACTGGTTTAACGGATCCACCCGCCTCTTTATTTACGTTGTGGTCTGCTTTGGTTGTTGCGTCAATTTTATGTACACTTCTCAAATGGTTCAGTAGAGCAGAGGTCGAGGAACCCCTGCAACCTTATTGCTTAGGACATTGCCGGCATCTAGCTTTATCCTTTCCGTCTCGATCAAAATATTTCCATACAGAAGACATCTAAATGCAAAAGAGTTGAACACCGTTGTAAGACAGCACAATATTTCATTATAAACCAAAAAACTTACCTGCTCAATGTTAGGTCAAACAATTTATTCACTATTTTAACTTTAATAAAAAAAATAGAGCTCTGCTTTTAAATTTTGTTGTTTGGCATGTATCAATTTATTTGAAAGAATGTGAATGGAAAGGAAAACATGAGAAAACAGAAACACTGGAAAAAAACATGTACGAGTACACATTTAACACAATTATGAATAAAATTAAATAAAAAATATCGAACCCCAAAAAACCGAGAAATAACCGGATTATTCGATATTCGAAAAACAGGGATTTAAAAAAAACCGACGGTTTTTATGAGTGAAAAAACCGAGTAGCCGGTTTCTGAAAACCGAACTGATCACCCTATGTGGTACCCTTATAAGGCCATCTTGGCGATTTTTCCCCGAGATAGTCTACTTTGCAGCAGATAACACCATGAAACCGTTGCATGAATATATGAAAAACCCAGTTTTAAATCCGGAATTAAACTCGGGTATTTAAACCCGGGGTTTTAACCCAGTTTTTGTAACCAACTGTCACATCAGATTTAATAGAATCGGTTTGAGCAAATAGCTTATGTTTCTAACTTATAATTTGAAATTTTTATAATGTGGTACCATTATAAGGCCATCTTGGCGGTTTTTCCTCGAGAATGTCTACTTTGACGCACGATAACACCATGAAACCGTTGCATGAATATATCGTGTTATAGCTTGTTGGAAGCGTATAGACTTCTGCTAGAAGGTATTTGAATCCAAGTTAAATATTTTTTTCATTTATATACAATTTTTGGGAAAAAACAGAAAAACCCCAATTTTCATTTTTGTTAAAAATTTGGAAATTTTTTCAAATTAAAAATTGGAACCCTTAGAGTAGCCGGATTTTACTCAAACTTTATCCAGTTTATATTCAGGTTAAACTAAATCAATGTGAAAATTTGTTTTCAAATGCACCGAGGAGTGAAGATTTTCTAGTGTATACGAATTTTCACCCAAAATACCAAAATCCGAAAATTTTGACTAAAATGCGGTACTGCTTAGAGTTGTCCGATTCGGCTCAAATTTTCACCAAGGAACAAGAATCCGCCTGGGGTTTATTAAAATTCGAAAATATATTTTCCTCCATACATTTCATTGCCACCCTAATATACATACATACATGGTTCCTGCAGACTATAGTTGGGAGAATATGTTACAGAGACCGTTTTTTCAGCGTGTAGACAAAACGTCTCGACTTAACCCGCACTTGAACGCCGACAACCGATTTAATTTTGGGGTGGTAGATGAATTTATGTACCTTGGATCCGCCGTTGACAACGACAACAACGTCAGCGTGGATATAAATAAGAGAATTGTGTTTGCAAATAGTTGGCTATTTTGGGCTCAGCAAGCAGTTTAAGAACAAAGGTCTCCCTCGACAGACAAAATCCAGCTATTCTAGACTCTCATTTTACCTGTCCTGGCATATGGCTCCGAAACTCGGTAAGCGAATGAAAAACACCTGGGTATATTCGAGAGAAAAATTCTCCGTAAAATATATGGTCCTATTAAAGAATACGGCGAGTGCTGACGACGTTGGAACTAGGAGCTATATCATTTGTATTCTGATGTGGACATAGCTAGGCGAATCAAATTAGGCCAATTGCTTTTGCTAGGCCGAAAGGTTTTCGATAACGTACCCGATGGAAACAGGAAAAGAGGACGACCAAGACTCCGCTGGAAAGCCCAGGCCGAAGAATCCCTTCGTATCCTTGGTGTTACCCACTGGCCTGAAAAGGCAAAGTTATTTTATTTATTTGTTTGTTTAATTAATATGTCTAAGACATCTGCATCATGAGGTTGTAAAACAGCCAATAAAAGGAAAAAAAGTTTGTGTAGGATAGGATAGTTGGATTTGGAGAAATATTACTTTGATTACTTTCGCCTTACCACTTGCCCACTATCGGTCATGGTGACTTGGTTTTATGTAATGAATTTGTCTTGATCTAACCTTACAGTATAATTCTGGTTCAATAAAATAAAAAAGTTCATGCCACCTTATCCATGTGTTGGACATAAATATCTATTCTCATCTGCTTCCTTAGTCGTGAAACGGAAATCACTTTGAAATCTGTTATACGATATTTTGAGTGCCTACTTAGAAAATTATATTAAAAATAAACATAAAGAGAACATGATGAACAAATGTGTTTATATTAATGTGATTCCATTTCAGCTACAAATGAATGTCACCCAGACCTTAATCCACCGAAACGGAATATTAACAAAATGTCTTAACATTTCTGAGATAAAAAAAAAAACAAAAGAAAGAAAGAAAATATATAAATTGCAGCCCATTATGTTTCACAATATTACTGGGGACAACTAAGAGAACATGG
Organism: Phaonia tiefii; assembly: GCA_963931995.1. Taxonomy (NCBI): domain Eukaryota; kingdom Metazoa; phylum Arthropoda; class Insecta; order Diptera; family Muscidae; genus Phaonia; species Phaonia tiefii. The sequence goes on along the minus strand of OZ008370.1, from coordinate 204,392,137 downwards.
ACATGATTTTCATGGAATGGGTTTTGAAAGATGTTTCACATTGCGTATACGTCATGTGGGACTCATACAAATGAAACCAAGTTAAATGCGGGAGAAAGTGAATGACTTTACCTTTCTCTCTCACACACCCTCTATATGTGTTTTATTTCATTGTTAGTATTTTATAAGCCAGGATACAATATCCTTAAGCCTAATGAAGCAAAAATTCAGTTTCCACTTTTACTTAGTCATAAACAAAAACGTCAAACGACATCAGAGTGTTGGAATTAATGTTGAAATGGATCATAAACCTGAAACACTCATTATAGTTGAATACATTTATGAAATAAAATGATGACATCCATGTAAAAATCAGACAATTACGAATAGGGCTGGTGCTTGTTGATGGTGGGAAGGGGGGGGGAGGGAGACTATTTGCTTGTGTGATGTGTATTTGTTAACAGAAAATCTTAACGTAGCTAATGGGTTTCAAAGTCTTTTAGCATTATTGTTATCATGTTCACTAAATGAAGTTGTTAAAAGCTGCGTCTATATTAATTTATGATTCATGCAATGCGTGACTTAGAGAGATGACATCTTCCAAATTGGGTTTATGTTATGTTGTTTTGGAAATCACTAAAATCCATTCATTTACACTAGGGTGATGCAAAATTCTAGACGTTGGAATTTGTCAGCTCCTCAAAGCTAAATCAATGTGGCTACATATTAGAAGTGTAATAATTAAGGTCCCTAAATAGTGATAAACTTTCGACTATAGTATACACCAATACCTCGATTTGCGTCGTTTCGTTATGCGGTTTCTCGAAGTTGCGTCGCTACTGAATTGTTACTAATTTTCGCTGTGAATGATTAGATTTTTGAAGTTGCGTTGTTTTGACTTCGAGTCTTGAATTTTTTTTTTTTGGAAATTTCCTTTTTTTTAACACGGGGGTTACACGGTCAATTTTCGCCTTTCAAGTTTCAATACATTCACACTTTTTTACTAATCCACTCACACTTTTAAAAATTGAAAGGAACTTGCTTTCAATTTCTATTTCAATTCGTGTGTTTCAATTTTCTTTCAAGAAAACCGCTGATTACATTTATTATGAAAAGTTTGTCGTTTTCCTTCTTACAAATATTCTGCCGTCATAATTTTTTGATTTCTACTTTTACAAATATTAAAATATTATAAATAATTAATATTTAAAATATTATAAATAGATAATGACTAATAAATATAATGATGTGTTGCGATTCATTGAGCTATACAGAAGCCATGAAGTTTTAAGTTGCGTGCAGCCTACGTCACAGCTATCAATTCGCATGAATTTCGACAAGCACTATGTGTACAAAACTTGAAACAAAAACTGGAAAGAGTGGCTGCAGCGTAAAAGATGACGCCACTTTTGTTTCTAATTGCGCCATGCCATCAAATCTCGGGGATTCGCTTTCTAATTGAAGTCTTTAATGTTGACGAGACCGGGTTGTTTTGGAGACGTCTTTTTTTTTTTTTTTTTTTTTTTTTTTTTTTTTTTTTTTAATCGAGCGAACCCATCGCCGCCACTCTTACCCGCCCCTACCGACCGAGAGGGCCACGTCCCCATAACGTGAGGACAGCGTACACATTATAGACCGGTCTATAACGGGAGAGCAAGGATTATAAGTTCACACGTTACAACCAACTACAGAAATTCTTCACCAGTTGGTATTACACTAACATAAATAAGTATAAAAGCACATCACGAGATATTAACATAAGATACTTCAATATATAATAATTACGAGCAAAACGAAAACCAAATCATAAATCAGACCAGATAGTAAGGATAAAGTAAATTAAATTTACATATGTACGTTAACGAATATACAGCACTAATGCAATCGGTTCAAATGACAAATTATGCTAGACTTTGTCGTTTCCCAACTACCTGTGAAATCAATAAACTGATATAGCTCATTAAAGTCACGACACATTCTCCTAACTGGATCAAAGGACGCATAATTCGAACGCTGAAACTCGATGTTTACGAGTTTATAGTACCTCGTGGGTCTCAATGGGACATTTATGAAAATCTTAGATAACAGAAATTCAGAACATATACATCCATCAATTATCTTCAAAACTGTAATAGAGTTTATCATGGTACGTCTACTACTAAGAGTCGGCAATCTGATCAATGCTAGTCTACTGCTATACGAAGGAAGATTATGGTTCGGGTTCCATTGAAGATTTCTCAGACAAAAAATGAGAAACTGTTTCTGGACCGATTCAATCATATTAACATACAAATTGTACTGGGGGTCCCAAACAACTGATCCATATTCGAGAATAGGGCGGACTAGTGAAGTAAAAAGATTTTTCGTAACGTAGGGATCTGAAAATTCCTTTGCCCAACGTTTAATAAAGTTCAGAACGCCATAAGCCTTGTTCACCATCGTAATTATGTGGGAGTTGAAATTCAATTTTCTGTCCAAGAGAACACCAAGATCAACAAATGAATCCACCGATTCAAGAACATTGCCACCTAAAATGTATTTTGCCGAAAATAATGATGACCTAGAGAACAGCATATGCTTACATTTCGTAAAATTAAGCTCCATCAAATTGGTCTCGCACCACGTCTGGAAAGTAGACAAATCCCTCTGAAGTAAAGCATATTGACAAGGATCCTTGTAAGAAAAATAGATCTTCACGTCATCAGCGTACATTAACAATTTAGAGTGCATTATGGAGGCGGGTAAGTCGTTAATGAATAACAAAAATAGAACCAGCTCAAGATGACTGCCCCGAGGCACCCCAGGTGATACAAAAATAGATCTTGAGAATGATCGACCAAATGATAGCATCTGTTCTCTGTTCATTAAGTAAGAACCAAGCCAATTCAGCATGTTACAATTAAAACCCATTGCCCCTAATTTATATAATAACAAATTGTGGTTAACTTTATCAAAAGCCTTACTAAAATCGGTAAAAATCACATCAGTTTGATCTCCATTAATAAAGCCGTCAATAATAGAAGAGGAAAACTGAAGCAAATTAGTCACGGTGGAACGACCCTTCCGAAAGCCATGTTGACATGGATCTAAAATAGAGGAAACCTGATGAGAAATTACCTCTGTGACTAACTTCTCAAAAAGTTTAGGAATGGCACTCAATTTTGCAATTCCCCTATAATTTGCAACATTTACTAAACTACCAGATTTGTGGAGAGGGATTATATAAGAGCTCTTCCACTTTGCAGGAAAATGGCCGAACTTCAACGAAGCGTTAAATAAGAGAGTCAACGGTAAGCTGAGAGAATTCGAGCAGTATTTCAACATAGAGTCCGGGATACCATCAGGACCAGCTTTATTCGAGGCTTTCAAGCTGATTAAGTTATCTAGCAACCACGAAGAATTTACGACAGGTGCATCAAACGGAATGGTAGAGCGGACAGTGTACGGGTATGATTTGGAAACATCATAGGCTCGGGTGGAATAAATAGATGCGAAAAAATCGGCGAAACAATTAGCAATAGACTCTTCATCTGAATATTCAATACCGTTCATTTTGATCCTACAAGGTGTGGAAGACGAATTACGCTTCAAGTTAACAAATCTAAAGAATGATTTGGGGTTCCGTTTAAAATTAGCCTTCAACCTATCCAAATATAATCTGTAACTCTCACGAGATTTAGAGTTGTATCTACTCCTAGCAACAATATACCTAGCATAGTCTGCTAGTAGTCCAGATTTTTTATACTTGTTCGAACATCTATTCCTTACATTCTTGAGACTATTTAGAGCCCTTGAGGACCATGGGGGACCAGTATTACCCCTTATTGGCCTCTTGGGTACAGACTTAGAAATATAGCCATTAATAATATTATAGAAATCATCCAGGGCGATTTCAAATTCAAAAGAATTATCACACTGACATATACTATGCCAGTCGGTATCAAAGATAAGATTATTCAAAAGTATAAAGTTCGCACGCGAAAAGCATAGGCCAACATAGGACGAAGAGTAATTGCAACCAACCTGCATGGTATCATATGTATAATTAATTCCCAGCGTTGGATGGTAACTATCCTCAGGAGAAATTAACGGATCAATTCGAGAAATATCAAAGTTGTTAGAATCATCCACTAAAACTAGATCAAGGACTCGATTCATAGAATTGGGAATGTCGTTCAATTGAATCAACCCAAGTTCGGAAATATGCGTAACAAAATCAGATGACCAATCATATGGTGTCAATGGAGTCAGAGAATTAGTATCGGGTAAAGACACCCATGTCACAGACGGCAAGTTAAAGTCACCCAATACTAAAATACGGTCCTTTCTACTGGCTAACGCAATAACTTTTGCAATAGCGTCAATATGCACTTGATATACCTCAAAGCATGATGATGGCGGAATATAGGAACACGTGACAAACAATTTCAAATCGCCTAAATTAATGGACACCACAAGAAACTCAAGATCGCCAATGTCATCAACTGTAACCAACTCAGAAGATAAAGAATTCTCAATTGAGATTAAAACACCACCTCCAATTTTACCAACACGATCTTTTCTATAAACTACGTACTTATCGCAGAACAACTCAGAATTAAAAACATTAGGTTTAAGCCATGTCTCAGAAAATGCAATGACATCAAACTCAAAACCAAAGCTATCAACAAATAATCTGGACAATTTAGTATTCAAACCGCGAACATTCTGATACGCCAAATTCAAACTCCCAATTAGTTTTTTGGAGCTGGCTTATCTCCAGACGGTAATCTAGCAAAATTATCACGCCTACCATTATCCCGATACTCAAATTCCCTTACGAATGTTCTGTGAGGCCAAAATTCCGAATCCACCAGTTTGACAAATAGATCATCCGGTGCAATAATTTTGAAAGACGACCTACGTTCCGAAAATTGTGACTTCAGCTTGAAGCACTGTATGGAATCGTTAGAATTATTCCCGACTAATTTAGACGATATGTAAAGTCGTATATCCTCTTCGGTCGTGTCGGGGGAAAGTCTAGACACAAAAACTGTCTTCCTTGCCGGTACGACAGTCAACGTTCTTGGTCCCGGTCCTGGCACTGGGGCGGGATTACCACCCGGAGGAGACGACTTATCGCTGTCCGTGGAAGCTATAGTAACTACAGAAATGACTTCAGCAAAAGTAGGAGGGGCAGAAGATTTCATTGGACTTGAAACTGTAACTGGAGAATTAACGTCCATTAAATTCGGCGAGGAAGGAATTACCAACAATGGAGGGGCCTTCTTAGCCGTCTTCTTCCTTTTCGGCGAGGAAGCTTTCGGTGAACCCGCTCTCTTTTCCAATCCCGGATATTTATTAAACATCCCAATAAACTTGGAAAATCGACCAGATAAAGCCGAAAGCTCCTTTTCCATCTCAGAAAACTCGGACTTCATGCTCCTGAAAAATTTGTAGAACTCCACATCCAATTTTCTACAATCCACGCAACACCAACGCAGACCCTTGTCATCACTAAGATTGTCCGCCACTCTTGCATAAAGGCCAACACATTTGACATGTATCAAGCCATCACACAACCAACACGAAATAAGAGTATCGGTATCCGATCTAACCTTACAGTCTTTGTTCATGCAAGTCATCATTATAATTAATTCAGAGTAAAAAAAAAAAAAAAAAAAAATAAATAAAAATAAATAAATAAATAAGAAACAAATACTAAAAACAGAATTCCAAAATCGACAAAATTCCCAAAAACGTATGAACTTATTATCCCTTTGATATTAATTCCCAAAACCAGATGGCAACTCTGCACACAAATAACGAAACAAAGAGAATGAAAGAAAAACAAAAATCAAACAACTACAACGTTAGACGTTCTCAACAATGACAAACAAATATTATTGTTGTTGTTTGTGTTTTACACGATCAACAGAATTTCCAATTGCACACAATAATACAAAAACAGTATAAACAAGCACTGCACTGAACACACAATTATATCAAGCAATGTAATTTAACTTATCTTCGCACTATTAACACAACAAGCACTATTTAAACTTTTAAAATACGAAAATAAAGTAAATTCACGGAGCACAACTAAAAAACGAACTAAACGAGAGTAGAGTTGCCAAGCATCTACCTAACAGAACTTTCATATCTAAAACAGAAATATCTGTGCCAGGATTTAAAGCTAGCAAAGATAGACTGCCTCTTCTTCTTGGTGAGAATTCAAATGATGATTTAAAATTGAAACCATTTCTCATTTATCAATCAGAAACTCCAAGAGCTATGAAAGGTTGTTCAAAAACTCTGATTCCTGTCCATTGGCGAGCAAACAAAAAAGCATGGATGACAGCATCATTATTTCAAACCTGGTTTTTAACTTGTGCTATTCCAGAAATTAAAGCTTATTGCAACAAGGAAAACTTAAACTTCAAGGCTTTGGTCCTAGTAGACAATGCTCCTGGCCACCCAGTTTGTATTGATGAGTTGTCAGAAAACGTGGAATTTGTATTTTTGCCGCCTAATACGACATCAGTTATTCAGCCGATGGATCAGGGAGTAATATCGACTTTTAAAAGTTATTAACCTTCGACGAACATTTAAACTTCTTTTAAGTGAGACTGATGGACAAGATAAGCCTACAATGCTAGAGTCTTGGAAAAAGTTCAACATTATGAAAGTCATAGAAATTATTTCCGATTCGTGAGAGGAGGTTAAACCATCTTCCATGAATGGTGTTTAGCGCAAAATATGGCCTGAATGTGTTCACAGAATATGCGCTGCAGAAGTTGATGGTACACCAGCTGTTCGACATGAAATTTCTAATTTAGCTAGACAGTCTAATTTTGAAGAATTGTTTAATGAATAACTATTGTAACTGGAATTGCAATTTGCTAATGAAGAAGATGGCAGTGACCGTTCAATAGAAATCTCCGAAGAACAAAATTTAACCTCCAAACAAATTTTCAAAGCGATGTATTTGATTGTCGAAGCTATGGAGATTTTTTTAAAAAACGACCCTGACAGCGAAAGGAGTTATAGAGTGTCCCCGGCGGTAGCTACGAATATCAATTGCTACAAGGATATTTATTTTTCGTTTAAAAAACTGGTCAGCAAACATTGGACCAATTTTTTTGTGAAAGAAAGCCGACTTACAACAACTAATTGAAGAAGAAATTGTTTTTGCTCTTCGTCCTTAGATATTGTTTCATAATATTTTTCTGCCAGACTAACCACCATTCAGCCACATCGTTTACCACATACATATTGTAACATCTTGTTTTTAGTTCAATGTAATTTAAGTTAGAATTCCAAAAATTGGGATTTAACTTTAAAAATTCTTTCGCCATTTGCTTTTTGTTTTTGTGAAGGACATCAAAGAAAGCGTCCTTTCACTTACAACATTTTAAAATGTACTTATTTTCTTTTGAACATTTTTTCAGTTCAGTGTATTTTATTCTGGAACTATTACTTTATGTATTATTCAATCTCATGAAAACCGCTACCTATATGAAGTCAAAAATTTCATAAAAATTTTTTCTACATTCTTAAAGGTTATAAAATTCTAATTCAGAATTGGAATATAGTTTTAAACCTTATTAGTCTGGGTTTAGACTGAATTTTTGCTTTTTTTTTCATTTTTATGAAAATTTCCATGCAAAGTGTTAGAAAATAATGCAGGTGTAAACAAGTGTACTTGTATCAACGTTTTGAAAGTTTACGTCTGAGTTTTTGATGTGTGGGACTAGGGATGCTAAATGGGATTGATTTTAAAAAATTCCAGGATTTTCGGGATGCCGGGATTTTCCGAGATTTCGGGATTTTTTGGGATTCTATTTCTAATTTTTTTTTGGGAACAGGTCTATTTTACTGCCTACACTTCCAGAAACAACCACAAGGGGGGTAGAATACGTTATTCTAAGCAAAACAAATCACATGAGGTGTCATGGGACACCCGGTTGGAACAAAGTTTTTTTTTTGCTATATAAAGGGTTTTTCAACAGAGACGCTACAAAAGTAAATCGAGAGGAACAGTAAACGACGCCATATTTTTTCCCGCTCTTTTGATATTTCTCTTCAGTAAGGTTTGCCATTTCATCATGGAAAGATATATGAGCCAACAACGAGTCGAAATTATTAAAACATACTACCGAAATTTGGAGTCAGTGGCCGGAATTCATCGGAAAATCATCTTCAGCGATGAGGCTCATTTCTGGCTGAGTGGCTTCGTCAATAAGCAAAATATGCGTTATTGGTCAGACAGCAATCCACACGTAATCCATGAGTCATCATTGCATCCCGAAAAAATTACGGTTTGGTGCAGTTTATGGGCCGGCGGCGTCATTGGGCCGTACTTCTTCCGTGATGATCAAGACCGGCACATTACTGTGAATGCGAATCGCTACCGTTCACTGATAACCGAATATTTTTGGCCCCAATTGGATAATATGGACTTGGAGGATATGTGGTTCCAACAGGACGGCGCCACAAGCCACACAGCGAATGCCACAATCAATTTATTGGAAACCAAGTTTGGTGAACGTGTTATCTCACGAAATGGCCCAGTCGATTGGCCGCCTCGGTCGTGCGATTTGATGCCGTTATATTATTTCCTGTGGGGCTACGTCAAGTCTATGGTCTATGCCAACAAGCCAGCGACGATTGATCAACTTCGTACGAATATCGAACGTGAACTTGCAGCAGTATCGGCCGATTTATGCTTGAAAACCGTCGAAAATTGGGTTCAGCGTCTGGACTTCTGCAAGGGTGCCCGTGGTGGCCATGCAAAAGAAATCGAGTTCCATACATAATGGCATCGAACGTACTTTCACAGGAATAAAGAATTTCATTGGTATCTAAAACCGGTTTTGTTTTATTTAAAAAAACTTTTGTACCGCTCTTATTGAAAAACCCGATATTATGTACTAGTTAGTTCCAGCACGTATAAAGCGCCCGTGGAAAAGTACCATAATTTAAATGAATCTTTAAGAAAATATACTTTTTGTAAAATAAAAAACTTTTTTAAGAAATTTTGTTTTCTGCAATGTATTTTTATATTTTTAGGTCCTTTTTGTAAGAATATGTATTATATTTTCCGGAATATGTATTATATAAGTCCTTTTTTAAAGAGAGGTACTTCTTTTATGAAAAGATAATGTTTTTTTTTAAGAAAAGGTACTGTTTTTAAGAAGAAGTACTTTCTGTAAGATAAAGCCATAAGAGTATGATTTTTTTTTACAGAGAAGTACTTTTATTAAGAACAGGTACTTTTCAAAGAAGTGGTACTCTTGCTAGGAAAAGATTATTTTTTTTTAAGAAAATGTACTTATTTTCAGAAAGGCTACTGATCTCAAGAAAAGAAAAGGTATTATTTTATCTTTAAGAAAAGGTACTTTTAAGAAACGGATTTTTTTAACAAAATGTATTTTTTTAAGAGAATGTATTTTTTTGAAGAAATGTTTTTTTGTAAAAAATGGGATTTTTTTAGAATTGGTCGTTTTTTCAAGAATAGGTACATTTTTAAGAGTCAGTACTTATGTCAAGAAAAGTTATTTTGTTTCACAGTAAAGGTAATCTTTAAAGAAACGTGGTTTGCTAAGAAAAGGTAATTTGTTGTAAGAAAATTTACTTCTGTAAGAAAAGGTGCTTATATTAAAACAATTTAATTTTTAAGAAAACGGTACTTTTTTAAACAAAGTATTTGGATGGATTTTTTTAAGAAAGGTACTTTGTATTTTTTTGAGTAAATTTAATTTTTATAAGAAAAAGTACTTATTTAAGAAAATTTTTTTATTTTTCAACTTCTTTCACCTTGGCTTTTCTAAATTTACACGTTATATTTGCATCCAAACAACAAAAAAGCCAGTTTTTTTCAGAGTGTACTTATACATCCGGTGGCCTTATGTGCTTTGGTTAGTGTACGCGTATATAAGATCCTGGGTTGGATCCCTGCTCTGTCCTCCTTCAATTTCTTTCGGCGGTCAACTCGCATAGTGACGGCGGCACTTTCGAATATTTACCCATGAAAAAGTTTCTCAAACTACCGTTCGGAATCGGCGTAAATCTGTAGGTCCCAATTAGTGAGTATAAAACAAAAAGCGCACAGCTCACTGGTTGTGAGAAAGTTCTCCCTAATTCTTTAATGGGATGTAATGAGAAACCTCGAGTCCTTGAGTCTTGTGAAATATATTGAGTTCAATGACCGTCTTCCGTTTCTTTCGTAACAGTGCAGTCGCTCCATCCACCGGCTTGGTGAGAGTAAGGTAGTGGCTGCTGATATTTCCAAGGCCTCTGACAGAGTATGTCATGATGCACTCTTGTCAAAGCTCGCTGCTTTTGGTAATGGTGATAACTTCACTCGATTTATATCTAGTTTTTTCAGACAAATTGTACTACACGAGTTGTTGTAGATGGGGGTTTCATCCGACGAGCATAAATTGACTGCACGTGTACCACATGGCTCTTTTCTTTCTCCTTTTCTTTTTCTTATTTTCATTGACGAGCTCCTGGGTTCCAATCTATTGTTTTTGCGGATGACAGTAATCTCTGCCATTCTTATTCATTCAACAGTAGGCCAAGTCTTCAAGAGATTGAAGCCAAACGCCGGACCATGAATGAAACACTCAAACGGAATATGGTGACCATTGTTGAATGGGGTCGAATGAATAGAGTAGATTTTAATGAGGGTAAGACCCAGTGTTGTTTGTTGTCACATAAGCGGATTGCTGACTCAGGTGTGTCGTCATTGTTTATGGACGGAGTGTCTATTGATGAATTGGATGCTCTTGATGTTCTGGGCATGAAAATACAATGTGATGTCCGTTGGGCAAAACATGTATTTGAAGTGTCGAAAGATGCATTCAAATTTCTAGGATTTTTAAAGTGGTGCAAGAAGTATTTCACTGCATCTGATCTTCTTAATATCTACACCAACTACATCAGGCCAAAGATGGAATATAATTCCCATATATGGACTGGTGTACCTAGGACTTTTTTGGAGCTTCTCGACCGTGTCCAGAGGAGAGCGATGGTGCTGATCGGGAACAGTAGGGTATCAAACTCTATTGCCTCCCTTGAGCATTGTCGGAATGTGGGTTGCGTGTCGCTGTTCTATCGATAATTCCACGGCATGTGTTCCTCAGACATCCGTCAACTTATGCCAGACGTGAAGATATTTAGCCGAAGTACGCTGCATTCCAGGAACTCTCATCCGTTTTTTATCGAGTGGCCGGTTGACCGCACTACACACTATAGAGAAAACATGTTCTCCAGCCGTACAGTCCGTATGTGGTTAAACTTCCGGCTAGTGTATTTCCCACCAATTGTGACATACAAAGATTGAATGCAAATATGTACAAACACTACTCCATTTTTCCACTCTCCACTACAATTGATGAACATTTATCAGCGATTTGAGGTAATGATTTTCTTCAGTGTATCGTGAACAATAAACGACTAAAACTATAAAATATTTAAAATTTGTTTAGACATTTTGTCACTTTATAGAGTATTGGTATATTTTTTCTGAAAGGCATAATAGAAAAACTTGTAAAATGAAGAAAGATCTACAATATTGCCCAAAATTGCAACACAAAATTTCAAAATGTCCAGAATATATTGACGCAAAATCGAAAATACAGCCCTGACCCTCAGCCGAAATCTTCATAGGTTCGTAAAAAAAACTATAGCATAATCAGTAGCCAAACCAAGCGGAGTTTAGTGACACCACGTCCATGTTCTTTTTAGGTTTGGTTGGGACCGTAAACAAAATCCCTCCATTGTCGCATAGTGTAATTAGCGACAGATAAATTGGCCCGATAACTTCAAGTAAAGTGTTTTCAACTTTACTCATGGAGCTCTGACCGTGATCTTTTTAAAAAATTAAAATTGAAAGTCTGCTGCTTAGTCCTTTACTTTACTTCCCAGATTAGTATTCCTTCCTTTACCTGTCTTCCTTCCTGTCTTCTCCATCTTTACTTCGTATCCTGTATGACCTGTTAGTTTCTCATACCATTTTTTCCTTGAACTATTTCGTGTTTCTATTTTGGTTCCATTCTTTTATTTTCTCTCACTATTGCAACTTTAAGTACTAATTCAATGTGTGTCAGGAGGATATTATACACAGCAACAGCAACAACAACAACAACAATAATAGAAAAATACCAAAACATACAACTACAACAATTCCCAATCCACACTGGGATACCATTGGGCATAATAATGTAGGCGTAATGCGATTATTTACAGCAGTGAATGGACATTTTTTCTTCAGAACTAAATGCAGAATATCCTTTTAAATAAATAATTAAACTTAGAAATTCTTGAGAGAGGGGGGATATTTCAAGGACTGTTTAACAACAGAGAAAAGGGGTTTGTTTGAATTTTTAAAATGTATTTTGCTGATGTATTTATTATTTATTTTACCCCATCTTTTTATAAATAATAGTTGATTTATTATAACTTCTTTATTATTTGGCGATGTGTATTTGTATAGGTTATGCCCAGCAGGGGACTTGTGGGGGTTTTAATTTTATAATAAACTCTCATGTGGATGTTTGCTGAATCTATTCGTGTTTCCTTTTAAAATAGCAGTATGTCAATGAAAGAAAGGATATCAATTCATAACATAGTGTGGACAAATTTAAAGGAAATGAAGGTCAACCTCTGCTTTAAGGACAAATTTTTATTCGAAAATGTCTTGGAAATTGTTAAAGATAGATTGAAAACATTTTTAATTTTTCATTTCATTTATTTATTACGTCTATGAACAAAAATCCTTATCGACTAGCATATTAAATTACATTGGTATCTACATATGTAAACTACTATACAGGATGATTCAGGAAGTTCCGGACAAATTTCTCCAGCGTATTCCTTGGCTCATTTCATGAAGAAAAGTCCGCTAGGACCATGTCCGAAAATGCAAGGGTGCGAAATGGCAGCGAGTTCAAAATTTTCGGATTGGCGGTCGGAGGGTAGTAGGGTAAAGTTGTTAACTTCTGAGCCAGTGGTCGGATTTTTTTGTTTTTGGGCTTGTTGGAAAGGTCTTTAAGTCTTCAGAATCAATAAAAAAAGTTGAAAAAAGTCAAATCGCCGAGATACTTTGTATGGGAGGTACGAAACTAGGCGTGGCACAATAGTCAGTTATTAATTTCAAAGTAGCTTTTAGCAAAATATTGCCTAGTACCAAATTTTATTAAGATCGGTTGTAGTTTACGAGAGTTATCATGTCGATCAACCGGTCATCCGCCCAACTTTTATATGAAAGGTACCAGAATGGGCGTGGCAAAATAGCTCATTTTCTATAGGAGAGTTTTATTTGACTAAATATTGACTAATACAAACATTCATAAAGATTGGTTCGTTTTTGCGGGACTTCCCGTGCCGAGCAAGCAGACGTCCAAACAACTTTTGTATGGGAGGTACCACAATGGGCGTGGCAAAATCACCCTTGTTTTACTCGGTGATTGGCGTTTGATATCGTGAAGCCTTAAACCTAATTTCATTAAGGTCGGAAGTGTTTCACGCGATTTATCGGATTGACAACCCGGACGAACACCCTGTTTTGTGGGGTAGGTACCAGAATGGGCATCATAATCTCGCCCATTTCCTCCAGTTACCTAGGCATTTACAGATTATTAACCGGTGTGAGAGTTGAATCTAATCACATCTACCAGAAGAAAGGTTTGAAAGAAATATGATTTTCTGCTAAATGTGTCGATTTGTATGGGAGGTACCAGAAGGGGCGTGGTCAAAACGCCCATTTTCAATCCCAAACTCAATATTGGCAAATAATAGTCACGGACAAAATTTCATTGTGATCTGTAAAGCTTTACGGCAGTTATCGTGTTGACCAGCCAGCCAGCCAGACAGACAGACGGACATGGCTTAATTGTCTTCAAAAGTCCTAAAACGAATTTCGTCCATAGATACGAAGGGTCTAATATGGCTCCTTCTATGTGTTACACTTTTTTACGTATTAAATGATATATACCCCCATCTCTATGGGTGAGGGTATACAAATTCAAAGAAATCAAAGCAATTCAAAGAAATCAAGCAAAACTTTCTGAACACGTTCAATACGATTAATATGAATATCTGCTGTAGGACTTCAAATAAAGCAGCAATATTTTAACTTTGACCGACAAAATGATGAAAATATTACAGTTTTTGTATATAGATCTGAAAATCGGGCCGTATTTCTACGTATAAAGTAAAAAGTAGAATAAGCTTTTGGAATAATATAGTCCAGGTGAGATGTAATTATTAACTTCGTGTCAAACATTACTCCCAAATCTAAATATTCAAATACATTAATCAGACTATTACTATTAATTTGATATTGTGAAACAATTATATTTTTACAACGGTGAAAAGTCATTTAAAAACATTTAGATAAATTAATTGGTAAACCATTCCTTGTGGACCAAGCAACAAATCTAGCCAAATCCGCTTACAGAAGTATAGCATCATTAACTGAACGCTCGGTATAAATAATTTTAGGGTGATTTGCGTTTAGAAGATGTCTGACATGTAAGAAACACTGAAACACCGAAGATATCAAATAACAAAGGGACCTAGAATATTTCCCTGAGGGACACCCGAAGCAGGAATATAAGGCTCAGAGTAAACTCCATCTATTAATACGGAGCAGTACTTATTAGTTAAATGCGAATGAAACCATCTAATTAGAGTGGGTGGAATACCGATTTTAACTAGCTTTAATAGTAATACATTATGCGGAACTCTATCAAATGCTTTAGAGAAATCAGTGTATATAGTATCCACCTGAAATCCATTTACAAAACATTCAACACAATAACGAGTAAAAACAGCTAGGGTGCTCGTTGTCCACCTAACAGAGACAAAGCCATGTTGAGCAGGATTTGTATAAGATTTAAATTGAAAAAACAATTTATCAAAAATAATATACTCAAAAATCTTGGCTATATTCGATAACTTTGAAATTGGTTTGTAATTAGAAACAATATTCTTATGATCAGATTTATGTACAGGAACAACAGTCGTAGTTTTCCATTTCTGAAGAAAATAGCCAGACTGTAACGATTTATTAAAGGTAATCTTTAAAGGAATGATTATTGCAGTACAACACTTTTTAAGAAGAAATGCAGACAAACCATCTACATCCAACTTATACGCTATTGAATGTTTAGAAATCGCAGAAACTATATCATCGTCACAAATGCACAATTCAGTAAAATCAAAAAATGGCAGAATATGATTGAAATCATCATCATTGACAACAAATTGACTACTGGAGAAATTGGACTGAAAAAAATCTATAAATAGAGTAATTGATATAGAATCATTACACACCACCGATGAAGGGATAGAAGAATTACACTGTGTGTAATTTTTTAAGTCATTTCTAAATAACCATATACGGACACCACTACGTGATAAAAGACTAAAAAAAAAGACCCGTGTTTACCAATTTTTCCCAAAGTCATGCACTTTTTTTTTTATGGGCCGCCAAAGATTTGGGGCCTCGGTATCATTTTCGTAAAATGTGATCATTTTCTCAGGCTCATATCTTGCAAACCGTTCAGAGGCAAAGTTGTAGCTCTTGTCATAAAGAACAAAAATTGCGAACATATAAAATCAAAAAAACTTCACCTTCCAGATCAAAATCGCAAAAAACTTAAAAAAATTCGATTTTTTTTTACCTTTTTTCCCGTGTTCAGGTCCATAGGTAGCAAACCGTTCAAAATTCAAGGAAACAATCAACTACAAAAATTTACCTAAGATCTTGCATACAAACAACAAAAAACTACAGATTTTTCACGGTGTGTATAGACTCAGCACTCAATAATATCTGTGCGAGATTTCGATACTCATCTCTACGAGAGCTTCTTGCCCTCATATCATGGCCTACCTTTTGGCTGAATTTTCTAGCTTCGTTGTTTTTCCACTTTCTCCCCTTCTCCTTATGCCGATGCATCGCTGGTGGTCGCGTTGCAACTGACTGAAACATTACCACAAGTGAGGGGGATTATTAGTCAGACCATGGATATGTTAGAGTACAGTTGATAACATTTTGTTCAGGATATGATATTATTTTGATTTTGAATATAGTGTCTCAGTAATAATGCAATTTTTCATTTTAAAATAAAATCACGTATTATTCGAGATAGTTGTGATTTTTTTTACTGGATTGTAAAGAAGACACGTTCCGATTACGTATGGTATAAAATATGTTTCAAATTGCCTCACGGCTCTGATGACAATCCATTATTGTTTTCATGAAATTTTCCATTCTCACCAATGACGCGTTGGATCTCGGATTTTAGCTCAAGAATTGTTTCTAGTTTATACGCATAAACCGGAGAAGTCACGAAACACCCCAAAAAGAAATCGTACGGCATTAAATCGCATGATTTTGGTGGCCAGTTGACATCAGATTTTTTTGAGATAATTTGTTCTGTAAATCGTTGCTGCAATAAATCGATTGTTTCATGCGCCGTGTGGCAGTTGGCGTCCTCCTGCTGACGTTACATTTAAATAATATTAATACTTAAAATTATTTAAAGACCAGTGCAAGCACATGTGTCATTAGGTTCTTGCGTAATACTTTTTATATTATACCCACAAAAAACAAAGAGAATGCAAAGGAACAGACACATGAACATACATAGATTGTTATGTTCGTACATACGCTACACCATCACACAATTTTCATTGCTCTCTTGCCATCTCATTTTTGTATACGTATAATACGTCATTATTCTGTTTGCTCTGAGAGTGCTTCGCACCTACATTTTATTTGACTTACCTTTCACAATAATAACATGGTTTTTGACTATAAATTCTTTATATATGACCACGCCCCTTTGTCCAATCCCGCCCATATTTGCAGCAGATCTTAAAATATATACACCTAACCAACATACCCAATTTTGTTCAAATACCGCTAATAGGGGCACAAATAATGGATTTTTAAGTTGTGAATTGTATGGGTGGTACCACGCCCCTTTTTCCAATCCCGACCATATTTTGAAAGTTTACTTTTGTCGTCGCCATTAGTTTGCCTGCGAAGTTTCGCTCGATTGGATCACGGGAGAAGGGTTTAAAATCAATCCAAAATTTTTTCGGCATACATGCATACTTGCATACAGACAGGTGAACTTAATATAATGAATTTAAAAAGGCGTTCAATCATATGATGACGTTTCATTTAAATAATATTAATACTTAATAAGACTTAAAAATATTTAAAGACAAGTGTCATTACTTTCTTGCTTAATACCCTTTATTTTATACCCACAAAAAACAAAGAGAATGCTAAGCAACACACGCATGTGCATACATACATTGTTATGTTCGTAAATACCCCAGCGGCGGTATTTTCCTAAGCCTTCCACGAATAAGGCATGCGGAATCATTCTTTGGTAATGCCTACTATAATAATGCCTGCGAAATGCATGATTTTATAAGGCTTCCACAGGCCTGTTAAAAGAATGCCAGAAGACGCTGTTGTTCATGAAACCCTGTCTTTCCACATGTTCGCAATTCGTCGTTGCAAAATCATAACATCTGACACCCCAGTAGATAAAGCGTCCCACTATAAGTTCTAAGGTCATATGTTCGATTCCCGTGGCTGCAGAATTTAAAAAAATTAATTAATAAGAATTACAATTGGTTAAAGTATAAATCTGAAATATGAAGCTATTTTCCATATGTATTTTTTTATTTTTACGTAAGTCCTTCTAAATCTCTCTTTTTGCAGGCCTTCATAAGGCCTTCTAGTAGAGACGGATGGAAGGCCTTGCCTCCCAATCTCACTCAATGTTAAAAAGAAAGGAGGAGGTAATGTGTAGGGAAGGGCTGCCGTATTCTATAGAATGCCTTCTTGGTCATGATTTCAGACCTTCCAGCTCCTGATTTCCGCCGCTGGGACGCTACACAAGTTCACAATTTTCATTGCTCTCTTTCTATCTCATTTTTATGTACGTATAACCACGTCATTATTCTTTTTGCTCTGAGAGTGCTCCGCACCCACACAATACAACTATTCGCTGCCGCTACATCAGTGGGTGTGTTTTTTTTTCGCAGTTTGACAATCTGTGTTTCGCAGTCGAACAAATCTATGTTTTGTATAGGCGTGGGCCACCCTTTCTCATTTAGGAGTATGAAAAATTGATGTTGGCCTATTCCGAGACCTACCCGATATGCACACAAAATTTCATACAAATCTGTCCAGCCGTTTCGGAGGAGCTTAACGGCAAACAATGTGTGATCGCTGTCGGCCAATCTGTATGATCGCTGTCGGACAATCTGTGTGATCGCAGTCGGACAAATTTTGTTTGGATGTATTCACTTTATGAATTTAGGCCGGACCCGCGCCTATCGATGTTAACACATCAAAAATTAAATTCCCGAAATCTAATGTAAATAAAACCACTCATCATCTGCATTATTATGAGCCTTGAATTTATTATAATATTTAGTCCTTAAATTTTTTAATCGTTTTAATTCTTTAGTATACCATGGAAATTTGTGTACTTTAGGCCTTCTGAACTTAATATTCTCAACGTAGATTCTAACAATATTTTTTAAAAATTCCTAATAACAAATAGCTACGATACCACAATTTAAACCAGACAACCAATCTATACTAACAATCAATGAGTTGATCGAATCATAATTACAAGAATTATAATCATAACTGGGCAATTCTAATTGGCAACCATTTTCAAAATTATAGAATTCAAACTCAATCTCCAAAGGTGAATGATGAACAGTTGGTGGAGAGAAATACAAATTACACGCAGATACTGAACAGTTCAAGTCCGCACTAACAAAAACCAAATCTAACATTTTCCCTAATTTATTGAATACATTATTTATTGGAGCAAGATCAATACTAAATAAGGAATCAATAAAATGCATTTCAAAAGCTTCATTAACATTATTAAGCAAAAAATAATCCATATTCTGCATTCCAGTCCCTATAATATCATTGAGATTTTGTCGGAAAACTGCATAATACTCGTATTATCAATATGACGCATATATAAATTGTCCGAACTGTAGGGCGGGATATATGATTTACAAATATAAAGATTGCCCTGTTGTGATTCAAATTTGCCCTCAAATTTGATCCAAAAGAGGACTATTATTATTAAATATCACAATATTAGACATTATTGTCTTTTTCACAGCAATTAATACACCACTACCTCTATTGCAGCCAGTAGAAATAAAATCCCTATCCTTACGATACACATTAAGTACAGGGTGATTCAGGAAGGCCCGGACAAATTTCTCCAGCGTATTCCTTGGCTCATTTCATGAAGAAAAGTTCACTAGGACCATGTCCGAAAATGCAAGGGTGCGAAATGACAGCGGGTTCAAAATTTTCGGATTGGCGGTCGGAGGGTAGTAGGGTAGTAGGGTAAAGTTGCTAACGTCTGAGCCAGTGGTCGGATTTTTGTTTGTTTTTGGGCTTGTTGGAAAGGTATTTAAGAGGCCTTTCAGCATCAATAAAAAAGAGTAGAAAAAAGTTAAATCGCCGAGTTACAGAGCTTTCGGGAAAAAATGGAAAAAAAAATTCACATAACCTCAATTTGCTCAGTCAGATGGCAGGTAACTTATGTTTTTTTTTCTGTTGAAAGATGGCCATACCTCTTACCTTTCCAAAATGACCTAAACGAAGCCCAGAGGTCTTACCGTTCCAAAGTTATGACCATTTTACTGAAATGCAAAAATGTTTGTTTTTGTTTTTGGGAGCGAAATAACAGCACACATTTATTTGTTTTTGTAAATTAACACGTTTAAGATTTTATTTTACTGAAATTGTTGGCTGAAGAATCAAACACAAAGGAAAAAAAAACATTTGATGTTCAGAAAGGAAACATAAGTTACCTGCCATCTGGCTGAGCAAATTGAGGTTATGTGAATTTTTTTTCCATTCCGAAAGCTCGGTATCTCGGTGATTTGACTTTTTTCTACTTTTTTGTATTGATTCTGAAAGGCCTTTCCAACAAGCAAAAAAATCCGACCACTGGCTTAGAAGTTAGCAACTTTACCCTACTACCCTCCGAGCAGCAATCCGAAAATTTTGAACCCGCTGCCATTTCGCACCCTTGCATTTTTGGACATGGTCCTAGTGGACTTTTCTTCATGAAATGAGCCAAGGAATACGCTATAGAAATTTGTCCGGAACTTCCTGAATCACCCTGTATACCGGTCTATGATGTGTACGCTGTCGTCACGATATTGGGACGTGGCCCTGTCGGTCGGTAGGGTCGAGCAAGAGTGGCGGCCATGGGTTTGCTCGATTGAAACAGTGGTATAACGGTTTAAAATATACTACAAAAATATTTGCAATAAAATTCAATTATTAGTCCTTGAATACATCAAAGCTCGAAATTCAGATTGAATGCCAGAAAGAAGTTAAAACTGAAAATGCGTTTACGGGTTAATTTTTTACTTATTAAGAATTGTTGCTAAAATGTCCCACACAACTGAGTGTATGAATAAAATAACATAACATTTTACATTCTTTTTTTTACATTATCATCATGTGTTTCATCTTTCAATTGTTTACCATAAAGAGAATGCAAAATGAACGACAAGAAAGTAAAAAAATTGCTTAACATATTACTCCACCCCATCTCTGATGATCCTCCTGCATGTAGAAAAGTATTTTAGCTAGCTCACTGTGTCATTTCCCCCCCTCGTCATTAAAACTCTTGGATTAGTTGCGAAAAACTACACATTTCTTCCTAGAGAAGAGATGCGCAATGATAAAAACTTTGTTTATCCACTTTTCGGGGGAGATGTTTTTTAGTTGGTTTTCAATAAAATGTATTAGTATTCTCGGTTGGCCATCTTACATTTCTGTGAGCAGGTAAACTTGATTTAATTATGAGTTTATGGCTAAATGAAAGCAGTAACAATAAAAACTAATAAAACGTAAAAGGTAAAAAAAAAACTGGAATAAAATTCGGAAAAACATAGCGATTGATTACATGATGGGATTAAGGCGAAACAAATAATAGATAAATAATAAATATAATTATGATGAGATACATGCGATTACGGTGGAAGGTAGTTAGTGGGTAAGAAAAGAATGTTAAATCCCTAAAGTATTCAATTGCACAGGGGAAGATAATTGCAAAAAGTCTGTGACCCTGAACAAAGTATATATATTGATTTGTTAGTGTCGGGGAGGGCCATGGACTTAGATATGTAAAACATGATATCGAATTCATTACGACGGTATTGAAGATATATGTCAAATGACTGAGCTAGTTTTACCGACGACACGATAACGAATTCAATGTTGTCGGGCTTTTTACATAACGCTGTGGAACACAAAAAAAAAATACCACGGTTCTGACAAAGGATTCTGGTAGAGAGGGTAAACAAAATATAAGTGTATCGGCGTTTTGAAAGTTTACGTCTGAGTTTTTTTTAAGGTGGGGTGATTCGGCATACGAAACCATGTTATCCTTACATCTTAGGTATAGGATGTGTTCAGCGATTTTATGTAAAAATTTACGAAAAACATTTTTGTGGAATACCTTAACCGTCTACCGCCTTAATTTATGGGTATTTTTTGTTCTTTGTGTGGAAAAGCTTAAAAAACACCAAAGCGCAAAACTCTACTTGAATGTCAAAAAGAAGCCTAAACTTAAAATCTATTTAAGGCTTAATTTCGTACTTATTCCGAGTTGGCGCTAAAATGTCCCACAAAACTGCATTTTAGCGGGTTGGTGTGTATTGAAAAAATATTCTACGTAAAATTTCACTACATGTCACTGAAAAAAAGAAAACTGTAGGTATAATATCTATAAATCAAAGATCAGTATAAATTTGGGTATTAAATTTATTTATTAAATTTTTCTTTTAGCTCGTAGTAATTGTCTGTCGTTATCAAACAACGTCCAGCTTATCGCACCCTAAATAACGGGTTTTTCAATAAGAGCGCTACAAAAGTTTTTTTTTTAAATAAAACAAACCAATGAAATTCTTTATTCCTGTGAAAGTACGTTCGATGCCATTATGTATGGAACTCGATTTCTTTTGCATGGCCACCACGGGCACGCTTGCAGAAGTCCAGACGCTGAACCCAATTTTCGACGGTTTTCAAGCATAAATCGGCCGATACTGCTGCAATTTCACGTTCGATATTCGTACGAAGTTCATCAATCGTCGCTGGCTTGTTGGCATAGACCATAGACTTGACGTAGCCCCACAGGAAATAATCTAACGTCGTCAAATCACACGACCGAGGCGGCCAATCGACTGGGCCATTTAGTGAGATAACACGTTCACCAAACTTGGTTTCCAATAAATTGATTGTGGCATTCGCTGTGTGGCATGTGGCGCCGTCCTGTTGGAACCACATGTCCTCCAAGTCCATATTATCCAATTGGGGCCAAAAATATTCGGTTATCATTGAACGGTAGCGATTCGCAATCACAGTAATGTGCCGGTCTTGATCATCACGGAAGAAGTACGGCCGAATGACGGCGCCGGCCCATAAACCGCACCAAACCGTAATTTTTTCGGGATGCAATGATGACTCATGGATTACGTGTGGATTGCTGTCTGACCAATAACGCATATTTTGCATATTGACGAAGCCATTCAGCCAGAAATGAGCCTCATCGCTGAAGATGACTTTCCGATGAAAATCCGAATCATTTTCAAGTTGTTGCTAAGCCCAATTCACGAACATACGACGCTTATGGTGGTCAAGCGGCTTCAGTTCTTGCGTCAGTTTGATCTTGTAAGGATGTAGGCCAAGATCTTTTCGCAAAATTCGCCACAGCGACGTCACAAAGATGCCCAACGCTTGATAACGACGTGTGAGAGACACATTTGGGCTTTCTTGAACTGAAGCCTCAGCGGCAGCAATATTCTCGACACTACGGGTACTTCTTTGTCTCACTGGCACGGGACCATTTTGTACTGTGCCTGTGGATTCAAATTTTTCCACTAGACGCTCAATTGTCGATCTGGTAGGGCGATTATGACGACCATAATTGGACGATGCGCTCTTAAAGTTGAGGCCACTGACGCCAAATTTCGGTAGTAAATTTTAATTATTTCGACTCGTTATTGGCTCGTATATCTTTCCATGATGAAATGGCAAACCTTACTGAAGAGAAATGTCAAAAGAGCGGGAAAAAATATGGCGTCGTTTGCTGTCCCTATCGATTTACTGTTGTAGCGTCTCTGTTGAAAAACCCGTTACCCGATTTTAATTTTTTGGTTAAAAACAATCACTGAGGACCATTTCTATCTGTTGTAACAGTCTGGCGTAATTTTCTCTTCCCTTTAGTTAAAAATATCCAGGATCAATATGTCTACTTTTGAGACTTTTCTTACATTTTTGAACTTTGCAACTTAGTTTTTTGTCTTTACTGAAAATATGTAAATTTTGAGTTGTAACACTTTTGTATTTAGGGCATAGACTAATACATACATAGATAAACTTATTCTCTCATCTGACGTTTCATTTCACACTCTCATCGTAGGTTTGTGGAAATGAGAGCAATTAAATTTAAAATTACCTTACACCAGGTGGAGTTACAAAATATGTTCACTTAACTTTTTCCTGTCGGTTTGGTGTAGAACTGAACAATTTTAATATATTTTGCACTTTTTTGTTGACTTATATCGTTGGTATACATTTGTATTGTATTTAAAACAACTAGTTTGCGACAGAAACACGACATTCAGTTGTAGTTCCTTTGTTGATCGCTGTATACTATTGCTACTATCTGGTAGTATTGAACCCATATTTTCCACCATCCAATGTTTACTTTCCATCGTACCTATGACGTTTAATTTATTGAGCGAATAAAAGCTTCTATGGTATGTATTATTCTATGATTTAGGGTGCGATATGTCAGCTAAAAGAGAGCGAATACTCTTCCCTTTACAGCGTTGTTCAATAGGAGGACAAGTTTGATGAAATCGTTCACCATGTGACCAACTGATGCTCAAAATATGAGGGAGACATAATTCAAAGAGAGAGAGAGAGAGAGAGAGAGAGAGAGAGAGAGAGAGAGAGAATTCATATGCGCATTTAAAAAATTAATTTTTGTTGACATATGAACTGCTAGTTTCTCAAAAGCACTGAGCACCCCTCTACCAGAATCCGTTTTCAGAACCTTGTTATTTGCGAAAATCTTTAATTTTGTTCCACAGTGTTATTTGACAAAGCAATGAAAAACTCTTTTCGTATTTAGTATTTATTTTTTTATTTTATTTCTGCATTTACATAACCGAGCCTCGATTTTTAATATTTAATAATTACACAGGGTGAACAAATGAAGTTTTTTTGTCGTTGCTGCGTAACTTTTTGGAGTCAATGATAATAATCATGTTCCAGTCCTATAATTTACATTGTTTGAATTGACTATGGTTCTCGCGATAAACGTTTTTGGAACGAAGTTCCTTATCGTACATTGCGGTATGGGGGCTAAATGAAAAAAAATTAAACAACTTTTGTTTTAACACTATTATGCCCACTATTATCAACAATATTGTTTACCATTGCTTTGGTTTGTGTCTAGACTAACTAACTAGATGTCTCACATATGTTGGGAAATTTCTTGTTTATTGGGAAATTTTCTAGTTGGAGCCTGTAACCAATATTTAGTATATATTGTAGTTTTGAACCCCATAAAAAGTGAATTTAGAAAAGCCAAAGTGAAAGAAGTTTAAAAAAATAACATTTTCTTAAATAAGTGCCTTTTCTTAAAGAAAGTAAATTTTCTCAAAAAAAATTCTTATTTATATTCTTAAACAAAGTAACTTTTCTTAAAAAAAATACCTTATCTTAAAGAAATGAATACCTTATCTTAAAGAAGTAAAAAAATTAAATTTTCTTAAAAAAAGTAATTCTTTTTAAAATAAGTGCATTTTCTTAAAAAAGTAAATTTTCTTACAACAAATTGCCTTTTCCTAAAAAACTAAATTTTCTTTAAAGAGTACATTTTTTGTGAAACAAAATAACTTTTCGTGAGATAAGTTTCTCTTTTTAAACATGTACATATTCTTGAAAAAAGGACCAATTCAAAAAAAATAATTCCCATTTCTTAAAAAAAACCTTAACTTCAAAAAATAGATGCTTTTAAAAAAATTAATTTTCTTACAAAAATTCCTTTTCTTAAAAATAAAATAATACATTTTCCTTTCATTTCTTGAGGTAACTAGCCTCTCGGATGATAAGTAAATTTTCTTAAAAAACAACCTTTTCCTAAAAAGAGTACCACTTTTCTTACCTTTTTAAAAACGGACCTTTTCGGGAAAATATAATACATATTCTTACAAAAAGGATATAAAAATATACTTAAAAAAACATTCTATAAAAAAAATGTTCTTAAAAAAAGTTTATCATTTTACAAAAAGTATCTTTTCTTAAAGAACCATTACCTCGCCTTAGAAGTGTTGGAACCAAGTAGTACATACTATGAAGCGAAAGGAACTTCGTTCCAACCGGGTGTCCCCTGACACCTCATGTGATTTTTTTTAAATGACGGACGTTTCGCCACATGCTTTAGCAAAACTTGAGACAAATTTGTCCGATGTGGTTAAATAAGAAGTGACATCTACACTGTGTTTTAATTAGCTAAATAGTTTTGGAAATAATCAGAAGTTTTTCCGAAAAAAAAAAATTTTTTTTTGTTGTTTTAAAATTAGTAAAAACTTTGCCATCTTTAAATCTACGCAGGTGGACTACTGTTGTTGATCATGTGAAATTTTCTCTAAAAAAGTTTAAAAACTAAAGAGAAATTTTTTCTTTTTATATTTTAAGACCTCTCTTGACTTTAAGACCTCCTTTGAATTTAAATTCCACCAGAATGTCAAATTTTTTAAGGTATCATAAAGATTGCAATTTGTCGCACGCTGTCACCACTACTCTACCTTGCTTATCAAGAAGGACTCAAGTCCATTTACCCAAATTTTTCAGGAGGAGCAGATTTCTGAATTCTGCTTGAAGCTTCATTTGTAATAAGAAACCTGTTGTTTTTTATAATGAAATTAATAACATTTGTGTAGTTTTGCCGC
Organism: Phaonia tiefii; assembly: GCA_963931995.1. NCBI lineage: Eukaryota > Metazoa > Arthropoda > Insecta > Diptera > Muscidae > Phaonia > Phaonia tiefii. Next base: position 204,366,118 of record OZ008370.1, on the reverse strand, counting down.
AATTTCCAACCATAACGGAAGATGCAAAATGTTGCTAACTTGAGCATTAAAAAAAATATTTTTTTTTTTAAATTTTGGAGTTGAGTCTTTTGTAGTAAGCACCCTTTTCGATAGTTATTAAATATGTTCTGCTTATTCTGCACGCTGGAAAACACCGTCTCTGTAACATATTCTCCCAAACATATTCTGAAGGAACCATGTATATGTTTGGAAATCACTCCAAACATTCATATGTTTGAAAATCCCAAACGCACATGTAATTAAACGAAAACATTTGAATGATTACAGGCAAACATGTGTGGTTTTACGTGGAAACATATGCGTGCTTCATCCCAAACATCCATATACTTTCGTGGAAGCATTCACGTGTTTCCTCCCAAACCTACATATACTTACGTGGAAACATGTGCGAATTTCCTCCCAAACATAATAGAAACAAATTTTTTTTTGATTTCAATATATACAGGGTGGTTCAGTCACGACTGGACAAATTTCACCAGCGTATTCCTTGGGTCATTTCATGAAAACATGTCCATCTATTATGACCATCCCCGAAAATGCAAGGGGCCGAAATGGCAGCGGTTTGAAAATTGTCGGATTGGTGGTCGGAGTGTAGTAGGGTAAAATAGTCATAACTTTGGAACGGTAAGACCTCTGGCCTTCGTTTAGGTAATTTTGGAAAGGTAAGAGGTAGGGCTATTTTTTAAGAGAAATAAAATCATGAGTTTCTGCCATCTGGATGAGAAAATTGAGGTTATGTGCACGTGTCTTTTTTTCCAAATTTTTTTTTCGAAAGCTCTCCGTATCTCGGCGATTTCACTTTTCTTTGAATTTTTTTAATGACTCTGAAAGGTCACTTGAAGGCCTTTCCAACAACCCAAAATCCGACCACTGGTTCAGAGCTTAGCAATTTTTCCCTAGTACCCTCCGACCACCAATCCGAAAATTTTCAAACCGCTGCCAGTTCGCCCCCTTGCATTTTTCGGGGATGGTCGTAGATGGACATATTTTCATGAAATGAACCAAGGAATACGCTGGTGAAATTTGTCCAGTCGTGACTGAACCACCCCGTATAGTATATATTGTTTATTAAAAAAAATTTTACCAATATAAATCTACATTTATAACCAATTAATAAAAAAACTAAAAGATTTAAAATGCCTCTTTTTATATTTACTTGCATTGAATGCATATTTCGTTTTGTCTCTCAGGATTTTTTCAGAAAGTTTCAACTTCTCCAAACGCTACAACATTTAAATCACGATTATGATTATGCTTTGGTACACAAACAATATATTTATGTTTATACTTATACAAAGATCGTTCATGCAAGCCAAGGGCGGTTTGAATACTGTGTGTGTTTTTTTTTATTAAATTTTACAAATCCAAAGCAACATCACAAGCCATTTAACCGTCCGAGCCCAAATTTATTCTTTATTACCGATCACAAATATTTTTTATTAAGCGCCGACCAACCGCATTTGATATCCTCTACCCTATGAACCATTGGCATCTGAATGCCATAAACTAAACCGCAATACATCAGCCAAAATAAGAAACACTCACTTTGTCTGCAATTTACACACACATTCAGGAATATTTATGAACCACTAAATGAAACAGTAATAGAAAAACACAGTTACACACTTCAAGTGGGACTGTAAATATTCTCTCTTTGTCACTTTTATTGTTTTGCTCTCGAGAGAGCATAAACAGTGCAACAAACACAGATGTGTTTGTATCGTAACCCGAGATTTATTTGGATCACAAACAACAAAAAAGACAAACAACGATTGACGACTGAATTCATAAAACTAAAACGCAACAGGTGTAAGAAATACTCACTTCATCTGGAATTTATTGACTGAAAAGTAATGCTAAACACATCCAACTTTGACTATGAGTTATATGTCCTTGTATCTCGTTTATTCTCTTGCTATCAATAGAGAGTAAATGGTGCAACGAAAATAGCTGTATTTATATCCCAAACATAGGTATACTTGGGTCACAAATATATATATTTTATAACATATTAATCATTGTGTATCTAACATGTAATATTGAATAGCAAACACGTTCTGTTTGGACACAAGTATACTATACTTGCTACAAGCTCCAAACACATTATATATTTGCATTCAAACAACAAAAATATATATTTGCATCCAAACAACAAAAAAAGACCGGGTTTTCAGCGTGTGCCAAACGAGTTAGATTTTATTATTCGTAAGCCACGTCGCTTAGTGATGGCGACACTATCGAGTACCTAGCCATGAAAAAGTTCCTTAAAATACCATTCGGAGTTTAAAACTAGAAAGCGCACAACTCACTGGCTGTGAAAGCTCTCCCCCAACCCTGCATGGGATGTAATGGGAAACCATTTTTTAAGTTTTTCACATATTATTTTATGGCAACATCATTACTTAATATTTGTTTTTGTGTATAACCTCTGCAAAATCACACCGCATGTTGGTTACGACTTTGTCTCATTTCTTTTATGTCGTTATTCGCGTTGTGTTCTGTCAATTTGAAAGTGGTTTTGCACAAGGATATGCTTATTGATTTGTTTACATAATGCCATCTCAAGTCAGATTCATCCCGTTTTTTGCGATCTCGTCTTTTCTTAAAGTGCACCGCAACTTCTTGTTAAAACGTGTGTGCTAAAACTGAATTGCACAAGTTTTGATTCCGTTTCCCAGTCTTTCCGTTGGCAATAATGATACCTGTGTGCGTTTACAATATAAATCTTTGATTCGTTTACACTTATTCACACATATACATACCCAGCAAAATACTCGATTGCAAAGAATCAGTTGTGGTAAATTGTATACTCTAAACCAAACTGTTCTACTCTAGGTTTTACCATCGGTTATAAAGGGAGTCTCAGTAAGATTGCACATTTTAAATTTACTGTCATTTTTTTTGTTTAGGTGGCAACTCTGGAATATGGCAGCTGTAACATATGTTTATTCCGATTATTAAAACAACGGGTTATATGAATTCGGCATCGTTGTCAACAACTTCAAATTTCACGATGCACCACGCAGTGAATTTTTGACAAAATACCTCCATCTTCACGCTTACAAAATTCAGCTTAATCAGGAGCTCAAACCAGCAGACCATGGCAATTCGTTCAATGGATAATGAAGCAAAAAAAAAAATCCAATGAGTGTTCGAACTCACGGGTGATGTGTTAACACCTTTTTGCTACACGGTACCTGTTCGATTTCTATGAACACATTCGTAAATGTTACATTGGAAATTAAAAAACAGCGTTCAATCATATGATGACGTTACAGTTAAATAATATTAATACTTAAAATTATTTAAAGACCCAGTGCAAGCACATGTGTCATTATTTTCTTGCTCAATACTTTTTGTTTTATTCCCACAAAAGTCAAAGAATGCAAAGCAACAGACACTTGTATCGGGTGTTTTTTTTAGAGGTTTGTTTTTCGAATAGAGATAAAACTGCATTTTGTGGTCAAATCTGGCAACTCTAATGTCATTTATGTTCAGTTTGGTTTGCCATTTCATCATGAACAGGTTGACAAAAGAACAACGCTTGCAAATCGTGCAAATTTATTTCGAAAATAATGGTTCAGTTCGCGAAGTTTACCGCAAGCTCCGTCCATTTTCATCGCAAAATTTTGTTCAGTGATGAGGCTCATTTTTGGTTGAATGGCTACGTCAACAAGCAAAATTGCCGCATTTGGAGTGAAGAGAATCCACATGAGACCCTTGAGACGCCATTACATCCACAAAAACTGACTGTTTGGTGTGCTCTATGGGCTGGTGGAGTCATTGGGCTATACTTATTCCGAAATAATGCTGGAGAGGCAGTTACCGTTAATGGAGACCGGTATAGAGCCATGATAACCGACTATTTTGTTCCCGAATTGGATGGCATGAATGCGGATGAGTTGTGGTTCCAACAAGTCGGCGCTACATGCCACACAGTGCACGTCACAATCGATTTATTGAAGGAAACATTCGATGAGCGCATAATTTCGCGGAATGGACCTGTCAATTGGCCACCAAGATCGTGTGATTTGACACCATTGGATTATTTTCTTTGGGGATATGTGAAGTCGCTCGTCTACGCCAACAAACCAGAAACGTTAGGGGAATTGGAAGCCAACATTCGTGGCGTTATTGCCGACATACGGCCCCATATGCTCGAAAAAGTGGTTGAAAATTGGACCTGTAGAATTGGCTTTATTCGAGCCAGCCGCGGCGGCCACATGCCCGAAATCATATTTAAACATTAATGGCATAAAATTATCCTTCCAATAAAGCCAAATTGATGGACATTAAAACGATTTTCTTGTGTTTTATTTTAATTCGAAGTTCTACACCCCTAAAAAAAACACCCGATACATACATACATACATTGTTATATTCGTACGATATAACCGAAGATCAACATAAAATACTTTTTTAATATTACTCCAAATTAAAACACTTCAATCTCGGCTCGCCGATATCGGATCGCCTTAATTTTTGGAATAAACTCTTCGTCGAAACCCGCACTAGCGTTTTAATCCAAAAATTAATAAAATCGGCTATGAATTTCCGGAGAAAATCGCGTTGGAAAATTATATGAAAATCGCCCAATAATCACTTTCAATACCGACTGCCAAGCAACGAACAAACAAACGATGATAAGACAAAACCGAAGATCAACATAAAACACTTTTTTAATATTACTCCAAATTAATACTCCAAATTAAAACACTTAAATCTCGGCTCGCCGATATCGGATCGCCTTAATTTTTGGCCTAAACTCTTCGTCGAAACCCGCACTAGCTTTTTAATCCAAAAATTAATAAAATCGGCTATGAATTTCCGGAGAAAATCGCGTGGAAAATTATATGAAAATCGCCCAATAATCACTTTCAATACCGACTGCCAACCTACGAACAAACAAACGATGATTTACTCTCACAAACCTAACACTTGTGTATGTATTAAATTTATAGTTTACTGCCCTAGAGGCGCGCGTATAGATGTTAACACATCAAAAATTCATATTTTCCGATGAAGCGCATTTCCATATGAATGGCTTCGTGAATACATACAATTGCAGTAGTTGGGCCTGAGAAAATCGCCATGCAATCCACGATAAATAAATGCACCCACAACGAGCAACTGTCTGGTGCGGATTTTGGTCAGGCGGCGTGATTGGGTGTTACTTTTTTGAACCAACTGAATCGCATGAAACAATCGATTTACTGCAGCAACGATTTCCAGAACAAATTATGGTTTGGTAGTGCAATGGTAGTGTGCGCGGCTCTTGTGAATGAGAACGTGGGTTCGATCTCTGCTCTGACTACCTTAGATTTCTTTCGACGACGGTCCCCTCGCTTAGTGATGGCGAAACTATCGCGTATTTAGTCATGAAACAGCTTCTCATAATACCATTCGGAACTGGTGGGTGGTAAATACGAACTCTGCAAGAAATACGCTCACCTTGGTTGACTCTTATCTGCTCTTTACACTAACGCTACGTTCCGCTTGTTTTGGAAATGCTTAACGGTTTCTGGCTTAAGCTGTTCCGCTGTTCACTTATTTAAAGGCACTAAAAACTCCATGTTCAGCAGCCTGTATCTTTTGCAATTTCTAACCGATTGCAGAATTTTCAAATGGAAATGGAAGCTAGACATCTTGAGACATAAAAAACTCATGACAATAGTGGTTTCTTAATTAAAGAACTTTCTTTGAGCAATTTATAAAAAAAAGTTCAAAAATGTACTATTTTTTTTTTGGTTCACTTGAATAAAGGCACTTTAACGAATTTTAATGAAAAACTTTTTTCTTGTTTTTTTTTTTAAATTTATTTTACTTTATTTAAGATCTATTAGTAATGGGTACAACCCACTTTGTTTTTGATAAGTTCAAACATACAAGTTTTCATTGAGAGATAAAGAGAATTTATGTAATTCAACGAAATTTGATTCCAAGCAACCTTAATGGCCTGAATTAGTGACTGTCATCAAATTGTCTACCTTCTTCATAGACCTTACGAGATAACCAACCTCAGACATTTTCGATAATGTGTAGATCTGGCAAATAGGATGGCCAGTCAAGAATATTAATTTTTTGGCTTGCAATGAACACCTTTACTCGTCTGGCGTTGTGAATAGGGGCTTTAGCCTGTTCCAATATCCAACATATAGGACCAACTAGTTCACTGAACTTCGGAAAAGCCGATTCCAATAACGTTTTATAGCTTGCACCAGTCATTTTTGTACTTTGAAGTTCAAGATCAATAGTGCCATAGTACGTAATAGCACCCCACACCATAACGCCGAGCTCTCGGCTGTGATGTCTGTTCAAAAAACGCTTTTCTTTGCGCAGATCATGAAAATAATAGTTGTAGCCATCAGGCCCATCCAAATTAAACTTCTTTTCATCCGAAAATACATCGGTTCCCCAGTCATGTACATGACCTCTTGGCTGCACATCCCATACCATGTAGTCTCTTGCGAATTGAAGTCGTTTTCCTTACGAGGAACATTAAGTGGCGGCTTTTTTTTGTAATTTCAGGTATTTAAGATACTCACAGCTCTTAATTACTCTGCGTACTGATGACTTGTTCACTTCCACTCTAGCTTGAGCTCTAATTTTTGACAAGGATAAGGCAGAATTAGAAGCAATTCTGATAATTTTTCTTTTTATTGTATTTCCTTTAAAATTTTTTCCATACCCCTCGGGGTTCTTGATGTAATTGTCGACAACTGTTGGGCTCCGTTCAACTTTTTTATCTTTTACACGGGTAGAATATCCTTCAGAACGGTAAACATAGATTTTAGTCTTTTCCGATAGATTTAAAATTTTTTGTTTTGCCATTTTGATCCGTAAAATGATTAAGATGTAATAAATTGTAATAAACAAACGCTCCCTACAGAAAATCATCGCTTACTTTGAAAATAATAAAAAAAAATAATAAAGTGCCTATATTCAAGTGATCCAAAAAAATAGCATATTTTTGGAGTTTTTTTTATAAATTGCTCAGAAAAAGTTATTTAGTTAAGAAACCACTATTCATTATCATGACTGTTTTTTATATATCAAGATGCCTAGCTTCCATTTCCATTTTAAAATTCTTCAAACGGTTAGAAATTGCAAAAGATACATGCTGCTGAATATGGAATTTTTAGTGCCTTTAACTAAGTGAAACGGAGTGTATGATGTTGGCAACAGGTTCTAAAAAATGTTGCTGGGTAACATAAATTTTTGTATAAAAAGGTTTTTATGTATATATCTACTTAGTTCATAAGGTATATGGTCATGAACAGTACTTGCCTGAAAACGACTATAACACTGTGGAAGAAAATTGGGATAATTTTTTTTGTTACGGTAGTAGCAAGTACCAATTTTGAGGGGTTGTGCTGCTATTTCCAAAATATTTTTTTTAATACATTTTATAACGCTTCACTTTTTATAGGCAGCTATTAGTCTTGCAACATTTTGGTTATATCGTATTTAATTTAGCTCTTAAGAGTTACTTGAATCCATATTATGATTATTTGGCTTCTTGGCAGATTAGAGATGGATGTTAGTCATCGGACTAGTGTGATCCGCGCTTGAGTGTGAGTAGGTGAAGAGGTCGTGGGAAGCTCTTCTAAAGGTAGCGATACATCAAATTTACCACGAAAAATATTAAACAATCTATATGCTAAGAGGTCTTGAGGAGCTCTTCTTCAGAGTCTTCTAAAGGTAACGATATTAGACATCAAATTTACCACTAGAGGATTTGCATGACTTGGCCGTTAAAAAAGATTCTCAAAACACCGTTCAGAACCGGTGTAAAACTGTAGGTCCCAATCAGTGAGTATAAAACTAAAAAGCACACAGCTCACTTGTTGTCAGAAGCTCACCCCAATTCCTTCATGGAATGTAATGGGAACCATTTATTTTTTGGAACGAAGTTCCTTATCGCACGTTGCGGTATGGGGGTAAAATGAAAAAATTTTAATCAACTGTTTTTAACTACTTTTTTACAACCATTATTATCTATTATATTGGGAACTTTGGTTTGGTTTAAAGGCATGTTTTCGAGGTGGAGCCTGTGTTATTACATATTGTAGTTTTGAACCCAACAAAATGTAAATTTAGAAAAGCCAAAGTGCAAGACTGGAAAATCCATGAAAATACAACCCTGAGCATGGAATTCATAAAGCATCTATTGTATAGAGAAGAGAATTTACTCATGGAGTGAATTGCCAACAAAGAAAACGTGTGAAGCGTGTCGTTTCTCTGCTCGCTCTCTTCTTGGAATATTTCAATACACGAGCAGTTTTCTGATAATGTTATTCTATCTTTCTATAGAAATTCCAACCATATTTAAATAAAATTTCATAAAGAATGTAAAAGGTATGAAATAATCAAGTTATGACGCGGGAAAGAAATGCGTTTGGGCGAATTGCGTCGACTTTTTTGGTTCTCTTCTACTAGGGTTGCCAAATTGCGGGGTTTTTTCTTCTCTACCTGTACATCCTTTTTGTGGAATTAAATTTGGCAGCACACTTACTCTTACACTCCATAGATAAATAAAAGACCATAGATGGTGAAAGATAAGTGGAGGATTTGAAAGTAAAGCGAACTTTTGTAGATGGCGCCGGTGTGGTGGCTATAGGCAAATTTCCCTTGAAACAAAAAATATTGAAAAATCAATATAACTATGCTGTTTTGGCTTTTGTATTGTGAATAAATCTCAAAAGCTATATGCTTTTCAATTATTTATATTCAATTTTGATATTTAAACAACAGAATCGAAATAAACATGATGTTTGAGTGCATTTTCGTCGCTTCCGAGTGAAAATGGTCGTACGGAAACGGCGGAATGAAGACGGGCCCCAGGAAATAACTCCCCCATTGCAAAATGAAAATGGGCCCCAAACCAATACACAGGTTACAACAACATGAAATTTTGGGGTGTTATTTCGTACTTTTGGGGTCCATTTTCGCTTACACTTGGGGTGTTTTTTCATTATGAATGTGGGCTCCAATGACAGTGGACCCCAATTATTTTTTGGGCGACATTTTCATTTTACTTGGGGTCCGTCTTCATGTTTTGGGGTGTTATTTCATAACTAAATTGGGGTACAATTTCTCTTGCAATTTCTAAAAAGTAAATAAAAGTAAATTTTAATAAACTGTATTTTACTGTTTTAGAAAGAAATGAAAAAAAATTTTCCAAAAACAAAATCGAGCTTCAACACACGATCAACAACAATTTTAATAAACTATTTATTTATTTATTTAAGAAAAATTAGCTTACAATAATTAATGAACTATATTTTACTGTTTTAGAAAGAAGTAAAAAAAATGTTACTAAAAAAAAAATCACGTGATTTTTTGGGGAAAATTTGTTTGCCTGCGGCGCTTCAACACACGTCTTACAACAATTTTAATAAACAATATTTTACTGTTGTAGAAAGAAATTTAAAAAAATTTTCCAAAAATGACGTCGAAAAAGGAGAGACAAATATTTGAAATAACAATTCTATTCTAAAGGGTGTCCCAACAAGAGCGCAATTTTTAATTTGTTGTCTCTCCAATACCCAATTAACGAACTCCCTTCGCTGTCCATGGTCAGCTGGCTTCAGTTCCTGAGTCAATTAAACTTTGTATGCATGAAGATGCAAATCTTGCGTCAAAATTCGCTGCATAGTGGATTTGGAGACACCAATTTGCTGAGCTCGGTGTCGAATTGAGGTGGATGGAGTTTGAGCGACATCATCACGCACAGCTACGACATTTGCGGTCGATGGACCTAGTCGATGGCGCGTTGTTGTCTTTACATCACTAACAGACCCAGTTTCGGCAAATTTATCCATTAATCTCTTTACAGTTGACTCTTTTGGAGCATTATTCTGACCCCAAATTGATCGCAATTTGCGAACTGTAGCCGCAAAACTTTCACCATTTTGGTAAAACAATTTCACAATGAGAATGCGTTGTTCATTCGTGTAGCGCTCCATTTTTACTAACCTCGTACCTTCTACTAGCAAACAATAACAATTGTTCAAATGTCAAACAATGACACTTCGAATGTTGCCAGATTTAAAAATTGCGTTCTTGTTGGGACACCCTTTATGATATTTTGTTTAATGTTTCATGAAATATGTTTATCTGTGTATTGAATATTCATTCTGAAATTAATCAAATCGACGGGTGAAACAAAACCAATTGGGGCCGATTTTCCTGGGGTGCAATTTCCCCCCAAAGAGTCAAAGAACTCTGGCCCCAAATTTTATCAGTATACAACAAATAATTATTTTGGGGTCCTCTTGCGCTTATTGCGGCCATATTTTTAAACGGCTAATAACCAAAAAATTAAAGCCGCCCCCACTAAAATATTTCGGGTCGTGCTTCACAATTTTTTGGGGGCCTTCATCATTGCTTGGGAGGCTACATATTTCATTTTGAAATTTGGAAACAAATGAAATTTGAAAACAAAGCCTACATTTGGGGCCCATTTTAATTTTGCAATTGGGCTGGTATTTCCTGGGGTTCGTCGTCCGGCCGCCGTATCTTTTTTTAAATTTACTTTTTTTAAGAAACCCCACTTATTTAAGAAAATATTATTTTTGGAACGAAGTTCCTTATCGCACGTTGCGGGATGGGGGCTAAATGAAAAATTCAAAAAAATTTTTTTTTAACTACTTTATTACAACCCATTTTTACCAACTACATATATTGCATAGTTTTGGTTTGGTTTGGTTAAAGGGAAGTTTTCTAGGTGGAGCCTGTGTATTACATATTGTAATTTTTAACCTAATAAAAGGTAAACTTAGAAAAGCCAAAGTGCAAGACTGGCAAATCCATGAAACACAACCCTCATCAGGGAATTACATTTGGCAGCACTCGTACACTCGTATTTTTGGTTTGTGTCCAGACTAACATATTTCTTGTTTAATGGGAAATTTTCTAGGTGGAGCCTGTATTATTACATGTTGTAGTTTGAACCGAATAAAACGTAAATTTCGAAAAGCCAAAGTGAAAGAAGGTTAAAAAATAACATCTTAAAGAAGTACCTTTGCTTAAAAAAGTAAATTTTCTTACAAAAAGTACCTTTTCTTAAAAAAAGTAATTTTTTAAATAAGTACCTTCTCTTAGATAAGTACATTATCTTAGAACAAATTGCCTTTCCTTAAAAAACTAAATTTTCTTTAAAGAATAAATTTTTTGTAAAACAAAATAACTTTTCTTGAGATCAGCACCTAGTCTTAAAAATCTATCTGTTCTTTCGTAAAAAAAGCTTTTCTTACAAAAAATACCTTTTCTGACAAAAAATACATTTTCTTAAAAAAATTCCTTTTCTTAAAAGTACCATTTCTTAAAAATAAAGTACCACCTTTTCTTTTGGTTTCTTGAGATAAGTAGCCTTCCTTAAGTAAATTTTCTTAAAATATAACCTTATCCTAAAAAGAGTACCAGTTCTTTAAAAAGTACCTGTTCTTAAAAAATTGCTTTTTGTAAAAAAATTCATACTCTTAGGCTTTTTCTTAGTTTAGTGACGGCGACACTATCGAGTATTCAGCCATGATAAAGCTTCGGAACCCGTGTGAAACTGTAGGATCCAATCTGTGAGTGTAAAACTTACTGGTTTGTGAGAAGCTCTCCCTAATCCTTTCACGGGATGTAACGGTAAACCATTTTTTTTATTTTAATAAAAGAAGTACCTCTCATCAAAGAAAGGACCTTTTCGGGAAAATATAATACATATTCTTAGAAAAGGGACGTAAAAATATACTTTTTTTTGAAAAAAAATACATTCAATAAATAAAAAATTTCTTAAAAAAAGTTTATCATTTAAAAAAGTATCTTTTCTTAAAGATCCGTTTAAATTACAGTATTTTTCAACAGACGCCTTAGGTGTGTTGGAACTAACTAGTACATAATATATAGCGAAAGGAACTTCGTTCCAACCGGGTGTCCCCTGACACCTCATGTAATTTTTTAAACTTCGTTCACTTTGGCTTTTCTAAATTTACTTTTAATTCTGTTCAAAGCTTCAATGTGTAATAAACAGGCTCCATCCAGAGAACTTCCCATTAAACAAGAAATTTCTCCTCATATGGTAGTCTAGGCACAAACCGAACCAAACGTAAGAGTAGTGTACATAGATAAATAATCACCATAGATGATTCATTTGCTTAATCACCATTTTCACCAGAGGGCACATGCTGTTTCCATGGGCGTACTTTTAAGAAAACGAATTTTTGTAAGAAAATGTATTTTTTTTAAGGGAAGGTATTTTTTGAAGAAAAGGTTTTTTTAAGAAATGGGAAGTTTTTTTAGAATCCGTTAATTTTTCTAGAATAAAAAATAAATAAATGGTTTCCCATTACATCCCATGAAGGGACAGGGGAGAGCTTCTCACAATCACTGAGCTGTAAGCTTTCTAGTATTCATTAGAATATTTACATATTTAAGAGTAGGTAATTATCTCAAGAAAAGTAATTTTGTTTCACAAAAAAGGTACTCTTTACAGAAAAGATAGTATTTTAAGAAATGACAATTTGTTGTAAGAAAGTGTACTTTTTTAAGAAAAGGTACTTCTTTAAGATAAGGTGTACTTTTTAAGAAAAGGTACTTTAGTTAAGGTATTTTTTTGAGAAAATTTACTTTTTTTTAAGAAAAGGCACTTATTTAAGAAAATGTTCCGTTTTTAAACTTCTTTCACTTTGGCTTTTCTAAATTTACTTTATATTGGGTACAAAACTACAAATATACTAAATATTGGTTACAGGCTCCATCTATAAAACTTTCCAATAAACAATAAATTTCCCAACATTCAACAGATTCGCGCATGGCATCGCCGACAGTCGTCGACACGTAAGAGATGTCATTAACCCATTTCCCGAAACTGATCCTTTCGTTCTTTCACAACATTTTACAAGTAAATGCCGCTTTATGATTAAGAAATCTTAATATTTCACGATATCAAGTGACCCAAATTTTGTTCCTCAGTGTTGCAAACGTGTTTGTGTTACGTTCGTTCCTCTGCATGTGTTTGTTTGTGTAATAAAGTAGGAAATCGTGGGTTTACTTTCCCAGGAAAATGTACGAATACGAAATGAGTGCAGCATTCTTTACTTTACTATCACATTCAAGTGACATTTCTGGGAGAAATTAACGGCTTAATATACGAGTACTTACTTACTTACACACAGGTGCGTTTGACACTGCGTATGTGTGAAATGTCAACATTATGGTGTGGTTAACCCTTTGGGGAGAAAATGAGAGACTCTAAATTGAAAGAACAGTTTTCTCAATGATTTAATATGAGACATTCGAACAAGCTCATGTTTAATGTACTAAGACAGAGAATGTAAGGAAATCTATATGGGGTTTTTAATTAAATTCGAAAGTACTTCGAATTCCTTAAAATACAAAATAGTAAAGGGTCCGCCATCTAACGTATTTTTTTCAACTAGTGCTTATTTCGTGAATGGTAACACTCAGCTCATGTCTGATTTGACGGATAATTAGTTTTATCCTTCCGCTGAACGAATATGGTTGTGTATACGCTTGAACAACGCTGGGAAATATTGCGACATTACTTTGAAAATCATGGTAATGTTGCAGAATGTGTGCGAAACTTGCGTACGGATTTTGGAAGAAGAGAAGCACCGTCAGCTCCGTATACTCGTTATGTAAACAAGGGTATGTAAACAAGCAAAATTGTCGCATTTGGGGCACAGAAAACCCGCACGCATACATTGAAAAGCCGATGCACCCAAAACGAGTCACTGTTTGGTGCGGATTTTGGTCCAGAGTCATAATTGGGCCATTTTTCTTCGAAAATGAGCAAGGAGTGGCCGTTACAGTCAATGGTGATCGTTATCGGGCTATGTTGAACGAATGTTTGTTCACAAAAATTGAAGAGGAGGATATTGGCAACATTTGGTTTCAACAGGACGGCGCTACATGCCACACAGCCGAAGCTACACTCGATGTTTTGCGCCCTGTTTTTGAAGATCGCATTATCAGCCGATGTCGTTTGGCCACCTCGGAGCTGCGATTTGACACCGTTGGACTATTATTTGTGGGGTGCCCTCAAAGATAAGTGTTACGCCGACAAGCCAGAGACAAGTGATGCTTTAAAGGCCAATATTCGTGAAGCAATTGGTGAAATACAGCTGCACACAGTCGATAATGTGCTTAAAAATTGGACCGATCGTGTAGGCTACTGCATGGCCAGCCGAGGCAGCCATTTGAATGAAATTATTTTCCATTACTAACCGGAAGGATTGTACTTTCAAAAAAAAAAAGAAATTTGAGAAAATATTCAGTAGTTCTTTTTATAGCATTTTCAAAAAAAAAAAAGTTATTTGGCGGACCTGTTATATATTTACCTTATAATTATACCCTCACCATAGGTTGGGGGTATATATATCATTTAATACGTAAAAAAATGTAACACATTGAAGGAACCAAATTAGACCCTTAGTATATTTGGACGTAATTCATTTTAGGACTTTTGAAGACGTTTGAGCCATGTCCGTCTGTCTGGCTGGCTGGCTGGTTGGTTGGCTGGTCAACACGATAACTGCCGTCAATCTCTACAGATGACAATGAAACTTTGTCAGTGACTAGTATTTGCCAATATTGAGTTTGGGATTGAAAATGGGCGTTTTGACCACGCCCCTTCTGGTACCTCCCATACAAATCGACACATTTAGCACAAAATCATATTTCTTTCAAACCTTTCTTCTGGCAGATGTGATTAGCTTAAACTCTCACACCGGTTAATAATCTGTAAATGCCTACTTAACTGGAGAAAATGAGCGAGATTGTCACGCCCATCCTGGTACCTCCCATACAAAACAGGGTGTTCGACCGGGTTGTCAATCCGATAAATCGCGTGAAACACTTCCGACCTTAATGAAATTAGGTTAAAGGCTTCACGATATCAAACGCCAATCACCGATTAAAACAAGGCTGATTTTGCCACGCCCATTGTGGTACCTCCCATACAAAAGTTGTTTGGGCGTCTGGTTGTTCGGCATGAGAAGTCCCGCAAAACCAAACCAATCTTTATGAAAGTTTGTACTAGTCAGTATTTACCCAAATAAAGCTTTCCTATAGAAAATGAGCTGTTTTGCCACACCCATTCTGGTACCTCCCATATAAAAGTTGGGCGGATGACCGGTTGATCCACACGATAATTCTCGTAAACAACAACCGATCTTAATAAAATTCGGTACCAGACAATATTTTGCTAAAAGCTACTGTGTAACTAATAACTGACTATTGTGCCACGCCCAGTTTCGTACATCCCATACAAAAGTTGGCCATATTTGAGGTTTGCCGACTCGATATCTCTAATAAATCATAACCGATCTTAATAAAATTTGGTACTGATCAAAATTTTGGCAACAACTTGCCATGCCCATTTTTGTACCTCGCATATAAATATTGGGAGGGAAACTAACTAATTTTGGTATTCAATAATATTTAGCGCACTGTCGTCAATCTGCTGTTGAATACGGTCACTTTCGAGTATGGGCGTTTTTTATTTAATATAATAATGTAATATGTGTTTACGATCCAAATGTGGCTTTGTTTGTTGAAAACTGTTTTTTTTTAAAAAAAAAATTGATTTTTAAGTCCGTTTTGTAAGAATATGTATTATATTCTCCCGAAAAGGTAATTTTTTAAAGAGAGACACTTCTTTTATTAAGAGCTATGTTCTTTTTAAGAAAAGGTACTATATTTAAGAAGAAGTACTTTCTGCATGTTTTGTACAAAAAAATATTTTTTTTAAGAACAGGAACTTTTTAAAGAAGTGGGAATTTTTTGTAGGTAAAGGTTATTTTTTTTAAGAAAATGTTCTTATTTTCAGAAAGGCTACTTATCTCAAGAAGAGAAAAGGTATTATTATATTTTTAAGAAAAGGAATTTTTGTAAGAATAGGCATTGTTTCAATTGAAGGTATTTGTTTGAAGGACAGGTTTGTTTTTAAGAAATGCTAATTTTTTTTAGAATAGGTCCTTTTTTCAAGTATAGGTACATTTATAAGAGTAGGTGCTTATCTCAAGAAAAGTTATTTTGTTTCACAAAAAAGGTACTCTTTAAAGAAAAGGTAGTTTTGTAAGAAAATGTAAGAAATTTGTGGTAAGAAATGTCCTTTTTGAAGAAAAGGTACTTATTTAAAAAAAAAGGTAATTTTTTAAGAAAATGTACTTTTTTAAGAAAAGGTACTTTTTTAAGAAAAGGTACTTTTTTTAAGAAAAGGTATTTTTTTCAAAAAGGTACTTCTTGAAGATAAGTTTTTAAGAAAAGGTACTTTGTTTGAGGATATGAGTAGATATTTTTTTTGAGAAAATTTACTTTTTTATGAAAAGGTACTTATTTAAGAAAATTTTCTTTTTTTAGGTAACCTTTCACTTTGTTTTTTCTAAATTTACTTTTTATTGGGTTCAAAACTACAATATATAAATACTACTTATAAATATTGGTTACAAGCTCCATCTATAAAACTTCCCATTAAACAAGAAATTTCCCAACATATGTTAGTCTAGACACAGACCAAAGCAAAAGTACCCAATATAGTTGAAAATAACGGGTTCTTCAATAAGAGCGCTACAAAACTTTTTTTAAATAAAACAAAACCGGTTTTAGATACCAATGCAATTCTTTATTCCTGTGAAAGTACGTTCGATGCCATTATGTATGGAACTCGATTTCTTTTGCATGGCCACCACGGGCACGCTTGCAGAAGTCCAGACGCTGAACCCAATTTTCGACGGTTTTCAAGCATAAATCGGTCCATACTGCTGCAATTTCACGTTCGATATTCGTACGAAGTTCATCAATCGTGGCTGGCTTGTTGGCATAGACCATAAACTTGACGTAGCCCCACAGGGAATAATCTAACGGCGTCAAATCGCACGACCGAGGCGGCCAATCGACTGGGCCATTTCGTGAGATAACACGTTCACCAAACTTGGTTTCCAATAAATTGATTGTGGCATTCGCTGTGTGGCTTGTGGCGCCGTCCTGTTGGCACCACATGTCCTCCAAGTCCGTATTATCCAATTGGGGCCAAAAATATTCGGTTATCATTGAACGGTAGCGATTCGCATTCACAGTAATGTGCCGGTCTTGATCATCGCGAAAGAAGTACGGCCCAATGACGCCGCCGGCCCATAAACCGCACCAAACCGTAATTTTTTTGGGATGCAATGATGACTCATGGATTACGTGTGGATTACAGTCTGACCAATAACGCATATTTTGCTTATTGACGAAGCTATTCATCCAGAAATAAGCCTCATCGCTGAAGATGATTTTCCGATGAAAATCCGAATCATTTTCCAGTTGTTGCTCAGCCCAATTCACGAACATACGACGCTTATGGTGGTCAAGCGTCTTCAGTTCTTGCGTCAGTTTGATCTTGTAAGGATGTAGGCCAAGATTTTTTCGCAAAATTCGCCACAACGATGTCACAGCGATGCCCAACGCTTGAGAACGACGTGTGAGAGACACATTTGGGCTTTCTTGAACTGAAGCCTCAGCGGCAGCAATATTCTCGACACTACGTGCACTTCTTTGTCTCACTGGCACGGGAACATTTTGTACTGTGCCTGTGGATTCAAATTTTTTCACTAGACGCTCAATTGTTGCTCTGGTAGGACGATTATGACGACCATAAATTGGACGTAGCGCTCTTAAAGTTGAGGCCACCGACTCCAAATTTCGGTAGTAAATTTTAATAATTTCGACTCGTTGTTGGCTCGTATATCTTTCCATGATGAAATGGCAAACCTCACTGAAGAGAAATGTCAAAAGAGCGGGAGAAAATATGGCGTCGTTTGCTGTCCTTATCGATTTACTTTTTTTTGTAGCATCTCTGTTGAAAACCCGTTACTGGGTTGTAGCATAATAGTGTTAAAAAAAGTCGTTTATTTTTTTTTCATTTAGGCCCCATCCCGCAACGCACGATAAGGAACTTCGTTACAAAAATCAGCTGATATACAATTTATGAAAACTATGCTTGCAAACATATACATAGTTCCTTGCAATATGTTACTGGAGCCGTTTTTTTTCAGCGTGTAAGTTTCTTTTTTTCTGCCTGTCGCATATGTGATTGTTTGGTACTGATGGTAGCAGATTTTCTTAATGCAATAAAAAAAACTTTCAAGACTAGATATATTGTTACATATTGCATATAGAGGAGTAAAAAATTACAAATTTCTTGAAGAGTACATACTGTTACAGGAACCACCTATGAAAATTCGCCCTTCCATAGATGAATAATTTTGATTCCATGGCAAAAATAGTTTGGGTACATCTACGCAGTACACGGAATTCCTGTCTTTGTTATCAGTATGACAGCTTTGTTCAAATAACAAAGTCCGGTCACTGGTTTTTTTTTACCAGATGTTATAAGAAAATCTTTTTTCCACCAAATTCCACTGCAAATTAAATCACACACGAATTGGGCGAAATCTCTGCTCTTGAAAGGAAATGCCATTCCGTTGTCTGGCAAAATGGATGGAAGTAACTCCACTTGTTCAAAATCTGTTTCATCTGCATCATTGCTCGTTGTCTGTAACGACATTTGCGTACTTAATGTTTTTGCGCATTTTAAAACTGTGACCTAATACAGTGGTTTGGCAAAAATAGGAATTTTGTCATTTTAGGAAAAATTTAGTTTTAACGAAATCTTCAATATCTCAGTCAATTTCCAACGGATTTGTAGAAACTAAGTTGCGGTTTGCTCCTTGGTAAATGTGTTGTTTAATAAGTTTACAAAAAGTTAAAAATATATGTTTCTCGGACTTTTCTTTAGTGTTCTTAAATAAAGTATATATCGTTCAAAAGGGGTAATTTCCTTCTTTCCAAATCCTTTCGAAACTACAAATCAATTGATAATTATAATTAAGTGATAATTATTGATAATTAATTATGATAATAAAAATATATGAAAACCCGGGTTTTTACCTGTACGTCTAGATTTTGGGAGTGTTTGGGGAATTTTACAACTGGATTCTTGTTTTACGCAACAACACCGGCCACACGCTGAAAAAAAACGGCTTCTGTAACATATTCTCTCAAACATATTCTACAGGAACCATTTATATGTTTGCAACACATTTATATGTTTGCAAGTCACAAACTCTGGTGTATTTAAATGCAAACATTATCGTATTTACTAACAAATATGTATGCTTTTTCGTGGAAACATATGCGTGCTTCTTTCCAAACATACATTTACTTACGTGGAAGCATTCGCGTGATTCCCCCAAACCTCCATACTTACGTGGAAACATATGCGAATTTTCTGCCAAACATAATAATATTTAGAAACGAATTATTCTTTCTATATTGTTATTTGATTTTAATTGTTAAGTATTGTTTATATCTCCTGATGTTCCTACACAATGGAGTAGCGAAATATTGAGGAAAATAAATATAAGAACAGTAAATCTGACCTCAAGCTCGAAGAATATTGATTATTTATTGATAAAGAAAAGGTCGAACAACAAAATAAATATATTTTCTTTCTTTATTTATTATAATTAATTTTCCACATTTACAAATAATTAATACAAAAAATTAAAATATTTAAAATTACCCTTTCTACATTTCCTTGCATTGAATGCATTATTTGATTTGTTTTGAATCTGCTGCTCTGTTGTTTCTCCTTTCTTTGTTGTCTCTCACGTTTTTGTCCTCAGAAGGTTTCAGTTTAGCGTTGGTTATCACTATGCGATGGTACACAAACAATATACTTATATACAACTCTTGTTCATGAAAGACAAGCGTGTATTAATTACTTGTGTTTTTTTTAATATATTTCACAAATGGTCCGCCATTCCTCGGACAGAAAAAGGGATTCACGTTGTTGCCCTCTCCAGTTTATTTCCTGAAAATCATTTCTCACTTTGGTAGAACACATTGATATATACGAAAAACATACACAAAATCCAAAGCAACATCACAAACCATTAAACCCTCCGAGCGTTTGTTTATTTTTCTTTCACTGATCAAGCGCTTTTGATATCCTCTGTCCGATGAACCATTGAGGACTGAATACATGCAATTAAAACGCAGTACATCACCGTCATTCAGGAATATTTATGAATCACTCACTGAGAGAATAATGCAAAAATACAGATACACACTTTTAAGATATATATATGCTCTCGATAGAACAAAAACAGTACAACAAACACGACTGTATTTGTATCACAAACACAGATATATTTGAGTCGCAAACACATATTTTATAACATATTAATCATTGTGTCTCAAACATGTAATATTCAAGAGCAAACACAATGCGTTTGGGCACAAGTATATTATATTTGCGACAAGCTCAAAAAACCATGTTATATTTGCATCCAAACAACAAAAAACAACAGATTTTCAGCGTGCAGAAACATTGTATCACTTCCAGATATTTTTACATCATTCTTTTTTCTGTCACTTGTGATATCAACGAATTAATAAATATAACACATTAATAAACAGCAGGCCTGTAATGAACTAAAGGTGCATTGCATGCTAACAATGGGTTAAATGTTAAATTGCACTTTCAATTATAGTGTATTAATTTAATACAAAAATATGAACTATTTGTATTATAATTTTTAAGTATTAAATCAATTTAATTAATGTCACAAATGTCAACAAAAAATATATTAAATTAACTTTTTGTTTTCTCATTTCAGATTAAAACTGAAGTAAATAAATACATACTCACCTGCAAACATACAAAATACACACATACTCGAATTAATATATATCAACAACAAGTTAACTCTTAACATATCGTGTAAGTTAAAACAACAACAACAACAACAACTGCAAAAAACAGCTAAATATACCTACATACAAACATCAACAACAACTGCACAAAATTCAAATATAATTAAACTAAAAAAAAAATACAGACAAAATTCCATAAAATTACATTAATATTAAAGTAGGCATAATTAAAATTGATTAAATTTTCAATGGAAAAATAAATAATATTTATAACGTCATTAAATACCAAGCGAAAATGATAAAGAAATTTTAAATTTTCCATTGGCCACGAAACTACCACAAACATCACACCAATTAACAACAACATCAGAAGCCGAACGACGAACGACATAATCACCTTCTTAGCATTAAGTTCAACTTTAATCGACTACACAATAAGCAGACAACACGCGCTGCTATCGATAACTCTGTTTGTAGCAGCTGACATCCACGCGCCACCAATCAATCCACATTGATCATTTATGCGATATTTCATCTCTATGTGACGCTGCCAATCAATCATTTACTCGATTGGATGAGTAATTGAATTAAACAAAATTTACATATCAAAGTTTTTTATTTGTTGGTGAGTATTGCAAAATTTATTTCTATTACATTAAAATATATTTGGCATATTTTCAAATTATTTTATGTGAAATATTTAAAGGCATTAAAAAAATCAGACATTGTCGAAATTCGAATGGAAATAATCGATTTGCGTTCGCATTGATTTACGTTCGTTTTATAGTTCTTATGAGTGTTAGTGGAAACCAAATCCACTGCTTGTCACTTAGCAAGTGAACGGAAGCGTTCGTCGGCGGTAATGGCTGAAAAAATTATCATTTTAAAAATTAAATAAAATGAACTAAACTTAATTTCAGTTGGTATATTAGACAGTGCAACAAGATAAAATATAACCACCCAATAAGCATTTTGGATGGAATTCAAGTGGAATTACACTTGAAATCCAGTTACAATTTCCAGTGTTGAATTACAGTTGAAACACACTTGAATTCAATAGCCAATCCAGCAAAATTCACCATTGAATTACAGTCGAACAAAACAGTACCTTTAGCGTGTAATTACAGCCTTGAATAACAGTGTGATTCAAGTCGAACCGAACCTGTTTTTACACATGAAGTCAAGGCTGGAATTGCAGTGGATTTCAAGTCGAACCGAACATGTTTTTACGCCTGAATTCAAGCATGGAATTGCAGTGGAATTCAAGTCGAACCGAACCTGTTTTTACCGTTGATTTCAAGCATGGAATTTCAGTGTTATTCAAGCAATGTTACAACAGTATTTAAGTAGTGTTTTAACATTATTTTAACAATAATTTTCAAACCATTTTCTACCACATTTTTTACCCCATTCCCCCTTGTAAAAATAAAACATTTTATAAATATAAATAAAATAAATGGGCATAATACTATTTTAGCAGCAGAGTCAGATCTGCACCAACATTTCACCAACGGTAAAGGCTTTTGCGCTGAGTTGAAAAATTAGTTTTTTTTCGCGCTAGGTCCAACTTCTTGAGATATAGGCCTTTAAAGCTTGAGTATATAATCGGTCATATCTCATGTATTTATCATCGGATCTGCTTGAAATATGTATCATTTGAAACTCCCTTGTGAAACTCTATAACTCTGTATGTAAATATATTTCTTTTTTTTTAACCCATTGAGGGCTAATTTAAAAAATGTTTTTTAACCTCACTTTTCTGGTTTAATCAACTTGTTGTTCTTGTCTTTTGGTGTTGTTGTCTTTTGTCGTTGTTGTTGTTGTATTTTATTTATATTGTCCTTTGTTGTAGTTTTTACACACCAAAATAAAAAAATTATTTCTAAAAACTCGCGCGATTTTTCTGATTTTGTCACACATCCCTCCTGCCTGAGACCGGCGGGCGGGACGGCCGGTGACTTGGTGGAATATAAAATTTAACGATTTATGAAATTTATTTCATCAGGATCGGATAATAAATGGCAGAGTTATGCGCGATTATACATTCAAGCTTTGGAGACCTATATTTCGGAAAATATGCACTTCCACAAACTTTTTTTTTTAAATCCCCATTTAATGCCCTACCAGGAAAAAAAAAATCCAATTTTGCTGCTAAAAGAAATTTGCTCCAATAAAAGATAAATAAAATTTCATTAGTTTTTTTTTTGTGTGAGCTCTATTTTTTCAAGGCTGGCTAAACTATCTTGTAGTTTATAAAAATATATGAATTATTATAATAATATGTGTACTTTTCTTTATATTGTTTTATTTTCTATTCTTTATTTTTTTTTTGCTTATTTTCAGTTTTATTTCTTTATTTTCCCTTTAAAAACTTTGTGACTTTCGCGTTGTAAAATTTTTCACCATTAATATTTTATTTACATTTAGAGTACATAGCTGACTCGATTTGATGCCGCCGTTGTTTTTCAATAACGTTCTTTAGCTGGCAGTATTTCGTATGCAGTAGCCGGAATAATGGATGTAATGTAACATAATCTAATATAAATAAAAACTATTTTTTCACAACACAACCACTGAAAAGAAAAATAAATCTAGAGATCGAAAAATTTCTCGACCTTATAAATGCTTGGCTGAAAATTTAATTATAAAATCATCATCATCACCGCCGCCAATGATTTTGCTTCAAACAGACTGAAAAGAGGATGGATTTCAAATGTAATTCAACATTGGATTCACCCTGGAATTCCATCATTGGAATTCACAAAAAATGTTGTGCTTATTGGGCATATACGTACACCACTACGTGATAAAAGACAAAAAAAAAACACCAGTGCCTCCCAGTTTTGCCCAAAGTCATGCCTTTTATTATTATGGGCCCCCAAAGATTTGGGGCGTCGGTGTCATTTTTGCAAAAGGTGATCATTTTGACAGGCTGATATCTTGTAAACCGTTCGGAATTTTGATTTACTCTCTGATAGAAAATTGTAGCTCTTGTCATAAATAACAAAAATTGTGGACATATAAAATCAAAAAAATTCAAATCGCAAAAAACTTTAAATAAATTCGATTTTTTTTACCATTTTTCCCCTGTTCAGCTCCATAGGTAGCTAATCTTTCAAAATTCAAGGAAACAAACATCTACAAAAATGTACCTAAGATCTCAAAAAACAACTTTCTAGAATATATTAACTTCCTGGGAATGATTCTTAACACCGTTCACTTCAACATTGAGATACTATGCTATCACACCGACCGCAGCAGCACAGGCAAAGTCGTAAGCTCAGCACACGCAACAAGGACAGCAGCACACAATATAAAAGCAAAAATGACATCGAGGCCCCAAATCTTTGGGGCCCATAAAAAAAATCCATGACTTTGGGCAAAACTGGGAGACACGGGCCTTTTTTTCTGGTCTTTTATCACATAGTGGTGTCCGTATATGGTTATATTTCCATGACTTAAAAAATTACACAAATGACCATTTTTTTTTTACAAATTACACACAGTGTTATGGTTTTATTAAAAACTACCATATAACCGCTACTAGTTATCTGATTTTTTAACCCACTCACATAGTATGGTGGGGAAAAAAGTTGTTGTTCCTCTCCCCACTTCAAAATGTGCCATGGTTTGTTTTTTGTTGATTCCCAAAATATTTCGTATCTAACATTAAGATCCCGTGAGCAGGACCGTTTTTACAAAATTTAGTTTTTCCGTTTTTCGGTTTGTTTTTCAGTTTACAGTATCATATGAAAGGGTTTATTATGGCGCACCTAACGGTATATAAAAAATGTCAAAACATATCCTGACACTTCCTTTTTATCATGGATATTCTGCAAAAAAAAAACAATTTTTAAGTTTTTAGAACGGAGGTTTTTTCTAAAATGACCACATTTCGTCACTACTCCACTCAGATTCTTCCACTGAAGATCAGGAGGTAATGATTGTGGAAGACAGTGTAGATTGTACCCCTGCCCCAACCAAGACGAGACCATTAAAGACCAAAAAAATAAAAGACCCCTGTCTCCCAGTTTTGCCAAAGTCATGCACTTGTTTCTTATGGGCCCCCAGAGATTTGGGGCCTCGGTGTCAGTTTTGCCAAAACGTGATAATTTTGTCAGGCTCATAAATTGCAATTCGTTCGGAATTTTGATTTACTCTCTGAGGTACGGGACGCAGCACGCAATATAAGAATCACTCCTGGGAAGTTCATATGTTCTACAAAGTTGTTTATTGAGATCTTAGGTACATTCTTGTAGTTGATTGTTTCCTTGTAAAAAGGAAACAGGGGAAAAAAGGTAAAAAAAAAATCGAATTTTTTAAAGTTTTTTTTTTTGCAATTTTGACCTTGGAGATGAAGTTTTTTGATTTTGTATGTTCACAATTTTTGTGACACGAGCTACAACTTTCCCTCAGAAAGTAAATCAAAATTCCGAATGGTTTGCAAGATATGACTCTGACACTCACTTTTTGGCATGACACCGAGGACCCAAATCTTTGGAGGCCCATAAAATAAAGTGCTCGACTTTTGGCAAAACTGGGACACACGGGTCTTTTTTTTGGTCTGTTATCACATAGTGGTGTCCGTATATGGTTCTATTTTTTCGTGTTGCACTGTGTTATATGCGGTATATGGTTGAGTGTCATGTGTTCAAAAAGGCTGATCCGTGTGTCTGTTCCTACAATCTTTTTTCCATCGCATATAAGGTCTTGTCTAGCATATTATGTGAACGACTAAAACCAATTGTTGAAAACCTGCTTAAACCTTATCAGTGTAGTTTTATACCAGGCAAGTCCACGACTGACCAAATATTAACGATACGTCAAGTCCTGGAGAAGACCCACGAGAAGCATGTCGATACATACCACCTTTTCGTCAATTACAAAGCTGCTTTCGATAGTCCCATACGGGAAAATTGTACGAAGCTATGTTGGAACTTAGTATTCCGACAAAACTGGCCCGCCTCTGTATAATAACGCTGACCAACACCAAATCGACAGTGAATCTGGGGAAAGACCTCACCGAACCCTTCTGTACCAAGCGAGTACTGGGGCAAGGTGACACACTTTCCAGCAATCTCATCAACATATTAATAGAGATAATATTGAGAAAAGCTGCAGTAAATATGAACAAGACCATCAACACGAAAAGCCATATGTTGCTGGGGTATGCTGACAACATAGACATCATTGGGCTAAATTTGCGAGAGGTTACTGGTGTATTTTCAAGAATCGAAAAAGAATCAGCGAAGGTGGGGGTCTTGCTGTTAATGAGGGCAAGACAAAATTGATGGTGTCAATGGCTAAACTAACCTCTCGACTTGGTCCACACTAGAACGTCGACAACCGATTTAACTTTGAAGTGGTTGATGAATTTGTCTACATTGGATCCGCCGTGAACAAGGACAGCAACGACAGCCTGGAGATAAATAGAAGAATTGTGCTTGCAAATAGTTGCTATTTTGGACTCAGCAAGCAGTGTAAAAACAAAGTCCTCTCTCAACAGATAAAAGTCCAGCTATACCACACTCTCATTTTACCTGTCTTGACATATGGCTCCAAAATTTGGCTCATATCGCAAGCGGAAGAAAAATTGGAGTATTGGAGAGAAAAATTCTCCGTTAAAGAAAACCGCGAGTACCGACGTCGTTAGAACAAAGAGCTATATTTTCTATATTCTGACGTGGACATAGTTAGGCCAAGAAAATAGGTCATGTTATCAGAATGAATGAATAGATGGAAGCAGGAAAAGAGGACATAGTTCGGTCAATCAAATAGGTCATGTTATCAGAATGAATGAAGATGTGAAAGGTTTTCGATAATGTACCAGATGGAAGCAGGAAAAGAGGACGATCAAGACTCCGCTGGAAAGACCAGAAATTTTGTTGAACTTTTTTTAATTTGTTTGTTTGTCGCTGGTGCCGTCCGTGGTGCAATGGTTTGTTTGCACAGCTCTTGTACATGAGAACGTGGGTTCGATCCCCGCTCTGACCACCTTACATTTCTTTCGATGTCGGTCACCTCGCTTAGTGATGGTGACACTATTGAGCATTTAGTCATGAAAAGGCTTCTCAAAATACCCTTCGCAACCAGTGTAAAACTGTCGGTCCCAATCAGTGAGAGTAAAATTAGAAAACACACAGCTCACTGGTTATGAGAACCTCTTCCCCATCCCTTCATGGGATGTAATGGGAAGCCATTTGGTTTTATTGGTGGTTCAATAGTTATCTTGAGGGACTCTTGTACATGATAATGTTATTTGAATCTGACCACTTTTAATTTCATTCGTGGGTAGCCAAATCGCTAAATGACAGCAACACTATCGAGCAATTTGCCATGACAAATCTTCTCAATGAACAACTGTTCGGTGTCGATGTTAAACTGTACATCCTGATCAGTGAGATTACTGAAGCAAAACAATTGAAACCCCTAGTGGAAGAAGGTGTTAGCTCACAGTTTTACAAAAAACAATATTTTCCTTCTTTTAGGGTTTCCATGGTATCTAATTATGTTTTAGATAAGAAAAAAATCAACATCTGATATTTATATATATTTATATTTATATTTATATTATTAAAATTTTTTTTTAATCAGATACCATGGACACATTAATAGAAGGAACATAGTATTTAAAAAAAAAATATTCCACCAGGGCTTCAATTATATATGCGATGCAATTTTTACCACACGATGCCATGACATTAAATCTATTTTCTTTCTCTTAAAATGCCACTAGTTGGATTTTTTTCATTTCGATTTGCCTCTACGTTTACCCCTCATTACATCTGACTGTACCATCACCACATATGTCACTGGTGGAAAAAGCCACTAAAGTAATTGTCCACTACAGACATATCATTTAGGAAAAAATGTCAACTGCAATTGTAGTTAATGTATGGTTGGTTGGGTTTTGTTGAAACAGTAGACAATTCATTTAAGCCACACTTCGTGACATGACTACGCAGCAAAAAAATGTGCATGCCAAAACCCAGTAATGTGAATGCCAAAACGCAGGAATCTCTTCGGAAGCAATTACCCATGCGCTTATAGAAGCGCATTTGTTTTGAACAAAGTTCCCACATAGAAGCAGTCGATAGTGCCGACTAAACGCAATAAATTCATCGCTTTCAAGAAGCTCTTTATAGATCGCAGAATATAACCAGCGAGTCCCTGCTCTGCATTATATTCTGGGATCTAAACGTGTTCAACTCAATAGTGTGTTCCAGAATTATTTGAACCTGTATCGATTTTTGTATAGATTTATTGAAAAACCAACATAAAACATCATTATATCCAAATTTTGATTTTTAAAAACTGACCATAGTTTTGCAAACTTTTTTTGCATTTGAATTGTGACTGTCGGCTATGCAATGGTCGTGTGCGCGCCTTTGTAAATGGCGTCTCAGTAAGATTGTACCTTTTAAATTTAGTGTATTTTTTTTGTGCAAATGGCAATTCTGAAATTTGGCAGCTGTCGCAAACGTTTATTCCGAGCGCTTTACGAAAGAACAACTCGTTATAAATGTGAAAACTTATTACAAAAATTTGGAAAGTTAACATGAGATCACTCGCAATCTTCGAAGAATTTTCAGTCAAGAAAGTGCCCCAAATATGATAAACCATTCGAAGAGTGGTCAATAAATTTGAAGAAACTGGGTGGGTTATGGACAGTAAGACTGCTGAGCGGCAACGTACCGGTCGGTCCCTTGGAAACATTGCTGCTGTAAACGACAGTGTCGTCGATAACATCAATTCGGCATCGTTCTCAACAACTTCAAATTTCACGAAGCACTACGCAGCGAATTTTGACAAAAGACCTCCACCTTCATGCGTGCAAAATTCAGATTCCTCAGAAGCTCAAACCAGCTGACCATGGAAGGTGCCGGCAATTTGTTCATTGGGTAATGGCGCAAAGTGAAGTCAATGCCAATTTTTCAAGAAAAATCATATTCTCGGATGAAGCGCATTTTCATCCGAATGGCTTCGTGAATACACAAAATTGTCGAATATGTGTCTCAGAAATTTTCAGAAACAAATGCACCCACAACGAGCAACTGTCTGGTGGGGATTTTGGTCAGGCGGTGTGATTGAGCCTTACTTTTTTGAAGATGAGGTCGAAATTGTAATGACTGTGAAATGCATTCGGAGTTCTTGTGGTATCAACCGGACGGCATGGATCTGGACAAGAGGTGGTTTCAGCTAGACGGCGCCATCTGCCACACCGCGCATGAAACAATTGGTTTATTGCAGCAACGATTTCCGGAACAAATTATCTTAAGGAATTGTAATGTCTGCAGACCACCAAGATCATTCGATTTAACGCAGTGTAATTTTTTTCTTTCGGGTTTTGTGAAATGTCGGGTTTATGCGAATTAACCAGAAACAATTCCTGAGCTCTAATTCGAGATCCAACGCGTCATCGGTGAGATACAGTCACATCTCTTTGAAAAAGGCATGGAAACTTTCATGAAAATAATAATGATCTGTCATCAGAGTTGTGGGGGCCATTTGAGGGATATTTTATTCCAGACTTAATCGGAATATGTCTTCTTTACAATCCAGTAAAAAAATCAAAACTATCTCAAAAAATAGGTTTTTTTTTGATTTTAAAATTAAAAGGTGCAAACGTATTGAGACACCGTTTACATGGGAACGTGGGTTGAATCCCTGCTCGGACCACCTGATATTTCTTTCAACGGCGGTCACCTCGTTTAGTGACAGCGACACTATCGAGTATATAGACATACAAAATCTTCTCGAAGTTATGTTCGGCACCGGTATAAAACTGTAGGTTCCAATCAGTGAGTGTAAAACTAGAAAGCGCACAGCTCAATGGTTGTGAGAATCTCTCCCCATTCCGTTAATGAGAAACCTCTATTTTTTTGGTGACATCCTTTCAAACATACAACTAAACTGTTGGCTTGGCAGAAAACTTATGAAGAAATTCAAAAGTAAACAAAGTATATTGTTAAATTTAGGAAAATAATTTTATTCAGCATTAAATCGTATCAGATTAATAGATCACATTAATAGCACAATGCTTGGTTGTAACATTGTGCTATTGTGCTAAGACAGCAAATTCTTTGTTGTCAACAAATGTTATAAATAACAAAACAAAAGAAAACATGCCATTAATGGTACTGACTCTTCCAATATACTAGTAGATGACTCATCCAGTTTTAATAGTAAGAATCATTAACGCCCATCCTAGGGTGGGATGTTACTTCATTAAAATCACATCCATTTAAATGACTTGAGATGTCTTAATTTTACTCGTAGGCTGTGTTGATCAAACAAACCCAAGTTTCTTGTATGTTTCAATGAAATTTCAAACATCATCGTTCATACAACGTCTTTGATATCCCATGTTAAGAGATAAAGCGAACAAAGTAAACCCACTACCAATGGGGTATATTTGTGCAGTTCTTTAGCAAACACAAGGACAATATACGTACGAACATGTAGACAACACTTTATGAACATCCTTTACACATAATAACCTATGTAAATATGTGTTAATGTACATGTGCACATACACGTACGTACATTGTATGTAACTGCTTTCAAAGCCGGACAAATACAAAACTACCAAACTATTGATCATTTACTCGTATTCATTCATTCTATTGGGAAATTCTATAGAATAATTGAAATTAATTTGAATTTTTAACTCAAAAGAGGAAATTGTAAACAAATTGTTCGAAATTGAACTGAATGAATGATGGAATAACTAACGAACTAACTGGTCGACATGCATTGAATTCTGACCACAAATGCAAGCAAAATAAGATGTGGTACAGCAACTCAACCCATTAATTACTCAAATGATTGGCCATGTTGGAGCTAACATTTGCACTGGTGCACATCATCAGGCATCGAAATTCATATATGGATATTGATTTCAAGTATCATGTAATATTATTATTATTTCCATATTTCAAATTTCCTGTTTGGTTTCCACAAAGTGCTATTGTTTTCAGTTAGTTGGGTTTAGTTATTGGAATTCTTGCAATATAACTTCCAGTTTTTTTTGGTAAACTATTTTAATTTTTAAAGACTTTAAAGTAGGAGGAAAATGGTAGTTCGTATCAAGTTTGAGACAAGTATTTTTGTCGTAGCATCCTTATGGGAACATAAGTACTACTGAGTGATTTTTTTGCTACTTGTTTTTTGAAAATTGAAAAAAAGCTATATTTTGACATGATATGGCTACCATGGCTCTATGTTGCCCACTGCTTGCTGGTGTTGTTCTAAAGGGTGTCTTAGTACTGCACTTAGCACTGTTTAAATTTAGTGTAATTTTTATTTGTGCAATGGCAACTCTGAAATTTTGCAGCTGTCACATATGTTTATTCCGATTATTAAAAAATGGAGCAGCGCTTTACGAAAGAACAACGCTGTTGGAGTAAAACACTGTAACACTTTCGCTACTGTTCAAAACTAAAATGAAACAGTATAGTTTTGATTTTGTTATATGTTTCGTTAGAATATTTTCAATAATTTTTATAATATCTTTCATTGTAACATTTTCAATAAAGCCAACAACAAAAGCGTTATAATTATGGAAACTTATTACAAAAATTTAG
Organism: Phaonia tiefii; assembly: GCA_963931995.1. Classification (NCBI taxonomy): domain Eukaryota; kingdom Metazoa; phylum Arthropoda; class Insecta; order Diptera; family Muscidae; genus Phaonia; species Phaonia tiefii. The sequence continues at coordinate 204,334,796 of OZ008370.1, read as the reverse complement.
AAAGTTATGCGGACACCGCTTGCAAAATTTCGAAGGATTTTCAGTCGAAAAGTGCACATAATGTGTCAACCATTCTAAGAGTGGTCAAAAAGTTTTAAGAAACTGGTTCGGTTATGGACAGTAAGACTCCCGTGAATCTTCGTACCGGCCGGTCTCTTGAAAACATTGCGCTGTAAACGAGAGTGTCGCCGAAACTCCGAAAACATCAATTCGGTAGCGTTCTCAACAACTTCAAATTTCACCAAGCACTACGCAGCGAATTTTGACAAACGACCTCCACCTTCATGCGTACAAAATTTAGCTCAAACCAGCAGTCCATGGAATGCACCGGCAATGGCGCAATGGGTAATGGAGCAAAGTGAAGTCAAATGGAGCAAAGTGAAGTCAATGGCAATTTTTCAAAAAAAGTTATCTTCTCCAATGAATGGCTTCGTGAGTGGAGGCCATGTCTTCTTTACAATCCAATAAAAAAATTACAACTGTCTCAAAAAATACGTGTTTCTATTTTAAAATAAAAAAGTGCATTCTTACTGAGACACCTTTTATTCGAATTTGTAAAGACTTTAAGGTAAGAAGAAAATGTTAGTTCGGATCAAGTTCGAGACAAGTATTAGTGAGTATACACAGAAAAAAATTATATGTATCGGACAATGTTGCGTCCTATTTCAATGAATTTTTTGTATGATTTTCAGTCATAGAAATAGTTTATCTGATGTAACAAAACAAGATTTGTTGTTTTTCATCCAACGTTTTTTGTTCAAACTGAAAATTAATTAATTCATTAGTTTCAAGGAAACATTTGTAAATATTACAAATCTTTAATTCTTATTTTCAACGAATTCTATTTGTTAATCTTTGATTCAACAAAAACATTCCTTGGTTTAATTAATTTTATGTATTGATTAACGAACTTCAATTAGAAATATTGTACATAAATTTTGAATATGCAACGAATAACAAAAATTAAAATTAGTCGAATTAAAGAAATATTTCTGGCTTTTAGAAAAATTTTTTCTCAGTATTGAAGAAAAAAATTGGTAAATTGTTCAATTAATTCCTACAATTTTCAAGTTATTTTGGTGGCTACATACAACTTAATTTAAACTTAATTTGCTTTCTGGAATATTTTTGAGCAAATATTGCCGTTTTTAAATTGAATTTTATGAACGATTGCGTTAGTTTCCGTTTCCGTGACAAGTTCACCGTGACAAGTTCATCTTTAGACGCCTAACTACTGTGCCCTAATTGATACCATGGGTTGATCATCAATCGTATGTATACAAATTGAATTGTGCAATTCCCTAAGTGTCATCAAAAATAAAATTCTCTCATAGAGAACTCATCATAGTGATATGAATCATCATACATTTCGAGATAAAATTTCAAAAACTATGAGGTGGTTAAAAATTCTAAAGTTTGAATTGATTTTACTAATTCAATAACGATGTTTTTTATTTGAAAATTTGAAACAGTGAAACATTTTGCCGATTAAGCAAAAATATTTTGTTGTAAAATCAAATAATTTGAATTTGAAAATCTAGAAAACAAAATATTTTGATTTCAAGAATTTTTTCTTCAATTTAAAGAAACGAATATTTGAATTCCAAAACTTTTGTTCACAGAATTGTAATTATGTATTTGATTTTACCAATTCTGTTTTTTACGTGTAAGTTATTTTTTTTGCTATTGCGATATGACCCAAGTTTCGGAGCCATATGTCAAGACTGGTAAAATGAGAGTCTGATATCGCTGAACTTTTGTCCGTCGAGAGAGGGCTTTGTTCCTAAACTGCTTGCTGAGCCCAAAATAACATCTATTTGCAAGAACAATTCTCCTATCTATCTCCAGGCTGACGTTGTTGTCCTTGTTCACGGCGGATCCAAGGTAGAAAAATTCATCTACCACTTCAAAATTAAATCGGTTGTCAACGTTCAAGTGCGGACCAAGTCGAGAGGTTTCTCTAGTCGTTGACACCATCAATTTTGTCTTGCCCTCATTAACTGCAAGACCCACCTTTGCTGATTCCTTTTCGATTCTTGAAAATACTGCAGTAACCTCTCGCAAATTTCGCCCAATGATGTCTATGTCGTCAGCATGCGCCAGCAACATATGGCTTTTCGAGTTAATGGTCTTGTTCGTATTTACTGCAGCCTTTCTCATTATCATCTCCATTAAGATGTTGAAGAGATTGCACGAAAGTGTGTCGCCTTGTCTAAGTCCTCGCTTGGTACAGAATGGTTCAGTGAGGTCTTTCCCCACTTTCACTGCTGATTTGGTGTTGGTCAGCGTCATTCTACAGAGGCGGATCAGTTTTGCCGGAATACCAAGTTCAGACATAGCATCGTATAGTTTCCCCCGTATAGGGCTATCGAAAGCAGCTTTGTAATCGACAAAAAGGTGGTATGTATCGATTTGCTTTTCGTGGGTCTTTCCAGGATTTGGCGTAGCGTGAATATTTGGTCAGTTGTGGACTTGCCTGGTCTAAAACCACACTGATAAGGTCCAATCGGGTTTTCAATAATTGGCTTTAGTCTTTCACATACAAGTGAATGAAATATTTATGTGGATTAATAAATCGATGCCAGTCATTTATGTTTTTAAAGATTATTTCATGTAAATGATGCCCATTAGTGATGTGCGGTTCCGCGTATTTTGAGAACCGGTTCTGTCGAGTCCAGTTCTCAGAAAATTACTGACCCAAAGAGGTTTAAATGAAATATCTTATTAAAAGAATATAAAATTTTATAAAAATACACATATCGTACCCACCTCCTTCTCCCTCATCTTATTAAGGAATTATTTTACGGTTCTTTTCAATCCGTTTTTCAGTTCCGGTAGAATCGTTTTTCGGTCTCTACGGAACCGTTTTCCGTTCCTTTGTACCCGCTTTTCGGTCCTTAAAGAACCGGTTTCGGTTCATTCGAACCCGTCTTTCGGTTATTGTAATTTATATTATTTATATTATCTGAAACAAAAATAAAAAAAAATATATAAACGAAAAAGCTATTAAATTTTTAAAGCCCATGGTGACTTTTGGACCACCCTGTATAACTCCTGGAGTCGTAAGACCGATATTCGGGTAAATTTTTTTCCCTGTATTTCCACTAAATATGTTCTTATTTATTGTCATCATCAGAATTGCCTTCAATGCGTTGAGTGCTCTAGTTCGTAGAACCGAGAATGTTTGGTAGTTACAATCATCGTATGTGTGGGGTATAGGTTTTTGCAATAAGTGGATACGTTTGTGTGTCATCTTGAACCCAATAACTAAGATTGTATGGGGTGCATATATCGTCGCCGTCATACAAACCTTGAAAGCTCGGAGCACATTCGCCGGAATTAATGTCTTCAGTACACTGGATATAATTTAAAGGTGGAATGGATTCACGTCCACACTTGGAAAAATGCAATTAATTCATTTAATTTTGTCTAACTTCCGTACGAACGGTTGAATGAATTTCAACTTTATATATTTTATTCTCAGTAGACGTAAAATGCTACAGATGTCCATTAGGGTGGTTTCTATTTTATATGGATACATTTTATTTTTTGGAACGAAGTTCCTTATCGCAAGTTGCGGGATGGGGACTAAATGAAAAAAAATTAAACAACTGTTTTTTTTTAACACTATTATGCTACAACCCAGTATTATCAACTATATTGAGTACTTTTGCTTTGGTTTGTGTCTAGACTAACATATGTTGGGAAATTTCTTGTTTAATGGGAAATTTTCTAGGTGGAGCCTGTAACCAATATTGGGTATATATTGTACTTTTGAACCCAATAGATAATAAATTTAGAAAAGCCAAAGTGAGAGAAGTTTAAAAAAAGAATATTTTCTTAAATAAGTACCTTTTCATAAAATTGTAAATTTTCTCAAAAAAAAAAACCTATTCATATTTTTAAACAAAGTACCTTTTCTTAAAAAAATACCTCATGTTAAGGAAATACCTTTGCTTAAAAAAAGTAAATTTGCTTGCAAAAGTAAATTTTCTTAGAAAAATAATGTTTTTTTAAAAAATAAGTACCTTTGCTTAAAAAAGTTAATTTTCTTAAAACTAAATTAAATTTATTAAATTTTACTTCTTAAAAACTACCTTTTCTTTAAAGAGTACCTTTTTGTGAAACAAAAGAACGTTTCTTGAGACAAGTACCTACTCTTAAATATGTACCTATTCTTGAAAAAACCAACCCGTAAAAAACATAATTTTTTAGTATAAATTCTTTATATATGACCACGCCCCTTTGTCCAATCCCGCATATATTTGCAGCAGATCTTAGAATATGTACACCTAACAAATATACCCTATTTTGTTCAAATACCGATAACAGGTCCAATTCCTCCCATATTTTGATAGTTAATTTTTGTCGTCGCCATTAGTTTGCCTGCGAAGTTTCAGCTCGATTGGATCACGGGCAAAGGGTTAAAAATCAATCCAAAGTTGTTTCGGTATGCATGCATGTATGCATACATGCATACAGACAGAATTTAGAAAGAACCAATTCTAAAACAATTTTCCATTTCTTAAAAAAAAACCTTTTCTTTAAAAAAATACCTTCTCATAGAAAATACATTTTCTTACAAAAATTACTTTTCTTAAAAGAAGAAAGTAACCTTTTCATAAAAATAGTACCACTTCTTTAAAAAGTACCTGTTCTTAAAAAAATTACTTATTTTTGAAACAAATTTATACTCTTACGGCTTTTTCTTACAGAAAATACCTTTTCTTAAAAAAAAACATTAGCTTTTAATAAAATAAGTACCTCGCTTTAAAGAAGGACATTTTCAGGAAAATATAGTACATATTGTTACAAAAAGAACCTAAAAACATAATTTTTTTAAAAAAAGAATACATTCTATAAAAAAAAAACCAATGTGTGTTCGAACTCACGGGCAATGTGCTAGCACCTTCTTGTTACACGGTACCTGTTCGATTTCTATGAACACATTAGTAAATGTAATATTAATACTTAAAATTATTTAAGGACCAGTGCAAGCACATGTGTCATTATTCAACCAATAAACTTTTTGTTTTATTACCACAAAAAACAAAAAGAATGCAAAGCAACAGACACATGTACATACATACATTGTTATGTTCGTACATACGCTACGCAAGTTCACACAATTTTCGTTGCTCTCTCAATATCTCATTTTTATATATGTATAACCACATCATTATTCTCTTTGCTCTGAGAGTGCTCCGCACACACGCTAGACAACTATTCGCTGCCGCTACGTCAGTGTGGTTTTTTTCGCAGTTTGACAATCTGTGTTTCGTAGTAGGACAAATCTGTGTTCTATGTAGGGGTCGGTCACCCTTATCATTTAGGGGTATGAAAAATAGATGTTGGCCGATTCTGAGACCTACCAGTTATGCACACAAAATTTCATACAGATAGCAGTCGGACAAACTGTGTTTGAATGTGTTCACTGTGCGAGTTTAGTACCTACCCGCGCCTATAGATGTTAACACATCAAAAACATTAGCTTTTAATAAAAGAAGCACCTCTCGTTAAAGAAGGTATCTTTTATTAAAAAGTATATTTTCTTAAACATTGATTTAAATTATCGTATTTTTCAACGGACGCCTTAGGCGTATTGGAACTAACTAGTAACGGGTTTTTCAATAAGAGCGCTACAAAAGTTTTTGTTTAATAAAACAAACCCGGTTTTAGATACCAATGAAAGTCTCTATTCCTGTGAAAGTACGTTCGATGCCATTATGTATGGAACTCGATTTCTTTTGCATGGCCACCACGGGCACGCTTGCAGAAGTCCAGACGCTGCACCCAATTTTCGACGGTTTTCAAGCATAAATCGGCTGATACTGCTGCAATTTCACGTTCGATATTCGTACGAAGTTCATAAATCGTCGCTGGCTTGTTGGCATAGACCATAGACTTGACGTAGCCCCACAGGAAATAATCTAACGGCGTCAAATCGCACGACCGAGGCGGCCAATCGACTGGACCATTTCGTGAGATAACACGTTCACGAAACTTGGTTTCCAATAAATTGATTGTAGCATTCGCTGTGTGGCTTGTGGCGCCGTCATGTTGGAACCACATGTCCTCCAAGTCCATATTATCCAATTGGGGCCAAAAAATATTCGGTTATCATTGAACGGTGGCGATTCGCATTCACAGTAATGTGCCGGTCTTGATCATCACGGAAGAAGTACGGCGCAATGACGCCGCCGGCCCATAAACCGCACCAAACCGTAATTTTTTCGGGATGCAATGATGACTCATGGATTACGTGTGGATTGCTGTCTGACCTATAACGCATATTTTGCTTCAGCTAGAAATGAGCCTCATCGCTGAAGATGACTTTCCGATGAAAATCCGAATCATTTTCAAGTTGTTGCTCAGCCCAATTCACGAACATACGACGCTTATGGTGGTCAAGCGGCTTCAGTTCTTGCGTCAATTTGATCTTGTAAGGATGTAGGCCAAGATCTTTTCGCAAAATTCGCCACAACGACGTCACAGAGATGCCCAACGCTTGAGAACGACGTGTGAGAGGCAGCAATATTCTCGACACTACGGGCACTGGCACGGAAACATTTTGTACTGTGCCTGTGGTTTCAAATTTTTCCACTAGACGCTCAATTGTTGATTTGGTAGGACGATTATGACGACCATAAATTGGACGTAGCGCTCTTAAAGTTGAGGCCACTGACTCCAAATTTCGGTAGTAAATTTTAATAATTTCGACTAACAACCTTACTGAAGAGAAATGTCAAAAGAGCGGGGAAAAATATGGCGTCGTTTGCTGTCCCTATCGATTTACTTTTAGCCTTTACATAATATATAAGTATAGCGAAATGAACTTCGTTCGAACCGGGTGTCCCCTGACACCTTCTGTGATTTTTTTAGTTTTTCAGTTTTACAATCTGAATGCCATGTATGAAGCCTGGGGTCACGTGTTGAAATTGGCAACGAAGCGTCTACACTTTTTACTTTGCCTTTGATGGACAGCTGCAAAGCTGTGCTTTACTTGAGTTTTTTCTATTGTTTTAATTTGTTTAGCGTGCAACACAAAAAATCCAATTTTTCAACGTGTACGAATATATAATGCATCAGGTTGTGTATGAAATATCTCTCGAAATCGCGAATCTGTTTTTCTATTTTTTCGGATCCATCTCGAACTCACAACGGACGTCATATTCGAATCCGTATCGGGTTGGGTTTGTTTAAATAAAATAGATTCGAGATGGATGTGCTTTTATCAATTTTTTTGCGGATACGAAACAGATACGTTCTGAATTCGTAGTATTCACGAAAACGCTAATAAGTTTTCTACTTTTTCGAATCCGTCTCGAACTCGCGACGTACTTGTATAAAATTGACGTAATTAAGAACATTTCACGTAACTTCTTCATTAATAACAAATTCTTAAATATCACCATGCAACATTTTTTGAAGTCATCGAGTGCAAACTCCTTCTCGTGTGAAATTTCTCCAAGTACTTATCGAAACTAACAAAACCCTATTTGGGTTTTGCTAGTGTAGCTGCAGTTTGGATTTTATGGCCTCTTGTATATTTTGGCTACAACTTAAGTTTTCCGAATAACATGATGCGGCTAATGGCTATATCTCGGAAACCAATTTTAATTTTGTTTTCCTGTCTTCGGTACAATTGTAGCTATAGACTAGGAGAAAAAAAGTGTAAAACAAACTAACCCCAAAAAAACTGCATCTAGTGCCTCAAAATTGGTAAAATGTCGAAAAAGTTTTCTATCCTTTTTCCACCATTTCAGCCCATATTTTCGACAAGAATTTCGATTATCGTGTGTTTTTGAGTTTTGCAATATTAAATTTTGTGTTATTTTTTTGTTCTACAAGTGGCAAATCTGAGATTTGGCAGCTGTCACATATGTTTATTCCTATTACTAAAACTGGATAGCTTTACGAAAGAACAACGCGTTATAACTGTGAAAACTTATTACAACAATTTGGAAAATAATGCTGAGACCCCTCGCAAACTTCGAAAAAATTTTCAGTCGAGAAAGTGCATGTAATGTGACAACCATTCAAAGAGTGATCAAAATATTTGAAGAAACTGGGTCGGTTTTGGACAGTATGACTCCAGTGCGTCAACCCACCGGTCGGTGTCTTGAAAACATTGCTGCTGTAAACGAGAGTATCGCGGAAAACCTGAAACCATCAATTCGGCATCCTTTTCAACAACTTCAAATTTCACGAAGCACTACGCAGCGAATTTTGACAAAATATCTCCACCTTCATGCGTACAAAATTCGGCTTACTCAGGAGCTCAAACCAGCAGACCTTGGAGGGGGCCTGCATTTCGTTCAACGGGTAATGGAGCAAAGTGAAGTCAATGCCAAGTTTCCAAAAAAAAGTCATCTCCGATGAAGCGCATTTCCATCTGAATGGCTTCGTAAATACACAAAATTGTCGAATTTGGGGCTCAGAAAATTCTCATGCAATCCATGAGAAACAACTGCACCCAGAAAGAGCATCTGTATGGTGCTAATTGCATCTGTATGGTGTGATTTGGCCTTTAATTTTAAGGATGAGCCGGATAATGCAGTGACTGTAAGCGGCAATCGTTACAGGAACATGATAACGGAGTTCTTGTGGCGTCAACTGGACGTCATGGATATGGACGACGTGTGGTTTCAGCAACACGGCGTCACCTGCCACACCGCGCATGTAACAATCGATTTATTGCAGCAAATGTTTCCAGATCAAATTATTTCAAGAAATTCTTATGTCAACTGGCCACCAAGATCATGCGATTTAACGCCGTGCGATTTCTTTCTTTGAGGTTTTACGAAATCTTGGGTTTATGCGAATGAACCAGAAACAATTCCTGAGCTCAAATCTGAGAGCCAACGCGTCATCGGTGAGATACAGCCACATCTCTGTGAAAAAATCATGGAAAATTTCATGTAAAGATTGATGGCCTGTCATCGGAGCCATGGGGGCATTGGATGAATATTTTATTCTATACTTAATTGGACCATATATTCTTTACAATCCAGTAAAAAAGTCACAACTATCTCAAAATATACGTGTTTCTATTTTAAAACGGAAAATTGCATTCATCTTGAGACACCCTTTAGTTCATAATAGTGGACCGGGCAACCCTTGACCGAAATATGAGTTTGGTTTCCTCACGAGATGTTTGAAATTTGCTTCCCCAAATTCGTATTTCCATTTTTTATAATTTTACGCACTCGTAGCGGGTTCGAAATGAATGCGCCAAACCGCAAATTCACTAATTCGCTATTCACACACTCGTAACGGGTTTGAAACGAAAGGACGTTGAAGTGGATAGGGTTCCGTTTTTGTGAACATTGGGAAGAAACAATTCCAGAGATGGGTCACCTTTGACTGTATCGTATGCCTGTTTTTAGACTTTTTTGTTTATAATATACAGATGTCTTTATTCTGTATGAGGTTCGCATTTGTGCATGAGGACGTGGGTTCGATCCCTACTCTGACCACCTTAAACTTCTTTCGGCGGCATAAATGCGAGTATTTAGCCATGAAAAAGCTTCTCAAAATACCGTTCGGAACCGGTGTAAAACTGTAGGTCCCAATCAGTGGGTGTAAAACTAGAACGCGCACAGCTCACTGGTTGTGAGATGTTCTCCCTAATCCCCTCGTGGGATGTAACGGGAAACAATTTATTTATTTTAAAATATTCACACACATTGGTTGTGATGATAATACTTTAAGATAATCCATGACAATTTTGAAATCGACATCTGTGAGAATTTGAAAGATTCAACATTTGTTTATAATATTCGGAAAATTCCCAAAATGTTCATGGGCGGCATGGGAAGTACTTAACAGTAGGCAATTTTATCTCATTCGGTTTTGTAGTACAATCATTTGTAACATTATCAGTGAGTTAGAAAAATGATTTTAACAAACACAAAAATCAGAGTCACCCTAATATTAATATGTGAACGAAATGTTACCATGAGAAATGATATTTATACAAACACGAAAGTCTGACGGGGACGGATAACTACACAGGCAACTGTGATGTTGGAGGACCAGTGGTTCGCTAATGAGAGCGAATGTATAAATGCAACTCCAATATATATGCATATGTTGCCTTCCTGTTGGAAGCACATACAGGAAAAAGATTAGTTGGAAATCAATTCAGGCATTGGAAATTCCATGATAAAGTCTAGATATTGATTAAGATTTAGAATTATCATACATCAGAAGTATTTGTCGATGTTATTGGTAAATTAAAAATAGGTCTTACTAAATAAAAGTCGTTACTACAGAAATTGAGTTGTCTTAACCAATTTGAGTATTTCTAAAACCTCATTCATCTAAAATGGAAGATACGACTCATAAAACGTACAATATTAGAATTCGTGTTCAAATATGACACGCTGACAAATCTGTTTTATTTTATTGTTTGGATGCAAATATAACGTGTTTGCATCTTGTTGCAAATATAGTATACTTGTGCCCAAACACATTGTGTTTGCTATTCAATATTACATTTTTGAGACACAATGATTAATAAGTAATAAAATGTGTTTTTGTGATCCAAATCTGGTTTAGTTTGTTGAAAACTACTGAATACAACAACTTTACAGACAACAAAGAAACAATAAACAACAGATCTTCAATTCATGAAAATCGCGCTTGCAAACATATACATGTTTCCTGCAATATTTTGCTGGGGCCGTTACTTTTCAGTGTGTAGTCACTGTAATCATAGTTGATTTTCTGTTACAAACACATTTGTTCTAAATACAAAGATATGTATTCGATTTGTCATAAGAGGCTTTTACGTCAAAGAGAAACTATATTTGAACGATGCACGAGGACTTTACAGAAAAACTATTATTTTATACAGAAAGTGAGAAACAAATTTGTGAAAAAACAATAAAGTAGATAAATATCATCCACCGAAAAATTTGATAACTATACATATTCACATTTTACGCAGTGTATACCCAGAATTTGATATGCTTCGCACAAAAGCACCAGTTGACATATATTTTCCTACAGGAAATCAAAAAAAGGTCATTAAAGTCCATGTATATTTTACTGTTACCGACAAGATAAATATGCCCAGTTGATATATCTCACCACACTAGTTTCTGAATCGCATGTATTCTTATATTTTATAAGTATTACCATAAATTGAGGTGAAGTGAAACTTGTAAACACAATCGATGAAACTGACGCCACTATTGACGCCTTCACAAACATGCAACAAATTGTTAACACTTGTCTGAAGGAACTGACTATTATTGTGGATGACACGAATTAACTTAGACATACATGCGATATTTTTAAATTATAACTGTTTGTAAATAAGCAGAGTTCGTATTTACCCTCTTCCCCGCATGTGTAACCCATTTATATCATAGTGGGTACTGGGTATTGAACATTTACTCATGACCCAAAGGTTAGGGGGCAAATAGTGGGTAGCTACGACAATGGGAAATAACCCTGCAAGATTATCCATTACACTTGGGGAGTGGGTAAGCGGCCTTTACCCATTACCCACGGTGATTAGTAATGGGTTACCCAGGGTAACGCATCCCCATTTTTGATCGACAGTGAAAACTTTAGAAAAAATGTTTATATCTCGGACCGTACAATCGAAAAAATAACTAATTTGTGGAGGATTCTAAAACGATCCACATACTTGCCATACATAATTTTTTATCTGGCTGGTGAATTTGAAAAAATATTACCAACGAATTTTGTGATAATGATAGTGATGCGAACGACTTCGATTACATACTTATTTGGTAAAGAAACATTCGCCGAAATAAGAAAATCGCTAAAACATATCAATGGCTATAACTCGGAAACGGTGCGTCCAATCGCAAAAATAATCTATTGTTTATCTCCCTGTGGAGGTTTAATCTAAAGATGTCTTGAAGACGGCATCAAACTAAAATTTTTCGAATAAAATATCGCTAAAACGCCCTTAAGCTAAAATCTATGAAACAGAACATCCAATCGAAAAAATACTTATTTTTAAAGGTTCTAAGGGGATTTCATAAAGTGGTCCAATCGTATGGAAGATTTTTTCAAAAAGTCACCAAAATAAGAAAATCGCTAAAAAAAATGGTCATAATTCGGAAAAGGGGCGTCCAATCTAAAAAGTAATGTTTTGTTTACCTCCGTAGGAGGCTTCAACCTAAAGAAGTCTTGAATACGTCATCACTTTTATTTTCTAAAAAATCGCTAAAATTAACATTTCTTAACATTAACATTACTTATGCCAAAATCTCGGAAACGGAGCATCCAATCGAAAGGACAACTAATTTTGAAAGGTTTCTAAGGGGTTTTTCATAAAGTGGTCCAATCGTATGGAAGAAAATTTAAAAAAACACCAAAATAAGAAAATCGATAAAATAAACGATAAAACTCGCAAAAATATTTTTTTTTATCTCGTGAGCCTATGGATGTGTTTTAAAAAATCGCTAAAACTAAAATTTCTCGAGTGAAAAATCACTAAAACGTCCTTATGCCAATATCTCTGAAACACATGGTTTAAATGGTTTCTAAGGGTTTTTCATCGTATGGAAGAATTTTTTTTGGAAAAAAATCACCAAAATAAGAAAATCGCTAAAATAAAGAAATTGCTGTAACTCGGAAATGGTGCGTCCAATTGCAAAAATTATGTTTTATTTATCTCCATACGTGACTTTAACCTAAAGATGTCTTGAATACGGCATAATTTTTTTTTAAAAGAAAAAATCGATCAACTAAAATTTCTCGAGCCAAAAATCGCTAAAAAGGCCTTTCACCAATATCTTTGAAACACATATCCATTCGAACAAACAGCATATTTTTAAAGGTTTCTAAGGGGTTTTCTTAAAGTGGTCCAATTGTACGGAAGTTTTTTTTTAAAAAATCACGAAAATAAGAAAATTGCTAAAATAACACAACGGCTATAACTCGGAAACGGTGCGTGGATTCGCAAAAATAATGTTTTGTTTGCCTTCATAAGTGGCTCTAACTAACCTAAAGATATCTTGAATACGGACGGCATAACTTTTTTTTGTAGGAAATCGCTAAAACTAAAATTTCTCGAATCAAAAATCGTTAAAACGCCCTTATGCCAATATCTCTTAAACGGAGGGTCCAATCTAACAAATAAGTAATTTTTCAAGGTTTCTAAGAGTTTTTCATAAATCGATAAAATGAGTATTTTTTCAACGCTTCTAAGGTGTTTTCATAAATTTTTTTCATAAAGTCACCAAAATAAGAAAATCGCCAAAAAAATGGTACCGTTACAATCGCAACAATTATAACTTTGTTACCTCCACAGAAAACTTTAACCAATGGATACATTTAATAAGGCTGCACTTATTTTTAAAAAAATCGCGAAAACTATAATTTCTCGAACCAAAAATCGCTAAAACGCCCTTGTGCCAATATCTCTGCAACGGAGCGTCCAATCAAAAAAAAAAAAAACTATTTTTTGAAGGTTTCTAAGGGGTTATCATAACGTGGACCAATCGTATTGTGGGAATTTTTTTTTCAAAAAATTACAAAAAAAAAGAAAATCGCTAAAATAAATAAAACTATGAAAACGGTGCGTCCAATCGCAAAAATAATGTTTTGTTTACTTTTTTTTTGAAAACGCCACAACTAAAATTTCTCGAATAAAAAATCGCTAAAAGCCCCTTACGCTAATATCTTTGAAACGAAACATCCAATCGAAAAAATACTTATTTTTAAAGGCTTTAACCTAAAGATGTCTTGAATAAGTCGCTAAAACTAAAATTTTTCGAATGAAAAATCGCTTTTGGAGGTAAACAATTTATTTTTTTTGCGCGAGTTTCCCAATCTTATTTTATTTTTCAGCGAATTTTTTATTTTACCGATTTGAAAAAAAAAATCGTTCATACGAATTGGACCACTTTATGAAAACCTCTTAGAAACCTTGAAAAATTGGTTGTTTTTCGATTGATCACTCCGCTTCCGCAATGTAGGCATAATGGCGTTTTAGCGATTTTTTATTCGAAAAATTTTAGTTTTACTGATTTGTGTAAAAGAAAGTGATGTCGTAGTAAAGACATCCATTGGTTACAGTCCCAGTGAAGGTAAAAATGTATTATTGTGGTGGTTGGACGCATCGTTTTTGAGTTATAACCCCTTTTTATTTAAGCGATTTTGTAATTTTTGCGACTTTTTATAAAAAAATCGTCAATATGAATTAGAACAGTTTATGAAAAATCCTTAGAAACCCGGGGAAATTCATTATTTTTGTGTTGAACGGTTCGTTTCCGAAATATAGACGTAAGACAGTTTTTATTCGAAAAATTTTAGTTTACAGTTACAGCTTCCAGTGAAGGTAAATAATTTATAATTTTTGTGATTGGTTGCACCGTCTCCGAGTTACAGGAATTTTATTATTTTAGCAATTTTGTTATCTTGGCAATTTTTTTTTTTAAAAAAAGTTGTTTATACGAATTGTTCTATTTTCTGAAAACCCCTTAGAAACCTGTAAACAGTGGTTGTTTTGAGATTAAACGCTCCGTTTCCGAAGTTTAGACACAACGGCGTTTTAGCTATTTTTTATTCGAAAATTTTTAGTTTTAGCGATTTGTTAAAATATTAAAGACATTCATTGACTTCAGCTCCCCGTGAAGGTACAAAATGTATTATTTTTGGAATTCGACGCATCGTTTCCGAGTTATAACCATTTCTGATTTTAGAGATTTTGTTATTTTGGCGATTTTTAAAAAAAAAAATTGAATACGAATTGGACCAGTTTTGAAAAACCCTTAGAAACCCGGATAAATTGGATATTTTTGGATTGAATACTCCGTTTCCGTAATATAGACATAATGACGCTTTATTCGCAAAATTTCAGTTTTAGCGATTTGTTAAAAAAAAGTGATGGAAACTAAAAAATTTATTATTTTTGCGATTCGCCGCACCGTTTCCGAGTTATAATCAATTCTTTTTTAATTTTAGCGATTTTGTAATTTTTTCGATTTGTTTTTAAAGTCCTCCATTTCCGAAATATATTCGTAATGGTGTTTTAGCGATTTTTTAATCGAAAAACTTTTGTTTCAGCGATTTGTTTTAAAAAAAAAGATTTGCCGTATTAAGTACATTCATTGGTTTGATTATCCTCCCGTGAAGGTAAACAATTTATTATTTTTTCGATTCGACGCACCATTTCCGAGTTATAGGCATTTTTTATTTTAGCGATTTTCTTATTTTGGCGATGTTTAAAAAAAAAAATTCTATTTGAATTGGACCACTTTATGATGAACCCTTAGAAACGCGGAAAAATTGATTATTGTTAGAGTAAACGCTCCGTTTCCGAAATATAGACATATGGTGTTTTAGCGATTTTTTAATAGAAAAATTTTAGTATTAGCAATTTGTTTAAAAATAGTGAAGCCGTATTAAATAAACTCATTAGTTACAGCCTCACATGGAGGTAAAAAAATGTATTATTGTTTCGATTGGACGCACCGTTTCCGAGTTATAGGCATTTTTTGATGTGTTAATATCTATAGGCGCGGGTAGGGACTAAATTCACCAAGTGAATACATCCAAACGCAGTTTGTCCGATCACACAGATTGTTTGGTGTTAAACTCCTCCGAAACGGCTGGACCGATTTGTATGAAATTTTGTGTGCATATCTGGTAGGTCTCAGAATCGGCCAACATCTATTTTTCATACCCCTAAATGATAAGGTAACCCCCCCCTCTATATAGAACACAGATTTGTCCGACTGCGAAACACAGATTGTCAAACTGCGAAAAAAACTTTTTTTTTTTTTGTAGGAATAAAACAAAAAGTATTAAAGAAGAAAATAATGACACATGTGCTTGCACTTGTCTTGAAATAATTTTAAGTATTAGTATTATTTAAATGTAACGTCATCATATGATTGAACGCTGTTTTTTATTTTCCAATGTAACATTTACTAATGTTTTCATAGAAATCGAACAGGTACCGTGTAACAAATACGGTGTTAACACATCGACCGTGAGTTCGAACACTCATTGGATTTTTTATTTGAGGTATTTTCTTTTTTTTTTGCCGATTTTAAAAAAATAAATTCAATACGATTTGGACCACTTTATGGAAACCCCTAAGAAACTAGAAGAATTAGTTCATTTTTCGATTCGACGCGCCGTTACCGAGAGATAGACATTTTTTCTAATTTTTTCATATTTTCGATCAAAAATGGTGATGGGTTACGAAATACGAACCCTGGTTACAAATAATAATAATTTTGTTTCTATTTAAATGTAAGATACACAATTTTAGTAAGAAATTATTTTGAAAATGTGATAATTTTTTCGACGTTTCGTATTCTATTTAAAATTAAAATGTTTGAGCGTGGTCTTTTTTAAACTATCTTAATTTTCAATACTTCGCTACCCATTGGGTAGCTGGACGGGAAGATAAACAACAATGTCGAATTACAATTTAATTAGTAATTGTTGTTTATCTTCCAGACGATGGTACTCAATTAAAAATAAATTAGTAAATGTTGTTTATCTTCCTGCAGGTGCTACCCAATGGGTAGCGAAATATTGAAAAATAAAATAGTTTAAAATAGACCTAACTTCTAGCATTAGGTTAAATACAAAATTATTTATTTTAGTTTTTTCTATAAAATTCATAATGTATTAAAGCATCAACAGATGGTTGTGACATCCATTAAATTCTGGTAATTTGGTGAGCATTATATTTACAGCTAACTAATATTTGGCGTTCCCTTGTAAATACTATAACAATATTCTGTTGTGATTACGAACAATTGTGTTCAGTATCACTAGATATTGTGCATATCAATTGATTTGTAATTCAGTTTTGATTTCAAGAACTGAAATATTTAATTGAAACCACAGCAACAAGAAGTTAATGTGATCTCTCAATCGAGTTTTAGTTCTAGCAATCAAATTATCCTGTAGTGGTGATTATTCTATTTGTTGGATCAACGAAAAATGAGTTAGATTTAAAATTTTTCGTTGATCCAACAAATAGAATAATCACCACTACAGGATAATTTGATTGCTAGAACTAAAACTCGATTGACAGATCATATTAACTTCTTGTTGCTGTAGTTTCAATTAAATATTTCAGTTCTTGAAATCAAAACTGAATTACAAATCAATTGATATGCACAATATCTAGTGATACTGAACACAATTGTTCGTAATCACAACAGAATATTGTTATAGTATTTACAAGGGAACGCCAAATATTAGTTGGCTGTAAATCTAGTTGTGACAACGAATCTCTTCTCTGTGTGGAAGGAGTTTTGTTGGGTCCGTTTGTCTGGACCCAATATGCCATATGAATCCGTTACGAATTCGAAACGGATCCGTTTCTGCGGATATTTGGTCCAAGCGGACGTCCGTTACGGACTCATAACGAATTCGTTTTCGTATGAAATTTCAATCCGTCTCTCGAACTCGTAACGAACTTGATATTCGAATCCGTTTCGGATTTGTGTTTTTGTAAATAAAATGAATTCGAGACGGATCCGCCAAAATCGTATTTTCACTGATTCGCTTTTTTATATTTTACGGACTCGTATCGAGTTCGAAACGGATCCGCCAAATCAGAATTTCACTGATTGGCTTTTTTATATTTTTTCGGACTCGCAACGGGTTCGAAACGAATTCGAGAACTCAAATTTAGCTTTTTTATGATTTTTCGCACTCGTTACGAGTTCGAAACGGATCTGCATCCGTTTTTGTGCACATTGGGGTCTAGGGATCCAGTTAAAGTGTGTGTTCTGTCAAATTAGTTGCGACTTCAATACGCTTACATTACGTCTTACATCTACATACGTTTACATTAGGGTGGATTCACTCATTTATTCTTTGACCGATATACACAGTATTCCGACTCATCATGTAAATGTCCATAAAATAAAGCACCCATTCTTCACGTGGGCCGCACTGTAATATGTACTATCTTCGTACTTTGTATTCACGTATAACGACAAATCCGTGGGTTGCACTGTGTCAGCGTTTTGTGTGTTTTTGTTAATTTTGGTTAATCGATGAATGAGTGAGGGAAGTACCCCAGCTGCGGAATTTGCGGGGCCTTCCATGAATAAGGCTTGCGGAATCCTTCTTTGGTAATGCCTACTTTAATAAAGCCTGCGAAATGCATGATTTCATAAGTTTCCACATGCCTTTTAAAAGAATGCCAGAAGATGCTGTCGTTCATGAAAACCTGTCTTTCCACATGCTCGCAATTCGTCGTGGCAAAATCATAACATCCGACACCCCAGTAGATAAAGCTTCCCACTATAAGTTCTAAGGTCATATGTTCGATTCCTGTGGCTGCAGAATTTAAAAAAATTAATTAATAAGAATTACAATTGGTTAAAGTATAAATCTGAATTATGAAACTAATTTGCATATATATTATTATATTTTTACTTAAGTCCTTCTAAAACTACTCTTTTTGCTGTCCTTCATAAGGCCTTCTAGTAGAGAGGGATGAAAGGCCTTGCCTCCCAATCTCACGAAATGTTAAAAAGAAAGGAGGAGGTAATGTGTTGGGAGGGCCTTAATATTCTATAGAATGCCTTCTAGGTCATGCTTTCAGGCCTTCCAGCTCATGATTTCCGCCGCTGGGACATGATGTGTCACATATTGTTTGACAATATATATTTGCTACATATGGGCGTTTTCGTGGCCACATACGTGACAGTCGTACGTTTCAATGAGATGAAAAATATAGAAAAACTAATTATTTTTACTTGTTTACATCTTTGTATACACAACTACCAACTTTGCACTTGCCCTCACCAAATACTTGGAAGCGGTGCCTGGAAAGGGAATATCTATAATGTAAATATATCCATATCCCAATCAACCACCGAAATAATCAATTTCACTCCATCTTAAAACCATCCATTAAAAAATATTGTTAATAGAAAATATGATCTTGAATCGAAATATTTTTGAAAACCGGAAGTAAATTAAATCACTTGCCAGAGACGGAAATCGATAAAGAAAATTCGTTAGCGTCCTATGTTCTTCGCGGACATTTTATTTAGATTTTGTATTGTATTGTATTCTTCTTATTGTTATATTTTGTTTAAATAAATAAAGGACATATACAGCTATGTCACTGTTTATGTGTTGCAAGACCAGCCACAAAGTGTGTTGTTGGTCTTGTTAACAAGGAACAATATTATCTAATATAGGAAAACAAAAATGTTTCCCATTGCACGAAGGTACTGGGAAGAGTTTCTCACAATCAGTCAGAGGTAAATAGTGTCAGCATCACAAAGCGAGGAGACCGTCGTCGGCGGAAATGTAAAGTGGTTGCAGGGATCGGACCCAATTTCCGACGTCTAAGAACCCCGCTGATTAACCATTGTACCACAGTGTACGGTTCATTTCTTTGCATTTTAGAACATCTTATGTACTTTTAACATTGTTCGCAGTTTTGGGTACAATTATAACATTTGGTATGTTTTATGTACTTTGTGGTATATTTTATGTACTTTTTGGTATATTTTATGTACTTTTTTATATTTCCTGTTACTTCATTTTGCACTTATGACTACCACCTTTTGGTGATATTTTGTAATATTTATACCCTCACCCATACGGACGAGGGTATGTACAGCGTTGTTTGGAATTTAAATCGTTGGGGCTCAAAAGATGCGATGAGCTGATTACGGAAACATTAGGCTTTTATTTCTTTACTTATAGCCCCCTACCAGCCGTTGTTTAGAGTTTCAATTCCTAGTGTATTTGGGTAAAGAAATGTGTTCTGGTTAATATAGAGCTCAGACGACGTGTCATGTTGACCATAATGAGAAAAGTATATTTTCGAAATTTTCACAAGGCATTTTTTCCACGGCAGTATATTGAAGTCTTGATCAAGCATATATTTAAAATTTTCCGTGTATTTCTCATTGTAGTTCGCGAATTCGTTTTTAATTGTATTTGCTTGACATATTTGATAGTTTTTTTTTTTCTAAATACAAAATTAAAATAATTGAAAAATTGAGAAGAAAATGTACGAATGTATAAAATTTCAAAATATATTTTTGACCAACAAAATTTTATCCAAATAGAGTAGAATCCCAATTATCCGAACATCGATTATCCGAATATCCGATTATCCGTACTCATTCGTCTCGGCTCTAATTGTCAATTTGAAAATGTTTTGACGGCGCAACGAGTCATGTTACGACAAGGTTTACTCCCGCTCTCATTTGTTTTCGAGATAGTGTTTGTTATGGTTTCAATTGTTATTCATTATCTCTCGTTATAGCTCGTTTTTTATATATCGTATTATCTAAACGACGCATCTAAAACCCATTACATATATAATAAAAATTTAGTAAAATTTAAATATTGTTTGATTTGCTTTGAAATCGATTATCCGGATTTTCGATTATACGGAATACCCCTGGTTTTATTTGAGCCGGATAATCGGGATTCAACTATACACTACGAATATAAACTTCAATGGCCGGTGGGGGACTATGAGTACCCTCGTACTATATTTACAGTCAACTAAAATTTGGCGGTTCCTTGGACTATAACATTATTCAGTTGTGATTACCAATAATTGTGTTTCGCGTCACCACATGTTGTGCATACCAATCGAACTGTAATTCAGATTTGTTTGCAAGATCGGAAATATTTAGTTGAAGCCGCAGCAACAAGAAACATATGTGATCTGTCAATCGAGTCTTAGTTCTGGCAATCAAATTATCCTGTAGTGGTGAATATTCTCTTATTTGGATCAACGAAAAATGTAAAACTAATACGGTTGTGCCAAATAATATATTGGTATGCTCAACTGATTACTTGAATTTGATTGCTGTCACAACCATTTGTTGATGCCATTATTCCATTATGAATTTTATAGAAAAGACCAAACTAAAAAAACATTTTTTTATTTAAAATCAAAGCGTTCGAGGACTAGGTCTATTTTACACAATTTTATTTTCTAATATATCGCTACCGATTGAGTAGAATCGTCAGGAAAATTATAATTATTTTGAACATATTCGACCTTTTGTAGTCTATTTGAAATTAATATGTTCGAGCGTGGTCTATTGTAAACTATTTTATTTTTCAATATTTCGCTACCCATTGGGTAGCATCGTCAGGAAGATGAGCAATAATTACTAATTACAAATTAATTAAATTAAACATTTTGATTTTATATAGAATACGAATGGTCGAATAAATCATCACATTTTCAAAGTATTTTTTTTACTACAGTTGTGTATTTTATATTTATTAAACAAAATTATTATTATTTGTAAGAAAATATGAAAAAAATTTAGCTAGCTTCTAAGAGATTTCCAAAAAGTAGTCCAATTCGTATTGATTTTTTTTAAAAATCGCCAAAATAGCAAAATCGCTAAAATAAAAAAATGGTTGGTTATAACAATGGTTATACATTTTTTACTTCCACAGGAGGCTGTAATCAATGGTTTTGTTTAATAGTGTTCTACCGAGATTTTATTCGAAAAATTGAAAATCAAATCGCTAAAGCTAAAATTTTTCGAATAAAATCTCGGTAATGTCTATATTTCAGAAAGGATTGAACAATAACCAATTTTTCCAGGTTTTTTTAAGGGGTTTTCATAAAGTGCTCCAATTAGTATTTAGTATTATTATTTAGTATTAGTATTATTTTTGTTAAAAAAAGTCGCCAAAATAAGAATATTGTTAAAATGGAAAATAGCTATAACTCGGAAACGGTACGTCGAAATGCAAAAATAATAATTTGTTTACCTCCATTGGAGGGTTTTAGGGCTTTCATACGGCATCATTTTTTTTAATCCGTCAAACTAAAATTTTTCGAATAAATAAGTGCTGCCATAATAAAGACATCCATTGGTTAAAGTTTCCTATGGAGGTAACAAAGTTATTATTTGTGCGATTGGACGCACCGTTTCTGAGTTAAATCCATTTTGCGAACGAAGTTCTTTATCGCACGTTGCGGGATTGGGGTAAATGAAAAAAAAAGTAAACAACTTTTTTTTAACACTATTATACTACAGTACTATCAGTATTATCAACTATATTGGGTACTTTTGCTTTGGGTTGTGTCTAGACTAACATATCGCACCCTAAATACAAAAGTGTCACAACTCAAAATTTACCTATTTTCAGTAGAGACAAAAAACTAAGTTGCAAAGTTAAAAAATGTATGAAAAGTCTCAAAAGTAGACATATTGATCCTGGATTTTTTTAACTAAAGGGAAGAGATAATTACGCCAGACTGTTACAACAGATAGAAATGGTCCTCAGTGATTGTTTTTTAGCAAAAAATTTAAATCTCGAAATTTTGATTTATGACGCTTTTGTATTTAGGGTGCGATATGTTGGGAAATTTATCGTTTAATGGGAAGTTTCCTAGGTGGAGCCTGTAACCAATATTTAGTATACATATATTGTTGTTTTGAACCCAATGAAAAGTAGATTTAGTAAACCCAGAGTGAAAGAAGTTTAAAAAAGAAAATTTTCTTAAATAAGGGACTTTTCTTAAACAAGTAAATTTTCTCAAAAAAAAAAAAATGCAAATTGCCTTTTCTCGCAGAAAAAAAAATTTAATTCTTTTCGATTTTAATTAATAATTGTGTTTATCTTCCTGACGATGCTACCCAAAGGGCAGCGAAATATCGAAGAATAAAATTATTTAAAAAAAAAAAGAAAACGACCAAATGCGCCGAATATTTTAATTTTTGAATATCGATAAGTTCCCGGCAGAATATATTTAGCGACAAAATGCAAATTGTTCAGGAAACGAAAAAAACTTTCTCTCAAGTAGCTGATTTGTATTATTTTTTCGGTTATTACCATTTCTTTTGCTTAATAACTCATGACGTGGTTATGCAAGGGACATTCTCTGTATATCGAAATGTGGATCTTGACATAAATTTTGAGAATATGGAAAAAGTTATTGTAGCCAAATATGTCGCTTAATACATTCTGCCGGGAACGTGTCGCTATAATACGAAAGGTTGGATAAACACGGTGTTACAAAAAATAGATTTTTTTCTGTCCTATGAACCAAATGCACATATTCGGAAAGAGGGGAAAAAATAAAAATACACGTGTATCGTCGATTTTCATGTATACGTCAGAATTTTTTTTTTTTAAAGTTTGAAGTATAACGCTCGTATTGGCCTGTGTGAAAGCCTTTGGACCGATTTTTAACCCTTTTCAGTGATCCAATCGAGCTGATTTTTTGCAGGCAGACTCGTGCAAATAACTGTATCACGTCAAATTTTTTAAAAACAATTTTTATCAATTCTCAGATTTTCCCCAATTTTTATTATTTTTGAAAAAAAATATTTTTTTTCACTTTTCTTAGCATAACTTGAAGGGACTCCAAATTTTTAAACTACTTAAGCGTTACGAAAAAAAAATGCTTTTTGACCCATCCTACTCGATATAGTTGTAGTTAATCAATAGTAACCTTCTAACACTAAACAGTTTTTGACTTTTACAACACTTACAACTGGTCTGACAGATGAAATAAGGAATTGCAAAATTGTTTTAAGTTCTGTTGTGCGAAAACGTATTTGTATATATTTCATCTGAAAAAAATGCAGTGTCCGACACGAAATAACTTTTGTTACGTTTGTGGCTTATTCGCACCAAGTACAAAATTGAAAAATATTAGTAAAACAGTGGTGAATTCGTTTCAGGAAATATTTAAGACTGCTTATGTTCCTTACTTGTGGTATACTCCGGAAGTCGTGTGCGACTATTGCTATAGAAATTTGTGCAACATTACTGATGGAAGGTCAACAATAAGTACGCTGTACCAACAATTTGGCTACCACGCACGGAGCACTGCAATGAATTGTGCTACTTTTGTGTAACCTTTGCTCAAACAAAAGGGTACCAATACATTCACCGCAACAAAATTCGCTACGCTAATGTAGAATCGGTAATTCCAGCAGTTCTATACTCACCAGAAGAGCGTGTAGCGGCTTCAGTGGAGATTTTTGATAATGTTCCCGAAAGAAGCGATGCAGAATCAACAGTTGTACCAACACTGCTATCAACTTTTCTTGCATCGAATGCGAGATGCGAGAGTCCACAAGTATCGGAATTTGTGGCAACACACAGTGAAATTGGGACTGCAATGCCGCATTTAATAACGCAAGCCGACTTCAATGACCTCGTACGAGACGGAAATTTGTCGAGGAGAACAGCAGAACTCTTTGCATCACGCTTTAAGCAGTGTAATATAGTGGCGGCTGATTTTAAAATAACAGCCGCTCGTGGTCGAGGTACAACTATTCCATATGACGAATTTTTTAAATTGCACGAAGATCGGGAAAAAAAATTGAAATTGATATTGATTTGATGTTTGCAAAAATTGGTTACCCTCATATTTCAGAGGAGTGGCGACTTTTCATCGATGCATCGGTCAACAGCCTTAAAGTCGTGCTGCTTCATATCAGTAACATCTGTCCCGATCGCATATGCCACAAGCCTCAAGGAAACATACGAAGGCATGGAATTAATATTACAGCTGATAAAGTACAAAGAGCATAATTGGAAAATATGCTGCGATTTGAAAGTGGTCGGTTTACTCATGGGTGTTAAGCGTGGATTTCCAACCCACCAGTGCTTTTTGTGTATATGGGAAGGTCGAAAAAGAGATGAGCATTACACTGAATTTAAGTGGAAGCCGCGAACATGCTACAAAGTAGGCGTAGAAAGTATAGAGAATCTACCATTGGTGCAGCCGTCTCAAATCATTTTGCTTCCACTACACATTAAGCTCGGTCTCGTATCAAATTTTGTTATAAAACTGGATCGTGATGGCGAGGCCATTGCAACTTTGCGCAAAATTTTTCCGAAATTGAGCGGCGCAAAGATTCATGCAGGTATTTTTTTTAAGAAGTCATTCAGTAACTTTATGTTTTTTAAAGATTTTTTTGATTTAAGGTGTTTTTAATGGTCCGCAGATAAAAAAAATAATTGCAAGTTCTGAATTTTCATCAAAATTAAATGCTATCGAACAACGTGCATGGAAAGGTACAGTTGCCGTTATTGAGCAGTTTCTTGGCAACAAACGAGCTGCCAATTATAGAAATATTGTAGCAGAAATGGTTTCGGCATATGGCGAAATGGGCATATTAATGTCGCTAAAGATCCATTTTCTTCACAGTCATTTAGATTTTTTCCCTGATGATTTAGGAGCTTGTAGCGATGAGCATGGCGAAAGGTTCCATCAGGACATTGCGGCTATTGAAAAGCGCTTTAAAGGAAAAGACATTACGCATATGCTTGGCGAATACTGTTGGTATATTTGTCGCCATACTGAAGCAAATGCTTACAACCGCAAAAATAAAAGGCCTAAATTTCTTTAAAAACATTAAAATTTTTAATGTAACAATTCTTTTTTTTATAAAATAAAAGTAATAAAAAAAAATTGTTTTTTTAACGAACTGAAACCTTAAAAAAAACGATAACCATTTAAAAAAAAAAAAAAAAATTAGGAAAATCTGAGAATTGATAAAAATCTATTTTTTAAAAAATTTGACGTGATACAGACATTTCCACGAGTCTGTCTGCAAAAAGTCAGCTCGATTGGATCACTGAAAAAGGGTTAAAAATCGGTCCAAAGGCTTTCACACAGGCCACTACGAGCTTTATACTTCAAACTTAAAAAAAAGAAAAATTCTGACGTGTACATGAAAATCGCCGATACACGTGTATTTTTATTTTTTATCCCCTTTCCGAAAAAGTAAATTTGGTTCATAGGACAGAATGTGTGTAACACGGTGAAATAATAACTTTTTTAAAAATACCAATAAAATGGACCAATTCTAAATAAATCCCATTTCTTAAAGAAAAACCGTTTCTTCTACAAAATACCTTTTTTTAAAAGAACATTTTCTTAAAAATAACATAATAGCTTTTCTTTTCTTGAGATAAGTAGCCTTTCTGAATATAAGTACATTGTCTTAAAAAATAACCTTTTCCTAAAAAGAGTACCACTTCGTTAAAAGTACCTGTTCTTAAAAAAGCGTTTTGTAAAAAAAAATTCATACTCATGGCTTTTTCTTACAAAAAGTACTTTCGTAAAAAAAACATTAGCTTTTAATAAAAAAAAAAAACCTCTCTTTAAAAAAGGACCTTTTCGGGAAAATGGAATACATATTCTTCCAAAATAGACATAAAAATATACTTTAAAAAAACATTATTTAAAAAAAGTACCTACTCTTAAAAATGTACCTATTCTTGTAAAATGGACCAATTCCGAAAAAAATTCCCATTTCTTAAAAAAACCTTTTCTTCAACAAAATACCTTCTCTTAAAGGTACTTAAAAAAGTACTTTTCTTAAAAATAAAATAATACATTTTCTTTTCATTTCTTTAGATAAGTAGTCTTTCGGAAAGTAGGTACATCTTCTTAAAAAAATATCCTTTTCCTATAAAGTACCACTTCTTTAAAAAGTACATATTCTTAAAAAAGTACTTATTTGTAAACAAATTCATACTCTTATGGCTTTTTCTTACAGAAAGTACTTCATCTTAAAAATAGTACCTTTTCTTAACAAAAACATTAGCTTTTAATAAAAGAAGTACCTCCATTTAAAAAAGGACCTTTTCAAGAAAATATTATACATATTCTTACAAAAAGGAGTTACAAATATTCATTTTTTTTTAAAAAAATTCATTCAATAAAAAAATTTCTTAAATGAAGTTTATCATTTTACAAAAAGTATATTTTCTTAAAGATCCATTTTAATTATCGTATTTTTCAACGGGTGCCTTATGCGTGTTCGATCTAACTAGTACATAATATATAGCGAAAGGAAGTTCGTTCCAACCGGGTGTCCCCTGACACCTCATGTGATTTTGTATATATTTAATATTATTTTCGTGTAAAATTCAAAATTAAGTAAATGGAAAATTTATTTGAAAAATTGTTAACATAAAATGCGAATGATTGAAATTTCAAAATGCTGTCGTGATAAAAAAAAATAGTCTATTACAATTTTTAAACTATATTTTGCTGTTTATTCTGTAAATTGATAGAGAAATGAATTCATTTTTACCAAAATACACTAGGAATTGAAATTTTAACGGCCGGTAGGGGAATATAAGTTTTCTCTTACAAAAACAAAGTTTAACGATCTCGTAATCAGCTCTTCAATACGCATCTTTTCGAAAACTTTCCATATAAAAAACATTTTGACTACACCCTAGTGAACATATGTAATATGTTGTTGTGTGAATAGTTGCACCTAAAATAGTTTTATAGGAGGTTTAAACGTTCCATAAAAATTAAAACCTTATAGAACATTTGTTTTATGAATACAATTTTTGGGCAACGCCTTATTAAACCTAAAATAAACCTATTGTAATGTATTATGATCAACATCGTTTGATTCTCTATAGCATCACATGAAGGTATTGCAGAGTCCTTCTCACAATCAGTGGACAGAGAGCTTTCAGTGTCTATATACTCACTGATGAGAACCTGCAGGTTGACATCATAATTAATTTACATTTCGTTACGTTATCGTATTCGAAACATGATTACTTCATTTTATAGTATTTTGGACATTGCGTTACTTTACGTGAAACTACCTTACTTTACCACCGTTTATAATACAACGTCAGACTTGATTACGGTTCATCCCTTTACCGCGATTTCGTAGTTACTCCTGGATTTGCTCGGAATCGCAATGTGAGTTTTTGTGCTGGTCAAATGTCTCCTTCTTGTTGTTGTTGTGAATCAAGTGGAGAAAACAAAACGAAATAAATGCTTTGAAACTAACAATAAGTATAAATTACTGTTACTCGAGTGTGTATTTTCATTAATGTCTTTCATTATTATTTTCTCGCTCCTACCATTCACTGCACCCTGCCTCCGCACTCTCTCGCTCACGCTGTCACTCACTTTCTCACCCTCGCACTCACGCCGCTGTTTTGCACTTGGTCTCTCACATCCTTATTATCGTATGTTAAGTCCAAGGACATTTATATCGTATTCGTTTCGGTTTCTGCTGTTATTGTTGCTTTATGGTTGGAACAAATAAATGGAAGCAAAAACTCGTCGAGGGAGCATGCATGATGAGTGTTTCAGGGACGGATAGGGAGTGGCTGGCCAAAGAATACATTTTTTTTGTTGAATAGTGCAGAGAAAAAAAGTCAACTTTTGTTTATTACGCACAAAGAAAAGTGTTGACCTCAAAAAATTCAAATAGAGATCGTATGAATTTATTACTTTTGAAGAAAAACTATTTCGAGTGTAAGAAAACTTTAATTGAATTTCAAAGCAATTAAATGCAAAATGTCATGGTGATAATTATGCGTGTAAGATGTAGGAGGTTATTTTTAGACAGTTGTGGAAAAAAGATACTAACTTTTTAATAAAAACAACATTTTAATTAGAAATGCACATAATTATAAATTACTGAAGAAGGAAAATATCTTCTGTAATCTACACGCTGAAAAATCTGTATTTTGTTGTTGTTTAGATGTAAATATAACGTGTTTGTAGGTTGTCGCAAATATAGTATACTTCTGTCCAAACACTTTGTGTTTACTATTCAATATTACATGTTAGAGACACAATAATTAATAGGATATGATAAATTTTTGTGTGACCCAAATGTGGCTTTGTTTGTTGGCAACTGCTGGAAACAAAACCGTGAGACAACAGAGAAACAAACAAACTGCAGATCTTCAATTAATGAAAACAATGCTTGCAAACATATACATGGTTCCTGCAGTATGTTGCGGGGGCTGTTTTTTCAGCTTTTTAATTATATTGTTATTTATATTATTATTACATTCATTTATAATATTTATTAACAAAGTTTTAATAATACTGATAATAAAAGGATCTTCAGCTTAAACTTCACACCAACGAGTTCCAATAACGTTGACGGCAATCGCCCTTGTATTAGCTTGAAAGCGATTGTTACATACATATTTAATGGGCAATTCGGTTTGGAGGTCTTACAAAACGAAGATAACAAACATCCCTACGGGAAACTGAACTGGTTCAAAACTAGTCATGTGACTGATTCCTTGGCAGGTAGCAACTAGTTATAATTCTACAACAAATATATGTGGGGAACTGGTACGTCTTGTGTTTATTCCTCAAAGTAATCACTATACAAGTTTATTGACGGATGGAACCACTTTCAGAAACAGAAACCATTTTCGCCGCAACATTGGATCCGCCATACTTACTTACTTACTTAAAACCCACAGAGGCCTCAAACAACCCACAGAGGTCAAGGGTCCGTTATACTTACTTACTTAGGTGGCCTAAAACTACCCAGAGGGGTCAAGGCTCCTACAAAATGAGGGTAATGTGTTTCTCCAACAGGCTCGATTTTCAGCTATTCTCCTCCAGTTGGTAATACCAAGCTTTCCCTGGCAATATTATTCGTGGTCTTTCTAGCGAAGTCTTGGTCATCCTATTTTTCGATATCCTTCTAGTACGGCTTCGAATATCTTCCGCACTAGTTCCTTCTGATCCACAAAAATAACGGTCCTAGCAACATATTGCAGGAACCATGCACATATTTGCAAGCATTGTTTTCATAAATTGAAGACGTGCTGCTTTTTTTTCTCTTTAGTGTCAGTCACGTTTTTGTTTTTATCAGTTTCCAACAAAGAAACCCACAGATGGGTCACAGATACAGATATTATAACTTATTAATCATTGTATCCCAAACATGTTTAATTGAATAGCAAACAATATGTGTTTGGACACAAATATTATATATTTGTACACAAACAACAATAAAAAGACAAATTTGTCAGCATGCATTCTACTGACATGGCCTAGCCACCTTAAACGCGCTATTTTAACTAACTACGTCGTTGTCGGGATACAGATTAACCAGCTCGCGGTTCAGCTGCCGTCGATACTCGCCGTTTTTTTTGTTACAGGAACATATATTTTCCGGAGCATTTTTCTCCCGAAGACTCCCAATGATGTTTCATCAGCATGCGGAATGACCCAGCATTCTTCGCCATACAGCAAGACAAGTTATATAAGAGTGTGATATAGTTAATCTTCGCTTCTCGAGACAGGGTTTTGTCTTTGAAGTGCTTGCTTAGCCCGAATTAACACCTATTTGCAAACACCATTCTCTGTTTGATTTCTAGGGTAAAGTTATTGCTTCTATTCACCGCAGATGCGAGGTAAATAAATTCGTCCACTACCTCGAAATTATATCGATTATCAACGTTCACCCTTTCATCCAATCGGATGGATGTTCTGCTTGTCGAAACCATTAATAGTTGCCCCAGTTTACTGCCAGACCGACTTTTGCTGATTCCTTTTCAATTCTCTAAAATACTGCAGCAACTTTTCACCGATTTCTCCCAATGATGTCTAAATCATCAGCATACGCAGGCATTATATGACTTTTGCTGCTGATAGTTTTATTCGCATTGACTGCAGCATTCCTCACGACGAGCCCAATTAATATGTTGAAGAGATCGCATGATAGGGTGCCACCTTGACTGAGGACTCGCCTTGTACTAAATGGTTCGGTGAGATCTTTACAAATCGTTATAGAGGATTTCGTATCGGTCAGTGTCATTCTACAAAGGCTTCCCAGCTTAGCAGGAATATCTAACTACGACATAGCTTGGAACTGTTTTCTCTGTATCTGGCTATAGAAGGCATCTTTGTAATCTACAAAGAGGTGTTAGATGCCGATTTATTTTTGTCGTGGTGTTTCTCCAGGATGTGTCGTAATATAAATATCCGCCAACTTTCCAGGCCTAAGGCCTCACTGATAATATCCCATCAGGTCTGCAACAAACGGGTTTAGCCTTGCGAGGACCTTGTATGCGATGGATAAAATCCTTATTCTACGTTAATTTGTACATCTACTCGGGTTGCCATTTTTGACACAGTATACTAAGACTCCAATCATCAGACATGCATTCGTCTAGGAAGATTTTGCAGTCGACGCCATTGTCCGGTATGTGATCCACACCCTCATATGTATTGAGGTCTCCTGGGAAAAGTAAAACAAAAAACTCTCCATAGTCCCAACATACTCTGCATATCTGTGACAAGATTACCATCCATATCCCTACAAAAAGTGTGCCCTGAATCGTTTCCGGTGGTTTGGCTTTGTAATTTTCAATAGAATTATAGGGCCTTATTCTTTCTTCTGTGAGATTTTCTCACTTTCGCGCTGTCTGCACAACCGGATTTTTTTCTTAAACGAATGGGCTGCCTCTTTCCCTTGCTCCTTATACCGCTCTGTCGTGGCTCACGTTGCAACTGACTGAAGCATTGCCAGACGCACTGCGTTCTTTTCATCAGTTGCCATTCGGCAATCTTCGTCGTGCCGTGATTTGTCATTAAGCGGGTTTTCGTAACCAAATACGGTCTCTGCAAGAGTTTTCATAGAGTAGGAAATGTACTTCCACTGTGCTTCAGGATCATGAGGCGGGGGTGCGATCTGCGTCAGTATCTGAGTGGTCTTCTCTACATAGGCCATGGCTATCTCTGGTAATTGCAACTTTCCGATGTCCAGCCTTAAATAAATGTCTCCAATGGGAGTTTCAGACGTTGCCGATGATCTGCGGGTTTTAATTCTTCCACCAATTGCACATTATATGGGAATAATAGTAAATTTTTTTAAATGCGCCACAGTGACGTTCGAGACATTCCTAGCTGAGCCAAAAGACTTCTGGCAGATGTTTCTGGTGTTTTGTTAACACTTTGCTCTACACGATCAATATTTTCCGCAGTTCGAGGCAAATCTTTTACGGTGCCATGTTGGTGGTGACGATGAACTAAACAACGAGTCATTGCTTCAGAAGGTGAAATTCTGTCGTTAAAATGTCGACGATGCACTTTGCGTTAAAATAATTGATCGCTGATTTAATTAATAAAATTCTGTTATTCTGGTCTTTGTTAAGTTGTTAATTTCTGCATTATTTAATCCCCAGGTGTTATTTATACAGGGTGATTCGGGAAGTTCCGGACAAATTTCCCCAGCGTATTCCTTGGCTCATTTCATGAAGAAAAGTCCACTAGGACCATGTCCGAAAATGCAAGGGTGCGAAATGGCAGCGGGTTCAAAATTTTCGGATTGGCGGTCTGAGGGTAGTAGGGTAAAGTTGCTAACTTCTGAGCCAGTGGTCGGATTTTTTTGTTTTTAGACTTGTTGGAAAGTTTTTTTTATTGAAATTTTCAGAATCAGCCATTCCTCTTACCTTTCCAAAATGACCCAAACGAACCCGACCGCAATCCGAAAATTTTGAACCCGCTGCCATTTCGCAACCTTTGCTTTTTCTGACATGGTTCTAGTGGCCTTTTCTTCATGAAATGAGCCAAGGAATAAGCTGGAGAAATTTGTCCGGAACTTCCTGAATCACCCTGTATAATCCGAAAAAAAAAATACAAAAAAAAATGTTTTAACGAAAAATTTATTAAAATTAAAAAGTTATTTTTAAACTCCATGCTGACTTTTGGCCCACCTGTATATGTCTGGTTTCGTACGATTTTCGCTCTGCTTATCCTTCTGCGAACCTTTTCTACAAATAGGTAATGATCGATATCGATATTAACCGATATCGATATTAACCTTCTCGAATCACACGTCGTCCATTACACTAATGTAGTGCCTTCCATCAATTTGCATATGATTAATGTAGTTCGCACATGTAGAAGCGCATAGCTCACGGGTTGTGAGAGGCTCTCCTTAGTCCATTAATGAAGTGTAATGGGCTTGTGGGGCATAAACAGCTAATGGTGCCCTAGCACGAAATGATTACCAGATTCTTGTGCCTAAATTAAAATGGATGGCTTAATATGGATGTGGACGACATGTGGTTTCAACAAGACGGTGCCGCACATGCCATGCATCCCGAGAAACAATGCAATCATTCGTGAATATTGGGGCACCCTGTAGTTATTTATTTTAAAAATAAAAATATTTAATTTCAACGGGTAATCTTTATTGTCAGACTAAAGACCTATTCTTTACAACTGCGAGTACTTTTGGATAGAGTGACTGTGAGTTCCTTCCAAGCAAGCTCTTGGCTCTTGGATTTTCAGAACCCCAGATTACAGTTCTACTTATTAGCAAAGCTATTCAAATGAAAATGAGCTTCATCACTCACAATCAGATGTCAAATAAACTTGATTCAATTTTAGACCAACTGATGAAATTTAACTGCAAAATTTAGACGTAGCGATAATCTGGGGGTTTTAGTTATTGCGCCAATTGCACCTTATATGGGAATCTTTATTTTTAAATGCGCCGTAGTGATGTACGAATGCGCCGTAGTGATGTACGCCGTAGTGATGTACGAGACGTAGTGATGCTCTAGCTGAGCAGAACGCCTTGTGATAGATGTTTCTGGTATTTCGTTAACAATTTCCTCGACAAGTTCAATATTTTACGCAGTGCGAATTAAACGTGGTCTACTGGATCGAGGCAAATCTCTTACGGTGCCATGTTGGTGGTGACGATGAACTAAGCAGCGAATCATTGATTCAGAGGGCGAAATTCTGACGTTAAAATGTCGACGATATGCTCTCGGCGTTAAAATTATTCATCGCAGATTTATTTATTATCCCAGCGGCGGAAGTCGCAAGGCCTTTCACAAATAAGGCAAGCCGAATGGTTCTTTTGAAATGCCTTCCTACAATAAGGCCTACGGAATGCATGAATTTCCGATTCTTTGTAAAGTGGAAAAATTCATACAAACGTTAAAATTATATTGTTTATTTAATATTTTTCGGGGCATTTTTAAAATATTCAATTTGAAGTTGGGCGTGGTAAAACTCTCTAATGTAGATACATACATACTTATAAATAAATATGTAGAAGTGGATAATGATTGTGTGATTTATTGTTTTATCATTTCCCTTACGGGAATTTTCACTCGGCCTGTTCTCCAAACTTACAAATTTATTCAAGCTCAAGACCTTTTTAAATAATATTTAAATTATTTTAATTTAAATTATTTAAATTATTTTAAATTTATTTTGTTCAACAAAAAGAAATTAAAGTAAATGCCTTCCTCTTTGCATGCCTTCTAAGGCCTTCTTTTGGCAATGGGCAAGGAAGGCCTTGCCTCCCAGGCCCCCCAGAAAAGAGGAGGTAATGTATAGGGAAGGCCTTCCGTATTTTAAAGAAGGCCTCTTTGGTCATGATTTCAGGCCTTCCAGGTCATGACTTCCGCCGCTGGGATTCTGGTTCTTTGGTCGGTTATAAATCTCTCCATTATTTATTCTCCACGTGTTATTTATATAATCTGAAAAAAATAATAAGAATATTAAGAAGCAAACACAAATAAGTAAGAGGATAAAAATAATTAAAATTAAAAATTAAAATTAAAAAAAAAAAATAAAAATAAAGATGGAAAGAAGTTTCTGCCAAACACTTGCATTATAGTGATTTCTCAATTCGAATGAGATTTCGTTTGCATTTAGTTTGATGAATTTTTCAATAGCATCAGTCCAAACAACCACTGATGAAGATCTGTGGCTAGATCTGAAATAGCTATACGGTTTGCCAGGAATCGTAGGAATACATTTGCAAAACTCCTTTTTTTAAAAAAAACTATATCTCTATTAATAGAGATATGGAATGGCCTCGAGCTTGAAAAATAAAATTAGAAAGAAAA
Organism: Phaonia tiefii; assembly: GCA_963931995.1. Classification (NCBI taxonomy): domain Eukaryota; kingdom Metazoa; phylum Arthropoda; class Insecta; order Diptera; family Muscidae; genus Phaonia; species Phaonia tiefii. The sequence goes on along the minus strand of OZ008370.1, from coordinate 204,300,185 downwards.
AAATAAATTAAAATTATTCAAAAAACGACGAATATAATACGAAAGGTGGGATAAAACATCACTTTTTCAATCAACAAATATATAAACGAAAAAGTTATTACATTTTTAAACCCCTGGTAGCTTTTGGCCCACCCTGTATTAACAAATTAACAAATGGCCAGCAGTGGCGCAATGGTTAGAATGCGCGGCTATTGTAAATAAGATCGTGGGTTCGATCCCTTCTCTAACCACCTTACATTTCTTTCCACGGCAGTCTGCTCGCCTTAGTAACGGGGACACTATCGAGTTTTTAACCATGAAAAAGCTTATCAAAAAATCATTCGGCATCGATCCAACGCTGTAGATTCTAATCGGTAAGAGTAGAGCAAGTAAGCTCCGAGGTATCTGATTGTTAGAATGTCTGCGTAGTCCTTTCGTGTGATGTAATGGGAATCTGTTTACTTTATTTATTTAATAAAAGTTTTATTAGCAAAAAATTCAATTTTAAATTGAACTCATATATTCAATTTTAAATTTTGTTTAACTTCAATTTATGCCTGATTAATTGCAGTGTCGTCTTTTGAATTTGAACTTATATCTTTTAAATTTCAGTTGATATTCATTAAGTTTTTATAAATTTGTTTTGAATTTCATTTAACAGTTTATTGTTTTATTATAATTACTGACAGTTATAACACATATTTAACTTAAAGTGTTTCTTGCATTTAAATTCTTGTTTGGTATACTGAAAGAAAAAGCTTCATCAAATTTATGAATTCCTTCATCAGTTCGATTAAACATTTCCTCATTTTCCTACTTACGACACAATTCATTGAATTGATGAAGAACATGCCATCAATCATTCATCGATATTTTATCAATAGTCTGTGTTAATTCAAGGACATCCTGACATCAAGTTGATTGAAATTGTTCATCAATTTTGTGTAAATTTTTCGTCAATTAGATGTAAGGTTGTAAAACAAATATAATTTTCTTTAATATTATGCAGTTCATTGAAATCCCATAATGCCTATAATTTAGTGTTGAAATTATCACATTTGCTTATTGTATTTAATAGACAGATAGCAAATAAAGATGTAATAACAGATGTAAGGTTGTCATAAATTTGATGTTAGTTTGTCATCAATTGGATGTAAATTGGTCATCATTTTGATTTAAATTTTTTGTTAATGTGTAGCTAGTGTATTCAAAAAAAATGTCGGTTTTCGGTTTCTTCGAATATTCCGATTTTCGCGAAATCGGGTTTCGGTTAAACCGAGATGTATACCCCGGTTAATAGCCTGTTTCGGTTTTTATGACAAAATGCCTTTTATAAACTTCGTTTGTTTTTAATTTAATCTTTTTGAATTTTGAGATCGACTACCGAGTACATACCCATGAAAAAGCTTGTCAAAATACCGCTCGGAACCGGTGTAAATTGCAGGTCCCAATCAGAGTATGTAAGCCTATGCCTTCATGGTATGTGATGGGAAACTAATGTCTAGACCTTGTATCATTTGAAATTTAATTTTGCTTTAAAACATTCTAACACTGTACCTCATTCGACCAACCCAATTTTTCAGTACACTGTTAATTGTTTGGGCTCCTATTCCGTGTTTTAAAGCCTCAGTGGACTCGAGATTGTTTGTGTACCACTTATATTTCACGGTGCTCCATAGACTATACTCGAACGGGTTCACATCGCAGCCGAGAGGTGGCCAATGGACTTCCAAGTTCCGGCTGATTATACGGTTTTCGAACACAGTGCGCAAAAAATCGATTATAACATTGGCTGTGTAGCACGTAGCGCCGTCCTATTGCAACCGTAGTTCGCCAATGTCATCCTCTTAAACTTTTTGGAACAACAAATTGATGAGCATGGCATGGTAATGCTCGCCATTGACGGTAACAGTGGCTCCTTGCTCCTTTTCGTAGAAAAATGGACCCATGACCCCGCCGTGCCCGAAACCGCTCCAAACAATCACTCGTTGTGAATGCATCGCCTTCTCCGCCACGACGTGTGAATTTTCCGAGCCCTAAATGCTACAATTTTGTTTGTTAAGGTAGCCCCCGAAGTGAAATGAGCTTCATCGGAACATATTATTTTTTTCGGTGAAAATTCGTATCTTCAGCTAAGCGATCTGCAACCCATTCAGCGAAGTGAAAACGCATCGGATGGTTCTTAGACTATTTGAACTTAAGCCTTCGTACTGAGGTTTTTATGCAAAATTCTGTGCAAATAAGTGCCAGAAATGTTCAATTGCTGTGAACGGCGGCGAGTTGATGGCTATTCCATCACTCTTTCAGCTACAGTACCTTGGACAACTTACACTGTGTGCAATATTTTAAGTCATGGAAATATAACCATATACGGACACCACCACGTGATAAAAGACCAACAAAAAAAAAAAGACCCGTGTCTCTCAGTTTTGCCCAAAGTCGTGCACTTTTTTTATGGGCCTCCAAAGATTTGGGGCGTCGGTGTATTTTTGCAAAAAAGTGATAATTTTGTCAGGCTCATATCTTGCAAATCGTTCAGAATTTTGATTTACTCTCTGAAGGAAAGTTGTAGCTCTTGTCATCAAGAACAAAAATTGTGAACATATACAATCAAAAAACTTCATCTTCAAGGTTAAAATCGCAAAAAAAGCCTTTGAAATTTTGTTTACCTTTTTTCCCCTGTTCAGGTTCATAGGTGGCAAACCGTTCAAAATTCTAGGAAACAAGCAACTACAAGAATGTACCTAAGATCTCAATAAACAACTTTCTAGAACATATGAACTTCCTAGAAATGATTGTTAACACCGTTTTGGTAGCGCTTAAATAGCGTTTAGGTAGCCGCAAAAGTGTAAAATTTCCCGTGTGCTGAGCTTACTGCTTTGCCTGTGCTGCTGCGGTCGGTGAGATAGCATAGTATCTCAATGTTGAATTAAACGGTGTTAAGAGTTATTCCTAGGAAGATCATATATTCTAGAAAGTTGTTTACTGAGATCTTAGGTACATTCTTATAGTTGATTATTTCCTTGAATTTTGAACAGTTTGCTACCTATGGAACTGAACAGGGGAAAAAAGGTAAAAAAATTCAATTTTTTAAAGGTAATTGACCTTAAAGATGAAGTTTATTTGATCTTATGTATTTTCTCTAAGAAACTAAATCAAATTTCCGAACGGTTTCCAAGATATTAGCTTGACAAAATGATCACATTTTTGCAAAAATGACATCGAGGCCCCAAATCTTTGGGGGCCCATAAAAAAGTGCATAGCTTTGTCTTTTATCACGAAGTGGTGTCCGTATATGGTTATATTTTTGCGTATTGCACTGTGTTACGAGTATTACAGAAAAGTATAGGTGAAATAAATCGTTAGTAAAGTCTTTTGTGTCTGTCTCATGGGGTCAGTAACCATAATGAGCTATGAAAAAGGATTTAGATTTCTAATTCTACATTGTTATATCAGTTGTGTAAAAACCGAAAAAACCGGTTAATTGACTTGAAATAACCGGTAAAACCGGTTCTTCCAAAATAACAGTTTTAAAAATCCGTGGTACCTTTAACCGGCCGGAATTCGGTTAACTGGTTTTGGTTTTGAATACACTATGTGTAGCCAAACTCTTTGGATTAGTTTTCAGTGTATACAATTTACAAGAACTGGATGTAAGACCACATAGAATATGGTCATAGCGTGGATATTGTTTTCAGTCCATTGCACTATTTTCTATTATGTATTTATTTTGAATTTTCTACAAGTTTTTTTCTTTTTCTCTTTATTCTTTCGATACTACGTCCATAGTTTGAATCGACCCCACTAATTTTTTCTAAATTCCAATGACGACGAAAGATGCAAAAATATCATCAATTCAATGAAGCTGAAAAAGTGAAGAAACGCATAATTTACAAATTGAAGAACATTTTCAGTGAGTTGATGAAATTTTCCATAAATTCAATGAAGAACAATTGATGAGCATTAATCATTGATTTGATATATAGATTTTCTTGTAGTGTGCAGCGAGCCTTTTGGAAACCCCTATTTTGCATTCAACCTAACATTTTCATTAACATCGTGATAATAAAAACCATGATTATGATGGTCCTGGATATGATGAGGATCTTCTATTTGTATGGTGGTGTTGCATTATATTCATTTCTATCTTTTATGTTAACTCTGATGTATAGTCGTCCTTTGTCAGATATTCATACATGACAAACAACAACAAAAATAACAACTAGTATACACATACATACCAGTATTCATATATGTACACTAGGTTACAAAGATTCAAACATAAAGTCCCATCAAATACAGAGTATGTAAAAAAATGAACATAAAACACATTTTTCTTAACCTCGATTTACGACGTCCGCTTGTTTTTTGTGGTTTTCAACTTTAAAAACCTTAAATAGTACGCTTGAATGGAAGAGCAAACCGAACAAAAGCGGCTACAGTGAATGGTTGGTTGTTGGCCTTTTACCATAGGCCAACAATACCAACTGCCAGTGATGCTGATACTTAACCTCAAACCTTAGAAAGACGAGTCCAACTACTACCTACCAGCAACGTTAGTGTCAGTTGGATTATATAAAACTGTTTCGCATTATGAGTAGAAATAATGGGTCATAACTCAGGCAGGCAGGCAGGCATCTTTTGACTGAAATAACGAAACGCATTATGTTATGTATTTTTTGTTTTTTTTTTTTGGTGTAACATTTGCCTATCTGGCTGCAGAATCAAATTAGAATGCTTATGGAGATATTGCGTATAATGTTTTGAATTTTATGTATGAGGGAACGTAAATTTTTATTAAAATGCCGCCAAGACTTGCCAATATAATGCACAAAAACTAATGAAATGGATAAGACCGTAATTGTAAAACGAGAACACAGGTTTGGGAGTTTTATGAAGGAGAATGTTGTGAGGTAATCTGTGAAATGACTCGAAATCATGTGGTCCTACTGTCATTGGACAGAAGACCCTCATACCATAGATAAGAAATATGTCTAAACGGTACGGGTTTTCTCACATGTGGTTTGCCTTCTACTATTGTACTTGAGAACGCGGGTTCATACACCGCTCTAACAACATTTGATTATTTGTGGTGCCTTAGTCTTGAACTGAAAACTATTTGTTTTCGGTCGGTTATAAGATGTTCTCCGCAAAACTTTGACAGAAAAATGGCAATTAGATGTTTTTGTAATTCCAAGTTATGTACATCCTCTACGTCATAACATATTCAACAGAAAGAACTGGAAGGAGGAGCTCCCAAGGAGCCAATTCAGAAAACTTCCCTGATTTGTGTTTTCTCTGGAAGTTAATTTAATCTTTTTGAGAAATGCATAATGTTTTAAAATTTAAATTTCAGTGCCTATTATTTTCAATCTTTTATTGTAATATTTTGTGTAGGGATAAAATTAATTTATATATCGATTCCGTAGATTTCACATATTCAATCCATAACTGATCACAGAGCTACCGATTGATTCATTAGGAAAATTTACTGTTTTATGCCATCTTTAAATCGGATGTTTCTTCTGGCCGTACTTTTTCAGAAAATGAAGAAGTCCGAAATGTCACAGACCGGCACATACCAAGGTATCAACCTTTTTTAGCTTCCAAAATTTAAAAGAGTGATTTTAAGATGTTATAACATTTGGTTTTACTAGAATGATTGCATATTTCCTACTGCTGTTGAAAACAACGATTTGCTATCAAAACAGTTTAACAATAATTTTATTACCAGAAACGTAACTATAAATTGGCCTGTGGTCAACTCAGTCATGCCCAAGTTCAACAAGTTCCAAAGCAAGGACGTAATCGCTTCAAATTCACTTACGGAAAAATTATTATCTTGTCTAAACCATTTCCCGCACGCTGAAAAATTTGTCTTTTTTTGTTATTGTTTGGATGCAAATATAACGTGTTTGTAGCTTGTCGCAAATATAGTATATTTTTGTGCAAACACGTTGTGTTTGCAATTCAATATAACATGTTTGGGACACAATAATTAATAGGTCATAATGTATGCAGTTGTGAGCCAAGTGTGGATTTGTTTGTTGAAAGCTGCTGAAAACAAAAACATGACAGACCATAAGGAAACACAAAGGTGCAGATCTTCAATTCACGAAAACCATGCTTGCAAACATGTACATGGTTCCTGCAATATGTTGCTGGGGCCGTTATTTTCCAGCGTGCGGCTGGTCAGATTAAGATGTTCGGCAGAAACATGATGGATTTCCGATTCGCGTAGGTGTTACTGGCATTTGATAAATGACTCACTTAGACTTATTAGTCCATTGTGACACTACCGTCTAACAAGATTAAGCGTTAGTCCCCACATGACAACCATTTAGTTTGCTGCCAGAAAATCAAGATCTGGTCTACGACATACTTCTGCTAGGCCCCTAAATATTTAGGATCACATAGTAGACAGCTTCCTGCCGCCTAGTGCTGGGCACGTTCAAAGAACATGTTCAGATGCTTCCTCCTCCTCATCGTTACAGCTTGTACACAAGTCAGTTGCCTTGACCTTTAGTCTCGCAGCATCTATACCAATCACACAGTGTCCTGTCAAAATTGAAACAAACATTGATACCTTATGCACTAAACATCTCCTTTTATGCACTATGATCCAGATTTGTCTTGAGCGTGTACAATCTGTGCCCCTCATCCATATCTCCTGCATCAGCATATAGGAGCGTTCTTGCAGGATATGCTTACACGTCGATAGGGGCATGTCAACACGCTTTAATTCCTTCGGAACCTGTAAGGTAGTCCAAACTCTGGCCAGCTCATTCGCTCTGCTGTTCCTCGCAATGTCCCGGTGCCCTAGAACCCACATGAGTTGAATATCGTAAGAGATCTTCGGCAGCCCTGCTTTTAATAAACGATAAAAAAGTACCTCTCTTTAAAAAAAGGATCTTTTCGGAAAATATAATACATACTCTTACAAAAAGGACCAACAAATATATTTAAAAAAAATACATTCAATAAATAATCTAGATTCCTGATTTGATTGCTTTTCTTCTATATATTTTCCTCGATATTTCGCTACTCCGTTGTATAGCATCATCAGGAGATATAAGATTACAGGAGATAAAATTAATGCTATAAAAAAAAAATTTCAAAAAAGTTTATCATTTTAGAAAAAGTATCTTTTCTTAAAGATCCATTTAAATTATCATATTTTACAAAGGGCGCCTTAGGCGTTTTGGAACTAACTAGGACATACTATATAGCGAAAGGTACATGCCCGAGGGGTATGGAAAAAATGTTAAAGGAAGGGTTTCATTGTCTTTATCTACGTATGAGAGAAGGAAAATTGCTTCTAATTCTGCCTTATCCTTGTCAAAAATAAAATAAAAATAAGAGCTCAAGCTGGAGTGGAAGCGAGCAAGTCATCAGTACGCAGAGTAATTAAGAGCTGTGAGTATCTTAAATACTTCAAATTACAAAAAAAGTCGCCACTTAATGCTCCTCCTAAGGAAAAGCGGCTTCAATTCGCAAGAGACTACATGGTATGGGATGTGCAGCCAAGAGGTCATGTAAATGACTGGAGAACCGTTGTATTTACGGATAAGAAGAAGTTTAATTTGGATAGGTCTGCTGACTACAACTATTATTTCCCTCATCTGCGCAAAGGAAAGCGTTTTCTGAACCGACATCACAGCCGTGAGTGCGGGGTTATGGTGCGGGGTGTTATTACGTACTATGGCACCATCGATCTTGAATTTCAAAGTGCAAAAATGACTGGTGCAAACTATAAAACGTTGTTGGAATCGGCTTTCCCGAAGTTCAGTGAACTATTTGGTCCCATATCTTGGATATTGCAACAGGATAATGCCCCTATACACAACGAGTTCATTGCAAGCCAAAATGTTAATATTCTTGACCGGCCACCCTATTCGCCTGATCGAAACATTATCGAAAATGTCTGGGGTTGGTTATCTCGTAAGGTCTTTGAAGGAAGTAGACAATTTGATGACAAGCAGTCATTAATTCAGGCCATTAAAGATGCTTGGAATCAAATTTCGTTGGATTGCATAAATTCTATTTATCTCTCAATGAAACCCGTATATTTGAAGTTATTAAAAACAAATGGGGAGGGGGTTTTACCCATTACTAATAGTTCTTAAATAAAGTAAAATAAATTTAAAAAAAGGAAAACTGTTGTTCATTAAAATTAGTTAAAGTGCCTTTATTCAAGTGAACCAAAAAAAAAATAGCACATTTTTTGACTTTTTTTTATAAATTGTTCAAAAAAATTTCTTTAGGTAAGAAACCACTATTGTCGTGATTTTTTTTATATCTCAAGATGTCCAAATTCAATTTCCAGTTTAAAATTCTGCAATCGGTTACAAATTGCAAAAGATACAGGCTGCTGAATATGAAATTTTTAGTGCCTTTAGATAAGTGACATAAACATTTTAACATTTAGGGAGAAAAATAGGGCAAACCGGGACGAAAATGGTACCACTGTAAATACCAAGCAGCTGCAGGCCGAAGCATGAAACTGGGTTTGCACATTCCTGTTATAATTCAGACATAGGAATTTACGTGATTTTCGAGATTTACGCTATTAGAGATACAAATAGATCAAAAAAGGGGAAAAATATAGTACTGCCGTCAAAACAAACGGTTGGGAATGGAATTATGAATTTTGGGGGCTACATTTCGAAATAAACGGTACTTTTTAGGTACTTTTTTTGAACCTTTTTGAGTACTTTTTTGGTACCATTTTTAGTACCTTTTGCTTCTTTCTTTGCTATTTCTCTTATAGTCTGTTTGTAGTTCTCTGTAGTTTTTTCGTACTTTTTAGGTGCTTTGTGGTACTTTTTTTAGTACTTCTTGTTCCGTTTTTCAACATCTATGTTTGGCTTTTATTACTAATTGGTTTTCCTGGGTATCTTTCTCCGTTCACTTATGGTGTTAATAACAATTTTTTTTTACTTTTTTACATTATAGTATCTTTGTGGGTACTTTTTTTTGTGGGTTTCATCACTTTTAGATACAATTTGTCAGTTGTTGTCACTTTGTTGGTACTATTTTTGGTACTGTGTTTGTATTTTTTCTGGGAACTTTTTTGGTACCATTTTTAGTAGCTTTTGCAACTTTCTTTGCGATTTCTCTAGGATAGACAACCAAACAACCACTTGCAATAATAAGATATTTGATCAGATTTGCCAACCTTCACCTAAAAACTTTAGATTTTGAATCAAATTCTCATCATGGCCTCTGCTGCAACAGTAGTAGTAGGTAGGGGTCATTTTCACAAAAAAGTGGATATCGTTCGTTAAATTTTATTTAAAATTTTTGTTATAAAATTATCATGTTAATAAAATCACGAAGGTAAACAAGTCCGAAAGAGGCGAAAGATTAGGTTATTTTTGACGTTGGATGGCCTGTTTCCGAATTTTAAGGAATTTTTTAATTTAGCACTTTTCTTTTGTTCGATTTTTTTGGTGAAGGGGTTTTCTCCAAATTGATTCAAGTAAAGTGTATTCTTTAAATATTCATCAGTGGCCACCTCGTGGTGATAGGTGTTCATTTGGGTTATGGCCCTATTGTACATGTTGTTAAAAGAATTTTATTTTGATATTTTGATTTGATGATTGATTTATGAAAATCGAATAACAAATATAAAAGTTATTAATCTTTTTAGGCGCAAACAATAAAACTGCTCTTAATTAATGAATAAGGTCATATTGTCAGTTCTATATATAGGCAAATGAAATTGAAAGCGAATAACTATTATAATTTTCATGCAATTGTAAAAAGCATGATCGTCGGTGATGCAATGGTAGTGTGCGCGCCTCTTATACATGAGATCCTGGGTTCAAGCACTGCTCTGACCACCTTATAATTTCTTTCGGCGGCGGTCACCTCGCATAGTGATGAAAAAGCTTCTCATTAATAAATAATCCGTCCGGAGCCGGTGTTAAGCTGTAGGTCTCAATCAGTGAGTCTCAATATAAAAAGCGCACAGCTTACCGATTGCGAGAAACTCTCCGCAATTCCTTCATGGAATGTAATGAGAAAATTTTTTTTTTATGTTCTAAGGTATAGGAACAAAGTTGAGTGTTTACTTTATTCTCATAAAAGTTAATTTATAATTAAATGTAATTTATAAAAGAATGTTTGATTTGACTTTGAGCCATTATGTTTAATTTGAATTAGATATTATACATTTTATCGGAACAAAGGCTTTTAATGCACATACTGAGTGAAACGCATCATTAAACGTAGGTTTGGTTAATGTCGCCAATGTTTCGTTAAACTCCATTTCATCCTCTTCATTGTCCTCGATGACTGCAGCACCAACAACCTGTTCAATTATATCATCATCAGCTATGTCATCGCAACAGGTAACATTTTGATCAATGTCGTCAATAAGACCTTCTATTTCATCTACGATTGTATTTAAAAGTACATCTTCCCCTACTGCACCAAAATATTATAATAAACTTGAACATTCGAGGTGCAACAGTGGTATTTTTCAAAATAACATCGTCAGCAATTTTATGTCAACCAAGAGAAGAATGTTTTTAGTTTTTTCTCAAACATCACAACAAGTGCTTTTATTATTTTCATATAAAAAAATTTTGTCATCTATGCTTTTTTATTTGACGAATAAATTACAGGGACATTTTTGCCTTTGAAACATGTGGGATTAGGAATCTTGCCAACACTACAAAACATGTCTCTCACTTCCAGTTGATTTTGTAAAGAAAATATGGGTAGTATTCTAAAAGTCCCGTTTTTTTTTTTACCTGATAAGGGCATTAAAAGCTCATAACGTGCCACGTGCCACAACCGATATGCTGAAGGATGCATTTCGCCTGATTTGACCTCTCCAGACTTCTTTTTGTGGGGCTTTTTGAAGTCGCGGGTTTATGTCAACAAGCCTCAGACTCTTGCAGCTCTTAAAGACAATACCCGTCAAGAATGTGAGGACCTATCGGCGGAAGTTTTGGCCAAAGTGTTGGAAAATGCCATAAAAAAAATTAAAAGACCAAATAAAAATAATCCACAAGAAGAATCAAAGTTTATCATTTTTTGTTTTAAATTACAGCCAAAAAACATCGGAAGTTTACTTTTGCGCCACCTTGTAATGGCTCATATCTCAGGTATTTATTATCCTATCTGGGTAAAATGGGTATCATTACAAAGCTCTTTTGAAACTCTATTAGGTTGTTTACGGTTGGCTGCTTAATAGATTAGTCGCTTAAAAAATTAAAGTTAATCTCTGTGCACTGTGAACAGCCGTAAATGTTGATTAATGTCTTAAATGCTTAATTGTTTCAAGCGGCTGTTTTCAATCAGCTGTTCGATAATTTTTTCTTACAAAATAAAATCAAAATCAATTTACAATTGAAATTGTTTGTAACATGCCTTAGCAGAGCATAAAACAACAAGTTATAGACTTTAGAGTAAATATGAGTATTGCGGAAATTTTGATTGGTTTTTGCTAAAAATTAGTCCTTTTGTCTGGCAGCACAAGTTAAATTTTAATACTTTCCAACACTTAAAAACAATCAATTAATCACTTAATTTTTTGTCAAGGGTAAAGTTCGCTCAAAGTTGATTAATTTATTTTCATGTATTTTGTTGTTGTTCATTTAATCAACTAAGCAACTAATCTATTAAGCAGCCTACCGTGAACAACCTATATGACTCTGTGTATAAATTTCTTTTTATTAACCCATTACGGGGCTGGTGGAAAAAAACTATTTTTTAACCTCACTCTTTTGATAAAAATTTATTTTTTTCAAAAAAATGCCCTAGTATACATATATTTTTACTGGAGTCCGATAATAGGTAAGTCTTTAGTCTTTCGTTTAAGGTATAATACTCAACAATAACCCTTCAAAGACCGGAGATATTAAAGTCGAAAAAAGTTTTTTAAGTTTTTTCTCTTTTATTTTTAAGATTTTTAGTAAAAAAATTTTTTTAAAAATGTTTTTCGGGAACAACTCTATTTTAGGGCAATCTTATTTTTAAGATTTTTATTAAAAAAAATTTTTTAGAAACGTTTTTCGGGAACAACTCTATTTTAGGGCAATGGTTTTAAATTTTTTAGGGGGTGTATAGAATTTATTTTTAAATAAAAACACAACAAATTTTCCCGGAAGCCCATATTTCCCGAGTTATGGCCCTTCAAAATTCAGATATGTAACATGTTCGGCTCGAGTAAAATTTCCGTAACGTCGAAATGAAAAAATGAAAATAAATTTTTGAAAATCGTTAAATTTATATTCCACATAGTCGCCTGGCTCAAGCAGGGGGGTTCAAATTCCCCCTCTACCTTAAGTCGATGTGGCAAAATCAGAAAAATTGCTCGATTTTTTGAAAAAAAATTTTAATTTTCCTTAAATATGTCTGATCTTTGAAGGGTTAAAGGAAAGTATTATACTTTAAAAAAGGTTACAGTCTGACCTATTATCGGAGTATAGCAAAAAAATAAGTCACTAAGGATTTTTTTAAAATAGTACATTTTAAAGGAAAAAAGTGAAGTTAAAATACCTTTTTTTTAAATGGCACCCAATGGGTTAATAAAAGGAAATATATTAATATACAGAGTTATAGAGTCTCAAAAGGGCTTTGTGATGATACCCAGATATGAGCGACTATATACTCAATCTTCAAAGGCCTATATGTCAAAAAGTTGGACCCGGTACCGAAAAAAAACTAACTTTTTTAACTCAGCGCAGAAGATTTTGTCGCTGGTGACATTTTGCTGTAGATCAGAGCATCGACCCTAAAGTGAATTTATGCCGCGCTTGCGTTTGTTTACGAAAGCTGTCACTGACATATGCAGTTTATAGAGTTGCAAAACTAAAATAAACAATTATAGATCAGAAAAAGTTAACTTGAGTGAAATGCTCAGAATGAAAAAGACTAAAAAATTTAGCACTATTTCAGTAGATCAACAGATTTTAAGATTGCTATTATTTATAATACTGCAAATACCTACAACACTCACATAAAATGTGTAAAAATCCTATACGATTTTGGGGTTCAATGTCCAATAAATTTCCCCATCTATATTAAATTAGTTGTCTTTTCAAAAACACGTGCCATTTGCCGGTATGTATTGATTGTAATGTATTGGTTCTTTTGTATATTATTGTCAACATCAATTGATGTCTATAATTTTTAAATATAATTATAATATTTTTGCAACGCATTATTTATTTGAAAGTTTTATTTCTAAATTTATTATTGTAAATAAGAATTTCAGTGCGTAAACAGTATAATTTTGAATTATTTAAAAAAAAAGATTGAGGTCTACCCGTCGAATGCATTTCAGCCAAAATTGGCAACTAACGGGGTTTTCAATAAGAGCGCTACAAAAGTTTTTTTAAATAAAACAAAACCGGTTTTAGATACCAATGAAATTCTTTATTCCTGTGAAAGTACGTTCGATGCCATTATGTATGGAACTCGATTTCTTTTGCATGACCACCACGGGCACGCTTGCAGAAGTCCAGACGCTGAACCCAATTTTCGACGGTTTTCAAGCATAAATCGGCCGATACTGCTGCAATTTCACGTTCGATATTCGTACGAAGTTCACCAATCTGCTTGTTGGCATAGACCATAGACTTGACGTAGCCCCACAGGAAATAATCTAACGGCGTCAAATCGCACGACCGAGGCGGCCAATCGACTGGGCCATTTCGTGAGATAACACGTTCACCAAACTTGGTTTCCAATAAATTGATTGTGGCATTCGCTGTGTGGCTTGTGGCGCCGTCCTGTTGGCACCACATGTCCTCCAAGTCCATATTAACCAATTGGGGCCAAAAATATTCGGTTATCATTGAACGGTAGCGATTCGCATTCACAGTAATGTGCCGGTCTTGATCATCACGAAAGAAGTACGGCGCAATGACGCCGCCGGCCCATAAACCGCACCAAACCGTAATTTTTTCGGGATGCAATGATGACTCATGGATTACGTGTGGATTGATGTCTGACCAATAACGCATATTTTGCTTATTGACGAAGCCATTCAGCCAGAAATGAGCCTCATCGCTGAAGATGATTTTCCGATGAAAATCCAAATCACTTTTAAGTTGTTGCTCAGCCCAATTCACGAACATACGACGCTTATGGTGGTCAAGCGGTTTCAGTTCTTGCGACAATTTGATCTTGTAAGGATGTAGGCCACGATCTTTTCGCAAAATTCGCCACAACGACGTCACAGAGATGCCCAACGCTTGAGAACGACGTGTGAGAGACACATTTGGGCTTTCTTGAACTGAAGCCTCAGCGGCAGCAATATTCTCGACACTACGGGCACGTCTTTGTCTCACTGGCACGGGAACATTTTGTACTGTGCCTGTGGATTCAAATTTTTCCACCAGACGCTCAATTGTTGATCTGGTAGGACGATTATGACGAGCATAAATTGGACGTAGCGCTCTTAAAGTTGAGGCCACTGACTCCAAATTTCGGTAGTAAATTTTAATAATTTCGACTCGTTGTTGGCTCGTATATCTTTCCATGATGAAATGGCAAACCTTACTGAAGAGAAATATCAAAAGAGCGGGAAAAAATATGGAGTCGTTTGCTGTCCCTATCGATTTACTTTTATAGCGTCTCTGTTGAAAAACCCTTTACTTATAGGCAATGAAACGCAAAATACTTCCATCTGCCTATCCTAGTTCGACATTTTTTTTTAAATTTGTAATTTCTTCAGCTAACGCGAAGAACTGTGGCGTATTCAATTTTACAGCTGAAGTAATCAAAAACGTTGCGCTGCGTTTTATAAACTACCCATCAAATAACGTAACTCCAACGCAGGCAGTCACCGAACAGCTGTAACGTTTTATAAACTACCAAAACGACAAAAGTAACGCGAAGTGACTGATTCACGACTTATAGAATACCACCCTAAGTGTCATTCGATCTTTAAGTATTTTGCTTCCTAATGGCGTATATGCCCTATGTGCTAGTGTTCCATCAGGCAGTGCCTTGTAGAAGAGTGCTGATTCGTCTGCATTAAAAATATCTGTTTCAGAATAATCTTCGATAAATGTGGGCTGTATTTTCACAGTCCAATAGTTTGCTTAAACAAAACAATTTTTTCTCTATGAAGTCTCTGAAAATTAATGTTCTCTCTTTTTCCATCATTCTAGCCATCCTGTAGTTGGTACGAACTAAACAGTCATCATACCAGCGAGCCTTTTCCATTAATATGAAAACTGTTATAGTATCCTTCTTTAATATCGTATCCTTAAACCATAGAAGTAGGGCATCTCCAACATATTTATTTGAGCCTCCTCTGATCTGTTTCATTGAAATATTTTTAGATTTTTAATTTGTAATAGTTCTCCTCACTGTAGCTGGGTTGCAACCAATTTTTCCTTAGATTTCTTTTCGTGGCAAGTCAGACTTAATTTTCTAATAACTTCGAGTTTTTTTTTTAGTGACAAATCGTAATTATTTAACGTTTTCAGTGATATATTTGGTTGAAAGGAATTATTTAATTGTTTACAGCAGGTTTTTCTATTTTGCTGAAATAACTTTTTTCTCTAAGTATTCACTCTACTGTTGTATCAACAACTGCGACCGCGTGTTGGTTTCTCTTCACAAATAAAATTCTGCTGTTTTAAAAAAATATATTGCCTTTATGAAAAAAAAAATCTTCATAGCATGTGCCTGAATTTAAAAATATTGACTTTGATATTGTGTAGCAGCGCACGAGACAACACTTAAATGAATTTTTATACAGCCCGCAGTTATGTTTTCTCGTCTAGATATGGGCATTTCCAGAGAAAGTGCCACCCTATGTCACATCACGTCACTTTCGTTTTTTGGTTATATTTTATGACCATGTGGTTCGATTGTTTTCAATTCTTTTCCTAAATACAGAATGTAAGTAACTACATATTTATTAAAATAAAATAACACAATCAAACAAACTGGTCCTAAAATATAAGTAATTATCGAAAGTGACGTGGTGTGACAAAAGGTTGACCTTTCTGTGGAAGTGCCCATATATAATTTAAGTCACATTTTTTGACATTAAGCAGGCTTTTGTCGCCATATTTTGTTGAAAGTTGTCACTTTCGAGATATTTTTCAGTTAAGCGAAGTCATTTTCATATCGCATACCACATTTGTGTACAAAAATTATTTCAGTTATCCGATAGCGGAGTTTCGGTAAAACGCAGTGGATTCAACGAAGTAAACATAAAGTCAAACTGGGAATAAAGCTCAATTTTAGTAAGCCGATATTATTCAGTTAAGTGTGTTGCGCTACAGCGGGGTCGACTGTATATGGGGTTTGTTACAACTAAAACAATTCTATTAAAACCCGGACAGCCTTCCGTACAGGATTTTTGCAATTACTTGAAAAAAAATGAATAATAAAAACAATAAATAGTGAAATTTGCGGGTAATGATCATTTCGTTTTTCTAATCTATTCAAGTGCATCGAAAAAATAATACTTTTCAAATCAATACTTTTGTAGGCAGGACGAAGTTATATATAGTTTAATATATATATATATATATAGATAAATATAAAATACACAATTTCAAAAAAAAAAAATATTTTTCTTAGTTTTTGTTTTTCTATAAAACTCATTGTAAAATATCGCCTTCAAATTCAAGTAATTAGTTGAGCAGGCCAATACATTATTTGGTACAACCGAATTAGTGCTTACATTTTTCGAATATTCACCATTACATTTGAAATTTGATTGCTAGAAATAAAATTCGATTGACAGATCACATTTATTTCTTGTTGCTGTAGCGTCAACTAAATATTTCAGTTATTGCAACCAAAACTGAATTGTAAATCAATTGATGTGCACAGCATTTGGTTATAGGGAACACAATTATTGGTAATCACAACTGAATACTGTGATAGTCCAATGAACTGCCAAATTTTAGTTGCCTGTAAATATAGTTGTAACAACGAATCTCTTCTCTGTGTGTAAATGACCGTTTTATTTGGAAGTTAACAAACGATAATCACGGCTATTGATAAAAACACGGCTATTGTGTGACTAGTGCTTTCGATGGAAATGCTCGTGTTTAGAGCAGTTATTAGACATTTTCGTGTCTATACTAAGATGTTGGAGATAGCGCGGCATTTGACTAGGACGTCTTTACTTTGACAATTCTCACTGAGAATTTGGTGCTGCTTAGCACAAAATCATATCAGTTTGGAATGAATATAGTGATCAGAAAAGTGAGTTGGTTTCTCCGTCTAGGGCTATATAATAAAAGGTTTTCCAATAAGGACTCGACAACTTTTTTTTTTAAATAAAACGCAAACCATTTCAGGTATTTCCAAAAGTTTATGAGCGACTTGAAATACAATGAAAACATTTATGAATGGAACTCGACTTCGTTCATATGACCACCGCGGGCACGTCGGCAGCGGTCGATTCGTTGTACCCAATTTTCGATGGCTCGGTCACACATTTCGGCCGTAACGGCCGCTATTTCGCGTTCAATGTTGGCTTTGAGTTATTCCAACGTTGTCGGCTTGTTGGCATATACCAACGATTTGACGTAGCACCAAAGAAAAAAGTCTAGAGGCGTTAAATCCCACGAACGAGGCGGCCAATTGACTGGTCCATTTCTTGAGATAACACGATCACCCAAATTACTTTTCAATAAATCGATTGTAACGTATACTGTGCGGCTTGTTGCACCGTCCTGTTGTAACCACATGTCGTCCAAGTCCATGTTTCCAATTCGGGCCAAAAATAATCGGGAATCATGGCGGAGTAACGATCGCCATTCACAGTAACGTGACGTTCGTTATTGTCGACAAAAAAATATGGCCCAATGACGCCGCCGGCATGCAAACCGCACCAAAGAGTTATTTTTTGTGGATGAAGTTAGCTCAACGATTGGCCGATTGCTGCAATTACTATTCCTAATCATAGATCAATTAGTTGGGTTTCAGGTGCTGCAATTACTTTCCTTAAACGTAGATCATTTAGTTGAGGTTTCGTTTGGGTGTAACGAAATTTTTCTATGCGTGTAACAATAGGCGAATTGTAAGGGTTGTAACTAGGCGAAATATCGCTCATTTCACTTGGTGTATGTTCGATTTTCAGATGTTTGCATATCCGACATTTGTTTAGAAAATATTTTGGGGTTTTATGCTTTTTTTATTCAGCGTCTTGACAACCATTAATTGGCTATTTCTTCAAAAAAGCTTTTCAGAATTCGAGCCACAAAATTTAGTTATGTATCAAAAAGCTTGAATCACTTTAATGTGAAACAAAACGAGTAGAAAGCATGAAACCAAATAAATCTGCAATCAAGGGAAATGGAAAAGCACACTTTAAACCAATACGGATTAAACACACAAAAATAATGACAGCGATTAAAAGATTTTGACATTTGGAAAAAACAAAAAACCCAAATCCCTACATGGACCACAAAAATTTTGTAAATTATGAGTTTTATTTCACAAACAATGTAAAAAATCGACAAAGTTTAAACAAAACTGGTGCTGCTATTGTTGTTGTTTAATATAAACTCATCCTTTTTTGTTGGCTTTTAGCCAAAAATAAACAGTCCTCCTACAACCAAACTCAAGCACTGAAACACTCGACCATCCTGATGCCACCAGCTCCTTCTCCTCTTCGCCAAAATATTTGTGTATTTTAAGAGAGTGAGAGATATTTTAATGTCGTTGTTAACACCCAAATGTATTTGGCCAGTATATTTGTATTTTCCGCTTCCATTTGTGGCCATTATAATACTTCCGTTAAAATGGTTTTGAATTCGCTTCGTCTTTTTCGTTTGTTGTTGTTCTTGTTGTTGTAGTCGATTCTCATTTGGTTATGGCCATAAAGATTAAATGCCAATAGAAGAGGAATTGAATTTGACGCTACTCTTTTTATTTTTGGTTAAATGCGCTGGAAAATAGAAAATATAAAAGTTTTTGGTATATGGTAAATTACTTTTTAAACATTTTTTTTTACTCTGTGCATGCAAGGACATAGTGGCGGAAATAGGGCATTGCAGGGTAAATTAAAAAAAATATATATATGATTTTGAGAGGATTGTTGAAAGGCGTTTAGCTGGCCGTCAGTGGTGCAGTGGTAGTGTGAGCGGATCTAAGAGCGAGGGTTCGATCCTTGCTCTGATCACTTAAAATTTCTTTCGGGGGCGGTCACCTCGCATAGTGACGGCGACACTCGAGTATGTAGCCTTAAAAGCGCTTCTTAATAATACCGTTCGGAATCGGTGTAAAACTGTAGGTCCCAATCAGTGAGGGTAAAACTAGAAAGCGCTCATCTCATTAGTTGTGAGAAGCTCTCCCATATCTCTTCATGGGATGTAATGGGAAACAACTATGTTTGTTAGCTGACAAATGGCTTAAACTAGACGCGAAATATTTTGCAAATCTTTATTAAACATTTCAGGCATTAAACCATTAGGCACCTGATGACGGAATTGTCTCCAAATGCGAAACTAGTCATGCCAGTGAGTTTGGTTTCCTAGTCATGCCAGTGAGTTTGGTTTCCAAACCAACCATTTTTCACTTAGAGAAATATTTCTGCTCTTGTAAAGCTGGAACTATAGGGTATTCGATAATACCGCTGATATTCTTTTCTATTTAAACCCACCAAAATTTGCCGAAGTGATTGATTATTTATTTCATCATGCTTTTTAGTCCATGTCATTTATGTATGAAACACTATATCGATCAAATGCCCACCAATACTTCTCTTGCAATAAAGAATGCGCGTAACAATATTTCCCATGAATTTTTGCCATAGTTCGAGCTGTATATCATTTATGACCAGAGTACGTATTTACCCCCCATGTGTAACCCATACACATCGTCGTGGGGAATGTGTAATGAACCTTTACCCATTATCTACAGGGCAATAAAAATGGGGGATTACTCATCACGATTACCCATTACCCTCAGGGCAATGGGGAAAATAATGGATAGCAACCCACGATTACGGGTACACATTACCCTCAGGTAATGGGTAGTTACCCACGGCGATGGCTACCCTTGGTTACACAGGGTAACCCATCCCCATTTTTGATCGAAAATATTTTTGTAAAAAATTCTTCCATACTAATTGAACCAGTTTATGAAAAACCCTTAGAAACCAGAAAAATGGATTATTTTTTCGATTGAAGGCTCGGTTCCGAAATATATACATGAAGGCGTTTTAGCGATTTTTTATTCGAAAAATTTTAATTTCCGCGATTTTTTTTTAAAAGTTGATGCCATATTGAAGACATCTATTGGTTAAATCCTCCTATTATTATTTTAGCGATTTTCTTATTTTGGAGATTTTTTGAAAAAATTCTGCCATACGAATTGGACCAGTTTTGAAAACTCGTTAGAAACCGGAAAAAATTGATTATTTTTTCGATTGAATGCTTCGTTCCGAGATATAGATATGAGGGCGTTTTAGCGATTTTTGGTTACACATTGGTTAAATCCTCCTATACGACCTCCTATGGTGGTAAAATTTGTATAATTTTTCCGACTGAACGAACCATTTCCGAGTAATAGCTACTTGTTTATTATAGGGATTTTCTTATTTTGACGATTTTTTGAAAAAATTCTACCATACGAATGAAAAGCCTTTATTAGCCAGAAAAAAATTGCAATTGAAATTGAAAGAAAGTTAGAAAACGGAAAAAAATTTGTTTTTTTTTCGATTGAATGCTCCATTCCGAGATAGGGCGACATGAGGGCGTTTTAGCGATTTTTTATTCGAAAAATATTAGTTTTCGCGATTTTTTTAAAAAAATGTGATGCCACATTGCAGACATCCATTTGGTTAAATCCTCCTATGGTCTCCTATGGAGGTCAAATTTTTATTTCTTTTTCGATTGGACGTACCGTTTACGAGTTATAGCCACTGCTTTATTTGATCGATTTTCTTATTTCGGCGATTTTTTGAAAAAATTCTTCCACACGATTTGGACCACTTTATGAAAAGCCTTTAGTATCCAGAAAAAATCGACTATTGTTTCGATTGGACGCTCCGTTTCCGAGATATAGAAATTTTTTTTTTATTTTCTATCACAAATGGGGTTGGGTTACCCTGGGTAACACATTATCCTACCCCGTGGGAAACTACCCATTATTTTCCCCATTACCTTGAGGGTAATGGGTAATCGTGATGGGTAATTCCCTATAGTGGTGGGTAGCTACTAGAAACCGAAACCGAAAAACCGGTGAAACCGATTAACCGGATTTTTTGCTGTTAACCGTGTGCCGGTTTTTAATAAACGCAATTTTCGAATTGGACCACTTTATGAAAAGCCTTTAGAAACCAGAAAAAATTGACTATTTTTTTGATTGGACGCTCCGTTTCCGAGATATACCAATTTTTTTCATATTTTCAATCACAAATGGGGATGGATTACCCTGGGTAACACATTACCCTTCGCCGTGGGTAACTACCCATTATTTTCCCCATTACCCTGAGGGTAATGGGTAATTCCCTATAGTGGTGGGTAGCTACTAGAGTGCCCAAAACCGAAACCGGTGAATCCGATTAACTGGGTTTTTTTTTGCTATTAACCGTATGCCGGTTTTTTAAAAAACGCAATTTTCAAACAAACCGGAAACCAGTTATTTGACGTCGGTTAACCGGTTTTTACGAAATATGATTTCTATTCTCAAATATGAGTTTATGCTTCAATGAGATCTAAACGACATTTTCAAACAATCTATTATTCAAATTTCAAAATGATTTTATGACTTGATAGAATTAATTAAAAATTAATTAAGATTTCAAAGATTTTCAAATTAAGAATGTTTCTCAAATTTCAAAATTTAAACTATTTTGGAAATAAATGTATTAAATTTAATTTTTGAATATGATTTGAATATGATATGAATTGAAATCAGTTTAATGTGAATTTGAATTAGAACGTAATTGTCGTATTTAAATAGAGTTGTGAAATTTTTAGTTTTAAAAACGAATAAATATATTCGTATTGTAAGTAATAATTTAATTTAAATTTAGAAAACAGAAAAAACCGGTTTCGCCGGTTTATGCCAAACCGAAACCCGGTTTCTTGAAAAATTGGTTTTTCGAACAAACTCAAAACCGGGTTTAAAAAAATGCCGGTTTCTTGGACACTAGTAGCTACCCATTGTTTCCCCAATACCCTGAGGGTAATGTGTCATCGTGATGGGTATTTCCCCATTGTCGTTGGTAGCTACCAATTATTTTCCCCATTACCCAGAGGGGAATGGGTAAACGATCGCTACCCATTCCCCACGGCAATAATAATGGGTTACCATGGGTTAACACGAAATACGAACCCTGTTGATAACTCATACGATATCGTTCTTTAGCTCTGGAATCATCTCGGGCTTGTTGGCATAGACCGTACTTTTCACGTAACCCCAGAGAAGAAGTCCAATAGTCCATTTGATATCGTTGTTTCGTTATATAATGCGTCCTGCGAAATTCGTTCGGAATAGGGTGATTGTATCATGCGCTGTGTGGCAAGAGGCACCGCACTGTTGAAACCACATATTGCCCAACTCCATGTAATCTAAATCAGGTCAAAAAACGGTTGTTATCATGCCACGATAACGTTCACCGTTCACCGTAACAGACTGACCTTCATCATTTTCGAAGAAGTACGCTTCGATGACTCCGCCAGCCCAAAAACCACGCCAAACATTCACTAATTGTGGATGCATTGGCTTCTCGCCGACGACGTGAGGAATTTCCGAGATCCAAATGCGGCAGATTAACTTGTTACCGTAACCGTTTAGACGAAAATGTGCGTGATGATTTGTTTTTTTTTTGAAAAATCGTCATCAATTGCTTATAGTTCAAGCATTCAATTGGTAAATATATAGCGCTACAATTGGTCTGTAAGCTCTCGGTCTCTAGTTCCGGTCCATTTAATATCTCTAGTCAATTGAATTTTGAACGCATGAAAAAATAGATCTTTTGTTAAAATCTGCTGAAGGGTGCTGCTAGTCATTTTGTCGCGGCCTGGCCCACACTTTGTTCCACAGCAGCGATAATTTCAGCTGAACAACCTGTACGAAGACACACGAGTGTTGTTATGTTTAGCAGTAACCCAGTTTCTTAGAATTTCTGCATCAAACGGCTGATTTTTGACTCAGATTGCCGGTAATGTTGACCGAAAATATCACGCAATGCGCGAAATTCATTTCTTGCGGATCGACCATTTGATCCACGATGATGTGTGTCGAACCTGCATTTTCTTCTTTTGGTTTCTATCCGCCATTGGTCCATATGTTTGGCTCATCCGCCCCCAAATGACAAAAGAATATGTAACGGAGGTTTTCGGTAATTCTATTGGCCAGGACATACTACGTGGAAGTAGTGCGGTGCTTGGACTGGCCAATAAAGGAATGATTTCTGGCTACCCGCAAGTGAATGGATATCAGAAACTTTCCACCTCCACGGACAGTCCCGAATTATTAGTAAACCTGATAAGGTTAATAATGAGTATAGTGAAAATACTGATATTATGTATCACTTTGAAGTACAAGATATTAAAATCAATCATACGTCTCGGTCTAGTGACAGATAATATAAATCATACGTACAATGTGTTTATTTAATTTTTAATAATACAAATATATCTCTATTGCAGATAGAAAAGTAAATAAAAATATTTTCGAATGTAGTATTTCCCCCACTGTTTTGGTGTTGTGTACCCTCTACTAAATTGAAGAAAATATATTTTTATGGTTTTCATTTAGCTACGAACACTTCCTGCTGCGTGGGTATGGGAGGAGAAAGGTATAGCCACTGAGCATGAGGGTCACAGGGTTGAATCGCTGTTGTGTTTTGGAGTGTTTAAGGGTGCCTTTTATTTTGTCATTGTTAATTTTAGTGCTGACATTGCATGTCGACTTCCGTTTTGTTGTCACAGTACTTTTCGGGAAGGCTGACACACGAATAGGGCTGGCGAACAAGACGGACATTTGAAAAAAGCACAATAGCTAACAGATACAGTCATTGCGAACATCTGTTTTCAAAACGACACTTCAGCACAACAATAATGTAGAAAAATAAAATTAAAGAAAAATAAAAAACAAAAATACAATCGTGACAAAAAGAAATTCAATTTATTTGAAAACTAAATTAAAACTCACGATATATGTATTTATTGTGCGAGCTTGGTTGTGCCTGAAAATGAGTTGATTCTATTATGGAAAGTAAAGTGACTTCAATGATAGAGGCGCAGGCGGCAGGCGGCAGGCGGTTATGCGCTCATATATATTTATAATATAATTTCAGTTTTGTCTTTGCTGTAGAGATAAATTACAATACCATACTTTAACATACGAGGTCAAACAGTCTATAGTGGCTGATGAGTCTGCAAATGCAAAAACGCATAACTCACTGATTGTGAGCAGCTCTGCCGTGCTTATCAAGAAGGACTCAAGTCCACTTTCCCAAATTTTTCAGGAGAAGCAAATTTCTGAATTCTGCTTAGAGCTTCATATGTAAAAAGAAACCCGTTGTTTTTTTTTATTAAGGAAACTAATAACATTTATGTAGTTTTGCCGCAATTTCCAACCATAAAGGAAGGTGCAAAATGTTGCTAACTTGAGCATTAAAAAAAATATTTTTTTTAATATTTAGGAGTTGAGTCTTTCTTAAAAAGCAGGGCAGAGCTCTCCACTGCCCTTTCACGGAATGTAATTAGAAACTAAGTTTTGTGTAAAATTGCAAATGAATGAAAATACTATTAACAATTTAACGGAAAATAAATAATTAATTTCTAAATACTCAAATGTACGTAACCAGCAGTATTGAGGTAACATGCTAAATCAATTTGCAATCAATCACGAAAGTAACTTTGATTTCTATAGGAACTCTTAAAAACTTTTCGCTTAAAACTGCAAGCAAATTTTAATATTTAATGTGGTCACTGCTGGCTCTGCTGGCGTTTAAAATAAAATTACCCTTCATTGGCTATTTATTTCCTCAACTGCGTAAATCACCCTTGTCCGGAAGTCTATTACACACAGGAACTAAACTGAATACCACCGCATGCCAAGAGTTGAATTAGTGCAATAAAATACAAATTGCAAATATTTACAATCTTCCCTGTGCTCGTTTGTACGTAGGATACTTCATTTAAAAGTTTCTTAACGAGACGAAAAAAAAAGTATAAACTTGTATTCTGCCCGTTACCATAACCCTGAAAAAGAAAAACATATGGAGAACTTTGTTGGTTTTAAAATTAATCTTTCACAGAGGATTTGATATCTTCTAATGTTCAGTGTTTGTATTTTTTCTCATATTATTCGTATGTGGGTTCAAGTAAAGAATGATATTTATTATGGTTGGAAATAAAAAAAAACTAAAACCCACTCGATAGATGAGCTACTAGGATGTTGTAAAGAAATTCAATGGTTTCGGTTACGGCAACAAACAGTGGTTTGGAGGGCAACAATTTTAATAAATGAAATTTATTCCTCCATTACATATCACAAAGGAGAAGGCGAGAGCTTCTCCACAATCGGTGAGTTTTACACTTTCTGTGTTTAAATTGAGTGGAAATACAGTGTCATTGTAGAGTGTAAAAATCGGGAAGAAACAAACAGTGGTTTGGAAGGCAAAAATTTGTATAAATGAAATTTCTTTTCTCATTACAAATCTTAAAGGAGAACACGAGAGCTTCACACAATCACTGAGTTTTTACGCTTCCTGTGTTTAGATTGAGTGGAAATACAGTTTCATTGTAGGGTGTAAAAATGAAGAAGAAACAAAAAAAAAATTACATGAGGTGTCAGGGGACACCCGGTTGGAGCGAAGTTCCTTTTGCTATATATTATGTACTAGTTAGTTCCAACACGCCAAAGGCGACTGTTGGAAAATACTGTAATTTAAATGGATCTTTAAGAAAAGATACTTTTTGTAAAATGTTAAACTTTTTTTTAAGAAATTGTTTATTTATTGAATGTTTTGTTTTTTAAAAAAAAAGTATATCTTTAGGTCCATTTTGTAAGAATATGTATTATATTTTCCCTATAAGGTCCTTTCTTTGATGAGAGTTACTTCTTTTATTAAAAGCTAATGTGTTTATGTAACAAAAAGCCTAAGAGTATGAATATATTTATAAAGAAATGTTTTTTTTAAGAACAGGTACTTTTTAAAGAAGTGGTACTCTTTTTAGGATAAGGTTATTTTTTTAAGAAAATTTACTTATTTTCAGGAAGGCTACTTACACAGTGCAACACGAAAAAAAATAACCATATACCAAAGTCATGGACTTTTTTTTTATGGGCCGCCAAAGATTTGGGGCCTCGGTATCATTTTCGTAAAAATGTGATCATTTTCTCAGGCTCATATCTTGCAAACCGTTGAGAATTTCGATTTACTCTCTGAGGCAAAGTTGTAGCTCTTGTCATAAAGAACAAAAATTGCGAACATATAAAATCAAAACAACTTCACCTTCCAGATCAAAATCGCAAAAAAATTTAAAAAAATTCGATTTTTTTACCTTTTTTCCCGTGTTGAGGTCCATAGGTAGCAAACCATTCAAAATTCAAGGAAACAATCAACTACAAAAATTTACCTAAGATCTCAATAAACAAATTTCTAGAACATATAAACTTCCTAGAGGTGATTGTTAACACTGTTTAGGTAGCACGCAAAAGTGAAAAATTTGCCGAAAATTTTTTAATTTCATTTTTTTTACCTTTTTCTCCTGTTCAGGTCCATAGGTAGCAAAAAATGAAATATGCCTGGCCAGAACCATGTGTTTGTCCAAGGGTTAACACCGTTTAGGTAGCGCTTAGGTATCACGCGATCATGCACCGACAGCAGCAGCACAGGCAATGCAGTAAGCTCAGCACACGCAACAAGGGACGCAGCACACAATATAAAAGCGACACGACGCTCACATCGAGGCATTACACAGCGCGACGTCAACGAGAGCTCAGCGGTGAAAGTTATAAAGTGAAAGTGAAAGTAAAAAAAGTGAAAGTGCTACAGTATAATTCGCACACAACATTGGCAACTGACAATTTCAATATGCAGTGTGAAAATATTGATTTATTTTGCTACGTTTGCGGTCATCAAACCAGAAAAAAAACATCTACAAGATTTCAGAAGGAAAAGAATCTTTTAACTAGTGAATTCAAAAGAGCATATACATTGTTTTTCGACGAAGTGGACTTGACCGGTGAAAATTACACACCTAATACAGTGTGTCGCCAATGTTATAACAATCTCATGGCATGGTTGAGTGGAGGCAGAGGTACTATGAAGTATTGTAAGCCGGTAAACTGGATTAATCGCCCAGGTGATCATGATGCAACCAGTTGCTATGCATGCGTAAATAACACATGTCGTCTAAATCGACATTCTGAGAAGAACAAAATTTATAAAGCAACTGCAACAGCCACACTACCAGTGCTTGCACCTGAAAATTTTGTATCACCAAGGCCGCCAACTCCAGATCGTACTACAGAATTTACAGCAATGAGTACAGCAAGTGGTGTTACTTATGAAGATCCATTTGATACCGATTATGAGCCCCAACAGGGAAGAGATGGACCACAACTAATAACACAAATGGAAATGGATTTCATTGTGGCCATATTGGGATTATCGCAGCGACTTGCAATATTTTTGACAGCTTTTTAAAGCAAAGAAAAGAAAAGAAAAGGTATTATTTTATTTTTAAGAAAGGGTACTTTTAAGAAAGGGAATTTTTGTAAGAAAATGTATTTTTTGTAGTAGAAGGTATTTTTTTTTTGGAGAAATGCTATTTTTTTACGATAGAACAGGCAAAATTTTAAGAGTAGGTACTTGTCTCAAGAAAAGTTGTTTTGTTTTACAAAAAAGGTGCTCTTTAAAGAAAAGCTAGTTTTTTAGGAAAAGGCAATTTGTTGTAAGGAAATGTACTTTCTTAAGAAAAGGTACTTATTTAAGAAATTAATTTTTTTAAGGAAGGGTATTTTGTATAAGAATATTTACTTTTTTAAGCTAAGGTACTTCTTTAAGATAAAGTAGTTTGTTAAGTAAAGGTACTCTGTTTAAGAGTAGGAATAGGTATTATATTTGAGATTTACTTTTTTAAATAAAACGCACTTATTTAAGAAAATGTTATTTTTTTAAACTTGTTTCACTTTGGCTTTTCTAAATTTAATTTTTTTCGGTTCAAACTACAATATGTAATAAACAGGCTCCACCTAGAAAATTTCCCATGAAACAGGAAATATCCTCCCATATGTTATATGTTAGTCGAGACACAAACCAAGCCAAAAGTACGAGTGTACGAGTAAGTGTGCTGCCAAATGTAATTCCATGCTCATAGTTGTATTTCATGGATTTGCCAGTCTTATAGTTTGACTTTCCTAAATTTACTTTTTATTGGGTTCAAAACTACAATATGTAATAAACAGGCTCCACCTAGAAAACTTCCCGTTAAACCAAACCAAAACTACCCAATATAGTTGATAATAATGGGTTGTAATAGAGTAGTTAAAAAAAAGTTGTTTAAAATTTGTTAATTTAACCCCAATCCCGCAACGTGCGATAAGGAACTTCGTTCCAAAAAAGCTTTCCCATTACATCCGATAATGGAATTTGGAGCGAGCTTCTCAAAATCAATGAGCTGTGCGCTTTCTATTTTAACACTGACTGATTGATACCTACATTTTTACACCTGTTCCGAACTGTACTGTGAGAATCTTTTTTTACTCGATTGTGTCTCCATCTCTAAACGAGGCGACCGTCGTCGAAAGAAATGTAATGTGGTCAGAGGAGGAATCGAACCCACATTCACACTTGCCGCACTGGTCACACTATCCATTGCACAACCGACGGCCACGTGTGTCAGGCGGAAATTTTGGCTATTGGGGATATTACCTACTCCCTCAGGACTAATAGTTCAGCAGTCATTAAGGGCAAATTCTCTTTTGATAGACAGACGGTCATGAAGACTCTGAAATTAGTATTCCTGAACTCAGTATCTAACCAGTGCTACAGCAGAAATCTTAATGGGATGGCCAGGCAGATGTGCGTGAAGACAGATTCCGAATCTAACTAGCAAAGACACAAACCACTTCAGTTGACAGAAGTCGGTTATGGCGATAACATAACTATGTTAACATATAGAAACATGGTGTATTTAATGATATAATATTTTCAGCCGATCGGAAAAACATATAGAAACAAAACTTATTATAGCTTCTAAAGGTAATTCATGGGACTATAGAAAGAAATTGTCCCTTCTGCCGTCAGTATTACCGTATTCGCTCAGTGGGACAAAGTAAATTTAGTGTATGAAAATTTAAATCGATCAACTTTGAATATCAAGGAATTTTCCCGTGCTCTCACATAAATTGTTAGAAAGTCCTTCACAAGCACTTTCAGAATCTGTAATCAAAAAGTCGAAAAAGAGTTTGGAAGTAAGGAAAGTGTTTAGGAAGAGCTTTCCAACGAGGTATGTGAGAACACGGGAGAATTCCTTGTTTTCGCACAATCGGCGAAATTATTTTTGGGGGTCCAAAAGTAAATGAGGATGTTTTCTTACTTCCAAGTTATGATTATAGATTCTGAAAGTGCTTACGAGGAGCTTTCCAATGAGGTATGTGACAACACGGGAAAATTCCTTGTTTTCGCACAATGGGCGAAATTATTTTTGGGGGTCCGAAAGTAAATGAGGATATTTTCTTACTTCCAAACTCTTTTTCCACTTTTCGATTACATATTCTGAAAGTGCTTGTGAAGGAATTTCTAACAAGGTATGTGAGAGCACGGGAGAATTCCTTGATTTTCAAAGTTGATCGATTTAAATTTTCATACACTAAATTTACTTTGGCCCACTGAGCGAATACGGTAATACTGACGGCAGAAGGGACAATTTCTTTCTATAGTCCAATGAATTACCTTTAGAAGCTATAAGTTTTGTTTCTATATGTTTTTCCGATCGGCTGAAAATATTATATCATTAAATACAACATGTTTCTATATGTTAACATAGTTATGTTATCGCCATAACAGAATTCTGCCAACTGAAGTGGTTTGTGTCTTTGCTAGTTAGATTCGGAATCTATCTTCACGCACATGCCAAGCAGTATGATGTTCACCTCATGTGGGTGCCAGGACACAGAGAACTGCAGGGCAAATGCGCTAGCCAGACTAGAGATTACCTTACACGTTCCAAAGGATTTGTAATGAGTTGGAATGCTCCTAGCGACCTGGGTGCATATCCTGGAAGAACGTTCCTGTATGATAATACTGATCAGGTGGGCTAAGGTCACAGATTGTGTACGCGGAATGCAAATGTGGCTAATACTGGATAGTGGGAAATCCATAAACCTTCTGTACTTCTGCATCTTCTAAACCGTTTGAATCTTCTGCCAAACCGAAGGTATGAATGTGGGGTTAAGTTTTGACGAGAGATTGTCTGATTTTTTGACATGCGGTAAGGTCAGGGCAACTGACTTCTGTACTTTAGAACGTGTCCAGCACTAGCTGGCACGCGGATGTCTTCTATGGGGTTCTATGTATTCAGGAAGCTGGGAGAATTGTATCAGACAGGCGTAGGCAATATATATTGATATTGATATTGCAAAAGAGCATGTTTAAAAAGCCAAAATCAAGCATACCAACAAGTACATAATGTGTACGGGAAGTGTACCAGAAAGTACATAATGTGTCCGAAAGGAGTACAAAAAGGACATAAAGTCTTCCTGAAACTTATATAAAATGCACAGGTTAGATTAGTTTTGCATTGCAGTCGATGAACGATTCACTTAAACATATGACTCAATTGCAATACCACGGGCTACCGATATTAAGCAATAGCCCCATCGCACAGTTGTTCAGAATCGATTTCCATCGTCTAACATTCAATATCTTTTGATTAGTAAATATTTTTAAGTTCTGTATGCAAGGAGTCAGGGATTATTGCGATGTATCAATACTGATGCATTCCTGAGAAAGTAGGGTACAGAGCTGCCTTTCCAACTGTGTACCATAGTCATAGCAGGCTTTTGAAGTAAAGAAGTTATGTTGGTCCAAAGTCAATTTTTTTTTCAAAAACTGTATTTTTTGAAATATTTAGTACAATTGAACTGTATGTGGTATAAAAAAAACTTCGCTGCCATATTAAAGCCACCCAATTTCTGTTTTTAATAAAGAACAATTGAGTGCAAAACCTCTATAAAAGGTTTTCTACGTGCGATTAAAGCGATTAAAGCATTTTAATTTTGTGTGCAGATTATGAAAAGCTATGTCAATATATTAAATACAAATAAATTTTTGGTTTCTTGGAAAACGAAAAAAAAACGAAAGGTAGTCAACTTTGGAACATTTTCTGAAATATACCACACTGTGACATTTTCAATGGTGGTACATCCCCGTAATCCTTGACGCCTTGCCTACAATCTGGTTTGTACGAAACTTAAAAAATATTAACCTGATCAAAAGATATTGCATTTTGCCGATGGAAATTGATTCTGAACTTCTGTGTGCCGTGGAAATTACAATTTGGAGTATACAATTTGGAGACGATTGAGTTATATGAATTTTATAAATAAAATAAATGGTTTGCCATTACATCCAATGAAGGAATTGGGGAGAGCTTCTCACAACCAGTGAGCTGTGCGCTTTCTAGTTTTATACTCACTGGTTGGGACCTACAGATTTAACACCGATTCCGGTCGGTATTTGGAGAAGCTTTTTCATGGCTAAATACTCGATAGTGATGCGAGGTGACCGCCGCAGAAAGAAATTTGAGGCGGTTAGAGGAGAGATCGAACCCAGGATCTCATGTACAAGAGCGCGCACAATACCCATTGCACCACCGACGGCCACATGAATTTTATAAACTGCAAATAATTTCAAGGGAAAGTCGGTGATAATTAATATTATAAACAGACGTTTGATATATATTAATGGAGACATAAAGGACGTATTAGTAATATTTAATATAATTAACGTAAATTATCTTTAGTCCAAGGAAAGAACGAGAACCCACAACGAGTTCAATATTGTATTTTGAATAGTAAATCACCATAGTCCAATGCAAATTCTTGGATATATTATCATCATAAATAACTTTAAATACAAATTCTAAAAAACGAATATTGATGATTTTATTGTTTTTCAAAATGTACTTCATGAAGA
The DNA here is from genome assembly GCA_963931995.1 of Phaonia tiefii. Lineage (NCBI taxonomy): Eukaryota > Metazoa > Arthropoda > Insecta > Diptera > Muscidae > Phaonia > Phaonia tiefii. The sequence goes on along the minus strand of OZ008370.1, from coordinate 204,268,099 downwards.
TATTGGTATTTTTAATGCATTTGAACCAGTGGTCGAAGCACATATGCCACCCCGAATGAGGTAGCTCTAAAATATGCGTTTTGAAGGCATTAACCGCTTCTTCAGGCGACCAAACACATTGACCACCCAATTTGTTTTCAATATGGGTGTATAAACAGAAATCCGTAGGTGCCAAAACGCAGCTGTAAGGTGGATGACTCATAAAGTCAATGTTTTGCTTATCAAATTCGGGTTTGTTTGAACCGATGTGTGGGAGAAATCTCGTAATGGAAACTGATTCTCATTTAGGGGGTTGCTTTCCTTAGTTCCTCAACAATTGCTGACAAACGATTGGTTGTATTTTATTCAGAATTGACTATCCTACGGTGCTCTAATGGAACTGTTGTCACATGACCAGTTATGCCGAAGAAGCAAACTACTCTTTGCTTTGAAGTGCTTCATGCGTGAACATTTTTGTTGAATTTGGCTTGCCTTAGAAGACCCATACGGTCGATTGCTGTTTAGCCTTTGGTTTATATCCATAGATCCGCGACCCGTTGCCTGTATTTTGAAGCAACGCCATTGCAGTTTTTCAATATTCCCTTGACACGAGCTTTTTTGTGAGATAGTAATAAATTTGACGGTATGCACTTCCAGTAATTTTTTGTTACGGCAAAGTGTTCATTCAGTGTTGAATGTGTGGCATTGCGTGGCTGCTAGTTATATTTTTTGGATTTCTTATATTCTCCCCCCCCCCCAAATCGGTTCACTTTTATGTAAAAAAAAATACAAAAAAATTTCATAGCGATAAGTTGTATTTTAGGGGGTGCGTCCACCCCTCAAAGTTGGCCTTCAAGCACATTTTTTTCAAATGTAATTTGTTTGTATATGAGTATCTTTTTAAAAAAACGGTTTACAAGAATATGGTGTATGGCAGTATTTTAACTCTTCTAGTCAATAACATTAGCCTCAAAGAAAGTTTTTTGCTGAAATTAATATTTTAGAAAATAATGCAGAAAATATAAATATAATTTTGGTTGGTTTTTTTGGTGTTTATTTTCTTCATTGTTTTCTAACATATTAATTTTAGCAAAAAACTTTCTTTGAGTTTTACATTACACAAGTTTACATTACACAAGTTGATTACATTTTTTGACTGAGACGCATTTTTTGAGTTACTAAAGAAACCAGAAATAATGCTCGCACGTCAACTCGTTCTGGGTACCATTAAGTTGAAAACTGTAACAGATCCCAATCGTGTTGCCTGATTTCATCTGACAATAATATAAATTACCCAGGCCGGAAAAAAGTAATGTACCTCTAATTAATTTTAGGCCTTGACGGGGTAACCTACTATAAGAGTTTCGAAGTCATTTTCAATATTTAATCAGCGAATATGTTTGGAAAGTTGTAATTCCTGATACACTAACAGTTCAGTTTTTGTGAGTTTGAATCCTACCCCAAAATTCACGCAAGATTGAATTTAATCGAATTGTATCTCGGAGTGTTCGACAAGTGGCTCCGTGTTAATGGAGACACATGTCGTCTACATCAACATCATTCAGTTTAGGAACAACAAAACTAGATCATCATGTCACCGCAGATCACAATTGACTGTTATTGCCCGACCATAATAAACATAGACTCACTTGTCTTCTTAATGTTATATCGTACTTTTTACTGTTTGATTTGTTATTTTGTACGATTTTTTGTTGTGTTTGCGTTGTTTTATGTAACACAAAATCGTACAAATTTGTAAAAGAAGCCGAAAACTTATAACAAAAGTTTCTTAACACGAGGGTTACTATTTATATTTCGGAAACTGGCAATACTAGTGTTGCCAGATGCAAACTGGAATTTCCATTGGAAAGTTTAATTATATAATTATATAATTATACATAGAAAGTTTTCACTTACGAGCACTATTTGTTGTATTTACAGTGTGTTGAAAAATTCATCTCGGGCAAAAATGGAATTAACCTGTGAAAATTTTCGAGCGAGGATTTTTTACGATTATCGAGACGAGAGTGTTTCAATCAAATTGTTTCGGATCTTGGTGATGAAGCACCATCAAAAACCACTGTTAATCGTTGGTACCAAAAGTTCAGTCTCGGACGCCGTTCGTTCCAGGATGAATTTCGTGCAGGTCATCCAAAATCTGTTGTTCTGCCACAAAACATAGATGCAGTGCGTGGACTGATAATGCAGGATCGTCATGTGACATATCGTGAGATTAGTTTCACTTCAATACATTAGTTTCACTTCAATACATTAGATTTGGCATGAACATTTGGCATTAAAATATACATTCGCCCAAAAAAAAGGCTCGTGCCAATTGATGTAAGGAAATGATTAAATAGCTCGACCGTGGTGCTTCAAAAGACGTGTATAAAATCATGACAGGTGATGAATCATCGATATATGCGTATGAGCCGGAAACAGAACAGCAATTGAACGTGTTGGTCTCTCAAGATGAGCTAAATTCAACAAAATTTGTAGGTGGAAGAAGCATAGCGAAACAAATGATCGTCTGTTTCTTCGGCCGAATGGATGGACCATGTGGCCATTGTTGCGCTTGAGCAAATCAATCTGAGTGGTACACGATCATTTGTTTGCCGGAAGTCTTCGGAGAATATCATAAAAACCAACCGCCAAAGACGAATCATTCGCCATCATGACAATGCGAACTCTCACACTGCTCGTCAAACAAGTGAATTTTTCAGTAGTCAAAACATCGAATTTATGACTTATCCTCCATACAGCCCTGATTTGGCACCCAATGACTTCTTCTTGTTGCCGAATATCAAAAGTAAACTACGTGGTCAACGATGGACGAAGCTTTCAAAAAACATGTTTTGAAGGTGTCTCTAGAGGAATGGATAAACTGCTATGACAAATGGTTTGAACGAATGCAAAAGTGTATTGATCATCAAGGGAAATATTTTGAAACACAATAAAGCCATTTTCACTTAAAAATGTTTTTTATTATTTACTCTTCCCGAAATATAAATAGTAACCTTCGTATGAAAAAAAGTCAGTTTCTCGATTAGCGTGTCCCGAAAAATAATTTTCTGGTGATTCGGGATACACTTTGAAACTAGGCGCGGAATTTATATATATTTTTGTGCGTGACTGTGCGGCTTGTATGTATTTGTACTAGTTTTGGGTGATGTTAGCTTTGTTGAAGCACCTTCCCTAATATAGTAGCTACAGGTATAGTTGTGAACACGAAAACCATTTCAACTTGACATTGCAATATGCATCTGTGATCAATAAATGCACCAAACTCTTTAATTTCAAATTAGGAATTATTAGCGGTATGATAGACGTATGAGTTATATTAATTTGTACCATAAGGGGCGTATTAGTAACTTCAAATGGATTATTTGTGGTTTAGTATTTCACTGCTTGCCAAGGGATAATTGTGCCAAGGGCACATATTAGTCATCTGCACAAGACGTCTTGAATGGTCATTGAAGACATTTGATTTTTCAAGATATGTACTGTTTCGAAGTTGCGGCAACCAAATACTATAGTGTTCAGAAATAAAAAGCATTTGTCTATAAAAATACAATACTACTACTTCTACTTCGCTGCACATCGTTTTGTGTTTTTGTGTACACACACCTACACACATACGAGGGCTGTCCCAATTATAGCCGACCTGTTGTATAGATGGTGCCAGTAGTTAAAAAACAAATATTATGGTGAAAAACGGCAACCTTATGGAAACATATGTTTTAAGTTTCAAGGCGCTACGTTATTTAATATTGTTATGTGACCCATCAAATGTATACGACCTCAGTGAATTTGTAAACATAGAAAAAATTGGTCACCGTTATGTAACTCAATATTCTCAATCCTGTAATCCTGTAATTCAAAGGTCTCAGTCCAAGTAATAGTAAATCCGAGCTAGATACTACTCTGGGGGAGTCGGCTCTTTCATTTACGACTGTAAAATATTGGGTAGTAGAGCTTAAACGAGGCTGTACGAGCTGCCAAAACGATCACCATAGTGGTAGACCAATTCAGGTGTCAACCCAAAACACGGTTACGAAAATACACGAAATAGTAATAGATGATCGCATCTGAAATGATAGGCATTTCAAAAAAAAAAAGAATGTTTAATATTAACCGCAGATTTGAAGATGAGAGAGCTGTGCGCATGATGGGTGCCGTGCTTGCTTTCAATAGAGCAAAATATATTGTCGCGAAGATGTTTCAGTAGAGTGTTTGGCGATGTTTCACCGCAATAAAGCCGATTTATTGCGTCGATTTATAACCATGGATGAGACAAGGGCCCACCACTTCAAACCTGAGACAAAGCAACATTAAAATCAGTGGACCAGAATAGGACCTGACACAAAGCAACATTAAAATCAGTGGACCAGAATAGGAGAATCGTGCCCAAAGAAGGCGAAGACGGTTCCATCTGCAGGCAAAGTCATGGCGACTGTTTTTTGGGGTACGCATGGAAAAATTTATATTGATTATCTTCAGAAAGGAAAAGCCATCAACGGCCAATATTATGCTAATTTATTGCAGCGTTAAAGCGATGAAATTGTGAGGAAAAAGCCGGATTTGGCGAAAAAGAGAGTGTTGTTTCATTAGGACAATGCTCCAGTTCACACATCCACTATACCGATGGCCAAAATTAATGAACTAAACTTCGAATTGCTTCATCAACCACCTTATTCGCCAGATTTGGCTCCCTCGGACTATTTTCTATTTCCAAACTATAAAAAAATGGGTCGGTGGTAAAATATTTCCCAACAATGACTATTGATGACTACTTCAAGGAGTTTGACAGTTCTCACTATAAACAGGGTATCAGAGCTATTGAATATCGCTGGAAAAAGTGTAAGGAGCTTAAAGGAGACTATGTTGAAAAATAAAGAAAAATTTTATCCACTTTTTTGTGTCTGCTTTGTTACGTCGGCAAGCTTTTGGACCGCCCTCGTAAACGATCCCTTCGTCGACAGTATCCCGATGTACTTGGTTTCACAACTTCGTCACAGTACAATTCTGGAAAAAAACAAATGTCTTGAATGGTCATTCCTGTTCAGATGTCTAGGACATAGTCAATATATGCACACTAATGCATACCAGGCGTATGGGATATATTTAATATTAATAACCTTGGTGTTTGTGACAGAAGATTTCTACTTCATTCAGGGTTCAGGGTTCTACTTAATTCAGGGTTCAGGGTTAAAGATTAAATTGTAAAAATTAACTACATTTATTTATTTCATCTCAAAAGCTGGAATATATTAGTTATAAACCCCTAAAAACTTATTGCCGTCATTATATGACACATAGGAGACGTATGGGCAATATATATTTTCTTAGCAGCTGTACTTGTATGGTAACAATAAGTTTGTAGTTTCAGAATATTTTTACAATATATATGATACATTTTGAACTGTAAACAAGCATTTTATTTGTGTAGTTAGCCATAAAATATACAGCTATTTAGTTGTACAAACCTAACATGTATTAGGTGCGTATAATTGATATTTAATTTTATTACAGTTTAGGTGCGTATAATTGATATTAAATTTGATTACAGTTTTTTCTAATTAAAACATGCGTTGCAACACACTGTGTATAACCTTTAACATTTTTCAAATATTCAGTACTGTAAATAGTTATACCAAACCACTGTGCACTTACAATAGTATTCTTACTATTACACATCAATAGACGAGCAGTAGAAACTATAAAATAATATGAAAGAGAAACACAAAACTTTGTACATTTTAAGTGTGATTTCGAATGACAACTTTGACACAATGACAACAAATAGTATCATCACTGACTGTTGCTGGGTTTGGCTGGTACGACAACGATGCGAGGACAGACTGAACTGACAATGATGGCGCTGATAATATTTTCACAGCCGCACACAAATACTATGTGGCACCTGCTTGGCACACGCAAACGCACAAATATTTACTATCACATTTACCAAAGAACATTTTAAGTAAAATGACAATAAAATAGGAAACGGAAACAATGTTTTAACATGCACAGTGACTACAAATTGTCACACATACACAGACATATTGCTCAATTTTGCACCGCTCTCAAGAACCAACACTAACACTTACAACAGCCCCCCCACACACATACACTCTGGGTGACATCAACAACAATTGCACTCTTATACATGTATTTCGTTAGTTGAAGTGCAAATGAACGTAACTAAATTTTTAATTCTTATACCTTAAATTAAAATTATACCTTATGAAATGGGTTTTTTTTATAGAAATCGAGAAAAACCTTGTAAAATGGCAAATAATACAGTTTTGGGAGCCATATTTTCGATTCTTATCCTAATTGACCTTGATTCAAAGTCCTGAACATGGTTCCCAAAACTATATTCTTTGCATTTTAAATGTTGTTTTAATTTTCTGTAAAAATTGTAAATTGTAGTTACGCTGTTTTACATTTCAGCTTTGTGAATATTTAGTGTACGACTAAAATCAACAACAGTCGTGGTATCGTGACAACATCAGCAGCAGCAACATGAATTAGTGGCAACATTGGAAAACTTCTAAATGTAAACGGATGTTAGGGTGGCCCTTGTTATTCTTAATGAATAAATTATGAAAAAAATCTTAATGAATTAATGAATTAAATTAAATAAATCTTAATGCAAAAAATAGTAAATTGGAAGCTGCCTTATTTTTTTTTTGCAACCAACTGTCGTTATTTTGAAGATACAACTTTAGTAGATGCAACAACATATGGTCTAATAAGCCGTCCTGGTGGCAACGATTAGCTTCCAGCAAAATTACGACAACTCAAGTGCCACCCTAACGTGCGTATTCATTCTAATGTAGATTTTACTTGTGTACCGTTTTAATTTTTCACACCACCAGGCATAACAAGCGTTTCCTCCTTTCATGGCTAAACATTAAATTTTGTTTGCCACCTTTTTTCTTTTTGTCTCGTTGTATTTCTAATGATATTTGAACATAAATTGCAACGATTTACATATAAAATGAAACACAATTGACTGCCAAGTGATAAAAACACCTGACGCTCGAAAAACGGATAGCAGAATTATTATGTTGGCCAGTAAAGAAGAATGGGTTTGTGTAATGCCGTAAGGTACACCTAGTTTGGTATTTACAAATAAAATGAAAATGTAATGTATTCACAAAACCGGTTTTTAAATATTCCCGGTTTTCGGTTTCTTCGAATATTCCGATTTTGGCGAAACCGGTTTTCGATTAAACCGAGGTGTGGAAACTATGCCTTTTATAAACATTTTTTTAAATCATTCTATTTGAATTTTGAGATCGACTACCCAGTGCATTCCCACGAAAAAGCTTGCCAAAATACCCCTCGGAACCGGTGTAAAACTGCAGATCCCAATCAGAGTGTGTAAGCCTTTGCCTTCATGGTATGTGATGGGAAATTAAAGTGTGGGTCATGTAAAATTTGGAATTTAATTTCATTTAAATAAAAATTCTAACACAGTACCTCATACGACCAACCTAATTTTTTAGTGCATTGTCGATTGTTTGGTCCTATATTTCGTGTTTTAAGGCTCCAGTGGACTCGGCATTGTTTGCCTAACACTTATCATTCACAGTGCTCCAGAGATAATAGGCTAACCGGTTCAAATCGCAGTTGCGAGGCGGCCAATTGACTTCCGAGTTTCGGCTGATTATGCGGTTGTCGAAAACAGTGGGAAAAAAGATTGTAACGTTGGCATTGTGGTATGTAGCGACATCCTATTGAAACCATACTTCGTCCATGGCAATAACTTTTTGGAACTAAAACCCATTGATCATTGCATGGTAACGCTCGATATTAACGGTAACAGTGGCTCCTTTCTCATTTCCGAAGAAAAATAGGCCTATGACCCTGCCATGCCAAAAACCTCACCAAACTGTCACTCGCTCTGGATGCATCGCAAATTTGTTTCTTAACGTAAATCCGAGGTGAAAAAGAGCTTCATCGGCAAAGATTAGTTTTCGCTAAAAATGCGATCTTCAGCCCGTTCACCGAAATGAAAACGAATCGGATGGCCACGAGACTTCGGTTCTTGGACTATTTGGAATTAAGCCTTCGTGCCGAGCTCTTTGTGCAAATTTCTGCGCAAAGAAGTGCGCGAGTTGATGTTGATGGCTGTTCGAGCACACTTTCAGCTACAGCGGCAATATTTTCCATTGAACGAGCACGTAGACGAGTAATGTTGTTCAATTAGTACCCGGGTTGACAAACTCGTTTCAGAATTTGATCCACAAAAGGCGTTGATGGAACTCTATTTCTATCAAATTTATTTGGTAGATTTCTTACAGTTTGAGTTGAAGGCTCAGAAATTTGGATGAAAGTTTTTAATATTTCCCTAATATTTCATAATAACACTGTGAGACAAAATTAGATTTTTCAAAATGATGGGCTTCTGTCAACGGATTCTGGTAGAAAAGTAAAAAAAAATATAATTGTATCGGCGTTTTGCCAGATCTGATCAGAATTTTTTGTTAGGGCGGGTCAAAGTTTCCTTACTTCTGAGGTACAAAATATGTTCAGAAATTTTATAGAAAAGATTCAGATAAACATTTTTGTGGAACAAATTAACCCTCTAACTGTCACGTATAACCATAATTTTTACTTTTTTTTTGAAAACTCGCAAAAAACTGCTCGAAAATTATGGGGGCCGTGGTTAAAATGTTCTACGATCGTCATAAAATTATTTCACTATATGTGTCCGAACAATCCGAAACACAAATCTTAGCCCCAGTGGTAGATAAAAGATGAAATATGACAAAATTCATTATATTATGGTTATATGTGACAGTTAGTGGGTTAATATGTTCCACAAAAATGGTTATCTGAATCTTTTCTATAAAACTTCTGAATATATTTGTACCTCAGAAGTAAGGAACACAGAATTTTTCATGCCGCTATGTTGCAGGAAAGTTCCGAGGGGCGGAAACTTTGACCTGCCCTAAAACCAATTCTGATCAGATCTGGCAAGACGCCGATACACGTATATTCTTTTTTAGACCTTTCTACCAGAATCCGTTGACAGAAACCCATCATTTTGTTTAAAGAGGTTGCAGTAATCGCCAATTCATGGCGGCAAATAACCGCATTTGAAATCGAGTACTTCGTCATCGAAATTAAGTTATCGTGAATCGGCAATCGATATCGTTATCGGAACTCAGCTTCTCGAAGTTGTACTCGATTCGTAATCTGTTATCGTAAACAAACACGCACCAGGTTTTTGGTGCGAGACATAGGCGAAAAGAATAATAATAAAAATCTAAATAAATTTCTGATATTTTTGCACAATAATTGCAACATTGCACATCACATCACAAAATCACACCCGGTATTATATTTAAAACTGCCATTGCCCAAAAGGGTCAATGTAGCAGCAAGCTGCTATATGAGTGGTTCGGACGTCAACATATGAGCAGAAATACAATTTTCGGATTGAGCACATTTAAAGCTTTTTTCGACAGTCGAAAACGTCTTGTAAATCTATGGACTTTAAAACATTTTGTTAAAATTATTTACAGTTTGATGTAGATTGGTTGTTAATGTGTAGCCAAACTCTTTGGACTATTTTTCATTGTAAACAATTAACAAGAACAGGGTATAAGACCACATAGAAAATGCTCATAGCGTGGATATAGTTTTCTGTTTATTGCACCATTTGATATTATATATTTATTTTAAATTTTCAACTAATGTTTTTCTCTTTTTCTTTATTTTTTCAATACTACGTCCATATATTAAATCGGCCCCACAAATTATTTCTAAATTCCTATGATGGAGATTGATGTGAAAAAGATCATCAATTCAATGAAGCTGAAAAGGCGAAGAAACGAACAATTTTCAAACTAAAGAATCTGTTCATTGAGTTGATGAAATTTGTTATCAATACAATGCAGAGCAATTGATGAACATTTATCGTCGGTTTTATGTAAAGATTTTCTATCAGTGTATGACCCGTACGTATGTATATGTGACAATATATTGGGTAAAGTTATGTTTTTGTAAAAACTAAAATGAACTAGACTTAAAGTTGCAATATTTCTACTTTAAAAATATAAAATTTTTCTAGTAAACAAAAATTTTTCTACAATTTTTTACAACTTTATAATCTAACACTTTTTGCTACGATTAATAATCGTAGTATTTAAAATCTGCGATCTAGAACTTAAGTGTTTATTTGAAATCTCTACACACAAAGAAAAAAGCCTTTATTGCTCGGTTGCCGCAACAATACTTTGATTGATTTGTATATATTCATTAACCGTAATCGTTCATGTAGTTCTCCCAAATAAACTCGAATATCGCAAATGCGTATCATGTTATTGCAAACGAGTTCTCGTTTGCATCAAACGCTTACAAAATTACATTTGCCGCAAATTTAAAAAAGAGATGGACAAAAATGCCAACTTTTTTTAAAACAATCTTTATGGGTAAAACTAAAATCATAACAGTTGGAAAGTTTAACAAAAAAAAAGCTTAAATAAAAGTTTTAATTAAAACTCGGTTGCTGTAATTGAAAGAAGAGTTGGTGGGACCGTTTTTCGTTTCTCGCCAACGTTTTTCAGCTCTAATTTTTCATAACTCGTTTACTGTAAACGATTTGCAGTTCTTGCAAACGTTTTCTTAGATTGGAGCAACTACAACTCGGTTGCTTTAACCGAAGGAACAGTTGGAGGAAGCCTTTTTCGTTTGTCGTAAAGGTTTTTTCAGCGCTCATTTCTCAAAACTCGCCTACTGCAACGTTTTTCAGTTCTCGCAAACTTTTTTGTTTTGGAGTAACTAGAACTCGGTTGCTGCAACCGGAACAACATTTGACGGAACCCTTTTTCGTTTCTCGCAAAGGTTTTTTCTGCCTATATTTCTTTATAGCTCGTTTGCTGCAAACATTTTTCGGTTCTCCCAAACGAATTGACACGTATGGATTAACAGAAGTTCGGTTCTCCCAACTACAGCCCCAGACGAACTTCAGTTATCTGAGATTTCGTTTGGGAGAAACGAGTTTTTTCTTTGTGTGTACAAATGTTATTCACAGCTTTTCCCAATGAAGTTTAAAAGTTATTAACTGAAATATAAAAGACACCACTTGAAACTAGGAAACCAAATATATAAAATTGATTATTGTCTTATGAATTTTAACTGAAGTGTTTTACATTTCAAATCTTTTAAATTTCAAGTCTCTTAACTTTCTTCTGATATTTTTTAGATTTCAAATATGTATAATGTTTAAATTTCAATATGTATTTTGAATTGTAGATGACATTTCAAATTGCAATTGATATTTTACAAAACTAAATAGATATGTCTTGTATTTCAATTGAAAATCGTTTAGTTTCCATCACGAGACTACACTTGACGTCAGCATACAAATATTGGATCCTTTACTTTTCTTTTGTTTACATTCCTTGAACAAACCCTCTCATCATGCCTCTCCACAACAAACCAAAGAGGGCTTGGCACGTTAATCGAGGTCATGGTTTATTCTACAACATCATGCAAATAATAAATATTCCTACCTCGGGTGCTGTCGCACATTATCTATCATTGACATGCAGTCCGTGTGTATGCGAGTGTTTACATATCTAGGGTTGAGCTTAAAAGGGTCTTTTAAAGGAGCCTTCTTTCTCCATCAGGTATGAATTTTAATATGTTACTTCAAACAATTAGTCAGAAAAAGTTTTTTTGTAACAATAAATGTACACAGCAACACACACACACAGGAAACATTTTTATAAATTTCAATTAGATTTTGATAAATATAAGATTTTTGTAATAAGAAATGGATATCAGAATAAGGAAGAGCCATTAATTTTCGCTTCGCTCGAAAAATTTAAATCGGCAAGGGAGTTTAATTTTTAATTCTTTGAAGATTTAAATCTTTTAAAATCGCGAGTTTAATTTTTAGCTCTGGAGTCGAATTTTTATTTTCAAAGATTATAAAATATTGCTCGCTCCCGATTTAATTCAAAAAGAATGACTCGCGAGTAAAATTTCATAATATTATTTTATTAATGAAAGTATTGGAAAAATTTACATATGGATGAAAAATTAGAAAACCGGCAAACAAATTGTGAAAATTTGATGATACAGGCAATGTGTTTGAAAGGATGAGAAGGTGTTTAAAATGGGATGGGTCGGAAGGTGTTTAAAAATGCGACAAAAGTCGTATCGAATGTTTATGAAGGCAAATCTTCAAAATGCAGTAAAAAATTGAGCGAAAGAGTAAATGTTGAAGATGCGAGAAAAATGGATTAGGGATATTAGGAATGTGGCAAATATTCTCAACGTTGATAAAGAGGGGGTGGTGCAAAAAGAGTAAAACTTGAAAATGCGAGAGAAATATTTTTTGGAAAGAATTGGAATGTAGAACGTTTTTTAATGTGTACAAGAAGGGTAAAAATGGGGAAAAATGTGTAAAACTTCAAAATGCGAGAAGAATCGTTTGGAAAGGTTAGGAATGTGAAAAGATATTGAATGAAGGTAGGTACGGTTATATGGCAAAAATTATGAATGTGGTTAAAAAAAAGGGAAAAACTAGAAGATGCAAGAAAATCGTTTGAAAAATTAGGAATGAGGCAAAAATTGTGTATGTGGATGAAGTGAGGGCAACAGGGGTAGAACTAGAAAATGCGAGCAAAATCGTTTGGAAAGGTTACGAATGTGGAAAAATTGTGAATTTAGTTAACAACGGGAAAAAGGGGTAAAACTTGAAAATGCGACGAAATCGTTTGGAAAATTGTAAATGAAAAAAGAGTATGTTGATGTAAAATTTCTCTTTTAAATTATACCTATATTTGACTCTTTGAAGTTCAGCCATTTCTAACAATTATTAACATATTCCCAATCAAAACTAATGCTCCCCCTTTTTTTCAAGCTTTACCCTTTCCTCCAACTTTTACCCAGATACTAGTCGTGTTTTGGTTACAAGCAAGCGATTATCGCTTGCTAACTTGTAAAGAAAACGGCTATTTAGCGATAAGTGATTTTATTCAAAAATATGGAAAAGGGTTGAAAACGGTAAAGGATGTCAACAAAAATTTCGCTAAACTTAGCGAAAATGATTCGCGTCGCTAAGTTCTCGCTAAGTCCTCGCTAAGTGCTTCATACAAAACAAGCGATTATATAAGCAAGCGGTGGGTGTAACCAAAACACGCTTACTATTTCTGATCTACATATTCCCAATGATTTCAATTTTTTTACTTTCAAGTTTTACGTTTTCTTGCACTTTTTAAACAACGTACACTACTTTAAACACATTCCAAATCATTCCAAACGGGGTTCCTCGCATTTTGACATTTTACCCGTTCATGACCATTCTACAGCTTTTAACCCACACATATTATTTTTAATAAATTTTGTAATCATTTCTAAATATGTTTGCCGTTATTGGAAGTTGTACAATTTTTACCAATTTCTCCACGTTTTTACCCACAGACACTATTTTTAACACATTCGCAATCATCCCAAACGATTTTTCTTGCATTTTGAAATCTAAAAGTTTTTCGTCAATTTTGACCCATTTTCAACCAAAATCCCCAATCATTGTCCAAACCAAATTTTGGTCTGCCTTATTTACTTATATTCCAATTATTAATCGAACTCATTCCAAACTTATGTTCATGTTATTTGTAGTTCTTCACCGCATATACTTTTTACTTTTGATGTGTTAACATATATAGACGCGGGTACGGCCTAAATTCACAAAGTGAATACATCCAAACATAATTTGTCCGACTACGCTCACACAGATTTTCCGACAGCGATCACACATTGTTTGCCGTTAAACTCCTCCGAAACGGCTGGACCGATTTGTATGAAATTTTGTGTGCATTTTTGTGGTCTCAAAATCGGCCAACATCTATTTTTCATACCCCTAAATGAGAAGGGTGACCCACCCCTATACAGAACACAGATTTGTCCGACTACGAAACACAGATTGTCAAACTGCGAAAAAAAAACACACACTGATGTAGCGGCAGCGAATAGTTGGCTTGTGTGGGTGCGGAGCACTCTCAAAGCAAAGAGTATAATGGCGTGATTATACGTATATAAAAATGAGATGGCAACCCAGCTAGCATTTGAATGTTTGTTTCACGATCACGATTGTTTCGCGACTGGATTTCCAATCGTCACCACGATTGTCGGAGCAGAATTATATTTTTCTCTGCTGTTAAGACTTTGTGCTCACGATTTGTTTTTGTGTTTACTTTGTGTCACAGTCTTACATGTAGTTTTCTTATTGTTGTCTTACTTCTTCCCGCATACTCCACCGAACTCGTGTTTTGCAAGGAGAATTTAATTATGTCTCTCTGAAATTCTAACGGGTTTTCCAATATCTGCTTAGCAGAAAAAGAAAAAGATTTTGCTCATCGTCGACGATTGGATTTTGCTCATCGTCGGCGATTGGAAAGTAAGAGTCGCCGTCTTGACACAGTTACCTCAGTTGCTCTGAACGTGCGCGATTGGAATACGACATCGCGCACGATTACTTTAATCGTCGGCTCCGATCGTGAAAGAGTCGTGCATGATTGAAAATGCTAGCTGGGAAAAGAGCAACGAAAATTGTGAACTTGTGTAGCGTATGTACGAACATAACAATGTATGTATGTACATGTGTCTGTTGCTTTGCATTCTCTTGGTTTTTTGTGGGTATAAAATAAAAGGTATTAAGCATGAAAATAATGACACATGTCTTTAAATATTTTCAAGTGTTATTATGTATTAATATTATTTAAATGAAACGCCATCATATGATTGAACGCCTTTTTAAATTCTTTATATTAACTTCACCTGTCTGTATGCATGTATTTATGCCGAAAAAACTTTGAATTGATATTTAACCCTTTTCCCGTGATCCAATCGAGCTGTAGCTTCGCAGACAAACTAATGGCGACGACAAAAATAAACTGTCAAAATATGGGCGGGATTGGATAAAGGGGTGTGGTACCACCCATACAATTCACAAATTAAAAATCCGTTATTGCTGCTCCTGTTAACGGTATTTGAACAAAATTGGGTATGTTGGTTACGAGTACATGTTCTAAGATCTGGTGCAAATATGGGCGGGATTGGACAAAGGGGAGTGGCCATTGTAACGAATTTATAGTCAAAAACTATGCTTTTACGGGTTGGTTTTTTATTACTGTGAAAGGTAAGTCAAATAAAATGTGGGTGCGGAGCATTCTCAGAGCAAAGAGAATAATGACGTATTATACGTATATAAAAATGAGATAGCAAGAGAGCAACGACAATTTTGTGAACTTGTGTAGCGTATGTACGAACATAACAATGTCTGTATGTACATGTGTCTGTTGCTTTCCATTGACTTTGTTTTTTGTGGGAATAAAACAAAAAGTATTAAGCAAGAAAATAACACAGTGCAACACGAAAAAAATAACCATATACGGACACCACTACGTGATAAATGACTAAAAAAAAAAAGACCCGTGTCTCCCAATTTTTCCCAAAGTCATGCACTTTTTTTTTATGGGCCGCCAAAGATTTGGGGCGTCGGTATAATTTTCGTAAAAATGTGATCATTTTCTCAGGCTCATATCTTGCAAACCGTTCAGAATTTCGATTTACTCTCTGAGGCAAAGTTGTAGCTCTTGTCATAAAGAACAAAAATTGCGAACATATAACATCATCACCTTCCAGATCAAAATCGCAAAAAACTTAAAAAAATTCGATTTTTTTTTACCTTTTTTCCCGTGTTCAGGTCCATAGGTAGCAAACCGTTCAAAATTCAAGGAAACAATCAACTACAAAAATTTACCTAAGATCTCAATAAACAAATTTCTAGAACATATAAACTTCCTGGGAATTATTCTTAACACCGTTTTTTAATTTCATTTGTTTTTTATTTACTTTACTTTGCTACCTATGAGAGTAAATCGAAATTCTGAACGGTTTGCAAGATATGAGCCTGAGAAAATGATCAAATTTTTACGAAAATGATACCGAGGCCCCAAATCTTTGGCGGCCCATAAAAAAAAAGTGCATGACTTTGGGAAAAATTGGGAAACACGGGTCTTTTTTTTTAGTCTTTTATCACGTAGTGGTGTCCGTATATGGTTATTTTGCCATGACTTAAAAAATTACACACAGTGTAATGGCACATGTTCTTGCTTGTCTTTAAATAATTGTAAGTATTAATATTATTTAAAAGGTAACGTCATCATATGATTGATCGCTTTTTTTTATTCTCCAATGTAACATTTACAAATGTGTTCATAGAAACCGAACAGGTACTGTGTAGCAAAAGGTGTTAACACATCGCCCGTGAGTTCGAACACTCATTGGATTTTTTTGTTCCATCCTATTTTGTCCGCCGTTTTTAATTCTATTCTTTCTGATACACGTTGATTATTTCTACATCCTCCATAACATTCCAATCGATTTTTGTCGCAGTCGCCTATTATTTAAATCCAAATTCAAAAAAATTCCACTCGCGAACCGAAAAATTAGGCTTCTTCTCACTCCCAGTAAAATAAAAATTCAACTCCGAATCGAATTTTTATTTTATATATTTCATTCGTTCTCGAGCGATTCAAGAAAAACAAAAATTGTAAAAATTAAATTCGCTCGAGATTTGAATTTTTTTTTTAACATCGGAGTGAGAGCTTTGTATTGAGGAAGAGTTGAGTTTTTCGGCTCGCGAGCGAAATTTTTACTTACTCTGATGGATAGTAAGTTTCTTGCAAAATTTCTCAATAATATGAATTTATTAATCTTTCGAGAGTGTGATAATATACCCAAATACTTGTGGAGAAGAAATCTGATGATTTGCCTTGGTGGGTAATGAAATTGTTATATTCCCAACCGACAGCTTGAAAAATCACCCAAAAAACAAATATGACAAATGGCCCAAAAAGAAAATATATATTTAGCCCAAATGTTAATGAAAAGTAGCCCACGTCAAATTTGGGAAATTCGCCCAAAAATATGGGCAATAGTTGATTTAAAAAATTACCCATTTCCTTTGTAAAACAAACAATTCTCATAAAAAATCACCACAAGATTGATTTTCATAAACTCCATATTTGTATTTTAAATAATTTTATTTCATGTGCTTACAAAGCAGTAAAGCACAGCAAATATTTTCGTTCAGTTCTAATTAGAGATGGGCACGTGACTAACGACCAAAGTCTAGATCTCGAACGAAAACCTAAGCGAACGACAAGCGACGAACGAAAGTGAGGGACTGGCTTTCGTTCGTTTAGGGTTTCTTTCGCTTAGGGGTTCTTTCGAAATCGCGGCTTTGGCTGTAAGTTTTAGTTCACGCTCAAGCACGCTAATGAAAGCATGAGAGTCACTCACGCGCGAAGATTTTTTTAGCCACTCACGTGAGCCAAATTAGAGCCTCCTCACTCACATTCACGCGTTAATGTAAGTATGAGATTTATTGAGATTTATTTATTGGATTCTAAAGAAGACATGTGTCCCTGTAAGACCACATTGTATTTATATTTATTTATTACTCTTATGTTAGTGCATACACGATGCCATTGCATATTCATTGATGCATTTCATAGTTGCTGTTGTTTGGGATTTTATTTACTTATGTTTTCCCCCTTCAATGAATTTTCAATGAAATGAAACTTTGTATTCCGGTGGTATCAGAAAATCCAAAAGGGGTGGGGGGTTTTCGTTAGTGAGTAAGGACAATATAAGGATGTATTTTTCCAATGCAAATGCTCGACATATGTAAATGCATTTGTAACTTTGGTAGGTTAAATATCATTAAAAATATTTACAAGTTTTCGAGACAATTACATTACTAATGTCGAAACAGGAAAGTTTCATAAAATTGAAAATTTTACAGAATCTGAATATTAAAATAAATTTTCTCGGAGGGCTAGCAATCAGCGGAATGGAATATGTCTAAATGTAAAACTTTTTGTTTAAATTTTGTCGACTTTCACTAATTTTCTTTATATAAATTTCTGTGCAAGCATGAAAATTTCATTTCATACCCCAAGCAGGGAAAAAGTAAAAACAGTAAAAATTTATTGTGGTGGGTACTTTTTGAACAATATCCTGTATACGCTACATTTTCCAGAAATATCAATAATATCTACAGTTTTCAGCCAATTTTACTGGATGACAATGTATTTTATTTTGAATTGAAAGCACTTGATGATCAAATAAAATTATAATCACTGTAAGTAAAAAAATGTCTTGAAAACCGAATGTGGTGGAGAGTGTGAAAAAGACGTCTGTTGCTCTTTACTGCTGTAAAGGGGCGACAGGAAAGTGCTGGGGACTGTCCTAAAATCACCATGTGGATTTATACGGCAATTGTCAGACCAATACTTCGCTATGGCATCGTAGTTTGGTGGAGGTCCCTCCAAAAGAAATATATTCTGAATTCGTTGATGAAAATTCAAAGATCAGCACTGGGTGGGGCAATGGGCACGACGTCAAGTACTGCACTTAGTGCTATCCTGAATATTTCTACTCCTGATGTCATGGCCGAATCGGCAGCCGCTACATCCGTGATGAGAATCAGAGATTGTGGCGTTTTGATATCGGGGCATTACTACACCGGATCAACTCTATTCCCGTAAAAACGGACTACTGTATCCCCTACCTTCTACCAGCGACAAATCTAAGGACTTCTGTTCCAAACAGGAATACCTTGGAAAAGTCACTGGAAGGGGACACCAGTAGTAGCAGATTTTTCACGGATGGCTCAAAGTTGGACGAGCAAGTAGAATATGGGGTCCATTCATCGGACCTAATGTAAATATCTCCTTTAAGCTGCCTGATCAGTGTAGTGTATTTGTGTAGGTTGCTGAACTATTGAAAAGTAGTGTCACAACCCTCCGGAGAATATGTATCTACACGGACTGCCAGGCTGCCATAAAATCCCTGGAAGCCATGTTTGCTACGTCCCTGACGGTGAAAGAATGCCACTCATCACTTAGGGTGATGGCAGAGTATTTTGAAATCAGGCTCATTTGGGTACCGGGACACAGCGACATTCCAGCCAATTGCGTAGCAGATGCGTTAGCTAGACAGGGCACTACGGCACAGGTTCTTCTGGCAAAAGAAGGTGTTAGTATGCCAATCTCTACCTGCCGTTTGCAGATCAGGCAGTGGGCCGATAATATGTTCAAGGACAAGTGGAGACTTACTTCAACTTGCAAACAAAGCCAGGGTCCTCTGGCCACAGGTGGATAGGAAGAGGACTAGGCAACTATTTAACTTGCCGAGAGGCAGGTTATCCACAATGATAAGAACACTTACGGGCCATTGTCTTGTAGGAAAACACGCCCTAAGTTTGGGACGTAGAAACTCCACTCTCTGTCGATGCTGCATGGAAGAGGACGAGGAAAAGACGAAACACCTTCTCTTGGATTGCCCTGCTCTGGCAGGACTGAGAAGCAGGATATTCGGTATTCTTATAGACAAATTTATTGAAAGGGCAAATTGGCTAGACGAGTAGTCAATAGTTGCTATGGAGGAAACTGCAGGTATCACAATGGTGTGCTAGACAGCGTGCTGTCTTGCAGCCTTTTCAACCAACCAAGTAAAAATTTGGCTCGCGAGCCGAAAAATTCAGATCCTCCTCAATATAAAGCTCTCACTCTCAGTTTAAAAAAAATTAAAATCTCGAGCGAATTTAATTTTTAAAATTTTTATTTATTTGAATCCCTTCCGAGCGAATCAAATATAACAAATAAAAATTCGATTCGTAGTTCAATTTTCACTTTATTGGGAGTGAGAACTTTATAGTGAAGAAGTGGCGAATTTTTCGACTCGCGAGTGGATTTTTTTTGAATTTGGATATTCATAATAAGCGATTGCGACAAAAAACGATTGAAATGTTGTGGAAGATGGAAGATGTCTATCAGAAACTTGTAAACGGCGGCCAATATCGGATGGAAGAATGGGGAATGTACCTATAAAAAGTAAAAAGAATGTGCGGTGAAGAACTACAAATAACGAGAGCATTAGTTTGGAATGACTGGGTCTAGAGTTCAACTAATAATTGCAATATAAGTAAATAAGGCTACTAAAGCCGGACCAAACTCTCGTTTGAACAAAGATTGGGGATATGGGCATTTCCACAGAAAGGTCAACCTTTTGTCACATCCCGTCACTTATATTTTAGGACCAGTTTGTTTGATTGTGTTATTTTATTTTAATAAATATGTAGTTACTTACATTCTGTATTTAGGAAAAGAATTGAAAACAATCGAACCACATGGTTATAAAATATAACCAAATAACGAGGGTGACGTGATGTGACATAGGGTGGCACTTTCACTGGAAATGCCCATATATGAACTTTATTGTATTTTATTAAAAAGGGTTCAAAATTGTCGAAAAACTTTTAGACTTCAAAATGCAAGAAAAATCGTTTGGGATGATTGCGAGTGTGTTAAAAATAGTGTCTGTGTGTAAAAAGTAAAATTGCAAAATGCGAGGAAAACCAATTGGAATGATTTGGAATGTGTTTAAAGTAGTGTACGTGGGTAAAAAAGGTAACAAGGTTTAAATAGTGCAAGAAACGTAAAAAATTGAAAGTAAAAAAAAATGACATCATTGGGAATATGTAGATCAGAGATAGTATCTGGGTAAAATGTGGATGAGAGGGTAAAACTTGAAAAAAATGGCAATATTAGCTTGAAATGTTTGGAATTATGTTAATAATTGTGTATGTGGGTAAAAATCGATAGAAAGGGGAAAAAATTAAATAATAAGAAAATTAGTTTGTCATGATTGGGAATTTATAAAAAATGGTGTAGTGGCTTAGAAATGGTGGAACTTCAAAGAAATATATATAATAAATATAAATATAGGTATAAATTAAAAGATCAATTTTAAATCATCATACACTTTTTTCATTCACAATTTTCCAATCGATGTGGTCGCTTTTTCAAGTTTTACCCCTGTTGCCCGTTTTTAACCAAATTCACAATTTTTTCCACATTCGTAACTGTCCAAACGGTTTTGCTTGAATTGTCTAGTTTTACCCCTTTTGCCCTCTTTTTATCCATATACACAATTTTTGCCTCATTCCTAACCTTTTCAAATGATTTTCTTGCATTTTGTAGTTTTACCCTTTTCGCCCTCCCTTTTTACATCGTATTTTTAACCACATTCATAATTTTTGCCATATAACCGTACCTACCCTCATTCAATATCTTTGCACATTCCTAACCTTCCCAAACGATTCTTCTCGCATTTTGAAGGTTTTACACATTTTGCCCTCTTTTTACCCTTCTTATTCACATTAAAATTTTTTCCACATTCCTATCCTTTCCAAAAGATTTTCCTCGCATTTTCAAGTTTTACCCTTTTTGCACAGCCTTAGTCCACATTCACAATTTGTGCCACATTCCTACTCTTTCCAATTCATTTTTATCGATTCTTCAACAATTACCCTTTCGCCCAGTCTTTTACTGTAATTTGAGGATTCCATTCGATACGTTGCATTTTTAAGCACCTTCCCATTTGAAACACCTTCCAATCCTTTCAAACAATTTGCCTGTATCATCAAATTTTCACAATTTGTTGCAGCTTCTCTATTTTTTCACCCATATGTAAATTTTTCCTATTTAAAAAATATTATGAAATTTGACTCGCGAGTCATTCTTTGACAATAAAAATTCGGCTGCTGAGCTAAAAATAATACTCGGAAGTTTAAAAGATTTAAATCTTCAAAGAATTAATAATTAAACTCCCTGGCCGATTTAAATTTTTCGAGCGATTCGAAAACTAATGGCTCTCCTTACTCTGATAATAATTTCACACCTGTCAAAGAGTTACTTTAAAACACATTGCATTATAAAATAAAAGTATAAAATTTTTGTAAATTTATAATATCCTCGCACTAATCTCCACGAATTTCTATTGTACAAAAAAGACAGTATAAATCCTGGAAAAGAGCAAATATTCTTGTTTCTTTAAAAACCTTAAATGGGTTAAGAAATAACTGACTGACGAATTATTTAATTGAACAAAGCCTCCCATAAATTATGGTTTCAGCAAAGTAAGATGTGTCTACATTTTTTTAAACACGATTAGATCATGTACTTGGCCCGACCTACCCCTTTCGCTACACGCAGAACAATCTGTATTTTCTAGTTGTTTGGATTCAAATATAACTGTGTTTGAAGCTTGTAGCAAATATAGTATAAAACTAAATGGTTTCGCATTACATCCCATGAAGGAACACTGGAGAACTTCTCACAATCACTGAGCTGTTCGCTCTCCAGGTTTCACTCACTGATTGGGACCTACAGTTTTACACCGATTCCGAACGGTATTTTGAGAAGCTTTTTCATGGCTATATATGGCGATAGTGTCGCCGTCACTATGCGAGGTGACCGCCGCCGAAATAAATTTTAAGGTGGTCAGAGCAGGGTTCGATCTCATGTACAAGAGCCGCGCACACTAACCATTGCACCACCGACGGCCACATTGTATACGGCAAATATTGTATACTTGTGCCCAAACACGTTGTATTTGCTACTCAATATTACAAGTCTCCCCAAATATAGCTGTGTTTGTAATACAAATACAACTATATTTGTTGCACTGTTTACTTCAACATTTGCAAAGGGAGATTATGCACAGGCTACGTTGTTAGTGTGCAATTGTATTTTTGCATTAATCTTTCTGTCAGTGATTTCTAAATATTCCCGATTTCGTTTGCTAATAGCAGTTGAAGTGAGCGTTAATTATTTTGAAAGATCTCTTGACGTTGAAGCCTGTAAAGTAAAGAAAACAGAGAGAGAGAGAAGAAAGCAAGCTGAAACAAAAAGCAGCAGATTCTCATTTCATGAACTAAACAAATAATGAATTTAAGAAAGACCGTTTCAAATCCTTTTAATTTTTGGAACGAAGGACGTAGCGGGACAGAAGCTTATTTGAAAAAATTAAACAACTTTTTTTTTAACACTATTACGCTACAACCCATAATTATCAACAATAGTTGGTACTATTGCTTTGGTTTGTGTCTAGACTAACACATGTTGGGAAACTTCTTGTTTAATGGGAAGTTTTCTAGGTGGAGACTGAGACCAATATTTAGTATACATTGTAGTTTTGAATCCAATAAAAAGTAAATTTAGAAAAGCCAAACTGAAAATTAACAACGAAACAAGTTTTGGTACAATACAGATTATAGCCAAGACTTTAAACTTTAATTTATGTTTCACTGTGACCCGACAACATCCCAACGCCCACAGATATTATATTAAGCGAAGCAAGATAGGTTTTATCGATGGTAGCAATGAACAGGCGTGAGCGGTGAACTTAACTAAATTATTTATTCGTCGAAAAAACTGTTCTTCGTTGAAATAAAATAAAACACATTGCATAATTTCAAGTGATTTTGCATAATTTTTTAACAGCCCTTGTGTAATTTTGGCACACTCTGGTGGCACAACTGGAGGAAACATACAAATGCTTCCACAGAAGTAAAGGGTTTTTCAACAGAGACGCTACAAAAGTAAATCGATAGGGACAGCAAACGACGCCATATTTTTTCCCACTCTTTTGACATTTCTCTTCAGTAAGGTTTGCCATTTTATCATGGAAAGATAGATATACGAGCCAACAACGAGTCGAAATTATTAAAATTTACTACCGCAATTTGGCGTCAGTGGCCGGAATTCATCGGAAAATCATCTTCAGCGATGAGGCTCATTTCTGGCTGAGTGGCTTCGTCAATAAGCAAAATATGCGTTATTGGTCAGACAGCAATCCACACGTAAACCATGAGTCATCATTGCATCCCGAAAAAATTACGGTTTGGTGCGGTTTATGGGCCGGCGGCGTCATTGGGCCGTACTTCTTCCGTGATGATCAAGACCGGCACATTACTGTGAATGCGAATCGCTACCGTAAAATAATAACCGAATATTTTTGGCCCCAATTGGATAATATGGACTTGGAGGACATGTGGGTCCAACAGGGCGCCGCCACAAGCCACACAGCGAATGCCACAATCACCACAATTGGAAACCAAGTTTGGTGAACGTGTTATCTCACGAAATGGCCCAGTCGATTGGCCGCCTCGGTCGTGCGATTTGACGCCGTTAGAATATTTCCTGTGGGGCTACGTCAAGTGTATGGTCTATGCCAACAAGCCAGCGACGACTGATGAACTTCGTACGAATATCGAACGTGAAATTGCAGCAGTATCGGCCGATTTATGCTTGAGAACCGTCGAAAATTGGGTTCTGCGTCTGGGCTTCTGAAATCGAGTTCCATACATAATGGCATCGAACGTACTTTCACAGGAATAAAGAATTTCATTGTTATCTAAAACCGGCTTTGTTTTATTTAAAAAAACTTTTGTAGCGCTCTTATTGAAAAACCCGATATATGGATCTTTCGGATTTCACAATTGCCTGCAGTTTTGTCGTTCTCTCCGTTAAAATTCATCAGGGGTGATTCAAATAATCTTTTAACTATCAGTTTGAATAATAAAATAAAAAGTAGTAGTAGTAGTAGTAAAAACAAACATCATCCCTGATGAATTTGAACGTAGAGCACGACGAAACTGTAGGCAATTGTATGAATTGTGTTGTCTTTTAGGCAACAACAAAAATCATATCTAATGGAAACTGATGGTCTGGAGATGGAATTATATTTTTCTAAATGGTTTCTTATATATTTTGCTTGCAATATTGAACACGTGCATAATGGGGAATCCGCAATTAAATAAGTTTTCGTTTTGCATTTAGTTTGATGGATTTTTCAATACCGTCATTCCAATACCGTAAAAGTCAACACATGCTGGCTCCTCACCTAGAATAGGGTTTGTGCAGAACTTAAAAGTGTTAACTAGATCAAAAGTTAATGAATTTTCGCCGATGGAAATTGATTCTGAATCACTGTACGTTGTTGGTGCAATGACTTGTTCATGAGAAGGAGGGATAAATATCCACTATGACCATTTGTAATTGCTATCAGCGGCGGTATTTTAGTAACGCCTTAGTATTGGCGACACTATCGAGTAATTTGCCATGAAAATGGAAATGGAAGCTAAACATCTTGAGATATAAAAACCATCATGACAATAGTGGTTTCTTAACTAAAGCACTTTTTTGAGCAATTTATTAAAAAAGTCCAAAAATCTGCTATTTTTTTTTGGGTCACTTGAATAAAGGCATTTTATTATTTTTAAAGTAAGTGATGATTTTTTGCAGGGAGCGTTTGTTTATTACAATTTATTACATTTCAGTCATTTTACGAGTCAAAATGGCAAAACAAAAAATTTGAAATCTATCGGAAAAAACTAAAATCGATGTTTACCGTTCTGAAGGATATTCTAACCGCGCAATAGCGAGTGGAAGGGAGCAGGTCATCAGTGGAAGGGAGCAAGTCATCCGTATGCAGAGTAATTAAAAGCTGTGAGTATCTTAAATACCTAAACTTACAAAAAAAGCCGCCACTTAATGCTCCCTGTAAGAAAAAGCGCCTTCAATTCGCAAGAGACTACATGGTTTGGGATGTGCAGCCAAGAGTTCATGTAAATGACTGGAGAGCCGTTGTATTTCCGGATGAGAAGAAGTTTAATTTGGATGGGCCTGATGGCTACAGCTATTATTTCCATGATCTGCGTAAAGAAAAGAGTTTTTTTTAACCTACATCACAGTTATGGTGTGGGTTGCTATTACGTACTATGGCACCATCGATCTTGAAATTCAAAGTGCAAAAATGACTGGTGCAAGCTATAAAACGTTATTGGAATCGGCTTTTCTGAAGTTCAGTGAACTAGTTGGTCCCATATCTTGGATATTGCAACAGGATAATGCCCCCATACGCAACGTCAGAATAGTAAAGGAGTTCATTGCAAAGCCAAATTGTTAATATTCTTGACTGGCCAACCTATTCTTCAGATCTAAACATTATCGAAAATGTCTGGGGTTTGTAATCTCGTAAGGTCTATGAACGTGGTAGACAATTTGATGACCAGCAGGCACTAATTCAGGCTATTGAGGATGCTTGGAATCAAATTTCGTTGGATTACTTAAATTCTCTTTATGATATACAAGGTGGCGCAAAAGTAATCCTCCTATCAGAAAATGCTATAAATTTTGCAATTGGCCGCTAATGTCAGTTCTGTTTTGACATTTGTGTAGTAAACACATGCGAAATACACGTTAATAAACAATGTTACGCTACACTGCTCCAGAACGCGGAATATTGCTGACTATTTATTTGACCAATAATCGGTCGGTGACTTTGGCACAACGTGAATTTCGTCGCCGATTTCCTGGCCGTCCAACGCCTACTGGTGAAACACTGCGACGTTTAGCCGCTCGCCTTGAAGAGACTGGCACAACACGAGATGCTGCCAGGCGTGGCAGACCCCGGAGTAGCCGTTCTGCAGAGAATATTTGCTGCTGTAGCCGAGGATGTCAAGGATGCGCCGTCGACATCGACTACAGAGCAATGATCGGCTACAGAGCAATGATCAACGAGTTCTTTTTGCCGCAACTTGATGAATTGGGATTGGAAAACATGTGGTTCCAACAGGACGGTGCAACGGTACACACTGCACGTGCCAATATGCTGAAGGATGCATTTTCCGGGCGCCTAATCTCCCGTTTTGGCGATTTGCACTGGCCAGCAAGATCGCCTGATTTGACCGCTCCAGACTTCTTTTTGTGGGGCTTTTTGAAGTCGCGGGTTTATGTCAACAAGCCTCAGACTCTTGCAGCTCTTAAAGACAATATCCGTCAAGAATGTGAGGACGTATCGCCGGAAGTTTTGGCCAAAGTGATGGAAAATGCCATAAAAAGGGCTAAAATGACAATCAACTGTGGCGGCGGCCATTTACATGACATCATATTCTCGACTTGATGTAAAAAAAATTAAAAGACCAAATAAAAATAATCCACAAGAAGAATCAAAGGTTTTCATTTTTATTTTAAATTACAGCCAAAAAACATCGGAAGTTTACTTTTGCCCCACCTTGTATAAAGTTTTCCACGATCTTCAATTGAAATTCTTCTTATTCTTTAAACGAGCTTAAGATCCTTTAATTGTTTTGCTTATTTATCTCCAATATTTCGTCTCCACATTGGGCGACTTCTTCACGGAACAAATATTATGATTTGAAAACCCGTATATTTGAAGTTATTAAAAACAAAGGTGGTTGTACCCGTTACTAATAGTTCTTAAGTAAAGTAAACTAAATTAAAAAAAACAAGAAAAAATGTTTTAGTTAAAGTGCCTTTATTCAAGGGAACCAAAAAAAAAATAGCACATTTTTTTACGTTTTTTTATAAATTGTTCAAAAAAGTTCTTTAGTTACGAAACCACTATTGTCATGAACTTTTTTTATATCTCAAGATGTCTAGCTTCCATTTCCATTTGAAAATTCTGCAATCGGTTACAAATTGCAAAAGATACAGGCTGCTGAATATGGAATTTTTAGTGCCTTTAAATAAGTGAACCGGAGTGTACATGACATGCATTTCCTACAGTAATGTCAATGCCACTATACTGATGGCTGTAAATCTTATAAGACTCTGTGACAATTGCCACCTTTATAACGAACTACGAATGTTTAAAACTTTAGGAGTTTTCAGTTTGCGTTGCCCCATCGCAACTAGTGGTAGACAACGCTTTCGATATTGTTGATAGTCAGTCCTATTAAAGCTGAAATGAATTTAAAAATATCCTAGAAAATATCATATCTCTGGTAATTTCAAAATATCCTAGACTATAAAGTACATCACAGAAAAACTGTCTGTCGCCACAAATTTGTATGTATTTGCGCCAAATGTTCATCGTCCACTCGACTAGTTATCCCCTAGTTAAGCGTCAAATTGTTTTCTACCACCTTAATTTGAATTTTGTTGGGGCTTTTCCTGGTACTGGTCCAATCATTGTACTTTAGTTGCATTACAGTATTTTTCAGTTGGCATGGGATTTAACCATCATCCGTTAGTTTTTGACGTTGTCACTCTATAACGTTTACGTTCTGTGATCCCTGTGGTCGTCTTTGTTATTTCACTGTGATGTTGCGGTTAATGTTTTTGCATTTTGTTTGACCTGTAGTGTGTATGTGTGAGTGCGTTTGTGAAACGATGCGGTTGAATTCTGCGTATGTGTGTTGAGTGTGTATGTGTGTGACCAGTGTAACTCTTGCTATTTTACAATACCATCACATGCCGTTGCGTATAGGGAGTTGAGAAAGGGACCATATACTCGTAATACATTTATACCTGAAGTGAACTATTTTTTAGAATAATATTTTCGATTTACCAGCAAAAAATTATTAGAAATTAGAAGCAGCTGGAGTGTTTAAAAGCTCTTGTCTGCCTCTTGCTTCTTGTATGCAGTGCAGTAAGGTAGAGTACAGATATAATAAGAATGTTACACTGAAGTGCTTCTTCGAATTGATTTTTAAGCACTTCTTGTAATTGTTAAAAAGTTGTAATCTGGAGTACTTGACACTTAATTAAATTAACAGGGAATTTTATTGAGCTTAAAACCATTTTAAAATTTAAAAATGTGACTATAGTGCGGAGACATTTAATATTACATATGTATGGATTTACAGTTACCACACTACAATAGTTCAGACACAAATGTTTCTATCTAATTAACTATCGTTTAACTTAATATATTCTGAAAAATTTGGAGCTTACATTTTGCTATACAATGTCTTGGAAAGAAGCTGTGCTGCTAACACAAATGCTTAAGCATTCAACATCGCGGTAGTGAAGAATGCGTGTTTTGTTTTAAGTAAAAACTGTACCTAGAAAAATGTTCGTCCACTTCAAACAAAATAAATATGAAACACATAGACAATAAAAACTCGAAGTTTCTTAATATGATAACGAAGTAATAAAGATGACGAAAATCTGATGATGACAATGGGAATAAGGTCGATTGATTCGGGTAATTTTTTTTAACACAGGTTTTGGTCGAATCATGGCTCTGCCTTATTCTAGTGCTTCTTATAAGCAATAAATGAAATATTTTCATATTTTTTTATGGTCATTAGAAAAAAATCAAATTTTTTTGTGCTTCCATGAAGCCTAAAAGTAAGTGAGAAAACTTCTCGTGTTTTCTTTTCATACCGTAAAATAAGCACAAAACAATAAAGAAGTGCTTCTTGAAAGCAATGAGTCTGGTGCTTTAATTTGGCACTATCGATAGCTTCTAAGTGGGAACTTTGTTCGAAAATAATGCGCATCTATTAGCGCATTGGCTAGTGCTTCTAAAGAATTTCTGCTTCCATTACTGCTTTTAAGCATGCATAATTTTTTACTAGGTTCCTTTGAGTTTTGTTATACAGATCAAGTGCTTTTTCTGCAATTAGAAAAAAAATTTTACGTCGGAAACAGGATTTGAAATCACGTTGGCGGACGATCGTTCAAAAGTGTGTGGTCCTTCTCATCAGCGCCTTAGAGTTCTAGGCCAGTGACCGGCGTGTTCACATTGTCACTAGTTGCAGTTTTCGTTGGCGTTTCCCTCCCCATGTTTAGTTGAGATTACAAAAGTTATAACTGATATTAGGTATACTCGAATTCATTGAAAATAAAATGCTAATAGATATTGCAAAAATACCAATTGTATATTGAAAATTCAAGTTCTTATTGTAAAATTCCAGTTCTTCAAATGGAAAATGCAATTTCTGTTTTTCAATTTTTCAATTTAAAGGCGAAAAATTAGATGCGAAATTTGAAATTAGATTTTTATCTTTTAGTTGGCAAAACTTGCCTTTAAGTCGGGGCGCAGTCCTCGTTACCACACAATATGGTAAAAAAAAGTTTGAAAAATACTAAATTTGTTGGCAAAATACTAAATTTTTTATTGTGATTTCTTAAATGAAACAAATACAGAAAACCAACATAAGATCAAAATTTAAAATAAATAATTTTGGGAATTTCCACAGAAAGGTCCACAATTTTTCACACAACATCCTCTCGTTAATTTTTCACATAACATCCTCTCGTTAATTGCTTATATTTAAGGATCATATTGCTATATTATTTAGTAAATCGGTAACGTGATGTGACATAGAGTGACACTTTCTGTGGAAATACCCATTTTTGAAAACAGAGTGTTAAAGCCGCATGTGCCAATGATTTTTCTCAAATTTAAAATGTATATATCGTCTATGCTCCAACGAAAACAGTTATGTGTTTTGTATTAACTTTTCAAGAAAATAAAGGGACTAAAACTGTCTTAGAACATTTGGTCCACAACTTCGTCTTTGCTTGGCCTATATACTTCGAGGCCGATACAAATATTAGAAAACAACTACAACTACATATGTAAGAATGAAAATGGTTTTCAATTGTGCAATATATTTTTTTTTCATAAGATTAAACATACCCCTTTTTGCTGGCGCTGCGACGATATATGGAACCATATTATCGTATAGTCTGGCTGGATATTTTCGTTTCTGACAGCAATAAAAAACTGCCACTCTCAGAAGACCTCGGTAGGGGCAACCGAGTCGACCGTAACTGATTGTAGAGATTGCCACACCAGAGTGTAAAGCTTGTCACAAACGTGGTTTAGAGGTTGTTGAAATACTCAGCCTAAACCGCAATGCTGGAATAGTCAGCATCAACCGCTATGGTAGAATAGTCAACCGAAATCGCTATAGTGGAATAGTCAACCGAATTTTCTGTGGTGGAATAGTCTGCCTAAGCCGCTGTGGTAAATGTATTTAAGTAAAAGGTTTACTCTTTATTTCTTTCAGAATTAGAGCTCCAGATCAATGATCATATCGGGTTGTGCGCTGGGAAGCGAAATATATGGAGTAATAATATATTAAATACACGATTTTTGATTAAGAGCACGATATCGGATTTCCCCGTATTTACTGCCAGCTCACTCCCCATTACCCACATAGAGAGTCTTCTAAAAAAAACTCTGGATCACACGGATCTACACGTAGAGGCGAAATTTTGTCTGCCCTGCAATTGCCAGGTCATCAGAAAATGCTACGACTCTGTAACCTAATACCTTCAGTTCCAGTAAAGTACTATCTGGTTCTACATTCTAGGGAAGAGGACTCCGCCAGAGGCGTTTCTCTATTCACATTTCGATGTAATCTCGTGTAGCTCAGAGACGAGGTTATGCGCCTTTGCGTAAATAACCCATAGATCAAATCAATTACACTCTGACAATATCTTGTATGTTGATCCAATAGAACCGATTTGGTGAGGCACCCACTACACGCTGGAAAAACCAGGCTCTGCATCTTATTCTCCCCCAAACAAAAAATATTTTCTTGTACATTTTTCCGCCGAGTTACGTGGCCTCATTCCAGAAGTTAGGGTATTTAACCGTACGTCACGGTTTTCAAGTGAAACTCATCCCTTTTTTGTTTCCTGGCCGTTGGATCGAACTGCGCATTACAGAAACAATTTATTATTCAGCCGAACAGTTCGTATGCGGAATAAGCTTCCGGCAAGTGCATTCCCTATTTCTTACAACAGCAGCAAGTTTAAGTCCAACATTAACAAGTACTTATCTCTTTTTCCCCCTGAGTGTAGGTCTTCGCGAAAATGAAAAAAAAACACATTCTCGAGGAACCATGTGCATGTTTGGAACACACTGCAAACATTCATATGTTTGCAAGTCCCAAACTCACTTCTGTTTAAATGCAAAAATTAGTATGTTGTCTTGTAAAGATACACACTTTTACTTGGAGCCATATGCATATCCCATCCCAAACGTCGATATTCTTACGTCGTTACATTCGTGTGTTTCTTACCAAAGGCACGATTGGCGACTTAATGCATGAAATTAAAGTGCAACAGAGCAGACAACATAAACACTGAATTCATATGAATACGCATTCAGGAATATTTATGAATCACTGACTGAAATAACAATGCAGAAATAGAGTGCACAGTAACAACATTAACTTAGGCCGAGAACAATCGTTATTTGTCTGCCTTTTAGTATTTTGCTCTCGACAGAGCATAGCGAAGAAAAGAAGTACCAAACACAGCTGTACTTGTGTCACAACCATAGTTGTATTTGGATCATAAACACATATACTATTATATATTAATTATTGTGTCTCAAACATGTAATATTGAATAGCAAACGCAATGTGTTGGGACACAAGTATACTATATTTGTGACAAGCTCCAAACACACGTAATAAAGGGTCCGCCAAATAACTTTTTTTTTTTTGAAAACGCTATAAAAAAAAACTACTGAATATTTTCTCAAATTTCTTTTTTCATTTGAAAGTACAATCCTTTCGGTTAATAATGGAAAATAATTTCGTTCAAATGGCTGCCTCGGCTGGCCATGCAGTAGCCTACACGATCGGTCCAATTTTTAAGCACATTATCGATTGTGTGCAGCTGTATTTCACCAATGGCTTCACGAATATTGTCCTTTAAAGCGTCAATTGTCTCTGGCTTGTTGGCGTAACACTTATCTTTGAGGGCACCCCACAAATAATAGTCCAACGGTGTCAAATCGCAGCTCCGAGGTGGCCAAACGACATCAGCTCTGCGGCTGATAATGCGATCTTCAAAAACAGGTCGCAAAACATCGAGTGTAGCTTCGGCTGTGTGGCACGTAGCACCATCTTGTTGAAACCAAATGTTGCCAATATCCTCCTCTTCAATTTTTGTGAACAAAAATTCGTTCAACATGGCCAGATAACGATCGCCATTGAATGTAACGGCCACTCCTTGCTCATTTTGAAAGAAAAATGGCCCAATTATGCCTCTGGACCAAAATCCGCACCAAACAGTGACTCGGTTTGGGTGCATCGGCTTTTCAATGTATGCGTGCGGGTTTTCTCTGCCCCAAATGCTACAATTTTGCTTGTTTACATACCCGCCAAAATCAAAATGAGCTTCATCTGAAAAGATGATTTTTTTTTGGCAAAATCGGCATCTTCTGTAAGTCGATCGCAGGCCCATTTTTCCCAAATTTTCCAGCGTTGTTCAAGCGTATACACAACCATATTCGTTCAGCGGAAGGATAAAACTAATTATCAGTCAAATCAGACATGAGCTAAGTGTTACCATTCACGAAATAAGCACTAGTTGAAAAAAAAAACGCTAGATGGCGGACCCTTTATTTGCATCCACACAAGCAACAAATACAGGGTTGTCAGCGTCTATGTCGATGAACGCAACAAGAGTGTACTCCTTCGATTATATATATTTCTCTAGGAACCTCCCTGGAACGTGTAGTTCGGCTTGCGTATATTTCCCCCTGTTGTAAGCGTGCTGACATACGACCAGCTGTGAAGTACTTATGATCGTGCGCAGATATGAGTCAACCATATTTGCCATTTGTTTCGGTAGGAAAGATGAGAGTTTGGCTGCTGTAGATCTATTGGACTAACATGTGATTGTTGCTTCTCTTCCAGAATGAATACCATTTTGTATTCCTTGCAGTTTGTATTTAGATTTGGGAGCAAGGATGTGTATACCACTTAGAGCCGGTTTTTGTTGTGTAGTTTAACACTTTTTATTGCTTATTTTTTTCTTTATTGTCTGTCACGTTTTTTTTTAGCAGTTGTCAACAAACAAAGCCACATTTGGGTCACAAATACATATACTGGGACCTATTAATCGTTGTGTCCCAAACATGATTTATTGAATAGCAAACACAATGTGTTTGGACAGAAGTGTACTACATTTTGCGACAAGCTACAAATACGTTATATTTGCATCCAAACAACAAAAACAGACAAATTTTTCAGCGTGTAGGGTTTGATATTTCACAATCTTTGCCACAACGAGCCGCCTGTCCTGTCCATATGTCTTTGGATCAGTTAGTTGGCAAGACTGTGTTAAGAAGGAGGTCTAATGATTTAACGCTTGATGACGCTCATCACCCGCCAGAATCCCAGTATTCTAGAGGATTTTCTGCCGTGTGGAAGTCTCAAATGCGATCTCAATGCAGTCGCAAAAATATTTCCAAGACTTGCGCATTGAATTAGTTAACTGTTTATTATATTTCAGAAGCTTTAATTTGTCATATTCCAGTCTCTCTCCGTGATTGAGAAGTTATCTTATTTAACGACGTTTCTGCAAGACTTATAACGGGATATGCAGGTACTTTCTCCTCCTCTGAAGTTTTGTTCTTACCTCTGTAGAAACCGTTGGGGTATGTGGAATTAAGTGATTTGTAAAAGACTGAGACGATACCTCGAGTCTGATAGTCAATAAACTAACTCAAACAGAGGAACGGCTTTCATAATACGAACCAACTTTTGTTTGTACTTGGCCCAATTTATCGTACCAACATTTACTGGAACCGTCAAGGAGGCGATGATTTCCAAGAGTGAAAATACTATATAACGATGGTTAGAGCGCGAATACTCACCCGATTCCTTCCAATCAAATTACCAAATTGCAAGCCAAAATGGTATCCTCTATAGAAAACCCTTTGCGTCCTTACATATATGTACGTACATACATATACTTTTTAAATTGCAGGACTGTCATTTCCAATTGAGTCCCTGTGGACCGTAATGTTTGCTCTTGTCACAAAAGTGTTGGCTGTGTACATTTGTGTTGCTGCTGTTTATGTTGATTTCGTGATGTTGGTATTTTCTACGTTGTGCTCCTATGCATGTATATGTTCTTTAGTGTGTGTATTGGTGTTGTACAAGTTGTGGTTCTTTTTGTTTATATTTTCATTAGAAATTGTTGTGTTAGTTAGTTGTATTTGTTATTGTGGTACAAAAAGGGTTCGCACCATAATTACAATTTAATTACCTTGGGGGCAAACCATCAGTTTTCAACTACACCCCTTTACTTTTTTTTTTATTTTCCTAAAACGACGGTTGAAAATATTTTGAATTTTTTTTTAAATATCAAAAACAAATGAGCAAGGACATTCTAACCCTTAACGAAGTGAAGGTTGAAAAATATGTATGTCAAACTGAGTTCGCTATTAGTTTATTTTGTATGGTTAGTTTTCTTTTATCAAAAGCGCCAAGGGGTTAAAGGTTAACATATTTTATGGCATTTTGAGATAGGTAACGGGTATGATACCAAATGGAAAATATGGGAATTTCTATTAGAACTTTTTATTTTTTAAGCAGAAGTATAGTTAATTGTTTTAACTAAGACATAGTTATTTGCTTTAACAAAGACAGGGGAGGTGAACGAGGGATACATATTGTGTACGTCGAAGACAAATCTGGCCGATAGTGAATGGCAGGAGATTCATGTTGAGCTTCGTGCAGCAAACTCAATGGTTCTCCGTTGCGCCTAACGCTAATCTCATTAGCCCGTGGTATCACAGTGGAATTATAATTCTAAGTGTTTCGTTTATTGACTGCCACCAATATCTACACGCTGAAAAATAACTTCCCAAGCAATGAAAAAACAACTTCGGATGATTAATTATCGTGCAGCAAAGTAAGCTATCTCGAGGAAAACCACATTATAAAAAATTCAAATTATAAGTTAGAAACGTAAGCTATGTGCTCAAACAGATTCTATTAAACCGGTTCTAAAAACCGGGTTAAAAACCCGGGTTTAACCCGGGAACCCTTATAAGACCATCTTGGCGATTTTTCCTCGAGATAGCCTACTTTGCCGCACGATAACACCATGAAACCGTTGCATGAATATATCGTGTTATAGCTTATTGGGATCGTATAGACTTTTGCTAGAACGTATTGGAATCCAAGTAAAATATTTTTTTCATTTATATACAATGTTTGGAAAAAAAACCAAAAAACCCAAATTTTAATTTTTGTTAAAAATTGCAAATTTTTTCAAATTAAAAAATTGGAACCCTTTGAGTGTTCGGATTTTACTCAAACTTTATCCAGTTTATATTCAGGTTAAACTAAATCAATGTGGAGATTTTTTTTCAAATGCACCGAGGAATGAAGATTTTCTAGTGTATACGAATTTTCACCCAAAATGCCAAAATCCGAAAACTTCGACTAAAATGCGGCTCGGCTTAGAGTTGTCCGATTCGGCTCAAATTTTCACCAAGTCAGTTCTAGACCATAAGGAATAAGAATCCGACTGGGGGGGGGTTTATTAAAATTCGAAAATATATTTTCTTCCATTCATTGCCACCCTAAGATACATCTGTGCAAGCGATGTTTCCGTGAATAGAAGACCTGTTATTTTTTCTTTCTTGATTGTCTGTCACGTTTTTTTTTAGGGTTTTCCAACAAACAAAACCACATTTGGGTCACTAAAACGCTATTACCTATTATTAATTATTGTGTCCCAAACATGTTATATTGACTAGCAAACACAATGTGTTTGGACACAAATATACTTAATTTGCGGCAAGCTACAAACACAGTTATATTTGCATCCAAACAACAAAAACGTAAACATCTTCAGCGTGTAACATAACGTAAGATATTGTGAATATTTGTCAAAAATTGTGGTGGGTCTTTCACAGCATACAGTGAAAAATCTATTTTTTTTTAGGCCAGAAATTTATATTATTTTTGTTGATTTTGATTTCAGTTTTGTTGATTCCTTACAGGGGCTAAGGATATCAATTCTTAAAGATTCCCAGAAAATAAAAGGGGTTCAAATTCTAGGAGATGATTTAAAAGCTTCTTGCTTTATTGAGTTCTTAGTTATAACTAACAAAAAAAATGGCAAAATGAATTCAATGACGCTTCTAGCGTTACGTAAATTGAGTTGAACTCCAATGTGAGTGACAAAAATATAACAGAAGACTTGAAATGAAATTAGTACTCAAAAACATGAAAATGAGGAGTATTGTATATATAAGATAAACCTTAACCCTAAGTTGAGTCACAGGGACCAGTGTTGAACATGGCTTCAACAAGTTTATTTTTTAAAAAATAAATTTAGCTTTCGGATGGTGAAAATAGAAATGAATCAAATCCTTATAAAAATATATACATCAATTTATGGTTTGGTTTTAAGGAAGCAGTTCAAAATAAATTGCTCCCTTAAATTCTCACCAAGTGGACACCATATTGTTTTTTGGTGCAGTTCAGCCTTTGATGAAGTTTGAGCGTGTTCATCGAGCTTGGACCAGGAGCTCTTTCTGACATTGTTGTAAGAATCCAAATCCGAATAACCTTCAGCTTGTCTGCAACTTCTCGAACAGAAAGGGGTCAGTGAGATTCGACAACGGTTTTGATTTCGTCCTCTTCAGCCTTATTTGGCCTACCGCACATGTGGTAATTTTTAAGGAATTTCAAAAATAACAAAAGCACCATCTGTATGAGAATTTAATTTTTTTGTCAACAGAATATTTAAAGAAAAATGATAAATTTCGAGTTTTTATTGTGTTTTGAATTCATGCCGTAAATATTGAATGACATCAATTATGCATCCAAAATCATAAAAAAAAACACGATATCGATTTAAATAAGGTAAGTAGATTTTAGCAGATGTTTAAATGAAATTGAAATGACTTTGAATCCTTCATGAGCAAAGTAAGTGAAATTACAAAACATTTCTATTATTTTATCCTGTAGCCTGTTACCTCTGCAGCACCCGAATGATAATTCAGCAAATTAAAAATAATCAAAAATTATTTAAGGAATGGAATGGGTCAAGCTTGACTCCGACATTTGGCACTCATAGCAAGTCTAGATTTAGTGGTAGTTGTTGATGATTTTCCGAGAACTTAAGCCAGAAAAAGATTGTAAAATTAATTGTTAAAATAAAAATATAGACTGGATTTTATTTTCTACCTTTATTATTAACGTAGTTTTGCGCATTTAAATTATTTAGTTTGGTTTCAATAGGGCCTAAATTCCATTTTTACCCCGGGGCCCTTGGTTACGTAGCTACGTCGCTGTGTCAGCGCAATTAAATTCATTATGCCTGTTTTTTACACTACTATAGGATGGCGCATTATTGGCACTCTTACCTTGATAATCCACGTCGAAAGTTGTGAAAATTAACAGCACGAAAATGTTCAGAAGTTAAAGCCATTTTTGACTCACATGATTTTTCAAGTCACTGAAAAATATGGAAATAATGCTCGCATGTCAACATGTTACGTATACCGTTAAGCTAAAAGCTGGAATAATTTCAAGGTTCAATCTGGCAACACTAACGATTGCCTAGGCCAGTAATATAAATGACAGACATCGTCTATAAAAAAATTAAAATGGTTACCCAATACATCTTGTTATGGGATTGGATTGAGCTAGTCAATTATGCGCTTTCCAATTTTACCCCCACTGATTGGGACCTACAGTTTTACACCGGTTCTGAACAGCATTTTGGGATGTTTTTCACGGCTAAATTCTCGATTATGTCGTCGACAATAAGCGAGGTGATCGTCGTCCAAAGATATGTAAGGTAGGGATCGAACGCAAGATCTCATGTACAACAGCCGCGCACACTACCATTGCACCACCGACGCACAGTGGTCAGAATCGATTTCCATCGGCCAAATTTGAATACGTTTTGATGTGGGAAAAATTTTTGAGTCCTGTAAAAGTCGATAATAGGGATTTCAAAAAAACTTCCAAAGTTGACTACTTTTAGTTTTTTTCGATTTCCAAGAAAATACAAATTTTGGTTAGATTCTTTTTATGTTTTTTAATATACTTTGGCATAATGAGCACAATTTTTTTTGTATTACAGAAAGATGTTTTCTTTTTCGAATTTTGAAAATCGAAAAATTGTGCAAAAAAATAAAAAAAAATATTTTGGACCAAAATAACTTCTTTGCTCCAAAAGCTTTTAGTGAATGTGATACATTGTTCGAAAGTCTGATCTGTTCCCCAATTTCGCAGTGTAACTTTTGCCGCCGCCCGATTGAACGCAAAGAAGATAGATAAAAAAAGTCTGGATTTTTAGTATTTTGTTCTCAACATCTCAACAAGTCAAAAGTAGGTCCGCAGCTAAAAAGGTGATAAAATGTTCATTCTCGTGTTAGTATTTTTTAAACTAATCGGAGTTTATTTGCCGGAGTTATGCCCCAAACAACCCGTACAATACAACATTTAACATATATATCGAATTACTGCCGTTGTATTGCATACAGGTGGTGCTGAAATTCATCCAAATGGAAACATTGACATTATTTAATTTTTTTTATACCTAAAATTCAATTCAATAACACCTGTGGACCAATTTTATGGTCACTGAAATCGATTTTATTGGTATGCAGGTATAAACTATTAATATAACTACAAATTCTACATAAAAAGTTATACTTTATAACACAGATCTCATTTGTTGTAATATGTTAGTATAACATCTCAAACAATGTAAATATATATGTAAAATGTAAAGTTAAAGATGATGTTATAAATTGAAATTGAATTCGATTTATATGTTAATTGTTGTACTGTAGGAGATATTTGGGACATAACTCTAGCAATTGGACTCGGATTACTATAACAAATTCTAAAATTAGAAAGAAAATGTTATCACATTTTTAGCTGCGTATTTACTTTCTTTTTAAAAGTCGTTGAGCAAAAGATTGTTATTCACGTTTAGGCACTAAAAAATCAGACTTGTTTCATCTTCACGGTGTTCATTTGGGTGACAGCAAAAGTTACCCTGAGAAATTGGGGAACAAAATCCGAAATTAGAGAAAAACTAAGACCACGAAAAACGAGGAAAAAATATTTCGGACCTATGGGTCCTACATATACTTATAAACCCCTGCACCTAAAGACTTCTAGCAACGAAGAAATACGTATAACGACGGCGGATCAATAAGTCCGTGAGTTTTCGGACTTCGCTCATAGTTATATGAAATCGAACACTGCTCCCATCAAGTACCACCTGTTAGCAGACTACTGTCAAATTTTGAGCAAGTTCCGTCATTTATTTTGTTGCGTTTAACAGCTGTTCAAAACATACAACCTCGTGAATTTTTTTAGAAATAGAAAAAAAGTGAATTTCGAGGGCTCATTAAACATTAATTTTTTTGATTGGTTCCAAACATATATATGGTTCCTGCAATATGTTGCTGTGGCCGTTTTGATCTGTGTGTAACTCTTTGTCGCTACTTACCGCATGCAGTTTTTTTTTGGCAAATATAATGTTTAAAGCAAATCCGATGAAAAATGACAAACAGTTTATAATATTCTTAGGTTCATACAATGAGTAAGGAGTTTTAAAGTCTCATAACTATGGAACAGTAAATGCAAATTCAAAACTATTTTTTTCAAAATTGCTTGGAATTTATCCATCTTTTAAAGTGCATCATTAGTATTTTAAATTTTCCGTGAAATTTAAAGCAAATCCGATGCAAAAATGGCAAAAAGTTTATAATATTATGCGTTTCATACAATGGGCAAAAGGCTTTAAAATGGTATAAGTCCGGAACCGTAACCGTAAATTAATATTTTTTTACAGAAATGTTTACGTCTTTTAAAGTGCATCATTAGTTTTTTAAATTGTCATAGGACGTATAAAAGATATAAAGCGCTATTTACAAAATGTATCCAAAATTTACGAAAAAAATGTAACACATGGTACCTTATTGAGCAAAATCATTTCCAACACTTGTGGTTTACGCATATACAATAAAAGTTTTGATGTTTTGCTTTAAAAGTATTGATTTAAAAACTAAGAAAATCGTGTTCATTGACCGAGTTTTAAGTAAAATTCAAACAAACGTCCGGAATACCCGATTTTTGGGGCAAATTCGACTTGCGCGACATCTAAACCTATTCCGAAAAATCTGAAAAAAAATTTCAAAAATAATTTACCCTATAAACTTTCGAATAAAGCTTGAGCAAACAAAAATTTTACTGATGGGACACCCTATTGTAACTACCGATTAGTCGCTCTAAAATAACTGCACAGCTCACTGGTTGGGTGTAGCTCCTCCCAATGACTTTTTTCATTTAGATGTCAACTTACTTTTGAATGTAGCTCCTTGTCTCTCTAGTTAATGTA
The DNA here is from genome assembly GCA_963931995.1 of Phaonia tiefii. Lineage (NCBI taxonomy): Eukaryota > Metazoa > Arthropoda > Insecta > Diptera > Muscidae > Phaonia > Phaonia tiefii. The sequence goes on along the minus strand of OZ008370.1, from coordinate 204,227,282 downwards.
CAGTATGTTTACATATATGAAACTTTTAATATAAATGTCTCAATTACATCATTATAATAACAATATATTATAAACTATTAATTAATGATGATAACCATAATAATGGAAATCGTTTAGATCATAACACATTATCAATCCTACATGAATACAATGGAAATATAATATTATACATATTCAACATAATTAATAAACTTTCATCATTATTCAATGTGACAATTAAATTTTGGGTTAAACACAATTGCTTCCCTGGCAAAGGCGACGAAGAATACAATCATATTTAATATGTATATACGCATGTATATGAAATATGTAAGACAACTTCTGCCACAAATGTTATACTTAAACTATTCAGATCCACAAATATAATAACGTTTATATAAATAAGTTTGGTTTCTATTGATTCTTTAAGGGTATCCACTATAAGGCAACATTCCTCCACCTCTGTGAAAAAGGGACCAACTCAGCGAAAATTTTGAAACGTGGATTCGCACTTTTCATTGAAAACATTTTTGTTTGAACCGTAGTGTATTTTTAAACAATTTTTGTGAAGGGTTTCTCAACAGAGACGCTACAAAAGTAAATCGATAGTGACAGCAAACGACGCCATATTTTTTCCCGCTCTTTTGACATTTCTCTTCAGTAAGGTTTGCCATTTCATCATGGAAAGATACACGAGCCAACAACGAGTCGAAATTATTAAAATTTACTACCGAATTTTGGAGTCAGTAGCCTCAACTTTAAGAGCGCTACGTCCAGTTCAGCGATGAGGCTCATTTCTGGCTGAATGGCTTCGCCAATAAGCAAAATATGCGTTATTGGTCAGACAGCAATCCACACGTAATCCATGAGTCATCATTGCATCCCGAAAAAATTACGGTTTGGTGCGGTTTATGGGCCGGCGGTGTCATTGGGCCGTACTTCTTCCGTGATGATCAAGACCGGGACATTACTGTGAATGCGAATCGCTACCGTTCAATGATAACCGAATATTTTTGGCCCCAATTGGATAATATGGACTTGGAGGACATGTGGTTCCAACAGGACGGCGCCACAAGCCACACAGCGAATACCACAATCAATTTATGGGAAACCAAGTTTGGTGAACGTGTTATCTCACGAAATGGCCCAGTCGATTGGCCGCCTCGGTCGTGCGATTTGACGCCGTTAGATTATTTCCTGTGGGGCTACGTCAAGTCTATGGTCTATGCCAACAAGCCAGCGACGATTTATGAACTTCGTACGAATATCGAACTTTATGCTTGAAAACCGTCGAAAATTGGGTTCAGCATCTGGACTTCTGCAAGCGTGCTGGTGGTGGCCATGCAAAAGAAATCGAGTTCCATACATAATGGCATCGAACGTACTTTCACAGGAATAAAGAATGTCATTGGTATCTAAAACCGGTTTTGTTTTATTTAAAAAAAAATTTTGTAGCGCTCTTATTGAAAAACACGTTACTTTGTTTCTAATTACATCAATTTTACAAACCCTTAAACTATTATTATACTATTTGAGTTTTCATATGAAAACAGCTGAAGTAATCAGGTTCGCTATTTTATTCCATATGCGAAACTCATTTATTATAGTTAAAATATATTATTTTTTTATAGTAGGTACCCCAAAGGACATAAGCCCAAATGTAAAAATAAACTCAATATTCCTAATCGTCGAAGAAAATGATGTCAAAGCCGCATTAAAAAAAATTACAGCAGACAGTTGTCCGAGGCCTTCCCTGCAGGCTGTCCCTGCAGGCTGTGTCAGAGACACGGCCATTAAGTTTAACGTAGAATACGCCATCCGATAAGACAGAAAACATATATAACAATAAATTCATTTGCTTATATTATTTATCATTTATTGTTATATATGTGTTCTGTCTTATCGGATGGCGTATTCTACGTTAAACTTAATGGCCGTGTCTCTGACACAGCCTGCAGGGACAGTCCGTGGCCGAAGGCCTCGGACAACTGTCTGCTGTAATTTTTATATTTACCAACGGCATTTGATTCAAGTCCGTTAAAAAAAAAATATTATGTTCAATTTTTTTAAACTTAATTTAATTTATGTATTTTAATTAATATTTTTATTGAAATAAGTTCTGCGAATTATGAGAGGGCCGCCCTAATATTAAAAAAGGTTTACATTATCGAGTCTTCGCATTAGCATTCGAGCGTTGTGTGAAAGCTTTACGCTTTACAATTCAAAATTAATGTTACAACAGCTTTATTGAAGCTTTCGCAAAAAAGCTTTATTACGTTAGCTTACTGTTTGTTTCACTTTTTACTAGATACATGTTGCCATGTTCCTAAGCAATGTTGAGCAACCAAAAACACTCAACCAAACACCACACATATGTTTGAGTGTATGTGTTTAAACAATTTTCATTTGAGAAATTTAAATATTAGGAAGATATCAACCAATATGAAATGTATATCAAACGAAAGATAACATCTTCATTTACCTACAACCTACAATTTTAAAAAAATTCATCTAGCCGTTTCCTCAAATTCAATGAAATAAAGATTACAACAATAAAAACCTGACATGACTCCTCATACTGTAAGGTAAGACGTATTCTACGTCAAAACCTAAAATAAATATTGGTTGCTCAGTAGGGTGTAATGAAAATATTTTTTGGAGGCTTGGGTCTCAAGTCATGCATATTGAAGAGGTTATTAAGAGAATGCCAAACTTTTTTAAAATGAGGGTACTTTTAGTCCCCGGCATAACTATACTTTAGCACCAACTCTCTGATCAACATCAAAATTTCACCACCGACAAATGCTTCTGCGCTATTTCAAAAAGTTTTCAGTTTACATGAAACCAATACAATACATACCGAGACACGCTGTGGAAATCATGTTATAATGAACTTTTTATTTGGGAAGTTAGTCTGAAAGTCCGAACAATCTGCATTGTCACTGACTAACATCGAAAGTGTACATAGAAGCTTCAGAGGTAATACAATTATAACCGTAGTCGACAAAAACAGTGATTGCCCAAAATGACCAATTTCGTTTGGAGAATGTAACAGCCGCAAACGAACAATTGGTGAATCAAAAATATAATTTCGATTGTGAGCAATAAATACAATTTTTTACGAGTTTCAGGATATGATAAATCTGAACATGATTTATAGTTGCTACAAACTCAAAAGCTTTTACGAGAATCGAAAAGTATTTTCAGAAAGATGTAATTCTTTTTAAGCCAACATATCAAATTTATGGTTAAAATAAATAAATGGTTTCCCATTACATCCCATGAAGAAAATAGGGAGAGCTTCTCACAACCAGTGAGCTGTGCGCTTTATAGTTTTAAGGTGGTCGGAGCAGGAATCGAACCCAGGATCTCCTGTAGAAGAGGGGCGCACACTAACCATTGCACCACCGACCGCCCAAAATTTAAGGTTAGTGAAAACAATGTTGGAGAGTCGGAGGTAGGATTCGAACTCAAAATCGCTGGACAATCGTTTCGATGTATGTTATACAAGAGTTGCTATTTATATATCTGCCCTAGGCAAACTTCACTGTTGCCAGTTGCAATCTGGCAACACCATTGGAAATTGTTAAATTGTTTTTAGATTCACGGGCCTCAGAACGTGTTGACGTGCGAGCATTGTTTTTGGTTTTTTCAGTGACTCGAAAAATTCATCTCAGTCAAAAAAATTTAATTAACTCGTGAACATTTCGTACGATTATTTTTCACGTCATTGAACGTGAATTATCAGGAGAAGAGTGCATTCATGAATTTAAAATAAAAATAAATGGTTTCCCATTGCATCCCATGATGGAATCGGGGAGAGCTTCTCACAGCCAGTGAGCTGTGCGCTTTCTAGTTTACAGGACCTACAGTTTTACAGCGGTTCCGAACGGTATTTTTGACAGGGCATTTTTATGGCTAAATACAAAAAATTAGGGAATGCAAAAGACGTCCATAACATCACGACAACGACAAGTCATGAGTCCACGTATAGGAACCTGACAGTAGTCGACTGAATGCGTCTTTCAAGACGAGCCAAATCCAATAAAAATGTTACGCCTGCGTATTCGACATTGCTGATCATGCGGCAACAGTTCTGTTAGAGCACCGTAGGACGCTCAATTCTGATTGATTCATAGCCAGTTGTTTGTCAGAAGTGTTTGTTTAACTAATGAAACAGAGCCCACATAGGACAATTATTCTTCATCACAACAATCATAGCTCTCCCATATCGGCTCAAACAAACCTGTATCTGACAAGCAAAAATATTGATTTGATGGGTCATACTTAAGGCGACCTGGATATCTCCTGATCAGCGGACGGAGAACTAGATTGATCACTTGGTGCTATATAGCAGGCACTCTTCTAGTGCAATGGATGTACGTGTGATTCGAGATGCCAATATCGACTTGGATCATTACCTGGTGGCTGCGAAAGTTCGCACAGGACTGAGCAGGGCGGAAAACGTACGAAGCCGAACTCGTGGAAAGCTGAATATTGACAGCTATAGCAGAATACCCCCCATCCCGAAGATCCATTCTTTGGTAACCGCTGCAAGGACTGAACTTCGGTGTCAAAAACCGCAGAAGGATAAGCCATGGTACGACGAAGAATGTGGCATTGCAACTGATGAAAAAGACGCTTCAACGAAGCAGTCAGTTACAACGCGTGCTGCGAGTGAGCGGTACAAGAGGCTAAGAAGGGAGGAAAACCAACTATTTAGGCGGAAAAAATGGCAGTGGGAACAGAGAGAGTGTGAAAAAACCGAAATGTGCAGCATGAATGGTGAATCCCGAAAGTTTTTCCAGAGGGTAAGAAGATCGAATAACGGGCCTACTAATGGGCTGCCCTCCTGCAAGGACGAAAATGGGAATCTGGTGACTAAGAAGCAGTGTGTGCTCAAAATATGGAGTGACCAGTTTTCAGCGCTACTCCACTCATATTCTTCCACTGAAGATCAGGAGGTAATGATAGCGGAAGATAGTGTAGATTCTAAATCCCCCCCCCCCCCCCCCCAGATGAGATTAGAATGGCAATCTACCGGCTTCGGAATAATAATGCCGCTTGTGTGGATAGGCTACCCGTTGAGACAGATGGCGAAGTACTGCTGGCTCACATGCATCAACTTATATGGGGTATATGCTTGGGGAAATCTATGCCTGACGATGTATTATGTTCTGTGTTCAACAAAGGTGATCCGTATGTCTGTTCCAACTATCGCGATAGCAGTCTTTTATCCATCGCGTATAAGGTCTTGACTACCGCCAATTGCTGAAAATTTGATTGGACCTTATGAGTGTGGTTTTAGACCAGGAAGTCCACGACTGACCAAACAGTCACCCTACGCCAAATCCTGGAAAAGATCGATACATACCACCTTTTTGTCGATTACAATGCTGATTTCGATAGCCCCATACGGGGAAAACTGTACGAAGCTATGTCTGAACTTGGTATTCCGGCAAAACTGATTCGCCTCTGCAGAATGACGCTGACCAACACCAAACCAGCAGTGAAAGTGGGAAAAGACCTCACTGGACCATACTGTACCAAGCGAGGACTTGGACAAGCCAACCCTATCGTGCAATCTCTTCAACATCTTAATGGACATAATAATTAGAAAGGCAGCAGTAAATACGAACAAGATCATTAACAAGAAAAGCCATATGTTGCTGACGTATGCTGACGACATAGACATCATGGGCGAAATTTGCGAGAGGTTACTGCAGTATTTTCAAGAATCGATAAGGAAACAGAGAAGGTGGGTCTTGCTGTTAATGAGGGCAAGACAAAATTGATGGTGTCAACGACTAGAGAAACCTCTCGACTTGGTCCGCACTTGAACGTGTCAACCGATTTAATTTTGAAGTGGTAGATGAATTTTTCTACCTTGGATGCGCCGTGAATAAGGACAACAACATCAGGCTGGAGCTAGATAGGAGAATTGTGCTTGCAAATATATGCTATTTTGGGCTCAGCAGGCAGTTTAGGATCAAAGCTCTCTCTCAACGGACAAAAGTCTAGCTATTTTAGACTCTCCTTTTACCTGTCAATCCATATCCATGTTCTATAAATGTTTGCCCTGATTTTTACGTAGACAGGACATGACCATTATGCTTTTGTAATTTTCTGAGAATGACCCCACACATTTCGAAGCCAGAGTGTTTTGGAATAAATACAAGCGGAAAAACAGGAAATGGGCATACAAGTCAGTTTTTAAGAATTTATAGTGCTCCTATAAATTAAATGTGAAACTGTGAAGACAATACGAAAGATAACAAAATTTGACCTTTGAGGATGTTAGAAAGCATGTATTTTTAAATCTGAACGCAGATTAAAACGCAAAAACCTTTTCAAGGCGGCACATACAAATTCCTTAAAAATTAGGAAAAATTAAAAGCAAAACCTGGTGTGACTATTCCTGGTTCTAACTCTCTACGAGGGCGCTCCCAAAACTGGCAGTAGTTTGGAAAGAAAATATTTTGGTGAAAAGTGGAAATCGTATAAAACACATGTTTTAAGTTTCAAGGCGCCACGTTGTTTAGTATTTTCATTTGAGCCATCAAAATAGACGATCTCAGTGAATTTGTAAACATGGACAAAATTGGTCACCGTTATGTATTTCGATATTTCCATTTGAAAGGTCTCAGTCCACGCAATATTAAAGCCAATCTAGATTCTACTCAGGGGGAGTCTGCTCCTTCGTATAAGATTGTAAAATATTGGGTAGCAGAGCTTAAACGAGGCCAAAAGAGCTGCCAAGACAAACACCGTAGTGGTCGACTGATTTATGTTTCGACGCCAGACACAGTTAAGAATATCCATCAAATGGTATTAGATTTTCGTCGTGCGAAGGAGCGTGAGCTAGCTGAAATGATAGGCATTTCAAAAAGTGCTATACTTCCAAATTGACAGCAGATTTCAAGATGAGAAAGCTGTGCGCAAGATAGATGCCGCGTTTGCTTTCAATGAAGCAAAAACAGCGTCGTGAGGATGTTTCAGTGGAGTGTTTGGCGATGTTTCACCGCAATAAAACCGAATTTTTGCGTCGATTTATAGCCATGGATGAGGCATGGGTCCACCACTTCACACCCGAGACAAAGGAACCGTCAAAGCAGTGCACCGGAATGGGAAAATCGTGTTGAAAGAAGTCGAAAACGGTTCCATCTGCAGCCAATGTCCTGGCGACTGTTGTTTGGGAGGCACATGGGATAATTCTTATTGATTTTCTTCAGAATATTATGCTAATTTATTGCAGCGTCTAAGCGATGAAATTGTGGGAAAAAGGCCGCATATGGCGAAAAGAAAGTGCTGTTTCATCAAGACAATGCTCCAGTTCACACATCCACTATCACGATGGCCAAAATTAATGAATTAAAGTTCGAATTGCTTCATCACGCACCTTGTTTGCCAGATGTAGCTCCCTCGGACTATTTTCTATTTCCAAACATTAAAAAATGGCCAGCAATGAAGAGGTGGATTCTGCGGCTGATGCCTATTTTAAGGAGTTTGACAGTTCTTACTACGAACAGGCAATCGAAGCTATTGAATATCGCTGGAAAAAGTGTATCGAGCTAAAAGGAGATTATGTTTAAAAATAAACAAAATTTTGCCCAACTTTTTTGTCTATTTTTTGTTAGGTGAGCTAGTTTTCGGCCTGCCCTCTCTGAGTAAAATTTAGTACAAAATAAAAATACAATTTATCAGAATCACGAATAAACGCCTAACGTTAGATGTTCTGATTTCAAATTTAAAACTATTGTGAAGACTATGAATTTATTATTCATATATTATATTAACGGGTCCGCCATCTAACGTTTTTTTTCAACTAGTGCTTATTTCGTGAATGGTAACACCTAGCTCATGTCTTATTTGACAGATAATTAGTTTTATCCTTCCGCTGAACGAATATGGTTGTGTATACGCTTGAACAACGCTGGGAAATATAGGAAAAATGGGCCTGCGATCGACTTACAGAAGATGCCGATTTTGCCAAAAAAAATCATCTTTTCAGATGAAGCTCATTTTGATCTTGACGGGTATGTAAACAAGCTAAATTCTCGCATTTGGGGCACAGACAACCCGCACGCATACATTGAAAAGCCGATGCACCCAAAACGAGTCACTGTTTGGTGCGAATTTTGGTCCAGAGGCATAATTGGGCATTTTTCTTCGAAAATGAGCAGGGAGTGGCCGTTACAGTCAATGGCGATCGTTATCGGGCCATGTTGAACGAATTTTTGTTCACAAAAATTGAAGAGGAGGATATTGGCAACATTTGGTTTCAACAGGACGGCGCTACGTGCCACACAGCCGAAGGAAGCTACACTCGATGTTTTGCGCCGTTTTTGAAGATCGCATTATCAGCCGCAGAGCTGATGTCGTCTGGCCACCTCGGAGCTGCGATTTGACACCGTTGGACTATTATTTGTGGGGTGCCCTCAAAGATAAGTGTTACGCCGACAAGCCGGAGACAATTGACACTTTAAAGGACAATATTCGTGAAGCCTTTGGTGAAATACAGCTGCAGGCAATCGACAGTGTGCTTAAGAATTGGACCGATCGTGTAGGCTACTGCATGGCCAGCCGAGGCAGCCATTTGAATGAAATTATTTTCCATTATTAACCGGAAGGATTGTACTTTCAAATAAAAAAAGAAATTTTAGAAAATATTCAGTAGTTTTTTTTTATAGCATTTTCAAAAAAAAAAAGTTATTTAGCGGACCCGTTATTATTTACTATTTCATAAGTCAAGGTTTGAGTAAATAGTGGCCCCCAAAACAGTCGACTAAAGTCTAGATATTTACCTTTTACAAAAAATGTACGGGTTTTCTACATTATTCTGCGGATCAAATAACTTGTCCAAACCCTACTTAGGTTTAGTTTAGTTAACAAAAATTTTCCTATGCATGAAAGTTTAGTCAGCCTAATGTATGTATATATATACATTACTATTATGTAACTTTCTCCTGCAATCCATTTTATTACACACATTGACCAAAGATGTTGCTTAGAAACAGATTAATATCATTACTTGTGTCATCATACAAAGTGCCATGAAAAGAGAAATTAATTTCAACTGCACTAGCAACATAAAAACCTAATTAAATTATTTATTAAATACAGCGAAGAGTGTAATAAATAAACAAACAAACACAAATACATATACAAATTTATTATGTACTACATATTATCATGGTAGTTCATAGTGCGAAAGGACTAACATGGATGAGTGACTAAGTAACCCAGCAATGGGGTAATTGTATTAAAGTACTCGTATATGCGCAACATTTCAATGGAACACATGCATTTAGATACATATGTATATATAAATATATATATTATATATGCGGGACACCACATAATTTACTTATGTATGCTTTTTGTTTATGTATATAATACATATATAATTACAATGTCATGTGAGTCAGTAATTCATTTACCCTTACATATGTTTATTTATTAACTCCCTTCTAGAGTACATAGAGAGGAATATTTGAATACTCTCATTTACAAGTACAGAGGGAACGGAACGTAAAACAATTGGAGACAACCAGCGGGGACACATTTCTTCCGTGAAGAGGTACATGCCCTCACACTTAATATTCTTATCTTCATATTGCCATATTTTATTTTCGCTTTTATGGTTGAGCTTTTTTTTAAATCTCTTTTAAGTAAAAACGCTAAATTGTAATAAACAATGGTTTATATCTAGAATCGGGCCCAAACTTTTTCCACACGTATAACTAGTCGTTTAGAGAAAATATATATATATATATTTTTTGGCGGTCGCCCATATTTCTCGGATTACGGGTCCCCGAACCTTGAATATATATTCCCCTTATATGCTTTTTCCGGTGGGATATGGCAATATAGGCATCGTTGGAAAGCTTAGGAAGATTTCTCGAAAAGTGCATGCAAAAATTTCATAAACATGCCAAAAAATAAAAATTGTTTTAAAAAAATCGCGCGATTTTCCGTCGTGTCATTCTTTTTTTCGTGGGATGTCTGCAAGTCCATATAAGTCCACTTTGGTGCGTACAGAAACCATGAGATTGGTTATGGTAACCATCCAGAAAAATGCATTTTTTTTTTAAAAGTATCGAGTGATTTTTCCGATTTTGCCACACATCGACTTAAGGTACAAAGGGAATTTTAATCCCCCTTGCGACTTCGTGCAATATAAATTTAACGATTTTCCAAAAGTTCTACCACACGGTACGAGCTACTTTTCCATTTTCTCACATTCTTTACCTTTTCTTTAATTTTGGTTTATTTTTAAAAAATTGTTTGCCCTTTCACAATTTCACAAAGAAATCGCGCGATTTTTGTCAAATTAAATAGCTGACCCTATGTTGCCAATTGCCATTGGCTGATATCAGACCATGAATGTGGGTAATATTACACTAGGATTTTTTTCTGTGTGTCTGTATTTTAACAATTTTGAACTTCCATAACTCGATAACTAAGCAAGTAATTGATTTTTTTAATTAAATATTTTATACATATTTCGACCCTGTTTACATAAATCAACTGCCAGGTCAGGTCATATGCCTAAACTTCGACGGCCCGTAACTCCCAAAATAGGGCTCGCCGCCAGTTTTTTTATTAAACATTTTTTGTTTACAATAATGTGTTCTACACCCCTTTTTTCTTTTTCTTTTTGGGAGGGTGGGGCTATAATAGATAAGCTCCTAAACAAAATTGTATACGCTGAAGAATAGACCTGTGCCGAAAATAATTTTAGTGTTATTACATATATGTTTCGAGAAATGCTAGAAACATGTTTATGATTGCAAAATAATCATAATTTGATGATTCTTATACTCCAAAAAATATGTTATTAAACACAGCGAAAAGCCTGCTGAAAAGGAGAACATACGTTTGTTTATTTCAGCAAACAATATGTTAAGTACTTTATCAGACCTGCAAAATGTTTGTTGTTATGACAGTACATTTGCTATAATAGTAAACTATTTATCTCCTGAGTCTCCCCAAAATGCTCAAAGATGGAAACCCCCTTAGACCAATACGCACCAGGCCACAGACTTTGTGAATATATCATCAGTATAATTAATAATTTGACGAAAGACTCCAGATATAATATTAAAGATGCAGTGTTCGTATTTCGTGGGTAATGGATTACTATGGGTTACCCAGGGTAAACCATTATTAATGTCGTGGAGAATGGGTAGCGATCGTTTATCCATTACCCACAGGATAAGGGGAAAATAATGGGTAGCTACCCACGAAATCGACTTAATTTCGGAATATCCGCTACCTCTCCATCTTGGCTTCTTTTACTTACTAAAAACCGCGACCTGCATCGTTTTGTATCTCCACCTTGGATTGTACGACAATCTGAATACCTACCAATTTCCTACGAAAAGAAGGTAATTCTATGCGTTCTGCAATAACGTATTATTTTTATAATTTATTTCATAAAACCCCGTCTACGGTAAACATCACAAACAATTGTTAATTACCCACGACGATGGGGAATTACCCATTACCCACAGGATAATGGGAAAATAATAGGTAGTTACCCACGACGATGGGGTACCCCATCCCCATTTTTGATCGAAAATATGAAGAAATTTGAAAAAAATTTCTATTTCTTGGAAGCGGAGCGTACAATCGAAAAAATAAAAAAAAATTTCAAATTTCTAAAGGGGTTTCATTAAGTGGTCCAATTCGTATGAAAGACTTTTATTTTCAAAAAATCGCCAAAATATGAAAATCGATAAACTAATAAAATATTTATCTCCACACCCAATGAATGTCTTCAATATGGCATCACTTTTCGTTTTTTTTTTTTTAAATCGCTAAAGCTAAAATTTGTCAACTTTTTTCTTTTAAAAAATCGCAAAAATAAAAAGTTGCTATAACTCGGAAACGGTGCGTCGAATCGCAAAAATAATAAATTTTTTAACTCTATAAGACGTCTTAACTAATGGACGTTTTCAATATGTCATCTCTTTCTTTTTAAATTGTTTATTTTATCGATTGGACGCTCCGTTTCCGCGATATAGACATGAGGGTGTTTTGGCGATTTTTTATTCGAAAAAGTTTATTTCTAGCGACTTATAAAAAAGTGATGCCATGTTGAAGACATCCATTGGTTAAAGCCTTTTATAGAGGTACAATTTTTATTACTTTTTCGATTGAACGCCCCCTTTCCGAGTTATAGCCACTTTTTTATTTTAGCGATTTGTTATTTTGGCGATTTTTTGAAAAAAAAACTTCTTCCATACGAATAGACCAGTTTCCAGTTTCTGAAAAACCCTTAGAAACCCGAAACAATTGTTTCGATTAAATATCATTTCGATCATTACCTATCGACCTGAGGGTAATGTGTAATCGTGATGCGTAATTACCCATCGTCGTGGGTAAAAAAAAAATAGAACAAAAATGGCTACTCACAATCAGCGAGATGTGCGCTTTCTAGTTTTACACTCACTGATTGGAGCCTACAGTTTTACACCGGTTCCGAACGGTATTTTTGAGAAGCTTTTTCATGGCTAAGTATTTGATAGTGTCACCATCACTATGCGAGGTGACCGTCGTCGAAAGAAATGTAAGGTGGTCTGAGCAGGGATCGAACCCACGTTCTAATGTACAAGAGCCGCGCACACTGACCATTGCACCACCGTCGTGGGTAGCTACCCAATTATTTTCCCCATTACCATGAGAGTAATTGGTAATCGTGATGTGTAATGTGTGATGGATATTTTCCCCATTACCCTGTGGGTAATGGTAATTCCCCGTTTTCGTGGGTATCTACCCATTATATTCTCCATACCCTGTGGGTAATGGGTAAACGTTCATTGCTCACGACGATGTAATACGAACTCTGGTCTAAAGTGATGTAAAAGGATAAGAATAATATTGTATATCGGATCAAATGCAATGGAGGCAAGACTGACGTCTGCCAAAAGGTATTCGTTGGCACCTCGATGACGAAATTGCAGACACGCCTATCTATATAGGGCCACCTATAAACCTATGGAATAGAAAACAGCATTAGCAGTCCACTGTGTCACGACGTGTCATAATCCTAATTTTGACGACGTTGACATTTTAGCGCAGGAAATCAATTACTCACGACGTTTTACTCTCGAAATTCTGCACATAATTGACGTTCCTTCAGAGAAATTATTTAATTACAAGACCTACATTGACCGATACGCTCAAATATATCGCCACACAATAAGCAAATACAGGGAAATCAAACTTGCGCACTGCCTACGAGTAATTGGTTTTTTTTGTGGTTTATAATACAGGCAATTATTTTCAATCGTTTTGTGATCAATATGTGATTAATGTTATACTTTTGTATAGACAACCCTGAGGATGATTACCGATGCTAATCGAAATATTTAATAAGTCTTGAAAAAACAGGCAAAATTTTATGACCTCAAGGGAAACTAATTCAACACACTTTATTTATTTTTGAGTGTGTAATTACAAATGAACCAACTTAATGTGTATGCTTCTAAAATTGTGTGCTTTCAAATTATTTGTTTTTGCATGCAAATAAAATATTTTTGCAAACTTGTATAACTGTAGAAACTTGTGCCCAAAAGGAAAACGACTTATGTACATTTTCCATACTTTTCTGGGGAGAATTTTTAAATTTTAAAGTCGTTTTTGAAAAAATTATGAAGAGGAACCAAAAAAGTAATGTATTTAATTAGAGCCCCAATAAGTTAAGAACATACCATTTTATTATTAAATATATCGATTGTTTAGTTTAGGAGATATAGCTACATTTTCAAAATAAGCGGTTTTTCCAAACCAAAATATGGTATTTTGGAGATCTCATAATCTGTTTTCCCCAAAACAAAAATTTAACGCAATGACGTCTTATTTTGAATCTCCTATGTCCACATAAGTTTAACGCTGCACAGTGGGGCCGATTGGAAAATACACGGTAATAATATCACAACTTTTAAATTATAGTTTTGATCATATTAGAATGTACCACACATTTGTAGAGGATGAGTCAGGCTTTTAGAATATTGAATTGAAAGGTACCCTGTGTTAACACAGATAGTACTACAGGGTGTCAAAGTTGACCAGTTTGGTGCTGTTGCAACTTTCAAAGCCTGGTACTTCTACACTTATAGCCCGATTACAAAGATTTTTTACTTTTGAGAATCTGCTATGCATGGTAAACACAAAATATAGAAAGTGTTGCGGAATATCTTTTATTGCTATTAAGATATTATCTATGAAGTATTAAAATTATCAATTGTTTCGTTAACTTTTTCAAGTTTTTTTGTTAATAACCCGGCCATTTGAGGGAAGCGAATGTAAACAATTTTAAGTTATCTTAAGGTGTTTGGAAATTTTGTTTGATGTGTTAACATCTATGGGCATGGGTAGGGCAATCTATCAAAGAGAACACATTCAAGCAATACAGCGTTATCATCACATACGTGGTTATTGTATAACAATAGTCTCTGCCTGAAAATAAGTATGATAGCATTGATGTAGCGGCAGCGAACAAACAAGCAGTTCGTCGTCGCCAAAGAGTATTGAATAGTATAGTATAGAATATAAACATTCATGCCTTTTGAAACATTTATGCTTTTTGTATTTTTTTATGTTCTTTAATAATATTGCATTTATATTGAAATATTCTATAAAGAGAATAAAACTCGTTTATGCTCTTTTACTCAGACTCTCTACATGAGAGCGGAAAAAGAGTGCAATAAGTTCTCTATACTATTCAATACCTTTTGTCGACGTTCTGTTTATGACATAACAAAAACAAGTGTTTCATTGAATTCAAGTAAGTGGGTGTTTTAAAAAAATTAAGGTTAGAATTTTAATTAATTTCACTTTTAGATTTTCCTACCAACAAATGCGAAAATTTTGTTTGTAAACGTAGCCCCCAAGATGAAAAGGAGCTTCCTCGGAAAGTAGGATTTTTAGCCAATCGTCAGCCCATTTATCGAAGCAAAAATGCATCGGATGGTCATGAGGCTTCAGTATATGGAGTAATTGGACATTATAAGCCTTTATAAAGAGGTTTTTATGCAAAATTTTGCGCATAAAACTGCGAGATATGTTCAATTGCTGTGAATGTTGGCGAGTAAATTTTGGTAGATGTTCGGACACACTTTCAGGAGTAGCGGCAATAGATTCCACTGTACGCAATGTTCTTACACGAGTTCGTTGTCCAATACAGACTCTATGCACTCTTATGCACAAACTACGTGGTTGGCACGCTATTTCTATCGAATTTTTTCGTAGACTTCTTACAGGTTTAGTTGAAGACTCAGAACATTGGAAGAAAGTTTTTTATGTTTCCCAATTCTCATCAAGCTTAAAGCGGCCCACTTCGTAAATTTCTAACATTTAGCTAATAATCTGTCACTTCATAAATAGTAAATGTGCCACCTGCTTCGAAATGACGGGGGTTCAAATTCCCAACTTTTCATGGCCCACCATTTACTACACTTCATCTGATTTTCTATATATTTACACTAGATACATACATACAGCCAAAACTGGAATGCAACTCAAACATATGGGTTAGAGCTGCCAGATCTTCTCTAGAACTACACGCTGAAAAATAACGGTCTAGCTAACATATTTTCCCAAACATATTCTGCAGGAACCATGTATATGTTTGGAACACAGTTCAAACATTCATATGTTTGCCCAAACTTACTTGTATTTAAATACAAAAAGTATCATGTTTACTGGAAACATTCGCGTGTTTCCCCCAAACCCACATATACTTTAGTGGAAACATATGCGAATTTCCTGCCAAATATAATAATATTTAGAAACGAATTATTCTCCGATTTCAATATATGGATTAAATAAATAAATAAATGGTTTCCCATTACATCCCATGAAGGGACTGGGGAGAACTTCTCACAATCACTGAGCTGTGCGCTTTCCAGTTTTCACTCACTGATTATGGATTATTTATTATAATTAATTTTAACAATATAAATCCACATTTATGAATATTTAATACAAAAAATTAATAGATTTAAAGCGGCCCTTTCTACAGTTATTTGCATTGAATGTATTATTTGTCTTTTTTTTCATGAAATGAGAATCTGCTGCTCGTTTGCTTCTTCTTTCCTTGTTGTCTCTCACTTTTTTTGTTTTCAGAAGGTTTCAGCTATGCGTTTGTTATCACTGTTCGTTGGTACACAAACAAGATATTTATATACAAAAATCAAGTTCATGCAAGCCAAGCGTGGATTAATTACTCTTTTTTTATTACACTTATTTCACAAATGGCCCGCCGTTCATATTTTCTCAGTAAAGGCTTGGACAGACAAAGGGCTTCACGTTGTTGCCCTTTCCAGTTTCTTTCTTTAAATTTGTTTCTCATTTTGGCAGCACATGTTCATATATACCAAACACATACACTAACACCAAAGTAACAGCATAAACCATTTAACCATCCGAGCCTTCGTTTATTATTTTTTCACTGACCAAGCGCTTTTTATATCCTCTGTCCGATAAACCATTGACGATTGAATACATGAAACTAAAACGCAATACATCTGGCAAGATAAGAAACAGTTCATCTGAAATTTGCACGCACATTCAGGAATATTTATGACTCACTGACTTAGAGTAGTATAATGCAAAAATGCAGATACACACATACAAGATAGACTCTCTCGTTGTCCCTCGTTTATTCTCTTGCTCTCGAGAGAGCATAGACAGTGCAACAAACACAGCTGTATTTGTATCACAAAATATTAATATATGTGGATCGCAAACACATCCATTATAACGTATTAATCATTGTGTCTCAAACACGAAATATTGAAAAGCATACACAATGTGTTTGGACACAAGTATATTATATTTGCGACAAGCACCAAACACACTTTATATTTGCATCCAGACAACAAAAAAGACAGGTTTTTCAGTGTGTTCTTGACCGAGATCAAAGTAAAGCTGGGGTTCTGGTTGATGACACTACGGCATCTGATACAATTGCTCCCTTTGAACATCTTCGGAAGGGCAGGTTTGTATCACTATTCTATAGATATTTTCAGGGTGTCCGGAGAAAAGTGATTTCATCTATCGGCCTAGAATATTCCGTCGATATATTCGAATATCTGAAAGAGCTCTACCAGTTTTTATAGAACTGGCGAAGGTTCGGCAAATATTGAATTCATTTCATACAACTTATAATTTACACAAGTTTAAGTATAATGTCGTGGCGGTAGGTGGAGCAATGGCTAGAGTGCGGGGTTCTTGTGCATGAAAACGTGGATCCGATCCCTGTTCTGACCACCTTACATTTCCTTAAAACGGCGGCCACCATAATAAAGCTTCTCAAAATACCGTTCGGAACCGGTGAAAAACTGTAGGTCCCAATCAGAGAATGAAAAATTGGAAAGTGTACAGCTCAATGGTTGTGAGAAGCTCTCCATAATCCCTTCATGGGATGTAATGGAAACGGATTTTTTTAAGTCTACTGTCAACAAAACACTTTCTCCTCTGTGCACCTTCCTTCTATCTAATGCATCGCATTTATTGGGGCGAATTTTACAAAAATCGTTCAACTGTTTTTTTTTACCTGCACATGTCACGTGTTTCTCCACATATGTCCTTCAAACAAAATATAGTAATACAGAATTCAATTAAAAGGTTTGCAAATGTATTTCAATTTATTGGAATAATATTCAAACATTTATGGAAACACCAACGACTATGTTGGCGTCGGTTGTGCAGTGGTTAGTATGCGCGGCTCTTGTACATGATAACATGTGTTCTTAGCCTTGAAAATGCTTCTCAAAAAACCGTTCTGAATCAGTGTAAAACTGTAGGTCCTAATCAGTGAGTGAGAAACTAGAAAGCGCACAGCTCCTTGATTGTGAGAACCTCTACCCAGTCCCTTATTCGACGTACTTACTTTTGATATATATTTTTTTATATGGTCACAAAATATGATCCAGCGATGTGAATGAAGTCTTCGAAATAGATTAGTATTTACTAAGCATAGAATCTGTCATAGAATCTTAGTCCTTGTCCACGACATGTGAAATAAACTAGCATTAAAAATAAAATCTTTACGAACTTCATGTCGTTTCTAATAACTGTATCATTGAGTGTAGCGTATCATCTAAATTTATCCGATTGCGTTTGCTAAGCAATTTTTGTGATCACTGAAATGCTGAATTGTCAGTTCTGTGCAATCAAAGACAATTTTTCCTGGTCATCAACAAATACCCTCCAACCACATCTATTCTGTTCAACAATCTTAACCCCAACACAGAGTAGATTATATATGTATAAATACGTACGTTCATAATTGAATGGTTTATCAAGCAGCCGGATAAATGGGTAATGAATGAATTGAGGATGCTAATTGAGATAAAGAGATTAACAACCGCAACAACAACAAAAATTAATTCATCGCTTATTGTTTGCCGCTCAGTGTTTTAAGTAGCCCGCCCTCATCATCATCATTATTATGATTAAGATCATCATTGGCAGCATCATCCACAAGGATATCATTAGCTGGAGACACAAACACGATGATATTCTTAATATAAACATATAAAGTATTAATTCATACCTACTTATAAATTAATTATTAATTGAGTATGAGGTTACAGTCAGCGGAAGTCCTATTTAGTGGAAAGGACTCAGCTACCCACCCACAGAAAATGGCTTACGTACATACACACATTTTGTACTTAGAAACTTGCGCTCACATACAAACCGAAAATCAGACACACAGAAAATAAGAAACCTTGAAGCAAAGAACCGCACAATGGCCGAATATAACCTTATTAATACCCAGCAGGCCACCTTGCTGGTGGTGACATTGGCTTCAAAGATGCATTTAAGAAATTGTTTGCATTTCTATCTAAAGACAATATTATGGGCGACGATATCTTGTACGTTGGCGTCGATAAAACTTGTTTGACCAGTTCAATTGAAAATACATTTCATTCACTCATAATGCTATTTACTTTGTCGTCAAAGACAAGATGATTCACAATGTCGCTTACTTCGTCGTCAACGATTTTTGCAACATTTGTATGAAAATGTCTTTGCCGATTTGTTAGTAATTTTCTCACCATGTCTTTTAAGACATAACATGGTCATCCAAAGTTCTTTGATTATGTATTCAAGACACGGCTTACTGGGTGTTGTCAAACAGACACGTACACACACAGATGAATTCATATTTACAGAGAGTTCCACGTAATAATAACGAGAAAAAAACAAGAAAATTTAAAAAAAAAATTTTTTTAAAGAATTTAAATATCATAATTTTTATTTTTGTTTTAATTCCAGCTCAGTGCCAGTCTACATTTCTATTAATAGAGACTGGTCTTGAGTTTGGCTTAAAAAAAAATCACACGAAGTGTCAGGGGGCACCCGGTTGGAACGAAGTTCCTTTCGCTATATATTATGTACTAGTTAGTTCCAACACACCTAAGGCGCCCGTTGAAAAGTACGATAATTTAAATGAATCTTTAAGAAAAAATACTTTTTGTAAAATGATATTTTTTTTTTTATAAATTTTTTTTTGAATATTTTTTTTTTTTTAAATAAGTATACTTTAGGTCCTTTTTGTAAGACTATGAATTATATTTTCCCGAAAGGGTACTTTTTTAAAGAGAGATACTTCTTTTTCTAAAAGCTTATGTTTTTTAAGAAAAGGTACTATTATTAAGAAGAAGTACTGTCTGTAAGAAAAATAAGAAAAGAGTATGATTTTTTTTTTACAAAGAAGTACTTTTTTTAAGAACAGGTACTTTGTAAAGAAGTGGTACTCTTTTTAGGAAAAGGTTATTTTTTTAAGAAAATTTACTTATTTTCAGAAAATCTACTTACCTCAAGAAAAGAAAAGAAAAGGTTTTATTTTATTTTTTAGAAAATGTACTTTTAGGGAAATGAATTTTTGTAAGAAAAGTTTTTTTTTAATCGAAGGTATTTCTTTGAAGAAAAGACTTTTTTAAGAAATGCAATTTTTTTAGATGGTCCTTTTTTCAAGAAGAGGTACATTTTTAAGAGTAGGTACTTATCTCAAGAAAAGTTATTTTGTTTCACAAAAAAGCTACTCTTTAAAGAAAAGGCAGTTTTTTAAGAAAAGGCAATTTGTGGTAAGAAACTGTACTTTTTTAAGAAAAGGTACTTATTTTCAAGAAATTACCTTTTTTGAGAGAAGGTACTTATTTTCAAAAAAATTACTTCTCCTAAGAAAATATACTTTTTTAAGCAAAGGAACTTCTTTAAAATAAGGTACTTTTTTAAGAAAGCTACTTTGTTTAAGAATATGAATTGGTATTTTTTTTTGAGATAATTTAATTTTTTTAAGAAAAGGCACTTATTTAAGAAAATTTAGTTTTTTTTTTAAACTTTTTTTTGACTTTTTTTCCAAACTTAATTTTTATTGGGCTCAAAACTACAATATATACTAAATATGGGTTACAGACACCACCTAGAAAACTACCCATTAAAAAAACAAATTTCCCAACATATTGTTACGAATTTCCTTATTCGTCCTTTTTGCATTGTTTTATTCCCAATAATAAAACAAGGTTCGGTTTCAATTACGATAATTACAACGGTATCACTTCCTTTTATTTTACTTATGTAGTACAACAGTTTACTTTATTTACACCACTTTAATAAGTCTTATATTTTACTATCAAATCTCGTTGCTTACTTTACGACGGTTAATCATAAACTGAACTCTCCATTCCAAAGACCTCCGCCATTTATACCAACTCACCATACTCAAATGAAGTAATATCTAGCGAATTCAAGAACCTTCTAGTCGGCGTTGTTGCTTATCTTTGTAGAATCATCTCGAATGGTGGAGAATTATCTCTGAGGCGAATTCGTGTTACTGGTTTAGCGAGCTGGTACGTTGTTACAATGCATACTTGCAGGCGCAGCACTAACCGCCCTGTTATTTACATAATCTTAGTATAGTCATTAAGATCAAGCAAAAGCTTTTACTTATTCGTAACAACGTGCGATAAGGAACTTAGTTCCAATTGCGAGAGGACGACTAAATACAAATCACCCTATTGAGTTTCGAAATATTTAAATTTGAATATTTAAGAACTGAATAATACAAAATTGGGATCAAGGAATTTAATAGTAAAGGTTAAGCTATTTTTTTCCGCCAAAAGTTCTTCAGAGTACAGCTAAAAAATTCTGTAGTTGGTAATAACCTAATTTTTCGACTTTAACCACAGGTGACATTCCCCATGACTACTGACTAGCTCATATATATTAGTTAATGTTAATGTTAACACACAGCGTTAGCATCACATACGTGGTTGTTGTACAACAATAGTCTCTACCTGAAAATAAGTATGATGGTATTGAAGAGTATTGAATAGTATAGAGAAGTCATGGAACGAATTATATGACTCAAACGCACTGGCGACATTTGACAAATGATTCAAAACGGTTTAGTTCATAGTAGTAGTTCATATATATTAGCTAATGTTAACTACGTTTGCGCAAATACAAACATATTAGCTAATTCGGCTTTGCACCGACCAAGATTAACGCATTTCAAATGTTAACTCTGTTAACCCACGCTAACGCAGAAGATTTCTCATGCAATTTTAATCTGTAAAATCGGAAGTCTATTATTTAGCCTCATTTTGAACTGGTGTACCTTTTAATGCAACGCTGTTATTACTAAAAAATGCAGCCATTAAAGAAATATACATAAGAAATCAACTGTTTCACAGACGGAAACCGATTGAACATTTGTTGAAACCCACCCCACCATCGATATAATTGGTTCTTACTGGTTGAAAATGGTAGCCGATTTGATCGCCTGGTTCAGTTATTCCATAAACAACCCAAAATGTGCACAAGTGGCAGAATCAAGAGCCGCCAATTTAATTTTTTTATATAAACGGTAAATGGTATAAACGGCAAATATTAGAGAACGCGGTTATCATTAACCTTAAAATCAAGTGTTTGACAGACGGCAGCCGATCGAAATTTTTCCAGCGCGTCGCCGTCACCAACAAGTTGTTGAAGCTCAGGCCACCGCCGATATATTTGGCTCTTACTGGTTTAAAATGAAAGCCGATTTGACCGACCCGCCCGATTTGACCGACTGGTCTAATTTTAAGGGTTCAGTTATTTCATAAACATCCCAAAATGTACAAAAATGGCAGAATCAAGAGCCCTCAATTTAATTTTGTTGGTTGTGCCGCCGTCTTTAATAATTTGTCTCGGCGCAGGGTTGGTCTAAGAACGGTGTTGCCATCTGAAATGACAATTTAATCTTAAATTGGGTTGTGTAAACGTCTCAGTTTAGAGAACGAGGTTATCGTTAACCTGAAAAGCTCACGTCACCGTCGATATAATTGGCTCATATTGGTTTAAAATTTGAGCCGATTTGACCGACGAATCAAATTTTAAAGGATCAGTTATTTGAAAAACATTCCAAAATGTAGAAAACCTGCAAATTCAAGAGCCTCCAATTTTATTTTTTTCTCGTGTCGCCGTCTTCAATAATTTGTCTCGGCGCAGAGTTGGTCTAAGCAATGAGTTGCCAACTTTTAATTTAAATTTAATTATTAAATTAAATTTAAACTCAAATTGGGTGGTATAAACGGCAAAGATTAGAGAACAAGGTTATCGCTAACCTGACCGCGATGAACTCCGGTCTAAATGCAACATAAGCCATTGATTGGTTTTAATAATTTGTTTTGAATAAAACACATTACCAACTTCTTTGTAATAAATAAAGGATTCCTGAGCGTGTTTACAAGGCCGGAACACGAACTAATAAGCCAGAAACCCGCTTGCTTTTTACACAAAATTTGCTCCACCACTAGCAAGCCCCGCTGTAGTATAAGGATTGCCAGTCCTCTTCTTATTGCATTGAGCATAGTTTTGGGTGACTTAACATCCTTTTTCGGGATAGTGGTATCTAGTCCTTCAGTCCACTCTCTAGGGATTTGATGTGGATTTATGAATTACATTAACAATTAATAACTATAGGGTGGACCATTTAGACCTTCCTAATGCTTTTTGGTAATAATAACAAAAAAATAAATAAAATACTAGTTGCTGGGTATACAATTTTCGTTGATTTTGAACCGTGCAAATTTGTTTTCATCACTTGCGGAATGTGATATCTCGCAAATAGTCGCCGCCAGAGCAAATGGCGCAATGTGCTCGTTTTTCCTCATTTTCCATCACGTTGTACAGTATTTCGGGTTGAAAAGTGATTATTTAATCCGTCCGTCCGGTCCGTCGATTGGTGACTTAGACTTTGGACATTAAATAACCCCACATCACGTCGGGCGATCGCGGAGGCCAATTATAATCATATTTTTTCGAAATTATGCGATCGAGGATCAAAGGATGCAATAAAACGCTCGTAGCTCGGGCTGTCTGGGCTGTGGCGTCGTCCAGTTCGAATCATTACGTTAGCAGTCGGAAATGGCCTAACAAATTCCCTTATCATAACTCGATACCGAAGCTATACCACGGAAAAATACGACTCTGTGATATAGATTAAAACTCATGAGGAAAATAAGAACATGGTGAAAAAAAACTGTCTGTTCTTGTTGTTGGAATTATAGGCATTTCAGTGTATGTTGATACTTAGGGATCTTCCATCGGTACTAATTTGCACATGTGAATTGCAGAATTGAGTTTGTATATATACGATTGGTGATCAACCGATGGTATCAATTCAGGCACAGTAGTTGGGCATATGATGATGAACTTGTCACGGAGTTCGAAACTTGGCTTGCCAGTGAGTGTGACTAACTGAATTGTCTATTATTTCCAACAAAAACTAACCATTTTTCAATTAGAAAAATGTTCATGACTTGTATGCTTGTAGTATGAATTTCTCATACATTAACCAAAGATTTTCATTCATATTTACGGCTGCTCCAGCATCGTATTAGAAGAAGAATGGTCCATAGATCCTTTCCACACAAATTCCAGACCAAACAATCACGCCGTTGGTTGCGAAGCTGTTGCTTGTGAATTTATTTGGGGTTTTCATGGGCGTAGAACCGACAACTCTGTTTATTCACGGTCGCAATAAAAGAAAAATGAGCCACACCGCTCATGAAAATCTTATAATTCAAAAGCGTAGTGTTCTGTGGCACCAAACTTGACGCTTTGAACTCGGGCTGTCATAAGCCCACAAAAGTCCACCCTATCTATATACGAGGGCGGTCGCTAAACTAGCCGACCTATCAAAAAAGAGACAAAAAAGTGGGGAAAAATTCAACATAATCTCCTTTTAGTTCGATACACCTTTTCCAGCGATATTCAATGGCTTCGATACGCTGTTTATAGTAAGAACTGTCAAACTCCTTAAAACAGCCATCAACCGCAGACTCCTCATCTTCAATGTTGGGAAATCTTTTACCAGCAAGCCACTGTTTCATGTTTGGAAATAGAAAATAGTCCGAGAGAGTTAAATATGGCGAATGAGGTGCGTGATGAAGCAATTCCAATTTTAATGCATTATTTTAGCCATCGGAATAGTGGATGTCTGAACTGGAGCATTGTCTTGATGAAACAACACTTCCTTTTTCAGCAATTTCATCACTTAAACAGTGCAATAAATTAGCATAATATTCTGAAGATAATCAATGAAAATTATCCCATCCGCATCCCAAAAGACAGACGCCATGGCCTTGCCTGCATGGCCTTGCTTTGCCTGAATCCAGTCCACTGCTCTGACTGTTCCTTTGTCTCAGGTATGAAGTGGTGGAACCATGTCTCAAACATGGTTATAAATTGGCACAACAATTCGGCTTTATTGTCGTGAAACATCGCCAAACTCTCTGCTGAAACATCTTCATGAGTCTATTGTTTGCACTATTGAAAGCAAGCGCGGCACCCACCTGGCGCACAGCTTTCTCATCTTAAAATCTTCTGTCAATGTACGATGTGTATCACTTATTTGAAATGCCTATCATTTGTGCTTTCGAGTGTTAGGACACATATAGTGAAATTTCATGGCGATAATTTTTGTAGAACATTTTGACCACGCCTCCCGTAATTTTCGAGCAGTTTTTTGCGAGTTTTCACAAAAAAAGTGAAAATTGTGGTTATACGTGACAGTTAGAGGGTTAATTTGTTCCACAAAAATGTTTATCTGAATCTTTTCTATAAAACTTCTGAACATACTTTGTACCTCAGAAGTAAGGAACACACAATTTTGCATGCCAATATTTGCAGGAAAGTTCCGAGGGGCGGAAACTTTGACCCGCTCTAAATAAAATTCTGATCGGATCTGGCAAAACGCCGATATACGTATATTTTTTTTAGACCTTTGTACCAGAATCCGTTGACAGAACCCCATCATTTTGAAAAAAATCTAATTATAATCAAATTTTTTTGGACTATTTCTCAAAAATTATCAATTGCATTTTATTAAGCACATAAATAAATAGTTTCCATTACATCCCATGAAGGGATAGGGGAGAGCTTCTCACACTCAGTGAGATGTGCGCTTTCTAGCTTTTATACTCACTGATTTGAACATACAGTTTTACATAGGTTCCAAACGGTATTTTGCGAAGCCTTTTCATGGCTAAGTACTCGGTAGTGTTGCCATCACTAAGAGAGGTGGCCGTCGTCGAAAGAAATATAAGGTGGTCTGAGCAGGGAACGAACCCACGTTATCATATACAAGAGACGCGCACACTACCATTGCACCACTGACGGCCACAGCACATATTGAGCTATAATGTGCATTAAGATTGCTTATAGCAATCTCGCATTAAGATTGTTTATAGCGATACATATAAAGGGTGTCTCAGTAAGATTGCACTTTTTAAATTTAGTGACATTTTTGGGTGCTAGTGGCAACTCTGAAATTTGGCAGCATTCATATACGTTTATTCCGATTATCAAAAATGGAGCGCTTTTCGAAAGAGCAACGCGTTATAATTGTGAAATCGTATTACAAAAATTTGGAGAGTTATGCTGGGATCGCTCGCAAACTTCGAAGAATTTTTAGTCGAGAAAGTGCACCTGATGTGTCAACCATTCGAAGAGTGGGCAAAAAATTGTAAGACTGGGTCGGTTCTGGACCGTAAGTCTCCTGTGCAAGAACGTACCGGCCGGTCTCTTGAAAATATTGCTGGTGTAAACGAGAGTGTCGACGAAAACCCAAAAACCATCAATTCGGCATAGTTCTCAACAACTTCAAATTCCACGAAGCACTACGCAGCGAATTTTGACAAAAGACCTCCTCCTGCTTGCCAACAATATTCAGTTTACTCAGGAGCTCAAACCAGCAGACCGTGGAAAGAGCCGGCATTTCGTTCAATAGGTAATGAAGCAAAGTGAAGTCAATGCCAATTTTTCAAAAAAAAAAGTAATCATCTACGATAAAGAAAGAGTATTTCCATTTGAATGGCTTCGTGAATATTGAATAACAAAATTGTCGAATTTGGGGCTCAGAAAATCCTCATGCAATCTATGAGAAACAAATGCATCCACAGCGATCAACTATCTGGTGCGGATTTTTGTCCGGTGGCGTGATTGGGCCTTACTTTTTTGAAGATTAGGCCGAAATATCAGTAACTGTGAACGGCATTCGTTACAGGAACATGATAATGGAGTTCTCAACTGGACGGTATGAATCTGGACGACATGTGATTTCAGCAAAATTTCGCCGCCTGCCACTCCGTGCACGAAACAATCGATTTATTGCAGCAACGATTTCCAGAACAAATTATCTCAACAAATTCTGATGCCAACTAGCCACCAAGATCGTGCGATTTAACGCTGTGAAATTTCTTTCTTTGAGGTTTTGTGAAATCTCGGGTTTATGCGAATAAATCAGAAACAATTCTTGAGCTCAAATCCGAGATTCAACGCGTCATCGGTGAGATACAGCCACATATCTGTGAAAAAGTCATGGAAAATTTCATGTAAAGATTGATGGCCTCTCATAAGAACCATGATTGCCATTTGACAGATATTTTATTCTCTACTTAAACGGAACATGTCTTCTTTACATTCCAATAAAAAAACAGAATTATCTCAAATAATACGTGTTTTTATTTTGAAATGAAAAAGTGCATTCTTACTGAGACACCCTTTAGATCCAATCAAATAAATATTTCTTAGTCAATATTTTACATTGCACAATTCTCACAACATTTTTGTTGGAAAATGTTGAAAATATATGCACGTTTATGAACATTTCAGTAGACGAAGAAGCAGCTTTTCCAAAAATGTATAGTGTGTCAATCGTTGCAGTTACAGCTACTCTTTTTCACACACGTAAAACCAACACTGAATTTTCAGTATATGTACCCTACCTGGTAGTGAGGCACAGAATCGAGGAACCGGTTCACAAGAAAGGGTACTTTACGGGAACCGAACAGATCAGGGCTTACAAGAACCGAAAGATCAAATTAACAGAAAACGGTTCGTTAAGGACCGAAAAACGGGTTCTGAAGAACCCAAAACGGTACCATATAGACCGAAAAACAATTCTGCAGGAACTGACAATCGGTTTAAAAAGAACCGTAAACCGGTTCGCGAATAAAATGAGTCGTTTCCAATGGAACCAAACGTGTTAACCTTTGGGTGAAGGTAACTACAAAAATATATATATGTTTATCAAATTTTATATTTATAGATATTTCACTTAAGCCTCTTTGGGGCAGCAATTTGCTGAGAACCGGAATTGGTCCAAATACCCGGTTGGTCTCGGAACAGGACTCGACAGAACCGGTTCTTAAAATACGCGGCACCGCACATCACTACTACCTGGTGTATTGACCAGTATGATAATTTCCCTACGACTTCACTAATCACGTTAAATTTCTTCCCGGAATAATTTTTTTGTAGTACATACTATGATTTATTATCACTATGGGTTATGTATTCCTGTGACGAAGCTTTTCCCTTCAGCGTAAGAATTTGCGGACCCACAAAAAAACAATTCTTCTTTGTGTCTCAACTTTTACGGCTCACTGTATGCAGTAGTCTGACCATGATAATGAGTTAGTTTCTAGAATTTTTACTGTATTTGTATAAATAATACAATGTAAAAGTGGGGGAATAGTGTGTGTGTCGACGTCAGTTTATTTAATTAGCTGTTCGTTTATTACACGCTTTGGCTATAAGCGAAAAATGCTTTTTGCTCTTCTAATTCATTCAACTGCTTTGACTCATTCGTATTTGCACTTGGAAAACTATACACATCTCTGGCATCTTTAGTTGAGTTGGGCGAACGTGCATACACTTGCTATATACGAGGTAGGTATGAAAGATTAGGTTGTTGCAAAATGTTGAATAACATATAAAACGTTTTGCAGATATTTCTGCCACTTTTTAGAAAACAAATTTTGTTAAATTTGAACACTAACTCTACTTTACCTGTGGCAAAGTTCATGATATTTATCTTTATAATGTTTTCGTTTTAAAAATTAATAAATCAATTTAAATACAAATTATATTGATGATCTTTGTCTTATAGTGAAGAATTTGCTACTAGATAATGTGAGCCAACGTTACTGGAAATGCCGACAGCGATACAGCAGATGTTGCAAGGATACCTCTTCAGTTGCGATAGAATAATATCTTAAACACCATAGTGCGCAGACCATCTGCTCGAAAATATGTTCGAAATGTGTTGTAACGACTCTTTTAAAAGGACACATATTTAGGTATGTTTGTACCAGGACGTGAAAGTTAGTTACAGCATCATGACCTTAATTTTCCGGAAATGTAATTCTAACTAAAATTTATTCATGCTAATTAAATTTTTTACTAACTTCATGTATCAGAAGTTCATACTTCAGGTCAGAAACATTTTTGATGTGTTAACATATATAGGGCACGGGTAGGGCAATCTATCACACATTCAAACAACACACAGCGGTAGCATCATATACGTGGTTGTTGTACAATAATAGTCTCTGCTTGAAAATAAGTATGATGGTATTGATGGCATACAAACAGGTCGTCGCCGCCAAATAGTATTGAATAGTATAGAGAACTCATGGAACGAATTGTATGAACCAAAAGCACTGGCGACATCTGGCGAATGATTCAAAACGTCATAACTTGGTCGATTCATAATTTTGATGTTTAACATTGATATCTTTTGAACCATTTATACTTTTTGTATTGTTTTATGTAATAACATTGTCGAAATGGTGCATTTATATTGAAATATTCTATAAAGAGAATAAGACTCGTTTATGCTCTTTTACTCAGACTCTCTACATGAGAGCGGAAAAAGAGTGCAAAAAGTTCTCTATACTATTCAATACTTTTTGTCGTCGCTCTGTTTATCACAAAACAAAAGCAATTATTTCACTGAGCTAAATATTGCTTTGTTTATTTTAACAGTATTACATCTAATGTTAAAGCACATGTAAGAACAACGAAATTGGAATAGCAAAAGCGCCTTCAGTACAAAACCTATTCTTTTTTTATTTTCCAATGTAACATTTACTAATGTGTTCATAGAAATAGAACAGGTACCATGTAACAAAATGGTGTTAACACATCGCCCGTGAGTTCGAACACTCATTGATTTTTTTTAAATGAAAAATAGTTGTTTTTATGTTGGAGTAATAAACAATTGAGTTAAGCACACTCACTGGCATGACTAGTTTCAAACTCCGTGTCAGGTTCATCATCAGAAGCCGAACTACTGAGCCTGAATTACTTTAATATCATTGGTGATTATCAATCGTATATCGTATAGACTCAAATATGCAAGATTCTTATGCGAATTAGTATCGATCGAAGATCCCTAATTCCATAATTCCAACACAAGAAGAGAAAGCTTTTTTTCCATGTTCTTCTTTTCCTCTTGCATACTCACATTGTTGCAGTGCTTTGAGGTGAGTTTTAATCTCTCTGTGATATATCTGTTGGATGACCGGGCTAGTGTCGGTTACATTTTTGAATTTTTTCATTTAGAAAATGTTCCTGACCTTGTAAGCTTGTGGTATGAACTTTTTTTTACATTAACTAAAAACTAACATAATCGGTGATAATATTCAAATCGAAAAACATTTTTTGCTTGTTTCACCATCGACTCGACGAAGCCTTTCCTGTCAGCTTTTATACTACAACTCATTTCCCAAATCATCGCTGTGTTTATACCCGCAAGCTTAGGGATGGTATTATAGATCATTTGATTCGGGAAAAGTGTAATGTAGATAAGGAGTCTTACTATAACCTAAGTATCTTTGGATGAAATTCGTTGCAGGTAGTCTTCAGATGACTGAGCTATGTCAGTCCGTCGGTTTGGAGGTGTATGGTATGGTTTGGATTTAGAAATGACCGTAACATTTTCGACAATTTAATACCAAAAGTTGTTTCATCCATAACTTTTTTCGCATATTAACTTATAATCCGGTTTTGGGAAATATTCTGAAAGTATTTACTTAGCTACGATTTACGATTTTGCCACGCCCAGTGTGGTAATTCCCATTCGTAGACAAAAGACAAACGTCAAACGACAGTTAAATAAATAAATATTTTCCCATTACGTCCCATGAAGGGATTTGGGGAGAACTTCTCACAATCACTGAGCTGTGCGCTTTCCAGTTTTCAGTTACTGATTTCGATCTACAGTTCTACACCGGTTCCGAAGTCATTTCCACAAGATGAGGTCACTAAGCGAGGTGGCCGTCGTCGAAAGAAGTTTAAGGTGGTCAGAGTAGGGACCGAACCCACGTTCTCTCGAAAAACAGCCTCGCACACTAACCCTTGCATCACCGACGGTAACGATAGTTACCAACTGAAAAATTGGTGGTCTCAACTAACTTATTATGGTACTTCACAGTCGAGTACAAAAGTTGGTTGGCCGGTTGATTGGTCACGGTAAATACATGTTTCCCTCTCTAATATGAATTTCTACTGACTGAAAAGCCTAGGCTGACATTTTGTTTGTCTGCCCATTTTAAATCCATAAATCAATAAATAAAATATCAAAATTGTCTATCATCAAAATTTTTGTCAATTTCCGTAGAGTGGGCATGAATTTTAAATAAGGCTTTAAAAAATCGACCTAAATAGTTGCATACGGAAATGAATGTTAAGAAGAAAATTTTCAAAATATCCAATAGAATGACACCCTCCTCTTAATAAAATATATTAAAAATATTACGACAATATTTTTGGAGAAAATCAGTCACAAAAATCAAGACACAACGACCAAAGTAACAGTTCTTGCGTGATCAATTTCAATATTTTCAATCCCTAATCACTGGCATAATGAAATCATAGTACTACGATATTTCAATAAGGGTCCTTTCCAGTTCATTAACAACTATATTCTACAGATCTCGAAATCACTTAAGGTCAAGATAGACTATTAGAGAAATCATTGGATATGTCAAAATTTTCATTTAGTGAGAGAAGATCGAATAGTGTAATCTTGAGGGTAATGATATGCAGACAAAATTTTAAAAGATTTCTCTCGTTTTTTGATGTTGCTGAAAAAATGATGCGATCAGGGTTGTATTTTAAATTAAACAAACAAAAACAAAGAAAATGGCAATAACAACTTTTATTTCGTAACTTTTTACAAATGTTTGGGATTTGTTCACAATTGCTGTTTCCTGTATTCTGTTTTTGTTTTATAACTCTTGTAATATTTGGATTTTCATTTTGCAGACAGATGTTTCTGAATTCTCCAATAATAATAGTGTAAACCGAAAGCAGAATGATCCTACGATTTTTTTCCAATACACTGAAAGAAAAACGCTTGATAGCATCAATGAATGGGTTACATTAATGGGTTTACATTGATGCAATGAAAAGTTTCTTTGGTGCTATGAAATGTTACATTACTTCAATGAACTCCTTCATTGATGCAGTTTTTGAACTTGTGGACCGTCATTAATGCTAAGAAACCTTTTACATTGATGGAATGAAATATGTTTTTCATGTAAATATGGGAAACTATAGAGAAAAATTGCAGACATTTTATCGACATTGTAAAGTAGAATCTATTACATAGGCCATCCTTTACATTACACACATTTTATTGAATTTTAAAATACTTTTTCTAAAAAAGCAATAATGAAACATCTTTATTTAATATAATGTACAATCTTATTAATTTTGAACGATTCAATAATTTGGTTAACGGATAATATGTATGTAGGTACGGTTTCTATATATGTATGTATTTCTGTATCATTTATGTATGTATGTACAGTAGTTGTGACACAATATATGAGTGACAGTATGAGATAAGGAATAAATAAGAAATAAATAAAAAGCTGAAATGCAGAATCCCGCGCCATTTAAAAAAAAACCGAAAATCGAGCAAAATAAGGGATTTCAAAAACCAAACTTTTTTTTGCCGGCCGGACCTACGGGGACCCACATGGTCCAAAAAACGGATCCACGCAGGGACACTTTTGTATGGGTAAATGTTCCCAAAAATAAAAAAATTCAGAAATCCAAAATTTGCAACAGAGATATTCTTCTCCCTGGCCCGTCCCAGAAAACCTAATAGTCGAAAAAAAATCGTGCCATAAAAAGCCCGAACTTTGGAGGCCCATAACTCCTAAAATAGGGCTACAGTTTTTTCTTAGAATCGTATGTTCTACCCCCCCCCCCTAACATTTTTTTCGCCCCAACCTGACCATACCAGCAATGAAATATCTTCATACTATCGATGAATTGTCTTCATAGTATCAATGTAGTCGGTTCATACCATCAACGAAACCCGTTCAAATCTTCAATAAAATATGTTCATACCGTCAATGAAACGTGTTATACCATCAATGCAACATATTCGTACCATCAATGAACCCTGTTCATGCCATCAATGAAACCTGTTCATACTATCAATGAAACCTATTCATACCAACAATGAAACTTGTTCATACCACCTGTTCATACCGTCAATGAAACGTGTTATACCATAAATGAAATATGTTCATACAATCAATGAAACATATTCAGACCTTCAATGAAACATGTTCAAACCATCAATGAAGCATGTTCATTGCATTAGTGAAACATGCTCATAGCATCAATGAAACATGTTCATAGCATCAATGTAAAATTTTTATTACATCAATGGCTATGTTTCATTACATCAATGCCTATGTTTATAATATCAATGTAACATATTTCTTTAATACAATGATAATGTTTCATTGCGGTTAGAAGGTTTACATTAATTTCAAGTCTATGAAACATTTTTCGTTTAATGTAACATTGTTCATCGCACTAATGAAGCCCGACATTGGCTCAAAAACAATGACACTTTTCATTGATGCAATGTAAGAATTCATTAATGGTATGAAGGTTTTTCTTTCAGTGTAGACGAGAGTTTCGTTCCGTTTCTCTTTTAGCGAATCGTTCGATTTGCACTAATAATCTAACCCTCGCTTTAGTTACGGTTCCCTTGCTACTTCATCTTTTAATTTAGAGTTACGATTCTTCTCAGACTATCTTTTCTCTATCTTCCCTTTTGTACCTCGTATCTGCCATGGCCAAACTTATGCCCCAGTAAATATAAAAAAACAAAAATACCAAACAAACTTTGTGCAGCTACATTTTCTATGCACAACAAACACACACAACCAAACACATACACACACACTTCCAGATATATTACACATGACTTCGCATACAACGAACAGCATTAACTCAATTACTTATTTCAGCGGGTTGCTACGTATAACATGCGCCTCCTCCCGCCTCAGTTTTATGAGCTGTGTTATACATTTGTACTTTCGTTGTCGTTAACGTTGGCGTTGTTCCTTCATTGTGTATGTGTAAGCAACGGAAGTTTATTTCATGTTATTGCCTTCGGATGTTACTCAGAGTTTACACGTATGGATAAATGTACATAGTATGTTTGTGTGTACATATTATTTTACAGATGTATGTGTGTAAGGATATACTCGCGCACGCCTATTGTTGACAGTGTGCAGTCAGTTGTCTATTATTGCTGTGTTTGCCATAATTGTTGATATGAACTTTATTGTAGCTGGGATGACCATTGGCTGCTGCGAATAAAATTGTGATAAGGCATGATTTTGTATAACAAAGTCGTCAATATAAAAACAAAACAAAAAAAAAGTAGAAACATTAATGACATCTTGAGTGTTAACGTACGCTGTTTGTTAAGGGCGTTCTGGAGTTGTATTGATTGTGCTGATACGATATTATATTGAAGAAATATTAATCACCTGTACAAGGATCAAAGTAATGATGCTATAACTACTGCAGCTCCTTTAACAAATTTAAATTGTGATACATTTAAGTACAAGCATTTGTGTAATTTAGACGGACACAGTCTTAATCTTTCAGGACTAAAATAAAATTCTTCAAATTGAGAAAATGCCTTCCTTTAGTGATATTTATAGTTATGAGTTAGGAGGGAATGTTGTGAAATACAAAATATGAATGCTGCGATAATGTTTCATAACCAGACCTTAGAATCAAATTATCTTAACCCGAGATATACAAATTTTGTCACAGCCGAATAAGAGGTTGTCACAATCGAATTAGAGGTTGTCACAATCGAATTAGAGCTTGTCAGAAACGAGTTAGATGCTGTCACAGTCGAGTTAGAGGTTGCCAAAACCGAAATAGCATAGTGTCACAACACAATTATGAAATTTGTGTCTATTAACTTCGTGATGATTTATTTTGCTGTATTCTCATAAATAACACTGTGAAACAAAATGAACAAATGCGTGTGGCGGTGTTTTAAAAGTTACGTCTGCATTTTTGGGGGTGAAATTTCTGAATAGACATAGAATAGGCACAGAAAGAAATGTTATCCTTACATTTGAGGTATAGGATGTGTTCGGGAATTTTACGTACCACAAAAATTTCCCCCATAAAATTCTACTATAAGTTTCTTAACACACCAAAGTCCAAAACTCAACTTGAATACCAAAAATAAGTCAAAATTGAAAATCCATTTAAGGGTTAATTTCACACTTATTCCGAGTTTGCGCGAAAATTTCCCACAAAACTGCCTTGTAGGGGGTTGGTAAAATTTCACTATAAGTCACCGAACAAAAGAAAACTCTAGATTTAATATCTATAAATAAAAGAAAGGGAGAACAGGGACAACCCCTATTCTTTGACGACCCCTGCAATAGTTATAAGGATCACGATTTCCGGATATGCACTTGGAGTGTGGGGACTCTATGTAGATCCGGTGCAAGTATCCAACTGGCAGATGTCCTCGAAAGTTATAAGGCTGACATTACTGCTATCCGGGAAATGCGATGGACAGGACATGGACCCCTGAGAAAAACGCGAAGGGCGAAATTGATTACGTAGTAATTTATGGAAGGCACTCATCCAGTGTAATGGACGTACGAGTGATCAGAGGAGCTAACATCGATTCTGATCACTACCTGATAGCAGCAAAGGTTCGCACTAGATTGGGTAGAGCGAAAATCGTACGAAACCAGACGCAGAGGATGCTGGACATCGGAAAGATGCAACTACCAAAGGTAGCCACAGCCAACTTAGGGAAACTTTTGGCAAAGAACCCACCATGACGATTCTGATGCGCAGTGGAAACCTATTTCCGACTCTATGAAAACTGCCGTGACAACCGTACTTGGTTTCGAAAAACCGCTTCGCGATAAACCATGGTACGAGGAAGAGTGTCGCATTGCAAATGATGAACAGAACGCTGCATGTATGGCAATGCTTCAGTAAATTGCAACGCGAGCTGCAAATGAGCGGTAGAGGGAGAAAAGAAAGGAGGTAAGCCTTCTCTTTGGGCGTGCGAACGGCAGTGGAAAAAGAGCGAGAGTGAGAAAATTGAGACATTCAGAAGGAAGGACGAAGCCCGAAGATTCTACCGAAAAGTCGAAAACGGGTCGAATGGACATGGTTCAGGGCCCCCCTTCTGTAAAGACAAGGAATCTCATCGCAGATGTGCAGAGCGCTATTGGTATCTGGGATATCCAATGGCGATGGGATAATCGACCACACTGTGGACGAGACGTCGATTGCCCCCTCCTAACCAAGACAGCTCTTGCCCGGCTTAAGAACAACAAAGCCTCAGGAGCCATTGGATTACCGGCGGAGCTGTTTAAGGCTGGCGGCGATGAGCTGATAAGGTGCATGCATCAGTTCATTAGCAAAATTTGGTTAGATGAATGCATGCCCGGCGATTGGAGTCTCAGTGTGCTATGTCACATATTTAGAAAAGGTAATCCGAGTCTTTGTGCCAACTACCTTGGAATAAGCCTTTTATAGCATATAAGGTTTTATCAAGTACGAAAGACTGAGACCAATTAGCGATGGCCTGATTGGACCATACCAGTGCGGCTTCAGGCCTGCAAAATCGACAACTGACCAGATTTTCACGCTACACCAAATCCTGGAGAAGACACACGAAAAACAAATCGACACCTGTCATCTATTTGTCGATTATAAGGCGGCCTTCGATAGCCCGATACGGGAGAAACTGTACGAGCAATGTCTCAGCTTGCTATTCCTGCAAAACTCATACGCCTTTGCAGGATGACCTTGACGAACACCAAATCCGCAGTGAAAGTTGGTAAGGATCTTACCGAACCTTTCGAAACTAAGCGAGACCTCAGGCATGACGACACCCTATCATGCGATCTGTTTAACATCTTGATCATTATGAGAAAATCTGCAGTCATCATGAATAAAACCATCAGCAGCAAAAGTCACATGCTGCTCGCGTATGCTGATGATATCGATATCATTGGGCGCACAGTTAAGGATGTTACTGCGGTGTTTTTGAGAATTGAGAAGGAATCAGAAAAAATTAAAAAATTAATGGTTTCAACGAGCAGGGCCTCCACGCAATTAGACCAACGCGTGAACGTTGATAACCGATTTAGTTTCGAGGTAGTGGACGAATTTATATACTTCGGATCTGCCGTAAATAAAAACAGCAACGTCAGCCTTGTGATCAAGCGGAGAATTGTTCTTGCGACGAGATGTTTTACTCGTATTGGCTTCTGTTCCAATGCATGTAGTGACATGAACATGTTGAGTATGACTTTCCGGATGTAGCTCAGGATATGGAAGTATATCAGAATGTTGTAATTTGAGAAAAACATTTTTTTGGCTGACCGCGTCACGTGAAATGCCCCTAATGTAACACAATTCGTACAGGTAATTGAGTCAGTAGTCTGCTGGCTGACTTTGAGTTTTGTTTTTATTTCTCATAGTTTTTTGTTGCAGGCCGATGGATCTTATAAGCCAAAGTGCAGCTGACAAGTTATGACGGGCATAATTAGCGGCAAGTGAACAAATTACAACATTTTCTCTTATTTCTTGATTATAGATATTATATCTACAGCACAATATCTATCTATTGTTCGGTGACTTATAGTAAAATTTTACGTAGAATAATTTTTCAATATACGCCGACCCCCTAGAATGCAGTTTTGTGGGAATTTTTGGCGCCAACTCGGAATAAGTACGAAATTAACCTTTGAATGGATTTTCAGTTTCGACTTATTTTTGGCATTCAACTTGAGTTCTGAGCTTTGGTGTCTTAAGAAACTTATAGTAGAATTTTATGACGAAATTTTTTGTAGTACATTTTAACCCGTTACACCCGTGTTGTAGAATGTCACAATAATGTGCAAGAGCAGGAAAATTTTACCGCCCCTTAACAAAAAAACTCAGACGTAAAGTTTCAAAACGCCAACACACGTATATTTTGTATCTTACCCGCTCTACCAGAATCCGTTGTCAGAACCTTGTTCCATCGTGTTACTAGTTCGTGTAGACGAAATTGAACTCGGCAGTCCATTCCGACCCTCTATTATAAAAAAAAGAAAGTAACTACGTTCTTGGACGCTGTGGTCTGTTGGTTATATTTTCGTAGAAATAAAATATCCATAAATATTAATTGAAGTGAAGTGGACTACCCACGTATCGTACGAAAGCCCCAAGCAATCAGTTGTTTGATTTCACCAGATCATTGCATGATATCATAAAGCACTAAATGACACGAACCACAAATTCCGTAAGCCAGGTTGTAACGAGTACGTTCTTGACAAGTTTATCGACCTATTACTTGTAAACGCCGAAATATCAAGATCCAATATGAGTTTTAAAATTGTTTGGAGAGCAGTCCGCCCTTCCTATACGAGGGCGGATCAATAAGTCCGTGACTTTTCCAACGTCCCACGTATTTATATGAAATGCAACACTGCTCCAATCAATTACCACCTGTTAATAGACTACTGTCAAATTTTGAGCAACTTCCGTCATTAACTTTGCGTTTAACAGCTGTTCAAAACATACAACCTCGTGCATTTTTTTAAAATGAAAAACTGAATTTCGAGTGCTCACTAAACATTATTTCTGCGAAAAAACAGTCATTCAAACCAAGGAAAAGCTTGATAAATACTATGGGGACTCTGCACCATCGATTTCAATGGTAAAAAAGTGGTTTACTGACTTTCGTTGTGGTCGCACAAGTACAAATGTCGCTGAAGGTTCTGGACGGCCAATTGAGGTCAATACACCCGAAAATGTCGAAAATATCCACGATATAGTCTTGGCCGATCGAAGAGTAAAAGTGCGTGAGATTGTTGATGCCATAGGCATTTCTTATGGCAGTGTGGTTTCGATTTAGAATGATCAGTTGGGTTTAAGAAAGCTGTCAGCAAGATGGGTGCCGTGTTTGCTCTCAATTGACCATAAACGTAATCGTTTGACAACTTCAAAGGACTGTTTGGAGTTGTTTAACCGCAATTGGAGGAATTTTTGGCGGCGTTTTGTAACTGTGGATGAAACATGGATCCATTACAATACTCCGGAGACCAAGTAGCGGTCTAAAAAATGGGTGAACCGTCTCCGGCCAATAAGGTGATGACAACAGTTTTTTAATCTTCATCGATTACCTTAAGAAGGGAAAAACAATAAACTGCGAATAATTTGCCAACTTGTTGGACAGATTTAACGAGGATTTAAAAAAATCGACCCCATATGGCCAAGAGAAAAGACATTTTTCATTAAGATAGTGCACGGATGCAAACGTGTGTAATCTCAATAGAAAAATTCTATGAATTGAATTCTATGAATCATCCGCCATATTCTCCGGATTTAGCCCACAGTAACTATTTCCTATTTCCAAACCTAATGGAATGGCTCGGTGGAAATAGATTTAGCTCCAACGATGAAATCATTGATCAAACAAATGCCTATTTTATGGACCTCGAACAATCCTATTTTTTGGAAGGGATACAACAATTGGAGAAATGTTGGACTAAGTGTATTTAGCTAGAAGGAGATTATGTTGAAAAATATTTAAAAAAAAAAACAGTTTTTCATTTAAAAAGTCACGGACTTATTTATCGGCCCTCGTATATAAAACCTGATTTGTATGAAGAAAATAGCAGTGATTTTGATTTTATTTATTAAATCAAATACCAGATTCGGAATTGGCTCAATACCACACAACATATGAAATAATGATTCTTCTTTTCTCCATACGCTGAAAAATTGAATTTTTCTTAAAGTGTTTGCAGCTTTTCGCAGATATATAATAATTGTGCCCAAATACGTTGTGTTTGCTATTCAATATACCATGTTTGGGACACCGTGATTAATATGGTATAATATATGTGTGTGCGACCCAAATATGTCTGTGTTTGTGATACAAATACAGTTGTGTTTGGTGCAGTTTATGCTCTCTCGAGAGCAAGAGAATAAAATAGGGACAACGAGACCGTCTAATATTTTTGCAATATTCTCTCAGTCAGTGATTCATCAATATTCCTGAATGTGCGTGTAAATTGCAGATGAAGTCAGTGTTTTTTTATATTGGCTGATATACTGCGTTTTAGTTTCATGTATTCAGTCGTCAATGGTTCATCGGACAGATCAGTGAAAAAAGAATAAACGAAGGCTCGGATGTTGAAATGGTTTGTGATGTTGCTTTAGTTTTTGTGTATGTGTTTCGTATATATGGATGTGTGCTACCAATGTGAGAAACGAGCGGCAACAACGTGAAGCCCTTTCTCTGTCCAAGTCTTTACTGAGAAAATCGGAACTGCGGAGCATTTGTGAAATAAGTATAATAAAAAAAACACAAGTAATTAATCCACGCTTGGCTAGCATGAACTAGATTTATGTATGTATGTAAAAATATGGTTTGTGTAGCAACGCATAGTGATAATCAACGCATAGCTGAAACCTTCTGAAAACAAGAACTTGAGAAACAACAGAGAAAGGAGAAGCAAAACAATAATAAATCATAAGTATATATCGTCACCTGAAATGCCCAAAGGTGTAACCCTCAAAAAATAAAAACAGTTTTTTTGATAGAATATAATACTCCACGCTAAAATATATATGTGCAAAATGGTAGACTTCCTAGTTCCTAAGGTAATCTGTGAAATGAACGCATTTAAAATTGAAATACTTTGGATTTTATAAGGTTTTTTGCTTCTCCTGTAAAATTTTGAAAATGAGGGTTACGTCTTTGGACATTTTAGGTGACGATATTGAAATTAACAGAATAATTCGTTTCTAAATATTATTATGTTTGGGGGGAAATATGCATAAATTTCCACATAAGTATGTTCAGGTTTGGGGCAATCACGCATATGTTTGCCAGTAAACATGGTACTGTTTTCATGTAAATATAAGTGAGGTTGGAAGTTGCAAACATATGAACGTTTGAAGTGAATTCCAAACATATACATGGTTCCAGCAGAATATGTTTGGGAGAATATGTTAGAGAAGCCGATATTTTTCAGCGTGTATTAAAAATATGAAAGATTAAACTGTGTTCATCTTTTCCGATGAACCTCGTTTTCACCTCACTTCACGTTAACAAACAAAATTGTCGCATTTGGGACTGGGAAAATCCACACGTCGTCCATTGAGAACTTAAAACTCGAAATCGATGCTGTGCGTCTCGAGATAGTGGCCCAAACAATCGAAAATGTACTGAAAAATTAGGTAAATCGAATGCAGTACTGCAAAGAAAGTCGTGGAAGGCCCTGTAACAATGTTGTGTTTCATTCACAGATGCCAATGATGGGCCCGGCCCTATCAATAAAATCATAATTTCGGAAAGAGGGTATTTGTATTTTTTTTTGAAGCCTAAATTAAATTAAATTCTAAATTTTACATGACCCACTTTTTATTGTAGTAATTATTGAAAATAATTAATAGTAGTTAATTGATTAATTGTTGCCATATTCGATCCTGCTCCATTTTTTGAAAATCCTAATTCATATTCGGAATCAGTGACTGCAGAAACTCCCTATGGAACTGATTTATTTTGAAATTGTGCACATTTCGATTCTCACGTCTGCCATTTTGGTTTTCAAATACGTAATTCCACATTCGGAATAAGCGACTTTAAAAACCTCACATGGGACTAATTTATTTGGAAAATTTAGATATATTGATTTTCATGTAAGCCAGATTGGATCTGCAATTTTGAATTTTAAAAACCCGATTTCAAATTCGGTATCATCGACACCCCAAACTCCCCTTGTACTAGAATAAAGTTTTGTTCTTTGATTATTCTAGTTTTGACCAAAAAATCAGGATGTCTTGCCCACAGTGCGGCATTGCAATTGCATATTTTTCATATTTATTTCGAAAACATGATTCAATTCAAGCAGTTCGTCGTCAGTTCATTTAAAAATTTTGATCAGTGATAAAACTCAATTATTGTTAAATGGCTCTGCAAGTAAGCAGAACCGCCGAAACATCATTGCACCCAGTGAAAGTCACTAGCAAGAAGTTAGCCCACCATCGTAGCCCACATATTTCAATGGTGGGCTAACTTTACTGTAGTATATGGTAGTGTGAAGTTGGCCCACATTAAAATTCTATTGTATTTAAATCAAACCAAGCATACAAATTTCATTGCACTGGTCTCTAATAAAGTGTCGTAATGTGAAAAATAAAAATTGAAGACATCAAAAGGATACAAGGACTTTTAAGTGATAGTATCTTGCCCATGTCAATAAAACCATTATCCATTAAATTGTATGATACCACAGTGCAACACGAAAAAGTATAACCATATAGGTCACCACTACGTGAAAAAAGACAAAAAAAAGAACCGTGTCTACCACTTTTGCCCAAAGTCATGTACTTTTTTTATGGGACCCCAAAGATTTGGAGCCTCGGTGTCATTTTTGCAAAAAAGTGATAGTTTTGCAAAAAAGCTCATATCTTGCAAATCGTTCGGAATTTTGATTTGGTCTCTGAGGACAAGCTTTAGCTCTTGTCATCATTTCTATCAAGTTCATATTCCTAGGAAGTTCATATGTTCAAGAAAGTTGTTTATTGAGATCTTAGGTACACTTTTGTGTTTGATTGTTTCCTTGAATTTTGAACGGGTTGCTACCTATCGACCTGAACGGTCAGAAAGGTAAAAAAATCGAATTTTTTTAAGTTGCGATTTTAACCTTGAAGATGAAGTTCTTTTGATTTTATATGTTCACAATCTATGACAAGAGCTTCAACTTTCCCTCAGAGAATAAATGAAAATTCCGAACGGTTTGCAAGATATGAGCCTGACAAAATTATCACATTTTTTTCAAAAATTACATCGAGACCCCAAATCTTTGGGGGCCCATAAAAAAAACATGCATGACTTTGGGCAAAACTGGGAGACACGGGTCTTTTTTTTGTCTTTTATCACGGTTTGCAAGATATGAGCCTGACAAAATTATCACATTTTTTTCAAAAATTACATCGAGACCCCAAATCTTTGGGGGCCCATAAAAAAAACATGCATGAGTTTGGGCAAAACTGGGAGACACGGGTCTTTTTTTTGTCTTTTATCACGGGTGTCCATATGTGGTTATATTTTTTCGTGTTGCACTGTGTAATAGTAAAACCATATAAAAAAATAAAAAATTTCTTATTTTTTAACCTTTTGTGAAATTTTTGTGAAACGTATATAAATTTCGTCCTTTTTAAGGAGCTCTTCCTGTGTCACTGTCGTGAATTTTAAATTGCATATAACACGCTTAATAATGTAATTATAATATTGACGTTAGAACTATTCCAATCGATTTGGTCTATTTCATAGTGAGACAACTTCACTTCGGTGAAAAAGTGAGAGCGCGGTGTGCTTTATGGAACGGTGGAATCTATGGTCTATGTATATTCAAAAATGATGGGCAGGACATTATAGTTAACGGTGAATGATACAGATACATGATTACTAATTTTTGTCCATCAGTTGGAGGGTATTAATGTTGCACACACGTGGTTTCAGCAGGACGGTGCCTCATGACACACAGCGCGTGATTCAAATAAATTGATAGATTAATATGGAAAATTTCAAACATGGAGTTTTTATGAGAACTATCATAGGGCTAATATACGTCAAAATATTTGGTATTTGCTACTCTTTGCGGAAAATGAAAAAGGATGTAATGGAAATGTTTTCGTTTCTTGTGAACGTTTTTTGAGTTTAGTGTTAACATCTATGGTTTGTTGCTACTATTTGTTCCTTTCTCGTTAACGATTTTATTGATTTATTAAAAAGAAATGATACGATTGTTTTAAAAAAAATATTCGTTTACCACAATTATGTACCCCAAATGAAGTTCATTTATCTGTGATTTCGTTCCGAA
Source organism: Phaonia tiefii (assembly GCA_963931995.1). Taxonomy (NCBI): domain Eukaryota; kingdom Metazoa; phylum Arthropoda; class Insecta; order Diptera; family Muscidae; genus Phaonia; species Phaonia tiefii. Next base: position 204,183,747 of record OZ008370.1, on the reverse strand, counting down.
ATTTTCTTTCCTTGTATTAATTTATTACTTCGTTATATTAACTAAGATATTTTTTCTCGGTATTAGGTTAAGAGTGATGATGATGGTAATGATGATGATGATGATGATGAAGAATGATGTTGATGATGATGATGATGACAACCACGATGATGCTGTTGATGATAACATTAATAATTGAAGGCGACAAGGGCAATGATGCCTGTTTTTCTTCATGCTTGGCTGATTGACAACAAGTAGCGGTGTTTATTATTAAAATTCCGTCATCTGAACCGGACAACGAACAACGAAAGTTAATAAAAACAAACAACAAATGAAGGACAATATATTATTAGCTGCTGATGGCAACGCGACCGACGGACACCACTTGTACGCTGATATTGATATTAATGCTGTATAATTAACAATTTGGGATTAAATTCAATTAAAGGACCAAATTCACTTCTTAAGCTTCAAAAACCCATTTGACCTCCGAAAAGGGATTATCAAGTGATAAGAGGGTAATTTTTTTTTTAATTTTTGGTAGTTTGGAATTTACATGATACAAGAGGAGCTGGCTGTTATCCAGTGCCGTCCTTGTGGCCACTCAGCACAAATTGTTTCTTGACAAAAAATGGTGGTACTTAAAGCTTTTAACTCGAATATTACGGATGCTGCTTTTAACTCGAATCTTTTGGAACTTTGAAATATTTTTTCCTTGTATTTTTTTCCAAAACAAAAAGTAATAGTCATCGTTTGGATGAAATTCGTGGTGGTATGACTGCGTGATGTTCATGAAGGATGATTGTAAGCATTTTGTATTTCTGTTTCACTTCGAAATTGTTTGAATATTGTCAAGTAGAAAATGGATTGTAAGAGAGCCATTACAAAAGATTGCGAAAAACTTAAGGCAACGAGAACGAACTAAAGTGGTACTGTACAATATCATATATTTGCCATCATTACAATGCAACAACTATTCCCGATAGAAATTCAAAAGCTATCAACTGGAACTAAAAAAATTCTACTTTATATTAAAATCTGATTCAAAATCTTCAATTGAGAAATTCGAGTTGAATTTTCAAACGGATTAATTGTGTTTCACAGAGCGAATCTAAAATTTCATAATCAATATTAAATCAAAAATTGAATTTAAAGACTTGAATTTAAAATTTGAAGGGCTTTATTGCAATTTTAAAATTATACGGTGAAAAGCCTACGTAAGAAAATTAAAATCGGTTGATAATTCATTAACTTATCGGCTTATAAGTGCGCAAAGGTACGCAAAACCGGGTTTTTAACCGGTTTTCAAGATTTTGGGGGTGCTTGGGAAATTTCAGAAGCAGATTCTTGTTTCACTCGACAGCACCTACTAGTAAAATACTATCACTTCCCAGGTGTTTCTACTTTAATCTTTTCTGAAAAAATTCCCCTTCAAATTTAAGACTGATAAACTGGATTCGAAATCTTTTATTAAAAAATTTCAATTTGAAATTTCAAATGCATAAATTGTAATTCAATGAGGGAATATTAAAAATAAAATTGTCAGCTGATATTTAAAAATCAATTATAAATAATAATTTTAAATCATTGATTGAAATTGAGAACTTAACATTCACAATCGAAATTACGTGAATTAAATTTCAAAATTCGAGGAATGAATTTTTAAAAATTGAAAAAAGTATGAACTGAAATTCCATAAATTCCGACAATTTCCTACTCAATATAAATAAATTTAAATTAAAGTCTTAAATTCGAGGTGGAATTTTTGAACAACAACAAGTATCAACTGAAATTCCATAAATTCCATTCGGAACTCAAGACAAATTTAAATTTCTATTAAAAATAAATCTCAGACAATTTTTATTTAATATAACTTGAATTTTTGGAATTTCAATATAAGATTTAAAAAGTATAAATGAGTCTTAGAAATTGAAAAAACTATCAAGTAAATTTCCATAAATTGCATTCGGAACTTAAGACAAATTTAAATTTGTATTAAAAAAAAAATCTCACGACAATTTTCTATTCAATATAAATTTAAATTAATGTCTTAAATTCCAAATGAATTTTTTGGAGATGCAATATAAGATTTAAAAAGTATAAATGAGTTTTAGAAATTGAAAAAAGTATCAACCGAAATTCCATTCCGAAGTTAAGACAAATTTCAATTTCTATTAAAACAAAATCTCACGACAATTTTCTATTCCATATAAATTTAAATTAATGTCTTAAATTCGAAATTAATTTTTTGGAGATATAATATAAGATTTAAAAAGTATAAATGAGTTTTAGAAATTAAAAAAGTATCAAGTGAAATTCCATAAATTCCATTCCAGAATTATAAATATAAGTTTAAATTAATGTCATAAATTCCAAATGGAAATATTGCAGTTTCAATATAAAGTTTTAAAAGTATAAATGAGTTTAAGAAATTGAAAAAAGTACAACTAAAATTCCATAAATTCCATTCGGAACTAAAGACAAATTTAAATTTCTGTTAAAAAAAAATCACACGACAATTTTCTATTCAATATAAATTTAAATTAATGTCTTAAATTTGAAGTGGAATTTTTGGAATTTCAACATAAGATTTAAAAAGTATAAATGGGTTTAAAAAAAATTCACATTAAAAAGTTGCAATTAATTTCCAAATTTATCTATTAAAATTAAAAAATTCTATTTGGGTTCTAAAGCGCAGGGTGGCGCATAAGTATTGTTATGATTTCCTTAGTTAATAACTTTTTTCTTTCTGATTATTCGTATTCGTATTCAAAAAACCTGGTTTTCAAAAATGTCGGTTAAGACCGGTTTTCGGTTTAACCGAGGTTTAGAAACCTAATCGGTTTCAGTTTTAATGACTAAATGGCAACCTACGCGTTTAGAAACATCATCTTTTGTTTAGATTGAGATTGACTACCAAGTACTTTACATAGCCATGAAAAATATTTTCGAAATACCGCTTGGAACCGGTGTAAAACTGCAGGTCCCAATCAGAGTTTTCAGAATTATAATAATTCACCGGGCTAACTTCGTGATTAGACAAAATCGGGGGAAAATATCGAGGCTAATTTCCATGCTGACCAGGAACTGGCCGTGCTTGCGAAGACGCAGAAGAGGACGAGACGATGGAACATCTCCTCTGCAGCTGTCCGGCTCTAATGAATAGACGCCTAAAGACTATAGGTCATCCCTTCCTGCACAATCTCACTGAGATACATGAGATAGATCTAGGGGATCTAATGAGGTATCTATGATTAACAGGTTGGATACAGACACTGTACATTAGACTGTCCGGAGTGATGTGGTATACAAAACGGTGTCTCAAGCCAGTAGTAGTTGCTAAATAGCATCTTTAGCAACCACGTGAACCAACATATATTGATATTTGAAACATTGCAATACTGGATTAGATTTGGTTTAGGACAGTCGATGACTGCATAATTATCACTATAGTCGGAGGTAAGTCGATCCGTTTTCATTACCCTGAAAGCCTGAACAGAAAAGATAAACAGAAAAGAACAAGAGATGGGTGTATGCTGTTAATTGAATTGGAGGATATTATATTCCAAATGTTTTCATATTTGATTAATGCAAGTTGAATTTCAAGTGGTGGTTATTGAATTAAATATTTTTCTGAATTTCAACTTGATGTGTTTTGAATTAAAATTCATGTGACTGAATTCCACAATTTTTTTTAATCTCAGTAGCAGCAGTTTTAATTTCAAATAATGTTATTGCATTTTATTCAAATTCTTTTGAATTTTTAATGCATTTGTATGCATGACTTCAATTCAATTGTTTAAAATGTCCAATAAAATTCGTGTACATACTTCAATTGATATATTTTAAAGTTATATAGAAATGTTGTACAGGTCCTTACTAATTTAATGACATCAACTTCATTCAATTACTATTTCCACCCAATAAGAACCTTCCTCATATCTTCTAAAGCGTTCAGATCGTTTTAAAAAACTTTTGTGAAACACTAAGTTCCTCAAAATCACTATTAATATCAAACTAACATTGATTGTCCCTGAGATTCGGGTGAAATAGTTGCCTCACAGGAAAACTGAATTCGTCATCAGTTTTGTTTGGTCAAAATGCAGCAACCGCATTTACTTTGAAACGTTTTTCAAACGTCGACTAACACTGTCGCAGCAAACAAACATCAGGCCATGAGTGAACGTGTGACATTTATTTGGAAGTGACATTGATTTGTTGGCATCATGTAAAAACACATTCTAAAAGAAAAGTTGGAGAAAAAAATAAAAGAAATCTGGGTTGGGAAAATCATAAAGTTTTTTCTATGTTTTTCTAACCGTTGTTTTGCCTAGGCAATGATGCACTGTGCACTACACGTTTCTGTGGTTGCACCATGTTGTGATTGTGTTTAAGTTTCCCGTTGACATATTTCAACGCAGTATTTTGACGAGGTATGTGACAAATGCATGTTGCATTACTAAAGAAGGTGCTAATAAGGCCTAAAGTGTTGAAAAATTTTGTCATAATGTAACATTATATATGATTTTGTCAACTATAATACTATACTATGTAGGATTCTAAATTCTTCAATCGTACTAATCTTAGATTTAAAACTACGATTTCAGTTCAAGAATGCCGATTCGAATTACGACGCTGGCTCAATTTTCAGGGGAAGATTCAATTTCTAGCTTAATTATGACAACTGTAGACGCTGAGAAATCTATCTTTTGTTATTGTTTGGATGGAAATACAACGTGTTTGTAGTTTATCTCAAATATAATATACTTGTGTCCAAACACAATGTGTTTGCTATTTAATATAACATGTTTGAGACACAATGATTAAAATCTGCTTTTATGACCCAAATGTGGATATGTTTGTTGAAAACTGCTGAAAACAAAATCGTGACAGACAAACAAAGGAAAACAAGGCAGCAAAACTTCAATTCATGAAAATAATGTTTGCAAACAAAAAAAAAAAAAAAACAAAAAAAAACTCTGATCTGTGTAGCTCATAAGAAATACAAACATATTCTTTTAACCATATTCATGTTTCCTCCAAAAAGTTGTTGGGGCCGCTATTTTTCAGCGTGTTGAATCCTAGATGCAGGCTAAAAGCTTTAAATGATTTCGGCTCTGGTGTGCGTGCGGGACTGTTTTACATAGAACACCCGATCAGAAAACCACGACTATCCGCTATTTAGTTCAGCGGCACTACCACCATACGCTGCTGGAGATCTAATTAAGTTTATACAACTAAAATGCTCACTATGTGTGTATTGCCGCTAGTCATCCTTTAAGAGACCATTTATGTGAAAAGTTATTCTTTTCTTTCATGAGATTGTTTTTCTCGTTTTGCGTGTTGCCTTAAAGGGCATCCCTAACAGAAGCCACTTCTTGTGTGTAGTAAATGTGTGCGTGAGAAAACTTTTTTAAAAGGATTTGAGTGTGCATTTGAAAGGTTTTTTTGTGCTTGTGTGAGTTTTGAAACAGCAGAAATGCATTAGGAGGCAAACAAACACAAACACAAACCGAATCAGTTTTCGATTTTGTGAATTTTTTAAAGTTTGTTTTAATGTTTTCAGAAAATGTGACAGCATGACATTTTTCCAGTTTTTTTCATGGATATATTGGTACTTGAAAACTTTAAACGAGGGTATATTAAAAGTTTTTGTTGAAATTGTAAACTCATTAATTTCTAAACATATCAAACAAATATCAAATGCCATCAAATTTGGAACTCAAAAGCCATTAATTCAAATTCCTGACCAAAATGTGCTCCAAATAATGGCCTAATGACCTCAAAAGTTATATTTATATATTTACTTTTTAAAAAAAATGTTTTTTTGTTACTGCCTGTACTGACATCAACATTTAAAGTCAAATTTTACACATCTCAATATGAAAAAATGTCTGCAAAGTATCGAAGAAAACATTCCTCCAATGTAGTATTTTGTTGTCCACGTGAAGTATCAGCAACAAGTATCGAGCAACAATTTAATGTTTCGATAGCGAACCACAGCCTAGTCCTTCATGAACATGAGCTTGGTCGGTAACTTTTTATCTGAGTGATGAATTTGAAAAAAATATTAACAAAATATTTTATGAACACGATAGTGATGCAAATAACTTCGATTACATTCTTATTTGTAACGACTAAGATTGTGCGATTAATCGATTAATTAGCCAAATTAAATAAAAGACATCCTACTTAATCGAATAATTGATTAATCATACATCTTGATTAATCATAGTTACGACTAATTGATTAATCTGCATTAATTGATCAATATCCATGATTAATTGATTAATATAAAAAATGATTAATCGAAAATTTTAATAATTGACCAAGCCATATACATTAAGATGTTGCAAGAAGAAAATTATGACTTCCAATAGGTGGCTGAGGGTAGATGGTGCAGATCTGTTAAGAAGTTGGTAATATGTTATATTTATGTTGACTGCCTTTTAGGGTTACTAAACTTTGTATTAAGCAAAAAGTGACAAAAAGGCTATTCAAATAAAACAGATTGTTGTTAAAGAATATTATAAATAAGGTGGCGTCACACGTAGGTAATAGATAATACAAGTAAACGCACTTGTAGGTAATGCAACCAAAACGGACTTGTCGATTTTAACAGAATATGTGTTTTATAACGAAATTTCTGTTTTTCGTTTTCTGTAGTGATGGTAACTCTGTACGCCTATTTCATATGGTCCCTGTTAACACACCGTTAATTCACCATCTGACGCTAACATTATCTTGAATGAACAATTTGCCATCTCGAAACATCTTTGTATATACATATATTTTTGTAAATGGACTTCAACAACCTTCTTTAGTCAAATTGTTTCATTTTGTTTGTATAGTATGAATTTGTATGTTTTTTAAAAATTATGTGAATAATGGATAAAATTATTCAAATATGATTAATCAATATTAAAATTAATTGATTAATCAAAGTTCTGATTAATCACAATTTATTATTATTCGAAAAGCTGGTCTCGAACAAGCTGGTCTTCGAACCTTACAAAACGAAGATAACATATTTCGCCAACCCAGTACCAAGTGAGCGCAGGGATTCGTCAACCTGATCCCTCCAGCGGAGTCTTGGTCTTCCTATTTTTCGTCTTCCTTCCAGTTCGGTTTCCAAAACCCTTCGTGCTGATTCGTCTTCATCCATTCTACTGACATGGCCTAGCCAGCGCAATCACGTTATTTTGATCCGCTTAACTATGTCAATGTCAGGATATAGCTCATACAGCTCATGGTTCATGCGTCGCCGATACTCGCCGTTGTGCACTATAGGGCCATACATTTTTCGGAGTATTTTTCTCTCGAAGACTCCTACAGATGTTTCATCTGCTTGCGATAAGACCCAGGATTCTGCGCCCTAAAGCAAGACAGGTTGAATGAGAGTCTGGTACAGCTGGACTTTTGTTACTCTCTAAAGAGCTTGTTTAGCCCAAAATAACATCTATTCGCAAGCACAATTCTCCGCTTGATTTCAAGGCTGACGTTGTTGTTTTTGTTTACGGCAGATCCGAGGTAAATAAATTCGTGCACCACGTCGAAATTATAATGGTTATCAACGTTCACGATTTGGTATAAACGCGTGGAGGCCCTGCACGTTGAAACCATTAACTTTGTATTGACCTCATTACTTGATAGACCCACTTTTGCTGACTCCTTATCAATTCTCGAAAACACCGCAGTAACTTCTCTCATTGTGCGCCCAATGATATCTATATCATCAGCATACGCGAGCAGCATGTGACTTCTGCTGTTGATGGTTTTATTCATGTTGACTGCAGCTTTTCTCATATTGATCTCCATTAAGATGTTAAAGAGATCGCACGATAGGACGTCGCCTTGTCTGAGGCCTCGCTTAGTTTGGAAAGGTTCGGTAAGATCCTTACCAACTTTCACTGCGGACTTGGTGTTTGTCAAGGTCACCCTGCAAAGGCGTATCTCTTTTGCATAAATACCAAGCTCAAACATTCCTACGTAGAGTTTATCCTGTATCGGGCTGTTGAAGTCCACCTTATAATCTCCAAATATATGATAGGTGTCTATTTGTGTTGTCTATTTTGGATTTGGCGTAGCGTGAAAATCTGGTCAGTTGTCGATTATTAAGGCCTAAAGCCACAGTGGTATGGTCTGTTATAACCAGTTTTTCAGTCAGTGGTAATCTTCGGTTCTTAGTCAAATTGTGGTTTAACATCGAATTGTGGTGTTCAGTCAATGGCGAACAATGAATTAATCACCCAAGGTTGGTTGGTTAACTTGCAATCCGAATCATATGATTTTGACAATCACATTACTGACTGTCAAAATGAGAAATGTAAGATTGTATAAAATACATGTTTCTGTTCTGAGTATTTGTACACATAGTACTTTGAGCGTAGATCATTATAAAATTGCGCCTATGTAGTTTTTTATATAATTTTATTAAAATGACTTCGATTTTATGCATTTGTTTATTATTTTACATAATTCCATTTTGGTTTTGTTCCTCTTTGCCGTTTTTGTATTTAGCCGAAAACATATATTTTTTCCAATAAGAATACAACGGTTGCCATAATCTTTAACAATATGATGGCTTACATTAACTCACAGCTGAATAACAAAATTTAAAGTTAACTTCTAATTAACTTTCAATTACGATTAGGTCATCCAATAGTTAACTACCCACTTAAAATCTTCCCATAAATGCTTAAATAAATGAGGAGGTTCTTTTCAAAACTTGACTATTCCACTTTCAACAGAAGTGATTTTGAATTATTTTTGTTTGGTAACATTGAAATGAAAACTCAGCGAAAATAATATTGGGCGGGCCAAAACTTTATAATTACACCGGAAAAAAGAGTAAAGATAATTTTCGTCAACAGTTGTATTCCTTAAAAACTATTTTGTCAAATTGTGCAAAACCGCAAAAAGTCGAATAATCAAGTTTTGAAAAGAACCTCCTCAAATAAAATACACCAGGGACGGCAAAATCAATGGATCTTTGAGAAATGTGTATAACTGTCACATAATGAAACACTTCACGTGGTCGAGAAACCATAGCCGTGGTATTATGTAAAGTTGTAGCTCACAATGCCATATAAGAAGCATAAGTTGATGATTTGTTGCGAAATTTTTCGAAGTATCCATAAAATTTAACCAATTATCGAAATTCTGCTGTCCCGAGAATTGAAAATTATGTCAAAAGTGCTGACTGTTTTCTTTTTCATGTGTTAACATCTATAGACACGAGTAGGGAAATCTGCCAAAGTGAGCACATGAAAACAACACACAGCATTAGCATCACTTACATGGTTGTTGTACAATAATAGTCTGTGCCTGAAAATAAGTATGATGGCATTGATGTAGCGACAGCGAACAAACAAGCAGGTCGTTGTCGCCAAAGAGTATTGAATAGTATAGAGAACTCATGGAACGAATTGTATGACTCAAAAGCACTGGCAACATCTGGCGAATGATTCAAAACATATTACTCTCTTTTTGTCATAACTTCGTCCATTCATAATTTTGATGTGAAACATTGATGCCTTTTGAAACATTTCTGCTTTTTGTATTGTTTTATGAAATAACATTGTCGAAATGGTTCATTTGTATAGAAATATTCTATGGAGGGAATAAGACTCGTTTATGCTCTTAGACCCAGACTTACTACATGAGAGCGGAAAAAGAGTGCAATAAGTTCTCTATACTATTCAATACTTGTTGTCGTCGCTCTGTTTATGACAAGACACAAATAATTATTTCAGTGAGCTAAATATTGCTTTATTTATTTTAACAATATTACATCTAATGTTAAAGCTGATGTAAGAAAAAATACAGTGCAATAGCAAAAGTGCCTTCAGCACAAAAACTATTCTTTTTTTAATTTCCAATGTAACATTTACTAATGTGTTCATAGAAATCGAAGAAGTATCGTGTAACAAAAGTGTGTTAAGACGTCGCCCGTGAGTTCGAATACTCATTGATTTATTTGGTCTCATTATTTTTCGCGCACCACCCAGAAACTAAAGCCGCTTAAATTTATTTTAATTCGTCTCAGCTACGCCGGTCATACACGCCGAAAAATATCGGTTCCAGCAACATATTGCAGGAACATGTACATGTTTGCAACTATTGTTTTCGTGAATTGAAGATCTGCTCTTTGTTTCTTTATTGTCTGCCACGTTTTTGTTTTCAGCAGCTTTCAACAAATTAACCCACATTTGGGTCTCAAATACATATATTATTACCTATTAATCACTGTGTTTCAAAAAAGTTTTGTTGAATAGCAAACACAATGTGTTTGGACGCAAGTATAATATATTTCTGGCAAGCTACACACATATTATATTTGCATCCAAACCAACAAATTTTTCAGCGTGTAGTAAAATGTTTTCTCGAATATACTTGTACAACATTTAGGTCCACTAGTTGTCCATTTTAGTTTCCATTGAATGTCATTTTTTAAAAATGGATTAGATGGTCGTGTACAAGCGGCAAGTAAAGGATTCTGGTATTGACATAACGTATTCAATATTGTTTTACAATAAATCCATAGATCAATAAGACGCACAAGCTTTTAATATAAAGAATTTTTTCCTTTAAATCCTAAGCCGAGGTTACTGCTAAATAGAGGACGCAAAATACCCTTTAAATTAAAAATATAACATGAATGGTCCACGTAAATTGTCAAATCAGGTTGATGATCATAGGATCTCAAGAGATATCCCAAAAATTTATTTTAATTGATTCATTTTTTAATGTTTTTCCGACAAGAACGAGTTAGAAAATCAAAAAAATATTTCCTTATAAAGACAAACTGGAACTACACAGCGGCCAACATTTCGAACATTTATCAATTGGTGAAGGAGCAATCCCAAAATTAGTGTCCACAGTTTCATTGACACGTTTTTATTCGAATCTTAGCATTACATACCTACCCATTTATTGCTTTGAAAATTCATTTCAAATCTTTTTGACATGTAAGTATTTTGGTTTATTGCCAAACGTTTCCTCAATATCTGTCGTTCAATTTTACGTTGTCACTCATACTCGTAAAAGATGTCACAGAAAATGTCATTTGTTGATTCTGTCGTACGTGCAACATTGCTTCCTCTTCCAGTTACTAATACCTTTATTTTTATGGGAATCCATGTGATGACGTTTGTTTTGCAGTGGGAGTTGTAGTTGCCACTCTATAACGAGTTAACATTTATCATTTGCAATCCTGTGAAATATTCACAGTCAGTTGACATCTGTGTTGCATTATTTACTTTGGAAACATTTTGCAACAACCTTAGGATATACGAGGACATACTACATATAAAGGATACGTATGTGTGTACGACTAAAGAGGTAGCAACGAATGCAAGAAAATCCATTAAATATTTAATTTGAAGAATGAAATTGCATGAACATGATATTCAAGTACATAGATTGAGCTATGAGATGGAGGTAGAACCTTGCAGTATAGCTGTGTTTTATGCCAGAATGAGAAATGATTCCGATGTCCTTCCAGGCCAAATAATTAAAATAAATAGGAAATCATTTAAATTAGATTGCATTTTCCATACGGTCAATGGTTTTCGATTAACGTTGACAGAAGGCAGTACTCGATGTACCACCATGAAATAATTTTAAGGGGCATTTTTTGTCATAGTTCCTATGATGAATCCGAATAGTAGGTTAATGCCGGACGAAGAAGATTCCCGCTTTGAGGTGAGACTATTGTTCTAGATACTTCTTGTAAATAAAACAATATTCACACGTTAATAGAAATAGCCAAATAATATTTCCCATTACATTCCATTAAAGGACAGAGGAGAGCTTCTCACAATCAGTGAATTGAGCCCTTTCTAGTTCTATACTCACTGATGGGGATCTATAGTTTTACGCTGGTTAGGAGCGGTGTTTGGACAACTTTTTGAATGGTTAATAACTCGATGTTGTTGTCGTCACTAAGCGAGACGACATGCGTCGAAAGAAATGTAAGGTGGTCAGAGCATAAATCGAAAACTTTTTCTCATCTAAAGGGTGTCTCAGTAAGATTGAACTTTTTACTAAGTTTATTGTGGCATTCGCTGTGTGGCTTGTTGCGCCGTCCTGTTGGAACCACATGTCCTCCAAGTCCATAGTATCCAATTGGGGCCAAAAATATTCGGCTATCATTGAACGGTAGCGACTCGCATTCAAACCGTAATTTTTTCGGGATGCAATGATGACTCATGGATTACGTGTGGATTGCTGTCTGACCAATAACGCATATTTTGCTTATTGACGAAGCCATTCAGCCAGAAATGAGCCTCATCGTATGACGACCATAAATTGGACGTAGCGCTCTTAAAGTTGAGGCCACTGACTCCAAATTTCGGTAGTAAATTTTAATATTTTCGCCTCGTTGTTGGCTCGTATATCTTTCCATGATGAAATGGCAAACCTTATTGAAGAGAAATGTCAAAAAAGCGGGAAAAAAATATGGCGTCGTTTGCTGTCCCCATCGATTTTCTTTTGTTGAAAACCCCATTATGTGTATTCCGATTATTAAAAACGGAGCGTTTTACGAAAGAAAACCGCATTATATTTGTGAAAACGTATTACAAAAAAATTGGAGAGTTATGCTGAGACCGCTCGCAAACTTCGAAGAATTTTTAGTGGAGAAAGTCACCTAATGTGTCAACCATTCGAAGACTGGTCAACAAATTTGAAGAAATTGTGTCGGTTATGGACAGTAAAGCTCCGAAATCATTGCTGCCGCAAACGAGAGTGTCGCCGAAAACCCGAAAATATCAATTCCGCATCGTTCTCAATAACTTAAAATTTCGCGAAGCTCTCCGTACCTTCATGCGTGCAATATTCAGTTTACTCAGGAGCTCAAACCAGCTGACCATGGAAAGGCATTCGTTGCAGGAACATGATAACGGAATTCTTGCGACCACAACTGGACGGCATGGATTTGGACGAGATGTGGTTTCAGCAAGACGGCGCTACCTGCTACACCGCGTATGAAACAATCGATTTATTGCTGCAACCAATTCTAGAACAAATTATCTCAAGAAATTCTGATGTCAAAAATAAACCAGAAACAATTTTTGAGCTCAAATCCGAGATCCAATGCGTCATCGGTGAGACGTGAAAAAGTACTGGAAAGTTGTATTTTTAGTTTAATGACCTGTCATCAGAGTCATGGTGACCATTTAGCGGATATTTTATTCCACACTTATTCGGAAACTGTCTTCTTTATAATCCAATAAAAAAATCAGAACTACCGCAAAAAATGCGTGATTTTGTTTTAAAATGAAAAACTGCATTCTTATTGAGACACTCTGTATAAGAGTCGCATACATTAACTATGGCACCACCGATAGCCAAATACAATAAAAGCGAAATTGAGATCAAGATTGAATATTTTCGTGAGACACTTTCTGGTTCGAAAATTTCCCATTGGGATCGTTACAATAAAGACAGGGATGAAGCTGGAATCTGTGTATCTGCCAGATATTTTAAGAGATTTCATTAACTCTTATTTGACTGCGTTTCATAGGCAGGACATAGTTTCTTTAAGTTTAATACCTACATATGCCAGAATAACTTCGGGATCTTCAAATGGGCACAGCGCTTAACAAAATACATTACTGATTGCTGTATCAATATATTGATAGAGTGTATAGGGTTGTCAAAATGCAAGTATCTTTTAAAAAATTAAATAAAATTAACTAAACTTAATTCCTTCTTGTACATTATGGCTTTATGAGATATAACAAATATTCCAATTATTTAGGAAACACGATTTCATTCATGTGGCTGCCGCAACTGGCTTCGCAGCTGCTCATCCTATTAGTCCAATTATTCAAGATTTTGTTGACGGTTTCTGGTTCTATCTCACGAATGGCTCGAACGATATTTGCCTTAAGGGTGAGTTTCGTTTCTGAATTATTCGTATAGCATCGGTTTTTAACGGCACCCCACCAGAAGAAGTTTAAAGCGGTCAAATCGCAGCTCCGAGGCGGCCAATTGCTATCGCCAGGACGGCTGATAACACGATTACGGAATTTAGTGCGCAAAGCATCGATTGCTTGATAAGTGGTGCTACATGGTGCGCACTCCTGCTAAAAGTAAAAATTATCCAAGTTCATTCTTGCATTTCAGCACAAAAAGGTCTGTAATCATTTCCAGCAGAAAAAAATTATGCCACCACTCCAAAATCCACGCCAAACTATCACTCTATGTGACTGTACTCGCTTCACGACAATGATTTGTGTGTTTTTCCATCTCCTGATGTGTCAATATAGTTTATTGACGTAGCCACCGAGACGAAAATTTGCCTCGTTAGAAAATATTATTTTTCGGCCAAATTCGATGTCCGATTAGAGATTCTGCAAAGCCCTTATTTCCCAACGTTTTGTCAAGCGTAAGGCGACTCATTTTGGTTCACGGAGGTATGATACTGACTGAAAAGTCCACCATTGTCAAAATAACATAAGACTCAAAATGGTACATATATTTGGGCCACCCTTTAGATGCGATAAACCGTTTAATATAAATCGTTTTTCACTGTGTTAATCTTAAATACAAAAGCAATTTTTATCTTGAGTCGAGTGGATATTTGGGTTCATTCTATATTTTATTTAGAGCTGCAGTTATAAAATTCTCAACAAAAGGATAAGAAATTCGTCTTTAATGACCGTTTTCAAAATTCGGAGTTGAAAAAGGCTAACATTTACGCATGCAGATATTTCTTGCCCCAAACGTTTGTTCAACAATATTTTTAAGTTTGGGTGAATTCAATACTGAGCAAATTTTCGACATTACGTATTGACTTGCATCTGCATGTAACATGGCATTTCCTGGAAGTGACATATATAAGTGGCATATAACCGTTAACCATAATCCTTTCTTGTGTGTGTGTGTGCTTAACATTATACAATAACTAGCATGGTCACATTGACAATAATATTAAACTTAATCATTTGTTCTACAGGACGCAATTTAATGTTTTTCAGGGACTCGTATTACGAGGGAGGATAGAGGACTTCAATCAACAAATATGGTTTGTGTTAATAGATAGTATAATTTTTTGAGTGTACATATGGTGGCCGTCGGTGGTGCAAGGGTTAGTGTGCGTGACTCATGTACATGAGAACCTGGGTGCGGTCCTTCCAGTGACCACCTTATATTTATTTGGGCGACGGTCACCTCGCTTAGTAACGGCGCCACTATCGAGTACTTAGCCTTGAAAAAGCTTCTCAAAATACCGTTGGGAACCGGCATAAAACTGTAGATCCCAATCAGTGAGTGTAAAACTATAAAGCGCACAACTCACTGATTGTGAGAAGCTCTCCCCTATCCCATTTATTTTATTTATTGTTTTTAAGAGAAAAATTATCCTTGGAATTACCATATTAATTTTACTATTAAACTTTGCCGTTTATTAGTGGAGTATTCAATAGTAGACCAACTGACATTGTATGTGGAGGAAAAAAGGGTTTTTTGTCCACTCCTCAAAATGTACTTTAGTTTGTTTAGGATGATTCCCAAAATATTTCGTATCCAGCATTGAGATCCCGTAGCCGGACCATTTTTAAAAAGGTATTTTTTTTTTAGTTTTTGTAAGAATTTTGTACTTGACTTAAAGAGACAATGTATACAATATTACTATCATATGAAAGGTTTTTTTAAGGCCGGTACAACGGTATGTAAATTATTTCAGGAATATTCTGCGGAAAAAAGTATTTTTAAGTTGTTAGTATTGAAATTTTTCCAATTTAAATGTCAGATTGACAAATTTTAATCTTTAGTCGATTTCGCAATAGTTTGCGTTTTATCACATATTTAATAGGGAGGTAACATTACGCTCTAAACGGGGCAAACTGGGTATAAATTCTTTTATTTTGACAAGGATGTACCGATGTGTTAATATACTTTAGTATTTTGAAAATTTAATACATTTTCCGCGGTGCTCTACACCATGTTGTAAAAAATTAAAATTACTTTTTCATTTTATTTTTCAAGCTCGAGGCAATTCTACATCTCTATTAATAGAGATAAAGTTTTCAAAAAGGAATTTTGCAAATGTATTCCTATGATTCCTGGGAAAGCATATAACCATTTCATATCTAGCCACAAATCTTCATCAGCGGTTGTTTGGAATGATGCTATTATAAAATTCATCAAACTAAATGCAAATGAAAGCTCATTTTCAATTGAGAATTTTCAACTATGCTAGTGTTTGAAAAATATCGAAAGCAAAACACACAAGAAAACATCGGCTCCATTAGACTGATTTTTGTTGTTGCCTAAAAACATCCACATTTTCCATGCAATATTAATTGCATGCATTTTCGTCATGCTCCATGTTATCCAAATTCATCAGGGATGAAAACTATATCTCTATTACTAGCGATGGCCACGAGCTTAAATAATAAAATGTAAAAGTACTAATAAAAGGCCGAATAAATAAAAATCATTAATTTAAAATTACTCCAATCTGCAAGCGGATTAATTTTCTAGTTAAAACAAGGATATACAGAGAGATTTGTAATGATAGTGATCCAATCAAGTTTATCGGTCATCGCAAAAAATCGCCATGGTTATGTTGATAGATATATACGATATGATGCTAATATTGTATACATTGTCTTTAGTTAAAGTACAAGTTTCTTTCAAAAACTAGAAAATAAATTTT
Source organism: Phaonia tiefii (assembly GCA_963931995.1). NCBI lineage: Eukaryota > Metazoa > Arthropoda > Insecta > Diptera > Muscidae > Phaonia > Phaonia tiefii. The sequence goes on along the minus strand of OZ008370.1, from coordinate 204,167,099 downwards.
TCAATAATGGTCCAGCTCAAGAGATCTGACTGCTAGATACGAAATATTTTGGGAATCATCATAAATCAAACCAATATACATATTGAGGGGAGGAAAAAATATATTTTTTTTTTTGGTGAGTCGGTGTATTCAATAGTATTCAAATTATTTCTAGTTAACGTTTCATCATGACTTCAGGTTTTATAATTTTTAACATTTATATGAAGTTTCATATTTTAATCAATTTTGATATCTTCCATAGTTTTTTTGTGATTTGTTAGAAGTTCTAATTAGTCCACATTTGCAACTTATGTCATTAATAATTTCAAACACATGTTGTCGCAAATTATATTTATTGTTCTTGATTATTACCGAGCGATTTCAAATTCATTTCAAATAACAAGCAATTCAATATTCGAACCGTGTCTAATTATGCAATTTCAATGAAATTAATTAAGGAGAATCGAAGAAGGTTGTAATTAAAGTATTGTGTTTGGAGATTAACATAAAATTCAACGTGATGAATCTGTTTGATTTTGTCGTTAATTTGCTTAAGTTAAATTGCATAAATTTTAAGATTAAATAGATGATATATGTTGCAAATTTCGGCCACGTGACTTGATCTAAAATTTAAATCTGTGTTGAATTAGTTTGCCTTGAGGTCATAATATGAAAATACCAGCGGCTTTGACTTTTTTTTTCTCGATTTATTAAATGTGTGTGAAGATAAATTCGAATTTAACTAGCAGAGACACAAACCAATTATGTTAGCAGAGCTCTGTAATTACATTAACAGAACTATGAAGATAGCTAAATTTTGGAAAGGTTATAAAAATTACCGATTTTCTCTTGCTCAGGCAAATATATATAACAGTTATTTATTTTATAGCAAGGACTTACTAAAGGATATATCGGGACTTAAACAAAGTTATTCTTTGCCAGGGTGAAAAATTTGAGGCTTCCTTACATAGAAAATCTTGGAAAGATTTTGGGGCCATCGCGCTAATTGGGAAGAGTTTAGTGATTGGGACTTATATCAAATTAAAGCCATTGACATATACTTTCATTATGTAGTACCCTCCATGTCCGACAAAATCTCCAGAATATCAAATTCGACGAAGAATTTAAGAAATTGGGTTTTCGGACGGACAAGATGTGTCCATGGAAAGTTTAGTGATCACTAGCTTGACTGGGGGTAAAAAATATATACGTGTATCGGCGTTTTGAAAGTTTACATCTGAATTTTGTTTAATGGGGGTTGAAATTTCCCCCTTTTGCACATTCTTATGATGAGCGTAGGAATCCATATTATCCTTAAGTTTTAGGTACAGGATGTGTTCAGCAATGTTATGTACAAATTTACGAGAAACAGTTGTGTGGAATACTTTAACCCTCTACCGCCTTAATATATTGGTTTTTTTTGTTGTTGTTTGTGGAAATGGTAAAAAAAACAACCCTAAAACAGGGGCGGGTTAAAATGTACTACAGAAATATTCCTCATAAAATTCTGCTATAAAATTAAAAATAAATGGTTTCCCATTACATCCCATGAAGGGACTGGGGAGAACTTCTCACAGTCACTGAGCTGTGCGCTTTCCAGTTTTCACTCACTGATTGGGACCTACAGTTTTACACCGATTCCGAACGGTAATTTGAGAAGCTGTTTCAAATTTTAAGGTGGTCAGAGCCGGGTTCGAACCCAGGATCTCATGTACAAGAGCCGCGCACACTAACCATTGCACCACCGACGGCTGCTATACATTTCTTAAAACTCCAAAGCTCAAAACTCAACTTGAATGCCAAAAATATGTATATCAAAACTGAAAATTCATTTAAGGGTAATTTCCGAGTTCCACCGCTAAAATGCAGTTTTGTGGGACATTTTAGTATTTTTTTTTTGTAAAATTTCACTATAAGTCACCTAAGAAGAGAAAGCTGCAGATATAATATCTATCTATAAAATATCAATATACATTTGGGTATTTAAGCAAGAAATTTAGACGTAAACTTTCAAAACGCCGCACAGTGGTTTCAAATCGATTTCCATCCGTATAAATTAAATTTTTTTTAAATCTAGCAAACATTTGTTAGTTCAGTAAAAAAAACCGATTGTAAGCAACGAGCCAATGATTATGGCAATATATCAACAATGAAAATCGCACAGTCGGGTATATTTCAGAAAAATTTCCAAAGTAGCTTACTTTTAGCTTTTTTCGATTTCCAAGAAAACAAAAATTTTGTTTTTTTCTTTTTATGTTTCTTTTACATATTTTGATATAATTGTTCATAATGTGTACAAAAAATTTAAATTTTTTTCGCATTACAAATATTCGCTATTTTGGAATTTTGAGAATCGAAAAAATGTTGATATCTTTTTCGAAGTTCTTGCACTGTGTCTCATTAATTTTTAGAGATGTTGCACTCAGTTTTTCTTTGTTATTAAGGGTGATTAGTTTTATTTAATATAGCGGCTAGGATTTGTTTATACAAATTATTGTTCGGAAGTACTAGCTATTTGAAAAATGTCGACGTTTGAAAAAAGGTTGAATTTGGGCTAAAGGAACTTCTTTTCTTCAAAAGCGTCCAATGATAATGATACACAGTTGGAAAGGCTAATCTGTTCCCCAATTTCGCAGAGTAACCGCCCGATGGAACACAAACCCGATAGTGTGAATTTAATTAAAAATTCTGATTTTTCAATACCTTTAAAGGTGAATAATTATAACAACAATTTGAAAAAAGTAGGTACGCAGGTAAAAAGTTGATAAAATTCTCTTTCGTAATTTGGAATAATTTGTACTAATCGGAGTTCATATGCCTGAGTTATGTCCCAAACACTCCTTACAATACAACATGTGGCATTTAAATCGAATTACTGCCGTTTGATTGAATAAGGTGATACTCTAATTTATCAAAACGCAAACATTGGCATTATTATAATGTTGTTATACCTGAGTACTAATAAAATTCGCCGCAATGACAGCCGTGGATCAATTTTGACCGTACTTAAATTTTTGAACTTAAACCATTCTTGAAATAATTCCAAGTACTATAATCCGGCAATATTTTGTAAAAAATTAAATATAAAATGTTGGGGTAACGCGGGGATAATGTTTGTCAATATATATAAATGTCAATATATTGTTACGAATAAGTAAAAGCTTTTGCTTGCTGTTAATGACTCTACTAACAGTATGTAAATAACAGGCGGTTAGTGCTGCGCCTGAAAGTATGTATTGTAACAACGTACCAGCTCGCTAAACCACAGTAGCATGAGTTCACCTCAGTAAAGATAATTCTCCGCCATTCGAGATGATTCTACAAAGATAAGCAACAACAACAATGTCTAGAAGGTTCTTGAATTCGCTAGCGGAGGTTTTTGGAATGGAGAGTTCAATTTGTGATTAAACCCCGTAAAGTAAGCAACTCGAATTGATAGTAAAATACAAGACTTGCTAAAGTGTTATAAAAACGAACCTTGTTTTATTATTGGGAATAAAACAACGCAAAAAGGACGAATAAGGAAATTCGTAACAATATGAACTAACTAATACAATAGAATTTTTAGACTGAAATCACCTGCATTTTTTTGTAGGCCCACGTATTTTTATGTATCTCATCTAAAACACTACGAATTTTAAGTGAGGTCCTACCTGGACGATAAACAACAACCATTTTTTCCAGCAGACATACTAATTAAAGTACTCAGAATTCAATGAACGATGACAAGAATAAATTAAATTTCAATAAGTTAACGGAAGCTATCAACGAATGAAGCTGTCTATTTTGGTTATAAAATAGTACACGTGTGCACTTTGTTGAGTTTGGTGTTACCAGACCACTAAAATACTAATTTACATGACAAAGTTTACACACTGTAATATAGTTTGATTACAAAATATTGCATTCAAACGATATTTATTTAAATCCTTAGATATAAGAAATTTGAATAAATTCGCGTTAAGTGCAAAGTTGAACCACTGTGCGCCGATATACGTATATTTTTTTTGTGCCCCCTCTACCAGAATCCCATATCAGAACCTTGTTATTTTCCAAAAATTTAATTATGTTCCACAGTGTTATAGGAGGAATCAAATGCTTTATGTTATATATTTTGTAGTATTTGAACTATAAACGTGTCATTTTATTGCATGTTTTATTAAAAACTCAACAATTTTGCTCTTTTACAAATAGCGTCCCCCAGTGGATCAGGTTAGTTATGACTCTTTTGTAGTTAGGGTGCGATATGTATAGATTTTTTTTTCGTTTTCCCTTAAACAAATTTCTTTTTGACCCTCGTACACCTACGAGTCATTGGCATTATAGAACAATAATATTATAATGCCAAGAGAAAAAATCGATTAAACTTTATGTTTCTCTCCATCTCTTCGTTGTTATTCCTACAAATATTAATGTCTCCTTACAATAAAAAGTACACAAAGGGGTGGAAAAAACTACAAATAGATGAGCAGTATAAACGTAATGCGATGAACAAGATGAGGAGGAGCAAACTTACAGATCATCACTTTAAATGGCAGCGAACAACATCAAACTCATTCCCCCTCAAATGCCATCAACTAAGGAGACAAGAGAAAAAAAAACTAAAGTGTTATAGGATATGACAAAACTTGTAACAAGGACACGCCAGTGCTCATCCACAAAGATGGTTGTAGAGTGCGTTACAAAGCGGGTGGTGGGTGTGAATGCGTGCATGCGTTCGTGTGCATCGGCCGCAAATATTCGTTTCGTATTCAAACCAAAATGATTGGCGTTTTACATGGAAACAAAATAGAGTGTTTCGATTTTGAAATAGTTTCAAGTAAAATTGTTATTTGTGTTAAGTTCCGGACTAAATACTTTTAGTAATATTTGAAAAACTAAATATTTTCAATAATATTCGAAAACTAAATATATTTAATAATATTTGAAAATAAGGCATAACACACTGCTACAAAAAGGCGGGTATAATATATATACATATAAAAAAATAACATGAGGTATCAGGGGACACCCGATTGGAACGAAGTTCCTTTCCTTATATATTAAGTACTAGTTAGTTCCAAAACGCTTAAGGCGTCCGTTGAAAAATCCGATAATTGAAATAGATCTTTAATAAAATATACTTTTGTAAAATGATAAACTTTTTTTTAAAAATTTTTTTTGTAGAAGGTTTTTTTTATAAAAAAGGATATTTTTAGGTCATTTTTGTATGAATATGTGTTATATTTTGTTTCACAAAAAAGGTACCCTTTAAAGAAAATATAGGTTTTAAGAAAAGGCAATTTGTTGTAAGAAAACGTACTTTTTTAAGAAAAGGTACTTATTTAAATAAAAAAATATTTTATTTTAATTATTATTATAATTTATTTTTAGACATTATTATTATAATATATTTTAGACAAGGTATTTTTTTAAGAAAATATACTTTGTTTAAAAATGTGGGTAGGTATTTTTTTGACGTAGAATACGTCTTACCTTACGGTATAGGGAGTCATGTCAGATTGTTATTGTTGTAATCTTTATTTCATTGATTTTTAGGTAAATGAAGATGTTATCTTTCGTTTGATATACATTTCATATTGGTTGATATCTTCCTAATATTTAAATTTCTCAAATGAAAATTGTTTAAACACATACACTCAGACATATGTGTGGTGTTTGGTTGAGTGTTTGAGTTTGTAGCGTGAACACAAACTATGCTGCTGTTTCAGTGTGGACACAAACCTTCGGCTGTTGTTTTGATTGATGAAATATTGAAATTTCGTATATTTACTTATGTATTTAAGTGAAACAAAATGTTAAATGTGAATTTGAATTTAACATGGATATATAATTATAAAACATATAAATCAAATTGATTTGCGTCTGTTATTTATCATTTATCCTTACTCTTTTAATTTAAAAACATATTTATCCTATTTTTCCTACCATAAGCTTATGTATATTATCAAAAGTAACTATCAAATAAATAAATTCATTTGCTTATGTTATTTATCATTTATTGTTATATATGTTTTCTGTCTTATCTGATGGCGTATTCTACGTTAAACTTAATGGCCGTGTCTCTGACACAGCCTGCAGGGACAGTCCGTGGCCGAAGGCCTCGGACAACTGTCTGATGTTTTTTGGAGAAAATTTACTTTTTTAAGAAAAGGCACTTATTTAAAGAATTTTCTTTTCGTAAACGTCTTTCACTTTGACATTTCTAAATTTACTTTTTATTGGGTTCAAAACCACAATATACTCCAAATATTGGGCTCCACCTAAAAAAATTCCCATTAAACAAGAAATTTCCCAACATGTGTTAGTCTAGACTCAAACCAAAGCAAAAGTACCCAATATAGTTGATAATACTGGTTTGTAGCATAATAGTGTTAAAAAAAGTTGTTTATTCTCCCCTCCCCCCTTCCCAGAACGTGCGATTAAAAACCATAAAGGGATTGGGGAGAGCTTCTCACAACTAGTGCGCTTTCTAGTTTTTACACTCTCTGATTGGGAGGTGACCGTTGTCGAAAGAACTGTAAGATGTTCAGTGTAGGGATCGAACCCACGTTCTCGTGTACACGAGTCGCCCATACTAACCATTGCACCACCGGCGGCCACAATAATTCGAACCAATAATTTTTTTAAATCGGTCACGAATTGTAAGGTCTGGAGTCGAAAGTACCAAACTTGCTAGTACGCTTTGTGTGGGGGCTACATCTGTATTTGAGCTTATATAATTTATTTTCAAATAAATAAATCACTGATCTAAGAGAGGACTTCCTACCAAATGCGGTTGAAATTGACTAAGATTTCTATAATCTGTTGCCGTTACAACAGGGTTGGTTGGAGAGTTTGTATAGAGGTAATATCAAACAGTGGACCCAGGTGACCCATTTTCGGTATACCTACTTTTTATGATGCTAACACTGCTAACACTGTGTGTAATTTTTTAAGTCATGGAAATATAACCATATACGGACACCAGCCTCGGAATTTTGATTTACTCTCTGAGGGAAAGTTGTAGCCCTTATCATAGAGAATAAAAATTGTCAACATATAAAATCAAAAAACATCATCTTCAAGGTCAAAATCGCAAAAAAAACTTTAAAAAATTCGAGATCCCCTGTTCAGATCCATAGGCAGCAAACCGTTCAAAATTAAAGGAAACAATCAACTACAAGAATGTACCTAGGATCTCAGTAAACAACTTTCTAGAATATATGAACTTCCTTCCGATTTTGACCTTGAAGCTGAAGTTTGTTTGATTTTATAAGTTCCCAATTTTTGTTCTTTATGACAAGGGCTACAACTTTCCCTCAGAGAGTAAATCAAAATTCCGAACGGTTTCCAAGATATGAGCCTGACACAGTGATCACTTTTTTGCAAAAATGACACCGAGGCCCCAAATCTTTGGGATCCCATAAAAAAAGTGCATGAATTTGGGCAAAACTGGGAGACACGGGTCTTTTTTTGGTCTTTTATCATGTAGTGGTGTCCGTATATGGTAATATTTTTTCGTGTTGCACTGTGTAATTCAAAATGTTGTTCCATTCCGATGAAAAGTGTGCCGGCTGGACACTGCAAACTAAATTTGTTTAGTCAAGTTATATGGGGGCTTTTTTAAATAATTTCCCGGTTGTTACCATTTTCAATAGGCTTCGTCGTTGAAATAATTCTGAAGAAATTATCTAATTTTGTTCATATCGGTTGTTATTTGCGACTTGTACTTTGATTATCAGGTTTACATGGATACCAGACAGACAGACGGACATAGTTTAATCAATTCAGTAAATGATTCTAAACCGATCGGTATTAATTTCTTTATCTAATATTTCTGAATTTTACAAAAATTAGGAACTTAGTGGTGCAATGGCAGTTTGCGCGTTTCTTGTGCATGAGAACGTGAGTTCGATCCCTGCTGTCACCTCGCTTAATGATGGCGACACATTCGAATATTTAGCCATGAAAAAGCTTCTTAAAATACCCTTCGGAACCAGTGTAACACTGTAGGTACGAATTAGTGAGCGTAAAACTAGAACGCGCGCAGCTGACGGATTGTGACAAGCTATCCCTAATCCCTTCGTTTGATGTAATGGGAAACCACTTGTGTTTTTTTAAAACCTTGCACCACAATGATGGTCTGCCTAGTTTTTATTTCGGCGTGCTAACAATGTTTTGACACCTTTACATCTAAACTTTTCCGAGGACGGTGCCACATCATGCCACGTATTTTGCAAGACCTTTTCCCGGCCGCATCATGTCAAAAAGGGGAAATTTCGATTGGCCGCCACGATTTACTAATTTGACTGCCCGCGAATACTTTCGTTGGCGGCACTTGAAGGGAATTGTTTACAGCAACAAACCAAATTACTGTACTTGATGGGAAATGTCTACAGCAACAAGCCAACTACAATTCAGATGTTAAAGCATAAACTTATTGAGGAAGTTGGAGCACTAACACCCGTAATAAGCCAAAATGTTATGCAAAATATGGCTAAAAGAGCACACATATGCGCAGCGGCAGGAGTCGGTTATTTAGCCGATATTATATTTCTTCCATAATTGTTATAAACCAAACATTTGTGAATTAAAGATTATTAAAAAATATTGTACCGTTTAAGGCTAAGGCTAAAAAAAAACATCTTCCTGGGACATAAAAACACCCTGTACTAAAGGGTTTTTCAATAAGAGCGCTGCAAAAGTTTTTTGAAATAAAACAAAACCGGTTTTAGATAACAATGGAATTCTTTATTCCTGTGAAAGTACGTTCGATGCCATTATGTATGGAACTCGATTTCTTTTGCATGGCCACCACGGGCACGCTTACAGAAGTCCAGACGCCGAACCCAATTTTCGGCGGTTTTCAAGCATAAATCGGCCGATACTGCTGCAATTTCACGTTCGATATACGTACGAAGTTCACCAATCGTCGCTGGCTTGTTGGCATAGACCATAGACTTGATGTAGCCCCATAGGAAATAATCTAACGGCGTCAAATCGCACGACCGACGCGGCCAATCGACTGGTCCATTTCGTGAGATAACACGTTCACTAGACTTGGTTTCCAATAAATTGATTGTGGCATTCGCTGTGTGGCTTGTGGCGCCGTCCTATTGGAACCACATGTCCTCCAAGTTCATATTATCCAATTGGGGCCAAAAATATTCGGTTATCATTGAACGGTAGCGATTCGTATTCACAGTAATGTGCAGGTCTTGATCATCACGGAAGAAGTACGGCCCAATGACGCCGCCGGCCCATAAACCGCACCAGACCGTAATTTTTTTGGGATGCAATGATGACTCATGGATTACGTGTGGATTGCTGTCTGACCAATAACGCATATTTTGCTTATTGACGAAGCCATTCATCCAGAAATGAGCCTCATGGCTGAAGATGATTTACGATGATTTTCCGCTCTTAAAGTTGAGGCCACTGACTCCAAATTTCGGTAGTAAATTTTAATAATTTCGACTCGTTGTTGGCTCGTATAGCTTTCCATGATGAAATGGCAAACCTTACTGAAGAGAAATGTCAAAAGAGCGGAGAAAAATATGGCGTGGTTTGCTGTCCCTACCGATTTACTTTTGTAGCGTCTCTGTTGAAAAACCCTTTACCATAAAATTGATTTTTCTACAAAATTTAACTTTGATAACCCAGAAGTAAGCACCTATAAATCCTAGCACCCTTTCCAAACACTTAGTTTACAAGCTGAACAGTTATCTATCATATGCCGTTTAAATTGTTCAATTATCTGATTCGGTTCAAAAGATATGACTTTTGCAACGAAAAACTCAAGTGACGTCACTGTGCGACGGCGCGCGCTAGAGAGCCATGATTACTGAATTTTGTTCTTCCTCAATTCAATGACTTGGGACTGGAGAATATGTGGTTTCAAAAGGATGGTGCATCGGAGCACACTGGCCGAGGCACAACCTATATTCTGAAGGAAGCATTTCCGGGTTGCTTAATCTCACGTTTTGGTGATTTGCCCTGGCCGGCCAGATCACCCGATTTAACCATTCCAGACTTCTTTTTATGAGGTTTTTAAAGTCGTGGGTTTACGTCAACAGGCCTCAGACTTTTGAAGCCCTTAAGCAGAATATTCGACAAGAATGCGAGAACCTGCCGCCCGAAGTTCTGGCTAGAATGATGGAAAATGCCAAATGACTGTATGCTCACCAACTCTGGCGGCGAACTAGATTGCTAAAGTTTTTCTTCCTCAATCGGATGAATTAGGACTGGAAAACATGTGGTTCTAACAAGACGGTGCAACGGCGCACACTGCTCGGGCCACAACCGATATTCTGGAGGAAGCATTTCCGGGTCGCTTAATGTCTCGTTTTGGTGATTTGCCCTGGCCGCCCAGTTCACCCAATTTAACCGTTCCAGACATCTTTTTATCAATTTTTTTTTGAAGTGGCGGGTTTACGACAACAAGCCTCAGACTCTTGAAGCTCGTAAGGAGAATATTCGCCAAGCATGGGAAAACCTGTCGCCCGAAGTTCTGGCAAGAGTAATGGAAAATGCCACAAAACGAGCCCGTATGGTCATCAACTCTGGCGGCGGCGGCCGATATTATTTTCTCAGCTTGAGGGAATAAATTATAATGAATTAAATAAACAAATTTCACAAGCGGAACCAAAGTATTTCATTAAAAAAAATTACGGCAAAAGATCATTGGGTGATTACTTTTACCCCACCTTGTATTTTTGTATATTAGGATTTATTATTTCTCTTGAAAAATTCAAGCTCGAGAAATTTTGAAGAGAAATAATTTACGGTAAAAAGGGCGAATAATAGAATCCATAACTTAATATTAAGGTTTATTTTATGACGCTAAATCGGTATAAAATTGAAAAACATATTTCGTTTGCTGCAAACGAAGGGCAGATCATGCAAACGTTTTTCAGTTCTTCTCAACGGTTCTATTTATCACAAAGGCAATGGGTGATTCAGTTGTATGCTGCATGATTCAAAAATATTCGTTTACCGCAACTGAATTCCCCAAACGAAGTTCATTTATTTGAAATTTCGTTTAAGCGTAACGAAATTCTTCTGGGCGTGCATGCATTTTAGTTTAAGTAACTCCAATTAAAATCTAATAAAAATAGAAAATCCCATATGCACTGAAACAACATAGTTTATATAAAGACCAGAAAGGATATTAGAAATTCGAGTTACTCTATTGCACACATACCTACGTGTAAATGCTTCACTAATACGCACGGGTAATCTCCCTGAAGTGACACAATAGCATTCACTTTAAGATGGAAAGAGTGCGGATATGAAGAAGAAACGATGGGGAAAACAACAAATTGTGGCAAAGTAAATTTAATTTTATTTTAAGTAAAGAAAATTGTATTATGTGTTGGAGAGATTACAACAGGCAATAAAAGTACAAACATGTGTACGAGAGTACGAGTATCTGGTTTAAAATGCTGATATAACGTAAAGACTACAGGGTAAATGGGATAAGTTGGAAAAAGTGTCAGAGTGCGAGACAAAATCATATAGTTGGTATGTTCAGAAAGGATTTATACAATTTATACTACAAAGCATAAAGTGTTTTCAGCGTAATAACCTTAAAACTATTATCGTATAATTTGCATGGCATTTTAAATGAAATCGCGAGATGAAGATGTCAGTTGGATGTTTAACATTTTGCAGGCTATAAAGTTTTTTTTTACATTAGTTGACGTGCAATTGCAATTTTTTTATAGAAACTGAAGTGGAAAATGTATTCGGATTCATTTCATAATTGGATCGTGTGTTTCAAATGACCAAACAAATGAAGAGAGTAAAGTGAGTCATTCATTTTTGATTCGCTCGAAAAATTTAAATGGTTTGTGAGTTTAATTTTAAATTCTTTGAAGATTTAAACTTTTGAACTCCCGAGTTTAATGTTCAACTCGGGAGTCGAATTTTTATTTTTAAAAATTTTGAAAATAATGCTTCTCTCGGTTTAATACAAACAGAATTATTCGAGTGTCAAAATTTACGAATATATGTAATTATTAAATGTATAGGAAAGATGTACATAAGCATGTGTAATATAATTGATGCACGCTGAAAAATCTGTCGTTTTGGAACGAAGTTCCTTATCGCACGTTGCGGGATGGGGGCTAAATGAAAAATTTTTTAACAACTTTTTCTTAACTACTTTATTACAACCCATTATTATCAACTGTATTGGGTAATTTTGGTTAGGTTTGGTTTAAAGGGAAGTTTACTAGGTGGAGCCTGTGTATTACATATTGTAGTTTTGAACCCAATAAAAACTAATCTTAAAAAAGCCAAAGTGCAAGACTGGCAAATCCATGAACACAACCCTCAGCATGGAATTACATTTGGCAGCACTCGTACACTCGTACTTTTGGTTTGTGTCCAGACTAACATATTTCTTGTTTAATGGGAAATTTTCTAGGTGGAGCCTGTTTATTACATATCGTACTTTGAACCGACTAACAAGTACATTTTTGAAAAGCCAAAGTGAAAGAAGTTTAAAAAAATAACATCTTAAAGAAGTACCTTTCCTTAAAAAAGTGAATTTTCATACAAAAAGTAAATTTTCTTAAAAAAAGTAATTTTTTAAATAAGTACATTCTCTTAAAAACGTACATTATCTTACAACAAATTGCATTTCCTTAGAAAACTACATTTTCTTTAAAGAGTACCTTTTTTGTAAAACAAAATAATTTTTCTTGAGATAAGTACGTACTCTCAAAATTGTATCTGTTCTACTGTAAAAAAAGCCTTTTCTTCAAAAAAAAAAATACCTTCTCTTAAAAAACTAAATTTTCTTACAAAAATCCCTTTTCTTAAAATTACCATTTCTTAAAAATAAAGTACCACCTTTTCTTTTGTTTTCTTAAGATAAGTAGCCTTCCTGAGAATAAGTAAATTTTCTTAAAAAAATAATCTTATCCTAAAAAGAGTACCACTTCTTCAAAAAGTACCTGTTCTTAAAAAAGTATTTTTTGTAAAAAAATTCATACTCTTAGGCTTGTTCCTAGCTTAGTGACGGCGACACTATCGAGTACTCATCCATGTAAAAGCTTCTCAAAATACCGTTTGGAACCGGTGTAAAACTGTAGGACCCAATCAGTGAGTGTAAAAATAGAACGCGCACAGCTCACTGGTTCGTCAGAAGCTCTCCCTAATGCTTTAACGGGATGTAACGGGAAACCATTTTTTTATTTTAATAAAAGAAGTACCTCTCATCAAAGAAAGGACCTTTTCGGGAAAATATAATTAATACATATTCTTATAAAAGGGGCCTAAAAATATACTTTTTTTTAAAAAAATACATTCAATAAATAAAAAAATTACAGTATTTTTCAACAGGCGCCGTGGGCGTGTTGGAACTAACTAGTACATAATATATAGCGAAAGGAACTTCGTTCCAACCGGGTATCCCCTGACACCTCATGTAATTTTGTTGTTGTTTGGATGCAACTGTAACATGTGTTTGGAGCAAATATAGTATACTTGTATCCAAACACATTGTGTTTGATATTCAATATTACATGTTTGAGACACAATGATTAATATATTATAATATATGTGTTTTCGACCCAAATATATCTATGTTTGTAATATATATATATAGCTGTGTATGTTGCACTGTTTATTCTCTCTCGAGAGCAAGGGAGTAAAAGAGGAACAAGGAGAGGGTCAATCTTCTAAGTGTGTCTCTGTTTTTTGCATTATTCTCTCAGTCAGAGAGTCACAAATATTTCTGAATGATCGTGCAAATTGCAGATGAAGTCAGTGTTTCTTATTTTGCCTGATATATTGCATTTTAGTTTCATGTATTCAGTCGTCAATGGTTCATCCGACAGAGGCTATCAAAAGCGCTTGATCAGTGAACAAAGAATAATCAAAAGCTTAAACGGTTGAATGGTTTCTGATGTTGCTTTGGTTTTTGTGTATGCTTTGTATATATGAATGTGTGCTACCAAAGTGAGAAACGATTTTGAGGAAATAAGCTGGAAAGGACAATATCGTGAAGCCGTTTGTTTGTCCGAGTCTGAATTGAGAAAATCGGAATGGCGGGCCATTTGTGGAATATAAAAAAAAAACACAAGCAATTAATACACGCTTGGCTAAGAAGGATGGCCCCAGAAGAAAGAATGGAGCCACGGAGTCCAAGAAACAGAAGAAAAAGTCAACAAATAGAATTATACCCGAACTGTACGTATATAGTGAAAATGTCAAAAGTATGTCGTCGAAAATTAAATCCGAGTTAGGGAATGAAAATTTTACTATTAAGTGACCTTCCCACTTATTGTTATTAGGACCTTTATTTTAGAGGAATATGAAAAAGTGAAGGAATTACTTAAGGAGGGCGGGCACGGCTGGTACACGTACACGCCGAAGTCGCAAACACCGTTTGCGGCCGTGATAGTGGGTTTGTCCGACTCCTTTGAGGTCGATGATTTGAGACTGTATCTGTCCGGGTTACAGATCAAGCTGACAGTCGTAAGGGTCACAAAACTGGGTGGCGATAAGTGGTTAGTCCACTAGGGCCGAGACTCGGACGTGACGGCGTTTTACGACATCAAGTATATGCTGCACTGCAAATTTCTTCATACGAAAGGATATGAAGACTGGGGTTTCGCAGTGCAGAAATTGTCAGCGCTACGGTCATGTAGCGCTGAATTGCGGCATGCCCCACCGCTGTTGCAAGTGTGGCGGGTCTCATGGCCCGGGCAATTCCACCCTTCCTGCCAGAGCGAAAGGTGTTGGGTCGACCTTAGGTCCTGACCCTATAACGGGGGCTCCGGTTCTCCGTCCGGACCATACGGTCCGCTGCATCAATTGTGCAGCAAACGGGCACACGGCTAGCGCCAAGGAGTGCCCGCTGCGCCAAAAATTACTTCGCGAGAGAGCTGAAGCCAGGAAGCGACGCCTCGTCGTTCCTGGAATCAGCTTCTCTCGCGTTGGTGACCAAGTTCACAGCGGCACCACCTACGCTGCCGTTTCCCGGGGAAGTTTCAGCCCTGCACCATCCACAGGCCAATATTTCGCCCAATTTGGGGCTATTGATGCCGATTGCCTGCGAATCTTCGGTATGGACCTTCTGTCCTGCCGCGCCAAAGTAGGACCGTTTATGCTGGAATATGCTAAACTGGAGTGAGACAACCTGAAGTCTCAGGCAATCCTGGGTCTGTTGATGGCCCTTGGGCCAGTGTCAATAGTGTAGATAGTTAGGAGTTTTAGGTTTAAGTTAGTTAGTTAAGTTCTTTCGTTGGAGTATTGCCCTCTTTTTTACTGATTCCTTTTTTTGGGGCCACTGTGACCAGGTTTAGTTTTGTAAGGTTTTTTATAAGTACCAGCACAGCTGGACTTGTGGCAATGCCACGTACCAAACTAGGTCGTCCTGTGAAAATTTTTTAATGTAAGGATAATATATGTATATAGTATGAAACATTGTTAGCTTTAAGTTTAATGAATTGTCAAGTATAAGGAATAAATGTCAAATCAAATAAAATCGATCAATACACGCTTGGCTTGCATGAACTAGATTTGATGTACCAACGCATAGTGATAAACAACGCATAGTTGCAACCTTCTGAAAACAAAAACGCGAGAGACAACAAAGAAGGAGAAGCAAGTGAGCAGCAGATTCTCATTTCATGGATTTATATTGATAAACTTCAGTATAACAAATAATACATACATGAAATCAAAGAACAATTAGTTTCTAAATATTATTATGTATGGGAGGAAATACGCATATGTTTCCACGTAAGTGTATAGTGGTAGGGAGGGACACGTGAATGCTTCCACGTAATTTGTATGTTTGGGATGAAGAACTCATATGTGTCCACGTAAACGCATACATGTGTGCCAGTAAACATGTTCCTATTTGCATTTAAATACAAATAAGTTTGGGACTTGCAAACATATGAATGTTTGAAGTGTATTCCAAATATATATATGGTTCCCGCACAATATGTTTGGGAGAATATGTTACAGAGGCCGTTTTTTTCAGCGTGTAAGAGGCAACCAATTGTAAAATTTAATGATACGGGGAAATTTGTTTGAAAGGATTTTGAGGTGTTACAAAGGGGAAAGAAATTTAAGGTGATCAGAGCAAAGATTGAACCCAGGACCTCATGTACAAGAGGCGCGCACACTAGCCATTGCACCACCAACGGCCACGGAAAGGGTATATGCTGCAATTACGAGAAAAATCGTTTGAAAAGGTTAGGATTGGTGCCAAATTTTGAATGTGGAAAACGGGGTAAAATATGGGCTGTAAGGGTAAAACTTCACACTGCAAGAAAAATCCTGTAAAAAGGTTTAGTAATTTGAGAAAAATTGTGAATGTGGGAAAAAAGGGTAAAAAGGGGGCAAAAGCGTAAAACTTTCAAACCGAGAAAAATCGTTTGGAAATGTTAGGCATTTGGCAAAAATTGTGTATGTGGATATAAAAAAGGATAGAAACGGCCAAAGCGCGAGAAAATGCGTTGCAATGATTGGGAATGTGTTAAAAAAAGAGTTGATGGGGTAGAATTTCAAAATGACCGAAAATTGGTTCACAATGGTTGCGATTGTATTAAAAAGAGTGAATGTGTGAAAAAGTAACAAAAATTAGTAAAAATGTGTAAAAAGTAACAAAACTAAAACATCTATATCGATTACTTAATATAAAAAGGTCCTATCTCGATTATTTGTTACTTGACAGGAGAAGGAAAAAACTTAATAAAATACGTAAAAATTTAGATGCAAAAAAAGATTTAATGCAATTTTTAATAAAAAGAAGCAACACATTTTTGGAAATGGCAATAAAACTGTTTATTGTATCCAAAATTTTACGGATTTTATTAAGTTTTTTCCTTCTCCTGTCAAGTAACAAAAAATCGAGTTAGGCCCTTTTTATATTAAGCCATCGATATACACTCCGGTTCACTAGTTTAGGCACTAAAAATTCCAAATGCAGCAGCCTGTATCTTTTGAAATTTATATTCGATTGCAGAAATTTTTGAAATTTATATTCGATTGCAGAATTTTGAAATGGAAATGGAAGCTCAACATCTTGAGATATAAAAAAATCATAACAATAGTGGTTTCTTAACTAAAGAACTTTTCTTCAGCAATTTATAAAAAAGGTCCAAAAATGTGCTATTTTTTTGTGGTTCACTTGAATAAACCCACTTTAACTAATTTTAATGAAAAACAGTTTTTCTTGTTTTTTTTTTAATTTATTTTACTTTATTTACGAACTATTAGTAATGGGTAAAACCCCCTTCCCCTTTGTTTTTAATAACTTCAGACTTTAATAACTACGAGTTTTCATTGAGAGATAAAGAGAATTTATGTAATCCCACGAAATTTGATTCCAATCATCCTTAATGGTCTGAATTAGTGACTGCTTGTCATCAAATTGTCTACCTACTTCATAGACCTTACGAGAAAACCAATTCCGGACATTTTCGATAATGTTTAGACCTGGCGAATAGGCCAATGAAGAATATTATTATTTTGGCTTGCAATGAACTTCTCATGTATAGCGGCATTATCCTGTTGCAATATCCAAGATCGGCGGGCATTATCATGTTGCAATATCCAAGAACGGCGACACTATCGAGTATCTAACCATGAAAAAGCTTCTCAAATTACCGTTCGGAATCGGTGTAAAACTGTAGGTCCCAATCAGTGAGTGAAAACTGGAAAGCGCACAGCTCAGTGATTGTGAGAAGTTCTCCCCAGTCCCTTCATGGCATGTAATGGGAAACCATTTATTTATTTTTTTAATATCCAAGATATGGAACCAAATAGTTCATTGAACTTCGGAAAAGCCGATTCCAATGATGTTTTACAGCTTGCACCAGTCATTTTTGCACTTTGAAATTGGAGATCGATGGCGCCATAGTACGCAAAAGCACCCCACACCATAACGCCACCCTCTCGGCTGTGATGTCGGTTCAAAAAACGTGTTTCTTTGCGCAGATCATGGAAATAATAGTTGTAGCCCTCAGGTCCATCCAAATTAAACTTCTTCTCATCCGTAAACACAACGGTTCTCCAGTCATTTACATGACCTCGTGGCTGCACATCCCATACCATATAGTCTCTTGCGAATTGAAGTCGCTTTTCCTTACGAGGAGCATTAAGTGGCGGCTTTTTTTGTAATTTCAGGTATTTAAGATACTCACAGACTCACAGGTAACTTGCTCGCCTCCACACCAGCTTGAGCTCTTATTTTTGACAAGGATAAGGCAGAATTAGAGGCAATTCCGAGGATTTTTCTTTTCTCAGACTTAGATAAAGTCAATGAAACCCTTCCTTTAAAATTGCTTCCATACCATTGGGGTCCTTGATGTAATTGTCGACAACTGTTGGGCTCAGTCCAATTTTTTTAGCTGTTGCTCTAAAGATGTCTCGCTTCCATTTCCATTTTAAAATTCTGCAATCGGTTATAAATTGCAAAAGATACAGGCTGCCGAATATGGAATTTTTGGTGCCTTTAAATAGGTGAACCGGAGTGTATTAAAAATTTTGACATTGGAAGCAAACACAGGTTTTTTCCTAAAATTTTCAAAATTATGAACAACTTGGTCGGTATTAAATCCAAAAAATGCACAGCCCTATGCAATCAAGTCATATATTTAATAAATTTTGAGCTTTTACCGTATTGTTCGTCCCTTATTGCCCACATACTCTATTTTTAACAAGTTGTAAACCATTCCAACCCTTAAGTTAAGTTGAGTTAACCCTTTCCCCCCCTTTTTCAATAATCCGATACTAAAGTTGTTTGAAGTTTTGAAATATTTTTGCCATTTTATTTACAAACACTATGATTAACACATTCCCAATCTCTTCAAACGAGTTTTCTTGCATTTTGAAATGTTTATTTTTCACGTTTTTATCCTTTTTTTATCCTCATATTTTAGTTTTAAGACGTTCCAAACGATTTCCCGCATTTTTACATTTTACCCATTTCTGACATATGTTACCCACATATAATGTTAAAAAATAGTGGTCGCTCGGAACCGGTGTAAAATTGTAGGTCCCAAGCAGTGAGTGTAAAACTAGAACGCGCACAACCTACTGGTTTGTGAGAAGCTCTTCCTAATCCCTTCATGGGATGTAATGGGAAACCATTTATTTATTTTTTAATATATTTGCACCACCCTTTCCTCTAATTTATTTAGAATTTTATAAGCAATCCAACAATATATATCATTTGCAAATCGGGCCAACAAGGACATCGCACCGTTAGAAACACGGAACCAAACTCGCCAAAAATGTGATTATAACTTAGGTTAGGTTAGGTTGACGGGAAAACCTTTTAATTTGAGTTAAAAAAATCAAGCAATGAGTATTCGAACTCACGGGCGATGTGTTAACACCTTTTTGTTACATAGTACCTGTTCGATTTCTATGAACACATTAGTAAATGTTACATTGAAAATAAAAAAATAATAGTTTTAGTGCTGAAGGCTCTTTTGCTATTGCACTGTCTTGTTTCTTACATCTGCTTTAACATTCGATGTAATACTGGTAAAATAAATAAAACAATATTTATCTCACTGAAATAATTGTTTTTGTTTTGTCATAACAAAGTATTGAATAATATAGAGAACTTATTGCACTCTTTTTCCGCTCTCATGTAGAGAGTCTGAGAAAAGAGGATAAACGAGTCTTATTCTCTTTATAGAATATTTCAATATAAATTCACCATTTTGGCAATTTTTTTTACAAAAAACAATACAAAAAGCTTAAATGTTTCAAATGGCATGAATGTTTCTATTCTATACTATATTATTCAATTCTCTTTGGCAACTACGACCTGCTTGTTTGTTCGCTGCCGCTACATCAATAAAATCATGCTTATTACAACAACCACGTATGTGATGATAACGCTGTATGTTGTTTGCATGTGTTCATTTTGATAGATTGCCCTACCCATGCCTATAGATGTTAATACATCAAAAAACAAATAGCGAGTTCATCCGAGGCCGAAAATTCGGCCCATTGTGGTTCCCTTGTATAGAGTTGAAAGGAGAAACGAATGGTTGTAGAGAAGTGGAGCATTGCAGGAGAGAAGATTTCAGTTGTCCTCCGCTAAACCAGCTGGATTTCTCTATGAATTTGACGTGGGGTTTAACTGGAGCGTGTTCTAGGTCATTGAGATTTTCTAAGTTCTAAGAGCCTGCCCCCAGGAAGGCTAAACGATACTCTTGCAGTCGTCTACATGAGCAAAGCAAGTGCTGCACTGACTCTTCCTTTTCTTCGAGCTGCATGCGTGCCGCCATGTGGCCTATCACGCAGTGTCCAGTTATGACTCCTGTGAGAGTGCTGAGTGTGTTCTTTCCAAGGAAGAGCAGCCCTTTGTTACGTGTTCCATCAATGGCCGGCCAAAGAGATCGAGCTACCCTCCAGTTCTGTACCGATTCCAGTTCGTCGACTTGGTTTCTCAGTTCCACGAACGGAATATGCACGTACAGGGTCCCAGCGTCTTCTTGCGCACAGGAGCCCCTTCTGGCCTACTTTTCTTATAACTTAAATATCTCTTAAACTATCTGAGATAACCCACACGTATGAGCATATATTTTGTAGGTATTTACAAGCACCATCACCATGCAAAATAACTTTTGTTCATAATTGTACTTTTTGCAGTCAATTAAATATTTGCCTTGGATGAGGCGACCAATTTGAGAGGAATGGCCACTAGCCCATATTCTCAATATCATCTGGAAACTACCTCTGCTCTAAGCATGTGAATATGTTATTCCGTTGAAAACTAACAGAATTAATTCCAAAATAAAAACGATTCGGAACCACTGTGAGCCGTCGAAAGAAACGTAAGTTGATCAGACCAGGGAAATTTAGATGATACTAACTAAGTTTTATTTTCATGGAACTTTAAGGTCTTATTTTTATCGCCAATTCAAAGGCACGTCTCAACGAGGTAACAAAACTTTTACGACTTATCCGCAATGTACAAATATATATCGGATATAAATACATCGTATGATAAGATTTTGTAGATTAAAACCAAATTCTACATTAAACCTAAAAAAATTACAAAATATTTACAAACCCAATATTTAAAGCTCTAATTTAAATAAAGTAAATGTGAATATTTAATACACATTCCACAAATCTTTTTTGGGAATCATTTACACAGAACGGCACTAAAAAAATCTTTCGCTTAAATTAACATTCCAAAGTAATTTCAATGCTAATTTTTACAATCATATAGAAGACTCTCAAGGATACCTCAGTGATTACAACAGTATTGCGAGGAAAGCTGATTGTTTTGTTCGCTTCAACAATAGTCTGAGTAACACTAATGATTATGGCCAATTAAAAAATGTATCTTATTAAATCCCTTAAATGTTGGTCATAACAAGAGAATACTCTTCAAAACAAACCGTAATATCATAATTAGGTTTTGATTAGTTTTTTGTGTAATTTCTTCCTCATGCTTATTATTTCAGCTCAGATCAGCTCAAGCAACAAACTTTTAATTAAAGTAAAACTTTGTATAACGTAAACAGGGATAAAGCAGTGGAAATGAGAAAAGAGCAAAGAGCGGAAAAAGTATGAAATGCTGCTATAATCGTATCAGTGATTTTTGCTTCCTTTTAATTGGCACCATATGTTTCATTATCCTGTCGTCAAAGGACTGAAAGTCAATCTGGTTACAGCTGTTATTCTCTGAAACATGTTGTCTTGTTATTTCAATATCTCCATAATTTCATTAATTTTTTGGAAGTTGCTTTTAAATGTTTATAATTGTTGAGTTTAATGCTAAAAATTTATTTAATGTGATTACGTCAATTTTACCGACAAGTGATATGCAGTACTGTAATAAAATACCACTCTGCGGTTGGAATGCTTTGTAATCTAAGGACACTTAACGAAGGCTATACGTTTACTTGGACTGAGTGATGCACCGAATAAACTATCCTTGGTGTGGATGTAACTGTGGGCGGCAAAAGACACTGCAAGGAAAGAGTAGCCATCGATATTTTGAAGTCGTCTATCACTAAATATTTTAGCAGAGGATTCCCGTTTTAATCGACCGCTAATAAATCAGGCTATGTCTAGTATTTTGATGAAACTTGGCAAATACTTAATTTTATATGCTAATAATTCAAATGTGGCCGTCGGTGGTGCAATGGTTAGAGCGCGCGGCTCCTGTACTTGAGAACGTAGTTTCGATCCCTGCTCCGACCACCTTGCATTTTTTTCGACAACGGTCACCTCACATAGTGATGACGATACTATCGAGTACTTAGCCAGGAAACAGCTTCTCATAAATACCGTTCGGAACCGGTGTAAAACTGTAGGTCCCAATCAGTGAGTGTAGAAACTGGAAAGGGCAGAGCTTACTGATTGTGAGAAGTTCTCCCCAGTCCCTTCATGGACTGGAATGGGAAACCATTTATTATTATTTAATAATTCAAATAGTTAAAATAGTGTTACGAATATATGGATGTCTCAGTAAGATTGCGATTTTTAAATTTAGTGTATTTTTGTTGTGCTAGTGGCAACTCTGAAATTTGGCAGCTGTCACATATCCTTATTCCGATTATTAAAAATGGAGAGCTTTACGAAACAACACCGCGTTATAATTGTGAAACATTATTGTAAAAATTCTTGTGTTGGAATTATGGGCCTTTCAGTGTGTGTTGATACTTAGAGGTTTTCGATCGATACTAATTCGTATATGGGGAATTCCACGTAAAGTGACCCTTGCTCAGTTAAAATTAAAAAAAAAATACTTAAGACTTTTAATAATGTTGAATAATATCCTTAATAAGGCTACTAAAGTTATCCAAACTCTTTTTAAAAAAGTTTCATTATATTTTGCAAAAAACATTTCTTATGACAGTCAGTACATAGGACGCTAAACGTGCTCGATAAACAGTAAGATTGACAACATTGTTTATTTTTTCTCATGAGCATTGCTATCCCGTGATACTTTCCAATAATGGAAGCGATAAAAGCGCCGTTATTTATTCATTGATGTCGTACGTCAGAAATCAATATTTAAAGCAGTGCAGCTTGATTTATAGAAGGGAACGATAGTATCACACCCGTTCTGTTTTAGTAAATACAAAAACTTCTTGATAAAGCGTTTTGTGTCATTTCTTCATTTTCATATTCTCGCAAAGTACACTCAGAGAATTAATTGTTTGAAAAGAGGTTGTAGCAACCATAAATTCGGCTGTTACCACCGAGTTGAGGTTGCCACAACCGAATTGAGGTTGCTACGACCGAATTTAGTCCCCACAACCGAAATTCGGTTGAAGCACCCCGTTTCTTATTTGATTCGGTTGTGACAAATAAATCTTCAATTATATTCGTTCAGTCAACCAAATTTACTAAAATTTCGGTTGGAACAACCGAATTTGAAATAAATACGGATGCAAGAACCGAAATTGGTACCAAATTCAGTTGTAGTAACCGAATTTGGCATCAATTCGGTTGTAACTATCGAATTTGGTATCAATTCGGTCGCAGTAACCGAATCTAGCTTTAATTCGGTTGCAACGACCGAATTTGGTGTCAATTCCGTTGCTGTAACCGAATTTCTCATGAATTCTGTGGGTACAACCGAATTCATATTCAATTCGGTTACCACGACCTAATGCCATGTATTTAACATATGACGTTGAAAATTCTATAATCCAATGTTATTTTAAAAAGAATTAAAAAATTCCAAAATTGTTTGCTGTTATTAAGAAAGGTAAGTAAAATATGTTTTGTATTAAAACGTCTTACTTTACAGAAATTATTGAAGCAGATATCAACAGTTTTCATGTTTTTCATGGTCGGTCATGTGAGATGTGCTGCAATCGTCTGTATACAAAATTGTTTAGGACCTAAATCAACCGATACATCAGCCGAATGCCAAAATTTCTGCGGTGTCCCGTAATGGCCGGGACTTGAAAAAGGTCGGAAGAGGCATGTAAAACAGATTTATTATTATATAGATTACCCAATATGTATGACTTTATTTTCTCGCTTTTTCCATTTTTTATAGGAATACAGCAAAATAAATCATCATTTAATAATAAAAACGTTAATAATTAATTTGTGACACTATCTAAATTCGGTTGTAACAACCTCTAATTCGGCTGTGACAACCTATTATGAGGTTGTGTCAACCTCTAATTCGGATGTGACAACCTCTAATGAGGTTGTGTTAACCTCAAATGAGGTTGTGTCAACCTCTACTGAGGTTATGTCAACCTCTAATTCGGCTGTGACAACCTCTAATTCGGCTGTGACAACCTTTAATGAGGTTGTGTCAACCTCTAATGACGTTGTGTCAACCTCTAATTCGGCTGTGACAACCTCTAATGAGGTTGTGTCAACCTCAAATGAGGTTATGTCAACCTCTAATTCGGTTGTGTCAACCTCTAATTCGGTTGAGACAACCTCTTAATTCGGTTACGGCTAATTCGGCTGTCTCAACCGAATTTTACTGTGAGTGTATGTTATATGTATGTTATATTTTCATATTTTAACTAAAAAGAAGCTCTCGAACTTCTTTGCATAGGCGTTTTTGATTACTCACACCCGTTACGTAGAAAAGGTGATATCAACTGTCTGCAAGAATTTGCAAAAAAAATTACAAAAATCCTTATTGAATTTGAGATCATGAAGTTTAATAACCGAATGCAACAGTTTAGAGATATTCTAAAAAAATACCCTAAAAGGCATCGAGAACATCTGGAAAAAGAAAGGCAAAGAGACAAGAAGAGAAGACCAGTCAAAAAACTTGAGATGGACGACGTAGCTTTGGAAGAAAGATGGAGAGCGACAAAGAAAAAAAAACAGAAAAATCTAGAAGGAAAGTATATGACAGCAACGCTTTCGATCGGATCATATGAATGTGAAAGACCATTAAAAAGGCTGTAAGTAAAGTTAAAAGGAGCCTGCCCCAAAGCCCTTCAAAGCGTACAGTAGTACTGTCAGAAATCCCGTTGAAATAAGCAAACAACTACGGAGTAACCGAAAACCCCATTGTGAAATTTCTGATGCTGTCATAAAATATGTTAAAGCCTTTTACGAGAGGGATGATATAGTTCGCTATTGCCCAGAAATAAAGGTGTGGAAATCCATAAAAGATAAACGAAGTGGTAAGCGAATACGCGTACAAAAAAGTATTTGACACTGAGCCTACGAGAGTGCTACGTTCAGTTCAAAATTGAATATCCCGAGACAAAAATTGGCAAATCAATATTTTATTCTTTAAGACCTAAACATATTAGTATTGTGCAAAAAATACCCCATGATGTGTGTGTGTGTATTTACCATGAAAATTTTAAATACTTAGTAGAAGCTGTACATAATTCATTTTCATTTCTACCTCGAAATTGTAAAGAGTTTTTAAAACTTCTAACATACGATTTAGAAAATGAAGTTTGCATGAAAAATAAATGCATCAGATGTGAGTTTCTATAAAAGAAATTTTACCCTTAAAGTGTGACAAATCAGCCTTTATATGCTGGAAACAATGGGTTAAAAGTAATGGTGGTAGTTTCGAGATTAAATTCCATAATGGAGATATGCAGGATATAGTCTACAGTTTGGATTCTCAGCTACTGAAATCCAAAACACATTTTTATGCTAAAAATGTTCAAAGTGCGTATTTTCGAAATAAAAAAGAGAATATCCCTTACTCGGAGGCTGTGCTTCAAATTGATTTTGCTGAAAATTTCGCAATCGTAGCTCAAAATGAGATTCAAAGTGCCCACTGGCGTCACAAGTAAGCATCAGTATAGAAATGATTAGAAATGATGAAAAACAAAATCCTTCTCGTATGTAGTCATTAGTGATGATCGTACTCATAGCAAATATTGCGTGTGGCTGTTTATCCGCTCTATTTGCAAGGATCTAGTACAGAGAAATCCCCATTTGAAAAGAGTGCATATAGTTTCAGATGGTTGCGCCGCTCAATATAAAATCCGCTATAATCTGTCTAACATGTGCACTGCAAAAGCAGACTTTGATACTCAGATATCATGGCCTTTCTTCCCAACAAGTCATGGAAACGGTGCAGTTGACGGTATTGGGGCAACAGTGAAAAGAGCCATGTGGACGGCGTTAAAGGCTGATACAATTATATTGAACAAACCTGTTGATTGCTACAGGTATTTGGTCAATGCTAAACTGAATGGAATAGTTGTGTTTTACGTTCCCCAAACTGATATTAATAATTGTAGAAAACATCTCGAAAAAAGTTGGAAAAAACTTCCATTGATCAAAAATCTTCGATCTATGCATTATTTTGAAATTAAGGAACCTTCATCTATTCATGGAGGACTCACAGCACAATCACCGCTACAAGTTATTTTTACTACAACAGAAAATAAGTTGCTATACACTGATGTTTATTCAGACACAGAAGATGAATCCTAGTTTTTTAAATATTTACGTTTAACTGAAGTTGTTTTTCTTTAATTTGTTGTTTTTCTTTAATAAACGTACACAAAATCTTGAAGTCTATCCATTTTTTTGTTTACTACATTCAGACTATATCACGCCCGTTACAAAATACCTTCCTGTCCGTTACATTTTAAATGCTATCTAACTAATACCTTTACTAACTAATTTCGGTAATGATATGTTGGGGTACAAGTTTACTCGCTAATCTTTCATATAACAAATTATTACAATGTTATAATATAAAAAAATGTTGTAGAACAAAAGAGAGAAAGTAAGTCAACGCAATTTATCAAATTATAAGGCTCACACCCGTTACGCTAAGCTTTCAATAATATTGAAAATATTTGAAATAGTAAGCCAAATTAATTTTTACAGATGTCTTAAGATTTACAAGGCATCCGCATTTAAGAATAGCGTAAACATTTTTAAAAGACCTAGTGTAATCTATTTAACAATATTTGAGTAACAAGGTCACGCCCCACACTGCTTCGAAGGTGGACAAAAATCAAAATTTTCCAAATGTTTGAACTCTTGGCTCTTTTTAGTATATTTGTTAATCAAACAAACCAACCAAAAGAAATGACACAAAACTGACCGATTATACCGCCTTTTGTATCCGCTAGGGGTGTTAAAGTCATTGGGTTTCTGCCAAAAGTACACGAATTGAAAAACTTACATTTGGTAGGAGTACGGAAATGATTGCAGGAAGGTCATTCTAAAACCGAAATGAGTAATTTTTTTTAGAATCTTTTAAATAAAATTTAAAAAAATACAAAATTTGTACTTTCACAGAATTCCGAAATTTTATTTTAAAAAATTTAGTAAAAATTTTGTATTTTTTTAATGAAAAACATGAAAATTTCCAAATTTTGGAAAATAACAATTTTTTTTTGAAGCTCCCTAAAATTTTATTTTTTGCAACTAAAGTATGAAGCAACAAGCTATGGCTACCAAATAAAAATATAAAAACCAAAAAAAAGTGCACAAATGTGAAAATGCACATTTTTTAAAAATTTCTAAAATGGATTTTTCATTTTGACGTTTTCGGTGGAATGGGAAAAAAATTCCTAAAAATTGATTTTTGAAGATAATTTCGGAATATTTTTTGTTTTTGATATTTATTATTACTGTCAAAAACCCCCTATTATTTTATTTTTAAATATCGTTAAAATAACTATTTAAAAGTTAGCTGTAATATTGAGAATTTTTTTTTTAACCGAAAATTCAAAAAGTTTAGACGTCCGTCAAAATTTTTTTTCAAAAGCTCCCTAAAATTTTATTGTGGAAAAAGAAATTACAAGCCGTTATCTTTACAATAAAAAAGAACAACCGAAAAAAAAGTGCACAAACTTGAGAAAAATCATTATTTTTAAAAGCCCAAAACATCGGTTTTGTGACAAATTGTTAGCATTAGCAAAGTGTAAATGTTCCGACCTAGTAAGCTGGTGTAGTATGAAATTCTCTCTAGAGGAGCTGGAATATGCCGTTGAAAAACTAAAGCGAGGATGTAGAAAAGAAAAGAAGAAATGCTTAATGCCATCCAAAGCACTCGCCCTATTTTTGGACTTAGATCTCTCTGAGAGAAAATATAATATTTTACGAAATACAATTTATGACTTGCTCCCAAACTATTTTCTTTCCCTATATACATTGCGAATGTTAAAACAAAATTTAGTACCGACTATAAACGCATCCGAAACTTCTGCTGAGGTCGATGTGAAGACGATAATGTGCAAAACTGTAGAGGGAATTTTAGATCAGTGCGATCTACAGCAAGGCGTAAATACACTACAGCTCATTGAAAAGTGGGGAATGGATGGAAGTTCTGGTCATAGCCGCTTCAAACAAAAATTTTCTAATGTTGATAACTCAGATAAATTCATGTTTGTTATTGCCTTTGTTCCAATCAATAAGTTTACTAAACAATATTTATTATACATATATTTAAAATATTTTCTATATATGTATTTTAAGGTTGTTAAATATGATATCGGGAGAAGTTGTTTGGTCTAATGCAACACCATCATCAACAAGATATTGCAGACCTATAAAATTTTGCTGTGCGAAAGAAAATCCTCAACTCATCCGTGATGAATACAAAATAGTAACTGAAAAATTTGAAAAACTCGAGTGCCCCGTTATTGAAAGAAATTCTATGGTTTTTGAAGTTTTTTTCAAAATGCATTGCACTATGATAGATGGTGCAGTCACTAATGTACTCACAAATACGAATTCGTCCAGTAGGTGTTTCATTTGTAATGCAAAACCAACCGAAATGAATAACCTAAATATGAAATATATTCCAAATGTTGATACGTGCAAATTTGGCCTTTCTTCCCTTCAGGGTTGGATACGATTTCTAGAATGCATTTTACATATTGCATATCGGCTTCCCTTCAAAAAATGGCGCGTTGGGAAAGACAATGAAGAAGAATATCTTGACACCAAAACCAGAATTCAAAGACAGTTTAGGGCAAACGCTGGGCTGTTAATAGACATGGTTAAGTCTGGTTGTGGTACTACCAACGATGGGAATACTGCTCGTCGATTTTTTTCCGATAGCCAATTGTCAGCAGATATAACTGGTGTCGATAGAGAACTTATTGAATACTTTGGGGTAATACTGAGAGCCCTATCCTGTGGCATGGAAATTAATAAGTATACTTTTAAGGAACTCCTTAGAATAACAAGGAATAAATATTTGATCCTGTACGGATGGTACTACATGCCGAGTAGTGTCCATAAAGTACTAATCCACGGCTGTGAAGTAATTAATTATTTTGAATTACCAATAGGTACCTTTCTTATTTCCCAAAACAATATTAACGATATTTTCATTACAGGTTCTTTATCTGAGGAAGCACTTGAAGCCAACCATAAAACTATAC
The DNA here is from genome assembly GCA_963931995.1 of Phaonia tiefii. Classification (NCBI taxonomy): domain Eukaryota; kingdom Metazoa; phylum Arthropoda; class Insecta; order Diptera; family Muscidae; genus Phaonia; species Phaonia tiefii. Next base: position 204,137,823 of record OZ008370.1, on the reverse strand, counting down.
GAAACAATCGTTTGTCCCATACAAGAAAAAATTCCCGTGAAAATACCAATAAGGATTTAATGTCCCGGCTAATAATAATATCAGATCCATTTATCAATTCAAAGAGGCATAACCCTTTTCCCAGTAGAAGGGCAAATATTGGTGATATTTCAAAATATGTATTAAATAGTGGTTGTGATGATTTTCATGTCTCCACTATCTTACATGAGAAGAAAGTTCTTCCGAAGAGTAGTTGCAATAAATGATAATTGTGTTAACCCTTTTCATTTACGGTACCAGAAATCATGGTCGAAATTTGGCACAGAGGTTTCAGCATTAAAAAACATATTCTGGAAAGTTTGGTAAAAATCGGGTAATCCGGTAGGTTGTTACGTCATAAATTTCGGTAGTCATGGAAACTTTTGTATGACAGGTACCAGAATCCCTAAGCGGATTTGTTTCAAATTTGGGAGGGAGTTTTTGGGGATTAAAGAAGTATGGTTGGCAAAGTTTGACGGAAATTTGACAGTTTAATAGGGCGTTAGGCCATGATTAATCTTCGAGACCCATTTCAGGGTTTGTATGGGAGGTAAGAGAATCCGTGTTCCCATTTCTTTCAAACTTAGTTCACAGTTTTTGACAATTCAAAAAATAACGTTTAAAAAGTTTCATAGAAACTAGACTGTCTGATAGGGTGATAGGGTATGATAAATATTCGAGACCCTTTGCACGATTTGTATGGGAGGTACCACAACTCATGCTCCGATTGCTTTAAAATTTAGCTCTGAATTTTCCAGCATAACAAAATCATGCTCTTAAAACTTTGGTAGAAATTGGACTGTCTGATAGGGTGCTATGGCATGATTAATCTTCGATACCCATTTCAGGGTTTGTATGGGAGGTACCAGAACCCGTGCTCCGATTGCTTTCAAACTTTGTCCAGAGTTTTTGACGATTTAAGAAATAAGGTTTAAAAAGTTTCATAGAAATTAGACTGTCTGATAGGGTGATAGGGTATGATTAATATTCGAGACCCTTTTCACGTTTTGTATGGTAGGTACCAGAACCCGTGATTCGATCTCTTCTAAATTTGGCACATTTTTCTTGGAAGTAAACCGATTACATAGTGTAAAGTTTGGTACAATTCGCACTGTCTGATAGGGTGTTATAGCGCGTTGAATTTTTCAGATCTATTTATACCTTTGTATCGGAGGTACCAGAAGCCTTGGTCCGATTTGCTCGAAATTTTGAAATTTTCTTGACTTTGACCAACGACAATGTCGCCCAAAATTTCACGAATCTGCGACTACTCCTTCTATTTTTGTCCCATCAATGTATGGGGACGAAGCACTGTGCGCCCGTTACAATGGACTTACCCATATGTAAATTACATAATTCCGTTTGTATATATACGATTGATGATAAACCGACGGTATCAATTCCGACACAATAGTTAGGCATCTGATGATGAACTTCTCACGGAGTTCGAAACTAGTCATGCCAGTGAGTGTATGTTGAACTGAATTGTCTATTAATCCAACAAAAACCAACCTGACCTTTTAAGCTTGTAGTATGAATTTCTCATACATTATCTTTAATTATATTTAAAAAAAGAAATTAAGATATCAGTTGATGTTAAGACGCTAGCTCTGTCTGCGAACTTTACCAGTAACCTCAACCACACGAGTTCCGGTGTCGTATACATACTAATTAAACAAACTTCAACATATTATCCTCCAACTGGTTCTATCTTCGCCTTTTCTCGCCAGTTGGTAACACCAAGGATACGGAGGGATACTTCTGCCTTGTCTTTCCAGCGGAGTCTTGGTCGTCCTCTTTTCCTGCTTCCTTCGGGTACGTTATCGAAAACCTTTCGCGCTGGCGCATCTTCATCCATTCTGAGAACATGGCCTAATTTGATTCGCCCAGCTATGTCCACGTCAGAATACAGATGATACAGCTCTAGGTTCCAGCGAAGTCTGAACTGTACTCTGTTTCCCTTAACAGTACCATATATTTTAAGGAGAATTTTTTTCTCGAATACTCCCAGGTATTTTCCATCCGCTTGCGACGTGACCTAGATTTCGGAGCCATATGTCAGAACAAGAAAAATGAGAGTCTGATATAGCTGGACTTTTGTCCATCGAGAGAAGGTGTTGTCCTTAAACTGTTTGCTGAGACGAAAATAGCAAATTCATCTACCACTTCAAAATTAAATCGGTAGCCAACGTTCAAGTGCGGACCAAGTCGATAGGTTTGTCTAGGCGTTGACACCATCAATTTTGTCTTGCCCTCATTAACAGTAAGACCCACCTTGGCTGATTCTTTTTCGATTCTTGAAAATACTGCAGTAACCTCTCGCAAATTTCGCCCAACGATGTCTATGTCGTCAGCATACGGCAGCAACATATGGCTCTTCGAATTAATGGTATTGTTCGTATTTACTGCAGCTTTTGTCATTATTATCTCCATTAAGATGTTGAAGAGATTGCATGAAAGTGTGTCGCCTTGTCTAAGTCCTAGCTTGATACAGAATGGTTCGGTGAGGTCTTTCCCACCTTCACTGCTGCTTTGGTGTTGGTCACCGTCATTCTACAGAGACGGATCAGTTTTGCCAGAATCCCCAGTTCAGACATAGCTTCGTACGGTTTTCACCGTATGGGGCTATCGAAAGCAGCTTTGTAATCGACAAAAAGGTGGTAAGTATCGATTTGCTTTTCGTGGTTCTGTTCCAGGATTTGGCGTAGCGTAAGTATTTGGCCAGTCGTGGACTTGCCTGGTCTGAAACTACACAGATAAGGTCCAATTAGGGTTTCAACATTTGGCTTTAGTCTTTCACATAATACGATCGACAAGACCTTATACGCGAGGGATAAAAGAGTGATACCGCGATAGTTGGAACAGACACCCGGATCACCCTTTTTGAATACAGGACATAATACACTGAGACTCCAATCGTCAGGCATAGATTCCCCCAGCCGTATACCGCATATAAGTCGATGCATGTGGGCTAGCGAAGGACTCCACCTGCCTTAAAAAGTTCAGCGGGTAGCCCATCCAAACCAGCGGCTTTACTATTCTTAACCCGGGAGATTGCCGTTCTAATTTGAGTGGTTTAGGGGGAGGGGGGTACAATCTACACTGTCTTCTACAATCATTGCCTCCTGATTTTCAGTCGTAGAATCTGAATGGAGTAGTGCTGAAAAGTGTTCTCTCCACATTTTGAGCACACACTGCTTATTAATCACCAGATAACCATTCTCGCCCTTGTGGAAGGGCAGCTCATTATTCGGCCCGTTATTCGATCTCCTTACCTTCTGTAAAAATTTTCGGGATTCATTGTTCATCCTGCACATTTCGGACTTCTCACTCTCTCTCTGCTCCCACTGTCATTTTTTCCGCATTGTGGTTTGTGGCCATCGGTAGAGCAATGATTGTGTGCGCGGCTCTTGTCCACGAGTACGTGAGTTCGATCCCTGCTCCTACCACCTGAAATTTCTTTCGACGGCGGTCACCTCGCTTAGTGATGGCGACACTAACGAGTACTAAGCCATAAAAAAGCTTCTCAAAATATCGTTCGGAACCCGTGCAAAACTGTAGGATCGAATCAGTGAGTGTAAAACTAGAACGCGCACAGGTTCACTGGAAGCTCTCCCTAATCCCTTCATGGGATGTAACAGGAAACCATTTATTTTTTTTTTGTATTTTTAAACAGTTGTTTTTCCTCCATTCTCAGCCTCTTGTACAGCTCATTCGCAGCACGCGTTGTAGAGCTGACTGTTTCGTTGCCATACGTGCAGCGTCTTCTTCATCAGTTGTAATGCGATATACTTCGTCGTATCATGGCTTATCCATCTGCGGTTTTCGATAGCCAAGATCAGTTCAATCCTTGCAGCGGTTTCCAAAGAATGGGAGATGTGCTTCCACTGCGCTTCTGGTTCATAAGGAGGGGGAGTATTCTGCCGTAGCAGGAGAGTCAGCTTTTGTCGATATTACTTTGATATTTCTGGAATTTGTAGCTTGCCAATATCCAGCTTTTCTCATGTTTGGCTTCGTACGTTTTTTAGTTCACATCAACTAATTTGTGTTTTTGTTTTTAGTGTTACCAAAAAGTGTGACCTTAAATTGTAATCTCTCAGGTTGATTTAACAATTTAAAGACATTTAAGAATATTTTTTTATAATTTTTTTATGGGAATTTGGAAATTATCATTCGTAAAATAAATTTCAATTTGCTGGGTTATTTAACATTTGCGAGTGACAATAATTCTCAAAAAGCGAAAACTAAATTATCTATTACATTTTAGAAAATTTCAAGATTTTTTCGGATTCAAATTATTAATTGATCTTAAAATCCCATTTACATTTTGACTCCGGTTCATTGTTATTTCAGAATCTCTCTCCAGCTGGCAACAATATATAATACTATTATTAGATTAATCAATATTAAAATCTACAAAAGCTCTTACGCACACGAACAAAAAGGCAAAATACAAATATTGAAGATTCAGATCAAAACAGTTCAAAAAGGCCAGCAGCATTTTGTTTATCTTGAGGGTGTTTAGAGATTGGATAACCAACAACAGCATTCAGAGCACAAACACAACAAACTCTAATGAAATTCATTGACCTATACTAGATGCAATAATATTTTGAAAATTTATTTTTTGAATTCGAAAAAAGAAAAACAAAGAATCTTACACGCTCACGTCCAACGGCAGCGAATTATTTCGGAAAATCTATAAAATGAAATCTATTTTTAATGGAATTACAGTACGCGAAATTTTACACACATTTCAAATAAAGTAGTGTGGAAAAACAGACGCTTGCTCGCGATCGACTGTGTGTATTTTTATAATAATTTCAGTGTTGATATTTCAGTGTCTTTATATGTGCGACCCCAAAAACATACGTGCGAGATAACGTTTCTAAGAGGATTAAAGTGTGAAAAAGACTTGAAAAAAAGCTTCTCAAGCAACGGGATTTATTATTTTGATTATTAACATTCTGTTTTCATATAAACTTAATTAAATTAACATGGAATAACGAAACTTGAAATCAATTTTTGTGCTGGTGTCTTCAAATGAAAAGTGAATCAAAACCTAATTTCGTTTAAAACTTCGAAAACGGGAATTTAATTGAACAAAATAACCTTGTATGTGTAAAGTCAAATCTAATCCAAATCTGAGATAAATAAAAATTCATAAAATACAATCTTAGCTATAAAAAAAAAACAAGAGAAATATCCCATTGAAACATGATACAGATCCCTTGATAATATCCCAGACCCCTTGATTTGGGATTCTTAATTTTTTCCGAATGGATTTGATGAAATTTATAGATTCACTGTCGCTAAACGAGATTTTATTAATATGTTTCAAAACATTGCTCAATATTAACCAGAAAATTTAAACTTCATATCCAATATTCAAAACTTTTTCAATATTGATTGAAAATTTAGTATTTCGCTTTACGTTTTTTTATTATGAAATGGAAACTCTTAATTTCAATAAGAATTTAATAAATATACAACATTTTCGAAATTTTCCGTACCAAGAATTAATTTTCATATTTAGCTCGGCTTTTTTTCAAAATCAGTACAAAGTTTTCAGTTTCGTGGAATTACACAGTGCAACACGAAAAAATAGAACCATATACGGACACCACTAAGTGATAAAAGACCAAAAAAAAGACTCGTGTTTTTTTGCATAAAGTCATGCACTTTTTTTTATGGGCCCCCAAAGATTTGGGGCCTCGGTTTCATTTTTGCAAAAAGTGATCATTTTGTCAGGCTCATATCTTTCAAACCGTTCGGAATTTTGATTTATTCTCTGAGGGAAAGTTGTAGCTCTTGCAATAAAGAACAAAAATTGTTAACATATAAAATCAAACCAACTTCGTCTTCAAAGTAAAAATCGCATGGTTATATTTCTGTGACTTAAAAATTACACACAGTGTTCCCGTAATTGTGTAATTTTTTAAGTCATGAAAATGTAACCATACCATATACAGACACCACTACGCGATAAAAGACCGAAAACAAAATACCCGTGTCTCCCAGTTTAGCCCAAAGTCATGGACTGTTTTTCTGGGCCCCCAAAGATTTGAGGCCTTGGTTTCATTCTTGCAAAAGAGTGATCATTTTGTCAGGCTCATATCTTGCAAATGGTTCGGAAATTTGATTTACTCTCTGAGAGAAAGTTGTAGCTCTTGTCATAAAGAACAAAAATTGTCAACATATAAAATCAAATAATCCTAATTTTATCCTAATTTTATTGAAAAAATATCAACCGCACCTTAGGTTAGTTTAGGAAGAAGTAGATGTCACTATTGACACACTTAGATCCGTTGTGCATTCCGTCCAAATCCATCAAAACTGTAAATTATCCTGATATGGTTTTGGGTCATTCAAACCATATGATACCCCATCCCGATATTCCAGAATGTGGATGAAGTACACGCGTGCAATACTCCCTCGTGAACCAATTAAAACTTTGAGGCCCAAAGATCATTCAGCTTAACTTCCTGAATGTCTGTTAGATTCAACTTGATGTAAGATTACAGAGAGCATGGTGAACTACAATCTTGTGAAATATCTTGAGTCCAATGACCTTCTTAATGGTCGGCAGTATGGCTTCCGTAGAATGAAATCTACTAGAGACCTGATGACGTTCCTTTCGGAACAGTGGAGTCGACCCATCCACCGGCTTGGTGAGAGTAATGTGGTGGCTCTTGATATTTCCAAGGCCTTTGACAGTTTATGGCACGATGCACTCTAACTAAAGCTCGCTGCTTTTGGTGTCGGTGGTAACTTCACTGAATTTATATTAAGTTTTCTTAGAAATCGCAGTATACGACTTGTAGGTCCGATCCGACGAGCATAAATTAACTGCAGGTGTACCACAGGGCTCTGCTATTTCTTCTTCTCTATTTCTTATTTTCATTGACGATCTCCTGCGTGAGACTGTGAGTCCAATCTACTCTATTGCGGATGACAGTAATCTCGGTCAATCTCATTCATTCGGCCGTAGGCCAAGTCTTCAAGACGTTGCAATCAAACGCCGGTCGATGAATGACACACTCGGCCGGGATCTGGTGTCCATTGTTCATAGGGGTCGAACGAATAGAGTAGATTTTAATGCTTGTAGTACCCAGTTATGTTTGCTGTCGAATAAGCGGATTGTTGATGGACTCATTGTCTATGGACGGTAAGAATATTGATGAATCAGACGCTCCTGATGTTCTGGGCATGAAAATACAATGTGATGTCCGTTAGGCACAACATGTATTTGAAGTGTCGAAATATGCATTCAAGTGTATAGGCTTTTTAAAACGGTGCAAGACACACTTCACTCCATTTGATCTTCTTAATATCTGCACAACCTACATCAGGTCAAAAATGGAATATAACTACCATACATGGGCAGGTGCTCCTAGGACATCTTTGGAGCTTCTCGACGGTGTCTAAAGGAGAGCGACGGTGCTGATAGAGGAGAGTAGGGTAACCAACTCTATTGCCTCCCTTGAGCTTCGTCGAAATGTGGGTTCCTCGGACATCCGTCAATTTATGAGGATATTTAGCCGAAGTACGCGGCTTTCCATGATAGGATAGTTTTTTATCGAGTGGCCGGTTGGCCGCGCTACACACTATAGAGAAAATTCGTTCTTCAGCCGTACAGTCCGTATGTGGAATAAACTTCCGGCTCGTGTATTCCCACCAATTATGACATACAAAGAAGCCATGCAAATGTCACCTACGCCACTTTCTACCCACCACTACATCAATTTTCCTTCGCCAACACAATGCACTGCATTTATAGCGGGCATCCCCTGGGTGGCCCTGGGTGGCCGTCGGTGGTGCAATGGTTAGTGTGCGCGGCTCTTGTACATGAGATCCTGGGTTCGAACCCGGCTCTGACCACCTTCAAATTTTCTTTCGGCGGCGGTCACCTCGCATAGTGACGGCGACACTATCGAGTATCTAGCCATGAAAAAGCTTCTCAAATTACCGTTCGGAATCGGTGTAAAACTGTAGGTCCCAATCAGTGAGTGAAAACTGGAAAGCGCACAGGTCAGTGATTGTGAGAAGTTCTCCCCAGTCCCTTCATGGGATGTAATGGGAAACCATTTATTTATTTTTATCCCCTGGGTGTAAGGAAGATCCTAGATCTTAAGGCAGGAGCATATCAGATGTTCGACAATGTAGTCCTCCTTTCCCACAGCTTCTGCTGTAATCCTGATTTAACATCTTTTTTAGTAAATAATCTATATTTTGCGAGCTTGAGGTTAGATTTGCTTTTCTTGTATATATTTTCCTCGATATTTCGCTACAACATTGTGTAGCGTCATCAGGAGATATAAACAATATTTAATAATTTAATCCGTTATTTGGTATTATAAAAAATTATGTCAATATGAAAATGTTGTAAAAAATTTTCCCACCTTTTCAAAATTTTCTGGATTTTCTTAATTTCCGTTTTTAAAAAACTGTATCTCTACTTATAGAGATATAGGTGGTCTTGAGCTTGAATAATGAAATACAAAGTAAAAATATAATTTTGTTTGCAATTTTCCCAATTTCATTTCAAATGCTGCCAAATTTTACTTTCGTTAGAAATTTTAATTTCGTTTAGGTTATTCCTAATTTCAGAAGAAAATTCCGTAGTTCATTTTCACATTGACAGGTTAAAATAAAATCACAAAAACTTTAATTTGAAATTTGAATTGACTGTTTCTCATTCCATTCGAAATTAACAAAAAGTTGTAAAATCTTAATGTCAATTAGAATTTTAAAAAATTTTTAAAAAAAACTTATGATTTTATCTCATTTTCTTTGCAATTTCTCCAATTTTAATTGACAGTTCCAAATATAATCTTGAAATCTAGCAAGTTTTAAATGAATTTCAATTTCGTTAGATATTTTAATTTGGGTTATTCCTAATGTGATTTAAAAATTACATATTTCTTTTTGACATTAACAATTTGAAATAAGAATTCACAATTTTTAATTGGAAATTTCATAATTTGAAATGACAGTTTGTCATTCCATCCGAAATTTACAAAACCTTTCGAGCTTTTTTCATTTTAAAATTGAAAAATCTTAATTTCAAGTATAATTTGAAAAATTTTAAACCGAAAATATCTTGTTTTGTTTGCAATTTTCCCAATTTCAATTGAAAGTTCCACATTTGATTTTCAATTCTGTCAACGTTAATCTGAAATATTGAATTTCGTTAGAAATTTTAATTTCTTTTTGATTTGTCCTAATTTATGACCTTTTTCGTTTTGCCCTTTGCAATTAAAAATAAAAATGTACAAATGTAAACTGAAAATTTTACAATTTGAAATGACAAGTTCTCATTCTATGCTACATTAACAAGCACTTTCGAGCTTTTGACTCTTTTTAAAATTGAAAAATCTTAATTGCAAGTATAATTTTAAAAATTTAAAACCGAAAGTATCTTGTTTTGTTTGCAATTTTCCCAATTTCAATTGAAAGTTCCATATTTGACTTTTAATTCTGTCATCGTTAAATTTAAATATTGAATTTCGTTAGAAATTTTAATTATTTTTGTAGTTGTCCCAATTTATAACCTTCTTCGATTTGACCTTTCCAATTCAAAAGAAAAATGTACAGATTTAAATTGTAAATTTCACAATTTGAAATGACCGCTTCTCATTCTATCCTACATTAAAAACCACTTTCGAGCGTTTGACTCCTTTCAAAATTGAAAGATCTTAATTTCGATTATAATTTTAAAAATTATGAAATTAAAAATTTATTATTTAGTGTTCTATTTTCCCAATTTCAATTGACAGTTCCATATTTGATTTCTAATTCTCTCACCGTTAAATTTAAATATTGAATTTCGATAGAAATTTGTAATTTTAATATTCAAATTTTGAATTATAATTTAAAAACTTTCTAATAAACGATTTATATTTATTCGGCCTTTTAGTTGGTACGTTTTATTTTATTATTCAAGCTCAAGACCATTCTGAATCTCTATAAATAGGGATATAGGTTTTTACAAAAGATGTTTAGCAAATGCATTCCAAGCAACCGCTGATGAAGATCTGTGGCTAGATCTGAAGTAGCTATACAGTTTGCCAGGAATCATGAGGATGCATTTGCAAAACTTCTTTTATAAAAAACTATATTTCTATTTATAGAGATATGGTATGGTCCTGAGCTTGAGTAATAAAATAACAAAGTTTTAACTAAAGGACCGAATAAATAAAAGTCAGCCCTGATGAACGTAGAGCAGGACGAAGCTGCAGGCAATTGAGTTTGCCTGTAAAAATTATGCTGTCTTTTAGGCAACAACAAAAATCGTTTCTAATGTGGACCGATGGTTCTCTGGAGATGGAAATATTTCTTTTTCATATATTTTCTTGTGTGTTTTGCTTGCGATATTTTTCTAAAACTTGTACAGTAGAACATTTTCAATTTGGACGAGTTTTCGTTTGCATTTAGTTTGATGAATTTTTCAATAGCATCATTCCAAACAACCGCTCATGAATATCTGTGGCTAGCAGAGTTCGTATTTATCCCACATGTGTTACCCATACATATCGTCGTGGGGAATGTGTAATGAACGTTTACCCATTACCCACAGGGTATGGGGCAAATAATGGTTAGCTACCCTAGAAAATGGGGTATTACCCATCGCGATTACCCATTAACCTCAAGGCAATGGGGAAAATAATGGGTACCTACCCACGAAAATGGGGTATTACCCATCACGGTTACCCAATATTTCAATATAACGTTGAAATTGAAAAAATGGCAAGCAAAAGAAGATATTTTTAATTTCAAAATTTTTAAGATTATAATTGAAATTAAGATTTTTCAATTTTAAAAGGAGTCAAAAGAATAATAAAATTAAAAATTTTTAATAAATAAAAATTTTGTTTTTCAAATTCTCTAATTTAAATTTAATCGAATTTCATTTTTAATTTTGAATTCGTGCGACTTTTAATTTTTGAAATTCCAATATAAATTTGAACATATTTATTTTGAATTGGAAAGGTCAAATCGAAAAAGGTTATAAATTAGGACAAATCCAAAAGAAATTAAAATTTCGAACGGAATTCAATATTTCAACATAACGTTAACAGAATTACAATGAAATATGGGGCTTTCTATTGAAATTGGGTAAATAGCAAACAACATAAGATATTTTTAATTTCAAAATCTTTAAAACTATAAATGATATTAAGATTTTTCAATTTTAAAAGGAGTCAAAAGAATAATAAAATTAAAAATTTTTAATAAATAAAAATTTTGTTTTTCAAATTCTCTAATTTGAATTCAATCGAATTTCATTTTTACTTTTTGAATTCGTGTGACTTTTAGTTTTTGAAATTCCAATTTAAATTTTATTATTTTCATTTTGAATTGGAAAGGTCGCAGCGAAAAAGGTTATAAATTAGTACAAATCGAAAGGTAATTAAAATCTCTAACGGAATTCAATATTTCAATATAACGTTGACAGAATTACAAATAAAATAGGGGGATTTCTATTGAAATTGGAAAAATAGCAAGCAAAATAAGATATTTTTAATTTCAAAATTTTTAAGATTATAATTGAAATTAAGATTTTTCCATTTTAAAAAGAGTCAACAGAATAATAAAATAATTTCTAATAAATAGAAATTGTTTTTTTTTCAAAATCTCTAATTTGAATTCAATTGAATTGCATTTTTAATTTTGAATTCGTGCGACTTTTAGTTTTTGAAATTCCAATATAAATTTGAACATATTTATTTTGAATGGAAAGGTCAAATCGAAAAAGGTTATAAATTAGGAGACATCCAAAAGAAATTAAAATTTCTAACGAAATTCAATATTTCAATATAACGTTGACAGAATTACAAATCAAATATGGGGCTTTCTATTGAAATTGAGAAAGTAGCAAACAATATGAAATATTTTTTATTTCAAAATTTTTAAGATTATAATTGAAATTAAGATTTTTCAATTTTAAAACGAGTCAAAAGAATAATAAAATAAAATTTTTTCTAATAAATATTAAATATTGTTTTTTTTTCAAATTCTCTAATTTGAATTTAATCGAATTTAATTTTTAATTTTAAATTCGTGCGACTTTTAATTTTTGTCACAATTACATGAAACTGTTTAATATTATTGGGAATTAGTTCAATATTAAATTAACAGTTCTATTTTTAAATTTACTTACATGATCCCTGGGTTTGATTATGAAACCCATTTAAATTTTTTTTTTTGCGAAATGTTCTCAGTTTCAATTGGTCTATTTCTCATATTGCTAATTGTGTGTTTTAAACACCAGCACTAAATCTTATTGCCTTGTACTACATGCGTTGTGGTGCCCCTAAAATGAAAAAAAGTGAATTAAAAATTAAATTTATATATAACTGTGATTATAACTCAACACACTAAATGAACAACAGACACGCAAAAGTTATTAAGTGATTATTTAAACAAAAATTGTGTCACTTAAAATCAAGGAAAAGTATGACCAAATATTAATGCGATAATTTCCGTGGCGCTTAATGGTCATTTGGTTGTGTCGCACTTTCCACCAAGCTATACATGTACGCACAAGTGTCAGACGGCGTCAAAGTGAATACGGTATTTGCGTGGAAAAAAAGCCTATTAGCTTGAGTTCAAGTACAAAAGACCAACCAAACCCAACGACAATAATTAATTTTGCGCACCACACACAGGTTGCATGTGGCATTACACGTAAAGTACATATGTAGAAACGACAACGATACTTGCAATATGTGTGATCCCGAACAGCAGCAGCAACAGCAGCAACAGCAACAGTCATTGCCACACCATCAACAACCGGTTTCCGTTTTGCCGGAACCTTTAAGTAACGCTACAACGCCAACCAACCAGCAACAAACGACACCACAAGGTATAATTTGTATTTTCCTTTCCTCACCCAGATTTTTGGATCAATGTAGCGTTTATTATTTTTAATAGTGTGCGTGTACGTACATATATACTTATGCATATGTTATGTGGGTGTGGGGCAAAAGCGTGTGGGTATTAAAGGTGAGAGTTGTTACATTTTTGCTCATCCACTTACGGAACAGTTTTGGGTAATGGATCAGCAATTAATACGTATACACGCATTGTGAGATTATTTTTACCTGTGAATGACAATGGAAAGTAATTAGTTTTAAATAAAAAAAATTTAAATTAACAATTTGTTTATGATTTTAAATATTTATTAATACTAAAGGTTGGTAAAACAAGAATTCTCTTTACAGCATTTAGCAAAGGTAGATTTTTAGGTATCCTTCATAAGAAATATTCTAGTTTTGATTAATACTCGTATGACGAGAGGTTTTTCTTTGATATAATTGTCAGAACTAATGTTTAATTCAAAGATCGTTACAATTTCTTCCAAATCTATCATAATTAATTTACCAGTTCCGGATCATAACAATTTCCTTTACCAAAAAACAACCGAAAGGACAACTTGCTCACTCGAAAATATATCAAACAAAATAACAACAATCATAACAATTTCCTTTAACAAACAATAAACGAAATAGAAACTTTATCATTAGAAAAATTTCAAACTGTTTATATTTCCTTAAACATTTTCACAATATGATATGATGGTGCATTTACTACAGCATCAAATCATTTTAAAATGAAAAATTGAAAAATGTTGCTAAATTTTCATTTATTTTATATTATTCCCCATATTTCACCACATAACGTTGAAAGACATGTCTTAACCACTGGCTGCCTGTGAATATTGGTGGTTGGTGATTCCTCTGCTGGTGTCTGTCTAACAATAACAGCTGTGATTTTTCTTCGCACATAAATAAACAATAAAAATAAAACCATTACAACCAAAATATCTCTGGCAATGTTATTTTTGTTGCTACTGAAGCTTTTGGGCCTCATCAGCGTTGTTGTTTTTTTTGTTTCTCTTTATTTGCCTCACTCTCATTTGTAAACAAATCACTCAACGTTTCATAACAATTGACAGGTCTCTGTTTTTGTTTATGCTTTAAATTTATCAAAAAGCAAAACTAGAAAACATTTAAAAACACATTTATTTATGGCCAGAGAGAGAGAGAGAGAGAGGCACAGTGGTGTGAAACCAAAAAAACATAAAAATCAATTTTTATTTTAAATTGGTTGAAGTAACAATTTTTGTATATACTTTATGTACATGAATAGGAAATAACTAGACAGACAATTTTCCCATAAAAGACATTTTACTGCGATTGTTTTCGTAAAGAAGATTAAAAGGCTTGATTTTATAAACAATAGTTTCCGTTTCTATTCCTCATAGTGAAAAAACATGTTATGTTGACGTAAGTCGTGTTTCAAAACCACCGTCTTATATAGCACCGATCAAATACGATATCGTCCTAAGAATGACAGTATGTTTGCGCTAAATCGATCGAAAAAAATATTTGAAAAAAACATCTGTCACACAAACGAAATATACAAATTTGAGGACATATTTTTGGGAATTATTTACTTTCTCGGCCTTATCTTGTGATAGAAAGATCCCATAGGTACATTCCAGGCACTATTAAATAGCACTATGCAACAAAATCAAAACAAATTGTTTGCATTTGTATAACCACTATTTTTGATGTGTTAACATCTACAGGCACGAGTAACAAAATGAACACATGCAAACAACACACAGCGTTAGCATCACATACGTGGTTGTTGTACAACAATAGTCTCTGCCTGAAAATAAGTATGATCGTATTGATGTAGCGGCAGCGAACAAACAAGCAGGTATTGAATAGTATAGAGAACTCGTGAAACCAATTGTATGAGTCAAAAGCACTGGCAACATCTGGCGAATGATTCAAAACGTATTACTCACTTTTTGTGATAACTTGGTCCTTTCATAATTCTTATGTGAAACATTGATGCCTCTTGAAACATTTATGCTTTTATGTAATAACATTGTCGAAATGGTGCACTTATATTGAAATATTCTATAAAAAGAATAAAACTCGTTTATGCTCTTTTACTCAGACTCTCTACAAGAGAGCGGAAAAAGTGTGCAATAAGTTCTCTATACTATTCAAAACTTTTTTTTGTCGTCGCTTTTTATTCAGGTGTATGCCAGCATTTAAACAAGCAGGTCGTCGTCGCTTTGTTTATGACAAAACAAAAACAATTATTCCAGTGAGCTAAGTATTGCTTTATTTACTTTACCAATATTACATCTAACGTTAAAGCAGATGTAAGAGAAAAGTAAGTGCAATAGGAAAAGAGCCTTCAGCACAAAAACTATTGTTTTTTTATTTTCCAATGTAACATTTACTAATGTGTTCGTAGAAATCGAACAGGTACCGTGTAACAAAAAGGTGTTAACAGTCCCCCATATTACAAAAATGGTCGAAAATAAATTCCATGATAAACTTTTTCTTCTTTAATTTGTTAGTAAAATTGTAGATTTCTGGAAAGATTATTCCACTGATGTTAACATGACTCAAAAACGATTGGTCCTACAAGATCAACAAATGTAGCAAAAAATTCAAAGTTAAATTACTTCTAAGTTGTTCTAAAATTAGTTTTTAGTCTGCTCAAGAGTTTCGAAGTTATGTAAAAGGTTATGGCGAAAAATTGTGTTTTTCAGCCAAAATTTATAATTTTTTTTTTAAATACGACGTTAAATCGAAAATGGGGAAAGTGTGCTGTTTACTACGTTAGTCGTGATGTCTGACCAGTTGTGAATAAAATTAGACATTTTCTAACAAAATCGATGGAAAAATATTGATTTTATTCAGAATTAAGTTAAGGTATCCCATTCCGACAAGAATTTCGAAATTTTGTTGCAAATAAACGGGTTTTGGTAAAAACCAATTTATTATAATCTTATCCAATTCAATCGGAAACCATTTTCAACTTGGTGATTTTTTGATTCTAGAACCACAAACAATAAAAAGTCAGATTTTTGACTCATTGAAATGTAACGCAATTGCATTTTATGATTCCGATTTTGGTAAGAAGAATTTCGAAATTTTGTTAGAGATACAATATAATCCGTAAATAATTTTACTGTTATTATTAAATAAGTTTTAAAAATAAAAAAATTATCTAAAAACCACAACAGACAAGAAGGGCTCCAAATCCGACTTAGAGCAATGGTCTCTTGACCTAAATTTCTCAAAATCACCTATAGATTACGTTTTTGCTATACGCTTCATCAAAAAAAAAAATTAACCCGCCCTAATACACATATTTGAAAAGCCTAACTAGTCGTCCTTCTAAACCATTCAAAAATTTAAAATCGGTTTAAAACTCATTTAGTTAAAAATATTTTAGACCGTGAAGTGTAGAAAAAAAGGGGTTTTGCCGACAACCTCAGATTTTGAAGGTATATTCAAAATTCTGAAAATTGAAAACTAATTTACTCCACCAACGTCGGAATTCTGTAACTTTTTAACGATAAAAATCGGTAGTCAAAATGTCAAACTTCAAAAAATTTCAATACCAAATTTTCGAATTTTCGAATTTTGTCAATTTAATTACCGACTGTTATTGTTCAAGTGTTACAGAATTCCGGTACACGTCTACAACTTACGCCAGGTCATTTTAAAAGTATACTACATTTTTCTGTTTTGTAACACCGTGTAAGTTTCCCAAAATTTTATTTAAAATTCGAAACACATATTTTTTATTCACTATTTACATAATAAATTGAGAAAATATTTTTTTTCATTTAAAAAGCTCCTACTGAAGCTCAGGTAATATCTATTAAAATTCTGAATTTAGACTTAAAAAAAATAATTTAGATCCGGGAATTGGATTAAAACTAAAAGTTTGCATTTCAGTATGACATTTCACACTACCACACAACGTGGCCAAATAAAGTGGGAAACATTTTATTTGAAAGTAAAAAAAGAAAACGTTTAAGATTCAACTATTGATTTAAAAAAGTTTGAACTTTTTCAATCCAAAATTTAAATTTATATTTTAGATTAAAAAAAAATAAATTATTTGGGTCAACGAATTTATTTAAAACTAACTCAGAATTTTCATAATCATATCAGAAAGTAACAATTACAATTATAAGTAAAAAGATGTCTGGTGGATCTTCACAAATATTTTAAAGACTGAAAAAAATTAACAATGCAAATTAAACAACCATTAATTGAAATTTAGAATTCCCATTTTAAATTAGACAAAATTTCAACTTATTACAAAATTCAATGTCAAAAATGCTTAAGGCTCAAAATTTCCAACTGGATTAAGAAAAATATCAGGTAATATGTTCAACCCTCCAACCATTTTGATCGAATGTAGACGGTAACATAGAATCGAACGCAATTTAAAAAAAAGATTTGAATTTTAAAAATTTTAGTTTCAAAGAATTCAGAATGTGATTTAAAACTTTAAAAAAAAATTACTTACAATTCAAAACATTAGGACGAATTTTATAGTCTACAAACTAAATCAGACGTGTAGTGAGATAAGAAAAATTTGAGTAAAGTGACACACTGCAGTAAATTTTCGTCGTACAGTTTTCAACTTAAATTGATAAAAGTAAAATAGAAAATATGGTAGCACTATCAGTATATGTCATATTTGAAGCCGATAAAGAGCGAAGATAATCCAAAAGAAATTTAAAAAAAATCAAATAAATGACTATTTGATAGAGACAATATTGAAACGTGTTTGTATGTGGTGGCCTAAAGCCGGGGACTTATTCAAGAGGAAATACAGGAGAAATCCCTACTTCCAATAATTTCTGATTTCCTTATAGCTAACGTCTAAACTTGACACTAATTGTTTATTGCGATCGGTTATTGTCAATAAGACTCCTGCGCGTCAACGTACGGGTCGGTCTCTTAGAAATATTGCTACTGTAAACGAGACTGTCGCCGAAACCCCGAAAACCTCAATTCCATATCGTTCTCAACAACTCCAAATTTCACGAAGCACTACGCAGCGAATTTTGACAAAAGACCTCCACCTTGCAGCGCACAAAATTCAGCTTAGTCAGGAGCTCAAACCGGCAGACCATGGAAGGGCTAATGGAGCAAAGTAAAATCAATGCCAATATTTCAAAAACAGCCATCTTCTCCGATGAAGCGTGTTTCCATCTGAATGCCTTCGTGAATACACAAAATTGTAGGATTTGGGGCTAAGAAAATCCTCATGCAATCCATGAGAAACAAATGCCCCAACAGCGAGCAACTGTCTGGTACGGATTTTAGTCAGGTGGCATAATTGGGTCTTACTTTTTTGAAGATTTGCTGTGATTGTGAACGGTATTCGTTCCAGCAAACTGACATCGGAGTTCTTCTGGCCTCAACTGGAGAGCATGGATCTTGATCTGGCATGGATCTGGACGGCATGTGTTTTCAGCAAGACGGCGCAACCTGCTATACCGCGCATGAAACAGTCGTTGCGAGATGATGCGATTTAACGCCCTGAGATTTGTTTCTTTGCAGTTTTGTAAAATCTCGGGTTTATGCGTATAAACCAGAAACAATTCCTGAGCTCAAATGCCAGATCCAATCCGTCATCGGTCAGAAATTCATGTAAACTTTCATGAAAAGCGTAATGGCCTGTCATCAGAGCCGTGGGGGCCATTTGATGGGTATTTTATTCCATAGTTATTCGGAACATGTCTTCTTTACAATCCAATAAAATATTACAACTATCTCAAAAAATACGTGATTTTATTTTATAATTAAAAAGTGCATTCTTACTGAGACACCCCCGTATTATACTGTATTTATATGTGTACCCCGAAAATTTAAATTTAAATTTAAAAAGTTTTAAAATTTGGTGTGTTTATTACATTTTTTTAAATATAAAAAATATAAAAATATCCATTCCAAAATACTGTGCCACTATATGCTTTTATTTGAGTAAAACACAGGGAAACCCATGGCAAACGAAAGACATTTCTGCTGTTGTTGTTCTGGACAAGAATTGAAAAACGTATTCACTCAACATTATATTCAATTTCCTCTGTTCATCATTTTAGACCGCAAATAAATTGATTTTTTTTTCATTCTATTATTTGGTTGTTGTTCCTAATTGTTTTTCTACTATTCATTCAGTTCAATTTCTTCTTGTTGGTGGTGAGACTGTCGGTTACTTGTGCTGCACTTGAGTTTTCAATTTTGTTAAAAGTTAATTAATAACGAAATATCACACAAGAGTATGTTATTATCCCACAAGATTTATGGGCAAAATTTCAAAATACAAAAAAATATATATATAAGACAAGAAAACAGTAGCAGCAAATCAAGTGATCCCTTGAGAAAAGAATAATAAATACTTAGGTTAAGTTCTACAGTCAAGTTCAAGTATTTTGTTTTGAAAATTGTGCCACTTAAGTGGCAATTGTAAAACACTTCAGTGGTTTAATGTTGAAAATTTTTTTATTTTTAATTATTCATATTTTTTGTGCTAAAGTCATATATTAAGTGAATACTGTAAAATCAGTCCAAGCTATATCACAAATCATACGGACGCAACAAAAACGAAACCGTTGACATCGACCACAAGGTTTAATTTAAAGCACATGTACAACAATATTTCATATGAATTACACTGACTTTTTGCTTTAGATTCCTTGGTTCACAATTTTAGTTGAGTAATATTGCAAAATATATGTCAATGAATTGGAAAAGTGTTGCTGCAGTAAATTAAATCGAATTACATGTCGATATACCCTCACCCTACGTAGTATTACAGACGGTTTAGTGGGTTTAGTGACTTTCAAATGCAGATTGAGATCTAACCATCATGCTAAAACAACCAAGGAGAAACTTCTTTTATAAATACAAACTGAATATTGCGTATACGCACTCAGGCCCAACATTTATAATGGGTCTCCGGTAGGGTAACTATTAAAACAATCCCATTTTCAAAAATTTTGGCTTTCGGTTTCTTCGAATATCTCGATTTTGGCGAAACCGGGTTTCAGTTAAACCGCGGTGTAGAAACCAGTTTCGGTTTTTATGACAAATGGTAAAATTTTGAGATCGACTACCGAGTAAATAGTCACAAGCTTGAAAAAAACAGCTCGGAACCGGTGTAAAACTGCTGGTCACAATCAGAGTGTGTAACTCTATACCTTCATGGTATGTGATGGGAAACTAACGAGTGGGCCATGTAAAATTTCGAATCTAATTTCGCTTTAAAAAATACTAATATAGACTTTACTTTTTACTTTTATTGACTACTTTACACCCCCATGAGGTCAGACGTCTTACACATATTAATTAAACAAACAAATTAACCAAATTTCAACATATTCTTCCAACTGGCTCTAACCTTCGCCTTTTCTCGCCAGTTGGTAACACAAATGATACGGAGGGATTATTCTGCCTGGTCTTTCCAGCGGAGTCTTGGTCGTCCTCTTTTCCTGCTTCCATCGGGTAGGTTATCAAAATCCTTTCCCGCTGGCTCATCTTCATCCATTCTGATAACATGGCCTAGCCAACGCAATTGGCCTAATTTGATTCGCCTAGCTATGTCCACGTCAGAATACAGATTATATAGCTCTGCGTTCCAGCGACGTCGGTACTCGCCGTTATCTCTAACAGGACCATATATTTTGCGGAGAATTTTTCTCTCGAAAATGCCCAGGTGCTTTTCATCCGCTTGCGATATGACCCAAACTTCGGAGCAATATGTCAAGACAGGTAAAATGTGAGTGTGGTATAGCTGGACTTTTGTCCGTCGAGAGAGGGCTTTAGTCCTAAACTTCTTGCTGAGCCCAAAATAGCGCCTATTTGCAAGCACAATTCTCCTACTAATCTCCAGGCTGACGTTGTTGTCATTGTCCTCGGCGCATCCAAGGTTGACAAATTCATCTACCACTTCAAAATTAAATCGGTTGTCATCGTTCAAGTGCGGACCAAGTCGAGAGGTGTCTCTAGTCGTTGACACCATCAATTTTTTCTTGCCCTCTTTAACAGTAGGACCCACCTTGGCTGATTCTTTTTCGATTCTTGAAAATACTGCAGTAACCTCTCGCAAATTTCGCCCAATGATGTCTATGTCGTCAGCATACGCCAGCAACATATGGCTTTTCGTGTTAATGGTCTTGGTCGTGTTTACTGCAGCTTTTCTTGTTATTGTCTCCATTAAGATGTTGCAGAATTGCATGAAAAAGTGTCGCCTTGTCTCAGTGCTCGCTTGGTACAGAATGGTTTCGTGAGGTCTTTCCCCACTTTCACTGCTGATTTGGTGCTGGTCAGCGTCTTTGGTTAGATTCGGTTCAGTTTTGCCGGAATCCCAAGTTCAGACATAGCTGCGTACAGTTTTTCCCAGTATGGGGCTATCGAAAGCAGCTTTGTAATCGTCCAAAAGGTGATATGTATCGATTTGATTTTCGTGGGTCTTTTCCAGGATCTCGCGTAGCGTGAATATTTCGTCAGTCGTGGACTTGCCTGGTCTAAAACCACACTGATAAGGTCCAATCAGGTTTTCAATAATTGGCTTTAGTCTTTCACTTAATACGCTCGACAAGACCTTATACGCGACGGATAAAAAACTAATATCGCGATAGTTGGAACAGACACCTTATTGAATTCAGAACATAACTCCAATCGTCAGGCATAGTTTCCACCAGCCATATACCGCATATAAGTCGATGCATGTGGACTAGCAGTCCTTCGCCACCTGCCTTATAAAGTTCAGCGGGTATCCCATCCGCACCAGCGTCTTTACTATACTTAAGCCGGGTGATGGCCGTTCCAATCGCGCCTTGTGTGGGGTGGGGGGATGGGTTACAATCTACACGATCTTCCATTATCATTACCTCCTGATCTTCAGTGGAAGAATCTGAGTGGAGTAGTGCTGAAAAGTGGTCTCTCCGCATTTTGAGCACACACTGCTTATCAGTCACCATACTCCCATTCTCGTCCTTGCAGGAGGGTAGCCTATTATTCGGCCCATTATTCGATCTACTTACCCTCCGGAAAAACTTTCAGGATTTACCAGTCATCCTGCCCATTTCGGTTTTTTCACTCTCTCTCTGCTCCCACTGCCATTTTTTCCGCCTTAATAGTTGGTTTTCCTCCCTTCTTAGTTTATTGTACCGGTCACTCGCAGCACGCGTTGTAACTGGCTGTTTCGTTGCCATACGTGCAGCGTCTTTTTCTTCAGTTGCAATGTGACATTCTTCGTCGTACCATGGCTTATCCTTCTGCGGTTTTCGATAGCCAAGTTCAGTCTTTGTAGCGGTTTCATCAGATGCAATGCGACATTCTTCGTCGTACCATGGCTTATCCTTCTGCGGTTTTCGACAGCAAAGTTCAGTCCTTGCAGCGGTTTCATCAGTTGCGATGCGACGTTCTTCGTCGTACCATGGCTTATCCTTATACAGTTTTCGATAGCCAAGTTCAGTCCTTGCAGCGGTTCCCAAAGAATGTGCTTGTAGGTGGGGAGCGGGGTTCTGCCCTAGCAGGGGAGAGAAACCGGTTCTTCGAAAATAGCAATTGTTAAGTAGCCGGTTATCCGCACTGTAGCTGGTTAACGGGTTTCGGTTATGAATACTCTTATCCCTGATCTCGCCACTTTACATTTCTTTCGACGAACGTCAACTCGATTAGTAAAGTCGTCTCAAATACCATTGTGAACCGACAGAATGGCATTTATAGAAATATATCTAAGGAAAGATATTACAGAGGTACAGCGATTTGATGAATGGAAGGTCGTAGCTCTATATGTTTCTAAGGTTTTCGGTAGAGTATGGCATGGTGCGCTTGTTCCTAAACTTTTATGTTTTGGGTTAGGTATCGCAGTAACTTCGCTCTATTTATTACGATTTTCTCTGAAATCGCTTTATGTTTTCGATAAGAATTCCACCACTGATTACTTTATCTTCTCTTTTTTAATATTTATTAATGATTTCTTGGGCCAGACTTCCACCCCGATAGTCTCATTTGCAGACGACATTTATTGATGTCACATCTAATCGTTTGACCATAGACCTACAATTGCAGAGGCTATTGATAAAATATAAGTAAAGAACGAACCTTTACAGATGTCAAATAAATACAAAATTATAAAACGTTTATTTTGACTGCTATTTCGCATTCCCCAACTTCGTTCAAAAATGTTGGAAATATTTTGAATATCACAACCAAACAATTAATACACAATACCAAATTAATTAAATATTTGTCAATATATATAAAAGGTAGACATTGTAACCCACACAAAATCAACACTAGACTACCATGTTTGCACAATAAATGATGGCAAGACGGTGGCAAGCAACAACACTATCAATAACACCATCATTAAAAATAAAGTGTCCATTTATTTAGAAAAAGTATCGAATTCGGAAATGAAATTGAATTCACTTAAGCGAAAATTTAAAGCAAAAACATAACAACAAAAAACAAACGAATATTATCACATCATTTGGCAATGATCCAAAACACTTGAAATTCACATTAAGTATTTCTACCAAATAACAGGAATTGAATTGAAATGAAATGGTATAAAATTAAAACCAAACCGGAACAAAACAAATATTAAACGAAAAAAGGTACTCGTAGCTAAGAGAAAATGATTCAAAGCCAAAAACGAAATACAATTCCAAATAGTTATACAGATTAACCATTAAAAAAATGGAATATCGGAACTAGAGAACAAAAAACTGAAAATCTAATTAAAATTAATTAAAGTGGATGCTTGTCAGAAATGCTTGTTAGGGTAGATATATGAAGAAACTAGCTGGACCGGCAGACTTCGTCCCGCCTACAAAAGTATTGATTTAGATATTATCTTATTCGATCAGATCAAAGTGCTTATTTTTTTGATGCACTTGAATAGGTTAGAAAAAGGAAATGATTTTAACCCGCAAATATTTAGTACTACATCCTTTTTTTTCAAGTAATTGAAAAAAAAACGTGTTCGTAAGGCTGGACAGGTTTTTAATAAAAAATTTTGAGTTGTAACAAAATCCATAAATAACTATCTGACAAATACTTGCCTTAAGGGTAAATGCTGAAATAAAGCTGCAAATCGACTTAATTGCATATGTTATTTGACATGAACACTCAACTTTGTTCCTATACCATAGAAAATAAAAAAATAATTCCCATTACATTCCATGAAGGAATTGCGAAGAGCTTCTAGCAATCGATAAGCTGTGCGCTTTTTATATTAAGACTCACTGATTCGGACTTACAGTTTAACACCGGCTCCGAACGGTTTATTTATTTATGAGAAGCTTCTGCATGGCTAAATACTCGATTGTGTTGCCATCACTATGCCAGGTGACCGTTGCCGAAAGAAATGTAATGTGGTCAGAGCAGGGATCGAATCCACGATCTCTCGTACAAGAGGCGCGTACGCTACCCATTGCACCACCGATGACCACGCTTTATACAATTTTACAATTGCATAAAAATTATAATAATTATTTGACTTTACTTAATAAGCTTTCAATTGCATTTGCCTAAAAATAGAAGTAAGAATATGATTCTTTTTATATTAAGAATGATCATTAATCAAAAAGGCCTGGATCAGTTTTATTTTTTGCGCTCTAAAAAGTTTAATAACTTTTATATTTTTTATCTGATTTTCATAAACTGTTTTGATTCAAAATAAAATCTTTTTTACAAAATGTATAATAGGGGCATAACCAAATTGAATACCTATCACCACGAGGTGGCCACTGATTTGTATTTAAAGAAAACAGTTTATTTGAATCAATTTGGTGAAAACCTTTTCACCACAAATCGTTTTTTTTTTCTTTATTGCAACAATTTTCAATTTCAATTGGGTATAAATTACTATTTTTTAAAAACACTCAAAATATTTTTAACAGATGAATAGGCTGACTTTTTTTTTTTTTTTTTAAATCGAACGAACCCATCGCCGCCACTCTTACCCGCCCCTACCGACCGAGAGGGCCACGTCCCCATAACGTGAGGACAGCGTACACATTATAGACCGGTCTATAAGGATCATAAGTTCACACGTTGCAACCAACTACAGAAATTCTTCACCAGTTGGTATTACACTAACATAAATAAGTATAAAAGTACATCACGAGATATTAATATAACAGACTTCATAATAAATAATAATTACGAGCAAAACGAAAACCAAATTATAAATCAGACAGACAGACAGACAGATAGTAAGGATAAAGTGAATTTACATATGTATGTAAAGGAATATATAGCACTAATGCAATCGGTTCAAATGGCAAATTATCCTAGACTTTGTAGTTTCCCAACTACCACTGAAATCAATAAACTGATATAGCTCATTAAGGTCACGACACATTCTCCTAACTGGATCAAAGGCCGAATAATTCGAACGCTGAAACTCGATGTGAATGAGTTTATAGTACGTCGTGGGTCTCAGTGGGACATTTATGAAAATCTTAGATAACAGAAATTCAGAACATATACTACATCCATCAATTATCTTCTAAACTGTAATAGAGTTTATCATGGTACGTCTACTACTAAGAGTCGGCAATCTGATCAATGCAAGTCTACTGCTATACGAAGGAATATTATGGTTCGGGTTCCATTGAAGATTTCTCAGACAAAAAATGAGAAACTGTTTCTGAACCGATTCAATCATATTAACATACAAATTGTACTGGGGGTCCCAAACAACTGATCCATATTCGAGAATAGGGTGGACTAGTGAAGTAAAAAGATTTTTAGTAACGTAGGGACCTGAAAATTCCTTTGCCCAACGTTTAACAAAGTTCAGGACGCCATAAGCCTTGTTTACCATCGTAATTATGTGGGAGTTGAAATTCAATTTTCTGTCCAAGAGAACACCAAGATCATCAAATGAATCCACCGATTCAAGAGCATTGCCACCTAAAATGTATTTTGCCGAAAAGAATGATGACCTAGAGAACAGCATATGCTTACATTTCGCAAAATTAAGCTCCATCAAATTGGTTTCGCACCCCGTCTGGAAAGTAGACAAATCCCTCTGAAGTAAAGTAAATTGACAAGGAACCTTGTAAGAAAAATAGATCTTCACGTCATCAGCGTACATTAAAAATTTAGAGTGCATTATGGAGGCGGGTAAGTCGTTAATGAATAACAAAAATAGAACCGGGCCAAGATGACTGCCCTGAGGCACCCCAGATGACACAAAAATAGATCTTGAGAATGATCGACCAAATGATACCATCTGTTCCCTGTGCATTAAGTAAGAACCAAGCCAATTCAGCATGTTACAATTAAAACCCATTGCCCCTAGTTTATATAATAACAAATTGTGGTTAACTTTATCAAAAGCCTTACTAAAATCGGTAAAAATCACATCAGTTTGATCTCCATTAATAAAGCCGTCAATAATGGAAGAGGAAAACTGAAGCAAATTAGGCACGGTGGAACGACCCTTCCGAAAGTCATGTTGACATGGGTCTAAAATAGAGGAAACATGATGAGAAATTACCTCTATGACTAACTTCTCAAAAAGTTTAGGAATGGCACTCAATTTTGCAATTCCCCTATAATTTGCAACATTTACTAAACTACCAGATTTGTGGAGAGGGATTATATAAAAGCTCTTCCACTATGCAGGAAAATGACCGAACTTCAACGAAGCGTTAAATAAGAGAGTCAACGGTAAGCTGAGAGAATTCGAGCAGTATTTCAACATAGAGTCCGGGATACCATCAGGACCAGCTTTATTCGAGGCTTTCAAGCTAGATAAGTTATCTAGCAACCACGAAGAATTTACGACAGGTGCATCAAACGGAATGGTAGAGCGGACAGTGTACGGGTATGATTTGGAAACATCATAGGCTCGGGTGGAATAAATAGATGCGAAAAAATCGGCGAAACAATTAGCAATAGACTCCTCATCTGAATAATCAATACCGTTAATTTTGATCCTACAAGGTGTGGAAGAGGAATTACGCTTCAAATTAACAAATCTAAAGAATGATTTGGGGTTCCGTTTAAAATTAGCCTTCAATTTATTCAAATATAATATGTAACTCTCACGAGATTTAGAGTTGTATCTACTCCTAGCAACAATATACCTAGCATAATCTGCTAGCAGTCCAGA
Source organism: Phaonia tiefii (assembly GCA_963931995.1). Classification (NCBI taxonomy): domain Eukaryota; kingdom Metazoa; phylum Arthropoda; class Insecta; order Diptera; family Muscidae; genus Phaonia; species Phaonia tiefii. Next base: position 204,110,820 of record OZ008370.1, on the reverse strand, counting down.
TTTTTTATACTTTTTCGAACATCTATTCCTTACATTCTTAAGACTGTTTAGAGCCCTTGAGGACCATGGGGGACCAGTATTACCCATTTTAGCCCTCTTGGGTACAAACTTAGAAATATAGCCATTAATAATATTATAGAAATCATCCAGGGCGATTTCAAATTCAAAAGAATTATCACACTGACAAATACTATGCCAGTCGGTATCAAAGATAATATTATTCAAAAGAATAAAGTTCGCACGCGAAAACCATAGGCCAACATAGAACGAAGAGCAATTGCAACCCACCTGCATGGTATCATATGTATAATTAATTCCCAGCGTTGGATGGTAACTATCCTCAGGAGAAATTAACGGATTAATTCGAGAAATATCAAAGTTGTTAGAATCATCCACTAAAACTAGATCAAGGACTCGATTCATAGCATTGGAAATGTCGCTCAATTGAATCAAGCCAAGTTCGGAAATATGCGTAACAAAATCAGATGAAATTGGTGTCGGGTAAAGACACCCATGTCACAGACGGAAAGCTAATGTCACCAAATACTAAAATACGGTCCTTTCTACTGGCTAACGCAATAACTTTTGCAATAGCGTCAATATGCTCTTGATATACCTCAAAGCATGAAGATGGCGGTATATAAGAACACGTGACAGACAATTTCAAATTGCCTAAATTAATGGACACCACAATAAACCCAAGATCGCCAATATCATCAACTGTAACCAACTCAGAAGATAAAGAATTTTCAATTGAGATTGAAACACCACCACCAATTTTACCAACACGATCTTTTCTATAGACTACGTACTTATTGCAGAACAACTCAGAATTAAAAACATTAGGTTTAAGCCATGTCTCAGAAAATGCAATGACATCAAACTCAAAACCAAAGCTATCAACAAATAATCTAGACTTAAGTCACAAAAATGTAAGTGGTGAATGAATTTTTTATTTACGAAAAACGTTCGGTTTGGTATGAAATAAACGATATGAATTGTAATCCACAAAAATAAAACCCATTCCGAGTTTTTTATAAGTTTATCTATGTTCGTTTTCAATCTGTATTTGTCTCCTTTGTAAAACAATAGCGTTTTCAAAATACATATATTTTTTCTAAATATCATTTTTTAAATCAATTTTCCAAAGGAAAAGGAAGATTGTAAAATCGACGCACTTTAAGTATAGATTAAAGATCAGTGCTGACAACATGGTATGATATCAATATGATTGAAAGATATCACACGTATTGAATAGTTAAATTCGCCACCAGATGGCGAAGTATAGATTAAAGATCAATGCTGACAACATGGTATGATATCAATATGATTGAAAGATATCACACGTATTGAATATTTAATTTCGCCACCAGATGGCGACACTCAATAACTACCCATTGTATTACATTAATCTACAAACACAGTGTGTGAAATAAAAAAAATAAGAGCTTTTGTACACATGGGAAAATGTTTTCTTTAAAAAAATAAAACATAAGAAAAGTGCTAAATTATAAAAATGCTTGAAATTCGGACACAGGCCATCCAACCTCAAAAATAACCTAATCTTTCGTCTCTTTCGAACTTTTTTACCTTCGTGATTTTACCAACTTGATACATTAAAAAATTTGAAATAAAATTTAACGAAAGATATCCACTGTTTGTGTAATGAAGACAGTGAAAATGGCCCCAATCTACTACTTATTGCAGCAGAGGCCATAATGAGACGGTGGTTCAAAATCTGGAGTTTTTAGGTGAAGATTTACATATCTGATCTTATATCTTATTACTGCAAGTGGTTGTTTGATTCTCTACCCTAGAGAAATCGCAAAGAAGGTTGCAAAAGCTACTGCAATTGGTACCAAAAAAGTACCCAAAAAAATACAAACACAGTAACAAAAATGGTACCAACAAAGTGACAACAACTAACAAATTGTATCAAAAAGTGATGAAACCAACAAAAAGGTACTAAAATGTAAAAAAGTACAAAAATTGATATTAACACCATAAATGAACGGAGAAAGATACCCAGAAAAGCGAAGTATCTATGATCACATAGATGTTGAAAAACAGAACAAAAAAAGTACCGAAAAGTACATAAAAAGTACCAAAAAGGACGAAAAAGGTACAGAGGACTACAAACAGTCCATAAGAGAAATAGCAAAGAAGGAAGCAAAAGGTACTAAAAATGGTACCAAAAAAGTACCCAAAATGGTACCAAAAAAGTACCATAAAAGTATCTAAAAAGTACTATTTATTTTGAAATGTAGTCCCCAAAACTCATAATTGCATCTCCAACCGTTTGGTTTTGACGAAAGTACTATATTTTTCCCCTTTTTACCCTATTTGTATCTCCAACAGTTTGAATTTTGAAAATCACGTATCTTCGTATGTCTGCATTATAAGTGGAATGTGCAACCCAAATTTCATGATTCGGTCTTCAGGCCGTTTGGTATTCCCAGTGGTACCATATTCGTCCCGGTTTGCCCACTTTTTCTCCCTAAAAGTAAAAATGTTTAAGTCACTTATCTCCCCCCCCCCCCCGGTCAACAAATTGTATGCGCTAAGAGGAGTGCGCACACCAAGTCTCGTGATTCTGCCTTTAGCCGTTTGGATTTTAGCATAATACCAATTTTGTGCCATTTTGCCCCGTTTTTCTCCGTAAAACTAACAACTTTCCAAAAGTCACTTTCTCCCCACGTTTATATGTGTTAAGAGCAATGTACACACCAAGTTTCGTGATTCTGCCTTTAGCCCTTTGGATTTTAGTATAGTACAATTTTTATCAGTTATGCCCCATTTTTGTCCCTTAGAGCACGAATTTCAAAAAATCCCTTCTTATCTCGCATATTTACCCCAAAAGGAGTACAAAGTCCAAATTTCATTATCCTACCGTTAGCCGTTTGGCCAGGGCGCTGATGAATCAGTCAGCCAATCAGTAACGCAACAATTTTATATATAGATTGGATTAATGTTATAATAAAGCTGTTCAACTCAGTTTAAGAAATGGACAATTAATGTTTTCTTTTATTTATTCTAAATCACAAATACGTAATACCCTCTGTTTTAATAAGTTATTTGTATTTTCTTATATCAGCTTTGCAAATATTTTTCAATAATTCCATTTGTTTTTTCCCCCGCATTTTCAGACAGCCCAACAGGGCCTACCAAACTGGCACACCAATTTTGGTTTTCATATCCGCCACCGGGCGCAGGCGGAGGCTCTTCAAGTAAGTTTATTTAACAATTTATCATTTCTAAACATATTACCGAACTTTTTTTCTTCACACTTTTAATTTTGAAACTAAATTTAGAAATGTTATTATGTCTTTGGAAAGAAATTACAAATAAATACTAAAAAAAAAACAACAAAACAGAAAACAAATATTTAAATTTCAAATTGATGTTTACTTTAAAAATTTTGATGTATTTTATGATAAACTATAAATATTGATGTATGTCCTTTTTGAGAATTAGTTAAACAAAACAAATGAAATGAAATGAAAAAATAAACAAAAAAAAAGAAGCTAAATATTGATGTTAAATTTGTTCTGTTCGTATCGACTTCCTTCCTTCATTTTCTTCTATAAAACCATAAGTTTCTATTCGAACTGATGACCATACATACATAATCACTGTGTAAATTTTGCTCCTTAACATTGTCATTGAAATGCAAATACTTTCTAAGTTTGGTTTTTTCCTCTTGAGTTTTATTGACTGTTTAGTTTATCATTTTCTTATTGTTCTAAGTTTAATTTACACTACACAACAAAGAAAAAGGGATTTATTAAGTGTTGAATGTTTATAGTTCAAGATGTCAATGCTACATCTGAGGTCCTAAAGTTTTTTGCATTCATGTCTGTCCGTCCGATATTCAGCATCACTACACAAAAGAAAATTTTCGCAACATCAGCCTCAGAGCAACCGAATTCAAAATTTCCATATAACGGGTGGTCTTAATAAAGGGTGTCTCAGTAAGAATGCACTTCATCATTTTAAAATAAAAACACGTATTTTTTTAGATAGTTTGAATTTTTATATCGGATTGTCAAGAAGACATGTTCCGATTAAGAATGTAATAAAATATCCGTCCAATGGCTCCCACTGCACTGATTGCAGGCCATTGGTTGCTTGGTTAGTTGAAAAGGATACAATACAGCACCCTGTCTAGCACACTTAGGCTAAAGAAGCCCATTGTGATACCTGGGCTCCCACTGCTCTGATGGCTCCCACTGCTCTGATGGCAGGCCATTGGTTGCTTGGTTAGTTGAAAAGGCTACAAGACAGCACGCTGTCCAACACACTTAGGCTAAAGAAGCCCATTGTGATACCTGCAGTTTCCTCTATAGCAACTATTGACTAGTCGTCTAGCCAATTTGCCCTTTCAAGGAATTTGTCTATAAGACCTACAGGAATATCCTGTAGGGCATCGGTGCTAAGTAAATGTGTTCCGAATATCCTACTTCTCAGTCCTGTAAGAGCAGGTCAATCCAAGAGAAGGTGCTTCGTCGTTTCCTCGTCCTCCTCCATACAGCATCTACAGAGAGTGGAGTTTCTATGTCCCAATGTTAGGGCGTGTTTTCCTACAACACAATGTCCCGCAAGTTGTCCTATCATTGTGGATAACCACCTGCCGCTTCTCGGCTACTTAAGTAGTTGCCTAGTTCTCTTCCTGTCCACCTGTGGCCAGAGGAGCCTGGCTTGTTTGCAAGTTGAAGTAAGTCTCCACTTGTCCTAGAACATATTATCGGCCCACTGCCTGATCTGCAAACGGCAGGTAGAGATTGGTATACTAACACCTTATTTTGCCAGAAGAACCTGTGCCGTAGTGCCCTGTCTAGCTAACGCATCCGCTACGCAATTGGCTGGAATGTCGCTGTGTCCCGGCACCCAGATGAGCCTGATGTCAAAATACTCATTGACATCCCATTGACAAGCCCATTGTGATACCTGCAGTTTCCTCCATAGCAACTATTGACTAGTCGTCTAGCCAATTTGCCCTTTCAATGAATTTGTCTATAAGACCTACAGGAATATCCTGTAGGGCATCGGTGCTAACTAAATGTGTTCCGAATATCCTACTTCTCAGTTTTGTCAGAGCAGGTCAATCCAAGAGAAGGTGCTTCGTCGTTTCCTCGTCCTCTTCCATGCAGCATCTACAGAGAGTGGAGTTTCTATGTCCCAATGTTAGGGCGTGTTTTCCTACAAGATAATGTCCCGCAAGTTGTCCTATCATTGTGGATAACCACCTGCCGCTTCTCGGCTACTTAAGTAGTTGCCTAGTTCTCTTCCTGTCCACCTGTGGCCAGAGGACCCTGGCTTGTTTGCAAGTTGAAGTAAGTCTCCACTTGTCCTTGAACATATTATCGGCCCACTGCCTGATCTGCAAACGGCATGTAGAGATTGGCGTACTAACACCTTCTTTTGCCAGAAGAACCTGTGCCGTAGTGCCCTGTCTGATGTCAAAATACTCTGCCATCACCCTAAGTGATGAGTGGCATTCTTTCACCGCCAGGGACGTAGCAAACATGGCTTCCAAGGGTTTTATGGCAGCTTGGCTGTCTGTGTAGATACATATTCTCCGGAGGGTTGTGACACTAATTTCAGCAACCTCCAGTATGGCGGTAATTTCCGCCTGAAATACACTACAGTGATCAGGCAGCTTGAAGGATATATTTACATTTAGGTCCGGTGAATGGACCCCATAGCCTACTTTCTCGTCCAACTTGGATCCATCCGTGAAAAATCTGATACTACTGGTATCCCCCTCCAGTGACTTTTGCCAGGTATTCCTGTTCGGAATATATGCCCTTAGATTTGCCGCTGGTAGAAGGTAGGGGATACAGTAGTCCGTTTATCAGCGTGTCCGGAATGCCCCGATATCAAAACGCCACAATCTCTGATTCTCACCAGGGACATAGCGGCTGACGATTCGGTCATGATATCAGGAGTACAGATGTTCAGGATAGCACTAAATGCAGTGCCTGACGTTGTGCACATTGCCCCACTAACGCTAATCATTGCTGATCTTTGAATTTTCATCAAAGATAAAATGAAATTTTCCATGAATTTTTCACAGAAATGTAGCTGTATCTTACCGTTGACGAGTTGGATCTCGGATTTGAGCTCGGGAATTGTTTCCGGTTTATTCGCATATACCGAAGATTCAACGAAACACCAAAGAAAGAAATCGTACGGCAGTATTTTTTCATGGGCGGTGTAGCACGTGGTGCCGTCTTGATGAAACCACATGTCTTCCAGAACCGTGCCGTCCAGTCGAGGCCACATGAACTCCGTTATCATGTTCCTGAAACGAATGCCGTTCACAGTCACTGCAATTTCGGCCTCATCTTCAACAAAGTAAGGCCCAGTCAAGCCGCCTGACCAAAATCCGAACCAGACAGTTTCTCGTTGTGGGTGCATTTGTTTCTCATTGATTGCATCACGGTGACAAATTTTTCTTTGTTCTTTGGATGCAAATATAACGTATTTGTAGCTTATCACAACTATAGTATACTTGTATCGAAACACATTGCGTTTGCTATTCAATCTAACATGTTTGGGACACAATGACTAATAGGTTATAATATATGTGTGTATTTGTGACGCAAATGTGGTTTCGTTTGTTGAAAAGTGCTGAAGATAAAAAGTCGGAAGACAATAAAGAAACAAAAAACCAAAGATCTTTTATTCTCGAAACCAATGCTTGCAAACATGGACATGGTTCCTGCAATATGTTGCTGGGGCCAATATTTTTGAACGTGACGAGAATTTTTTGAGCCTCAAATATTGTATATACACGAAGCCATTCAGATGGGAATGGGATTCATCGGAGAAGATGAATTTTTTTGAAAAATTGGCATTGACTTCACATTGTTCCATTACCCATTGAACGAATTGCGGGCGAATTGACGAATTTCATTGGTCTGCTGTTTCGAGCTCCTCAGTAAGCGTAATTTTGTACGCATGGAGGTGAAGGTCTTTTGTCAAAATTCGTTGCGTAGTGCTTCGTGAAATTCGAAGTTGTTAAGAACGATGCCGAATTGACGTTTTCGGGTTTTCGGGTTTTCGGCGACACTTTTGTTTACAGCCGCAATTTTTTCAAGAAATCGACCGGTACGTTGACGTACATGAGTCGTGGTGTCCATAACCGACCCAGTGTCCTCAAATTTGTTAACCACTCTTCGAATGGTTGACACATTAGGTGCACTTTCTCGACTGAAAATTCTTAGATATTTGCGAGCGGTTTCAAATAACTCTCAATATAAAAAATTAAAATGTTCGAGCTTATTAAATAAATTACTTAAATATCGATCAAACGCTCGAAAAGTTTAATTTTGTATATAATACGAAAGGTCGGATAAATCATCACTCGTTTCACAATAATAAAGCCTTCTTCTTTCGTAAAGCGCTCCATTTTCAATAATCGGAATAAAAATATGTGACAGCAGCCAAGAGTTGCCACGTGCATACAAAAAATGCGACTAAATTTAAAAACTGCAATCTTACTGACACACCCTTTACATGAATATTTTTGAAACATATGTTATTTTGACACTGATAGATTTTTTGTGTTCAAAATATTGGCTATCAGTCAGTATTATACCACCGCGGACTAAAGTGGGTTCTTTTACGGTTGAACACCTTTGGGAATTTTTGCAAAATTTTTCCCAAAACACGCAAGTTTATGCAATCAGTTCGTGAGACAGGCTTGCTGAGTGATTGGTGTGGATTAAAGACTGGTGGCATCATGGGCCCATTATGGGCTGAAATGGAAGATATCATATCCGCAGAATGGCGGACCATGTCACACAGCTCATCAAACAATCGATCTTTGCGCACTAAGTTTGGTAATCGTATTAGCAGCCGTCTTGGCGAAGGCAATTTGCCGCCTCGGATCAGCTAGTTGCTCCCTTTAAGGGATGCCGTTTAAGACCGATGCTATGCGAATAATCCAGAAACGATCCACATCAACAAAGTCTTGCAAAATGGGACTGGCAGGATGAGCTACTGTGAAGCCAGTAGCAGCCACATGAATGAAGTCGTGTTCCATAAATAATGAGCAATTTTGTTATAAGTTAATTTCATTTTCGGACCACCCTTTTGGAGTCTGTATACAATACAACAAATTATCCGAGTACTTACTGTTACTAGAAAGTTCTCACCTTTAATCGTTTAGTATCTTTAGCTAAATTTTGGTAAAAAGGCTCAGAAAAATCAAATTTTGTATACTGGTATATTTAAATATACTCACGTACCAAACACGGGATGTCATAAAGTGCATTATAAAATTCAACACATATTTGCTTCTTTAATTTGAATTTTACGACCGAGTTCGTTAGTTTTTTGTTAATGTATGAGAAATTCATACTACAAGCTTACAAGGTCAGGAAAATGTTTCCAATTGAAAAATTGTTGGGTTTTGTTGGAATAATAGACAAATCAGTTAATCATACTCACTGGTATGACTAGTTTCGAACTCCGTGACAGGTTCATCATCAGATGCCTAACAACTGTGGCTGAATTGATACCATCGGTTGATCATCATTCGTATAATACAAACTCAAATATGCAATTAGAAATGGTTTACCGTTACATCCCATGAAGGGATTAGGGAGAGCAATTTACATATCGTGACCTGAAATGCCCGAAGGCGTAACCCTCAAAAAATAAAAACTGCTTTTTTGATTGAATATATATGTGCGATAAAATATATATGTGCAAAATAGTAGACTTCCAAGTTCCTAAGGTAAGCCGTGGAATGAACGCGTTTAAAACTGAAATACTTTGGATTTTTTAAGGTTTTTTGCTTCTCCTGTAAAATTTTGAAAATGAGGGTTACGTCTTTGGGCATTTTAGGTGACGATATGCGATTTAGTATCGATCGAAGATCCCTAAGTATTAACACACACTGAAAGCCCCATAATTCCAACACAAGAACAGACAGCGTTTTCCCCCATGTTCCTCTTTTTCTCTTGCATACTCACGTTGTTTCGGTGTTTTGAGGTGAGTTGAGGTGACTATATCACAGAGTTGAATTTTTCTAAGGTATAGATTTTTTGATGACCGCGCTAGTGTCAGTTACGTTTTTGAATTTGCTTATTCGCAACTGCAATTCAAATATTAATACAATATTCGGCAAATTGGACCCGCGGCTCTTATCACAGGGTCGAGCTCTTTTCATAAAATTGTTGATGGTCTTTTGACACAGGTGTGGCTGTATTTCACCGATGACGCGTTGTATCTCGGACTTGAGCTCAGGAATTGTTTGTTTGTGGTTCATAATTTAAAAAAGTTCCAAAGAAACACATCAAATGGCGCCATATCGCTCATTCTTGGTAGCCCGTGGACAACGTTACTCCAACAAATCAGTTGTTTCATGAGTGGTGTGGTAGATGGTGCCATCATAGTGTAACCATATGTCGTCCATACCCATACCGTCCAGTTGAAGGCAAAAGAACTATGTTATCATGATTATTTAATGCATTTCGTTCACAGTCGGGAAGTTTAATTGAGACACCCTTTAATTAGTGTGTCCAAAAATTGACGCAAATTTTGAATTTCATGCCATGTGTGCGGTAAAGTATTGATGTTGATGAAAAACCACGACGTTATAGCTGCCACTTCAGGGTTATTAAAAGTGGAACTCTAAATAAAAGAACAATGCGTCTTCATTGTTGAGAAATATTTTATAAATAGTGAAAGGTTCTCGAACAAATTCATATTCAGTGATGATTATTTTCATCTCGACGGCTTTTGGTAATCGACAAATTTGTCGCAATTGAGGTTCAGCAAATACACGAGTGATTCCTGTGACCGTAGGTAGTCCAATGGCTAGTGTGCGCTGCTCTTAAACGTGCGAACGTGCGCTCAATCCCTACACTGACCACCTTCCACGACGTACACCAACCTAGCGATGAAAAACCTTATCAAAATGCCGTTAGGACCCGACCCGTATAAAACTATAGGTCCCAATTACTTCCATACTGACTTAGGTGGCCTAAGTAACCCGGAGGGGTCTAATGCCTTACAAAATGAGGATAACATGTTTCTGCAACCGGCTCGATCTTCAGCTTTTCTCCTCCATTTGGTAACACGAAGCTCTCGCAGGCAATATTCCACCTGGTCCTAGTGTTAGTATTCGCGCCTCTTACACATGAGATCCTGGGATCGATCCCTGCTCTGACCACCTTAAATTTCTTTCGGCGGTGATCACCTCGCGTAGTGACGGCGACGCTATCAAGTATTCAGCCATGAAAACGCTATTTAAAAAACCGTTCGGAACCGGTGTAAAACTGTGGGGCCCAATCAGTGAGTATAAAACAAGCCAGCGCCAGCTCACTTGTTGTGAGAAGCTCTACCCAATTCATTCATGGGATGTAATGGGAAAATTTTTTTTTTCTTTCCAGCGAAGTCTTGATCGTTAACTTTCGAGAATGTCTTCGAATGCGTTTCTAGTCCATTCCAGTGACATGGCACAGCCAGCGTAAACGCGCTATTTTAATATCAATAAATACGTCGACTTAGGGATACAGATTATACAGTTAGTGGTTCATCCGTCGCCGATACTCGCCGTTTTCTATTATAGGACCATACATTTTTCGGAGCATTTTGCTCTCGAAGACTCCAAGTGATGTTTCTCAACATGCGATATGACCCAGGATTCTGCGCCATAAAGCACGACCGGTTGTATTAGCGACTAACATAGTTGGATCTTCATTTCTCGAGAGATGGTCTTATCTCCAGAGTGCTTGCTTAGCCCAAAATAACACCAATTCGTAATCACAATTCTCCGTTTGATTTCCAGACTGACGTTATTGCCTCTGTACACGGCAGAGCCGAAGTACCTGAATTAGTCCACTACCTCGAAACTATAACGGTTATCAACGTTCACCCATTCATCCAATCGGGTGGATGTTTTGCTTGACGAAACCATTAACTTTATCGTGTCCTCGTTTACTGCCAAACCCACTTTTGCTGATTCCTTCTCAATTCTTGAAAATACTGCAGTAACTTCTCGCAGATTTCGACCCATGATGTCTAAATCAGCAGCGCATGCGAGCAGCAAGTTACTTTTGCTGCTGATAGTTTTATTCGTGTTGACTGCAGCTTTCTCACAATAATTTTGTGTAACCTGTTGAAGAGATCGCATGAAAGGTTGCCACTCTGCCTCTCCCATCACTAAATGGTTCGGTGAGATGTTTACCAATCTTCACTGAGGATTTCGTGCCGGTCAGTGTCTTTCTACAAAGGCGTTTCAGTTTAGCAGGAATACCAAGCTCCGACATATGTACAGTTTTCCCAGTATCGGGCTATCAAAGGTAGCCTTCTAATTTACAAAGAGGTGATGGGTGTCGAATTGTCTTTCGTGGTGTTTCTCCAGGATTTGCCGTAATGTGAATATTTGGTCGATAGTTAACTTTCCGTGAGCTGTACGCTTCTAAGTTTTGAACTTACTAATTGGAAACTACTTGAATATCCCCTGATCAACAGATGACGAATCAGATTGCTCACCTCGTAATTGATGGAAGGCACTCTACTAGTATAATGGATGACTTGTGATTCTGCAACAACCGGCTTTAGTCTTTCACACATTATGCTTGAGAGGACCTTGTATGCGATGGATAAATTGCTTATTCCACCATAGTTGGTACTTATATTCGGTCGCCTTTTTTGAAAAGAGGACACAGTATGCTAAGACTCCAATCGTCGGGCAAGCATTCGTCTAGACTAGAGTTCACCTTTCCACCAGCTTTAAACAGCTCACCTGGTAGTCCATCAGCACCAGCGGCTTTTCTATTCTTAAGCCGGAAATTGCAGTTCTAACTTTCGCTTTGATTAGGAGGGAGCAGTCGATGCAATCGTCCTGTATGTCATCCCCAATCTCATCTAATCCATTTCCGTTGGTTTGGCTTTGTACTTTTCAGTAGAATCTACTACCGTCATACTTCCTTCACTAAGATTCAATACGCTCACTCTCGCGCTTAGTCCACAATCGTTTTTTATTTTCAAATAAGCGGGTGTCCTCTTCTCCTTATTCCGCTCTATCGCGGCTCGCTTTGCAAGCTTTATTTTCATCACTTACGCTCGAGAGGGGATGGATAAATGGGGTTTTCCACGATAGTTGGTACATATATTACGGCCGCCATTTTTGAAAACAGGACACAGTATGCTAAGACTCCAATCATCGGGCATGTATTTGCCAAGCCAGATTTTGCATAAGAGCTGATGCATGGACCTTTTCAACTCAGAGCCGCCAGCCTTAAACAGCAGAGCCGGTAGCCCATCAGCACTAGGGGCTTTGTTGTTCCTAAGGTGGAAACCTGTAGTTCTAACTTTCGCTTTGGCTAGGAGGAGCAGTCCACGGCATCGTCCTCTATGTGGTCCACAACCTTATCTATATTGAAGTCTCCTGGGACAAGTAAACAGAGAAGTGATCTCTCCATATTCCCAACATACTCTGCACATCTGTGACAAGATTCTCATCCTTATCTCAACTAAATGGTGGTCTTATCTATTTCCGTTGGTTTGGCTTTGTACTTTTCAGTACCATTTTCGGGCGTTATTCTTCCTTCTGTAAGATGAAATATGCCCAGTCTCGCGCTTTCTCCACAACCGTTTTTATTCCTAAATAGTTACCATACGTGCAGTGTTAATTTTATCACATCCCATGCGACACTTTTCATCGTAGTATGGGTTGTCTTTAAGCGGTTCTCCACAACAATGTGCGGTCCCTGCAGCAGGATCATGAGTCGGGGGTGCAGTCTGAGTCAGTATTTGAGTGAGCTTCTCTGCATAGGCAGTGGCTACCTCTGCCAGTTGCAGCTTTCCAATGTCTAGCCTTATACAGGTTGTTCCAAAGGTCACCATGGGGGTTTTTAATTTAGATGTTTTCAATGATCTGCGGGTTTAAATTCTTGCATAATGGGAATAACAGTAAATCTTTTTTAAAATGCGCCATACTGGCGTACGAAACCTTCCAAGCTGAGCAGTGCTATATTACGGTGTCATATTGACGGTGACGATAAACTAAGGCAATGAATCATTGCTTCTGAGGGCGAAACTCTAACGTCAAAATGTCGATGGTATGATTTTAGCGATAAAAATAATTAATCACTGATTTAAATAAAAAAATTCTACTATTCTGATTCTTTGTTCAGGTATGAATTTCTGCATTATTTAGTCTCGGTAATCTGAAAAAAATACAAAATATATAAAAATGAAACAGTTATTATATTTTTAAACTCCATGATGACTCTTGGCCCACCCTGTATATTTCTGGTTTCGTACGACTTTCGCTCTGGTTATCCTTATGGGAACCTTTGCTGCAAACAGGTAGTGATCCGGAGCGATATTAGCTCGTCGAATCACACGTACGTGCATAACATCAGCAGAGTGCCTTTCATCAATTACCAGGTGATCCAAGTAGGTGATATCCATGTAGGTCCCAATTAGTGAGTACAAAACTTGGAAGCGCACAGCTCACGGGTTGTGAGAGGCTCTCCCCCAGTCCCTTAATGGAATGCAATGGGGCTGTGGGGCATAAGCGTCTATTGGTGCCCAAGCACAAAATGATTATCCAGTTTTTGTGCCTAAATTAATATGGAAGGCTTAATATAGATGTGGACGACATGTGGTTTCAACAAGACGGCGCCGCACATGCCATGCATCCCAAGAAACCCTGTAGTTATTTATTTCAAAAATAAACAAATTAAATTTTAACGGGTAATCCTTATTATGAGACTAAAGACCTATTCTATACATTTAATTTTTAAAGGTTATTTATTTCGTATGTTGGCCACAATTCCAAGTTCATTAGGGTAGAGGGACTGTGAGTTCCTTTGCGCTGAAATGAAAATACAGAAAGGAAAATAATGTGCTAGTGATATATTTTAGAAGTAGACTGAGTTCTATACACCCCAGTTCATGTATTCTAGCACAAAATGGCTTTCCAACAGTTGCCCTCCTTATTATTATTTGCCAACGCTGGGCACTGCAGGCGATAGTGTTCAGGAGTTTCCGCCATAAGTTCGTCGTCCCAACTACGACACTAACGCCTATGTTGTATTCCAATATTAGCAGCATGTCCACTAGGGTGTCCCAAAAATATTTTCTTTTTCGATTTTCATGGTTGCTCAAGCTTTATTGGAAAGCTTATAGGGTAAAGTATTTACGAGATTTTTTTCAGGTTTTTCGGGCGAGATTTGGAGGTCGCACAAGTCGAATTTCCCCCAAAAATCAGGTATTCCGGACTTCTTTTTTGAATTTTACTTAAAACTCAGTCAGTAACCACAATTTTTTTAGTTAGTAAGTCAGAATTGTTAAAGCAAACCGTCCAAGCTCTTATTGTATATGCATAGACCACCAGTTTTGGCATTGATTTTGCTCAATAAGGTAGCACGTATTTTTTTTTTGTAAATTTTGTAAATAACGCTTTATAAGTTTTAAAATTTCTACAAAAATGTAAAAAACTAATGATGCATTCTAAAAGACGGATAAATTCCAAGAAATTCTTCTGCGAAAAGATTTATGGCAAAGATCCAGGAAGCTTTAGTATCCGGCACACCCAGTTCATCGAAGATCATTCAATTTCAAGATTTTTCTTCATGCTTTTTGTGTAATTGGGAAAAAGATAAAGATGTTTTTGTGTGTACACATACCAATAACTCGAGCAAGCATTCAATCCATTGCAAAACATGCACAAATTGTTTATGCAAACAACAATTCGTGTAAACGTATAAACAGCCAGAATGAATATTCTTGTCTTAAAATAAATTTTGAATTTGTATATTTTATGTTCAAATAATAAAAATAACATTTAATTTACCGTTATACAGGTGTGTTTTTGATATTGGGTCAAATTGGCCCACAAATTGTTTATGAGGGGTATAATCTGATTTTGTGCGGAAGGGTTAAAGTGCATCATTTGTTTTTTAATTTTTTATAGAAATTTTAAAAGATATAAATCGTTGTTTACAAAAATTTCCCAAAATTTACGAAAAAATTTAATACGTGATAACTTATTGAGGAAACACATTGCCAAAACTGGTGGTTTATGCATATACAACAAAAGTTTGGACGTTTAGCTTCAAAAATGTTGACTTACAAACTAAGAAAATCGTGATTAATGACCGAGTTTGAAGTAAAATTCAAAAAACCCCCGGAATACCCGATTTTTGGGGAAAATTTGAGTTGCGCGACCTCTAAACCACTTTCGAAAAATCTGAAAAAGTTCTCAAAAATACTTTACCCTATAAGCTTTCAAATAAAGCTTGAGCAAAAGAAAAAAATTATTGAAGGGACACCCTAATGTACACGTTTGTATGTAAAGTAAAAGTATTTTTTTTTTGTTTCATTGCTCAAGCTCAGGACCATTCTATATCTCTATAAATAGAGATATATGTGTTAGAAGATATTTTGCAAATGCATCCTCATGATTCCTGGCAAACCGTATAGCTGCTTTAGATCTCGCCACAGATCTTCATCCGCGGTTGTTTAGAATGATGGTATTGACAAATTCATCAAACTAAATGCAAATGAAAATTCACTTCAATTGAGAATTTCCAACTAGTATGCAAGTGTTCAAAAAATGTCGCATCAAAACACACAAGAAATCATTAGCTAAAACTTCTTTCCATCTCCAGAGAACCGTCGACTCCCATTAGACGTGATTTTTGTTGTTGCCTAAAAGACAACACAATTTCTACATGCAATAACAAATATATGACCTGCTCCACGAAAAGGGACCTCTGCGCCGAAAAATTATTTTTTTTACTTTTTGAGTGATTCTTATAGGAAAAAGAACGCTCTTTCAAATGCCGCAAACCGCAAGTTTCTATGTCTTTTAGTTTTTTTACAAATCACCTGTAAAGATGAATATAATTAATGAAATATATGAAAAAATTAACGAAGCGCAGAGGTCCCTTTTCGTGGAGCAAGTCACATGTGCAGTTTTGTCTTGCTCCAAGGATGATTTTTATTTCTCCGGCCTTTATATTGGTACGTTTTCAATTTATTATTCAAAGTCGAGGCCATTCTATATCTCTATTAGTAGTGATATAGTTTTCAAAAATGCGTTTTGCAAATGTATTCCTATGATTCCTGGCAGATGATTTGAAAGATAAGGTGCAGACTTCGATTGTAATGCAGGCGTCATGTTTGTTGCTTAAAGTTTTTAACTAGCGTAATCCATACATTTTAAGGATTGCAATTGAGAAGTTTTCATTTGCAAATTTATTCGTAAAGCTCTAATATGTTATTTTATTTCTAAGCAGACTAATGGCGAGTTTCACACTCGTCATTTAAAAGCTCAATTTAAAAGCTCACAGAAAATTTTCATATTAAATGACATTTGAATGACAACCATCGACTATTTAAAGCACATTTAAATGGAGAATTTTCAACTGTGAAACCGGCTATAAAATTTTTAATTTGTGTCAATATAAAATGTTTTCCAATACAGCCTTGACAACTTTTTTTTAACTAAAACGCAAATCATTTGAGATATTTCCAAAACTTTATGATCGATTTGAAATACAATCAAAACATTTGTGAATGGAACTCGACTTCGTTCATATGGCCACCGCGGGCACGTCGGAAGCGGTCGATTCGTTGGACCCAATTTTCGATGACTCGGTCACACATTTCAGCTGAAACGGCCGCTATTTCGCGTTCAATGTTGGCTCTGAGTTCTTCCAACGTCGTCGGCCTGTTGGCGTAGACCAATGAGTTGACGTAGCCGAGGCGGTCAATTGGCTGGTCCATTTCTTGAGATAAATTTGGTACTCTTCATTAAATCGATTGTAACGTGTGTTGTGTGGCTTATGGCGCCGTCCTGTTGAAACAACATGTCGTCCAAGTCTATTTTTTCCAATTCAGGCCAAAAACAATCTGTAATCATGTTGCGATAACGGTCGCCATTCGCAGTAACGTGACGATCGTTATTGTCGACGAAAAAATATGGCCCAATGACGCCGCCGGCATGCAAACCGCACCAAACAGTTATTTTTTGTGGCTGAAGTGGTGATTCATCAAGCACATGTGGATTTTCACCAAAACGAATAACGCATATTTAGCTTATTGACGAACCCATTGAGCTAAAAAGGAGCTTCGTGATTGAAAATGATTTTGCGATGAAATTCATTATCTTGGCGCATCTTCTCCAGAGCCCAATCGGAGAACGTACGTCGCGTCGAATGGTCCATCGGCTTCTATTCCTCAGTCAGCTTGACCTTGTGTGGGTGTAAACCAATATCTTTACGCAAAATTCGCCATAAAGTTGTCTTGGCGATGCCCAGTTCTTGAGAACACCTCGGAATCGACTGATTTGAATCGTTTGCAACGAACGCCTGAACGGCAGCGATATTTTCGTCACTTCGACCAACCTGTTGTCTCACGTTGTTGTTGCTTGTCTACTAGGGCGAGAATAACGACCGAAAATTGGAGTTAACGCTCTTAAAGTTGCTCGTCACCGACTCCGAATTTCGGTAGTACATTTGTATAATTTGCATACGTTGTTCGTTCGTGTACTTTACCATGATGAAAATATTGGGTTTACTAAAAAAAGGAAAGTAACAGTCAGATGATCAGTGAAATGGTGCGTTCACAAACTAAATTCAAAGTTGTCAAGTACCTATTGGAAAGCTCTTTATATGACTATGACTATATGTTTCTAATTATGCTCATCTTCAAACTTCAAATGCCAGTAGGGGGCAATAAGTACCCTTTTATAAAGCAATATTTGACGTTGATAGAATCATCTCTTTAACCCCCATCTAGTAAGACCCCCCGTCCCATCAAATAAATAACGTTTTCAGTACACAGTAGTGAACAGTGTCAAAAAGGCAGACAACTGTGACTGAAGCGATTGATTAGTCATCAAAAGTGGTAGCTGTGTGTTAAAAATATTCTGGGTTCTTTTTGTTATGATGTCTTTTAAGCATAAACATCATTTTAAAATCGCAGTTGCAATTCGCACGTCTCCGGTATGTTGGTCAAAATTTAATATTATTGGGTTTTCTCCATAATTCTTAATTGCGAAAAAATTTACATTAGATTTAAAATTGAAGCAATAATCTATGAAATTGAAACTATAATTTCTGTATTTGCTTGCAACTGTCGATCGCTATTTGGAA
This sequence comes from Phaonia tiefii, assembly GCA_963931995.1. Lineage (NCBI taxonomy): Eukaryota > Metazoa > Arthropoda > Insecta > Diptera > Muscidae > Phaonia > Phaonia tiefii. The sequence goes on along the minus strand of OZ008370.1, from coordinate 204,092,689 downwards.
TCTTAAATATTCCCATTTCATCTAGATCCAACGGAAAGCAACCAAAGTAAAAAGACAAGCATTTATTTTTGCAAGAAAAATAAACGAAAATCGGCTACAGCCTGATTTTGAACACAATTTAAATTTTTATTTTTTATTTTTTTTTTCAACTCTTGATTTGATTCATTTGCATACAATTAAAATTCAATCCTTACCCGATAACAAATGTTGTGTAGTAATTTTCTATATACTTAAGTACTAATTAAATTAAATTAAATTAAAAAACAAAAAACGAAACATGTTGTTATTTTTTGAATGCTTTTTTGAATTTTAAATTAAAAAGAATCTTATAATTAAATGATTAATAAATTCTACTAATACTACTACCACTACTACTACTAATAACTACTAACTACCATTATTGTTGAAACTAAAAAGTAATTAATTTAAACATTTTTTTCCATTTTCTTTTGTATTTCAAACATCACTAATACGAAATTGAACAAATCGAACCGCAAAAACAAAAAAAAAAAAAAACAGAGGATTTCATATTAGCCTCTATGTAGACACCTTGATGACTACTACTACTACTACTAACACTAAAACAATTACAATTATACCAATATAATTACGACTACTGCTACTGCATTAAATGTGTTACTGCTGTTACTTTAACTAATACCAATACTAATACTAATACCACTGCTACTTTAAACTACACTAGTGTGTTAACTGCCGCATCTACATATAAAATATCAAGTAGTTCTCTACATACATGTAACCAACTTAACAAACAAATACACCACCACCCATAAATCGAAAATCTAGCTAGCTCTTCCCGTAACTCTTTTGTGTGTGCGTAGAGCCAAGTGTTGTGTATCGTACTTAGAGTAAAACGAAACGTAAATGAATACAGAATCTAAGATTCAATGTAAACTTTTTAATGAAAATTTGTTCTTGAGTAAAACACGTATTAACATTTAGACAGAGGTAAGGCTTGAAACTTAAAAATGTAGCAAAACCCCTAAAAAAAAATAAACAAAAAACCAAAAAAAAACTTTCCCGTATTTGAAGAGAAAACTTTAATTTTGTTCTTTTCTTCTATATTCTACTTAGCAGAAAAAGAAGAATTTGTTTTGAACATTTTCATTTTTGTTTGTTACTTTACCTTAACATTCGCCAAATTACGTACAAAGATACAAAAATATTAAGCGAATCTCGTTGTGAATCTCGAAAGTTTTGAATAGAAACTTTTCATTTTTAGTAATTGTTGGAATTAGATTTTAATAAATTGTTCATATGTATTTACTAATATCTATAGTTTAACGCATTTCTCATATATACGATAGTTTTGTGTTGTCAAAAGTTAAGTATAACTTGTATTTTTTCCTACTTGTCTAATATTTTAGTTATGCATGGTGTGATACATAGTTTTCCATAATTTTATTAAGCATGCAAATTTAATATTAATAATAATAATAATCGAATTTAATAATAATAAATGTAGAATATACAGTTTAATTTATATTAAAGTTTTTATAATTCCTTGTCATCTATGTCCTCATTATCGGGAAATATATTGAGTGGGTCTAAGAAAATATTAATATCATATCTTTACTGCAGTTATTTTTCTCTATTTACTAACAAAGTAGTCGTAAATTGCTGTCTACAACTAAATAAAGCTATCGAATACTAATGATCGGTATAGTAAAATCTCTACCTAAGGACCACAGCAGAAATAACAGCTGAAATGACTAAAGCAAATATGTTTTCTATTGACTTAATATAAAATTTTGTTTTAGCAAACATTTTAACTGGTTACAAACTTTATCTTTTTAAATACAGTGGAGTTTTTCCCATTACCGTTCTACTTTTTATGTTTCACACCTCATCTGTTAATCGTACATTAAGGTATCTTGAGTACGAAGGGTTGTCATTTGTTATTTCTGGCATCTTAAACCTTTTGTAACCAATGAAAAGTGTTACAGTCAGTGTTGCCGGAATTTTTTTTGAAAAAAGCTAGATTCTATGAGGAAACCAAGCTAATAATAGCCAAAAAAAATCTAGAAAAAAAAGCAGAATTTAGCATTTAAAGAACAGTGTAGTTATTTCATATTACATATACACTCCGGTTCACTTATTTAAAGGCACTAAAAATTCCATGGTCAGCAGCCTGTATCTTTTGTAATTTGCAACCGATTGCAGAATTTAAATCTTGGGATATAAAAAAAATTATGACATTGGTGGTTCCTTAACTGAGAAACTTTTTTTGAGCAATTTATAAAAAAAAAGTCCAAAAATTTGCTATTTCTTTGGTTCAGTTGAGTAAAGGCGCTTCAACTAATTTTAATGAAAAACAGTTTTTGTTACTTTTTTAATTTAGTTTACTTTATTTAAGAGCTATTAGTAATGGGTACAACCCCCTTTGTTTTTAATAACTTCAAAATTTTAATTGAGAGATAAAGAGAATTTATGTAAACCAACGAAATTTGATTCCAAGCATCCGTAATGGCCTGAATTAGTAACTGCTTGTCATCAAATAGTCTACTTCCTTCAAAGACCTTACGAGATAACCAACCCCAGACATTTTCAATAATAGTTAGATCTGGCGAATAGGGTGACCAGTCAAGAATATTAACATTTTGGCATGCAATGAACTCCTTTACTACTCTGGCGTTATGTATAGGGCCATTATCCTGTTGCAATATCCAAGATATGGGACCGAATAGTTCCCTGGACTTCGGAAAAGCCAATTCCAGTAACGTTTCATAGCTTGCACCATTCATTTTTGCACTTTGAAATTCAAGATCGATGATGCCATAGTATGTAATAACACCCCAAACCGTAACGCCGCCCTCTCGGCTGTGATGTCGGTTCAAAAAAAGCTTTTCTTTGCGTAGATCATGGAAATAATAGTTATAGCCATCCGGGCCATCCAAATTAAACTTCTTCTCATCCGTAATTGCAACGGTTCTCCAGTCATTTACATAACCTCTTGGCTGCACATCCCAAAGCATGTAGTCTCTTGCGAATTAAAGAAGCTTTTCGGCGGCATTTTTTGTAGTTTCAGGTATTTAAGATACTCACAGCTCTTAACTACTCTGCGTACTGATGTGTTACTCGATTCCAATCCAGCTTGAGCTCTTATTTTTGACAAGGATAAACCAGAATTAGACGCAATTCTGATGTTTTTTCTTTGCTCATACGTAGATAAAGACAATGAAACCCTTCCCTTCAAATTTGTTCCATACCGCTCGGGGTCCATGATGTAATTGTCAACAATTGTTGGGCTCCGTTCCATTTGTTAGCTATTGCGCGGTTAGAATATCCTTCAGAACGGTAAACATCGATTTTTTGTTTTTTCGGATAAATTTAAAATTTTTTTGTTTTGCCATTTTGACTCGTAAAATGATTAAGATGTAATAAATTGTAATAAAGAAACGCTCCCTACAAAAAATTATCGTTTACTTTAAAAATAATAAAGAAATAATAAAGTGCCTTTATTCAAGTGGACCAATAAAAAATAGCACATTTTATATAATTATATAAATGGCTCAAAAAAAGTTATTTAGTTAAGAAACCACTATTGTCATGATTTCTTTTATCTCAAGATGTCTAGCGTCCATTTCCATTTTAAAATTCTGCAATCAGTTACAAATTGTAAAAGATACAGGCTGCTGAATATGGAATTTTTAGTGCCTTTAAATAAGTGAACCGGAGTGTAAGTAACAAAAGCCGGTAAATCAGATCTTTAGTCATTAGCAGTTAATATTTGACTAATGCTTTTCTTTAACTAAGCGCATTTATGCGAAAGTTTCCAAAATTCCAATCAGCATCATAATCATCCTCTTTGTTTCATTCGTCATAACTTTCGTTTGATCCAATCATTTTAAGAAATCTTCTTGGAACTTCATACTGAAAACAGAATTTTTCACTTCTTTTCAAACCATACCCAATAAAACTTAAATGGCAATTTAAATACCTATGTACAATTATAGTTAGGGCTAGATATAACTAAAAGTTACCTAATTGACAATATAGAGTTTTTAGTACGAAGTTGTATTCGATTACGAATATTAGATTACTTACGTACTTACTTATCCGGTCTCGAACAACCCCGTGGGGTCAGGGACCTTACAAAACGAAGATAACATATTTCGGCAAACCAGTTCGATCTTTTGCTTTATTTCTCCAGTTGGGAATACCAAGTAGTGTTTGCAGGGCTTCGTCAACCTGATCCCTCCAGCGGAGTCTTGGTCTTCCTATTTTTCGTCTTCCTTCGAGTTCGGTTTCGAAAACCCTTCATGCTGGTTCGTCTTCATCCATTCTACTGACATGGCCTAGCCAGTGTAATCGCGTTATCTTGATCCGCTTAACTATGTCAATGTCGGAAGATAGCTCATACAGCTCATGGTTCATGCGTCACCGGTACTCGCTGTTGTGCACTATAGGGCCATACATTTTTCGGAGTATTTTTCTCTCGAAGACTCCTATAGATGTTTCATCAGCTTGAGATAAGACACAGGATTCTGCGCCATTAAGCAAGACAGGTTGTATGAGAGTATGGTACAGCTGGGCATTTGTTACTCTAGAGAGGGCTTTATCTCTAAAGTGCTTGCTTAGCCCAAAATAACATCTATTCGCAAGCACAATTCTCCGCTTGATCTCAAGGCTGACGTTGTTGTTTTTGTTTACGGAAGAAACCCTCGAAACCCTCAACCCCCTCGAAATTATAACGTTTACCAACGTTCACGCTTTGGTCTAATCGCGTGGAGGCCCTGCGCGTTAAAACCATTAATTTTGTCTTGTAGTCATTTATTAGCAGACCCACTTTTGATGACTCCTTCTCAATTCTCGAAAACAACACAATAACTTCTCTGATTGTGCGCAAAACGATATCTACATCATCAACATACGCGAGCTGCATGTGACTTTTGCTGCTGATGGTTTTATTCATATTGACTGCAGGTTTTCTCATAATGACCTCCATTAGGATGTTAAAGAGAGCGAACGATAGGGTGATCATTTGCCTGAGGCCTCGCTTGGTTTCGAAAGGTTCGGTAAGAGCCTTACCAGCTTTCACAGCGGATTTGGTGTTCGTCAAGGTCATCCTGCAAAGACGTATGAGTTTTGCAGGAATACCAAGCGCAGACATTGCTTCATAGAGTTTCTCCTGTATCGGACTATCAAAGGCCGCCTTATAATCGATAAATAGATAATAGGTGTCGATTTGTTTTTCGTTGGTCTTCTACATGATTTGGCGCAGCATCAAAATCTGGTCAGTTGTCGGTTTTTTATGCCTAAAGCGACACTGGTATGATACAATCAGGTCAGCGATAATTGGTTTTAGTCTTTCGTACATTATACGTAATAGAACCTTATATGCTATGGATAAAAGGCTTATTCCACGGTAGTTGGCACAGATACTCGGGTCACCTTTTTTAAATATGGGACATAGTACACTGAGACTCCAATCGCCGGGCATGCATTCATCTAACCAAATTTTGCTAATGAGCTGATGCATGCACCTTATCAGCTCATCGCCGCCAGCCTTAAACAGCTCCGCCGGTAGTCCATCGCCTCCTGCGGCGTTATTGTTCTTAAGCCGGGCAATAGCTGTTCTGACCTCGTCCTGATTAGAAGGGGGGCAATCGACGTCGTCGTCCAAATTTACATCGATTGTCTCGTCATTGGATATTTCAGGTACCAGTAGCGCTGAGAAATGATCTCTCCATATCCCCAACATACTCTGCACATCAGCGATGAGATTTCCGTCCTTGTCTTTACAGAAAGAGGCCACGAACCATGTCCATTAGTCCCGTTTTTGACTTTTTGATCGAATTTTCGGGCTTCGTTCTTTCTTCTGTATGTCTCAATTTATTCACTTTCGCGCTCTCTCCACTGCCGATTCTTACGCCTAATGAGACGGTTTACCTCCTTTTTTCTCCCTATACCGCTCAGTCGCAGCGCGCTTTACAATTGACTGAAGCATTGCCATTTCCGTTTGTTGCGAAGCGGTTGTACAAACCCAAGTACGGTTGTTGCGGCAGTTTTTGTAGGGTCGAAAATGGGTTTCCACCGCGATTCAGGATCATCATCGAGAGGTGGTGGGTTCTGTGCCAAAAGTTACGAGAACTTCCCTGAGTAGGCTGTGACTACCTCTGGTAATTGCAGGTTTCCGATATCTAGTTTTCTCTGCGTCTGGTTTCTACGTTTTTCACTCTACTTAATCTTGTGCGAAACTTTACTGCAACCAGGTAGTGATCAGAATCGATGTTAGCTCCTCTGATCACTCGTACGTCCATTACACTGGATGATTACCTTCCATCAATCACCGTGTGATCAATTTAGTTATCCGTTCTTTGATCAGGGGATACCCAAGTAACCTTGTGGATCCGGCATAGAGGATCTTGTACCTCTAACGACCTTGTTTTTTGCCGCAGCAATGTCAATGGTGGCCGTCGGTGGTGCAATGGTAGTGTGCGCGGCTCTTGTGCATGAGAACGTGGGTTGGATCCCTACTCTGACCACCTTAAATTTCTTTCGATGACGGTCACCTCGCTTAGTGACGGCGACACTATCGAGTACTTAGCAATGAAAAAGCTTCTCAAAATACCGTTGGGAACCGGTGTAAAATTGTAGATCCCAATCAGTGAGTGCAAAACTAGAATGCGCACAGCTCACTGGTTTGTAAGAAGCTCTCCCTAATCTCTTCATGGGATGTAACGGGAAACCATTTATGTATTTAAAGTCACTCAGTCTCCTACCGTTGTCGGAACTGTCAGCATGTGGACTGAAATTGCCAATAGTTGCATGAAACACATTCTCCCTGCCTACTTTAGCATTCAAATCTCCTAGTACAATCTTAATGTCCTGGACAAGGCAGCGGTCATACGTTTTTTCTAGGCGCTCATAGAATACTTCCTTGGCATCATCATCTTTGTCCTCTGTCGGGGCATGTACACAAATTAGGGAAACATAAATATATTTCGCTTTGATGCGGATTGTGGCTATACGTTCACTCACAGGATTGAACCTAGAGACTAGATGCCAACTTTGCCAACTACAAATATATGTCGCAGTTTCTTTGTCGTGTGCAGTCCTGTCCACCGCATTTCCTGGATTGCGGTAACGTCAGCCTTATAACTTTCCAGGACATCTGCCTGTTGGATACTTGCACCGGATCTAAAGGGTCTTCCATTTTTCGGTTTCAAAAGTAAACGTAAATAAAAGACATATAAAATAGTATTTTTCAAGATATTTCTTTTTTATTATAAAGTTTGAACGTTGACATTATGTGTGAAACACTACATCATTTAAATGACCACCACGCGAAGTTGTGCAAGCATTGACTCTTTTGACGTAATTTTCGACCACTTTTTGACACATATTGGGCGGTATCTCAGCCATAACTTGACGAATGTTGGTTCTTAAGTGCTCAAGAGTTAAAGGTTTATCTGAATAAACACGGTCTTTCGCGTAGCCCCACAAAAAAAGTCTAATGGAGAAATGTGCTTCATCGCTGAAGAAAATTTTGTTCGAAAAATCGCCGTCCACCGCCTGTTGTTCAAGCACCCATTCCACGTATCTACGACCTTGTGAATGGTCAGCTGGCTTCAGTTGTTGCGTGATCTGGACTTTATATGGATGTAGGCATAGATCCAAATGCAAAATACGCCATAATGTGCCATAAGACAGTCCTAATTCCTGAGAACGACGAGGAATCGACACATTCGGGTCTTCGGCAACACTTTCACTTACAGCAGTGATATTTTCAGCGGCACGAGCGACACGATGATGCACAGGCCTTACAATATCTGTAACCGCTACAGTCTCTTCAAGTTTCTTCACAATTTTGCCAATTGCTTGCGTAGTTGGACGATTATGTAAACCATAATCTCCTCTTAAAGCACGATATGCGGCTGTGCCACAATCACCATTTTTGTAGTAGGTTTTAATAATTTTTATGCGTTGTGTGATAGTTAAACGATCCATTTTCGTCAATGTCAGACTTTCAACTGAAAAGAAAAAAAATTGGTTCAACAACTTAGTTTGACAGATGTCGAATTCCAGCCCTATACTTTTGAAACCACGAAATGGACAACCCTCTATATAGAGTTCTCACATTACAGGTGCATATCCGTAAATCTTGGTCCTTATAACGTTTGCGGGGGTCGTCAACAAATAGGGGTCGTTATGTTTTACTTTTCGTTTTCGTATTTTCGATGCCATTATGAACGGTGGCGGGCGGCAAAGCCAGTCCACCGGGTTTTAGCATTTTACCCACTGCCAGGATATTTGATTGCAGCCGCCCATTATGGATCAGACGCTGACCAGGATGCAAAATGTCGAACCTGGATTTTCTTCTTTTGGTTTTTTAACCGCCGTTGGCCCATATGTTTGGCTCATCCGCCTATACAAGATTGGTTGTTGTGCCCAAGAACATCGTTGCTGTGCGTGAACTAGTATTGCAGTTGTATTGAATTTGACAGAACTATCGGGGCAGCCAAAACAAAGTGCCGTTGTTGGATATTTTGTTCTAGCGTTTATGCCTGGTATTATTGTACCCATGCATCGCAACACACAACTTTTCATTACAATTCACACTAACAGCGGAACAAAATGAGTATGCTGTTAGAGAGTTTCTCTCGCATCAAAGTGTCAAAATATACGTTTTTACAAATCAGCAACTAATTGCGTGTTGTGCTTTCGTGGTAATTTAATATTTATCCAAATATTTCTTAATCCTTCAACTAGTATGTTGTGCCCATCGCACTTTCCTGCTGGCGGTTAAAATAGTTTTAGTTTTCTTTTACATACTTGCGAGTTTTCATTGTCAGGTATAGCGGAATTGATTCAGAAACATGGCTTAATAAAGGATTCAAGGAGAGTAGCTGATAAAAAAAAACTATCCTCATTGGTATCAGCAATATTGTAAAAACCGTAGCCGATAAAATTGTAAAAGTGTAATTAGAAGGATAGTTTTTTGTGCAATAATGTATTCGTTTTGTTTGGTAAATATTCAAATGTAGTCGGAAATACATAAAAGACAAAGCAAAAGATATGGGAGGTCAGGGAGGGTATTAGTGAGCTTTTCCAAATGGCGCAAATATGGAAATTTTATTTATCCGGTTCGTGCTAACTGACGCATATTGTGAATGCTACTAGCAGTATTTACACATTCAACGAGGAAATAAATATTAGACAACAGTAAAACAAGAAAATCGACGCTTGAAATTAACCCATTGAGTGCTGGTACTTATATACTCGTCTCTAATAGAAACAGACTGTTGCAAAATGTAATAGATTTGTATGTCGTGGATGTAATAATACCACAAAGAGATTTGCTATTTGCTACAACCACCTTTATCTAACAGAATGAAGGCCTTAGAGGGTTAAGAGCGTACTTTTGATTTACCATTACGATAATTCTATACTAAAACTAGTACTAAAATAAGACGCTCATTCTTGTTGCTCATATTGTGTATGTTAGTTATTATTCTTCCATGTTTGTTTTTGTACGTATATTTGGTCATCGGCTGTTTGGACAACTGACCATTACAATTTCACGCTTGACACAAAAATAAAATAAGCTTCCATACGAATGAAAAAACCACATTGAAGGAAATTAGAAAATCCAACCGATGTAGACAGAACTACAGCCATATGAACCGATGGCGAAATGAGGGCGATTATTTAGATGTTTTTAAAAGGCCTTTATTTTGTTTTCCTCTTTAATGATTTACAATATAGTTTCATTTACATTTCATTACTTCCACCGCGAAGTCAAAGGCTTGTATGCAGTATCATGATCGAATTTCTGATTGTTTTAAAATCTTAACATCAAATATTAACTATTGATCCAACCCCTAAAGTCAAGTTAAAAAGAGGTTTGATATATCGCACCCTAACTACAAAACAATATTAATCTAAAATGTGCAAATTTTCAGGAGAGACAGTAAACTGTAGTTGCTAAATTTGAAATTTTTTTTAAATACTCAGTAATCTGCATAAAACCCCGAACACACCGCAATCGAAATTCGGTGATTTCGTTTAGACAAACATCTGTTTTTCAATAGAATAATCAGCTGTTTATTTCCTCGAAATCTCCAAATGAGAGAACCCTGCTGCGGTGCTATATGTGAAGATAAATTCGAATATAACTTCCAGAGCTCTGCCGGCAGAGCAATTGGCAGGGGTCTGTTAATTAGTTAACAGACCTAGGTTAAACAGCTTTAAAATATGGATTATATATAAAATCCATAAGTTTTATAAATCTAAAAGGAATTTTAATGCGATATTATTAAAATAGGTAGAAAACTCCATAAACTTCTTATACCAGGAGTTTTATGAAAGCTGTAGGACTGCAATATATAATATTTCAGAGCATTGGCAAAACTATGTTTTCACAAGGATTCAGGATCAGGATTCATGTTACGTCAATGGGACTAGTATCAAATAATAGGTATTGGTGTATAGTTTCATAATTTCAGACCCAGATTTCTCAAAAAACTCTCAGAATATCATATTCTTCGATGAATATAACTTTTTCATATGGAGGGCGGACTCAGGGCGTCCATGGTGGCCAAACGTCGAAGAATATGATATTCCGAAAGTTTTTTTGGGAAATCCGGGTCTGAAATTATTAAACTAGACACCAATAGCTATTATTTGATACTAGTCCGACTGGCGCAACCTTCCCCGTTTGGGCACCATTGTCGCACTTAGTCCGCCCTCCATATGAAAAAGTTTTATTCGTCGAGGAATATGATATTCCGAAAGTTTTATGGGAAATCTGTGTCTGAAATTATTAAACTAGACGCCAATACCTATTATTTGATACTAGTCCCATTGACGCAACCTTCCCCGTTTGGCCACCATGGACCCACTTAGTCCGTCTTCCATATGAAAAAGTTATATTGGTCGAGGAATATGATATGCTGAAAGCTTTTAGGGAAATTGGGGTTGATATTATTAAACTAGACAACAGTAGCTAGTCTTATTGACGCAACCTTCCCCGTTTGGCCACCATGGACGCACTTAGTCCGCCCTCCATATGAAAAAGTTATATTTGTCGAAGAATATGATATTCTGAAAGTTTTTTTTAGAAATATGTGTCTGAAATTATGAAAATAGACACTAATACCTATTATTTGATTCTAGTCTCATTGATCGAACCTGAATCCTGATCCTGAATCCTTTTCAAAACATAGTTTTGCCAATGCTTTGAAATATTGTATACTTCAGTCATACAGCTTTCATAAAACTCCTGGCATAAGAAGTTTATAGAGTTTTCTACCTATTTTAATAATATCGCATTAAAACTCCCTTTAGATTTGTTAAACTTAGTGATTTTATATAATATTACAATCAATATATGAGAGCTATTTAACATAGGTCTGGTAACTAATTAACAGACTGCTGCCAAAAGGGAAAGGGATATTGTTTTATGCAAAATAATTTTGAGATATTACTCTTCTGATAAGCAGTGTCTAAAGTTCTAACACAATTATTTAAACATTGCTACAAATTGTGCATCTGAATCTAACTAGGAAATGCAGAAACCTCAACAGTCGAGAGAGACCTGTTGTGGCGTTAACATAACTCTGTTAATATATTGAGAAATAGTGTGCTTAATGAAATATTCAGCCTTATTACGAATGTCGTTCTCGTATTTCGATTACGACAGTTTTGTAACAGATTAAAGATAATACGCCAACTTTGTCTTTAATCTTTTACAAAACTGTCGTGGTCGAAATACGAGAACGACATTCGTAATAAGGCTGATTATTCTTAACTGATCGGTCCAATATAAATAAACAAAATTTATAACTTACAAACGGTCTTGTTGTCGTAATTGGTACCATTTTCGGACAATAGACCAAAGGAAATTTTGTATATGAAAATGGAAATCGATCTACTTTAGAGTCTGAAATCGAAATGTGCAAAAAGTGTCTGGAAGTAAGAAATTATCCTCATTTGGTTTCAGACACCTACAAATATTTCGCCCATTGTATGATCACAACAAATTCTCCCGTGTTTCTACATACATTATTGGACAGATCTATGCAAACACTTCTATAAGTTGAATTCTATTATTTATATTATTATTATTTAGATATTTTTAGTTCCTTTTTGAAAGAATATGTATTGTATTTTCTCGAAAAGGTCCTTTTTGAAAGTGAGGTACTACTTTTTGTTTTTTTTTAAGAAAAGGTACTATTTCTAAGAATAAGTACTTTCTGTAAGAAAAAGCCACAAGAGTATGAATTTTTTTTTCAAAGAGTACTTTTTTAAGAACAGGTACTTTTTAAAGAAGTGGTACTCCTTTAAGGAAAAGGTTATTTTTCAAGAAAATGTACTTACTTTCAAAAAGGCTACTTATTTCAAGAAAAGAGGAGAAAAGGTATTATTTTATTTTTAAGGAAAGGTACTTTTAAGAAAAGCAATTTATAAGAAAGGTATTTTTTAAGAGAAAGGTATTTTTTAAGAGAAGGTATTTATTTAGAAGAAACGATTTTTTTTTAAGAAATGGGAAATTTTTTTGAATTGGTTCTTTTTTCAAGAGTAGTTAAATTGCTAAGAGTATGTACTTATCTCAAGAAAAGTTATTTTGTTTCACAAAACATGTACTCTTTAAAGAACTGGTAGTATTTTAAGAAAATGCAATTTGTTGTAAGTAAATGTACTTTTTGAAGAAAATGTACTTATTTAGAAAAAAAATAGTTTTTTTCTAAGAACTTTACTTTTTTTAAGCAAAGGTACTTTATTAAGATAAGGTATTTTTTTTAAGAACAGGTACTTTGTTTAAGAATAGGAATAGATATTTTTTATTTTAGAAAACTTACTTTTTTAATAAAAGACACTTATTTAAAAAAGACGTTTTTTTTTTAAGTGAAATTCGCTTTCCTAAATTTACTTTTAATTGAGTTCAAAACTACAGTATATACTAAATATTGGCTACAGGCTCCACTTAGAAAATTTCCCATTAAACAAGAAATTTCCCAACAAATGTGAGCCATCTAGTTAATTTCTTTCTCAATGATCTAAGCCGATAGTCTAGATACAAACCAAATCAAAGTTAAATAATATAGCTGATAATAGAGATTTGTAGCACTTACTTACTTACTTATCCGGTCACGAACTACCCCGCAGGGTCAGGGACCTTACAAAACGACTATAACATATTTCCCCAACCACTACAATCTTTTACCTTAACTCTCCAGTTGGAGATAACAAGTGTACGCAGGGATTCGTCAACCTGATCCTTCCAGTGGAATATTGGCCTTCCTATTTTTCGTCTTCCTTCGAGTTCGGTTTCGAAAACCCTTCGTGCTGGTTCGTCTTCATCCATTCTACTGACATGACCTAGCCAGCGCAATTGCGTTATTTTGATCCGCTTAACTATGTCAATGTCGGAAGATAGCTCATACAGCTCATGGTTCATGCGTCGCCGATACTCGCCGTTGTGCGCTATAGGGCTATACATTTTTCGGAGTATTTTTCTCTCGAAGACTCCTACATATGTTTCGTCTGCTTGCGATAAGACCCAGGATTCTGCGCCATAAAGCGAGACAGGTTGTATGAGAGTCTGGTATAGTTGGACTTTGTAGCACAATAGTGTTAAAACAAAAGTTGCAAATCGATAAGGAACTTCGTTCCAAAAGTAGTGCTGGAATAAGAAACCATCGTCACTTGATTTCAGACTGCCAAAACTATTTTACCCCATTGTGCGAAATCATAAAATTCTTCCATGTTATTACATACATCAGTGGATTGAAATCTAAAAATTCTAGTTGATATTGGAAATGCATCAATTGAAATTTAAAAAATATCAATTGAAATTTTAAAGACATCAATTACAATTTGGAAATCTAATTCACTAAATCAGTTAATAATTCTTAAATTTCAATTGACGAAATTTAAATTACGATTGTCGACTTCAATTTCGATTGATGTGTTTCAAAATGCAATTCATGTCTCTTCAATACCAATTGATGTTTTTTAAATTTCTATTGATGTATTTTAAATTCCTTACAGATATTTAAATTTTCAATAGATGTATTTTAAATTTCAAATATAATTTTCAAGTTTCAATTGATATTTTTCATAAATAAATTGATATTTTTTAAATCTAAATTTTAAAAGGGTGTAGTATTGAATAAATGGTTTGACTCTTTTTTCCAAAAAACGTAAATATGTTGGTGTTTCTTTTAAAGTTTTGACTTTTCCTCAAAAACCAATAGATTTCAACGGCTGGTATTTTTATTTTTCAAAATATGCTATTGTTAATGTAACACTTTCTCCAAAATTATTATTAATTTTCATTTAGCCAAGACATTGTCAATTAACTGAAGAAAAAAGGCAAAATTTTCCAAAATAAAAAATATTTTCCAAAATATTTCGAGAATCATAATTACAATTTTAAAATCTAATACATACACTAAATCGGTTAAAAATTTTTAAATTTCAACTGAGGAATTTTAAATTTCAATTGTTGTTTGATTCAATTGTTAATTGATGGGTTTCAAATTTCAATGATTTGTTTTAAATTTCAATTGATGTTTTTTTAGATTTCAGTTGATGTCTTTAAATTTCATTTTATGTTTTTTTAAATTTCAATTGATGTATTTCAAAATCCAAACAGAAATTTAAATTTCCAATTGATGTATTTTAAATTTCAAATATAATTTTCATATTTCAATTGGTATTTTTCATAAATTGATTTATATTTTTTAAATTTAAATTTTAAAAGGGTGTAGTTTTGAAATAATAATGTTGACTCCTTTTTCCAAAAAGCGTAAATATGCTGATGGTTTCTTTTAAAGTTTTGACTTATCCTCAAAAAACAATAGATTTCAACGGCTGGTAGTTTATTTTTCAAAATATGCTATTGTTAATGTAACACTTTTTACAAAATTAATATTGATTTTCATTAACCCAAGATATTGTTTTGGTTATTGAAAAAGAAGTCAAGGTAAAATTTTCCGCAAAAAAAAACAATATTTTCCCAAATATTTCGAGAAGCATAAGAACAAATCTACACCTTCCACAACTTTTTGTATTTTTTTAGAAGCGCGAAAAAATATTGCCAATAAAACTCAAACTCAAAGTTTTATAAGGGTTCAAATTTTGTTTGATAGCCGATGAAGTCAACTTTAGGCTCCCACTGTGCATTTCGAGTGGGGTATATGTCGTTTCTATACATCCGTTTCTCCAGTATACGACCTTATCTATGCCCACATGAACTCTCATCTTGATCAATCCAGCCGTTTACAAACGGCTGAATTATTTCCATTTTTTCCAGAAATCCCCCACTGTGCGACATCCCAGTATGCAGAGCTGGAAATTAATCATTTTTTTCGATTTCTTTTTTGAATTAATTCTTTTTACCAAAAGAAAGAATTGAATGAAAGTTGAATCAATTCAAATGAATTTGGCAAAAGTGAATTGCAATTAAAATCCAATTCAAATGAATTTGGCAAAATGAATTCCAATTCATGTAAATTGAATTGTTTTTAATTAATTCAAATCAATTAGAAAAATTAACTGCAATTCACATTAATGAAATACAAAACTAGAGTAATGATTGCTGTCGTTAATATGAAAAATTGAGTTTGGATAACAAAAGCAGTGTAATTCTTATTCTAGATTTACTTACATTAGTCTTTTGTCAAAATTAATTCAAATCATATGAATTGGAAATTCAGTTGAATTAATTGAAAATCAATTCAATTCAATTGAATTGGAAATGAATTGCAATTCCTTTTGCCAAATTAATTTGAATTGTAATTAATTTTGAAAATTGACTAGAATACCTTTTGCCCAATTCATTTGAATTGGAAATAATTTCGCCCAATTCATTTGAATTGGAAATGAATTGCAATTAATTTTGCAAATTCACTTGAATTGGAAATGAATTGCAATTCCTTTTGCCCAATTCATTTGAATTGGAAATGAATTGCAATTAATTTTGCAAATTCACTTGAATTGGAAATGAATTGCAATTCCTTTTGCCCAATTCATTTGAACTGGAAATGAATTGCAATTAATTTTGCAAATTCACTTGAATTGGAAATGAATCGCAAATCAATTTTGCCCAACTCATTTGAATTGAAAATGAATTGCAATTAATTTTGCAAATTCACTTGAATTGGAAATGAATTGAAATTAATTTTTGCCAAATACATATGAACTGAATTAAATTTCATTCAATTCGTTTTTTGGTAAAAATCTGTGCAAGAATGATTCTCGAATTTATTCAAAAAAGAATTATTCGTTTACAGCTCAGCCTGCAGGTCACCACTGCATCGTATCATTCCATCATGACGTTGAGTATGGGCACGTAACCAAAGGCCCTGCATCTTATCCCCTGCATACCAACCCTGTATAATGTATGCAATTTCAAAATACCCAATAATGGGCTAATAACGATGTGACACAATTTGTCACACCACCAATGTTGGCATGTAAATTCATCTAAATTTGTCTCGTTAAACAACAACAGCAATAGGTGTATAAGCCTTTATGTAGTGCATCGGATACATACGTCAAGAGTAAATGGCTTAAATATTTCTCTGGAAACGAATGCGCAATGTTTTGAACAGTTTTGAATCGCTTAGTTTATTTGTTACCTTTGTTAGAAATGTCACAACAATTATGGTTAATACTAGACGACTAAAAAGAGACTTACATCGAAAGGAAAGACAATGGACAATTGTTTAGGGTTTTTGTTTTCAAATGACATTGATGAGGAATCTTAAATATGTGAGGCATTGTCCTTAACAACTGACAAACATTTCAACCTTCCTAATTGTTTTTGGTAATAATAAAAAACAAACTCAAATTAGTCGCTGTAAAATGATTCCTGGCAAACCGTATAGCTATTTCAGATCTAGCCACAGATCTTCATCAGCGGTTTTTTGGAATGCCGCTTTTGAAAAATTCATTAAAGTAAATGCAAAGGAAAACTCATCTCAATTGAGAATTTTCCACTATGCAAGTGTTAGAAAAATATCGCAAGCAAAACGCGCAAGAAAACATTTGCAAACAACTTCTTTCCATCTCCAGGGAACCATCGATCGCCATTAGAAATGATTTCTGTTGTAGTCTAAAAGACAACACAATGTTTACAGACAATTGCTATTGCCTGTTGTTTCGTCGTGCTCTAAGTTCATCAGGGATGATTTCTTATTTATTCGTCCATTTTATTGGTACTTTTTTATTTTATTGTTCAAGCTCAAGGCCAGGCCATTCTATATCTCTATAAATAGCACTAACTGGATAAATTCTGTGATAATGGCTTCTATATTTGTTATAAATAAGTTTTGTTTCAGAATGACCTATCAGATCAATTTCAGGTGGACCTAATTTCTGTGTAATTTCGGAAGCTTGTATAAAATTTCGAATATGTTTTATGACCATATGAATGTTTTATGTCGTCGAACTCACAATTAAAAACTCTCTCGAAATGCAAATTT
Organism: Phaonia tiefii; assembly: GCA_963931995.1. Lineage (NCBI taxonomy): Eukaryota > Metazoa > Arthropoda > Insecta > Diptera > Muscidae > Phaonia > Phaonia tiefii. The sequence goes on along the minus strand of OZ008370.1, from coordinate 204,075,230 downwards.
TAAAAAAAATCTTTAACGAATTTTAAAAAATCTTTTTTAAAAGTTGGTCTTCACGCTGAAAAATAAGGCGCCAGCAACATATTGCAGGAACTTTGTATATATTTGCAAGCATTGTTTTCGTTAATTGGAGACTGCTGCTTTTTGTTTCTTTATTGTCTGTCACGTTTTTGTTTTCAAAAAATTTTCAACAAACAAAGCCACATTTGGTTCACAATTACATATATTATAACCCATTAATCATTGTGTCCCAACCGTGTTATATTGAATAGCAAACACAATGTGTTTGGCCACAAGTATACTTTGTTTACGATAAGCTACAAGTACGTTATATTTGCACCCAAACAACAAAAATATATAAAATTTTCAGCGCGCAGTGTATAACCGCAATGTTGCATTATTGTTTCAGTTAATGGTTTTCCCGAATGTGTGTGTAAATAAATTGAGTGGTATGTTGACTGATCTGCTGTGGTTTTAGTTTAATGAATTCAGTCGACAATCGTTCTTTTGGGAGGAAATAAACGAATGCTTCGACGTAAGTATATGGATGTTTGGGATAAAGCACGCATATGGTTCCACGTAAAAATATGCATATTTGAAAGTAAACACGCTGACGTTTGCACTTAAATATAAGTGAGTTTATGGCTTGCAAATACCGGGTGGGTCATGTAATATTTGGAATTATAACCCCTTACTATTTCGAAGCAGATGGCCACTTTGGCATTTGTGAAGTGGCAGATTATTAGTTAAAGGTTAGAAATTTGCGAAATGGATTATTTTACGCTTGAAAAAAATTGGGAAATATTAGATACTTTCTTCCTAATTTCTGATTTCCAAACATGAACATTTTTACTGAAAAGTCATCTCTTCCTGAAGCTCATTTTCACCTCAGGTGCTACGTTAACAAGCCAAATTGTCGCATTTGGGGCTTGCTGTCGTTCACAAGGTAGAGACCTAAACCATCGAAGGTGTACTAAAAACTTAGGCAGATCGATAGAGGTACTGTAAAGCATATCATGTAAATCATTTGAACGATTTTGTATTTCACTCATAAATGTCAATGGTGGGCCTAAGAAATAATATCAGAATTTTTAAAAAATGTCTGTTAGTTAAATTCCAAATGTTACACGTCAATTTTACAAATATATTAAAAATATGAATACTTGGAGTGTGTCCAAATATATACAGGGTTCCTGCAGAATGTATTTGAGGGAATATATTACAGAGACCGTTTCTTTAGCTTGACCCTCTGTTCAATTTAAAATGTCGAAATTTGTCGCTCTGATATGATTCTCATAACGTCTATAAATCACAGCGAAATTGTGTAAGTCAAAAAAACCTTTTGTAGGTCATTTGATCTCCCTATTCCAAAATCCGCTATCTTACTTATTCCAGCAACCCTCTTTGTATTTCGATTGGTGAGTATTGGGGGAATGTCCTTCATAAATACAGTGCGTAATATAATACAACGCGATTTCCCACTTGCAACGTTCTAAGACTTTGGGAAGAACTCTTGAGAGAGTGTGACATCTGAATCTTTTGTTTTATATCAATTCAGATATGTTACATATTAACAAACTTCAAACTTTAATTTTTCGCAATTGGGGCATGCGAAAACCCTCTCAACAGAGAGGACTTCCAGGAACTTGCACATTAGGTCGAGCCGAAAAAACAGTTAAATCTACAGGATCTGGTTACCAAAAAAATCATTCTATGGGTCAAGTAGAATACACTCAAAATTTCAGAAAAACATTTAACCCCCACAATTAACTTCCCACAAAGCACATGAAGTAATAATGAGATGTAATTTTACGTATTGGAAAAATCTGTCTTTTTTTTGCTTGGATGCAAATATACTTGTGTCGAAACTCGTTATGGTTGCTATTCAATATTATATGTTCTAGGCACAGTGATTAATCGGTTATAATATATGTTTTTGAGACCCAAATATGGATTCGTATGTTGAAAACTGTTGCAAACAAACACGTGAAAGACAATAAAGGAACAACAAAGCAGCACATCCTCAATTCATTAAAACCATGTTCCAAACATGTATATGGTTCCTGCATAATGATACAGAGACAATTTTTCAGCGTGTATATGCTACCTCCTTCATGGGATGTTATGGTACACCATTTTTTTATGTGCTAGCAAGAATGGTGGTCATTTACTCGATTTACTGTTCGACACATAACTCTATACTGTATCAATATGAATCAATAATAATTTTTAATTAAAACCTTGTGTTTTCTGTCAGAAAATACTTCTTGCGTGAATTTTGGCACATCCTTTAGTAACAATATATATGTATATACTACTGCAAGTTTTATTTTTGTATGGGGTTGCTTGTTCTGCTTAGTGATCCCATTCTAAAAAAAATTTGAACAGGTATTCCTAAATTCAATGTTACATTATCAGATCAAATGAAACGATTTGCAGAGAGAAAATTGGAATGAAACCCTCTTCAACTTGAAATCAATTAGATCTTTATTTTATTGTAAATTTACACTATCAGTTTTAGAGAATTCAAAAACTTCTATCCCCCAAGTGACAAACAATATACAATAGTTATAAAATTAAAATAGAATGGAGAAAAAAATGTGAACAAAGATAAGACATTTGAAACAACCGACGAAATAAATGCTTTTAATCCCATAGAGTAAATATACCTAGAGGCACCATCTGTCTCATCATCTGTTTCATTTCAAACTCTTCGTGATGAGGTCGGTGCGATTGAGATATGTTCGACGTATGTTGACTTACATCAGGTTCAGTTACAAGAACAGTTGACTTAAATTTTTCATGTCGTTTTGGGGCGAGAACTGTGAAATTTAAAGGTATTTTGGACTTCTTTGTTAGTATAGAGCACACTTGGGTTAAATTTAACACAAAAACTTTAACATACATACATGAAATGCCGTAGTTGATTTCTTGTTTGTTGTTTTGAACTAATGCCTCTGTCTGCTATTATTAAAGCAATACTTTTCAACATGCAACGTCCATATGCAACCCGGCCAAATATCGTGAATTTACTGAGGGATGTAGTCCCTCTTGGTAACTTTTCTCTGTGTTTATTCCCGGATTTTTGATTTTTGTTAGTTTTATTCCAAATCAAATCATGATCGCATCATTTTTGAGGCAAATCAAAAACATGAGGGAAATCTAACAGATGTGTAACAATTTGAACTGTAAATCGTTGGTCCCATGTGAGCACAATTCCATTCGCTCTTGGCAAATCAAAATATTGGTAAATACAATGATTTCTTTTAAAGTCTAACAAACCCTTTATCGATCTATAATACCTGTTGAAATATCGACGAAACATAGAAATAAAGTAAAGTACTTTCATCTCCAAAGTCCCTATCAAGTTGCATTGTGATAATCGCCGTTCAAAGTCTTAGGAAGTCATTGCACGAAATCATTCATAAGTTTATTATATTCTTTGCCTGGGATGACATGTTATGCCAGTTTTCAGCTCGTAATACTAGTCTCGCCAATACTGAAAACATAAATGTCATTGATCTTATAACAACATAAAAAACGTTGCCTTAAAACCAAATAATCAAAAGACGTACAAATGATCACATGACAGGTTGAAAATATGACGAATTTACAAATTCATTAACAAAACATTTACAATTGCAAGAAATATGAAGGAAAACGTTAAAAAAATCACATGTTTAACAACAAAAAACATGTCACAAATTGACAGATTACATACATGCTTTGACCTTAGATTCGGATGTCTGAAATAATCCTATCACTCTATATTTGACATGCACACACCTGTGTATATTTCCAATTTGATATTTTGTGTATATCTCCAATTTGATACTAATTGATACATTCTGGTATAATATATTTAGGTGCTCGTATCGAACAGTTTCACTGTTTGATTGTTGGCAGATATCATTTAATTAGTTTAACATTGTTTACCGTAACGCAACAAGCAAAAGTTTGATATTTTCTTCCGACGAATTTGTTGTTACAAACATTGTTTCAAAGTCATGCTACCAACTTATTACTTTTGTGGCGAGGAAGGTTATGGTTAGTTCATGGAAACTGGGAAACATTAGAAAACCCATACACAATTCCAAACAAGTGAACTCGAAGAAATATGGTCTGTTGAAATCGTAGCTTATTCTTGTCTTATCCTACCGAATAGTGTGGAGGAAATGCTTAACAATCAAAAATAAATCTTAGGTTGGCTATGGAACTTTGAGATGATATATGTATTACATTATATTTAAGATAAATTATCGCACAATTTGCATTTGAAAAGTAACTGCCTAACGAGTCACAAAATAAAATTTAAATTTACAAACCAATTTATTTTTTTATAAAAAATTTTAAGTTTTTTTTAATGTACTTCGATTTTTCAATTTTATTTTGTACTGGCAAACCCGGCAGACTTCGTCCGGAATTTTAGTAGGGGCAAAAAAAAATATAGTCTATAGCACTCTACTAGCATTCTACTGGTGAAAGAACTTTTAAAATCGAACGAGTATTTTAGAAGATTATTAGTATAGACAACATTTTATTCAAGCAAAGTGTAATTTCTTTTCAATGTGCTTTCGATTTATAGAGATTGGTTTTAAATGTGACCTCGATCACGAGTTTATTTTTAGTAAACAAATATTTTAAAGAAAAATACTTAAGAATTTTTTTTTAAATTTGCTTTTATTTTTATTGAAAACATCCTTAAATGTTTTCGAGTCGTTACAGCTAATAATATTTATAATTTTGCGGCTAATTAATTATAATTATTTAAAAAAAATTCTCAGTAAGAATGGCCTTTTTAATTTTAAAATAAAACCACGTATTTTTTGAAATTGTTATGATTTTGTTATTGGATTGTAAACAAGACATGTTCCGATTAAACCAAGGCTCTGATGACAGACCATTACTCTTTTCATGAAATTAGCCATGTCTTTGCACAGAGATATTGCTGTATCTCACCGATGACGCGTTGGATCTCACATTTGAACTCAGGAATTGTTTCTGGTTTATTCGCATAAAACCGAGAATCCTCAAAACCCCAAAGAAAGAAATCGCATGGCGTTAAATCACATGATCTTCGTGACCAGTTGACATCAGAATTTCTTGAGATAATTTGGTCTGGAAATCGTTGCTGCAATAAATCGATTGTTTCATGCGCGGTATAGCAAGTAGCGCCGTCATGCTGAAACCACATGTCGCCCACATCCATACCGAAACAGTTGAGGCCATAAGACCTTCGTTATCATGTTACTGTAACGAATACCGTTCACAGTCACTGCAATTTCAGCTTCATCCTCAAAAAAGTAAGGCCCAATAACTCCGCCTGACCAAATTCGACACCAGGCAGTTGATCGTTGTGGGTACAGTTATTTCTCATGGATCACATGAGGATTTTTTCAGCCCAAAATTCGACAATTTTGTGTATTCACGAAGACATTCAGATGGAAACGCGCTTCATCGTGGAAGATGGCTGTTTTTAAAAAATTGGCATTGATTTCACTTTGCTCCATTACCCATTGAGCGAATTGACGGCGCTTTCCATCGTCGGCTGATTTGAGCTCCTGAGTAAGCTGAATTGTAAGCTGAATTTTGTACGCATGAAGGTGGAGGTCTTTTGTCAGAATTCGCTGCGTAGTGCTTCGTGAAATTTGAAGTTGCCAGAACGATGCCGAATTGATGTTTTCGGGGTTTCGGCGACAGAAGTTTTACTGTCAACAACCGACCCAGATTATTACAATTTTTTTGACTACTCTTCGAATGTTTGACACATTATGTGGACTTTCTCGACTGAAAATTCTTCGAAGTTTGCGAGCGGTTTCAGCATAACTTTCCAAATTTTTGTAATAAGTTTTCACAATTATAACTCGTTTAATAGTCGGAGTAAACATATGGGACAGCTGCCAAATTTCAGAGTTGCCACTTACGCTGAAAACAAATTACACTAAATTTAAAATGTGCAATCTTACTATGACACCCTGATATAATTAATAAGTTTTAAAATATATCGAAAACATCTGAAAAGTCGCTAAATGTAAAACACCAAAAAATTACAATAATAACCTAATGCGATAAACATACGAAAAGGTTCTCATATCAGACTAAGGAACACATATTGCATTGTAACTACAAAAATGTTACAAATCAAAATTTTTACATTTTAATTTTTTGTTTGAAAATTGAAAAAAATTGGCATTCCCTTTCATCAAAGAATCCCGTCGGAATATGTCGGTTTTTGCGAATCTTCATACGTATTTTAAATTAGCACCACCAGGATTTAGCCTCTACTGAACATTTGCAAATTTTCAGTGATGCACTATTGCAACTAGGGTGCTTTGATTGGATTTTGAACATTAAGAATCTATAAAGACTGAAAACGTTAGAATCCAGACATATCGTTTCCTTCATGAAGAATGAAGGTAGATACTAAACAATTTGTGGCATTCCTTGAACGAGTTCATTTTCTTTTTGTTTTAAAGCGCCTTTTACACTATGCAATAGTGTAACTGACACCATACTTTTTTTTGTATGGTTTGGCCTCTTAAAGACGAAAATCAGCATAACCCGAAAACAAAATTTTCTAATCATAGAGTTTTTGTTGTTGTCGCAAAAACGTCAAAGATCGATTTATTGATTTCCTAAACTGGCTATCAGTTTGTTGTCTGTTAATGATATTTTTTAATCAATACCCACATATTCCTTAGTACTAATGAATTCATCTCTTAAGGTGTTAAGACGATTTTTATAAAAAAATCCCATTTCTCCTGGATTTTTAAAAGATCTATGAGTTAGAACTGCTCGAGAATTGAGCACATACCAAATGTAACAGTGATTTTGTCAAACAATGAACGCCTTTAGAATATATTGAAATTTTATTTTTGAAAAAAAATTTTTTTTTTTAAATTTAGGTTTTTTTAAATTTTTAAAAATTCACGAAAAATTTTAATTTTTTTTATAAAAATCGTCTTAACACCTTAATAGATTAATCCAATAGTACTAAGTAATATGGCGAACAGAAACTTACAGCCCTATTCTGGCAGGGTTACAAAAGTCACCACAGTTACTATTTGACAGCAATGTGAAAATTATCACAAATCGGTATTCTGACACATTTTTTTGGTGACAAAAGTAACAAAAACTGTTACCTGTCAAAGAGGAGGTAACAGCGCGTGACAGCTGTTTTAATTGGCGGAACAAAACAAAACAAACAAAAATATTTTATAAATTCTGCAAGTGAACAATAAAACTCTATACAGGAAAAAATAATAAGATATTTTGTACCAAAACGACTAAAGGGCATAACTAAATGGAGGAAGGAATTTTGCTACATTGTGTTATGGAAATGGAGCAGAAAGAAGAAATAACTTGCATTTGTGTAAGAAAGATTGAAAAAGCGCGAAATGTATTACAAAATATTTAACGTAAATATCTCCGGTCTTTAGAGGTATATTGGTGAGTAATATAACTTTTAAAAGGCTAAGGTCATGTCTATTGTCAGAACCTGCCAAAAAAAATAAGTAAACTAGGGCATTTTTTTGAAAAAAAAATAATTTTTAGCAGAAAAGTGACGTTAAAAAATATTTTTAGCTCCCCAATGGGTTAATTAAAATGAATATGTTTATGCACTGATTTATAGAGCTTAGAAAGGCCTTTGTAATGATACTCATTTCAACGGGATCGGATTATAAATACCAGAGATACGAACGATTGTATACTCAAGCTTTAAGGGTCTATATCTCAAGAAGTTGAACCGATCGCGGGGGGAATTTTTTGAACTCAGCGCAGAAGTTTTTGTCGGTGGTGAAATTTTGATCTAGACCAGAGAGTTGGCGCTAAAGTAAAGTTCTTATTCAATTTGGCGCGGATGCGCAGGTGTATTCCTTCCAATTAGCATCTCTGGATGTTCCTTGAGGAACGCAATATAGCATTCCAGCTGTGCCTTTGCGGTGCGCATAAATTCCCTAAATAATAATGTATTAATTTTAATTCAATAAGCATTTAAACATAAATATATTAAATACTTACTTTTCCTTTTTTTACCGCCCCCATTTTGTACAGAAAACCATATGTTTTTGTTTTCTTGTCCCTGCTTTTGACAAACTGGTATTGTGAGGTGAACTTTTCGTTGTCACCGTGTTGCCCGAATACTAAATAAAGGGGTTTTCAACAGTGACGCTACAAAAGTAAATCGATAGGGACAGCAAACGACGCCATATTTTTTCTCGCTCTTTTGACATATCTAAGTAAGGTTTGCCATTTCATCATGGAAAGGTATACGAGCCAACAACGAGTCGGAATTATTAAAATTTACTACCGAAATTTGGAGTCAGTGGCCTCAACTTTAAGAGGGCTCAACAATCAGCGATGAGGCTCATTTCTGGCTGAATGGCTTCGTCACTACGCAAAATATGCGTTATTGGTCAGACAGCAATCCACACGTAATCCATGAGTCATCATTGCATCCCGAAAAAATTACGGTTTGGTGCGGTTTATGGGCCGGCGGCGTCATTGGGCCGTACTTCTTTCGTGATGATCAAGACCGGCACATTCCTGTGAATGCGAATTGCTACCGTTCAATGATAACCGAATATTTTTGGCCCCAATTGGATAATAAGGACTTGGAGGACATGTGGTTCCGACTGGACGGCGCCACAAGCCTCACAGCGAATGCCACAATCAATTTATTGGAAACTAAGTTTTGTGGCCGTCGGTGGTGCAATGGTTAGTGTGCGCGGCTCTTGTACATGAGATCCTGGGTTCGAACCCGGCTCTGACCACCTTCAAATTTTCTTTCGGCGGCGGCCACCTCGCATAGTGACGGCGACAGTATTGAGTATCTAGCCATGAAAAAAGCTTCTCAAATTACCGTTCGGAATCGGTGAAAAACTGTAGGTCCCAATCAGTGAGTGAAAACTGGCAAGCGAACAGGTCAGTGATTGTGAGAAGTTCTCCCCAGTCCCTTCATGGGATGTAATTTATTTATTTTTATTTTAAGTTTGGTGAACGTGCCCAGTCGATTAGCCGCCTCGGTCGTGCGATTTGACACCGTTAGATTATTTCCTGTGGGGCTACGTCAAGTCTATGGTCTATGCCAACAAGCCAGCGACGATTGATGAACTTCGTGCGAATATCGAACGTGAAATAGCAGAAGTATCGGCCGATTTATGCTTGAAAACCGTCGAAAATTGGGATCAGCGTCTGGACTTCTGCAACCGTGCCCGTGGTGGCCATGCAAAATAAATCGAGTTCCATACATAATGGCATCGAACGTACTTTCACAGGAATAAAGAATTTCATTGGTATCTAAAACCGGTTTTGTTTTATTTAAAAAAACTTTTGTAGCGCTCTTATTGAAAAACCCGTTACAAACAATGGTGACAACTTTGCAACAATTTTGTGGTTACAATTTGATTGTTACCACATACACAGAATAGGGGTGTATTTCTACATTTTTCATAAATCTGAAAACAATAGACCTTTAACAAAACACTAAAATTCAAAAATTTTCTATCTTGATTTTCGTGTTTAGGGGGCCAAACTGCATCCAATAAGAAGACCGGTGGTTCTGGAGGAAATTTTTCATGTCATTGTATAGTGTTCTGTAGCACGCACTTTAAAATTATAATTAAGTTAATATAGATCGCTTAGACTTCAGCATTATAACAGAATTAGTATGAATCCTTTATATAAATTGATAGAAATAATTAGTTTTAAAAATATGAAATGGGAAAAAGTTCACGCCAGATTTTTTCCGGATGCATGACATCCATATCATGCAATTTAGGAACAACAAAGTTAGAATATCATGTTGTGACAAAGCGCCATAATCTATTATTGCAACCCCCAGCCCGAAATCTACAACAATCATTGACACTTTGTTGATGCATTTGTTTCTCAACAATCACTATTAGATTTTGTAAACCCCAAATGCGACAATTTTAAAAATAAACGCAGCCATCAAGATGCACATGACCCTTATCATTGAAAATTATGTTATTCAAAAACCCTTTATTATTTTCAAAATATTTTACAAGAATGAAAAGCATTGTTGTCTAGTTTAGAGCCCCCTGAACTGTCAACTGCCACGCTGTCTGTTTCTCTTCAACATCAACACTTTACCACGCCAATGGCCCGAAATTCACAACCTGTGTAACCTTTCGAACACCCTACACATAAAATAAGTTGGTAGAATTAGTTAGGGATGTAACAATTTCCAGTTGTTTGTTTTTCCAAAAATATTAAAAATAAAATAAGTTGGTAGAATTAGTTAGGGATGTTACAATTTCCAGTTGTTTGTTACTAAAAATCTCAAAACGAAAAAATTCTTCCTATATGTATGTCAAACAAAAGCTTTTAAAAAAATTGGCTATATTCTGAGGAAAATATGTTAAGTGTCATTCTTCTGGCTGTCAATTTCATTATATCTTTCTGATCATTTTGATTATTAACATATTTCTGTTTCATTTCTATTTATGACACTTCATGGTTTTTGCATTTTTGAGATGCGTTCCTAGCGCTGACTTGTGTATGCTTAAACTTCTTATCAACAAAAAACTGCGCCAAACTACACACAACTAATTTTATAATTATTGTCATTCCAACACACATTTTTGCTCGAGTGCAATCGCAAAACCTCTTTCGAGTGGTTAAGATTCAAATCGAAAACAAACGGTCAGTCAGTCTTATTGTGAATATTGCTTAGAATAGACGACGGTACTGAAACAAATTGGCATTTAACAAAAATCGATTTGTAAACGAGTTTCATTAGTATTCAAAATAATGTAGTTGGTTGGACGCGACCGCGTATTAGTCTGGAGCAATAGAAATTAATAACTACTAAATTATATCACACACACACAAAATGGCAACACCAAGGAATTTGAGTAAATATTTAATGGCGGTTCGTACAAATGTCACCAATAAGAAAAGGGAAGCACAGGCAGAGAGTAAGTTCAGTTAAAGCTAAATATGCTGAAATTTGTATAATGAGAAAAGGTGTTTGTTTACATGACACGCAAATCGTACTGTAATGGCTCTCAAGCAGTGAATTAAAGTGTGAAGTTTTTATGGGCAAACAGTTGCAATTAAATAATGTTTATCACAAAAAAGAGTAAAAACTAAAAAAAAATCCAAAAAATACCACCGTTTTTTATCTGTAGTTTTTTGCACAAAAAAGTTTCGAAAAAGAAAACGCAAAAGGCACTGCACACAGAGAAGAGATTCATTCGTTGTTACAACTACGATTACCAAAAATTTGTGATTACAAATAATTGTGTTCCTTATCACCAAATTTGTTTGCATATCTATTGATTTGTAATTCCGTTTTGTTGCAAGAACTGATATATTTAGTTGAAGCCACAGCAACAAGAAGTTTATGTGATCTGTCAATCAAGTTTTACTTCTAGCAATCAAATTATCCTGCAGTGGTGATTATTATTCTATTTGTATGATCAACGAAAAATTTATAAAATAATTCGGTTGTACCAAATAATATATTCGTATTCCCAACTAATTACTTGAATTTAATGGCTGTCACAATCATTTGCTGATTCCTTAACCCATTATGAACTTTATAGAAAAAAAAAAGAATTTTTAATTAAAATCGTGTATTTTATATGGAAATATAAACCAAATTATTATTATTTGTAACCAGAGTTCGTAGTTCATGGATATTGAGTTAACGTGGGCACCACATCCCCATTTTAAATCGAAACTATGAAAAAATTAGAAAAAGATTCTATATCTCGTAAACGGAGCGACGAATCGAAAAAATAACAAATTTTTAAGGGATTCTAAACGTTTTCCAAAAAGTGATCCAATTCGTATCAGGTTTTTTTAAGCCCCAAAAAAAGATAATCGCTAAAATGCAAAAAAAAGGCTATAACCCCGAAACGGTGCGCCCAATAGCAAAAAGAATAAATTTGGTTATCTCCATAGGAGGATGTATTTACGAAAAGGAGCGTTCAATCAAAAAATAACTAATTTTTCTGAGTTTCTAAGGGCTTTTCATAAAACGGTCCAATTCGTATGGATAACTTTTTTTAAAAAAATCTCTAAAATAACATAAAATAGCTATAACTCGGAAGCGGTGCGTCCAAACGCAAAAATATTAAAAATTTTACCTCCTTTGGAGGCTTTAATCAAAAACGATGTACAAGTAGACAGTCAAAATGTATCTTCAATCAAATGCCAACAAACAAAACGAGTGAAACCCTAACCATTCTCTGCTCAACCCCTCTCTTACTCTCTTCATTGAATATTTCAATGCACGAGCAGCTTTTTGATAGTGTTTTTGTATATAACTACACAAATTCCTACCATGTTGAAGTAAAATTACATAAACTATGCAAAAAGTATGAAATAATTAAGATATGACGCGAGAGAGAAATGTGTTTGAGTGAATTGCTAGTAGCTGGTTTTTCAATAAGAGCGCTACAAAAGTTTTTTTTTTTTAAATAAAACAAAACCGGTTTTAGATACCAATGAAATTCTTTATTCCTGGGAAAGTATGTTCGATCCCATTATGCATGGAACTCGATTTCTTTTGCATGGCCACCACGGGCACGCTTCCAGAAGTCCAGACGCTGAACCCAATTTGCGGCGGTTGTCAAGCATAAATCGGCCGATACTGCTGCAATTTCACGTTCGATATTCGTATGAAGTTCATCAATCGTCGCTGGCTTGTTGGCATAGACCATAGACTTGACGTAGCCCCACAGGAAATAATCTAACGGCGTCACATCGCACGACCGAGGCGGTCAATCGACTGGGCCATTTCGTGAGATAACACGTTCTCCAAACTTGGTTTCCAATATATTGATTGTGGCATTCGCTGTGTGGCTTGTGGCGCCGTCATGTAGGAACCACATGTCCTCCAAGTCCATATTATCCAATTGGGGCCAAAAATATTCGATTATCATTGAACGGTAGCGATTCGCATTCACAGTAATGTGCCGGTCTTGATCATCACGGAAGAAGTACGGCCCATTGACGCCGCCGGCCCATAAACCGTAGCAAACCGTAATTTTTTCGGGATGCAATGATGAATCATGGATTACGTGTGGATTGCTGTCTGACCAATAACGCATATTTTGCGTATTGACGAAGCCATTCAGCCAGAAATGAGCCTCATCGCTGATTGTTGAGCCCTCTTAAAGTTGAGGCCACTGACTCCAAATTTCGGTAGTAAATTTTAATAATTTCGACTCGTTGTTGGCTCGTATATCTTTCCGTGATGAAATGGCAAACCTTACTGAAGAGAAATGTCAAAAGAGCGGGAAAAAATATGGCGTCGTTTGCTGTCCTTATCGATTTACTTTTGTAGCGTCTCTGTTGAAAAGCCCTTTACTTTTTGATTCTGTTTTAGCAGGGTTGCAAAATTGCGCACATCTTCTGGTCCTCTAATTCTTGATCGTCGTTGCTTTAACCAATGGATGCCTTTTATTAAAAAATCCCTTAAACTAAAATTTTTCAAATAAAAAATCGTTAAAACGCACATGTTGGCGTTTTTTTTTTTAAATAAGTGAGTACGCTCGATTGGACGCACCGTTTCTGAGATACAGACATTTTTTCAAAATTTTTTCACATGGGGTAACCTATCCACTGCGATGGTTACCGCTTACCTATTCCTTATGTGTTATATATAATTGGGCAGGGTAATTTCCCATCATCATGGGTAGCTACCCATTATTTACCCCTTACACTGTGAGTCATAAGACAACGTTCATTACCCATTCCCCACAGTGATGTGTATGGGTTACACACGATGGGATAAATACGAACTCTGTAACCTCATTCAAACAGTTAGAATTTAAAAATATCACATGTTTGTTGAATGACCAGTTTTTATGTGGGTAGTTAACTATCTGATTACTTAATCGTAGTTGAGAAATAATTAGAAGTTAACTTTGTATTTTGTTTTCCAGTGGCAAGTTAAAGTAAGCTGTCATATTGTAAATGATAATTGCAAGCCTTGTATTCTTAATGGGAAAAAAATGTTTTGTGTAAGGCCTTATTGGCTCGGTTATTGAACTGTATAAAATAAATAAATAAATAAAATAAATACCAAAACAACAAAGAGGAACAACCAAACTGGAATTAAGTGAAATAGAATGCATTAATTCGAAATCATTTTAACAAAAAAATTTATAAAAAACTATTTTGGCGTAACAATTTAACGATCAAGGCTCAAAGTATGTGAACTGATATTCAAATCAGAAACATGTACTATATACAATCTCACATTTCTCATTTTGACAATCAGTAATGTGATTGTCAAAGTCATATGGTTCTGTCTAACCAATCAACATTGGGTAGTTAGCTCATAGTTAACCATTGACTGAAAACCAAAAGTCGATGTTTAACCTCAATTTAACTAAGAAACGCAGATCACCACTGAATGGAAAACTAGCCACAAGTTAATTTGTATCAACCACAATAATTCCTTGTTCACGCTGCCGCGAAATTGAAGTCCTTCGCAATTTGGGCTGAAATTGAGTTGAAATTGCTCAATTTCGCATATATTTTGATAACTACGAAATTGAGATATTTACGACCATTTCGTTGAAATTGACTTGAAATTGTCGTATACAACTCTCTTTTTACTCAACAAAATTAAATTAGTATACTTTTTAACACATATGCACGAGAACGAAGCCGACGGCAAATTTTCCGATGTGCCTCCGTCGTAGACGATCTTTTGAAGTTCACGCCGCCGTCACTAAGGCACGCTTCGACTTAAAATGTCAGCCGATATTATCTTAAGCCGCATTTAAAGGCCCGGATTACTGAAAAAAAAGATCGAAATTTATTATATAACAAACGAGATGAGCCTAAATATAACGGCTGCCAAAAATCTCATTTAATAAAAACTCAGTTGCCGTCGTCGATTAATTTGTTTTTGTTGCTCCTACACCGTCGATAATTTGGGTCTGCTAATAAAATTACAACAAAAATCCAATGAGTGTTCGAACTCACGGGCGATGTGTTAGCACCTTTTTGCTACACGGTAACTGTTCGATTTATATGAACACATGTGTGAATGTTACATGGGAAAATAAAAAACAGCGTTAAATCATATGATGACGTTACATTTAAATAATATTAATATTTAAAATTATTTAAAGACCAGTGCAAGCACATGTGTAATTTTTTTTTTGCTTAAAACTTTTTGTTTTATTCCCAGAAACAACAAAGAGAATGCAAAGCTACAGACACATGAACATACATACATACATTGTTATGTTCGCACATACGCTATTCAAGTTCACAAAATTCTCGTTGCTCTCTTGTTATCTCATTTTTATATACGTATAATACGTCATTATTCTATTTGCTCTGAGAGTGCCTCGCACCCACATTTCATTTGACTTACCTTTGACAATAATAAAAAAAATCAACCCGTAAAAAAAACAGTTTTTGACTATAAATTCTTTATATATGACGCGCCCCTTTGTCCAATCCCGCCCATATTTGCACCAGATCTTAGAATATGTAAACCTAACCAACATACCCGATTTTGTTCAAAAACTGTTAACAGGAGCAGAAATAATGGATTTTTAATTTGTGATTTGTATGGGAGGTACCACGCCCATTAGTCCAATCCCGCCCATATTTCGACATTTCATTTTTGTCGTCGCCATTAGTTTTCCTGCCAAGTTTCAGCTCGATTGGATTACGGGAGAAGGATTAAAAATCAATCCAAAGTTTTTTCGGCATACATACATACAGGCAGGTGAAGTTAATTTAAATAATTTAAAAAGACGTTCGATCAAATGATGACGTTTCATTTAAAAACAACCAAACACACAGCATCACACATTCTTTGTCCGAAGTAGCTGACGTATACGTGTGTCACATAAGCACTTGTTTGCCATATCAACAGCAACGAAACAGCCAAACACACAACATCACACATACTTTGTACGAAGTAGCTGACGTATTAGTGTGTCACCATAATGTCGACTGCGCAAGCCCATGGGCATGCAAATGAAATTTTGCGTGGCTATGCTTTACATCTCCGTTCAACAACAGCAACAGACACATGTACATACATACATTATTATGTTAATACATACACTATAGACACAATTTCGTTTGCCTCACCCCTGCCACACCACTCTTTCATTGCTCTCTTGCTCGCTCATTTTTGTTTAACACGTCATTATTCTCTTTCGCAGTCGCAGATAATCTGGTTTTAGCAGCAGCATAAAATCTGGTGTTAGCAACAGCATAAAATCTGGTTTCAGCAGTATAAAATCTGACTGTGATAGATTTAGTCCCTATACGCCGCTATAGATGTTCGACTTAAAATGTCAGCCGATATTATCTTAAACCGCTTTTAAATCCCCGAATTACTGAAAAAAAAGATCGAAATTTATTACACAACAGACGAGATGATCCTAAATGTAACGCCTGCAGAAAATATCATTTAAAAAAACTCAGTTGCCGCCGTCGATTAATTTGTTTTTGTTGCTCCTACACCGTCGATAATTATGGATCGGCTAATAAAATTACAACAAAAAATAAAACAATTGTATGCCGCCTCATTCGTTAAATTCAAATTTTAAGTTTTCATCGACATAGAGTAGTGAAAAGAATCTATAAACCGTATAGAATCAGTGCTTCATTCATTTATTTTATTACATTCATTAATTTTCTAACAAAATTGTGGTTATTGTGTCCCGGCACGAATATTTTACTCATGATAATGTTTGTAAACACACAGTTGTAACTTTTCAACGAAATTGTTCAAATGTTTGCGTGAACGATTTCAATTTCATTCGGCAATTTCAGTTCGAAATTGTCAATTTCGTGGCAGCGTAAACACGGCATAATAGTTCCTCCAGACAAGTGCCCACAATTATTTTCATGTTTGTGAAGGCGTCAGATTCAACGATTGTGTTTAAAAGTCTCACTTCACCTCAGTTTATGGTAATACCAGTAAAATAACAAAATACATCCGATTCAGAAGCTAGTGTGGTGAGATATATCAACTGGTCTATTCGTTTTGTCGATAAAAATAAAATATACATGGACTTTAATAACCTTCTTTTGATTTCGTATAGAAAAATATATGTCAACCGTTGTTATTGTCCAAAACACAACAAATTCTGGGTCTATACGGCGTAAAGTGCGCATTTGTATGTAGGAAATGAGATTACGCAGTTGAATAAAACAAAAGGAGTTCGAATTCCAAGTTTAAATTAGTAAATGACTTTGCCAAATGTTGAAAAAAAAGGTTAAATTGAAAATAACAGCTGTTAGCAAAAGTTTAAACTAATAACGACTACTGTTCTCGCTGTTCACGACGCTCGACTCATATTTTGTCCGACAACTGACAACTGAACTCTTTGTAGGGCGACTTACAACTGACCCCAACTTCTCTGCTTCGGTACTTGTTAAGTGGACGGCTGCATGGATGACAAGATTTGTTACCGTTCGTACATGTATACTCGTATTTACCATATTCCTCGGCGGATATTATCTATATACTTTATTGTTTTATCACAAATTTGATCTTAACTTTCTGTTTAGAATAATACTTTTCTGTAAAGTCCTCGTCTAACATTCAAATATTGGTTTTGTAACAGAAATTAAATTATGATTACACTGACTACTATTTGAACACGATTTATAATATTGCACTCTTTATGAGTTGTATCTTCCATTTCAGATGAATGCGATTTTAGAAATACTAAAATTGGTTCATATAACTTAATTTCTATAGTAAGAACTTCTATTTACTAAGACCTATTTTTAATTTATCAACAGCATCGACAAATAATTCTGATTTATCGTATGATAAAATCCAACGCCTGAATTGATTTCCAACTAATCTTTTCACTGTGTGTGATTGTGTATGGTGAGGAAATATTTCAATAAGGTTCACTCGCCTGATTTTTCTGTAATGGTTACGTTTTTATTGGAAATGTAAATGATGTCCAAACATTCACGCCAGATTTCAATTTCATGCCGTGTGTCTGTTGTAATATGTTGTTGTTGTTGAATGCAATCGGACAACCTGACAGCCGACAGTTTATAGTTATTAAGAATGGAACTCTGAATTAAACAACAACGCATTTTTGTTGTTGAAAAATATTTTTTTTTATTTTATTATTCAAGCTCAAGACCGTCTGTATCTGTAAAATAGCTTTTGAAAAATTTATCAAACTAAATGCAAAGGAAAACTCATCTGAATTGAGAATATTCCACTATGCAAGTGTTCGAAAAATATCGCAAGCAAAACAAACAAGAAAACCTTGGCAAATAACTTCTTTTCATCTCCAGAGAAAAACTATATCTCTATTTATAGAGATATAGACGATCTTGAGCTTGAATAATAAAATAAAAAAGTACCAATAAAAAAGTCGAATAAATATAAAAAATCATCGTTGAAAAAGTTACAGCATTCCGGTGCAGATACACAATATTAAAAAAAAAAAAAAATATTTTAAAAATAATGAAGGGGGTTTTGATCTTTTTCTATTCATTTGGTTTTTTGTTTTAAATTTTTTTCTTTCTTCTTGATGGTTATTTCATATTGGATCTAACAGACGTTCAGGTACTTAAACTGAATGATCTTAAGATCTTTCTGCAGAGCACTAATTGGTGCTCCAGGGACTTATGTACGTATCTTCTTCAGCCACATCCTGGAATATCGGGATGAGGTATCATATTGTTTGAACGCCTCATAACCACATCGGGTTAATTTGCAGGTTCAACGATAGGGACGGAATTTGAAGTCCCATGATATCTCAATGGTGAACTAAGCGTGTCAAAATTGACAACCACTTCTACCTAACCTAACCTAACCAGACTGTTGAGGAACAAATACATCAACGTATGCCTATTTGTGGTAGCTTTTGAACTGGAGTCATGGTCGGACCATTCTTCTTTGAAAATACTGTGTGTCGGGCAATAGCTGTTAAAGCTGCTATATCGCGACATGGTTATCTAGTCTGTAAGTTCCTGCTTTCCATGAATGTAATTTCGCGGGTTGCTGTATATATTTTAGGCGTATTAATGAAAAAACAAATATTTATCGAAATTGTTTTTCAAAATATTCTTTATGAACATCAATACACTTTTGGTTGTAAGTATTTCAACCAATTTTCGAACCACTTTTGCCATTCCGACTGAGATAGCTCCAAAATATGCGTTTTGAAGGCATCGACCGCTTCTTCAGGCGTCAAAAAACGTTGACCGCGCAATTTGTCTTTTCCATGCGGTAATAAAATGAAATCATTAGGTGCCAAAATTTAGGCTGTAAGTAGAATGACTAAAGTATTCAAAAACCGAAAACCAGTCCACCGGTTTGTTGGATGACCGCCGGTTTTCTGTAAATAATTTTTATCGAACCCGGTTCCACCGGTTTTTTTATTTTTAATTTATTTTTTAACAAAAGTTTAGTTTTCAAAGAAATAATAATAATAATTAAATCTTCGTTAAATTTTTAATCGAAAATTTGGAAAACTTTTAGTATGCATTACACTGTGCTACACAAGAAATATGCAGAGGTTCTCATATAGCAATTCTGATTTGCTGGAGTTCATAGAGTACGGTAATACTTATACGGAAATACTTATAGTAACTTTTTAACAGCAAATTAAGTAAAACGACAATATTACCAAAATTTCAAGTTTCAAAAAATCATAACTTTATCGTACCGATTTTCGATATTTTCCATGTGTTTAAAAGATCTGAGTTTTTTCTTTTAAACAAAAATAAAGACTGAAAAATGGCTGAGTTTCGGTTATTTAAGTAAATCAAAAAACTTTGTTTTTTTAATTTTAATTTTTTTCACTCTCTATGTCGATCATGGGGCAGAAAATTGAATTTTATTATTTTTGAAAAAAATTATATTAAAGTAAGTTTCTAAAACATGTAAGTGCATAAAAATTGATTTAAAAATTAATGATTTATTATAAGTTCTGTCATAAAATATTTTTCAGGAAATTTAGTGAAATTGCCATTTGCGAAAATTACAAGTTTAAAAAGATCATAACTTTACTCTTCTTAAACCGATTTTCGAAATTTTGATTTTGTTTAAATTAAAAGAACTGATAAAATTACTTAAGCAACGCATACCGTTGTTGTCGCTTCCAGCAGTACCACTGGCTTACGCTACAGACATTAAAGAATGTTATGATGGTATGGTGGCTAATTGTGGCAGATTTTTAAGTATTGATAATTTTGAATGGCATGCAAGGTGGTCATACAAAGTATCCTAGCCATTTTTGTGAATGGAACTGCCGAGCAGCTGATCAACACTATATGTGACCTGGTCTACGGAAAGGGGGCTTAGGTGTCAAAAAATCAATTTTCACTTTTTTGTTGATTCGGATGGAAGATGAGATGCTTTTTCACGTGGTGAAAAGCAGAAAATCCTAACTTGCTTAGAAGTGTACTAAAATGTAGAGAAAGAAGAGTAAAAATACGACAAAATATAATTTATTGGTAATGAACACAATACATTGAATTATAAGCTATAAAGACATGATTATACAGTAGAGCAACGTATTATGGGCCAAAAATAATAATAATATTCCGACCAACAACAACACTTACTGGACCAACAACAACACTTACTGGACGTCCGGCGCGGAGAACAATTAACGAGATAATGAGAAACTGACGAAACGAGTTGCTTACTTTTAACAGCTTTTTCACAGAAAACTAGTTTTCGCACGTAAGCTCCCTTTTCGAAGACCAGGTCACATATTTAAAAATATTATAAGATTATAACAGCATTTGTTGTTGGAGAAAAGAACAGCATAAATATCCCATTAGTGAATCCAATGAACATTATTATACCCTCACCCATAGGGATAGGGGTATATATCATTTAATACGTAAAAAAATGTAACACATAGAAGGAGCCATATTAGACCCTTAGTATCTTTGGACGAAATTTGTTTTAGGATTTTTTAAGACGTTAAGACGGCTGGTCAACACGATAACTGCCGTAAATCTTTTCAGATCACAATGAAATTTTGTCAGTCACTATTATTTGGCAATATTGATTGAATGGGCGTTGTGACCACGCCCCTTCTGGTACCTCCCATACAAATCGACACATTTAGCACAAAATCATATTTCTTTCAAACCTTTCTTCTGGTAGATGTGATTAGCTTCAACTCTCACACCGCTTAGTAATCTGTAAATGCCTAATTAACTGGAGGAAATGGGCGATATTGCCACGCCCATTCTGGTAGCTCGCATACAAAAGTTGTTTGGCCGTCTGGGTGTTCGGCACGAGAAGTCCCGCAAAACCGAACCGATCTTTATGAAAGTTTGTGCTAATCAATATTTAGTGAAATAAAACTCGCCTATAGAACATGAGCTGTTTTGTCACGCCCACTCTGGTACCTCCCATATAAAAATTGAGCGGATGACCGTTTGATCGACACGATAACACTCGTAAACTACAACCAATCTTAATAAAATTCGGTACTAGTCAATATTTTGCTAAATGCTACTGTGTAATTCATAACTGACTATTGTGCCACGCCCAGTTTCCTACCTCCCATACAAAAGTTGGGCATATTTGCAGTTCGCCGACTCGATATCTCCAATAAATCATAACCGATCTTAATAAAATTTGGTACTGGTCAAAATTTTGGCAACAATTTGCAATGCCAATTTTTGTACCTCGCATATAAATATTCGGAAGGAAACTACCTAATTTGGGTATTCAATAATAGATAGCGCAATGTCAATCTTTTATTGAATATGGTCACGTTTGAGTATGGGCGTTTTTTAACAGAACTCCCATGCAATGGATGACTTAGGGTGAGGGTATGATTAAGTCGGTTCACCCGACTAAAACTAATGTACTGGTTTTTAATGAACATCAAGTTGGGTCTGATAAAACAATTTGTAAAACCACTTGACAAAAATGGATCAACATTCAAATATTTTGAATTAATTTCAGAATAAGTTATGGAAAATAAGAAACAGAATATATTTTATAACATTTAAACAGAATATACAAATTTATTCAAGCTCAAGACCTTTTTAAATAATATAAAGCTTATTAGCTTTATAACGGGTCCGCCAAATAACTTTTTTTTTTGAAAATGCTATAAAAAAAATAGTGAATATTTTCTCAAATTTCTTTTTTTATTTGAAAGTACAATCCTTCCGGTTAATAATGGAAAATAATTTGATTCAAATGGCTGCCTCGGATGGCCATGCAGTAGCGTACCCGATCGGTCCAATTTTTAAGCACATTATCGATTGTGTGCAGCTGTATTTCACCAATGGCTTCACGAATATTGTCCTTTAAAACGTCAATTACAAATAATAGTCCAACGGTGTCAAATCGCAGCTCCGAGGTGGCCAAACGACATCAGCTCTGCGGCTGATAATGCGATCTTCAAAAACAGGGCGCAAAACATCGAGTGTAGCATCGGCTGTGTGGTACGTAGCGCCGTCCTGTTGAAACCAAATGTTGCCAATATCCTCCTCTTCAATTTTTGTGAACAAAAATTCGTTCAACATGGCCCGATAACGATCGCCATTGGCCGTAATGGCCACTCCTTGCTCATTTTCGAAGAAAAATGGCCCAATTATTCCTCTGGACCAAAATCCCCACCAAACAGTGACTCGTTTTGGGTGCATCGGCTTTTCAATGTATGCGTGCGGGTTTTCTGTGCCCCAAATGCGACAATTTTGCTTGTTTACATACCCGCCAAGATCAAAATGAGCTTCATCTGAAAAGATGATTTTTTTTTTGGCAAAATCGGCATCGGCAAGTCGATCGTAGGCCCATTTTTCCCATATTTCCCAGCGTTGTTCAAGCGTATACACAACCATATTTGTTCAGCGGAAGGATAAAACTAATTATCTGTCAAACCAGACATGAGCTAAGTGTTACCATTCACGAAATAAGCACTAGTTGAAAAAAAAACGTTAGGTGGCGGACCCTTTATTACTTTCAAAAAAGTCGAGCATAAAAATGAACAGAATATATAAAAAAAACATTATATTCTTCAAAATGTATCTTTGTTGGTCCACAAATAGGGCAATTGATGAAAGACGAAAATTTCTGTCAACAAATGACATTACTTGAAAGCAATTCATGGAATGGTTTCGTTTCGGTGTGTGAAAATTTTTTAGAAACACAAAAAGTGCAAATTATCAGGAAATAGTACACGAAATACTATCTGCATACCATGCAATGTGCTGCAAAATGTCTATAAAGTTGCACCATCCCCATGCTTACTTTAATATGTTCCCACCAAATTTAGGTCAGATGAGTGATGAACAACAAGGTGAGCGATTTCACCAAGAAATTTTAAGAATTGAAGAGCGTTATGTTGGAAAAAGTAAAAGTCAGTATGCTCTCCAACTACTGCTGGTCTATAAAGCGAGATACTGACAGCGATGTTTTCAAAAAACAAATAAAACGCTATCATTTCTAAGAAACACTAAAAAAGCTGAAAAACATTTTATGACAGAACTTAGCATAACTCATTCATTTGTTAACCGATTTTATTGCACTTACATGTCTTAGAAACCTACTTTTATATAATTTACTTTATTTTATAAATTAATTTTTTAATAATTTAGAAAGTAAAGAAAATAAATATTTAAAAAAAATATGTTTTTTGTTTTACTTAAATAACCGTAACTCTGCCATTTATTACCCGATTTTAAAGAATTTATTTTTGTTAAAAAGACAAAACTGAGATCTTTTAAACAAATGGAAAAATTTGACAATCGGTTTAAGCATCGTAAAGTTATAATTTTTTTAACTTGTAATTTTACAAATATTCTCATTTCACTAAAGTTACTAAACGAAGTCACCGAGAAAAGCTGTAAGTATTTCCGTACTCTATGGACTCCAGCAAAACAGAATTGCTATATGAGAACCTCTGACTATTTTTATCTTTCACTTTTGTATCACTGTGTTATTTTCCCACAACAACAAAAAATAAAAGAAAATGGGACAAACATTTTGAACGGTTCCATTTTTTTTCCATACACAATCCAAATTTAATTTCCAAAAGATTTATTTATGCACATTCAATATTTTAAAAAAACATTTAGAAATGTTGCTAGTCTTAAATTGTTTTCTCAAAAAATTTAATGATTTGCCCAATTTGTATATAAAAATTATGATATTTCTTTTTTTGAAATGTGAAAAAGATCAATTCCAAAAAAAATTTGAAGGATGTTTAGCACGCTAAGTGAATAAGGTATTTCAGACTTTGATATAAAAACCGAAAACGGTGGAAACCCCTTTTACCTTCAAAAAAATCGATAGAACCGGTTTTTCAAAAACCCCATTTTTCGAAGCGACCGAAACCCCGGTTACATTAATTGGCCGGGTTTTGAATACTCTAAGTTTAACACACCAAACCAATGTTTTTGCTGGTCAAATACACGATTCTTTGAGCTTAGTTTCCCTAAGTTTACACAAAAACTTCTGGCAAACAATTGATAGTAGACCATGCAGAATTGACCTTCCTTCTGTGTTGCCATGTGACCATTTATACCGAGCAAGCAGGCCACCATTTGATTTGAAGTGCTGCGTGCGCGAACAATTTTCGTTGCATTTGCAACTCAACTTGGAAAACCCATACAGTCGATTGCTATTAAGTCTCAGGTTCATATTCATTTATGCGTCATTCGTCGCCCGTCGTGATCTTATAAGTATAGACGTATTCTGCACCAACGTCATTGCATTTTTTCAACAGGTCCTTGCACCAATAATAAGAATACATTCCTGCATTTGTCGACTACTCGAAAGCGTAACCACTATTCGATCGGAAATACCGCACTTTCATAATGGAATGGGATTCTACGAACAAAGGAGTTCTTGTCAAATGGAGATATGTGAATTTTTACACGGTTGGTTCAAAAATGAGGGATCAGGTCGGCTACTGAGTCTACTCTAAGGAACTAGGTTTGTCTCTTTCCCGTAGATTAACTGATCATTGTAGCGTATATCAGGCTGAAATATTGGTTATTAGAGAAGTGACCGACTAGCTGAGGGTTAATATTCCTGCAATCACTGAAATTAGTATTCCTGTGTTCAAAATCTGGCCAGGACTGCCACAGATTTCTTACAGAGATGACCCAGCGGCAAGATATTCACCTGATGTGGGAGCCAGGGCACAGGGACATTCCGGGGAACTGCAGAGCAGGTGAAGTGACCACACTAGGGACTACCTTACAAGTTCCACAGGAATTGGAGCGTGTTGTCATTCCCTTATAGTGTAAGCATATCCTGCAAGAGCAGAACACATGATGATGAGGAGAGATGGACGAGGGTCATAGATTGTTTACGCTCAAGTCAAATCTGGCCAATATTGTATAACAGCACGTCCATGAAGTTGTGTATGCTCAAGTCGAATCTGTCCTATATTGCATAACAGGACGTCCATGAAGTTTCTGTCCTTAGCCACGCCCATTGTTGTTAATGCTTGTTTCAGTTTTGACGGGACACTGTCTAATTGGGTGACATGCGGCGAGACTAAAGGTCGGGGCATATGTTTCTGTATAAGCTGTAATGATGAGGAGGAGGATTAAGAATCCACTGAACATCTTCTTTGCACGTGTCCATCATTAACCGGCAGGAGGATGCCAAGTATGGGATCCTTTCTATGTAGGGACCTGCGAGAATTATCTCAGATAGACATAGACATGATCTTGAGCTTCTTAGAGCAAACTAAGTGGTTCTTCGATGAGACTAATGCTTAATATCGTTAGCCCGTGGTATCACCGTGGACTGGTAAGTATAAATGAGTCATTCATCGACTCCCACTAACACCTAGCGTTGCACCAATCGCCATGAGCTACAATTTTTGTGCCACGGACAAATTACGCGGTATTCGCCGCGAGCAAATTTGATTACGGTCAAATGCTCATGCACTGCTGATATGGGAGTGGAAGTAAGTAATGCCCAAGATTGCCTCTATCTTATGGTATGCCATATGACGACTCACGAACAGCATCGATGTTTTGTGGCACAATAATCGATCTTGAGCGACCCGCACGGACAAATTTTTCATAGTACTGTAAGATAGTGCATCATCGGCATATAAAGATTTAACTTTATCAATGCCCTCATCTCTTGATAATCCATGTCGAAAGCTTTGAAAGATAATTGCATTGGCCGTCGGCGCATTTTGTACATGACATCCTTGGTTCGATCCCTGCTCTGACCACCTTAAATTCCTTTCGGAAGGGGTCACCTCGCATAGTGAAGGCGACATTATCGAGTATTTAGTCATGAAAAAGTCTCTCAAAATACCGTTCGGAATCGGTGTAAAACTGTAGGTCCCAATCAGTGAATATAAAAACTAGAAAACGCACAGGTCATAGATTGTGAGAAGGTCTGTTCAATTCCTTCATGGGATGTAATAGGAAACCATTTATTTTTTTAATCACGCTAAACTGATATCGAGATAATTTCATTTTTTGACTAAGTAGAATTTCGGGCCACTCAAAAACAAGAAATAATCTTCGCACATCAAGAGATTGCAATTGATAATTATCAATAATATAATAATACTAGCAAGTGCCTACGCCAGAAATATAAATGATAACTCTCTTACACTTCTATCTTACGTGAATTTTGGAACACCCTTTATATACGTTGAAATCTCTTATAACATCATCATTTAAATCGTCATGCTGGTTGGTGACATTAAAATGTCCTGAATTATACCTCATAACATCCCACGCTAATAAATATTGTTTGCAAGGTAGTCACATTAATTGGCATTGTGATGCATTTTGAAGTTTTCTATCTCTAATCACACAGGGAAAAGACAGAATTAGTTAAATTTTAATAAAATAATTACAATTCTATGAATATAATTTATGGAACTCTAATATTCATTTCTTTAAATTGAAGTAAAAATTCTTGAAATCAAAATACTTTGTTTTCTAGATTTTCAAATTCAAATTATTTGATTACACAGTGCAACACGAAGAAATATGACCATATACAGACACCACTACGTGGTAAAAGACCAAAAAAAAGACCCGAGTCTCCCAGTTTTTTTTTATTGGCTCCCAGTGTCATTTTTGCAAACAAGTGATCATTTTGTCAGGCTCAAATCTTGCAAACCGTTTGGAATTTTGATTTACTCTCTGAGGGAAAGTTGTAGCTCTTGTCCTAAAGAACAATAATTGTGAACATATAAAATCTTACAGGTCAAAATCGCAAAAAACTTAAAAAAATTTGATTTTTCTTAACTTTCCCCCCTGTTCAGGCCCTTAGGTAGCAAACCGTTCAAAATTCAAGAAAACAATCAACTACAAGAATATACCTAAGATGTCAGCAAACAACTTTCTGGAACAAATGAATTTCCTAGGAATGATTCTTAACACCGTTTAGGTAGCGTATAGGTAGCAGCAAAAGTGAAAAATTTACCGAAAATTTTTTAATTTCACTGCGTGTAATTTTTTAAGTCATAGAAATATAACCATATACGTACACCACTACGTGATAAAAGGTCCAAAAAAAGACCCGTGTCTCCCAGTTTTGCCCAAAGTTATGGACTTTTGTTTATGTGCCCCCAAAGATTTGGGCCCTCGGTGTCATTCTTGCAAAAAAGTGATCATCTTGTCAGGCTCATAACTTGCAAATCGTTCGGGATTTTGATTTACTCTCTGAAAGAAAGTTGTAGCTCTTGTCATAAAGAACAAAAATTGTGAACATATAAAATCTTCATCTTCAAGGTCAAAATCGCAAAAAACTTGATAAAATTCGATTTTTTTAACCTTTTTCCCCTTGTTCAGGTTCATAGGTAGCAAACCATTCAAAATTCAAGGAAACAATCAACTACAAAAATGTACCTAAGATCTCAAAAAACAACTTACTATAACATATGAACTTGTTCTTTATGGCCAGAGCTACAACTTTCCCTCAGAGAGTAAATCAAAATTCCGAACGATTTGCAAGATATGAGCCTGAAAATATTATAACTTTTTTGCAAAAATGACACAAAGGCCCCAAACTAGGCATATTCGTCTTGTTGATATCAGTAAAATATACATGGTCATACTGGTCATTAAAGAACCTTCTTTTGATTTCGTATAGGAAAATATATGTCAACCGTTGTTTTTGTCTAAGACGTATCAATTCGAACATGTATACTTACCATTTTTTCCGGCGGATGATTTCTATACACCGGGTCCGCCATCTAACGTTTTTTTGCAACTAGTGATTATTAGCTCATGTCTGATTTGACAGATAATTAGATTTATCCTTCCCCTGAACGAATATGGTTGTGTATACGCTTGAACAACGCTGCGAAATATGGGGAAAATGGGCCTGCGATCGACTTACAGAAGATGCCGAGTTTGCCAAAAAAAATGATATTTTCAGATGAAGCTCATTTTGATCTTGGCGGGTATGTAAACAAGCAAAATTGTCGCATTTGGGGTACTGAAAACCCGCTCGCATACATTGAAAAGCCGATGCACTCAAAACGAGTCACTGTTTGGTGCGGATTTTGGTCCAGAGGCATAATTGGGCCATTTTTCTTCGAAAATGAGCAAGGAGTGGCCGTTATAGTCGATGGCGATCGTTATCGGGCCATGTTGAACGAATTTTTTTTCACAAAAATTGAAGAGGAGGATATTGGCAACACTTGGTTTCAACAGGACGGCGCTACGTGCCACACAGCTGAAGCTGCACTCGATGCTTTGCGCCCTGTGTTTGAAGATTTGGCCACCTCAGAGCTGCGATTTGACACCGTTGGACTATTATTTGTGGGGTTCCCTCAAAGATAACTGTTACGCCGACAAGCCAGAGACAATTGACGCTTTAAAGGACAATATTCGTGAAGCGATTGGTGAAATACAGCTGCACACAATCGATAATGTGCTTAAAAATTGGACCGATCGTGTAGGCTACTGCATGGCCAGCCGAGGCAGCCATTTGAATGAAATTATTTTCCATTATTAACCGGAAGGATTGTACCGAAATTATCCGATGACGCCACGATGCCATAAACCGCAGGAACCTGCTTGGTCGAACACATAAGGATAGTGTGCACTCCAATGGCGGCAATTTTGGTTGTTGACATAGATGTTGAGCCAAAGCTGAACCTCATCCGAAAAAACAAATTTTTGGATAAAATTAACGTTGCGTATTTACACCTACGCAGGAATTACGATAATATTTTTTAATAATTTCCGCATGTTCTGCAGGCGTTAAACGATGAACGATGAAATGGTAAACCTTACCGAATATTTTCATGGCTGCATGTCACTGGTAGCTTTGAGACATCTGAAATTTAACAATTGGCAAATGTATCATTACTTTCACTCACCAGGTTGGATTTAGGCACTAGGTGTCGCAGGCTTTTTCCAACTATAAATCCGCCATCACACGCATGTTTTTCACGGCAGCTATAGTAGATATTACAGGTCTTCCTTCTTGTACAACCATGTACATTCCATCGAATTTCTTGGATATCATTAATTTTAAATGTCACTAATGCCTAAATACAGAATAATTATATCTTTCAGTTGGGATATATAAAAAAATAATCTAGAATTTAAATATCGAATAGAAGTGTTGATTTCTATACAATTAAGAAGCGCTTGACAATTTATATGTTCCCAAATTATATTCAGCTTGTTCCCCCAACTTCCTCAAATAAACTGCTTTACCTAGCAGTAATTGAATTCATTATACCATTAATCAGACTCTCTACGACCCAGATGTCTACTCATACTACAACAAGTACAGAGATTCGTTCTACCTTAGATTCTCATATACACCGTGAACTTCCATTTAAATGACTTGATAAATCCTTAGCTCCTTGACAATTTAGTTTACATTTTTTGGAATACAAGTGACAATGTGTTTGTGCTTCATCATGAAATTCTCTCGATTTTTGGAAACTTTTATATATATTTTAACGATTTTTATAACCAAACATTACAAGGAGCGATATATACAATGGGTTTTCATGATAATCCAAAAACAAAAAGACTATGCTGGAAATTCTCGGAGGGGCAATTTCAGGCATTTGATATTATTTACATTGAATTAAATAAGATATAAAACGTATACCTAGGGTGTCCTTGTTCAGTAAAATTTCTTGCTTTGTTCATTTTGGGAAACCAAATGTTCGGTACTGAAACAGAAATTGTATCGTCATCAAGAAAACCTTAAATTTCAACATCAACAAAAATAACTTTATTATCCTTTTACTAAAACAGTTCTTCAATATTGAAACAAATAACTTTGCCTGAGTTTAAAAATATTTCGTATTCAAAAAAATTAAAACTTGTTGTAATTGTTCTACCTGAATGCGTTTCGTTAAAATATTAATAACAGATAAAATTGCTTTATACCGAACGCATGAATGAGTTTCTTGAAAACAGTTTTTTTTATAAATTTTTAAATATGTTATGCCATTTTACCCCCCTCTCTCTCTATCTCTCTCTTAAAACATGAAACATTTATTAGTAATAATATTGATAGTTTGGTATTTCCAGAATTATTAACAATTGATTTCAATTTTACAGACAGCAAAACATCGCAAACGGACGAAGAGAAGCAACGCGATCGTCAGCGCTGTGAGAGAGAAGTGAAGAAGGAAGAACAAGACGCCCTAAATTATAAGGTATTATTAAAATCTATCTATCTATCGAAATCTATTGATATCTGTTAAAAATATATCAGTTGATTTATTCTATTTTGTTCGTCTTTTTTTTTCTTCCTTAGAGAGATCGAGACGCCCGTGAGGCACGTTTATTGGATTTCGAAATACGTCGCCAACAGGAACGTGAGAAAAAGAAAGAGGAGCATAAAATTCAGCATCAGCAACATCAACAGCAGCAGCAAGATCAACCACTGGAGCCTAGTGAGACAAGTCCTCCTACCACCTCGGAACAAGCTCAACTGCAATTAGCACAACAGCAACAAGAGCCGCAACAGCAACCACAACCGCAACATCAGCAAGTGACTGGTATCAGCAGCAGTGCTCCCACGCCGATCATACCAACACCACCGGAACGTGGTCTGCCACCGGCTTTTCGCAGTCACTCCATAGAACGTGAAAACCTTTACGAGCGTAAAAGACAATTTTCGACTGCGGATACACTTAAATTAAAAGTAAGTTAAATTTTATGTAAAACTTCTTAATCGATTTCGTAATACCGCCTTCGAGAAGGATAGCGCATCCAAGGGTAGGTCCTAAAAATATTTTGGTATCACTTCCCGACACTCGGTAGAACTGCATAGAATTCTTTATAACAGGTCGCTTTAATGCATTTTTATTTATTTGTTTTTTTTAATAATATGGACAGTATTGACGGGCTGAATAAAAAAAAAGTTAAAGCTACAAGATTTGGTTAGCAAAACCATCGTTCTTGGGTCAAGTAGAATAGACACACAAAATATCAGTTAAAATCGAGACGTAATTTAAAATTTTGGAAAACCTTAATATTTGATTTTAAGAAAAGTATTTGAAGTATGCAGTACATGGAGTTTAGTTTAAATTGTAACGCAGGAAACGTTTGTATTTGGCATTTAAGACTACAGCAAGGCAATTTTGAGAACTTGGCATAAATGGGGTTTAGAGAAGAGGTAATTGTAGATCTAAAATCATGTAAAAATCTTACAGGTGTTCCGCGGTTGGGAAGGGGTTCAAAACGGTTCAAAAGTTACAGCCATTTAAACCGTGAACACTATAGTGCATGTTCTATAATTCGCACTTCGCAGGACGGGGGCTAAATGAAAAATAAATAAACAAATTTTGTTTTAACACTATTATGCCCACTAATATCAAGTATATTGTTCACTTTTGCTTTGGTTTGTGTCTAGACTTACTAGATGTCTCACATATGTTGGAAAATTTCTTGTTTAATGGGATGTTCTCTAGGTGGAGCCTGTAACCAATATTTTGTATATATTGTAGTTTTGAACCCAAAAAAAAGTTAATTTAGAAATGCCAATATGAAAGAAGTTTAAGAAAAGAAAATTTTCTTAAATAAGTGAGTTTTCTTAAAAAAAGTAAATGTTCTTAAAAAATACCTATCCATATTCTTAAACAAAATACTTTTTCTTAAAAAAATACCTTATCATAAAGAAGTACCTTTGCTTAAAAAAAGTAAATTTTCCTACAAAAAGTACCTTTCTTAAAAAACATAATTTTTTTTAAATAAGTACCTTTTCTTAAAAAGGTAACTTTTCCTACAAAAAGTACCTTTCTTAAAAAATATAATTTTTTTTAAATAACTATCAGGGCGAATCAATAAGTCCGTGACTTTTTGAATGAAACACAGTTTTTTTTGCAAAAAAAAATTATTTGTCAACATAATCTCCTTTTAGCTCAATACACTTAGTCCAACGTTTCTTCAAGTTTTCCATCCCTTCCAAAAATAGGATTGCTCGAGGTCCATAAAATAGGCATTTGTTTGATCAATAATTTCATCGTTGGAGCTAAATCTCTTTCCACAGAGCCATTTCTTTATGTTTGGAAATAGGAAATAGTCATTGCGTGCTAAATCCGTAGAATGTGGCGGATGAGGTATCAATTCGTAGCCCAATTCATGGCATTTTGCCACTGAGACTACACACGTGTGCACCCGTGCATTATCTTGATGAAAAATAACTTTTTTTCTTGGCCATATGGGCCTTTTTTTTAAATCCCCGTTAAATCGGTCCAATAAGTTGGCATAATATTCGCCGTTTATTTGTTTCCCCTTTTGAAGGTAATCGATGTGGACTATCGCGCTTGAATCCCAAAAAACTGTTGCCATCACCTTATTGGGCGACAAACTTACCGTGGCCTTCTTCGGAGCCGGTTCACCCGGAGAAACCCATTGTTTAGACTGCTGCTTGGTCTCCGGAGTGTTGTAATGGATCCAGGTTTCTTCAGCACTTACAAAACACCGCAATAACTCCCTCGAATTGCGGTTAACACAACTCCAAACAATCCTTTGAAGTTGTCACACGATTATGTTTTTGGTAAATTGAGACCAAACGCGGCACCCATCTTGCAGACAGCTTTCTGATCATGATCAACTGATCATTTAAAATCGAAACCACACTGCAATATGAAATGTCTATGGCATCAACAATCTCAGGCACTTTTACCCTTCGATCGGCCAACACCATATCGTTGATTTTTTCGACATTTTCGGGTGTATTGACCTCAATTGGCCGTCCACAACGTTCAGCCCCATTTGTACTTGTGCGACCACAGCGAAAGTCAGTAAACCACTTTTTTACCATTGACATCGATGGTGCAGAGACTCCATAGTATTTATCTGGCTTTTCCTTGGTTTGATTGACGTTTTTGTTTTCGCTAAAAATAATGTTTACTGATCACTCGAAATTCCCTCTTTTCCATTTTTAAAAAAAATGCACGAGGTTGTATGTTTTCCACAGCTGTTAAACTCAAAGTAAATGACGGAACTTGCTCAAAATTTGACAATAGTCTATTAACAGGTGGTACCTGATGGGAGCAGTGTTGCATTTCACATAACTACGAGGGAAGTTCGAAAAGTCACGGCCTTATTGATCCACCCTCGTACCTTTTCTTAAAAAACTACCTTTTCTTTAAAGATTACATTTTTTGTAAAACAAAATAACTTTTCTTGCGATAAGTACCTACTCTTGAAAATATACTTACTCTCGGAACAAGGACCAATTCTAAAAAAAATTTCCATTTGTTAACAAAAACCTTTTCTTCAAAAAATTTCCTTTTCTTAAAAAAATACCTTTTGTTACAAGATTCCTTTTTTTTAAATTACATTTTCTTAAATATAAAATACCTTTACTTTTCTTTACTTGAGATAAGTAGTATAAGTAAATTTTAAAATAAGTAAATTTTCTTAAAAAAATAACCTTTTCATAAAAAGAGTACCACTTCTTTAAAAAGTACCTGTTCTAAAAAAAAGTATTTCTTTCATTCATTCTCTTAATGCTTTATCTAAGAGAAAGTACGTCTTCTTAAAAATAGTACCTTTCTTTAAAAAAACCATTAGCTTTTAATAAAAGAAGTACCTCACTTTAACAAATAACCTTTTCGGGAAAATATAATACATAAAAAAAAAGAAATAAATAAATAAATGGTTTCCCGTTACATCCCATGAAGGGATTAGGGAGAGCTTCTCACAACCAGTGAGCTGTGCGCGTTCTAGTTTTACACTCACTGGTTGGGACCTACAGTTTTGCACCGGTTCCGAACGATATTTTGAGAAGCTTTTTCATGGCTAAATAAAGCCGTCGAAAGAAATTTAAGGCTGTCAGAGTAGGGATCGAACCCACGTCCTCATGCACAAGAGCCGCGCACACTACCATTGCACCACCGACGGACCTAAAAATATATTTTAAAAATCAAAAAATTTGTCTTAAAAAAGTTTATCATTTTAGAAAAGTATTTTTTCTTAAAGATCCATTTAAATTATCTTTGTTTTCAACGGAAGTCTTAGGCGTGTTGGAACTAACTAGTACATAATATACAGCTAAAGGAACGTCACTCCAACAAAATTTTTAAGCTTCTATGAAAACTTGATACTGACAGAAGCAACTAAGTGGTGGGGTCAAAATAAACTTGCGAACACGTTTGGAACCTCCATGTGAGAAACTTGTAGATCAGTTCGGTATCTTGTCATCTCGAAACCCACGAGCTTGCCGTAAAATTTTGCATAAATGCTATTATCTGCGGAAAGACTTGAGCCGAATAATGCCTGGTATAAACGGGTTTATCTCCATTAAATTAGGTGATGGCATTTTGAATTTTATCAAAACTTCAAAGAGGAATATCCGCGCGATCAAGTAAGTACAACAAAATTTTTTACTCTAAGAACCAAACAATGTATTCCAGCTGGCGCCTCTGGAACCCATATGGTATGTGTTTGTACTTATCACCAAAATGTAAAATTGATCTACACTGGTGTAGATATTGGATGACCTATAAATACCAAGCTAACAACAGAAAGTGCAATGGATCTTACATTTTATAAAAAATGCCTTCGCAAGATCCAATCCAACACCCAATCCAACACAGACGTGTCATTTAATGACTACGAAACCACAGCCATATCCATGCTGTAAATCTTGTACTGGCTTAAGTGGAGTCCGTGATCATCTTAACTTCATATTCGAATTGAAACCTGAATTGGCACAGATCACTTCACAATACCTACATAACTACTGCCATCCCAAGGTTTTGTAGATAGCTTGTGTGATGCCTTGGACACATTGAAACCTTATGTTTATATTGCTTTTAAAACTCTGAAGGAGACTATTTCTCTGCGCTATTGGTACCTGAGATATCCAATGACAAGACAATCGATCACAATTTGGACAACAGCATCGATTGCCCCCTTCCTAACCAAGACAAGGCAGAACAGCTGTTGCCCGGTATAAGAACAACAAAGCCGCAGGAGCCGATGGATTACCGGTAGAGCTGTTTAAGGCTGGAAACGATGAGCTGATAAGTTGGATGCCTCAGCTCATTAGCAAAATTGAGTTAGATGAAAGCGTGCCCGGCGATTGGAGTCTCAGTGTACTATGTCCGATATTTAAAAAATGTGAACCAAGTCTCTGTGCCAACTTCCGTGGAATTAGCTTTTTATCCATAGCATATAAGATTCTATCAACTATAATGTGCGAAGACTAAAACCAATTATCGGTGATCTGATTGAACCATACCAGTGTGGCTTTAGGCCTGGAAAATCGACAACTGACCAGATTTTCACGCTACGCCAAATCCTGGAGAAGACACACGAAAAACAAATCGACACCTATCATCTCTTTGTCGATTGTAAGGCGGCCTTCGATAGCCCGATGCGGTAGAGACTCTACGAGGCAATGCCTAAGTATTCCTGCAAAACTCATACGCCTTTGCAGGATGACCTTGACGAACACCAAATCCGCAGTGAAAGTTGGTAAGGATTTTACCGAACCTTTCGAACCTAACCGAAGCCTCAGGCAAGACGACACCCTATCGTGCGATCTCTTTAACATCTTAATGGAGATCATTATGACAAAAGCTGCAGTCAACATGAATAAAACCATCAGCAGCAAAAGTCACAAACTGCTCGCGTATGCTGATGATATCTATATCATTGGGCACACAATTAGAGAAGTTACTGCAGTTTTTCGACAATTGAGAAGGAGTCAGCAAAAGTGGGTCTGACGGTGAATGAGGACAAGACAATTATACTGGTTTCAACGAACAGAGCCTCCACGCGATTAGACCAAAGCGTGAAAGCTGGTAATCGTTATAATTTCGAGGTGGTGGACGAATTTATATACCTCGTATCTGCCGTAAACAAAAACAACAACGTCAGCCTTGAGTTATTTTGGGTTAAGAAAGCACTTAAGAGATAATTCCCTCTCTCGAGTAACAAAAGTCCAACTATACCAGAGTCCCCTACAACGTGCCTTGCTTTCCGGTGCAGAATCCTGGGTCTTATCCCAAGCAGAAGAAACATCTGTAGGAGTCTTCGAGATCAAAATACTCCGAAATATGTATGGCCCTATAGTGTATAATGGCGAGTATCGGCGACGCATGAACCATGAGCTGTAAGACCAGCACGAAGAATTTGCAAGCACGAAGGATTTGCGAAACCGAACTCGAATGAAGTTGAAAAATATGAAGACCAAGACTCCTCTGGAGGGATCAGGCTGACGAATCCCTGCGTTCACTTGGTATTCCCAACTGGAGAGATAAAGCAAAAGATCGAACTGTTTGGCGAATTATTTTATCTTCGTTTTGTAAAGTCCGTGACCCCTCGGGGTTGTTCGAGACCGGATAAGTTAGTAAGTAGGCAAGGATAATATCTCTGAAGATCAAATCATCGTACTATGTGATTTTGCAAATAATTCTAGTTTTGCTGTCCAAGGTGCCGCCCAATCATTTCATTGGAATAATGACCTATCAACACTTCTGACTTCGGTTTTTTATCACAGAGACGGAATGGAAGTGAAACACGGCAGCATTGGTATGATTTCTTATGACCTAAAAACATGACACAACCACTTTTTACGCTTACCAGAAAATACTACACAAGCATCTTTCAGAAAAAGCAATAAAGTAAATAATAATTAAATAAAAAAATAATTAAATAAATGTATATAAATAACCTATTGGGCCCCACAACATTTTAAAAATAAAATCAATTTTGTGCAGAGTTACATTGCAGAGTTGCATTTTCACGAAACATCTCGCGAAAAAGGGCTTTGCGACGGTCTTGGGCGAACCTCAAGCGTTTAGCGAAGCGTACAAGCCTACAGTCACCTTCAAGTAGAGCAATAGTTTCACCATAGCAATTATATGATTGGGCAAAATCTTCTTTAAATCCAACTGCGACGAAATTCTGCGTGAGAGGATTTTTCTGCAACCAGGTTTGATTCAGCAATCACCATTCCCGGAACTAAAAATTAACATGCCTTTATTCCAAACACCGAAGGGATTTTTATAAAAAGAACTAGTACTAGCATAGATTCTCAATGTAAATCCGTAAAAATTAGAAAACAACTAAACTATTTATTTTTAAATTCTTCCTATCACCAAACAAATGTGTTTATACGAGTTCGGATCAATAAGTCCGTGACTTTTCGAATGTCCCTCGTAGCTATATGAATTCCAACACTGCTGCCATCAAGTACCATCTGTTAATAGAATACTGTCAAAGTTTTAGCAAGTTCCGTCATTTACTTTGAGTTTAACATCTGTTCAAAACATACAACCTAGTCCATTTTTTTAAAAATTGAAAAAGTTAATTTCGATTGCTCATTAAAGATTATTTTTTGCGAAAAAAAACCGACCATCAAACCAAGGAAAAGCATGATAAATACTATGGGGACTCTGCACCATCGATTTTAATGGTAAAAAACTGGTTTACTGATTTCCGTTGTGGTCGCACAAGTACAAATGACGCTAAGTGTTCTGGACGGCCAATTGAGGTCAATACACCCGAAAATGTTGAACAAATCCACGATATGGTGTTGACCGATCGAAGAGTAAACGTGCGTGAGATTGTTGAGGCCATAGGCATTTCATATGGCAGTGTGGTTTCGATTTTAATTGATCAGTTGGGTTTAAGAAAGCTGTCTGCAAGATGGGTGTCGCGTTTGCTCTCAATTGACCATAAACGTAATCGAGTGACAACTTCAAAGGATTGTTTGGAGTTGTTTTACCGCAATTCGAAGGAGTTTTTGCCGCGTTATGTAACATGGATCCATTGCAACACTCCGGAGACCACGCAGCAGTCTAAACAATGAGTTTCTCCGGATGAACCGGCTCCGAAGAACGCTAAGGTAAATTTCTAGGCCAATAAGGTGATGACAATAGTTTTTTGGGATCCACGCGGGATAATCCACAAAGGGAGAAACAATAAACGGCGAATATTATGCCAACTTATTGGACCGATTTAACGAGGATTTAAAAAAAAAAACGACCCCATATCTCCGGATTTAGCCCCCTATTCCTAAAGAAATGGCCCGGTGGAAAGAGATTTAGCTGCAACAGCGAAATTATTGATCAAACAAATGTCTATTTTATGGACCTCACAAATCCTATTTTTTGGAAGACATGTAAAAATTGGAGAAACGTTGGATTGAGCTAAAAGGAGATTATGTTGAAAAATTATTTTTTTTTGCAAAAAAAAAACTGTGTTTCATTCAAAAAGTCACGGACTTATTGATCCGCTCTCGTATTTGAAAACGATCAATTACATTAATTTCAATCTCATTACAAATGTACAAGAAAGCAAAGTTACAAAAAATTGAGCAGAAAATTTCCATACAGGACTTCCCAGAAGTAATTAAATATATATTTGGAAAACAGAATTCGTAGTCATAATAATGTTTATTTTACATTCATGTATATTATGTAGAGTTTTAGAAAGAAAAAAGGTTACAGGTTACATCATATTCAGTGCGACATGCATGCACATTAATTTACATATCTATTGAAGCAATGCATATCCTATTTTGAAACTTCTAGTGTGTTATAAGTATACTCTAAGCTACTTTCGAATTATAAAAAATTAAGCCCACTTACAAAAATTTTGCTTTGAAATGGTCACTTTCGGTTTTGCACATAAATTTTTTTTCCAAATTTGATTTAATATTTTAAAAGAGCAGACAATTTTATATACCCATCGGGCACTTTATTATAAGCTTTTTATTTTTTTCTCGAAAACATAACTGCGTTAAAAAGAACCAATTTTCAAAAACTGCAAAACTTTACAATCTCATATCCTGAGAAATAAACATCATACAAAATAAATATCGCGTGTTTACTTTCATACCTACTTGCTAAATATGAATGAATTTCAATAAAAAAAATTTTTTGGTTATCCGCTTCACGTGAAATGCCCCGTATATAAAACCACGCATCGTAAACGCACGCTCGCAGCGTGCTCACTCGCCACGACGCGCAAAACGAGGAGTGGAAAATTGCACCTACTCGTTAGTCGTAACATCGTAAACGCACGCTCGCAGCGTGCTCACTCGCCACGACGCGCAAAACGAGGAGTGGAAAATTGCACCTACTCGTTAGTCGTAACATGTAAAAAATATTCACAATATACGACTCGCGAGCGCATGTGAAAACTAAAACAAAAAACCCACGTGAACGCAAGCAAGCTGCGTGCATTTATTTATAGGCATTTCCTCACGCTCCTTTTCGTTTCAAATGAGTACCGCACGCGAGTCGTATAAGCTACGAGAGCGGATCAATAAGTCCGTTACTTTTCGAGCTTCCCTCGTAGTTATGTGAAATGCAACACTGCTCCCATCAACTACCACCTGTTAATAGATGACTGTCAAAGTTTGAGCAAGTTCCGTCATTTATTTAATAGCTGTTCAAAACATACAACCTCGTACATTTTTTTAAAAATGGAAAAAATTGAATTTCGAGTGATCAGTAAACATTATTTTTTGCGAAAAAAAACCATCAATCAAATCAAGGAAAAGCTTGATAAATACTATCACTACTTCAATGGTAAAAAAGTGGTTTACCGACTTTCGTTGTGGTCGCACAAGTACAAACGACGCTGATCGTTCGGGACGTCCAATTGAGGTCAATACACCCGAAAATGTCAAAAAAATCCAGGATATAGTGTTGGCCTATCGAAGAGTAAAAGTGAGTGAGATTGTTGATTCCATATGCATTTCATATGGTAGTGCGGTTTTGATTTTAAATGATCAGTTGGGTTTAAGAAAGCTGTCTGGAAGATGGGTGCCGCGTTTGCTTTCAATTGGCCATAAACGTAATCGTGTGACAACTTCAAATGATTGTTTGTAGTTGTTTACTTGGGCTACGAATCCGTAATATTCTCCGGATTTAGCCCCCAGTGACTATTTCCTATTTCCAAACCCAAAAGAAATGGCTCGGTGGAAAGAGCTCCAACGATGAAATTTTTGATCAAGGAAATGTCTCTTTTATGATCCTCGAAAAATCCTATATTTTGGAAATTAGAGAAACGTTGGACTAAGTATATTGAGCTAAACGGAGATTATGTTGAAAAATAATTTTTTTTGCAAAAAAAAAACTGAGT
This sequence comes from Phaonia tiefii, assembly GCA_963931995.1. Lineage (NCBI taxonomy): Eukaryota > Metazoa > Arthropoda > Insecta > Diptera > Muscidae > Phaonia > Phaonia tiefii. The sequence continues at coordinate 204,034,733 of OZ008370.1, read as the reverse complement.
TTCATTCCAAAAGTCATGGACTTATTTATCCGCCCTCTATTATATGGAGAGGTTAAATGAATATGGATCGGTGTTCTCATTATTGATATAATTTGTACCAAAAAGTACCTCTCATTAACAAAAAGTACATACCATACTCAAGAAAGTACATAAAGTGTTACAGAAGGTAGAAAAATTTACATAAATTGTACAAAAAGTACACAAAATGCGCTAAACATATATAATGGGTAGCAAGGTACATAAAGTGCAAGTAAATTACATTAAGTTCATCAAATAGTACTCAGGATGTACCAAGAAGTACATAAAGTCTCAAGAGTGTAAAGTCTACATAATATGTGTTAAAAACACATAAAACGTACTCAAAAGTGTACCACAAAGTTAATAAAGTGTACCAAAAGGTACATAGTGTACCAAAAAGTACATATCGCACCAAAGAAGTTACAGTGTACAAATAATACAAAAAATACAGTGTACACTAAGTGTGTAAAAATAACCAAAAACTCAATAAAGCGTACCAAATAGTACATAGTGTTCCACAGCCATATATAGATAGTAGCAGACTGTTCATAAAGTTTACCAACACTTTACCATAAGTACTTTTTGGACCATGAAATTATCACAAAAAGTCCATTTGATAGCAACATATTACAAGCGCGTACCTAAAATTTTACTTTCAGTACAAAAAAGTACATAAAATTGATGCCGTGCTATAAGGCCATAGGCAATAAAGCTTTGAGAAATAAGACCATATGGCTTTATTACCAACACGAGAGGGTAATAACACCATATGAGTATAACAATCGAAGTGGAAATAACGCCATACCCGTACAATCCATTGTTAAAATTGCATATTGTCCACGTAAAGAATGAGTTGTCAGAGTCAACCGTTGAAGAGATATGGATCAAGCAAGGGAGGGGGGGGGCGCCCGCCCGCGTCATTCCGCGCCCTCCCGCGGCCGCGCTGTAGGAAGCTTCCAAAGCATGGTAATTTTTACGGATTTCTGGAATTCTTCGGCATTTCTTATGCATTTAGAAGCGACCAACTCAAGTGATTTCGTTAAAGCAATTTCCGGATGCACATCTGTATACACTGCCAGAAGTTCTTACGGAAAAAAGCGAAGTATTTTCATACAAAATCGATATCGACTTTTAAGGGAGAAGAAAATAACCCTGAGTACTGTACTCACACAGTTCTCCAAAATGAAGAACTGTATGCTTGAAGAAGATTTTATAAATACAATTGACAGCGCTGACGACATTGAAGCAGATGCAAATAGCAGCGAAGAAGAAGGCACTGACGCAGAAATGCAACAGCAACATTATCTGTCATGTATTGTTTATTGCGAAAACGACAGACAAATACTGTTTGATCCATGCAAACATTTTAAAGTTTGTTAGCCATGCTACCAACAAATAAAAGGAAGAGCTGAGAAAAACGGAACGCATACATTGAGTCCTATTTGTCGTGCCATCATTACGGCTGCCACATTTATATATTGTTAATTATTGTAGAAAAGAAAATACATATGTATGTAAACATTTAAATTTTCTGTTAACTGAATTAAATTGTTTTTGCCAATAAAAGAAATCAAATACACTACATAAATAGCACATAGAAAATTATCAAAGGTGAAATAATACCATAATGGCTTTATTGCACTTGCCCTGTGGTAATAAAGCCATATGGTCTTATTTCTCAAAGTGATGAGCAATAAGGCCATATGGCTTTGTTGCCTATGGCCTTATAGCACGGCATCCATAAAATTACCAAAACAGTACTTTAGACGCAAAGCAGCCCATAAAAAGTACCAAACATTTTAATTTTGATACCAACACTTGTACTTTTTGGTACCAAGCGGTACATGTTTTGGTAGTTTTTATGTACCTCATAGCTACCAATAACTACGTTTTATGCAATTTCTTCCTGGTACTTTTTATGTTCCTTTTATGATACAAAAGACCATATTGTTGTGTACATAATATACTTTTTGTAGTACAATATATACTTTTTGGTACACTGTTTGACATACTGTCTGTACATTTTAACACACGTATGTACTTTTTTTGGCACACTTTATGTACTTCTAGGTATACTCTATTTATACTTCTTGGTAGACTTTAGGACACTTTGATACAATATGTGCAATTTGTGGTACAACTCAGCTTTTATGTACTTCTTTTATATATTTATACACTTTGTAAACATTTTGGCAAATTTTTTATAATCTTTTGTACCCTTCTTCGGTACCTTTGGTAATCTTTGGTACCCTTCTTCGGCAAATCTTACATGTTTTGTTTACATATTCTTACTATTACCTATAAGGATTTTAAGGCCAGTGCGATCAGTGAATTGTTGCTCTACGCACGCGTATTCGGTCGGAAAATGATAGTAATCGCGAATTGATTTACTGATGGTGTTTCGGACCTACTCAAAAGCGCGTGCGTTTAAAATGCAAAATTCGAAAGCGCTCGCGTGCGTTGAAATTAAACAATCGACTTACGAACCGCATTTTCGGTGCCCAAAAATATATGACTCGAACCTCGCGAGACATATTTTGAATAGTGAGAGAAGAGATTTTAGATGCACGTTCGCGTGCATTTATAAACACTGAAATAAAAACAACCTAATGTACAATCATGTACTAGAAACAATAAATAAGCTTGAATACGTAAAATGACATATGATGGAATTATCGACCATTTAGTATCTTCGATCGATACTAATTCGCATATGTAAACTCCAAATTAGAGTTTGCATATATACGATTGATGATCTGATGATCGAATCAATTCAGGTATAGTAGTTAGATATCTGATGATGAACTTGACACAAAGTTCAAAGCTAGTGATGCCACTGAAGCAGTTTTACTAAACTGTCTATTATTCCGACAAAATCCAACTATTTTCCACATGGAAAATTTGTACTGGCCTTGTAAACTTGTAATATGAATTTATCATTTATTAGCTAAAAACTAACGAAATCGGTCATAAAATTCAAATTCTAAAATTTTAATAATTTCCCCTAAATTGAAGTATAGATAAGTCTAGTACATATATTCTTAATATATTAATTATTTCTTGTATATTTTATTCCTCCAGAAGCCCCAAAGTACGACACCATCGCCACAGGCAATACCCGGACCACCACCGCCTCCTACTCCATCATTATCAGCAGCAGCGGTGGTGGCGGGGCCCCCAGCAACAGCAGCAGCTGCTACAGCTGCTATAATACCCATCTTACCATTAGGAGTTGCCACGTTACGTGATGACTCCACCGAATCCGAAGAACAGTCCATGACATGTACTCATGCTCATGCGGAATCATGTCATCGCATTATGTAAGTACTACCCTACTACCCTAACTAAGTTTTAAATGTTTAACTATAAATTTGGGCACAGATGTTCTTTTTGCATAAAAAAAAAACTCTAATTGAATTCTATCATTTACTATAAACTAATTAGCGTTATTTTAAGCATTTCCTTTATTGCTGATGCATTTAGTGTTTATGGGTCGAGTTAACTCATTCATGCCTCGTTGCATTCATTACTATGCTCGGCATGAAGCAAAACAAACACCCATACAACTCCGGCATTTTTCAAGCAGTGGCAGGCAGCAGCAGCTGTTGAAATAATAGTGTGTTATAAAGTATTCAAATATCCTTAGTCTTGAGTGGGCATTCTTTTGACTGTTACGTTATGCTTAAGGAATTCATTCACTTAATGAAATCAAGTTAAATATTTATCAAATTTCAAAGTTACAGAAAGTGCAAGGGCAAAGAGAGCAAGGGGTTTATTTTAATTTTATCACGAAACTTGAAACTTGGATTTAATTTTTTTCTACTCTTAATGTTTGAAAATATATACCTTGTTACTTCTTTCTAACAATGCTTTACATGTATTTTGTTGATTTTGTAAGGAGGTAGGTACTATTTCAGGAACAAGTTTCAAGCATTAGCAATAAAATTTGTTCACAAAAGTTAAATTAGTATAAGAACGTAATGTCGAATATCGCCGGGGAGCAAATGAATTCGGTGAATGACAAAATTTAGATGTTTCCGCTTCAATACAGTTCAATATTATAGTTCAAACAATGTTTTTCTAGCCAGGACGATCCGTTAAAACCCTCAAAAACCTATAAGTTATATTAAAATAAATTATTAATATTAATCATACGACAGGGTGCGTAAACTTAACTTTGACATTTTCCAACATATTGCATCGCAGTGTGTTCGAAATTAAAATTTATACAAATAAATATTAATTATACACAAAAGTAACACATTTGAATTTCATGTTCTTTCAAAACTAATTAAACTGCACTTAAAAAAATATAACCGACTAATGGTGGGAGTATAGATTAATTTTGTATAGAGATGTCAGTATACTTATTTTTTACGTGATTGCCGTGGTTGTATAAAAATGTTGTGTGTTGCAATAATAATATGCTGAATATCGCCGGAGGGCCAATGAATTTGGCGAAGGACAACTTTTAGATGTTTCCCCTTAAACAGTTCAATAATATAATTCAAATAATGTTTTTCTAGCCAAGACGTCCCTTTAAAAACCTCAAATACCTCTGAGTTATATTAAAATAAATTTTTAATATTAATCATACGACAGGGTGCGTAAACTCAATTTTTGACATTTTCCAAAATATCTATCGAATTGAAATTGCGCATTGTAAAATAATATTCAATACAATTTGCACAAAAAAATATAAATTCTGGAGACAAATATTAATTATATACAAAAGTAACACATTTAAATTTTACTTACTTACTTTTTCGGTCTCGAACTACCCCGAGGGGCCAGAAACCTTACAAACCGAAGACAACATATTTCGCCAACCAGTTCGATCTTCTGCCTTATCTCTCCAGTTGGCAATACCAAGTGTACGCAGGTATTCGCCACCCTGATCCCTCCAGCGGAGTCTTGGTCTTCGTACTTTTCGTCTTCCTTCGAGTTCGGTTTAGAAACCCTTCGTGCTGGCTCGTCTTCATCCATTCGACTGACATGGCCTATCTAGCGCAATCGCGTTATTTTGATCCGCTTAACTATGTCAATGTCGGGATATAGCTCATACAGCTCATGGTTCATGCGTCGCCGATACTCGCCGTTGTGCACTACAGGGCCTTACATTTTTCGGAGTATTTTTCTCTCGAAGACTCCTATAGATGTTTCGTCTGCTTGCGATAAGACCCACGATTCTGAGCCATAAAGCAAGATAGTTTGTATGAGAGTCTGGTATAGTTTGACTTTTGCTACTCGAGAGAGGCCTTTATCTCTAAAGTGCTTGCTTAGCCCAAAATTACATCCATTCGAAAGCACAATTCTCCGCTTGATCTCAGGGCTGACGTTGTTGTTCTTGTTTACTGTAGATCCGAGGTATATACCTTGGTCTTGGTATATACCACCTCGAAATAATAACGATTATCGACGCTCACACTTTGCTCTAAACGCGTGGAGGCCCTGCTCGTTGAAACCATTAATTTTCAAAAACCATTCCTCAGTTACCGTCAGACCCACTTTTGCTGACTCCTTCTCAATTCTCGAAAACACCGCAGTAACTTATCTAACTGTGCGCCCAATGATATCTATATCATCAGAATACGCGAGCATCATGTGACTTTTGCTGCTGATGGCTTTATTCATGTTGACAGCAGCTTTCCTCAAAATAATCTCTAGTAAGATTTTAAAGAGATCACCTTACCAACTTTCACTGCGGATTTGGTGTTCGTCAGGGTCATCCTGCAGAGGTGTATGACTTTTGCAGGACTACCAGGCTCAGACATTGCTTCGTAGAGTTTTACGGTTGTTGCGGCAGTTTTTATAGAGTCGGAAATGGGTTTCGACTGCGCATCAGGATCGTCATCGGGAGGGGCTGGCTGTGGCAACCTCTGGTAATTGCAGCTTTCCGAGGTCCAGCCTCCTCTGCGTCTGGTTTCGTACGATTTTCGCTCTACTTAATCTTGTGCGAACCTTTGCTGCTACCAGGTAGTGATCAGAATCGATGTTAGCTCCTCTGATCGCTCGTACGTCCATTACACTGGATGAGTGCCTTCTATCAATTACCACGTGATCAATTTGGTCCTTCGTTTTTTGATCAGGGGATACCCAAGTAGCCTTGTGGATCTCTTTATGCTGGAATATTGTACCGCTAATGATCATGTTTTTTGCCGCGACAAAGTCAATCAGTATCATACCGTTTTCGGAATTGCCAGCATGTAGACTGAAGTTGCAAATAGTTGGATGAAGCAAGTTCTGCCTGCCTACTTTGCCATTAAAATCTCCTAGTACAATCTTAATGTCATGGCCAGGGCAGCGGCCATACGTTTCCGCCAGGAGCTCATAGAATATGTCTTTGGCATCATCATCTTTCTCTTCTGTCAGGAAGAGAAAATTTATCAATTTAGGGAAATATATAAATATTTCGCTTTTATGCGGATTGTGGCTATACGTTCACTCGCAGGATTGAACCTAGAGACTAGTTGTCGCAGTCTTTTGCCAATTACAAATCCACAACCAAATTCATGTACATATTTTCTCATGGCAACTGTAGTATATGTCGCAGTTTCTTTTTCTTGCGCAGCCATGTCCAGTCCATCGCATTTCCTGGGTTGCGGTAATGTCAGCCTTATAACTTTCGAGGACATCTGCCAATTGGATGCTTGCACCGGATCTATATAGGGTTCTCACATTCCATCGTGGTCCTTATAACGTTTGCGTTGGTCGTCAACAAATAGCGGTTGTTTATATTTTCTCTTTCGTTTTTGTATTTTCACTGCCATTATGAGTCCACCGGGTTTTTGCATTTTACCTACTGCCAGGATATTTGATTGCAGACGCCCATTATGGATCACACGCTGACCAGGAAGCAATATGTCGAACCTGGATTTTCTTCTCTTGGCTCATCCGCCTTCTAAGGACAAATGAGCTTCAGTGACTCCCAAGTGAATGGCTATCAGAAACTTTCCACGGACAGTTCCATGTCTTACATTTTAAGTTTGCTTTCAGTACTATGTAGAACCAGTAGTATAAAAAATACAGCAAAGCAACAACACAAGGATTTTGTTTTCGTTTTTTTTTTTTTTTATAGAACTATTCTGTCACAGACAATACAAATTTGTACCAACAATTAAGGAAAACAAAAAAGTGGAAAATAACCAGGACAAATACATGGAAAAATTAAGCAGTCATTGTAGTAAAAACACCTGTTCTTAAGTACAATTGCATCGAACATGTATCTATGCAATATAACCAAGGACGAATAGTGTTAACTGAAAAATGATACTAAACTATTTCAAAAAAATAATCAAAAAATGTCTGTCAAAATATAAAGGGACAGATTGGTACATTTACCGCAAACAAAAACTTAACAGTTTTTAAAAATGTTATGAGTTTATATTAGTGGTAATTACCGAAGAGCCTCGAAAACTGACACAGCAAACGTCAAAACAGAAATTGTTCTGATAAAAAGAGCCTCGAAAACTTGCGCAGCAAACCTCAAAACAAAAATTGTTCTCATACAGAGCGACTTGCTGAAATATAGAAAAGTTTCGAGTCAATTTAGCTGAGCAAAGATCGAAAACGAATCCTCGGACAACTGTAAAAGTCGTTTTGTATAAGAACATTTGTGTTTTGTTTTGACGTTTGCTGTGCAAGTTTTCGGAGTTTTCGAGTTTTCGCGTTAACATGAATAACACTAATATAACATTTTGTATTTCAGCTTTTTACATTTTTATATTCACATTTTTTATATATAAATTGAATCTTGTTGTGTGTTATCACTTGTCGAAAAGTTGACACAAAGCTAGCTTGTTGTTTCAGCGACATCTATCGAAGTATTCGTCAAAATCACAACGGAATTGAAGGTTTTTATTCTGTTAGCAATGATTTATTTTAAGAAACTGCTAATACGTATGAGTAATGTATAAAAGAACAATTGCAATTTATATTATTCATACGCATAAATCTCCGAGTGCTGCAATTAATTGAAATGAGGTAAGGTGCTGTTTCTTGAAGCAGTCGCTGAACGACCCATACTTTGTACTCTATTGTGATGCGACACTCTAACGGCACTAAGTGCTAGCCCCACTGAGGTGGAATACGTTTTACTCCGCGAAACTTAGCATCTTGTCAAAGAGTAAATGACAAAAACCTAGTGTAAAATTTATTATAATTTAATATTTAATAGTTTAATATCTTTTATTTTTTATACTTAATTTTTTTTGTATAAAAATTAAATTATTTCACTTGTTATGACTGACGCATATTTAACTCGCAATACAAGTATTCATGAGATTTCCTTTTATGTTCCTTATAGTAAAAGGAACTGCAGCTTGTTAATCTATCAGTAAGGATTTACTTTACGAAATAGCAAACACGTATGCGTAATATATAAATGAGCTATTACAATTTATATTAATCATACGCAGAAATTGTCGAGTTCTGAATATAATTTAAATGAGGTTAGGTGATGGTGCTGCTGTTGACAGCAGTCGATAAACGACCCATACTTTTTAATCCATTGTGATGCCATAGGCTAATGGGACCTAGTACTAGCCTCAGTGAGGTGACATTTATTTTACTCCATGAACCTTAACATCCCGTCAACACCTAAATGACAAAATTTGCCCATGCCAACCACTGAGACCTTCACCGGAATTCTGTAACTTTTTAACGATAAAAATCGGTAGTTAAATTGACAAAATTCGGAAATTGTGTATTGACATTTTATGAATTTTTGTGAATGTTACAGAATTTCGGTGCTAATATAATATAAGTATTTTGTAGTTAAAAGTTTTTTGTTTTTTATAACTAAATAACTTGTATAAAAATTTAGTTGCTTCGTGTGTTATGTCTTACGTAAATATAACACGAAAGTTAATTTGGTAATTTCGGCAATATATAGTTGGACGTCTGTAAAAGTATACGTCAAATTTATCTTTATGTTGTTCGTGGTAAAAGGAACTGTAGCTTAAAAATTACTACTTTTTAAGCAATGAATTTTTTTTACAAATTACAAATACGTATGAGTAATATATAAATGAGTTATTACAATTTATATCAATCATACGCACAATCATACGCATTTTGCTGAATTGTGAATTTAATTTAAATTAAATTAGGTACTGCTGCTGCTGGCAGTTGATGAATGAAAAATACCTTTAAATCCAATCCAATCACACTAACCAGATTGTGAGCTAGCCGCAGTGGAGAGGCATTTAGTTTACTCCATGAAGATATTGCGCTTAATTTGGAGCCTAAATGAAAAATATGAGAAGGATTACATAGTAGATATCCTTCATCATAGTAACAGCATCGACGAAAGTCATATGCCCTAACATGCAGTCTTATCGTTTCCCTTGAGAACTAATGTGCAATTTTTACAGGTCAAAACAAAAAAATGCTTTAATTTTTATATAAAAACTTTGACTATACAATGGGAAATGGGAGCCGATGGTTCTCTCGAGACGGAAAGAAGTTTTTGCAAATGTTTTCTTGTGTGGTTTGCTTGCGATATTTTACGAACACTTGCATACAAGTTGGAAATTCTCAATTGAAGTGAATTTTCATTTGCATTTAGTTTGATAAATTTTTCAATAGCATCATTCCAAACAACCGCTGATGAAGATCTGCGGCTAGATTTGTAATACATATACGGTGTGTTAGGAATCATAGAATAATATTTGCAAAACTCTTTTTTGAAAACTATATGTCTATTAATATGTATATAGAATGGCTTTGAGCTTGATTAATAAAATAAAAGAGTACCAATTATACGGCCGAATAAATAAATCCAAATCATTCCTGATGAATTTGAAATTAATTCATTGCGTTTGTTGTTGTGACTTCCAGAACATTTGACATAGAGCCAGATTGATATTGCGGCGAAACATCTATTAAGATATTTGTCCAATTCAACTTTATGTAAAACGAATTGTAGCTTATTGATTCTTATTCTGTCTGCAACAAACAATTTTCTCAACTTGCAAATACGTATGAGTAATATATAATCAAATTTTTCGAATTCATATTAATCATACGTATGTACTGTCAAACTATGCATCTAATTAAAATTAAGGTATATTAGGTGCTGGTGGCAGTCGATGAACGAATCAGATGTTTTACTCTATTGTGTTAAGACAGGCTAACAATATTAAGTGCTTGCCCCACCGGAGAAGCATTTTGTTTACTCCATGTAGCTTAACATCTTTTCAACGCGTAAATGAGGAAATTTTCCCAAACACATAAAAGAGTGGAAGCATATATTAGTTGTCTTTCCTTGTCAGAACAGCTACAAAAGTTATTCGGTAGTCTTGTCATAGTCCTACCAGATTTGTCTTGTGAATACGGGTATGGCAACACGTTTAAATTTTTCATACCTTGGCAGTTATAAACGATTAATATCGTACTTCTGAGCCCTCTCGGTAAAGGCCCACCTACAGCGCTAATCTGATGCTGGATTCAGTAAGACTTATTCCAGAAATATTTCCCTTATCACTACTAGGCAGAAGCGGACGTCAGAAGTACTGTCTGCCGGAAATTACCCTTATTACTGATAGACTATTATTCCTAACCCCATCATTCACCTACATAATCGTCACAATTGCCTAGAGGCGACCTCATGCTCTAGCTGATCAATCCATTTCAAACTATCAGTTTATAATTCCACACATACTGCATACTCTACCTTTTCATTCAGTTCCGAACCGTCCGAGTGGAAACTGACATACTCCTCTGCATCAGTAACTTCTTTATTCCAGGAATCACTTTACGGTATATGAATGAAATATATCAGATCGATTATTGGATCCGCTCTAAAGCAGACGAAATATGCAGGCGCATTCTTAACACCAACCAATACAATTTCATATTGAAATATCTGAAACTAGTTCAACAACTGACCATTTTCCAGAATTGTTGTGATGTTTTGCAAACCCTTAAAAGGAAGTGAATTTTCTGATGGTATCCAACAACAATTCGTTTAAAATATTCAGTCACAAACTGTATGTAGATTTTCGAGTCAAATTACTTACATGTTAGAAAATTCATTTAGTTTATTAATTATTTCAGTGGGAAATGTAACAGAAAATTACTTGCATGTTTCTGACATGATTCAGATTGAAGTGAAACATAGCATGAAGCAAAATATTCGGGGAAAAATAAAATTTTCGTTTTAGTTAAAATATTGAAGATAAACGACTCTTGTTTTTTCTTGCCAGTAATAAATTGATTTAACAAATCATAAAAAAGCTTACAAGTAATATTACAATATGTTGTTAAATAGAATTATCATTAATCATACACACCGGTGCCGGGAATATTTTTTCTATTATGGAAAAAATTCATCAAATACATATTTACATACATACATATATATTTTTTTCGTTTGAATAACTATGAATACCATTCTGTTATTTCTAAAAATAATAGTCAACTATTCCTGCCGCAGTGTAATACCAGTATACGTCTACAGTCTGATTACAGTCCTGTGAATATATTATGTAGATTAGAATGAAATGACATCCCATTATTTGTAGCGTCCGTTAAAAATGACAAAGAGTTTATGTGATTTTCATTGATTGACAATCTAAATTGCAATAAATTATTTATTTTGAATTCTTAAAATAGACTAAAACAGCGTAGCATGAGCACATTGTTCTTCCATCAAGTTTTGAATGAAAATTACTGTAAGGAATTCTTGATGAAATTTATCTAGGAATATCAATATACACACACAATTGTTAAAACTCATCGTGAAATAATGAGCTAATCATTAGTGAAATTTATAAAAATTACATTGCAAAATAGGACTGATGGCAGTCGGCTGAAAACTAAATGTGTCAATCATTTAGTCTTCCGAAAATGAGAGGGTACTGCTCTTCGCTAAACCTTTACCCAATTTGATTGGGATTTATTTCTTAGTTGCATTTATATTCAAATAGTGCTTAATCTGCTTATGATTAATGTGGGGTTATCTTGACGGCTGGGTCGTCTGATTTCTCTATAAGCCATGACTCAACACAAACAGCAAGACAGGTCAGTTTTGATTATGAATAATGTTCACATTTTGTATTTAGTACAACTTATTCGATGAAATAGCCAATGAACTGGTCCCGTACGTACCATTGTGCTTCCAGGATCTGTAAGGTGAGACACATAGTTAGTGGTAACTTAGCATTATATTTCTATATAATTATTTGTATATGAAGCTATTTATTAGATTTAAATCATTTTCAAAAATTCGAATACAAAAGTGTTCCAATTTTAACCAGGGTTGTATTTTAGATATATTTTAAAAGTAGGTGAGAGATCCTAGTTAGACGTTTACCTTAAAGATAACTGATTCTTAGCAGCTTAATATACGACCAGTAATAAATACCAACCCCATATCAAAGTCCTCTAATGCTCCTATACACAATGCCAGAGTAGTAAAGCAGTTCCTTGCAAGCCAAAATGTTAATACTCTTAACTGGCCACCCTATTCGCCAGCTCTAAACATTATCGAAAATGTCTGGGGTTGGTTATCTCGTAAGGTCTATGAAGGAGGTAGAAAATTTAATGACAAGAAGTCACTACTTCAGACCATTAAGGATGCTTGGAATCAAATTTTGTTGGATTACATAAAATCTCTCTATTTAAAGTTATTAAAAAGAAAGGGGGTTGTAGCCATTAATAATAGTTCTTAAATAAAGTAAAATAAATTAAAAAAACAAAAAAAACTGTTATTCATTAAACTTAGTGCCTTTATTCAAGTGAACCCAAAAAAATAACACATTTTTGACGTTTTTTTTATAAATTGCTCAAAAAAGTTCTTTAGTTAAGAAACCACTATTGTCATGCTTTGTTTATATCTCAAGATGTCTAGCTTCCATTTCCATTTTAAAATTCTCGAATCGGTTACAAATTGCAAAAGATACAGGCTGCTGAATATGGAATTTTGAGTGCCTTTAAATAAGTGAACCGGAGTGTATATTCCAATTTTTAGTCGACCTCTAGACCCAATCATTGCATACTAATGATCTCGCAATTTGTAGTTTTTTACCACATGTACTATTTAATTTATATTGTTACATTCCCCATTGTGCCACTCGATTTTTAGTCTTTTTAGAATTCTGCCCTTTCTGACAAACAATTATAATTTTCTGCAACTTCCACAATATTCCAATCGATTTTTGTCGCAGTAACCTCTTATGTAGCGGGTTTTTCAACAGAGACGCTACAAAAGTAAGTTGATAGGGACAGTAAACGACGCCATATTTTTCCCCGCTCTTTTGACATTTCTCTTCAGTAAGGTTTGCCATTTCATCATGGAAAGATATACGAGCCAACAACGTGTCGAAATTATTAAAATTTACTACCGAAATTTGGAGCCAGTGGCCTCAACTTTAAGAGCGCTACGTCCAATTTATGGTCGTCATAATCGTCCTACCAGATCAACAATTGAGCGTCTAGTGGACAAATTTGAATCCACAGGCACAGTACGAAATTTTCCCGTGCCAGTGAGACAAAGAAGTGCCCGTAGTGTCGAGAATATTGCTGCCGCTGAGGCTTCAGTTCAAGAAAGCCCAAATGTGTCTCTCACACGTCGTTCTCAAGCGTTGGGCATCTCTGTGACGTCGTTGTGGCGAATTTTAAGAACAGATCTTGGCCTACATCCTTACAAGATCAAATTGACACAAGAACTGAAGCCGCTTGACCACCATAAGCGTCGTATGTTCGTGAATTGGGCTGAGGAACAACTTGAAAATGATTCGGATTTTCATCGGAAAATCATCTTCAGCGATGAGGCTCATTTCTGGCTGAATGGCTTCGTCAATAAGCAAAATATGCGTTATTGGTCAGACAGAAATCCACACGTAATCCATGAGTCATCATTGCATCCCGAAAAAATTAGTGTTTGGTGCGGTTTATGGGCCGGCGGCGTCATTGGGCCGTACATCTTCCGTGATGATCAAGACCGGCACATTACTGTGAATGCGAATCGCTACCGTTCAATGATAACCGAATATTTTTGGCCCCAATTGGATAATATGGACTTGGAGGACATGTGGTTCCAACAGGGCGGCGCCACAAGCCACACACCGAATGCCACAATCAATTTATTGGAAACCAAGTTTGGTGAACGTGTTATCTCACGAAATGGCCTAGTCGATTGGCCGCCTCGGTCGTGCGATTTGACGCCGTTAGATTATTTCATGTGGGACTACGTCAAGTCTATGGTCTATGCCAACAAGCCAGTGACGATTGATGAACTTCGTACGAATATCGAACGTGAAATTGCAGCAGTATCGGCCGATTTATGCTTGAAAACCGTCGAAAATTTGGTTCAGCGTCTGGACTTCTGGAAGCGTGCCCGTGGTGGCCATGCAAAATAAATCGAGTTCCATACATAAAGGCATTGAACGTACTTTCACAGGAATAAAGAATTTCATTGGTATCTAAAACCGGTTTTGTTTTATTTAAAAAAACTTTTGTAGAGCTCTTATTGAAAAACCCTTCATGTATATCAAAAAAAAACCACTCGCGAGTCGGAAAATTCTACTCCGCTTCAATATAAAGCACTCACTCCTAGTAAAATAAAAAATAAACCCGCAATCGAATTTTTCATTTTTATATTTGATTCGCTCGGGAGCGATTCAAATATACAAAAATTTTAATAATTAAATTCGCTCGATATTTTAATTTGTTTAAACCCGGAGTGAGAGCTTTATATCGAAGAGGAGCTGAATTTTTCGGCTCGCGAGCGGAATTTTTACTGACCCTGATTTTTAATAATGACAACATCGTAATGTGTTATCAGTAGGAATATGTTAATAAGTAGTGATTCTAAGCATTTGCAATATTTTTAGAGCAATAGTTGTTAGGGATATGAATTATAATACTCCTAAAAGCCTGTGCAAGCCTATGTATTGCAATGCGAAATACTGCTATCAAACGAAATTTTAAAGCATTAACAAGTCCACAATTTATAAATTTTGATTTTGAGCATTATACAATCATCTAAATTATCCCCATGAACATCCAGAGTTCATATAAAAAAGGATTCTTTGGATATTGTAATTTACTTAATGTTGTTTTATAATTCTACGCTGACAGCTCCCTCTTATATGTTAAAAGTTCTTTGTTACCAAAGTCAAATCCGATTTGAATAAGATTAGAATTACAAACAATGTCGCTCTACGTCAAAACACTTACAGAACTGGTAGTAGTTGGCAAACAATGAATGAACCTGAACCTGCACTCCATGCTGCCCTACAAAGCCGATTGTATGAGAATGGACTTGTCTTTCAGGGAAACTGTAAAGTACCGAATTGTTTTAATATTATAACACTACAACACAACATACAATGCACTTGGCCAACATTATACCATTACCACACCAATATATATAATGATAACAATGATGTTCATAATGATAATGCTGAGGGTCAATTTTTTTTTGCTTAACACATTGATGATGATGTTATACAGTTTCGAACGTACGATAGCACAGATAGTGCTAACGATATCATCCTCATCATCGCCATTATGACTTGTTGAAATCTACGTCACAGCACTAAATCAGCAACATAACTTGTGGCAGCATCCAGCAGCAGTAGCAAACATCATTATCGTCATCAGGATACTCCAAGTATTTTTTTCAGGTCACTCTTTAATAACTATTTTCGTAAAATACTTGCCAGCAATTCTTAAACCCTTTACACTCTCTCGCTCTCTAGCTCGTTTCTTTTATTTCAGGTTCTACTATTTAGTTATTTTTTGTCGGTTTTTTTATTTTTTCGAGCAAAAAGAGGGAGAGTATAGAAGACAATAGAACTGGGAAAATATACGATTCAAAAAATAAACAATGGTTGTGCGCAAAAGTCGAAACCCTGCAAAGAGAGAAGGATTTAAAAAAGAGAGTATTGTTACATTGCGAAATGTCATTCAAATAGTAGTGGATAGAGCACAAAGGATACGTTATAAAACATAAGAGAAAATAAAGCAAATACTTGTAGTAAATAGCTTTGATAAAGCTTTTCAAAAGCCACTAGACACTTATACAAATACGAGTACTTAGTGTACAAATCGGCGTATAAGTAATATGCAATTCAAATATTAAAAAGGAACTAGTGGATAAATGTGAATTCACACTGGGGCTTTACTTCAGCAAAATAAATCAAAACCTAAGCTTTGCCACTCTCTACTAAATTAACCAAAGTCTCAACAATATACTGACTGTAAAAACACTAAACGGACTAAACAAAATTTCGCAAAATTCAGAATTTCAGCTTTATAACGGATTCGTCTAAAAAACTGAAAGCTAAAATATTACTACAAAAAGACTTCAACTATTTATTAGAAATTATATTACAACAAAAAGACTTCAACAAAAAGACTTCAACAACTTCAACTAAAATATTACAACAAAAAGACTTCAACTGTTTACTAGAAATTTTGTTTGCAAATTCGATTTCTGGTAATTCCGTATTGTTTGCTTCATTTTGAAGTAGATATACATATATACACTCCGGTTCACTTATTTAAAGGCACAAAAATTTCATATTCAGCAGCCTGTATCTTTTGCAATTTGCAACACATTGCAGAATTTTAAAATGGAAATGGAAGCTGGACATCTTGTATGAGAAATGAGAAAAGAAAAATCATCAGAATTGCTTCCAGTTCTGACTTATCCTTGCCAAAAATAAGAGCCCAAGCTATAGTGGAAGCGAGCAAATCATCAGTACGCAGAGTAATTAAGAGCTGTGAGTATCTGAAATACCTGAAATTACAAAAAAAACAATCCGCCACTTGCTGCTCCTCGTAAGGAAAGCGGTTTCAATTCGCCAGAGACTACATGGTATGGGATGTGCAGCCAAGAGCTCATGTAAATGGCTGGAGAACTGTTGTATTTACGGATGGACAGAAGTTTCATTTGGATGGGCCTAATGACCATAACTATTATTTCCATGATCTTTGCAAAGAAAAGCGTTTTTTTGAATCGACATCACAGCCGAGAGGGCGGCGTTATGGTGTGGGGTGCTATTACGTACTATGGCACCATCGATCTTGAATTTCAAAGTGCAAAAATGACTGGTTAAAGCTATAAAACGTTATTGGAATCGACTTTTCCGAAGTTCAGTGAACTATTTGGTGCCATATCTTGGATATTGCAACAGGATAATGCCCCTATACACAACGCCAGAGTAGTAAAGTAGTTCATTGCAAGCCAAAATGTTAACATTCTTGACTGACCACTCTATTCGCCAGATCTAAACATTATCTAAAATGTCTGGGGTGGTTATCAATTCAGGTCTATGAAGAAGGTAGACAATTTGATGACAAGCAGTCACTAATTCCGACCAGCGAGGAAGCTTGGAATCAAATTTCGTTGGATTACATAATTTCTCTTTATCTCTCAATGAAAACCCGTATATTTGAAGTTATTAAATACAAAGGGGGTTGCACCCATTATTAATAGTTCTTAAATAAAGTAAAATAAATTAAAAACTGTTTTTCATTAGAATTAGTTAAAGTGCCTTTATTCAAGTGAACCAAAAAAAATAGCACATTTTTTGACTTTTTTTTATAAATTGCTCAAAAAAGTTCTTTAGTTAAGACACCACTATTGTGATGATTTTTTTAATATCTCAAGATGTCTACCTTCCATTTACATTATAAAATTCTGCAATCGGTAACAAATTGAAAAAGATACAGGCTGCTGGATATGGAATTTTTAGTATCTTTAAATAAGTGAACCGGAGTATATGTGGGAAACGAATCTTAAAAATGCCTAGTCAACGTTTGAAACCCTACAAAGAACAGATGCTAAAAATAAGAATTATGTAAAGGCATTTCGGGAGGACAGGTCGATAAGTTCAAATCTAACAATATCTTTACAAAAATAATCATTTCCCATTACTTCCCATGAAGGGATTGGAGAGAGCTTCTCACAACCAGTAGCGTAGTGTAAATATTTGTCGACCATAGCAAGACATAACGTATCACCATTGAATGAAACACGGGTAGCATATTGTTTTGCTGACTCTGTGAGAAATGCAAATGTTACGATTCACACAGTCTGGTCGCACCGTAGAATATGACACCGCTGCTATTTACACTCACCAAACTTTATGTAAATAAAATATTAATGATGAATAAACGAGCAGTCGCTCACAAAGCCTTAAGCCTCTCGTTACTTATTACAGTAGGCTGTGCGTTTCCTAGCTTTCACACTCACTGATTGGGATCTACGGTATTTTGAGCAGCTTTTTCATGGCTAACTAAGCAAGGTGACCGTCGCCGAAAGAAATGTAGAGCCGAAAAGAATCAGAGCAGGGATCGAACCCAAGTTTTCAGGTGCAAGAGCCACGCATACTAGCCACTGCACCACCCTCTTTACTTATATTAATAATAAAAATGTTAGTTTTTTTACAAAATTGTGGATAGAAAATGTTGACTTACCAGTATAATATCTCCAAAACTAAACAGGTGTTAGTTGGAGGTAAAACTAAATATTCACATGATATTGAAAATTGTAGTTTAAAATAAAATTTCGTCAAATAAAGCTCAAAACAAATTTAGGGTGTCCCAAAAAATTTTTCTTTTTCGATTTTCATGGTTGCTCAAGCTTGATTGGAAAGTATATTTGAGATTTTTTTCAGAATTTGCGGAAGTGGTTTAGAGTTTGTAGAAGTCGAATTTACCATAAAAATCGAGTATTGCGGACGTTTTTTGAATATTACTTAAAATTTGGTCAATGAACACGATTTTCTTAGTTTGTAAGACAGCACTTATAAAGCAAAACGTCCAAACTTTTATTGTATATGCATAAACCACCAGGTTTGGCAATGATTTTGCTCAATCAGGTATCACGTATTAAATGTTTTCGTAAATTTTGGATAAATGTTGTAAATTACGCTTTATATCTTTTAAAATTCCTATAAAAAAAAAAAAAAACTGATGATGCATTCTACAAGACGGATAAATTGCAATCAATTTTGAAGAAAAAAAATTTAATTTGCTGTTACTGTTCCAGTGTTATGCCATTTTAAAACTCTTTACCCATTGTATGAAATTAATAATACTAAAAATTTCTTGCCAATTTTTCATCGGATTTGCTTTAAACACTGCTTTCATGAAAAAATCTACATGCGCTATGTAACGATAAAGAGTTACACGCAGAAAAAAGAGATCCAGCAACATATTGCAGGAAATATATATATCTTTGCAAGGAATCATATAACGGGTCCGCCAAATAACTTTGTTTTTTTGAAAATGCTATAAAAAAAACTACTGAAAATTTTCTCAAATTTCTTTTTTTATTTGAAAGTACAATCCTTCCGGTTAATAATGGAAAATAATTTCATTCAAATGGCTGCCTCGGATGGCCAGCAGTAGCGTACACGATCGGTCCAATTTTTAAGCACATTATCGATTGTGTGCAGCTGTATTTCACCAATGGCTTCACGAATATTGTCCTTTAAAGCGTCAATTGTCTCTGGCTTGTCGGCGTAACACTTATCTTTGAGGGCACCCCACAAATAATAGTCCAACGGTGTCAAATCGCAGCTCCGAGGTGGCCAAACGACATCAGCTCTGCAGCTGATAATGCGATCTTCAAAAACAGGGCGCAAAACATCGAGTGTACCTTCGGCTGTGTGGCACGTAGCGCCGTCCTGTTGAAACCAAATGTTGCCAATATCCTCCTCTTCAATTTTTGTGAACAAAAATTCGTTCAACTTGGCCCGATAACGATCGCCATTGACTGTAACGGCCACTCCTTGCTCATTTTCGAAGAAAGATGGCCCAATTATGCCTCTGGACCAAAATCCGTACCAAACAGTGACTCGTTTTGGGTGCAGCGGCTTTTCAATGTATGCGTGCGGGTTTTCTGTGCCCCAAATACGACAATTTTGCTTGTTTACATACCCACCAAGATCAAAATGAGCTTCATCTGAAAACATGATTTTTTTGGCAAAATCGGCATCTTCTGTAAGTCGATCGCAGGCCCACTTAGCGAAGCGATAACGCATTGGATGGTCAGTTGGCTTCAACTCCTGAACCAATTAGACTTTGTGTGGCGTCATTCCAAGGTGTTTATGCAAAATTCGTCTCAATGATATCTCCGAAATGTTCAATTGTTGAGAACGACGGTGAATTGATATTGATGGCGCTTCACGCACACTTTCTGCCACAGCCGCAATATTCTCGGGTGTACGCACAATTTTTGGCTTTTCGCGGTTTGGTTTATCGATGAGGATGCCAGTTTCTTTCACTTTTTTCACAAGATAACGAACATACGGAGCTGACGGTGCTTCTCTTCTTCCAAAATCCGTACGCAATTTTCGCGCACATTCTGCAACATTACCATGATTTTCAAAGTAATATCGCAATATTTCCCAGCGTTGTTCAAGCGTATACACAACCATATTCGTTCAGCGGAAGGATAAAACTAATCATCTGTCAAATCAGACATGAGCTAAGTGTTACCATTCACGAAATAAGCACTAGATGAAAAAAAAAACGTTAGATGGCGGACCCTTTATATTGCTTGGTATTTATACGTATTTTAAAGTGCATCATTAGACTTTTAAATTTTCATAGGAATTTTAAAAGATATAAAGCGTTATTTACAAAATGTTTAGGAAGAAAATTAATACAAAAGCTTGGACGTTTTGCTTTAAAAATTATGACCTACAAACTAAGAAAATCGTGGGTCTTGACCGAGTTTTAAGTAAAATTCAGAAAACGCCCGGAATACCCGATTTTTGAGGGAAATTCGACTTTCGCGACCTCTAAATCAGTTCCGAAAAATCTAAAAAAAATTTTAAAAAATACTTTACCTTATATGCTTTCAAATAAAGCTTGATCAAAAAAAATTTTTATTGATGGGACACCCTAATGTACATATGTATAACAGATTAGAATTTCAAAGACAATTGAAATAAATTCATTCAAGTCATATGATTTGAATTTCAATAGCAATTTATGAATTTCAATTGAGGTCTACTTAATTCCCGTCGACATCTGTCCTCGAAAAATCAATCTAAGTTCCAACATGTTTGAACTGTAATGATGTGTTTGGTGTTTTTACATTCAATTGCAGTTTTTTCTAGTATGATGAAAGCAATACTTTCCAACATTCTACCGCCCATCTGCAACACATCAAATGTCATTAATTTCCTGGGCATTGCTCTATGGTCAAAACAGGGCATTTTTGAATTTTGTTGTATTTTTGAATTTCAATAGCAGATTTTTTCAAATTGGATTGATAACCTTTGATTTCCAATGAACACTTTTAGAAAGTAAATCTCTTATTTTGAATTTAAATATAATTCATGTTCAACTTTAATTTATGTATTTTAAATTTCAGTTGGTATCATTTAACACTCCAGTATTTAACTTACAACTGGGCTACTTGAAATTTCAAAGTGGGAACTACACTTCCTCTTCCTCGAGTATAAGGGGCTTGTGGGTACCCCTCTTTCTGAATGAAAAGTCTTCTTTAAACCCCAAACTACACCAATTTCTGCATGGTAGAAACCAAAGCTGTTCAAATATGCAAATGCTAGATAGGTCTGTAGGCACAAATTGAAGGATAGTCAGGGCAAGTATGGACACGTTATGCCCTGGACAAGATATCTCTATGCTAGTGTCTGTGATACCTGCAGGCTGAACATTTTTTCTTTTTCTGTTATTTGGATGCAAATATAACGTACAAATATAGTGTACTTGTATCTAAATATATGTATGTATGTGTGACCCAAATGTACCTTTGTTTGTTGAAAAATGCTGAAAACAACAACGTGACTGACAATAAAAGAAATAAAAACCAGCAGGTGTTTAATTCACAAGAACAATGCTTGCAAACATGTACATGGTTACCGAACAATGTTACTGGGGCCGATATTTTTCAGCGTATGGGCACGGTTTAAAATATAGGGCTGAAGATGTTGATAACAACGTCGAGTATCTTCTAGGTTACTGCCGGCCCTTCTGTATGAGAAGAAGACAATATCTAGGATTTTACTACGTATTGGATCTAACAGACATGCAGTCAGTTAAGCTAAATGACCTTAGGACGCTATTGCAGAATACTAAGTGGGACTAATGTAAAGGGTTTTTCAACAGAGACGCCACAGAAGTAAATCGATAGGGACAGCAAACGACGCCATATTTTTTCCCGCTCTTTTGCCATTTCTCTTCAGAAAGGTTTGCGATTTCATCGTGGAAAGATATACGAGCCAACAACGAGTCGAAATTATTAAAATTTACAACCGAAATTTGGAGTCAGTGGCCTCAACTTTAAGAGCGCTACGATTCGAATTTTCATCGGAAAATCATCTTCAGGGATGAGGCTCATTTCTGGCTGAATGGCTTCGTCAATAAGCAAAATATGCGGTATTGGTCAGACAGCAATCCACACGTAATCCATGAGTCATCATTGCATCCCGAAAAAATTACGGTTTGGTGCGGTTTATGGGCCGGCGGCGTCATTGGGAAGTACTTCTTCCGTGATGATCAAGACCGTCACATTACTGTGAATGCGAATCGCTACCGTTCAATGATAACCGAATATTTTTGGCCCCAATTGGATAATATGGACTTGGAGGACATGTGGTTCCAACATGACGGCGCCACAAGCCACACAGCGAATGCCACAATCAATTTACTGGAAACCAGGTTTGGTGAACGTGTTATCTGACGAAATGGCCCAGTCGATTGGCCGCCTCGGTCGTTCGATTTGACGCCGTTAGATTATTTCCTGTGGGGCTACGTCAAGTCTATGGTCTATGCCAACAAGCCAGCGACGATTGATGAACTTCGTACGAATATCGAACGTGAAATTGCAGCAGTATCGGCCGATTTATGCTTGAAAACCGTGGAAAATTGGGTTCAGCGTCTGGATTTCTGCAAGCGTGCCCGTGGTGGCCATGCAAAAGAAATCGAGTTCCACACATAATGGCATCGAACGTACTTTCACAGGAATAAAGAATTTCATTGGTATCTAAAACCGGTTTTGTTTTATTTAAAAAAACCTTTGTAGCGCTCTTATTGAAAACCCCGTTATGTCTGTATTTCCATTGCATGCTGGAATACGGGTATGAGTAGCATAAGGCTTGAGCTCTTCTTAACTAAACCAGGTATAGTTGCAGGTGCAACACTGGGGACTTAATATGACGTCCTGTGGGATCATAGTTAACCTCATTGAACGTAGTGTGCCAATAGTGACAGCGACTTGTACGTAACCTAACGTACACCAGATACACCAATCTGAAAACCCAACCCAATTGCAAAACTGGGAATAATCAGGATTTAAAGACGCTGCCGTTAAAAAAAGTATCCATTTGAAAGTTTTGAATTTTTTAAATATTGAGATATTGAAATTTTGCATTTACGTTCCTTATGATATGTTGTTTGAGTCTCACGTTGACCAAACAAATAAATTAGTCATGGAAACAATACATTTTCTTTCCACCAAAATACACTCGGAATCGGAACTTCAACGTCCGGTACCAAGGCTGGAAAAGATCATTATTATTTCAAAATTAAGTAGAATTTATTTTCAAATGGGTATTCTGCCGTGGCAACGGTGCGCGGTTTGCTTCCTTTTGCGACGAGTACAATTTCTTGATGAACGGGCACGTCAACAAACAAAATTGCCGTGTTTGGGACGATACCAATCCACACGAGGTCCATCACATGGCAATGCAGGAGTCACTGTTTGGTGTGGATTGTTGGCCGGTGGCATAACCGGTCCTCATTTCTTCGCAAACGACGATGGCACTACTGTCACCGTTCATGGAAAGCAATCGGCGGTAACCAATTTATTTTGATAAAAATTGGATGACGCATATGTGAGCAACATGTGATTTCCACTGGACGACGCTATGTGCCACAAAGCTGATGCCACAGTAGGCATTCTGAACGTGCAATTTGAGAACACTGCTACAGATCGTGCGATTTGACCCTGTTAGAGTTTTCCTTGCGGAGTTTCTGTAAGTCGCTAATCTATGACAATGAACAGTACAGGTGCCCTCAAAAACCAAAATCATATAGGTGCCCTCAAAATCAACATGCGACAAAGCAACCATTGAAATGATGTAATAAAAAGTAATAATATAAAGTAATTAATAGCTCTTTCAAATAAAACAACAAATTCGTCGATGTCTGATGCGCCATTTGTTTTATTCAATTTTAACATCTACCCGACTCTACTGCAAATCCCTTCATTTTAAATTAAAAGTAGAAGCGTTTGTTGTTAGGGTATAACATTTCTTGTGAAAGAACTGTAGTATATTTATGATAAATGTTTAGTGTGTCAAAAAATACCATGGGTGTACCATGATACTTTGGTGGATTATATTAAAAAAAAAAAGTACAATTGTACCAAGTGTTCAATCCCTGGCCGGTAACCTCATATAAAAAAAAGTTTGACATTTCCGGAATCAGCTCTTCAATATGCATCTTTCAATTGAATCAATTTTGTTTTGCGAAAAGATGAAGCAAGTTATAAGATGTCTTTGAATAATGCAATGTATTTCGTTAAATTTGTAGTCTTATGTGAACAATTCTCATATATAATTTACGAAAAATTTAGATCAATTTATTGCAAGAATGTGTCAAAATTACTTTATGTGACCTAATTCCATTTAGTTAGGCTGTATTCCCCAGTCCCTTCATGGGATGTAATGGGAAACATTTTTTCTATCTCTCTTTGTATGGAATGCAAATTCAGTAGTAACCCCATTCTACATTCAGCTTTGGATAATTGAAATTCAATATTCTTTATTTTTATTCATATGCATTTAAATCTTATTCGATTCAATTCGATTTGTTGTATGCCGATTACATGTCAACGTATCATTGAAATACAATTTAAATGTTATGCATCTCAAACAAACGCTGTTGGTTGAATGCATTTGCATTAATGAATCTAAAGTATCATAGAAAGAGAAAGAGATGCATATCCATTTTGAAATCCCTTTAAAATCAGTTCAAATGAAGATTGATATTTTTCCAACAAGACAGCATTATAAGTTAACACGAGGCATATATCGAAAGAACGTGTGAGTTTGTCTAACAAAACTTGAAAGGAAATCAATAGATTTACATTACGATGATATTAACAAAGGCATAGGTAAATTTCAAATATGAATTTGAAATAAACATCTGGAGCAGACTTGGTAATGGTAAATATTCATTACTTGTATACGGATTTTATAGAAAATTCTAGTATTTGTTAATATAACAATTAAAGTATAACCAAGTTGAATAATTGTGTATAAATTCCCTGAAATTGAACATGCATGTGTTTGATAAATTACTATGAATTTTGTAAAAATAACTAATGTAGTTTTTACATTGTTCCATAGTACTGTGGATTTCTGCAGTAATTGAATACTTATGTCGGTTTTGATACGTCAAACTTATGAAATAGTTCCTGCCAATATTTGAACTTGTTCGATTCATATAAAACATTTTCCACTTGAGCGAATAATTTATATGGAATTCAAATGGGTAACTGCTTCATTACGAATATGTTACAATTGCTTGCATCTGTATTCGTTAAGGTTCCAGGAATTTCTTTTGATATGTTTGCAGAGGTATTATGAGCGAACCTTGGTAACAGTTAAAAATATTCTAGGTAATCACGTCATTCGATATACATATCAATCATTTACGAAAAGACCGTCAGTACTCAAAATTTATATTTTTTGAACAAACGACTCTCCTTGTTGAATTTTATCAAAAAAATTGATTCGCATATTAAAATCATTTTTATGTTCGGCCTGAGAGTATTTTTAAAATGGCATATTGTACACAATCCTATATAATTTGAAAGTTTAGTACTCGAAACTATGTTTTATGACTTATGACGGTATTGTCGCAAATGAGCGCCACGTAAGGGGTGTTTCAGTAAGGATGCACTTTTTAATTTTAAAATGAAAACATGTATTTTTTGACATAGTTATGATTTTTATTGGATTCTAAAGAAGACATATTTCGATTAAGTATGGAATAAATTATCCATCAAATGGCCCCCACGGATCTGATGACAGGCCATTGCTCTTTTCATGAAATTTTCCACGACTTTTTCACAGAAATGTGGCTGTATCTTGCCGATGACGCTTTGGATCTCGGATTTGAGTTCAGGAATTGTTTCTGGTATATTCGCATAAATCCTAGATTTCACAAAACTCCAAAGAAAGGAATCGCATGGCGTCAAATTGCATCATCTTGGTGGCCAGTTGACATCAGAATTTCTTGAGATAATTTATTCTGGAAATCATTGCTGCAATAAATCGGCTGTTTCGTGCGCAGTGTGGCAGGTGGCGCCGTCTTTCTTAAAGCACATGTCATGGATCTGCCGTGCAGTTGAGGGCACAAGAACTCCATTATCATGCCGTTCACAGTCTCTGCAATTTCGACCTCATCTTCAAAAAAGTAAGGCCCAATCACGCCGCCTGACCAAAATTCGAACCAGACACTTGCTCAGTGTGCGTGCATTAGTGTCTTATAGATTGCATGAGGATTTTCGGCGCCCCAAATTCAACAATTCTGTGTATTCACGAAGAAATGCGCTTCATGGGACAAGTTGATTTTTTTTTTAAAAATTGGCATGACTTCATTTTGCTCCATTACCCATGGAACGAATTGCCGGCGCTTTCCATGGTCTGCTGGTTTGAACTCCTGAATAAGCTGAATTTTGTACGCATGAAAGTTGAGAACGATGCCGAGTTGATGTTTTCGGGTTTTCGGCGACACTCTCGTTTACATCAGCAATATTTTCAAGAGACCGACCAGTATTGATGCACAAGAGTCTTACTGTCCATAACCGACCCAATTTCTTCGAATTTTTTGACCACTCTTCGAATGGTTGACACATTAGGTGCACTTTCTTGATAACTTTCCAAATTTTTGTATCAAATTTTGTATCAATTTTTGTACAATTATAAGCAGCTGGTCTTTCGAAAAGCGCACAATTTTCAATAATCGGAAATAACATATGTGACAGGTGCCAAATCTCAAAGTTGCCACTTGCACAAAACAGACACCCTATATTACATATTACGAATATAACTTGATTTATTAGCAATAACCGATCTATAGCCTGTAATTGATGTATAGCCTGCAATGAAAAGTAACTTTTGTTCAGATCTGTATTTTTTGTATTTTGTATTTAAATTTTTTGAAAGACTCACATGGAAGTTTCCTAAAGACATCATATAAATAATAATACAGGGTGGAGCGCGGTAATTTGCATATTTGGGAATGAAATAAAAAAATTATGGAATTTTTAAATTACATGGTTTTAAATAGTTTATCCGGCAAATGTCGACTTTGCTATTCACACACTACTGCATACGTTTTCTAACGTTTTCATGAACTACAACAACCATTTCGACTGGTATTCTGCCAATTTCAGCCTCAATATTGTTAATTAGGTCTTCCAAGGTGTTGGGACAGTTGATATTCACCTTCGACTTCAGGTAACCCCAATGGAAAAAATCGCATGCAGCTAAGCCTGGTGAGCGTGCCGGCCAGTTCACATCACCCCTCAAAGAGATAAGCCGTCCAGGAAACATTTGCCTCAAATAATTCATGGTAACCCTCGATGTATGTGCAGTGGCACTATCCTGGTGGAACCATGTATCCTCTAATTGCATTGCTTCAAGAGTCGGCTGAAAAAATCCTGTATCATAGTCAATTACCGTTCGGAGTTCACAGTTACGGCAAGAGGGTTATCCTGGAAAAAGTAAAGGCCAATGATGCCTACTCGTGATATGGCGTACCACACAGTGACGCGGTCCGAATACAGAGGTCTCTGGTGAAGTTCTCTGGGGTTTGTTTCACTCCAGTACCACATATTTTATTTGTTTACACACCCACTGACGTGAAAATGTTCCTCATGAGAAAATAACACAATTTCGTCACGGAGTATAGTTGCAAGGATGTATTCACAAGAGGTCCGCCGTGTCAAATAGTCCCGTGCTGACAATTGTAGGACCACGCACATGTTATACGGGTGAAAATTCAGTTCTTTATGAAGAACCGGGTGGAGAGAACGTCTGGAAATTCCAAGAGCAAGTGATTGCTTACGAGCAGAGCGTTTCAGAGATTCCAGTACTCTCTCTCGATGTTTTGTGGTGTTTTAGTCCTTCTCTCAGGTCCAGTTCGTACACATTACACATTCCCTGCTGTTCTCAATGAAGTTACGCAATTTACAATTAATTGCCGTCCAGGAACACCTCCGCGTGGGGGAACAGCGAATCGTAAACGAAAAGCACGCTGCACTGCAATGATCGAGTAAAAAAAAAAATTGTTTCCCATTACATCCCATGAAGGGTCAAGGGAGAGCTTCTCGCAATCACTGAGCTGTGCGCTTTACAGTTTTCACTCACTGATTGGGACCTACAGTTTTACACCGATTCCGAACGGTATTTTGAGAAGCTTTTTCATGGCTATATACTCGATAGTGTCGCCATCACTATGCGAGGTGACCGCCGCCGAAAGAAATTTTAAGGTGGTCTGAGCAGGGATCGAACCCAAGATCTCATGTACGAGAGGCGCGCACACTACCATTGCACCACCGACGGTCAATCGAGTGCCAATTTGAAAAATACGCTTCAACACAAAATGACCTCTCCTCATGGGTCCAATGCATGACGGCAACTGAAAGGCAGACGAATACAAATCTCCCGTCAGCCACTATAAGGTTGTCGAATAAAGCAGTGTTACTAACTCCAAGTTGTGAACCTGTAAAAAAACACCCTTTACGTATGTACATTTCATAAATAAATATAAATATTTTACAGGCTGTTTCTCTATCTCGAATGAAAGATTTGATTCGTGTTCTAGGCGAAAGAAAATTGATTTGGATTCCACAATCTTGTCGTTTCAAACGAATCAAATGTCGAATGAAAACATACAATTTGTGAAAACTTTTCCGTACAAATCTTGGTTTCTCTATTTCGAATGTGATGTCAGTTGTGAACAGACATAGGGCAGACGAACGAAAATTACCACTTAGAGGACCCAATTTGAGTCGAATGTGAGCGACTAATTTTCATTCGTGATAGAGAAACATGCAGTTAGTCAACATTTTTTTAAAAACTTAAAAATCTACATGCATGACCAGCAGACGGCAAATTGGCCATCATAGCAATATCTAGTTATTATTATTAAATTCCATAAAAACAGACGGCTGAAAGTTTTAGTGAGCTCTTACTGTACTACGATTGGAGATGGTGATAATGTGGGGTATTCTATCAGCATACAGCATTGGCGTCAGCCATGACATAGTGCTGACGAGTCAGCAGCACTATCTTATATAATTCATCCTTCACAATTTATGTCACCTAATCAAAACTAGTGGCTTGTCAAGAAGAAGTCTTATACTAATTATCACTACATATGGGCATGGTCCTTAGGAAATACTACTGACAATATCTTCAGGACAAAAATTCCAATTAAACCTGATTCTGTTTGTTAATGTCATATTAGGTTTCCAACTCTTTGACGTATAATTAATAAATAATTTATATTACTAAAATCATTATTATTCATACGCTACAGTTGCCTAAGGAGATTTATGAACAATAAATCATCTTGTTATGTTTTTTAGGGGAGACTGACAATACCTTCAGGAAAAAAATTCCAATTAAATAATTGCAACTGTTGGAAGCACATTACCTGACCAAATTTGTTAATGTCATATAACGTTTCCAACTCTTTGGCGTATAATTAGTAAATAATTCAAATCAATAAAATCATTATTATTCATACGCAACAGTAGCCTGAGGCGATTTAGTAACAATAAATCACCTTGTTATGTTTTTTAGGGCATAATGCTATATTTTTTACACAATTTGCTACAAGACACAAACCATTATTTTAAAATCCTGTGACAACGGAATAAAGGTATTGAATAGTAATCTGATTTGACAATTCCCCAAATGAGTAAAGCTGTAAACTGACAATTTTTTTTTCAACAAAGTTATATAGAAAAGTTGTAAATGGACCACATTTTTCCACAAAGTGCAACAAAACTCACAAACATCTCAAATTGTTTGAGTAATGGCGGTCATCTTCCTAATATGTGACACATCATAAGTGTGACATATTTTATTTCAAACGTGACATATCTTATTCATAATACCCAATTCCATTGGGATGTAACTACACCCAAAATAGGGTTCATTGTACTACTCCTCGCAGCGATAGGGTAAACAGTGTTTGGTACATGGTTTGTCTATTCCTTTTTTGATCACAATTCTCAATTTTATTAAAACGTAAATTATAACTGAGTCTTAAACTAACTCTGTGAAATATATTTTGAATTCAAACATGACGTTATTTTTTGGTTTCGTTTTACACAAAAAAGCTTTTGGAACAATGAAGGAAGCTTTCTCTAAACCTGTGGCTTTTTAACAACTCAATATAATGTTATGCTTTCTTACATCTCTAATCTTGTGTTTAGCTTAAAATGTGTATAAGTAACATTTGCCACATTTATAGATAAATTTTAATTGGCCAACTTTTACCGCATTAAGTACAAATATTATTGTCTCGCGTACTATTTTCTTTTGTTATGGACGCGTATGAGTGTTTTGAATTCAATACTTAAACTTTTCTAATTGTCTTCTGCCTTCATATACAAAGGCGTATGATTAATATTTTATACGATTATTCTGGCGATGCCCAATACAACCGTTGGCACAACTGTTTGATGGATGTGCAGGAGTTGTAATGTATGTGGGCAAGTTGGATGAATTTTGGTGACAGATGGGCGTGGGATATATGTATGATGATTAGAAGTTTTACATTTTTGCTGGGTCAACTTGATGGTAACATGTCATGCAATTTCGTTCTTCATTATTTGATGTTACGGGAGATGCATCGTCTGACAGTGCTGGGGGGAATTAAAAGATTGTATTATTTAATAGGAAATTATCCAATTATTTATTTATTATTATAATATATAATATGTATATTAATAAATTATATTCTGTTATATTTAGCAATATGTCAAAAAAAGTGGTTTTTCCAATTTAAAGATATATGTACCAAATTATATGTACTGATTTGGGGATACATTCGGCTATCTGAAATGCTCATTAGGGTGGCCCTCAATTGCATGATATGTGAATTATAGGGTGTTCTTGTTGTCATTGATTTTTCAACTAATTACGAATTTTTTCCTGTAATTTTATTTATATCCGAAAAACTGGAATATTTTAATTTTTTACAATAAATTGGGTTAGTAGCCTTTCATTTAAGATGAATATTTCATTCGTACACTGAGAGAAAAAAAATTATTATAATAATAAGTGGTAAAGGTAGATTTACGACTTTTTCATTTAAAATGGCACAAAAACGGTTAAAGATTTTTTGCCAAAATTTTCTATTTCTCGTTTAGAACCTTAAAATCTTAAATTCTACCAAGTCGCTTCGCAGTACAATGTTTCGTTTGGAAAAAAATTGAAAAAAACTTCAAGAAAAATGGAAAAAATCCAAAATTTTTAGCTTTTTTACCTTCCTCAACTCATAACGTCCAAACTAAGCTTTGTGACGTGAAGCGCCTTGTGGAATTTTAGATTTTAAGGTCCTAAACGAGAAATAGAAAATTTTGGCCAAAAATCTTTAGCCGTTTTTGTGCCATTTTAAATGAAAAAGTCGTAAATCTACCTTTACCACTTATTATTATAATAATTTTTTTTCTCTCAGTGTACGAATGAAATATTCATCTTAAATGAAAGGCTAGTTTATTGTAAAAAATTAAAAAATTCCAGTTTTTTTTTTTTTTTTAATTTAATTTTTTAATTTTTAAGCCCACGAAAATGGTTAAACTGTGTTATATTTTGAAATACAACTAATTTTTAAAAAAAAACTCGTGGAATAAATATTGTTTCTGAGTCCTCAAAGATTCATATTCAACAATAAAAAAGTTATTTTTCGCAAAAAGTCGTTTTTGACATATTGCTAGTTATATTAAATTATAATATGGTATATTATATTACATTATATTATATTATATTATATCATGTTATTTTCTTGTTCTTGCTCCTCTACAATGTCAACTATGACTATAATGGCGATAATGCCCGTTCGTCTTCACGTTAGGCCAAGACTAGGTAGAAGTGCAGCCACTTTGGCGCACTTAATCCACTGAAATCGTTGTGACACTACGCGACGTCACATTCCGTACACATCGCTGAACCTGTAAACTGATCCGGTATTATTATTGGGCCTTCGAGCACTATGATACCCTGTTCTTATACTTACGGTGGAGGCTAAATAAGAGACGTACATTCGTCGCTGGCGAACCAAGTACTATTCTGCAAAAGATTCAAGGATCATTCAGCGTAACTTCCTGAATGTCTGTAAGATTCAATATAAATTAATATTCTAGATATTTTCTCTTACTACTACAAACAGCCGGGCAGTAGCATACGAGATATTCGCGGGACTCATCCCGCTCTTTATCTTCACAACTACTGCAGTAATCATGAGCTGAGATTCCAATTCTAGAGGCGCTTATCTGTCTATTAAACAATCTCCAGTGATTACAGCTACTAGCACTGGCATATCTTTTCTGGGACTGGATATCAAGTTGTACGATTCACGTCATAACTTGGCCATATTGTAACGTGGTTTTGTCGAGGGCTGAGGTAAGCTCAGTCACGTCCAGAGTCTTTCGTTAGGATCCACCAAACCTTTCAAAATAGGATCAGAATAGTTTACCCTTTTCGGGGGTTTGATTTACAGAAGTAACATCAATTGATTCACTCGTTGAGAACACTCCTCTTAGCTTGAGAACACTCGACTGGATCGATAACACTCTTCCGGGGGCACTTGTATTGGCTTGACAACACTCTTCTGGAGCACGTTGCGGACTGGTCGATTTTAAGATGATTAAGATTCGCTGTGCAGCTCGGATATGCCGGTTTCTGACTCGGTATAGGATTTATATGTCCAGTGTTATCGGTTTCGGATCGGTCATCATTGAATGGATTGTGTAGGAAACGTACAGGGGAATAGTCGGTAAGAAACGCACTATGGGGAATAGTCGGCCGAAGCCGCTTTAATCGAATTAGTAATCGATTAGTCAGAAGAAGCCGCTACTATCGGATAGTCAGCCGAACCTGCTATAATAGAATAGTCAGCGGAAGCCGCTATTATCGAATATTCAGCCTGATTCGATATAATCGAATAGTCAGACGAAGCCGCCACGATCGAATAGACATCCGAAGCCGTTGCAGTCGGATAGTCAGCCAAAGCCGCTGTAATCGAATAGTCAGCCCGAGCCGATATAATCGAATAGTCCTCTGAAGCCTCTATAATAGAAAAGTCAGCCAACGCCGCTATAATCGGTTAGTCAGTCCAAGCCGCTATAATAGAATAGTCAGCGTAAGCTGCTATAATCGAATAATCAGTCGAAGACGCTGTAATAGAATAGTCAGCGTAAGCCGCTATTATCGAATAGTCCCCTGAAGCCGCTATAATCGAATAGTCAGCCGACGCCGCTATAATCGATTAGTCGGAAGAATACCAGATACTCAGCCGAAGTCGCTATAATCGAATAGTCAGCAGACGCCGCTATAGTCGAAAAGTCAGCCGAAGCCGCTACAATCGGATAGTCAGTCGGCCGATACCGCTATAATCGAATAGTCAGCCGAAGCCGCTACAATCAGAAAGTCAGCCGAAGGCGCTATAATAGAATAGTCGGCAGACGCCGCTATAGTCGAAAAGTCAGCCGAAGCCGCTACAATCGGATAGTCAGCCGGCCGAAACCGCTATAATAGAATAGTCAGTCAAACCACTATAATCGAATGGTCAGCCGAAGCCGCTATAATAGAATAGTCAGTGGAAACCGCTATAATCGAATCGTTAGCCGAAGCCGCTATAATATAATAGTCAGTGGAAACCGCTATAATCGAATCGTCAGCCGAAGCCGCTACAATCAGATAGTCAGCCAAAGGCGCTATAATAGAACAGTCAGCCAAAGCCCGTGCAGTCGGATAGTCAGCCGAAGCCGCTATAATAGAATAGTCAGCGGAAACCGCTATAATCAAATAGTCAGTCGAAGCCGGTGCAGTCGGATAGTCAGCCGAAACCGCTCTAATCAAATAGTCAGCCGGTGCTGATATAATCGAACAGCCGTAGCCGCTATAATCGAATAGTCCGCCGCAGCCGCTATAATAGAATAGCCAGTCAAAGCCGCTATAATCGAATAGTCTGCCGAAGACGCTGTAATAGACCAGTCAGCGGAAACCGCTATAATAAAATAGTCAGCCGAAGCCGCCATGATCGAATGGTCAGCCGAAGCCGGTGCAGTCGGATAGTCAGCCGAAACCGCTATAATCGAATAGTCAGCCGGAGCCGATATAATCGAACAGCCGTAGCCGCTATAGTCGAATAGTCAGCCGAAGCCACTAAAATTGCTAAATTTATTTAAGCCGTCTTGGGAAAGACAGTTTTCAAAAAGTTACTCTTGGTTCTATGCACAACTATAACCCCAGATCCAATGCAATGATCTTTTAGGGTTGTG
This sequence comes from Phaonia tiefii, assembly GCA_963931995.1. Lineage (NCBI taxonomy): Eukaryota > Metazoa > Arthropoda > Insecta > Diptera > Muscidae > Phaonia > Phaonia tiefii. The sequence continues at coordinate 204,000,190 of OZ008370.1, read as the reverse complement.
CGCTCGGAAGCGGCTGCTTCGCAGGGCTAGTCCAGCTTATCATTAAGTACAGTAGCTGTATTGATGCGAACGAGAATTGCATCGAAGAACCTATTATTGTCTAACCACAGAAACTACGGAGCTGCTGCTATGTATGCCAGAGCAGAGTGTGTTTGTCGGTGAGTGTGATTTTGGCAGGGAGTGTGACTGCTCGCGAGAATGACGTATGTATGTTGGTATGTGGTATTGCTGGCTCCAAAGAGAGTTAGGATTTGTACATTTGCCCGTAAGAGTGGTTGTATGTATGTTTATATGTTAATGTAGCGATGGCCAATGGGTGTGGAAGTGTACTTTTTAATATGTACTGTATACTGTCACGTTACAATACTTGACCGGTTACCCTGCATTTTGTGCCTCTAGACTATCTGTCATTCGCATGTCTGATATGTTTGGTTGTAAGCATGCGTTTGCATACTGTAAGGGGCATTACCATGTGCTCCGTATCCAGTGGAACAGGTAAGGTAGTCCCAAATCTCTCCACCTCATGTGCTCTACAGTTCCCTGGAATATTGTAGTGTCCCGACACCCATATAAGCTAACTATGGAACTGCTCATATTATTTAGAGATGCGCGGAAGTTGTGAACAATTTTTGAAGTCAGGAATACAAATTGCATTAATTTTATAGCAGGATGAATGTCAGAAAATATGTGGATAGCCTAGGCGGTGATGACGTCTCGTCTTAGCTAAAGGGCAACTCTTCGATTGCCCTTAATTCTGCATGAAAGACATTACAATAGTCTGGTAGCATTTGTGCAAGGTCTAGACCCAGCTCTTTAGAATACTCTGCAAGGTCTACGTGTCAAATATAAAGCAGTGTATAAGACTACAAACCTTGTGAGGTATCCCCAACTCTTTAGGGAAACATAGATTCCAGGGAAATTCCTGTTCTCCGGTACCCATACAAGGTGGATATCGAACTGCTTGGCTATCTTATTCAGTGATATGCGGGGGAGTCGTGGGCAATTATTGAAGTCATGAATACAGACTGGACAGATTTTATAACAGTCTCACTATCAGAGTAGATGTTGGTAGCCCAGGTGGTGACGAAAGACACTACAATGGCCTGGTAGCGTTAAAAAATAAGAAACTTTTAACCCTTTCACGACCACAGGAAACGAATACTGCAATGTGCGGAAATTCCATAGCTGACTTAACTTGCCTCTTAGGAGCTCTCAAAGTGAATCAAAAATTAACATTCATTCAATGGGATGTATTCGGTTGAAAAATGTCGCACATGAGTGCATTTCTGGGGCATTTTGCACCCATACCTAAACTCTCAAAAAATTTAAGCTCGACTTTCATCCTGCCCACTGGAACCAAACATATGTTTGGCAAGTATGTTCGTGCTTTGGTTTAAAAAAAAAAAATTTAATTTTTTTTGTTTAATAAGTTTTCCGGTTCAAGATCAATTTCTACGAAAAAGTACTTTTATATCAAAAAGTAAATTTTTATAGAATATATTATAGAAAAAAGTGAAATTGATCATTATGGTGGATGGCTGGGATTGGTTGGGATGATTTGTAGCCGCCGGTGGTGCAATGGCTGGTCTACGCGGCTCTTGAGCATGAGATCTTACATGACCTTACATTTCCTTCGGCGACAGCCACCTCGCTTAGTGACGGCGAAACTATCGAGTATTTAGCCATGAAAAAGCGTCTCAAAATAACGTTCGGAACTGATGTAAAACTGTGGGTCCCAATCAGTGACAAAAAAATTAGAAAGCGCACACCTCACTGGTTGTGAAAAGCTCTTCCGAATACCTTCATAGGATGTAATGGAAAACGGTTGGAAATGTAGTTATTCCAATGTCTACCAAGGCATATCACCAGCTCCCTTCTCCACAAGTATTTAGGTATATCATCACACATTATACGGATAAACAAATCTCAACTAAGCAAGGATTTTCGCAACATCCATAACAATACTTTTTCATAACCATCAATATTCACAACAATTCTTTCCTCTGCAGGCTTTCAAAAAAATCAACAATTGCAATGAGATTGGCGTTACAGGGTACCGTCTGTGTATTACTTCCGATTCAGTTTTTATTATTGGGTATTGAAGTAGGTATTGTATGGCACTTTCTGAAAAAAGAACGTAACTTAAAAATGGCGTAACTTTGGAATGCGTTAATGGATTTAAAAATGTTGGGTATCATTTTAAAGCTTGTAAACCCCCTTTAATAATAGTCCATACAACAGTCGTGTCGTTGTGGTTCAATGATATTGAAAACTCAAGAGTATTCTTTATCCTTGAATATCCTGGCATAACGTAACTTTTATTTTTGATTTCCCCCGCTAAAAAGAAAGTCCATCTTTTTCTCTACATCATAGCCAAATTTCATAATGGGATCTCCATGAGATCAACAGATACATAAGGTTTGGTAAAGACTGCTCGAGTTTTGCTGTTTTAGTTTCGATTTTTCCTGTAGAAGTGATAGTATACCTGGGAAGTGATAGTATTTATCTGGTAGGCATTGTCGGGTGAAACAAGAATCTGCTTGCAAAATTTCCCAAACACCCCCAAAATCTTGAAACCCGGTTAAAACCCGGTTTTGCATACGTTTTGGCAATTATAAGCCTGTAAGTTAGTTAATTATCAACCGATTTTTATTTTCTCACCGGACTGTGCGATGATTTCACACATTATTTTATAAAGAAACCATAATACTCTTGAGTTTATTCCTAAGGGACGTTTCCTAATTAGTAAAACGCAACCTTGCTTTTAACTATCCGGTATTATTAGTAAAACAAACATTTTGCAAAAATGCCTTCACACCGTTTTTCGTTTTCTTTTTATGCTCTTTCTGTTTACTAAAGCTTCGTGGTGCTGGTAAAATTTTATAAAAAGAAAGCATAATTTACTTTTTTTAATTACCCTATTCGACCTCTAACATATTAAGTTCTTTAATATAAATTCTTTAAAATTATAAAAAAAATATGTGCTGTCCCTTTTTTTGAATCGTTACGAAAATATACAATAATAAAATAACTTAGCCCAAAAATGTGTGGTCCTCAAAGGGTTAACACATTGTTGCCTTTTTTCATTGTCTTCATGGAAAAGAAAGTTATTTCACTTGCGTTCAATCCTTGCTCCAACCACCTTTCATATCTTCTGGTTGCGTGAACCTCACTTTGTGACGGTGACACTATCGAGTAATTTTCCATGAAAACAACTTCTCTCAAAACCCTTTAGAATCGGTGTAAATTTTCAGGCCCCAATCACTGATATTGGAAAGTTAGACAGCGCATAGCTCACTGATTGTAATAAGCTCTCCACTATCCTTTCTTGAGATGTAAAGGAAACCTAAGCTAAATATGCTACCAATGTTAAAACAAAAGCTTTTTCAAAAATCGGTTGAGCTTTGCAGAAAGCACTTTAGCACTTTAGAGCATTTGCAACAGTGTTGCTGATAAAAAGCTTTTACTTTGCTTAACATAACTGCCCTGACTATGTGAAACCCCATAACATAATCCTGTACAATTTTAACATTTTTTACTCCCTCATAAACAACAACTTTCATCTATCACAACAAAAGATGATGGCAAAAAGCCGAGGAATATAATATATAAATATCTAGAAACATGTGGTTTATAAAACATTCAACAACGTAACTTGAAAAAGGGCGCAACCAACGAGAAAAATCCTTAGCATCTTACGAAAAACCGAAAGGACGAAAAGAAAACACAAAACTGCACAAAAAAAAAACAAATATTCAAATAACAATAAAACCACGTGTGGTTGAAAAACCACACACACACACACCCGCACACACAGAAAAATAAATGTCGCAACAAAATTTTAATATTTAACTGAAGTGTAAATAAACAAGCTGTCAAATTAACAAAACAAACTTTTCGTTACACTAAACCAGAAAAGAAAAAAAAATTTAGGAAAATTAAAAATGGCAAAAACAGCGAATCAAATGTAAAGACGACGGTTTGTTAGTGAGACCTTCGACATTTTTGCTAAGAAAAAAATTGTATCATTTGGTTGGCTGCTGTTCAGTCTCCGCACCGGTTGTTGTATCTAGTATATCCTTTCGATTGTTCTTGTTGTGACGTTGCTCGTGACAGAAACTTTCGTCGTAACAATCAGCCAGCCTCGCTCTGTAGTTGTGGACTAAAAGTCATTTCATGTTTTACTGCCTCCATTCGTTTAAGTGTAAACAGTTAAATAAAAAATTTGTTAATTCTGGCTTTATTAGCCTTTGTATAGTTTAGTGTTGACCAAATGTTGGCCAATGTATCAATGGCCATTATTTGTGTGTTGTGTTCGTTTAAAGTCATATATTGAATGTGCAACGATGAATGCCTTGGGCAAATCCATTGGAGGACATAACTAATATACAAAACTGTTGGATACTACCGAAATTTTCAGGTAATTTAAAAAACATTTCAAAAATTATAATTTCATTATTAATAGAATTTAAAATTAATTTAAATATAGTATTAAGCGATAAAGCACCTGAGCCAACTACTTTTGTTTATTTTAGACTGAACAAATTTCGTGTTTGTATATAGAAGATGTATGAAAGTTGGCTGAATTCACTGAATAATTCTAATTTTAAACTGGGGTTGGACAAAAAAAACAAATGAAAATAGATTGAAATGGTGTAACTTTGTTTGTATTTTTCCCCAGAAAAATAAAATTTTACCAAATAATTTTTAAAATAAATGAGAAATTAAAATTCAACTGTGAATTATTATCTATAAAAAAGTAAATAAAAATGGTTGTCAAATACATCCCATGAAAGGATTGGGGAGGGCTTCTCTCTAACAGTCAGCAACGGGCTTTCTAGTTTTTATACTCACTGAATGGGGTCTACAGTTTTACACCGGTTCCGAACGGTATTTTGAGAAACTCTTTTGTGACTAAGTACTCGATATTGTCGTCATCACTAAGCGAGGTGACCATCGTCACAAGAAATTTATGATGGTCACACTACAAGAGCCGCGCACACCAACAATTGCACCACTGAATGAATTTTTTTCTAGAGAAATTTAAAACTTTTGTAAAATAAAAACATCAAAAAAATTTCAATTTTTTAAATCGAAAATATTCGAGCGATAGGTCAATGTTTTAAATATTAATATTTAATATTTAAATTCAAGGAAAATAAACACACTTAGGCTAAAGAAGCCCATTGTGATACCTGCAGTTTCCTCTATAGCAACTACTGACTAGTCGTCTAGCCAATTTTCCCTTTCAATGAATTTGTCTATAAGACCTATAGGAATATCCTGCAGGGCTACGGTGCTAACTAAATGTGTTCCGAATATCCTACTTCTCAGTCCTGCCAGAGCAGGGCAATCCATGAGAAGGTGTTTCGTCGTTTCCTCGTCCTCCTCCATACAGCATCTACAGAGAGTGGAGTTTCTATGTCCCAATGTTAGAGCGTGTTTTCCTACAAGACAATGTCCCGCAAGTTGTCCTATCATTGTGGATAACCACCTGCCGCTTCTTGGCTACTTAAGTAGTTGCCTAGTTCTCTTCCTGTCCACCTGTGGCCAGAGGACCCTGGCTTGTTTGCAAGTTGAAGTAAGTCTCCACTTGTCCTTGAACATATTATCGGTCCACTGCCTGATCTGCAAACGGCAGGTAGAGATTGGTATACTAACACCTTATTTTGCCAGAAGAACCTGTGCCGTAGTGCCCTGTCTAGCTAACGCATCCGCTACGCAATTGGCTGGAATGTCGCTGTGTCTCGGCACCCAGATGAGCCTGATGTCAAAATACTCATTGACATCCCATTGACAAGCCCATTGTGATACCTCCAGTTTCCTCCATAGCAACTATTGTCTAGTCGTCTAGCCAATTTGCCCTTTCAATGAATTTGTCTATAAGACCTATAGGAATATCCTGCAGGGCTACGGTGCTAACTAAATGTGTTCCGAATATCCTACTTCTCAGTCCTGTCAGAGCAGGTCAACCCAAGAGAAGGTGCTTCGTCGATTCCTCGTCCTCTTCCACGCAGCATCTACAGGGAGTGGAGTTTCTATGTCACAATCATAGGGCGTGTTTTCCTACAAGACCTATCATTGTGGATAACGTGCCTCTCGGCAAGTTAAGTAGTTGCCAAATCCTCTTCCTGTCCACCTGTGACCAGAGGACCCTGGCATGTTTGCCAGTTGAAGTCCTTGAACATATTATCGGCCTACTGCCCGATGTGCAAACGGCAGCTAGAGATTGGCATATTAACACCTTGTTTTTCCGGAAGTACCTGTGCCGTACTGCCCTGTCTAGCTAACGCATCCGCTACGCAATTGCCTGGAATGTCGCTGTGTCCCGGTACCCAAATGAGCCTAGTGTCAAAATACTCTGCCATCACCCATGAGTGGCATTCTTTTACCGTCAGAGATGTAGCAAACATGGCTTCCAGGGATTTTATGGCAGCCTGGCAGTCTGTGTAGATACATATTCTCCGAAGGGTTGTGACACTACTTTTCTGTAGTTCAGCAATCTCCAGTATGGCGGTAATTTCGGCCTGAAATACACTACAGTGATCAGGCAGCTTGAAAGAGATATTTACATTTAGGTCCGGTGAATGAACTGATACTACTGGTGTCCCCTTCCAGTGACTTTTTCCAGGTATTCCTGTTCGGAATAGAAGTCCTTAGATTTGTCGCTGGTAGAAGGTAAGGAATACAGTAGTCCGTTTTTACGCGAAAAGAGTTGATCCGGTGTAGTAATTCAGCGTGTCCCGAATGCCCCGATATCATGACGCCACAATATCTGATTCTCACATGCATGGAGCGGCTGCCGATTCGTCCATGATATCACGAGTACAGATGTTCAGTATAGCACTAATTGCAGTGCCTGACGTCGTGCCCATTGCCCGACTAACGCTAATCAATGCTGATCTTTAAATTTTCATCAAGTAATTTAGAATATATTTCTTTTGGAGGGACCTCCACCAAACTACGGTGCCATAGAGAAGTATTGGTCTGACTATTGTCATATAAATCCACTTGGTGATCTTAGCAGACAGTCCCCAACGCTTTCCTATCGCCCCTTTACAGTAGTAAAGAGCTAGAGACGCCTTTTTTACACTCTCCTCCACATTCGGTTTTCACGACAGTTTTCTGTCGAGAATTATTCCCAGACACTTGGCCTTTTCCGTCAACCGTAATTGCACCCCATTAACTGACGGCTGTTCAAATGCGGGTATTTTATATTTCCGAGAGAACAATCCAAGCTCGGTTTTAAGGGCGTTAAATGATAGTCCGTTGTTACCGGTGCAGTTCGAAATCAGACTACGTTACATTTTCAAGATTATTTCATGCAAAAGTTGACATGACTACGCTTCATGTGGTCGATTCTGAAAGTCCAATTTTGGCACATCTTTTCCAACAATTCGGCCAGTATCTCATCAATGCAACGTTTAATGTTGTATTTCAAGGCAGCAATCGTATCTGGCTTGTTCCTGTAGACGAGAGTTTTCACAACGTGAAATTAATTGATCACCAAACTCGTCTCTCAATTGGTTCATAGTATCACGTACAGTGTTGCATGTGGCACAGTCGACTTGAAATCACGTGCGAACCTAGTCCAATTCTTCCATTTTTGGTAAAAAAAATCCAATGAGTGTTCGAACTCACGGGCGATGTGTTAACACCTTTCTGCTACACGGTACCTGTTCGATTTCTATGAACACATTCGTAAATGTTACATTGGAAAATAAAAAACAGCGTTCAATCATATGATGACGTTACATTTAAATAATATTAATACTTAAAATTATTTAAAGACCAGTGCAAGCACATGTGTCATTATTTTCTATATATTCTATATAGGGGTGGGTCACCCTTATCATTTAGGGTTATGAAAACAAGATGCTGGCCGATTCTGAGACCTACCCGATATGCACACAAAATTTCATACAAATCGGTCCAGCCGTTTCGGAGGAGTTTAACGCCAAACAATCTGTGATCGCAGTCGGACAAACTGTGTTTGGATGTGTTCACATAGTGAGTTTAGTCCATACCCGCGCCAACAGATGTTAACACATCAAAAAGTCCGTGACCATCCAAAACATACCTTGCTTCATTGACCGTAACGTTGCGGCCATTATCGTCTTTGAAGAGGTACGGTCCAATGATGGCGCAGGCCTATAAACCGCACTCAACAGTGCATTATTCAGGGTGCAGCTCTTGAACAGTCTTTGGCTCTATGTCGGAGCAAATTCCGCAATTCTTTTTATTGACGTACCCCTTGAGCTAAAAAGAAGCGTCATCGTTGACAACAATTTTTCGATATCAAAGGTGATCTACTTCCAGTTTCTCTAAGGCCCATTCACCGAAAAGACAAAATTGTGGTACATCGCCCAGCGTCAGCTCCTGCACCATCTGTATTTTGTACCTGAAGCCGTCTTAGTTAAAATGTTCTAGGTCGCCGTATTACACAAATCCAACCGCTGCGTCAAGTGATGGATGGACATACCGCGATCTTCATTAACACTGACGAATACACAAGCTATATTCTCTTCGGGAGGCACTTTAGGGATACACGCTGAAAAAACGATCTCTGGTACATATTTTCCCACCCCCCGTACCACAGCTCTGATGACCGACCATTACTCTTGTCATGAAATTTTCCATGACTTTTTTACAGACATGTGGCTGTATCTCACCGATGACGCGTTGGATCTCGGATTTGAGCCCAGCAATTTTATTCTGGTCTATTCGCATTAACCCGAGATTTCATAAAACCCCAAAGAAAGAAATCGCACGACTTTAAATCCCATGATTATGGTGGCATCAGAATTTCTTGAGATAATTTGTGCTGGAAACCGTTGCTGCAGTAAATGAATTGCTAAAATTGCCATCTTGCTGAAACCACATGTCGTCCAGATCCATTCCGTCACAAAAACTCCGTTATCATGTGCCTGTATTGAATGCCGTTCACAGTCACTTCAATTTCGGACTCATCTTCAAAAAAGTAAGGCCCAATCACCCCGCCTGACAAAAATCCGGACCAGACAGTTGCTCGTTGTGGATGCAGTTTTTTCTCATGGATTGCATAAGGATGTTCTGAGCCCCAAATTCGACAATTTTGTGTATTCACGAAGCCATTCAGATGGAAATGCACTTCATCGGAGAAGATGACCTTTTTTTGAAAAACTGGTATTGACTTCACCTTGCCCCATTACTCATTGAGGGATTTCCCGGCGCTTTCCATGGTCTGCTGGTTTAAGTTCCTCAGTAACCTGAATTTTGTACGCATAAAGGTGGAGGTCTTTTGTCAAAATTCGCTCCGTAGTGCTTCGGGAAATCTGAAGTTGTTGAGAACGATCCCGAATTGATGTTTTCTAGTTTACGGCAACACTATTGTTAACAGCAGCAATGATTTCAAAAGACCGACCGGTACGTTGACGCACAGAAGTCTTACGGTCGATAACAGACCCAGTTTCTACAAATTTGTTAACCACTCTTCGAATGGTTGACACATTAGGTGCACTTTCTCGACTGAAAATTCTTCGAAGTTTGCGAGCGGTCTCAGCATAACTTTCCAAAATTTTTGTAATAAGTTTACACAATTATAACGCATTATTTTTTCGTAAAGCGCTCTATTGTTAATAATCGTCATTAACCTATGTGACAGCTGCCAAATTTCAGGGTTGCCACTTGCACAAAAAAAATGGCACTAATACGCAATTTATACCAAACAAGATTAACGCACTTCGAAGGTTAACTCCGTTAGCCTGCACTGACCCAGAAGATTACTCATACAATTTTAATCTGAAGAAAACCGAAGTTTTATTTTAAACCTCATTTTATACTGGTGTAAATTTTGATACAACTCTGTTAGTTACTAAAAAATGCAACCATAATAAAAACATATACAAAAAGTAAACTGTTGACAGACAGAAGGCGATCGAAAATTTTTCAACGCGTCACCGCCACAAAAACTTTTTTGAACCTCACGCCGCCGCCAATATAAACTGTGAGCGGATTTTATCGACTGGCGCGATTTGAACCTCTGGTCCGATTTTAAAGGTTCAGTTATTTCAAAAACATTTGTATAAAACTGACAAAACCAATAGCCGCCAACTTAATTTTTCTGTTGTGCCGCTGTCTTCGATAATTTGCTCTGGGCGCAGAGTTTTTCCAAGCACGGAGTTGAAACCTGAAAGGTAACTTTAATCTCAAATCGGGTGGTGTAAACAGCAGAGATTAGAGAACAATGTTATCGCTAACATGGCCGCGATAAACGGCGGCGTAACTCTATATAAATTGAAAAATGTCCGCTTAAGTATTTATTGTTCGATCTTTAGGATATTATCTATGTTCTTTAATATTATTTGGTTCAAGATCAATTACTATTAAAAAGTACTTTTTCTATGAAAAAGTACAATTTAATACAATATATTATTAAGGAAATAATGTAAAATTGATTATCATGGTGGATGGTTGGGAATTTGGCCACTTCAATGGCCACCAACGTATATCATCAGCTCCCTTCTGCATAAGTATTTAGGTATATCATCACACATTATAGGGATAAACAAATCTCTACTTAACGAGAATCGTCTCAGCTTCTACTTGTGCGAAAACATCCCCAACAATATTTTGCCATAACAAAAACAAAATATTTTCCGTTCCATTATGGCAATTTTTATTTGTTTTAAAGCGCATATCAAAATCTGTTGACTAGTGACCAGCAATGAAATGTTTAAATCTTCACGTAATATGTATTTTAACCCTTAAACAAACTGCACATCTTTCAAAATAACCCGATTAGAAGAACTAAAATGTTAATTTATTTTATTGTTTTGAACTTTTTAAAACATTAAACTGTCTTACAGCAAACAAGACGAGTTGCTAATTGAGTAATTAGACCCGGAATTTACAAAGAATATAAAATATTTAGTTTACAAGATTACCACCATCAGTATCACTACGTTTCTATATCATACCCCACCCTTATTGGGTTGTTCTCTAATATCCCTTCATTAATTTTTAAACCTTTTGAATTTCAAAATTTTACTTCACCCTTTTTCCCTTCCAACGCAACACAATGGATTAAGTCAAATATATAAATATTTAAAATGTAATCATCTGCTTGCATTTGATTTGAGTCAAATGCATTACATGATGACGATGAGAATGACGATGATGTTGCTGTTGCGGACACTGGCGATGACGTTGACAATGTTGTCGATGCTAATGATGTGCATGATAACGATGTCGTTGACGACATCCAGGGGGTATTTTGCAACAGTAATGCATAAATCTATATTAATAATTTATTTATGCAGATTTTATTTCTCTCACTTAAGGTGGTGTAATTTTGAAAATTTGTTGTTCAAATATTTATGGACGATATCAAATGATGATGAAAGTGATTTTAAGTTTCATTGAAATGTAGGCAAATTTAGAGGGGAAAGTATTTCAAGCTATTCCATAAAATAATTTCGCGATGAATTCACGAAAAACCTACGAAAAATTGTTGCCGTTGAAAATCTGACAAAGATCCGAAACGCCCATACAAACAGCCATTGGGAAAGGTTTTGTGCTCAACTTTTCTTAAATTGAAAAGTATTTACTATTTATTAGGCAGTAGTCCGTAAGCAATACTTGTCTATCTATGAAATAAATAAATGAAAGACCATAGGAAATAAGCTTTACATATATTAAAAAGAAATTGGTCTTGAGCTTGAATAAGTTTGAAAAAATACCCCCATTACGGGGGCGGATCCGTGACTTTTAGAATGAAACAGTTATTTTTCAACATAATCTCCTTTAACCTCAATACACATAGTCCAACGTTTCTCCAATTTTTGTATCCCTTGCAAAAAATAATATTTTTCGAGGTCCATAAAATAGACATTTGTTTTATCAATAATTTCATCGTTGGAGCTAAATCTCTTTCCACCGAGCCACTTCTTTAGGTTCGGAAATAGGAAATAGTCACTGGGGGCTAAATCCACAGAATATGGCGGATGAGGTACCAATTCGTAGCCCAATTCATGGAATTTTCCCACTGAGACTGCATACGTGTGCACCCGTGCGTTTATGGTCAATTGGCAGCAAACGCGGCACCCATCTTGCAGACAGCTTTCTTAAATTCAACTGATCATTTAGAATCGAAACCACACTGTCATATTAAATGCCTATGGCATCAACAATCTCACGCACTTTTACTCTTCCATCGGCCAACACCATATCGTGGATTTTTTTCGACATTTTCGTGTGTCTTGACCTGAATTGGCCGTCATTTGTACTTGTGCGACTACAACGAAAGTCGGTAAACCACTTTTTTACGATTGAAATCGATGGTGCAGAGTCCCCGTAGTATTTATCAAGCTTTTCGTTGATTTGATTGACGGGTTATTTTTTCGCAATAAATAATGTTTAATGTTTAATGTTTAACTTTTTTCCCCTTTTTAAAAAATGCACGAGGTTGTGTGTTTTGAACCGCTGCTAAACGCAAAGTAAAGTAACGGAACTTGCTCAAAATTTGACAATAGTCTATTAACAGATGGTACTTGATGGGAGCAGTGTTACATTTCTTATAACTACGAGGGAAGTCACGGACTTATTGATGCGCCCTCGTATATCCATCTTAAGTTATCATACAGGCAACTAAAAGCTGTAGCTTCCACTTTGTATGGAATTTGAACGTTATAAATGCTAGTTAACTCTAATCCGATATTGACATAATAGATCTTAACGTTTCAAAAAACAAAACAGATCAGATAAAAAACTCCCGCTGTTGAATGATGCAATCAAGACCTATTTTCCTCGCATTTTGAAGTTTTACCCTTGTATGACCCTTCAATAATCAATAATCATATTGCTACATATAATTTTTTTGATTCTATAAGTAAATCAAAATTTAACTCCTTCAAATTTTGTATTAATTTGCATATGCTTTGTATTTTATGTATTATAACATCATGTGTAAGAGCAGTACGATTATCTGTGTGTTCATCACAGAACCAGTGTGAGAAAGAGAAGAAGTATAATGACAATGCATATTTTATGTGAACATTACAGAACCAGTGTTGCCACATGCAGTATTTACACTTGTTTTCAAAAGTGCATCGAATTGATATAAAGTGTACCCAAATTTTGTTAAAAACTATCCTAAATTTTTAACATAAAAATTAAAGATAAATTTGATAGATTTAAATCATTTATCAAAAATTATATTTAATTCATATATTTTAATTGCAAAATGACTAACGTATTCTAACACAGGCTTCATATAATTTTTTTATAAATTCCTAATCATTTCTAAATATTTTTGCCGTTATTGGAAGTTGTACCATTTCTACCAATATCTCCCCCTTTTTATCCACAGACACAAGTTTTAGGGCATTCTCAATCATTCCAAATGGTTTTTATTGCATTTTTAAATCTAAGTCTCTTTCGCCAATTTGTTCCCCCATTTTTAACCAATATATTTAATATCTAATGTGAATGTAATAAAAAATCATTCTTTGCTAATTTGGTCACAAGAATCTTCCATCAAGAGAAGTAAGATTCGTCTTAATTCCCAATTTTTTTTAATTGATTAGGTTCAATTTAGTTTTAAATACTGAAAGTTTTATAAAATTTGATCAACTCTAAGAATTCCAAAGCTGAATCCGAAAATTTCTGTTCTTGAAAACAAGTGAAATTTCAAGCTTTTAAATTTTTGTACAAAAAATGGAATCAGATGCAAAATAAGACCTTTCTAACTTCAAGAGTCGTTCCGCTGAAGCTTGTGCGCTGCTAATAAGTTATTCATAATATGCTACACTTTCTCATTGGTACCATGGAGAGGTGGTGTGGGTGGGTCAAAAAAGTATACTTCGAGCAAAAATTGTCAAGATCACCTAATATGAGAAAAAACAGGTATGTATGTACTGAAATCGATTCAAGAAAATGATACTATAATCGGTCTAAAGGAAAGTTTTACAACCCATTTTCAAATTCCGAAAATTTTCACACTTTATAATTAGATTCACCGTAATGAATTTAAGAAGAAATTCCAAATTTTCTTAAACATTACTGCAATTCCATAATCTGTAAACTATGACTTCTTCCCTGGAGAAGGATGTTGTCACTAAATTAACTAAGAATGTTTTTAAATTCTTTATATTAACTTCACCTGTCTGTATGCATTTGACCCTTTTTTAACCCTTTTCCCGTGATCCCATCTAGTTGAAACTTCTCGGGCAAACTAATGGCGACGACAAAAATGAACTACCAAAATATGGGCCGGATTGGACAAAGGGGCGTAGTCTTATATAAAGAATTTATTGTCAAAAACTATGTTTTTACGGGTTGGTTTTTTTAGTTATTGAGTCAAAAATTTAAAAGTCATATCCCTAACGGATGGTTGTAAAGTGTCTATGGTCGTGCGCAGATGCATCCTTTTCAACGTCTTCAGAAGGAGAAATGAGAACTTAATTGGTTTAAAGTCTTTTGGACTAGCAAGTCATGGTTTCCCCTCATTACCCTTATAGGATAGCTTAATACAGCTTTACTGAAGGTTTAGAAGCTACAAATTATAATAAACCTTATAACTCCACAGGTGTTATATATGTGAACCTGCTTAAGAAAACCCACGCAGTGTGTTAAATTTCATGAAGGGTAATTCCTAAATATTTTGACACAGTCCAGGACCCAACCCCTATTGAATATGAAATTTCTGCTCGTCCATACGAATTCTATGACACCAGAATTGAGTCAAAATTCAAAGTAGTTTTTGTTTTATGGTTCGTTGAAGTAGGTATTGTATGGAACTTTCTGAAAAAAGGACCTGACTGAAAAATGGCATATCTTTGGAATGCGTTAATGGATTTCATAATGTTGGATATCATTTTAAAGCTAGCAAAAACAGCTTTTATAATAGCCCATACAACAGTCATGTCGTTGTGGTTCAATGATATTGAAAACTCCAAAGTATCCTTTATCCTTGAATATACTGGTATTTTTTTCCCCCACCAAAAAGAAAGTCAATCTTTTTCTCTACGTTATAGCCAAATTTCCAAATGGGATCTCCATGGGATCAATAGATACATAAGGTTTGGTAAAGACTGCTCGAGTTTTGCTGTTTTAGTTTCGATTTTTCCTGTAGTGCCTACGTTAACACAGCTATGCAAAAAAGTCTAAATTTGAAATACCTGGGAAGTGATAGTATTTATCTTGTAGGTATTGTCGAGTGAAACAAAAATCTGCTTGTGAAATTTCCCAAACACCCCCAAAATCTTGAAAACCGATTAAAACCCCGGATTTGCGTACATTTGCACACTTATAAACCTGTAAATTAGTTGATTGTCAACCGATTTTCACTTTCTCACCGGATTTAAAAAGAAGAAACTTAGGCCTTTCAAACGATATATACCTTCTTTAAGAAAATGTGAGAAGTCTGTGTGTATTTGTCCAGCAAACAGATATTTTTAAGTTTTTTCGCCATTTTAAAGAAACCATAATACTCTTGAATTTATTCAAAAGGAACGTTTCCTAGTGAGTAAAACACAAATTCGTTTTTAAATATCCGTTATTTATTGACTAAGTTATTGAAGTTCATAGAATTCGTATGGACGAGGAGAAACTACTCTCCAAAGTTTACACCAATCAAAAGTGGTCGGATTCGAAAATTCTGGTTTTTGTGTCGATTTTTTTTGGAATTACCCTGAATTCATTTTTTTTTGGATTCGTATGTAAAAACCTTCAATTTTCATATGAAACCGCTCGCAAGTCTCAAAAACATCGGAAAGTGATATACAAATATGCTAATATAATACGATATTAAAATTGAAAATCATAAAAATGCTATTATATAAAACAGTAAACTATGAAACTGCAACACAGCGGTGGAACTTAATTGCGCTTTACTCATAAACTTCTTTTGACACACTAGTCACATATATGTTTATTTAAGATTCACGAACCTTAACAAGAACACTACTATTCCCAGGAAACGATGTGTGTTGGGGTTGTCAGGGAAACTCATCCTCAACTACCAATATTAAATACCAGATTCTACAAGTCTAATTATTGAATGACATTTCGTATTTATATTCAAAATTGTGATACATCACCCATTTTATTTTTTCAGTTTTCACAAAACTACTGACACTGCTTGATTGCCATAACATTTCAAAGACAATCAAATGTCACTAAGTGTCTGCATATTTTGATTATCTATTCAATTAAACAAACAATTTTTTGTATAATCTGTCATTAGATATGACCCATATTTAATTTGTATTCCAAGTGTCATCATGTCCCTTCACATCGTAACAGATACAAACTTATGAATAATAATACCTGGATATGCAAATGTTTAGATATAATTCAACAAAATCTATGTAATTGTATTTGAGTGCAAAAGTTTTATGTTGAAATATGATTCGAGGTTATAAATAAAAACCGGCATTAATAATTGTTGAATGTATTACAGCATTAGAATATAAAGTCATTAAGGTTAAATGAGGTTACCAGGCGATTTGTAGTAACTATTAATGACAGCCATTGCAGGCAAAAAATTGTACCGAATATTTTTAGCGAAAACTGGTTTTGTTCAAACTCAGAGTTGGAATCCTAATTTGAGTTTGAAAAGTCGGGTTTTGGAAAGAAAAAAATTCACAGTTTTTCAGTTTTGTTTTTTTTTAATTTCCATTTAGACGAAACTGCAAGGTACGCTTCCAAGTTGTAAAACTGAAAAATTATTTATTAACTTTTAACATAAACTTTTTCTAAAAACTGCCTTTTTTCAAACTTTCTTTTCAATCTCGGATTTTGAATCCTTAGAGTTCGGTGAGTTTTATAAAACTTTCACTATTTACAATGGGATTGAACTTAATTAAATAAAAAAAATCGAAAATTAAATAAAATAAATAAATAAATAAAATTTACATTTAAACATCGAAACGAGGGTCCAGCGAATGTGAGTTTGAATCCCACCCGCGGCATTTACATTTGTTTCAACAAACCGGAGAAAACTGATCTCTTATAGCCTTAAAGGAAATTACAACTTTAAACATAACGAGGATCTAAGACAACTAAATTTGAAACATATGGTAGGGCCAAACCAAAACAGAACGAGACAACCACAATTAGAATAGTTCATTCTATAAATAGAACTTTCAAAACTTCTGTATCAGCAATGTGTAAGTATCGACAACCAATCACTCTGCACACAATCAATAAATGTCTTCAGTTAGTGACTTGTGTAAATACACACCGCAGTGGCTTAACGGGCTAGACGCTGCTGAAGATGATGCTTCACAAACATCGAAACGATCGTCCAGCGAATGTGAGTTCGAATGCCACCCGCGGCATTTACTTTTTTTTCGCTAACCGGAGAAAACTGATCTCTTAGTCTTAAAGGAAATTACAACTTTAAACATAACGATGATCTAAGACAACTAAATTTACATGAGGTGTCAGGGGACACCCGGTTGGAACGAAGTTCCTTTCGCTATATATTATGTACTAGTTAGTTGCAACACGCCTAAGGCGCCCGTTGAAATATAAGACAATTTAAATGAATGATACACTTTGATATGATAAACTTTTTTTAAGAAACATTTTTTTTATAGAATGTATTTTTTATTTCCTTCTGGAAAGAATATGTATTATATTTTCCCGAAATAGTCCTTTTTTAAAGGGAGGTACTTATTTTATTAAAAGCTAATGTTTTTTTTGAAAAGGTACTATTTTTAAGAAGAAGTACATTCTGTATGAAAAAGCCATAAGAGTATGAATTTTTGTTAAAAAGAGTACTTTTTTAAGAACAGGTACTTTTTAAAGAAGTAGTACTCTTTATAGGAAAAGATTATTTTTTTAAGAAAATTTACTTATTTTCCAAAAGACTACTTATCTCAAGAAAATAAAAGAAAATGTATTATTTTATTTTTAAGAAAAGGTATTTTTTAAGAGAAGCCATTTTTTTGAAGGAAAGTTTTTGATGTGTTAACATCTATACGCGCGCCTCTAGGGCAGTAAACTATAAATTTAATACATACGCAAGTGTTAGGTTTGTAAGAGTAAATCATCGTTTGTTTGTTCGTTGCTTGGCAGTCGGTATTGAAAGTGATTATTGGGCGATTTTCATATAATTTTCCCACGCGATTTTCTCCGGAAATTCATAGCCGATTTTATTAATTTTTGGATTAAAAAGCTAGTGCGGGTTTCGACGAAGAGTTTAGGCCAAAAATTAAGGCGATCCGATATCGGCGAGCCGAGATTTAAGTGTTTTAATTTGGAGTATTAATTTGGAGTAATATTAAAAAAGTATTTTATGTTGATCTTCGGTTATATCGTACGAATATAACAATGTATGTGTGTATGTACAAGTGTCTGTTGCTTTGCATTCTTTGACTTTTGTGGGAATAAAACAAAAAGTATTGAGCAAGAAAATAATGACACATGTGCTTGCACTGGGTCTTTAAATAATTTTAAGTATTAATATTATTTAACTGTAACGTCATCATATGATTGAACGCTGTTTTTTATTTTCCAATGTAACATTGACGAATGTGTTCATAGAAATCGAACAGGTACCGTGTAGCAAAAAGGTGTTAACACATCGCCCGTGAGTTCGAACACTCATTGGATTTTTTTTTAAGAAATGGGAATTTTTTTTAAGAATTGGTCTTTTTAAAGAATAGGCACATTTTTAAGAGTAGGTAATTATCTCAAAAAAAGTTATATTGTTACACAACAAATTTGCTCTTTAAGGAAATGTAGTTTTTTAAGAAAAGCCAATTTGTTGTACGAAAATTTATTTTTTTAAGGGACTAATTTTTAAAAAAAATACTTTTTTTAAGAAAAGGTACTTTTTGTACGAAGATTTACTTTTTTTAAAGCAGTCACTTACTTAAGATAAGGTACTTTTTTTAAGAAAAGGTACTTTCTTTAAGAATATGAATAGGAATTTTTTTGAGAAAATTTCCTTTTTTTCGTGAAAAGGCACTTCTTTAAGAAAATTTTCTTTTTTTTTGAACTTCTTTCACTTTGGCTTTTCTAAATGTACCTTTTGTTGGGTTCAAAACTATAATATACACTAAATATTGGTTACAGGCTCCACCTAGAAAACCTGCTCCCATTATACAAGAAATTTCCCAACATATGTTAGTCTAGACACAAACCAAAGCAAAAGTAACCAATATAGTTGATAACATAGATAAAGTAAACAAATAGATGAAGCACAAGTGTTGGGAACATTTTAGTGTAATGGGTAATAAATGGGATTTTTTTTGTTCCCAAAAAAAAAGTCTAAAAATATTACATAAAAATCTAAAATTGTATATCAACAGAATAAATAATTAAATAATTTTCAGCAAAAATATGAAGAATACAAGAATACAACACGTTACTTAAAGTAGAATATCTGAGGGCCTTCGAATTGCAAAGCCATGTCACCACCGTATATGTCCTAATAAATTAGTTCTTCCTCCGGTTCAGCTACCATTACTTGTTGAGAGTCCTCAGACACTCTACGACCACAGAAGTTGCTGCAGTTTTTGGGCAGGAAAGTTTTTAGATTAATAATGCGTTCCGGGACGTTCATCTTTGGGCGGTTTTACGGGATTTCTCCTATTGATATCCCAGCACCGGCCTCATGGCTTTGAAATTGTTTTTTATATAAGAAACAAATGCTATTATGTAAAATCACATAAATTTTGTCACATTTTCCATTGTTTAAATTACTTTAATAAAAATGTCCCACAATTTTGAACAAACTTGGAGCTATGGTTTGTGTGCGCGGATCTTTTACATGAGAACGTATGTTGAATCCGTGCTCAGACCACCTTACATTTCTGTCGTCGACGGTCGCCTCGCTTAGTAAAACCGGTGAAAAACTGTAGGTCCCAATCAGTGAGTGTAAAACGTAAAACTAGAAATCGCATATCTCACTGATTGTGAGAGGGTCTGCCCAATCCCTTCAAGGGATATTAAGGGACACGCATTTTTTTATGCAATTTTAGCTAGTAGATTGTTAGCATTAGATAAGCTTTAGTGTGTATTGCCTTGGATACACTTTCGCGTAGCTTTGTTCTTTTCTCTTCTACTCACCACTATAAAAGTTCAAAATCGTTCACAAAATTTAGGCAAAAGTAATGACCCAATATTCTTTTGCTGTAATTTTTTTTTAATGAAAAGCTTTGGTTCTGTTTTGTGAAATTTGTTTATTTAATCCATTAGAATTTATTGCATCAATTGGAGAAAATGATATGGACCAAGTGGCCGCCGCTAGAGTTGATAACCATACGAATTCGTTTTATGGTATTTTCCATCATTCTTGCAAGAACTTTGGGTGACAGGTTCTCACATTCTTGGCGAATATTCTCCTTAAGGACTTCCAGAGTCTGAAGCTTATTGACGTAAACCCGCTACTTCAAAAACCCCCATAAGGAGATTAAGCGACCCGGATATTCCTCCTTTGGCATATCGGCTGTGGCTCGAGTAGTGTGGGCCGTTGTACCATGCTGTTGGAACCACATATTCTCCAGTTCCAATTCATCCAATTGAGGAAGAAAAAATTCGGTACCCATGGGTCTGTGACCCACGCAGTCGAAATTTTGCCCGCGGCGTTCTCAACAAAAATTTTACGATGACTCCTCCAGCGTAAACACCACACCACGCAGTAACTTTGAGCGGATGTAATGGTTCTTCGTGGGTGATACACGGATTTTCGGTGCCCCAGAAATGATTATTTTGTTTCTTCACATAACCGCTAAGATGCAAATGAGCCTCATCGCTCAGTATAATTTTCGATGAAAAATCGTCCACATCTTCGTTGAGATTCAGGATGGCTTGAGAGTAGGTTACACTTCGTTTGCGGTCAACAGCTAACAGCTGATGCACTATTTGCACTTTGTAAGGGAATATCTTCAAATCTTTCACCAAAATTCTGCATAAGGACCGCCGACTAATGCCAAATTGCGTGGCACTTCGTCTGGTTGATGTTTCGGGCTCATCTTTGACGTTGTAGGCAACAGCAGCGATATTCTCAGGGGAACGACTGCTCCGGGGCCGGCCAGTCTTTGGACGATCTCGTGTTGTCACAGACTCCTCAAGGCGTGTGGCAAAATGCCGAAGTGCTTCGGATTGTTGGTGTCGGCTGGCCAGGAAATCTGCGCTGACAATCACGCGAATTGTTACAAATAAAATGGAAACAATTATTCCGCGTTCTTGCGGAGTAAACCGATTCATGGCTGGTTAATGTGTATTCTGCGTTTGTTTACTTCGGTGGCCGTCGGTGGTGCTATGGTTAGTGTGGCGGCATGAAATATCGCCCAAAAGAAAAATGACTCAACAATTTTATGAAAAATTGCCCAATTTTTAAAATTGCCTCAAAATATCCCAAAATTACATATCAAATTTACCCCAAAAATAAATGCAAAATGACCCAAAACAAATATGAAAAATCGACTTTGCACTTTTGCATAAAAAAAATGGCCCAAATTAATTGGGCAAATTTTTATATGAAAAATAGCCCAAATAGAAATAATAAATACATGTAGGAGTTCAAAACTTTAATATTTCAAAAAGATTAAATCTCAGCCAAAATCTCAGCCAAAAATCGCGCAATTTTGGAGAAATAATTGTTTCATTGTATATTGAAGCAAGCGCTGCAGGCGAAAAATATATTTCTCCAAAATCGCGAGATGGTTTCAAATAATTGTTCATATTTTGTTTTAGCGAGCGTCGCTATAGTAAAGTCCCTTTAAAAAATCATTCTATTCTTTTTGAAAAGTATTTTATATTGCGTTTAAGGAAGCGCTGCAGTCAAAAAATCGGTGATTTTTTGTGAAATGCTTTTTATATTTGGTTTTAAGTAGCGCCGCTGACTAAAAGTCTTTTCTAAAATATCATGCGGTTCTTTTCTTTTATATTGTATTGAAGCACCGCAGGCGAAAAATTATTACCCCAAAATCGCGCGATTTTTTCGAAATAATTTTTCATATTTTGTTTTATCGAGTACTGCTGTTGGAAAGTCAATTCATATTGTGTTGTAGCAAAGAAAAAAAACTAATTTTCAAAAATTTCAATAAAAAATTCAATAAACAATACAAAATGTAGGTGCTTGCTAAGAGCGTGTAGATAAGTAACGGTTTTGTGTAGTCTCGCTTCAATTGCAATATGAGTTTTACTTAAAATAAGAAAACGAAAAATCGCCCACAAATTTCGGAATTATTCCGGATTATTTTTGGGTTGTTTTTTCGTATCCACAATTATGAACTATGGTCCACAATGGTTTTCATATTTAATTTTATGAAAAAACATCTAAATCAAAGGATGAAAATTAAATATTGCCCACAAATTATGAAAAAAGACCCACTTTTTCTAGGCGATATTTCATATGAAATTACGCCCACATTTGTATGGGTTTTTTCGGCAATTTTTCTTAAATTTTTTTGGGCGATTTTTCATTGCCCCGGTTAGTATGCGAGCCTTTTGTTCATGAGATCCTGGGTTCGATCCCTGCTCAGACCGCCTTACATTTTTTTGGCATCGGTCACCTCGCATAGTAACGGCGACACTATCGAGTATTTAGCCATGAAAATGTTTCTCAAAATACTGTTCGGAATCGGTGTAAAAACTGTAGGTCCCAATCAGTGAGTATAAAATTAGAAAAACGCACAGCTCACTGATTGTGAGAAGCTCTCCCCAGATGTATTGGGAAATCATTTTATATATATTTTTTTTTTTGTTTGTTTGTTTACTTCAGAAATGTCAAAACCGAAGTGACTTTTTGCGCCATTTGGAAAAGCCATAGGGTTTTTCAATACGGTGATTACTTTTGCCCCACCTTTTATATTAAAGTTAGAGAATGAATACAATTCAAATATGTTCCATATGTTATTCATATAAAACATCTGGTCACTCTATGTGAAAATTCTCCATGATTATCAATTAAACAGGAGAAGCAACATATGTTACATACAATTATGAGCACGACTAGTGCCTTCAATCCGATAGAGAATCAATGTATGTATATTAATGTAACACATGGAGAATATAAAAATGAAACATAAATACAACACAAATGAAAAACATGAGGTTAAAGACCACAGACGAACAAGAAAATGGTTAAAAAAAAGGACGAAATGGAGAAGAATAAAATCAGTGTTAGTTCAAAGCAATTAAACAATAAACATTGGCAAACAATTAAATTGAACATTAAACAATATTCCACAAAGCAAAATACATAAATTGGCTTTCATCGTCTTTCGTTTTCCAATATTGTTGTACATATTGAAATGTATTTATTGTGCTTTGTGCGTCTTAACTTGGTCAATATGTTTTCCTTTTGATTTTGCCTTTGGCAAATTGGAATATGATATTCAAAATTTCTGCTCCAATAACTGGTGCTTGTACAATCTTTCGTACTTAACACCAATTCTATTCGTCGGCTGCACTTCATTCCTTCAATTATTCACCCATTCATTCATTCATCCATCCATCCATCCAGCCGGCCATCATCTATCGATTCATCGGCATTCATCTCAAGTATGGCGTTGGCATTTTCTCAAAGTCCGCCTTTAGTCATTTTCTTTCAGGTTTCGTTTCTTTCCCTTCCTTTAGTTTAAAGAAATAATAAATTATGTTGTGTGTTGTTTTCTTGCAACATCAAATAAAAAAAAAACCCAAAAGCTATTAAAACTTAGTTTCTCTTATTGTTAAAAAGCAGTTAATTACAAAAAATTTGAAGTTGTTCGAGAAGGATGACAACAAAGAACATCATTTATTTTCCTTCAGCAGAAAGGAAAAGTTTTCCATGACGTTTGCCAACTTCAATGTAAATACAAGTATTTGCAAAAATTAAGCCAAAAAAATATGTACATATTTTTGATTGATGACTATGACAATTTCGGTCATATTTCTTAGAAAAAAAAACTTAAGTTGTTGGAGGACAAGTAAAGACGTTGGTCTGCATTGGAAAATTGTTTGCCCAGAATAATGGTTTTTTTTTTTTTGGGATAGCAACACTAGCAAGCATAACAAAATTGAAAGCTGAAGATCATATGACAATAAAACACATCATGATGTGTGGGGGAAAAAGCTGCATAATGTGATTGTTACAAGTAGGCAGTTATCCATTTATTTGGGATGTTTTATTAAGGGATGATGACAATTTGTGCCAACATTGTCGGTTGTTTCAAGGCGCACCAGACAGGGTTATAACCACCAATTGCTCTAGGATATGCCTAATATTACTCACATCCAAACACATACAAAGGCAATAAAGAATAATTTAATAAATTATGCCAGCAAGTTGGTTAATCTCACAGAATATGGTTTTTTACGAAGAAAATTTTGCCTGGATAGCGGTAAACACACAAGCAACCTTCGCCACAAATTTCCATGAATTTGGATATGAATTGGTTCCTTATATTACTGTTAATGCATAATTAACGATTAATGTGTTGCTGAGAATATCTTCCTCGAATTTAACTTATTAGGTTTCATATTATCTTAAGACGATAAAGTCCTAAAAGCCACATGCTTACACAAATTTCTGTAACTCTCAATGTTTAATTAAAAGCCCTCACCTCTTTGAAATGGAGTACACAACATTTGCTCCCTTAAGCCTTAACATGTCCCCCCATTTGAATCCTTTTTTTATAAATAACAAACAGCATCAAGCAATTTTTTCCATAAAAGGATTTATTAAGTTACTTGGAATTTAATTTTCCCCCTCTTACAATTCCTCAAACACATTTTAAATCAAATGTTTCTTCAAATATTTTAATCCAAATTTTATGACTATTACATTTTGGAAAAGCAAAACAAATATTTTCCAGCCAAAGAAAAAACTTTAAAAAAATCCAAAAAAAATCACTGCCAAAAAGTAAAAACTATAACGAAATGAAGGTTATCTCAGGAAGAACCATTGTCCTCGTACAGTGCAAAATGTCCATGTGTACGCACCACATAGAGTCCTTAAAACAAATAGATACTAAACATCTTGGCAAAATGCCGGATATACGTTCAAGTTTAATAACGACAAAGGAAATAAAATATTAAATAAATCTTTACAAGACGACACAACAGAGAATGTCGCAAAACAAAAAAGAAAACATAACATAAAATACAAATACAAACAGAAAGACATAGAGGGTGAGGGTGCGAGCGAGGGGCGAAAAAGGCCAAATGAATTTTCGGCAACATTTAAAAAGTTATCATATATTTACATTTTTTATTACTATTTATTAGAACATTTTTATAGACTACATACCAATTACATTAAATTGTCCTTTCAACAAAACAAAAAAGGATCACCATGTCAAGGACATTGTCAACAGAGAAGCTACAATCAGAGTACACAAGTTTGAAAGCCTTTTTGATGAACAGCTTCACACTGTTCATATACCCAAAATGGAGTCATACATATTAACAGAGTGGATATTCAGCTCGTCTTACCATTTAGTTCCACTTAAGTAATACACTGTTATTCTACATCGAATTCTCATGGTAGCTATCTTCTTTTTCCTACTCCTTCACAGTATATTCTGGATATTCAGTTCGTCTTACCGTTTAGTTCCACCAAAACAATACACTGTTATTCTCCAACGAATTTTTCTGGTTGCTATCTTCGTTGTCCTACTCCAGGTTTTCCATAAAACACTTGTCTTGCCAGAAAATTTGTCGTCTAAATAACACTGTGCAACAAGAAAGTGAATCTTGAAGGAGGCCGACGACAAACGAAAGTAGACAAAATCCCTAAAGGATTTTAACAACGGACATCAATTTTTTTATGGTCTTGCAAGTTTTGCGTATTATCTACCATTTTCCCAATTATGTGTTAGACTATTCAAAATTTAAATGACAAAAAAATTACATGTGTACGGGGTTGCTATTTATATTTCGGGTCCTGGAAGTACTACACCATTTCCAATTGAAATTTGAAGAAAATCAATTGATATTTAAAAAAAATTACATGAGGTGTCAGGGGACAACCGGTTGGAACGAAGTTTCTTTCGCTGTATACTTACTTATATAGTATGTACTAGTTAGTTCCGACACGCCTAAGGCACCCGTTGCAAAATACGATAATTTAAATGGATCTTTAAGAAAAGAAACTTTTTCTAAAATGATAAATTTTTTTTAAGAAAAATTTTTTTTATAGAATGTATTTTTTTTAAAGAAAAGTATGTTTTTAGGTCCTTTTTATAAGACTATGAAATATATTTTCCCGAAAAGGTCCTTATTTTAAAGAGAGGTACTTCTTTTATTAAAAGCTAATTTTTTTAAAGAAAAACTACTATTTTAAACAGGAAGTACTTTCTGTACACAAATATGCTGTTTCTTTTCTTTGTAAACTTTATTTTGCATGAAAATAAAATTTCCGATTCACATTACAGCCATTCTTCCACAGAAAATATGCGATTTTTATTTGTTATCTATGCAAGGAGACAAAATTTAGAACATTTTCAATTATTGTCAATATACATCCTCGTTGAAGTTGACGCTTCTGGTTCTGGCTTGCAGGGACTCAATATCTAGACTCGCTTGTTTAGGTGGATCGGTAACAGCAGCGCGTTGTACTGAAAGTGTGACAGTAAAAACGGGAATCTACACTCCGGTTCACTTATTTAAAGGCACTAAAAATTCCATATTCAATACCTTATATCTTTTGCAATTTGTAACCGGTTGCAGAATTTTAAAATGGAACTGGAAGCTAGATATCCTGAGACATAAAAAATCATGAACCATTAAACGTTCCTTAAGAAAATAACTTTTTTTGAGCAATTTATAAAAAAAAGTCCAAAAATGTGCTATTTTTTTTGGTTCATTTGAGTAAAGGCACTTTAACTAATTTTAATGAAAAACTGATTTTCTTGTTTTTTTAATTTATTTTACTTTATTTAATAACTATTAGTAATGGGTACAACCCCCTTCGTTTTTAATAACTTCAAATATACGAGTTTTCATTGAGAGATAAAGAGAATTTATGTAATCCAACGAAATTTCTTCAACGAATCCTTAATGGCCTGAATTAGTAACTGCTTGTCATCAAATTGCCTACCTCCTTCATTGACCTTACGAGATAACCAACCCCAGACATTTTCGATAATGTTTAGATCTGGTGAGTAGGATGGGCAGTCAAGAATATTAATATTTTGGCTTGCAATGAAGTCCTTTACTACTCTGGCGTTGTGTATAGGGGCATTATCCTGTTGCAATATCCAAGATATGGGACCAAATAGTTCACTGAACTTCGGAAAAGCCGATTCCAATAACGTTTTATAGCTTGCACCAGTCATTTTTGCACTGAAATTCAAGATCGATAGTGCCATAGTACGTAATAGCACACCACACCATAACGCCGCCCTCTCGACTGTGATGTCGGTTCAAAAAACGCTTTTCTTTGCGCAGATCATGGAAATAATAGTTGTAGTCATCAGGTCCATCCAAATTAAACTTCTTCTCATCCGTAAATACAACGGTTCTCCAGTCATTTACATGACCTCTTGGCTGCACATCCCATACCATGTAGTCTCCTGCGAACTGAAGCCGCTTTTCCTTACGAGGAGCATTAAGTGGCGTGGAGCATTAAGTCTCGAGCATTAAATCTGCGTACTGATGACTTGCTCGCCTCCACTCCATCTTGAGCTCTTATTTTTGACAAGGATAAGGCAGAATTAGAAGCAATTCTCATGATTTTTCTTTTCTGATACGTAGATAAAGACAATGAAACCCTTACTTTAAAATTTTTTCCATACCCCTCGAGGTCCTTGATGTAATTGTCGACAACTGTTGGGCTCCGTCCAATTTTTTTAGCTATTGCGACGTTAGAATATCCTTCAGAACGGTAAGCATCGATTTTAGTTTTTTCCCATTGATTTAAAATTTTCTGTTTTGCCATTTTGACTCGGAAAATAATTAAGATGTAATAAATTGTAGTAAACAAACGCTTCCAACAAAAAATCATCGCTTACTTTAAAAATAATAAACTGCCTTTATGCAAGTGAACCCAAAAAAAATAGCACATTTTTGGACTTTTTTTATAAATTGCTCAATAAAGTTCTTTAGTTAAGAAACTACTATTGTCATGATTTTTTTTTATATCTCAAGATGTCTAGCTTCCATTTCCATTTTAAAATTCTGCAATCGGTTACAAATTGCGAAAGATACTAGGCTATTTTTGGGACGATGTGACCAGAAACGTAACAAAAATCATCCAATTTTGGACACTTGTTATCTTCCATATTGAATCATATTCAATGTTCTTCTGGCTGCTCAGTAGCAGCCTGAGATTTAATACAGATCATAAACCAACATATTTATGATCATTTCAAACTAATTGCGAGGTTCCAACACTTACCTCGTTGTAAACGGAGAAATTTTTCTTATCATTAGATTCGAATTACTATTCAATGTATTTACAACATTGAAAACTTGCCGGTGTGGACACACTTGCTGGTGTATGTACGGTAAAAGGTTGTTGATTTGCATTCAGAAACAGTGTGTGTGAATAGTAATTCTAGAGATCTGGTTCTATACCAAAAAGAAAATTTAAATATACAAACGAAACCTCAGATGAACTTCGATTGGGTAATGTAGTTGCGGAAAGCGAACATTTGTTGAATCAAACAAATCATTTCCTTTGTGATAAATAAATTCATTCGTTTACTAGAACCGTCAAACGTTTATAGCAACTGCTATATGGAAACTATGACCTCAATCAAATGTTTATGAGAATTGGAAAACGTTTCCATTAACTATTCTTTCATTTACGGCCAATGAGTTATAAAAAGTTATTCATTTCGAAGTACTTGTTCCGTCAAACTGTCATGGCATTTTTATTTAGAATTCTTTTAGATTTATTATAGAATTTTTGTTTTTTTGAATTAGATTTTTTTGGTAAAAAAAAATTGTTTTGTTAGTTTTGATATCAGATCTAATAAGGCAATAACGTTGTTTTTGTGTAACATAGTATTGGAAAAATTTTCAGCTTTCCAAACCCTTTAGTGATTTTGATCTACTGTTAGTCTACTTTCATTTCTCATTGATTTCACTCATGATTCCATAGATGATCCATATTTTGTTGCACAGTGTTATCAGAATAAGTGCTTCGATATATTGATGCCGCTTCAGGTAGCGCCTTACAACTGAAAGGTCTGCAAAGTAATACCGTGAAATTCTTATTGCCTTTGGCCACATTCTGTGAAAGCCTGGAAATTCTTTCATAAACCTGTATTATTGAACGCAGTTCCTTATCGCACGTTGCGGGATGGGCCTAAATGAAAATATTTTAAATAACTTTTTTTTTAACTACTTTTTTACAACCCATTATTATCAACAATATTGGGTACTTTTGGTTTTGTTTAACGGGAAGTTTTCTAGGTGGAGCCCGTGTATTACATATTGTTGTTTTCAACCCAATAAAAAGTAAATTTTGAAAAGCCAAAGTGCAAGACTGGCAAACCCATGAAATACAACCCCGAGCATGGAATTATATTTCGCAGAACACTTACTCTTACAATCTTACTTTGGGTTTGGTTTGTGTCTAGACTAACATATGGGGAGAAATTTCTTGTTTAATGCGAAATTTTCTAGGTGGAGCCTGTTTATTACATATTGTAGTTTTGAACCGAATAAAAAGTATATAAAGCCAAAGTTTAAGAAGTTTAAAAAAATAAAATTTTCTTAAATAAGTGCGTTTTCTTAAAATTGTTTAAGAATTTTAAATTTTTATTTTTTTTATTAATTTTATTTTTTTTCTTAAAACCTTTTCTTCAAAAAAATTGTCTTCTCTTAAAAAAAATACATTTTCTTAGAAATATTTCTTTTCTTCAAAGTACCTTTTCTGAAAAATAAAATAACACCTTTTCTTTTCTTGAGATAAGTAGCCTTTCTGAAAATTAGTAATGCCCCTATTAGGGTTCTCAACTTTTGTGAGAGTTTGGTCGTAAGCGATGAATTGGCATTGCCGTTCTCAACTCAACGGCCGACTCAACTCAACTGAACAACGGCTGATTTGTTGGTTGTGTTCACTTACTTTTGTCGTATTGCCTTTGACAACTCTGTTCCAGTTTGGTCGACAAATGCGTTAAATTTACACCACTGCTTGAGAGCAGTTGAGTTTATAGTTGTGTGTGTTTTTAAGTTGATAAGAATGGAGAGATCGTAAGAAGATATTGTTTCGGCTTCAAATTATAATTTTCATTTAACATTTGAACATTTTAATTTAACAATAATATTGTATATATTTAGAAGCAGAGATAAAGTAAACAAATAGATGAAGCACAAGTGTTGGGAAAATTTTAGTGTTATGGCTAATTTTCTAGATGTCGTTGAAAGCAGTAAATGGGATGTTTTGTCTTCCCAAAAAAAAGTCAAAAAATGTGACAATGAAAATCTAAAATTTCGTACCAAAAGAAAAAAATAATTTTCAAAAAAATATCACTTCGAAACAAGAATACAACACGTTACTTACAGTAGAATATCTGATGGCCAACGAATTGCAAAGCCATGTCACCACCGACTAAGTCCTAATAAATTGGTTCTGCCTCCGATTCAGCTCCCATTCCTTTTTGAGAGTCCTCAGACACTCTAACGGTTTTGGCATCTGCGACCACAGAAGTTGCTACAGTTTTTGGGCGGGGAAGTTTTTAGATTAAAAAGGGGTTCCGGGATGTTCATCTTTGGACGGTCTTACGGGTTTTCTCTTATTGATATCCTAACACTGGCCCCATGGGTTTGAAATAGCTTTTTACATAAGAAAAAAATGCTATTATGTAAAATCACATATATTTTGTCACATTTTCCATTGTTTAAATTACTTTCACAAAAATTTTCCACAATTTTAAATAAACGTCAATGAGAATTATGGGAAACTTCAGTGAAAGTGACAGTAGTACAGGACAGCACCTAGTGAACAAAGTTGACAATAATCGCGCTATATCTATTATTGCCTTTATCTACGTTTAGAAGTATCGAAATCACAAAGAATGTTCAGTTTGAGAAACTTGTCCAGGTAATGGAAAGTAATCCAGCCGTCGCCCTTGGTAAACCACAATTTAGCACCACGCAGAACCAAGTGCGAGAACTACGGGAAGGATTTGCTGTGGAGTTAAATAGTTTAGGACCACCCTCCAGAACATGGATGAATGGCAACGTGTATGTGCAACTACATACCTTGCACTGAGCAGCTCAAGAAGGTTGCATGCATCACGAATATTTCTTCTTAAATGCAACACATCTATATTCGCGTTTTCGACTCCATCTTCATAAAAGAAATGTATGCTACATATATCCATTTCGATTTTGCAAGCACAACACAATTGTTAGCTTCCTTTATTTTCACATAAATCAGCTGCTTTTACTTGTCAAAACTGATATTTCGAGCTGGTAACGCCATAACAATTACAACCAAAAACAGTTGTGAACCACAATACAAAAGATAAGTTTGGTCGTGTTGAAGTTGTGTCATCTCTAAGTCGGTCAAACTAAGTTGAGTGGTGAACGGTAATAGGGGCACAACATTTCTTGAAAAAATAGCCTTTTCCTAAAAAGCGTACCACTTCTTTAAAACGTACCTGTTCTCAAAAAAAGTACTTCTTTGTAAAACAGATTCATACTCTTAGGCTTTTTCTTACAGAAAGTACTTCTTATTAAAAATGGTACCTTTTCTTAAAAAAAACATTACCTTTTAAGAAAACAACTACATGTCATTAAAGAAAGGACCTTTCCGGAAAAATATAATACATATTCTTACAAAAGGGACGTAAAAATATATATATATATTTTTAAATACATTCAATAAAAAAAAATTCTTAAAAAAAGGTTATCATTTTACAAAAAGTATCTTTTCTTAAAGATCCATTTAAATGATAGAATTTTTCATCAGGCGCCTTAGGCGTATTGGAGCTAACTAGTACATAAGATATAGCGAAACGAAATTCGTTCCAACCGGGTGTCCCCTGACACCTCATGTAATTTTTCTTTACTTTACACTTGTGTACCCACCATAGGTAGTCAATTTATCCATTTTTAACGCTTTGAAAAGTTTTGTGTGATCATTGGTCATCCAATGATTAGAGTGCACTGACCATCACTAATCTCTATCGGCAACCGTCACTGTGCTTAGTGTTGGCAAAACTATTGATTAATAAGCGATCAAAAGGCTTTTCAAAAATCGGTATAGGTGTAAAGCAGAGTGCATATTTCGTGTGCAATGTGTTACCCATTTTTAAAGTTACCCAGTTGAAAAATTTTGCGTGATCATTGGTCGTCCGATCATAAACGTGCACTGACCATCAGTAATCTCTTCCGGCAGCCGTCACTGCGCTAGTGTTGGCATAACTCTCGGTATCGGTGTAAAGCAGAGTTCGTATTTCGTGGGCATAGGGTATGGATTCCCAAATTTATAGAAAAAAAGTCTAGACCTCGAACACGGAGGAGCGTCTAATTGAAAAATTAACAAATTTTTATGGATTTCTAAGGCTTTTGAATAAAGTGGTCCAATTCGTTTGGAAGAATTTTTTTTTCAAAAAATCTACAAAATAAAAAAATTTCTTTGGTCAAACTCTTTAAAAAATCGGTATCGGTGTAAAGCAGAGGTCGTATTTCGTGGGCATAGGTTATGGAGGGTAACCCATTCCCATATTTGATCGAAAATATGACAAATTTAGAAAAAAAAGTCTATACTTTGAACACGGAGGACCGTCCAATCGAAAATTAATCAATTTTTATGGATTTCTAAGGCTTTTTAATAAAGTGGTCTAATTCGAATGGAAAATGTTATTTTTGAAAAAATCTGCAAAATAAGAAAATCGCTTTGGTCAACCACCGAAGAAGTATCATGCAAATTACTAGTGAGTAAATCGATTTTTATGGTATTAAATCTAGAAATAGTTTTATGGATTTAAAAGCTACAAAATTCCAAACCAGTACCCAGTTTAGCTATTAAACTTTTTTAGAGCAACCTACACCGGGATTCCGTAACTTTTTAATGTTAAAAATCGGTAGTTAACTTGACAAAATTTGGAAACTTTATATAGACATTTTATGAATTTTGACAAATTAACTCCTGATTTTTATCATTAAAAAGTTCCAAAATTACGGTGCCATAGACATAGTTATTTAAAAAAACAAAAGTACCTATGTGGCTAATACATTTGTTTTTAGTTTATTGACATCATACAATAAATCAATAAATAAATAAATTAAAGAAACTAAAGTTTCACGGTTGGCACTTAAATACCACTCTCCCCGTAAATCCATATTCTCCACTTAAATCAACCCTTCGTATGGTGGTGATGTATTTCGGCATCATACCGTTTCAAGTTAAATGCCCAATATTTATCATTTAAATGAGTTTAAATATGAAAATTGTTGTGCGCTTTTAAATTAAAGTTTCAAATGACGATTGACTATCTCACCCTTAGGAGTTTAGATATATTCTTTAAATTTGTACAGCTTTCCCCACAATTAATACTCTTCTTTCACTGTACGACACTCATACACCATGTTACAGTGGCCATATTACATTAGCCTCGTTCTGAGCCACGAAATGTAGGTTTTAGTTGTAGGTTTCATTTTGTTATTTCCTTCCATTTGAACGCACTTCTTTTTTGGTGGTTCTTATGTACTTGCTTCTTTTTCTCTTTTACATTTAGGACATTATTGCGTGCCTTTGGGCCTCTGGAAATTGTAACACTTTTTTGGCAGCTGCTTTCGTTGGTGTTTTTGTTGTTGTTATTCTTGCTCCAAATCTAACTGATGTTGCCCATGTTAAAACATTGTATATTTCTATTATCCAAAATAGGAAAATAAGCAAAACTACGCCATCAACAATGAATCCCACAACATTCTAAACTAGTTCAGTAGTTCTCAAATGGTTTGGGGGCCCGTTTTAATAGGATAATATTAAAATAAAACTTCCCACAGTGTGATGTGTGGATAAAGGGAGCTGGACAAATGTCTACAACGAAGTAGACATGAAATTTGATTTGGCGCGATTCGATCATTTACATGGTAGTTCGCGCCTTAAAAAGGGGGGTAATTTTCGCGATTTTAAATTTTTTTACCCCAAAAATTCGGTGAAAATATTTGCAGTCGCCCAAAAAATTTATCCTCTCTATTTCAACTATTATTCAACGTATATTTGATGTCCAAAATACTACGACACTACTCGATCACCCTCCAGGGCCGGTGGCTGAAAATGCAAAACATCTTCTCGTCGGTATCTCAGTACAGCTGTACAGTACAGCATGTATATATATAGATGTGATAGCAGGATCACAACTGACTTCCTCTCCGCAAATGTCAAACTACCAATTTTTTTTTGCTGTGCTGTATTTGCGTTATAATTGCCTAAATAGCATCAGGTTGATTTTTCATAGGTTTCGAGTCGTTCTATGTGCCGCCCAATATGGGTCAAGTAAAGGTACTTTGTTTAAGAATATGAATTTTTTGAGAAATTATACTTTTTTTTGAAGAAAAGTCACTTATTTAAGAAAAGCTTCTTTTTTTAAACTTCTTTCACTTTGCCTTTTCTAAATTGACGATTTATTGGGTTCAAAACTACAATATATACTAAATATTGGTTACAGGCTCCATCTAGAAAACTTCCCATTAATCAAGAAATTTCTCAGCATATGTTAGTCTAGACACAAACCAAAGCAAAATTACCCAATATAATTGATAACATAGATAAAGTAAACAAATAGCTGAAGCAAAAGTGTTGGGAAAATTTTAGTGTCATGGGTAATTTTCTAGATGTCGCTGAAAGCAATAAATAGGATTTTTTTGTTCACAAAAAAAAAGTCAAAAATATGACAATAAAAATCAAAAATTTCATATCAAAAGAAAAAGTAATTTTCCACAAAAATATCAAGAATTCAACAAGTTACTTAACGTATCTGATATCTGATGGCCATCGAATTGCAAAGCAATTCACCACCGTCTGTATACTAATAAATTGGTTCTTCCTCCGGTTCAGCTACCATTCCTTGTTGAGAGTCCTCAGACGCTCTAACAGTTTTGGCACCTGCGACCACAGAAGTTGCTACAGTTTTTAGGCGGGGAAGCTTTTACATTAAAAACGCGTTCCGGAATGTTCATCTTTGAACGGTTTTACGGGTTTTCTCCTATTGATATCTCAACACCGTCCTCATGGCTTTGAAATATTTTATTTTATAAGAAACCAATGCTATTATGTAAATTCATTTAAGTTTTGTCACATTTTCCCTTGTTTAAATTACTTTCACAAAAATTTCCCACAATTTTGAATAAACGTCAATAATAATTATGGGAGACATCAGTGATAGTGACAGTAATTCCGGACAGCACTAGTAAACAAAGTTGATAATGGGCGCGCTATATCTATTATTTCCTTTATCTATGGTTGATAATACTGGGTTGTAGCATAATAGTGTTAAAAAAAAAGTTGTTTATTTTTTTTTTAGCGTTTAGCCCCCATCCCGCAACTTGCGATAAGGAACTTCATTCCAAAATTTCTTTTCTATTTACCTTAACCCCTAAAAAAAAAGTGAGGTTCGGAACCCCTGAATAGGATTTCCCCTTTATTTTGCAGTAGCAGTGGCGCCTGGGTGGTGTGTTTTACCTTTTTTGCTTACAATTTTGTAGTTGCAGTTTTCTTTTTGTTGTGTTTAGCTTTTAATGCATCTGAGATGTTGCAATGTTCCTAGTATTTAGTTGTTATTGCTTGTTTCTTTTTTGTATCTCTTCAATGTTTACACGGCGTTTGTATGTTATGTTTTTTATGTATTTTACTTTTTTCATAGTTTTGCTCCAGGAGGATGGGTACAACAAGAACGATGTCTTGTGAAACCTTTGGGCATACTTGGGAGTACAACATCATAAGTGCTTAAACAACATATACATACATCATTGCTCAAAATAATAAACAACAAAAAAAGGCTATTAATGATTAAAAAAATCAACAGCACACAACAAACAGTGCCACAAATGTCTTTAGTTTACTGTCTGAGATTTCACATTTAATCAGAAATGTAGGAAATTAAATCATCGACGCCCAATTTTACCAAACAAAGTTGAAGCTAACTGACAGTTAAAACTTATAAATTCCATACAAACTGACAGCTACAACTATTCGTTAGCTCTATGTGAAAGATAACTCAACATGGTGAAATCGGCCGCGATACACGTAAAAAATTTAATTATTTTAATAAATTCAAAGTGCTCAGTAAGCCTTTTCAAGGATACTGCTTTCTTTTTATCTTATGTTTTCCTTTCCGAACATCACTGCTTGTTTCTACAATGTTTACTAACTTGCCTCGCTATTATAATTCATTTCGATCCATATGAGATGACTCGAAAGAATTAGCGTTCCATCAACGTCGTTTGTGTATCAATTTGTGAAGCGAGTTTGCCAATCCGGATCCTACTCCTACTCCAAAATAACTCATCTACGTGCTCGTCGAGATGAAAAAATTGCCGCTGTTGCTGAAAGTGTGCTCGAACAGGCATCAACATAAACTCGCCACCGTTCGCAGCATTTAAACATTTCTCGCACTTCTTTGTGCAGAGTTTTATATAAAGACCTCCGGTTTATAAATTCCAATTAGTCCAACAACTGAAGCCTCGTAACCAACCGATGCGTTTTGGTTTCGCTGAATTTTTACCGAAAATATATCTTTTCCGATGAGGCTCATTTTCACTTCGGGGGCTACGTTAGCAAATAAAATTGTTGCATTTCCGCTCAAACAATCCACACATCGTCGTGGAAAAGCCGATGCGTCCACACCGAGTGACTCTTTGGTGCGGTTTTTGGCATAACGTCATCATAGCCCCATTTTTCCTCGAATATGTGCAACCAGCCGGAGTTACCGTCGATGGCAAACGTTAGCGTGCCATGCACGGAGATCTTGTGTGCCCGAAAGTTAAAGATGATGACATGGACGACGTATTGTTCTAACAGGACGGCGCTAGGTTCCCCAAGTCCAACGTTAAAATCGATATTTGGCACACTATGTTCGAAAACCGCATAATCAGTAGAAGTTCATTGGCCGCCGCCGCCGTGAAAGATAAATGTTACGCAAATAATCCCGAGTTCATTGATGCTTTAACACACGAAACAGAGGCCCACAAAATCGAAAATGTACTAAAAAATTGAGTTGATCGAATGAGGTGCTGTGTCTCCATTAGTATTTTCGTTAAAGCAAAATTAAATTCCAAATTTTACATTGCCCACACATTAGCTTCCCATTATATTCCATGAAGGCATAGTGTTACACACTCTGGTTGGGACCTGCAGTTTTACCCCGATTCCGAGCGGTATTTTGACACTCCTTTTCATTGATACGAGGACGGATCAATTAGTCTGTGACGTTTCGAACTTCCCTCGTAGTTATATGAATTGCAACACTGCTCCCATCAAGTACCACCTGTTAATAGAGTACAGTCAAATTATGAGCAAGTTCCGTCATTTTCTTTGCATTTAACAGCTGTTCAAAACATACAACCTCGTGCATACACATTTTTAAAAATGGAAAAAAGTAAATTTCGAGGGCTCATTAAACATTATATTTTTTGCGAAAAAAAAACCGTCAATCAAACCAAGGAAAATCTTGATAAATACTATGGGGACTCTGCACCATCGATTTCAATGGTAAAAAAGAGTGGTTTACTGACTTTCGTTGTGGTCGCAGAAGTACAAATGACGCTGAACGTCTGGACGGCCAATACACCCGAAAATGTCGACAAAATCCAAGATATGGTGTTGGCCGAATGATGAGTAAAAGTGCGTGAGATTGTTGATGCCATAGGTAGTGTGGTTTCGATTTTAAATGACTAAGAAAGCTGTCTGCAAGATGGGTGCCGCGTTTGCTCTCCATTGACCATAAACGCACGGGTGCACTCAATGCAAGTCTCAATGGCAAAATTCCATGAATTGGACTACGAATTGGTACTTCATCCGCCATATTCTCCCGATTTAGCCCCCAGTGACTATTTCCTATTTCCAAACCTAAAGAAATGCCTCGGTGGAAAGAAATTTAGCTCCAGCGATGAAATTATTGATCAAAGAAATGCCTATTTTATGAACCTTGAAAAATCCTATTTTTTGCAAGGGATACAAAAATTGGAGAAACGTTGCACCCTTAGAGCTGAAAGGAGATAATGTTGAAAAATAAATTTTTTAAAAAAAAAATGTGTTTCATTCAAAAAGTCGCGGACTTATTCATCCGCCCTCGTATGTACTCGGTAATCGATCTCAAAATTCAAAAAGATTGACTAAAAAATAAGTGCTGTTTTCAAAAGGCATAGTTAACGATTTTGTCATAAAACCTCATACATCTTAGTTTAA
Organism: Phaonia tiefii; assembly: GCA_963931995.1. Classification (NCBI taxonomy): domain Eukaryota; kingdom Metazoa; phylum Arthropoda; class Insecta; order Diptera; family Muscidae; genus Phaonia; species Phaonia tiefii. The sequence goes on along the minus strand of OZ008370.1, from coordinate 203,961,897 downwards.
CCAAAACTGGTTTCTCCAACATCGGAATATTCCAAGAATCCGAAAACCGACACATTGGAAAATAATTGGCATAATTGGTATATTAGTATAATTTAATTTGTGCAATGTATGAAAATTATAATAGCATCAACTAAAAATATGGTTATATCATCACACCAAATGAACCAAACTAAATCTGGAGGAGTGTATCGCCCTTGAGAAGCATTGTCCGGAGAATAGGAGTGAATCGGACAGATCGACTGCAACCAGCGAAACGGTCGACGAACTCTTAAGGACTTCTAATCCAAAGTCCACCTCGGTTTAACCGAAACCGGGTTTCGCCGAAATCGGAATATTCGAAGAACCCGAAAACAGACACATTTGAAACCCCTGTTTTTTGAATTCACTGTCCAGCCAGAATATACTTTGATTTTGTTCGCAAGTGACTGGTTGAGGACTTAAATATAATGAGTCAATTAACTCTTAAATAAATTTGTTTTGTGATTAACTTTCCATTATATAATCAATTTAATTAATGTGATATGGTTTAATTTTCATAAATCCATATTTGTCTATCGGTGCGCATACAGAAATGTCTTACCGCGATGGCGTATACACAATAAATGCGCAAGCGAATATTAATCATCCGTCTGACGACCTGTAGTAAAAGCATTCAACTTTTATCAGCACAAAGTTCTTTTAAAACACACAAATAAGAACAAATATATGTATATTCCAGCAAATACAAACTGCTTTATAATTAAAAATGAAGACCAGACTTATGTATAAATTGTCATTAAAATTTGTGCTAAACTCACTCGTTTAGTCAGTTTTTTTTTGTTGTTGTTTACAGTAAAACCTTCATGTATACTCATTAACATTTTTATCTTAATCTAGTAGTTTATTTATGTACAACATATCTACATTTTTGCTGTTATTTTTGTTACGTAGTATAGTATTTACATTTCACACTTTACGTTTCCGTCCCCCCCCCCCCCCCCCTCCCCCCCTACGCTTCTCCCCACCATGGGTTTTTTATTCATACCTTTGCCTCTATAAATGGTGACAAACGAAAACGACAAACTGAGCGTAACGAAATGTTTCACCATTCGTTGATATAATATTTTTTAATGTCGTGTTGTATTTACAACTGTTTATTTTTTTCTTGTTTCTGTTTTCATTTCTGTTAACAAAGGGATGGATGTGTTGGTAAATGGGTGATAAAGATGAGACAGTTATTATGTTTTGACTCGTTAAACATTTAACTAAAAGCTAACAAAAACAACACCAACGGAACAATGGCTTTGTGATGTTTCACCGCAATCTTATGAAGGAATCAAATACTTTAACAGATATCAATTGTCAAGAGATTGTGAGATGTGGGTTGAGGTAAATCAGTTGAAATTAAATTGTTAACAGGTGTATGTTAGTAGAGCAGCAGCTGACAGAGGTTTGTGGCCATGCTTTAACATAAGTTGTAAAATGTTAGGCTTTTTATTGCCACAAAGCTTTCTAATGTACAAAAGCTTTATAGTAGTTTCAGTCATAGAAAAGAAGAAGAATATATAAACAGCTATCAATTGTCAAGAGATTGTGAGATGTGGGTTGAGACAAATCAGTTGAAATTGAATTGTTGACACGTATATGTTAGTAGAGCAGCAGCTGACTTTGGTTTGTAATCATGCTTTAACATAATTCATAAAATGTTAGGGTTTTTATTTCGAAATTACTTTCTATTATAAAAAGCTTTATAGTAGTTTCTGCCATAGATAAAGCAGAACAATAGATAAAGTGCGGCCGGAGTCAACTATTTTCATTAGGTAATATCTAGGGTATTCAAAACTGAAACCCGTTAACTGAATTCCGGCCGGTTAACCGTACGCCGGTTTTTTAAAAATTACTATATTCGAAGAACCGGTGTCGCCGGTAATTTCAAATCGATTACCCGGGTTTTTCGGTTTATACACAACTGATATAACAACGCAGACTCACAAACCTAAACCTAAGGAAAACCTAAATAAAGGGTGGGGCTTGTTTCATTTGGAAATTGAACCTCCCGTTTTTTCGAAAATAATGGCCAATTTGACATTTACGAAGCGGCAGTTTATTAGTCAAAGGTTACAAATTGAAGAAATGGTATGCGACGCTTGAAAAAATGGAAATATTAAAAATGTTTTCCTAAAGTGCTGAGACCTCAACTCAAACTGTAAGAAATCTACGAAATAAATTCCGAAAAAATAGAGTGCTATCAACGCAGTTTATGGATAAATTTGTGAAGCGAGTTCGTTAATCACAGTCCTTATTGGACAAAAGAACTCGTGTCCATGCTCGTCCAGTGCATTCAGTGGAAAATATTGTCGCTGTAGCTGAAGGTGTCACGAACAGCCATTAACATCAACTAGCCACCATTCGCAGCAATTGAACATTTCTCTCACTCCATTGCGCAGAAATTTGCTTTAAGTCCTCGGTATGTAGGCTGATAAATTCCAATCAGTCCAAGAACTGGAGCCTTGTGACCATCCAATGCATTTTCGTTGCGCTGAATGGGCTGAAAATTGCTTCGCTTAAGACGAGCATTTTTACCGGAATCAAAATTGACGCATTTTGGGCTCGGACAATCCACGCGTTGGCGAGGAGAATCTGATGCATCCACAACGAGTGACTGTTTGATGCGGTTTTTGGCATAACGGCATCATAGGCCCATTTTTGTTCGAAAATGAGAATGTTGCCGTCAACGGCGAGCGTTGCCGTGCTATGCTGAGCGGTTGTTGTTCCCAAAAATGTAAGAGGTTGAAATGGACGACGAACTGTTTTAACACGTTGACGCTACGTGCCACACAGCCAACGTTGCAATCGATATATGCGCACTGTGTTCCGGTTTCTACATCTCGGTTTAACCGAAACCTGATTTAACGAAAATCAGAATAACCGAAGAAACCGAAAACCGAAATTTTTGAAACTCCGGTGTTTTGAATCCACTAGTAATATCCTATTCAGCACAGCGAGACACTTTTTCAACCAAGATGAAAGCAAATGATGTTAAAATTAAAAACAATTTAAATGGGACAAACATCAATTCTCCATGTAACTTTGCCATTTTATTGTATAAAATTGCACTGGCTGGGATTTTTGAATTTGCAGTGAACTTTTCATTTAATTCATCTAATGAAAATGCAATAGAACTACTATTGTCCGCAATGGCAATTAAAAAACGTTATGCCTCCATTTGCTCAGGCAATGCAAATGCAGGTTGTGGAATGGGATACCAATTGTATTGAAGTATAGGAATGCTTTTAATTATTTTGAATCTGTTTGACGTTTGGCAATTCTGTTTTTAAAGTATTTTATAGGTAGGGGTTTGTGGCTTCGATTGGTGTTGCCTTGTAGTATGTAAAAAAAATCGTGTCCCTAAACATCCCATGAAGGGATTGGGGAGAGCTTCTCACAATCAGTGAGATATGCGCTTTCTAGTTTTACACTCACTGATTGGGACGTACAGTTTTACACCGGTTCCGGACGGTATTCTACTACAAATTCATTAATTTGTACATATAAAATATTTTAAAACCAAAACCTCCAAATATGGATGAAATTCTTTTAAAGGCCCTGGTGGAAGAAGGTGGAATGTTCCTATGATTAAAAAAAAAGAAATTTAAATTTATTTCTAATAATTTAAATATCAGATGTTGGCTTTTGTTGTTATCTAAAACAAAATCAAATACCATGGAAAATTAAAAGAAGGAATACATTGTTTTTGAAAAAAATTGAGTTAACCCTTCTTCAATTGCCAATGGTATTTTTTTTTTGGAATTTACATTTGCAGAGGTAGTTCAAATTAAACTACAAATTATAATTGCCATAAAATAAATTTGTATGAAAATAATGTTCATATAAAACATGCTTATATACACACAGGTGCACTTATTTAAAGGCATTACAAATTTCGTATTCAGCAGCCTGTATCTTTTGCAATTTGTAACCGATTGTAGAATTTTAAATTGAAAATGGAAGCTAGAAATCTTGAGATATAAAAAAAATCATGGCATTAGTGGTTTCTTAACTAAACAACTTTTTTTGACCAATTTATAAAAAAAAGTCCAAAAATTTGCTATTTTTTGGTTCACTTGAATAAAGGAACTTTAACTAATTCTAATGAAAACTGTTTTTCTTGATTTTTTAATTTATTTTACTTTATTCAAGAACTATTAATAATGGGTGCAACCCCCTTTGTATTTAATAACTTCAAATATAGGGGTTTTCATTGAGAGATAAAGAGAATTTATGTAATCCAACGAAATTTGATTCCAAGTACCCTTAATGGCCTGAAATAGCATCCTTAATGGCCTTAATAAGTAAGAGAACAAACTCTCTGGCCTTAATAAGTAAGAGAACCAACTCTCCCTTCTTTTATTGTTTTCCTCTCGACAGAGCATAGCGACAAATAAAATAAAGTAAACAGTTCATCAAAGACAGCGATATTTATATCACAAACAAAGCTACATTTGGATCACAAACACATATATCACAATACATTAATCATTGTGTCTTAAACATTTAATATTGAATAGGAAATACAGTTTGTTTGGAGAGAAGTATACTATATTTGCGACAAGTTCCATACACACACGTTATGTTTGTATTCACAAAGAGAGCGATTGTTCAGTGTGTAGTTTAGTTGGAATTTTTGACGTAGAATACGTCTTACCTTACGGTATGAGGAGTCATGTCAGGTTTTTATTGTTGTAATCTTTATTTCATTGAATTTGAGGAAACGGGTTGATGAATTTTTTTAAAATTTTTTTTGTAGGTAAATGAAGATGTTATCCTTCGTTTGATATACATTTCATATTGGTTGATATATTTCTAGTATTTTAATTTCTCAAATGAAAATTGTTTAAACACATACACTCAAACATATGTGTGGTGTTTGGTTGAGTGTTTTTGGTTGCTCAACATTGCTTAGGAACATGTATCTAGTAAAAAGTGAAACGAACAGCAATCTAATGTTGCTTGGCAACATGTATCTAGTAAAAAGTGAAACAAACAGTAAGCTAACGTAATAAAGCTTTTTTGCGAAAGCTTCAATAAAGCTGTTGTAACATTAATTTTGAATTGTAAAGCGTAAAGCTTTCACACAACGCTCGAATGCTAATGCTATTAGGGCGGCCCTCTCAACATTCGCAGAACTTATTTCAATAAAAATATTAATTAAAATACATAAATTAAATTAAGTTTAAAAAAATTTAACATAATATTTTTTTTTAAACGGACTTGAATCAAATGCCGTTGGTAAATATAAAAATTACAGCAGACAGTTGTCCGAGGCCTTCGGCCACGGACTGTCCCTGCAGGCTGTGTCAGAGACACGGCCATTAAGTTTAACGTAGAATACGCCATCCGATAAGACAGAAAACATATATAACAATAAATGATAAATAATATAAGCAAATGAATTTATTGTTATATATGTTTTCTGTCTTATCGGATGGCGTATTCTACGTTAAACTTAATGGCCGTGTCTCTGACACAGCCTGCAGGGACAGTCCGTGGCCGAAGGCCTCGGACAACTGTCTGCTGTAATTTTCTTTTTCAAATAAGGACTAAAATTCAAATTAAAGGATTCTCGTGGATTATAACTTCCAGTAAAACCTCTTCCACTATACGTTGAAAAATCTGTCTTTCTTTGTTATTTTGATGAAATTAAAACGTGTGTTTGGAGCTTGTCGCACATATAGAATACTTGTGTCTAAACACATTGTGTTTGCTATTCTATGTTATATGTATGTTGGAGACACAATGATTAATAGGTTATAATATAAGATTTTGTAGCCCAAATGTGGCTTTGTTTGTTGAAAACTGCTGAAATAAATACGTGGCAAACAGCAGCAGACCTTCACTTCATGAAAACAGTGTTTGCAAACAAACTTGTACGTGGTTCTTGCAATATGTTGCTGGGGCCCTCTATTTTCAGACGGCATTCTGGCTTCCATCTTAGTGCAGTTTTCGTGATCTTGTTTTAAAAAACTACATATTCAATTGAAGATAGAGGATGCTTGTACCTAACGAGTACCTAATGCAAAACAGATTGACACACTAACAGTCAACATGTGTGGACTTTTTTGTCAATCCATAAAAAAGGAAAAAAAAACGCCTTTAAAATTGGAATTTGATCAAACGAATGATCGGCGAAAATAATCCTTTTTTAATTTCTCTACAGATGTGTGATGGCAAGTGCTAGATCAACGAAATATTTATTTATTTCGGAAATCTAGTGTGTGTGTCTGCCCGTTAAAAAAGTGTAGCTTGCAACATTGGACACTATACGCAACGACGCATAAATAAAGGCACTTTAACTAACTTTAATGAAAAACAGTTTTTCTTGTTTTTGATGTGTTAGCATCTATAGCGGCGTATAGGGACTAAATCTATCAAACAACACACAGACAGGTTTTCTGCTGCTGCTAAAACCAGATTTTCTGCGACTGCGAAAGAGAATAATGACGTGTTAAACAAAAATGAGCGAGCAAGAGAGCAATAAAAGAGTGTTGTGGCAGGGGTGAGGCAAACGAAGTTGTGTCCTTAGCGTATGTATTAACATGATAATGTATGTATGTACATGTGTCTGTTGCTGTTGTTGAACGGAGATATAAAGCATAGCCACGCAAAATTTCATTTGCAAGCCCAACGTTATGGTTGCGCAGTCGACGTTATGGTGACACACTAATACGTCAGCTACTACATGCATAGTATGTGTGATGTTGTGTGTTTGGCTGTTTCGTTGCTGTTGATATGGCAAACATGTGGTTATGTGACACACGTATACGTCAGCTACTTTGGACAAAGTATGTGTGATGTTGTGTGTTTGGTTGTTTCTTTGTTGTTGCTATGGCCAAACAAAGCGAGTCATTTGATGGTCAGCATTGCCAGGTGTATACAAAAACAAGTAGAAACGGTGTTAAGTTCGGCCTGGCCGATGCTTATATACCCTCCCCCATGACAATTTACACTCACACTCTCCACTCTTTGCATTCCCTTAACAGTTTTTCTTTTAGGTACACCCCGACCCCTCACAAAAGTACTCATCGACTCCATAAGCAATGGAGTATATTTTAGTGTGTGTGGTTGTGATTTATTTTAAGTGTGTATATGTAGATACATATGTACATTACTTTAAAATGTATTGAAAAAGGCTATATTTTCAGAGGTTGATTTAGTGCCTATATGGGGAACTTTTTTCCCCCTGGATCGATGTAGCCCATTTTCGAACTTGACCTTGACTTATTATCAAGGCATCGTTCTGCATCGTTCTCCCTAGCTTCATTATTGTGGACTGTAGCGTGATTTCCACAGACGGACGGACGGACAGACGGACATCGTTAGATTGTCTTAGAATTTCATGACGATCACGAATATATATACATTATGGGGTCGCAGATTAGTATTTTGGTGTCCAAGGAACGGAATGACAAAATGAATATACCCTCCATTCTAGTTTTGTGGAGGGTATAAAAAAACTATTATTTTTTATTTTCCAATGTAACATTTACTAATGAGTTCATAGAAATCGAACAGGTACCGTGTAGCAAAAAGTTGTTAACACATCATCCATGAGTTCGAACACGCATTGATTTTTTTTAAATTTATTTTACTTTATTTAAGAACTATTAGTAATGGCTACAACCCCATTTGTTTTTAATAACTTGCAATATACGGGTTTTCATTGAGAGATAAAGATAATTTATGTACTCCAAGGAAATTTGATTCCAAGCATCCTTAATGGCCTGACTTAATGAATGCTTGTCATCAAATTATCTACCTCCTTCTAAGACATTACGAGATAACCAACCCCAGACATTTTCGAATATTCAGAATTTGTTTACAAAAGAATATTAGCATGAATAAATTTGATAACTTCAATAACAGTCCTATTGTTTTCTTGTATTTTTTGTTATCACAAAAATACCTTTTATTGCTTTTAGGGCCACCTAGAGTATTTCCCATAACACAAGAAATTTCCCATTGCACAAGAAATTTCCCATCACTTGTGCATCATCTATTATTTTCAATTATCTATGGCTTCTGTTACAAGTAACAGATATTAAATAAGCTTTTTTGGTTTTCAAGCTTTCCTTTAAAAATATATTTTAACAATTTATGCTAATAAAACTCACTAACATTTATGAGAACTGTATGACAACAGTAACAGTGATTAAGCTGTAAATACAGGTTGAACAGAACAATGTTTGTCCATTTTCTGCTCCCATGACTCAACGGTTTACGACCATTATAGACAAAGAGCACAAGTACATTTCAAAAAGAGAGAATCGTAGGATTTAGTACAAAATAAAAGCTAAGCATAGAGTAGTGAAAGCTTTTGCTAATATAGTTGATTATTAAAAACTCAATAGTTAAAGCTTTTGCTGTTTGTCTTCGTATATTAAAATCTCATAGGACGAAATTGTTATGGAGAGTTGTATTTTCCAATTAATTAATTTTTCAGGTGCGTGGTGGAAATAACCGATGCGGGTTGCTGTGCTGCTGTGTACATTGTGACAGCCACTTCTACCTATCACATAATATAAATCCACAGCCCAATATAAAGTATAGTATATAACACTGTGCGACATTTGAATGTTAAAGATGTGGGGGTGTACAATCCTTACACTCGATAAATGAAATAAGTTAATAGAGTAAAACCCCACAAATGCTTCATTGGTGGATGGCTTCACTAAAATTGTAGGGGCTCACAAATGCTTTATATTCTATCACCTAGTAGTATAAATGAAGTCCAAATTACGTTCTTCATAAACAGCCGATTTTGACGTTCAGTCTGGAACTATTTTGTGGAATATTTTAGCCTTCTATCTACTGCTACTGTGGGTAATTTCTGTCTATTTTTAAGAAATTTGGAAAAATATCAATAATTGCGATTTTGGGCAATAACCTTTCGATATTGGATCAATTAACTTTCGAACTTACCTCGTAGTTATATGAAATGCAACACTGCTCCCATCAAGTTCCACCTGTTAATAGACTACTGTCAAATTTTGAGCAAGTTCCGTCATTTACTTTGCGTTTAACAGCTCTTCAAAGCATACAATCTCGTGCATTTTTTAAAATTGGAAAAAAGTGTATTTCGAGTGCTCATTAAACATTATTTATTGCGAAAAAAAAAACCGTCCATCAAACCAAGGATAATCTTGATAAATACTATGGGGACTGTGCACCATCGATTTCAGTGGTAAAAAAAGTAGTTTACTGACTTTCGATGTGGTCGCACATGTACACATGACGCTGAACGTTATGGACGACCAATTGACGTCAATACACCCGAAAATGTCGAAACAATCTAGGATATGGTGTTGTCCGATCGTAGAGTAAAAGTGCGTGAGATTGTTGATGCCATAGGCATTTCATATGGCAGTGTGGTTTCCACTTCAAATGATTAGTTGGGTTGAAGAAAGCTGGGTGCCGAGTTTGCTCTCAATTGACCATAAACGTAATCGTGTGACAACTTCAAAGATTGTTTGGAGTTGTTTAATTGGGCTACGAATTGGTACCTCATCCACAATATTCTCCAGATTTAGCCCCCAGTGACTATTTCCTATTTCCAAACCTAAAGAAATGGCTCGGTGGAAAGAGATTTAGCTCCAACGATGAAATTATTGATCAAACAAATGCCTATTTTATGGACCTCGAAAAATCCTATTTTTTCGAAGGGATACAAAAATTGGAGAAACGTTGGACTAATTGTATTGAGCTAAAATGAGATTATGTTGAAAAATAATTTTTTTTTTTGCAAAAAAAAAATGTGTTTCATTCAAAAAGTCACGAACTTATTGATCCGTCCTTATCTGTCGACTATCAAGTTTTTTCATTTTTTCCATTTTAAAATAAAAATAGGTATTTTTGAGATAGTTGTAATTTTTTTATTGGATTGTACAGAAGTTTCAGTTTCATTTTTCAAATTATTTTTTATTCTTAAAATTCATATTTTTTAATAATAAGATTCTTGGGCGCTAACGTAAATCTATCATTATATACTTTCTTTCATTAAATAATATTTACAGAACTATATAATTCAAAGAAATATAAAATAGTAGTTGGCCTACATACAAAACAATGGCAAACAAAATAATAATTCAACTGCCTAGTAGAGGCTTCCCAAAACTTGGAATAACGTACAGGGAATAATCAACGTGAAAAATTGTAAAGGAAACATGTTCCGATTAAGTAGGGAATAAAATATTCGTCAAATGTCCCCCACGGCTGTGACGACAAGTCATTACTTATTTCATGAAATTTTCCATGACTTTTTCACAAAGTTGTGGCTGTACCACACCGATGACGCGATGGATCTCGGATTTGAGCTCAGGAATTGTTTCTGGTTTATTCGCATTAACCCGAGATTAATGCGTTAAATCGCAGTTGTCATCAGAATTTCTTGCCATCATTTGTACTGGAAATCGTTGCTGCAACAAATCGCCTGTTTCATGCGCGGTGTGGCAGGTGGCGGCATATTGCTGAAACCACACGTCCGTTTTCATCAGTAATGGGAATTATAGCGCAATTGTCAAAAGTGACTAAACGCATCACTGTTATTGTCGTTTGTTAGACAGCAGAGACTAATCGGGTCACCAGTCCAGGTTAAGTTTTTTTTTTTTGAAGTTTTGAAATGCTATTGTGATAAAATTTCACATGCTTCCAGATGATATGGACAACCTAGTGCTTATGGGGTCTAGTGGGCAGCCTTCTAAGGTTTACGACCTCGGTCATGCTAAAGTTTAAATTTTAATTATAATTGAGTGCCAAAATTACAATTATTATTTATTGTAGATACCTATAAAAAAAAACACTCCTACATGTGTGGGGTATCTCAAATAGTTTAAGAGATATTCAAGTTATCAGAAAATAATTCCATACTTTTTGGCGAAGTTGGTTCCGTGTTTTGAATGGTGCAATGTCATTGTTAGCCCGATTTGCAAATGATATATATTGTTACATTGCTTATAAAATTCTAAATAAACTAGTGGAAAGATTTGTGCAAATATATTACTTCAAACAAAAATTAGGCACCTCTAAAGACAAAACATCCAAAAAATGTTCAATTTTTATTGTTGCTTTCCAAAAAGGCGAAAACATTATTTCGCTTGTAAGTTTTTTTATCATCCTGCAGGTGTCCTCTCCACATGTTTCAAACTAATACAAAATGTGCTCTCTTTAAGTCATTTTGGTCAACGTGTCTTCCCGGTAGGTCCTTTCCAAAATTTACCATTTTTCAATACAAAAAATATATATTTCCACAAATTCTCAAATGGCAAAGCACCGATTAGAAAATGAATACCATATTTTATTAACCCCACACGTTGAGTTCGTACCCAAAATCAATAATCACATCCTTGCGGTAAATAGTGTTATTGCAACAATTTTACTAAAACATCTCCAATTTTAGTACACATTTTCACCGCTTTGGGAATTTGACTGTTTTGTTGGGGAAAATGCCATTAATTTAGGAGGCATTTTTTCTACATCACTCTTAAATGGCATTATGGTGTCTAAGTTTGTGTATTTTTGATTTATTTTTTCCTCTAAAAGCTACTTTATCTTTAATCTTACGTTATATGTTATTGGACCCCGTGCGCTGCCCTTTCAAAAATAGTATAACTTTTGTACAAGAAGTGTATTTTTCTGCTTCATAATTATAATAAGATTTACCTATTTTTATTTCAATTCATCAGGGAAGATATTTATTTATTCGGCCTTTTCATTGGTACTTTTCAATTTTATTAGTTAAGCTCGAGCCATTGTATATCTCTATTAATAGAAATGTACTTTTCAAAAAGAAGTTTTTCAAACGTATTCCTATGATTCCTGGCAGACCGTATAGCTATTTCATATCTAGCCACAGATCTTCATCAGCGGTTGTTCGGAGTGATGCTATTGAGAAATTCATCAAACTAAATGCATATGAAAATTCACTTCAATTGAGAATTTCCAACTAGTATGCAAGTGTTGGAAAAATATCGCAAGCAAAACACACAAGAAGACATTAGAAAAAAACTTCTTTCCATCTCTAGAGAACCATTGGCTCCCAGTAGACATGTTTTTGTTGTTGCCTAAAAGCCAACACAATTTTGTACATGCAATAACAATTGCATGCAATTTCGTTGTGCTCCACGTTATTCTAATTCATCAGGGAAGATATTTATTTATTCGGCCATCTCATAGGTACTTTTCAATTTTATTAGTTAAGCTCGAGACCATTCTATATAGAAATATAGTTTTCAAAAAGGAGTTTTTCAAATGTATTCCCATGATTCCTGGCAATTCGTATGTCATGGGAATATGATATATATCCTGGCAAACCGAATAACCGCTGTTGAAGATCTGTTGCTAGATCCGAAATAGCTATACGGTTTGCCAGGAATCATAGGAATACATTTGAAAAACTCCTTTTTGAAAACTATATTTATATTATTATTTATCTCATTTACTATAGCCCCTTCACACAGAATAACAACCCAACTACATATAAAATGTAATATTATTTAAAACCTCCGGTGGAAGAACAACTTAAGTTCACATTAGTTTATTTTCAAAAATAATCACAATGCAAAAAAATTATTTGCTTTTAAATAGCATACAACTCATGTCGACATCCGTGAATGAAGGTACTTAAAAACAATTTGGAAAAATCACTTATACGCTTATAAGATGAAATTTTATAAAAGTTTTGTTTAGGAGAAAACAGCTTATGACGCGATCAGATTTCCAAAACACCACTTTTTACTTTGGAAGCTATTACAAGGTGTCTGGTGGCAAATTTATATTTTTAAATACGATTATTTCAAAAAGTAATAAACGGTGCGGAGGGAGGGTGGCGCCGTTGGAATTGTCGATTGTGCGGATTGGTCAGTCACGATGTAGCAGTGGGCAAGTGGGCATCGTACGTTCGCTGTGGATACATTTTTTAAGAGTAATGATTCTTACGTAATTCGTCGTCGACAATTTTGGGTATTCGGCGAATAAGTGATGGACCGAGTGTAAATTTAATTCGTTCGTGAGTGCAGAGATTCTGCGCAACTGCTACGGCTATGAATGTCCCACGGCCAGGGCCCAGTCGATCTTCAAGGACTCCCGAAAACATTTAACTGGTTGAAAGCAGTTTACGTGAAAATTCGCGACTTTCAATACGGAAAAGAGCAGCCTCACAGGGACTTCCAAGAGCGATTATTCATGAAATTTTAAAAAAGGACCTGAAGTTTCATCCTTTTACAATTCAAATCGTTCAAGAACTGAAAGAAAGTGACTTTGATTTACGCAAAAATTTTTGTGAAATCGGTGTTGGAGCGTTTTCGCACTGTAAATCCCATTTTTTGGAGCGCCGAGGCTCATTTTCACTTACACGGCCACGTCAACAAGTAAAACTGCCGTTACTGGCCTCCAAGAACCCGCAAGCCTCGATTGAGACTTCAAAACCCATTGCATTGCCCCAGGGTAACTGTTTAGTGTGCCTTATCCACGCATGAGGTAATTGGCCCATTTTTTTTTTTCCAAAATTCTAGAGGCCAGGCAACGAATGTCAACGGTGAAAATCATCGACGCATGATTACGGAATTATTTTTGGCAAACCTACGAGCTCATCCATCGTACTCTTCACACACGTGGTTTCAACAAGATGGGGCGACTGCACACACTGCTAGAGCTTCGATGAATTTGCTTCGGGAAAATTTCCCCCAAAAACTGATCAGTCGCTTTGGGCCACCGAGGTCGCCCGATCTAACTCACATGGTTTTTTTTATGGGGCTATCTCAAAGAGAGGGTTTATAATGAAAAGCCCCAATCTCTTGTGGCTTTAAAGGAAAATATTCGCCGAGAAATCAGCTCAATTGAACCAAGTTTACTGCAGTGTGTGGCGCAGAACACAAGGCTCCGTTTTGAACGGTGTGTTTAACTCGACAGAAGACATCTGGATGACATACTCTTTAAAAAATAAAATCCGTATTTCCATTCTATCGTTCAGTGCTCTTAATAAAACTCTGTGTCAATTATTATGTTTCTTATTTAAGTTTGAGGATATAAATCTGCTACCAGACACCCTGTATAAGTATTTTTTAGCTTTATCTCCTAAAGTCAGTAATTGATATACTAAGTGATAAATAACAAATGGTGGCTCTAAATAATCGCTTTATTTTTTTGGTGCGCATACATATTTTTTAAAAAAATCGCTTTAAACTTTACAAATGCTCTCCTGAAAAGCATGAAAACCCCGCTTAAGTCGTTATTACTTTTTGACACAGCAACGTTAGATGACACTTTTTACAGTGCTTACGCTGTTAGACTAATAAAGTTGGAATTATAAACAAAAATTATATGAACTTGCAGTTTTGATATAGAAACGTGTAGCAAATTTCTCTTTGAATAATATTCTGTAAAATCGAGTTACTCACAACACGAGAGGGAGACAATGTTTTGCTTATAAAGTGTGGGCCATGTACAATTTGGAATTTGACAAATAGATGGTGGCAAACAGATGGTGGTATACCCGAACATTAGCTCCGATGTGCTTCTTCCACGAACAGCTTTTAAATCTTTCGGATTTATGTCGCCTTGAAAGACCCCTATGGTCGATTGCTGCTTTGTTTCGGGCTCATATGACTAGATCCTTGATTCTTCATGTGTGACGATGTCATACACCGTATTTGAGCTTCCGCGGTGGCATTTCTTCAACATTTCTTTGCTCCAATCGCCACGAGGCTTTTTTGAGCATTTGTCAAATTAGGCTATGCGAATAATCGCCCAAGTGAAAATCGCCCAAAACGAAAAATGAACAATGACCCAAAATTTTTGGGTTTTTTTTTCATTAAGAAAAAAGACCCAAAAAAGAGGTAAAATCGCCCAAAAATTTAAGAACATTCGCCCAAAAATATAAATCCAATTTATGAACAAACGCCCATTATTTTGTGGTGAAATCGCCCAAGACTGTAGCGAACAACCGCCCAATTAAGCAAAAGGGCGATCATTCATCATGCACAAACACCCAAAAATTCAAAAATACCAAAACGCCCAAACATGATGAACAATCGCCCAATTTTTTCTTCACATTTTTTGGGCGATTGTTCATTTTTGGGTTTTGGGCGATTTTCACTTGGGCGATTATTCGCATAGCCGTCAAATTACACTCCGGTTCACCTATTTAAAGGCACCAAAAATTCCATATTCAGCAGCCTGTATCTTTTGCAATTTCTAACCGATTACAGAATTTTAAAATGGAAATGGAAGCTAGACATCTTGAGATATAAAAAGAATCATGACAATAGTGATTTCTTAACTCAAGAACTTTTTTTGAGCAATATATAAAAAAAAGACCGAAAATGTGCTATTTTTTTTTTTTGGTTCACTTGAATAAAGGCACTTTATTATTTTTTTTTATTATTTTTAAAGTACGCGATGATTTTTTGTAGGGAGCGTTTGTTTATTTCAATTTATTATATCTTAATCATTTTACGATGGCAAATGGCAACACAAAAAGTTTTAAATCTATCGGAAAAAACTAAAATCGATGTTTACCGTTCTGAAGGATATTCTAATCGCGCAATAGCTAAAAAAAATTGGACGGAGCCCAGCAGTCGTCGATAATTACATCAAGCACCCCGACGGGTATGGAAAAAATCTTAAAGGAAGGGATTCATTGTCTTTATCTACGTATAAGAAAAGAAAAATCATCGGAATTGCTTCTAATTCTGCCTTATCCTTGTCACAAATAAGATATCAAGCTGGAGTGGAAGCGCGAAAGTCATCAGTACGCAGCTGCGTACTATCTTGAATACCTGATATTACATTACCACTTAATGCTCCTCGTAAGGAAAATCGGCATGAATTCGCAAGAGACTACATGGTATGGGATGTGCAGCCAAGAGGTCATGTAAATGAGTGGAGAACCGTTGTATTTGCCGATGAGAAGAAGTTTAATTTGGATGGGCCTGAGGGAATTTCAAAGTGAAAAATGACTAGTGAAGCTATAGAACGTTATTGGAATCGGCTTTTCCGAAGTTCAGTGAACTATTTGGTCCCATATCTTGGATATTGCAACAGGATAATGCCCCTATACACAACGCCAGAGTAGTAAAGGACTTCATTGCAAGCCAAAATATTAATATTCTTGACTGCCCATCCTACTCACCAGATCTAAACATTATCAAAAATGTCTGAGGTTGGTTATCTCGTAAGGTCTATGAAGGAGGTAGACAATTTGATGACAAGCGGTCACTAATTCAGGCCATTAAGAATGCTTGGAGAAAATTTCGTTGGATTACATAATTTCTCTTTATCTCTCAATGAAAACCCGTATATTTGAAGTTAATAAAAACAAAGGGGGACAGGGTTGTACCTATTACTAATAGTTCTTAAATAAAGCAAAATAAATTAAAAAAATAAGGAAAACTGTTTTTCTTTGAAGTTAGTTAAAGTGCCTTTATTCAAGCGAACCAAAAAATAGCACTTTTTGGACTTTTTTTAATACATTGCTCAAAAAAGTTCTTTAGTTAAGAAATCACTATTGTCATGATTGTTTTTATATCTCAAGATGTCTAGCCTCCATTTCCATTATAAAATTCTGCTATCGGTTACAAATTCCAAAAGATACAGGCTGCTGAATATACAATTTTTAGTGCCTTTAAATAAGTGAACCGGAGTGTATGTTTGGATCCAACGAGAACAAAACTTTTTCACGGCCCAATGAACATGGAATATCTTATTGATGCCTGTCGTACTAATGCCCAAGGAAGTCTCAATCTCACGGTATGTCACATGTCGGTCTTGCTTTATCAGTTCACGCACAGCATCGATGGTTTCATGCAAAATGACCGAAGTTGGACGACGACTCTTGGTGCCATCGATTTACAGAGGTTTTTCATGGTGCTTCATGACCAAAAGTCGCAACAGGTTGATTGAGACACTCTTGTCTCGATAATCCACGCCGAAATTCGTAAAACCTCATCACACGAAAATTTTCACGGGTTACTTCCATTTTTTGACCCAGATGAATTTTTGCAACACATTGTAAGTAGAAAAAATAGTGCTCGTTGAAAACTCGTGAAAACGTTCTATGCATTTTTATGGTAAAAAATTTCTCATCACGGAGACAAATCGGAACTGCATTGACATTCGACCAAACTTTCCAATGGAAGTTCCAGTTTGCATGTGACAACTGTTATTGCAGTATCCGAAATATAAATAGCAACCCTCTATTAGTTGAATGTTAGAAACCTATGAAATGGTTTGGTTTTCACGTGTTGAAAATTTGAAAATATTAAAACTTGCTTCCAAAGTTCTGCGTCTTACACTCAAACAGTAAGAAATCTACGGAATAAGTTCGATAGACATAGAGTGCCATCAACGCAGTTTGTGGAGCAATTTGTGAAGCGAGTTCGTCAATCCTGGTCAAATTAACTCGTGTACAGGCACGTCCAGTGAGTTCAGTGGGAAATATTGTCGCTATTGCTCAAAGTGTACTCGAACCATAAACTCGCCAGCGTTCGCAGCTATTACACATTTTACGCACTTCTTTGTGCAAAATTTTATATAAAGACCTCTGTACAAAGGCTTATAACGTCCGGTTATTCCAAGAACTGAAGCCTCCTGACCATCCGATGTGTTTTCGTTTCGCTAGATGGACTGAAGACCGCTTGGCTGTAAATGAGCATTTTTACCGAAAATATTCCTTTTTCTATTAAGCTAATTTTTACCTATTAAGCTCATTTTTACCTATTAAGCTCATTTTTACCTGCGTTAACAAACAAAATTTTCGCATTTGGTTGTCGGAAAATCCCCAAGCTCGTTGAGGATGATCCGATACATCCACAGTGAGTGACAATTTGGTGCGGTTTTTCCATGGCGGCATCATAGACACATTTATCTTCGAAACTGAGCAAGGAGTCGCCGCTACTGTTAATGGCGTTCGTTACCGTATTATACTCAGCAATTTTATATTCTTCCTACAAGTTGAAGAAGATGATATGTACGGTGTATTGTTCAAGCAGGACGGAGATATGTGCCACACAGACAACGGTACAATCGATTGCTTGCGCATTGTGTTCGAAAATCGCATAATCAACCGAAACTCGGATGTCCATTGGCTGGTTCGCAGGTGCAAGTTGATCCGAGACTGATGCGAGACTATTATCTCTGGTGTGCAGTGAAAGCAAGTGTTACGCAAACAATCCCATCAAGGTCTTCAAATACGATATCGAGGCTGTCGTCCAGGAGAAAGAGGCCCAAGGAATCAAAAATGTACTGAAAAATTAGGAAGATGGAATGAGGTACTATGGACCAAGTCGTGGAAGCCATTTGAAGGATGTTGTGAATCATTCACAAATGTTAAGGCCCAATAACATCATAGTTTTGAAAAAAATTTACTAGTATTTTTTTTAATTTAAATTAAATTCCAAATTTCACATGCCCCACTCTGTAGGAAAAGTGTCATTAGAACTCTCTACCCATTCAAGGGTGTATTTGATTTCAATACTATCTGTAAAAAAAATTTGCGAAAAGTCTAACTTTCCCACCTTCAAATGGGCTTTGCTTCAAACATTTCTTGAAGTATAAATTTTCATATAATTGGGATTAATACTCTTGTAGGATTTAACCCACCTTGGAAACTTTGAAATTTCAGATTTTGCTCAGTAATAACACAAAAATATATCGTATTAAAAACAAATATATTATTTGATTGGCAAGAAAGTATCTTCGGTTTTCTCATATACAGGGTGTCCGCCGCGAAGGTATACTACTTTGTTTTGCCACCAATAGTATTGACAGTTCATATTTGGCTGTCATGAAGTAGAGACATGGTTTAATCGTTAATACATTTTATCAAAATCACTCATCGATTACTGTGACGATGAGAAAGTGAAATTTTTGGGAGAAACAACGTGCCAACAAAACCCACTATTTATCGTGTAGTGAATGATATCGAAGAAAGAGGGTCTGTCGCTGATAGGCCTAAGCGTGGACCACAACTCCTCCAGAAAGTGTTCAAAACAATCCATCAACCTCAATTCGACGCCGTGCTCAGGAGCTTGGTCTTAAAAGAACAACTTTGGCCACAATTTTGCACAAGGATTTGCATTTGTTTCCATTTAAGATTCAGTTTACACAAGAGCTTCTTCCACAATACCATTTACCCCGCCGTACATATGACAATAGGATGATACAGCTCGCCCATGATAACCCCAAATTTCATCTAAAAAACAGAATAGTCGATTCTGGGCAATGGCAAACCCTCAAATTAGTCATCAGTCACCTTTGCATCAATTAAAAGTTACAGTCTGTTGTGCAATTTGGTCAGGAGGAGGAAATGTGTGAGAATATAATGAAAAATTACCTCAAAAGGGCTCGCGTTTGTGAGGCTAACAGATGCGGACATTTATCTGATATTGTATTCCCTTCCTAATTGCCGACATTAAATAAAACATTTATCAATATAAGATCCATTCTCATTCATTTAATCAAAAATTATAAACAATGTAGTATACCGGACATCCTGTATATGGAGCTTTTGTCAGTTTTGAAGTGCTTTTGATCAGCTGACTAAATTCTTTGTTATACAGTTACACAGCTGACATTTTAAGCTTAAATTTGTGATATGTCACATTATTTTCAGTGGTCAGTTTTCATTTAAATCGTGTTGTGAATATCGATGATCAAAATGAACAATTTCGTCATATTTTGCTCTTTTATTCCCTAAAAGACAAAAAAGCCGCGGAAGCATACCGGAATATTTGTGACGTGTATGGTTTGGATGCCATAACATAACGCCTTTGCCAAAGCTGGGCTGGTTGGTTCAGGAAATTTCACGAACAAAAATTACCACAGGAGCGGTAGACCAACTGAGGTTGATGATGACGAAATCAAAGCAGTTATCGAATCTCACCGACTCGTTCCTGTTCGAGAAGTTGCAGACAAGTTGTCCATTGTCGCACACGACCATTGAATTTCTTTGAAACGACTTGGACTTCCCAAAAACTTTGATATTTGGGTTCCTTCCGAGCTTAACGAATTTCACTTAACAAAGCGTATAAGGACTTGCGATTTATTCCTCGAACGCAACAAAAATTATCCATTTTTAGAACGTATTGTCACTGTAGATACACGCTCTCAAACTTCATCAAAGCTGAACTGCTCCATAAAAATGTAATGTTGTGAATTTGATGGGAGTTTAAGGGAGTCATTTATTTTGAACTGCTTCCAAACCATAAGTTCATGGGATGTAATGGGAAACCATTTATTTATTTTATTTTAGTTGGTAAATCGCATCGCCGTGGTTTTCTATCACGACAATGCTGGGTCTCACACATCTTTGCAGACTCTGAAAAAAATATTGGAGCTTGGATGGGAAGTCATGGCACAACAGCAACAATATCAAACAATGTCAGCCAATGTCAAACGAAAGAGATCCTGGTCCCAGCACGATAAACACGATGAACTTCTTTGAAGGCTGAACTGCACCAAAAAGAGGTTATGTTGTTAATTTTGTAGGATTTTGAGGGAGTAATTTATTTTGACCTTTTTCCTAAAAACCAAACCATAAATTCTGACGTCTATTGTCAGCAATTGACGAACCTTGTTGGGGCACTGCAAGACACACGACCTGAGTTGGTAAATCGCAAATGCGTGGTTTTCCCTCACGACAGCGCTAGACCTCACACAACTTTGCACACTCGCGGCTTGGATGGTAAGTGATGCCACATCCACCCTCGGATTTTCATTTAATCTTTTGCATGGAAAATCCTTCAATACAGAAGTATATCTCTGATACGGACCAGTCATTCTATGAATCTGTGATCGATGGTAGAAAGTCTTTCAAAAAATGATATTTACATTGTATATTAAAAGTAATTATTTGAATACAGTAATTGAAAATTTCGAAGCACAAAAAACCGAAATTGTGATGACACATCTTCCTTCTAGTTCTGATCTGGTACCTTCGGATTTTCATTTAATCAGGATTCTGTAAAAATTTTTGAATGGAAAATCATTCAATACAGAAAAGGACCCGCAAACCGAGTTTTTCGAGTATATGTGTGAGCCGTACCAGTCATTCTATGAATTTGGGACCGATGGCAGAAGGTTAAAATGACATTTACATTATAGATTAAAAGTAATTATTTGTATACAGTACTTTAACATTTCGTAGAACAAAAAACAGAAACTACTTTCTTGCCAACCCAATATTTATTTTCACAACTTGCATGTACATATGCCCAAACAAATGTGCCTCAAAATGGCATTACAAAATATCGTCTTATTCCCAGAAAATCTCGGCCAGCTCCTATCGTTCAAACAGCTGATTCACATGCTAGTTGGAAGTTTTAGACAGGACAGAATGTGAAGAAAATGAGCGATAGGCGAGTTTAAAAAAGGGACTATCAATTGCATTTCATTACCACTTAGCATATTTAAAACAATGTTATACCCTATAAATAAGTGTTGATATGAACGAATACATTAATTTTCCTTTATTTCTACATGTGTTCAATTCAAATTCTTCCACGTATTCAAACTGTATTAAAACTTCAATCAGCCAAGTGATTTTCGGCGAGAATTTGACAGAACTGAAACACTCCTCCATACAGTTTAAACATATTTTCCTATTATCATTGTAAACATTCTCCAGTTACGCATTCAAATTGTTCGTTAGTGTCTGAAATACAATATTTACTTAACTCCCAAATACTCAATATACTTTGCGGAAACACGTAACGTATACGTAACAAATATTTCCTGTTTAATTCAAATATTACTCATACACATTGGATGACTCTTCCAAAACACATACGAACACACACACACAAACACACTTTCTTTATATACTAAAATACACTTTATTGACTTTGCCGCATACAAAATAGTTTTATGCAACATTTGTTGCCCTTTTAATTCGCAATTCCCTTAACGAAAACAAAATTTAGAAATAAAAACGAAAAGGCAACACTTGTTAAATATTGAAAAATAATAATAAAATATCACCAGAGATACAAAATGTGAAATAAAGCGGAATTTGCAAGAACAAGAACGAAGCTCAAAAAGAAAACACACATTAAAAGGATCTAAAACAACAATAACAATAACAGCAGCAACGACAACGAGGCCACCATCAAAAAAAAAACAACAAATAAAGAAGAATGAAACGTGTTAGAATAACAACTTCCTATAATTTCACTTGGCGTCACACATGTCTCACGTATCCTTTAACAACAACTTTTTGCATAAAAACATCAACAACTGTGAGAAGAAGAGGTATAATAAAAATAATAAAAGCATCAGGGTGTTTGTAAACCCACTAACTAAAAGAAAACAAAGAAATGTGTGAAGAGGAAAGCAAAGAGAAAACAAACAAACACACAACGGTAACAGCAACAGCAACAGCGGCAGCGCCATTAAATGGGGGAAACAAATCTCAACACAGTGATGAATAACTTTACTATTGCGAGAGAATTAATTTGGTGGTTTTAAAGAGGAAAAGAGAGTTGAGAGTTGTTATTATTGCAAAACTATAGAGTAACAGAGAGCAAGAACGTGAGCGAGAGAGAGCGTGTTTTGCGTAAATGTTTTGCCTTAACACGTGCTACCAGCCACTATTAATGATATGCTTCGGTTTGTTTTGCTCTTTTTTATCTCTTTATTCGCTGCGTGTGTTTGTTTTTCTTTTCCTTTTTGTTATTCTTTGTTATTGCTTTGAACTTTTGCCTGTTTTGTCATTGTTGCTATTGCTGTAGTTATACATGTGCTGTCGTTGTTATGGTCGTATGTTTTGATTTTAATTTGTAGGGTAGTAACAGGGTTGCCATGTCAGGCGTTTTTTAACTTTTAAAAAGTTAAAAAGATGTTTTAAAACTCACAGCATTTTAATGAAAAAAAGACGGCAGCCGCAATGTTAAACTGGATACGAACATAATTGTGAATTTATTTTTTCTTAAGTCACATTCCAAAAGATGAAATTTTTTCTGCTATTTGGTTTTTCAATGCTTTATTACTGCCAGTTCACACAAGATTCGAGACATGTGCCAAAGTCTAAACTGTTCAGTTTGCCTTGCTATTTGATCATGAATAGACTTGCATATAAACAACGATCGCAAATCATTGAGTTTTACTATCAAAATACAACCTACGTCCATTTTATGGTCGTCAGAATCGACCCACCGAGCAGGCCATTCAAGCCATTGTTTCCAAATTTCGCACCAGTTTCATTCTATTGGATAACAGTTCACCAACCCGTATCCGTAGAGTGCGTACCGAGGAGAATATATCTGATGTATCCGCCAGTGTTAATGTAGATTGCGTATAAATTGGTCGATCGAATGAATTGGATCTGTGTTAATCAACCACCTGAAAGATTTTACGCAACCCACAAAAAACACAGCTGGTGCAGGAGCTGAAACCACGTCATCTTTTCGGTTAACGGGCCTTAGAGAAGTTGAAAGAAGATCTACCCTTTATCTTTTCGAAAAGTAGTCTTCATCGACAAGCCTCATTTTTGGCTTAATTTGGTACGTCAGTAAATAGTATTGCCGAATTTTGGTTCGAAGAGCAGCCAGAGGCTGTTCAAAGAGCTTCCAATGCACCCTGGAAAAATCAGTGTTTGGTTTATGATTTTTCGGGATCACTGGACCGTACTTCTTCAAAAACGATGATGGCCGCAACGTTGCGGTCAATGAAGCGAGGTACGGTTTCGTGATCACAGACGTTTATTTGCCCAAAATGGAAGAATTGGACGTACTTTACATGTGGTTGCAACACGACGGTTCCACATGCCACTGTAAATAATGAACTACTTCTTTGAATGTTTCATGAGCAACTGCTCTTTCTTCATAATCATATTCTTATCGTACCTAATAATTATACATGACCACACATACTAACAATGTGTGTGTACATGCCCGAGGTGTTGGGTTGCACACGTCGACCAATATTTGAGAATGGAATGCAGTGGGACTGATGAACGATAGCAGTTCCCACTGCGTCAGCAGAACTATGTACTGCGCGTGTTGCGAGTACTGGTGCTATTAATGAATACAGTCCGGTCGACATGTATTCATACTACACCACACTGTGCGTGATACCATGAACCGATTGAGAGGTGAGCAATTAATCTAATAATAATAAAAATAAATATTATATTCACTTGTACAAATTTTCTGTGTTTTCTTCAATTTTCAAAAACCAAATTGGAAAAAATCTCCTATTATTAGTATTTCTGCATGAGAAGTTCTTTTAATATCCAGCAAACATAATTATAAATCGAAAATAATTTCACACTCCTGTATCCACAGAGAAAATAACCGAATTAGCCATTACCGAATTAGAAGTTGTCGCAACCGTATTAGCAGTTGTCACAGTTTAGTTGTTTTAACTGTACTGCAATTGTGGGAAATGAATTCAGTCGTCACAACCTCAATTCTGTTGTGAGAAGTGTAATTCAGTTTCTACAGCGAATTTACGCTTGCTACAAAGAATTTAAGGTTGATGCAATGAATATACGTTTGCTACAATGAATTTGCGGTTGCTACAAGGAATTTATGGTTGATAAAACGAATTTACAGTTGATACATAGAATCTACATTTGCTACAACGAATTTACGGTTGTTACAACCGATTTATGGTTCATACAACGAAATTACGGTTGATACAATGAATTTACGTTTGCTACAACGAATTTACGGTTGCTACAAGGAATCTACGGTTGCTACAAAGAATTTAAGATTGATGCAATGAATTTACGGTTGCTGCGACGAATTTAAGGTTGATGCAATGAATTTACGTCTGCTACAACGAATTTACGGTTGCTACAAGGAATGTACGGTTGCTACGGTATAAGGAATTCTCGTTTGCTACGACGACTTTACAGTTGACACAATGAACTCACGTCACAATGAATGTACGGTTGCTATAATGAATTCACGGTTACTACGACGAATTTACGGTTGCTGCAACGGACTTGTGGTTCCTACAACGAAATTACGGTTGATACAATGAATTTGCGTTTGCTACAATGATTTTACGGTTGATACAATGAACTCACGTTTGCTACAATGAATCTGCGGTTGCTACAATGAATTCACGTTTTTTACAATGAATATACGGTCGCTACAACGGATTTATGGTTGCTACAACGAACTTACATTTGCTACAACGAATTTACGGTTGCTTTAATGAGTCTACGGTTGCTACAACGAATTTAAGGTTGATGCAATGAATTTACGTTTGCTACAACGAATTTACGGTTGTTACAAGGAATGTACGGTTGCTACAACGAATATACGTTTGCTATAACGAATTGTCGTTTGCTACGACGACTTTACGGTTAATACAATGAATCTACGGTTGCTACAATGAATTTATGGTTGATAAAACGAATTTACAGTTGATACAAAGAATTTACATTTGTTACAACAAATTTACGGTTGCTATAATGAATCTACGGTTGCTACAACGAATTTAAGGTTTATACAATGAATTTACGTTTTCTACAACGAATTTACGGTTGCTACAAGAAATTTACAGTTGCTACAACGGATTTACGGTCGCTACAACGAATTTACGGTGGCTACAATGAATTTACGTTTGCTACAACGAATATACGGCTGCTACAATGAATTTGCGGTTGCTACAACGAATTTACGGTGGCTACAATGAATTCACGTTTGCTACAATGAATTTACGTTTGCTCCAACGAATTCATGTTTGCTACATCTAATTTACGGTTGTTACAACGAATTTACGAATCTACGCTGGCTACAATAAATTTATGGTTGACAAAACAAATTTACGATTACTACAATGAATCTACGGTTGCTACAATGAATTCGCTTTTGAAACAACAAATTTACGGTTGCTACAATGAATCCAGGGGTGCTACAATGAATTCACGGTTGCTGCAACGAATTTATTTATTTATTTATTTATTTATTTATTTATTTCAATCTATTGGGCTTAGCCCTTACAGATCAATTACTTACTACTACGTACTTAATTCTAGCATTACATAATCTAAGAGTGCCTCCTTAAAAATTGAGCGAT
Organism: Phaonia tiefii; assembly: GCA_963931995.1. Taxonomy (NCBI): domain Eukaryota; kingdom Metazoa; phylum Arthropoda; class Insecta; order Diptera; family Muscidae; genus Phaonia; species Phaonia tiefii. The sequence continues at coordinate 203,935,839 of OZ008370.1, read as the reverse complement.
TAGCAAGAAAATCCAAATGATTGCATGATTTGTTACATAATCTCAGGCACCTTGTCACAACTTCATTTAAACCATAATTACATCTATGAAAACATTGGTAGAAAAAATGATGGTCTCTTAAATTTCTTCTAGGAATATTAAATGGAACAAGCTGCAAAAACTCAGGAGAATCTATTTTATTGTCAATTATATCTTTAATAAACATGATGTTGTGCGATACTCTCCGCTGCGCCAAAGTACTTAAATTAAGCAGCTGACAACGAACTTTGTAGTCAGGCATATTAAGGCTGTGGTATAAGTTTCTTAAGGCAAACTTTAAAAATCGACTTTGTACTCTTTCAATCCGATTTATATGTATGTTGTAACTCGGGTCCCATATAATATCACAATATTCTAGTTGTGAACGAACAAAGGCAAAGTATAAGGTTCTCAGTGTGTATGGGTCTTTAAAGTCTGCAGCATTACGTTTTAAAAACCCTAATTGAGAATTAGCTTTACTTATAACGTATTGGATATGATGAGTGAATGATAACTTAGAGTCTATATAAACTCCAAGGTCTTTCACTACCATTTCTCTCTGAAATTCGTTACCATTATAACAATAATTATTCATTAATGGACATTTTTTTTGTGATATTGTTAAAATTTTGCACTTAGAAAAACTTAGTTCCATACCATTACATATACACCACTGAAGAAAATTATCAATATCGTTCTGAAACAGCATGCAATCATTTAGATTTTGAATATTAGAATACATTTTTAAATCATCAGCATACAATAGGACATTACAAAACTTAAATATTGAAGGAATATCATTTATAAATAACAAAAATAAAAGCGGACCAAGGTGACTACCCTGTGGAATGCCGGAGCTCGCTTTAAATGGTTCTGAAATACAATTATATATTTTAACATAAAGCATTCTATCTGACAAATAAGAGGCTATCCAATTCAGCAAATTGGAGTGAAAACCTATAATTTTCAGCTTATAAGTCAATAACCTATGATCCACTTTATCAAATGCTTTAATAAAATCTGTGTATAACACGTCAGTTTGTAAACCGCTTTCAAAAGCTTTAATGCAATAATTGGAAAATATTGTTAAATTAGTAGTCGTGGACCTGCCACTGTAAAAGCCATGTTGGCGAGTACTTATACTATTCTTAACAATAGCGAACAGTTTATCATTAACTAACTTATCCAATAGTTTTGGCACAACAGATAACTTAACAATAGGTCTATAGCTAGTGATAAACCCTTTTTGACCTGATTTGAATATAGGAGATATGTAAGACATTTTCCATTCATGTAAAAAAACTGCAGAAGATAGCGACTTATTAAAGATAATGGTAAGAGGTATGGAAATGGCCGATGAACATTCTTTGAGGAATAACGGCGGAAGCTTATCATATCCAGCACTTTTGGATGAATCTAACGTTTGCAAGGCTTGATACACGTCATTAACATCAAATTCTATTTGGCCGACGTCAGTAAGTTCATGAATATAAGACACATTGGACATGTTTATCTCCTGATTAATGTTATAAACGCTTGAGAAATAATTAGCAAAGGCATTACAAATAGACTCTGTACCCTTGAACGTTGAGTCATTATATTGCATGCAAGTTGGAAATCCGTTCGACTTCCGTTTTATGTTGTAAAATCTAAAAAAGGATTTTGAGTTTTGCTTTATCATAGATTCAATATTATATAGATAGTTTTTATACAAAAAATTTGACAGAAAATCATATTCCTTGCATCTTAAAGCGAACAGAGCTTTGTCGCTGGGTAAGTTAGTTGTTTTATATCTTTTTTGTGCTTTAGTTCTAAGATTTTTTAAATGCATTAGCCTTTTGTTGTACCAAGGCAGCTTAAATTCCCGCTTAAATTTCTTCACTGGAACATATAAATGAATAGCATCACTCACTTTTTGTTTAAAAATATTATAAATGTCAAACAAATCTCCATGCCCAAAAATCATATTCCACTCAATAGATCCAAAAAATAAGTTTATAGCCGAAAAATTGGCATATTTGAAATCATATTGAATTTCAGGATCACAAAAAGGTTTAGAATAAGTATAAATGAAAAATTCATCACCAAAGCTTTATGGTGTATTGAATTTCTAGTAAGTGGAGTATAACATTCATAAAGTTTGTACTGGAAGTCATTATTAATGAAAACTAAGTCCAGTATTCTATGTAATTCATTTTGGATATCATTTACTTGAAATAGTTCTAATGAGTATATACTATCACAAACTAAAGCTTCAATGTCTTTACTAACATTAAATGGTATTAAATGTTGATCTGATCTGTTACGGTTGTTACAACGAATTTATTTTTGCTGCACTGAATCTGCGGTTGCTACAATGAATTTACGGTTGCTACAATGGATTTATGGCTGGTATAACGAATTTAAGGTTGATACAATGAATTCACGTTTGTAACAACAAATTTACGGTTGCTACAATGAATCTACGGTTGCTGAAATGAATTCACGTTTGCTACAACGAATCTACGGTTGCTACAACGGATTTATGGTTGCTACAATGAATTTACGGTTGCTGCAATAAATCCACCGCTGCTACAATGAATTGACGTTTGAATGAATGAATTCACGTTTGCTACAACAAATTTACGGTTGCTACAATGAATCTACGGTTGCTACTATGAATTCATGTCTGCTACAACGAATTTACAGTTGAAACAATGAATTGACTTTTGCTACAATGAATTCAACAGATTTTTTTTTTTATGACTTCTTCACGGTTTGCTACAACGAATATATATTTTCTACAACCACTTTCCAAACAATTAGTTCTGTGAGTGTAACACTTGTTGGTTGTGATGGTTTTTGACTATGCTCACTTTTCCTCAACTTCAGTGGATTATTTTGGTAGTAGCAAGTACAGAAGTTTATATTTTCATAACTGCATCATTAAGTAAATTTCACACTATGACAGGGTAACCTATTAACTGTTGGGCTGTTTTTTTGCAAAAAAAAAACTATTTAAGTCTTGATTCTTCTTTATCTTTTTACCTCGTCCTCGCTCGAACATGTTTAATATGAAAATTTCAAATTAAAATTCGAACTAACATCCATAACGGTTAATTAGCTCTAACTGGGGCTTCTGGGGCTAATACCTAATTCGGACTGCCGAAAATTAGTTCAATGTTGGCTTAAAATCTTCTAGGAACCCGGGTCATGCAAACACTCCCAGAAAAAATCGATAGAGGCAGCCGAATTAATCGTAGCTGAATGTTGAGGTTGTCACAACCACACTAGAGGTCATCACAGTCGAATTAGAGGTTGTCACAACCGGCTGTGAATACGGTATTTTCCCGCTAAACTATTTTTTCGACGATTTTCTAAGCGAGCCAATTAAAATCGCTTAATATCGCTTATTTCCTTATACAAAGTGGTCGAAAAATTAGTTTAGCAGGGTATAAAAAAACTGGCCATGTATTACAAAAGTGCTAATCCAAATTTGCAACAAATTACAACACGGCAACCCTGCTTAAGAGTTACACATCGTATGCCTCCTATATTTATATGCGACTGAATGGTTTCTGGTGTTTTCATTGTATCGTTCTCCTAGAGAGCATTCGTGCTCGCCTGCTAACATGCATACATACACGTATAGTATGCGTGTGAGTGTGTCGCTCTCGTCTCCAACTGAGTGTTTGTGTTGCGAGTTTTATTTTCGTTAAGTGTTTTTGCTGCTGCATGATTTCGGCACCAAAAACTTTTGCTTCATTGCGGTGTTACGTGTTACGTGTATCAGACGCCACGGCGGCGTCAATTTAAGGATTTCTTTGGTTTTTTAGTTTTCAAATCGCAACAAAAAAATAAATACACACACACACACCACAAACAGATAAATTGTAAAACACTAAAGTTTATATATATATATAAGTATATATATGTGTATATTATTTATAACGGAATGTTCTTATACAAATTAAGCAAATTTGTAATAAAAAACGGTCGAAAATAAAAATAAAACGAAAAATAAACTTTTGTTAAGTTAACAAAAAAAAATTAAATAAATCGAATCATAAAAACATAAAGAAATCCAGTTACAAAATATGTGTAAAAATCTCAAGAAATTTTAAATCATCACACAAGTAAAGTAAAGTGTTAAATGAAAAAGTTATCCAAACCAACCAACCACTCTAATCAAATCAACAACATAAGTAACCTTTCGAATACAGTTTGACCGAGATGAAATTCCGTATAGTTGTTAATAAATTTAGTAGCTAAACAAGAAAAAACACAAAAAAAAATTAAAATATCGTAAAAAATAGTCTCTGCGGAAATTAAAATATTTTACCTAAATAAAAAAATACACTCACCTTAGTGGTGGTGTGAAAAACCCCCAAAGAACTTCCTAACAAACACACACAAATGTTAACAAAAAATCAATTGTGTTACGTTATGCGTTAAGATATATTGTTGTTTGCTTTGCTGGGGTTTTTTTTTTTTTTTGTTTCATTCTCTTCGACACTTCAACGGTGTTTTTTGTCTTCTTCTTCGTCTTCGTCCACAGCGTGTTATGGTTTGTTGTTATATTTTACATTTTGTCGGTTTGGGGTATCATTGTGTTTTTTTTCTTCTTTTTCAGATATGTTTTGAAATTCTAAGTCATCATTTTGCAAACAAAAAACAAGAATTTTGATTACAAAACAGTTACAAAAATAAGGTCCCAAAGATTGAAGGGTCACTTAGTTTTTATTTTGGTTTATATTAAAATTAAACATTTATGTGTGAACAATATTTATTAAAAAAAAGTTAGAAAAAATAATACAATTAGATATACAGGGTGATTCAGGAAGTTAAGGACAAATTTCTCCAGCGTATTCCTTGGCTCATTTCATGAAGAAAAGTCCACCAGGACCATGTCCGAAAATGCAAGGGTGCGAAATGGCAGCGAGTTCAAAATTTTCGGATTGGCGGTCGGAGGGTAGTAGGGTAAAGTTGCTAACTTCGGAGCCAGTGGTCGGATTTTTTTTTACCATATTATGACCACATTTATACCTATAAATACTACTTAAAATCTTAAACGTGTTAATTTACAAAAACAAATAAATGTGTGCTGTTATTCCGCTTCTAAAAACAAAAACAAACATTTTTGCATTTCAGTAAAATGGTCAGAACTTTGGAACGGTAAGACCTCTGGGCTTCGTTTAGGTCATTTTGGAAAGGTAAGAGGTATGGCTATCTTTCAACAGAAAACATAAGTTACCTGCCACCTGGCTGAGCAAATTGAGGTTATGTAATTTTTTTTTATTTTTTTCCCCAAAAGCTCTGTATCTCGGCGATTTGTCTTTTTTGTACGTTTGTTCTGCTATTGATTCTCAAAGGCCTCTTCAAGACCTTTCCAACAAGCCCAAAAATCCGACCACTGGCTCAGATGTTGGCAACTTTACCCTACTACCCTCCGACCACCAATCCGAAAATTTGGAACCCGCTGCCATTTCGCACCCTTGCATTTTCGTACACGGTCCTAGTGGACTTTTCTTCATGAAATGGGCCAAGGAATACGCTGGAGAAATTTGTCCGGAACTTCCTGAATCACCCTGTATAATGTCGGTGAGAAAACAGCACTGTGTGTGACCAAAAATCTGAATTGAGTGAAACATAGCGAACCTGCATAATTTTGATACGCTGAATCTAATGGCATTTCCCGTTTTTCTCTACCACGTCAAAATTTCGAGATATTTGACCCCAAAGTTTCCTGGGATGTCAACAACTGTAATATTTTTGAGACTGAATTTGAGGCAGAACGCTTCAAAATTGAAGTTTGACTTCTGAGTAAGAAATGTAGAGGACCTTAAGAAGAATACCAACTTCAAGTTTGTACCCCCTCTCCTCCCCCCTTACCACTAATAATAATGTTTTTTCGAGTTATTAGGGGTAAGGGGGGAGGAGAGGGGGTACAAACTTGAAGTTGGAATTAAGTACAAATTAAGTATAAATTATTGTTGTTTTCTTATAACACAAGTGGAATTCTTTATAGTTATGGGGGTAAAGCAAAGTTTCGCTATCATTGATAATACGGACAAGACTAAATTTCCTTTCTGAAAAACTTTATAAAATATTCTATTGTATTTTAATGTTCGACCTTTCCAAAGTATTCGGCCTAGAGTTCAGCTTTGCTTTCTATTTTAGATATTTCGCTACGGCATTAGGTAGGTACCATCATCAGGAAATACAAACAAAATTTATGATGGTGTAGCGGAATATCGGAAATTAAAAGCAAATCTGACCTCAGCTCGAATAATTTTTATTATGTGCTATTAAAAAATCCTTATCATTAATAACACCAGTTCAGTTTAACAGAATATCTCCACATTTTAATGTAGTCCAAGTTATTTCTAGAAATCTTCTAAACTACCGCACTGAGGTTGTGTTAGATGATGAGGGCACACTTATAATAGACATAATTGTGATTCCATGGGGTTAACAAGATTTAGCGTTAGTCCAACCGAAGAACCTTTTAGTTTTCACCAAGAATCTCAAGCTACGCCTATCTGAGATAATTCTCCTAGGTCACAAAATATTTATATAGGATCCCATAGTAGACATCCGCCCGCCTGCTAGTTCTGGGCATGTACCAAAAAGATGTTTAGCGGATTCTTCATCTTCGCCATCGTTAAAGGTTCTACAGAAGTCATTTGCACTGACCTTTAATCTCACCGCATGTATGACAGGTACACACTGTTCCGTCACATCTGAATTAAGCATTGATACCTTGTTATAATTGCATTGATGCTTACAAGTCTCCAGGGTCCTGTCAAAACATTCCTGCACGCTGGAAAATCTGTTTTTTTTTTTGTTAGTTGGATGTAACTATAATGTCTTTGTAAATTGATGAAAGTATTGTATACTTGTTGTCCAAACACATAGTGTTTGCTATTCAATATTACGTGTTGGAGACACAATGATTAATGTATTATATTAGTAGGAACATAAACGGTTTTCTAATAAGAGGTGGTATTTTGGTATTCAAAGAAAAATTCAATTTTTTGAGATAAATGATCGGATATTTATTTCATAATAAAGAGGAAGGTATGCCGTTAATAATGAAAAACAACATGAGCCAAATGGCCACCACGACCAAGCTTACAGGACCATATCCTTTTCATGAAATTTTCCATAACCAAATCGCAAAGTGGCTGCTGTATGTACTCGATAGCCTCACGAGTTCTATCATTAAGGACTTGAATCGACGCTGGGCTGTTGGCGTAGACCTTATCTTTCACGTGGCCCCAAAGGAAGAAGTTGCAAGGTGTTAAATCACAATATCTCGGTGGCCAATTGTTATCACTTCTTCGAGAGATAACATGAACCGGAAACTTTTCCCGTAAAAGAGCAATGGTTTCGTTGCTTGTGTGGCACGTAGCGCCATCTGTTGAAAGTAAACGTTGTCCAGATCAATTCCATCCAACTCCGATCACAAAAAAATCATTAATCATCTCTCGATAGCTCAATTCATTCACCGTAACTGTTGATGCAACCCCATTTTCGAAAAAGTAAGGACCAATGACCCCGCCGGACCATAAACCGCACCAAACATTCACATGTTGAGGATTTTCTTGGGATTTCCGAGCCCCAGATGTGACAATTTTTCCACCAATTTCTGTATTGCGGTCCGACAAGGTGCTTCACGATGACCCAAAAGTGCTTTAGTTTTGAGAACTTTGACTGCAAGATTTTCACCATTTTTGTAGTGAATTTTAATAATTTCAATGCGTTGTTGAAGCGTGTATCGTTCCATTTTTGTAGTGGCGTAGTTTCTACTTGTCAAATGTCAAAGAATAAAAGCTTCAAAAGTGACAGCTACCGAAATACAGGGTGATTCAAAATAACACCTCTTGTTGGAAAACCCTTTAAATACTGTTACTTATATTTTGGACTATAAAACAAAACCTAATGAATGTTTTTGGACCAAATTTTTTTTTATATAAAGGGTGTCCCAAAATTCACGTAACATTTGAATTGAATAGAAAACCAAGTTTTTATTCATCTTATGGTAATATGTTTATTGAATCGTAAAGTACATAGGATAGGGTTATTTCTGGAATAAAACATCTGGCAAATGGCCTCCATGGCTTTCCATACACATACGTATTCGTTTGTCGAAATTTTCCATGACTTTTCTGCATAAATCTGGTCGAATTTCGTTGATGCAACGATGAATCTCCTCCTTTAAAGCACGAGTGGTTGTGGGCTTATTAACATAGACCTGTGATTTTAAAAAACCCCATAAAAAAAATCTAATGGTGTTAGATCACACGATCTTGGGGGCCAGTTCTGGTCACCAAATCGAGAAATCACGCGACCTGGAAATGTCTCTTACAGTAATTGAAGAGTTTCACGAGCTGTATGACATGTGGCACCGTCTTGGTGAAACCAAATATTGGCCACATCAATTTCATTCAATTTCGGCAAAAAAAAACTGCGTTATCATGTCGCGATATCGAACACCAGTAACACCAGAACACCAGTAATTGCGACCTCAAAACTTTCATTACTTTTGAAATATTGTTCAATAATGAAGGCACGTTGTTCTATCGTGTAATTTGCCATTTTTATTAACCCTGAACTGTCAGCTGTCAGCTGTTTTTTTTTAGGGTTGCCAACTCTTTTCTACGTTGATAGCAGCAAATTTAAATGTTGCGTAAATTTAGGGACACCCTTTATTTATTGATATGTATTGTATACAAAAAGCTAAGTTTCATTCAAAATGGCCGCCTTTGGCCTTCACACACGCCTTACGTCGCATTGGTCAATCATCAAAAGCCGCACGCACTTCATCCATTAGAAAATTGGCTACAACACCAACCAGCGTTGTCTTAAGAGAATCAATTTTGGGGTATCTTTTGTGGCAGACCATGTCCTCTAAAATGGTCCACAATTTGTAAGCCAGAGGGTTCAGATCAGGCCTGCCAGAGACCCATTCTTCAGAGCATATCAAAGCTGGCAAATTGTTTTGAAGCCAGGTTTGTGTAGTTTTAACCTTATGAGCTGTTACTGAATCTTGCTGGAAAGTTCACGGCTGGTTTTGGAACAGGAAATTGTTAAGCCTCTTCACAACTGCTTCCGAAACGGTTTCTTGGTAAACTTTGGCCAATGTTTTGACCCCTCGTTCGTAGAAATGCAAGTCAGATACCCAATCATAAGAGATACCCCGCCAAACCATGACTGCAGCTGGATTCGTGGTGGATTTGAAAGTCAAGGGAAATTTTATAGATGTCGCAGATATTGTTATTAAAGGAAAAGTTATTAAAAAAATTATTCAACCATGTTTTTTAACTATTGTATTGTCCAGAAATAACAACAGCAGTATTCAATATTAAATTATATTAAATTCAAGACAAAAACAAATCCAAAATGATTTTTAAGTGCATTTGGAATAAAAACGAGTACGTACAACAGGATATATCCTGGCCTTCTGGTGAAAATATATATGTAGCTCTTGAATCCACCATCTACTGTTTTCTATTATCTTTGATGGCTTTGAACTTACAGCCATTACAGTCATTTCATTAACATTAAGCTTCTTTAATCTGACAGCTGTCAGAACAACCAAGCTGCAATACTTTGTACTGTGGTTATCCCTTGCGATTCGAGTGTAAGCTTAGCATATATTACAATTTCAATTCAAATGTTAGTATTGCCAAAATGTAGAGCATTTTTTGTAACAATGTCTACGATATCTTTATCGTTGTGTAAAATATTGCGTGTACTTAAATTTATTAAAAATAAATAAATATTTCACTTTATACCAACAGAGACAATTCGAGGAAAGTTAAAGTTATGCACAGAATGCCAGAGTAAGTTATAAACGAAAATCTGGAATCTGAATTCGTTTAATGTCCTGTTAGTAGCACATTCCAACTGCAGGCGATGTCTGAGTGCCTTGTAAAGTGATTTGAATTGCGGATTTATAGGAAGATAAGATATAGCTCTACGTTCCTAAAGAGACTGCAGCTCAACAAACAAAATAAACACGGTCTTCATAAGTAATTTAATTTCCCAAAGTTCCATAGTTTAATTTCTCACCAAATGTTTATGATTCATTTCTTACCTATTATTCAATTGAAAGTTACGGTCTTAAAACCTTATGTAATGGCGACAATATTTGTTTTTTTCGATCCATAATAAATACAATGCTATGAAATTTAAGATTCCTGAAGATGATGTCCAAAGGATATCGAAATAAATAAAATCTTAAGCAACTAATACCTCAACCTTGATTAAGTAGAAAAAGAAAATCATAAAACTTCTACCTATTTCCTTGTCTTTCGTTTTCATATTTTCGTGTTGCTGCTAGCATATCCTTTCCTCAAAGCACTAGTTATCTGATTTTCTGTTTCTGTTACGCAAACAAATACTGATGTTGATTGATAACCACTTTCTTCGTATAGCATATTTAATATTTTTACCCTACAACTTTTAAATATCCTACAGTTATTGCTTTTAGATTCTTCAAATATATAAAGTCTTCAAATGAATCAAAGCCGGTGTGTTAGGTGGTTTATTCGTGGTAGCCTCAAAAAACAGGACACACACATGATATTACCAACATGTAGTTTTGAAATACGATACAAAACCATTAGAGAATAACTTTGTTGAATTTCACTAATATTGACACAAACATAGGGTTTCCAGTCAGTAAAACAAAATTTTCAAATTTACTTATGAAATTGTTTCGAATAAGAACAAATTTTAGTTGGACTTCCTGACAGCTAAATATTTTGTATAATATCTTCAGTGAAGTATCAGAATTATAACTTTTTTGGGGACTATGTGTCAGAAATTCCGTGACATTGAATAATACAATTCATTTATTTTAGGATCTCTTACTATTATTGAAAATATTACGATTTGTGGAGAGAGGAAAAGAGGGAAAGTCTCTTTCATTTGAAATAAATCGTACAATCATTCTGCTATCGGTTTACACTATGAGTTTTGGAAAATACCAGAAAATGGAATAACAGAATTCGAAAACATATATTTTAGCAAAGTGACAAACAAAAATCTGTTGAGAAATAAGAAAGAATTGATAAAAAAATAAAGTTTTGAACAAAAATTAACAGTCTGTTCCCTATCACGAATCACTCAAGCAAAAAAAAATCCTTTTCCCATTACATTCTATGAAGGGATTGGGGAGAGCATCTCACAAGCCCCAATCTCCCCAATCACTCAATACGTTCGTCAAAACAACGTACGACATCTATTTTTCGTTTATGTATGGCAAACGTCTATATATTAGAGTGAGAACATAAAGTCTTTTAATTGTTCGTATATAATTTTCGTTTCCATAGAACGACACCAATCACAACAGACAATACGAAACGTCAAATCGAGATGATGAAAAAAATCCAGTCATTTGGGGGAAAAAGTATGAAATTCTTATAGCATTTTGAACAAGCTACAGAAATTCGTCGTAAAAATGCTTAGGATAAATAATTTACGCAATACAAATATGAACAGGATTAAAACGGTGTCCTTGGAACATTGTGCAAGAACCATGAATATATTTGAATATATACCTATGTCCAAGCATTGTTTTCATGACTTGCAGATCCGTTGCTTTTTTGTTTCTTTGTTGTCTACCACGTTTTGTTTTCCGCAAACAAACCCATATTTCGGTCACAAAAACGTATATTATGACACACTAATCGTTGTGTCTCCAACATGCAATATTGAATAGCAAACACAATGTATTTGGACACAAGTATAATATATTTGCGACAAGTTACAAACATGTTATATGTATATGCATCCAAATAACAAAAAATTCCGATTTTCAGCGTATAGAGAAAATAATTTTAAAACAAAATCTTAAATTTCAGCAAAAAGTTATAGAATTTAAATTACCATTTTGGTAAACAGTAAACCGTTGTTTTATTTTGCTGGGCTGATATATAGGGTCACCTTTTTTTTTTGCACAAACTACAAACTACACATAATGACAATATAGTATTCTGAAAACTCAAAGAACGGTTTATAGAAACAAGTTGAAAACCCGTTCATTTGTCTGTCTTCCGTTTGTCTCGTTTTCAATCGGGATATAATAGCAACAGGCTGTAAGTATTGGAAAAGATCAACGAAATAAAAGTTTGTATCAAGGAAAATTGAAGAATTAGACAAATCTAACAGATCTGTCAACATTTGTTCTGCACTATCTGCTACTCCAGTTTCCACTAATCCATTCGCTCTCTGCAACTGAAAATTGTTACATATCGAACGATTTTTGTAATACTCTCACATGGTCTTAACTCATATCCTTTCTATCTTTCTATACAGCTCTCAAGTTAAGACACATATTTTACCACCAGCTAGGAAAGTTCTTCAACCAAGAGCCTTTAAATGTCATGATTTAGCATCCTAGGCAGTCGCTCGTTTCTTCGTAATAAAAGTCAGAAATAATTTTTCAATTAATTCTGAAAATTTATGACCTATAATTCAAATACGAGTTTTTCAGTTTTATGTTTTCTGAATAAGTTGAAATTCTATACGCAGGACTCGCTGTTGACAAAAGATAAAGACTTCTCCTACCGATATTCAGCATTGACATTAGTGAGAACCAGTCATGGCATAATGCTGGCAAGCCTCGTACATGTATTCTATAAAGTGCCAACACATACTGATGTTGACATCAGGAAATTCTACTTACCATGTAGTCAAGACAAATTTTCAGACTGGGTATAAAATTGTGTCTCAGTAAGAATTCACTTTTTCATTTTAAAATAAAAACACGCAGTTTTTGAGATGCTTGTGTGGAAAAAAGACATGTTCCGATTAAGTATGGAATAAAATATCCGTCAAATTGCCCCCACTGCTCTGATGACAGACCATGACTTTTTCTTTTTCACAGAGATGTGGCTGTAACTCAACGATTATGCTTTCGATCTCGGATTTCAGCTCAGGAATTGTTTCTGGTTTAGTCGCATAAACTCGAGATTTCACAAAACCCCAAAGAAAAAATGCGTGGCGTTAAATCGTATGATCTTTGGGGGCTAGTTGACATCAGAATTACTTGACATAATTTGTTCTGGAAATCGTTCCTGCTACAAATCGATTGTTTCATGCGCGACGTGGCAGGTGGTGCATTCTTGCTAAAACCACATGTCGTCCAGATCCATGCCGTCCAGTTGCGGCCACAAGGACTCCGTTATAATGTTCCTCTAACGAATGCCGTTCACAGTCACTGCAATTTCGGTCACATCTTCAAAACAGTAAGGCCCAATCACACCGCCTGACCAAAACCCGCACCAGACAGTTGCTCGTTGTGGGTGCATTTGCTTCTCATAGATAGCATGAGTATTTTCTAAGTCCCAAATTCGAGAATTTTGTGTATTCACGAAGCCATTTAGATAGAAATGCGCTTCACCGGAGAAGATGAAAAATTGGCTTAGACTTCACTTTGCCCCATTATTCACTGAACGAATTACCGGTGTTTTTCATTGGCTGCTGGTTTGAGCTCCTGAGTCAGCTGCATTTTGTACGCCTGAAGTTGGAGGGTCGTTTGTCAAAATTCACTGCGTAGTGCTTCGTGAAATTTGAAGTTGTTGAGAACGATGCCGAATTGATGTTTTCGGGGTTTCGCCAACACTCTCATTGACAGCGCCAATACTACCGGTACGTAGATGCACCGGAGTCCTACTGTCCATAACCGATCCAGTTTCTTCAAAATTTTTGCCCACTCTTCGAATAGTTGACACATTAGGTGAACTTTCACGACTGAAAATTCTTCGAAGTTTGCGAGCAGTCTCAGCATAACTATCCAAATTTTGTAATAAGTTTTCACAATTATATCGCATTGTTCTATCGTAAAGCGCTCCATTTTTAATAATCGGAATAAACACATGTGACAGTTGTCAAATTTCAGAGATGCCACTTGCACAACAAATAATTGCACTAAATTTAAAAAGTGCAATGTGACTGAGACACCCTTTACTTAAAATTTTAAAAAATATAATTTTGGAATAAATACAATTGCGGAAGGAACACAATTGAAGCCACTGGTGGAAGAATGTGTTGTCTTTTTTTTTCAGAAACAATATTTTCCTTCTTTTAATGTTTCCATGGTATCTGATTTTGTTTTAGATAAGAAAAAAAATATTTTATAATTTTTTTTAAATCCGATACCATGGAAACATTAAAAGAAGGAAAATATTTTTTTTGAAAAAAAGTGAGTTAACACTTTCTTCTCCCAGGAGGTTCAACTCTATCGAAATAATTTATTTTTAATATATAAAATTTTTTAAATATCCGGATAAGTCAGAAAATTTAATTTTCAAAACCAATGGTCACGTGTTTGATTTGCTCTGTTCGGAATAAACTGAAGTTTGGACGGCGACACTATCGAGTACTTAGCCATGAAAAAGCTTCTCAAAATACCGTTTTGAACCGGTGTAAAACTGTAGGTCCCAATCAGTGAGTATATAACTATAAAGCGCACAGCTCACTGGTTGTGAGAAGCTCTCACAAATTCCTTCATGGGATGTAATGGGAAACCATTTATATTTTTTTTGTACAAGGTTCGTTAGTTTGTATTTTTCTTAAAAGTTTTATCGCCACTTAACTAAACTGTATTTACTATTTGGCAACACAAATCTTAGGGTTCCACCCTGCAAACACTTTATCATACATAGATACTTATGATATCAAATGCTTTTCTCACCGGCACGTAACCGACAAATGATAAATGTAACATTTCAACATAGAAGAGTTTAATGTTAAAAATTCTTATACGGTTTCAATTTCATTGCTCGTTTTTCGGGTGATATTGTTGTTTTTTTTTTCATATTTGTATATCTACAATATGATGTTTTTGTATATGGATTTTGTTTTTATTTTTCGTGGATTTTATTACCCAAAAACATATTACGCAAAAACCAAAAAATTTGCTGAAATGATAACAAGAGCAACAAATACTACAACAATGTTAAAATATATTCAAATCGTTTGAATCTTAATCAAACAGCTTAAAGTGTTTACAGGCAATTTTATCGCAAAATGAGATTATTTTCAAGCATCTTATCTCGTTTAACGTTTACTGGTATTGCGTTATTTTGCGCTCAGCCAAAATGTCTTAAAGTTCATAAATATTTTCTTTATTTTTATTTCCTCCACAATATTTTATTTACTTTTCATTATTTTGCCTTATATTTCGGTTATGGTTCAACTTAAGTGATAGGCTAATTTATAAGCCTAATGTTGGAGAACGGCAGTGACATTGATCGTAAATTATTGCCAATTATATTGGTTCAAATTAAAAACAAAATCCACTTGAAATGATGGGATTTTTGCCGCAATCACAATTTTCCTAATGTTTAGAGTATTTTCAATGTTTTGTATTGGAGCGTATAAGTGATGTGGGGAATATTATTAATACCACTCATACGTGTGGGGCATATTATTAATATCACTCATACGTCACGAATCACTTAATCATGTGGATGGAATTCTTTTGAAGATGTAGTTTTCTTTCGCAATTGCTGATCTCTCGAAAACGTAAGGTACAATACTTAGAATCTTAAAATGAAAAATGTTCATGCCAAATTTTCGCGGCAGGTTCAAATAAAATTATACGATTACATTCATTCTTCTTCACAGTGGTGGGTTGAGAGAAAATTATTTTAAGATTTGCATATTAATTATAATAAGTATTCACCAGCCCAACTAAGTGGACGAAAGTGACTTGCTTATGTTTAATGTATAAATCAAAGCATTTTTGTATTCGTCATTAAAAATGTGAAACACGTGTTTTTTAATTATAAAGAAACCATCTAATTACTCTCAAAGAAATATGTTTATTTTTGAACTTCTCGTGCATAAACTAGAAATATAATAATGTTCAATTTTATTTCCGGACAAAACTGTACCAACAATATCAAAGCTAATCAGATTCCAATTAATTTAACTCCACATTTTATTCATTTTTCGATTTTATTTCTAGTAGAAGTAAAACATTTTACTCCTTATTTGACTTACATTTAAAAATCATCATCACAATCAGGAAGGAATCATAAAATATTTATGGGTCTCGCATTAGTTTTGTAGTATTGTAATCAGAAGTTGCAAACTTGTTTTTCAATATTCTCGTCTATTTGTTTGAGGTAGATCAATTGGCATATGTGTAGCTCACATAATAACAGGATTTTATATACGTAAAAATAAAAAAGAATATAAACCTTTATAATCCATTTCCCACTGCCTCGCGTGAAGACATTGATTGGCAGCTTTAGTTGAAACTTTTTTTTCATGTATATTTTATTATATATAGCATTACTTATGTAATTATGTAATAATCCAGTGATCATTCTGCGTTGGAAATCCAAAAACAGCTATAAGTAGTGAAGATAATGTCACAAACGTTTCCGTTGCATTTAAGATTTTTAACGAAAAATATTAATCAATCTTTACACTAAGATATCTTGGGGAGCTCTTCTTCCGAATCTTTTAAAGGTACCGGTACTTGACATCAAATTTTCCCCTGGAGGATTTGGATGGCTTTCTTTTCCATATTCTATATATTCGATATTGTACGTTGAGGGTCTTTTTTTTGTCTGACTATCCCAGTTACAAATTTTGTCCTCAAGACATTGTCAGTAGAATTTCCTTAGAACCATATCAGTAGGTGATGACAATTTATATAAGAAATTCTCTGGACATGTCACTAGGTGACGTAAATTGTGAAGGGACTGACAGTATATGTAAGAATGTGCTACTGATTTGTCAGCATTATGTCATGGTTGACTCTTATTAAGAACGATACTGAATGTCGATAGAGGAAGTCTTCAAAATTTGTCAAATGGGGTTTTTTCAAAAACTTCAAACTGAAAAATTTATATTTATTTGGTGTTAGGAAATATATATGCCATACATGTTCAGACTATATTTCAAAATATTTGAAATTTGTTAAAAGAACATGCAAATTTTCACAGTATTATAATTATGTATGTCTCACTTTGTGTGATGTTATTTTTCAGATTGTATTTAATATCGTGCAACACGACAGTTACATATACATACATACATACATATATTCCAATAAATAAGTCTATATACGGTCACTCGAGATACCATATTTAAAGACGTCTTAGGTAACTGACCCACTGATGAATGGTTACTCACGGACGTATTGTATACTTGTTTGAAGGTGAACACCACAGTCTTTTGACCAAATGTGTGAAAATGTCAGGCTACGTCATGACGTGTTTTGTATGGGAGCGAATCGGAAAGTCTGCAGTGACCCTGAAATGTCACTTCTTTGTCATTGATGATGTCTATAGGAAATTTCCAACTGACATGTTTTCTCCATGTGAGTCGTTTGTCCACATGTATTCCGAGATATTTTACTTCCTCTATCTGCGATATTTCTGCTTGATTTAGAGTTATGGTACGAAAAGTATCACGTTAGAGAGTGTTTGGGGCCCAACACATTATGGCTTGCACTGATTTTATTTCATTGACTTTGATCCTCCCATTATTTATCCAAGATAAGATATTATCGATACATTGAAGGGAGCTGATACTTGCCTCAATGGGCTCTTCAGTGAGGGCTAAAGCAGCTGTATCGTCAGCAAAACTTCAAATTTCAACTCTGTCTTGTTAGAGGGAGATCTGAGGTGAATAGCAAATAATGTCTTGGGCCCCAAACACTGCCTTGAGGTAGAGCAGCTTTAGTTTAATTCATAATTTTCTTTGCCACGAAAATATCTATTTCGAATATATCAGGCCAAACTTTATGAAATGCTTGAGAGTTATCGAGAAATGCTGTAGTGCACTACTAATTTTTTCAAAGGACTAATTTATCACTTCCCCAAGCCTTTGAACTTGTTCTAGGGTACCATGTTTTTCCCAAAACCCGAATTGATAGTGAGGAAACAGAGTTTTCTTATCTAAAACGTGCATAAGTCTGTTCAGTATAAAATATTCTAGGAATTTTCCGACAATTGGTAGTAAACCGATTGGGCTGTATGGGGATACATGTTCGGAAGATTTCCCCGGATTGAGAATCATTGTGATTTCCGAAATTTTCCATTTAGGAGGAGCAAAACAGCGAGAGATACATGAGTTATAAATATACGTTAAGAGAGAGAGGGCTTATTTTCGTAGTTTTTTAGAGTCTTGGGGGTAGCAAGAGTATATGCTGGAGATTTATTGGGTTTGAGTTTACGTATGACATCTTTTACTTCTGATTTTGACAATTTTCTTATGGGCAAATCAAGTTGATGCATTTGATTCAGAGATTAGGTATCAGCATTGCTGGACCCAAATTCATTTTGAGTAAATACCTCTTCCAAGTGCTCTGCAAATCTAGCAGCCTTTTCAGAGTTACATAGGTTTTGTCCCGAAGTATGACATCTTCTACTTCAGATTTTGAGAATTTTCTTATGGACAAATAAAGCTGATGCGTTTGATTCATTAAGACAGATATTTGAGATTGGATATCAGTATTGTTGGACCCAAATTCATTTGGAGTAAATATATCTTCCAAGTGCTCTGCAAATCTAGCAGCCTTTTCAGAGTTACATAGGTTTTGTCCCGAAGTATGACATCTTCTACTTCAGATTTTGAGAATTTTCTTATGTACAAATCAAGCTGATGCGTTTGATTCAGGAAGACAGATATTTGAGACTGGATATCAGCACTGTTGGACCCAAATTCATTTGGAGTATATATCTCAGTCAAGTGCTCTGCAAATCTAGCAGCCTTTGTCCAGGAGTTAACATTTTTTCTTATAGGGTGATTCATTTTCTCCTGTTTTTTTTATTTTATCCATCTTTTTCCCATAGAGAATAATTTCTTGCTTTCGAGGGGTCGAGGTTTAGAATCTCAGATTCATAATGTGTGTTATCTTTCTGTTGTAATATATCTGTGAGTTCAGAAGTAAGTGCGTTAGGAGTGGGAGAATCGTGTTCTTTGCCATCGCTTGCGAGCTTTACGCTTGTCGGCAAGTTTCCTCTTTAATTTTAAGGAGTAACGAGTGACTTTGTAGAAGCTTTGTTCTGGAGCCGAATTCCACTCAGCTTGTTGAATGCAGAGATTTAAATGTGTGCCAGAAAACATTGATGTAGTAAGTGAACTGGTATTGGAAGATCGTCATGTGTCAAACCGCGACATTGAGGTAACCTTGGGCATTACTTCCACTCCCATGCATTCAAGGCTGCATTAACAGTTGGCCGTTAAAAAATTTTGCTCGCGGTGGATGGCGTATAATGTGTCAATCGTCAAAAAAAGGCTCGTGTCTATTGGTGCAAGGAATGTTGAAAAACTGATAATATTTTAGTGCTTCAAACGACGTCTATGAGACCCACAAACTTTTTACGCATACATTAATATAAAGGGTACGCCATCTAACGTTTTTTTTTAACTAGTGTTTATTTCGTGAATGGTAACACTTAGCTCATGTCTGATTTGACAGATAATTAGTTTTATCCTTCCGCTGAACGAATATGGTTGTGTATACGCTTGAACAACGCTGGGAAATATTGCGATATTACTTTGAAAATCATGGTAATGTTGAAGATGCCGATTTTGCCAAAAAATTCATCTTTCAGATGAAGCTCATTTTGATCTTGTCGGGTATGTAAACAAGCAAAATTGTCGCATTTGGTGCACAGAAAACCCGCACGAATACATTGAAAAGCCGATGCACCCAAAACGAGTCACTGTTTGGTGCGGACTTTGGTCCAGAGGCATAATTGGGCCATTTTTCTTCGAAAATGAGCAAGGAGTGGTCGTTACAGTCAATGGCGATCGTTATCGGGCCATGTTGATCGAATTTTTGTTCACAAAAATTGAAGAGGAGGATATTGGCAACATTTAGTTTCAACAGGACGCCGCTACGTGCCACACAGCCGAAGCTACACTCGATGTTTTGCGCCCTGTTTTTGAAGATCGCATTATCAGCCGCAGAGCTGATGTCATTTGGCCACCTCGGACCTGCGATTTGACACCGTTGGACTATTATTTGTGGGGTGCCCTCAAAGAAAAGTGTTACGCCGACAAGCCAGAGATAATTGACGCTTTAAAGGACAATATTCGTGAAGCCATTGGTGAAATACAGCTGCACACAATCGATAATGTGCTTAAAAATTGGACCGATCGTGTAGGCTACTGCATGGCCAGCCGAGGCAGCCATTTGAATGAAATTATTTTTCATTATTAACCGGAAGGATTGTAGTTTCAAGTAAAAAAAGAAATTTGAGAAAATATTCAGCAGTTTTTTTTATAGCATTTTCAAAAAAAATGCTATAACGGCGGACCCGTTATTTAAAATGCAATGAAAGAAAATTATATAGTCCCGAAAAAAAATTAACATACAATGCAACACAAGGTCCTGACTGAGAATGTAAAAGAGTTTTATAAACGTGTAGCCATCCGAAGACATGATTTTACACGTTTATTCTTTAAATTTGGATCATTTTGACCCAATTCCTGCAGAGGGTTGAATAAGAAAGTCAAACAAATAGCATTATACAGTCAGTATCACAAATTAAAAGCACTCATACGTCACAGTGAACCAATAATTTTTTTATATTTTGTGACTAACGAAATTTAAATATCATAACCTTAAGCATCTTTTTTCGTTTGAACTTGAGCAGATCTTAGCACTATTACTTATATGGATTTTTACAATTTATTACATTTTTGTTTCCCAACCGATATCTATTAAAAAATTGTCAAAATTTCATTTTATATACACCAAATTTAACGCCTTAATACCCTTAATAAAAATAGGTATATTGTCAAATACAAATTTAATACTTTACACATTTCTCACCTCAATATCATGCTGTCACGTTGTTTCTTTCTATATAATTCCACAATAAGCTTTAATGTCTCACGAGATTACACAACAACAACAAAATATGATACCAAAATACTAAAATGATTAGGTTCACTTAAAAATTCAAGTTTATTGAATTTTAGCCAGAAAAAAAGAACAAAATGATATTATTTTTGTACGCTATATAAATACTTTTAAGCCACCAGTAGACGTACGAGACAAAAAAAAACAAGCGAAGCGAATGGAGCAATTTAAGCGGTAATAAAGGAAAGGTACAAAGCCAAGTACTCATAATTTGTTTATGAATACTTTATTACCCATCCTAACACCAGCAACGTCGCAACTACCGCTGCCATCATAAAGAAAAGTGAGAAAACTGAATGAAAGAAAATAAAAAAAAAACATAACATCCTGTAAATGCTTAATAAACGATAAATATAAGCAAACACGTTTTATATCCCTCTGGCTCTACATCTCACCAACTTCATTCTCATTTATCTCGTGTAGATGAAAATTACAGGAAGGTGTTTCTTCAATACAAATACGAACAAAATCGAACTTTCTTATTGTCTTAAAAGTTAAGAGAACATAAATTTTTACTCGGATTTAAGTTTTTCGAAAACTTATACTTGAAATTTGGTCATATTTCAATATGTGGGCATAGCTCATTTTATTATGTAATAATCATACGTCGTAGTGTTCAAAAAACATTATCACTTTAAGTACTCCCTATGTCAATGTGAGAGCCATACGGAAATCGTGCCGCACCCAGATCGCACTGTATTGTGTTGCTGTTACAATAACAAACTACAGTGCTATGTGGGCACGTGACGATTAGAGTATGACAGCTGTTGTGACTGGGGAAAATCTTTATCGATTGACTATCTATGTTAAAAATAAAATAAATAGTTTACCATTACATCATGAGGGGACTGACGAGATCTTCTTGAAATTAGTGACGAGTGCTATTTCTTGTTTTACTTTCACCGATTGGGACCTAGAGCGTGACACGGGTACCTAACGGTTTTTCTGGAAGCTGTTTCATGACTAATTACTTAATGGTGTCGCTGTCACTAAGCGAAATGAACGTTGTCGTAAAAAATTTAAATTAGTCAGATCAGAGATCTAAACCATGTTGGTATGTATAAGAGCCGCGCCCACAAGATATTGCACCGCCGACGGCCAACTATTTATTCTATATTTCTTTAACTTACTGCAAATTTGAAATAAATTATTTATACATACGAAACGTATACGTAATAAAATTTGAAAAGTTGTATAACACTCATACGTCAGAGAGTACGAAATTCAACAATTTGCTGGGTTGGCAAGAAAATAACTCCGGTTTTCTCATACTGATAGTGCTTTTGATATTTTTGAAATGCTTTTAATCAGCTGACTAAGTTTTGTGGTATACAATTCCATAACTGACATTTCAAGCTTACATTTGTGATATGTCACATTATTTGCAGTGACCAATTTTCATTTAAATCGTGTTCTAAATATGGACGATCAAAATGAGAATTTTCGTCACATTTTTTTCCTTTATTTTCGAAAAGGCAAAACAGCCGCGGCAACATTCCGAGATATTTATTACGTGTATAGTTGGGATTCTGTACCAGAACCTACATGCCAAAGGTAGTTCAAAATGTTCGCTTTGGAAATTTCATGATCACAAATGACCACAGGAGAGATAGGACAAATGAGGTTGATGAATACGAAATCAATGCCGTTTTCGAATCTGACCGACACGTATATGTTCGAGAAGTGACAGACAAGCTGAATGCAGGTCTCGCACATGGCCATTGAAACCCATTTGAAATAGCTTGAACTTGTCAAAACCTTAATATTTAGGTTCCGCACAAGCTCAAGGAAATCTACTTAACAAAGCGTAGAATCAATACTTAACAATATTGATTTTTGAAACGCATTGTAACTGAAAATGAAAAATGGATTATGTTCAACAGGGCCAACTGAAAGAGGTCCTGGACCAAGCACCATGAACGACCTCAAACTTCATCAAAGGCCGAACTGCACCAAAAAATGGTTATGTCATCCATTTGGTGGGCTTTTAAGGGATTGTGTTATTTTAAACTACTTCCATACCATAAATTCTGACGCATGTGTGTTGTCAGCAATTGGCGAACCTTGATGGGGCACTGAAAGAAACAAGACCTGAATTGCTAAATCGCAAAGACGTGGTTTTCGACAACACTAGGCCTCACACATTTTTGGTGACTCGGCAAAAAGTATTGGAACTTGGATGAGAATCCATGCCACCTCCACCTTATAGTCCTGATCTGGCACCTTCGAATTTTCATTTAATCCTGAGTCTACAAATCTTTTGGAATGGGAAATCCTTCAAAACAGGAGAGGACCTACAAACTTACAATTTTCATTTAATCCGGAGTTTACAAATCTTTTTGAATGGAAATCCTTCAATACACGAGAGGACCTACAAACCAGGCATACGGTCATTGAGCACAATGGCAAATACATTATAGATTACAATCAGATATTTGAATAATTTAATTGAAAACTACTTTGAATAAAAAACCGAAATAACTTTCTCGTCAACACAATATCCTGTCTTTCCGTTCTCAACCCCGATGTCAATTTTATTAAATATAAATTTTGTGTAAGAACAAGTTATCACGACGATTAAATAGTTGTACTTTGTCGTCATATTTAAAACTCGTACTTTGTAAAAAATTCCCAAAAGTTTTTTGTATTCTCCAATGTCTTGTCCGTTCAATTACAAATTGCTTGGAGTTGTAGTAAAAGCCTCAACTATTTTATAAATTAGTAAAATACTCAACTCCTAAATTTAAAAATATACAAGTCAAACCGGTTTCCCTTGGACTTCACAAAACTAAAGAACAACATCTTCAAACTTCTCATTTTAAGGCAATTTCTCCCACTGTGCAACCTTCAACGCAATTTATAACCGAGTGAGGAATACAATCAAGTTTTTTTTCTGTTATTGTACACTGAGTATTAAATTCGCCAACAATAATTCTGAGGTCTGAGCAGTAAAGGTTATGGCCGGAGAGATATCTCGAGAGTAATGGTCTGCAAGGAAGAATGAGTTTAGTCACAAGTGAGAAAATATATTAATATGATTATTAAAACTAACCATAAAAGGACAGAAATTTATCATATTTACACTATCATATAATAAATATGAAGTAATTCTTGTATATATGACGGCAGTAACTAAAATTACTGCCACGAACAAATGTATGTACAATTGAATGTCATCATAATTCGGTGTGATACATGCTTAAGATATAAATATATTTATAACTATTATATATGCAGACTGATTTAAACATCTTCATCTTAGCTTAAAGCAAAATTATTTAAATGTCTTCATTGTTGTGACAGAGGAGACCCTCATAAGTTCTACACTTGCATTTGGTTGATACTTGGAAGGCATTTTATTTAATTTCCTCAAATCACTTCTTTTCTATCTGCAGTTCTTTCTCATTTTTGAGAACGATAAATTAGACAAAATGGAAACCGAAATATATGAGAATGATTGTAAATAATATTTGATCCCCTATTCAAAATAATACAAATCGTAATAATTAAAGTGCCTATTAGCCTTTTTACACTAGGCCACATCTTACATCTTTAATCAATTTGCCAAAGATGTTAACATTTCCCCATACAAGTTGGACAGTTTGTAGGCTCAACATCTTTGAAAAATTTTCCTATCTCATTACGTTTCACCCCACATTATTCGGTAATTTTGAGTCCATCACAAGAAAAAAATTGAATTTCTAGAAAAACTGACAGAAATTCAAACAACAAAACAAAAGATATATTTATATCGGGTGGTAGCGCTAGAACAGCTGATTTAAATGTTTTAAAATCGTTGCCTCAACTGTCTGTTAAATTCATATGTATTTATTTTTTGTATTTTTTTGAGTGCTTGTATTACAATTGTTACCAAATGTTTGGTATGACACCAAACAAATATAAAACATCTATTTTCGTTGTCGCAATAACATCATCTAATACAAAATAAATGTAGGAAATAAACAATTGTAATAAATATGAAATGTTAAAAACTAAACTTTTGACGATTTTTATTCTCCTTTTTTCGACTCCTGAGTGGCAATAGACAATACAATATAAGGATAATATTTCCTAAACCATTTTAGTTCCGTTTATTTTTGATCACAAAAATTTGTGGCATATTAATAAATGAATATTGTAAGATGACAGATGGTAGATATAAGATGTTGCAAGTGTGAACGCGTGTTCAATTTTTTCAACATCTTCTATTCGTTCCCCCAAAATGTAAGCTAGTGTGAAAAGGCTATATATTCTCGAATTGAAAACAAAAGTTTGAAGTTTGATTTTTATTTTTATTTTTGTAAAGGGTGAGGCAATCCCATCATCTGATTTTCGTTCGCTTTCACTTTTGTATTCAAAAACCCGGGTTTTCAAAAATGTTGGTTGTCGGTTTTTCCAATATTCCGCTTTACGAGAAACCGAGGTATAAAAAAACGGTTAATAACCGGTTTCGGTTTCTATGACAAAATCGGAGGAATATGCTTTTTAAAAGTGTCGTTTATTTTTAATTCAGTCTTTTTGAATTTTGACATCGGCTACCGAGCTTATAGCCATGAAATTAGTTGTTAAAATACAGCTCGGAACCGGTGTAAAACTGCAAATCCCAATCAGAGTGTATAAACCTATGCCTTCATGGGATGTGACGGGAAACTAAAATGTGAGTCGTGCAAAATTTTGGAATTTTATTTTGCTTTTAAAATAATACTAATATAGACACAGTACCTCATTCTATCAGCCCAATTTTCAGCACATTTTCGATTAGTTGGGCCTCTGGGTCGAGTTTTAAGGCTTCAATGGACTCGGAATTGTTTACTTAACACTTATCGTTAACGACGGGTTCAAATCGCAGCTGCGAGGCGGCCAATAAACTTCCAAGTTTCAGCTGATTATGCGGTTTTCGAACACAGTGCGCAAAAAATCGATTGTGACGTTGACGGTGTGGCACATAACGCCGTCCTGTTGGAAAGATACGTCGTCCATGTCATCCTCTTCAACTTTTTGAAACTAAAAAATCGCTGCGCATGGCACGGTGACGCTTCCCATCGACGGTAACGGCGGAGCCTTGCACATTTTCGAAGAAAAATGGTCCTATGATGCTGCCTTGCAGAAAACCGCACCAAACAGTCACTCACTGTGGATACATCGGCTTCTCCTCAAATGCTAACATTTTGTTTATTAACGTAACTCGTATTAAAATAAGTTTAATCGGAAAAGATGATTTTTCGGTAAACATGCTCATGTTGAGCCAAGCGATCCTCTGTCCATTCAGCGAAGCGGAAACGTATCGGATGGTCACGGGGCTTCAGGTCTTGGGCTAATTAGACTTTGTACGCCTTCATTCCGAAGCTCTTTTGCAAAATTCTGCGCAAAGAAGTGCAAGAAATGTTCAATTGCTGCTAACGGTGGCTAGTTGATATTGGCGGCTGTTCGGGCACACTTTCAGCTACAGCGGCAAAATTTTCCACTGAACGAACTGGACGAGTACGTAGGTGAGTTCTATTATCCAATAAGGACCCGGATTACTGAACTCAAATCGAATTTCAATTGAGTTAAAGACTCAGAAAGTTGGAAGAAAGTTTTAAATATTTCCCATTTTTTTCAAGCGTAATACGAGCCATTTCTTAAATTCCTACCTTTTAACTAATAATCTGCCAATTCATAAATGTCAAATTGGCCACTTGCTTCGCAGTAATGGGTGGTTAAATTTCCAAATTTGAGTCGAGTCGTTCAAATTGCTACGACTCCAACTCCGACTCCAGCCAAATATCCCAGACTCCTACTCCCCACTCCGACTCCACAGTACTGGTTCCTAATGGAGTTTTCAAACGTTGTCGGCTTTGCCATCTTAAGTGAAATGCACGCTATCAGGTTTGTCCAACGCTATTTTACTTTAAGTCAATTTATTTGTAAAATTATCTGACGACAGGTGTTCGCATTGACAAATTTCTGTCAGATCGGACTTATGTATCAAATAAAACTATTATCAAAACTATTATCAAAACTATTATCAAATCAAACTGTGTAACTGTGGAAAAAACGTTACAGTCATACATATCGTCACCTCGGTAATCGATCCATGCATATCCAACTAGAATCTACTGATTTTAAACCACGCCAATACTTACATGCCGATTAACCATTTTTTTTATTTATATGTCTAACGTATAAGTAATATTTAGAAATTTGTCTAACACGTATACGCCAAAGTGCACAGTAATCATAGTGGGCGTATGATTACTAGAATTTCATGGAAATTCTTTAATGTCAAATCTTCAGATTTATTATTCGAATTTCTTCAAAACAATTTGTCTCAAAGCTTCGGTTATGTAAATTTACGCTACATAAGCCCTTAAGAGCCGAAGCAAAGAAAGAGCTAACAACCTGTCCATAGGGTACCCGCACGCACAGGCTATTCCCCTTGCCATAATAAATGACGACCGGTCATTATGATTCGTCGTAATTTTAGCCACGCACAGTTATTATTTTTAATTATCATATTAATTTTCCACCAGCTCCCAGTTGGTCGACATAAAGCGTAGGACGGCATATAAATGATGATGGTGGGAAGGGGTTGTGATTTCCCCAATCATGCTAGTGCATGCAAAAAATATATTATTCATATATTTTACAAAAAGCAAACAAATTTACGATACAAAATAAAACAGCAACAGAAGGGCGAAGGACGAAAGAAAAATGGACATGAAAAGTGGAAAATAACACAAACATCGCGTGACATTTTAAAGATGGCTACAATGGGAAAACAATCACAAGTTATAACGACAGCCAATACAGACATGTACAAAAATATACGTATTTTGTATGTATGTATATGAAATATGAAATGTTCGAAACATTAATCCATCATTTATAATGTCATTACACTTGTCTCATACACGTTGTCGCACAGAAATTCTAGAAGTGAATGAGAATTGCGATAAGTATTGGCACAGTGCACACAAACATTTGTTCTAAATTGACACAGTATTAAAAAGAGATTTACATAGGATGGCATTGAAATACGAACAATACAAACAGGAAAAATGCAATAGGTGGATGGGTCTTAGGCACTTGTGTTGTAAACTTTTAGAAAAGCTACAATTAACAAACAGTATCCAGTCAAAAATTAGTACTAGAGGTTTAAACCCGCACACATAGAGCACAGATAAAGAATTTAAATAATTTCAGATGGAATATTATTATATATATATATATATATATATTATATTTATTTCAATTTATTAATGTATATTATATTTAAAACAAATTAACAGGAAAATTTTGCACGGGGATATTTATAAATAAACAGAAATTATTTAATAATATGATAATTTTACCGTTTTGGAAAAACAGGTTATATATTTGTTTACTGGTAAAAAAAAAAGTAATGCAAATCCTCAACTTCTATGTTCTAGATTAAAGCCATGTACTAATTCTGATTCACATATCTAATACATTCAGAAAAAACGTTGGCCTTGTTTTTTTACTTACAGAAAGGCATATGCTATTTCATTTAAAAATAGTTTAAAAAAATTGCTCTCGATTCCAGAATTTACTAGGCTTACCGACTTGAAGCACTAGTTAGGTAGTTTTCAGCTGATATTTACGTATATTTTGAATAATATTAAGTCAAAATATGGAAAAATTTGAACTAAATAGAGATGAGTAAAAAATAAAATGCATTAGAAAGCTCTCATCTATCAATGTTTGATTGTCTAATGACCCTATTAGGATCTGTTTCGAACTGAAAAATTTATATTTAAAAACCGTTACTAAAATATTAAGAACCGTTCATTGTAACTGTAGAACAATAGTTGATGTTTGTTCTACTAAATTGTGAGAGAGGTTGCAATGTTGTAACAACTAAAAAAACTTAACAAATTGTATAGCAATTAACGCGCTACATTTCCTTGACATGTTCGTTTGGTTGTTGTGCAACAACAGCAACGGCAGCACTTCAACCACATTCATGCTCTCATGGATATAACCACACACACAGGGACGCATGGTATCACATATTTCTCACAATTTTCAACACATTTACACACACGTATTCAATTCTACTCTATGTAGAATTGGATGTACAGAAGTATCATTGCAGTACAACAAACGTACAAGTCATATCTCTGTAAATGTAACGCTCAAATAATGTGGCAGCAAAACAATGTTATGTATGAATTGATGAGGAGGTCTCTATGTCGATGTCGATGTCGATGTCGATGTCGATGTCGATGTCGATGTCGATGTCGATGTCGATGTCGATGTCGATGTCGATGTCGATGACGATGACGATGACGATGACGATGACGATGACGATGACGATGACGATGACGATGACGATGACGATGACGATGACGATGACGATGACGATGACGATGACGATGACGATGACGATGACGATGACGATGACGATGTCGATGTCGATGTCGATGACGATGACGATGACGATGACGATGACGATGACGATGACGATGACGATGACGATGACGATGACGATGACGATGACGATGACGATGACGATGACGATGACGATGACGATGACGATGACGATGACGATGACGATGACGATGACGATGACGATGACGATGACGATGACGATGACGATGACGATGACGATGACGATGACGATGACGATGACGATGACGATGACGATGACGATGACGATGACGATGACGATGACGATGACGATGACGATGACGATGACGATGACGATGACGATGACGATGACGATGACGATGACGATGACGATGACGATGACGATGACGATGACGATGACGATGACGATGACGATGACGATGACGATGACGATGACGATGACGATGACGATGACGATGACGATGACGATGACGATGACGATGACGATGACGATGACGATGACGATGACGATGACGATGACGATGACGATGACGATGACGATGACGATGACGATGACGATGACGATGACGATGACGATGACGATGACGATGACGATGACGATGACGATGACGATGACGATGACGATGACGATGACGATGACGATGACGATGACGATGACGATGACGATGACGATGACGATGACGATGACGATGACGATGACGATGACGATGACGATGACGATGACGATGACGATGACGATGACGATGACGATGACGATGACGATGACGATGACGATGACGATGACGATGACGATGACGATGACGATGACGATGACGATGACGATGACGATGACGATGACGATGACGATGACGATGACGATGACGATGACGATGACGATGACGATGACGATGACGATGACGATGACGATGACGATGACGATGACGATGACGATGACGATGACGATGACGATGACGATGACGATGACGATGACGATGACGATGACGATGACGATGACGATGACGATGACGATGACGATGACGATGACGATGACGATGACGATGACGATGACGATGACGATGACGATGACGATGACGATGACGATGACGATGACGATGACGATGACGATGACGATGACGATGACGATGACGATGACGATGACGATGACGATGACGATGACGATGACGATGACGATGACGATGACGATGACGATGACGATGACAATGACGATGACGATGACGATGACGATGACGATGACGATGACGATGACGATGACGATGACGATGACGATGACGATGACGATGACGATGACGATGACGATGACGATGACGATGACGATGACGATGACGATGACGATGACGATGACGATGACGATGACGATGACGATGACGATGACGATGACGATGACGATGACGATGACGATGACGATGACGATGACGATGACGATGACGATGACGATGACGATGACGATGACGATGACGATGACGATGACGATGACGATGACGATGACGATGACGATGACGATGACGATGACGATGACGATGACGATGTCAATGCCGTACGAAAAATTAAGCATACAAAAGTTAAATCACTCGCTTACTTGCTTGCTTGCTCAGGTGCCTACAAACAACTTATAGGGCTCAAGGGCCTTAGAAAATGAGGATAACATGTTTCTCCATCTGGCTCGGTCTTCAGCTTTTCTCCTCCAGTTGGTAACACCAAGCTCTCGCAGGCAATCTTTCACTTGGTCTTTCCAGCGAAACCTTACTTACTTAATTATCCGGGCTCGGACAACCTCGGGTGGTTATCTTCGTAAAAAACGAAGATAACATATTTCGCAAACCAGTTAGATCCTCTGCTACTGACATGGCCTAGCCAGCGCAATCGCATAATCCTGATCCGCTTAACTATGTTAATATAGCACACAGCTCATAGTTCATGCGTCGCCGATACTCGCCGTTGTGCGCCATAGTGCCGTAAATTTCTCAGAGAATTCCCCAGCCCCCCCCATTTTACTCCGACAGATGTTTCGTCTGCTCGCAATAAGACACCGGATTCTGCGCCATAAAGCAAGACCGGTTGCATGAGAGTCCGGTACAGCCGGACTTTTGCCACTCGAGAGAGGGCTTTACCCTCTGCTTGCCCACGTCTACGGCAGATCCGAGGTAATTCTCCATTGGATTTCTAGTCTGATGTTATTGCTTATATTTGTGGCTGATCTGAGGTAAATTAATTCATCCACTACCTTCAACTTACACCCTTTCATTCAATCGGGTTGATGTTCTGCTTTTCGAACCCCTTAATTTTATCGTGTCCTTATTTACTGCCACACCCATTGATACTGATTCCTTTTTAATTCTCGAAAATAGTGCAATACCTTCTCGAAGATTTCGCCCATTGATATTTAAATCAACAGCATACGCAAGCAAAATGTGACTTTAGATGCTGATAGTTTTAACCGTGTTGACTGCAGCTTTTATTTTAGTGTGCACGCCTCTTGTACATGAGATCATGGTTTCGATTCCTGCTCTGACCACCTTAAATTTCTTTCGGCGGTGGTCATCTCGCATAATGACTGCGATACTATCGAGGACTAAGCCCTGAAAAAGTTCTCAAAATACTGTTCGGGACCGGTGTAAAACTGTAGGTTCAAACCAGTGAGTATAACACTAGAAAGCGCACAGCTTACTGGTTGTAATCCCATCATGGGATATAATGAGAAGCCATTTATTTTTATATTTTTCAAATGTTGAAGAGATCGCATGATAGGGTTGTCACCCTAATCTTCACAAATCTCTCATACAACCTGTATGGCGCAGAATCCTGGGTCTTATTGCAAGCAGTCGAAACATCTGTAGGAGTCTTCGAGAGAAAAATACTCCTAAAAATGCACTATAGCACAACGGCGAGTATCGACGGCGCATGAACCATGAGCTGTTAAGCGGATCAAAATAACGCGATTGCGCTAGATAGGTCATGTCAGTAGAATGGATGAAGACGAACCAGCACGAAGGGAGAGATAAGGCAAAAGATCGAACTGGTTGGCGGTATATGTTATCTTCGTTTTGTAAGTTCCTTGACCCCCCGGGGTTGTTCGTGACCGGAAAAGTAAGTAAGTAAGTAAAATCTCCACCAATCTTTACTGCGGATTTCGTGTCGGTCAGTGTCATTCTCCAAAGGTGTGTCAGTTTAGCAGAAATACCAAGATCCTAAATAGCTTGGTAAAGATTTTCCCCGTATCGGGCTGTCGAAAGCAGCCTTATAATCTACAAAGAGATGCTAGTTGCCGATTTATTTTTTCGTGGGTTTATCTATATGAATATCTGGTCGATATTTGTCTTTCAAGGCCTAAAGCCACACTGATATGGTACGATCAGATGTCCAACAAACGGATTTAGTTTTTCGGACATTACGCTCGAGAGGACCTTATATGCGCCGGATTCAACTGTATTCGACACAAATTGGGTTTCTCTGAGTCGAAATTGTCGAACGACGACTCTATGTTTGTCCCCAAATTACAGCACATTCGAAATAGGGAAAACAAAATTTGTACTGATAAGTTTTGAAAAAATGTGTGATTCCATTCGACTTGAAATCACAAGATTGTTGAGCCCAAACCAACTTTCCTTCGTCAACAACACAAACGAAAGCTTTTGTTCGAGATCGAGCAACAGGCTGCTAATATCACATATAACATTTGAAATTTATTTGAAATCTTTTGAATGCAATTGAAGTTTTTTATTTAAATTGTACAATTTAATAAATTTATATAAAATATCTACAATAAATTTTGAAATTTAATTTAAAACTTTTGAATGCGATTGGAGTCGTTTAATAAATGTGATTGGAGGCTTTTACTTAAGATTTACTATGAATACAATTGAAATTGGCGCTGAACATATCACTCGCATTGTGTGTGGCTTACCTGTCCCATGTCCCAGAGTTGTGTCTCTCTATGAATGTATGCCTGCAAGTGTTTGTGTATAAGTTTGGGTGTAATTGTCTGTAACTTGTCTGTCCGTGTGAAGCAGAAACTGGAAAATCATATTTCATTTCACTGTAACAGCAGAAAAAAACTGACACTTTAACAATCGTTGTGTTAGAAAGTTGTTATATTTACAACAATTTAAACATTGTTACTGTCGTTGTAGTAACAACAAAAGCAACAACAACAGCGGCAACTTTAACAAATATTGTTTCACTTTATATATGGTACCCACGTAGGGCATATGGGTGGTGTAGCTGAATGATATTTAAAAGTTTAAATTTACAAATGTATAAAAAAAAATTAAAAAGTTTTTGGTTTGAACATGTTTGTGCTAAAAGCATATGGTGGAAAAGGAGGTCAATTTCAAAATATGTAAATTTATCCCTTTACATCATTACACTATTGAATGTGGCTCAAAAATTGGAGGAACTTATTGCCTGGTCAACAATTTCGATACAAAAATAAGTTAATGCTTTTTAATTTGGCCCAAATGTAATATCATCACATCACTGCGAAATAAGTAGATACAGTTTCACGAATGACAAAATTAAATCGCTCGGTTTTTTTTTTCTTTTTTTTTTTTTTGACGGGCATTTCAATCTTGTTTTATACGGGTATTAGCTTAAGAAGGAAACCATTAAAACTGAGGACATCATAATTTATTGAAAATCCTATCAAACGCTGATAACAATTCATGATTTACTTAAATTGTTTACAACAAGGACATGTTGTTGAAAAACACAACTCTCCCCTAACCTATTGGTATTTTTAAAATCTTATTTTAATCACCATTAAAAGCGAGAACAGCTATAAATAAACTAAACCGAAATTTTTTTTCCCAATAAATATTCATATCCATCCAATGTAACAATAGCAATAGACAAGCTAAACAGTTCAGCAACAATATTTATACATTTCTTGGTCAATATCAGGGATGTTTTGTGCCAAATTGTATGGAAATAGCGGTGAATCGATACTTGGTTGGGGGGGGGGTGGGGGGGTTTGATGGCAGTAAAGTTCGTGCTAAAACTAAGGGAATCCGACTGCATTTCGTGGTGTGGTAGCACGCTCCCCTTTACCATTAGCTTAGCTCGAAATTCGTGTTTCAAGTTATCACACACAAACTTTAGACAAAATTATAAATAAACATGAAACGCTATACTTTGTTCATTTTCGTTGCCGTTGCAAGTTTGTGGTCTGTCTCTTGGCATATTTTATGGTTTTTGTTATTTTTTCAAAAATTTTCCACAGACACTTTCCAGTAATCTATAGAGACAATCTGTTTGGATTTCAAGGTCTCTGGCTAAATGCTACTTCAAAGATTCTTGGTACATAAATTTAAATATTGGCTTATGTTGTATAAATGATTATTATGGATGCCACAAAAAAATCTTCATCCAATGTGAAACACAAACGAAAAGCAGGTCTTAAATAACAATAGAGAGTTAAGGATTAATTTTATTTTATATAAAAATATTAAAATTACTGATGCAAATTGTTATCTACAGCATTGAGGCTTCCTCAAGGTCTCTTAAATTTCAGTTAAAAAATTCTTCAATTAAAGATAATTTTTTTTTCTGAAAAAAAAGGGAATTCAAATAAATTTTGGTGGCCTAGGATGTTTATCAAAATGGGTATGAAAATTACTTGAGGTACAAAGAAGGTAGCAAATTTTGTGCATATACCGAGGAAAACATCGCTAAATTCTCTAAAACATTTGTCAATAAAAAAAATAGAAATTCTTTGTTTAGAATAACAGTCTGTTGCTCTATCTCGAACGAAAAGCTAAGCGAATGAAAATCCCTTACTCGCATTCAACTCAAATTGCGTTCCAACTGACATAGAGAAACAAAAATTTGTACTGAAAAAAGTTTTGAAAAATTGTATGTTTTCATTCGATTTGCAACGGCAAGATTATGGAACCCAAATCAACTTTCTTTCGTCTAGAACAGGACCGAAAACTTACATTCGGGATAGGGAAACAGGCTGTAAAACAGTTTGTAGTGTGTATTACAGTTTTATTGGTATAACAGTTTAGCAGATTAGTGAGGCTTACTGTCGATAAGTAAGTCGTCATTCTACATTAAAATCTATCAAATACATATGTACTCACCACGAACGATTGATGAATTCGCTAAAAGCAAACGCTGTGACAATTGACTGTAGATGGCACTACTATGCGTTTTAGTCACTAGCGATTAAATCGTTGCTGAATTCTTGCCACTCTTCAAGCAAAGAGGCCGTATCTCGGCAGTAGTTCGCACATTGTTGTGTTCCAATGTGTCCAAAGTTTCCGGTTTGTTCGGAGAAACCAATGACTTCACGAAACCCCTGAGAAGTAAATCTAGAGGCGTCAAATCGCATGAGCGTGGTGGCCAACTGAAAGGCCAGTTTCGAGAAATAAGACATTCATCAAATGTTTCCTTTTGACCCCATCCGCTAGGAAACATTTGCTTCAGTAAACCTTCCATTCAATTTGGGCACGAAATAGCGCTATAGCGCTCGCCGTTGACGGTAATATTCTCGCCGTTCTCATTTTTAAAGAAATAACAACCAACGATTCCACCGGCCTGTAAAGCACTCCCTACACAGAGTTTTTGTGGACGCAATGGTGCCTCGCAAATTTCTCGTAGATTCTCTTCACTCCCAAGGCGGCAATGTGACTTATTGACATGTCCATTGAGCTAAAAAAAGAGCGAAATTGGTAATAGCGTTGCCAGATCCGACCTATTTGTGGCCATTAAAGCGTTATCGGAAAATATAACCTCAAAGCATGCTCTTGTTTGAATATCTCGTTATAAAATTACACAGTGCAACACGAAAAAAAGTAACCATATACGGGCAGCACTACGTGATAAAAGACCAAAAAAAATACCCGTGTCTCCCAGTTTTGTCCAAAGTCATGCACTTTATTTTTATGGGCCCCCAAAGATTTGGGGCCTCGGTGTCATTTTTGCAAAAAAGTGATCATTTTGTCAGGTTCATATCTTGCAAACCGTTCGGAATTTTCATTTACTCTCTGAGGGAAAGGTTTTGGTCTTATCATAAAGAACAGAAATTGCGAACATATAAGATCAAAAAAAAATTCATTTTCAAAGTGAAAATCTCAAAAAACTGTTCAGGTCCATAGGTAGCAAACCGTTCAAAATTCATGCAAACAATTAACTACGAGAATGTACCTAATATCTCAGTAAACAACTTTCTAGAACATCTTAACTTCCTAGGATTGATTTTATATGTTCACAATTCACAAGAGCTACAACTTTCCCTCAGAAAGTAAATGAAAATTCCGAACGGTTTGCAGGATATGGGCCCGACAAGGTGATCACTTCTTTGCAAAAATTACACCGAGGCCACAAATCTTTGGGGGCCCATAAAAAAAGTACGTGACTTTGGGCATGGTCTTTTATCACGTAGTGGTGTCCGTATATGGTTATATTTCCATGACTTAAAAAATTACACACAGTGTTATCAAAATATTTCGGAATTGGGGTTAAAAATGCATTGCATTTTAATACTCAATTCCATTCAATTCATTTTATCTATAGTAATCGATAAGGCTATTCCACGGTCAAAAATGATTATAGAGTATTAAATTTATGACAAAGGATATTTACACATACAGAACAAAGGTAATTTATATATAATATAAAAATCCTTATAAAACATACCTTATCTACTAATTAGCACCAGCAGCCGTAGGAATTCGCAGGTGTTCCGCATAAAATATACAGAACAATTAACCTTAATTAGCAAACTACCTCATAGGTCCGATAATATACATACAAATGTGTGATAAGAGTAACGATTTGAATGTATTTAAGGAACAGGACAAATTTCTTTTATTAAATGCCATTACAGAGTTCCAGAGTCGGCAAACGCGAACTGCAAACGATTTCTGCATTATCAAAGTATTAAATTGAGGAGCTTTGAATTCGTTTAGATTGGAATGTAACTTCCGGAGCTCCCCTGGCTGAACATTTCACAGTGAATTAATATCAAATTAGTCTTCAATCAATTCATTTCAAATATGTTTTACATTTTTGGCTTAACTAACATTTGTATCCACAGTATGTTAACATAACATTAGAATGTCAACAAAAAGTTTGTGGTGTATATTACAGCTTGACTGTTATTATAGTCTGTTCAGAGGTCTAAATATCTATGAGACTAAATATACACAAATGTAAGATAATTCGTTGATGGAACTTCACTACCGACCAAACGATAATGAATTCGATGTCGTTTCTTTGATAATTGAAAAAATGTTTCCCATTCTATCCCATGAAGGGATTGGGGAGAACTTCTCAGAACCAGTAATCTGTGCGCGTTCCGGTTCACGCCGGTTCCGAATGGTATCTTTGAGAAGCTTTTTCATGGCTAAATACTCGATAGTGTCGCCGTCACTAAGAGAGGTGATCGCCGTCGAATGAAAGGTTAGTTGGCCTAAGCAGGAGTTGAACCCACGTACTCATGTACAAGAGCCGCGCACTCTAACATTGTACCCCCAGATTAGTGATGGTAATGTCGATACGTAAGTGTTCACCTTAAGTTGGAAACTACCATGTACGATCTCACCACGAACGGTTGATGAATTCGCTAAGAGCTCTGGAACAATCACATCTAGAGCAATCGAACAAATAACACTAATTTTGCTAGCGTTAAGTTTTACATAGTACAAGTTATTAAAGTTATATAGATACTAGAGTATTTCTGAAAAACTTCGTTTTATTACCGACAAATAAAAAAGTTTTATTAGTAAAGTCATTGAAATACGAATTGATGATACACACAGATAAATAAAAAATCATATCTGGTGAAAGATAAGTGGATTTGAAAGTAAAGTGAAATTTTCTACATGTCGCCAGAGTGGTAGATATCGGCAAATTTCCCTGGAAACAAACCCTATTAAAAAACTATATAACCATGCTTTTTTGCCTTTTGTAGTGTCGAAAATATCAGAAGCGATATGCTTTTCTATTATTTAAATTCTATTTTCAAAACAACAGAATCGAAATAAATGTGATACGAGTGAAAATCGCATCCGAGTGAAAAATAGGCGCACGGAAACAGCCTTTGCCATCTAGTGAAAATGGTGATTAAGCAAGTGAATGAATCATCTATGGGTGTTGTTTATCTATGCGATCTACCAATAGTATTAATCAGAATTCGTATTTACCCCTCCATGTGTAACCCATACGCATCGTCGTGGGGAATGTGTAATGAACGTTTATCCATTACCCACAGGCTATGGGGAAAATAATGGGTAGCTACCCACGATAATGGCGAACTACCCACCACGTTTACCCATTACCCTAATGGGTAGTTACCCACGGCGATGGTTAATGGGTTACCCAGTGTTATCCATACCCATCTTTGATCGAAAATATGAACAAATTAGAAACAATTTATATATCTCGGAAAGGGAGCGTCCAATCGGAAAAATAACCAACTTTTGCGGGCTTTCCAAAAAGTGGTACATTTGGTATGGAAGAAGGCCTTAACCAATGGATCCCTTCAATATGCCATCACTTTTGTTTTAACAAAAACGTTAAAAACAAAAAGTTTTTCATTAACTGCTCCAATTCGTATGGAATTTTTTTTTTAAAAAATCGCCAAAATAAGAAAATCGCTAAAATAAAAAAGTGGTTATATCTCGGAAACGGTGCGTCGAATCCCAAAAATAATACATTTTTTACCTCCATGGGAAACTTTAACCTTCGGATGTCTTCAATATGGCATCGCTTTTTTTTTAAATCTCCAAAACTAACAATTTTCATATAAAAAATCGCTAAAACGCCCTCATGCCAATATCTCGGAAACGGAGCGTCCAGTCGAAAAAATAATCAATTTTTTCCGGTTTCTAAAGGGTCTAATTCGTATGGAAGAAATTTGTTTAAAAAAATCGTCAAAGTAAGAGAATCGCTTAAATAAAAAATGGCTATAACTTATTTGTAAAAAAAATTATAGCGATTTTTTTTAAAGTGATGCCATATTGCAGACATTCATTAACTGAAGGCTCGTACGGAGGTAGAGAGTTTCTAATTGTTTCGATTGGAGGCACCATTTCCGAGCCATAGCCACTTTTTTATGTTGGTGATTTTCTAATTTTGACGATTTTTTGAAAGAAATTCTTCCTTACCAATTGGACCACTTTATGAAAAACCCTTAGCAACCCGACAGAAACTGGTGATTTTTTTCGATTGGACTCTCCATTTCCGAGATATAGAAATTTTTTCTAATTTTTTCATATTTTCCATCAAAAATGAGGATGCGTTACACTGGGTTACCCATTGCCCATCGCCGTGAGTAACTACCCATTATTTTTCCCATTATCCTGAGGGTAATGGGTAATCGTGATGGGTAATTCCCCATTTTCGTGGGTAGCTACCCATTATTTTCTCCATTACCCTTTGGATAATGGGTAATCTTGATGGGTAATTCCCCATCGTCGTGGGGAACTACCAATTATTTCCCCCATTACCCTGAGGGTAATGGGTAATCCTGATGGGTAATTCCCCATTGTCGTGGGTAGCTACCCATTATTTTCCCCATACCTTGTGGGTAATGGGTAAACGATAGCTACCCATTCCTCAGGGCAATAATAAATCCACAATAATAATCTGGGTAACCAAGGGTAACCCATTACCTACGAAATACGAAACCTGGTATTAATTCAGATGTTTATGAATTTTAACGAAATTCGAAACTAAAGTAGTGAGGGTACGGGTGGGGAAAATATCTCCCACCAAGATAGCTAGTGTGGTCTGAATTTGTCATACACCGAAAAAAAATCTTTACATCAAATCGTTGATAAATATTCATCAATTGTTTTTCATGGAACTGATGATAAATTTCATTAACTCAAAAAAAAAATTCCTCAATTGAAATACTGTGCGTTTTTTCCACCACTTCCAGCTTCATTGAATTAGTGATCTTTTTTACATAAATCTCCAGCATTGGAATTTTGAAATAATTAGTGGGTTTGATTCAAAATATGGTCAAAGTATTGCAAAAATAAACAGAAAGAAATAAAAAGGCGTATAAAATTGAAAATAAATACCTAATAGAAAATAGCGAAATGGACAGAAAAAATTATCTACTCTAAGACAATTTTCATGTGTTCCCTGTTCTTGTGGATTTGTTACGATGAAAATAGGCTAAAAAGTTTGGCTACTAATTCACAAAAAATTTACATCAAAATGATGACCAATTTACATCAAATTGATGTTAGATTTACATCAAACTGATAATAGACTTACATCGAATGGATGACAACATTAAATCTAATTGACGAAAAATGTACTAAAAATTAATTAAAAATTTACATCAAAATGGTGAAAAATTTACTTCAACTTGAAGCCAAACATACATCAAATTGATGTAACATTGTCGTTGAATCAACAAAAAATATTTACGAATTATGGATGAAAGATTGATGACATGTTCTTCATCAATTCAATTAAATGTGTCGTAGCTTGGGAAATTGTTGATAGAATTACATCAAGTTGATGATAGACTTACATCAAATTGATGACAACATTACATCTAATTGACGAAAAATGTACAACAAATTAATTAACAATTTACATCAAAATGGTGAAAAATGTACTTCAACTTGATGACAAACATAAATACAATTGATGTAACATTGTCGTTGAATCAACGTAAAACATTGACGAAGTATCGATGAAAGATTGATGAAATGTTCTTCAGCAATTCAATGAACTGTGTCGCAGATTGGAAAATGAGGAACTGTTTCTTCAAATTTTTGAATTCATTAATCAATTTAGATGAATTTTTTCATTTGCGTTTGAATAATTTTAAATTTTTTGCACTGAAAGGAAAAGCTTCATTAAATTTTTGAATTCATTCGTCAATTTGATTAAGCTTTTTCTTTCAGTGTAAAAAATTGAAAATGGATATCTCGTCATTATTCAAACGAAAAACTTTTAAAATATTTGGAACATTAAAGACCGTCAATTTTTCTCTTTATTCTTGTTATTGTATGTGTATCCCAAGAACAATTAATGGACTGGTCCCCGATATTGCACGAAAGCCAGCGCCTCGAATTCACCTCAAGTTGGGGTCGTCTAAGTCAAAAGCTTTCGTTCGACTTACTTTATATTTCATGGCAAATGACTACAGATTGGAAATAGTGAACTATTGAATTTTTGATCGACTTGAAATGACAAAATTATAGAACATAGATCAAATTTCTTTTGACCCGGATTCGAACGAGTGCTTGCGTCCCACATCAAGAAACAGACTCTAGAGTTCGAA
Organism: Phaonia tiefii; assembly: GCA_963931995.1. Taxonomy (NCBI): domain Eukaryota; kingdom Metazoa; phylum Arthropoda; class Insecta; order Diptera; family Muscidae; genus Phaonia; species Phaonia tiefii. Next base: position 203,894,314 of record OZ008370.1, on the reverse strand, counting down.
GAACACAGTGTAAGAAATTTTCAAATTGAAGCATTTCATATTGGACTTTGAAGAGAAAGTTGTATAATATTTGATGTTTTGCTCGATTTTAAAAATTGTAGTATAATCTGGAATCTACAGAATTCTCTGTTTTTCTACCGTCAGATAAAAACTCGACATGAGGACGAAACCGAAGTTAGAACATGTGTTATTAAGTTAAAAACTTATTTCTCTCGACAATGCTGTTTATTTTGAAACTCACCCACAACACATCTTAATAGTTTTCACATTAGTATTCCTGAATTGGCTACACAATTTTTCAGCACTTTCCCCTTTTTTATATCCCTTTGTAATCCAATGATTGCCTTTTAAAATTCTCTCATCAGTTTTAATGCCTCCTGTACTTAAGAGTTTCTTAAAGTGTCAACAAAAGTTGAACAACTTCCGCTACAGCTAATCCTTAATTCAGCACACTCGTGTAGTAAAAATTTCGCATGTACAGTGCTGTGCAAAATAATATACTAATTTGTATTTATTTTTCATTATCCTTATATGAAGTATGATTCGATCTGAAATAATTTGCGATTTTTTTCCCCAGTTTCTTTTGGGCTATACAGATCAGAGTTTTCATTTATTAGCTTGAAGCTTTTTAAGCTTTTAAAGACAAGCTTACTCTTAGTAAGTATTTTTTCAATGCGATTTAAAGCTTCAAGAAATGCAAACTTTTCAAAAAAAAATTTATATAGTTGAACAAAATTTTTATAAAAAAAAAATATTCCTTTTCGAAATTTAAAATATTATATTATCATTTTAAAATTTCGAAATTCAAAATACTACTATATTATACAGTTTGTTTGAAAGTTATATTTCTTGGAAACAAAAAAGGCACTAAATTAAATTATTTCTTAAAGAAGATTCTGCTTTGGAGATTCTTATTTACCTCTAACTCTAATTGGTAACCATTTTAATCACTTTTGACAACGACCAATGACTTTAGGCATATCTATTGATTGCTCTTTATTGTTTTCTCTAGACTTATTAATCGACTTACCAAGAGTGTAAAAATTCTGTGCTAATCATATTACTCACATTATGTCAAATTAATAATCTATTATTTTGCACAGCACTGTACATATGTGCTTGCGTATATACACTATATTTATGTATTTCAAAACTTTTGGCTAATTAACATTATGGGTACTTTATACAGGTCACATTGCCTTTTTCAACTACAACTTAAGCACAAATGAAAACAAAAACTAAACTACTAGAAAAATCTCTTTAAATAGAAAAAACAAACAAAATATAAAACACAGAGAGGACAAAGTTTCTTTAGAAACCTTAGAATACATGATGTTTCATCAGATGTATACAAATTGGCCTGATCCGGCCTAATTTTACTTGGAAGGACTCCTAAACTCGCTAGCAAACGAATTAAACCACACACATACTGCCATCATTTAAGGAGCCACAAAAACGTTTGGTTTCCAAATGAAATGTAAAACTTTAAATTGTGAAGAAGCAAAGAGGTGAAAGAGAAGAAGATGTTGGTACCTCAACATGTCAGCAATATCAAAACATGACAATCTTGACAAATTCAGAGAAAAATGTTTAGACACAAACACACTGAGATGTGGATGAAATATGAAACGGAAAGAGAAAAGGAATAGGAGGAAAAAGTGAACAGTTGTTTAAACAGGATAATATATTTTAATTCTCCGTGAAAACTGATGCTGAGCAGATAGTTGGGTTAGGTTTATCATCCGGTTCGTATAACATAAATTGCTTTCACAGTGTAAGGAGAAACAGTTTTAAATAACGAGGTGGTTGCAGTTGAAAGATTGCGAAAACCAAGAAAATATTTAAAAGAAGTAGATCTTTTATATGTAAAAATTACAATTTATATATTTTAAGAAGCTTTATAAGTTTCATAATACAGGGAAATAAAAAAATAGAAAACTCAGACGATACGATACAATGGTAACTAATTTATTTTATACAAAATTCTTTTTAGATTTCATTAGATTTATAACAGAGCTGTTTGCGTAAATATTTGAATTCTTTAAAATTCAAAACGCATAATTTTAGTTGATGTCTTTTGAATTTCCAAATGATCAATTTTATTTAACGTTGCCGTCATAGCTTCAGTGCAACATCACCTCGGTATGTAACTGTATTCAAACGATTCGATTTTTCTATAATATCAAAGAAAATAAAATAGCATTTGACATTTGCACTTCAACTGCTTCTTGCGTCCACATTAAAGGACATCGTTTTGCGATCTAGACAATGATGACACCGACAATAACTGATGAACTATCAACAAAAATTTACATTTTTGAATTAATTGAATTTCATATTAATTTGTTTATTCCTCAAATAAAGTTTTTAAAATTTTTGCAGACTTTTTCTAAGACCAAATTGTTATTATTTGAACATCAATTGTAAATGGTGCCTTAAGAATTATTGTTTTCAATTGAGGTTTTTCTTAAATTCAGTTCAATTCAACTCAGTTCAATTCACTTCAATTCAATTCAATTTAATTAAACTCTACTCAATTCAATTCACCTCAATTCAATCCAATTCCATTCGACTCAATTGAAATCAACGCAATTCATTTCTTTTCAATTCAGTTTAAGTCATTCACTTCAATTCAATTCAGATCCATTGAATTAGTTCAATTCAATTCAATACAATTCAATTAAACTCAATTAAATTCAACAACTCAATTCCATTCAGTTCAACTCAATTCTATTCAGCTAAGTTAAGTTCAATTCAATTCAACTTAACGTAATTCATTTCAATTCCACTCAGTTAAATTCAATTTAATTCAATACAATTCAATTCAACTCGATTCAATTCCACAATTCAATTCTATTCAATTCAACTCAATTCTATTCAGTTAAGTTAAGTTCAATTCAGCTCAATTCAATGTTATTCAATTCAATTCAATTCGATTCATTTCAATTCAACTAAATTAAATTCAATTCAATTAAATTTTATTCAATTGATTTTAACTCAATGCAATTAAATTAAATTCAATTCAATTCAATTCAATTCAATTCAATTAAACTCAACGCAATACAATTTATTTCAGTTCAATTCAATTCAGCTTAATTCAATTCAATTCTATTCCAACCAATTCAATTCTATTCAATTAGACTCAATTCAGTTAATTTCAATTTAATTCAATTCAACTTAACTGAGTTCATTTCAATTCAATTTTATTAAATTCAATGCAATTCAATTGATTTCAACTCAATGCAATTAAATTCAATTCAATTTAGTTCAGTTCAATTCAATTCAATTCAGTTGTATTCAATTTAATTGAATTCAGTTCCGTTCAATTCAATTCAACGCAATACAATTCATTTCAGTTCAATTGAATTCAGTTCAATTCAGCTCAATTCAACTCAATTATATTGAAATGAATTCAATTAAATTCAATTCAATACAATTCAATTCCATTCAATTCAATTCCATTCAATTCAATTCAATTCAATTCAATTCAAATGAATTCAACTCTATTCAATTAGAATTCAATTAGAATTCAATTAATTTCAAGTTAATTCAATTCAATTCAAGCCATTTCAATTCAGTTCAATTCAACTCAATTAAATTTCTTATTTAAATTTTTTTTTTTTTAAATTTTATACAAAGTTTAAATATTAAACCCACGAAGTCATTAGGCTTGTCTGCAGGATATTATATCAGAGTTCAATTCAATTAAATTCAATTGAGGTCAATTCCATTTAATTTAATTCAACTCAATTCAATTCAACTCAACTTAACTCAATTCAATTTAGATAAATTCGATCCAATGCAATTCAATTCCACTCTATTCAATCCAATTCAATTCAGTTCAGTTCATTACAATTCGATTCAATTCAATTCAGTTCAGTACATATCAACTCAGTTCAACTCAATTCAGTTCAAGTCAAGTCAATTCAATTCAATTTAAATTAATTTAATTCAACTCTATTCAATCCAATTCAGTTCAGTAAAATACAATTCGATTCAATCTGGTGGCTTAAAAGATAAACCAAACCAGAAAAAACTTGGTTTTTTCTTTTCCGTTTGCTCTTTTCGTCCGAAATGAACCAAGTTTGTCAGTACAAGATTTATCTATAAATAAAATCTTTATAACATATTTCTCCATAATTCTATTCAAATCAATTCAATTCAATTCAATTCAATTCAATACTAGTCAGTTCAACTCAATTCAAATCAATTCAATATAATTCATTTCATTTCAATTCAATTCAACTCAATTCAGTCCAATTCAATTCAAGTCAAGTCAGTCCAATTTAATCCAATTCAAGTGAATTCAGTTCAGTTCAATTGAATTCAATTCATTGAATGAATTAAATTAAGTTGAATTAACTTATATTAAATTCATTTCAGAAGTTTATTGGCTTCTCTATTTCAATTCACAGCTGTCTAAATTGTTAGTTTTAAATTACTAGTTCAATACTTTTTCTTTAAAGAACGCGACATTTTTAGTTGGCATTTGATTAGTTTCATGAACAAGGCTTCCCATCTTTTATTCCTAGGCATGTCTAGGATTTTATAAACATATCTTCCCTAACCCATAGCCGATATTTAACAAACAAAATCCAATCAAGTTTTAAAACAAATCTCATAATACGTTATATTAAAGGACGAATTACTTCACTACTGAAAGAAAAAGATCTATAAAACCCTGTATTAAAAAAATACAGCAAACAGTTAATTATAGTTTTAAGAAAAAAAAGAAACAGGAAGGAAACAACAACGGAAATTATGTAAAAGATACGGCAAAGTTGGGGAAATTATTTGCTAAAGTAAAGTGCTTTACGTCCTCTTATCCTTTGGAATATATATAAGGCACTAAAATGCCTCCGAATCGCTCCTGAACCCCCTCTCTTCGTTCGCAATGAATGTTTGTCTCTTTAATTTTGTTTTTTTTCCTCATCCACTTTTCTGTTTGCGTGAAAAGTTATGCAAGAAGATTATCAAGGTTTGTTTCTTTTCCCGTTTTGAACGATATTCTATTTTATTGTATTTAATTTCTTTAAAAGCCCAAAAGATAATGTTTATTAAACCTCTCCCTTAGCTATAAAATAAACATTACTGAAATTAGTTTGCGAAAAAAGAACCAAATCAACAACACTATTTTATCTCGATTGTGCAAAAAATTAAATATAATTTGTTTATATCAAAGGAAGTTTTTTTTTTTTTTTGGTTACGTTTATAAATTATTTGTAATCATAATAAATTGTTGAGCAGCACCTGCATTTAATGGTGTTTCATATCATCGGAAACAAATCACACCAGTTACTTGAAGCTCGAAGCTCCCAACCCACAACCAACCAACCACCACCCACTCTTACATGTCGATTTATATCGTATCATAACGACACAGACACACAGGCGCCTTAATGACCCCATGACGCATACATCGAAAAATAAAGCAACTATATACCATATAACTGGGTTCATATGCCACCGACTTTCACCACACTTGTCTATGGATATTCTACATATAGAGTTTTATTGAATGTGGCAAATATTAATGACACTTTAATCGTATATGCCTATCGTTACAGAGTGCCACATATTGTGTGATACAATAGATTTGTTCCCCTACTTTTTTTAATAGTAAAACTAGTAAAAAGGATTTTTAAGAAAATTAACAAAAAATTCTCTCTGAGATACCAAGTTGAATGAAAATCTAGTAAATTTGTTACATTTTGTGCTGAAATTTCAGGGTTCCCTTTGTGTAAAGATAAGTACGAAAATCTAGTCACACGTGTGCAGAGTATATTGGGGTTTATGGGAGATATGAAGAAGTAATTTCTCTGCATTACTAGTCCCATCAGAATCCAAGGCAGATAAGGGCATCAATCACATAGAAGACGATGACATCGATTGCCCCTGGTCCTAATCAAGATTAGATCAGAACAGCAGTATTCCGACATATGACGATGGACTTCCAGCTGAGCTAATCAAGGTTGGCAAGGTCAATGCCAAATTTAGTTAGGTGACTGCATACCCAGCGATTGGAGCCTCAATGTACTCTGCCCTGCATTTAAAAGAATCTGATCGGGCTATATGTACCAACTACCGTGCAGTAACCTTTTTATGGATTAAATAAAAGGTTTTCGCTATCACTTCCGATAACGGGAAGAGAGTGTCAGATTTTGCCGCGGCGAAAAACATGGTTGTCGGTAGGTGCGAGATTCTAGCATAAATACATCCACAAGGATACTTAGATGTCCCTTGGCCAACAGATGAAAACCAAACTGATCACCGGGCAATTGATGGAAGACACTTCACTAGTACTATGGGTGTACCTGTGATTCGAGGAACTACTATCGATTCGAATCACTACCTGGTTGCAGTAAAGGTTCGCAGAAGGTTAAGCAACGCGTCAGTCGTACGAATCTAGACATATAGAAAACTGGACATCGGAAAGCTGCAATCACCTAAGATACCCAAGTCCGATGCAGACAAGGTTACTCAGACACTGCCGCAGAACGCACCCCCGCCTCTTGCTCCTGAACTCCAGTGGAAGTGCATTTCTAACTCTATGAAAATAGCTGCAGAGACCGTACTTGGTTATAAAACCTAGCTTAAAGACAAACATGATACGATGAAGTGTCGCATGGCACGTGATGAATACAACGCCGCACGTATGGTAATGTGTCAGTCAGTTGCAACGCGAACCGGCAGGTCGGTATAAGGAGAAAAGAAAAGAGGCAACCTGTTTATTTAAGAAGAAAAAATGGTTTTGGAGAAAGCGCAAGAGTGAGCTAATTGAATCGTAGAGAAGGAAGAATGAGGCCCATCAATTATATCGAAAAGTACAAAATCAAACCAACGGCCATGGACCAGGGCCGCCTTTTGTGGAGATAAGGACATGAATCTTGTCAAAGATGTATAAGTACAGAGTATGTTAGGAACTGAGTATGTATAAGTACTGAGTATGTTAGAGTATGTTAGGAATTGTCCCAGGAGACTTCTATATAGATGAGGGTGTTGAGAACATACAGGATGATGGCGTCCATTGTCAACCTCCTAGCTAAAGAGAAGTTAGAACTGCTATTTTCCGGCTTAAGTACAACAAACCCACTGGTGCTGATGGACTACTGGCCGAGCTGTTTAAGGCTGAAAGCTATGAGTTGGAAAAGAACATGATTCAGCTCATATGCAAAATATGGTTAGACGAACTTATGCCCGACATATTATAGTCTTAGCATGCTGTATCCTAATGTGAAAAAAGGCGATCCGAGTATATGCATAAACTATCGTGAAGTAAGTATTTTGTCCATCACACACAAGGTCCTCGCGAGCGTAATGTGCGAAAGACTAAAGCGTTTGTTGCGCACCTGATCGGACACCTTATCAGTGTGGCTTTAGGCCTGGAAAGTCAACTATCGACAAGATATTCATATTATGAGAAATCCTGGAGAAACCCACGAAAACCAAGTTGACGCCTACCACGTCTTTGTAGATTATAAGGCTGCCTTCGATAGCCCTATACGCGGGAAATTATACCAAACTATGTAGGAGCTTGGTATTCCTGCTAAACTGACACGGTTTTGTAGAATGGCACTGACCGACGACAAGACATTCTCAGTAAAGATTGGTATAGATCTCACCGAACCATTTTGTACGAAGCGAGACCTCAGGACACTACCATGCGATCTCTTCAACATATTTAATTTATTAATTTGAATTTAAATCAATTTAAAATTTAAACCAAAACTCACATGATGCTCGCATATGCTGATCATTGGGCGAAATCTTCATGAAATTACTGTAGTATTTTCCAGAATTTGGAAGGAATCAGCAAAAGCGGGTTTGGCAGTAATCGAGGGTAAGACATAATTAATTGTTTCGACAAGCAGAACATCTACCCGATTGGATGAAAGGGTGAACGTTGATAACCGTTATAATTTCTAGGTAGTGGAAGAATTTAGTTACCTCGTATCAGCCGTAAACAAAAGCAATAATATCAGAGTGGAAATCAAAAGGAGAATTTGGTTACGAACAGGTCTTATTTCGAGCTAAGCAAGCACTACAGAGGTAAGACCATTAACAGCTAGTGCGGCCTGGAGCGCTAAATGCTCTTGGAATCTAGAAGAGCAACGCATACGGACATACGAGAATACCGATACGAGACATACGAGACACCGATTTCTGCACCCCCACATTGACGTTCGATAACCTACTCGATGTCAGGTTTCCCAGAAGAATAGAGTGGGATAAAAGGGAACCACTGACAGGTTTTGACACCAAAGTAGAGAATCAAAATAGAATGTGGAACCGGCTCGAGTGTCTTCTTCGAAGAGGCAATCCTCAATTTATCATTCAAACTCCCAGACAAGTGCAGCGTTTTCCAAGAGGAGGTACTGGCAATCAAGGAAGCTCGCACCGAACTTACACTACAACGGAAAACAGAGCGCATTGGAATATTTGTTGACAGCCAGTCGGCTCTACTATCACTTAAATCTAACAACACTGCATCTAAACTCGTTAGTGAAAGTAGGGAAAACTTGTCGAGCTAGATCTTCTGGCAAATGTGGTTCATACTTGAATACCAGGCCACAAGGGTCTCCTTGGGAACGAAAAGGGCAGACGAACTAGCTAGGGTCGGTTCCTCTTCCAACGAACTCCATATGGTGTCAGTCGCAACGCCTGTAGGGTCGGTGAAACGAGTTATTTTCCTGCATTATCTTGAACAAGCAAAGGCCAGATGGGATACGACGGAAACGTGCCGCATATTCAGAAACACATGGCCAGAATATACTAACTGCCTGATTAGGGAAAATCGAAGGAACATATAAAGGCTTATTGCCGCGCTGACCGGGCACTGGCCAATCGGTAATTACGGAAGATGGCTGAATCTTCAGTATAATGCCCATTGCCGTGCCTGAGAAGACGCAGAAAAGGAGGAGACCGTGGAACATCCCATCTGCAGTAGTCCGGTTCTAATGAATAGACGCTTAAAGACTACTGGTCTTATTCATAAAAAGTTGTGAGAGGTTTGAGAGACAGTTTATCATATAATACACGTCTCTCAAACCTCTCACAATTTTTTATGAATAAGGCGGTATAGGTCTCTCCTTCCTACACAACCTTGAATAAGGCGGTATAGGTCTGAGATACACGAGATAGATCTAGGGGCTCTAATAAGGTATCTCCGATTAACAGGTCGGATATAGACACTGCACATTAGACGGTCCGGAGTGATGTGGTACGCAAAACGGTGTCCCAAGACACTAATTGAAGCTACCACGTGCCACCAACCAACCATAACTCACTCTCGAGAATCGAAGATCCCACTGTATCAGACCTTCATACAACCTATCTTGCTTTATAGCGTAGAATCCTGGGTCATATCACAGGCTGATGAAACATCACTGGGAGTCTCCGAAAGGAAAATCCACCGAAAATCATATGAGCGTATAATAGAAAAACGGCGGCGACGGATGAAGCACGACCTCTATAATTTGTATCCTGACATCGAGGTAGTTATGTAGCGCGTCTACGCTGGCTAGGCCATGTCAGTAGAATGAAGCAGAATGAACCAGTGCGAAAGGTATTCGAAGACGTACTTGAAGGACATCGAAAAATAGTACGACCATGACTTCGCTTAAAAGACCAGGTGTTACCAACTGAAGGAGAAAAACAACCTCGGGGTTGTTCGATGTCACCTAAGTAAGTAATTAAGTATGGATATTTGCTATCAACACCTGTTCCCACAGTTTCATTAGGAATTTTTTAACTACAAATCTTCGAAAGTTATAAGACCAGCTTCTATACGACTGTAATTTTATTCTGTCTTGGAATTCATATTGCTTACTTACATAGAAATTGAATACACACGGGATTTATTTTTAAAGTATAGTAAGTCGTTTCCCCTATTGTCGTGATCCGTGGGCGTATACTTAATCAAGAATGAACAAAGTCCTCTAAGGGTTTTTTAAATGTTCTGATTTTGTAAAGATGAGGACTTTGGGACCCAGACTTTGACTTGATCAACATTTGTCATTAAATTACCAAATTATTAGAAAATTTGTCAACTGAAATAAGTTTCAAGTTCTGAATTTTTTTTGACTTTTTTCCATACGGGTTTTTTTATGAACATGTGGACAACTCAATTTTAAATTTCATTCATCCTGCTCATACCGGCAAATTTTAGTTTCGTTCGGCACAGTGTTGTTTTAGTGCAGTACTTTGGTGAACCTGAATTTTAGGTATCCGTACTCAAACCCGGTTGTTTTGGTTCTACATAGCCTTTATATGGAAACCTGAAATTGAGGTTCTTCTCAGTAGTAAACTACTCAGTGGAATTTATATACCGAGTGTCTGGTATTTTATTGTTCATGGACATTTTAATGGTAAATTCAGTAAAATTAATTAATTTCTAATTTTGTTTTTGTATGTGAAATTTTATCTAATTTCGTTAAAATTATAAAAATAAGCTCGTTATTATCCGCAGGAGAAGCTGCATTAAGTGGATCTTGAAAATATAAATAACGACGAACAAAATAATTGAGTTTCACCAAAACACTTTATGACATCGAAAAACGTTTAACGAATAGCAACTGCTTCAAGTTTAGGAAATCAAATTTTCAAAATTTTATTTCGTATAACATCGCATGATATTTCGTAATATTTCTCGCCAACAATATCCTTACATCTTACGAAAGGACTTGGGTGAACACATGCCAAGCACTCTGTTCGATCATAGAGTAAAAAACTCAATGTGGCTATATAGCCAATATTAATGCTTCCAACTTTTTTATTATTATTGATTTCTCTCTTTTTTATGTCGCCTGGAAAACGAGAACACGCACATGCCAATAAAGTGTGAGGAAATGAAGTGAAAATATTGTAGCCACTCGCATACACGCACGTGTATATAATTCCACACACACACACACACAAACACACACACACATGAACGTTAATAACAATAATGAATGAATCAATTGCTAATATTTGCTTTCAATAGTAATAACAGAGTAACCGTCATTACTATCATTTCAAATCCAGCGTTTTTTTTTTAATTCTTTTGCTTCTCATTTGTGTCATATTCGCTGTTCTCTAGCCGATATGACAATATTATCGTATGGCTATGGGGAACTAAAAGACCAGTGTTACGGATTGACTAAGTGACTGACTTAGATAAATTCCCTCGTTGTCGCAGGCATTGGAGACATGGGGGACAAACAATGTTAAAAACTTTGTAACACACAGATCCACTCACACCCACGAGTAATACAGACACACTTAATACGTGTATACACAAAGGATACACCCAATATTATTAGTTACATTACACAGTGGATGAAAATTTGAACTTTTTGGAAAAATAGTTGTTACATTAAAATAAATAAATAGGATAGTTTCCCATTACATCCCATGAAGGGATAGGGGAAGCTTCTCACAATAATTTTGAGAAGCGTTTTCATGGCTCAGTACTCGATAGTGTCGCCGTCACTATGCGAGATGACCGTCGTCGAAATAAATGTAAGGTGGTCAGAACAGGGATCGAACCCAGGTTCTCATGTGCAAGAGTCGCCCACACTAACGTTTGCACCACCGACGGCCGTTATAGTTGTTACATTATCAGAGTAAAAGATTCATCGAATCAATTGTTATATGATTTTTGATACAATCGAGATTCAGACTTAACTTAGGTGCAGTTTTACAGGGTGTATAAATATATTTGTTCTTCACTTAGATAAGCAATATAATTTTTGGTTAATGAATGTGAAGAATTTTTGACTCAAGTTAAAAAAAATCCACCTGACTCACAATTAACAAAATATTTAAAATAGATAATTAAAAACAGATTAAACAAAAGAAGCCGACTATTAAACCTCAACAACATATAAAACTGATTTCGCCAACTAGTATTGTCCGGCGGTTATTTGACGATTTATGACAAGAATAACATTAATTTTTCCTGGTGTAAATTAAAAAAAAAAACTATAGTTGGAGGAATAAGTATACTTATTATCTACAACAGTAAGTATCAACATCTGCACGGAGACTTTCTCATGTTCAGTCAAAGCTTTCCTGCCAAATCTTTTGATTAAAAAATCTGGCGCCTTAAAAGGTAAACTAAACCTGAAAATAACTTTCAAGGATTTTACTCATTTCTGAAGACTACTCTGAGTTACCTTGCATTCGAAATGGTTCTTTAGCTGTCTGTATCTGCTTTAAAATGTGCCAAGTTTGTCAGTACAGGATTTATCTAAGAATATCATATTTCTTATATCTGCTATCGTCTCTTCTGGATGCGAAGAAGTACTACAGAAGTCTAGAAATGATGTAGGACTAATTTATTCATGCTTTTTAAAATCTAACGTTAATTGATCGATTTAATTTGCCGTATGAGTAATAATTATTATTAATATTATTCATACTCTTTAGTGGCTATAAAATGAGTAATCACTGCTCAATCGCAATATGCAATCAAATTTTAGTGGCACTAGCTTGGGAATTACCTACCTGCATACTTTTTACCCGAATAATGTTATTTGTTTCTGCTCTCTTCTGTTCTCTCTAACTTTAAGTGAGATTTTTGCATCCACCGTATGATAAATATTTTTTATTTCTTATAAATATTATGCATACGCTTTAGTGACCACCAAGTTAAAAAACATTTCAATCTTTTCCTATACTTTAGAAGTCCTGTGCATCGTGTTAATACAATTTTTGTAGAAGAAATTTGGACCTGCCATATCTGGATACTTTTCATTCAAATATTATTGCTTGTTGTATCCTCTTCTATTCACATGTTTCGGTTCTGATTTATTCAGGGCGGCATAAGTACAAGAAGAGTTATAAGGAACGTTTTTTACAGATGATATGTACATGTGGAATCTAACCCTATGTTGCGTGTTTACATTTACCGTAAGATTAATAATTAAAGCCCCTGATGGAAGAAGGTGTTAACTCACTTTTTTTCAAAAAATATATTTTCCTTCTTTTAATGATTCCCTGGTATCTAATTTTAAAAAAATTTAAAAACAAATTTTAAATTTAATTTTAATAATTTAAATATCAGACGTTTACTTTTTTTCTTATCTAAAACAAAATCAGATACTGTGGAAACATTAAAAGAAGGAAAACATTGTTTTTGAAAAAAAGAGTGAGTTAACACCTTCTTCCTCCAGGGGCTTCAATTACTATAAATATTACTCATACGCTTTATTGGAATTAAAGGAATAACCATTTCAATATTTTGCCATACCATACAAGTCGAAATACGCATCGTATAAATCTAAACAAGCTTGGACGTATGATATCGGGATTGTTTTTATCTAAATAATGTTACTTGTTTCAATTTTCTTTTGTTACCTTATCTTTTCTCATATATTCGGAACGGGAAGAAATACTGGAAGACATATTTATTTTGATAATACTTACTTAGTTCCTTTGGTGGCCTCAAATAACCCAGAGGGCTCAATGGCCTTAGAAAATGAGGTTACCATGTTTCTTAAACCGGTTCGATCTTCAGCTTTTTACCTCCAGTTAGCAACACCATGCTATCGCAGGAATTCTTCCACCTGGTCGAACGCCCTCCACACTGGTTCATTCGGATCCGTTCTACTGACATGGATTAGCCAGCGTAAACTTGTTATTTTGATACGCCTAACTACGTCGATGTAAGGATATAGATTATATAGCTCGTGGTGCATTCGTCGTTTTTTATTACAGGACCATATATTTTTCGGAAAATTCTTTCGCAGATTCCGAGTACTGTGTCTTCAGCATACGATATGACCCAGAATTATGCGCCATAAAGCAAGACAAATTGTATATGAGTCTGATGTAGTTGGATCTTCTTTTCTCGAGAGAGGGTTTTGCCTTTGAAGTGCTGGCTTAGTCCGAAATAAGCACAATTCTCCATTTGATTTCCTAGCTTCTGTTCACGGCAGATCCGAGATAAATAAATTCATCCATTTCTTCGAAATTAAAACGGTTATCAATGCTCTACCTTTCATCCAATCGCGTGGATGTTCTGCTTGTCGAAACCCTTAATTTTGTCGTGTCCTCATTTACTACCCAAACTACTTTTGCTGATTCCTTGCCAATGCTCGAAAATACTGCAGTAACTTCTTCTTCCAAAACTACTTTTGCTGATTCCTTGTCAATTCTCGAAAATACTGCAGTAACGTCTTGCTCTTCTTGTGACCGCCAGTGGTGCAATGACTAGTGTGCGCGGCTCTTGTCCATTAGAACGTAGGTTCTATCCCTACTCCGACCACCTTACATTTATTTCGACGTGTTTCGTGTAGTGATGGCGACACTATTGAGTTTTTAACCATGGAAAAACTTCTCAAAATACCGTTCGGAGCCGGTGTAAAACTGTAGGACCCAATCAGTCAGTGCAAAACTAGAAAGCGCACAGCTCATTGGTTGAGAGACGCTCTCCCCGATTCCTTCATGGGATATAATGGGAAACCATTGAATTATTTATTTATTCAGTCGATATAAAATAACTACTCCCTTCAACAGTTTACGTACTTACTTAGCCGGTCTCGAACAACCCCGGGGGGTCAAGGACCCTACGAATCGAAGGGGACGCATCTCGCCAACAAGTTCGACGATTTGCCTTATCTCTCCAGTTGGCAATACGAAATGTATGTATGGCATCTTCAACTTGATCCCTCCAGCGGAGTCTTGGTCTTCGTATTTTTCGTCTTCCTTCGAGATCGGTTTCGAAACCCCTTCGTGACGGTTCGTCTCCATCTGTTCTACAGACATGGCGTAGCCACCGCAATCGCGTTATTTTTATCCATTTAACTATGCCAATGTCGGGATATAGCTCATACAGCTCATGGTTCATGTGTCGCCGTTGTGCACTATAGGACCATACATTTTTCGAAGTATTTTCCTCTCGAAGACTCCTACAGATGTTTCGTCTAGTTGCGAGAAGGCCCAGGATTCTGCGCCATAAAGCAAAACAGGTTGTGTGAGACTCTGGTATATTTTGACTTTTGTTACTATAGAGATGGCTTTATCTCTAAAGTGCTTGCTTAGCCCAAAATAACATCTATTGGCAATCACAATTCTCGGCTTGATCTTAAGGCTGACGTGGTAGTTTTTGTTTACGGCTGATTCGAGGTATATAATTTCGTCCACCACCTCGAAATTATAAAGGTTATCAACGTTCATGCTTTGGTCTAATCGCGTGGAGGCCCCGCCAATTGAAACCATTAATTTTGTCTTGTCCTCATTTACCGTCAGACTCATTTTTCCTGACTTCTTCTCAATTCTCGAAAACACCGCAGTAACTTCTCTAACTGTGCGTCCGATGATATCTATATCATCAGCATACGCGAGCAGGATGTGACTTTTGCTGCTGATGGTTTTGTTCATGTTGACTGCAGCTTTTCTCAGAATAATCTCTATTAAGATGTTAAAGAGATCGCACGATTGGGTGTCACCAAGTCTGAGGCCTCGCTTAGTTTCGAAAGGTTCGGTAAGATCCTTACCAACTTTCACTGCGGATTTGGTGTTCGTCAGGGTCATCCTGCAAAGGCGTATGAGTTTTCGAGGAATATGTACCACGCTCAAACATTGCATCGTAGAGCTTCTCCCGTATCGTGCTATCGAAGACCGCCTTATAATCGACAAATAGATGATAGGTGTCGTACATTTGACGGTTATAGATCATATAGCGCAAACAACTAATGTTATTTTATCATTTTATCATATTTTAATTTTTGTTTTGTTAATCGCTGTAAGATTGAAAACATTCTTAAGCAATATAGAAACAATTTTATTAATTTGGAAATATTCCCAAAACATTAAACGGAGAACTTTGATTTAAAAGTAGGAGATACTAGCAGTAATTAAGCGTCTTTATTGTTTTACTATTACTAATATTTACTAATATTTTTACTAATATTAATTTTTTTCGGCAGTAAAAATCTCCTAAGCTGTTTCCTTTCAATGAAAGAAGTCAGTCAAATGCTTTAAAATAATTAACACGATTGCCCTGTACAAGTTGTTAGGCCTACATCAATATGCTCAGTAACCGATCATTACACAAACATTTTACATTTGTAGTACTCCCCCACAACTAACTTGCAACATTTCCCCCCATTGTGCAGCTATGATAACGGCTAAAGAAAAAGTTGAATATTCGCCTCCGGTTGGTGCTACGACACTTTAGTTATAAATAAACATTTGCCGGAACTGGTTCTAAGTTGTTGTTTTTCTTTTTAGTTAACACTTTTTCGCTGAGTGATTTGTGGCAGTTGCTAGGTTGACTTTGTATAAGTTACAACTTGGCATTTGTGTTTTTGGTTAACAATATTTAAGCCAACTGTTAATAAGTGATAACTATTATGTCAACATATTGTGTCAGTGCTCCGTATGTTGCAACAAACACACACAAATACAGCGCTTACGTTACGGCGGAAGTATAAATGTGTCAGTAGTGTTGTTTAACTTTACAAGGATACGTCGTGAGTGTTAGAGATGTTTGTACCCAAAAATGACATATTTGAAAAATCGTTTTTGTGAAGAGGAAACGGACTAATGAAAAACTATGATAAATTAGAGGAGACAAATTAACAATGCGAGATTTCATCTTCAGGTGTGTGTCATTTATAAATGTTAATGGTTATTAAGCGCCCTTTTGTTTTATATTAGTTTTAGTTTTAGTTTCAGTTTAATTTTAAAGGACTTATTAAATTTTTCACATCAAATTCAATTTAAATTTAAAAAGGTATTATTATTACATTCGTATAACAGAAGTTCCCAATTTTTTTATCAATTCAAGCAGACACTCCCCTCAACGCTTAAACTTTGTGTAAAAATTGAATGCTGCTGAACTTGAGTTGTACAACCCAAATTGTGTATCAGCTCTGTATCATTTTCAATTCCGATGTGAATGATATTAACGGAAATTAAAACATTACAATCAATGTTAATAGCTTTCATTTCAAATTCAACATACAGACAGACGTCCACAAAAGAATCACAATTCATCCAACGATATTAAAAAGACATCATATGATTTTTGGGGAGTCGTTAAAAGAAATCTAAAAAATTTAATTAAAATTTAATGAGTCATCTATTGAAATTCAAAACATATTAATCTAAATGTTAAACACAATCAGTTGAAATATAAAATGTACAAATATGTTTACTGTTTTGTGGTCGATGACACTCTCTAGGTAAAAATATTATATCCTTTGAATTACTTTTCGTATATATATCAATTGGTGACTTTAACGTTCCATTTCTTAAATTTTTAATATACAAATGCAAAATTTTGAATTGCAATTAATATATTTCGAATGTAAATTGATGTATTTTTTGAAATCCAATTGAAATTAAAAATTCGTTGATTCAAATTTTAAACACAATCAATTGAAGTAGTACAAATAGTTTAATAATATTTACTGCTTTGGAGTCTATGTCAGTGTCCAGTTACATTTATTATATATTGTTGACTACTATTCATACATTTCGCAATTCAATTGGTGAATTTTAAATTTCATTTGATAAATTTTTAATATTCAAATAAAAATGTTTGAATTTCAATTGCTATATTTTCGATTTAAATTGACGTTAATTGAATTTCACTTTATTCGTTTTAAATTTTGGAATTTCTATTGATTGTTTTTGAATATCAGTTGGTCTATTTGGAATATCAATTGACGTCTTCCGCAATTCAAATGATATATTATTGATTTCAAAATGAATTTTTGAATCTTCAATTTAAATTGATTTCTTTGTATGTATTACGAATATGGGCATTTCCACAGAAACGTCAAAGTTTTGTCACATCACGTAACCCTCATTTATGGCTTATATTTTAAGATTAGAGGTTTACGCCGATAGATTTTGCTTCATCGGCGGCGTAGGGACCTGGAAATCCCGGCGGCAGCGCCTTGGTTGGCTAAACTAGCAGCGGCGAACGGCTGCGGCGGCTATTCCTTATAATTTGGAAATTGACCCGGCTGCTGCTGTGCCGAGTTCAGTTCTTAGTAAATTTGACCTCCTGTTATTATTGTTGTAATGTGTGTTGTAACCTGTTAGGGAATGGGACAGGCTGTTGGTGTTGTACCGTGTGGAATTTCGCCTGGCTCTTGTTATTTAAAATTCAAATTGTCGTTTAATTACATAAGTTATTTCTTGGGAAATTAAGCTGACTGTTACTGGGGAATATTCTGATTGTGGTTGTGTGTAGTTTGTAGTTTTTAGTTTGTTGTTTGTTGTGGTTACAACGTGTGTTATAAACCAGGACAATACCATTAATTGATCGATTATATGAAATATTAACCAAAAAGTTATATGCCGCCGCCGCGCCGATTTCTATGTAATCTGGCGGCGGCGCGGCAAAAAACTCAAAAACCGGCGGCGGTGGCGGCGTGGCTTAGCGGCGTACAGGTCTACTTAAGACCAGGTCGTTTGATTGTTTTCCTTTATTTTACTAAATACAGAACTAATTACAATCTGTATTTTATAAAAGAATAGAATGTCCATGTCCATGTCCTAAAATATGAGCAATAAACGAGGGTAACGTGATGTGACATAGGGTGGCACATTCTGTGGAAATGTCTATATCCAAATTTTTCAGATTTCGAAATTTTTCTTTTAGATATCGAGATTTTTTTTAAATATATTTCGTGTTTAATTCAAATTCAATTGATGTATTTAAAAGTTCAAATGGAAATTTTTACTTTCAAAT
This sequence comes from Phaonia tiefii, assembly GCA_963931995.1. Lineage (NCBI taxonomy): Eukaryota > Metazoa > Arthropoda > Insecta > Diptera > Muscidae > Phaonia > Phaonia tiefii. The sequence continues at coordinate 203,875,620 of OZ008370.1, read as the reverse complement.
GGAATTTTAAAATTTTGAAAATCAGTTCATATATTTTGAATTTAAATTGATATATTTGGGAATCCAGTTGATTTATTTTACTTTTTCGAGTTTCTATTGATAGCATTTGTTTTTCAATTGCGCTATTTTGAATATCAGTTGTTGTGTTTCGAGATTAAAATTATGCATTTTTGATTTCAAGTTGCATTTTTGGATTTCAATTGAAAATTTTTTAACTTAAGATGATATCTTTTAAAAATCTATTTACAGCATTTGAATTTGTTTTTTTTTTTGGTTTTTCAAATGTATTTTGTTATATGTTTGACTTCAAGTTGAATTTTTGGATTTCAATTGGCAAATTTTTAACTTAAATTGATATTTAAATGATGCTCTATTAAAAGAATTTAAATTCGCTACGTTTTTATTTTTGTAAATGTTCGAGTCTTTTTGAATATATATTGATGTCATTTGTAGTTCAATTGATGCATTTCAAAGTTTAAATAAAATTTTTGAATTTCAATGAATTAATTTTGAATATAAATTATTATATTTTAAATTTAATTTGATGTTGTTTGAAATTCCTTTAAAGTCTTTAACTTTGTTCGAAGCTATATTGTTAGATTTTCATTTTCAATTTGGCTATTTGGGACGCCAACTGATATCTTTAGAGGTTTGAAATTATGTATTTCTGCAATTAATAGATTTTGAATTTAAATTGATATCATTTAATAATAGTATAATAATAAAGTAATAATTATTTTAATAAAGTAATAAAGTATTTTGAATTTTTCTTTATGTTTCTTTACATTTGAAAGTTCTCTATTAAATATCATTGATATTATTTGAAGGTTAATTGATGTATTTCAAAGTTCAAATAAAATCTTTGAATTTGAATGAATTAATTTTGAATACAAATTGTTATATTTTAAATTTAATTTGACGTCCTTTGAAATTCCTTTTATGCAAGTTCCATTGGTTGATTTTCGATTTCAGTTGGGCTATTTGGAATATCAACTGATGTCTCTCCAAGTTCAAATTATGTGTGTTTGCTTTGAAATGCTTCGTTGAAATCAATTGATAGATTTTGAATTTAAATTGATATCTCTTAACGTTCTAGTAAAGTATTTTGTATTTCTCTTTATGTTTCCTCACATTTGAAAGTTCTCTTTTAAATATCTATTAATGCCGTTTGAAGTTCAATTGATGTATTTTAAAGATCAAATAAAAGTTTTGAATTTGAATGAATTATTGAATTAATTTTGAATATAAATTGTTAAATTATAAATTTAATTTGATGTCTTATGGAAATTCCTTTAATGTCTTTTAATCTTTCTAAAGTTCTACTGCTTGATTTTCAATTTCAATTGGGATATTTGGAATATCAACCAATATCTTTTGAGGTTGAAATTATGTACGTTTGCTTTGAAATGCTTCATTCAAATCAATTGATACATTTTGAATTTAAATTGATGTCTTATAAACTTCTAATAAAGTACTTTGTATTTTTGGTTATGTTTCTTTATATTTGAAAGTTCTCTTTTAAATATCTAGTGATGTCGTTTGAAGCTCAATTGATGTATTTTAAATTTCAAACGGAATTTTTGATTTTCATCGAAATACTGAATTAATTATATGAATTAATAATATGGTTTGATACAGTTAGAATTTCAATTGATGTCTTTCTTAATTCATTTGGATGTCTTTAAATTTGAGTTTCTATTGACAGTTTTCGAATTACAATTGCCATATTTTACATATGAATCCATATCTCTCGTGGTCAAATGTTTACCTTCGAATTGTTGATGCAATTCAATTGATAAATTTTGAATTTACGTTTTATTTTAGAAGTCTATTGATTTCTATTGATTTTTCAAATTTTCAAAATATTGAAGATATTTTTAGAGTGTCTACTTATGTCATTTGGATTTCAATAGATGTCTTTCGTAATTCATTTGATGTCTTGAAAATGCTTCGAGTTTCTACTGATTTTTTTTTTTAATTATAATTGCTATATTTTGCATATCAATCGATGTCTTTTGTGGTTGAATTTTTCTTTCGAATTGTTCATGGAATTAAATTGATAAATTTTGAATTTATGTTGATTTGTTTTAAAAGCCTATTGATTTCTTTTAAATTTTAAAATTTTTAAAATTTCCAATATCTTTTCAGAGAATCAGAAGAATCTCTTCAGAATTCTAAAGTTCAAATGACATTTTTTAAATACGAATGAAGTTTCTAAATTTCAATGTGTTAATGATTTGATTTCGAAAATCAAATGATATGTTTTGAATTTAAATTCGTATCTATTGAAAATCATTTGAAGTCTTTTAATTTGTAGAGTTCCTATTAAAAGTTATTGATTTGCAATTTGATGGTATTCAATATCAATTGATGTGTTTCGAGGCTGCAATTACGCATTTTTGCATTCAAGTTGTTCATTGAAATCAACTGCTATATTTTGAATTTACATCGACGTCCTTTAATACTCTATTGATGTAGTTGTCATTTTCTTATGTTTTTAAAATTTCTTTTATATTTTTAATATCTACTGATGTAATTTGAAGTTCATTTGATGAATTTTATAGTTCAAATATAATTTTTTTATCTAAGTAGAATTTTGGAATTTCAATGAAATATTCTAAAATCATTCAATATACATATTAAGACTTTAGATTGCATTTGAAATGCATTTGATGTATTTTAATTTTTTGGATTTCTATTGATAGTTTTTGAGTTTCAATTGGAAATTTTAATTTCAAATGGAATTTTTAAATTTCAATGAATTTATTAAACAAAACCTCTTTAGTACCATTTTTATTTGATATTTTTTAAAATAGTATAACATATAATTGATATTCGAAACTTGCCAACGTGTCGCCGTCACTATGCGAGGTGACCGCCGCCGAAAGTTACACTGTGTGTAATTTTTTAAGTCATGGAAATATGACCATATGCGGACACCACTACGTGATGAAAGACCAACAAAAAAAGAGCCGTGTCTCCCAAAGTCATGCTCAAGTCAGATCTCATTAAACAACTTTCTAGAACATATGAACTTCCTAGCAATGATTCTTGTATTGTGTGCTGCATCCCTTGTTGCGTGTACTGAGCTTACTGCTTTGCGGTCGGTGAGATAGCATAGTATCTCAATGTTGAAATAAACGGTGTTAAGAATCATTCCTAGGAATTTCATATGTTCTAGAAAGTTGTTTATTGAAATCTTAGGTACATTCTTGTAGTTGATTGTTTCCTTGAATTTTGAACGGTTTGCTACCTGTGGTGCTGAACAGGTGCAAAAAGATTAAAAAATCGAATTTTTTAAAGTTTTTTGCGATTTTGGCCCTGAAGATGAAGTTTTTTTGATTCTATATGTTCACAATTTCTCAATTCTTTTCACAATTCACAATTCTCTATGGCAAGAGCTACAACTTTCCCTCAGGGAGTAAATCAAAAGTCTGAACGATTTGCAAGATATGACCCTGACAATATGATCACTTTTTTGCAAGAATGACACCGAGGCCATAAATATTTCGGGGCCCATAAAAAAAAGTCCATGACTTTGGGCAAAACTGGGAGACACGGGTCGTTTTTTTTTTTGTCTTTTATCACGTAGTGGTGTCCGTATATGGTTATATTTCCATGACTTGAAAAATTGCACACAGTGAAATTAAAAAATTTTCGGGAAATTTTTCACTTTTGCGGCAACCTAAACGCTACCTAAACGGTATTAAGAATCATTCCTTGGAAGTCCGTATGTTCTAGAAAGTTATTTATTGAGATCTTAGGTACATTCTTGTAGTTGATTGTTTCTTTAAATTTTGAACGGTGGACCTGAACAGGGGAAAAAAAGGTAAAAAATTTTAAAGTTTTTTGCGATTCTGACCTTGAAGATTACGTTTTTTGATATTATATTTTGATATTATTATGACAAGAGCTACAACTTTCCCTCACAAAGTATATCAAAATTCCGAACGGTTTACAAGATATGAGCCTGACAAAATAATCACTGTTTTGCAAAAATGACACCGAAGCCCCAAATTTTTGGAGGCCCATAAAAAAAGTCCATGACTTTGGGCAAAACTGGGAGACACGGCTCTTTGTTTTTGGTCTTTTGCCACGTAGTGGTGTCCGTATATGGTTATATTTTTTCGTGTTGCACTGTGTAATTTAGGGTGGTTAGCACAGGCATCGAACCCAGGATCTCATAAACAAGAAGCGCGCACATTAACCATTGCACCACCGAACGGCTTTCGATACAACGGAAATTTATTACAATTGTTACAATCAATAACATTTGTCAGTGGCATTTGACAATCATGTTGACATTATTAACAGATCCATCTCTCTACTTATATATCAGAAATACTTGTGTACTTGGTGCCAATTCGCGCCTGTTTATCAGTGTATTTTACTATTGATTTTGTTAGGAGCTATAACGTGCTCGAGCTTACATCATACTTTCTCTATACCCGACTATTTAATAGCTCACACTTTTCCAAGATTTTTAGCTTGTTTTTCTATAATATAATTTCACATCTTTTACCTTAAATTTCCACTATAACTGTTTGGCATTTCGCTACCAACATTATATACTTATACTACATATTTTACATTTACACAGCCTCTTCGTACAAGAATCCCTGACTGTCGTATTTGTGAACAGTGTTGGTTTCTTCGGACGCCCTGCCCTTACTTAAGTTTTAAATTTCACAACAGAATGAAAAGTGTATAATGAAAGGATAACACAGCATCCTTCAACGCTGTTGTCGTTGCTTATTTCAAATTTTCTTAAGCCATATTTTTTTTTTTTTTTTTGGCAAAGGATAACCGAAAAAAATGTAAATGACACAGCAAGTATTGGGTAGTTCGTATGGAATTTACAACTTAAATTAGTTTGAATTTTTTATGCTCTTCAAATATTCTACCTTGCACATTTTTGTGGATGTTCCAGAGCATTTTTTTTCTTATACGACAGAAAACTCTTACGGAACTGTAGGAAAAACCACAGTGTATGGAAATTGCCTTATTGAAGTGCCAGCACCAGACATATTAATATATCTAGTAATATTTTGCTATGGCTGTGAACATTTTATAAGAAGAATTTCGATTTTTTTTATAAATAGTATAATACCTAGGCAGTCAATAGTTGTTTATTGAGACCAAAATTGCCTTTGACTGTTTGAAGGACATACATTATAGAAGCAAATATTGTTGGTAGTTGTGACCTTAGTAGAAATATGCATGGGCAACTATTTCTCAATATTTATTGAAATGGATTGCACAATTTATGGCTAACTGAAAGGTTCGTCCTTAAGGCCTTTAAACTCCATAAAATAAATAGGCTTTCACAAGTAAGAAAAGAATATAAAGAATATCTTATAATAAATATTTGTAATAAAATAAATAAAATGAATATTTATAAAAAATATTTGGTCGTAAAAGACAAATGCTGTCTAAACAATACAGTATAGGAAATGCTAATTAACACTATTTCAAATTCCACACATTTAATAATAAATGACAATTTAAATCTTAGTTACAAATATTTAATATTACAATATATGAGACTTTAAGCCTGCAACATTAATGAGAAATTTTTAAATATTGAATCTCATAAATTGACATAATACCTTTCACCCAGTCGCCACCAAATTTAGATTAAATGTTGAGCATCATCAGTGAGTATAGTGAATAGCTCACTGCTTGTGAGAAGCTCTACCCAAATCCGTCATGGGAGGTAATTGTTTTAGTAATTTTCGAACGATCTCCATTTCCAGCCAGTTTAGTGCCCAATTACTGTCGCCTGACTTGTAATTTCTGTCACTTGACGAATCGTACTGACGTCTAATTTGAAGAAGTTCCCACCCGAAAATTTCGACATTCAACTCATCTCAAAACGCTAAATTACAACTCTATTTAATAGAGACGTAAATACTGCTACAACAGTAGACACAACCATTGCAATAGTGGAATTGAACTACCCTGTTATTACTTACTTACTTCCCTATTCGGTCTCGAACAACACTGGGGGGTCAGAGACCTTACAAAGCGAAGATAACATATTTTACCAACCAGTTCGATCTTTTGCCTTAGCTCTCCAGTTGGCAATACCAAGTGTACACAGGGATTCGGCAACCTTATCCCTCCAGGCCGTCGGTGGTGCAATGGTTAGTGTGCGCGGCTCTTGTACATGAGATCCTGGGTTCGAACCCTGCTCTGACCACCTTCAAATTTCTTTCGGCGGCGGTCACCTCGCATAGTGACGGCGACACTATCGAGTATATAGCCATGAAAAAGCTTCTCAAAATACCGTTCGGAATCGGTGTAAAACTGTAGGTCCCAATCAGTGAGTGAAAACTGGAAAGCGCACAGCTCAGTGATTGTGAGAAGTTCTCCCCGGTCCCTTCATGGGGGAGGGACCGGGCGCAGTCTTGGTCTTCTTATTTTTAATCTTCCATCGAGTTCGGTTTCGAAAACCCTTCGTGCTGGATAGTTTTCATTGATTCTACTGACCTGGCGCAATCATACTAGCCCGCCCAATCGCGTTATTTTTATCCACTTAACTATGTCAATGTTGGGATATAGCTCATACAGCTCACGGTCCATACGCCACCGATGCTCGCCGTTGTGCACTATAAGGGCAAACATTCTTCAGAGTATTTTTCTCCCGAAAACTCATAGAGATTTTTTGTCTGCTTGCAATAAGACCTAGGATTCTGCGTCATAAAGCAAGACGGGTTGTATGAGAGCCCAAAATAACATATATTCACAAGCAAAATTCTCCGCTTGATCTAAAGGCAGACATTGTTCTTTTGTATGGCTCGTTTAAACCATTCATTTTGTCTTGTGCTCATTTACTTGCAGACCCTCTTTTGCTGACTCCTTCTCAATTCTCGAAAAAACCGCAGTAACTTCACGCTAAAAAATTTTTATATTTTTGTTGTTTGGATGAAAATATAACGTGTTTGTAGCTTGTCGCAAATATAGTAAACTTGTAAAACACATTATAATTTCTATGCAATAAAACATGTTTGGAACACAATGATTAATAGGTCATAGTGTATGCATTTCCGATCCAAATGTTGTTTTTTTTGTTGAAAACTGCTGAGAACACTGCTGTCTGTCACAATAAAGAAACAAAAAGCAGCAGATCTTCTAATCACGAAAACAATGCTTGCAAACATGTACATGGTTCCTGCAATATGTTGCTGAGGCCGCAATTTTTCAGCGTGTTCTCTCAGTGTGCACCTAATGATATCTATATCATCAGCATACGCTAGCAGCATGTGACTTATACTGCTGCTGGTTTTATTCAGTTTGACTGCAGCTTTTCTTATAATGATCTCCATTAAAGAGATATTAAAGAGATCGCAAGATAGGATGTCGCCTTGCCTGCAGACTCTCTTAGTTTCAAAAGGTTCGGTAAGATACCTACCAACATTCACTGCGGATTTCCATCCTCATCATCCTGCAAAGGCGTATAAGATTTACAGGTTTATCAGACATTACTTCGTAGAGTTTCCCTCGTATCGGGCTATCGAAGGCTGTCTTATAATCGACAAATAGATAATAGGTGTCGATTTGTTTTTCGTGAATCTTCTCCAGGATTTGGCATAGCGTGAACATCTAGTCGGTTGTCGATTTTCCAGGCCTAAAGCCACACTGGTATGGTCCAATTATGTCATAGATAATTGGTTTTAGTCTTTCGCACATTATACTTAATAGAACCTCATATGCTATGGTTAAAAGGCTTATTCCACGGTAGTTGCCACAGAAACTCGCGTCGCCTTTTTTAAATATGGGACATAGTACACTGAGACTCCAATCGCCGGGCATGCATTCATCTAACCAAATTTTGCTAATGAGCTGATGCATGCACCTTATCAGCTCATCGCCGCCAGCCTTAAACAGCTCCGCCGGTAATCCATCGGCTCATGCGGCTTTGTTGTTCTTAAGCCGGGCAATAGCTGTTCTAACCTCGTCTGGGTTAGGAGGGCGGCAATCGACGTCGCCGTCCAATTGTGATCGATTGTCTCCTCGTCATTGAATATCTCAGGTATCAGTAGCGCGGAGAAATTATCTCTCCATATTCCCAACATGCTTTGCACATCTGCGATGAGATTTCCGTCCTCGTTATTGAATTTCTTGATAGAACTTTTGGGCTCCGTTCTTCTTTCTGTAGGTCTCAATTTTCTCACTCTCGCGCTTTCTCCACTGCCGTTTCTTACGTCTAAAGAGACGGTTCACGTCCTTTTTTTTCCTTATTATATCATTATAATGAAAGAGTAATGATGAAGTATTTATAGGCCTCGTATTAGATTTGGATGAGATTCGTATTACACACGTATTTACACACTCATCGCAATTGCGTCGAATATTCATCGCCGTGGTTAATTACTCATCGCGATTACCCCCATCCCCCACGTGTAATGGGTAATAATAATAAACAAAAATTAGTAATTATACAACGCTGTGGGTAATGTGTAGATGCCGCTACCCATTCCCGATCGATACCTATTCCACACGGAGCGAAATTTGAACTCTGATGAGAATTCACAGAAATCACAAACTTATTTTCAAGTTTTCTCGAATTTCTGTTTTATGAAGTTAAGTTGATTAGACAGTGGCAGTTTTCTTGACTGTACATCAGTAAGTATGACTTCACTTAATTCAAGCCATTTCGACAATTCCATTAGAGGCGTATGATTGTGTATTAACTAACTTTAAAAAAAAATAGAAAATACAATCAATTTTCGTTCAGGCTTTATAAAGAGTTTGTGGCATCAGCTGGATATAAATTTTAAAAATTATATTTATTTCTTATTGTAAAGTTATTTCTGCTATCTCGAGAGAAAACTCAGCCGGACAAGGTCTAAGGTCGCAGAAAAAGGCAGATCTAATATTGTGTATGTGGCAAGGTGCAATGTTGACGCGACTGACGTATGCCAAAGGGTATACGTCGGCACTACAATGACGAAACTGAAGACTCGAATATCGTCCTGCAAATTGGAGTACTCCGATTCACACTCGAAATGCTGCGCATAAAAGACGCAATTACGAGGACTATATTGACCAATGGGCTCCAATATATCCACACACAGTAGACGGAAACAGGTGAGGAAACATTGGTGTTTCCGCTGGTGTTTTCATTTTCTGATCTCAAGACGAACTAAATAAACACAGTCAAAGGAAAGGTTTTTGGACTGTATAAGACTTTTTGGATAAAACTCATAACAACTACGGTCTGAAAAGCCCGAAAGCCGACATCCCGATATTTTTGCACAGACAAAGACTGGAGTATCGGGAAATCCTGATCTGGCATCCTTAAGTTGAATACATTAATTAAAATTATTATTCTTCAATTCGACACCACTCAATAAATTTTGCACATGGCGTATGATAATTAATAATACACATTCTAATACAGTGATGACAACTCTGCAGGAACGAAACGCGCCGTCGAATAACCAAATAACGAAAACAACTATAAAAATCCTGAAAGTGCTAAAACGCGCTTAATAACTAATCGCCTTATTCATAAAAAGTTGTGAGAGGTTTAAGAGACTTTTTTGTATGATAAACTGTCTCTCAAACCTCTCAGAAGGCCTTTATGAATAAGGCCGTAAGTGTTTTCCAATAGGGACCGGTAGATTTTGACGGTCAATGGCGGTTACGTTGTTTTATCTATTGTTAGATCCTGTTATTTAGTTTTCAGTTAATAGAGACAAATCAACATGGCAAGTTACAGCGCCGAGCAGTACGTGCGAATAATAAAACTTTATTATCACAGTGGGTGTTCCCTTGCCGTCGGTGGAGCAATGGTTAGTGTGCGCGGCTCTTGTACATGAGATCCTGGGTTCGAACCCGGCACTGACCACCTTCAAATTTTCTTTCGGCGTCGGTCACCTCGCATAGTGACGGCGACACTATCGAGTATCTAGCCATGAAAAAGATTCTCAAAATACCGTTTGGAATCAGTGTAAAACTGTAGGTCCCAATCAGTGAGTGAAAACTGGAAAGCGCACAGCTCAGTGATTGTGAGAAGTTCTCCCCAGTCCCTTCATGGGATGTAATGGGAAACCATTTATTTTTTTTCCCTTGTGGCAACGACAACCATTTTTGTATCAACCGGTACATAAACAAGCATTGCCGGATTTAGGACAATACCAGTCATTACAAAATATTAATGCACACACAGAATTCCATTGTTTGGTCTGGATTGTGGTCCGGAGGCATCATCGCTCAGTGCTTCTTCGAAGACGATGATGGCATTACTGTCACCGTCAAATGAGAGCGCTACCGATGACGACATGTGATTCCCACAGGATGTCGCTACTTGATACACAGCTGATGCTCCAATGGGCATTTTGCGCGACCGATTTTAGGTTTATATCACGCAGAGGCGACGTGAATTGGCCACAAACACCGTGCATTTTGGCAAGTTAACTTTTTTGTTGTGGGGTTTCCATAAGTCGACTGATGCAACTGATGCGCCAGTTATCAAAATTTTAACTCTCGGTTTCGCGGCAACCACCGAAGCCCGCCGGTCATTTGAACGAGGGCACATTCGTTGATATCTCACACGCAACTTGTATTTTTTTTTTTAAATTGTAATTTCCCTTTTGGAAAATCCTTTCAGATGGTCAAGCGAAGAAAACAATGTTTGGAGTGCAGATTTGATGGAACCATAGGATCAAAAGTGGATTCTGCTTCTCATAACTTGCGATATTTTTGGGCGATAACCAACACAAAAATAGAAGCATGTATGGTCAATGAAGATGAATATATTTTTGAAAATACTGCGCCCATCAGTCACAGTAATGGATAAATATAAATTAAAATTTGTTCAAGACCATTAGCAACAAAAATTTTATATTACAACGGAAATGGCCAAAATACAAAAAAAATCATTCTTTAGCAAAATCGATGTTGTATACAAAATGGGCTACAGGGCTAAATAAAAACTCAAAACGCGTGCACATTACGCATTTTTTCAAAAAAGCGCCACTGAAATTTTTTTCCGCGTTTTGCAAGGTCAAAAAGTGCTAAATCTAGCCCTAAAAGAGCTAAATTAGCATCACTGTCTACATATGACATATGTGTAAAGCCCCTTTGGCATCTCTAATATTAGTACACCAGTCAGTATGATTGTTCTTCAATTCAATACCAATCTACAGGAGTGTATGGAGCGTATGACTGTTATTAATTCACATATTAGTTATTATATTAGACTTCCAAATCCTTTTTAATTCTTCTCTTTAATTTTGTTCTTTGGCTGAAATTAATTGAAATTTGTTGCTGAAAAATATCTGATTAGTTATGTTTTGTCGTAACATTACAGGCGCGACACGTCCAAGTGGAAATGTCGTGACCAATTGAGCTAATATTTTTCAACAAATTGGTTAGTGGAAGTACGACATTTCTGTTTTTCCAAATCAGTATAAATGTCCAGTAACTGAAACAAGCGTAACACAAATTATCTATTTTGTTGCTATTTCGCCCATAATGTTTATTAGAAATTGTACCTATTGTAACTGTTGTCGGAATGACGACAGCTGTTCTGAAGAGCTTTTCATAAGTGTAGTTTCTTTGTTTAGTAAACATCCTCTGGTAGATCATTAATCATTTTGCTTCCCCCTTCTGTTGTTTGTCTGCGTTTAGCCTTGCTACAATCTATGACACACTGGCCCTGAAAGTAACGAAAATCCCTAGTGATTGTCTCATCACATACGTAGACACACACTCTATATGTAGATGATATATTATTTAATGTGTTATAAATTTTAAACTGATGAAAACTTATAAAACCATAATTATATACACATTATCCAATGGTCTCATAAATACGGAAAAGGCAACATTACAAATGTTAGTAGGTGTGTTTTATTGCCCTTTTGAGGTTATAACATCCAAACCAATAAACAAATCCTGTAAAACGGTAAAGTCAAATTCATTTTGAAATCAAATTTTCCATTAAAATTAGATGTAAATTCTGTGAGTAAGAAGGAACATTTTCTGCTACTTCTGTCGTCGGAGCGTGTGATATTGTGGAAGAGTGTGTGCACAAGTGTGAAAACGTGTCATACTGTTTATCTATGTTTTCAGTTACAGTCAGTGTGATATTCCCTCTCTCTCTCTCGCTCGCTCGCTACTTATGTCAAAGTGTTTATTTACGATTATTGTTAATTGGTATCCTCGGTGTGTGTTAAACTGATGTGAAACTGTGTGAGTGTAATATATTTTGGTTTGCTTCTAAGTGGTTTTGGATTATTATCTCTGTCCTACAGCTCTCTCTCTCTCTTTCTCTTCCTTTAAGTGGTCCTTCCATTGCTCTGGCTACTGGCTGAGTCACACATACAAACTCATTATGTATTCTTATACTTATACATGTATAAACCTAATCACATCCATGAAATATCTAAAGGTTGTTGTTACCATTAATTGGTACTATTAGATATAATATTGGTAATGTATTCAGCAAGTAAGAAATGGCACATCAGAAATTAAGAAAATCCTGCTAAGTGGAGACCCTTTTGAATGTGATTGCGGAAGTCAAAAAAGCATAATTGCCTTAATATATTATAAGCGAAAATGGAACAATGCTTGCTTGTTTTAAAGTGAGTACTTGCTTGCCAAGGCTTTGAGTGATTAAATTATATTAGGAAAGTTATGTTTTTTATTTGCTTAAATATGTTTAATGGGCTTATTATATATTTGTAATGAATTAATTTTTTTCGACCAATCCATTTGTTGTACTTTTGTGTACACTTCTTGTGCTTGTACGTAAACTTTTTGTACTTTTATGTATACCATTCATATCGTTGGACACACTTTTTGTAGTGTTGGGTATGCTTTTTATATTTGGGCGTTCACTTTTTGCACGTTTGTGTACACTTTATTGTACTTTTGTGTGCACTTTATTGGACTTGTGGGTACACTTCTATTAGCTTTATGCTCACTTTATTGTACTTTTGTGTACACTTTATTGTACTTTTATGTACACTTTATTGTACTTTTATGTACACTTTATTATACTTTTCTATGCACTGTTTTTAGCTTTGTGTACAATTTGTGTTTGTATACACTTTACTGTACTTTTGTGTACACTTTATTGTATTGTACACTTTTTGTACTGTTGGGTATACTTGTTATACTTGGACGTGCACTTTTTGTACTTTTGTGTACACTTTATTGACTTGTGTATACACTTTTGGTATTTGTATGCACACTTTACTGTACTTTTGTGTACACTTTATTATACGTTTCCGCACAGTTTATTATCATGTTGTTTATACTGTTTTCATCTTTGTGCACACTGTTTGTGTGTTTGTATACATTGCTTCTTTATGTACAATTTATTGTGCTTTTTTGTACACTTTATTGTACTTGTGTGTACACTTTCGTGTACACTTTATTGTACTTACGTCTACATCTTATATAAGTACACGTTTGTGAAATTTTTTTCTACTGTTGTGTATACTTTATTTTACACTTTATATACTTATATGCTTTTGTGTACACTTTATTGTACTTTCGCGTAGATTTTATACACTTTTGTGAAAATTTTTTGTTGTGTATACTCTGTATACTTTATTGTACTTTTGTGTACAGTTTTGACCTTTTGTGTGCACTTTATTGTACCTATGTGTACACTTTATTGTAGTTTTGTGTACACTTTATTGAGCTTCTGTGTACACTTTATTGTACTTTTGTGTACAATATATTTTACGTATGTGCACAGTTTGTATGTTTGTGTACACTGTTTGGATGTTTATGTACACTGTATGTATGTTTGTGCACATTGTTTGTTTTTGTATAATTTATTGTACTTTTGTGTACACTTTATTGTACTTTTGTGTACATTTTATTGTACTTTTGTATACATTTTATTGTACTTTTCTGTACACTGTTTGTAGGTTTGTGTGCAACTTTTTTTGTGTACGCTTTATTGTACTCTTGTCTACACTTTGTTGTACTTTTGTGTACACATTTTGTAATTTTTGTGCTAACTTTTTGTACTTTTTTTTTAATGCGACGTGTTACCTCCACTCAATGGCCGCCAAGTTTGCCTATCCAGATGTCAATACCCTTCCATAAAAAGTTTCGCTTCGAACCAAAAAGTTTGTTTCCATTACGTTGCCTAGTGTTAACATTAATTAATTTATGTTGAATTTCATTTAAATAACAATTAGGGTGGTATTCTATAAGTCGTGAATCAGTCACTTCGCGTTACTTTTGTCGTTTTGGTAGTTTATAAAACGTTACAGCTGTTCGGTGACTACCTGCGTTGAGTTACGTTATTTAATGGGTAGTTTATAAAACGCAGCGCAACGTTTTTGATCACTTCAGCTGTCAAATTGAACACGCCACAGTTCTTCGCGTTAGTTGAAAAAATTACAAATTTAAAGAAAAATGTCGATCGAGGATAGGCAGATGGAAGTATTTTGCATTTCATTGCTTATAAGTAGTTGCCAATTTTGGATGAAATGCATTCGACGGATAGAGCTGAAATTTTTTTTTTAATAATTCAAAATTTTACTATTTACGCACTGAAATTCTTATTTACAATAATAAAATTAGCAATGGAATAATGCGTTGCAAAACTATTATAATCATATTTAAAAATTATAGACATCAGTTGATGTTGACACAAAGAACCAATACATTACAATTAATACATACCGCCAAGTGGCACGTATTTGTGAAAACACAACTAATTTAATATAGATGGGGAAATTTATTGGACATTGAACCCCAAAATAGTATAGGTCTTCTACACATTTTATGTGAATATTGTTGGTATTTGCTGTATTATAAATAATAGCAATCTTAAAATCTGTTGATCTACTGAAATAGAGCTACATTTTTTAATCTTTTCATTCTGAGCATTTCAATCAAGATAACTTTTTCTGATTTATAATTGTTTATTTTAGTTTGGCAACTCTATACACCGCATATGTCAGTGACAGCATTCGTAAACAAACGCAAGCGCGAAGTGATATATAAACTACCATTTTTTGACTTTGGCGTTCGCGTTAGCTTTAGCGTTTACGTTCACTTTAGGGACTTTTAGAATACTACCCTTACTTAGTTTCAGCTTGTAAAAATATTATATATAGCTGAAGAGACTGCTGTGAACATACATTTAGTTAGATGTTTGCGACCATAACTATTGCATATCCAAACGATTATGTCCTTAAAACCTGACCAAAGATTTTTTCAGTCAACTTATAAATTTTAATATCATCATAAAAACTCTTTGTATCCTGTTAGAGGACAGCATTCTCCAATGTAAAGAAAGACAACTTTGACGCAACCGATAGGAAAGCTTTGCATCACCAGTCAGTCAACTGAGACAATTTCTCCTCAACATTCAAACTACATTGTATGCGATGAAAGAAATCATTGCCTCCACTCTCGGCTACTTACTTCTTTTGCTAATAAAGCGTTATTTAAATTAACTTTGTCCAAGATTGTACGACAATTTTGCCCCCCATCTAGTGTCCTAACTTGCTGAGTCAATTGTATTCAGTGTTTTTTTTTTATCTTCAGAAATGATATTATACCCGCTTGGAGCATATGTTGGTATGGATGGACGTATTTTCTTCATACAGTGAGACAATGTTGTCCTAATGCTACTCAAATTTGTTTCCCAGATTGTGGGGGACATCTTTTTATATCTTGTCTTGTTTTTGTTGTTTCCGTTTTGCCCCAATTTTTTGTAATGCTTTAGTTTCCTTTTCCAGTTGTTTGTTACAACTTAATATATTTATTCATTAAAATGTTAATGGTTGTCAAAACAAAACACTGTTGTACCCCACATTACAATACACCCATTCCCATTGGGTACATCTTTTTCCCATTGCTTTCATCTATCGCTACATGTTTGTTTATTCAGTTAACATTTAAATGTACGATATAACTCTTGAAGCTAAATAAAATTTATGATGGTGTCATAGATTTCCTGCAAACAGTAAAAGTTCAAAAAAAGGCCACGAACCAAAATAAAAATAATATAACAGGGTAAAAGAAACATTGAAGTTTAGGGATGAGCGTGAAACACATGTTTACAAACTGAAATCAGGTCACACAGCAGTTTCACAACAAACCACGGCCAGAACAAACTATCAAGTAGACACATTCAACTCCGCCACACACAATCTAAGTGAAATGGGCAAAATATGTATTTATTCCTTTTACCAGTGCTCACTCACTTCCAGCTAACATGTCGTCCCAACCAACCGATTTCAAAAATAAACATTTGAAAATAAATACCATTTCGGATGGCTTGAGCGCAAGGAAAGACAGACGTTTCGAAGTATGGCAGTATGAAATAATTGGGGAGAACGTAGCTATGGTTAAACGAAAATTACACTGCAAAAAAAAACACAGAAGAGAGCAAACAAACAGGCCACCAAAAAGGGGCACAACTGTAGAAAACGAGAACAAAAATACAACCTATATAAAGTAAGCAATAAAAATTGTATTTGTTGGGTTTCCAGCTGGGAAGAGGACGTTTTGTGCCTATGCAGCAGCAGGAAGTAGAGAAAATATAAAGAGGAAAATCACGTGACTTTCCTTATTTTCGTTGAATGAAACAATTTGTTTCCGCGACCACCTCCCCCCCCAAACAAAGGAACGAAAGCAAAAATTGTTATTTGGTAGTGCTCCCTTGCTCCTTTCGAAGTGGAGTATGATGGTTGAGAAATGGAGAATGTGATGTGGGTAGTGTAGAAAGTGTAATGGAATGTGTATCAATTAAATTGTATTAAACGCTTGTAAGAGGTTACAGACAACAACTGTTTAAGGTCAACGAGAAAAAGAGCGGGGCACTCAGTCGGTGAGTGTCAAAAAATTATGGTTTGAAGTTTGTTTAATTGTCAGTGCTGCAGATAAAAGCGTTACACTTTTGTAACTTGAAAAAGTTTTTGAAGTGATGTCAGGAATTTGGTGATGTCTTGTAGTCTTGTAGATAATTAGAACCAGGAAAGTATTGAAATTAAAACGGGTGTATTTTTACAGGTTCACAGTTTAGAGTTGGCAACACTGATATATTTGACAACCGATTTAACAGCTGATAGTTGTTTTTAGTATGGTTTGCCATTTCATCATGGATAGATTTACACGAGAGCAACGTAGAAATTTCCAATCAAAATAATGGTTCTGTTCGTCAAACTTATGGTCCATTTTATGGTAGTTATTATCATCCATCCGAACAGCTAATTTGAATAACTAGGGATCGTTTTCGCACCACGTTTAACTCTTAATGATAATGTGCAACCCATAAGACGCCAAACAGGATGCACCGAACAAGCTATAGCCGCTATAGATGTAAAGCATTGAAGAAGACCCTCATCAATCAATTCAGCGACGGATGTGTCCATCCACTTTATGGAAGATTTTACAAATGGATCTTGGTTTACGAGCTTTTAAGATTCAACTTGTGCAAGAATTATAGCCAGACGACCATCGTATGCGCTGTCAATTCGGCCAATGGGCTGAAGCACAAATTGATATTGATTTTCTATACAAAATGTTGTTCAGCGATGAAACTCATTTTTGGTTAAATGGGTACGTAAAGAGGAAAAATTGTCGCATTTGGCTTGAAGATAATCCACAATCTTCTGTCCAAACACCATTCGATCCACAGAAAATTATAGCCTGTTTCTCTATCCCGAACGAAAAGCTAAGCGAAAGAAACATTCGAAACAACTTGGGGTTCTCTAAGTCGTAATTTTCGTTTGTCTGACTCCATGTTTGTTGCTGACTGACAGCACATTCGAAATAGAGAAAACAAAATTTGTACTAAAAAGGTTTGAACAATTTTATGTTTATGATTGTGATACCCAAATCAACTTTCTTTCGTCTAGAACACGAACGAGAGCTTTCGTTCGAGATAGATAAACAGGTTATTAGTTTTTGGTGCGCTTTATAGGCCGGCAGAGTATGTCTTCAAAAACGATGATGGACAGAATGTTACTGTCAACGGTGAACCGTATAGAGAAATGATTACAAGTTTGTTCGTACCTCAAGTCGCACGCTACAATTAATTTGCTCAAAGAAACTTGTGATGGACAAATAATCTCACGTAATTGTCCTGTTAATTGCCCACAAAGATCGTGTGATTTAACCCCAGTGGATTTTTTTTCTTTGGAGTTATATAAAGTCACTCGTCTACGCCGATAAACCAGAGATAATTGAACACCTGGAAATCAACATTCGACGAAGTTATTGGTGAAATACGGCCAGAAATGCTGCGAAAATTGTGTGAAACTTGGTGTTCCAGATTGCGCCATGTACGCGCCAGCCATGGCTGACACATGACCTAAACCATGTTTCACCATTAATGGCATAAAATTGTCTATCCAATCCAATAAAGCCAGATTAATTGATTTGCAAAATCTTTTTCGTTGCTTTATTTTAATTTAAAGTTATGTAACTCTAAAAAAAACACCCTTTACGCCGTTTCATTTGCAACTTTATTTTTATTTTTATAACGACCTTAAGAAGAAGAATATTTATGATAGTACTCTCTTACTTAATGTTTGCCACAATAGCCAATGATCTCATATAGCACACTGAAAGAAAAAGCTTCATTAACATTTGAATTCTTTTATCACTTTGATGAAACATTTCCTCATTTTCCAACCTACGACACATTTCATTGAATTTATGAAGAACATTTTATCAATCTTTCATCCATATTGCATCAATAGTG
The DNA here is from genome assembly GCA_963931995.1 of Phaonia tiefii. NCBI lineage: Eukaryota > Metazoa > Arthropoda > Insecta > Diptera > Muscidae > Phaonia > Phaonia tiefii. The sequence goes on along the minus strand of OZ008370.1, from coordinate 203,856,923 downwards.
TATGTTGATTCAACGACAACGTTAAACATTTGTACATTTTTCATCAATTTGATGTACGTTTGTCATCAAGTTGAAGTAAATTTTTCACCAGTTCGATGTAATTTGTTTATCAATTTACGGTACAATTTCTTTCATCCATATTTCATCAATAGTTTATGCTGATTGAACGACAACGTTACATCAAGTTGACGTATATTTTTTGTTATCAATTTGATGTACTTTTGTCATCAAGTTGAAGTAAATGTTTCACCAGTTTGATGTAAGTTGTTTATCAATTCACTGCTCATTTATTGTTCAATTAGATGTTGTCATCAATTTGATGTAAATTGGTCATAATTTTAATGTAATATCTGCATATCTGCACTGGTCTTGAGTAGGTGCTTTCCGACGCTGGCACGTCCACTGCGCAACCTTTTCGACCTTGCATACCGGCGCGTTGCAATGTTGCTAATGTCCAGCCAATCCCTAAAAAAGGTGATGCAAGTAACCCTGCAAATTACCGCCCAATTGCAATTTGTTCTGCGCTCTCGAAGGTTATGGAGAGCATGGTTAACCACCATCTTGTGAAATATCTTGAGTCCAATGACCTTCTTATTGATCAGAAGTATGGCTTCCATAGAATGAGTTATACTGGGGACCTGATGGCGTTCCTTTCGGAACAGTGGAGTCTATCCATCCACCGGCTTGGTGAGAGTAAGGGAGTGGCTCTTGATATTTTCCAAGACCTTCGACAGAGTATGGCACGATGCACTCTTGTCAAAGCTCGCTGCTTTTGCTGTCGGTGATAACTTCACTCGATTTATATCGAGTTTTCTCAGAGATTGCACTATATAAGTTGTTGTAGATGGGGTTTCATCTGACGAGCATAAAATGACTGCAGGTGTACCACAGGGCTATGTTCTTTCTCCTTCTCTTTTTTTAATTTCATTGACGATCTCCTGGGTCAGACTGTGAATCCAATCTATTGTTTTTGCGGATAACACTAATCTCTGTCACTCTTATTCAATCGACCATAGGCCAAATCTTAAAGAGATTAAAGTCAAACGCTGGACGGTGAATGAAACATTCGGCCGGCTTCTTGTGTCCATTGTTGAATGGGGTCGAATGAATAGAGTAGATTTTAATGCGGGTAAGACCCGGAGTTGTTTGTTGTCGCATAAGCGGATTGCTGTCCCAGGTGTGTCGTCATTGTCTATGGCTGGTGTGGATATTGATGAATCAGACACCCTTGATGTTCTGGGCATGAAAATACAATGTAATGTCCGTTGGGCAAAACATGTACTTGAAGTGTCGAAAGATGCATTCAAGCGTCTAGGCTTTTTAAAGCGGTGCAAGAAATATTTCACTCCATCTGATCTTCTCAATATCCACACCACCTACAGCAGGCCAAAAATGGAATATAACTGTCATACATTTGCAGGTGCTCTAGGGTGTCCCATCAATAAAATCCGATGAAAAATGGCAAACAGCTTATAATATTATTAGGTTCATACAATGGGTTAACATTTTTAAAATGGTAAGACTCTGGAACTGTAACCACAAATTGCTTGGAATTTATACATCTTTTAAAGTGCATCATTAGTTCTTTAAATTTCCGTACGAATTTTAACAGATTTAAAGCGTTATTTAAAAAATTCATCCAAAATTTACGAAAAAATTTAATACATGGTACCATATTGAGCAAAATCATTGCCAAAACTGGTGGTTTATACATATACAATAAAAGTTTGGACGTTTTGCTTTAAAAATGTTGACTTACAAACTAAGAAAATCGTGTTCATTGACCGAGTTTTAAGTAAAATCCAAAAACCTTCCGGAATACCCTGCACTAAATAAAGTGTGTCCCAGTAAGAATGCACTTTTTCATTTTAAAATAAAAACACGTATTTTACAAAATAGTTGTGATTTTTTTTATCGGATTGTAAAATACACATATTCCAACTAAGTATGGAATAAAATATCCATCAAATGGACCCCAGGGCTCTGATAACAGGCCATTACTCTTTTCATGAAATTTTTCATGACTTTTTCACAGAGATGTGGCTGTATCTCACTGATGACGCGTTGGATCTCGGATTTGAGATAAGGAATTGTTTTTGGTTTATCGCATCAACCAGAGATTTCACAAAACCCCAAAGAAAGAAATCATACGGCGTTACATCACATGATCTTGGTGGCCAGTTGACATCAGTATTTCTGGAGATAATTTGATCTGGAAATCGTTGCTGCAATAAATCGATTGTTTCATGCGCGGTGTGGCAGGTGGCGCTGTCTTGCTGAAACCACATGCCGCCAGATCCATGCCGTCTAGTTGCGGCCACTAGACCTCCGTTATCATGTTCTTCTCCGATGAGGTGCATTTTCAGTCGGCTTGACGAATTTTTGGGGGAAATTAGACTTACGCGACTTCTAAACCTCTTCCGAAAAATCTGAAAATCCTATCCCTATAAGCTTTCATATTAAGCTTGAGCAACCATGAAAATCAAAACTCAAAATATTGTTGGGACACCCCAAGGTGCTCCTAGGACATCTTTAGAGCTTCTCGTCCATGGCTAGAGGAGAGCGACGGTGTTGATACAGTAGGGTATCCAACTCTATTGCCTCCCTAGGGAGTCTTCGAAATGTGGGTTGCGTGTCGCTGTTCCACGGTATGTGTTCATCGGACATCCGTCACTTATGCCAGACATGACAATATTTAGCCTAAGTACGCGGCTTTCCAGGAACTCTCATCCGTTTTTTTTATCGAGTGGCCGGTTGACCGCATTACACACTATAGAGAAAATTCGTTCTTCAGCCGTACAGTCCGTATGTGGAATGAACTTGAAATTGTGACATACAAAGATTCAAGGTAAATGTCAACAGACACTACTCCCTCTTTCCACCCTCCACTAACACAATTTTTCTTCTCCAACACAATGTACTGCATTTATAGGGGGCATCCCCTCTCTAAAGTCCAATGATGAAGATTGACTTTAAAGAAATCATCAATTCAATGAAGCTGAAAATGGTGAAGAAATGCACAATCTTCAAACTGAAGAACCATTTCACTGAGTTTATGAAATTTGTTATCAATTCAACGAAGAACAATTGCTGAACATTTATCATCGATTTGATGTGAAGATTTTCTTTCAGTGCGTGAGTTCAAATTTTGTCAGTCCATTTATGCATTTTAGTATCAACAGTAAAACTTTTTGAAAACTCTTTCCGATTAAGTAGATATTTAAAAAAATCTTCTACATTATTCTAAAACTGTTCTAATTTAAAAAAAATAACGAATCAAAGATAATGTAAGGAATAGAAACAAATATCACATGGCTTAGGGTAGATATGTAAAATTTACAACTGATTATTTAAAGAGGGCATACGAAATCACTGGTGTGATGAAATCACTAATAGATGAAGCACAGGTGTTGGGAAAATTTTAGGGTCGTGGGTAATTTTCTAGATGTCGTTGAAAGCAATAAATGGGATTTTTTTGTTCCCAAAAAAAGTCAAAAAATATATGACATAAAAATTCTAAAATTTCATATCAAAAAAAAACATAATTTTCAACAAAACTATCACTTCAAAACAAGAATACAACACGTTACATAAAGTAGAATATCTGATGGCCATCGAATTGCAAGGCAATGTCACCACCGACTATGTCTTAATAAATTAGTTCTTCCCCCGGTTCAGCTACAATTCCTTTTTGTGGAATTGTAGCTGGGACTATCTAACGGTTTTGACATCTGCGACCACAGTAGTTGCTACAGTTTTTCAGCGGGGAAGTTTTTTAGATTAAAAGGCGTTCCGGCATGTTCACGGATTTTATTACGGTCTTACGGATTTTATTTTATTGGTATTCCAACACCGACCTGATGGATTTGAAATATTTTTTTATATAAGAAACAAATGCTATTGTATAAAATAATTTAAATTTTGTCACATGTTCCCCTTGTTTAAACTACTTTCACAAAAATATCACACAATTTTGAATAAACGTCAATTAGAATTATGGGAAACTTCAATGGAAGTGACACCAGAACAGGACAAAAGTGAACAAAGTTGACAATGTGCGCGCTTTATCTAATATTTCATTTATCTATGGTTAGAACTATCGACGAGAACCGACAACAAATAATAACTGCTTCCAACAAAGACTTCTTTTAATATTTTATAAGTTTTCATTGTTTACATAAATGAAATCTCGATTACAGTTTGTGAAACAAACGTTCCAAGTTAAATACAAAAAAAATGGTTTCCCATTACTCCCAAGAAGGAATTGGGGAGAGCTTGTCGCAACCAGGGAGCTGTGCGCTTTCTAGTTTTATACTCGCTGATGATCCAAGTTAAATACTTATATAAACATATCACGTTTGTCTTTTATTTAACCCGAAGTGGGTCCGTGCCACACAAAGTTCATATTCTTTGTTGTATAGCGTTGTAAGCCCTTACACAACTGCCCTCGTAAAACTAAACCAAATTGTTGATTGTTACCTGCAAAAAAAAATCACCACCTTAATACACCAATGGCACAAATAATAATGTCAGTCAAAACGAACACAACAAAAATCCAAGGAAATGTAAATAATTTTTATGACTTTTGCCAAAACATTGACTTTGACTGTGCACGAAGGCAAAAGTAACTTCGCAAAGGCTGCACGAAACAGAACAAGTCTACATTGGTTGCGTGTGTGTGTGTAATGGGCCTCCTTCACCTTAAATTATACTACTCACCTACACATGCAGCGATAGCAAGAAAAATGGAATTATAATCATAAAAATCTAAAACAATAACTTTATTACATTACGGGGAGTGAGCAAGCAAGCTTCACATAACGAATTACACCCTCATGTCCTAACGTGAGCCCTCAAATATCCTTTTTTCTCTTACAAACACATACGAAATTTACCTACATTTTGTGCAAGTAATGTAAACTTGCTATACAGTATTGTGCTATGAAATACTTTAATAAAAACGGAAAATAAAATCCTTCGTAATATATAAAATTTAGTTTTATATAGTTTAGGAAGGATTTTCATGCACTTGGAAGTCATAAGCAAAGATGCAAGAATAATTTCGAAATTAAATTATCAATACTTCTCGCATTTAAATCTAATCAAAATGATTTTTAATTTTATTTCAGAAAGGAAAGTGGTATTAACAGCAGAACATTACTCCGTTGTGGGACTATCGTTAGGGGCGTTTTTTCGTAACTTATACAGCAACTTAAAGCAAACCCAAACGGAAGTGAATTGAAGAAGAAAGCCGAGGAATAGCTCGATTCGCAAACAGATACTTTCACCGATATTCTCCCATGACTCCATTCGCAAGAACGGCGTCGGTTCTGTCTGTTTTATGATCTTTGTATTCTTTTTTGATACACTATGCACTTTTTGGTAACTTTGTGTACTTTTTTCTACACTTTATGTACTATTTGCATACACTTTATGTACTGTTTGGAGCACTATTTAGTACCGTTATGTATTTTGTGGTGCAGTTTACGTACGGTTTACTACACTTAAAGTGTTTTTGGTGAAGTACTCCTGGTGTGTACTTTTTGTAAATTGTTGACAAAATTGATATACTTTCTGTTACAGGTTATGTACATTACAGACCATGATATGTACTACTTTGTGGTACATTTCTGCACTTTTAAATGCATGGTATGGTAAATCAACGTTGTATGTAGTTTCTGGTACATTGTATGTACGTTATGTTAAATTTTATGTACTTTTCGTGCAAATCATGGAGAATAAATGACGACACCGATACACGTCTATCACTTGCACGCATTTGCCCTTACTTCTCTGCTGGTTTGAGTCGAAAAAGTGCGTGCGAAAATGCATATAAACAAATGCACGGGGCTTGCTCGGGGATGCCTGGGTTTTTTGTCTCCTCGCACGTTCTCTGGAGTCGTATATTTTTTATGACTCGTGGCGATAGAGGGGGCTGTAGGTGTTCGTTTACGATGCCCGGTGTATTTTTAATTTCGGTGATGCCCCAATGTAGCATTAAAGTACTGATCCATTGCAATCCAAATTTCGTTTATCCAAACATCTGTTTTTCAGTACAATAATTCAATACTACTAACCAAGTGAGAGAATGGTGCTGCAATGTGAATGCAGTATAACCACCTCATATATTACACTGAAATTTTTTGAATTTTGTTTTGTGTTTGACTTTAAAATTAACGAATTGACAAATATAAAGGAAGAATTATCGAATGAAGCCAAGTTGATTGTACTCAACGTCTATGCGTTTTTGTCGTAACAGTTGATGTTAACTTATATAGGTTACGAAAAAAACCCCCTGATATTAAATTTATTGTCAAAAAATCATAAAATCCCTTTCAATTTTTCCACTTTAATTTTCAATATTAATTTTTGTTTTCATATTTTCAATTTATTCACAATAAATATATTTAAAAGGGTATAAATAAATAAATGGTTTCCCATTACATCCCATGAAGGAATTAGGGAAAGCTTCTCGCAACCAGTGAGCTGTGCGCTTTATAGTTTTATCCTCACTGATTGGGACCTACAATTTTACACCGGTTCCGCACGGTATTTTGAGAAGCTTTTTCATGGCTAAGTACTCGATAGTGTCGCCGTCACTAAGCGAGGTGACCGTCGTCGAAAGAAATTTTAAGGTGGTCGGAGCAGCAATCGAACCCAGGATCTCCTGTACAAGAGGCGCGCACACTAATCATTGCACCACCGACGGCAAAAGGGTATAGTGTAAAGATTTCTAAACGTGACGTTGGTTTGTTTGGCTTGACCCTACATCAATTACAGTAAATAAAGGGTGTCTCAGTAAGAATGCACTTTTTCATTTTAAAATAAAAACACGTATTTTACAAAATAGTTGTGATTTTTTTCTCGGATTGTAAAATACACATATCCCACTTAAGTATGGAATAAAATATCCAGCAAATGTACCCCACGGCTCTGATGACATGAAATTTTCCATGACTTTTTCACAGAGATGTGGGTTTATCTCACCGATGACGCGTTGGATCTCGGATTTGAGTTCAGGAATTGTTTCTGGTTTATCGCATCAACCAGAGATTTCACAAAACCCCAAAGAAAGAAATCTTACGGCGTTACATCGCATGATCTTGTTGGCCAGTTGACATCAGTATTTCTGGAGATAATTTGATCTGGAAATCGTTCCTGCAATAAATCGATTGTTTCATGCCCGGTGTGGCAGGTGGCGCTGTCTTGCTGAAACCACATGCCGTTCAGAACCATGCCGTCCAGTTGAGGCCACCAGACCTCCGTTATCATGATCTTCTCCGATGAAGTGCTTTTCCAGCAGAATGCCTTCGCGAATACAAAACAATTTCGAATTTGGGTTTCTAAACGTCTTCATGCAATCCATGAGAAACAAATGCACTTACAACGAGCAACTGTCTGTTGCGGGTTTTGTTCAGGCGGACTGATTGGGCCTTACTTTTTTGAAGATGAGGCCTAAATTACAGTGAATGTGAACGGCATCATAACCGAGTTCTTGGATCTGGACGACATATGGTTTCGGCCACACTGCACCTGAAACAATCGATTTATTGCAGCAACGATTTCCAGAACTAATTATCTCAAGAAATTCTGATGTCAACTTGCCACCAAGATCATGCGATTTGGCGCCGTGCGATTTCTTTCTTGCGAAAAATCTCGGATTTTTTGAAATCTCGGGTTTATGCGAATAAACCAGAAACAATTCCTGCGCTCAAATTCGAGATCCAACGCGTCATCGGTGAGATACAGCCGCATCTATGTGAAAAAGTCACGAAAAGAGTAATGGCCTGTCATCAGAGCCGAGAGGGCCATTTGACGGATATTTTATTCCAAACACGCTGAAAAATATCGGCCCCAGCAACATATTGCAGGAAACATGTACATGTTTGCAAGCACTGTTTTCATGAATTGAAGATCTGCTGCTTTTTTGTTTATTTGTTGTCTGTCGCGTATTTGTTTTTAGCGGTTTTCAACAAAAAAATGCCACATTCGGGTATAAAAACATATATAACAGCCTATTAATCAATGTGTCTCAAACATGTTATATTGAATAGCAAACACAACATATTTGGGCACAAGTATAGTATATTTGCGACAAGCTACAAACACGTTATATTTGCATCCAGACAACAACAAAAGACAGATTTTCAACGTCTACTTAATCGGAACATTGTTTACAATCTAATAAAAAAAATCACAACTATCTCAAAAAGTACGACTTTTTATTTTAAAATGAAAAAGTGAGTTCTTACTGAGACACACTTTGGAATTCAAAATGAACACAAAACGATCAAAATTCATTTAATGCCCTTTTTATAGGTTCATTTGCCGAATAGTTAGATCTATAAGATATAATCGATATGTAATAGAGATATTTTATTAGATATATAAAAGAGATGTAGAATGGTTGTGACCTTGAATAAATAAAATAAACTATTTAATGCGGATAAATGAAAAATTGCTAAAAAGTATAACAATTAATTGACATTGTAAATCGAAATATTAGTATCCAAAAGTTTTGATATAAACAACACTTAAATTCATAAACTATCTTTAAACTCCTATCAATAAATAGGCAACACTTATGACAGCACTTGGGATCCTTTACAAGAATACACACATACATGCATATTAATACATCATATCCACTAAACAGCCATCAAACACGTTTTATTATTTGATTTAGGTTTTATCACTTGTTGTCGGTCGACTTGGCCTTTTGTTGATATGATATGGTGTGAGAGTGTGTGTGTGTTTAATAATCTCTCTCACACTCGATGTAGGTCCTTCGACAATTTATTATAGACAATTTGATTTATTATCCATTTTATGTAGTTATTATATTAAACAACAACGGCAATAGCTAATAGTAATCTTGTCATTTTTATAAAGTTCCCAGAGGAAATTCATTTTAAAAATGACCTTCGTTTCCGTATTTTTTTCCCCACTAACATGATGGGTTGTTTAAAAGCTAAGGGAGAGATAGTCGTTGCCATTGTAGTGGTGTGGGGAAATGGTAAACTAGCGTATGTGTGTTGTTATTTTGAAAGCAATTTAACAATACATGTAATTTTTGGCGTCGTCATTGTTGTCGCTGTTATTCTGTGCATTGTCTGCTTTTTGGCATCAGAACATGTTAAAAAAATGTCTGTTTTTAACATGTCATGGCGTAGTTTATTATTGTATGTAACGAATTGTTGTGACATGAATTGTTTGCCCTGCTGTCCCTTAGTTTGCCTAATGCTGCTGGCTCTGAATTAACATGGCCTACTTTTATACATCTCGTAGTGGGAACAACTTAAATTTTTCCCTACTAAATTAAGGGATTGTAATGAAATTTAGAGTCCTATCAAAAGTAATGTCGAGCTTATTGTTTTCCCTTCAATGCCTAAATTTAGACAAGTTATTTCTTAACATTCACGACAATGTTGGTGAAAATCTGAAGAAAAATATTTTAATTGGGATCAGCAATATTTGTGGGAGAAATATAATATTTGCCCATTACATCCATGATGGGGCCGAAGAGAGTTTCTTGCAATCCGTTAGCATTGTTCTTTATAGTTCCACACTCACTGGTTAGAACCTTTAGATTTTCTACCGGTTCCGACCGGTTTTTAGAACGAAAATCCTTATCACACGTTGCGGGATGGGGCTAAATGAACAAAAATTAAACAACATTTTTTAACACTATTATACTACAACCCAGTATTATCAACTAAAGGGTCCGCCAAATAACTTTTTTTTTTGAAAATGCTATATTTTTTTTTTTAAAGTACAATCCTTCCGGTTAATAATGGAAAATAATTTCATTCAAATGGCTGCCTCGGCTGGCCATGCAGTAGCCTACACGATCGGCCCAATTTTTAAGCACATTATCGATTGTGTGCAGCTGTATTTCACCAATTGCTTCATGAATATTGTACTTTAAAGCGTCAATTGTCTCTGGCTTGTCGGCGTAACACTTACCTTTGAGGGCACCCCACAAATAATAGTCCAACGGTGTCAAATCGCAGCTCCGAGGTGATATTGCGATCTTCAAAAACAGGGCGCAAAACATCGAGTGGCACGTAGCGCCGTCCTGTTGAAACCAAATGTTGCCAATATCCTCCTCTTCAATTTTTGTGAACAAAAATTCGTTCAACATGGCCCGATAACGATCGCCATTAACTGTAACGGCCACTCCTTGCTCATTTTCGATGAAAAATGGCCCAATTATGCCTCTGGACCAAAATCCGCACCAAACAGTGACTCGTTTTGGGTGCATCGGCTTTTCAATGTATGCGTGCGGGTTTTCTGTGCCCCAAGTGCGACAATTTTGCTTGTTTGAAAAGATGATTTTTTTGCCAAAATCGGCATCTTCTGTAAGTTGATCGCAGGCCCATTTTTCCCATATTTCCCAGCGTTGTTCAAGGGTATACACAACCATATTCGTACAGCGGAAGGATAAAACTAATTATCTGTCAAATCAGACATGAGCTAAGTGTTACCATTCACGAAATAAGCACTAGTTGAAAAAAAAAACGTTAGATGGCGGACCCGGTATATTGGGCACTTTTGCTGTGGTTTGGGTTTAGACTAACATATGTTGAGAAATTTCTTGTTTAAAGGAAAGTTTTCTAGGTGGAGCCTGTAACCAGTATTTTTGAACCCAATAAAAAGTAAATTTAGAAAAACCAAAGTGAAAGAAGTTTAAAAAAATAACATTTTCTTAAATAAGTACCTTTTCTTAAACAAAGTACCTTTTCTCAAAAAAATACCTTTTCTTAAAGAAGCACCTTTGCTTAATAAAAGAAACTTTTCATACAAAAAGTACGTTTTCTTAAAAAAAAGTAATTTTTTTTTAAATAGTAAGTACCTTTTCTTAAAAATGTTAATTTTCTTACAACAAATTGGTTTTTCTTAAAAAACTACCTTTGCTGTAATTAGTACCTTTTTTGTGAGACAAAATAACTTCTCTTGAGATAAGTGCCTACTCTAAAAAATTTACCTATTCTTGAACAAAGGACCAACTCTAATAAAATAGAGGATTTCTTAAAAAAAACTTTGCTTCAAAAAAATACCTTCTCTTAAAAAAATACCTTTTCTACCTGTTCTTAAAAAAATGCTTCTTTGCAAAAAAAATCATACTCTTATGGCTTTTTTTACAGAAAGTACTTCTTCTTAAAAATAGTACCTTTTCGTAAAAAAAACATTAGCTTTTAATAAAAGAAGTACCTCTCTTTCTCTAAAATACATACTGTTACAAAACCGACCTAAAAATATATGTACCTTTTTTTAAAAAAAAAAGTTTTCTTAAAAAAGTTTATAATTTAACAAAAGGTATATTTTCTTCAAGATCCATTGAAATTATCGTATTTTTCAACAGGAGCCTTAGGCGTGTTGGAACTAACTAGTACATAATATATATTTATAGCGAAAATAACTTCGTTCTAACCGGAACGTTTTTTACTCGCTAGTGTCGCCGCCATTAAGCGAGGTGACAGTCGTCGACATAAATGTATGATAAAGTAAAACACGTTACCATGTACAAGGATCGCGCACACTAACTACTGCAACACCGTCCGACACTGTGCATCTTTGGATGGGTTTTTGGAACTTTTAACTGTCATTTGCTGTTTAAGCGAGAGATGCTCCATAAGTTGAGTGGTGTAATAAAAGGTGTCTCAGTAAGATTGCATTTTTTCATTTCGAAATTAAAACATGTATTTTTTGAGATAGTTGTGATTTTTTTACTGGATGATAAAGAAGACATGTTCCGATAAAGTACGGAATAAAACATCCGTCAAACGGCCATGAGAGGCCATTACTCTTTTCATGAAATTTTCCACGACTTTTTCACAGATATGTGGCTGTACCTCACCGAGGCCGAGTTGGAACTCGGATTTGAGCTCAGGAATTGTATCTGGTTTATTCGCATAAACCCTTGACTTCACAAACCCCCAAGGAAAGAATCGCACGGTGTTAAATCGCATGATCTTGGTGAACAGTTGACCACAGAATTTCTTGAGATAATTTGTTCGGGAAATCGTTGCTGCATTAAATCGATTGTTTCATGCGTGGTGTGACAGGTGGCGACGTTTTGCTGAAACCACATGTCGTCCAGATCCATGCCGTCTAGTTGAGGCCACAAGAACTCTGTTATCATGGTCCTGTAACGAATGCCACTCACAGTCACTGCAATTTCGGCCTCACTTTCAAAAAGTTTAAGGCCCAATCACGACGCCTGACCAAAATCCGAACCGTACATTTGCTCGTTGTGGATGCATGTTTTCTCATGGATTGCATGAAGATTTTCTGAGCCCTAAATTCGACAATTTGGTATATTCACGAAGCCATTCGGATAGAAAAGCACTTCATCGGAGAAGATGACTTTTTTAAAAAAATTGGCATTGACTTCACTTTGCCCCATTACCCATTGAACGAATTGACGGCACTTTCCATGGTCTGCTGGTTTCAGCTCCTGAGTAAGCTGAATTTTGTAACGCATGAAGGTTGAGGTCTTTTGTCAAAATTCTCTGCGTAGTACTTCGTGAAATTTGAAGTTGTTAAGAACGATACCGAATTGATGTTTTCGGGTTTACGACGACACTCTTGTTTACAGCAGCAATGTTTTCAAGAGACCTACCGGTACGTTGACGCACAGGAGTCTTACTGTCCATATCCGACCCAGTTTCTTCACATTCTTTTGACCACTCATCGAATGGTTGATACATGAGGTGCACTTTCTCGACTGAAAATTCGTCGAAGTTTACCAGCGGACTCACCATAACTTTACAAATTTTTGTAATAAGTTTTCTTAATTTTACCATGTAGTTCTCCATTTTGAATAATCGGAGTAAACATATGTGATATCTGCCAAATTTCAGAGTTGCCACTTGCAAAAAAAAGAATATTATACTATATTTAAAAAGTGCAACCTTACTGGGACACCCTTAGTTATTTATTATTCGATGTTTTTTCGGCCGGAAAGACACGATTTTCCAATAACTTACAAAAACTCAGTTTTCACTTAACTCCTTGAACGGAGCTTGGGATATGGCTTTCACAGAGCAGTGTGCTTTCTAGTTTTTGGACCTACTTTTCTCAAAATCCCGTCCTTTATGTAGACGTCTCATTAATCCCGGGCTGTAAGACTGACATCCCCGCCACTGAAATGCGAAAACCTGATTGGAAACATATTGCGCGCTAACTAAAAAAATTTCATAACTCAAACTAGATCGTTCCAAATTGTAATTCAGAAAATAGCAATTGAATTTAGAAAATATCTATTGAAATTCAGAAAAAATCTATTTAATTTATGAAGTGTTAATGCAAATACAGAAAATGTCAACAAAAATTCTGAATTTCCATATGAAAATCAGGAAGTATCAATTGAAAATCAGAGAATGTTCAATGAAATTCAGAAAACGTTAATTGATGTTCTTAAAATATCAATTAGAATTCAGGAAACATCAATTTAAGTTCTGAAATTGGGAATTGAAATTCAGAAAACATCAATTAAAATTAAAAAACAAACCTAACCTGAAATTCAGAAAACATCAAATGATATTCAGAAAATATCAATTGAAATTCAGACAAGTGAATACAGCGAAATTCAGAAATTGTCAAATAAATTTCAGAAAACATCAATTGACGTTCTCAAAATATCAATTAAAATTCAGAAAATTTCAATTGAAATTCAGTTGATATTTTCTAAACTTCAGCCGTTATTTTATGAACTTCAATTTATGTTTTCCGAATTTTAATTGATATTATACGATTTCAAATGATTTATTTCTAAATTTCTATTGATATTTTCTCAATTTCAATTTCAGTTTACTGATGTTTATTTGATTTTTTCTGATTTTCAACTGATATTTTCTGATTTTCAAATTAAAAATTCTAAATTTCAGTTGGTAGTTATTTTGTGAATTTCAATTGGGAATTCTGAATTTCATTTAACCTTAACTTTAATTGGAAATTTAGAATTTCAATTGGTGTTTTCTGATTTTCATACAGAAATTCTAAATTTCCATTGGGAATTCTGAATTTCAATTAATCTTTCCTTTGTTTTAATTGAAACTTCCGAATTTCAATTGAAATTTCTTGAATATCAATTGAAAAAGGTGTAGATATATTTGTAAGGAATTGAATAAGTTATGATTTATCCGGCCTTTCTTATTACTTTGTATTCAAAATTTATCTTCCCGACGATGCTATCCAAAGGTTTCGGTGCCCTTTAAGAAATTAATTGAAAAAATTAACAAATGCTCGAACATTTTAATTTTGTTTATAAGGAATTTGTTTTTATTAAGGAATTTTTTGAGGAAATGACATCCGATTTTTAGTGGGAATAGAAGTCGTGTGAAACAAACTGTAGGTCCCAATTAGTGTGTGTTTAAACTAGAAAGCACAAAGCTCACTGGTTCGAAAAGCTCTCCTCAATCCCTTCATGGGATGTTTTGGGAAAATCTATCAATCAGAAATCGTCCTTCGTTATTGTTTTTAGGTAAAATATGAAAGTCTACAAGTTTTGAGTTATGACTCTTTTGAAGTTGCGGTGCGATATTTTCGAACCGGTTCGATTTATACTATTTTCTCTGCAATTGGTTGCACCAAACTTTCACAGTGTTTATTTCGCCAGCGAAATCTTTCATTCTTCTGAATACTTTTCTAATAGAGTAATTTTCTCGCAAGACTATCTTTCTATGTTCTTAATATCCAGCCAACATAATTCTAGATTTTCTGGTTGTTACTTGAGCCCGTGAAAAAGATAAATGAGCCTTACACGACACTATGGGTGTTTTCAGGATTTTTATAGACTAACAATAAAAAGGATATACTTTTAATTTGTACTACAAATTACACTTTTTTTAATCTCTCTTCACTAACTACGTGGATGTCGGGATATAAATCGTATATTCATAGTCGTAAAACTAAGTTAATGCGACATATAATTTGGAAAATAATAATTTTTTAAAAATAAGAAACCAATCGCCAGAGGTTTCCATAAAACTCGATGTTTATTTATTAGGATAAACATTAATTTTTGTAACCAACACTATGTTCCCCTTACTTATCACTTCAACCTCGTACATATCTAGTACGTTTCGCTGTTTCTCTGTCTCTCCCTCCCTAGCCTACTTGCGTGAAATACAGAATTTGTTGACCTCGTTAAGACAATAAGATGCATTAAAGTCATTTAACTATATGGCTGCTATTGTTCGTGGCCTTAAAGGGATTACAGATTTCAAAAACAATAACAATTACAATAAAACAGCAACAGCAACAATACTGACATAATGATAACGGGTTTGTTCCAAAACTAAGTACACTCTGTTTGGCGTTCCGCGTCAAGATTCTGTAATGGTTGTACAAATATGTACATACAATACTGTATTATAATACGAGTATCATTTCTGCCAAAAAAAAAAACTAATTGTGCTTTTTTATAATTTCCCTCTTTGTCTCTCGCTGTCTAATCAGATACATTAGTTTCAGATTTGGCTAACGAAACAAACAAAAAAAATCGAAACCAACAAACTTGGATTGGCTCCAAAGTGTTATGTTTGTTTCCATAAGAAGACCAACGAACACAAAATGGCCAAGTTAATGCATTAGAGAGTAGATGCTGCAAAAATTGTCATTGAATCCATTTCTAAGCTGTCACAATGATGAAGTGTGGATAAATCTCTATGGGGAAAAAGACTGCATAAAAGCCAAAACACAACAAGCAATAGATAATTTAAGGGCTTGGAATATTTCACGAAACATGAGAGATTCGTGAATGTCATGGTTTGGATTACACATTGAACCTTAAAGGATATAAACATTTGGATTAGAATTTGTAGTTAAATATTTTTCATATATGTTTAAAATATTTCAGTTATTATTCTTATACCAAACGTAAGGCATCGTCAATATTTGTATTCGTTTTTAAAACAAGAAAGTTTATAATGATAATTGATGGTGTAATTGGTAGCGTCAGCGCCTATTGTTCATAAGAACAAGTGTTCATGAAGCTTTCTCCAATCTAGTCAACAAATATATAAATATTTTCTCATAACATCCCTTAAAGGAACACGGTGGAGATCCTTACAATCAGTGTGCTGTGCAATTTATAGTTTAATAATCAGTGTTTGTGACCCATACGTTGTGAAAACCAGGAACCACGTATATGTTTGCAAGCATTGTTTTCATGAATTGAAGATCTGCTGCTTGTTTCTTTCTTTGTTGTCTGTCACGATTTTGTTTCAGCAGTTTTCGACAAGCGAAACCACATTCGGGCCACAAAAACATATATTATAACCTATTAATCATTGTGTCCCAAACGTGTTATATTGAATACCAAACACAGTGTGGTTAGATACAGGTATAATATATGTACGACAAGCTACAAACACGTTTTACACGCTGTTTACATGAACAGGTTTGAACAACCAAAGCCACATTTGGGTCACAAAAACATATATGATAACCTATTAATCATTGTGTCTCCAATACGTAATATTGAATAGCAAACACAATATGTTTGGACACAAGTATACTATATTTGCGACAAGCTACAAACACGTTTTACACGCTGTTTTCATGAGCTGAAGATCTACTGTTTTTTCTTTCTTTGTTGTCTGTCACGTTTTTTGAACAGTTAGTGAAGGCGACATTAAACCATGAAAAAGCTTCTCAAAATACCGTTCGGAACCGGTGTAAAACTGTAGGTCCCCAGCAGTAAGTGTAAAACTAGAACGCGCACAGCTCACTGGTTGTGGGAAGCTCTCCCTAATCCCTACATGGGATGTAACGGGATACCAGCTCTCCCTAATCCCTACATGGGATGTAAGCCATGAAAAAGCTTCACAAAATACCGTTCGGAACCGGTGTAAAACTGTAGGTCACCAGCAGTGAGTGTAAAACTAGAACGCGCACAGCTCACTGATTGTGGGAATTTCTCCCTAATCCCTACCTGGGATGCAACGGGATACCATATATTTTTTATAATGGAAAAATAAGTAAAGTAAGCATCGAGAACTTAAAGGATGCCAAATTATCATTGACAAATAAAGTGTGGGGCCATTTCAAATTTTAATTTTAATTTCGCATTAAAAATTGTAATTGACATTTTTTCAAAATTGTGATTTTATTGCTAAGGGTTATCATTGAAATTGATGAATGTAACACAACATAGTTCAAATGGCTGCGACGACTGGCTTTACAGTACCTCATCCGACCTACCCAATTTTTCAGTAAAATTTCGAATGTCTGGGCCTCTATTTCGAGAACGACAGCATCGGTTACGTATTTGAAGGCCTCAATGGACTCGGGATTGTTTGCGTAACACTTATATATCACACTTATATATCACATATATAATAGTATAACGGGGTCAAATCGCAGCTGCGGGACAGCCAATGAACTTCCGAGTTATTTCGAATGATTATGCGGTTTTCGAACACTGTGCGCAAACATCGATTATAACGTTGGCTGTGTGGAACGTAGCGCCTAGTGATGTGTGGCAATTTTGAGGAACCGGTTCCGTCTAGTTCTGTTCTGAGAAGTACCGGGTATTTGGAAATTTTCCGGTTCTTACAAAATTGCTATCCCAAAGAGGCTTAAGCTTAATATCATATTAGAAGAATATAAAATTTGATAAAAATACACATTTTCATACCCTCAGAAGTTAACACTTTTCCTGTAATTTTAGAATCGCAAAATATTAATTGGAAATCAATTCAGACATCGCAAATTCCACGATAAAGTCTATATTTTGATTAGAATTTATATAGATTAAAAATAGGTCTTACTAAATACAGGTTGCTACTACCGAACTTAAGTCGTA
Organism: Phaonia tiefii; assembly: GCA_963931995.1. NCBI lineage: Eukaryota > Metazoa > Arthropoda > Insecta > Diptera > Muscidae > Phaonia > Phaonia tiefii. The sequence goes on along the minus strand of OZ008370.1, from coordinate 203,839,108 downwards.
TTAACCAATTTGAGTATTTCTTAAACCTCATTCATCCGAAATGGAAGATACAACTAATAAAAAGTACAGTTTAGAATTCGTGTTCAAATATTAGTCACTGTAATCATAATTAATTCTTGCTCATTTTCGAAGAAAAATAGGACTATGACGCAGTCATGCCAAAAACGGCACCAAACAGTCGCTCGTTGTGGATTCATCGGCTTCACCGCGACAACGTGTAGTTTTTCCGAACCCCAAATACGACAATCTGTTTTTTGTTAACTTAGCACCCGATGTAGAAATGAGCTTCATCGGCAAAGATTTTGTTCGGTAATAAAGTTCATCTTCATCCAACCGATCTTCAGCCCATTCAGAGAAAACGTATCGGATGGTCACGAAGCTTCAGTTAGTGGACTAATGGGACTTTATATGACTTCATATCGAAGTCTTTATGCAAAATTCTACGGAAAGAATTGGGAGAAATGTTAAATTGCTGCAAACGGTGGCGAGTTGATGTTCATGGCTGTTCCAGCACAGTTTCACCTACATCGGCGACTAAATGCACTGGACGAGGATGTACATGAGTTATTTTGTCCAATAAGGATCCGGATTAACAAACTCGATTGCCAAATTAACCCACAAACTGCGTTGATGTCACTCTATTTCTAACGAATTTATTTCGCAGATTTCTTGCAGTTTGGGTTGAAGACTCAGGGCTTGGGAAGAAAGTTCTTAATATTTTCCAAATTTCTTCACGCGTAAGGTTCCCATTTCGGTAAGGCGACCCATTTTGTAAGTTTCTAACCTTTAACTAATAATCTGTCTCTTCATAAATTTCATATTGGCCATCTGCTTCGAAATAAAGAGGTGTTCTAATTCCGAATTTTACATGGTATTAGTATCTTTAATTGTCCTCATATTACAATTTTCACACCACCAAAATGTCCACAAATTTTGAGTATTTTGTCCCTTAATTCATTTAAATTATATTATATTCAATTTATATCCTTGTAAATTTCATTCGCCAATGGTGCAGTAAACTTGTGTGTTTTTTTTTTCATTTTGTTCTTTTCGCTGGTACAAAAATAAATTTCCATATAATTTCCACATATTTTAATAAACAAATAACCATATATTTTAATACTAAGAAGATAAAACAAAAACCGGTTACAAATTAATATGCGGAAACGGAAAGAGAATATAGTAAAGCGCTGCATAAAACACAAATGGGCAAATACGAAAAATGTTGACTGCGTTTTATTTTTAGCCTGTAAATTTTTGCCAAACGTAACAATGACACACAAGCTCTTCTTAACACGTACACATACTCATACATAAAAATCATACACCACTACACAGAGGCGCACACTAATACATATCTATAATACAGCCCCAAAAAGTGTCGCATAAAAGCCGCAATCGACTGCGTCAACCAAACAAAAAAACAAAAAAAAGGACAAAGAGCGCAGTTAAAATGTTAACGAACCAAAAAAAACTGTATTGGCCCAAAACTGCAGCGGAACTATAATTTTGGCTACGTTCATAACACCGAGTCACACATACGTATAAGCACAGATGTGTATGGGCGCGTGTGGTGTCGAAATGTACAAGAGTCTGTTTGCATGCATGTGAATGTGTAATCTCTCCTAACGGGTTCTGCTCGGGGACAATCCTTACAGTCAAGCGTTTGTGCGACGACAAGTTGGGGCACAATGGAGTGCATGTTAAACAATGACACTGTGTGACGTTTTAGTACAGTGTTGCCATTTTAAGTTAAATTTTTATCGCAGTGTTTTATGTCACTGGGTCAAACACTACGAAATTCCATCGCCTACATAATTTTGTTTTCAAATTTAAAAAATCAGCTTAAATTTAAGCTCTGCATTTGAAATTTAATTAAACGAAGTTTAATTATTAATTTTAAAATTTTTCCTAATAACAATATTTTCGATAGTTTTGAATGTTAATGTATGAGAAGTTCATACTTGAAACTTTCCGGGTCTGATACATTTTTCAAAGTGAATTTTTGAATATAATATTAATTTTGAGAGAAATGGCAATTTTAGTTCAAAGACCATTAGCTGAAATTCAAATATTCTACAGAAACAATTCAAAATTTCCAGAATTCTATAATTTTACTTCAAAATTAAGTGAAATTTTTGGAATATAACTTGGCCGTCGATGGTGAAATAGCTAGTGCGCGCGGCTCTTGTACATGAGAACGTGGGTTCGATCCCTGCTCAGAGCGCCTTACAATTTTCCAAATACCTCTCGGAACCGGTGTAAGCCTATAGGTCCCAAGCAGTGAGTGAAAAATTAGAAAGCGCAGGGCTCTCTGGTTGTGAGAAGCTCTCCCCAATCCCATCATGGGATGTAATGGGAAAGCGGTTTTTCTTTATTGGACTAACCCACTCAAAAAATAAAATTTAATTTAATCGTGTCTCAGTAAGAATGCACTTTTTCATTTTAAACTAGAAACAGGTATTTTTTGAGATAGATGCTATTTGGTTATTGGATTGTAGAGGGTAAAATATCCGTCAAATGGTCCCCATGGCCCTGATTACAAGCCATTAGTCTTTTAGTGAAATTTGCATTAACTTTTTCACAGAGATGTGGCTGTATCTCACCGATGACACGTCAGATCTCCGATTTGAGCTCAGGAATTATTTCAGGTATATTCGCATAAACCCTAAATTTCACAAAACCGCAAGTTGACATCAGAATTTCGTGAGACAATTTGTTCTGGAAATCGTTGATGCAATAAATCGATTGTTTCATGCGCAGGTGGCGCCGTCTTGGTGAAATTACATGTCGTCCACTCTAAGGGTTCCAATTTTTAATTTGAACAAATTTGCAATATATAACAAAAATATAAATTTGGGTTTTTCGGTTTTTCTCCAAAAATTATATCTAAATGAAAAAACCTTTAACTTGGATTCCAACACCTTTTAGCAGAAGTCTGTACGCTTCCAATAAACTATAATACGATATATTCATGCAACGGCTTCATGGTGTTATCGTGCGGCAAAGTAAAAAATCGCAGTTATCGATGGCCGCACGATAACACCATGAAACCGTTGCATGAATAAATCGTGTTATAGCTTATTGGGTTTACTAAAAATCCGAAGTTGTTTTTTCATTACCACCCTAATGTACATGTTTGCAAGATTTGTTTTCCTGAATTGAAGATCTGCTGATTTTTGTTTCTTTATTGTGACACACACCAGTGTTTTCAGCAGTTTTCAATAAACAAATCCATATTGGGGCCGGAAATACATATATTATAACCTATTATTTATTGTGTCCCAAACATGTTATATTGAATAGCAAACACAATGTATTTGGACACAAGTATACTATATTTGTGGCAAGCTACAAACACGTTATATTTGCACCGAAACAATAAAAAAAAATACAAATGTTTCAGCGTGCATGCATGGTACATTGGTGCAAAGATGGTTCCATCTGCAGGCAAGGTTATGGCGTCTTTTTTTTCTGCACATAGGATCATTTTTATTGATTATCTTCGGAAAGGAAGAACCTTCAACAGCGAATTTATGGTAATTTATGGCAGATGAAATTGTGGAACATAAAGTGTTGTTTCATCAAGACAATGATCCAGTTCACACATCCGCTATTGCGATGACCAAAATTAATGAACTAATGTTCGAATTGTTTCATCATGCACCTCATTCGCCAGATTTAGCTCCCTCGGACTATTTTCTATATCCAAACTTGAAAAAATAGTTCGGAGGTAAAAGATTTGCCAACAATGAATGGAATGGTGAGAATGACAGAATGGTGGAATCTGGGGATTATGACTATTTTCAAGAATTTCACAGTTCTTACTATAAACAGGGTATTGAAGCTTTTGAACGTCGCTGGAAAAGTGTATCAAGCTAAAAGGAGATTATGTTGAAAAATAAAGAAAATTTGCCCAACTTTTATGTGTGTACTTTGTTAGGTCGGCTAGTTTTTGCAACCGCCCTCGTAGTACTGAATTATCGAAGTTTTGGAACGAAGTTCCTTATCTCACGCTGCGGGATGGGGGCTAAATGAAAAAATTTTAAACAATTTTTTTAACCACTTTATTACAACCCATTATTAACTATATTGGGTACTTTTGGTTTGGTTTGGTTTAAAGGGAAGTTTTCTAGGTGGAGCCTGTTTAGTGCATATTGTAGTTTTGAACCGAATAAAAAGTAAATTTAGAAAACCAAAGTGCTAGACTGGCTAATCCATGAAATACAACCCTGAGCATGGAATTATATTTGGCAGCACATTTACTCTTACACTCGTACTTTTGGTTTGGTTTGTGTCTTGACTAACATATGGGGGGATATTTCTTGTTTAATCGCAAAGGTGGAGCCTGTTTAGTGCATATTGTAGTTTTGAACCGAATAAAAAGTAAATTTAGAAAACCCAAAGTGAAAGATGTTTAAAAAAATAAAATTTTCTTACATAAGTGCGTTTTATTAAAAAAAAGTAAATTTTCTCAAAAAAAATACCTATTCATATTCTTAAACAGAGTACCTTTTCTTAAAAAAATACAAAAAAGTACATTTGCTTAAATAAGTATATTTTCTTACAAAAAGTACATTTTCTTAAAAAAATTAATTTTTTTAAATAAGTACCTTTTCTTAAAAAACTGCATTATCTTACAACAAATTGCATTTTCTTAAAAAACTACATTTTCTTTAAAGAGTATTTGTTTTGTAAAACATAATAACTTTTCTTGAGATAAGTACATACTCTTAAAATTGTACATGTTCTTTCGTACAAAAAATTATTTCTTCACAAAACAAAACCTTCTCTTACAAACAATACATTTTCTTACAAAATTTCATTTTCTTAAAAGTACATTTTCGTAAACATAGAGTGAAACCTTTTCTTTTCTTTTCTTGAGATAAGTAGCCTTTCGCAAATTTTCTTAAAAAAATAACCTTTTCCTAAAAAGAGTACCACTTGTTTAAAAAGTACCTGTTCTTAAAATAAGTAATTCTTTGTAAAAAAAATCATAGTCTTTGGCTGTTTCTTACAGAAAGCACTTCTTATTAAAAATGGTAACTTTACTCAAAAAAAAAACATTGGCTTTTAATAAAAGAAGTACATCTCACTAAAGAAATTACCTTTTCGGGAAAATATAATACATATTCTTACAAAAGGGACCTAAAAATAAACTTTTTTGAAACAAATACATTCAATAAATATAAAATTTCTGAAATAAGGTCTATCATTTTACAAAAGGCATCGTTTCTTAAAGAGCCATTTAAATTACAGTCGCCTAAGGCGTGTTGGAACTAACGAGTACATAATATAAAGCGAAAGGAACTTCGTTCCAACCGGGTGTCCCCTGACAACTCATGTAATTTTTTTTAATAGATTTCTCGCAGTGCATTTTCGTCTTTACTTTTTTTTGCGTTTTGCTTTTATTTTGTTGTTCATTTTCCAACTCAATATTTTCTCTCGCCACACAGTTTCATTGTTTCGAGTCATATGTTGATGATTTTTATGACTTTGGTGAATGACTGGCAGAAATCCGTTTACAGTGCCTGGTCATTGATTGATGACTGATTCGAAACTTTGCTTTACATAAAACCCTAAATTGTTAGCTGTGTATGTGTTAAAGTTTTAAAATTTATTACCAAACATACCATGTGCCTTATTTGGATTGATTTGTATTAGAAGTACGACCTGGGAAATAGGATACAATGGAAAAATCCCTTTCTAGCATTAAGTCATGAGTTCTAAGGACATAAGTAAATCTTAAAAATCCATTTAATATTTAAAACCAAACAGTATAAAGATCTAAAACTGCGAAAATATTGTTTTCCTTTAAAAAACAAGTCCTTAATTGAACAGAAATGTTTCCATACACAGCCATATGAGCTCTCAGAAATTCTCACATTTGTCAGTTATAAAAGTTTCGAATTCAGGAGTGCTCTAAAATTGTCGGCTGACTATAAAAACAAACGGATTTGAAAGCCTGTCGTCGCTCATAATTTTTGGCTAGATACTGTAAATAATCTCTTATGTTTTCTCACTCTCCAGTAAATCGGTGAACTTTGTAGATACATTTAAGAGTTTTTTATTGGCGCCTCATCTCAGGCTTTAAGCTAAAAGGAAAAACAACATAAAGATACTGACGAGATTTTTGGTCGTTGGCAACTTTCAAGGATTCACGCTTTGGAATAGTTTTTGTGCTGAGATTCTTTGGCACACTCAAAAATCTTACGCTCTTTCAATACTATTAAATCAGATTAAGGTTTTTTTTTATTGTGACAAGAAACTAGCACAACGTTGGGGTAATTTGAAAATAACACACCTGGTGGCTATTGAGTGACTTAGGAGTTGTAAAGATTAGAAAGTACTCGTAGAAAATAACGAGTTGATATTTTAAAGAATTTTAATAGAAAATAATACATATGCAATAGCCAATACAGAAAATTATGATTCAAATCAGAGTTGTCTACAAGGAACCACTAAATTTGACATAACCAGTTGTAACAGTCACTTTTTTTTTTGTCAAACCAACACTCAGGGGATTCCCCCTTTAAATGCAGTGCATTGTGTAGGCGAATGAAAATTGTGGTAAAGGAGGGTGGAAAGAGGGAGCAGTTGTTGCCATTTGCCTTGAATCTTTGTATGTCACAATTGATGGGAATTACACTAGCCGATAGTTTATTCCACATACAGACTGTACGACTGAAGAACGAATTTTTCTCTATAGGGTGTAGTTCGGTCAACCGGCCACTCGCTAAAAAACGAATGCCAGTTCCTGGAAAACCGCAAACTTAGTAACACGAGGGCGGATCAATAAGTCCGTGACTGTTTGAATGAAACACAGTTTTTTTGCAAAAAAAAAAATATTTTTCAACATAATCTCCATTCAGCTCAATACAATTAGTCCAACGTTTCTCCAATTTTTGTAACCCTTCCAAAAAATATGATTTTTCGAGGTCCATAAAATAAGCATTTGCTTCAACAATACTTTCATCGTTGGAGCTAAAACTCTTTCCACCAAGCCATTTCTTTAGGTTTGGAAATAGGAAATAGTCACTGCGGGCTAAATCCGGAGAATATGTCCGATGAGGTAACAATTCGTAATCCAATTCATGGCATTTTGCCATTGAGAGTACACTCGTGTGCACCCGTGCATTATCTTGATGAAAAATAACTTTTTTCTTGGCCATATGGGGTCGTGTTTTTTAAATCTTCGTTAAATCGGTCCAATAAGTTGGCATAATTATCGCCGTTTATTGTTTTTCGCTTTTGAAGGTAATCGATGTGGATTATCCTGCGTACATCCCAAAAAACTGTTGACATGACCATATTGGCCGACAAACTTACCGGTTCACCCGGAGAAACCAATTGTTTAGATCCATGATCCATGTTTCAGCCACAGTTACAAAACGCCGCAAAAACTCCTTCCAATTGCGGTTAAACAACTCCAAACACTCCTTTGAAGTTGTCACACGATTACGTTTATCGTCAATTGAGAGCAAACGCGGCACCCATCTTTTATTTGAAAAAGTCCAGAAAATTATGTTTCTGTATGTATTCTGGAGTTTAATGCCACTTAATTGATATTGTTCTAACACTGTATGTCAAATTTTGAATAATATTTATCTGACTTATAAACATTTTCACGCCCGTATTTGCACAAGGCAATTAAAAAAAAATATGTATTATTATACTTTACTCTCTCCTTAATCTAATTAATTCATCAACTTTGACATTCGCAAATGATGAAAAGTTTCCTCATTCACTTTCTAGCACAGACAACTTTTATGTATTTCAAAGGCTGTTTTTGTCTCCATTCACTGAAAACATCCCCTTACACGACGTAGATCGTGTTAACATGGAATTTATCCTTTGAATTCAAAGTCATTTTGAAATTAAAGTTTTTTTTTCTGTTTGTATTGTTTTTTTTTTTTGGTTTTTTATGTTTTTTTGTTAAATTCTCATAATTTGAACCTTTCTTGCATACATATGGCCAAAACAAAGCACCAGAGCAAAGTAATTTTCCGTAACTTTTTCCTTAAGGTCTTTTATGTTATTCCAAAACCGAGACTACTTAAGAACTTTCCCAGTTGTGTTAGTCAACCCTTAGCTAGGCAGGATTTTGTTGGCGGTATTTATGGTTGAGAATATTGAAGGGAATTATAGCATCATTTCGGTTTTTTTCAACATTTATGCAAATTTTAACTAACAACATAGTGGAAAATTGTAACAAGTGTTTTGAACAATTTCCTTCAGAAAAAATGCCAAGAAAACTGTTACTCTTCAAGTAGTTTGAAATGTAATGTAGTTTGAAATGTAACAAATTGGAGGGAAAGTTGACATGTTTGAAGGGAAGTAAATCAGTGAAAAGCTTAGTCGGTCGGAAAATTTTTTAAAATGAAACTTTATTTGTGACCAGCTGTTTGCTCTCACATGGAGTTTGATACTTAATGAACAGCTAAACTTCGGGGGAAATTTCTTATACAGCTTCCCAATTATTTACCATTAGTGTACATGTCAACGCTATTGACTGAATTAGAATATGGGTGCCTCATTTGGAATTCATTTTCTGCCACTCCGTATCTCCCGACTTGAAAGAATTCAGAAAAAATGTATCACTTTTGCCCTCCGTTCTTTTGCATTTACATTGCCAATACAAGCCGTAGACGTAGACTTATTCAGTTGAAGTCTCTTGAAAATAGAAGAAGTTTGTTATCATTGAAATTTAGTTATAAATTTGTTTGTGGGTATATTGATTGTCCTGCCTTGCTTGGCCTGATAAAATTTAATTTTCCAACTAGGTTTTGCGTCACAACTTTGTTTTTAATTTGCCTATTCATAGATCTGACTATTCGGCTAATGAACCTGTTAATCGAGCCTTAAATGAATTTAATAAAATTTCTGATCAAAATATTGATATTTTTGGTAATTTTGAACATTTTGTGTCTATATTGAACATTGGACATATTATTATTATTAGTTTTAAGTCATATTAGTTTTATGTTATAGTCTGTAAGGATTATTGAATGTCCATAGACTGGATTAAATAAATAAATACTTTTAATTTCCTCTGAGCTAACAGCTCAGGGTTTTTCTGCAATTAGAAAAAAATTAAACAGGCGGATTGTAAAAAACATTAGTGGATGATCGCTTCAAATTTTGTGGCCCTTCTTAGCAGCGCCTTAGCTTCCTAGGTCGGAGGCCGTCTTGCTATCATTGGTACTAATTGCAGTTTTTTTGGGGTTTCTCTCCTCTTTCTCCCTATCACGTGAATGTTTTTGTTTTCATTGGAAACATGAAATTGTTCCCTGTAATTATTTTAATTCTAGTGCATTCTACCGTTTTATTTGTCCCAAAAGATGTCGCTACTGATAGTAGCATTGCCTTATCTTAATTAGTATCAACACTTCAAATGACATTTACATTGAGTATGTAACATTTCATTATAATAATGTTGTCAACAAAACATCTCTTGTTAATCTTGTAAGTGATTGGCTGCACAGTGGTTTTATCGCAGCATATATATTTCCCCTTTATGTAAAAAAAAAAAATAAATGGTTTCCCGTTACATCCCATGAAGGGACTGGGGAGAACTTCTCACAATCACTGAGCTGTGCGCTTTCCAGTTTTCACTCACTGATTGGGACCTACAGTTTTACACCGATTCCGAACGGTAGTTTGAGAAGCTTTTTCATGGCTAGATACTCGATAGTGTCGCCGTCACTATGCGAGGTGACCGCCGCCGAAAGAAAATTTGAAGGTGGTCAGAGCCGGGTTCGAACCCAGGATCTCATGTACAAGAGGCGCGCACACTAACCATTGCACCACCGATGGTCGTAACAATTTTATAATACAAACTTTAACTAAAAGGTAAACGAAGAACATTGGGCATCAACGAATCCTATCCATAGATTTCTGTCTCTGGCAAGTGATTTTATTTGATTCCATGATCAAATAATCAAGTTTTATGATATTCCTCTTCCATACACCGTTTTCATGCATTTGATGATCTTCCTGGACTGCGACACCTTTGAGGGTTCCATTTAAGTGCCACTCTATCAATAACGGATGTTAGACGTCTAAGTATATGGTTAATCCAAGTTAATTTTTCTCCAAGTTAATAATATCTACTATATCAGTAGGGCTGTTACTTGTATGTTGCGAAAGGTCTTCATTCGAAATTGTATTAGAAGTGTTTGCCTCAGATAACGATTGTCAAATATTTGGACCTTCTTCATTGTTGCCAGTAGTACAACAGTACAAACTTCACACTGCAGTTCTATATCATCATCTTTTGTAATATCTTCTCATTACGCCAGCATTTGTGCAGGTTTAGGAATAGTAGTGTGCTCGGCTGTTGTACTAGAGAACCTGACCACCTTACATTTCGTTCGACGGCGGCCAACCAAACATCAGTCCAATTCCTTGGTTTCGTTTTGTACTCCTCTTGCTTCACATAAAAAAGAGTCGGGTGCAGTCAGGTCAGGTGACCTTGGGGGCCAGCGGAAAGTGGCTGGATATTCTGGATATTAATTTTTTTCAAAATTTTCATTGGAGGTCAGCCATAACCGGTCTGGCTATGGCTAGATAGAGTAACATCTTGCTGGAACCAAATGCTGTTGTATCGGATACGTTTTCGGCGAAGTTCTGGGTAAAAATACCCTCCTTCAACATCTTTAATAACGGTCCCTATTGCCAGTTACTGTTTGCTACACCCTTTCCTGCAAAGCAGTATAGCCCCACAATGCACCTAACTGAAACTGCGCACCACATAATGAGTCGTTTTGGGTGCAGTTCCATCTCAGGGAGTATTTTTGGATTAGATTCACTCCATACATGGCAATTTTGCTTGTTTACATTGCCGTTTAGATGAAAACGTGTCTCATCATACATTAACAAGCAATTTATCAAATTGTTGTCCTTTTTTATTTAATTTCAATTAGTTTTTGACAAAATTCCAGGCGAATAGGCAAATCCAGAGCGTTTAACTTGCTTATAATTTCGACTTTGTATGGAAAGAAGTTGTTTAAGTCGTCATGAAATATCCGTTTTAATGATCGTCTGCTAACTCCAATTTGCGCCGATACGTTTCGAGTCGAATCGCTTGGATTTGCCTGAATTGACCACGATACAGCCGCGATTGTGTCTTGAACCCGAACAGAGGAATCTCGATGGTACGGTTGTCGCACGTTGCTTCTAGACTCCGTAAATCTGTTTACCCACCCCATAATGGTCCATCAACTCGGGGGAGGGCCGCCAAACTCCCGCCTATATTCCCTTTGGACGGAAATTAAATGAAGCATGGTACCGTTGTAATATTCAAATCCTATTTTCGGCATCCCAAACATTAATTGTAATAAATCTAAATAATAACCTGCCAATTCAAAAAAAAAATAAGGCGATAACTCACACTGAAGAAAAGTTATTACGTTTTGTTCTTGTAGCACGATTCGCGCGCCTCCCTGTATTAAAAATTGTACAAAAAAATTGCATGTATTGGAAAAGATTTTCTTTTAGCGAGATCCACATTTAAATGAGAAGAAGATTTACGAAATGAAATCTTCCAAAAAATTGTGCTCGGCGAAATTCTGTGGTATAGCTTAGTATGATATTAGAACATTTCTAGCCTCAGGTGAAAGAAGAAGGCAGATTCTGTTTACACGTTGCTGATATTTCCCGAAGTTTTGCCACTATTAAGCCAACGTACTTCGCTCAAACCTATGATTTCCTCATTGTAGAATTCCATAACCTGTTTCTCCTATTCGTCATGATTTTTTAGAGAGACTTCTAACATTCCAGGTACCAATTATAAACCCTTATTTAAAACCAAACATTGTTATTGAGGCGGGATGTTGTCTCTTTGAATTGTCGACATTTCTATAATGATTGGAATTTACGATGGGTGATTGATTAGATCTCCGCATCCGATCCTAGTGCTAGGGCACCGAAGAAACTCTAGGCAGGCATACAAGGTGAGTTTTAGGAACTATTATTGCCTAATTGCCTAATACAACTATTTATTGCCTTATTGCCTAATACGAACCGATGTTAGCATAATATTGTTACGACAGATTCCTTGGCTTAATGAGCCTTTTATATTATAATAACGCTAGAATGTTAACAAACCGGGGGCGAATGATTACATCCGATTCGAATCGTAATTCGTATTTTGGAAGCGGAATAACATGGGAACTTGAATCCAAACTTAAATAATATTTTCATTTACCAACTGGCCGTCGGCGGCCTCTTGTACATGAGGTCCTGCTTTCGATTCCTGCTCTTATCACCTTAAAATTTCTTTCGGCTGCGGAAACCTCGCAATGTGATGGCTACACTATCGAGTATTTAGCCATGAAAAAACTTTTCAAAATACCCTTAGGAATCAATGTAAAAGCTATAGGTCCCAATCAGTGGGTATAAAAACTATAAAGCGCACAGCTCACTGATTGTGAGAAGCTCTCCCCAATTCCTTCATGGGATGTAATGGAAAACCATTTATTTACCAACTCAATACAGCAATAAGATGTTATCAATAATAGATTTTAAGAAGTCTTTATCAAATTGACCCTTAAATGGCAATTTCATAATCCAGTTTACTATATGAAACGGATACGGTCCCTGGTTGTTTCATAGTGCAACTTGATTAACTGCTCCTAAAAGTATGCAGTTGCTGCAACATACTAGCTCGCCAAACCATGTTAGGTGAATTCGCTTCAGTACCGATTAATTCGTTTAAGATCTTTGAAGAAAATTTAAAATACAGATGGCAGTACCACGTGACGGTAAAGGATATGGTTATAAATAAAACGAATAAGTGGCATCGCTGCAAGACGGATACGGAAATTTCGAGATAATGTTGTTCCAAGGTGATGAAATTGTATCATGTGTGTCGAGTCATGTCATATTTAAAACCACGTAAGGGTATGCAAGGGTAATCCCAGGTAGCCAAATTCGAAACTCACAAAAAAGGAGCGTATAGGGAGTTCCATAGCGCTCCTCAAAGGAGTGTTTGTGGAGTACACTTATAAACGGCGTCCGAAAGAGATCCGCATGGGGTTGTGTTAGGAGCGTTGACTCATGTTGTCATTTTATTATCTTCGTACTCTACACAGGAGCGTGAATGGACTCCAACTCCTCCAAAATTACCGGAAGGAATATTAAAAAATTCTGTAAAAACAAAACGATGAATGAAATATACATACATATGTACTTCACTTTCTAAAAAACTCGTAATAATATTCGGGCTGTTCAACCAATCGTCTTTTCACTTTAGCTACCATGAGACGCGGGTCTGATGGCAATGCCTGATTATTTATTACTTGACCTTACTTGAAAGTAGTGAGCTGCTTGGGAATTACCCAAAGAAATTTGCACAAAGAGCTTTGGATACAATGAGAAAGACCGCATCATACTGTTTCAAAAACTAGGCTAGTTATATTTTAAACCTTGAGTTAATTGAAATCAGTGGTCAAAACTTGAAATACCAACAAACAATAGCATCTGAATTTTATTGTAAAACATTTTGAATGTCATTTGTCCCACAGTGCAGCGGCTTTACAATTCCGGTCTGTCTTTGCAATTTTCTTATGAAAATTTTGTATTTTATTGCTGTTTTTCTTTTATGTTGTTTTTTCTCAAAAAAAAAACATTTCAATCTTTGTCTTTTCCTTTGGTTGTGATGTACATGTTGATGATATCTTTCTTCTTCAACAATATGTTTCATCTCAAAAAATTATAAATTTATTCATATTTCAAATGATTAAATGTACTTGTGAGCTCATATCTGAAAGTGTGTGTTGGTGTGGGTGCTTGTGTGTGGGTGTTTGTGTGTGTGTGTTTGTATTAGTGCAATGTAAAACATATGTTATGCGTCTGTATGTGTATGGTGGCATGTCATGTCTTATAACATAAAGGGAATTTATTATACTTATAAAATCGAAATAAATAAAAAAAAAGAATATAAACTTGCCTTACAAAAGGATAATGGATGAATGGCAAAATGTGGAAAGAATGCTGTACTGTACAATATATACAAACATTAAATCAATTTACACAATATTGTTGTAAATATTCATTGTGCTGTAACAAAACTCTGTCAAGCAAAAAGTAAAAGTAAGTTTGGCGAGTCGAAAGGAAAAAAGTTCGTCCTTTAACTATGAAAAATTTTAGATTTTTAGTTACATTTGTCGAGATTTTGTTTTTATATAGATTCAGCGCATGAAATGCTATGCTGAGATGTTGTTGAATAATAAACTAAGTAGTTTTGTTTTTTAAAATACGTATTCAATTTGAATTTAAATGTGAACAATCTCAGAAATAAGAAAACTGAATATTAATGAATGGCTATAAATGGTTTCTATGGCGGACTATACTCAATAGTATAGTATATATTTTCAAGTATATATAAGGCTACTCATTTTTGCCAGTGAAGATATGATACTCACTGATAGTCAATATTTCAAACAGGGTCAAAACAACATATGATTTCATTAGATACATGTATTTGCAGGCAGCGGGATGTTTACTACGGGATCCTATCTATTTAGGGACCTGGGAGAATTATTTCAGATAGGCGTAGAGAAGATCTTGAGCGTCTTGGAATAAACTAAACGATTCTTGGCTCATGGCATCATAATGAAGTAATAAGCCTAAGTGGGTCGTTCATCGACTGTCGCCAACACCTAACATAACCTTGATCCTTGATTGATGTGGATGTGTTTTGCAGGCAGTCTGTATTATACAATACGATGTTGCCTCTAATACCGTTGACAGCCTCTGGATGGAGAAGGAAGGTGCCCACTTAGAGTTGGCGGTCGCTATCAGTATCAGCATCACGTCTAGATTTGACGTCCAGTACCGATATTACAAGTATGTGTTCAATTTCATTCAACATTTGACAATCGGGTGATTCTCATGTATACTTTTATATATTTTTATGGGGAAATTTTGTTTGGCTGAAAAATTGGTGATGGCAAGCACAGAAAACTATGAACTAGTCAACCAATGTTAATTCTTTACAGTTCCAAGCCCTTGTCATACCATAACTTGGTGTAAGTTAGTGTTGTCGTTACCCACTTTGGCAGTGAAATCTCCCAAAAATATATTAATGTCACCAACTTCTGGGAGCTTCCAGAAAAATCTAATTGGCTATAGAAATCGTCCTTAGCAGTGTCCTCATCAGGCTCAAATGTTTACCCCACAAATCCTGCTGAATTTAGAATAGAACCTCGCAATGATGATGCGATCTGATATAGCCCTGTATGCTATTAGAGCATTTCTAGCCTTAGTTGAAAGAAGAAGGCTGACTCGGATTCTACTTTCTGCGTCATTGCGAGAGTATATAAAACTGTGACCAGATTGTAATTTGTTTTTGGAACTTTTAAGCCAACGTACTTCCTTTAGACCTATGATGACCACATTGTGGAATTCCATAACCCGTTTAATCTGTTCGAATCTTGATTTTTGAGAGAGACTTCTAACATTCCAGGTACCAATTCGCGTTGTTTAAACCTAAACATGCAATCCTGCGGAAACCTGAGAGCATCCAAGTTCATATTTTCCATTTCACACCCCAAAATTTCTGAATTCTTGGCTCTACCGCAAGCGGTTGACTGAAATGGCGTTTCTAGAGCAGTATTTTTGGGAACAAATGAGCCTTTGAGGCCACCACTCCAAAATTCACGCCAGAGTCTCATTCTCTTTGGATGCATTGGTTTCTTACGTGCGTGCAGGTTTTCCGTTTCCCAGATTCGGTAGTTTTTTTTTTTATTTATTGATGACAATGAGGCCCGTCAGAAAAGATGATTATCGGTTAAATTCGATGTTCGATTGGAGTTTACAATATTTGCAGTTTAACAAAATTTGGAGTTTACAAAATTGAATACGTAAAGAGACTCATTTTGGTCCGCGGAGGTATGATACTGACTGATAGTCAATATTTCAAACAGAACAAATCTATTAGTGTCAAGATACCTGTATTTGAACCACCCTTTATAATTCACAGGAAATCACATTTCAACGAGTTTCACAGCGGGAACTGCTAACCACTACATTTGTTCAATGGACGTCTTTCGCTCTTATTCACAATTTAGTGAAGATATGTCATTTCGTCAAGAACTGTATTAAACAACCCAAGCAAAAAATAACAATTCTTAATAAAATGTCCTTCACTAAATTGTGAATAAGAGCGAAACGCGTCCATCGATTTTTATGATTCATATCTCATTTTCTTCACAGGTCATGTGGCTTTAGGATTAAATAATAAAACTTTACACTTTTTGCCGATTCTTATGCTTCTTTTTTTTAGTAATAAAAAATTTTAATTTTTAAGCAAAAAAAATTTTTCATCATTCTTTTTTATAACTCCGAAACTGTTGAAACATTGAGAAATAATAGTGGTACTCATGAAAACTCGAAAGAGCCTCGTAAACGCGTAAACCTCGCAAACTTACGCGGCAAATGTCAAAACAAAGAAATTTCCCATACAAAGCGACTTGCACAAAAGTGGAAAGTCTTCATGTCAGATTTGCTGCGCAAACGTGGGATGGAGAAACGTGCAAACTTTTGACATTTCGTTGTCAGCTGACTAGGATGGATAAATAATGTGATAGCACTAGAACAATAGAAAAAGTACACAGACATAATACATGCAATTTCTACTGCTACCACCTTATATATCCATCTTGGTCAGCTGATATGGTTTTGAGCACAAATACGCTGAGCAACTTTACATGATGCCTCAAGCAACGGTGCGAGGGAAACTTGCGCTGAGCAAAAATTCTCGGCTTTCACGTTTTCATGAATGCCGCTAATATTGTAACAGATTAAAGGTATTGTATTTCAAAATTTTTCTAAATTTATTCGGATAAAATTGGACACGTTGTTCTTGAGGAATGGTGACATATGTATACATACAAGTGACCATTTTTAAGAAACAACTGGTCTTTATGATCTATTTAGGGTGATTAGAGACGTTCAGATTGTATTAATATGTTTACAAAAATTCTTCAGCTTTACCATGGCTACAATTTTGCGAAATACTGTGAGTGAAAAATTTGGGGGATCTTGAAGTTATGGTAAAAAAAGCCGTGAAAAAATTTTTTCAATAAAAGTGCAGGAAAATCTGAGATTTGGGAAAAATCGATTTTGTCAAAAATTTGACTTGATACAAACATTTCTTGGATACGATCAACCCAGTAGACCGATACAATTTACTAGAACATTTATTCAAAAATCTCACGACCAAAAACTAAAATAGTGTTATTTTTCTGGCACAACAAACAAAACATTAACATAACAGTGGTATTCATGTACACGTGAAAACTCGAAAATCTTGAAAACTTGCACAGCAAACTCCAATACAAAACAAAAATGTCCTAAAACAAAACGATTTGCAGAAATGCTCGACGTTTTGTTTTCGATATTGACTCGAAACTTTTCTACATTTGTGCAAGTCGTTTCTACGAGTAAAATTTATGTTTTGACGTTTGCTGTGCAAGTTTTCTAGATTTCGAGGCTCTTGCGCGTTTACGTGAATACCACTAATGTTTTCAACTGGTTTGATTTTTATCATTGTCGTTCCCTTCAACACAACGCAAAGAGTCCTCAAGTGTTGCCATTGTTTTTCATACAATTCCCATATCTTTTTGACTTCTTTGGAAGCAATTTGTTTTACAGTAGTCAATACGCAGGTTACATTAGTTTGAATATGAGTCAAAGCTGACAAAAAAATAATTAAATATTGTTGCATCTTTATATATGAAATTAGTTATAGCCAATTCAAAACACAAATTTAGGTTTATTCTTCAGCTGATATCCCTTCAGTATGGACAATCTCAGTAAAATTAGTTTTTAAAGTTCTTATTTTCAAAACCCCTATTTCAACTGTCTCATTTCTACAAGTGTGTCAATTATTACAAACAAGACATTTAATAGTATATGAAACTATAGACGGATGTAAACTATAGTGCATGTGTGACTACATAATATAATGGCTATGAATGCCTCTATAATTTCCGGAATAGTCTTTCATATAAGCGGAAATAACAATATAATGCCATTGAATCACACACACTACAATAATAGAGCTTCAATTATTATGAAAGAAAAAAACCATATAAATCATTTAATTTTTAACTGAATAATGGGAAATGGTTACTGTGCGCAACTATTATAACATAAGAACGCGGATTCTGGACCCCTTCTTTCGGCATCCCATTGGGATGCCAAAACTCTGTAATTTGCTATAGAGATAATATTTTGATAGTCATTGCCCCTAGATTAAATTGGAGGTATAATTTGTAAGAATTGAGCAATAAATTCGTGCAATATTTCAGGTTAAATACTCCTCCGTTTTGCTTAAAATAAATTGCAATACTATTAATATTTAGTAAATTATTCATTTTACTTTTCTGTTATTTTCAGTGTAAACTACCATTAGGTTAGGTTACTCCAAAAATACACTTTAAACAATTTAAGTGTTGCCATACTTTTGTTGAGTTCTATTTTGGGCGATATGGTAAATCTGGGAATGAGTATGATGAGTGTGAAAAACAATCAAATTAAGAAAGGATTTTCCAATATCAACGTGTAGATGTTAAAATGGAATATAGCAAGTTTCGTGTGAGATATCAACGAATTTGTTGTTTTATTTAAAGGCCGATCAATGGCATTATATATGCTATAAATAACCTGATCAACCATCCTGCTTTTGGCAGGATTATCTCGCTTTTCGATGTCTCAGCCCGCCTTGGTTTTCAATCCCGCTTTTTACAGAGACGTCCCGCTTTATGACGTTTTTGTCTTTAGACATAATGAAACATAATTTAGCTTGGAAGTTATAATTTTTTGATGTAAAATTTCTAATAGTCAGAAGCATCATTTCAATTCACATTTTCAGACGATCGTTTCGAAGTTTGTGAACTTCATCATCAGAGACTTAGTTGTAGGCTGCTGACATCTGTTCAAATGTGTCACTAACTGAAATAATTTGATAGTTTTTTTGCCGATTTTTCTTCAAATTAATCAGATGTATGTAATTTTTTACCGTCGAACAGTGGCGCCATTTGTGTTTTTTCGTTAGAAAAATCATATCTTTTGAACTGGATAAGATAATCGAATAATTTAAATGGCGTATTATAGACAATTGTTCAGCCTATGTCTGGTAGGGGTGCTACGTCTTATAGGTGCTTACTTATAGGTTACCAAATTTAAAATTTGTGGAAAAATCAATTTTATGATAACTAAAAGAAATTATTTTTAGCAATTTTACAT
The DNA here is from genome assembly GCA_963931995.1 of Phaonia tiefii. Classification (NCBI taxonomy): domain Eukaryota; kingdom Metazoa; phylum Arthropoda; class Insecta; order Diptera; family Muscidae; genus Phaonia; species Phaonia tiefii. The sequence goes on along the minus strand of OZ008370.1, from coordinate 203,819,854 downwards.
TTCGTTTAGTTCTTTTCTAAGGTTTTATGTTTTAAAATTATTACCCAACAAATAAAACAAATTAATTTTTTTATTTATAAATTTATTTTTTAAATTTTCTGTAAAATATACATCACAATTCATACGAGAAGGTACATCAAAAAGACTATTCATTTCTAAACTATAATTATTGTCTAACTCTATTCGTGACTTCACATGCCGCAGGGAAGAAATAAGTGGATCGGAAGATGCTGCCAACATGTTGAAGAGATTCTTATTTTGCCTCACCCTTGATGCTTTGAACGTGTTCTGCAATCTATATTTTTTATAAAATTTGTTAAGAGACTCCTGTGCTTCTTCAAAAATCGCTCCAATTGGCAAAGACTGGTATTCAATTATATATTTGCCATGTGCCAATATTTTATGGACTGTCGAGGTCAACTTCTTCTGTGGATATATTTTCGGTAAAGGTGATGCAGTTTTCGATGCATATTCTCCATATTTTGTAGAATTTACGTATTCTTTGTAGTTTAAAATATTCAAGATCGCTCCCAATCTTTTCACGATTTGATTGTCAATTCCAGAAATTCCAGTTACTGCCTCTCATTTTCAGAAAAAAAGCTCATAGAAGTGTGTCCATCGTTTGAGTTTCCGTATCCGTACGTGGGACACAGTCTACTTTTAGTCCAACTTGTCCTGTATTTGCTTCTTTCTGATCTTTTCCTTATCCTGATTGATGTATTTTCATCGAAGTTTTCTTTCTCTTGCAATAGGGTATACGCCAATTTTAGCAAGAACTCCATATACCTTATCCTTGCGTGCAATGGTGACATTCCATATTCGTAATTCTCGTCGTTTGTAGAATCGTTCAAATTACCGAAATTCTTCTGTCTATTTTTGCAAATTGGGTATGACAATATTGAGGTTGTTCCTGTCAGTTCGTTTACGACTTTTCCGTCGACCATGGTCAGGTGGAACTCGTAACTACATTCAATATTTTTGCCTTCTCCAATTTGCAGCTTTGTGGGCTTCACCTTGCTAATTTGTTCTTCAATGTCCTTCACCGTAGTCCTAAAGATTTCTGCCAATTCCTTTGCAAACGGAAACATTATTGATCGGCAATAATGCACTCAACTTTGAGCTCAAGTATCTCGAAACTACCTTGGGCAATTTTTTAAATTTTTGCGTGATTTTAGTGGGGTTGTCTTTATCCAATTTTCAGCTCTGGCAAGATAATGTGTTGTTAATAAAACTCCAAGCCAAACTCGGGCACTAATCTACATTAAGTTTAACGTCGACACTTTCAATGATCTTCGGTTCCAGGTATCCCCCCAATGTAAAGTAATATCCCGTAGGCAAACCATTGTCATCTGCAACCACATTTAGTCACCTAGTGAATATAGTCAATAATTTTCCTCCATTCTTCGAGAAATACATTTTTCAACACCAATATGCTGGATACCATGCGTTCTTGAACTTTTCTGCTGGCATAATCCTACAACTTTTCTATAGGATTAATATGTGGGATCTAGTGAGGTGTTTCCATGACATGGGGTACATTCTACAGAAGCCAGGATCGTACTTTATGGGCGTTGTTCTTTGGGTCATTTCCCCAATAGAGAAATCGAGAAATCCTCAGGGCGGGATCGTTGCATTTCATTGATGTGATTATAGACCAAAATGTGTATCGTGTACCATAATCACATCAGTGCAGCGCAGCGATCCCGCCCTTATGCCTACAATGACCCCCAAACCTAAAAACTAAGCTACCACCATGTTTAACAATCTGTTTTAGGTTCATTTTCTCAATGTACAGTCAAAGTTTCTGCTTACTAATCCGTACTTTAATTTATCGGAACGAAATACTGCCCATTCAGGTTTTAAATTTTTTCATACTCCGGTTAATTTAACAGGACGTTAGATGTTTTACGCTGGCAACTCTGATGAAATGTATGACTATAGTTATCAGCACTGTAAGATACATATCAGCTGTTTACTTTATTATTGGTTTTGTGCAAATTTAATTTATTAAATGTTGCCCAGAACCCATAATCTTATCTGTTTCCATTCTGCGTAATGAATACAAAATGACACCACGGGTATTCTTCAAGCTTGCCTGTGTGTGCAGAGTGAAGTTGGCCGCATAAGTACTACAGCGTTGCAATTAATGAAGTGATTATTGCCATCTGTCCGATTATGGTTTGGGCGGTAATTATGGACCATTGTCAATTCTCGACCTGTAATGTTTTGTACGGTATATGAAATCAAGATATTTTTCGTTGTGTTTTATTGTGCAAAATATCGGCATTTAATAAATCTATTTGTATTTTAAACAAATTCGAATACACTTTGACGTATTAAAGAAAAAAATATTTTGTCCAAGGTGTGCGAGTGTCATATTTTAGATTTGCTCTTATGGTTCTCGAGATGTTTGGAAAAATATGTTTTTTTTAAATATTTTTTCAGTTATTTGAAAATATCTCGGCTAAATGAAAAGAAATATTAATTTAAGAAAAGGTATTGCATCATTTAACCAAATACTAGATTTTTCCGAAAATTTTAGGTATTTTCAACATATGCGTGTTTCTAGATAGTTTAGTTTTTCAACGTGCTTTGTTGGAATACATGCTGACATCAGAATTAGGTTAAAGAAATCGTGAGCTAGCTTTGCACATCGCCAAATATGATTTTTCTTTGAATCGACCTATTTTCGAAGTCTCTGGAGAAATATGTATTAATGATAGGAAACTCTGGTAGCCATAAAACTATTGAGCATTTAGCTGTGTTTCGAACACATCTACAAACTTAATATGTTTTAAAATATATTCCTGTAGTATTGATAAAAATGTGGTTACACCTTTTTACCAAACAGCGTAAAATGTTGGGGGTTTTTAAAGTTTCGATATCGTTGCCACAAGAGAACACGCATTTGGATAATATGTGAAACTTTAATTATTACAAAATAGACTTTTATAAAAAACAATTTTTATTATGTATATTATTATATTTCATTGAATGCAACAAATCATTGGAATTTTTAATTCTTCATTATACAATTTTATTGATTTGAAAATGTTATCATATTAATATTTCAAACAAATTATATGTCACTCATAGAAATGCATATAAAACATCATGCATCATTAAATAGTAATATAAAATCAACATGAACACTTTGATTATATATTTCATGCCTCAATACAAAGTACAATATAGGGAGATGGTCATGAAGATAAAGCAAGGATAAAGCCATTTAAGCCATAAACATGACATTTTGTAATGTTCAATTTTAAGTTGATATAAAGAGTTCAAAGTCAATCCTTTGCAATCTCGATAATAAATTGTAGTTTTGATCAAAAATGCAAATAATTGACTTTATAAAACAGCAATTTTAAGTTTAAACTACTAAGAGCCGTTTACACAATATCTGGTTAGAGCTAACAAATAATTGTAATGAAAAAGTGATGATTTATCCGAACTTTCGTATTATATTCAAAATTAAAACGTTCGAGCGTTTGGTCGGTTTTCAAATAATTATATTCTCCAATATTTCGCTGCCCTTTGGGTAGCATCGTCAGGAAGATAAATATAATTTTTAATTAAAATTAAATGAATTAATAAACAAACATTTTTCCTCATGTCATTGGAAACAAAACAATAATAACAAACTGAAAAAATTGAACAAGTAAATAAAATTTAATTTAAAAAAAATAAAATTTTGAAAATAATCATAATTTTGAAAATTCATATAAACTAACAGATAAAACTTATATGCAGCTTCAACTGTGGAATAAATAAAAATAGTGATAATGGGGATAGAAAACAATTATAAAAATAATTATTTGATCTATAAATTTAATTTTTACTAATTCAATCCAGAGGTTCACTCTTTGCCAGGGCATTTATTTTTAGGGTTTTTAATATTAAGCAGGAAATTTTTTATCTTGTAATCTCCTGGGGCTGCTTCATATGATTGACCGAATCTACTCTCCCCTGATGCAGAATGATCGCTGATCATGTTGTAATAGTAAAGAATTCGTGCAAAGTTAGCTCCACCCCTACCTCAAATTAATTATGGTTATCATCTTCTTTACAGTCATGCATTGCCTGAAACGAAAGGACTCTCTGATTCAAACATCGTTATTCAGTAGTTAAACACTTTAGAATACAAATTAAATATCTCACTATTTTCGCCCAATGATATGGAGTATCAACTTGGGCCAAGCGCTATGTCCTGGGTGCTGGAGCTGGTTCTTTTTACTTATAGGCGAAAGATTGTATTTTTTAGGCAACCAAGGTTGGAGGGCGTGGAATTATCTCTATCTTCTGAGGCGAAATACGTCGGTATTGTTCTTGATCGCAAACTGAGGGTCGAATGAAGAAAGGGAAGTCTGTAGGAATTCGATTGGCCAAAGCTGGGGTCTTTGTCCAAAATTCGTGCATTGGGTGTTTTCCGCTAACGTGAGCACAATTATTACCTATAATTTCGTAGTCTGGTGGAACCCATTGGGGAACACGTACCAGTTGAAATCAGTAAGGATCAGCGAACTGCGTCAACGTGTAGCAAGCACTCCGCAGGCGGCGCTGGATATAATTCTGAATTTGAGTACTCTATGCAAGACCGTGTACTGGCAGAAGCGCCCTTCGTATTAGAATATTGATAATCTGGACATATGCCCCTGAGGGACATGCCAACATTCTCCAGGAGTTAATTGAGAATCACCCGGACGAGTCTTTGAGTCAGGCCACTGACTACATGCTGCCGACTGTAGACTTTGGGCAATGCCCGGATATCATGATGCCAGATAGGAGGGACTGGGTGGGAGGTATACCTTCCTCACTCTCTGGTCATCTGATCTTTACAGATGACTCCAAACTCCACAGGAGCGGGGATCTTCAGTGAGGACCTTCAACTCCGGCTTTCGATGAGATTGGGTGCGAACTCAAGTATCTTCCAAGCGAAGAGCTGCAACTGAGGTAATGGACTCGTGCTTGTATCCATTGGATGATATATCATTGTGAAAACTTATTACAAAAATTTGGAAAGTTGTGCTGAGACCGCTCGCACACTTCGAAGAATTTGCAGTCGAGAAAGTGCAACTAATGTGTCGACAATTCGAAGAGTGGTCAAACAATTTTAAGAAACTGGACCCGGAACATCTATTCCGCACCGTTCTCAGCAACTTCAAATTTCACGAAGCACTACCCAGCGAATTTTGACAAGAGACACAATTCAGCATACTCAGGAGCTCAAATGAGCTGACCATGGAAAGCGCCGGCAATTTCTTCAATAGGTAATAGAGCAAAGTGAAGTCTATGACAATTTTTCAAAAAAAAATCTACTTTTCCGATGAAGCGCATTTCCATCTGAATGGCTTCGTGAATACACAAATTTCTCGAATTTTGGGGCTGAGAAAATCCTCATGCAATCCATGAGAAATAAGTGCAGCCACAACGGGCGTTTAGTCAGGCGGCGAGATTGGGCTTTACTTTTTTGAAGATAAGACCGAAATTGCAGTGACTGTGAACGGCATTCGTTAAAGGAACATGATAACGGAGTTCTTGTGGCCTCAACTGGACGACATGGATCTGGACCACATGTGGTTTCAGAAAGACGGCGTCATCTGCCACACCTCGCATGAAACAGTCGATTTATTGCAGCAACGATTTCCAGAACAAATTATCTCAAGAAATTCTGATGGCAACTGGCCACCAAGATTTTGAGATTTAACGGCGTACGATTTCATTCTTTGGGGTTTATGCGAATAAACCAGAAACAATTCCTGAGCTCAAATCCGAGATCCAACGCGTCATCGGTGAGATACAGCCACATCTCTGTGAAAAAGTTATGGAAAATTTCATGAAAAGAGTAATGGCCTGTCATTAGAGCCGTGGTGGCCATTTAACGGATATATTTAATCTGAACATGTCTTCTTTACAGTCCTATAAAAAAAAACATCACAACTTTCTCAAAAACTACGTGTTTTTATGTTTAAATTAAAAAGTGCATTCTTACTGAGACACCCTTTGTTTCTTTCGACGTCGATTCCCCCGCTTAATGGCAGCAACGGTACCAAAGAATTATTATCTACCTTAGGATGTTGAGGGTATCGCACGGTGGGGATGTCGATGATAAATTGCTTAGTATATGCGGCTCTTGTACGTAAGAACGTGAGTTCGATCTCATCTCCGACTACCTTATATTTCTTTCTACAGCATTCACCACGCTTCCGAGTAATTATTATTTTATTTCAGATGTTAAAGAGATTACACGGTGTTACCATTGGTGGTACATAAGTTTGTATGTGCGGCTTTTGTACCTAAGAAAGTGGGTTCAATCCCTGCTCTGGCAACCTTACAATCCTTTAGAAGGCGGTCACCTAGCTTAGTGACGGCTACACTATCGAGTAATTAGCCATGAAAATGTTGCTCAAATACCCGCTCAGAACCGGTATAAAACAATAGCGCCCAGTCAGTGAATATGTAACTAAAAAGTGCACAGCTCAATGATTGTGAGAAGCTTTACCTTCTCCCTTCATGGAGTGTAATGGGAAACCAATTTTTATTGTTAAATAAAAAAGTCGAAACACAAATTTTATTAATCGAATTTTGAAAAATTGTATCTTTCGATACCTTGATAACTATGGATGTTATCGAAATTCTACATTTAATATTTGTTGGTAATTTTTAATTCTTGGAACGAAGTTCTTTATCGCACGTTGCGAGATGGGGGCTAAATGAAAAAAAGTATACAACTTTTTTTTAACACTATTATGCTACAACCCTGTATTATCCACTATATTGGGTACTTTTGCTTTGGTTTGTGTCTCGACTAACATATGTTGGGAAATTGTGAATTTTTGTTTAATGGAAAGTTTTCTCGGTGGAGCCTATAACCAATATTTAGTATATATTGTAGCTTTGAATTCAATAAAACGTAAATTTCGAAAAACCAAAGTGGAAGAAGTTTAAAAATAGAAAATTTTCTTAAATAAGTGCCTTTTCTTAAAAAAAAGGAAATTTTCTCAAAAAAAATACATCTTCAGATTCTTAGAAAAAGTAAATTTTCTTAACAAAATACGTTATCTTAAAGAAGTATCTTTGCTTTAAAAAGTATATTTTCTTATACAACGTACCTTTTCTTAGAAAAAGTAATTTTTTTGAAAATAAGTACCTTTTCTCAAAAAAATATAAATTTTCTTACAACAAATTGCCTTTTCTTAAAAAACTACATTTTCTTTAAAGAGTATCTTTTTTGTGAAATAACATAACTTTTCTTCAGATAAGTACCTACTCTTAAAAATTTACCTATTCTTGAAAAAGGACCAATTCTAAAAAAAACACCCCGTTTCTTAGAATAAACCTTTTCTTCAAAAAAATACTTTCTTTAAAAAATACATTTTCTTATAAAAATTCGTTTTCTTGAAAGTTTCTTTTCTTAAAAATAAAACAACACCTTTTCTTTTCTTGAGATTAGTAGCCTTTACGAAAATAAGTACTCCTTTTCCTAAAAAGAGTACCACTTCCTTAAAAAGTACCTGTTCTTAAAAAATTACAGCAGACAGTTGTCCGAGGCCTTCGGCCACGGACTGTCCCTGCAGGCTGTGTCAGAGACACGGCCATTAAGTTTAACGTAGAATACGCCATCCGATAAGACAGAAAACATATATAACAATAAATTCATTTGCTTATATTATTTATCATTTATTGTTATATATGTTTTCTGTCTAATCGGATGGCGTATTCTACGTTAAACTTAATGGCCGTGTCTCTGACACATCCTGCAGGGACAGTCCGTGGCCGAAGGCCTCGGACAACTGTCTGCTGTAATTTTTATATTTACCAACGGCATTTGATTCAAGTCCGTTTAAAAAAAAATATTATGTTCAATTTTTTTAAACTTAATTTAATTTATGTATTTTAATTAATATTTTTATTGAAATAAGTTCTGCGAATGTTGAGAGGGCCGCCCTAATATTAAAAAAGGTTTACCTTATCGAGTCTTCGCATTAGCATTCGAGCGTTGTGTGAAAGCTTTACGCTTTACAATTCAAAATTAATGTTACAACAGCTTTATTGAAGCTTTCGCAAAAAAGCTTTATTACGTTAGCTTACTGTTTGTTTCACTTTTTACTAGATACATGTTGCCAAGCAACATTAGCTTGCTGTTCGTTTCACTTTTACTAGATACATGTTCCTAAGCAATGTTGAGCAACCAAAAACACTCAACCAAACACCACACATATGTTTGAGTGTATGTGTTTAAACAATTTTCATTTGAGAAATTAAAATACTAGAAATATATCAATCAATATGAAATGTATATCATACGAAAGATAACATCTTCATTTACCTACAAAAAAAATTTTAAAAAAATTCATCTAGCCGTTTCCTCAAATTCAATGAAATAAAGATTACAACAATAAAAACCTGACATGACTCCTCATACCGTAAGGTAAGACGTGTTCTACGTCAAAAACTCCTTCTTTGTAATAAAAAAACATACTCTTATGGCTTTTTCTTACAGAAAGAACTACTTCCTAAAACTATTACCTTTTCTTAAAAAAAAACATTAGCTTTTAATAAAAAAGTACCTCTCATTAAAAAAGGAATTTTCGGGAAAATATAATACGTATTCCTACAAAAAGGACCTAAAAATATATTTTTTATAAAAAAAAATCTTAAAAAAAGTTTATCATTTTACAAAAAGTATCTTTTCTTAAAGATCCATTTAAATTATCGTATTTTTCAACGGGCGCCTTAGGCGTGTTGGAACTATCTAGTACATAATATATAACGAAAGGAACTTCGTTCCAACCGGGTATCCCCTGAGACCTCATATAATTTTTTTTTATTAAAAAAAATCACACAAAAGACCGTCACATTGTACAAGACCTAATTGAAATATTTACATTATGTGCATTACGATGTTGCAGCGATCGCATTGTATTCTGTCACATTATATAGTTATGGGAGATATAATATAATTTGTCTCCATTTCTCATTGAAGAAATTAAGAAATTGCACGGCAAACTTTGACATTGCCTACACACTGAACAGTCTGTCTTATTTAGTTGTTTGAATGCAAATATAACGTGTTGGTAGGTTATCGGAACAATAGTATACTTGTGTCCAAACACATTGTGTTTAATATTCAATATTACATGTTGGAGACACTATGATTAATAGGTTATAATATATGTTGTCGTGAGCCAAATGTTAGATTGTTTGTTGAAAACTGCTAAAAACAAAAACGTGGCAGTCAACAAAGAAATGAAAAAGCAGCAGATCTTCAATTCGTGAAAACAGTGCTTGCAAACATATTTATGATTCCTGCAATATATTGCTGGGGACGTGGTTTTCAGCATTTAGTACCTACTTTAGTATCAAATAATTAAAGTCAAATAGTTAAAGTATTAGTATAAAATAGTTAAAGTAAATTAAAAATAATTAAAGTAAAAACTAAACATCTTCTAGTAAAATCTTTACCTTGTGTCACATTTGTGCTACTTTTGCTATAAATTTAATACTGGTAACCCACCTTCCATCTAATCCAGTGAAAAAACTGTGATCAAATTCATGACGACACTCCGTTGACGATGATGATGATGACAGACGAAACCTTAAAATACTTAGGTAAAAAAAAACAACTTAAGAATGTGTTTAGAATTTTCAATTACATGAAACTTCACAAAGACGATTCACTCAACAAACGTTGGTGACTGACATTGACTTGACTTTCTCACCCCATAAAACGACATACGTAACTACACTACTATACTACAACGCTAAGTTTAGCCACTGGCAAAATTCATACGCTTAAGAGAAACGTGAATATAGTATAAGGATATCCTTACAAGTTCCCAGTTGATGTTTTTGTTGTGTTTGTTGTTTACAAAGCGTATCCTTTTGTCAGTGCTGTTGTGAAAAACCAAGTGATATTGCTAATATGTATGTATATATTGTGTACATGGAAAGCCAATGTCCCTATTATATCTATTTGACCTTTTGCCACATAAACCTACAAAACAGAAATCCTTTGATAAATGAATGAGGAGTGAAGACCAACGGAACAGAAACAAAACACAGGGATAAAAAACACAACGGCATAGAAAGCAGAAGTGCAACAACATGCACACACACACATACAACACAAATGCAGGACATTATAAGGCGACGTAAAAACCACGCGAAAAAATACGAGGATACAAGCTTTTCACCACACATTCAGTTAGCTCTCTTACTAACCGTTGCAACTCTCTCTCTCTTGGCTAGTTAGGGGAAAGTTTGCACCAAACTCTATTACTTATTCTCTTGGCTTTTTATACTCTCTCTCTCTCTTTCTCTATCGCTCTTGTTAGCCGGTTAATAGACTTAAGCTTTTCACCGACTCCTTTTTCTTCCGTTTACTTATGGAACATTTGGTATTTTTAACTTCTCTCTAAGTGACGTCGTTGTATTACGTTTCTTTTTACAAATTTGTATTTCTCGTCCTTTTTGTTTTGTGTTTTTCTTCTTGTGTATGAAATCCCTATGACGGCTGTTAAGTATATATGAACGTGTATGCCACAGTGTGTGTACGTTAATACGAGGATTAGTTAGAGTGTTTGCATGTGTGCAAGTGCGAGTACGAGTGTTTAGTTTATATTTAACATTACAAGGACGTCGTCTTCAAAATATGGATTTCTTGAGTTGTTGTTATTGCCTCAGCTCCTGCTATGTTTTTTTTTCTTGTTTGCTTTTTTTTCTGTTTTTTGCTTCAAAGAATCAAGTGTGCGTGTTGCACGTGTTATTCGTTGAAATGAAATATAGAAAAGCGTCATACCAACCATAACAAATAAACACAGGAAAATAAAACCAAAATCTGTAATCCAAACATTCGGGGTAAAAATAAATGTACTCTAATCAACCACAAGTCTAAGATACACAAACAAACACTGTGACAGAAAAATATCGTATTTTTTCAAAAAATTTTATAGGAAAAGTAATAATTTTGGCTTCCACTCCTAGCACAAAATGTAGATCAACGAAGCTATTTTTTCTGTTCTTCTCCTGATCACTTTTCCAATTTTATCATAAAGAGCAGAAGGGTTTTAGAAAAATCACTTGGATTTCAATTGAATTTAGTCTTTGTGACATGGGACTGTCCGTGGAGGTGGAGGTGGAAAGTTTCTGATTGCCATTCACTTGGGAGTGGCCAGAAATGATTCCTTCATTGGGCAGTCCAAGCAGCTCACTACTTCCACGCAGTATGTCCTGGGCAATGGCTTTTCGGAAACCTCCGTTAGCTAGCTAGAGTGAGAAGGCGAAACAAATGAGCATCAAATCAGGTATAGTAGGTGACTGATGTCACTGAAGCTCATCAAACAATCGGGCATATTCTTTTGTCCTTAGAAGGCGGATGAGCCAAACATACGGGCCAACGGCGGATAGAAACTAAAAGAAGAAAATCCAGGTTCAACATATCGCATCCTGGTCAGCGTCTGATCCATAATGGGCGGCTGCAATCAAATATCCTGGCAGTAGGTAAAATGCAAAAACCCGGTGGGCTGGGTTTGCCTCCCGCCACCGTTCATAATGGCAGTGAAAATACAAAAACGAAACAGAAAACATAAACAACCCCTATTTGTTGACGACCCCCGCAAACGTTATAAGGACCACGATTTACGGATATGCACTTGGAATGTAAGAACTCTATATAGATCCGGTGCAAGTATCCAACTGGCAGATGTCCTCGAAAGTTATAAGGCTGACATTACCGCTATCCAGGAAATGCGATGGACAGGACATGGCTGCACAAGAAAAAGAAAATGCGATATATACTACAGTTGCCATGAAAAAAAACATGAATTTGGTTGTGGATTTGTAGTTGGCAAAAGACTGCGACATCTAGTCTCTAGGTTCAATCCTGTGAGTGAACGAATAGCCACAATCCGCATAAAAGCGAAATATTTTTATATTTCCCTAATTTGTGTGCATGCCCCGACAGAAGAGAAAGATGATGATGCCAAAGACATATTCTATGAGCTCCTAGAGGAAACGTATGACCGCTGCCCTGGCCATGACATTAAGATTGTACTAGGAGATTTTAATGCCAAAGTAGGAAGGGAGAATGTGTTTAATCCAACTATTGGCAATTTCAGTCTTCATGCTGACAGTTCCGACAACGGTATGAGACTGATTGACTTTGCCGCGGCAAAAAACATGGTCATCAGTGGCACAAGATTCCAGCATAAAGACATCCACAAGGCTACTTGGGTATCCCCTGATCAAAGAACTAGGAACCAAATTGATCACGTGGTAATTGATGGAAGGCACTCATCCAGTGTAATGGACGTACGAGTGATCAGAGGAGCTAACATCGATTCTGATCACTACCTGGTAGCAGCAAAGGTTCGCACAAGATTAAGTAGAGCGAAAATCGTACGAAACCAGACGCAGAGGAAGCTGGACATCGGAAAGCTGCAATTACCAGAGGTAGCCACATCCTACTCAAGGAAGCTCTCGAAACTTTTGGCACAGAACCCACCCCCTCCCGATGACGATCCTGATGCGCAGTGGAAACCCATTTCCGACTCTATAAAAACTGCCGCAACAACCGTACTTGGTTTCGAAAATGGTAATGCTTCAGTCAATTGCAACGCGAGCTGCAACTGAGCGGTATAGGGAGAAGAGAAAGGAGGTAAACCGTCTCTTTAGGCGTAAGAAACGGCAGTGGAGAAAACGCGAGAGTGAGAAAATTGAGACATACAGAAGGAAGAACGAAGCCCGAAAATTCTACCAAAAAGTTAAAAACGGAACTAATGGACATGGTTCAGGGCCCCCCTTCTGTAAAGACAAAGACGGAAATCTCGTCGCAGATGTGCAGAGCATGTTGGGAATATGGAGAGAGCATTTCTCCGCGCTACTAGTACCTGAGATATCCGATGACGATGGGACAATCGATCACAATATGGACGACGACGTCGATTGCCCCCCTCCTAACCAAGACGAGGTCAGAACAGCTATTGCCCGGCTTAAGAACAACAAAGCCGCAGGAGCCGATGGATTACCGGCGGAGCTGTTTAAGGCTGGCGGCGATGAGCTGATAAGGTGCATGCATCAGCTCATTAGCAAAATTTGGTTAGATGAATGCATGCCCGGCGATTGGAGTCTCAGTGTACTATGTCCCATATTTAAAAAAGGTGACCCGAGTATTTGTGCCAACTACCGTGGAATAAGCCTTTTATCCATAGCATATAAGGTTCTATCAAGTATAATGTGCGAAAGACTAAAACCAATTATCGCTGACCTGATTGGACCATACCAGTGTGGCTTTAGGCCTGGAAAATCGACAACTGACCAGATTTTCACGCTACGCCAAATCCTGGAGAAGACACACGAAAAACAAATCGACACCTATCATCTATTTATCGATTATAAAGCAGCCTTCGATAGTCCGATACGGGAGAAACTCTATGAAGCAATGTCTGAGCTTGGTATTCCTGCAAAACTCATACGCCTTTGCAGGATGACCTTGACGAACACCAAATCCGCAGTGAAAGTTGGTAAGGATCTTACCGAACCTTTCGAAACTAAGCGAGGCCTCAGGCAAGGCGACACCCTATCGTGCGATCTCTTTAACATCTTAATGGAGATCATTATGAGAAAAGCTGCAGTCAATATGAATAAAACCATCAGCAGCAAAAGTCACATGCTGCTCGCGTATGCTGATGATATAGATATCATTGGGCGCACAATTAGAGAAGTTACTGCGGTTTTTTCGAGAATTGAGAAGGAGTCAGCAAAAGTGGGTCTGACGGTGAATGAGGACAAGACAAAATTAATGGTTTCAACGAACAGCGCCTCCACGCGATTAGACCAAAGCGTGAACGTTGATAACCGTTATAACTTCGAGGTAGTGGACGAATTTATATACCTCGGATCTGCCGTGAACAAAAACAACAACGTCAGCCTTGAGATCAAACGGAGAATTGTGCTTGCGAATAGATGTTATTTTGGGCTAAGCAAGCACTTTAGAGATAAAGCCCTCTCTCGAGTAACAAAAGTCCAGCTGTACCAGACTCTCATTCAACCTGTCTTGCTTTATGGCGCAGAATCCTGGGTCCTATCGCAAGCAGACGAAACATCTGTAGGAGTCTTCGAGAGAAAAATACTCCGAAAAATTTATGGCCCTATAGTGCACAACGGCGAGTATCGGCGACGCATGAATCATGAGCTGTATGAGCTTTATCCTGACATTGACATAGTTAAGCGGATCAAGATAACACGATTGCTCTGGCTAGGCCATGTCAGTAGAATGGATGAAGATGAACCAGCGCGAAGGCTTTTCGAAACCGAACTCGAAGGAAGACGAAAAATAGGAAGACCAAGACTCCGCTGGAGGGATCAGGTTGACGAATCCCTGCGTACACTTGGTATTGCCAACTGGAGAGATAAAGCAAAAGATCGAACTGGTTGGCGAAATATGTTATCTTCGTTTTGTAAGGTCCCTGACCCCCCGGGGTTGTCCGAGACCGGATAAGTAAGTAAGTAGATATTACTGTCTCTATTAAAGTGAGACAGACACTGCTGTTCTAGATCATTGATTATCAGTCTATTTTTCTTCCACATTGTCAATCAGGTATATAAATTTCGGTGTTTATCAGGATTCGGAGATTTAAATTAAATGAGTTAAGAAATGGTGGGTACATTTAAATGGAATCTATGAAATTATTGTGTGATCCAATACCATATTGACTGGCAGGTTCAATACTTCACCAAATGATCACACTATGTGTGTACAGCCAAATCCCCAAAAAGGCAGATCGCATCAATTTTACAATCAAAAAAAAAATAAAAAATGGTGTCCCATAACATCCCATAAAGGGTTTGGGGAGAGCTTCTCACAATCAGTGAGATGTGCGCTTTCTAGTTTTACACTCACTGATTGGGACCTACAGTTTTACACCGGTTCCAAATGATATTTTGAGATACATTTTCATAGCTAAGAACTCGATAGTGTCGCCATCACTAAGCGAGGTGACCGTCGTCGAAAGAAATATAAGGTGGTCTGAGCAGGGATCGAACCCACGTTCTCATATACAAGAGCCGCGCACACTAGCCATTTCACCACCGACGGCTCCGAATGATTTTACAATCATTGACTTTAATAGAAGCCGCCAAAAGTCGAATCTTCTAAATTAAATTTGTTTAAATTTGTTTTAAAAAAAAGACCACGGAAGCTGCACTAAATTGTATAAATAGTCGGTGAAAATATTCGACAAATCACGGTGGGAGAGAAATTTCTAACGGATTTCAAAAACACAAATCCGGACTTGTTTTTCTTCTCAATTTCCTTTTTAGCAAATTAATAATAGAAAATTAATTGAAATGAAATTCTTTTTACTTTTATGCCCTATTCAACAGAAACTGGGTTCCTCTAAATCAAAAGGTTTCTTTCGACAGATTTAATCTTTGATCTCAAATGACAGCACAATCGAAATAAAATATTTTTATCCTTTCGATCGATTTGAAATGGCCACACGATGAAAAATCTGTCTGTCTGTTATGACCTGTTTTTTAGCTTGACCCAAATATAGTATACTTGGGTCCAAACACATTATGTTTGCTATTCAATATTACATGTTGGAGACACAATGATTTATAGGTTATAATATTCATTTTTGCGACCCAAATGTGACTTTATTTATTGAAAACTGCTGAAAATAAAAACGTGACAGACTTTCATGCAGTATGTTGTTTGTTTAACAGTCAAAAGTTGGTTGACGCCAAACACGATCAAGACGTAGACAACCAATAAAAGTTCGCAATTTGGCAACCCTAGTAAGAGAGAACCAAAAAGTCGACACTATTCACTCAAATGCATTTCTCTCTCGCATCATATCTTGATTACATACTTTTTACATACTTTATATAATTTGACTTCAACATGATTGGAATTCATATATTCATATACAATAACACTATCAAAAAGCAGTTCGTGTGTTGAAATATTCAAGGAAGAGAGAAAGGGAGAGAGAAGAAAATGACTAACGCTTCACTTGTTTTCTTTGTTGCAATTCCAGAGAAATTTTGACTATCTACTTTAGTACATCGTTTTTGTTCACGCTAAAAAACAAACGGCCTCTGCAAAATATTCACGCAAACACATTCTGCAGGAACCACATCTATGTTTTGAACATACTACAAAGTCTCACATATTTGCAAGTCCTAAACTCCTTATACATACTTAAATGCAAACATTACCATCTTCACTTGCAAATATATCTACTTTTGCGTGGAGCGGTATGCGTGTTTCATCCCAAACATCCATATACTTACGTCGAAGCAGTCGTGTGTTTCCTCCCAAAAAAACGATTAACGACTGAATGCTTGAAACTAAAACGCAACAGATCAGTCAACACAAGAAACACTCAATTCATTTACCCAAGCTTTCTACAATATTTATAAATCTCTGACCGAAAGAATAATGCAAAAATACAGTTATACACTTGCAATACCCTTAACTTAGGCTGAGAACACATTAATCATTGTGTCTCAAACCTGTAATATTGAATAGGAAACATGATGCGTTTGAGCTCAAGCATTCTGTATTTGCTACAAGCTACAACAACACGGTATATTTGCTTGGCTTCACAAAGCCGTGCAACAAAAATGGACGTTTGAGACATTTCATCAATCAGTGACTAAAAGGACATAACAAATTGAAAGCAACGAGTCAAATATATTTTTAGAACATTTAAAAGTTATCAGTTGGTCCCTGTAACATATTCGCTCAATCACATTCTGCAGGAACCATGTCAATGTTTCGAAAACACTCCAAATATTCATATATTTTCAAGTCTTAAATACACTTATCGAACTGGTTGGCGAAATATGTTATCTTCGTTTTGTAAGGTCCCTGACCCCCCTCGGTTGTTTGATACCGGATAAATAAATAACTAAACATATACACTTCGGTTCACGTATTTAAAGACATTACAAATTCCATATTCAGCAGCCTGTATCTTTTGCAATTTGTAACCGATTGCAGAATTTTAAATTGAAAATGGAAGCTAGAAATCTTGAGATACAAAAAAAATCATGGCAATAGTGGTTTCTTAACTAAACAACTTTTGTTGACCAATTTATAAAAAAAAGTCCAAAAATTTGCTATTTTTTGGTTCACTTGAATAAAGGAACTTTAACTAATTCTAATGAAAACTGTTTTTCTTGATTTTTTAATTTATTTTACTTTATTTAAGAACTATTAATAATGGGTGCAACCCCCTTTGTATTTAATAACTTCAAATATAGGGGTTTTCATTGAGAGATAAAGAGAATTTATGTAATCCAACGAAATTTGATTCCAAGTACCCTTAATGGCCTGAAATAGCATCCTTAATGGCCTTAATAAGTAAGAGAACAAACTCACTGGCCTTAATAAGTAAGAGAACAAACTCTCCCTTCTTTTATTGTTTTCCTCTCGACAGAGCATAGCGACAAATAAAATAAAGTAAACAGTGCATCAAACACAGCGATATTTATATCACAAACAAAGCTACATTTGGATCACAAACACATATATCACAATACATTAATCATTGTGTCTTAAACATTTAATATTGAATAGGACATACAGTTTGTTTGGAGAGAAGTATACTATATTTGCGACAAGTTCCATACACACACGTTATATTTGTATTCACAAAGAGACCGATTGTTCAGTGTGTAGTTTAGTTGGAATTTTTGACGTAGAATACGTCTTACCTTACGGTATGAGGAGTCATGTCAGGTTTTTATTGTTGTAATCTTTATTTCATTGAATTTGTGGAAACGGCTTGATGAATTTTTTTCAAATTTTTTTTGTAGGTAAATGAAGATGTTATCTTTCGTTTGATATACATTTCATATTGGTTGATATATTTCTAGTATTTTAATTTCTCAAATGAAAATTGTTTAAACACATACACTCAAACATATGTGTGGTTTTTGGTTGCTCAACATTGCTTAGGAACATGTATCTAGTAAAAAGTGAAACGAACAGCAATCTAATGTTGCTTGGCAACATGTATCTAGTAAAAAGTGAAACAAACAGTAAGCTAACGTAATAAAGCTTTTTTGCGAAAGCTTCAATAAAGCTGTTGTAACATTAATTTTGAATTGTAAAGCGTAAAGCTTTCACACAACGCTCGAATGCTAATGCGAAGACTGGATAAGGTAAACCTTTTTTAATATTAGGGCGGCCCTCTCAACATTCGCAGAACTTATTTCAATAAAAATATTAATTAAAATACATAAATTAAATTAAGTTTAAAAAAATTGAACATAATGTTTTTTTTTTTAAACGGACTTGAATCAAATGCCGTTGGTAAATATAAAAATTACAGCAGACAGTTGTCCGAGGCCTTCGGCCACGGACTGTCCCTGCAGGCTGTGTCAGAGACACGGCCATTAAGTTTAACGTAGAATACGCCATCCGATAAGACAGAAAACATATATAACAATAAATGATAAATAATATAAGCAAATGAATTTATTGTTATATATGTTTGCTGTCTTATCGGATGGCGTATTCTACGTTAAACTTAATGGCCGTGTCTCTGACACTGCCTGCAGGGACAGTCCGTGGCCGAAGGCCTCGGACAACTGTCTGCTGTAATTTTTTTTTTCAAATAAGGACTAAAATTCAAATTAAAGGATTCTCGTGGATTATAACTTCCAGTTAAACCTCTTCCACTATACGTTGAAAAATCTGTCTTTCTGTGTTATTTTGATGAAATTAAAACGTGTGTTTGGAGCTTGTCGCACGTATAGAATACTTGTGTCTAAACACATTGTGTTTGCTATTCTATGTTATATGTATGTTGGAGACACCATGATTAATAGGTTATAATATAAGATTTTGTAGCCCAAATGTGGCTTTGTTTGTTGAAAACTGCTGAAAACAAATACGTGGCAAACAGCAGCAGACCTTCACTTCATGAAAACAGTGTTTGCAAACAAACATGTACGTGGTTCTTGCAATATGTTGCTGGGGCCCTCTATTTTCAGACGGCATTCTGGCTTCCATCTTAGTGCAGTTTTCGCGATCTTGTTTTAAAAAACTACATATTCAAATTGAAGATAGAGGATACTTGTCCCTAATGAGTACGTAATGCAAAACAGATTGACACACTAACAGTCAACATGTGTGGACTTTTTTGTCAATCCATAAAAAAGGGAAAAAATACGCCTTTAAAATTGGAATTTGATCAAACGAATGATCGGCGAAAATAATCCTTTTTTAATTTCTCTACAGATGTGTGATGGCAAGTGCTAGATCAACGAAATATTTATATATTTCGGAAATCTAGTGTGTGTGTCTGCCCGTTAAAAAAGTGTAGCTTGCAACATTGGACACTATACGCAACGACGCATTTGTTCAAAATTTTCTAGCATAGTGTAAATTAATCCAAGTTTAACCGGCTACTGCGAAGGTGTAAATATAAGAAAACAGATTTTGGGCGTTTTAAGCTAAGTGTTCTGTATGGCCGTCGCACAATTGCTCAGAATCGATTACCATCGGCCAAAATTCAATAACTTTTGGTCAATGACACATATTTCAGTTCCGCAAAACCCCGATTGTATGTAGAGAGTCAAGGTTTATGCACCTGAACATGGATACCTGACCGTAGAATAAATACAAATTCTGTTTCATTTTCATTACTCAGTTAAATGAGGAAGAACATACGATATTTAACTGAATAATGCAAATTAAACTAAATTTGCTTTATTTTTTCATACGCTCGGGTGGGTATAAATGAAAAGCTCTACTTTTCTAAGAAAATATATTTGTCAGGTAAAAATGTATAAACGCGGAATTTATGTGGCATTCACGCAAATTTGATTGACACACATTGATGGATTAAAACAATAAGCGATGGATTAAAATAATAATAAGTGGCTACACCGCTTGCTTATAGTATATTCGCTTGTTTTGTATGAAGAACTTAGCGAAGACTTAGCGAGAACATTGCGACGAGAATCAAAAATTGTTTACATATTTTACCCTTATTCATATTTTTGAATAAAATGATTTATCGCTAAATTTCCGTTTTCTTTGCAACTTAGCAAGGACAATCGCTTGCTTGTAACCAAAACACGACTAATGTCCATGAATGACTTTTAATGAATTTTAGTTTAATTGTTTAATTGTTTTAATTGTTTCTTTATTTGATTAATTGTATACACACAGGGAAACGATTATTTGGAAAACAATTTACGTATTGGAAATCCCATGCTGAAGTTTATATTTTGATTGGAATTCATAATTGTCATACATCAGAATTATTTCCGATGATATTGATAGATTAAAAATAAGTCTTACTAAATACAAGTTCCTCTTACAGAAATTAAGTTGTATTAACCAATTTGAGTATTTCAAAAACCTCATTCATCTGAAATTGAAGATACAGCTAATAAAAAGTACAATATTAGAATTCGTGTTCAAATATTAGACACTGTAACCATAATTTAGTTCCTGTTGCAAAAACACTTGTTACAAAGTTATGTATTCGATTTTTCACAAGAGGCTTTTTTGTTAAAGAGAAACTACATATATTGGAATGTTACACGAGGACTTGACAGAAAAACTAATATTTTAAACAGGCAGTTCAATTTAATTATTCAAATTTTACATTTTAATATAAACTAGGTTACATATATACAAATAATTTTGAGATTTATCATGGATATCACAGCAAATATATACATGTTAGAGTTAAAGATTTCATTATAAACTTATTTGATTTCATTTATCGTAATTGTTATTTTTAAACAGGAGAAAATGAAAAATGGGGAAAACCTGTATATGATCTGGTGTTATACACTAAAATGGGGAATATAAGATGCATATCATTCTATTATTATAGGATAATAGAGGATATTACATAAATTCCCAGAGTAATAAATTACAGAGGCTAATATAACTTATTTATAAGTCTGTAGATTCTCTAATTATTTCATAAGAAGAGTTATAAGCTCGGTTAAAAAAATTTGAATTTTGTCTGTCAATAAACTGTGTAAAGAATTCATAGTTCGTCTCGAGATGTAATCTGCAGGTAGGATATCTCCAATGTTTATTGTTGATAATTTTAAGACATTTATTCTGAATTATTTGGAGCTTCTTAAGATAACATTTTGCGGCATTGTACCATACGGGCGATGCGTAAGTTAGAATTGGACTCAATACGCATTTGAAAAGTAAGTTTTTGTTTTTGTGGCATAGAAATGGCCGTCTATTTAGGAAAGCTCTGAGAGACCGAAGTGCGTTGTTAGCTGTTTTGCGAGAGTATTCGATATGTTGTTTAGTTTTTTGTCAAGAATAACACCAAGGTATTTTACCTCAGCCTTCACTTCAATAGTGTTGTTTTGAAACTGAAGCTGCCTATTTGGCCTCCTCTTGTAAGACTTGTTGTAAGGAAATATAATAGCTTGGGTTTTTTCACAATTCATTTGAATTTTCGATTTTGTGAAGTATTTGTTGCTCAACTCCTTTCCATTTTCTTTAGCAGGGCACTTGTGAGTTTAATTGATGTTATTAAAGCTGTATCAGAGGGTGGTTTAAAATCGCTTGTGAATATGTTGTACAGAGGCGGGGAAAGAATGGAACCTTGAGGGAGTCCCGCAGGAATCGGTTTTGTTGGTGAAAAAGTATTATAAACTGAGACAACATATGATCTGTTATCCAGAAAGTCGGCAAGTATTTTGCATAGATATGTGGGCATGTTTGTTTCTGTCAGTTTGTATATCAAACCATTATGCCATACAGAATCAAAAGACTTTTCGATGTCTAAGAGGATTATACCAGTGGATTTTTTGTTATACTTATTTGTTATGACTTTATTTTTGATTCTATTTATTTGGTGCACTGTGCTATGTCCTCTTTTAAATCCAAATTGTCCATTCAGGATTATATTGTGTTCTGTGGGGAAGTCGTTTACTCGAAAATATAAAAGTTTTTCGTAAACCTTTCCGAGATTGCTAAGAAGGCTGATCAGACGGAAGCTCTAAGGATCGTTAGTAGGTTTGTTTGCCTTAACTGTCTCCAATCTAGTCAAACCATAAATAAATATTTTCTCATAAAATTCCATGAAGGAATACGGTGGAGATCCCCACAAACATTGAGCTGCGCGATTTATAGTTCTATAAACAATGGTTGTGACCAATACGCTGAAAAAATCAACCCCAACCACATATTGCAGGAACCATGTATATGTTTGCACGCATTGTTTTCATGACTGAAAAATCTGTTGCTTCTTCTTTGTTGTCTGTCACGTTTTTGTACCAACAGTTTTCAACAAACAAAGTCACATTTAGATCACAAAAACATATATTATAACATATTAATCATTGTGTCTCCAACATGTAATATTGAGTACAGTAATCGAAAACTGGAAACCGGTCCACCGGCGGGGTAGAGGATATAATTTTATGCTAAAAACGTAAAATACAAAAGTTTGGGTAAAATTCTATATTAGGAGTTAAGGGCCTCCAAAGTTCGGATATACGGGGGTCTACTATGTATTAAGAGGCTTTGTTGTTAAAGAGAAACTAAAGATATTTAAATGTTACACGAGGACTTGACAGAAAAACTAATATTTTAAACAGGCAGTGATAAACAAAGTTGTGAAAAAACAATAAACTGTATAGACATCAGCCAGCGAAGAATACATATTATCATAAATTGAGGTGACGTGAGACTTTTAAACGCAATCGTTGAATCTGACACCACTATTGACGCCTTCACAAACACATGCAAACAATTGTGGGCACTTGTCTGGAGCAGCCATTATTGTGGATGACACAAATTCACAAAGTTATCCAATTCGCATGAAAGAAAGTATTATTTTTGCGATTGGACGATTTTTTGAAGAAAAAAATTATTTCATGGCAATTGGAACACTTTGTGAGAAACCCTTAGAAACCCGTAAAAATTTGTTGTTATTTGGTTGGAGACTCCGTTTTCGAGATATAGAAATTTTTTCATATTTTCATAAAAATGGACACGAAATGCGAACGCTGGTTATAAAAAATAATAATTTTCTTTATGTTTAAGTATAAAATATACAATTTTAATAAAAAATTATTGTTTTTACTTTTTTTTCCATAAAATTCATAATGGGTCAAAGCATCACCAAATGGTTGTGACAGCCATCAAATTCAAGTAATTAGTTGAGCCTTCCAATATATTATTTGGTAAAATCGAATTAGTGGCCGTCGGTGGCGCAATGGTTAGTGTGCGCGGCTCTTGTACATGAGATCCTGGGTTCAAAACCTGCTCTGACCACCTTCAAATTTCTTTCGGCGGCGGTCTCCTCGCATAGTGACGGCGACACTATCGAGTATATAGCCATGAAAAAAGCTTCTCAAAAAAATACCGTTCGGAATCGGTGTAAAACTGTAGGTCCCAATCAGTGAGTGAAAACTGGAAAGCGCACAGCTCAGTGGTTGTGAGAAGTTCTCCCCGGTCCCTTCATGGGATGTAATGGGAAACCATTTATTTATTTTAAAATCGAATTAGTTTGTATATTTTTCGTTCATCCAACTAACAGAATATTCACCACTATAGAATAATTTGATTGCTAGAACTAAAACTTGATTGACAGATCACATTTATTTCTTGTTGCTGTGGATTCCACTAAATATTTCAGTTCTTGCAACCAACAGTCCCAGGCAATTGCGTAGCGGATGCGTTAGCTAGACAGGGCACTACGGCACAAGTTATTCCAGCAAAAGAAGGTGTTAGTATGCCAATCTCTACCTGCCGTTTGCAGATCAGGCAGTGGGCCGATAGTATGTTCAAGGATAAGTGGAGACTTACTTCAACTTGCAAACAAGCCAGGGTCCTCTGGCCACAGGTGGTCAGGAAGAGGACTAGGCAACTACTTAACTTGCCGAGAGGCAGGTTATCCACAATGATAGGAACACTTACGGAACATTGTCTTGTAGGAAAACACGCCCTAAGTTTGGGACGTAGAAACTCCACTCTCTGTAGATGTTGCATGGAAGAGGACGAGGAAACGACGAAACACCTTCTCTTGGATTACCCTGCTCTGGCAGGACTGAGAAGTAGGATATTCGGAACACATCTAGTTAGCACCGTAGCCCTACAGGATATTCCTGTAGGTCTTATAGACAAATTTATTGAAAGGGCAAATTGGCTAGACGACTACTCAATAGTTGCTATGGAGGAAACTGCAGGTATCAGAATGGGTTTCTTTAGCCTAAGTGTTGGAGCCTTTTCAACCAACCAACCAACCAAAACTGAATTTCAAATTAATTGATATGCGCAACATTTGGTGGTACTGAACACAATTATTGGTAATCACAACTGAATAATGTGATAGCCCAACGAACCGCCAAATTTTAGTTGGCTGTAAATATAGTTGTGACATCGAATCTCTTCTCTGTGTGTAGGTGGCTTTTAACCCATTTTTAAATATGTGATAACATTTTTAAATATATGAAATTTTAATAATAGCCGTTGTTTGGCATATATTAATGTTGTGATTAAAAAATAATTTTTGTTAGAATTTCTCCCGACGTTTCGATCATCTATTCTTGAATTCTTTAGGGGATGTCGTAATTATGATTTTTAATAATTTTCATAGTGAAGCATAATAATTTTCATAATAAACGTGTTTCTGGTTTAAAATGAAAAAGTGCATTCTTACTGAGACACCCATTATTAGTTTGCAACAGCCGAATTTGGCATATTGGGACAATCTATTTTGGCATCAATTATTACGTATATGGTATCAATTCGATCACAATAATAGAATTTGACTATAAATTGGTTGCAACAACTGAATTTGGTTTGAAAATTCGGTTGATACGACCGAATTATCCGTAACCGCATAAAGGGGTTGCAACAACCGAATTTGGCATGTTGAAACAATCGATTTAGATATCAATTCGGTCGCAACAAAGAATTTGGCTAAAAGTTGGTTGCAACAACCGAATTCCATTTGAAAATTCGGATGAGGCAACCAAATTAGCCGTAACCGCAGGAAGAGGTTGGCACAAACAGAGTTAGAGGCTGTCATAACCATGCATGACGTCAACACAACTGTATTAGAGGTTGTCACAACCGAATTTAGAAAATTACACAATCAAATCAACAACCGGATTTGAAATCATTTCGTTTGCAACTACTGAATTTGGTACTTATTCGGTTGCAACAACTAAATTTGATACCAATTCGTTTGTAACAATCAAATGTGGCAACAATTAGGTCACAACAACAGAATTTGGCTAAAATTTGGTTGCGACAACCGATTTCAATTTGAAATTTCGGTTGAAACTAATCGAATTAGCCGTAACCGAATTTAGAGATTAAACAACCGAATTCAGCGACTGGCATAACCACGCACGAGAGCATAACAACAGAATTAGAGTTTGCCGCAACGAAATTAGAAGCTGTCACGAGAGAATTAGAGGTTGTCACAAACGAATTAGAGGTTGTCACAAACGAATTAGAGGTTGTCACAACCGAATTTGTGTTTGGAACAACCGATTTTAGAGGCTGTCACAACCGAATTAGTGGTTGTTAAAACCAAATTTAGAGGGTATCAAAAAATATAATTGTTTTTCTATTAAATAAACAAGCTGTTAGTAACCATTTTTATATCATTTTTGACCACTTAATTTCATATATTCTCATAAATAATCACAAAACAGTGGATTAATACACTTTATATGGGGTAAGATCAGGGGGAATCTTGCCTGCGAGAGCTACGTGTTACCAACTGAAGGAGAAAGGCTAAAGATCGAACCAATTGGCAAATCATCTTATGGGCTCTTGACCGCTCTGGGTTGTTTGCGGGCACCTAAGTAAGTAAGATATTGATATTCAAGGTCTGAAGCTTCAGTGATAAGACCTGATACGATTTTGTATTATAGGCATTAGTTTTTGGCATTGTAATTTACAGAAATGAAGAAGTTGAACGAACGAAGTGAAAAATTGTGATAAAAATTACATTAGGTGTCACGGGACAGCCGGTTGGAACGAAGTTCCTTTCGCTATATATTATGTACTAGTTATTTCCAAAACGCCTAAGGCGCCTGTTGAAAATGCTATAATTTAAATGGATCTTTAAGAAAATACACTTTTGTAAACTGATAAACTTTTTTTAAGGAATTTTTTATTTATTGAATGTATTTTTTTAAAAAAAAGTATATTTTTAGGTCGTTTTTGTATGAATATATATAATTTTCTTGAAAAGAAAGGGAAAGGTGCCATTTTTAATAAGAAGTAATTCCTGTAAGAAAAAGCCTAAGAGTATGATTTTTTTACAAAGAAATACTTTTTATAAGAACAGGTACTTTTTAAAGAAGTGGCATTCTTTTTAGGAAAAGGTTATTTTTTTTAAAGAAAATGTACTTATTTTCCGAAAGGCTACTTATCTCAAGAAAAGGTACTATTTTATTTTTAAGAAAAGGTACTTTTAAGAAAAGGAATTTTTGTAAGAGAATGTATTTTTTTTAAGAGAAGGTATTTTTTTTGAGAAAAGGTGTTTTTTTAAGAAATGGGAAATTTTTTTAGAATTGGTTCTATTTTCAAGAACAGGTACATTTTTAAGAGTAGGTACTTATCTCAAGAAAAGATATTTTGTTTTACATAAAAGTTACCCTTTAAAGAAAAGGTAGTTTTTTAAGAAAAGACAATTTGTTGTAAGATAATGTACTTTTTTAAGAAAAGGTACTTATTTAAAAAAATTACTTTTTTTAAGAAAAGGTACCTTATGTAAGAAAATTTACTTTTTTTAAGCAAAGGTACTTTTTTAAGATAAGGTATGGTTTTAAGAAAAGGTACTCTGTTTAAGAATATGAATAGGTATTGTTTTTGAGAAAATGTACTTCTTTTTTAAGAAAACGCACTTATTTCAGAAAATTTTATTTTTTTAAACTTCTTTCACGTGGGCTTTTCTAAATTGTCCTTTTATTCGGTTCAAAGCTACAATATGTAATAAACAGGCTCCACCTAGAAAATTTCCCAGTAGACAAGAAATTTTCTCCCCAAATGTTAGTCTAGACACAAACCAAACTAAAATTACGAGTGTAAGAGTAAGTGTGCTGTCAAATGTAATTCCATGCTTAGGGTAGTATTTCATGGATTTTCCAGTATTGCACTTTGGCTTTTCTAAATTTACTTTTGATTGAGTTCAAAACTACAATAGGTAATAGACAGATTCCACCGAGAAAACTTCCCTTTACACCAAACCAAAGCAAAAGTACCCAATATAGTTGACAATAATGGTTTGTAATAAAGTAGTAAAAAAAAGTTGTTTATCCCGCAACGTACGACAAGGAACTTTGTTCCAAAAAGAAAATTTACAGACCAACTTTAGAAATAGATTCATGTATCAAGTCAACAGAGTACAGAAATTCGGTAAGACTAGTTTTTCGACGGTACTAGAAAATTAGTCCTTAAATGTCACTTCAGTAGATCGCATTACGATACAAATCGTACACGGTGAGTCCGCGCCAGGTGTGTCATAATTAAACCACAAATTCCGCGTTAAATAGAACCAACCAAAAATCGTATCGTATACGCCCAATAGTAACAGAACATTTAACGATTAGAGGGCCTCTGGGAACGCTTGTCAATGAATATATTATTTTTGTGCCTCCACTGTGCAGCCACAGCAGAGACAAATTGTCATACATGCACGTACACACGTACGACTAGAATAGAATCCCACCCCGAAACTACACACACACACACACAATCACAATGCGACAAAACAATTTAAAATAATGACTCACGAGAGTTTTTACAGAAGAAGAAAAAAAAACAAAGGAAAACCGCATATATTTTCTTTTCCTCGAGTTCACATATGCCTTGAATTTGAAATGAAATTTGGAACTGAGCCCGGTTGAGTGCTTTCTTATGTATGTAAAAATGTTGATTTGTGTGAGTGTGTGTTGTAGTGTGAGTGTAGAAATGTGTAAGAATAATTGGGCGTGTATGTGTGTCGTTCGCAAACTTTGGCTCCAACTACTGTTATTGCTATTATTATTTCCCTCATTTTATGCAGTTCCTTTGTTAGCTTACCAGTTTTCATCTTGGATCTTGTTTT
Source organism: Phaonia tiefii (assembly GCA_963931995.1). Taxonomy (NCBI): domain Eukaryota; kingdom Metazoa; phylum Arthropoda; class Insecta; order Diptera; family Muscidae; genus Phaonia; species Phaonia tiefii. The sequence goes on along the minus strand of OZ008370.1, from coordinate 203,791,769 downwards.
CCTTTTTTTCTTTTTTCTTTTTGCTTCACTTCACTCCACTCTTTGTCCGTAGAAAAGAATGAAAAAGGGGATAAATAACAGTTTAATTAGTTTGTTTTTCATTTACTCTGGAAAAAAAACGGAAATTCACACATATGTACATTCATGTAAACTCTCACATACTAGTACAACGAATGAATAAAGTTTCGTCCTTTGCCTGTGTTTTTCTCTGCCCATGAATTGTCAACAGAACATAACTCTTTTCATTTTTGAAAACGAAATACATCGCATACTAATTAAACGAACCGGGTGTAATGAAATCAAAGTTGAATAGCACGGAATCGAATTGATTAATAGGAAATTTTGCAACAAATCGTGCACATTAGACCGGGATAGGAAATTGTATTTTCCCAATACCTGAAACTCCACATGGAAATTGAAAACGTACGATATATGAATAGGAAATTCTCAATTACAATTCTTTTTTTCAATAGCAGTTGGAATTTTCTGAAATACAATTTTGAAAATATATATGTAGTACCCATTTAAAAAAAAATAAATTTCTCAATAAACACTCAAGGTTAAAGTGTACTTGGAGATGCATCATTATTTACACTTGTATGCATATATGGTTTTCCAGAATGGAAAGGTGTGCAGGGAATTTGTAATTATTTTCACTAATTACAATCACACACACTCGAATGCAACTTTTTCCAATTTCCTTTATTCACACGGAATGATGAAATTTCCTTTTCAACAACATCTCAGAATACATTGCATTCGCAATTATTCTTATCCTTCAATGCTGATTCGCCAATATACTTGCATACAAGAGTATCTACTTTTTCATTTTGGTGTTGAATTATTTATTGGTTTCTTTTATTTTTTTTTTTTTTGTTTTCGTCTCCAGTACGCTGATGCTTTTATATTTCGTATTCATCAACTTGACGCTTTTTCCATCTTTCACCACTTCACTTTTGTTGTTCTGATCCAGTTATACAAGTCAGTTATGACAGGAGCAGCAGGATAAAAGTGATTTAAGTATTGTCTTGTGAATGTAGACTGCAACTGACGACATGTCTGTGTAAGTCCTGGCCGTCGTCGTATTATAGGGAAACTTTTTTATGCTGCATTCACGCGATTACACAAACACGTTGGTTGAATTTTGAAAAAGTTATTTATGGCGACAAGAAAAAAGTGTAAATGGGAGAAAGAAAACTGCATCATATGTAGTGACTTTTGAAATAACGTGTGAATTTTAAAAATGTAATTCAGGTTGCAATTTTTTTCAGTGCAGTCACAAAAATTTTTGATTGAGATAACAGAATTACGCGAAACTGAATTTAGAGGTTGTCACAACCTACACGTCATCACAAGGTTAGGTTTGGATTGTCACAACTGAATTAGAGGTTGTCACAGTCGAATTTAGAGAGTGTCATAATCTAATCTACAACCGGATTTGAAGTCAGTTCATTTGCAGTATCCAAATTTGGTACCCAATCGCTTGCAACAAACAAATTTGAAATCAATTTGTTTGCAACACCCAAATGTGGCATCAATTCGAATGCAACAATCGAATTTGGTAAAGCAAAACAATCTATTTTGAAATCAATTGGGTCACAACTACAGAATTTGGCTATAAGTTGGTTGCAACAACTGAATTCAATTTGAAAATTTGGTTGTGACCACCGTATTAGCCGTAACCTAATAAAGATGTTATCACAACCGAATTTAGAGGCTATCCCAACCATACTCGGGGTGATCATAACCGAATTAGAAATTGTCACAACCTAAATAGAGGGTGTCGCAATCTAATCAACAATCGACTTTGAAATCAGTTCTGTTACAACTACCGCATTAGAGTTTGTCACAATCATACTGGAGGTCATCACCACCGAATTAGAGATTTGTCATAATCGAATTTAGAGAGCGTCGCTATCTAATCAACAACCGGATTTGGAATCAGTTTGGTTGCAACAACCGAATATGACATCAAGTCGGTTGCAACAACCGAATTTGGCATGTTGAAACCATCGATTTAGGTATCAATTCGGCCGCAACATCAGAATTTGACTAAAATTTGGTTGCAACAATTGAATTTCAGTTGAAAATTCGGGTGAGACAACCGAATTAGCCGTAACCGCATAAAGAGATTGGCACAAACAAATTTAGAGACTGTCGCAACCATGTATGAGACCAACACAACTGAATCAGAGGGTGTCACAACCGAACTTAGAAATTGCCACAATCAAATCAGCAACCGGATTTGAAATCATTTCGGTTGCAACTACTGAATTTGATACCTATTCGGTTGTAACAACTACATTTGATACTAATTCGTTTGTAACAATCAAATGGGGCATCAATTCGGGCGCAACAACAGAATTTCGCTAAAAGTTGTTTGCAACATCCAAATTCGATTTGAAATTTCGGTTGAGACAATCGAATTAGCCGCAACCGATTGGGATTAAACAACAGAATTCAGCTGCTAGCACAACCACGAAAGAGATCATAACACCAGAATTAGAGTTTACCGCAACGAAATTAGAGGCTGTCACAAGAGAATTAGAGGTTATCACAAACGTAGTAGAGGTTGTCACAACCGAATTAGAGGTTGGTACAACCGACTTTAGCGGCTGTAACAACCGAATTATTGGTCGTTGGAAACAAATTTAGAGGGTATCAAAACCTATAATTTTATTTCTATTAAATAAGCATTTAATACGAATTCTTAAGTGTTTTATTGACCACTTAATTTCCTAAATTCTCATAAATAATTACCCTTTATATGGAATAAACTTCAGTGAAATAAATTAATTTTACATGACACTTCCGATCGGTTTTGACGTCCCAGCTTTGATCGGTTGCAGCCCCAATTATGATGTCCAATTATGATGTCTGGACTTTTAAAATCTTCAGAACTGATGACATCTGGTTGTACTATACACTGATAAATATCCGTAGTATCTGAAAAATACAACTTTTTAACGCAAATTAATTCAATACTTGTTTTTAGAATGTTTTGCAATAATAATCGTTTGTAGGAACAAAATTAATGAATACATTCAGTTGTAGCAACGTAATTCTCAAATCAAATTCGATTGTTGCAACCTTCATACAGAAAAATTTGGTTGTTGCGTTCGAATTGATACTAAATTCCATGATTTCAGCCGAGTATATGTCAAATTTAGTTTGCCAGATATAGTTATTCCGAACGGTTCTTGCAATCGAGTTGGTACCAAATTGTGTTTGATGTACCAAATTCATTCGTAGCTTTGGTTCCGAATTTCATTTGTTTGAACTAAATTTGGTCGTGATAACCTCAATTCGGTTGTGGCAACCGCAGTTCGGTGGCAGCAGCTTAATTTTTGGTGGCTACAACCTCTTTTCAAACAATTACGAGTAGTTGTGTTTCTTACCTTAACTTTATTAACCTTATGCTTTTGGTATTCAGTGTACCATTTTAAACTTTTCTGTGTTTAAAATATTTCCTGTTGGCTCTAGGTGTTTTTCATACATGTATGTATTTTATTCTTGCAAAAATATGTTCATTTTTAATTTCAATCAAAGCTCAAAAAATATGCATTGACACTTTTACAGTGCACAGTGGAATATATATCACCCCAAAGACTGGTCAATTAGGCAGTTCAAATTTCACCATCGTGTATTATAAATCGATTGGCTTCTTTTTATATTCAGCAGCCAGTTTTGATTGATTTCATTATTCCAGTAATTGCTATAATGAAATATAATAATATAAAACAAATATAAGAAAATGCTGCCTTTGAATGGAAACAAAATCTTCCCTTAATAACCAAACATTTTGTAATGTATATTTCTTGCAAATGTTGGCCGTAACAGTGGCTAACATGTTTCATTCTGAGGTTCCGATTTTCGATAACGAGTTCGAATATATTTGGCGAATGGTGCAAGTAATATGGGCTTTCAATTCACCAATAATAGTCTGTTTATCCACGTAGACATCGAACTTTAAGTAGCTTCAAAGGAAAAAGACAAGAGGAACGTTATCACATGATCTAGGCGACATGTGAAAGTAACTGATCACTGAATTTTTCTGGCCATTCTATATATTTTCACTGGTTGTATGGCAAGTAGCACAGTCATGTGTAAACCAAATATTATCGCGATCACGGGCTGATAAATAACGGGTATTTCAGTAAGAATGCACTTTTTAATTTTAAAATAAAAACACGTATTTTTTGAAACAGTTGTGATATTTTTATTGAATTATAAAGAAGGATTAAGTATGGCATAAAACATCCGCCAAATGTCTCCCACGGCTTTACACTTATCATGAAATTTTCCATGACTTTTTCACAGAGATGTGGCTGTATCCCACCGGCGACGCGTTGGTTCTCGGATTTGAGATCAGAAATTGTTTCTGGCTCTCTCACATAAACCCCAGATTTCGCAAAGCCCCAAAGAAAGAAATTGCACGAAGTTAAATCGCACTATCTTGGTGGTCAGATGACATCAGAATTTCCTGAGATAATTTGTTCTGGGAACCGTTGCTGCATTAAATCGATTGTTTCACGCGTGGTGTGGCAGATGGCGCCGTCTTGCTGAAGCCAGGTGTCGTTCAGATCCATGCCGTCCAGTTGAGGCAACAAGAACTCCGTTATCATGTTCCTGTAACGAATGCCGTTCATAGTCACTTCAATTTCGGCATCATCTTCTAAAAAGTAAGGGCCTACCACGCCGCCTGACCAAAATCCGCACCAGACAGTTGCTCGTTGTGGATGCATTTGTTTCTCATGAATTGCATGAGGATTTTCTGAGCCCCAAATTCGAAAATTTTGTGTATTTACGAAGCCATTCTGATGGAAATGCGCTTCATAGGAGAAGATGGTTTTTTGGAAAAATTGGCTTTGGCATAACTTTTTTCCATTACCCATTGAACGAATTTTGTAAGCATGAAGGTGGAGGTCTGTTATCAAAATTCGCTACATAGTGCTTGTAATTTTTAAAGTTGTTGAGAATGTTTTCGGGATTTCGGCGACACTCTCGTTTACAGCAGCAATATTTTCAACAGACCGACCGGTACGTTGACGCACAGGAGTCCTATTGTCCGTAAACGACCCAGTTGCTTCAAAATTTATTGACCACTCTCCGAATGGTTGACACATTAGGTGCACTTTCTCGACTGAAAATTCTTCGAAGTTGGCGAGCGGTCCGTTAGCGCTCCGTTTTTAATAAACACATGTGACAGCTGCAAATTTCGGAGTTAACACTTACAAAATATCACAAAATTAAAATTACGCTAAATTTAAAAGTGCAATCATTCTGAGACACCCTTTAAAAAAGATTTCTTTATTTTACTGGTACAGTACAAACTTAACACTTTACAATAAGTCTTTTCTCAATAACACTAATGCCGACGATGTGTATGTACCTTTCCCAGTTTGTAATCCGACTCAGTTCCGCTAAAATCGAATATTTATATCACTTCAGCCGTTTCCAGAACCATCTCGTAGTAACACTGTCTGTTCTCTATTTTTCTCCAAAGTTCGATATCGACTTAATGATAGGTGGTGAGATACCATCTGGATCTCGTTTGTTTCAGACTGTTCTTGCAATATCATCAAACATTCGTGGTGAGTTTGCACGAGATAGCTTTTCAACTTGTAACGATGGCATGCTTTTAGGCATTTTAATATTAGGCAATCAAGCTGCAATATCCACCATAAACTATTTGTTGACGTTGAAATGTTATTTTGACATTAATGTTAGTTAAGCCAAATATGTAATCAATGTATTGCAACAATATGTTTTCCATTATAAGTTTGTCATCACCCTACCCTTGAACCAAACATTAATCGCTAACTAACTAAATTTGTTGCCGAAATACACTACATCAGTTCGAGTTGCAATTAGAACCAAAAATTAAATTAAATTTCATTTGAAGTTTAAAATCTAAAATACATCAACTGAAATTCAAAAATTCCACTTGAAATTTAAAAGACTTCAATTGAAACTTAAAAGACATAAATTGAAATTTAAAGACATTAATTAAAATTTTAAAACCTAATATACGAGGGCGATCCCAAAACTAGCCGACCTAACAAAGAAGACACAAAAAAGTTGGCAAAATTTTCCAGCGATATTCAATAGGTTCGATACTGTCTTTATAGTAAGAACTGTCAAACTCCTTACAATAGTCATCAACCGCAGATTCCAACTCTTCATTGTTGGCAAATCTTTTACAACCGAGCCATTTTTTCAAGTTTGGAAATAGAAAATATCCTGAGGGACTATTAGATGCATGATCAATCAATTCAAACTTTAATGGATTAATTTTGGCCATTGCAATATAGATGTGTGAAGTGGAGCATTGTCTTGATGAAACAACACTCTCTTTCCACAATTTCACAATAAATTAACAGAATATGCGCCGTTGATGGTTTTTTCTTTCTGAAGATAACCAATAAAAATTATTCCATGCTCATCCTAAAAAAACAGACGGCATGATCTTGCCTACAGATGGAACCGTCTTCGTCTCCTTTGGACACGATTCTCCCATTCAAGTTCACTGCTTTGACTGTTCCTTTGTCTCAGTTGTGAAGTGGTGAACCCATGTCTCATCCGTGGTTATAAATTAACGCAAAAATTCGGCTTTAGTGCGGTGAAACATCGCCAAACACTCTACTGAAACATCTTCATGACGCTGTTTTTGCTCCAATGAAAGCAAGCGCGGCACTCATCTTGCGCACAGCTTTTTCATCTTAAAAAACGGCCTCTGTAATAGTTTCTGCGAAACACATTCTGCAGGAACCAGGAATATGTTTCAAAAACACTCCAAATATTCATATATTTGCAAGTCCTAAACTCGCTTATAGTTAAATTCAAACATTAGCGTGTTTGCTTGCAAAGATGCATACTTTTAGGTGGAGCCACATATGTGTGTCATTGCTAATATCCATATTCTTCCGTCGATTCACGTAGTGTGTTTCCTTCCAAACGCCCTAAATGAACGATTGACGCCTGAAACTAATGGCGATATCGTTTCTGACAAAAAATTCAACATTTGTTCTACCCTTTGCCCTAAAAGTCCCTTTTTGTGTTCGTTTGTGAAAAAAATTCAAACCTATTTCAAGGTTTCGTGTTCTTTTCTCAGAATGTTGCACTTTCTGCCCTCTCAGCGATCACGGGGGGTGAGTGTTGCCCGATATAATGGCTAACTTTCTGTCACTTGGCATGTGTTCATTGTCCTCAATAAGCTAACTTCCTAACTTTTGTGTGGAGCGCTCAGCTATTTTAAGCGGCTTCAGTTAAAATCGCTTTACTTCTCAAAATAAGTGGTCGAAACACTAGTTTAGCGGGAATAACACAAACCCAAAAAACTCAAGAGATCACTCAACATAAGAAACACTCAATTTATTTACACACTCATTCATGAATATTTACTGAAAAATAATAGAAAAATTCCTTATACACTTGCAATAACATTAACTTAGGCGGAGAACAATATCGTTGTATTCCTCTTTTATTAATTTGCTCTCAACAGAACATAGCGGCAAACAAAAGTAAACAGTACACACAAACACAGCGGTAATTGTATCACAAACAAAGTTGTATTTGGATCAGAAACACATATATTATAACATATTAATCATTGTGTCTCAAACATGTAATATTGAATAGCAACCGCAATGTGTTTGGACACAAGTATAGTATATTTGCGGCAAGTTCCAAGCCCACGTTATATTTGCATCCAATTACAAAGAAATAACGGTTTTTCAGAGTGTGGTAAAAGCGAAGTGTACAATATGTCCACCGATTTGCTATGAATCTTTGTAGTAGTTATTTTTTTGGCAAAATTGTAATATTGTTAACATTTGTCACCCCAAATGAATCACCCCATTTGTATTCACTTACCACAAAAGCGACAAACTCGAATTTTAATATTCAATTACACTTGTCTTTGCTTTTTTGCTTCTGTACATTAATTATTCAACAACTAATAATAAAACCAAACAAAATGGAAAATATTAAATTCAACTTTACTCCATAAACTAAACAAATATTGAGTGGTTTTTGTTCAATTCGTTCCAAAAAAAAGTGTAATTAAAACTATGAATATCGTTGGAAATCTGAAACATATTTGAAGTATTTACGATAATTAATTGAATTCATTGTGCTACATACAAATATATCTCTTAGATCCATTAGATACACGTTCATATTCATTGGATGGTGAAGACAATGAGTTAGGAGAAGCGAATTAAAAGGATAATCAGAAAGTAGTAGTTGCCCTAAAAAAACAGCATAATTATACTTCCTTGAAAATGTAAAATACTTTGAAACGAAGGCAAACACATCAGCATTAAGAAACAATAACAGGATATGACAAAGTCAGTGTCCTTATCAGGCTTCTTGCTAGCTTTGTTGGAGGAAGCAGCAGCCATACTTGTGTCGGTTGCAGTAGTGCAAGCATTGGAGCTCCAGCATCAGCTTCATTGTTATTAAAAGGCAACGAACAGCCGCAATATCCTGTTTCTGTTTGTAACATTCACGTATATGTTAGTGACTGCTGCATACAATGACTGAATGAACGGACGAACAAATGAATGAGTGCCAACGATGACAATGCAAAGCCATAACCTTAAAAAAAGAGGAAATTTGCATAATCCTTTTGTATTTGTTGATGAGGAGGAACGTGGGGGGGGGGGAGCAGAGAAAATGTTTGGAAATTAAAGCAAAGTAGAATGAACAGCTGCAACTGAAACATTTTATACTGGTGGTTGAGAAAACAAAAAGCCAAAGAACAAAAGTGAAGAAAAATTAATCAAGAAAACATAGACAGATTAGTTTGGTCAAAAGTCAAATTCAAATGTTGTTTCAATAAACTTTGGCTTAGATTGGACAAAACTGAAAGAAGAATAAGGTATGGGAATTTTTGTAGATCTTAATGAGGGCACCAGAGATTATTTCCTTTGTTGTGAAATCTTTTAACCCTGGTATGTGTGTACGAGACTTGGACATACAAATGTGGGTTCGTAGTACATGCTGCACTCTCAGTTTGAAAAGAGGTTGTAGTCACCTCAAATTCACCTCTTGCCATAGAATTGCGGTTGCCACTACCGAATTTAGTTTGACTCAACTGAATATGCTTCCCACAAAAAGAACTTGGGTTGAAACAACTTCGTTTCAAAATTGATTCGATTGTGTCCTCTTAATTTCCAATTATATTCTCATATTCTATCAACTTATTTTGGTACCAATTCAGTTACAATAACCGAGTTTGAGATCAATTTTTGCAACCATCACATTTGGTACCAGTTCGGTCGCAACAACCGAATTTGGCTTTAAGTCGGTTGCAGGAACCGAATTTGGCATTATTTTGTAAAACAAATTATTTTGCTGAAGCCGAACTTCCCATGGGTACTGTTGGTACGACCGAATACAATTTTATTGACGTCGCAAGAAAGTTTATTATTAGGTTGTGATAACCTCTAAATTCGATGGTGGTTGTGTCAACCTATGGTATGGTTGTGACAACCTATACTATAGTTGTGACAACCTATACTATGGTGGTGACAACATATACTATGGTTATGATAACCTCTACTGCGGATGTGACAATTTCTAATACATATGGTTGTGAGAAATTCTAATGTGGTTGTGACAACTTCTAGTTCGGTTGTGACAACCTCTAATGTGGTGTGACAACTTATAATTCGGTTGTGAAGACCTCTAATAGTAACGTCTACTATGGTTGTAATAAGCCCTAATTTGGGTATAACAGCCTTTAATACGGTTATAAAAACCACTAATTCAATTGTGGCAATATATAATTCGGTTGTATGGACCACTAGAATGGTTGTGACAACCTCTAAATTCGGTTGTGGTTGTGACAACCTTTACTGCTGTTGTAACAATCTATACTGTGGTTATGACAACCTCTACGGCGGATGTGACAATTTCTAATGTGGTTGTGAAAACCTCTAATGCGGTTGTGACTACTTCTAGTTCGGTCATGACAACCTCTAACTTGGTGTGACAACCTATAATTCGGTTGTGACAACCTCTAATGCGGTTATAAAAACCACTAATTCAGTTGTGGCAATCTCTAATTCGGTTGTGTGGACCACTAGTATGGTTGTGACAACCCCTAAATTCGGTTGTGATTGTGGCAACCTTTACTTTGGTTGTAACAATCTATACTGTTGTTATGACAACCTCTACGGCGGATGTCACAATTTCTAATGTGGTTGTGAAAACCTTTATTGCGGTTGTGGCAACATCTAGTTCGGTCGTGACAACCTCTGACTTGGTGTGACAACTTATAATTCGGTTGTGACAACCTCTAATGCGATTATAATAACGAAATTCGGTTATGGATATGGGTGTGGTCACTTATCAGCTTTCACAGAGTATTCTACCCCCGTAGCAAAAGCAACACTGTCAAATAATCATACAAAGAATTAACCTACGGGAAATTGAATTGGTTCAGAACCAGCCACGTGACTGGTTTCGTGGTGAGCTAGAAGCCGTCCTAATTCGAGAACTAATGTATATTGGGAACCGTTAACTTTTGCATGGCGTTGTCCTCAGAGGTATAAATTAACAGCTACTAGACACTTTGTGTCATATCTTGATCCACACTTTAAATACCTTTTCCGTTCAATATTTCAATAGTAGTCGTTAAACCGGTTGGAATGGATCACATATGAATCGGTTTTAGATAGTAGCCCTATTTGTCTTTGTGCAGGACCAGTTAAATATGTATTTTAAAGTTTTTTAATTTTTATTCTGAATTTCCTTAACTTTTTGAATAGAAAAATTAAAAATAATCAAAAAATATTAAATGCAATTTGTCAATACCTTAGATAATTATCGAGTTATCGAAAGTTAAAATTTTCGAAAATTCGATTAATAAAATTAGTTTTTCGTCTTTTTTATATAAAAAAAGAGTTCTCCTTTACTTCGCGTGAGAGGATTGGGGAGAGCTTCTCACAACCACCTGTAAGCTGTGTGCTTTCTAGTTTTTACACTCACTGATTGGGACCTACAATTTTACACCGTTTCCGAACTGTATTTTGAGAATCCTTTTCAGAAGCCTCTGATCGCCTTACATTTCTTTCGAACACGTTCATCTCGCTTAGTGACAGCGACACTATCGAGTACTTAGCCATGAAAAACATTCTGTAAATGCCGTTCGGTACCGGTGTAAAACTGTATGTCCCAATCAGTGAGTGAGTGAGTGTAGAACTAGAAAGCATACAGCTCTCGGATTGTGTAAAGCTCACGCAATTCGCTTCGTGGGATGTAATGGGAAACTATTTATTTATTACTATTTACTAAAAAAAATACTATTTTCGGAAACGATATAATACAGTTGGTTCAGATATGGATACAAAACAGTTACAGCTCAGTGTCCCTATTTCAAGCATGTAATGATAATCTACACGTTACAGTTTTACATAGGGCTATGGTCTGATGTTGATGGGACTGTTTAATTTGCATTACATTGTTACGAAAATATACTTATATTCTTAGCTCAACTAAACTGCGAATCAACGGGAAACTCCTCTATCTCAAAAGTGCGATTGCCTAACAATTTGATGCTTACTGGTAATTATGCCTAAAAGTATGCCGTCATGAAATGCTAACACCTAGAAACTCACCACGAACGTTTGATGATATCACCAACATCTTTCTGGACAAAAGGAGAAAGAGATGCCGCTGTTGCGAGACGATCAGGCAACGTCAGAATGACGTTTGACGATAGTTGCAACTAATATGAGTAGCCGGTTGGTGAGGCTTGTCGAGTCAATCTAATTTCACTGGATTTATGGCCTGTGTTCATAAAACGAGTTTGATGAACGAACGAATTGGTCAAAAATATAAGGGAAATAAATAGGATCGCATGGGTGTAATGAGGTAATTTTTTTAGAAATATGTTAAAGGAGCATGTACAGAAAGAATATACAAAATATATAACATATCTGACCTATAGTTTTGATACAATTTACGTTTTCTTTTTCGACGATTCGTTGAATCGTTGCTTCAAGTATACATCGCCGTTCAAGGATACATCGTCGAGTATAATAAAAACGTTATTCGTTGTAATTTCCTTTAAGGCTATAAGAGATCAGTTTTCTCCGGTTAGTGAAAAAATGTAAATGCCGCGGGTGGGATTCGAACTCACATTCGCTGGACGATCGTTTCGATGTTTGTGAAGCATCATCATCATTATTCATTGTTGTTGAGTAATTGTAAATGGAAAGATCTGTTGTACTTATCGTAATTTAAAAGGAAGCTTGTTTTATAAATTGAAAATAAAACAGAACAAGTAAATATTTAATTTTTCATTACAAAATCAATTGGAAATTTACCATCCAGCGAACCACTTCAGGCCCACTCAAGGAAAAAAAGTTGTACGCAAATAAACAACGAAAAATTGCCTAAGGCTCGTCATTGACAAAATAGTTAGCTGGCGCCACGGCTGTCGTATACAAATATAGAGTGTCTCAGTAAGAATTCACTTTATCATTTTAAAATAAAAACACGTACTTTTTGAGACAGTTGTGATTTTTTTATTGGACTATAAAGAAGACATTTTCCGATTAAGTCTGGAGTAAAATATTCGTCAAACGGAACCCACGGCTCTGATAACAGACCATTACTTTCTTCATGAAATTTTCCATGAGTTTTTCACAGAGATTTGGATGTATCTTACCGTTGACGAGCTGAATCTCAGATTTGAGCTCTGGAATTATTTCTGCTTTATTTACATATACTCGAAATTTCACAAATGACCAAAAAAAAAACGCATGACGTTAAATCACATAATTTTGGTGGCCAGTTGACATCAGAATTTCTTGAGATAATTTGATGTAAAAATTGTTGGTGAGTATATCAATTGTTTTATGCGCGGTGTGGTAGGTAGCACCGTCTTGCTGAAAGCACATGTCGTCCAGATCCATGCCGTTCAGTTGAGACTTCAAAAACTCCGTTATCATGTTCCTGTAACGAATGCCGTTCACAGTGAATGCAATTTCGGCCTCATCTCAAAATCAATCATCAAAAAGTAATCCAGTAAAATAAACCAATCACACCGGTTGACCAAGATCCGCAGCAGACAGTTGCTTCTTTGTGGGTGCTTTTTTTTCTCATAGATTACATGAGGACTTTCTAAGCCCCAAATTCGACAATTTTGTGTATTCGCGAAGCCATTCAGATGGCAATGCGCTTCATCGGAGAAGATGAAATTTTTTTGGATAATTGGCTTTGACTTCACTTTGCTCTATAACCCACTGAATGAATTGCCGGCGCATTCCATGGTCTGCTGATTTGAGCTCCTGAGTAAGCTGAATTTTGTACGCACGAAAGTGGAGAGTCTTTTGTCATAATTCGCTGCATAGTGCTTCGTGAAATTTGAAGTTGTTGAGAACGATGACGAATTGATGTTTTCGGCGACACTCTCATTTACAGCAGCAATGTTTTCAAGATACCGACCGGTACTTTGACGCAGAGGAGTCTTACTGTCCATAACCGACCCAGATTCTTCACATTTTTTGACCACTCTTCGAATGGTTGACACATTAGGCGCACCGTCACGAATGAAATTTCTTCTAAGTTTGCGAGCAGTCTCAGCATATCTTTCCAAATTTTTGTAATCAGATTTCACAATTATAACGCGTTGTTCTTTCGTAAAGTGCTCCATTTTTAATAATCGGAATAAACATATGTGACAGCTGTCAAATTTCAGAGTTGTCACTTGCACAAAAAAAATTACACTAAATTTAAAAAGTGCAATCTTACTGAGACATCCTTTACATATTCGAGTTTGTTTTGTCCAACGTTGAAGCGAAAAACAAACAAACTCTGTTGCTCAGTATTTATCAGTATCTTTTTTTAAAAAATTATATTTTAAACTTGAATCTAGAATTTCATACCATTTGAAAATTGCATTCTGAACTTCGAAACTAGAATTCTATTAGACTAATTAAGAAATTACTTAATTATTGCATACAATAACAAAGTTGAATCCTTTCTTTTGTCTTTAATTAAAACATCTACTTTTCTCATGTTTTCAATCATATTAAGTGCATTCATATATCAATTCCAGACTTTGCTTACTGAGATATCATCACCTTTGAACAAATACCAGAAATTTTCAAACTTAAGTTTGTAAAATTATTTGCTAAGGTAGAGGCGGAGGAGCAGGGAAGCTATCTAGCTGGTAATCTGTCTCAATAATTTTTGCTAATAGCTACAAAAGTTTGTGATAGCTTTTAGCAATTGCTCCGATTACTATTCAAAAAGTGCATAAGAAAAACTTTTGCCAATGGTAACTAATAAGTGTTTTCGAGATGAGGAATGAGCAATATTGTACAATGAATAAAATTTCACGGAATTATTTCTAAGAAACTTTAGGTATTTCTGATTTTAAAAAGAATCAAATACATTTTCAACAACTTGGGTATTTAAGGTACGAGTTGGGCGATAAAATTATTTGCATATACATATGCATTTTAGGGTGATGACTTTTTGATTTTTTTTCACAAAAATTATTTCCTGTTGCACGAATGAATGAACTTTTGCCTATTAACGACTAAAATATCGTTTATTCCTTTAAATATTGAAAAGGTGAAAAAATTTACATTTTTTCTTTTTTTTTAAATCACATAAATCCAAAACGGAAAAAAGTGTCAAGTCTTATAATTTTCACGATAAGCCACACAACCTATGAACAAAATGAGACATTGATCATAGAAATCGATGAACATCTTTCGTTTTTATTTACAATTAAGTGAAGGTATCTCATTTTAAAGCGAATGTAAAGGGTTTTTCAACAGAGACGCTACAAAAGTAAATCGATAGGGACAGCAAACGACGCCATATTTTTCCCGCTCTTTTGACATTTCTCTTCAGTAAGGTTTGCCATTTCATCATGGAAAGATATACGAGCCAACAACGAGTCGAAATTATTAAAATTTACTACCGAAATTTGGAGTCAGTGGCCTTCCAATTTCTGAATTCTGAATTTCATTTCTAGCTGAATGGATTCGTCAATAAGCAAAATATGCGTTATTGGTCAGACAGCAATCCACACGTAATCCATGAGTCATCATTGCATCCCGAAAAAATTACGGTTTGGTGCGGTTTATGGGCCGGCTGCGTCATTGGGCCGTACTTCTTCCGTGATGATCAAGACCGGCACATTACTGTGAATGCGAATCGCTACCGTTCAATGATAACCGAATATTTTTGGCCCCAATTGGATAAGGAGGACATGTGGTTCCAACAGGACGGCGCCACAAGCCACACAGCGAATGCCACAATCAATTTATTGGAAAGCAAGTTTGGTGAACGTGTTATCTCACGAAATGGCCCAGTCGATTGGCCGCCTCGGTCGTGCGATTTGACGCCGTTAGATTATTTCCTGTGGGGCTACGTCAAGTCTATGGTCTATGCCAACAAACCAGCGACGATTGATGAACTTCGTCCGAATATCGAACGTGAAATTGCAGCAGTATCGAGCGGTTTATGCTTGAAAACCGTCGGAAATTGGGTTCACCGTCTGGACTTCTGCAAGCGCGCCCGTGGTGGCCATGCAAAAGAAATCGAGTTCCATACATAATGGCATCAAACGTACTTTCATAGGAATAAAAAATTTCATTGGTATCTAAAACCGGTTTTGTTTTATTTAAAAAAAACTTTTGTAGCGCTCTTATTGAAAAACCCGATATCTCTTTCGAAAAAACGTTGACGACTTTTTTATGATTCTCAGAATTAAAGAAAATTAGTGAGAAACAAAAGGTTATGTAGTTTTTATGATTGTGGTATGAAACTAATAAACTCTCATAAATTTATGCTGAATTGCTCTTCGGGTTCGTTTATGGTAGCTACTCCGTTTACATTTAATTTAAGGGGGAAAAAGGAAAGTGAATTTTTTTATTGATGTGTGTTTTTCCGTTGGCCACCTGTTAGGATGATTTTTTTTTACAGAAACCACATTTATGAGCGTTCATTATTTTGAAAGTTTTGAAAAATTTACAACGCACACATGCTGAATCAGGTATATAGCCACCGTAAAAAAAGATGCGCCCCTTCATAAGTACCTGTCAGTAAAATATTGAAAAATACGTAGTATAAATAGGTATTCATTGATTAATTTATGTAATTCAACAAGTGGCGATGAACACGAAGAGTACAAGTAGTTTAGATTTTAAAAGTGAATATTGAATTATAATTAAGGCCTTTATTAACGGCAAGGCCTTTTCCTTTTATGTCAAGAGCACGTCATTCAAGAAGAGCGCTTCTAAAACGGAGAAGGAAACCGGGACAAAGAACCTAGTTCAGTTTCAAGAGCCATCAAGATGAGGCAACGTGGCAATTGTTGAAGCACCATTGAGTGAACGGAGTTGCTTGCCCCTGAAAAACCACGTCATTGGACGCTTCAAATTTCTTGAGTCCACTGCTAAAGGACGGAGAGAGAGGATCGGTCTAATTGCTATAGAGCTTAAAGCCCTATGGAGCAAAACCATGAACTTCCCGCATATATCTGATCAAGCCATTTGTGCAAAACTAACAAAACTTCTGGAAGACTACGAGCGCTGCAGAAAAAAAAAAAAACTTTGATTCATTGTAGGAACCGTTTGAGCAAGGTAAAAGGCGAATGGATGTGCAAAGAGGATGAGAACCTCTACCATCTGCAAATTAAGAGCAAAGCCCGCGTTGGATATTCCAGCGGCAAACCTGGTGGTTCCAATACCATCCACCCATCCAAGCGAAAGAGGCCAATGGAAGCGTCTGTGTCTACACTTACCAGCTCAGCGATACCTGATTGTTCCGAAAGTTCAACCTGTGAGGATCAATTGTGATGATTGTTGCCGATACAACAATCGGGAATGCCCGCAAAAAGTCCGGCGTTGTAGTTCGACTGCAGCAAATGTTCGAAGAGAAAGGTCGCCACAACAAACCAAAGTTCATCAGTTGCCAGCACCATGTGCTGGATCGCGTTCTACGCGTTATCATGGACGATGAGCTCCATGGGTCGACTAAATCACCACACATCGAGTACTTCTTTGTGCAGGATTTGATGAGCAATTATGATCAATTGAGAGCAGCCTTCACCAATGGTAAAACTGAGATTAAGGAAACAGGCGGCTGGAGAGACGACATGAAGTTGCTCTTCCACCTCACTCGTGTCTTCCGTCGCTTCACTGAGAGGAGTAAGATCCCTTTTGTAAAGTTTAAGCAGATCCCAAACACCTGCAATGCACGCTGGAACTCTCGTGGCATTCTAGCTCTTCTTGCGTTTATTCTGATGGCTGAAACACGGAACTGGTTGGGTAAAATCTGTTCATTCATTTCTTACTCATGGCCTAATCATTGGTTCAGTAGTCAATTGTGCGATCAAAGTTATGCAAGACTTACACAACTCCTGCCGCAACAAGGACAACCTCCCACTGAGATTCATCCTCTCCAATGACAACGTGAATATTTTACTTCCTTGTGTGTTTGATGATCCTATGTAATCTAATATATATAAAAATGATTTGGCGTGTGTTTGTGACAGCATAACTAAAGAACGGAGTAACGGATTTGGCTGAGCCTTTTTTTATTTTGTTCACTGTTGACTCCGAATGGTATGTAGACAAAAAAATGTCCATAATTTCTATAGATAGGTGGCGCTGCAAAGTAGGTGGCGCTGATTCGGTTATTTATGAACCGATTTGTTTCAAATTCGCAACATATAATTCTTAGGCAAAAGTAAAGGTTTTTGATAAAATAGATGGCGCCCACGTCGAGATATTAATCATTGTTTACCATCTGATGTTATAAATACTTTTGAAGGCAGGACGAAGTCTGCCGGGTCAGCTAGTGTTACATATATGTGGTTCTAAAGCTTGTGTTCAATTACACTGTGTGTAATTTTTTAAGTCATGGCAAAATAACCATATACGGACACCACTACGTGATAAAAGACTAAAAAAAAAAGACCCGTGTCTTTTTTTTTAGTCTTTTATCACGTAGTGGTGTCCGTATATGGTTATTTTTTTTTCGTGTTGCACTGTGTTATATATCTGCTTACAGTGACTTCAAAAAATTGCCAAAAATGCTGATAATTAAAAATTTTAAAATCATTTTGTGCGTGAGGTTTTTTTTATCGAATCACTTCATATGTTAGATTTTATCTAATCTTAAATAAAAACTCATCTAAATATGATACAGGGAAACGAGGTTGTATAATAGTCATCACCCTAATGCATATACAGTACCAGCATCCATGCAATGCATACGTATAAAGGTTTATATTTGTAGTTTTTTGCATGTTTTTTTTTGTTGTATTTCCCTTAAGTTTAGCCAAGAAAAACTTAAATTTTTGAAACTATTACACCCAGTTACTTAACCCATTGTGGTCAGGCATGAGTAAATGTTCTCTTTTATTTTACTGTGAAAATTAAATTGCATTCGGTTGCTACTGTGGTTTTAAATAATAGAAGGAGTTTTGCCCACAAACACAATATCCACAAGGATATTTTGTTTAGCTTTCATTTATAAAGGTTTAAATGAATCATCCAAGTGTTTTTAATTCTCGGTTTACATTCTGCCTAAAGTAGAATGCAAACCCTAAATGAAATATAAATACCCCTTGTGTATATGGGTTGTTCTTTAATGAATTATTTACAGAGCAACAGGAAAGTAAAGAAAAGGGCAGTAGATTTCTAGCCCAGTTGTTAGAAAGTTGAGAAATAATAGGGGATATTGTTTACGTTTTTGCAGTTAAGTAAAATAACATTATTCTTACTAAAGGAGTAATACATAATGGTTTCAAAAAGGCTTTATATCTGGCTCCTTTAAAGTAATATAAATAAATATAAGAAAAAGACGAATAAGATGGAATTTGATAAAATTCATACACGCTGAAAAAAACGGCCTCTGTATTATATTCTCCCAAAACATATTATGCAGGAACCATGTACATATTTCGAACACACTTCAGACATTCATATGTTTGCAAGTCCCAAACACAGTTGTATTTAAATGCAAACAGCAGCATGATTACTGGCAAACATGTATGTTTTTACATGGACACGTATGCGTTCTTCATCCCAAACATCCATATACTTACGTGGAAGTATTCGCGTGTTTCCCCCAAACCTCCATATTCTCACGTGGATACATATGTTTATTTCCTTCCAAACATAATAATATTTAGAAACGAATTATTCTTTGAGTTTAATATATTTGTATTATGTATTATAATTAATTTTATCAATATAAATCCACATTTATAAATAATTAATATAAAAAATTAAACGATTTTAAACGGTCCTTTCTACAATTACTTGCATTGAATGCATAATTTGTGGTTTTTCATGAAATGTGAATCTGCTACGCTTTTGCTTCTCCTTTCTTTATTGCCTCTCACACATGTGTATTCAGAAGACTCCAACTATGCGTTGGTTATCACTGCGCGTTGGTACACAACACCGATGCGATTTTCTCAGTAAAGTCTCGGACAGACAAAGGGCTTCACGCTGTTGGTCTTTTCAGTTTCTTTCCTTAAAGTTGTCACTCACTTTTGTTGCACTTAAACATATATACGAAACACATAATACAAAACACAATACAAAAATACCGATACACACTTACAAGATGGACTCTCTCGTTGTCGCTCTTTTATTCTCTTAGTCTCGAGAGCCCATAAACAGTGCGACAAACACTGCTATATTTGTATCACAAACACATATATATATTTGAGTTGCAAACACATATACTATAACCTATTAATCATTGTGACTTAAACATGTAATATTGAATAGCAAACACTATGTGTTTGCAAACAAGTATATTAGTTTTGCGACGAGCTCCAAACACTCGTTATAGTTGCATAAAAAAAAATAAATAGTTTCCCATTACATCCCATAAAGGGACTCACAATCACTGAGCTGTGCGCTTTCCAGTTTTCACTCACTGATTGGGACCTACAGTTTTGCACCGATTCCGAACGGTATTTTGAGAAGCTTTTTCATGGCTGGATACTCGGTAGTGTCGCCGTCACTATGCGAGGTGACCGCCGCCGAAAGAAATTTGAAGGTGGTCAGAGCCGGGTTCGAACCCAGGATCTCATGTACAAGAGCCGCGCACACTAACCATTGCACCACCGACGGCCAGTTGCATCCAAACAACAAAAAATTAACGATTTTTCATCGTGTACTGATTTCTTTGTATATCGTACTACAAGTGCGATTTAGTACAAGAATTCCTTAAAAATATTGAAAAGCTATTATTAAATTGTTTTTACCGAAAACTCCGGCTAATCCTTGGTCCTCAAATCTTTTGAAAAGCCATAATTTACTCTTTTTTTATTCTAGGAAGAATTTCAGGTTTGTCCACAAATTTCAAAAATTCAGATGACTCAGGACACAAAATATTTAGATGCTTCAAGGATAGTTTAAATTTCTTTACAGAATTTCCAAAAAAAAATTTTGAATATACAGACTTTTGAGGCTGGTACATTATTTTGAACAATTTTCGATAATTTTTCTACAAAAATTTAGCTTTAGTGTTGAATACTGGCCGAAAATTTGATCTGCATCAAATAGATCTCAATTTAGCATTTCCTAGTTTCCTTGTTGTTTTTTCTATATTGAAATCCGAACATATCATCCCCATTACCACAATTTTTACCACAAGTTATCGCAAATAATTATTCAATATTCCTATTATGAGACAAGACGGGAGAGGACGGTTTTACCCAAATTCAGGTACGAGGAATCGAACTGCATCGTAAGTGTTTTAAGTTACAATTACGGATTCATGCAAACTGTTTTTAGCGTTGCCTTTCAACCGTACGCGTACTTGATTGTCCGTTGTACTCTTTTCTGCATAACCCATCAAAAAGTAGGCGAGATTACTTTATTGCAACCATTGTGCATTTTTTTGCAGTTTTTTATATTTTTTTTTTTTGATTCAAAACCCAATTACATCCAATTAAATCCAATTATTATCCAAAAATTTGTACAGTGTAGAGAAAGTAAAATTAAGTGAAATTGATATTTAAAATGAAAATGAGTAAATAAATATAGAGCAAGAATTTATCTTATTTGGCAAAAGAATCTAATTACCGGCAATTTGTGAACGGAAAACTCAAAGAACGTTTAGAAAGTTACTTTTCTGCCGATGTTCTGAATCAAAGACCCAAAAAACTGGGTTTTGAGGTAAGCTTTGTACCCAAAGGTTGAAGTCCAAAACATTTGGAACAACTTTTTTAAAGAAAGTTTACCGGTACAACCAACAAAATAGAAGTTAGTAGCTGTGAAAGTGAGTCAAAATCGAAAAATCAAAAAAAAAGTCCACTCTATTCGTCAAAAGAAAGGCAGTCCTCGTACCCGAATTAGGATAAACCCATTGCCTCCGGCTTTTTTTTGATAAAAACTTTTGCCAAAAACCATCACAGTGGAATGGGAGATTTTTTTCCTATTTGGTTTTTAAAAATTGAAAAAAACACAGAAAATTTGTGCAAGTGACAGAAAAGTTTAATTGTATCGATAAATCAGTGCCTGATATTTACTTTTTACTTTTCACCCTTTTTCACTTTTGGCCGGTATCTCACCAATGACCAATCGTGGTTGGCTTGGTCAAATCGCACGAAGGAGGCGGTCAATTGACAGCACCACAACGTGAGATTAATTGCTCACCAAACTCGCCTCTCAACAACCAATTCCAATTCTTCCATTTGGAGCAAAAAAGGTAAGTGATCATCGTACGGTACCTTACTCCATTGACCGTAACGTTGCGGCCATCACCGTCTTTGAAGAAGTACGGGTCAATGATGGTACCGGCCCATAAACCGCGCTATCGGCAGCTCTTGAACAGTCCCTGTTTATTGACGTATCCATCGAACCAAACTTGAGCCTAGTCGCAATTTTTCGATAAAAAGAAAGGTGATTTTCTTCCAGCTTCTCTAATGCCCATCCACTGAAAGGGCGACATTGTGGTAGGTCACTCGGTTTCAGCTCCTGCACCAGCTGTATTTTGTATGGCTTTAGACCGAGGTCCTTACATAAAATCTTCCAGGTGGTCGAATAACACAAACCCAATTGCTGCGATCGGCGACGGATGGACATATCTCCATCTTCATTAACACTGGCCGACACATCAGCAATTTTCTCCTCAGTACGCACTCTATCAGAATGCGTTATTCAACAATCAGATTGTTGAATTGATGTCAAATAGAGTAAAACTGATGCGAAATTTGGACAAAATGGCTTGAATGGCCTGCTCGGTGGGTCGATTATGACGACAATAATATGGACGTAACTGGCGAATCACATTTTTCATAGAGCACGAAATTTGATAATAAAACTCTTTGATTTGCAAGTGTTGTACGTTATGTAAGTCTATTCATGATGAAATGGCAAGGCAACCTAAACATTTTTGACTTTGACACATTTCACGAATCACGCGTGATCTGTCAAAAACTTAACAAACCAAATATCAAAAGAATCACCCGTTACATTGCATTTTACATGGTGTTGTCATAGAACAGAAGTAATTTAAATATGACAACCTAAAATTTGTCTAAAATTTGAGCTCATTTAAGTATGATGGTAGCACGCCAGCTAGAAAGGGAGAATTGGTGGGGTCCCGGAATCATTTACCACCAGACTTTAAAATTTTAAAAAAATAATATTTTATTTTTTTCAGTGTTTGACAAAATATTAAACAAAGAAGGCAAAATACTTAGAAATTAACGTATTGCTATGCTTAACTAGCAGATTAGTATAGTTACGTGTTAATATTGTGGCTTAGCTAACATTTATATTACAACAGACATCAGCAATATGTTAAACTAACATTTGAATGTTAGTTAAAAGTATGAAATATGTTAAGCTAAGATTGCAGCTTGATTGTTGTAACAGTTTGTCAGATTAGTGTACCTTAATATTAATGACACGTCGATATATCGTGGCTATAAGTTGAATGCTATCATGTATGATCTCACCACGAACGGTTGATGAATTCGCTAAGAAACTTTGCGTAACAATCAAGAAATAGATGGCGCTATTGCGGAAAGATTCAGTTGTGACTGATATAAATAACTATTGGTGACGCATTTAGTGTCAGTCTATGCTGAAATGCGAAAAGTATGCGACAGGAAGTAATAGTAAAAGTGTAGAATATAAAGAAATCATTATTGAGAAATATTAACAAAAGACGGCAAAGTACTCAGAAATTAATATATTCTTACTCTTAACTAGCATATTAGTGGAGTTAATGTTAATATGTTGGTATATCTAACATTTGAATCACAACGATCATTAGCAGTGTATTAAACTAACATTTGAATGTTAGTTAAAAGCATGATATGTGTTAAGCTAACATTAGAATTTGAACGTATAGTTAGATATGTGTATTGCAGCTAGATTGTTCTAATAGTTTGTCAGATTAGTGAAGCTTAATGCTAGTGGCATGTCGATAAACACATTGTATTGCTAAATTATAAGCTCCCCTGTACGATCTCATCACGAACGGTTGATGAATTCGCTAAGAAACTCTCTGGAAGAATCGAGAAATAGATGGCGCCATTGCGGAGAGGTTTAGTTATTACTGATATAAATAACTATTACTGATGCACAGTCTATTTTGAAATGGGCAAAAGTACGCAACAGCAAATAATAGTAATCGCTTAATTTCGAGAAATCGTGAATGTACAGTTTGTATAAATAATTATCGGAATTTAAAAAAAAAATAATTTTAAGAAACGAGATATAGATTTCGCTTTTCGAGATGGTTCGGGAAACGTCTGAGTGACTCGATATAGAGAATAGTGACTGATATAAATAGCGATTAGCGACGCATTTCGAGCCAGTATGTATTGAATCGCGCTCATATACACAAAAACAATGGTTTCCCATTTCATCCCATGAAGGGATTGGGGAGAGCTTCTCACAACCAGTGGACTGTACGCTTTCTAGTTTTAAACTTACTGATTGGAACCTACAGTTTTACACCGGTTCCAAACGGTATTTTAAAAAGATTATTCATGGCTCAATACTCGATAGTATCGTCGTCGCCATGCGAGGTGGCCGCGACCGAAAAAAATTTAACGTCGTCACAGCACGGATCGAACCTTAGATCTCATGTACAAGAGGCGTGCACACTACCATTGCTCCAACGACGGTCACGCAACGTCAAGTGTCGAATATAGAGCAATTTTTGTCGTTATCGAATTTTACAGAGAAACTCGCTTCATTATCGACAACTAAATCAACGTTAATTCGCACCAATATATAAGTTGCTTCAGAATGGATTTGGATTTCTTATAATTGCAAATCAATTTAATTTCTGCCCTTGATAAACTCGAGAGCAATTCAGATGAGCAGAAAAACTCGGTCATTAAACATGTAAACAAATAAATAAGCATTATAAAAGCCACAAGTTTACCAATGCATTCCAACAGTGCCTCACTCACTGTACAAGACGAACGGCAACAGCTTTTAAACGCAAAAGCAACCACAATTTAGCTATTTTTTAATTTATATAGCGATATTCCTGAATTCTTCATTTTAATATCAAATGAGGCCGGGCCGTAGGTTTGTCTGGTAATTGGAAATATTATAAATTTATTAAGTCTATATCGAAAAACAATTGGTGCGAATTACTTCAATTTTAATCCTCATTCTTAGGCTTAGAGTTCAATCATTATATAAGCTATTGGCATGTTTTAGTTAAAATGAATATCGGACAAGTGTTTCTAAATAATCGTGTTTATGCTCACGGAAATTTTTAAAATTTGAACTTTGCCAGTGGGAAAGATTATGAATCACAAATGCATTAAACTACTATAGTGCCAATAAAAATTAACCTTGCGGACCATATAAAAACAGCTGGAGGATCAGATTGAAATATCTGGAGGACCATATAATTCAATACAAAAAGTCGATCAACCCCAATTCAGACTCCGGATGTTTCCCCTACATTTCAATATTACTTGAACAAAATCTGTTAAATAAACACCGGTACGAATAATTAAGACACAGCATGAATACATATTCATTAAATTGTTGCAAATAAAAATTAAATCGAAGTATGAACTGGGTAAATTCAATGGAATTTGAGGGAAATTCATTCACAAATATTTGCTAGGTGTACAAATGAAATATCATTTCAGGTTAAAATGCATTGATGAACATTTTGCTTCATTTAAATAAATGCAATTAAGAAAACTGTAAAATCAATAAATAATGGTCGACTTCAAATGAGTACTACACGCTGAAAAAAAACGGTCACTATAACATTATGCAGGGACCATGTATACATATACTTGGAACATCCGTACACTTACGAGCAAGTATTATTTTCATGAATTGAAACTCTGCTGCTTTTGGTTGATGAATTCGCTAAGAAACGTTATGGAAGAATAGAGAAATAGATGTCGCTATTTTGAGGCGGTTCAGTTGTTACTGACATAAATAGCTATTAGCGACATATTTCGAGTCTGCCTATGTTGAAATGGGCAAAAGTACGCAACACAAACTAATAGTAATCACTGAATTTAGACAAATTATGAATGTACAGTTTGTGTAAATAACGAGAACAATTCTCATTGTCGGAATTTAAGAAAAACCTCGTTTTAAGAATCGAGAAATAGATGTCGCTATTTCGAGATGGTTCTGAATGTGCGATCTAGAGAATGGTGACTTATATGAATAGCGAATAGTGATGCATTACGAGTCCGTCTGTATTGAAACACGCAAATGTACGCAAACAACAAATGGTTTCCCATTACATTCCATTAGAGGATTGATGAGAGCTTCTCGCAACCAGTGAGCTGTGCGCCATGTAAAATTTGGAATTTGAACCCCCGTTAATCCTACGTAGATGACAAATTTTAAATCTATGGAGTGACATGACAGATTTCTTTTTAAAGACTACAAATTTACAAAATGCTCGAAAAATTGTGGGAAATATTAAAAACTTTCTTCAAAAGTTCTGAGTCTTCTCCTCAAACTGTCACAAATCTTCGAAACAAATTCAATAGGAATAGACTACATGCCATCTACGCAGTTTATGAAACAGCTTATGAAGCGAATTCGTAAATCCATATCCTTATTGGACAAAATAAGTCGTGTATGTGCTCGTCCGGTGCGTTCAGTGGGAAATATTGCCGCTGTAGCTGAAAGTGTGCTCGAACAGACATTAACATCAACTCGCTACCGTTCGCAGAACTGAACAAATCTCGCACTCCTTTTCCCAGAATTTTGAGCGTTTTTACGGAAAAATCATATTTTCGCAGTTGGGGCTCGCAAAATCCAGACTTCGTCGAGGAGAAGCGAATGCATCCACAACGAGTGACTGTAGGGTGCGGTTCTTGACATGCCTATCTTCTTCGAAAATGAGCAAGGAGCCGCCGAACCGTAAGTGGCGAGCGTTATGGTGCCATGCACAGCGATTTTGAATTCCTACGACGAAGTTGAATTCCAAATTTTACATGGCCTACCCTTTGGTTTCCCATTACATCCCATGAACCTGCAGTGATTGGGACCCGTAGTTTTAGACCGGTTCCGAACTTTATTTTGACAAGCATTTTCATGGCAATGTACTCGATAGTCGATCTCAAACTTCAAGAAGATGAATTAAAAATAAACGATGTTTATAATTTTGTCATAAAGATCGAAATCGGTTATTAACCGGTTTCTACACCTCGGTTTAACCGAAAACCGGTTTCCCCAAAATTGGAATATTCGAAGAAACTGAAAACCGACGTTTTTTGAATACACTACTGAACATTAACTAAAAAAAATAAATGGTTTCCCATTACATCCCATGAAGGGACAGGACAGAACTTCTCACAACCACTGGTGCGCTTTCCAGTTTTCATTCACTGATTGGGACCTACAGTTTTACACCGATTCCGAACGGTATTTTGAGAAGCGTTTTCATGGCTAAATACTCGATAGTGTCGCCGTCACTATGCGAGGTGACCGCCGCCGAAAGAAAATTGTAGGGTGGTCAGAGCAGGGTTCGAACCCAGGATCTCATGTACAAGAGGCGCGCACACTCACCATTGCACCACCGGCGGCCACACTGAATATTAACTAAGTGATTAAAAATATCTTTGAGTCGTTTCGAAAGTGGCGTGTTTCTTCAAATTATAAAGGCTAAACCCCACAGCTTTAAATTCGAAGATTACGAGTGAATTGAAATCAATGTGGAAGATTTCTATGTAAGAGCATTTACTTGCTACGAAATCACTTTAACTTAAAAACCATAGTTATGTTAAAGTATTCCGTACACGCTCAAAAATATGTCTTGTTTGTTTGATTGGATGCAAATATAACGTGTTTGCAGCAATTTCGCAAATATAGTACACTTGTGTCCAAACGCATTGTGTTTGCTATTCAATATAACATGTTTGGGACACAATGATTAATAGGTTATAATATACATATGTATTTGTGACCCAAATATGACTTTTTTTGTTAAAACTCCTGCAAACAAAACGTGACAGAAAGTAAATGAACTAAAGGCAGAAAATCTTCAATTCATGAAAGCAATGCTTGCAAACATGTACATGGTTCCTGAAATATGTTGCTGGGGCCGTTATTTTTCAGCGTGTAATTTTGCAGCTGTCGCAATTTCATTTCCATAAGCGACTGATTTTTGTACGACAAAATATATGTTTGGTGAATTGAAATCTCGTAAACATCAAAATCGCGGTATACCTGAACGCCTCTCAAAACTTATACCTTTTACTTCGAAAAGTTGCGAGAGAAATCTCAATCATTGTGAAAAACAGAACATATGGTTTTAAGTGACTTCAAATACAGTTAAGCAATGATTTCTTTCGCTTACACTTTGTGTACTTTTTAAGTTATGGAAATATAACCATATACGGCCACCATTACGTGATAAAAGACCAAAAAAAAGACCCGTGTCTCCCAGTTTTGCCCAAAGTCATGCACTTTTTTGTTATGTGCGCCCAAAGATTGTAATTTTTGCAAAAAAATTATCATTTTGTCAGGCTCATATCTTGCAAACCGTTCGGAATTTTGATTTACTCTCTGAGGGAAAGTTGTAGGGAGTTGTTTGATAAAATCGTCAAAATGAAAATGAAAAAAATGCAGCTTTTCTTTCACCCATTCTCTTGCTTCCGGTTCCGCGTGTCGATCAAACAACTCCCCACCGAATCCGATAAGCAAGGAAAACGATTTCACCAAACTACAATGCCCATGGAAAAACGGTACAAAGGCAAAAATCTCGACGCATTGCTTGCAGAGGTAATATCAATTTTATTGATGCAATTTTATTCGCATTTCTTTTTTGAGTTCTTTTGTAATTAATTGCAGGTATGTTGGTGGAATCACAAGATCACCCTGTATGATGCTAATGAAGTATTTGAAGAAGAAAAAGCTGATGATGGAGGGCAGTCTGGAAGCAATGTGCCTGTGGATACCATCAGTTCTGAACCAGAGTCAGATTCGGACGACGATTTGGATCCACAACTTAAGAGAGTGCGATTTGCAAGTCCAGGGCCAACAACATTATAAACATAATACGATTACTTTTTTTTCTAATAGATAGCATAGTATCTCAATGTTGAGGTAAAGAAAACCCAAATAAAAGATTAAAATTAAAACATTTTCGGGAAATTTTTCACTTTTGCGGCTGCCTAAACGCTACCTAGGCGCTATCTAAACGGTGTTAAGGACCATTCCTAGGAACTTCATATCTTCCTGAAAGGTGTTTAATTAGATCTTAGGTACATTGATTGTTTCCTTGAATTTTAGTTGATTGTTTCCTTGAATTTTGAACGGTTTGCTATCTATGTACCTGAACAGGGGAAAAAAGTTAAAAAAAACGAATTTTTTTGAAGTTTTTAAGTTTTTTGCGATCTTGAAGATGAAGTTTTTTTGATTTTATATGTTCACAATTTTTGTTCTTTATGACAAGAGCTACAACTTTCCCTCAAAGAGTAAATCAATATTCCGAACGGTTTGCAAGATATGAGCCTGACAAAATGATCACTTTTTGCAAAAATAACACCTAGACCCCAAATCTTTGGGGGCCCATAAAAAAAAAGTGCATGACTTTGGGCAAAACTGGGAGCCACGGCTCTTTTTGTTTGGTCTTTTATCATGTAGTGGTGTCCGTATAAGGTTGTATTTTTTGGTGATGCACTGTGTTATCCTATACGTTGCTTAGTGTTTACCTTGAGGACTTAAGAATTACATGTGAATTAATATCACTGCTAAAATTTTAGTTTATATTTTCAACGTCATTTTATTGAAACGGTTTACCTTGAATTCATAAAGATTTTCTTTACAAAATCCCACGTTTGTTTAGATAAGATATGGAATTGGAGACTTTATAAATTCCGAGTGAAATGATATTACTGCGAAAGTTAAAACACACATTTTGTAGATGATTTTAAATGCTGTTACTTCGAAAAGATGTTCTTGTTCCAAATTACTTTTTGGTGCGTTTGAAATCGGAAACTATGTAAAAGGTTCGACCTTGATGATTTTCAAATAGCAGGTGAAATTAAATCACTATAAAAATTAGAACTTATGTATCTCTTCTTTGTATTTTTTTATGTTGTTAAACAAATATTTTCGTTACTTTGAAGTATGTAATTGTGCCACAAAATATTTTCTTTAGCTGATTACGAAAATGTTAGTTATAGTTCGAATTAATCTGCTGATCTCTTTACACAAATATTTAAGTGAAAAGTAAACTGAATTCATTATAATTATTGATAACGATCCAAATTGAAATGTTTGCTATTGTTGGCGTTGGCGTTGATGTTGGTGGCGGTTCTGGTGTGTAAAGAATTTATGTGGCCAACCGCATGGAAAACCAGATTCATGCTCACTAGACAAACACACTCACATGAGCACACACACCCATCCATTCACACACGCACATACATTCCCACACACATACTATATACACATACAAAACACAATCAACAATCATTGTTGGAATTGAAATGAAAATTTCGGTCTCTCACACACACCCAACCATGCTCACTTACATAGCTCATGGCAGTCCCGGCATCCCTTCCCTTAATGGTTGCCAAACCAATGACATTGCTCGGGGGCAAAAGGATTGTCAATATATGTATTCACAAATGAAAATGTAATATTGTCATGCCTGTACTTCTGAGAAAATAACAACTTTTTTCTTTCACCCAAGGTTTAGAAATGAATTCAAAATTCAACATTCCACTTTTGTTTTTTACAAGAGAAGAAAACAATATTATTCAATTTAGCGAATATAGCATTTAGCCGGAAGTTGAAATATTGACAATATGCTACTGTCACTTGGTAACCAAATGATCTAACAAATAGAATAAAATTCAATGATAAAAACTGCAAGTGGAAACATCATTGCGCTGATTTGATGAGAAATAACTGGCAACAGAGTATAAAACAAGAAAATGGAGTAATAAATAATATGTCAAAAACGTTTGAGATGAATAATAAAAAATTGTTTTCCTCTCGAGTTTGTAGGAAAATGTCATAAATAAAAATATAAATTCACACATTCCATTTATATGGACAAAAATAAAAATATTTTAAATTCGAAGAACGTAACTGTCATCAAAAATCTGTGCCGCAGAAAGAGGAAATGATCTGGATAAGAGGAAAAGAGAACATGAAGGAAAAATTTCTAAGGAATTAAGAATCTTTCAGTGTGTTTTGGTACGTAGGGATCTTCGATCGCTACTAATTCGTAAATTGCATATTTGAGATTGTATATATACGGTTGATGATCTACTGTTGCCATCAATTCAGTCACGGTAGTTATGCATCTGATGATGAACTTGTCACGGAGCTCAAAATCGGCTCAAAATCGGTCATCAAATTTAAAAAAAAAACGTTTAAGTTTTTAAATTTTTTGGAACGAAGTTCCTTATCGCACGTTGCGGGATGGGGCTAAATGAAAAAATTTTAAACAACGTTTTCTTAACTACTTTATTACACCCCATTATTATCAACTATATTGGGTACTTTTGGTTTGGTTTAAAGGGAAGTTTTTTAGGTGGAGCCTGTTTATTACATATTGTACTTTTGAACCCAATAAAAAGTAAATTTAGAAAAGCCAAAGTGCAAGTCTGCCAAATCCATGAAGGACAACCCTGAGCATGGAATTACATTTGGCAGCACACTTACCTTTGTGTCTAGACTAACATATGGGGGGATATTTTATTACATATTGTAGTTTGAACCGAATAAAAAGTAAATTTAGAAAAGTCAAAGTGAAAGAAGTTTAAAAAAATAAAATTTTCTTAAATAAGTGCCTTTTCTTAAAAAATTACATTTTCTAAAAAAAAAATACATACTCATATTCTTAAACAGAGTACCTTTACTTAACAAAATACCTAATCTTAAAGCGGTACCTTTGCTTAAAAAAGTAAATGTTCTTACAAAAAGTAGCTTTTCTTAAAAAAAGTAATTTTTTAAATAAGTACCTTTTCTTAAAAAAGTACATTAACTTACAACAAATTGCCTTTTCTTAAAAAACAACATTTTCTTTAAAGAATACATTTTTTGTAAAACAAAATAACTTTTCTTGAGATAAGTACCTACTCTTAAATATGTATCTGTTCTTTCGTCAAAAAAGCTTTTCTTAAAAAAATAACTTTTCTTACAAAAAATACCTTTTCTTAAAAAAATTCCTTTTCTTCAAAGTACCTTTTCTTAAAAATAAAATAATACCTTTTCTTTTCTTTTCGTTTCTTGAGATAAGTAGCCTTCCCGAAAATAAGTAAATTTTCTTTAAAAAAATAACCTTATCCTAAACAGAGTACCACTTCTTTAAAAAGTACCTGTTCTTAAAAAAAGTATTTCTTTGTAAAAAAAAAAAATTCATACTCTTAGGCTTTGTCTTACATAAAAACAGTAACTTTTATTAAAAGAAGTAGCTCTCATCAAAGAAAGCACCTTTACGGGAAAATATAATACATATTCTTACAAAACGGGCCTAAAAATTTACTTTTTTAAAAAAAATACATTCAATCAAACACAATGTGTTCGGACACACAATGTGTTCGGACACAAGTATGCGAATCACGTTATATTTGCATCCAAACAACAAAACAGGACAAATTTTTCAGAGTGTAGGGATTGTTTACGATTTCTTTTTCCTTTTGTATATTCACTGTCATTGTTATGGGTGTCGGAAGGCAAATCTAGTCCACCGGATTTTTGCATTATACATACTGCCTGGATATTAGATTGAAGCCGCACATTATGGATCAGACGCTGACCAGGATGCAATTTGTCGACCCTAGATTTTCTTCTTTTGGGTTCTATCCACCGTTGGCCCATATTTTTGGCTCATCGGCCTTCTAGGGACAAAAGAATATGCCCGATAGCTTCAGTGACATCAGTCACCTACTAAACCTGAGATGTGTCAGTGATCACATATCCAATCAAGCTGCTCATTCGTTTCGCCTTCTCACTTTAGGTAGCTAACAGAGGTTTCAGATAAACCGATTACCCAGGACATACTGCGTGGAAGTAGTGAGCTGCTTGGACTGTCCAATGAACGAATCATTTCTGGCCACTCCCAAGTGAATGGCTATCAGAATCTTTCGAATATATAGTTATTCTGCGCAAAACTTTACTTTACTTTACTATAAGTCTATATAGTATAAACGTTTAAGAGTCTCAACACTTTTTTCTAATAATCAAGAATGTATTATATTGGTCAATTCAACAAAGACTGCCTAGAAATACGCCCCAAACAGACTATAAGTATATACATACTGTCTCAACTGTCTACCACTTGCCATCAGCAGTTTCGTAAACCATTTCGTAGTTTGTAGAGGGAAATAGCGCCATACATAAGTATTCCATAGCAAATTCATCAACCGTTCTAAGTAAGATCATAAGCTAAAGCATTCTACTTTCCACATTGCTGTCGACATGTCGTTATGATTAAGGTATCCAATTATACGGGTTTTTGCTTTGTTGGAGTAATCAACTAAATCGATAATAGGTTTTTTTGACTTACTCGAACAACAGAGAAAAACGTTGCAATTACTCGAGTTATGCGAGTAAGTTTACTCTTTTGAAACTAATAAATTGAATTGAAAAATTGTAAAATTGAATTGATGCAAATATAGCTTTTCGCAAATATACTAGACTTGTGCCTAAACACATGGTTTTTGCTAGTCAATATAATATGTTTGAGACACAATGATTAATAGGGTACCAAGATCGAGATAGACAACAAAGTATCAAAAAGGCAGTAGATCTTAACTTCATGAAAACAATGATTGCAAACATGTACGTGTTTCCTGCAATATGTTGTTGGGGCCTATATTTTTCAGGGTGTATGGATTGTGAAGGCTATTTCAGTCAGCGGTAATTGCCAAGTGTACATTACCTTATAAAAATCTATATTTTCCCATTACATCCCTTTACACTCTCTGACTGGGACCTACTGTTTTACACCGGTCCGAAGCCTTTTCATGGCTAATTACTCGATAGTGTCGCCATCACTAAGGGACCGTCAAGTATATTACCGTGGAAGGAAAATCGAGGATCGTACAAGCTCCACATAATACAATCATGATCACCCCACCAACCAACGGAGTCCGCAAGGTGCTCCGGTATGACTCCCCACACGGTGCGCTAACGCTCCTAGGAATGCTGCGAAAGGAGTCTCAAAGGAGCATATACTTCGGAGAAAATAGCACGCTCAAAATATATGAAAAAAGTGCACCCTAGGTACTCCTTAAATGCGTGTTTTTGGAGTCCCTACACGCTCACGTAGATATCCCGCAAGGGCTCCGTGTGGGATCCTATAAAAAAGTGTTTTTGGAGTCCGAGAACGGTTATTTAGATAACCCGCAAATTCTCCGCACGGACTTATTTTTCGCCTCTAATTTTTGGAAAAGGACTCCCAAAATCATCCGAAAACAGCCCAGAATGAGTGCTTCGTATTGCTATTCCCAAATGCTCTTAAGCTAAAATTCATTAAAACCATAAATACAATTTTTTAGAAAATGAAGAATAAGTATATTTCACTGATTGTTTTGTTTTTACGGAATTTTGTAATATTACTGCCGGTAATTCTGTAGGAGTTTCTCATGATTCAACGCTGCTAAAACAATCTCATGCGGAGCTCTTTTGGATGTCCTCTATAGGGGCACTTTGTAAGCACTCCTTTAAAGAGTCCTTACACGCTCCTTTTTAGAAGTACAAAGATAATAAAATGACAATGTCATTCAAAGCTCATAAAACAATAATATGCAGAACTCTTTCGGACGGCCTTTATAAACACTGCTCTGAGAGTGTAGGAGTCCCTACACGCACCTTTTATGCTCCGCTCCGCATTTGCCTGGCTGGGACAGTAAACTTATTTAAAAAGTAAGGAATTAAACTCAACACCTTCTTACTTGGAGCAAATATCAAACATAAACTTCATACTATCTTCAGACCATCATGAAATCCATTGCTATATTCTTGTTCTTCATTTCAATTTGATTAAGTCTTCAATTCCCAGTATTACACATACAGACAGGACTCTCCCAAGTTTTGAATGAAATGGGCGGAATTAAATAGACTGCCGAAATAACATTTGATTTTCAATTTCACTTCTGCTTTTTATATTCCCTCGTTATGATTATCCTTTGACACATGCACACTGTGACATATTAATATATTGAGTATTGTAATTGCCTTAAAGGACATTCAATTATCTGCTAGATGTATGTGGTATGTAACACATCCGCTTTAATGACCTGAGCGGTAAATAAGAAGAGATGTTGTGAAACCAGCTATTTTATAAATTTAAGAACAGCTATATTGAAATACTAGAGTATATTAACTGAGAGTTTTATATTCACTTTCTTGATTTCTTCGATTAACCGGTAAAAGTTTCTCGATTAATTTACTTATATTGCTCGAAATTAAGATTTTTAAAGTACTCGAGTAAATTTTTAAGGAAATTATTCGGTTAATCGAACAATGGTTATTCGATTGGATACCCTAATTACGACTATGCTTCACTAATTTGACAATATGGTAGAAACAGGGGGTTTCGATGAAACAGCTGCTCGACTTGGTAGTTGAAGTACCGGTATATAATATAGTGCAATGAAAGAATAGGCGATAAGTGACTGGAAGTAATCCGTATTAAATACATTTCAATGATAATTATAGATGTTTGATTGATGATAATGCATTTTAAATTACGTTTGAGTAATGATAGTGTCGTTTGATGGTTTTCTGGCCATCTAACGATATAATTCTGTGAAAACTCCAACTATTTCAGTGACTTTCAAAACGGTTTCAATTTTGTGTCGTCTATAACTATAGATTGTCTAGTGATACAGAAGTTGTAGTGACACTGGATTTATCTCTCAAGTGTATGAGTATTTTTGTATTTTATTGATGTGTTAACATCTATACGCGCGCCTCTAGGGCAGTAAACTATAAATTTAATACATACACAAGTGTTAGGTTTGTAAGAGTAAATCATCGTTTGTTTGTTCGTTGCTTGGCAGTCGGTATTGAAAGTGATTATTGGGCGATTTTCATATAATTTTCCCACGCGATTTTCTCCGGAAATTCATAGCCGATTTTATTAATTTTTGGATTAAAAAGCTAGTGCGGGTTTCGACGAAGAGTTTAGGCCAAAAATTAAGGCGATCCGATATCGGCGAGCCGAGATTTAAGTGTTTTAATTTGGAGTATTAATTTGGAGTAATATTAAAAAAGTGTTTTATGTTGATCTTCGGTTTTGTCTTATCATCGTTTGTTTGTTCGTTGCTTGGCAGTCGGCATTGAAAGTGATTATTGGGCGATTTTCATATAATTTTCCCACGCGATTTTCTCCGGAAATTCATAGCCGATTTTATTAATTTTTGGATTAAAAAGCTAGTGCGGGTTTCGACGAAGAGTTTAGGCCAAAAATTAAGGCGATCCGATATCGGCGAGCCGAGATTTCAGTGTTTTAATTTGGAGTATTAATTTGGAGTAATATTAAAAAAGTATTTTTTGTTGATCTTCGGTTATATCGTACGAATATAACAATGTATGTATGTATGTACAAGTGTCTGTTGCTTTGCATTCTTTGACTTTTGTGGGAATAAAACAAAAAGTATTGAGCAAGAAAATAATGACACATGTGCTTGCACTGGGTCTTTAAATAATTTTAAGTATTAATATTATTTAACTGTAACGTCATCATATGATTGAACGCTGTTTTTTATTTTCCAATGTAACATTTACGAATGTGTTCATAGAAATCGAACAGGTACCGTGTAGCAAAAAGGTGTTAACACATCGCCCGTGAGTTCGAATACTCATTGGATTTTTTTTGAATCAGAATTTAGAAACCGTGGACAAATATTAAACAAATATTTGATAAAATTTCTGGAAATTGTGGAAATGTAGGAGATTCAAGTTTCCTTTTTCTGAATTTCAGATGAAACTTTAATTTTTTTTTTTAATTTTCCGGGGTAACTCCAGTTTTTACAATAGAACAAATTTAGAGTTTGTATTTTTTTTTAATAATATTAATGTTAATAATGATGAATTTCATGTAAAAATCGAGATGCATTGAACCCGACCCCCTCAGATATCGATGAAATTTTGTTTATAGCTAAATTTGATCAATGCAAACAAACCCTCATTTTTAGAAATGACTGTTTTGCGATTTTTGGGCGTGGCACAGCGAAAAAACGCGAAAATGGTCGAAAAGAGCTCCATTTGAACTACAATAACTCAGAATCGGCTGAACCGATTTCCATGATCTTGGTATCATTAAAAAGATATTTTAACAGGCTTTATGACACGTTTAAAAAAAATTGTAAAAAATTTTATAACAAAAAAAAAAATTTAACTAACGAAAAAACCAAAAAGATCAAGGGTTTTTTTACAGTGTATTATTTTTTTAGAAAGGTTTATCCTTCACCTATACCATATCAAAAAATAAGAATGGGTTCTTTTTTAGTTTTTTTTATATAATTTTTTAAGTAGTGTTACTTCTAGTAATTGCCCTTATATTTTATATTTACAGGTAAAATAAATAAACATTGTCCCAGGAAAATTCATTTTGCTCCATTTAAACTACAATAACTCAGATTCGGCTGAACCGATTTCCATGATCTTGGTATCATTAAAAAGATATTTTAACAGGCTTTATGATACGTTTAAAAAAAATAAAAACTACACTGTAAAAAAATGTATAACAAAAGTGTATTTTTTTCCTTTTTTAAACGTGTCATAAAGCATGTTAAAATATCTTTTTAATGATACCAAGATCATGGAAATCGGTTCAGCCGATACTGAGTTATTGTAGTTTAAATGGAGCCCTTTTCGAACATTTTCGCGTTTTTTCGAAAACTTTCCCACTGTCCCACGCCCAAAAAATCCCAAAACAGTCATTTCTAAAAATGAGAGTTTGTTTTTATTCATCAAATTTAGCTATGAACAAAATTTCATCGATATCTGAGGTGGTCGGGTTCAAAATTTCAGTTTTATCTCGATTTTTAAATGAAATTCATCTAATATTAAAGCATTCGAAAAGAATTTTGTTATTAACGGCATTCCTTTTTTGAAGATTTTAACAAAATTTTTAAATTTTTCTAAATCAGTATTTTTATTCTTTAAGATCTAGTGCCTGTTTATTTATATTTATATATTTTAATCTATTTATGTGTTTAAGGTAGAAAAAAATCCCAGTTTTTACACTTAAATGTTATTTTCATAAGCTGATTATTACAGAATTCTATTACTCGGCATAAATTTTTACATCACAGCTTGTATACAACCACGCACAAAGGTTTGTGTGAAGTCTCTATGCATATCCTTTTAGAGTGGGAAGGAGGATTTAAATCAAAATACCTGGAATTGTTAGATCTTCAACACAACAGAATAGAAGAAAAAATAAATAAAGCAATTTATAGATACAAGTAAGAGCAATATACATATGTATACAACAGGGGTGGGTTTAATTATTGAAGTGTTAATATTCTTATTATAATCATGAAAAAATTTTTATTTTTAAGATTTTATTATTACCAAAATTGTATTT
Organism: Phaonia tiefii; assembly: GCA_963931995.1. Lineage (NCBI taxonomy): Eukaryota > Metazoa > Arthropoda > Insecta > Diptera > Muscidae > Phaonia > Phaonia tiefii. Next base: position 203,753,747 of record OZ008370.1, on the reverse strand, counting down.
CATTTAAATACCTATTATAAATTACCATCAAAATTTATAACTATTTAAAAAGAATTTATCTTCAAGTTTAAATTGAATTGTATGAAACTTCTCCGATTCGATTCATCATCTAATTTATATTAAAATTATGATATTAATTTCGTTACCTGGACAGCATTTTTTTAAACCCATTTGTGACAATCCATCGTGGACCCACAGCGTTTTATTAAATGGATTTATTTTGACATTATTTATTTATTTAAGACAAAAGTATATAAATATTTACTATATTATTACATTTCAGCCGCAGGTTTCATAGAGACAATTATTACTTTGTTTCTCTTTAACTACATTCCTTTGCAATAAAGATACAGTGGTGGTCACATGATAAGGGATACTTTCAAACAATATTCATTTGAGTTTCCCCTTTTTTTTACAAGAATCAGTTTTGGAACGAAGTTCCTCATCGCACGTTGCGGGATGGGGGCTAAATGAAAAATTTTCAAACAACTTTTTTTAACTACTTTATTACAACCCATTATTATCAACTATATTGCGTAGTTTTGGATTGGTTTGGTTTAAAGGGAAGCTTTCTAGGTGGATCCTGTGTATTACATATTGTAGTTTTGAACCCAATAAAAGGTAAACTTAGAAAAGCCAAAGTGCAAGACTGCCAAATCCATGAAACACAACCCTCACCATGAAATTACATTTGGCAGCACTCTTCCACTCGTACTTATGGTTTGTGTCCAGACTAACATATTTCTTGTTTAATGGGAAATTTTCTAGGTGGAGCCTGTTTATTACATATTGTAGTTTGAACCGAATAAAAAGTAAATTTCGAAAGGCCAAAGTGAAAGAAGGTTAAAAAATAACATCTTATAGAAGTACCTTTGCTTAAAAAAGTAAATTTTCTTACAAAAAGTACCTTTTCTTAAAAAAAGTAATTTTTTAAATAAGTACCTTCTCTTATCTTACAACAAATTGCCTTTCCTTAAAAAACTACATTTTCTTTAAACAATACATTTGTTTTAACAAAATAACTTTTCTTGAGATAAGTACCTACTCTAAAATTGTATCTGTTCTTTCGTAAAAAAAAGCTTTTCTTCAAAAAAAAATTCCTTCTCTTACAAAAAATACCTTTTCTTAAAAAAATTCCTTTTCTTAAAAGTACCATTTCGTAAAAATAAAGTACCATCTTTTCTCTTGTTATCTTGAGATAAGAGGCCTTCCTGAAAATAAGTAAATTTTCTTAAAAAATAGCCTTATCCTAAAAAGAGTAAAAAAGTATATTTTGTAAAAAAATTCATACTCTTAGGCTTTTTCTTAGCTTAGTGACGGCGACACGATCGAGTATTCAGCCATGAAAAAAATTCTCGAAAATACCATTCGAAACAGCTGTAAAACTGTATTTCCTTATCAGTGAGTGTAAAAACAAAAAAGTGCACAGCTCACTGGTTTTGAGAACCACGCCCCAATTCCGTCATGGGAGGTAATGGGAAACCATTTTTATTTTCTTTTCAGTAGGTAAGGAAGAAACATCAATTCTGCGAATTTTTGTTATCTTATGTTTTCAAGAATGAAACATTTTGAAATTAGGGTATGATAAGTAGAACCTATCATACCCTGATTCTCGATCTGGAATGAAATTCAATCACTTAAATTTGCTGAAATTTGGTTCCTTAAAGTCAAAAGGTTTCTTTCGAATGACTTTATCTTTGATCGCAACTGACAGATGATTCGAAATAGAAAAATTTTATATTTTCGTTCGATTGTGGAGCCCAGATCAAATTTCAAAGTACGAACAAAAGCTTCCGTTAGTCATCAAGAAACGACCACTTAAAATTCTCTTAAAACTAGTGTTGGATAGTTCATGAACTATATAGTTCATTTAGGGTGACCAGATATGGCCGTCACGGACACAATGTACATCTTCGATACGGCCAGTATATTCGTGATTGTTATTCCCGGGCATATTCAATGAACAAGTTCAAGAACTAGTGAACGAGTTCGACACAAGTCTATTTAAAATTTATGATCACAGAAATCACAGAATTTCAGAGTATAAATTTTAATTTTGCCTATTTTTTACCATCGGTATTCTACCTCTTTTACACCATCGATTTAAGGAAGAGACTTTACCCATTAAGACGACACCAATTTTATAAAAATATGTTTACGCTTTCTCTGAAAAGGCGGCCCCAGCAACATATTGGAGGAAACATGTATATGTTTTTATTTTCATGAGTGAAAAATCTGTTACTTTTTTGTATTTGTTTTCAGCAGTTTTTAACAAACAGATCCACTTTGGGTCACAAAAACATATATAATATATCCTATTAATCATTGTGTCTCCAACATGTAATATTGAACAGCAACAACACAATGTGTTTGGACACAAGTATACTATATTTGCGAAAAGCTACAAACACGTTGTATTTGCATCCAAACAGCAAAAAAAAAACAGATTTTTCAGTGTGTATTCCACGTGGACTACATAGAATAATTAGGAATGTGTAAAAAAAATTATAAAGTTTGGTACACTTACACTGGACTATACAAATTTTTCTCGATATTGTTTCAAGGTTTTGTACGGTAAAATGTTTTCATAATTTTGTACACGCTAAGAAATAACGACTCCAGCAACATATTGCAGGAACCATGTAACTACTTGTTTGCAAACATTCTTTTCGTGAATTGAAGATCTGCTGCTTTTTGTTTCTTTATTGTGACAGACATCAGTGTTTTCATCAGTTTTTAACAAACAAATCCACATTTGGGTCACAAATACATATATTATAAGCTATTAATCATTGTGTCCCAAACATGTTATATTGAGTAGCAAACACAATGTGTTTGGACACAAGTATACTATATTTGCGGCAAACTACAAACACGTTATATTTGCATCCAAACAATAAATAAAGACAAATTTTTCAGTGTGTATATTTCTTGTAATAATTTGGCAAACAAATGGCATTCGACAGCTAGGCATATCCTTTGACATAGAGCAACGATACTTTACATGGGATTTAATTGTACTACATTTGATTCATGAAACAATTTTCAAAGTATTTATGAAGGTTCTTCGTCTTTTATTTCCATTACTTGATGACGGATTATATGTGCAGCATGGAAATCTCTGCATCGGTTTCTGTCAAATTTTTTTATAAGATAGAATTATCGTCTTTTATAAAAGGTCCAAATTTCAGTATCTTTCGTTGGAATTTTGTGAAATCTCTGGTCTATACGAATAAACCACAAACAATTCGTGAGCTGAAGGTCGAGATCCAAAGTGTCAACGAATAGATAGAGTCACATCTTCGTCAAAATGTCGTCGAAAATGTCATGAAAAGAGCAAGGGCCGGAGATTATACCTGCGGGGGCCATTTGCCGGGAATTTTATCCCATACTTAATTGGAACATGTGTACTTTACAGTGCAATAAAAATATCATCATTCGGCCAAAATAATCCCCTTTTATTTTTAAATTAAATCGTGCACTTTTATTGGGACACCCCTTATTTTAAGCTACAATTATGATGCCTAAAAACGTAATCTGTGAAACAGTTCAGCTCATACGGTCTATTCCAGTTTGTTTGGGAGCTAAACTTGTGTAGATTTCAAAAATTAGGGTCATCGTTGTTATTTGTAAAGATATTACGTTCGATTGATAAATTCGACAATTAAATCGAAAAAGTGTTACTTTATTCATGTCTCCTTATTTCGCTTTGATATTTTTAAATTTGAAAGATGTCATTTATTGATGTTCCTTGTTGGAGTCCCCCCTATTTCGCTCAACGTTGGAATATATAAATTCTACTTGCATTTTGTATTCCCCCAAAACTACCAGGCAGAACAAACAACAATTGAAACCGTTACCGTTACTAACATAAATATTTACCAAAAACAAAAATCACGATTATTTTCAGCACAAACCCCGAACAATAAGTACAGCAATAGCAAAATTGAATAGAAGTAAAAAAAAGTCGAAAAAAACACCTAAAATCAATTAAATGAGACACACATATTTGAAGTGACTAACGAGTAATAGCAGAACAATTTGAATACTAACGCAAATTAAAATAAATAAACAAAAACTGCCTTTTTTTCAAATAACCAATAGAAAGAATAAAAAACAAACCCCCCCCCCCCCTTAAACAAATAAAATAGAAACTACAATTTGCAATATTTTTACATAAATTAAGCTAAAAGTGATAAAAAAAAAATAGTAATTGAATTTCGTAATTTTATCGATAAACACACCAACAACCAACACGCTTTATTTATTAATAATCTGAAATTAAAACTTAAAATAACTTCTCCACCCAGCTTATAAAAATATTGAAATTCAATACACAAAAATATAAACCAAACATATTTAAAAATAACCAACAAATAAAGCAATTAAACGAATATAAAACGATTACAAAAACAAACAGAAACCCCTTCCGAGCGAATGACCAATATTTTATATAAATTTAATTAGAAAATCTCGTAAAGCTTTTAAAATAATTTAGAGGAAAACAACAAAACCCTAATTAAACTACAAAAACAACCAACTGGCGTCCAATAAACTTAGTTTTATTACCAATTACTATAAATTTCACAACATTATCGAGGAAAAAAATAAATAAAAATTTTGCATTCAATGACAACAGCGACATCTATAGATGGTTAAGAATATCTGAATAGCAACTTTACCCTAACATGTTATCGATAAGACACGTTAAATCTAACATTAAATTCAAGTAAAATCACGTTAAGACGTTTATGGTGCATCCGTTTCTTGTGCGCTCACCCACACACCCAACTTCCTCACTTTTCCCCTGTTCCTGTGTTAAGGTGGTTTTATTGTAACAATGCCCACACCCTCCTCCACAATAAATGATTTAACAAATGTCTCGCAACAGCACCCAAATACAACTACAACAAATGTCAATCAAGTGTTGCAGCAGCAGCAGCAACAACAACAACATTCCCAATCCGGCTCGTCAGTAGGCTCCTCTGCGACAACTGCCAATATGTCCGGTGGTAGCAGTGGCGGAGGCAAAAGTAGTGGCAATAATGGAGCCACCAGCAATCTCTTAAATAATACAAGATCTTCGTCGTCAGCGGAAGGACGAGGAGGAGGAGGTTCCAGTGCTACTACAACTGCGGCCAACGACCAACCTATAGACTCTAGTGGGGGTGTCATAGCACTACCCCCACCTAGCAGCAATAGCAATAATACAACATTTATTGCAGTAGCCCATCAGCATCATCCTCAACAGCAGCAGCAATCGGCTGTTTTTGTAGGTCATCATCATCATCATCACCAGCAGCAGCAGCTACATCATCATCCGCATAGTACAGCGGGTATTGGTCCACCCGCTACCTTGACTTCGAATCTTTTGGGTTTTGTTGGTGGCATTGGTATTGTTAGTACAACAGCGACAACGGTCATAGTCCCTGGTGGGGCAGCAGCTACAGCAACCCAGATTACACATAATATCAATAACAACAATAATACGGCCAACATCAACAACAATCCCAATGATAATAACAACAATATGGACAATACAAGTGAAGATTCAAATCCCGTAACAATTTACAGGTATTTTCATTCAATTGTTTGTCATTTGTTTATATTCTCTCTCTCTCTCCCTACATTTGTCTCTGCACTAGTTGTTGGCTTAAATACGCTTAAAGCCATTGCCAAAAATCAGTTACAAACAACATCAACAAAAAGTTGCAATATTTGAGTAAATTAAATGGCAATACACTTAATTGATTATGGTGAAAATGCATTTAAGACTAACTGTATTTGTGACCGGAAAGCACTTTTAACAAATTGCATGATACACAGTGGCAAAGTTTATACAGAAATTGATAAATTAGCCACATATTTAAAAAACTTGCAATAAAATTGCACAAAATCAGATGAACTATTGCAGGCGTTAAGTTCGTCGCTTAATATGTGTCTATATTTGGTCAAAAATGACATTATTATGCCCTACACCACTAAACGATTACAACGACTATAAACGATTTTGGGGTTGAAGTGATTTCTCATCTCAAAATATCTGTGGTAAATTTAACCGGCTTAAGAATAAAAATTACAGTGTTTTAAACGAATTTGTAGTAAAACATCATAGCACTTTAAATTTTTTTCTAAATATCTTTTTAAGAAAACTTCTTAGAAATTTTGAAAATCCATTATTTTGGGGTATAAAGATATGTATATATAAAATGCGTTAAGAACTAATTGCACCCGTTTGAATCTGTGTCAAGTTTAACATCAGAAATGTAAAAAAATCGAAAAAATTTTTAATTTTTTCGAAGCTTTCTGTAAGACATTTTCAACCTACTTTTCTGCTATATAATGGATAGTGTGGTTTTCTTTCGGCGGCGGTCACCTCGCATAGTGACGGCGACACTATCGAGTATTTAGCCATGAAAAGGCTTCTCAAATTACCATTCGGAATTGGTGTAAAACTGTAGGTCCCAATCAGAGAGTGAAAACTGGAAAGCGCACAGCTCAGTGATTGTGAGAAGCTCTCCCCTGTCCCTTAATGGAATGTAATGGGAAACCATTTTTTTTAAACCAATAACTGGTCATACCAAATCCGTTCGAGTGCATCACTTTTCTCAAGGATCGCAACGGCGCATAGTGGTTCAGTATCGATTTCCAACGGCCAATATTCAATAACATGTAATCTAGTAAATACCATCAAACGCATTCAAATCAATAAAAACTTTGTATAAATTATAGGGTTGTATTTATTTTATTTTAAAACAATTTCACACAAATATAACCTGTACTATTGAAATATTTAAATATCATTTTAATTAAAACTTAGTAACATTTAAAATTTAGCCCACCTACGATTGTTCTATATAAAAACTGGGTCCTAATTAAATAAACTTTTCTATAAATTATGATAGTGATAGTAGATCTCTATATTTACACTAATTTAACATTCAAAACTACTCTATATTGTACCCTTTTTCTGTTACTTGACTTGTAACTGTTCACCAGAGCGCTTTAAAGTTTTCGCATGTGACACAAATATAAATAAATGCATACCGGTCCAACGCCATCTGACGGATTTTTATTGATTATTTTTTTATCTTTATTAAAAACAGACGAAAAAAAGGAATTCGTCTGTTTAATTGATTCCAACATCTCAAAAACTATTTCACAAAGTTCCTTAGCAAATTCATTCACCGTCCGTGGTGAAATCGTAAACTGTAGCTTTCAACTTTAGCAATGACCGGTTTTCCATTAACATTAATGGGTCGATTATCGATAGCAACTGAACCTCAGTTGCGTTGACAGTTGCCGAAAAGTTTTTACTAATGGCAACTGGCAACTGACAGCTGAAAACTTCAGTTGCTTGATGGTGCTTATATTGGCAACCACGGATTTTTGGTTTTTAAAAGAAAATAAAACGAATATGGTGTCAAAAGCTGTGGTTCTAAAGGAAATTGTAATTTTTTGCTGTTAGATTGTAATGTTTATAAAAATTTGTGCATAATAAATACCATAAAATTTATATAAATTAGAACCTAGTAGCGGCAAAATTGTCGGAGCTCGGGCAGCTCAAAACTTGGGAAAAAAATTAAATTAGAGAGGAATATATAAGAGCATCAAAAATATATTTTGTTGTCGGACGGACCAGAGTTCAAAATACGAGTCCAGTTAGAGGCTATAAACAGACAACTATGGTGTATTTTTATCCCAAATTTAATGGTGTCTTTATTTTTGTGGAGCGGCATCTCTGCACCCAGATAACCCCAACTTACCATTTTATAGTACGTCTTAAGAATGGGATAATATCAAACATTTAGTGTGGGTACTCTAATTAAAGGGAATGATGAATGTGCTTCATTGCTAGTCATTTTAAAAACTTTCAAGAAAAATTTTCCATACATTAAACAAAAAGTCTGGAACATAGGTCATATTTTTGTCTAATTTCGGATTTTTTTTATCAAGTTTTGAGCTGCGCCCGAACTCCGGCAATTTAGCCGTAGTAGCCATGTGTTTTCCCTGAAATCAGTAACCTGTTGCTTCAATGTTATTCCAAATGAGGGCATCGTGAGTAGAGCCAGGATGTCTGGCGCCAACATATCTGATTCGCATTTCATAGTCGTAAAAAAAAAAAAAAAAAAATCATAAAAGCAATGTTTTTAAAAAAATTTTCATTGCAAACAATTATTATATATTCTTAATCTTGAATAAGAAGAAAAAATATTTTGTATATTGTGAAAAACAATCTTTATCATATTGATAATACTAGAGTGCTCGATTAAGAGACATTGTATGTTAACTAGTGTTTATTATAGTTTAAACATAATATTTACAAATAAATAAACATTAAAAAAAAAAAAAAAAAAGCATTTCATAGTCGCACAACTACAACTAGATCAATGTTATGAAAATAATTATTATAGTAATATAACTTACCGACAAAACATTCAAACTAAAGTAGCCTTTCCTATTTATGTATAAATGACGAACTTCTTCCTTCGGTCCAATAATACAAACGATACGTGTGTCCCATCTATACATCCGACAACACCAGGAAACTTCGTTTTCTAGTAAAACCGGATTTTATTTTGAATATTTTCTTCCTCCGTCATTTTTGGAATAATCCACATCTTGCAAATGTTTTTTCAGTTACATGCACAACTTTCTTCAAAACAACGGACAACGTAGGATGAGCCATGCCAAGGTCGAAGTCGTTTTGCTGTCGTATTATTGTTGCCCGATGACTTCGTTTGAAGTTATTTGCCAAAGTATCCACTAATTAATCTATTCCTTCTTTTAGAAGGCGAAAATATGGAAGCAGGGAATTGCTTATTAACAATTATTGTCGGAAATACCATTTACTCAGTGTAACCGGCAATTCTAAAGGGGATTAGATTTGTATCTTTAAGTATCTTTCAATAGAATCCACGTTTTGTACTTTGTTATTGAAAAGGTTTTTCTTTTTTTTCGTAAAGACATTTTTATTTCTCAAACTGACCTTAGATTTATGATTTGTTTAAAATATTTACTGTTGGCGAAGTAACAAAACTCTGTTATCGACGGAAAAACACTGTTACCTACGGCAACTGGTAAAAGTTACCATATATAATACCAATTTTTATTTCAGTGGCTTTGTCAGTTGACAGGACAACTGAAGTTTGGTTGCCATCCATAATTGATCCATAATCTTCACTCACTGTTCGTCGACATTCCAACAGCAGCACCGGAATACTGTTCAATTGGTAACTAAAATGGCAAACTTCGAAAATCTTGTATTGAAATTATATGAACTTCGACACTTTAACTTCCAATTTTTATCGTTAAAAAGCTACAGAATTCCGGTATAGATGTCGGTTCTACACTGCAAATAATGATCTAGTAAAAATGTTTGATTTATTTTAAAGAAAAACCGATTGTAGTTAAGTAGTCAATGATTATTTCAAAATAATAACATTGCATGTCAGATAATTGAGTATATTTTAGAAATTAATCCAAAATTTACTACATTTGTTATATCAGTGTTAAAGAAATCAAAATTTGTAAAATATTTGTTTTTTTTTAAATTTGAATTTTCTTAGAAAATTTCTTTACTTGTTTAATTTTAAATTTTTTTATTGTTGTGTTTTCAAATAAAATTAGAGAAAATGTTTGTTTTTAATTCAATTCATTTTTGATTAATAATTGAGGAGGTTCTTTTCAAAACATGATTATTCCACTTTTGACAAAAGTGATTTTTTTTGATTGGTAGCATTGAATTGAAAACTCAGCTATAATTATACCAGGAAAAAAAATAAAATGCATGATTTCATCAAAAGTAGATTATTCCACTTCAAAATGACATTACACATTTCAAATGTACATTTTTCAAACAAAATATCATTAATCCAGAAGTTAATTACCTATTTTAGTGTAAATTGCAACAAAACAAAACAAAAAAACAACAAAACAAAACAAGATTAATCCACAGTGGTTTGAATCAAAACATGATTATTCCAATCAACCGCGTCTAAATAAAATTATTCCATTTCAAATCTTGCATTTATTCAAAATATATTACTGCCAAATTTTTGAATAATAATGCAAGAAAATTTCGGGCTAAATACATAGTTGCATTCCAAAAAAACTATTTTCTCAATTTGTTGTGCAAAAACACAAAAAGTGGAATAGTCATGTTTGGAAAAGAACCTTCTCAATTGTTCCTGACAAAGCTACCAAATGGGTAGCATAGCGAAATATTGAAAAATAAAATAATTTTTAATAAACCTAAATCAAACCAGAAATTGTAGATAAAATAATTTTTTTCGGGACTTTTGTTTCCAAACTGCTATTATTTTGATCGCTCCAAAATGTGACATTACTTAAGTAACAACAACAACGTTACAAATCAAACACTCAGGTGTAGTAAGATCAGGTGAACAAGGGGGCCAACGGAGTGTGGAGTTACTTGAAATCAGTCTAGTGGGGGATTTTTAAATCAATTCTGCCTTAAACGATCTGACTACGATATGTTAAACCATCTTGTTGAACCCACGTATACACCCCGCGAAATAAATATAAAGGCAACACCATTTTTTTTCTTTTTCCAAATGTTGTGAGGAATTTCCATATTTTTATTTTATATTGTATTAGTCCTTTAAAAATTAAATGCTTTTCAGCAAAAATACTTTGACTATGACTTCTTCTGGGTGAATCAACAAAATACACTATTTTATAGTGCGAAATATTTATAAAGGCAAAAGATTTATTCGAATATTCTAAAAAGTTTCGTAGGACGTATGATCTCTGTTATCGCTGATAACTTCTACTAAGCCCATTGACATTGAGTTTATCAACGAATGAATATGTGCAGGATCAGTTATCTTCAATTTTCTTGAATTGCTACTCTTCGATCCTAGACATTCTCCAACTGGAGTCCTGGGTGGTAAACTTGGGTAGGTAAATAGACCAGAGGTTCTCGATTGGATAGAGATCAGAACTAAGTGCAGGCCAGTCGAGAATTTGTATTATTTCTGGACTCCAGAAACTTTGGAGTTTTCTTAGACCGATGTACTGTTGCGTTGTCCTTCTGGATGATAAACTCTGGAACACAAATGTCCTCTCCAGAATTAACTAAGACGACATCCAATATTCGAATATAATACTCGGAGTCGATTTTTGTGGAAACAAAACATATTGGAGTGGTTCCGCCACCGCCAAAATTTCGCCGCTGACGCATAATTTTGGAAAAATCTCTGGAACGCCAATATTTGTCCGATCTATCAGGGCCATCCATATTTAATTTTTCCCTTCGGAAAATATCACCGCTCATCCAAAAATGTGTATATGGGCTATTTCAATAATTTTCAACATTTGTTGAAACTGAGTTCAGACGCTTATTATTTCTCCAGTTTTTCGAATTGACCAAAACGGTAAAAAGGGAATGGTAGGGCACACTAGAAAACTCGGAAATTCAAAATTTCAGACCATCAGTTCTTTATCTCTAAAAGTTATGGGCACTCAAATATGGAAAAACTCAAAAAAAGGCTTGAAATTTACAAGAGTTTTTTCATATTTCATCACTTTTCTACTTTTAGTTTTAAACTTCCGATGCCCACTGATATATAATAAAGTCACTAGACTTAGTAGATATTTACACTATAAAAGTTATGCCCATACTACTATTTGGAAAAAAATTTGTACAGCGGTTCATTTTTGAAACCAAAATTTTTCGATTTTTCAATTTTCGCAGTTTTTTCTATTGCGTTTTTGCGCCGTTCAAGAAAATTCCATTTCGTCAACAGTATTTAATAGATGGTATAATTTGCTAAAATTTTCGCCATATCACGTCGACGCCAGGCTGCTAGTTGCTGAGAACGATGACCTCAAACTTTTATAGAATTGGCGTAAATTTGTCAAAAATGACAGTTTTTCGAGCCTGACATTTGCAATATTATTTAAAACTGGTTTATGTATTGCGTGATCTAAACTTCTTAGTAAATGGCACCTCAACGTCAAGAAGGCGTTAAAATATTTTGAAACGCAAAAATGTTATAAAGAAAATAAAAATTTTGCGAAATTTCATGATTTTGTTTCGCTTTTTTTTTAATTAATCGGTGTTTTAAAATCAATGTGAAGTATTGGAAATGAAGTGCGGCGGTAGACTAAAGATCATATATAAATATGGTTCAATTCGGTCCATATTTAGCGGGTACAGCGGCATTTTTCTTCAAACACATTTTGCTTTGTGACATCTGCAGTTATGTATAGATTCCGCCGCGATTGACACCAAATAAAAGGTTTTTTTAAGCTTGATAATAAAACCGAATAGGCATTAAAACATGTTCATGATTTTAAATTTTACAGATAAAAAAAAAGTCCTAACCTCAAAAATAATTCTTATATAATTAAAACCTCCATAACTTTCATGCCGTTTGCAATAAATGATTAACGCGAACTGTTTTGGTATGCTAAAATATTACCCTTCACTTGATCAAAGCGTCATTCGTGTCATCCAAAAAAAAATTTGGAAAAAAAAATATCAAAATGTCGATAATTTTTGAAAAAGCCCATATTTCAGCGAATTTAAATCTGTCTAATTCGTCTCTTGGCATGGGACCCAGGTTTGCATACTTTTTCCCATATGACAGTTGCAAGTCGCGTTTCATTATTTGTTGAACACGACGCAATCCTGCTCCCAAGCTCAATTCAGCAATAATTTCCTCATCGCCGAAGTTTTCTTTAACAGTAACCCTTTTGATCTCTCTTTTGGCGCTGCTACTGATCAATGGTGTCCTTCCTGGTCGATTTGTGTTACCATATTGGCCACCCTATTTTATAAACTTGTAAATGACACAGCTAGATCTCTTCAATCGCCTCGAAATTTGCCGATTGGACAGCCCTTCATCGTGATAATCTTAAATTTTTCCCTTTTCTTCTTTACTTAGGTACTTTCCTCCAGGTATTCCTTATAAATTAAGTTTTTTTAATTTGACCTACGTTAATTTTAAAACAATAAAATAACAACCAGTTAAAACTCACTTCTGTTTAAGTTCCTATTTACTACTGTTCGAGTTCGGTTTCTTTCTCATGTTGCCTTTATATATATTTCGCACCAGAAACCGAAAAAACAACGTCACTTTTCATTTAACTTGTCAAAGAGATCGAATGGTTACATTCTCTGACATAATATACTTAATGACACATTTATGCATTAAAATTCTACACTAGAAACCCAGTGCATTGAGAGCACCGAGAAAAAATATATTGCCTTTATAATTATTTCCCTGGGTGTAGTTGAAAGCGATTCTCTTTCGGTGTAGTTCAACTCCCTAAAGAACGTAATAGAACGACCATTTTCTTTGGAAAAGTATTTCTAGACAATGCAGCTTCATTAAACTATACCCAACAGTGTGACCGGAGAGTGGAGCCGCCACCTTCCTTATTTTTAAATTTTTGCGCTACCGCAGATACTTTAGACGCACAGGGCCAGAAACTAGTCGCTGTTACTGCTTATGTCATTGGCTTAGATCGACTGAAATTCCCACGTCGATGGTTTTTGGTCCGTATTGTTAGATGTCCCTCCCAAATTTTACTTCAGCTTATTTCACGTCCCAATAAAGCTGCGACCGCCGTGAATTTTAAAAGAAGAAAATAAACTGCCAACGTGTTTCGATTACTCCGTTGTCGCCGTCGGAGTGCGATATTCTAGGCCCATTAATAAATAATGTATACCTAATTTATGCGCAATACCTCCAAATAAACAGACCATTTCAAATAAAAGTTATCGATATATCGGGGTTGACGTTTTAAAAACTCGATAAATTTTTTTACGAGTTTGCTTGGCCATATACTTGTTTCTATAAGCAGAAATAAGCAGACAAAATAAAATAAAGGTATCGATAACTCGGTTTGTAATACTTTTACTATTTTTGAGCTATTAAAACAATGCTTTCCCATTACATCCAATGAAGGGATTGGGGGCAGCTTCTCACAACCAGTGAGTTGTGCACTTTCTAGTTTCTACAGTTTTACAACGGTTCCGAACGGTATTGGGAGAATATTGTTCATGGCTAAGTCTCGATAATGTCACAATCACTCAGCGAGGGGATCGTCGTCGAAAGAAATGTAAGGTGGTAAGGTGTAAGGTGGTAAGAGCCGCGCACACTACCATTGCAACACCAACAGCCACAAAGTTTTATATTATATTTACAGCTGTTCATGCAATATAATAAACTTTAAAATCCTTTACATCTAAGAGAGTTTTTTAAATTTTATAATGAAATCAATTTTAATCCTCATGCAGAATTGTCTGTCCGATACCTATTTGAGCACAAAAACTCTTTGTCGAAACATTGACTTGCAATAGTTTCCTGCATTCGTAATGATGGATCTCGACGATGCCCTACGCTCTGCAAAATTGTTTACAAGTCTCGTTATAGTACATGTGCTCGGAGGAGTACTGCCAAACGTACGCGTCCTCTTTGGGCAGAAATGACCGAATACAATGCTGCATAAAATAGAAAAACTCCGACTCCAAAGACGCAGTGTTAAAATTCTGAAATCCGACTCCTACTTGAGTCGGACCAATTATGAAGAAACACATAAATTTTAAATTATTCCAATTATTCATTATACTAAATTAATACATAATATTGAAGAGATCAGTCCTTTAATTTTCTTCTAAGAATCATTAAATAAGAAGCTCTCTTCAATAACTTCATGGGATGTAATGGGAAACCATTTTGAAGCATTAAATATATTTTCGTCCTTTTACCCACAAAAAAACCAAAACTCCTTCGGATTACGATTGAACATGGCCAAACACTCCTTTGAAGTGCTCACACGATTGCTGTTATGGTCAGGTGTGAGTGATCGCGGCACCCATCGCGCGGATGGCTCATTCATGTCCAAATATTTATGTAAAATTTGATGTCCCCACTCAGTGGAGATGCTTGCAGCCACCTCGCGGACTTTCATTCTCCAATCGTCCAATATTATTTCTGGGACTATTTCGTCGATTTTTGGCGTGACGACCTCTTTCGGGCGACCTAAAAATTCGTTGTCACTTGTGCTAATGCGACCAGGGCCCTAACTATGTAACTTGATTCGAAAGAAAAATTTAGCGGAACCGAATTTTTGGTACCATGGATCTCGAATTCGAATGAGCGATATCCGAAAGTCGGATTCTAGTTTCGATTTACGGAAAGATTGAACCATGTATCTCGATTTTCGAACAGAAATGAACTCGATTTTTGAGATTCTTATTCGGTTGCTCTTGAGATAGCGGAAAGATATAAAATATTTGATTTTTATAAAAAAAATAGACAAATTTTATATTATTAATTAAGGAATTTTTATGCACAATAAGAAAAAGAATGATTTTTTGTATCAAATACTTATTTTAATGGCTAAATGTCTTTTAAAAAAATTGATTATTCAAGGTTATATGGTATTTTTCAACTTATTGCCGTGCCCATGACCAAAGTATCGCTATACTTCGGAAACAGCGACTCTAACGAATTCGTGCACTAAATAAGACGACTCCTGTTACTAAACCATAGTATTAGTGTCTTTGTGCCACTGCCTCTTCCTTCGTTTACTAGAGCCTTCGTGAGATAGTCTGCATATACTTATAACGACAGTAATGCTTTTCACTCACTAAATGAATTTTGAATGTAGGGAATGTGGTTATGTCGTTGACTGCTGCCGAAATCGCATTATTTTGTAAATGTGCAATGTATATGAATAGGGTGCAAAAAGGCATAGTCCAGTATGGAACTAGGGACGGTCGAAATGGTTAAAACTAGTGAATAATAAGAAATTGTAATTTTTTTCCTTACCCTTCCAATGAAATAATTAACCCCAGGACCCCTAATTTACTTTATCTAGGATATTTCTAAAACTTATTTATGAACAATAACAAACCAAATATATTTTTGACATGAAATGTTGCCAACCAAAAGAAAACATTTTCCGAAAGTATTGGTAACACTTATTGTTCAATCCGAAAGTTGTACATGGTACCATTTCAAATACGGATCGGAAAGAACTTTCGAATAGTTTTAATTTTCGAATCGAATTACATAGTAGGGGCCCAGAATGGAGTTTAATAAACCACATTTTAATCATTAAAATTTATGGTGCAGAATCCCCATAGTATTTATCAAACCTTTCCTGGGATTCGGTGACGGTTTTACTGAAGTCACTATTTTCCATAACACTGTAAGTAGATGAAAATGGTACACCAAAACGCCGACACACGTTAATCTAATTTTGGATCGTGGAATCCAGTGGTGTACCCCGATTTGAAAAGTTAGCTCGAAATCACGAGATATTTCGATTTTTAATTTGTAGTAGATTTAAGTAGATTTTTGATTTTATTTGAATGAAAAACTTTAAAAACTTGTTTAGCATCAATTTGTTTATTATTTATTTGTCGAAAATTTATATCTAGAAATAATGGACGTCCGTTTTCAAGCGGACATGAAACTATATTTGCTCTTATTTTGACGATTTTTCGGTGTAAATTTTCTACACACAAAACCAAACATATTTAATTTTTCGCAATGTGATCTTCATTTCTCGTCACTCATTTTTCTATTCTTTCAAAATGCTTATATTTTTGATGTGTTAACATCTATAGCGGCGGGTAGGGACTAATCTATCAAAGTGAACACTTTGATATATATGTTGTAGCATCTGTTTGTAATAGGGATGCCAATCCCAAAATCCCGAATCCCGAAATTATTATAATTATTATGGCCCCAAATTGTAAGAGCTAAACTAATTCTGCTTCCAAATAGATGTCTATTATTTCAACGGTTACATTTTGTCGAAAAAAAAATATATAAATTGATTTAATAAAAGCTTTTGCAGGTTTTTCCCTCAAATAAAATCAAAAATCACCTTAAATCTATTACAAATTTTAAATCGAAATATCTCGTTATTTTGAGCTAACTTTTTAAAACGGAGTATACCACTATATTCTATGACCCAAAAAATAGCTGGGGTGTCTCGGTGTTTTTGTGTGTCATTTCAAAACTTCAAATTTTACTTAACTTACAGTGTAATCATCGAAATTCTCGAAGTTGTCTGAATCCAATAGCTGTTAAACACAAACTAAATGACGTAGCTTGCTCGAAATTTTACAGTGGTCCATTAACAGAGGGTAGTTTGCAGGAGTAGTATTGATTTGTAATAAACTACTAGGGCAGTTCCAAAAATCACGGAGCTTTATAACCGCCCTCGTACATAAAACTAGTGCGAGGCCCAAAAATACTTCATGCAAACTGTCCCCTGATAAATGTTTAAAACATTGTGAAAAAAATGGCAGCAACCACAACAACAAATACCAAATGAACATAACAACCCCCCCACCACCAATCCCAGAAGTAACTAAAGTTAATTGCTGTTTAACAGGCAACATATGTGGCACAAAGTCATAAAACTGAATAAAACATAAAGATTGCCACTATTTAAACGCATAATCACCACGAGCAGTGCCCCGGCTTGGTTATGTCGTCCCACCGCAGATGGAGCAAGTTTTTGCTATTTTAGATGGCATTGCGCAAATTTGTTTTTTTTTAATAATTTTTATGTTAAAAATGTAAATTTGAAACTGACACACACACACACATGCAGTCCCATATGTAGACACTCAAAATCACACTTAGTATCTGACATGCAGACGCGCCAATAAAAGTGTACAATGAAACACATTAAAACTTGTATATTGCTTTTTGCCATTGACGCCACGATACTTGGTAGGTACGAGTGGTAGCCCCAGAAACCCTCCAAACACCCATTTAACACATACATACAGCCATATGTACGAGTAATGGCAAAATATCCAACATTAAGGAGGCGATAATGCGCGTTGTTGCAACGCTATTACAACGCTCAAGGTCGTGTCATAATGATGCGCTTTCGCAGTAGCAAAATACTAGGTACAATATAACCAACCATAGCGGCATCAACTGCCTGCGAATCAACCAAACAACCATCCAACCAACATTTCTTCCAAACACAAATAATTACAATTAGCATCATCATCATCATCATCATATCGTTATCAGCACCAGTGGCTGGAGAAGCAACCACATTCCATGCCACCCAATGCCAGCAACATTTCTATCTCTATCACTACCACTGACACCACCATCATCACTATTGTTATCATAAGGTTTAATTACAATTGCAATTGGTGTCAGCCAGTATTGAAATGTATATTCGTTATTTTTCTGTGGTTAAAGGTTTAGCGTACGGTATGGAAAATGTGTTACAATTTGTTACTAATCTATTACAATTTTGTATTTATATGGAACGTTATGGTGTGAATTTTCAATAAACCACCATATACAATAAACATTTTGTAAAGGTGCAATAATGAAGATGAAGATATCAATCAGTTATGACAGTTCTAATGTCAAACTCACTAAACTGGAATCCATATGGAAATTATATTTGGAGCACCAATAGTCAAAAGTTTTGAATTCGAATTCGATTTTCAGCATGTTCCTCCTACCATGTCATATTTTTCAACCAAATTTCAAAATTACATTGAAGAGTGTATCACCTTGCATTTACACGTTGAAATCTCAAAGTAACCCAGCTAGGGACTAAATCTATCAAAGTCAACACATGCAAACAACACACAGACAGGTTTTCTGCTGCTGCCAAAACCAGATTTTATGCTGCTGCTAAAACCAGATTTTATGCTGCTGCTAAAACCAGATTTTCTGCGACTGCGAAAGAGAATAATGACGTGTTAAACAAAAATGAGCGAGCAAAAGAGCAATGAAAGAGTGATGTGGCATGGGTGAGGCAAACGAAATTGTGTGCTTGCAAATGAAATTTTGCGTGGCTATGCTTTATATCTCCGTTCATACATACATACATTACATTATTATGTATACTAACATGTATACTATGTATACTAACATAATAATGTACTGTATGTATGTATGAACGGAGATATAAAGCAAAGCCACACAAAATTTCACTTGCAAGCCTATATGGGCTTGCGCAGTCGACGTTATGGTGACACACTAATACGTCAGCTACTTCGTACAAAGTATGTGTGATGTTGTGTGTTTGGCTTTTTCGTTGCTGTTGATATGGCAAACATGTGGATATGTGACACACGTATACGTCAGCTACTTCCGACAAAGTATGTGTGATGTTGTGTTTGGTTGTTTCGTTGTTGTTGCTATGGCCAAACAAAGCGAGTCTTTTGATGTTCAGCATTGCCCGGTGTATACAAAACAAGTAATTTAATACTATTATTTTTTATTTTCCAATGTAACATTTACTAATGCGTTCATAGAAATCGAACAGGTACCGAGTAGCAAAAAGGTAGTAACACATCCTCCGTGAGTTCGAACACTCATTGATTTTTTTGTTCGAGCTGTTGGTATTACAAGAACAACTGACTCCCTGTTTTTCATATCGTATTCTCACTTGACTTCCCTAATTCATACGTATTTTATTTGTGCACTTTTTGTTGAATCTTATTGTTGGAACAGTACATTTTCTGGAAAAGACCCACGAAAAGTAAATCGATACATACCATCTTTCTGTCGATTACAAAGCTGCTTTCGATAGCCCCATACGGGGAAAATTGTACGAAGCTGTATCTGAACTTGGGATTCCGGCAAAACTGATCCGCCTCTGTAGAATGACGCTGACCAACACCAAATCAGCCGTAAAAGTGGGAAGAGACCTCAACGAAACATTATGTAGCAAGCGAGAACTGAGACAAGGCGACACACTTTCATGCAATCTCTTCATCATCTTAATGGAGATAATAATGAGAAAACCTGCAGTAAATACGAACCAGGCCATTAACATGAAAAGCCATATGTTGCTGGCGTATGCTGTCGACATAGACATCATTGGGAGAAATTTTGCGAGAGGTTACTGCAGTATTTTCAAGAATCGAAAAAGAATCAGCGAAGGTGGGTCTTGCTGTTAATGAGGGCAAGACAAAATTGATGGTGTCAACGACTAGAGAAATCTCTCGACTTGGTCCGCACTTGAACGTCGATAACCGATTTAATTTTGAAATGGTAGATGAATTTGTCTACCTTGGATCCGCCATGAACAAGGACAACAACGTCAGCCTGGAGATAAAAAGAAGAATTGTGCTTGCAAATAGATGCTATTTCGGGCTCAGCAAGCAGTTTAAGAATAAAGCCATCTCTCGACGGACAAAAGTCCAGCTATATCTGACTCCCATTTTACCTGTCTTGACATATGGCTCCGAAACTGGGTCATATCGCAAGCGGATGAAAAACACCTGGGAGTATTCGAGAGAAAAATTCTCCGTAAAATATATGGTCCTGTTAGGGAAAACGGCGAGTACCGACGGCGCTGGAACGCAGAGCTATATAATCTGTATTCTGACGTGGACATAATTAAGCAAATAAAATTAGATCATTTGCGTTGGAGAGGTAGGTTGGAAAGGTTTTCGAAAACGTACCCCCATGGAAGCAGGAAAAAAGTCACCAACTGGCGAGAAAGGGCGAAGGATAGAACCAGTTGGAGGAATATATTGAAATTTGTTTAATTTTTTTGTTTAATTAATATGTGTACTACGTCTAACCTGATGAGGTTGTAAAATAGTTAATAAAAGTAAAGGAAATTTCTGTTGAATTTCACAGTGAAGTGAAACCAACCAAAGACCAATTATTTGTTGTCGTACACTCACTGAAAGAGAAAAGTAGATGAAAATTATGAATTTGTGCATTGTTCTGATGTAAAAGTAAATCAATTTCCAACCTACAATACATTTCATTGGATAAATGTAAAACATTACATCATTCTTCCATCAATTTAGTGAATATTATAGCATGAGTTTGATGTAAACTTGTCGCAAATTTATTGCATGTTGTTCGTTGATTTGACGTAAAGTCTATATTAGTACAATGTACTTGTTTGCTCATATTTATGAATGTTTTTTTGTCAATTTTATAAAATGTTGCGTTACTTCCATGAAAACTTGTTGTTAATTTGATGACTTTTTACATTAATTATATTCAAACATTTGTTCAATCCAACGCATTAATTACATTAACTCGAAGTTCAGGGTATCTCTGCTGCACTTGTACCTTTGTAATTCAATAGGGGAAAGCGTTGAGAATACTTCGTTTTGGAAATTTGACACATTTTTTGTTCAGTTTGCGCCACTTGGGTGTAAATAAAAATTCAAAAGTTTCGTTCAATAATCACAATACAACTGAACAAAACTGTGCAAAAACAAAATACATTTAAATTTACCAATTTCGGACCATAACGACATGAAAAAAATTAAATCAGCTGTTCTAATGATACCACCACCTGGAATAGATACATCGTCGAC
The DNA here is from genome assembly GCA_963931995.1 of Phaonia tiefii. Taxonomy (NCBI): domain Eukaryota; kingdom Metazoa; phylum Arthropoda; class Insecta; order Diptera; family Muscidae; genus Phaonia; species Phaonia tiefii. Next base: position 203,732,419 of record OZ008370.1, on the reverse strand, counting down.
GCAATAATCGACGCTACCAGAATGGGTAAAAAATGGTTTCCCCGTTATATCCCATGAAGGGATTAGGGAGTGCTTCTCAAAACCAGTGAGCCGCTTTCTAGTTTTACACTCACTGATTGGGACCTACAATTTTACCCCGATTCCCAACGGTAGTTTGAGAAGCTTTCATGGGTAAATACTCGTAAGTGTGCGCCGATACTATGCGAGCTGACCGCCGACGAAAGAAATTTTATGGTGGCCAGAGCAGGGATCGAATCCAGGATCTCATGTACTAGAGCCGCGCATACTACCATTGCACCACCGACGGCCACCGACGGTAATGACCGTCTGCTAACTTCAATTTGCGCTGATAAGTTTCGAATCGAAACGCTTAGATTTGCCTGAATTGACGATGCGATGGAGTCTTCAACCCGAACATAAACATTTCGATGGTGTGGTTTTCGTGCGATGCTTACACATTTGACAAACATGTTGGCCCACCTCATAATGGTCCATCTACTGCGGGGAGAGCCGCCAAAATCCCGCCCCAATTCTCATTGGACGGAAATGATAGACTGCAAAGCATGGTACCGCTCTACTATCCAAATCCTGTCTTCGGTATACCAAGCTTTCTTTTTAATAAATCTAATAGTAAAAAATACGGCGATTACTCACACTGGAAAAAAGTTATTACACGCAAAGAAAAAAAAACGTTTATTGCTCGCTTACCGCAACAATACTTTGATTGATTTGTATTAATTTATTAATCGCAACCGTTCGTGTAGTTCTCACAAATAAACTCATATATCGCAAATGTGTATCATGTCGTTGCAAACGAGTTCTCGTTTGCATCAAACGCGTACAAAATTAAATTTGCCGCAAATTTAAAAAACGTTTGCGACAACTGAAATTGGCCATTTTTCTAATGAGAGAGAGCACAGACAGAACGTAAATTTCTCTCATTCTGTCGGCTGTATACACAGTCTTATCCGCTCGTTTGGCATACACACTCGCTCATACACATAAAAGTGATCACACCCAGCGGCGGAAGTCGCAAGGCTTTCCACGAATAAGACATAGGGAACGGTTCTTTTGTAACGCCTTCCTAAAATAAGACCTGCGGAATGCATTAATTTTTCATCAGATATAACCAAGAAGATTTTTAACATTTTGAGAAATTTCTTTTCCGACTCTTTTTAACCGAAATATAATTGGAAAATTACATACAAATTTTAAAATTATATTGTTTATTTAATATGTCACAAAGTGTTCTTAAAATTTTCTATTTGAAGTTGGGTGTGGTAAAACTTTCTAAGATAGATACATACACACTTATAAATAAATATGTAGAAGTGGATAATGATTTTGTGATAAAATAAATTATTTTAATTATATTTTTGTTTAACAAACAGAAATTAAAGTAAATACCTTCTAAGGCCTTCCACTTTGCACGCCTTCTAAGGCCTTCTTTAGGCAATGGGCAAGGAAGGCCTTGCTTCCGAATATCATGCAATGTTAAAAAGAAAGAAGAAGGTATTGTATAGGGAAGGCCTTCCAAATTTTAAAGAAGGCCTCTTTGATCATGATTTCAGGCCTTCCATGTCATGACTTCCGCCGCTGGGCACACTCTAATGCTTCTACCGTGTCAATATATCTGGGATGGACAATAGACGCGTTGTAGTTTGCTGCGCATTTAGTTTCTATTTGAATGCAAGACGAGAAAGACGTGTAAGTAGACAGTGAAAAAATAGACAAAAATTTCAACTTTTTTAAAACAAACTTTATGGGTAAAACCAAAATCATAAAAGTTAGAAATTTAAACAAAAAGAGCTTATTGAAGCCATAATTAAAAGTTTTAATTACAACTTGGTTGCTGTAACCGAAAGAACAGTTGGTGGAACCGTTTATCGTAAAGGGGGTTTCAGCTCTCATTTCTCATAACTCGTTTACTGCAAACGTTTTTCAGTTCTCGTAAACGTTTTTGAGTTTGGAGCAACTACAACTCGGTTGCTGTAACCAAAGGATCAATTGGCGGAACCGTTTTTCTTTTATCGTAAAGGGGTTTTCAGTTCTCATTACTCGCTACTGCAAACGTTTTTCGGTTCTCCCAAACGAAATTACATGTATGGATTAAAAGAAGTTCGTTTCTCCCACCTACAGACACCAAACGAACTTCAGTTATCTGAGATTTCGTTTGGGAGGAACGAGTTTTTTCTTTGTGTGTACGTTTTGTTTTTGTAACACGATTCGCGCGCCACCCTGTAATTGGTACCATTAAACCCAAAAAGAACACATTGAAATACTTTGGGTCGAAGTTCAGAATTTTAACACATTTTCAACATTTTAATAAATCTCGATACCCCTGATTTTGTAGTCATTAATGCTAGTAGTACTATTGGTTGCCCCAAAATTCATGCAAGATTGAATTGTAATTGCATTGGTCTCGGCATATATTGCATGTGGCACCGTCTTGTACAAACCCCAGGTCATTCACATCCATATCATTCCATTTAGAAACAACAAAACTAGATTATCATGTCGCGACAAAGGACCATCAACTGTTATTGCCTGTCCAGTCGCATTTTCGAAGCAAAATAGTTCGATGATATCACAACATCTACACCAATCAGTGACACGTTGTTGATGCACTTGTTTCTCAGCAATTACTCTTGTATTTACTGAACCCCACATGCAAAAATTTTGACGATTATTGAACCCAGCAAGATGAAAATGAGCCTCATCCCTGAAGATGATTTTGTTCGAAAAGTCTTCATTAGTTTTAAAATATTTCTCAGCAATGAAAACGTGTTGTTCTTTTATTTGGAGTTCCATTTTTAATAACATTAAAGTGTCAGATGTCAACTAGCTGTTTTTCCCCCAACCACAATACTCTACTCTACACAAGGCACGAAATTCAAATCTATCGTGAATTTTCGGGCACCCATTAGTATTGCCATTAGTTGGAAGTGACAGTATCAACCATAGATAAAGGAATTAACTAGATATCGCACACGCCGTGGGAAATTTCTTGTTCAATGGGATATTTTCTAGATGGAGCTGAATGCAATAATTACAACGTTTGGTCCCAAAAAAAAATATAGAACAGGTGCTAACAATAAGTGTGGTAGACAACATCAACAGGGATTTTGTTTTGTGGTACGTTGATGTCAAATTCAACACAAACGAACACCAACAATAACAGTAAACAAAAAGACACATAATCAAAATAAAAAAAATTGGACGTGAAAGTGGGGAACACAACAACAACATAGCACAACCTGGAAAATTATACTTTTTTTGTATGTATCAAATTTCCCACAGTGTTGAATAAACGTCAGTGAAAGTTACGAGAAACTTCAATGAGAGTTACAAAACGACAACACATCACCTAGTTGTAGTACTTGACACCGCCTGTGCCATATCTACTTATTTCCTTTATCTACGGTATCAACAATACAGTCACTGGTCTAGAACGCTAAAGCGCTAGTGAGATGAGTCGCAAACTTCGAAACGATTGGCCGCCAACGCGAGTTCACATCCTGTTCCAAAGCGATCTGCGCGATTACACTATATCTTTATTTACTTATTTTTCAGCTTGATCACATTGTTGTTTTGTTTAACAATTCTGCTTTGTAATCAGCTGTTTTCTGAAATAGAATAATGAACTACACGAACTCACACTGAAAAATAATGGCCCCAGCAACATATAGCAGGAAACATGTACATGTTCGGAAGCGTTGTTTTCACGAATTGAAGATCTGCTGCTTTGTTGTCTCTTTGTTATCTGCCTCGCTGTTGCTTTTAGCGATTTTCACCATCAAAAAAACCATATTTCGATCACAAAAACATAAACTATAGCTTATAAATCATTGTGTCTCAAACATGTTATATTGAGTTGCAAACACAATGTGTTTGAACACAAATATAGTATATTTACGACAAGCTACAAACACAAAGAACAACAAAATACCGATTTTTCAGCTTGCAGCTACTGTATAGTGGATGATACCTCAGTCAATACCTTCAAATTAATTTATTACACAATTTTTGAACAAATCAATTTTACTGAATAATTTCTGAATTATAACTTTCCCTCCGGCATATTTGAGCATGAAAACTAATTAATCTAATGCAATTTAAACTAACTAATTCTGTACATTTATTATAGTTTTATACATTTCAATTGTAAACTAAATCGAAAATGTAATACTTCAAATGAATCGCTAATTGATTATCGCACTAAACCTCTTTCCACTGGCACTAAACACCCCGTCCTCTAACTCGTGATTTTTACGTTTGTCATTCAACCGTCATCCAACCAAACGACTGATGGCAGTAGTCACCTAACTACCTGCCATGAAGTGCCCGCAAATATTGGCACAATTTCTAAAATAAACACAATTGTGAAGGTCCCAGCAGCGTGACAGACCAATATAACGACAATTTGCGTTTTTATTTATTTTTTGCGCCGTGTCTATTGGTTGGGAAACAGTTTGTATTTTAATTAACTCAAATACATCCCACATTGTTTTGTTCGCATAGCCAGAATTATTCTATTTACTAAGGATTTGCATAAAATCTAAAGTACACCCGACTCACTCACACACACACGTACACACGGTCTATTAAAGAAGCGAAAGGATGTAAAATGCTACAAACATTCCAACACCTTTGCAATAAAAGGACACAATTTTACAGTCATTCATGCCAAATAGTAGTATTACATATACAATGTTATTATATTATATAAAACAAAGTTGCACGCAAAATTTTTATAAATTTCGGGAGAGGGATGAAACATCAATGTGAATATCTGAGGTCACACGCAAAGGACGACGTTATTCATTGGAAAAATGTATAGATTCCAATAATATTTCACAATACACTCGTAAAATACTTGGAACACCTCAAGTGTTTTGAGTATTTAAAATACTTTGCATACAGTAAATACTAACATGAATATAAATACACTAAGTAAATTTAAGTCTTTGTAGATTTGGATACTTTAAGTTTATTTGTACTCTTAAATACTTAAGTGTTACATCAAGCTTAAGCATCTACTTTCTACTCTACACTTGAGTACTCGTATCTACTTTAAATAGTACATCAAACTTAATATATTATATTGTACATTTGAATATTTTCAGTAGTACATCGACTACTTTTAGACGTTTGTAGGCTTTAGGTACTTGAACATAATTACTACTGGCTCATTTTATTGTACAATTTTTAACGAATTCAACCAACGGCGTTAATAGTTAATGTGAGATAAGTTTCGATTTTAAATTTTCTGCGTCATCTCTAGTTTTCGGAACCTCCATGTACTGCACTAATTTATGATTTCAAAATAAACTCTACGAAAATTTTGTTGAGCTCCCTTCCAAACTTGAAAGGCTTTGCCAAATGGCACTAATACCAAATCCTCAGTAAAATGTGCTAAAGTTGTCACTGAACTATTTTGGACTAGGCGAGACCATAGACAAGGCGGTAGTCAGTCGTGTGATCTCTACACCATTTCTAGTTATAAACAAATTGTTACCCATTACATCCCATGAAGGGAAAGGGGAGAACTTGTCACAATCAGTGAGCTGTGCGCTTTATAGTTTTACACTCAGTGATTGGGACCTGGATTTTTACACCGGTCCGGAACGGTATTTAGAGAAGCTTTTGAATAAGCTAAGTACTCGATAGTGTACTTGACTCGATAGTGGAGATGACCGTCGTCGAAAGAAATGTAAGGTTGTCAGGACAAGTATCGAACCCACGTTCTCATGTATAAGAGTCGCGCACACTAACCATTGTACTACCGATGCACCATTTTTAGATATACTACACAATTTCCAATTGAAATTTTAAAAAAAAATCAATTGAAATTTAAAAATTCTATTTGAAATTTGAGTACATCAATTGAAATTAAAAACACATCAATTGAAATTTAGAAGATATCAATTGAAATTTAAGAGATATCAATTGAATTCGAAAAGACATCAATTGAAATTTAAAAATCAACTGACGACTTGTAAATTTCAATTGACGTCTTTTAAATGTCAATTGATGTGCTTTGAATTTCAATTGATGTGCTTCAAATTTCAATTGATGTGTCTTAAATTTCAATTGCCCTTCTTTTAATTTCATTTGATGTGTTTCAAATTTCAATTGAAGTATTTAAAATATCTTTTAAATATCAATTGATGTATTTTAAATTGCAATTAACGTTTTTTAAATTTCAAATGATATTTTAATTTCTGATAATTTTAAATTTCTATTGATGTATTTTAAATTTTATTATTTTTATTATTTAATATTTTTATATTTATTTTTTAAAATTAAATTGATATTGAATTTCAATTGGAAAGGGCGAAGAATAGCCTTTGAATTAAATAAAGGCAAAATTCTAAGAAACATAATACTTCAGTCTTAGAAACAAGAATTTTGTAAAAACTTTTAAAACATAACGATTTTCCAAAATTTTAACATTTTTATTTTTTATTATTTTATTGGTTCTATTCGGCATAGAGAATGAATCCCGGGAATTCCCATTCCCGCCCGGGATTTGCCGGGAAATTCGTCAATTTTCAATTCCCGGCAATTTACCGGGAATTTTATCCAGGAATCCCGGGGAAATTTCCAAATGATTGCAATAGAATATACTTTACTTTTATTGACTATTTTAAAACCTCATGAGGTCATTCGTCTTACACATATTAATTAAACAAACAAATTAAACAAATTTCAACATATTCTTCCAACTGGATCTATCCTTCGCCTTTTCTCGCCAGTTGGTAACACCAAGGATACGGAGGGATTCTTCTGTCTGGTCTTTCCAGCGGAGTCTTGGTCGTCCTCTTTTCCTGCTTTCATCGGGTACGCCATCGAAAACCTTTCACGCTGGGTCATCTTCATCCATTCTGATAACATGGCCTAGCCAACGCAATTGGCCCAATTCGATTTGTCTATCTATGTCCACGTCAGAATATAGATTATATAGCTTGCGTTCCCGCCACGTCGGTACTCGCGGTGTTTCTCAACAGGACCATATATTTTACGGAGAATTTTTCTCTCGAAAACTCCCAGGTGTCTTTCATCCGCTTGCGATATGACCCAAGTTTCGGAGCCATATGTCAAAACAGGTAAAATGAGAGTCTGATATAGCTGGACTTTTGTCCGTCGAGAGAGGGCTTTGTTCCTAAACTGCTTGCTGAGCCCAAAATAGCATCTATTTGCAAGCACAATTCTCTCATATATCTCCAGGCGTTGTTCCTTGTTCACGGCGGATCCAAGGTAGACAAATTCATCTACCACTTCAAAATTAAATCGGTTGTCAACGTTCAAGTGCGGACCAAGTCGAGAGGTTTCTCACCATCAATTTTCTCTTGCCCTCATTAACAGCAAGACCCACCTTCGCTGATTCCTTTTCGATTCTTGAAAATACTGCAGTAACCTCTCGCAAATTTCGCCCAATGATGTCTATGTCATCAGCATACGCCAGCAACATATGGCTTTTCGTGTTAATGGTCTTGTTCGTATTTACTGCAGCCTTTCTCATTATTATCTCCATTAAGATGTTGAAGAGATTGCATGAAAGTGTGTCGCCTTGTCAAAGTCCTCGCTTGGTACAGAATGTTTCGTTGAGGTCTTTTCCCACTTTCACGGCTGATTTGGTGTTGGTCAGCGTCATTCTACAGAGGAGGATCAGTTTTGCCGGAATACCAAGTTCAGACATAGCTTCGTACAGTTTTCCCCGTATGGAGCTATCGAAAGCAGCTTTGTAATCGACAAAAAAGTGGTATGTATGGATTTGCTTTTCGTGGGTCTTTTCCAGGATTTGGCGTAGCGTGAATATTTGGCCAGTCGTGGACTTGACTGGTCTAAAACCACACTGATAAGGTCCAATCAGGTTTTCCATAATTGGCTTTAGTCTTTCACATAATACACTCGACAAAACCTTATACGCGATGGATAAAAGACTGATACCGCGATAGTCGGAACAGACACACGGATCACCCTTTTCGAATACAGGACATAATTCACTGAGACTCGGGCATAGATTCCCCCAGCCATATACCGCATATAAGTTGATGCAAGTGGGCTTCAGTCCTTCGCCATCTGCTTTATTGTTCTTAAGGCAGGAGATCGCCGTTCTAATCTCGCCTTGGTGGGGGGGGGGGGGGGGTGGGTACAATCTACACTATCTTCCACTATCATTATCTTCAGTGGAGGAATCTGAGTGGAGTAGTGCCGAAAAGTGGTCTCTCCACATTTTGAGCACGCACTGCTTCTCAGTCACCAGATTTCCATTCTCGTCCTTGCAGGAGGGCAACCCATACTTAGGCCCGTTATTCAATCTTCTTACCCTCTGGAAAAAATTTCGGGATTCACCATTCATCCTGCACATTTCGGTTTTTCACTCTCTCTCTCTCTGCTCCCACTGCCATTTTTTCCGCCTAAATAGTTGATTTTCCTCCCTTCTTAGCTTCTTGCACCGCTCACTCGCAGCACGCGTTGTAACTGACTGTTTCGTTGCCACACGTGCAGCGTCTTTTTCATCAGTTGCAATGCGACATTCTTCGTCGTACCATGGCTTATCCTTCTGCGGTTTTTGATAGCCAAGTTCAGTCCTTTCAGCGGTTTGCAAAGAATGGGAGATGCGAATATAGAATAGTGTAATTTAGCAAGCTCTTATTGCACTATGTTATTCTATATGTTTTAAATTATTGTACTTTCGTACAATATTAGTATCAGTTCACTGAAATAAAAACGATTATTCGTAGGGATGCGATATTTTCGTTAGTTGTTTTACATTGCATTGTATCGTTGCTGTAATATATCATGGTTAACAAGATTTTTTAAATGATCATCGATGCGTTACACCAGCAACTCAATTGTTGTTGCTGCAACGAATACGTCATTTGTCAATTTTGGAGCAAAAAAGTTTAATAATGTAATTGTTAAACTTTGAGGTTTAGCCATCTATGCTTTTTTTCAATATTTTATTTGTTTATTACTGTATTTAGTCAAACATTTAAAGTTAACAAATTGAAACAGTTGCTGCAACGTATCAGTCATTAAAACGTCGAAACTGATTTGTATCAAATAAGGGCAACTCTGTTTTTACACCAGTGTTTACTAGCTTTTTATCAACAAGCTACAAATTTGTCAACTGTCAAATTTTCAGAAACTATATGCAACGTCATTTGTCAAAATAAAAATAATAACTTTTAAAATTGCAAAGTGGTCATCATTCATATAGTGATAATTAAATTTCCAAACCAGCTTTTTACATACATATTAATGAAACATATTCGTAGCAGTGACGAAAGATTTCAGGTTAATGAAATCATTTTCGTTGCGTTGATGTATCTTCGTATATGTCTTAGCAATACTTTTAGATTTATGTCAAAATTTTATACAAAAATATAAACTTGTATTTTGCCAAACTTGGAAGTAAAACTAAAATTTAAAAAAATTTAAATTTAAACAGTATTTCTGGAAAAATTATTGGACCTGATTAAGATCATATACACGTGAAACTAGACATCGTACATAGTAAAAGTGTGTACTCAGTTTTTCATTTCGTGATCTTTTCTCCTTTTTAAAGGACTTCCAAGTTTTAAGGATAAATTTATTTAAATATTTCTACCAACTGGATTATGTCAACATGGGTATCAAATGAGAGAGGATAATCTCTAGAAATGGATACAATTTTTAGTTTTAAGTTTTCAGGATGAAAAGTTGTAAATAATGTCTTTTGCAAATTTTATCCTTTCATATCCTTGACAATTGTCAATATATTTTATTCATAAACATGTAACAGGTGGCGCAAAAGTAAACTTCCGATGTTTTTTGGCTGTAATTTAAAAAAAAAATTAAAAACTTTGATTCTTCTTGTGGATTATTTTTATTTGGTCTTTTAATTTTTTTTATGGCATTTTCCATCACTTTGGCCAAAACTTCCGGCGATAGGTCCTCACATTCTTGACGGATATTGTCTTTAAGAGCTGCAAGAGTCTGAGGCTTGTTGACATAAACCCGCGACTTCAAAAAGCCCCACAAAAAGAAGTCTGGAGCGGTCAAATCAGGCGATCTTGCTGGCCAGTGCAAATCGCCAAAACGGGAGATTAGGCGCCCGGGAAATGCATCCTTCAACATATCGGTTGTGGCACGTGTAGTGTGTGCCGTTGCACCGTCCTGTTGGAACCACATGTTTTCCAATCCCAATTCATCAAGTTGCGGCAAAAAGAACTCGTTGATCATTGCTCTGTAGCGTGGCACGTCGTCTGATCGATGTCGACGGCGCTTCCATGACATCCTCGGCTACAGCAGCAATGTTCTCTGCAGAACGGCTACTCCGGGGTCTGCCACGCCTGGCAGCATCTCGTGTTGTGCCACTCTCTTCGAGGCGAGCGGCTAAACGTCGCAGTGTTTCACCAGTAGGCGTTGGACGGCCAGGAAATCTGCGACGAAATTCACGTTGTGCCAAAGTCACCGACCGATTATTGGTCAAATAAATAGTCAGCAATATTCCGCGTTCTGGAGCAGCGTAGCGTAACATTGTTTATTAAGGTGTATTTCGCATGTGTTTACTACACAAATGTCAAAACAGAACTGACATTAGGGGCCAATCGCAAAATTTATAGCATTTTCTGATAGGAGGATTACTTTTGCGCCACCTTGTATGTTGAAACTTTATGCATACCTTACCACACATCTAAATTTTGTTCTTATAGCTTTATTAGTTAAACCTAAACAAAAAATTATATTAAAATAGATTCTTTTCCACAAATCAATCTCTTTCATTTGATACCCATACGATATTAGAAATATTTTAGTGGGTAGAAATATTTAAATACATTTTTAGAAATTTTTGTATCCTTAAAACTTTGAAGTCCTTTAAAAAGGAGAAAAGATCAGGAAATGAAAAACTGAGTTCACACTTTTTCTATGTACGAGCTCTAGTTTCGCGTGTATATGGTCTTGTTTAGGCCCAATAAATTCTGTCGCACGGTGTTTTCGTTTGGTAACAGCAAACCCGCTCTTGTGTAGCTAAACACACTTATATTACAACGAATCTATTGTTTTCTTGTTCCCACATACATATACTAACATACTTTTAAACCCGACCCTCGTAATTTTGAATTGGCGGACATAATACGTTTGTTGTTCCTGAGAACAGTTTGTTGCACATTGTGGCTGCTCCTTTTCCTGTACATTGCACAGATTTTCAGTTAATTTACATATTAAATGTTGAGCTAAGCTGATTCCTGTTAAAACAACGTAGTAAAAACCAACATAACATTTTTTTGCTCACATTGGGGATTTTGCGAAGGGAAGTGAAAATCCTGTTGAATATAAAGACTAAGTTTTTTACCAGCAAACAAAAACTGTCATGGAGTTTATTAAACGTGTTGTCGTTTGTATCATGATAATTATTTATGTAAATATACAACTTTTTATATTATACTTTTTATATTACTGAACATTTGTAGTAAAATAGGGAATTAGCAAGTATTTAAAGCAATAAATATTGGGATTTTAACTCATTTATTTAATTAAAGATACAACAATTTTTTCGGTTCATTTTACAGCAAATTTAAAAATTACATCTTTTGTATTTAGGATTCTACTTTACTACTGAGATTGTAATAAGCTATTCTCTTCCAGGTTTTGCAAAGAGAACATCTGACTGATTATACAAAAAATAGCTTTTTTAATTTCTGTCACTAATTCCTTTTTTTATTATTTTTTTCCTTTGTCTTTTTAGGTGTCGAGCCCCAATAGCATCACTCGATTGCATGGAGGAGTTCAGTGGTACGGGAGGTCATCTTGATTTCGGTATCAAACTTCAAAACAATCACTTATTATACTGTTGCTTTCTGTTAATTGTTGAAATTCGTATTGAATTTTATTCAATTTGTTTATATGTATTAGATTTTAGTTAAATTTGTTATTGTTCTTGTTGTTGTTTACATATTGTTTGTTTTTGTTTTAAATTTGTATTATGTTTTTTATTTTGTCGATTGAATTCCTTCGTTCCCAATAATTAGGTTATCAAATTTACAACATTTCACAAAGTAATAATGCAATTAATTCATCCCCTCTCGACCGTTACTGATGCATATAAATCTTACGAAATAGTCGTGGGTAAAGGGTGATTCTACACTGACAGACAAAGCTTCATAAAATTTATGAATTCCTTCATCAATTTGATGAAACATTTCCTAATTTTCCAACCTATGACACATTTCATTGAATTGATGAAGAACATTTCATCAATCCTTCATCCATATTTCATCAATAGTTTATGTTGATTCAACGACAAAGTTACATTAAGTTGAGTGCAGTTTTCGTCAACTTTATGTAAGTTTGTCATCAAGTTGAAGTAAATGTTTCACCACTTTGTTGTAAATTGTTCATTAATTTGCTGTACATTTTCGTCAAATTGCACTGTTCATTGCACTATTTTCTATAATGTATTTATTTTCTATTCTCTACTAGTTCATTTCTCTTTCTCTATATTTTTTCAACTCTACGTCAATATTTTGAATCTATGCCACTTGTTATTTCTAAATTTCTATGATGAAGAATATTGATGTTAAAAAGATCGTCAATTCAATGAAGCTGAAAATTTTGAAGAATCGCACAATCTTCAAACGGATAGACCATTTCATTGAGTCATCAATTCAATGAAGAACGATTGAAGAACATTTATCATCGATTTGATGTAAAGATTTTTTTCAGTGTATTAGTGTTTCCTTTTCAGTGTAGAATTTTTAACAGTTCTCTTGTGAATCGAAACACCTGTCTAAATCAAACATGCTAATTAAGACCAACTTAGACTAACAGTGTAAATAGAAGGATTCGACGAGAGAATGGAATGAAATTCTTTTCCATTTGAAATACATCGTTCGATTTACACTATCAGTTTTGGAAAATGAAAGAAAATGGAATAGTAGAAAACAAAAACATATGTTTGCAAACTGACAGAAATAAAATTAGAATGGAGAAAAAAGAAAAAATTCAACTTCGTAGAAATATTGATGCCCAGGATTAACAGTTCGCTATTTAAATGGAATTTAATATGAAAATCTTCTATAGCTTTTACATGGCATGTGTGAAACTGGCCCTATGTATTTGAAAAATACCAACGAAATAAAAGTTTGTGTTCCCATTTTCTTTGCTTTTGTTGGTTTCCTTCCAAATGTTATCCTGATGGTATAATTTTCTGAGGGAAATCAAAAAATTAGAGAAATATAATAGATCTATGGAAATTTGTGTTGCAAATCGTTCTCCTCAAGTTTACACGATTTCATTCGCTCTTATCAAATACAAATTTTGAATAATAATAGTCTAACATGACCTTTAACATTACCATTACATCATGGAAAGACTTACACCCGAACAACTCTAACAAACTATTAAATTAAATTAACAAAATTCACGTTTATCGCGATCTTCGACAACTTGATGGAGGTCAGCGAGGAAGTTCATTTCTGGTTGAATAGGTATTTTAATAAACAAAATTGTTGCGTTTGGTTTGATGAGGAACTAATGGCAATGTATTCAGCAAAATTCACTGTTTGGTGCAGCTTAAGTGCCGGTGGAATCATCGGTTCTACTTACTTACTTATCCGGTCTCGAACCTTACAAAACGAATATAACATATTTCGCCAACCACTTCAATCTTTTGCCTTATCTCTCCAGTTGGCAATACCAAGTGTACGCAGGGCTTCGTCAACCTGATCCCTCCAGCGGTGTCTTGATCTTCCTACTTTCCGTTTTCCTTCGAGTTCGGTTTCGAAAACCCTTCGTGTTGGTTCGTCTTCATCCATTCTACTGGCATGGCCTAGCCAGCTCAATCGCGTTATTTTGATCGGCTTAACTATGTGAATGTCGGGATACAGCTCATAAGGCTCGTGGTTCACGCGTCGCAGAAACTCGCCGTTGTGCACTATAGGGCCATATATTTTTCGAAGTATTTTTCTCTGGAAGACTCCTACAGATGTTTCATTTGCTTGCGATAAGACCCAGGATTCTGCGCCATTGTATGAGAGTTTGTTATAGTTGGACTTTTATTACTCGAGAGAGGGCTTTATCTTTAAAGTGTTTGCTTAGCCCAAAATAACATCTATTCGCAAGCACAATTCTCCGCTTGATCTCAGTCTGACGTTGTTGTTTTTGTTTACGGCCGATCCGCGGTATATAAACTCATCCACAACCTCGATATTATAACAGCTATCAACGTTCACGCTTTGGTCTAATCGCATTTATTGTCAGACCCATTTTTGCTGACTCCTTCTCAATTCTCGAAATCACCGCAGTAGCTTCGCACGATAGATGTATGTGGCCTCTGCGGATTTGGTGTTCGTCAAGGTCATCCTCCAAAGGCATGTGAGTTGCAGACATTCTGTCCTAAAGTTTCTCCCATATCGGGCTGTCTATTTATTTTTCGTGGTCTTCTCCACGATTTGGCGTAGCGTGAAAATCTGATCAGTTGTCGATTTTCCAGGCCTAAAGCCACACTGGTATGGTCCAATCAGGTTAGCGATAATTAGTTTTAGTCTCCGACATTATATTTGGTTGAGTTTTATATGGTAAAAGGCTTATTCCACGGTAGTTGCCACAGAAACTCGCGTCGCCTTTTTTAAATATGGGACATAGTACACTGAGACTCCAATCGCCGGGCATGCATTCATCTAACCAAATTTTACTAATGAGCTGATGCATGCTCCTTATCAGCTCATCGCCGCCAGCCTTGAACAGCTCCGCCGGTAATACATCGGCTCATGCGGCTTTGTTGTTCTTAAGCCGGGCAATAGCTGTTCTAACCTCGTCTGGGTTAGGAGAGCGGCAATCGGCGTCGTCGTCCATATTGTGATCGATTGTCCCATCGTCATTGGATATCCCAGGTACCAGTAGCGCGGAGAAATGATCACTCCATATTCCCAACATGCTCTGCACATCTGCGATGAGATTTGTCCATTGTCCATTAGTTCCGTTTTTCACTGTTTTTGGTAGAATTTTCGAGCTACGTTCTTCCTTCTGTATGTCTCAATTTTCTCACTCTCGCGCTTTTTCCACTGCCGTTTCTTACGCCTAAAGAGACGGTTCAGCTACTTTCGTTTTCCCATTTACAGCTCAGTCGCACCTCGGGTTGCAATTGGCTGAAGCCTTGCATTGCGTGCAGAGTTCTTTTCATCATTTGCAATGCGACACTCTTCATCATACCATGGTTTATTGCGAACCGGTTCTTCAATTCCAAGTGCGGTAGTTGTGGCAGTTTTTATAGAGCCGGAAATGGGATTCCATTGCGCTTCAGGATCGGCATCGGAAGAGGGTGGGTTCTGTGCCAAAAGTTGCGAGAGCTTCCTTGAGTAGGCTGTGGCTACCTCTGGTAATTGCAGCTTTCCGATGTCTAGCTTTCTCTACGTCTGGTTTCGTAAGATTTTCGCTCTACTTAATCTTGGGCGAAACTTTGCTGCTGCCAAGTAGTGATCAGAATCGATGTTAGCTCCTCTGACCACTCGTACGTCCATTACACCGGATGAGTCCCTTCCATCAATTACCACGTAATCAATTTGGTTCTTCGTTCTCTGATCAGGGGATACCCAAGTAGCCTTATGAATGTCTTTATGCGTGAAGTTTGTGTCACTAATGACATGTTTTTCGCCGCGGCAAAGTCAATCAGTCTCATACCGTTGTGGGAACTGTCAGCATGAAGACTGAAATTGCCAGTAGTTGGATGAAACACATACTCCCTGCCTAATTTAGCATTAACAATTCCTAGTACAATCTTAGTGTCACAGCCAGGGCAACGGTCATACGTTTCCTCTAGGCGCTCATAGAATATATCTTTGGCATCATCATCTTTCTCCTCTGTCGTGGCGTTCACACAAATTATTGGAACATAAAAATATTTCGCTTTCATGTGGATTGCGGCTAAACGTTCACCCACAGGATTGAACTTAGAGACTAGATGTCGCAGCCTTTTGCCAACTACAAATCCGCAACTAAATTCGTGTTTTTTTCATGGCAACTGTAGTATATATAGCAGTTTCACTTTCTTGTGCAGCCATGTCCTGTCCATCGGTTTCCTGGATAGCGGTAATGTCAGCCTTATAACTTCCGAAGAAATCTGCCAATTGAATACTTGCACCGGGTCTATGTAGAGTTCTTACATTCCAAGTGCATATCCATAAATCATGGTCCTTATAACGTATGCGGAGATCGTCAAAGATGTATATTCACTGCCGTTATGATCGGTGGCGGGAGGCAAACCCAGTCCACCTGGTTTTTGCATTTTACCTACTGCCAGGATATTTGATTGCAGCCACCCATTACGGATCAGACGCTGACCAGGATGCAATATGTCGAACGTGGATTTCCTTCTTTGGGTTTCTATCCGCCGTTGGCCCATATGTTGGCTCACCGCCTTCTAAAGACAAAAGAATATGCCCGATAGCTTGATGAGCTTCAGTGACATCAGTCACCTACTAAACCTGAGACATATCAGTGATCGCATAACCAATCAGGATGCTCATTTGTTTCGTCTTCTCACTCTAGCTAGCTAACAGAGGTTTACGATAAAGCCATTACCCAGGACATACTGCGTGGAAGTAGTGAGATGCTTGGACTAGCCAATGAAGGTATCATTTCTGACCACTCCCAAGTGAATAGCTATCAGAAACTTTCTAACTCCAGGGTCTTGATGTTGGTGGTCATTATGTTACCGTCTATGGCGCTATGATTTCAAGCTGTTTTTGTCATTATGCTCGAGCTGAACCTGATCGACATGTGGTTTCAACAAGGTGGCGATACATGCCACATAGCACGTGAAACACCGAATTCGATGAATTCGGTGAGCAACTTATCTCACGTTTGAGACCAGTAATGAACCACGTAGATCGAGCTTAAGTCACTCGTCTATGCCAACCTTGGAACAGAACATTATACGTTTTATTAGCGAGGTCAAATTTGAGCTTCTCGCATGGATCAGTTACAGCAGAGGTATTAGGAAACGATCTCTAAAACGGGGTCTTTAAACTGGATTTTAAAACCGGATCTTCAACCGGTTATTGTATCAACTCGTCAAAAAAGATATTTTTTTGAATCGATTGGAATACATGAGATTTCATATTTTGACTTATTAATGGTCCGCACCCACATTGGGCCACCTTTGTGCTATATTCTCGAGCCACCCTACATAGACCCACCATCTCATCATGAAATCGTTTGAGAAAGTCTGACAAGTTGTACCATATTGGAAGCGTAGATACTTCAGCTAAATGACGTTTGTAATTAGAATGGTGAATTAATTCAACTTAATAAATTTTTTGTAAAAAATAAAACTGAAAACCATAAAATTACACTTTTTCTCGGATTTGGAATTCTTAGAATAAGAAGAATTTTTCAAAACTTTCACCATTTATTATCTTAAGTGAGTATAATCAATTCCTACCAAAGTTTACTCCTCCTCGACTAAGTGGAATAGAGATGCCACTGCCAACTCACGCCAAGTACTTGGGCGTGATTTTAGACCCTAAACTTTCGTGGAAGCGTAACATAGAGCACCGCGCAGAGAAGGCAACCGTTGCGTACTACGCCTGTCGGAAAATGTTCGGAAACCGGTGGGGTCTCCGACCGAAAATGGTGCTATGGATGTACACTAACATAATCAGACCAATAGTCTCCTATGGAGCAATGGTATGGTGGCCTGTCGCAGTGTCTAGCTGAAGCCCTTAATGCAATCCTTCATATTATACCAATCGACCTTCACATCACAGCTAGTGCGGCCTGGAGTGCCACCCGACTAAACTCTCTTGAACTCTGGAAGAGCAACGCATATGGACATGCAAGTATACTACAGACAATCCCAAGAGAACTCAATATAACCACCGATTACTGCACCCCCTCATTGACGTTCGATAACCTATTCAGTGTCAGGTTTCCCAGGAGAATAGAGTGGGAAAAAGGGGAACCACTTACAGGTTTTGACACCAAAGTATTTACCGGACGGATCCAAACTGGAATGTGGAACGGATTGGGGAGTCTTATCATTCAAACTCCCAGACAAGTGCAGCGTTTTCCAAGCGGAGGTACTGGCCATCAAGGAAGCCTGCGCCGAACTTATACTACAACGGAGAACAGAGCGCATTGGAATATTTGTAGATAGCCAAGCGGCTCTCCTATCACTCAAATCTTACAACACTGCATCTAAACTCGTTAGTGACTGTAGGGGAAAACTTGTCGAGCTAGGTCGTCTGGCCAATGTGGTTCTTACTTGGATACCAGGCGACAAGGGTCTCCTAGGGAACGAAAAGGCAGACGAACTAGCTAGGGCAGAATCCTCTTCCACCGAACTCCACATGGTGTCAGTCGCAACGGCTATAGGGTTGGTCAAAACAGGTATTTTCCTGCATTACCTTGAACCAGCGAAGACCAGATGGGATAGGACGGAAACGTGGCTAGAATATAACATTCACCGGACTAACTCCCTGATCAACCATAATTGGGGAGACATATCTAGGCTAACTGGTGTGCTGACCGGGCACTGCGATGACGCAGAAGAGGAGGAGACGGTGGAGCATCTCCTCTGCAGTTGTCCGGCTCTGATGAATAGACGCCTGAAGAGTATGAGCCGTCCCTTCCTGCATAACCTCACTGAGATACACGAGATAGATCTAGGGGATGTAATGAGGTATCTCCGATTAACAGGCTGGATATAGACACGATACTTTGGATTTTCCGGACTGATGTGGTATGCAAACCGGTGTTTCAAGACACTAATTGATGCTAAATAGTATCTTTAGCTACCACGTAAACCAACTAAACCATAATCATTTCCATTAAAAATATCGGGAATTAAATAAACATTGAAAATTTTCCAGAGCATTGGAAAAACGTGCGGAAAATCCAAAATCCAAAATATTTGGTCGATTTCACGGTGAAAATTTTATTTCTATAGCATTTCTCATAACGTATGGCCATGTAAATATAGTATTACATAAAAGTCATATCGCTAATAGACACATGTGCTCTATCTACTACCGGAAGAACTCTAGGGGTCGAGAGCCCTTGGGGAAACATACTTCCCGTCGTCCTAAAGGGTTAAAGTTATTAGAAATATCTCAATGACTTTTTCAATGATATTTGTAGGCATTTATAACATTGTTAATTCGAGTACACCATAGCGGAGAGAGCGTAACTTTTTAAAAAATTGGAATGGAATTTATTATTACATCATGGTTTCTCTCACGAGGTTGCAAAAGGTCACATTTAATTATAATACGTTAAAAACGAAAGACATTTCCAATTTAATAATTTATTTCAATTACAAGTGTAACAGAACAATCGAAAATCACGACAATTGCCAATTAATTGAGAATTATAAATAAATGACGAGGGAATTACAGTCACTACCCTTTATACTTATAGTATAATTAAATCACTTTTTTCTTTGAGTGTTTATATTTCCAAAATGAACAAACACCTATTAAAAAAAAAAGGAATTTTCGACGCACTTCCTCTATCAAAAGGTTTTTTGTGTAACTAAACTATAGCGTGTTAAAACCCCTTTTCATTTTTCCAAGTTGGCTGGAGGGTAGGCAAGCCAGGTGGATTTCTGTGTCATACTAACAGACAGTTGAAATGGTTGACAAGCAATGAGGGTGCCCTTTGTAAAATATCCCGCCCGCCTGCCAGCCGCTTGGTGTTGATGTAAACCATAACGTTTTCCTTATTCTAATCGGGTTGTATTTGTACATCTGAAGTTTTGTGTTATAATTAATCATACTTTTATTTGTAAGAAAAAAAAAACAAAACGCAAAGGTAACAAATAAAATTGTACAACTCTCTTGATTTCTCAGCTCGGGGGTTTCTTTTTTTTTGGAATGATGACACTACTCTTTCATCTACTACACCCACTACTTTCATTCATTCTCTTCACTAAATGCTAACCAAAAAAAAACGCACTTGTATACCAAGAAAAACCCGCTAACAATTTTAGTTTTTAGTTTTACGTTTAGTTTCTTACGCATTGGTAGTTTATTTTTGTCCTGGTCTTGTCGTTAACGCACGTTGTTATTCTAGTGGTTTATTCGAGTTCGAATTTTTTAATTTTTCTTCAAATTTTTACTTCATATGTCATTACTGTACTAATATGTACCTTGCGATTCCTCTTGTCAATGCCTCATCATCAGGCCGTTCTCTCAGCCTGGGCTCAAATCCAGCTCTACCCTTAAGGCCGGGTTCTACACCCACACCCGGCTTGCGCTACAAAAATTTGGGTAAGAGCGGTTTGCGCGTCAGCAATGTGGGTTTGGGTACTTGGCCGGTTTTCTCACCGGGCGTCAGTGATGACCAGGCCGAGGCAATACTCAAGTTAGCCATTGAGAGCGGCATCAATCTGTTCGATATATCGGAAGCTCATTCGGAAATGGAAATTGGCAAAATATTGCAAAGGACTGGGTGGAAGAGAACCGCTTATGTTATAACCACAAAAGTCTATTGGAGTACCAAGTAAGTAAATAAAGATCTAAAACACAATTAAAAGTATAATTGTATTTCTATTTGTTTGGGAATTTTTCAGATCTGAAGAACGTGGCCTTTCACGAAAACATATTATTGAATCGGTTAAGGCAAGTTTACAACGTTTACAATTACAATACATTGATATTGTAATTATACATAAAGCGGATGCTATGTGTCCAATGGAAGGTAAGATTATCTCGATTCCCGTTGCAAAGACACTCGTCAATATCTAATAATTCCTTTTCCTCCAACATGCTCCGCAGAGATAGTACGCGCCATGAACTATGTCATCCAACAGGGTTGGGCCATGTATTGGGGCACAGCCCGTTGGTCCCAGGTGGAAATTATGGAGGCCTACACAAACTGCCGTCAGTTTAACTGCATCACACCGATTGTCGAACAATCCGAATATCACATGTTTTGCCGTGAAAAATGTGAACTCTATTTGCCGGAAATGTATAATAAAATCGGTGTGGGTCTAATGGCATGGGGCCCCCTATCGATGGCCTTAAGTGACGCTCAGAATGGTGAGAAGATCTTTTTACCCAAGGGTTCGTTTAAAACAAAAAGTCAAAGTTATTCATGGACTGAAGATGAAGTCAATAGGAATGTGAGTGTTATTTCAAATAATTATTGTATCCGATTTAAAATTGTCTCAATTTTCTAGGCTGCCTTATCGCCTCAGGGTAGTTGGAATAAGGAACGCATGGAAGAGGGTCGTCGTCACTGTGACCGTTTGAAAGATTTAGCTGCATTGGCTGAAAAATTGGGATGTACTTCCTCTCAACTGTCCATTGCTTGGTCACTGAAACACGAACCTGTACAATGTTTGCTATTAGGTGCCACGTCTGCTGAACAATTGCATCAAAGTTTGCAATCATTACAGGTGAGAATCTTTATAAATTTGAATTTGTATTACTTCCATAGTTATGGTCAAAGATTAAAAAAAAAGAAAATGGTTTTAAAAAAATTAAAATTGAAGAAAAAATTCAACAAATATCAACTTATAAATTCACATTCTTAAATATCGTAAAAAAAACCCCGGAAATAATGAATTTTTAATAGTAAAAACATGAATTCTTTTGCATAGACAGAAAATATATTCTTCTGAATATTATAATTGAATCACCAAATTCCAAAAAGGGCACATGTCGGTTTTTTTTCGAAAATATCTCATCTTGGAAAACTGTAACAGCCTTTTTTCAGCACTCTATTATTAAATAAATATTTCAGTATTTTATGAAGCAGTTCAATGGTTAACTCTTTCAAAAATAAATTCTTTCTCAAATTCCATACAGGCTGAGAGAAATTCAGTTTTTGTGTCTACTGAAATATTTTTAAAAAAAAAACCCCGACATGAGCCCTTTTCGATAGAAATTGAATAAATTTTTTGTATATGAAAAATTTTAAATTCCCATGTAGCGCAAAAACGAGATAAAGGCCAAAAATTGTCAACAGAACAACATTTAAGATTAGATTCGATTGGAAAAGGAATAACTTATCCATAAAGCAGCAACTTTCCAATAGAAAATAAAGTATATTTTTTACAACACCTTAATGAATCCTACACGCTTAAGAAATTGTTCATTTTTGTTGTTGGGATGCAAATATAGCGTGTTTGTAGTTTGTCCCAAATATAGTATACTTGTATCCAAACACATTGTATTTGCGATTCAATATAACATGTTTGGGCCACAATGATTAATAGGTTATAATATATGGATTTGTGATTCAAATGTATTTTGTTTATTGAAATTTGCTGAAAATATAAACATGACAGACAATAAAGAAACAAAAAGCAACAGATCTACAATTCAAGAAAATAATGCTTGTGAACATGTACATGGTTCCTGCAATATGTTGTTGGGGCCGTTATTTTTCAGCGTGTAGGAACGAAGGAATATCTGTGGAAATGTTAAATCATTTAATATAAAGAGGAACATGAATCGGTTTATGTTTAGAGCACTGTTTCCCATGGAAAAATTGTTGTTCATGAGAAGAAATAAAAAACCAGATTCTATGGTAAGACTAATAATATTTTTTCCCGAAAACAACTATCCAAAAAGGAAATGGTCGAACCAGTTCAAAAAAAAAACTATTTCTTTAACTAAAAATAAAACGTATTCCAATAAAACTACTCGATTTAATTTATAAATAAAAAAGACATCTTTTGCCCGAGTGGTGATATTTTTATTGCATTGTAAAGTAGGCATGTTCCGATTAAGTACATGCAAAGAAAAAAACGTTTATTGCTCAGTTACCGCAACAAAACTTTGATTGATTTGTATTAATTTATTAATCGCAATCGTTCATGTAGTTCTCTCAAATAAACTCATATATCGCAAATGTGTATCATGTTGTTGCAAACGAGTTCTCGTTTACATCAAACACGAAAAAATTACAGTTGCCGCAAATTTAAAAAACGTTTGCCATAACTGAAATTTGCCATTTTTCTAATGAGAGCACAGATTACGAAGAACGTAAATTTCTCTCATTCTGTCGACTGTATACACAGTCGTATCCACTCGTTTGGCATAAACACTCACGCATACACATACAAATGATCACAAACTCTAATGCTTCTACCCCAGTGTTACCATGTTGGCATAATTTGTGCCGTTTTGGCACAACTTTTTTGGTTTTGGCACTTGTTTTTTGAAAAATTATGCCAAGTGCCGTTTAGCCCAATTTCCCCAACATTTTTGCAAATTTTTTCAATTTAAGTGTAATTTTTTTGCACAGTTGGTTTGCAAACGGCATAATTGTGAGTACTAAAATTTTCTTAATTTAATTTTTTTTGAAAAATCTAATGCTGTAATATTTATCGGTATCTTGTGGTATAATTCCACATATTAAGGTTCTTACATACCTATGTAAGCGTATGTTTCACACTGTTTCTTATACATTATCCCACATCGAAACGTCTAATACGTATTGTGTATTGTGTCAACAACTACGATTTCTCCGCCAAGTAGACGATTTGAGCACTGTTATCTAGGATAAGTGGAACGGATTCCAAAAGCAATTATCTAAAACTTCCAAGAAGATTGAAAGAAATTGTTAAAAACAATAGAATTTTCAAAGATTTATTTAAAATAATACTTCTTTTAATACTTCTTTTTAGGTTGAAGATTTAAGGAATAACTAACTTGACCAACCATCTCACTTTTAACGGGATTACCCCGCTTTTTGCGCGATTATCCCGCTTTATGCGCGAATATCCCTCATTTTGGGTGTCGCAGCCTGACTTGTATCTATTATAGCAACATGATTATATAGAAAATAAATCGCTTTTACTTATATATTTAGTCTTATTTTAACTAAATACATGTATTTTTATTTAGATTTTCATTTAAAACCAAAAAAAAGTCGATTTGTTTTACCTATTGTGTTCCGCTTTTTCGGCGCAACCAGGTATAACAGCTGTTTAAATTTTCAAATGCAGATAACCACCCATTTCTTGGGGTGACTTGTGTATTCTGGGCACAGAATTGCAAAAAGACAAAAATGAAAATTTTTGCATAATGGTTTCGCAAACGGCACAATTTTTTAGGACATTTGGCATAATTTTTTAGTCAGTCTCTGGCAACACTCTTCTACCCTGTCAATATATCTTGGATAGGCAATTGACGCGTGTAGTTTGATGCGGTTTTAGTTGTTATTTGAATGCAAGACGAGACAGACGTGTAAGTAGACAGTGAAAAAATAGACAATAATACCAACTATTTTAAAACAAACTTTATGGGTAAAACCAAAATCATAAAAGTTGGAAATTTGAACAATAAAGAGCTTACGGAAGCCATAAATAAAAGTTTTAATTACAACTCAGTTGCTGTAACCGAAATAATAGTTGGCGGAACCGTTTTTCGTTTTTCGAAAACGTTTTTTTAGCTTATATTTTTGATAACTCGTTTGCTGCAAACATTTGTCGGTTCTCCCAAACGAAATTATATGTATGGATTAACAGAAGTGCGTTTCTCCCAACTACAGTCCCCAAACGAACTTCAGTTATCTGAGATTTCGTTTGAGTGAAACGAGTTTTATCTTTGCGTGTATGGACTAAACTATCCGGCAAATGGCAGCCGCGGCTCTGTTCATATGCTCTTACTCTTTTCATGAAATTTCCGATGGCATTTTGACAAAGATGTGTCACTTTCTCACCGAAGACGCGTTAGATCTCGGACTTGAGCACAGGAATTGATTGTAGTAGTTTCGCATAGACCAGATTTTCACAAATCTCCTTCACGAAATTCCAATCTTGGTGGGCAATTGGCATCTGAATTTCGGGAGATGATTCGGTCTGGAAATCGTTGCTCCAACAAATCGATTGTTTCATGAGCGGTCGTCCCGATCCATATCGCCCAATTGAGGCCAGAATAACTCCACTACCACGTTCATGTAACGAATACCATTCACAGTTACTGCATTTCCATCGTCATTTTCAAAAAAGTAAGCCGCCTGGGCTAAATCCACACCAGACAGTTGGTGTCATGGGTGACGTGCGGATTTTTTAGCCCCAAATTCGAAAATATTGCTTGTTGAGGATCTTGAAAAATTGGCATTCACTTCACTTTGCTCCGTTACCCATTGAATGAATTGCCCGCGCTGTCCATTGTCTGCTGGCTTGAGTTCCAGAGTGAGCTGAATCTTGTTCATGCTAAAAAAGAATGGCCACAGCAACATATTGCAGGGATCATGTATATGTTTGTAAACATTGTTTTCATGAATTGAAGACCTGGTGCTTTTTTGTTCCTTTGAAGTATCTCACGTTTTTGTTTTCAGCAGTTGTTAACAAAAAATACCACATTTTGGCTACAAAAACATATATTATTATATATTATTAATAATTGTGCCTCCAACATGATATATTGAATAGCAAACACAATATATTTGTGCTACAAAGACATTATGTTTGCATCTAAACATAAAGAGATACACAGATATACGAGGCGATCCCGAAACCAGCCGACCTAACAAAGAAGACACAGAAAAGTTGAATTTTCTTTATTTTTCAGCATAATCTCCTTTTAGCACGATACACTTTTTCCATCGATATTCAATAGTTTCGATAACCTGTTATTTTATTTAAATATTGTGAGAACTGTCGAACTCTCTGTAACCTATGAATTAGTGTGTCTCCAACATGTAATATTGAACAGCAAACACAATATATTTAGACACATGTATACTACATTTGCTGCAAACACGTTATATTTACACCCAAACAACAAGAAAAGACAGATTTTTCAGCGTGTATTAGTTTAGGTAGAGAAGTCTTGGTTCAGAATTCGTGATCCGCGAAATTTGAATTTGTTGTGAACGATGCCAAATTTATGCTCTAGGGTTTTCGACGTCACACTCGTTTACAGCAGCAATGTTTTCGATAGACGACAACATCAATTGAAATGTCGACGTACAGGAGATGTACTGTCCATAATCGACCTATTTATACATTAGTTTGAGTAGAGTTCCCCGAAGTTTGCGAGCGATCTAAGCATAAATTTCTCCATTTCAGTAATAGGGTTTCATAATGTTAACGCGTTCTTCCTTTGAATAGCGCTCAATTTTTAATAATCGGAACATTCGTAGACGACAGCTGTCAAATGTCAGTACTGCCACTTGCACAGCAAAAAAAAGCCACAAAAGTTAAATCCAGCAAATTTAAATCCTGCCCTTGTGGCCGCCGGTGGTGCAATGGTAGTGTGCGCTTCTCTTGTGCATGAGGACGTGGGTTCGATCCCTACTCTGATCACCTTAAATTTCTTTCGACGGCGGTCACCTCGCTTAGTCACGGCGACACTATCGAGTATTTAGCCATGAAAAAGCTTCTCAAAATACCGTTCGGAACCGGTGTAAAACTGTAGGTCCCAATCAGTGAGTTTAAAACTGGAAAGCGCACAGCTCAGTGATTGTGAGAAGCTCTCCCTAATCCCTTCATGGGATGTAACGGGAAACGATTTATTTATTTATTTACTTTTTGACACAACCTTTATATGCACAAGTTCCAGTGCCACTACACCATTTCAAATTGAAATCTAAAAAAACAATTGATATTTAAAAATTCAATTTGAAATTTAAAGTAGATCAATTGAAATTTAAAAATTCTATTTGAAATTTGAAATAAATCAATTGAAATTTAAAAAACATCAATTGAAATTTAAAATACATTAATTGATATTTAAAAGATATCAATAGAAATTTAAGAGACTTTAATTGAAATTTTAAAATCTAATACATAAAATCAGTTAATAATTTTTAAATTTCAACTGACAAATTTCTGAACTGAATTTTTAAATATCAATGTTTTTTTTTAGATTTCAAATTGAAATGGTGTAGTGGCACTGGAACTTGCGCATCTAAAGAGTGTCCCAAAAAGTGCACGATTTAAATATTGTAGCATTTTTTTGCTATGCAATTTGAAATTTAAAATAGATCAATTGAAATTTAAAAATTCTATTTGAAATGTGAAATACATCAATTGAAATTTGTAAAATATCAACTGAAATTTAAAAAACATTAATTGATTCTTATAAGATATCAATTGAAATTTAAAAGACATCAATTAAAATTTAAAAATCTAATACATGAAATCGATTAATAATTTTTAAATTTCAATTCAATTCAATTAATGTCTTTTAAAATGCAATTGATGCGTTTCAAATTTCAATTGATGTATTTTACATTTCAAATAGAATTTTTAAATTTCAATATATATATTTCAAATTTCAAATTGAATTTTTAAATATCAATTTTTTTTTTAGATTTTAATTTGAAACTTGCGGAAAACCGGAACTTGCGTATCTAAAGAGTGTCCCAACAAGTGCAGGATTTAAATATTGTGGCATTTTTTTGCTATACAATTTGAAATTTAAAATAGATCAATTTAAATTTAAAAATTCTATTTGAAATTTGAAATACATCAATTGAAATTTGAAAAATATCAATTGTAATTTAAAAAAAATTAATTGATATTGAAAAAATATCAATTGAAATTTAAAAATCTAATACATGAAATCGATTATTAATTTTTAAAATTCAATTCAATTCAATTAATAACTTTTAAAATGCAATTGATGTGTTTCAAATTTCACTCGATGTGTTTTAAATTTCAATTGAAGTTTTTTAAAATTCAATTGATGTGTTTCAAATTTCAAATGATGTATTTTAAATATTGAACTGACTAATTTTAAATTTCATTTGACGTCTTTTAAATTTCAATTAATGTCTTTTAAATTGCAATTAATGTCTTTTAAATTGCAATTGATGTGTTTAAAATTTCAATCGATGTGTTTTAAATTTCAGTCGATGTCTTTTAAAATGCAATTGAAGTGTTTCAAATTTCAATTGATGTATTTTACATTTCAATTGTTTTGTTTTAATTTTCATTTGATGTACATATTACAAATTTCAAATAGGAATTTTAAATTCCATTTGATGTTTATTAAATTTAAAAAATAATTTGAAATTTTAATGATATTTTTCAAAACTAAATTGATATTCCTTGAATATTAATTGGAAATGATATAGTTTGTAAATTGAGCCTATTTTCAATGGAACAATCAATAGTTTAGTGAAAATTCTTCTTGAGATATTTGAACAACTTTATACCCGATCATAATTTCAGAAAGAGTTCGCAAAGTTTTGGTATACGAATTTGCATGCACTATTTCCATATACTCTAATATTGCACCTGTTCGAAAGCGGTGTTACGGATCCATATACATTTATTTTATCAGTACTTTTTGAATTGGTCCACAACTACAAGATTTCCAATTTAAAATTGAAAAAATCAATTGGAATTTAAAAATTCTGTTTGAAATTTGAAGAACATAAATAGCATTTCAAAAAACTTTAATTGAAATTAAAGCCACATCAATTGAATTGTAAACACGACAATAGAAATTTAAAATACATTAATTGGAATTTGGAAGAATCGAAATTTAAAATATATCCCTTGGAATCCAAAAATTCCACATGAAATCCAAAGTATATAAATGGAAATTTAAAAAACATCAATTGTAATTAAAACACATCAAATGAAATTTAGACGACATCAATTGAAATTTAAGACATCAGTTGAAATTTAAACACATCAATTGAGATTTAAAAGATATCAATTAAAATTTTGAAGACATCGATTGGAATTTAAGAGACGTCAATTGAAATTTAGGAAACATCAATTGAAATTTAGAAAACATCTATTCAAATTTAAAAGACATCCATTGAAATTTTAAAAGACTTCAATTGAATTTTAAAAGAAACCAAGTTGAAATTTCAAACCTTAATACATTAAATCAGTTAATGATGTTTGAATATCACCTTCAATTAATATCATTTAAATTTAAATTAATTTATTTTAAATTCAATTAATGTCGAGAATAGTCTGGAATAATAATCATCTATTTTTTCACCTAGGAAAATGCCTTAAACACTAACTCAACTAAATTTCATATGCATTTATTTTCATATTTCAGTTACTGCCACGTTTGTCGACCAGTGTTATGCTAGAATTGGAACGGATATTAGAGAATAAACCGGTGCGACCGCCGATGATATCAACGCTCGCACTTCGGTGACAATCAGCCTGCCCTCAGGGGCCCCCAAGCCTTAGTGGCGGTGTCGCCGGAGGCAGCAGTGGCATTGGGGGTCCCTGTGGGCAAGAATCACCCAAGAATGATGAGGTCGCTGCGTTTTGCGGCGAGGATGGCGATGCAAAAGATGCCTCTAAACAGGGCTTCTGCGTTATTCAGTGACGAAAGGAGTCTTTAGATATTGATAATAAATTTATTAAAGCAATTAGTAGTAAAACTAGTCTAAGTAGTACAACAATGACAACAACAATAAGTAAACACGATTTACAATTACAACAGCAACAGCAGCAGCAGCAACAACAACAACAACAACAGCAGCAACTGTTACAGCAACAACAACAACAGCAGCAGCAGCAACAGCAACAACAGCGTTTTTCTCAAAATACTACATACAGTTTGGATAATACAATTACGACAACAACAAAACGTTTAGATAGTATTACAACAACAAATACTATACAAATAGATTCTTTAAATAATAACCTAGAGCACGATCATCAACTCATAACCACAACAGAAGGTGGAGCAAGTCAGCTTCGGCAATACCCCAACAATAATAATGGTGACACTGAAACACCACACCAACCCCAAGCCCAGCCCCAACAACCGGCCAAAATGCAAAAGAAACGATCATTATTAAATTTTCGATCATTCGATTTTCATATCAAATCTTTGTACAGTGGTTTACGGAATGGCGGCTCTACCCAGGGTAAAGCCAGTTCGCAATCCACAAATTTGTTAGCAACATCCGGCGGTGTTGAGGTTGGGGGCGATAGGGATGAGAGTGTTGTTGATGGTGGCCGAGGTGATCGCGTTGTTCAAGGGGGTGGTTTCAATGCCAATGGCAGTGAGGTAAACATAAATGATCACCATCATCATCACCACCATCAACCGTACAATCGCATGCCACCCTATTTGAAAATCGATTCGGTCGACAATGAGGAATCGGAAAATCTTCTAATCGATTATCCCCAGTCACCATACTCGACCCGACGCAACAGCTCCAATGAAGATAACCGCTCGAGTAGTCATCTGATACACCTCAATGGAGGCGGGGGCTCTCACCAGTATTTGCAGCAACCACCGTCATCACATCGCTACGAAATGTCGCGTTCACAGGCCAGTTCTCCGTCGCCCTACTTTCTGTCGCCACATGCTTTCGCCTCGTCGTCGCAAAATATCAGACGCTCGTCGACATCGGACATTATGTCCGGTAGCAAACGCAGTGCTTGTTCCTCGGCCAGTACCAGTCGCAGGCCGAGTACCTCGGATTTGTTGCGTAAAGCGCGTGAGCGTCGTGGTAGTGAGACTCGTATGGGACGCAGTGTTTCGCATGGCGGTCTTCCACGTGGTGGTGGTACAGGTGGTGGCGCCTTTCGTGCTGGGCCCGGTATTGGTGGTAGACGCACGAGTATGGCCTTCTGAATACACTAATACAGACATCCCCACTTTTTGCATACTCATCCCTAACAACACCTCCAATTTAATAACAGTAATACCAACTTCAGTCAAAACAATACCAAACTTGTAGTGATTATAATTAATTAATTTAAAACAAAACAAAAAAAGTAAGACAAAAACTTACAAAAAAGTGCTTATGATTCGTTTTTTATTATTAAAAAGAAAGAAAAAATCTTAAAAACTCCAAAAAAAAATTAGTAAAAATTTATTAAAGTACACAAGATAAAAAGGGCATTCTAACCGGAAAACTTTAAAATAAACACAAACAATATAATCCAGAAATTATATTCTCCTTAAGCTTTAAAAGTAATTAATTACAAAACAAATTTAACAAAATTTCATAAGAATAAAATAGAAAACAGAATAATAATAAAAATAAAAATTAAAATCTTTTTTGTAGCCAAGTAAGTTTAAAAGTAAAAATGTAAAATTTTGAACCAGAAATCTAAAGCAAATAAAACATTATAATAAATATAAAACAAATCAAATTCAAAACTTTTCTCTTGACAACCGTATTTAGTTCGAACTCCAACTATGCTATCGTATCAATTTCATGAAAACTGCATTATCCATCAATTTAAATAACCCTTCTTCATACCGATACACACACACATTCAGAATGTGAAGAATTGAATTATATTATCTCCTAATAATGAATATAAAATATTTAAAATCTCTTCAACAAGGTAATAAGATTTACTTCAATTTCAATTATAACTGAATCAATACCCAAATTTATAACTAATATAAACCTCATTATCGACCATTTCCAAGTGGTAACGCAACAGTAATCAGACTTATTCACAATGTGAAGTATAAAAACATAATAATATCATATTAATCATGGTTGTCATACAAATCTGCTTTCACTGTTTTATTTGCTTTATTATTATGGAACTGCTATTTGGCCATAATCTTCTGTATAACCGCTTTACTTATGATTTATGCCATAATCCTCTATGATCCTCAACTAAATAACCAAAATGTGTTTCAATGATCCAAGCCATAAAATTCGAAAAGAAATAATTAATTCAAAATGTGTTTAAAAATTAGTAAGATAAACATTTAATACAAAAAAAAAGAGAGCAAATCTTTTGTGATAATATTTTTGTAGTCACAATTGTGAAATGTAGTTATATTTTTAAAACGTTTTTTTTTTAATTTAAAACCTGTTAAAATTGTGGTAACAGAAAACTTGTTTGCATACAGTTGTTATAGAATCCTTCGACATGGTATACTCATGATAATCTCAAATGAATATGAGTATATAAAAAATGTCCAGATATTAAAAATAGGGTCCTATGGGCGTGACCACACCTACTTGATTATTTTCACCCAACAAAATTCTATTAAAATTTCAAAAGATCGGTGCAGCCATTTAGACTCCTATACGGAACAAAACAAACAGACAAACTTTAATTATTTTTAAGTTGTATTTATAGTTGGACTTTCCTATTATTATGATTTTCAATTTTAGTATCGGCTCGAGGTCATAGATATGAGAAAATAAAACGAAGTCGGTGGTGCAATGGGTAGTGTGCGCGCCTCGTGTACGTCAGATCCTGGGTTCGATCCCTGCTCCGACCACCTTAAAATTTTTTTCGACGGCGGTCACCTCGCATAGTGACGGCGACCCTATCGAGTATTTAGCCATGAAAATGCTTTTCAAAAATACCGTTCGGAACCGGTGTAAAACTGTACGTCCCAATCAGTGAGTATAAACTAGAAAGCGCACAGCTCACTGGTTGTGAGAGGGTCTCCCCGATTCCGAATGGGAAACCATTTATTTTTTTTATAATTTTCCTTTTATCACAATTTATTTACTTACCAATATTTCGATCAACGAAGGATTTTCAAGGATATTGTGACCTCAAGCCGATACTAAAATTGAAAATCATAAACTTTAATTTTGTATACATATATAGAAGAAGATATCCAGTACCATTGACGATCTCTGGTTGGAAAGTGTGTGAACCGCCATTTCAACAGTAAAATCAGATAACAAATATTTAAACAAAAACTATTAATGTGCTTATTTTCGTAGGAAATTTTGTAATTTATATTTATGTGCACGGAGATTTTCATTGTAGAGAAATATATTTCATAAATAATTTCTCTTTGTATTCAATTTTTGTTTTAACGCATCTGATGTTACTTTTAAAATCGAAATGTCACAATTCCGGTTCCAAACAATCATCAAACAATTGTTTTCGTACGAAATAACTTTGTTATAAAAACCCTGTAATTGATTTTGATCACGAAATTTTCGCGTAGAACTGAGTGCCAATCAAATGAAAAGTGCGCATAAAAGTTCGTTATTTTTGGCGTAGAATACGTCTTACCTTACGGTATAGGGAGATTATGAGGAAACGGCGAGATAACTTTTTTTAAAAATTTTTTGTAGGTAAATGAAGATGTTGTCTTTCGTTTGATATACATTTCATATTGGTTGATATCTTCCTCATATTTAAATTTCTCAAATGAAAATTGTTTAAACACACACACTCAAACATATGTGTGGTGTTTGGTTGTGTGTTTGAGTTTGTAGCGTGAACACAAACTATGCTGCTGTTTCAGTGTGGACACAAACCTTCGGCTGTTGTTTTGATTGATGAAATATTGAAATTTCGTATATTTACTTATGTATTTAAGTGAAACAAAATGTTAAATGTGAAATTGAATTTAACATGGATATATAATTATAAAAAATATATTATATATATTATCAAAAGTAACTATCAAATAAATAAATTCATTTGCTTATGTTATTTATCATTTATTGTTATATATGTTTTCTGTCTTATCGGATGGCGTATTCTACGTTAAATTTAATGGCCGTGTCTCTGACACAGCCTGCAGGGACAGTCCGTGGCCGAAGGCCTCGGACAACTGTCTGCTGTTTTTACACGTACTTCTTATGGGTATGAAAATTTCATAAAATCTGAATGCGAACCTTTATCTATTAAGATATTTTCAGCAAACAAACTTTGAATTTCTTTATCTAAGAGCACCTTTAATGGCATTGAGCTGGAAATGTTGCTTAACTTGTATATCGGATCTTATCTTATCGGATGGCGTATTCTACGTTAAATTTAATGGCCGTGTCTCTGACACAGCTTGCAGGGACAGTCCGTGGCCGAAGGCCTCGGACAACTGTCTGCTGTTTTTACACGTAATTCTTATGGGTATGAAAATTTCATAAAATCTGAATGCGAACCTTTATCTATTAAGATATTTTCAGCAAACAAACTTTGAATTTCTTTATCTAAGAGCACCTTTAATGGCATTGAGCTGGAAATGTTGCTTAACTTGTATATCGGATCTTATCTTATCGGATGGCGTATTCTACGTTAAATTTAATGGCCGTGTCTCTGACACAGCTTGCAGGGACAGTCCGTGGCCGAAGGCCTCGGACAACTGTCTGCTGTTTTTACACGTAATTCTTATGGGTATGAAAATTTCATAAAATCTGAATGCGAACCTTTATCTATTAAGATATTTTCAGCAAACAAACTTTGAATTTCTTTATCTAAGAGCACCTTTAATGGCATTGAGCTGGAAATGTTGCTTAACTTGTATAGAAATTTTCATTATTTACTGTGCAGGTTTCATTATTAACACTGTGCAAGTTTTTTAAAAAAATGTTGACTCGAGCAGACTCAACGGATTTATAATAATTCGGGTCCTACGAACTGCATCATTAGTTTTTGGCTGGCCTATAATGATAGTTTCATACAAATTTCATTTGTAATTTTTTACACAGAAGCTGCGATTTAAAGCTAATTTTTTTACACAAATTTATATTCGATTTTCTTTAAACAAATTTAGAAAATTTAAGAATAACAATACCTTTAATCTACTTCTATACTATTTCTCAACATAATCAACAGTTTTGCAGTTGTAAATAAATTTGTGAAGAAAAAAATAACTTTTTTCTTAAAAAATTTAAATTTTGTCTTTTTAAAAATCATGAAAAATCCAAAACGCAAATAGTGCCGAGTCGTATTATTTTAACGTAAAGTCACATAACATCTAACGTCATTTGCTTAGATCGTCTGAAATTCATGCGTCGACGGTTTTTCAGCCGATATAGAAATAATGGAATTGATAAATTTTACTAACAAATCTTATTTCTCCTTACTTCACTTTCGAATTAAGTTGCGATCGTCGTGAGTTTGAAAAGGCGAAATGAAGCCGCTAACATAAACTGAGTTTTACCAGTTTAAGTCCGGAATCCAATTTATATGAAATTTTTGTTACGAAATTTTCCATCACTTTTCATTTGCATGGTACCAGGGGGTATCCGTGGTACAGCTGATCGACTTTGTAGTAGGCAATTGATAGAAAACAGAGTGGTTAGGCGATAAGCAACCAGAAGCAAATCAAGCGGCAAACTAAGTTTAAACAGTGTTCGATTGATAGTTGTCCTCTTGTGCTCTGCTGAACCAGCGAGATTTTCTATGAATTTGATGAGGGGTTTAATTTGAGCGTCTGGTAGGTCATTGAGGTTTTCGAAGAGCCTGCCGTCCCAGGAAGGCTAGACGATACTCTTGCAGTCCTTTACATGAACAAAGCATATGCTCCACTCACTCCTCCTCTTCTTCATCTAAACAACTTCTGCAGAAGTCTTCATATGGAAGTTTCATACTTGCAGCCATGTGGCATACCACGCAGTGTCCAGTTATGACTCCTGTGATAGTGCAGCCCTTTGATACGAGTTCCATCAATGGCCGGCCAAAGAGATCGAGCTAGGCTACAGTTCTGTACCGATTCCCATGTCGACTTGGCTAACGCTACTCCCAGTTCGTCGACTTGGCTCCTCAGTTCCACAAACGGAATATACACGTCCAGGGTCGCAGCGTCTTCCCGCACACAGAAGCCTGTTCTGGCGCATTCGTCTGTTATTTCGTTGCCGTGAATGTTGATATATCCCGGTAACCAGCAGAGCGTGATTTCGTGCGCCTTATTTTGGGTTAGGGAGAAGAAGCAGTCCATCGTACAATGTGATTTGATGATTCTTGAGTGTAAGGCCTTGAGGGCTGACTTGCTGTCGACGTAGATTTTGAGTTTCGCTGGAGATAAATCCCGTTCCAAAATCTGTTTTGCTGCAACGTTAATGGCATACATCTCTGTCTGAAACACCGCGATAGAAACTCTTGTCTATTTCTCTATGGTGAGCTGAGTCTTTGCGAAAATGTCGTAAAGCCTGGTATTTCGTTGCCATAAGAAGTACGTGTATAAAAAATAACGAAAATTTCATGAACCGAAAATTCCGCTCACTTTACATTTGCTTGGTACTCAGCTCTTCGCGAAAATTGTTTAAGCAAAACAATTACAGGGCTGTTACGCCAAAGCTATTTCGTACGAAAACTTGATTTTGATAATTGTTTGGGACCGAAATTTGGATATTACGGTAATTTTGGCAACCAAACGAAGAAGAACTATAAAGGATATATTTGCTAGGTAAATCAAAGATAGGTGGTAACTCTCGGCAACAACATTTTCCGTTTAGAGATAAATGACAAATTTTCATACGAAAATTTTGCAATAACTGAATACGGGGCTTAAACCGGCAATAAACATCAACGATAGCTGATGTTCATGCTCCTGAATGACAAGTCTGTAGTTCGCTAAAGTAATATCGTCCGAAAACAAATGTTTAATAATTGTTTACAAGCGAAATGTTGACATTTCGATTACTTTGACAAAAATTTAACTTTCAACTTAGGGATTTTCTCTTCTGGGGTGGTTATAATACCGGTTTCGGAATAGTTTCTTCGTTTCTTCACATCTCCAGTATTATAAAAACATATTTTTTTCGAAATTTCATCTCACGATATCTCGATAAGTAAGCAATTTAACGACAAATTGTATTTAATTTTTCTATGTTATTTTGAGGTTGAGAGGCCTCTGATATCGGATTCTCTCCAACATAACCGCTAATATAATAACTTCGGACCGATTTCAGACTGCGCGCCGCAGTCGACTGTAAATTGGAGCAGCCAATGCCGGACCGGCTCTCTGGTCGGTTAAGGTGGTGGCAAATTATTGGATACAATCGTTAGATGTGTAAAGTCTAGTGATGGACAGAATCGAGGAACCCTTCTACAGAATCGGTTCTTTACAAGAATCGACCGGACCGGTGCTTACAAGAACCGAAACGCGGCTCCAAAAGAATCGAAAACCGAAAGACGGGTCCACCTGAACCGAATGGGGTTCTGTCCGAAAACAGTTCTTAAAGGACCGAAAAACGGGTTCAAAAGAAACGAAAATGGTTCCAAAAACACAGAAAAACGATTCTAAAAGAACTGAAAAGTGGTATCAGGACTCGGTTCGAAAGGAACCAAAAGTTTTAACCTTTATTTGAGGGTAAGATAATTGCACTTAAGCCTCTCGGGACAGCAATTTACTGAGAATCGGAACCGGTCCAAATACCCGGTGCTTCTCGGAACCGAACTCGACAGAACCGGTTCTTCAAATACGCATCACTAGTAAAGAATATCGCACGCCACTAGTAAAGAATATTGCTTTTCACATATACTGATTTTGCCATAGACAACGCAAATCGTTGGATTTTATCGGAACGTCTCTTCGAACCTTAAGAGGAAGCGAAAATTTGTATGTTAAACCAACATGTTTACATTATGTTAACCAAAGACGGTAGTACTAGCAATTTAATAACTTGTAAGTACAATCGAAACTGTCAATTAAGGCTGGTACTAACTTTATTCGCACGAAAAACAATGACTTGTTTTGCTTCGAAGTTCGCCAAGACCATATCTTTTTAGCTGGTTTTATACAAAAAATATTTTTTTTTAGAATTGAAGGAGATTAGACAACATTGATCATATTTTCCTGTAATATAATTGAATTTTTCTTTCGTTTTTCATAACATTTAATTTTTCTTAGAAACATTCAAATGTTGGTCAATACATGTGTGGAGTTTCGTGCGAACAACATACTACTATTAATACACGTGTGGATATATTTCGTCGATATTTTGCAGGCATTTTTCTTTCTTTTTTTATGAAAAATTTCCCGCGAAATGTTGAACTTAGTACGGGTCTTTAGAAAAATTTAAATTAACTTTTTTTTTCTATATGCCCTCTAAATTCTATTTGGTGTATTTTAAATTTTAAATGTTTAATACAGTGGTGTCGGAGAATAATAGTAGCTCATATTCGCTTTAACAATATCTGACAAGCCTCTGAACTACGTGGCGACTGTTATAGGAAGTGGAGAGTATTTTTAAAATCCATTCAACTTTTGAAAATGAATACAGGCACTAGCGAAAATAGTACGTCCATTTTGTTTGAGATTCGAAGATCAATTTAATGCACAACTAAGATAAGTTGTCATAATTTTATTAAGATATTCTATATATATTTGAAAGGGTAACATTTGGAACAAGTTATGCGTAAAGTCTCATTTACGAGAAAAATATATGAGTTTAGCTACATAAAAACTGTCGTACAAGGAGCTTAATGGAAAACAATTTAAGATTTGTTTGATTTTTAAATTATTAATCTTCATTCTTTCAATTTCTTTAACAGAACTGTGTTCTTTTTTTAAATTGCTATTTATATTCAGAATGCCTACTTTTCTCTCTCTGGCTCTCTACTTAATTCAATGAATTAACGTAGTTAAAACTTCAAATATAAGAATAAAAACTAAAAATCCAAAAAAAATATAATATACATATATAGACAAAAGAATAAAAACCACAAAAAAAAATAAAACTTAAAGTAATTAACATGTATTTACATAGTTTTGAAAATTTCGTAATAAACACTAGAATTTATTAAATACGTATAAAAATGAAGATATATAATTAAAAAATTAATATTAAATCAAAGTGCTATAATGCTTAGTAAAATGAAAGAGAAAACAACAAAATAAATTTTCAAAAATTATTTATTAAAAATTACTTAAATGCCTTGTTTTAAAACAAACAGAAAATTAATGTAATAATAAACAAAATAAACTAAAAGTAGCTTAATTTAATTAAAATAAAAAAAAACACAAAACAGATGACAACTTTAAATACATGTTTAAACTAAAGGATTACCAAAATTAATCTACTACCAAAATTATAAACAGACAACAACTTGTAGTTATATTACAATGATTAATAGTTTAATAATACAATAAATATAATAATTATTAACTAAATTAAAAGCAAAACACCATCTTAATAATAATATTAAAGAAAAAGTAAAAAATTAAACAATTCTCACATACGGACTGTGATTTCATGTAAAATAAAATAATATTATACTTAAACTTACTTAAGTCTTTTGAATACGAAATAGTAAAAAACATTGGCAGTATTTCCCAGAAAAACAATGGGAGAATTTCAATCAAATTTTTCGTTAACACATAATAGAATATAAACAATTTGATATTTAGTATTCTAACACATGTCTGCCATTAAAATCTTTAAAAATTTCATTTTTTTATACTAAGACTTCCAAATACTAACCTAACTTTTGAAGGCAATTTTCTATACAATTTTTCTATACCATTTGGCTTTTATTTTACTAGTGACTCTTATCTGACTTTTATTAGTATTTGAACTCAAATTAAAACTGTACAATTTTAACAAAATGTTGGTGTCTCATCTACCAAAACTGTAAATTGTGGAAACTTAATTAAACTTTCTCAAAAGTCTAGAGAAAAAATAAATTTTAATAAATTGTTATTTCTTTTGTAATAACTTTTCAAAAAATGACACTCGAGAGCTGGCCTTATCCTAGCACCAAACAAAAAGAAATTTTGCATGCATGTTCATTTTATTATATGTGGTTCGTGGTACAATTTTTGTAGAATTTGATAAGTGTGTACGCCTTTTATTTTCAATATACGATTTCAGAATCTATGAGAATTATAAAAATCCTTGGCAAAATATTTCTTATTATCCTTTTATCAATTGAATTTGCAGCTGCGAATTTCGGTGTCTTATTCATTGTCATGATTTCCCCAAGATGTCAATTTTCTAATGTAATTAATTCACTCGAAAACTATAAATGTCACCAATCTCCATTAAAATAGAAAAAATTCACGTAGTGCAGTTACGGTTGCATACAATTTTTAAATGCTTCATAAAAATGTCATCTAATGATCTGAAACACTAAAGTGAATTTTGAGATCCAGCTAAGTTAATAATTTGTCCTTTACGTTTAAGGACGAAGAAATTAGTTTTTTTAAATCATTTCAGTCCATTAAAATAGAATAAATTCACGTAGTGCAATTACGGTTGCATACAATTTTTAAATGTTTCATAAAAATGTCATCTAATGAAAATACATTTTTCTGAAAAATAAATTTTCAAATAGTTGACCAAGGGCCATTATAACAATATCTAGTTAGAGCTAACTAATGTCGCATTTATACCGCAGTTTATCGCGTACAGGTCATCGATAATCTTTTTCTCTAAACTTTGCCCTTTACACCCACCACCCAATTTGAGATTAAATTGGCATTTCAGGTGGCAACTCTGTGTTTAGACAAACTCCGCGCCGAGACAAAATTTTTAAAGACGGCGCCATAACAGAAAAATTAAATTGGCGTCTATTGATTTTGCCAGTTTTATACAAATTTGGGATGTTTTGAAAATAACTGAACTTTTAAAATTGGATCAGTCGGTCAAATCGGGCCAGTCGATAAAATCGGCAAACATATTAAACCGATGAGAGCCAATTATGTCGGCGGCGGTGTGATGTCCAAAAAATATTTTGGTGACGGCGACGCGTCGGAGAATTTTCGTTCGGCTTCAAACAGTTGATTTTTTGTGTATGTTTTTGTTGTGGTTAAATTTTTTTAGTTATAAGCAGAGTTGCATCAAATTGTAATCAGGTTAAAAATTAAACATCAGTTTTTACTGATTAAAATTGTATGAGTAATGTTCTGGGTTAACGGAGTTAACCTTCCAAATGCGCTAATCATGGTCGGTGTAAACAGTTATAATTTTTAACTTCCGTACAAACTGACAACTAAAACAAAATCAGGTGTATTTAATTTTTTTCACCTAGGCTCTTGAGGAATAACACCCAAGGTTTTTAGAGTTCTCGAATTTTTGTTGCTGCTATATTGCATGTGTTTTTGTAAATGACTCGGTCTGTTGTCCTTTCTCTCCAATTAGGCTACTTAAATTTTTGCTGGAATTCACTTAAGTGGTTCTTTGAACGCCCTACTTAACGTGGTAAACATTTTTTTTTCAATCTATCGAAATCGCATGTAACTGCTTCACTTTTGCTAATTGGATTCTTAGTTCGATCCAGAAATGGATGAGGTCAAGTGCACTATTGTTATTATAATTTTTCTAACAAATTTCTAATTTTTTTTCTAATTTTCTATCAAAATTTCTGCAAAATTGTTACAAAAATAAAACACCAACATTAAAGATAGAACATGTACATAAATATGTTTAAAAACGTAACATATTACATGGATGTATAGATATTAGGGTGTACT
Organism: Phaonia tiefii; assembly: GCA_963931995.1. Lineage (NCBI taxonomy): Eukaryota > Metazoa > Arthropoda > Insecta > Diptera > Muscidae > Phaonia > Phaonia tiefii. Next base: position 203,691,389 of record OZ008370.1, on the reverse strand, counting down.
GAATACGATATTTTGGAATTTATAATCAAGGGGTCTCAATTTCTAGAGTACGATGGTAAACAAATAGTTGTTGTTTTAGTGTTGTCAATATAAAGTTCAAACGACGTGTCATGAAAAGCAGATAATGGGAAAAGTAAATTTTAAAATTTGATTATTTCTATCACGGCTGCATTTGGAAATCCTGAGCATTGTGGAACTTCTACAGTCAAAAATTAAACTTACGACAGATGTCTCAATTTTAAGAACAACATTTGTCATTCCCGTAACTCCTCAATATACATCGTTTGAGACCTTGCCGTCCAAAAATTGCTCAGTACACCCTAATATATATGCACACTAATGGGTTTCCAAACCCCAAACAGGTGAGGATATGTTTAGGACATCTCATATTATTGTTGATTATAATTTTGTTCATGTTTATTTTGAATCGTAATATTTTCATTTTATTCTACACAAACTGTCTAAAACTTTTGACCCCTTCAAATAATTTTCCCCAAACCAAAGATCAATTTAACATTGAAACCAAAAAAGGTATTTCATATAGATAACAAAATTAAATATTTAAAATCATTTCACTTTACAGATTTTGCTCAAAAATAATAACAGAACAATTTAATAAAAATTAAGAAAACTAAAATTCAATTTCAACAAACAAAAAACAAGTATAAACACAAAACATTATTTTTGTTTCGTATATATACCAAATAAAGTTTGCTCTCTTATAGAAAACTTGCAAAATTTATGTTTTAAGTTTTAGTAAAATAAATTAACTCTCTAAATTCATAACTCCAAAGAAATAAAATACACAAAAAAAAAACAAAAACTTTGTTAAAATTCAAAATACTAAACAAAAAAACTAAATTTTTATTTGTTTCAGTTAAAAACACAAACAAAAACGTATAAACAAAAACAATATAAAAGCATAGTTTTTTCACACATTAAAATATAATACAAGCAATATTTAAAATAAAACAAAAATTAAATAAAAAAAATAACACATCTTAATAACTACCAGATTTAAAACAAATCTATTTAAGAATTCAGCATTCAGTTTTGCTTTCGATTTTTACTAAATGAAAAACAACAAATGGCAGAAACCCAAACAATATGAGAAATACAAGAGGATGATTATAAAGAAGAAAAATGAGAAAAACACAGACAAACTAATACAATATTAGATAAAAGATTTTGAAAAACTCGAATAAAACCCAATACTTTAATAAATTACAACACAATAATACAAATAAAGAAAAAAAAACAAACAAAAAATCACTTAAAAAAACAAAATTTTGTTTTATTTCAAAAGGAACAAGAATGGAATCATTGTAAGTAGTCAATTTGTTATAAACCGGTATTAAGACCTTAATATTGGGCTCACCAACATTATCACCATCTCTGGTTATTCTACAGTTAGAGCTGTAGTTTGTAGTGAATTTGAAATTTGTATGTTCTACATGCAAACTGTTATACTGAACTTTATGCAACAAATCCAATAGAAATTTAAAAATATCATTTGAAATTTAAAAATTCCAAGTTAAATTCATTAATTGACGTTTTAAACTGAAGTGATAAAAATCCTCTACATCTTTTTCAATTGTAATTCAGAAAATATCAATTCAAAATTCGGTATTTCCAATTAACATTAAGAAACGATCAAATGAAATTCAGAATTTCCAATTGAAATTCAGAAAATGTCAATTGAAATTCCGAAGTTGTATTTGAAAATCAGAAAATATGAACTGCAATTCAGAAAAACCCAATTGAAATTCCGTAAACTCAAATTTAAACTCAAATAATATCAATTGAAATTCAGAAACAAATCATTCGAAATTCGGAAAATATCCATTGAAATCCGGGAAACATCAAAGAATCGAGATCTGTCCTGGAGACAATTGTAACTTTCTGCGGACGCTTTCCCAATCTCCGAATCGCTTCACGATTGAAAACATTAGTTGCAGTGACGTAATTAGGGTTATATTAAGTATGGATATTAATAAAAGTCCAGGCTACGACAATATTTCACCGAAATTTTTCAGGGAATGTCGGGAAGAAATTGCTCCAATCTTATGTGATATTTTTAACAAAATGATAAATAATTCAGTTCATCCGGATATTTTAAAAGTCCTTAAATTAGTACCAATAACAAAAGAAATAAATGTGTCTACTGTAGATAAATATCGACCGATTGCTGTTTTATCTTCAATTGATAAAATTTTCGAAAAAATATTGTATGATAAACTATTATTCTACCTGGAAGAAAATAATTTTTTGTATAATTCTCAATATGGGTTTAGACGAGGATGTGGTACCGAAGATGCTGTCCTTAACGTTGTTAAAAATGTTTGTAAGGGTCTTGATGATGGTTTTTCTGGAGTTGCTGGAATATTTTTTGATTTCACTAAAGCTCTTGACCTAGTAGATCATCAAGGTCGTGAACTTTTGTTGTTTGAAAGTTACTTTACAAACTTAAGTGGTCAGCTGTGTATGTTTGCTGATGATGTGTGTGTAATGTATCCATATAAGCATGATTTGGTACTTAAAACCCAAATTGAAAGGGATGCTGCACTTATTTTTGAATTTGCGAGATTAAATCGATTACTGCTGAATCCGGGCAAAACCAATCTTATTCGCTTTAGACCACACTCTTTAAGTATTAATAATAATTTTAATGTATATGCTGATGGAAACATTGTGCATGAAACTCATTCCATAAAATATTTAGGAATTATACTTCAAAGTAACTTATCTTGGGATCTACATATCAGTAATGTAAAAAGAAAGATAGCTCCAGCTATTGGAATTCTATATAAATTTAAAAACAAATTGGGAAAAAGATCAAAATTGATGATATATCAATCCTTGATTCAATCTCATTTGAACTACTTGGCTATTATATATGCTTACAATAAAAACAATGTTTTACTTAAATCGCTTCAATGTATGCAGAACAAAGCATTAACAATTATATACAATTTACCATTGTTGTACTCAACCATTTCATTATATAAAGAAGTATGCAAAACGATATTGCCAATTTATGGGTTACATGAATTTCAAGTTTTAATGTTTGTTTTTAAATGTATTAATAATATCGGTTACCATACTATACCATTCACGCAAAATCAAATAAATTTTAATACACGGAACAGAACAAATCTTCGAATTCCTAGATGCAGATTAGAAACAACCAAACAGCGAATTGATTATATTGGTGGAACTAAATTTAATAATTTACCTACAGCATTAAAACTAATTGATCGAATTTCTATTTTTAAGTCCTCTTGCAAAGAATACCTATATAATACAATTGAAACACTTTTGATGTAAATATATACATATGTAATATATTGTATAAGCTACTTTTTAAGCTATATTTTATTTGTACATTTTGCTTTTAAATTGTTTTGCCAACTTGCCTCAATAATGCCTTCTTGGCGCTGAGGCCAAATTAAAATTTGTGAATTATTATAAAATAATCAGCTACATGTATTTGTAGTTGTAACATAAAAAAAAAATAAAAAAAAAATCAGAAAAAATTTTATGAAGAACTTAAAATGTCAATTGAAACTTCATATCGTTGTATACATTTATCTGAATTTCAGATGAATTTTCTGAATATCATTTGATGTTGTCTGAATTTCAATTTATATTTTCTGAATTTTAATTAATGTTTTCTGAATTTCAATTTCTGAATTTAAATTATTGTTTTCTGAATTTCAATTTATATTTTTAGAACTTCAGTTGATGTTTTCTGAATATCAATTGATATTTTTTCATATTCAATTGATATTTTCTGATTTTGAATTTAAATTTTAGTTGATAATTTCTGAATTTGAATTAGAATTTTCAATTGACATTTTCTAAATTGTCCATGGACTTGGGACTGTTCGTGGAGTTGGAAAGTTTCTGGTAGCCATTCACTTGGGAGTGGCCAGAAATGATTCCTTCATTGCGCAGTCCAAGCAGCTCACTACTTCCACGCAGTATTTCCTGGGCAATGACATTATCGGAAACCTCCGTGAGCTAGCTAGTGTGAGAAGGCGAAACGAATGAGCAGCCTGATTGGTTATGCGATCACTGATACGTCTCAGGCATATTAGGTGTCGCAATATCGGGCATGTTATAGGAAAATCCAGGTTCGACATATTGCATCCTGGTCAGCGTCTAATCCATAATGGGCGGATGCAATCAAATATCCTGGCAGTAGATAAAATGCAAAATCCCGGTGGACCACTTATCATAATGGCAACAACAACGCCTATTTGTTTGACGACCCCTGCAAACGTTATAAGAACCACGATTTACGAATATGCATGTAGATCCGGTACAAGAATCCAATTGCCCGATGTCCTCGAAAGTTATAAGGCTGACATTACAGCTACCCAGGAAATGCTACAGTTGCCATGAGAAAAAAATGAATTTGGTGGCGGAGTTGTAGTTGGCAAAAGACTGTCACTTCTAGTCTCTAGGTTCAATCCTGTAAGTGAACGTATAGTGCATGCCACGACAGAAGAGAAAGATGATGATTCCAATGATATATTCTATAAGCGCCTAGAGGAAACGTATGACCACTGTCCTGGCCATGACATTAATATTGTACTAGGAATTGTTAATGCTAAAGTAGGCAGGGAGAATGTGTTTCATCCACCTATTGGCAATTTCAGTTTTCATGCTGACAGTTCCCATAACGGTATGAGACTGACATGGTCATTAGTGGTGCAAGATTCCAGCAAAAAGACATCCACAAGGCTACTTGGGTATCCCCTGATCAAAGAACGAAGAACCAAATTGATCACGTGGTAATTGATGGAAGGCACTCATCCGGTGTAATGGACGTACGAGTGGTCAGAGGAGCTAACATCGATTCTGATCACTACTTGGTAGCAGCAAAGTTTCGCACAAGATTAAGTAGATCGAAAATCGTACGAAACCAGACGCAGATAAAGCTAGACATCGGAAAGCTGCAATTACCAGAGGTAGCCACAGCCTACTCTAGGAAGCTTTTGGCACAGAACCTACCCCCTCCAGATGACGATCCTGAGGCGCAGTGGAATCTCATTTCCGACTCTATTAAAATGTTTGCCGCAACTACCGTTCTTGGTTTTGAAAAACCGGTTCGCAACAAACCATGGTACGATGAAGAGTGTCGCATAGCAAATGATGAAAAGAACGCTGCACGTATGGCAATGCTTCAGTCAATTGCAACGCGAGCTGCGACTGAGCGGTATATGGGAGAAAGGAAGGAGGTAAAGCGTCTCTTTAGGCGTAAGAAATGGCAGTGGAAAAGGCGCGAGAGTGAAAAAATTGAGACATACAGAAGGTAGAACGTAGCCCGAAAATTCTACCAAAAAAAGTCAAAAACGGAACTAATGGACATGGTTCAGAGCCCCCCTTCTGTAAAGACAAGGGCGGAAATCTGATCGCAGATGTGCAGAGCATCTTGGGAAGATCATTTCTCCGCGCTACTGATACCTAAGATATTCAATGACGATGACACAATCAATCACAATTTGGACGACGACGTCGATTGCCCCCTCCTAACCAAGACGAGGTTATAACAGCTATTGTCCGGCTTAAGAACAACAAAGCCGCAGGAGCCGATGGATTACCGGCGGAGCTGTTTAAGGCTGGCGGCGATGAGCTGATAAGTTGCATGCAATGTCATTTGCAAAATTTGGTTAGATGAATGCATGCCCGGCTATTGGAGCTCAGAGTACTATGGCCTATATTTAAAAAAGATGACACGATTCTTTGTACCAGCTACCTTGGAAAAAGTCTTTTATGCATTGCATATAAGGTTCTATCAAGTATAATGTGCGAAAGACTAAAACCAATTATCGCTGACCTGATTGGACCATACCAGTGTGGCTTTAGGCCTGGAAAATCGACAACTGACCAGATTTTCACGCTTTCGCAAATCCTAGGTCAAATAGGATAGGTCTTCTCCCTATCCTATCATCCCTATCATCTATTTGGCGATTATAGGGCGACCTTCGATATGATAGGGAAGAAGCTCAACGCAGCAATGTCTGAGCTTTGTATTCCTGCAAAACTCAATCGCCTTTGCAGGATGACCTTGACGAACACCAAATCCGCAATGTGAAAGTTGGTAAGGATATTATAGAACCTTTTGAAACTAAGCGAGGCCTCAGGCACGGCGACATCCTATCGTGCGATCTCTTTAACATCTCAATGAAGACAATTAGGAGAAATGCTGCAGTCAACATGAATACAACCATCAGCAGCAAGTCACATGCTGCTCGCGTATGCTGATAATTGGGAAGGAGTCAGCAAAAATGGGTCTGACAATAAATGAGGACAAGACAAAATTCATGGTTTCAACGAGCAGGGCCTCCATGCGATTAGACCGAAGCGTGAACGTTGATAACCGTTATAATTTAGTGGTGGTGGACGAATTTATATTCCGCGGATCTGCCATAAACAAGAACAACAACGTCAGTCTTGAGATCAAGCGGAGAATTGTGGTTGCGAATAGATGTTATTTTCGGCTAACCAAGCACTTTAGAGAATCCAGCTATAGCAGACTCTCATACAACCTGCCTTGCTTTATGACGAAGAATCCTGGGTCTTGTCGCTAGCAGACCAGGAGTCTCCGAGCGAAAAATACTCCGAAAAATTTATGAAGCTATAGTGCACAAGGGCGAGTATAGGCGACGCATGAACTATAAGCTGTATGAGCTATGTATATCCGACATTGGCATAGTTAGGCGGATCAAAATAACGCGAGAGTCTGCATCTGATGCGCACCTGGCGTCACTGATTCCAGTCAGGTGATGCTGATGCTTTTTTGATGTGCATTTTGTTTACAATAAAGAGCGCTAAAATGGAATTTTTAAATGAAATAAAATTGTCCAAAAACAATTGGGAATCTGTCAGTTCTCTGAAGCAATTACATTATATTTACATTATTAAGGTGTGATTACCAATAATTGTGGTCCGTGTCACCAAATGTTGTGCATATCAATTGATTTGTAATTCAGTTTTGGTTGCAAGAACTGAAATATTTAGTTGAAGCCACAGCAACAAAAAAATAAATGTGATCTGTCAATCGAGTTTTAGTTCTAGCAATCAAATTATCCTGTAGTGGTGAATATTATATTTGTTGGATCAACGAATAATGTAAAAACTTATTCGGTTGTACCAAATAATATATTGGTATGCTAAACTAAAGTAATTACTTGAATTTGATGGCTGTCACATCCATTTGGTGATGCTTTAACCCATTACGAATTTTATAGAAAAAAAGTTTAAAAAAAATATTTTTTATTGAAATTGTGTATTTTATATTTCAATATAAACAAAATGATTATTATTTATAACCAGGGTTCGTATTTGGTGTCCATTTTCGATCGAAAATATGAACAAATTTCTATATCTCGAAAACGGAGCATCCAATCGAAAAAATAATAATAACAAATTTTTAAGGGTTTCTCACAGTGTTCCCATTCGCATGAAATCATTTTTTTTTCAAAAAATCGCTAAAATAAGAAAATTGCTAAAATAAAAAAATGGCTATAACGCGGAAACGGTGCAACCAATCGCAAAACTAATAAATTTTTTACCTCCGAAGGAGGCTGTTATCAATGGATGTCTTTACCACGGCATTACTTTTTTTAAACATAGGGCTAAAACTAAATATTTTCGAATAAAAAATCGCGAAACCGCCATTATGTATATTATTACGAATAAGTAAAAGCTTTTATTTGCTGTTAATGACTCTACTAATAGTATGTAAATAACAGGCGGTTAGTGCTGCGCCTGAAAGTATGCATTATAACAACGTACCAGCTCGCTAAACCAGTAGCATGAATTCACCTCAGTAAAGATAATTCTCCGCCATTCGAGATTGTTCTACAAAGATAAGCAACAACAACAACGTCTAGAAGGTTCTTCATACCTTTATTTGAGTATGGTGAGTTGTATAAATAGAGTTCAGTTTGTGATTAAACCCCGTAAAGTGAGCAACGCGAATTGATAGTAAAATATAAGACTTATTAAAGTGGTGTAAATAAAGTAAACTGTTGTACTATATAAGTAAAATAAAAGGGAGTTAAACCGTTGTAATTATCGTAATTTAAAACGAACCTTGTTTTATTATTGGAAATAAAACAATGCAAAAAGGACGAATAAGGAAATTCGTAACATTGGTGTCAGAAGTGAAATTACGAATTAAGGACAACGATGAAGTTTGAAGAATTCAAAGTTGAACAACTAAAAAAGGAGTTCAGTAAATTGGATCTACCGACAGCTGGTAATAAGGTAGAGCTGCAGAGGCGATTGATAGAAGAATTCAAGCGCCGAAATATTGACATTGACAAATACCAGTTTGAATGCAAAGAAGAAATGGAGATATCTGCAAATGAAGCAACTGGTAATGTAGATGTTTCTAGAATGTTTGCGGCCATGATGGAAAAGTTTGCAAAATTGGACGAAAACTCTAGAATTATTAACGTGAAGCTGGACGAGAATTCTAGAATTGTGGACGAGAAATTAAGCGAGAATTCTAGAATTATTCAGGAAACATCCAATGCCACAAATGAGAAACTGCAAGAAATCTCCGAAGTTGTGAGCAATATGGAGATTCAAGTGAACGATCAATTCGAAAAGGTTGAACATAAGTTCGAGGAAATGGGGCAGAAGATTGAAGAAGTCGAACATAAGTTCGAGGAAGTCGAACGGGAACTAAAAAATGATGTAAGCGAATTGCAAAGGAAAATGACTGAACTTCAGTTGTAAGAGGGTCCAGTTCGAGTATTTTCTGAAGGCTCTAGTAGATTGAAAGCTCCCAGTTGCGATGGCTCTACACCATTCGACGTTTTCAAATTCCAATTCGAAATGGTCGCAATTAAGAACTTGTGGAACAGCAACGACAAAGCAGTAGAGCTAATTTTAGCACTGAAAGGCAGCGCAGCAGAAGTCCTTCAGAGCATTCCCGTCAGTGCCAGAAACAACTACGAGGATATACTGGCTGCGTTACAACGCAAGTATGGTGGCGATCACAAGAAGGATTTATATCGCATGGAATTAAGATGCCGAGTGAAAAGCAAAATGAAACACTTCAGGACTTCGCAATCGATGTGGAACGCTTGGTGTTGATGGCATATCCTAGAGAACCCCAAACTTTCTTAGAGCAATTTAAAATAGAGGCATTTGCTAGGGGCATTAACGATCCTGACGTTAGATATGCGGTGTGTGCCTCACAAAAAGCTATATTTGTGGAAACAGTTTCATTTGCTTTGGTGAATGAGACGGCGAGGGTTGTTGCCAGTCAGCAGACACATGATGTGCAAAGGGTAGAAACGGAAGTCAAATCAAAAGATTTGAAAGCCGCCGTTAGCGAACTGAAAGAAGTGATTCGGATTCTCACTAAAGCGCTATGGCAAGCAACAAAATTGAAAGGTGACAATCATGGCGAACGTGGCCATATAGAGCGGGACTGTAGAGACCTCAGAAACGCTCAAGATTCTCCAGCGATAACAGCCGATACCGGACGAGTAAATGACCGTCCACATGTAATCGAGCGTACGCAGGATTCTAAGGCTGAGATAAAAGAGCAAATTATTGACTTCCGATCCCTGCGAATTGAATCGGACGACGAGTGGTTCACGGCACAGAGAAGTGATCCTGTATTGGCAAAAATTATTTTGGCAAAGGAAGAGGATAGACAATTAACTCGGAATGAAATCGCTTCAGAAAGCCCCGTTTAAAAATCATATTGGGCCCAGTGGAATAGCCTGAGATTGCTAGATGGCTGTCTATACCGTGTATGGGAAAGTGAAGATGGTAAAACGGAGAAAAATCTAATTGTGGTGCCTGCCTTGAAAGTGAAAGAGATAATTGCAGAATCTCATAATGGTCCGAGTGGTAGGCACCTCGGATAAGTCAAAACTATGGAGAAACTAAGGGAACGTTTCTGTTGGGTTGGTCGTCAAAAAGCTGTATCCGAGTGGATTGCACTCTGCACCCAGTGCTTGACAACTGAAGGACCAACGCGGAGGAGTTGCGAACAGAGACATCAGGAGAGCCCAAGTGCTCCCTTCGAGCGAATATCCATGAGTGTGGCTGGTCCATATTCAACAAGTAGCTCTGGGAACCAATATGCCCTAGTCGTTATGGACTACTTGAGTAAATGGCCCGAGGTGTACGCTATTCCGAATAAAGAAGCGAAAACAATAAGCAAAGCTATCGCGAACAACTGGATAAGTCGTTTTGGTGTCCCTTTAGAACTGCATTCGGAGCAGGCTAGGAATTTTTAATCTGCCATCTTGAAAGAAATATGCGAGACGAATGGAATTCCTGGTATGAGAACGACATCATTGCGCCCTCGGACTGACGGCACGGTAGAGAGATTTAATCAGGCTCTTGAAGAATATTTGACCAAGGTCGCCAGTAATGATAGAAAATTCTGGGACGAACGCATACCAAAATTCCTTCTAGCATACCGGTCGGCCACCCAGGATACTACTGCCCGAACACCAGCTAGTGCCGTCTTTGGGACAGAGTTAAAGCTCCCTAGAAATTTGAAGTTTGGCAACTGCCTAACATCCGACAGTGGGGAGAATGATGGTATCCCAGGAGAGCTTAGCGAACTTCACGAGTTTGTTAGCAGCAGAATGAAGTTGGTCAGTAATAAGATGAAAGCCAGGTACGACCAAGCGGCCAATTCCGAAGGATTCCATGAAGCTAGTTCTACTGTTCAACCCACAGCGCAAGAAAGGTTTATCTCCAAAACTTCAGACTCACTGGGAAGGCCCTTACAAGGTTGTCAAACGAATAAATGACGTGGTTTATAGAATCCAGAAAAGCCAGTCCAAGAGCTAAAATGAAAGTCGTGCATTTGGAAAGACTAGCCCTGTATGGAAAACGGAGGGTTGAGCCTGCTCGGGACAAACAGGCTTACTTGCTGTTAATGACTCTACTAACAGTATGTAAATAACAGGCGGTTAGTTATGCGCCTGAAAGTATGCATTGTAACAACGTACCAGCTCGCTAAACCAGTAGCATGAATTCACATCAGAAAAGATAATTCTCCGCCATTCGAGATTGTTCTACAAAGATAAGCAACAACAACAACGTCTAGAAGGTTCTTCATACGTTCATTTGAGTATGGTGAGTTGGTATAAACAGCGGAGGTCTTTGGAATGGAGAGTTCAGTTTGTGATTAAACCCCGTAAAGTGAGCAACGCGAATTGATAGTAAAATATAAGACTTATTAAAGTGGTGTAAATAAAGTAAACGTTTGTACTATATAAGTAAAATAAAAGGGAGTTAAATTACGATAATTAATTTAAAACGAACATTGTTTTATTATTGGGAATAAAATAACGCAAAAAGGGCGAATAAGGAAATTCGTAACAATATATTTCGCAAACGGAGCGTTCAATCGAAATATAACTAATTTTTCGGCTTTGTAGTGGTTTTTCATAAAGTGGAATTTTTTTTCTAAAAATCGTCAATCGCTAAATTAAAAAAATAGCTATAACTCGGAAACGGTGCGTCCAACCGCAAAAGCAGTAAATTTGTTACTTCCATAGGAGGCTTTAACCAATGGATGCCTCTCATACGGTATCACTTAAAATCCGTTAAACTAACATTTTTCGAATAAAAAATCGCTATAACTCACATATGTATGTATGTATGTCCGAGTTATAGCCTTTTTTTATTTCAGCGTTTTTCATATTTTGATGATTTGTTTAACAAAATATCTTCCATACGAGGGACCACTTTATGAAAAATCCTAGAAACTCGTAAAAAATTGTTTTCTTTTCGATTAGCGATTTTTGAATCCAGAAATTTTAGTTTTAGCGATTTTTTAAAAATAAGTGATGCCATATTGAACACATCCATAGATGAAAGCCATCTATGCAGGTAAAAAAATTGTTATTTTGCGATTGGACGCACCGTTTCCGAGATATAGAATTTTTTTAATTTTAGCGATTTTTTGAAAAAAAATTATTTCATGCGAATTGGAACATTTTGTGAGAAACCCTTAGCACCCCGTAAAAAATTGTTATTTTTTCGATTGGACGCTTCGTGTTCCAGATACAGACAGTTTTTTTAAATTTTTCATATTTTCGAACAAAAATGGGGATTGGTTACCCTGGGTATCATATGTACAGTGGTTGACAAAACAAATACAACCAAAATGCATCTTTTACGAAATATTACGTAAAAATTTTCTGAAAATAAAATGAGCAATTTGTTGTTTAAAATTTTATACTTTATTGCTTTAAAAATAAGGAAAAGGGATCTACTCCATAGATATTTAGAAAAATGTATGAAAAAACATAAAAATACATATTCATTCTTATATTTCAGTAGCCAAAACATATGCAACTAATAAAATCAAGCGCAGCTCAATGCAAATGGATTGAATATTTTCCAGCAAATCCGTTGTTGTCCATTTCGGCCTGACATATTCGAGGCATTGGTATTATTAGTATGTCAATGACGCTTGTCGGGATTGATTTCCACGCGTCTTTCAGTCGTCGAAACAAAATATCAGTACATACTTGTACAATTTTCCCACTCAATTTTTGGGTTGACCGTCTTTTTACAGTAAAGTGCTCCGATACGTTTTCCTACTAGTTGTCGTACGTAACACATGCCATCGCTGCCAATAATATTACATTTTATTCGTCACTAAACAATACAGACTTCCATGTACTTCCTAGCCAATTTAAATAGTCTTAAGCAGACTGCAAACGCTTCTTCTGACCACAAGTTGATATAAGCGCTTTCTTTACAGGACTTCGTTCGAGTAGAGAGGCCTGCAAAGAACGTCTACGAATTGTTCGAGCAGAAACTGAAATTTGAATTTTGCAGTTATTTAGGAGGAAGAGATAAACGGGTCGTATTTCACGTGTCTCATGATCAAATTGTCCGTCCGATCACTTGTCTTATGCGGTCAACCACCTGGGTGTATAATACAAATTTCTGAAGTTTTTTTTTAAGTAACAATAATGCGAGATATTGAACTTATATAAACATTATATTTCTCGGCATTGTTTTTCTGTGATATTGCACAAGATTAACCATTCACAATTTTCCGTCCGATCTCAAATCCGAATTTACCGCGCGCCATTTCAAAACGAACTCTATTTTAGCTTCAACAGGAAAAAATAACAAAATATTACTGAATATTCCTACAAATCTCTTTACACAGGCTTAGGCTTTCTAATTGGTTATATGAAGAACAGCGATCAAAATAATTATAAAGACGACGTTATTTAAGACAAAAATGGAGAGTTGCATATGTTTTGTCCACACCGATTTTTATATTTATCGAAAAAATGCCGATAACTACTCATTGTATTGTTTTTTCACAACTTTGTGTATCAATTTCTGTTCAAAATATTAGTTTTTCTGTAAAGTCCTAGTGTAACATTCCAATACACGTAGTTTCTCTTTAACAACAAAGCCTCTTGTGAAAAATCGAATACATAACTTTGTAACAAGTGTTATTGTAACAGAAACTAAATTATGATCACAGTAACAAATATTTGAACACGACTTCTAATATTGTACTTTTTCCTAGTTGTATCCCCCATTTCAGATGAATGAGTTTTTGAAATATTTAAATTGGTTAATACAACTAAAATTCGGTAGTAGCAACTTGTATTTAGTACGACTGATTTTTAATCTATCAATAAGTCTGTTCGCGTACTGGATAATTTGTACAAATTATTACTATTTCTTACTTGATAGTGTTCGTTTACACCAAAAAGCCAGTAACGAGAGAGCAAGAGAGAGATTATTTTGACAGTTCGATGATAGAGAACATGGTGCAATAATAGGTGTCTGCGTACTTTCCCAGTAGCAAATACTCAGTAACTTTTTTGGGAGAGTAAGAACAATTTTACTCTCTCGGTTGAAAATATCTCAAAAAGCACGCAGACAGCATCCAGTGAAATCTTGCAAGAAAACAGCTGATCGGTGTGTAAACAGTTGAAATATCAAAGCAAACGAATTTTAGCATATGTGTCGCACGGTCGGTCGCACTGTATATTTGCACGTTTCTAGCATGAAGTAAAATGTTTTGTTTATTATAATTTATTATAAACGTTAAAAATCAACACAATTCTAACTTCTTACCCCTGCCATTGTTAATTTCAATTTTTATTTTCATTTCACAAAAATTATTTCATTCAAACAGTAAATAAAAACAGCTGTTCAAACTAGTTGCAAAATCTTGCAAGCAGAAATTTCTCCAGCAACATTTTGCAAGTTCTCTAACTTCCAACTGTCAAAAAATTCTCTTTTTGGCTCTCTCGCTGCAAGAGATTTGGAGTACGCAGACAACATTTTGCAACATTTTGCACAAAATGATGCAAAATATGTGTACGCAGAGCTAATATGTACATGGTAAACTCGTTAGAACAGATGTTTTATTTTTTTCATGTGATATTTCGCTTCAGTTGTCAAACTCACATGTATTTTGTTTTTGTACTCTTTTGCATTCTTGTTTTGTTGGTATGTATTTGCTTAGGGTTTGACAACTGAAGCGAATATAACAAAAACAAAGTGCATGTTGTTGCTGCCTACAGCAGCAGCAACGCGTCCTGCTATTACCATGTAGATATTAGCTTTGTTCCATTACTTTACCGCGGGATCCCGCGGGAACCCAAATTTACCCAAACTTACCCAAAAGCGTTCCCGTACGCAAAAATTGGGTAAATGAGAGCGACTTTTTGTTTCTCTTAACGTCAAAATGCGTTTCTCTTTTTACCGAACTTACCCAGACTTTTTCTTCGGGTAAGTTTGGGCAAAGTGTCAAACAATCAGCTGTTCGAAACGTCAACATAAAAACATATGTATTATTTGTGAAAAAAAATAACGCAAGTGAAAAAAAATTATTGAATTTACAATTTTATTAACTTGAAAAGTGATTGCTTTGAGAGTGCTTATTTAAAGAAGATGGGAAGTGTGCAAATGAACAGTGAAAATTAACATGATATGCAAGATTTGTTGTCAAGCATATGTTTTCTGTTTTGACATTTGTTTTCGGGTAAGAAAGGTGGTTTTTTGCGTTCCTTTACTTTTGGGTAAATTTGAGTATTTGACAGTGAATTTTGCTTTTACTCTCATTTACCCGAACTTTACCCGAAAAGTAAAGGAACAAAGCTATTAGCTTTGTCTGTTTACTTTTCCAGCAAGATTTATCCAGTCACTTTTTGCAGAGAGTAAAACAAATTGTACGCTCTTTTTTTTCTCTATTCCAAAAAGTAAACAGACAACATTTTGTGAAATATTGCAAGAAAACAGCTGATCGGTGTGTAAACAATTGAAATAACAAAGCAAAAGAATTGTAGCATATATGTCGCACGGTCGAACTGTGTATTTGCACGTTTCTAGCATGAAGTAAAATGTTTTGTTTATTATAATTTATTATAAACGTTAAAAATCAACACAATTCTAACTACTTACCTCTGCCATTGTTAAATTTCAACTTTATTCGTCTTTTTCACACAAAAATATTGCAATCAAAATGTAAATAAAAAACAGCTGATCGAACTTGCAAAATCTTGATAGAAGAAATTCCTCCAGTAACATTTTGCAAGTTCTCTATCATCCAACTGTCAAAAAATTCTCTCTTTGGCTCTCTCGTTGCAAAAGTTTTGCAGTAAACAGACAACATTTTGTAACATTTTGTACAATATTGTACAATATTGCAGTAAACAGACAGACCTATTATTGTACCATGATAGAGAACTTGCAAGTTTTTACTGGAGAAATTTTTGCCAGTCAGAATTTGCAAGTAATAACATACATATGTTTTGAACAGCTGTTTTATGTAAACAAACAAAATTAGGAAATTAAAGAAATTTAACAATGGCAGATGTAAGTACGAAAAATAACTTTTATTAACATTTTATTGGAATTTCTTCATAAAATAGATTCCCAACAAAGTGCAGTGTGATCGTGGAGTTAACGATTTACTCATTTTACTTCACTTTGTTGAAATTTATTAACCTGTAAGTTTGGACGTCGGAATAACAATAAGACGAAAGGCAAAAACGTAAACACAAATCAGCTGTTTACAAACAGATTTTAATTTCTTGCAAGTTTTTACTGGATGTCGTTCGCGTAGTTTTTCTGATATTTTTTACTGAGAAAGCCAAATCATTCTTACTCTCCGAAAACTAGTTACTTGATAATTTTTACTGGGAAAGTACGCGAACAGACTTAATAACAACGACAAATAATTCTGATGTTTGACAATTACGAATTCTGATCAAAATATAGACTTTATCATGGAATTTCTAATGCCTGAATTGATTTCCAACTAATCTTTTCCCTGTGTGTACAATGTTGGTAGAGTTTGCATTTACGAACGTTGATGCATTTACGAACAGGCCCTTTTTCAGTTTTCCCTATTCATTCACAAAAAGTAAAAATATTTTATGTAAACAAACGTTTTATTTCATTATATCGTCATATTACAAGGTAAAAAGGCAAAAGTGGTATGACGTCAACTTAAATGATTTTCAACTTAAATGATTGTCAACTTAAATGTAATTTATAATTAATAGTAATGTAGATATCAGAAATAGATAACAGGGAGTATGTGATTGAAAGCGATCGATTTGAAATCGAAAATGATTTGACATTTAATATAACATTTTTGGATAATTATTAATACATTTTCAACAATTTTCTAATTGACTTACATCTTATTTAATGATAAATATTAATTGAAATCCAGTGTAATGTAAAAAAAAACATCATTATGTCTAATTGAAGTCGGTTTAAATCAATCGTTTTCAATCGCTAATAAAAATATTAAAACTGAACACAAGTGATCAAATAGCAATATAAAGCGATAAATAGGATTGTGAGATGAAGAAATTCAGATAGATAATAAAAAATTCGTTGTGTAATATAAAACTCTTTTTCGTTCAAAGGGGAATATTAAATATAAAATATGTAAAAACAATATTTTAAATATTAAACGTTATTACGTATTGTTACGTTTACTAATTTGTTCTAAGCTTCTTTGTAATAAGAAGAATACTAAATGAAACAACATGTTGTTCTTAGTCCGTTAATTGTCTTTAAAATGTGGGATTTTTAAATAATTATAACAACTAAATATGTAATTTATTAAGGAAAGATGAGATCTTAAAGTAACAGCTTTAAACTGTTCGAAAGAAATTAGTTCGAAAGTTCTTCCAAACAGATTATTTTCTTAGTCGAATCATTTTAAAAACATTTTCTAAATAGATGAGTTCGAAACATACGAGTACAATTAATTGCTTTCATAACTAAAAAGTAAATACATATTTCCGATGTATATGGTTTTGAACACTCTATGCACATTTTAGTTGCCAATGAAACAGTTGTAATCTTTAATAATTAAATGTGCCTTCCTTAAATGTTTGACCGCTTTATTGCGACTTGTATGCGGCCTACCACAAACTTTGCAAACAAACGGATACAGCTCCAGATGGCGATTTAGGTGATATTTCAATGTTTCAAATGACATTAGTGGTTTATGGCACAGCAAACAGTTGTAGTACCATTTTCGTCTCTGACTTTCAGGTTCTCTTGGGCTCTTATGCCACAAATCATTCTCATAGTTACGATAAACACGCGACAGCCATACGTTGTCCATATCAACTGGATGAACGTGTACTTTGACTTTTATGTGTTCCGGGATATTACGAAGCGTTATACTTATGTTACGATATTCCGAATATGAAGTCGTTTCGTAGTAATCCCCACTACTCTCACTTTCTTGCAATGATGATATGTAATGATGCTCCTTAGTAGTAGTGGTAGTTGTTTGCGAACATTGATGTACAGATAACCTTTTGACTGCAGCTGTAGAACATTCTTTTGCCTCAGAGTTATTAACCTAGACAATTTCATTACAAAGAAGCAATGTTCAGGATGGTGGTGCTATTAATGACATAACTACTATACTAACCATTTCATTTTGATCTGTGCCACTTTCTTCATCATTCTGCTGCAGTTGAACACATTGGGTGCGAAAAATCTGGAAAAAACGTAGCAATGGGTAAAAAGTGCAAAAAAGAGTAAAACTTGAAAATGCAAAAATTGCCATCATATATTAAAAATATTGTGTGTGGTTAAAAGTGCAAGAGAGGGTACAACTTCAAATAATAAACAAATTAGTTTGGAATTATTGGAAATGTGTCCTCCTTAACATTCCAAACGATTTTTCTCGTTATTTGAAACTTACCGTTTTTGACTCTTCTCAAACATTTAGAATTTGTAAGACATTCCTTATCATCCCAAACGATCTTTCTTGTATTTTGAAGTTTAACCTTTTTTTTAACTCTTTTATCCATATACTTTTTTTTAACTCATTCCCAATCATACCCAACAATTTTTTCCCCGTATTTTGAAATTTTGCGCGTTTTTGCCTGGTTTTACCAACATTCAACACTTATAACACATTCCTAATCATCCCATAAGTGTTTTCTGGAATTTGTATATGTTACGCTAATTTGCCCTTTCAATAAATTTGTCTATAAGACCTACACGAATATCCTGTAGGGCTACGGTACTAACTAGATGTGTTCCGAATATCCTACTTCTCAGTCCTGTCAGAGCAGGGCAATCCAAGAGGTGTTTTGTCGATTCCTCGTCCTCTTCCATGCAGCATCTCGGCAAGTTAAGTAGTTGCCTAGTCCTCTTCCTGGCTTGTTTTTAAGTTGAAGTAAGTCTACACTTGTCCTTGAACATATCTGCAAACGGCAGGTAGAGATTGGCATACTAACAACTTCTTTTGCCGAAAGAACCTGTGGCGTAGTGCCCTGTCTAGCTAACGCATCCGCTACGCAATTGCCTGGAGTGTCGCTGTGTCCCGGTACCCAGATGAGCCTGATGTCAAAATACTCTGCCATCACCCTAAGTGATGAGTGGCATGCTTTCACAGTCAGGGACGTAGTAAACATGGCTTCCAGGGATGTTATGGCAGCCTGGCTGTCTGTGTAGTTACCTATTCTCCGGAAGGTTGTGACACTTTACTTTTCAGTAGTTCAGCAACCTCCAGTATGGCGGTAATTTCCGCCTGAAATACACTACAGTGATCAGGCAGCTTGAAGGAGATATTTATATTTAGGTCCGGTGAATGGACCCCATAGCCTACTTGCTCGTCCAACTTTGATCCATCCGTGAAAATCTGATACTACTGGTATCCCCTTCCAGTGACTTTTCCCAGGTGTTCCTGTTCGGAATATAAGTCCTTAGATTTGTCGCTGGTAGAAGGTAGGGGATACAGTAGTCCGTTTGTACGGTAATAGAGTTGATCCGGTGTAGTAATTCAGTGTGTCCGGAATGCCCCGATATCAAAAGGCCACAATCTCTGATTCTCACCAGGGATGTAGCGGCTGCCGATTCGGCCATGATATCAGGAGTACAGATGTTCAGGATAGCACTATGTGCAGTACCTGACGTCGTGCCCATTGCCCCACTAACGCTAATCAGTGCTGATCTTTGAATTTTCATCAAGGAATTCAGAATAGATATATTTCTTTTGGAGGGACCTCCACCAAACTACGATGCCATAGAGAAGTATTGGTCTGACTAAAAAAAAAATGGTTTCCCATTACATCCCTAGAAGGAATCGGGGAGAGCTTCTCACAACTAGTGAGCTGTGCGCTTTCTAGTTTTATACTCACTGATTGGGACCTACACTTTTACACCGGTTCCGAACGGTATTTTTGAGAAGCATTTTCATGGCTAAATTCTCGATAGTGTCGCCGTCACTCGCGAGGTGACCGCTGTCGAAATAAATTTTAAGGTGGTCAGAGCAGGGATCGAACCCAGGATATCAAGAACAAGAGGCGCGCACACTACCCATTGCACCACCGACGACCGTATAAATCCACATGGTGATCTTAGGAGACAGTCCCCAGCGCTTTCCTATCGCCCCTTTACAGCAGTACCTTTTTCACCCTCTCCTCCACATTCGGTTTCCAAGACAGTTTTCTGTCGAGAATTTCCCCTGGGCCTAACTATGTCACTCGCTTCGAAAGAAAAATTAAACGGAACCGGATTTTTGGTACCATGGATCTCGAATTCGAATGAGCGATATCCGAAAGTCGGATTCTAGTTTCGATTTTCGGAAAGATTGAACCATGTATTTCGATTTTCGAACAAAAATGAACTCGATTTTTGAGATTCTTATTCGGTTGCTCTTGAGATCGCGGGAAGAAATAAAATATTTGATTTTTATAAAAAATAGACAAATTTTATACTATTAATTAAGGAATTTTTATGCACAATAAGAAAATTTTTTTTTTTATTTTTATGACTAAATGTCTTTTAAAAAATTTGATTATTCAATGTTATATGGTATTTTTCAACTTATTGCCGTGCCCATGACCAAAGTATCGCTATACTTCGGAAAACAGGAATTCGTGCACTAAAAAATTGTAATTTTTTTCCTTACCCTTCCAATGAAATAATTAACCCCAGGACCACTAATTTACTTTATCTAGGATATTTCTAAAACTTATTTATGAACAATAACAAACCAAATATATTTTTGACATGAAATGTTGCCAACCAAAAAAAAAAACATTTTCCGAAAGTATTGGTAACACTTTTTGTTCAATCCGAAAGTTGTACATGGTACCATTTCAAATACGGATCGGAAAGAACGTTCGAATAGTTTTAATTTTGGAATCGAATTACATAGTAGGGGCCCAGATACTTGACCTTTTCCGTTAAAATAAAAAAATAAATGGTTTCCCATTACATCCCATGAAGGGACTGGGGAGAACTTCTCACAATCACTGAGCTGTGCGCTTTCCAGTTTTCACTCACTGATTGGGACCTACAGTTTTACACCGATTCCGAACGGTAATTTGAGAAGCTTTTTCATGGCTAGATACTCGATAGTGTCGCCGTCACTATGCGAGGTGACCGCCGCCGAAAGAAAATTTGAAAGTGGTCAGAGCCGGGTTCGAACTCAGGATCTCATGTACAAGAGCCGCGCACACTAACCATTGCACCACCGACGGCCACTGACCTTTTCCGTTGCACCCCATTAACTGACGCCAGTTCAAATGCGGGTATTTTATATTTCCGAGGGAACAAGATAATCTCCGTTTTAAGTGGGTCAAGTGATAGTCCGTTGTTAACGGTCCAGTTGGAAATCAGACTAAGTAGGCTGGTTGTACGAATGCCAGAAGTTAACCATAATAGTGGAGACAGGACTACCCCTGCGGTGTTCCCCTCTTAACGTTCCTAGCAATTGTAACACCACCCCATTCAGCTTTGACGGATCTATCCACCAGAAGCTTCCCAATTAGGCGTGTCACTAAGCTGTCGACTCCTAGATTCTGTAACGACCTAAGAATCGCCGAAGGTTGAATGTTATTGAAGGCTCCCTCGATGTCCAGGAAGATACCTAGAGCGAAGACCTTATTCTCAAGACAGTTTTCTATTATGCTGACTATAGAGTGGAGAGCCGTCTCAGTTTACCTGCCCTTGATATAGGCATGCTGAGAACTCGATAGTAGATTCTGTGGAAGATTACTTCGAACGTGAATGTCCCGAAACCTTTCAAATGTCTTAAGAACAAAGGATGATGACTGATTGGGCTAAAGCCCTTTGGTTTGACATGAGAGCATTTGCCCGCTTTCGGGACGAAAACCACTTTGGTTTGCTTCCAAATGCTAGAAATGACTCCCAGCATAAGGCAGCCCCTGAAGATTGCCTCCAACCAACTACAAGATAGGTATAGTGCCTCCTGTAGTTGCGCGGGAATTATCTCGTCAGGTCCGGCTGATTTATAGGGCTTAAAGCATCTAATGGCTCATATCAGATTCTTTCTGTTCACTATTAAGCGAACTTTTTCTAAGCTAGGTGAGTTTCCGCCTAGCTCTTCTGGCTGATGACCAGCATTCCGGTCATCCTTGGGTAAGTGGGTATCCAGGACAATCCCAAGAGACTCTTCAGACGAATACGTCCACGTTCCATCGTCTTTCAGTAAGAACCCCGCACACGGTGGGCTTTTCGCGAGCACGCATCTTAAGCGATTTTTAAGAGTTTAAGGGTTTCAACAACCCTTACCGATTTAAATTGTTCGAGCGAATCAAAAACTATGGCTCTCATTACTCTGATTTCTAATATGCATTTCTAACAATTGAAAAATCAACTTTGCATAACCGTACTTTAAATAATCTAAAACTATAGTTGAAAAGTTGACTTTTCTTATATGTATTTGAAATAGTCGACTTTCCATATCGTTACCTTAACTTAGAAAGGACGTAACTAACATTTTAAACATTTTACAGGAGGAAAAAACTTAATAAATTTCATAATTTCAGGAATTTTAAAAATGTTTTAATCCAGTTTGAATTATAAAGAGGAGACAATTTTTTCAGTAACGATGTATTTATGTTTTTCTATACGAATATGAAAAAAAACGCTATTTCAAAAACATGGTTAGTTACGTCGTTTCTAAATTAAGGTAGCGATATACATATTTGAAATAATCAAAAAGGCGATTAAAATCCGACTTTTCATATTTTTGAAATAATCGAAAAGTCGACTTTTCAAATTTTTGAGATAATCGAAAAGTCGATTAAGAGCATAGGGAAATACTTAAGAGTTTCCATTACTCTCTTCGTTGCCTCTTCATGACGACGAGGTAGTAGGCCATTTAATAGAGTTTTACTTTCTGCGGTGTTTTACCAATTTTACACTTTCGTTGGACATAATGCTGCCCTCAGACGTACCAACAGTTGATTCAACCTGTCATAAGTTGATTCAACTGTTGGTACGTTTGAGGGCAAGTTGAAGTTAGTTGGTCGTCAGTTGAATGAAAAATCAAAATTTTTTGATAATTTGTTGAAGTTGAACCAACTGTTGGTACGTGTGAGGGCAAGCTGTTCAACTTCAGTGTTTTTCTTAATTTTTTCTTGATGTTGATCAAGCAACACATACGCTGTGAGCGCAAGAACGTTGACCGCAAGAAAAAAATAAATAATAAGAAATAAATAAAAAAATAATAAGAAATATATAAATAAATATTAAGAAATATATAAATAAATAAATAATAAAAAATAAATAAATAAATAATGATAATAAATAAATAATCATTGAGTGTTTCGTCTGACATTCGCATATAATTTGTATAATCGTTTGCCTAACTATTTTTCAATGTTTTCATAAGTTTTATTTTCGAAATTTTTTTGTAATTTATTTTTTTTTATTTTTATTTTTTTCTTTAATGTTTTATTTTTCGGTAATTATCTCTTCTTCTTCCTCTGAAATTACATCAATTGTTAGTAGCGCAAGGACTTCCGAATTCATGTTGACGCTTCAAAAATAATTTTTAAGTGAAGTTGAATGAAAAGTTGATTCAAAAGTTGAAACGTCTGAGGAGAACGACCAACTTTCTTATTCAACTCAAACGTCAAAAGTTGAATCAACTGTTGGTACGTCTGAGGGCAGCATAAAACGGACAGAAACCAAAGGGAATGCGTATTGTCTTTTAATACAAACATAAAACATAATTTAGCTGTCAGTAGTATCAATAAACACTATTTAAAGTTAGTTCCTGTCTTCTTTGCTCTCCCCCTGTTAAGAGTCGACTTTTCAAAATTATGAAATAATCGAAAACTCGATTTTTCATACATATATTTGAAATATCGAAAAGTCCACTTCAATTTTTTGAAATAATCGAAAAGTTGACTTCATATTTTTGAAATAATCGAAAAGTCGACCTTTTGTATCGACTATAGAAACCTAGGAACTAATGGCAACACAGGTAGTATGTTAGCAGAAATCCATAAACACAGAATTCACACTCCAAAACGAAGTACAAAACGTCCAAAGGAATATTTACGCAAGGATGATTTTGCTAATTGGCAAGTATAAATTCTAAATTGTTATTATTATAAATATTTTATTACGTAGTAGCTCAATTATTGTAGCGCATTTAACCATAAATGGCATTAGTGTTTGGTTATTGAATACCTGAATTAAATTAAATTAACAAATATACACATATGAGAGAAGATAGGTTGAATAAAATAAATAAATATGGGCTGGGCCATGTAAGGTGGGC
Organism: Phaonia tiefii; assembly: GCA_963931995.1. Taxonomy (NCBI): domain Eukaryota; kingdom Metazoa; phylum Arthropoda; class Insecta; order Diptera; family Muscidae; genus Phaonia; species Phaonia tiefii. The sequence continues at coordinate 203,667,316 of OZ008370.1, read as the reverse complement.
AGAGCAGGGATCGAACCCACGTTCTCAAGCACAAGTGCCGCGCCCACTACGACCTCCATGTTGATTAAAGAATTAAAAAAAAGTAACTTACGTTGTAAATAAATTAAATTTCCACTATTTACGCGTACGTTTCTAATTATCTGTCCACCCTCAGAAACACGTGTCACTACAGTTTTCGCAGTTGTTAAAAATTTTCAAATTATTGTTGATATTTAGACATCCAACAATATATTGAACTACTTATACAGTGAGAATATAACGGGAGTTACCAAAAAGATAGACACTTTATAAGAAAGTTGTGAAAAGAAATGTAAGTTTGAATGTAACGTCTCTAATTGTATGACCACCACTGTATATTTTATTTAGGAAAAAACTAAAGCAGGCTTCTTAGTAATAGTGAAAATGTGTAATTTTTTATTAAAATAAATGTGTATTGCATTGAAATTTAGCAAAACAAATTGAAAACAATATTATTTATTCATAAATATTTATTTTACCTATTTTTTGTGTTTATGCAACCAAAAATATCAATTCCATTTACAAAACCAGAAGTGGTTCTGAAGAACGCAAAATACGGAATTAATTCCACTTTCGATGGGAATGGGATTCTGTGACGGGCCTGATAATACCATTTCGTATGTAGATGTGAAAACATAGAATACACGTTCAATCCAATGCGATTACAAATTGAAACATATTGCGATAATTTAAATCAGATTTATTACATTTTTAAAAAATATATAAATTACAGTTACAAAGGATAAACAAAACAAATGAATTCTGAATTCTAAATACTTAAGTCATTAAATAAAATAAAAAAGTTTAACTAAAATATACATTGTTATAAACAGTTATTTAATAGACGAAAGCAATCACTGCAAATAAATTCATATGCAATTAATATTAAAATTAAATCATAACTGACTTTACATACATTTTAATAAAGTTTCAAAAACTTAACATTAATATGAACAGAGTTAAAATAAATATCCACATTTACAGTTCTCAAAACAATTTAAAAATAATAAAAACCTAATGTATCTTAACACAGACAAGTTCTATACATAAACCATTGCAAAATATACTGGACTTTCACACTGTTCTACAAAACAAAAGTACTTGTTTCAATTCTTAAATACCACTTTATGTATTAAACATTTGTAAAGGATATTCTTGCATTTCTAAATTATTGCTGTTGTCTCTACCACACCAAGTAAATAAACTTAAAAAAAAAAATATAAACAAAACAAAGTTTGCACTTTTTGAAACAAGTATACTAAAAAATAGACCGAAATCGAATAGATTAGTTTATGGGCCTATTTTTGGTTACGATATATCAGTAAAATAAAGATGAAATAAATTCTACATTTCTTTCGAGTTAATCTATCAAAGTTATGTTCCTAACAAATACGAATGCAATCCGAATCTCTTCTCTTTTAAAATTCAGTTGCTAATAAATAGTTTGTAATACTTAAAAATATAATGGACCTTCTTTAAATGTACGACCGCTCGCTTACGACTTGTATGTGGCTTACCACAAAGCTTGCACACAAATGGATATAGATTCAGATGGGCATTCAAATGACACTTTATCGTGTCAAATGCCAAAAGTGTTCTGTGGCACAACAAACACTTGAAGTACCACTTCTTGTAAAGACTGTCAGGTTCCCTTGGACTCTTTTGCCACAAATCGTTTTCATAACTTCGATAAATACGAGTCAGCCATGCGTTATCCATATCCACAGGATGAACGTGTACTTTGACTTTGATGTGTTCAGGTATATTACGAAGCGTTATGCTTATATTACGATATCCCGAATATGAAACCGTTTCATAATTTGAAGTATTATCAAGTTGTGATCTGGAAGTGGTAGTGGAGTGTCTTCTGGTAACTGTCTTTCGGTAACCCAAGCATTGATTCGCAATTGTCGGTGATGATGGCAATTGATGTTGCGTGTTGGCGAAATTGGCTTCAACATCTCTACAGCTCGATGGATTTGAGATCATGGTATTGAATGTATTAATTAAATTTGGCGGTACAGAGAATCGCCTGCCTGCAATTGGGCCACCTTCTTGTCGCATAATACGCGTAACCTAGTTATATGTTTTTTTTACTACTATATAGGTCAGTGGGCAAACATTACCTACCTGTTGCTCTGGAGCTGCATTTTCCAAATTACCTGGGCCGGCTATGGCCTCACTATGCTGTAACTGCAGATATTGCGAACGGAGAACCTGCAAAGAAAAAACAAGGACAAATTATCTAGTCCACTGTTTTGGCTCTACTCCATGCAACATACTCTCATTTTAATAAACGTTCACTAGGGATCACTATATATACATATATTTATTGAGTTTAGCAGAGAATTAAATAAAACTACGCACTCCACGAATTATTTTCATTGAGAAATACACACGCGTTTAACGGTTCTTTCAATACCAAAATATTTTTGTTGCCAGATCATTTCGCCATTGAGCCCCGTATTCACCTCAAATGAAATTTTCGCTCAAATAACCTCTTAGGTGCTACATAGAAAAACTCTTTGCTATACTACTTTTTCGACGACTTTGTATTGGGAGCTAGCGATTTTAAGCGGTTCCCATACAAATTTGTATAAAAATTTAGTTTGGTTTTGTGTACTTCGAAAGTTTTTCGCCGTGTTTTTAGATAGTGTTGAATAATTTTATATGTGGAAAAATTATAGTGTTTTTGTTTAATCGATCGATCGATTTTCTTGACTTTGCTACTTTTGTTGATTTCAAGCAGAAATCAAGAAAAGTTTCTTGATTTCCCATACGTCGTCTGTCAAGACAAATCGGGTATTTTTTCTTATTTGTCTAGGAATCAGGGAAAAAATGCTTGATTTGCATTATGCAACGCTGTTATATCTCACACTTCGAACGAATAGTACGATTGTTTAAAACCATTGAAGCCAATCATGGCGCATCGTTGTGTTGGTACCACTAGAATACCCGACTTATTTATTTTTCGCAGTTCCTTAGGTATTAATGTTTCTCAAACAAATTTTTTATACTTTTTTTTTAATTTTATTCCTGGAATACATTTGTGGTGAATTTGATTGTCGAAAAATACCAAACAAAGCAAAATGCCTATTGTTGTCGGCTTGGTGTGTTTGTTTTCGTAGTAATACTACCTCGTCGATGCGCCTTGATTTTCAATCAAATCAAGAAAAATCCCAATGCGCACAATTCGGGTTCTGTTAGGACCAAGATTTATTAATTCAGGTTATAGCAGTAGCACAGCTGATTTCATTGTTTTCGTTTTGTTCGTACCTAATATGTCAAAGATTGTTTACATTTCGGTGTTTGTTTACATTATTAGTATGTTCACAACGTTTCAAAGAATTTATATTAAAGTAGATGGATTTATTCGCGAGAACAATTTGTTAAATATTAAAGTGTTTCACAAAAATCGGCTTGAATCTTCATTATAAGCACTAAATTGAATATAATTGAAATTAAATTGCAATGTTCACCTTGTGTTTACATCAGCTGACTTTGACATATTAGGCACTTTAATTTCATCAACAGCTGCTGCTATAACCTGAATGAATAAATCTTGGTTAGGACTTTTGATACGAAATCGGGAAAATATTTTGTAGTGCGAATGAGCCAATTGTTGATTGGTTATTTAAATTGGTAACACGGGGGTTACACGGTCAATTTTTTGCCTTTCAAGTTTCAATACATTCACACTTTTTAAACTAATGCTCTCACACTTTTAAAAATTGAGAGGAACTTGCTTTCAATTTTTCTTTCAAGTCGTGTTTCAATTTTTTTCAAGAAAACAGCTGATTACATTTGTTATGAACAGTTTCTCGTTTTCCTTCTTACAAATATTCAACCGTCATAATTTTTTGATTTCTACTTAATAAATAATTAAAAATGTTTGTGAGTAGAGGTATTAAATATAATGATGTGTTGCGAGTCATAAAGCTGTACAGAAGCCATGAAGTTTTATGGAACATGAATATTACTTTCAAGTTGCGTGCAGCCTACGTCACAGCTATCAATTCACATGAATTTTGACAAGCAGTATGTGTACAAAACTTGAAACAAAAACTTGAAAGTGTGGCTGCAGCGTAATCAGTTGATTTTGATTTATGTTTGATCTGACTTTAAATACGAAAAGAGTTTTTCAGTGCTTTGTCAAATAATCTTACTACCATGTGGAAACAGTGACAAATACTACGAAAAATAAACCCGTATTCATAAATTTATCAGCTAATCGTTACAATGCATCAATCTGACGTCATATGCAAACGAAAAGTGAAGCGATAAAATACAAAATATTTAATGAAATTGGAAAATATTTGAGCAGAAATAAGGTTCTAACTGCATTACGAGTTAAATGATGCGTTTTTATTATTATTTCAACTAGGATGGTGATTATAATTGTTCACATTAACAATTAAAGAAGTTTTGTGTTTGTTGTTCTTGTTGTTTTCTGTCAAAATCATGTGGTCACTTGCATGGTACAATAATATCTACATGGTAATAGCAGCGCGCGTTGTTGCTGTTGTAAGCAGCAACAACAGACATTTTGTTTTTGTTCTATTCGCTTCAGTTGTCAAACTTTACACGAAGGCATACCAACAATACGAGAATGCTAAAGAGTACAAAAACAAAATAAATGTGAGTGTGACAGCGGAAACGAAGAACCTCATGAAAAAAATTAAAACAGCTGTTCTTACGACTTTACCATGAACATATTATTGTACCATGGTCACTTGATTATAGTTTAAATGCCCAACATTGACTGTTTAAAGTAACGTTCAGGTATAATGAGATTTCGAGGTTTTTGGGATTTAAACATACTAAACATGTGTTTTGCAGTACGAAAATCAGCTGTTTATTGAAATGAAATCCAATAAACCGCGAAATCCCGGGTTACCTGAACATAGCTTAAACAACAATCAAATATTAATCTAAAAAATTAATTCAGAGTTTAAATTATGTTTGATCGTTGATCAAAGATGATTTTCCACTCAAAAATTAGGCCTAAGTGCTACATGTGTAATTGAATTTAAAGCAAAAAACCGAAAACCAGTTTTTTGAAAATTTGATTTTTCGAACAAACCGAAAAATGGTTTCTTGGAAACTTGATTTTTTCGAACAAACCGAAAATCTAAAAAATTACATTTTTTTGGACGCTCTACTTGGTACTCAGCTCTTTGCGAAAATAGGCTAAACCAAGTACAGGGTTGATACTCCAAAGATATTTCCATAGGCCAATACATACATACATAGATACTTTTATTCTCTCATCTGACGTTTCATTTCACACTCTTCGTCGTAGGTTTGTGGAAATGAGAGCAATTAAATTTAAAATTAACTTACACCAGGTGGAGTTCCAAAATATTTTCACTTAACTTTTTCATGTCGTTTTGGTGTATAACTGAAAAATTTAAATGTATTTTGCACTTTTTTGTTGACTTTTATCGTTGGTCTACATTTGTATTGTATTTAACACAACTAGTTTGCCACAAAAATGGGAAATTCGGTTGTTGTTCCTTTGTTGAACGTTGTTTACTATTGCCTCTATCTTGTATTATTGAAAACATAGTATAAGAATGTTAAACTTTATAATTCCTTAACAGGTCGGAATAGGCTAAGCTGTCCATACGAAAGGTAACTTTATTTACTATTATAATTTTTGTATTATAAAAATTAATAAAAATATTTAATTGATGAACGTTTGCAGTGAACTGGATAACCTATTGGGCAACAGAAAGGGAATGAATCCCGATTTTGTGCTTGATAGCGAGTCTTTGTGTGGAAAGCATGGCAGGAATAGTCTTTCTACGGAGCAATCGGAGGATAGAGATAAGTTACATAAAACAAATATATGCATATGGATGCATATACAATGGTAATTTAATTTTATTAGTAATTGAAAACTTATTTTCCCACAAATAATTAAATTTTTAATTTTTGTACATCATTATTACTTAAACACGATTTTATTGCATATAACAAAAACATTTACTGTAATTAACTGTTTGTATTGATTTACACATTAGGTAAACTATTGCAATTCATTATTTTCTTAAAACAAACCTATTTAAAACAATTGTACGTGGACCAAAATTACAGAAAATTTACCCAAAGTACATAGGCTGTTCCACAAAGTACATAAATTGCACCAGAAACCACATAAGGTGCATGAGAACATGTACAAAAGTACCAAAAAAGTACAAAATGCGTGCGATAAAGTAAATAAAGTGTACAAAACTGTAAATTAAGTGGACCAACAAGTACACAAAGCCTATAATAAATAAATAGAGTGTACTTAAAACTGTACCAAAAAGTACATGAGATGTACCAAAAATTGACCAAACGTGTACCAAAACTTATGTAAAGTGTACCATAGTACATAGTGTGCCAAAACGACAACGTGAGTAAAAATAGTACATAAAATATACGCAAATTTGCAACAAAATAAAATCCTGGTGCACTTCATGTGCTCTTGGTACATTGTATGCACATTTTTGGTACACTTTCTTTTTGGTACACTGGGTACATTTCGGTACACTTTTATGTTCTTTTCCTGTATTTTTGTAGTTTTGGAAATTTGTTGATTTTTTTAATTTTTGGTTTTTCTATTATCGTTCGAGAACTCTAAATCGTCTTCGCTTGCAATGTTATGTATGTATGTATATTTTTCCATTCCTCGCAATTTGCAATAATAAAGCGGAGTCGCCAAGATATCTACAAATACAAATTTAATTAGCAATCCAGTCACTGCATCGTGGGTAATAATTATATTGAATGCATACCCCCGCGGTAGTTTGGTAGATTATTAAAACTTTGTGAATTTTGAAAAACCTAGCTATCGTGAGGAAATTCAGGACATGCAACAAATTCATTAATAAATCTTTTATTTTCATTGCAAATTCCTTGCATATGTACAGTTACATTTCCTTTTAGATCGTAGTAGTCCTTTTTGTAGTTTTTCGGGGGATCAATAGTTGCAGGTTCGTTATTTAGAAACGCAAGAAATTATATTAGAAAACAAGAATTAAGAGACCAATAACCCCAGAAAACTCACATTCAATTTTAAATAAATCACTCGACTGTAATTTCTCTTCTTGTGTGGGCCATTGTATGACATCTCTAAAGATGGAGGAAATAGTGACATTGAATCTATCCGACAGGTCCCGAAAACTCCATCCTTCATAGCCAATAAACGAAAGAAATATTGCCAAATAATCTTCAGCAGGCATCCTCTTATCTGCACGAAGCTTCTGGGAAACAACACCTTCGCCAAATTTTTGTGACAAACAATTAAATAGGCTCCGCGAAATTCGGAAGTGCGTTCTAAATTCCTCATCAGTATACGTTGCAACAACTAACTTCCGGTACTCCTTTATTAAAGTACGCTTGCTTATTACGCTTATTACCATAATTTCTAACAAAAACTATATGCAATTTGTAGAAACAACATACTCAAGAATGTACATAAAGTTTCACAAAATGGGCAAACGTATCCACCTATATAAATCGGTGTATTTATTTATTAAATAGTTCACATTGCAGTGGATTCTGGTACAAGGGTCTGTAGTTTACAATTTCCCATTGTTAACCAATGGACATACAATTTTGACAATATATTTATGCGTTCATCCTATTCTTTTTGTTAAATTTTTAAAATCAGAAATATTGTAGGAAATGTATTCCAGATCACAATTGAATGTAATGTATCAAATGTATTCCAGATCACAATGTACCTTTTATATGTTCTGCAAACCATAGAATAATACATACATAGATAAACTTATTCTCTCATCTGACGTTTCATTTCACACTCTTCATTCTAGGTTTGTGGAAATGAGAGCAATTAAATTTAAAATTACCTTACACCAGGTGGGGTTAAAAAATATGTTGACTTAACTTTTTCCTGTCGTTTTGGTGTAGAACTGAAATTTAAATATATTTTGCACTTTTTTGTTGACTTTTATCGTTGGTATACATTTGTATTGTATTTAAAACAACTAGTTTGCCACAAAAACACGAAATTCGGTTGTTGTTCCTTTATTCCTGGTATTATTGAACCCATATTTACCACCATCCAATGTTTACTTTCCATCGTACATATGACATTTAATTTATTGAGCGAATAAAAGTTTCTATGTATGTATTATTCTATGAGTATATGTACCGAACTTCACAATATTGACATGTGTGGGTGGCGCCTCGGCCCTCATTTTTATATATTATTTATATATATAGGTATTGGCCACAGGCTTCACCTAGAAAATTACCCATTACACAAGAAATTTTCCACCATATATTAGTCTATATACAAACCAAAGCAAAAGTACCCAATATAGTTGATAATACTCGGTTGTAATAAAGTTGTTAAAAAAAGTTGTTTAATTTTTTTTCATTTAGCCCCCATCCCGCAACGTGCGATAAGGACCTTCGTTCCAAAAATTGTAAAAGAGAACGCCATATTTTTCTGTTCTCTCTTAAATTTTCTTACTACTTTTACTATTTTTTCGGGTACGAGAGCGCTTGCCTAGTTTGGGTTTGGTGATTTTTTTTGGTTTGAAGACAAGAAAAGGTGACATGATTATAATAACTGAATTTGCATATGAATGTTGGCAAATTCCCAGCTTCTTATTCGAATGTCAAGAACTGTGACGAGACAGCAGCATTCTGACTAGACACCGTGTGTTAGAGTGAGACGAATATAAACCTCCTGGAATTTGTGTTACTACTGTGTCGCTATGCATGTTTGTAACCATTAATAATGGCCAGTTTTTCAGTCAGTGGTGATCTTCGTTTCTTAGTTACATAGTTGACAATATGGCGACTTACATTAACTCACTACTGAAAAACAAAATGCAAAGTTAACCTCTAATTAACTTAGAATTAAGATTAAGTAATCCGATAGTTAACTACCCACTTAAAAACTGGCCATTAGCCACTTTGAAAAGAGAAATATGTCCTTTGTACAAACGAACAAATTTGATACCAAAGTGTTTAATTATTTTTTTATCTAATCATTAATACATTTCTTCACAGTGAACGTGACTGGAGTCTTCGGCAGTGACAAACGAGATACTATATTGGAGGACCCTGGTAATTCGTGATTGTAATGTTAGCATTTATCTAAATTAAATTTTTGTAAGCAACAATGGAATAAATACTTCTTTAATTAAAAACCAAAAGAAAATTTGTATCTTTTCGTTACCATAAGAAGTATGTACGTGTATAAAAATTACGAAAATTTCATGAACCGAAAATTTCGCTCACTTTTCATTTCCTTGGTACTCAGCTCTCTCCGAAAATTTCGTAGGCAAATTCAATTACAGAGTTGTTACGCCAATGTTATTTCGCACGAAAACAATTGTTTGATAATTGTTTGTGACCGGAATTTTGACATTTCGATTATTTTAACAAATAAAAGTAACCCACGTGAGTTAAAAATAAAATGGAGTGCGTAGAGGAATTATAAATGAAATCTTTGCAAGGTAAATCACTCCGCAACAAAATTTTCCGTTTTGAGATAAATGACAAAATTTCTTACGAAAATTTCGCAAGAAGTGAATACGGGGCTTTAGTCAGCTCTTTGCGAACGAACATTTCGTAGGCAAAATCGAGTACAGGGTTGCTACGCTAAACTTATTTCGTACGAAAACAATTGTTTGATAATTCTTTGGGACCGCAATTTTGACATTTCGATTATTTTAGTAAAAAAAAGTAATTAAATGGAGTGCAAAGATAAATTATTATTGAAATATTTGCAAGGTAAATCAGAGATATGTGGTAACTCTCTGTAGTAAAATTTTCCGTTTGGAGATAAATGACAGAATTTCTTGCGAAAATTGCGCAAGAACTGAATACGGGTCTCTAAGTAGGAAATTAAAATGACGCTGAATATGGAGTAGTAAAAATTGATATGTAATTAACTTTAGCGGCGTAAAAACACTCTTAAAAACACGTACGAAAACTTCGCAACAACTTAATACGGTTCTTTACAGTGTATTATAAATAATATATCATCCATTCATGGAAATGATTACTATTCTTTCGAGCATATTCTGACGTATCTTAAGGAATATAATACTATTAATATGATTTGTTTTATTCTTCGTTGCACTTGTATTGATTTTGCGTTTTCATTAAAGAGATTTAATAATATTTTGTGTTTATATTACTTTTAGTTGACCTATTCAATACCAATTTTGGCATAAATTTACTTTAGTCAAGAATCTCTGATCTGGACCAAAATTTCACCACCGACAAAGTTTGATGCGTTGAGTGGAATAAGTAATTTTTTTCCCACCAAGCCCTACTTGTTGAGATATAGGCCTGTAATACTTGAGTATATAATCGGTCATACCTCAGGCATTTATTAGCCGTTTTCGTTCAAATGGGTATCGTTACAAAGGCTTTTTTAAACTCCATAAAGCCGTGTAAACATATTTTGTTAAATTAAGAGCTTTAAATGAAGGGTTGTTAACCTCACTTTTTTGTTTAAATGTACTATTTTCAAACAAATCCCCTGTATATTTATTTGATTCCTAGAATCCGATAACAAACAGAACTTAAAGCTTTTTTTAGAGGTATACTACTTCGCATTAACCCCAAAAAGGAGATATTTACCTAGAAAATTTTGGAATACTTTTTTAACATACAAAAATAAAATAATGTCAAATAATATTCGCTTGCTGCGCTTCCAATCCCTCCAAATTAGTAACACCAAAATACTATGCCGAAGCCGGTGTTGGACCCACCCTGAGGAGAGAATTGCTAAGCCCGGCCGAAGGCCGTCTACGCAGAATGCATTATAACACAAAAATACTATGCCGAAGCCGCGAAGCCAGTGTTGGACCCACCCCAGAAGATAAAATCCCTAAGCCCGGCCGAAAGCCTTATGACACAAAAATACTATGCCGAAGCCGTGAAGCCAGTGTTGGATCCACCCCAGAGGAGAAACCCTTAAGCCCGGCCACGCAGAAAGTCTTATAACACAAAAATTCTATGCCGTAGCCGCGAGGCCGATGTTGGAACCAACCCAGAGGAGGAAACCCCACATAGGTCACGTAGAAGGCTTTATAACACAAAAATATTATGCCGAAGCCGGTCTTAAATTAATTTAATTTTTTCGATAAATGGCTCAGTTATCGAGTTGTCGAATGCTGAAAAACTTGTAAAAAATAAAGGTTGACTTGAACTCTGGGTTAATTTTTTATTTTATTTTTTTTGAAGTTTTAAGACTCGTATATTATCGGAGTCTAGTAAAAAAATAAGTACACTAGGGCTTTTTTTAAATAAATTTTTATCCAAAAAGTGAGGTTAATAATCGTTTTTTACTAGCTCCCAATGGGATATTAAAACCAAATATTTTTATGTACACAGTTACAGAATTTAGAAGGATCTTTCTAGTGAAACCTATTGAATGGGTTAATAAATGACCGAGTTATGCGCGATTATACATTCAAGTCCAACAAAACAAAGAAAATATAGGCGATATTTGACTAACACGAATTTGCTCCCAAATTCTAATCCATGAACGCAATAAAACTAAAATATAGATGGGAAATTTACCATCATTCTTATGTTGATGAGTTTTGAACTTTTGAAAACAAGCGTTGCGTATATACATACACCTATATACATTAGATTGGATTTTTCCTCGCATAAATCTGATAATGTGAACTTTGCTTGGAGTGGAAACTAATCTAAACATTCAGGTTTACGTCTTTGCTAAGGAGCGTACAATGTTGCCAGATGGTATCACAGCACTTCTAATTAGATTGAACTTGGCAATCCTATTGTTTACTTTTTGCTTTATTTTTTTCTTGTATCTTCTTCATTCTTTCATATATTTACAGTAATTTTATTTCGCCCCGATCTTTTCTCGAGCGCAACGCACACAAAATCAGGCAATTCAACGAAAAATAAGGATATATTTGGCGCTGACACAAGTAAGCATCAATTGCATACAAATACTTTGCGGCTTCAATTGTTAAGAAATTTGTTTATATAGAAATTCGATTACTTTTTTTTTGGTGTTCTTGTTTCCTTCACAGAACGAATCGATTTGCTGGAAAAGGAATTGTATGTGCATGTGTGAGTTTTAGCGCGAGAGCCAGTGTGTTTGTTGATGCCGCGAAGTAATACATAAAACACAAGCAAAGGAATCCAAATAACAAATTCACGGACACAAATAATTTCGGAAGCAACAGAAGAAGCGTTCATTTCTTCGCTAAGTTACTATTCGCTGGTGGTGGAAGGGAGAAAGACTTGTATTCGACAAAAGAAATCCAAATTTAAACGCAGTTGTGTGCCATTTTCCCAGTCAGCAACCACTAGCCAGCAGCAGCAACAACAACAAGCAGTGGCAGCGCCCCATTTGTGAATTGAAAGCGAAACTGTAAACCGCCGCAAGTTTGGTTTGACTCGCATTAACATCAGTCTGTTTCTTTTGCTTGGTGGCGTCTAATAAAATTCCTAACTTCCCTTTGTGGCCAAATAGAAGAGGATACTTGAAAAATTCACATTTTAATCCAAGATTTTTGTAACAAAGTCGTGATTGGCTTTGAGATTTCGTCATCAACTACTGTCTAAATATCAAATTAGATCTTCAAAATGACATCGGTGGACTTGGATACCATAGGGAAACTAAAACGTTTCTGTTTTCTTGGTACACTCGAACCGGTCTACACTCATTTGCGAATTCCTGTCGCGGTTGAGAAGTATTATCCCATTATCAAAAAATTGCTCAAGCCATTGGATGATAGAGTAATGATACCATTTCTGCGGGAAATGCTGCACGAGTGCACATTGGTGCGGAAAGATGAGGTAAGAAGTAATTGTGTTTAACCTCACTTTTGTAGGATAAGGATGGGTGATACGAATAACAGGAATCTTGATAACGTTAAAAAGTTAGTCACAAGAAACTGAGTGTGTGTGTAAGTGATAATTATTGGTCAAGTTCAAGAAGATTTCAAATCGCATATGTCGTCCTTCTAAATATTGCAAATTTGATCATAAAAAAAAAGTTACGTAGTGTTGTATTTACAGATAATTGCATTTTGCTAATTTCATATCAATGTCAGCTGGCTGAACAGGCATGTCTCCTTATTTTATTAGTGTACTTTACCTACGTTTATCAGTGGTTTGTTCATTCAAGGTTCCATATCAGACATTGGGGCTTCGTCCTTAATAAATATACGGCAGGATCTTTAACACTCTAAGGGGTTTTCTAATCCACCATTATAATATAAAACTGCTCTTAATCGATGGAAGAAGACCAACAATATATTGGTTTTCATAGCTATCTTTGCTCAGGAGAGCACAATAAAAGCTCTATTACTAATCTTTATACATTCATGCGGTAAACCTTATATTTAATTCAAATCTCTAGCTATGTACATTTAAGTTTTCAATGTTTTTGCTGAATGTATCACTATACTGAGCGTCTTGCTTTCATTCATTTCGTAAATCTTCAGTTTTACTCAAAATAGGTGGCCATAGAGACAGTAAGCATCTATTCCAATTGAAAAGAACGCAACGCTTTCATCTTTTTAACCAACTAGAGACGTGCAAGATTTTATTTATACGGAAATGAATTAAGGATATTTCATATTTTCTCCTTAAAGGTTCTCTTTGTCTACGCAACATATTTGGCTAGTGATGACACTGACATCGATTCGAAAACTGCAGTACGCACGGCATTTGCTGTTCTAATAAAAACCGAAGACGATCTCTTCATATTCTGCAAATATTCGTCACTGATTGCTAAACTATTAAAACATAAAAGCCTCTCAAGAACTGCACGTAAAGCCATTACAGCTTGGTATGAATTACAAACGCCCGAGGCACTGCGAACCATGTGGATGGCCCATCGTGGACTATGTGGTTTCACGCATAGGGTTCTAATAAAACTCTGTCACATCTCAGACGAGAAATTGGGATCGGCAGAAGTGGCTAAGCCATTCTTTAAAACATGTTCCGCTTTGATTAAAGAGACTGAGTCAGCAGTGGTAGTTCCTACACAGCCACAGATTAAGAGAAAAGCAACTCCATATCAGAATCCGTCGCCAAGTGGTGTAGCTGCTGCTGTCGCTAAACAGGGGCAAACTGAATCTGAGAAAACACCTCCCACACATGATGAACTCATTTTAGGAATTTCAAAATTACGCACCACCAAAAAAAATCACGACGCTTTAAAAATTATACGCAAATACAAGCTACCGTACCATCAAGTTCCTGGACATTTACTGAACTATGCACCAATAATGACACAACTGCTACCCACCATGACGCATTTTCAAATATTCAATTGTTGGCGCAGATTGGCCCGCAACAGACAATTGGATAATCATAAAATATTCAAACTTTGCAAATCACGTTTGGAAAACAGAGCTTTGGCCACAAATTTAGGCATGCACCCCGTGCACTTCCTGATGAGTATGCGTAACATAGGTATTGTACAAGATGTAAAGAAACTGCCCTCTAAAAAAGTGGAATCCTTCAAAATGGACTACTTGAATAAATTGTATCTGGAAACATTTCAATGGAACACTAATGGCGATAACTTGCGCATGCATATCACAGTGAATTTGCAGACCAACTATAAGAAAAGTAAGTATATATAGTAGTATAGTATCCTATATCCTAATTTATTGCCTCAAATTTTGTAGAATTTTTAAGAAATCATCGTAAACTAACGTATTACGATGCCTGCTTGGCCCTAGCATTTGGCTATTCGAAACGCGAAAGATTGGTGGATGTTTTCCATTGGTATGAGGATAAAATGAAATTGAAGAAAATCGCCTTTGAACACGACTTCCCTACCGAGTTGGGATTCAGTGCATATGATGTCGTTGAAGTTTGTTTCAATTCGCAATAATTTGTTAAACCTGTTTAATTTTTGTTGTATTTTGTTCGTGTGTGTGTGTGTGTGTCTTTTTAGAATCCAAAAAACAATCAACGTTTAGTCACCCCTATATTGAATGCTTTATCCAGTGATCAAGTTTATGATGTATTTCTATGTATTGTTCCAACGTCTGGCCGTGGTAATCCTAAGCAAAATTCGGATTTTTTGGTTAAATTTTTGGACAAATATCGCGAAACCAAAAACCCAAAAGCAAAGTAAGTAGTATACAGTTTTTTGTGCCTTAATTGTTTACATTTTGGTTTTCATTAGAAGTAATTATTTTTTTCAACCCTTAAGAGAGTGAAACACACTTCTTTCTTGGAATTAAAAAAAAACAGCATCGCTCTTTCGTATTGAAGTGTTATAATAGGAAATTTTTGTGCCTTGGCTTTGAAGGGAAAACTAATTAGCATTGTATGTCTTGTTGGCGGCATTTGTAGTGGTTCGTAAAAATGTAATTTATTACAGATAAAGTTTGTTTTGCGTAAAATATAAAATTCGTCCTTCCCTTGCGTAAGAGTCTGTTGCTGATGATACGGACAAGATCCGACATTACTATTGATTATTAGATGGCATTATTCGAAATATTGTTTTTTCTTTTGCTAAGTTTCTTTGAAAATTAATTTTTAAACCAGGTTCGTTTACATTAGCTCGAATAAATATAACAAAATACAGCTGTGGGCAAAAGAAATAGCATCGCCATCACATGAAAAATGACGATAAGAACAAATTTTAGTTTTTCATCGGGGACCTTCAAAGTTTTTTGCTTTGATTTAATACTGTACCATTCTTAATTTGACTTCAAATAAAAACGAAAGTTTTTGTAACGTTGAGATTAAGCCTTAAGAACCTTTTATTTCAGTAATTACATCAGTCAAAACAATGGCAGTGCTAACAAAATGTTAAAATATAATTTTTGATGTGTTAACATCTATAGGCACGGAAAAGTGAACACATGCTAACAAATCACAGCGTTAGTATCACATACGTGGTTGTTGTACAACAAAAGTCTCTGCCAGAAAATAAGTATGATGGTATTGATGTGATGTAGCGGTAGCGAACAAACAAGCAGGTCGTCGTCGCCAAAGAGTATTGAATAGTATAGAGAACTCTTGGAACGAATTGTATGACTCAAAAGCACTGGCGACATCTGGCGAATGATTCAAAACGTATTACCTACCCTCTTTTGTCAGAACTTGGTCCATTCATAATTTTGATGTGAAACATTGATGCCTTTGAAACATTTAAGCTTTTTGTATTGTTATATTTAATAAAATTGACGATATGGTGCATTTATATTGAAATATTCTAAGACTCGTTTAAGCTCTTTTGCTCAGACTCTCTACAAGAGTGCAATAAGTTCTCTATACTATTCAATACTTTTTGACGTCGCTCTGTTTATGACAAAGTAAAAACAATTATTTCAGTGAGCTAAATATTGCTTTATTTATTTTAACAATATTACATCTAATGTTAAAGCAGATGTATGAAAAAAGAAAGTGCAATAGCAAAAGACCCTTCGGCACAAAAAAAAAACGATTTCAAACCACAACAAAACATTTTTAAACTAAATTTTATGTATAATGAACATTTCGTATAATGGCTTTTGGCTTTTGGAATGTTGGCTTTCGATGAAAGCATGCATAGGAAAGAAATGAGAACATTGATGGTTATTGCAAAGTATTTGTTGTGGATATTTTCGCACAAGTAGGAGTGTTGAGATAATTCTCGCTAAGTTGAGTTTTGTTTATCCATATAATGAGTGATGATATACCTAAATACTTGTGGAGAAAGGAGCTGATGATATGCCTTGGAGGGCATTGAAATAGCTATATTCCCAATCATGCACCATAATGATCAATAATGATATTTCTATTAAAATTTACTTTTTCATATATTCAATTGTATCGTATTCAATCAATATTCAATAATTCCATAAATGTTGAAAAAGATATTTAACTTTCGTGTTCAACAACAATTTTCAACCAATGAAAAAAATAAAATAAAACAAAAGTTCGGGGAAAAACATTCTAGAAAAAAACAAATGATTTTAGTCATGACATTTAAAATGTTGAAAATGAAATCGTTTTCAAAATATTGAACATATTAAAAAGCAATATTTATACACACAATAAAATAATTATAACTTCATTCAATTAATATTGCGTCAACTATGCTTGTGTTGAATTTAAGAAGTAAAATATTATAGATATTTTTTGTTCTTAAATGCCCGCTATGCATGGTCAGAATAATTGAAAGTGCACTAAAGGTTCATTGTCGCAGAAACAGCCAGAGAAACTACAACAATTTTGACATTTATAACTCTTGTTTTTTCAAACTGCAGTACATCACAGTTGGCACTGCCACTGCTCTAAATTTTGAGGTATAAATTCGTAATCGTCAGTAGCTATAGCATCTTTATCTGAGATCTTCCTACATATTGGATCTAACATTAAGGAAGTTAAGCTGAGTGATCGCAGGACATTGCACGAATTTTTTTCAGCCACAACCTGGAATATCGCCCCTTAACCATACCAGGTAATTTTCCTGGCTCAACGATGGGGACCTAATATGTAGTCCCGTAGTAACACAACGGTCCTCATTTGACGAAGTGTTTCAATTCTCACAGCCACTTCTACTTCTTCCTGACCTAAGACATTTTACATTATTTTCATTTGCAAACCTTCGCATTTATTCACGGTAGAATGGTTTTCACGACCCATATTGTAAGTATCCAAAAAAATCTTATATCACATACCTTGTTAATATAATTTAAATTTATTAAAAATCGTATTTTGGTACTGTATATTTAGAATCAAACGTATTTATCGTTTGGCACTTGAAAACGTTTTCCTTCAACACGAAAGAAAAAAAAAACGTTTTTTTCAAAACTTGAGGGTTTTTATAAGACTTAGCGGTTGCTGAAATGCCTCCCCCCTTTTTGCGTTTGAGGATTTCAAAAAGATTTTCAATTGGATTTAAGTCTGGTGATTGTGCAAGCCAGTCAAGGATTGAAACCTTTTTCATCTTTAAATAGTCTTTGGCCAACTTCGAAGTGCCGGCAATGGCATGAAGGGGCCCAACACCGTAACCAGAGAAACACGTCCAGACCATCATACTTCCTTCGCCATGCTTCACAGTTTTCTTACAAAGCGTGGTTCCAGCCGTTTTTTTTGCGGCTAACGTGACACTTCTCATCAGAGCCGAATTCAATAAACAGCACAGTTGACCATTTTTTTCACTCCAGTCCTTATTTTTTGTCGCAACTGCTATTTTAGAAAAAAAAATTGGACCAAAAATGTTTTTTATGATCTTGGAACCAAAAAAAGCATTGGTTTTATGCATGGTGCATAACTTTTCAAATCATTTACCGCGGGTCTTCTCCGAACAGTACTGTGGTGTACGTTAAGTTCCAAAGTGTTTAAGATAAAAGGGTCTTGCTTTGTCAACATGCAAATTTCTCTGTCTTTTCGCTCAGATGTCCACCTTTGTCGGTAGTATCAAATGATCGCGTTATTTAAATTTTTGTTTTATTAATCGTGACACAATGCTCTTGTTCACTCCATATTTATTTTTTTTGGCTATTTCCCATTGTGACTGACCTCCATTACCCCTAATAATAATGTTTTTGTCGAGTTATTAGGGGTAAGGGGGGATGAGAGGGGGTACAAACTTGAAGTTGGTATTCTTCTTAAGGTCCTCTACATTTCTTACTCAGAAGTCAAACTTCAATTTTGAAGCGTTCTGTCTCTAATTCAGTCTCAAAAATATTACAGTTGTTGACATCCCAGCAAACTTTGGGGTCAAATATCTCGAAATTTTGACGTGGTAGAGAAAAACGGGAAATGCCATTAGATTCAGCGTATCAAAATTATGCAGGTTCGCTATGTTTCACTCAATTCAGATTTTTAAAGTGCAAAAATCACACAGTGTAATTGTTCGGTTCAAGATCCAATAACTATTAAAAAGTAGTTCTTTTTATGAAAAAGTAAATTAAATATTCTATGAAAATATTAAAAAAGAATTATTCTTGAGATAAAAAAAAAATGGTTTCCCATTACATCCCATGAAGGGACAGAGGTGAGCTTCTCACAATCACTGAGCTGTGCGCTTTCTTCCAGTTTTTCACTCACTGATTGGGCCTACATTTTTACACCGATTCCGAACGGTATTTTGAGATGCTTTTTAATGGCTAAATACTCGATAGTGTCGCCGTCACTATGGGAGGTGACCGCCGCCAAAAGAAATTTTAAGGTGGTCTGAGCAGGGATCGAACCCAGGATCTTATGTACAAGAGGCGCGCACACTACCATTGCACCACTTTGAGATATAGACCTTTAAAACTTGAGCATATAATCGGTCATATTTCAGGAATTTATAACCCGATATGGTTCAAATGGGTATCATTATAAAGGTATTTTTAAACTCTATAAATCCTTGTATAAATATATTTTGTTTAATTAATTAAAAAAAATCTAAACTAATTTTTCAAAAACTCTACCGTACCAATTTTCTTGCTAGAATCAGATAATATACAAGACTTCAAGCCTTTTTTTAAGGTTGAAATACTACGCATTAAACCCTCAAATATCGGAAATATTTACGTTCAAAGTTTTGGACTACATTTTTCGACATAAAATAAAAATAAAAAAATTTCCGCTCGATTTTTTTGAAATACTTTTCTTTTTTTTTTGCCTGCGGAGCTTTTTATAACACAGTTTTCGGGTTTAGGAAAAGCTTTGTTCCACAAAAATACTATGCCGACGCCGCGAAGCTGGTGTTGGACCTACCCCAGAAAAAATACCTAAGGTCGCCTACACAGAAACCTTTTAACCTAAAAAGACTATGCCGAAGCCGGTGTTGGACCTACCCTAGAGAAGAAAATCCCTAAGACTGGCAGAAGGCCGGCACGTAAAAAGCTTTATAATAATACAAAAATATATGCCGAAGCCGCGAAGTCGGTGTTGGACCACTCCAGAGGAGAAAATCCCTAAGCCCGGCCAGCCACGCACAAAGCTTTAAGGCTCGCTCACAATGATAGCAACAAATTCAACAGGCGTTCACAATGCAAGCAACAAATTTGTTCGAATAAGTTCGAAAAAACAGCTGACTGGCAACATTGTTTACATTATACAGCAGTATACATATTTGGGAATTGAAAACCATGGAGAATTGCAATACAAACGAAAAAGCAAACAGTAAAAAATAGAAAAATTAAATGTGAGACACGGACCTCAGATTTGTACCACTACCCGGAGCAAAAAGTATTAAGTGTTTTTCTTTAGAAAACTTTTAAAATTTTTCTATAGAAGAGTTTTAAAATTTTTCTATAGAAAAGTTGTCAAATTTTTCTATAGAAATGTTTTAAAATTTTTCTTTAGAAAAGTTAAAATTTTTCTATAGAAATGTTTTAAAATTTTTCTATAGAAAAATTGTAAAATTTTATAGAAATCTTTTAAAATTTTTCTATAGAATTATTTTAAAATTATTCTATAGAAATTTTTTGAAATTTTGCTATAGAAATGTTCTCAAATTTTTCTATAGAAAAGTTTAAAATTTTTCTATAGAAATGTTTCAAAATTTTCCTTTAGAAAAGTTTTAAAATTGTTCTATAGAAATGTTTTCAAATTTTCCTATAGAAATCTTCTCAAATTTTTCAATAGAAATATTCTCAAATTTTTCTATAGAAAAGTTTTAAAATTTTTCTATAGAAAAGTTTAAAATTTTTCTATAGAAATATTTTAAAATTTTTCTATAGAAAAGTTTAAAATTTTTCTATAGAAATATTTTAAAATTTTTCTATAGAAATATTTTAAAATTTTTCTTTGGAAATGTTTTCAAATTTTTCTATAGAAATGTTTAGAAACTTATGTTCCATAATGTCATGGCCTTGGACGGTTTCGATAAACGTTTTTTTAAACTTTTTTCTTTTGTTTATTAATAAAATTGGCGCGAACTGCACTTACTACAAACAACTACACATTTCACATTTGCATCAGCTGATTTGGTCGAAAGCCAGCGACGGTCTTGTATTCTTGGTAATAAAAAATTATAATTTATATGTGAAATTATTGTTATTGGCAGATTCTACAGATAATATTATTTATTAAAATGTTTGTTTTGATACAAAATGTTTACATTTTCATTCATACTTTCAAGTTTTAAAACAAAATTCGAAGTAGAGCGTCCCTAGCGGTCAGTAGAATAAACTGATTCGAACAAATTCCAATTTGAAGTAGAAGTAGAACCTACTTCTATGACAAATTTGAATTCCAATTTCACGAAAAACATGAGAGGGCATTATATGCAATACTGTGAGTGGGAACGAGAAGGCTTGAATTACAAATTCGTTGCTGCCATTGTGAACGCTACTTTATAACACAAAAATACTATGCCAAAGACGCGAAGCCGGCTCCTCCTATCCCAGAGGAGAAAATCCCGAATGTTAAAAAAACATTTTAGTTAACGTATGAGAAAACTAGTTGATGTTATAAATAAATAAGGCCAACAAGACCCAACTCGGACACTTCAACATAGGAAATCAGCTTAAAAATGAGGTCTGCTATACCCACGTCGGTTATATTGTTAAAATTAGAGCACTTCAGTTGCAGAGGGTTAAATAACTTTTTTCGTTTACTAGCTTAGTTATCGAGTTATCGAATGCTAAAAAACCTAAGAAAAAATAAAGGTTGACTTGTGGTTTAAATATTTTTTGAACTTTAATATCTTTAGTCTTTGAAGGGTTATTGTTGAGGATTATACCTTAAAACAATTTTGAGAAGTTGTCTATTATCGGAGTCTAGTAAAACATAAGAATACTGAGGCATTTTTTTCGCATAAATAAATTTTTATCAAAAAAGTGAGGTTAAAAATTCGTTTTTTTTTATTCTAGCCCCCCAAAGGGTTAATAAAAACAAATATATTTATATACACACTTACAGATTTTAGAACGACCTTTGTACTGAAATGTATTTCAAAAGGATCGGCTAATAAATGGATGAGTTATGAGAATGTACAAGCTTTGGAGGTCTATATTTCGAAAAATATGGACCAGCCGCCAAAGTTGTCTGTGCTTTTTATTTTAATTAATTAATAAAATATGGACCAGCCGCCAAAGTTGTTTGTGCTTTTTATTTTAATCAGCGGTAATGCCCACAACAAATTGGACATTTGCTCCTAAAGTAAATCTGCTCCACTGAAAACCCCTGGCGTTAAAGATATCACAAGTTATTGTTTTATTATTACAAGAAAAATCAAAGCCAAATAGTAGACTTTCAAAGTAGACAGGGTTATCAGACCAATTTTCCATCGTCAGTGAAATCGAGATATAAGATTTTTATTTTGTAAACTGAAATATTAAAAAATAATAATAATAATATTCCTTCTCTAATTACATCTCTTTGTACAACTTTCAAGATTCATCATACTTAACTTGCTAAAATTCAAACGTTCCATGAGCCACTCTACGATACGCAATGAAAATATGTTGGAAATTTGTGGATTGGATGAACATACTCCGAATTTAATACATAGCTTTGCCACACATTGCTTCGAATAAAACCGAAGAAAGCGAGCCACAACATTGTGAGTTATAATGAAGGGAGGCGAATAAAAAAAGGTAATTGGTATCGAAAAGAAGAAACTCGAATAATTTCGTTACATACATATACATAAGATAGTATTACTTGCAGAAATATACATTTTAAACTTTACATTAAAATTACAGTGATTAGAATATTACAGTATTGCATGATGTATGTAGACATACATTTTATGTCCTTAATAGTTGCATACAAAGTAAGATGGTACATTTTTGACATTTTAAATAATATACAGCAGCTACATAAGCTTTTTTCTAACATTACCACTACTATGAATGAATGTGTTAAACAAATACTCGAAATAAATAACAGTAGAGTTTAAGATTTCCAAATAGTAGCAGTAAAGTTTAAGATGATTTCCAGAGAAACAAGCAAACTGAATAAGATTATTATCAAAATCAAAACTCTTTCTTTGTTTATCCATTAAAATTGTTGCATCAAAATTGTTAATTTGCGCTAAAATAAGTTTTATTTTTTTAAAAAAATATGTTTTTTATTACAAAATGAATTGTTTTTATGTTATTGAAATGAATTGAATTTTAGTTAAGTTTTATTTTATATTATTATTTACTACATTTTATTTTATACCGAATCATTGTTTTTGTTTTATGACAAAAATCATTCGAATTTATTTTGTTGAAACATAAAATAAATGGGAAATATTAACATTTTCGTTTAAAACCATATGGATGCTAAAAATAATGCCTTATGATAACTAAAAACAAAAATACGTACAGTACCGAAACTATTTGACCGACCACAACAAACTAAAATTCAACCGAAAAAAGGAAATTTTTGAAACTAAAAATAACCGTTAACACCGCCAACAAACCGACGAGTCCTGTTAAACTACATATACATATGTATGTATGTATTAACTTATTATATATCTGTTTTGTTTTAAGCAAAATTAAAAACACAGTCAAATACAAAATCTAAACGTAATATTTTAAAGCATGACAACCAACAACAACAACAAAAACACAGTACATTTTGTTCTAAACAAGATAAGAAATGAAGAAAATACATAAATACATTAAGTTAACAAAATAGTTAAACTAAATTATATAAGATAAACAACAAATACACACACACGACACAGCAAAATATAATAAATCTTCCATAAATATTGGACTTGACACAAAATTTTTAGAGAATTTTTTTCTACAACATTTTCTAAATTAAGTTTACATTTAAGTAAAATTATACAATAACAAGTATCATGCATATAAACATAAGTATTTTCTCTCCACATTTCACTGCAAAGAACAAAAAAAAATCAACCAACTGTTTTTAACCGTAACAAGTTTCAAAACTGCCTCTTAAACATTTTAGAAATCAACCAAATTTCGATTATAAAACGAATGGATATTTAACTCGACAAGCAATATTTAAAACAAACAAACTAAACTAATAAACTGTTATTATATACTGTATTAGCGGAAATGATTAACCCTTCATACATCACAAACTAAACTCAATCTAAAATTAAATTTTTAGCCAAAATTATTGTGAATTGAAAAGAAAATAGTTAAAACAAAAAATACTCAAAACAACAAATCTCTAAACTGCCTTTTTAAATAAATTTGAATAACTATTAATCCGAATAGTATACAATTATAAATATGATTAATTTTGACGCGAGTGAGTTTTATATTTTAAATATGTTTCATCTTTGAATCTTTTTTCATTTTCAAATAGCAAAAATACACGTTTCTTCATAGCTTGAGTTTTGGTAACCAAAAATTGTTACATTTGAAGTCTGAATTAAAGACTAAACAAGGAATGCATGACAAATTACATTTTATAAACAAGAAAAATAGAAAGAAATTATTACAATTTTAATATTATTTTACTAGTAATGGAATAACTGTTAGTAAAAATTTGATAAATTGAAACGCAAAAATTATGCCGCATCTTTACCTGTAGGAAATTTGTTTTTTTTTAGAGGCAATTTAATACTTTCTCCAATTAAATGAATATTGCTCGTTTTTCGGTGAGAAAATATAACATATTTTTACTAGTGGCCGTCGGTGGTGCAATGGTTAGTGTGCGCGGCTCTTGTACATGAGATCCTGGGTTCAAACCCTGCTCTGACCACCTTCAAATTTCTTTCGGCGGCGGTTACCTCGCTTAGTGACGGCGACACTATCGAGTATATAATACCGTTCGGAATCGGTGTAAAACTGTAGGTCCCAATCAGTGAGTGAAAACTGGAAAGCGCACAGCTCAGTGGTTGTGAGAAGTTTCTCCCCGGTCCATTCATGGGATGTAATGGGAAACCATTTATTTTAAAGGAAACGGATATTGATTGCATACTCCTTAAAAAGGGATCGTAAACGAAATATCATGTATTCTATTAAGATATAACTCGGATAAGAAACAGATTAATCGGCCCTGTTCTGCATACAGAATCATTTTGAATCAGAATTTTCTTTCAGAATAAAAAGCCTACAATTTTGATGTTCTTAAAACATGAAATATTTTTGTTCTGAATTGATTGTTTTTAAAATCAAAAGGCATTTGCATTCTAATTCAAAACTGATATTTTTCTTCTGAATTGTTTTGCAGAAACCCACATATTCTGAAATGTTTTATGTTTGTCTCGATTCTGTTTACAGAACATGGCCGTATATTCTTCCACTGTGGTGTAGTAATTTCAAAATTTGTAATTTCTTCTCAGAGAGATTCACAAAAGTCATAACTTAAAATTTCCCGATTTTAGTTTATTTTTGTTAAAATCAATAATTAAGGACCTTTTCGATCCGCTGTAAGAATCTGCTGCCATCAAAGAAACCTAGTATGAATATGTATATTATAGAGAGTTTCCATCAATTTTGTACCTTAGCAAATCCAGTTTTTCCCCTCTGCCATGGTACTAATATAATGGTAGATGCAGTACGAGAACAACTACAACAAGCCAAAAACAACAGACACTTTGTTTTTGCTCACTGCCTGTATTGTGTCAAGTCAGCTGATTGAAAAATAATGCAAATCTACAAAAAATTGGAAAAAGTGTCATTTAGAAAATGATTGTGTTTTATTCGATATTTTGAAAGTGTTTAAGTGTGAAAATTAAAACATTTCTTTGTGATTTTTACAGAGAAAACATTTCAAAAAGAACAGTTGCTGGCGAACGGGGATTGCAGACAAACAAATGTTAACAAATTTTGACATAAGAGACAAATTCACTCAGACTCACCCCAGAAAAAAGTTCAAATCAGCTGGGCTAGTGCTTCTACCATTTGTTTGTATCATGACGTCTGCTGAAAATTTGTTAATTTTGAGTTATCGCTCTTTTTTAGCTTGTGTGTGACAAGTTCAAGCAAAAACAATACACTTTCCCAGCTAAAAAGGGTTATAAAATAGTCATATTTCCAACTAAGAAGAGTTCCAAAAAGGATTATACTTAAGAAAAAATTATACTGCAAATGTGAAGTTTTTAACACATTCAGTCGTTATAAACAGCTGATAGCATATGTTATGATCAATTTATATGTAGTGTCTGTTGTACTCTTGTCTCTCTTCAAGACGTAGGGAATACTTGGTTGGAATTTTTGAGAAGTGTATAAAAAAAGGTGAATTTATATTCAACCATTGGGTTAGAATTTGTTAAGCCAATTCTATATTTCATGCGCACAATAAAGAAAACTCCAAAATATTTTTTTTAAGACTTTATTGTGATTTATTGAATCTGATCCAAAGGAGCCTAACAATAATGGCCAGTTTTTCAGTCAGTGGTAATCTTCGTTTCTTAGTTAAATTATGTTTAAGCATCGAATTGTGTTTTTTAGTCATTTTTTAACTATGATTTAACCACCCAATGTTGGTTGGTTAACTTATAGTCAGAACCATATTATTTTGACAATCAAATTACTGACTGCCAATGGGAGAAATTAAAATTGTGTAAAATACATGTTTCAGATTTGCGTATTTGTACACACGTCGAGTCTAGATCGTTATATGGTTGCTCCTATATAGTTTTTAACACATTTTTGTTAAAATGACTTATATTTGGCATATATTTCTTGGCATATATTTGTTATTGTACATAATTCCATTTTGTGTGTTCCCCTTTGTTGTTTTGGTATTTATCACAAAACACGCGTTTTTTCCAATAAGAATACAAGGGTTGCCATATTAGTTGACAATATGGCGACTTACATTAACTCGCCACTGAAAAACAAAATGCAAAGTTAACCTCTAATTAACTTAGAATTAAGATTAAGTAATCCCATAGTTAACTATCCACTTAAAAACTGGCCATAAAAGTTTGCATTTTATATTCTAAACGGGGTTTATCCAATTATTAATAATTAGATTCATGTTGAAGCGGGCCTCTATCATTTAATAGTTAAAAAAGGTTTTACTCCTGTAGAAATGTGTAGATATCATACCATCTTAGGAGACCTAATTAGGTCCGAAAAATGGTTTTATATAATAGTATCAGATTAGATCAAAACTGATCTATAACTGTCTAATTAGGTCTAGTAAGAGCAAGTTTGTTCTCAAATTTTTACCGGCCATGTATAATTGGAACTATCGTGATATAAAATTAGTTCTAACTCAGGGTGTAATTAGGTCTGGGCCGAGATACGGTCATATCTAACCAAAGTCTGATTAAATCTGACGAGAGATGCTATGTCTACAGTGGCGGGCAGATGTGGATACATCATATTCACATTTGACTTTGTCCAGTTTTAAAACCCGTAAAAATACAACAATTTCTACCAAGTTTTTATTCTTTATTAATTCTAGAAATTCTAGATTCTCAAATATTTAATGAAAAAAGTAACATTTGTAACTTAAGCCGAAAAAACCAATGTTCCAACTTATGTTCGTTCGGAAATTAAATGTTTTTCATCACGTTGTTTAGTATTTTGTCCAACGACCTTTGGCCTTAATTAAACTTTTTATTCTTTTGACCATGCTTTTAACCAGTTTCTCGATGTGTTGGAATATTGACTCACACCGCATGTACCCGAGACCATTGTTCGTTCAAGTTCTGTGATGCATTTTCGTATGTAGCCAGTCGATTTTCAACAAAACCCATAAATTTGCGATCGGGTTAAGATCAGAACTTTCAGCTGGCCACTGCATTGTGTTACATTTTTGACTGGCGAACCATTGCTTGACAATTTTGTCCGTATGATTAGGATCTCCATCCTGCTGAAATGAAACTTCATCCTCGGAATACGCGCTTTTGTCCACAAAATGTAGTAAATTATGCTCCAAAATACGAAAATATCTTCGTTTTTCTTTAGTTTGTTGATTTCTGCCAATGGGCCGATATGCCACCAAGTAAGACAACCCTACACCATCAAGATACCTCCTCCATGCTTCATTGTTTCTTTGACTTGGTGCTTCTTCAACGTTTCATATGGGCGGTGCCAGAAATATTGCATACCATCCGACTGAAAGCGATTGATTTTGGTCTGGTCCAACCATATTACCCTCTTCCGGTCGCTCCAATTTGTGTGCTCTTTGGAAAACTTGAGACGCGCCGATACATTTTGCGCGGATAATGCTGGTTTCTTCCGTTTTTCTGCCGTTGTCAGCCCAATTCGCCAAAGCGTTCTACGTGCTTTCCACCCACTAATGGGTTTGTTTATGGCTGCTGCGGCTTCTTTAGGTGTTGTCACATGCTTCGTCGGTATTACCCGCTCCATAGCTCGAACATCACTATTGGTAAGCAATCTTGGTCGCGATTTCCTCGTTTATGGCGGCTCTACATTAGGTATTGTTCTAACCTGCAGCACTGTCCGATGACAAACACCCACTTCTTTAGCAATTCTAGGGGTTGAAACACTGTTTTGTCATTTCAATGATTCGGTTTAACTTTGTCACGAAGTGAATATTTTTGCTAAAAATTTAGTATCAAAATATTATTTTTTGCATTAAATATTGCAAAATCTAGTTATGTTTTCGTCTTTTAGGATTAATAAAGAATATTAATAAAGATGCATTATAGGAATTGTTGTGGTTTTATGGGTATTACGGCAATTCAAAGTCAAATGTGATTAGAATGTACCCACATCTGCTCGCCACTGTACATCTAGATATAATCTTATATCTCGACATATCTAATTATATCTCACGCAAGTTTCAATTATATCTTGCCGGAATAAATTTGAGATCGAATTAGATTTAATTGGACCGAAATAGGTAGCAATAGATCAGTTCTGATAAAATTTGATTGTTCTAAATGCAACCATGTTTCGGATCTGATAACATCTAATTAGGGTTTCGAAGAGATCTAATTAGTATTGACCCGACAAACGTTGTTTTTCCCGGAAACATTTTCTCTTAAAATATATATTAAAATTAAACTTTTCCTTGGAAAGAGAGTGAGGTACTCTTTCTGTGAGCAAATAAATATATTTCTATGTGCAAATACAATTACATCACCACTTCCACAAAAGGAGAAGGTAATTAACTGCCTCATGGGACTGTCCGTGGAGGTGGAAAGTTTCTGATTGCCATTCACTTGGGAGTGGCCAGAAATGATTCCTTCATTGGGCAGTCCAAGCAGCTCACTACTTCCACGCAGTATGTCCTGGGCAATGGCTTTTCGGAAACCTCCGTTAGCTAGCTAGAGTGAGAAGGCGAAACAAATGAGCATCAAATCAGGTATAGTAGGTGACTGATGTCACTGAAGCTCATCAAACAATCGGGCATATTCTTTTGTCCTTAGAAGGCGGATGAGCCAAACATACGGGCCAACGGCGGATAGAAACTAAAAGAAGAAAATCCAGGTTCAACATATCGCATCCTGGTCAGCGTCTGATCCATAATGGGCGGCTGCAATCAAATATCCTGGCAGTAGGTAAAATGCAAAAACCCGGTGGGCTGGGTTTGCCTCCCGCCACCGTTCATAATGGCAGTGAAAATACAAAAACGAAACAGAAAACATAAACAACCCCTATTTGTTGACGACCCCCGCAAACGTTATAAGGACCACGATTTACGGATATGCACTTGGAATGTAAGAACTCTATATAGATCCGGTGCAAGTATCCAACTGGCAGATGTCCTCGAAAGTTATAAGGCTGACATTACCGCTATCCAGGAAATGCGATGGACAGGACATGGCTGCACAAGAAAAAGAAACTGCGATATATACTACAGTTGCCATGAAAAAAAACATGAATTTGGTTGTGG
Source organism: Phaonia tiefii (assembly GCA_963931995.1). Classification (NCBI taxonomy): domain Eukaryota; kingdom Metazoa; phylum Arthropoda; class Insecta; order Diptera; family Muscidae; genus Phaonia; species Phaonia tiefii. Next base: position 203,637,637 of record OZ008370.1, on the reverse strand, counting down.
ATTTGTAGTTGGCAAAAGACTGCGACATCTAGTCTCTAGGTTCAATCCTGTGAGTGAACGAATAGCCACAATCCGCATAAAAGCGAAATATTTTTATATTTCCCTAATTTGTGTGCATGCCCCGACAGAAGAGAAAGATGATGATGCCAAAGACATATTCTATGAGCTCCTAGAGGAAACGTATGACCGCTGCCCTGGCCATGACATTAAGATTGTACTAGGAGATTTTAATGCCAAAGTAGGAAGGGAGAATGTGTTTAATCCAACTATTGGCAATTTCAGTCTTCATGCTGACAGTTCCGACAACGGTATGAGACTGATTGACTTTGCCGCGGCAAAAAACATGGTCATCAGTGGCACAAGATTCCAGCATAAAGACATCCACAAGGCTACTTGGGTATCCCCTGATCAAAGAACTAGGAACCAAATTGATCACGTGGTAATTGATGGAAGGCACTCATCCAGTGTAATGGACGTACGAGTGATCAGAGGAGCTAACATCGATTCTGATCACTACCTGGTAGCAGCAAAGGTTCGCACAAGATTAAGTAGAGCGAAAATCGTACGAAACCAGACGCAGAGTAAGCTGGACATCGGAAAGCTGCAATTACCAGAGGTAGCCACAGCCTACTCAAGGAAGCTCTCGCAACTTTTGGCACAGAACCCACCCCCTCCCGATGACGATCCTGATGCGCAGTGGAAACCCATTTCCGACTCTATAAAAACTGCCGCAACAACCGTACTTGGTTTCGAAAAACCGCTTCGCAACAAACCGTGGTACGATGAAGAGTGTCGCATAGCAAATGACGAAAAGAACGCTGCACGTATGGTAATGCTTCAGTCAATTGCAACGCGAGCTGCAACTGAGCGGTATAGGGAGAAGAGAAAGGAGGTAAACCGTCTCTTTAGGCGTAAGAAACGGCAGTGGAGAAAACGCGAGAGTGAGAAAATTGAGACATACAGAAGGAAGAACGAAGCCCGAAAATTCTACCAAAAAGTTAAAAACGGAACTAATGGACATGGTTCAGGGCCCCCCTTCTGTAAAGACAAAGACGGAAATCTCGTCGCAGATGTGCAGAGCATGTTGGGAATATGGAGAGAGCATTTCTCCGCGCTACTAGTACCTGAGATATCCGATGACGATGGGACAATCGATCACAATATGGACGACGACGTCGATTGCCCCCCTCCTAACCAAGACGAGGTCAGAACAGCTATTGCCCGGCTTAAGAACAACAAAGCCGCAGGAGCCGATGGATTACCGGCGGAGCTGTTTAAGGCTGGCGGCGATGAGCTGATAAGGTGCATGCATCAGCTCATTAGCAAAATTTGGTTAGATGAATGCATGCCCGGCGATTGGAGTCTCAGTGTACTATGTCCCATATTTAAAAAAGGTGACCCGAGTATTTGTGCCAACTACCGTGGAATAAGCCTTTTATCCATAGCATATAAGGTTCTATCAAGTATAATGTGCGAAAGACTAAAACCAATTATCGCTGACCTGATTGGACCATACCAGTGTGGCTTTAGGCCTGGAAAATCGACAACTGACCAGATTTTCACGCTACGCCAAATCCTGGAGAAGACACACGAAAAACAAATCGACACCTATCATCTATTTATCGATTATAAAGCAGCCTTCGATAGTCCGATACGGGAGAAACTCTATGAAGCAATGTCTGAGCTTGGTATTCCTGCAAAACTCATACGCCTTTGCAGGATGACCTTGACGAACACCAAATCCGCAGTGAAAGTTGGTAAGGATCTTACCGAACCTTTCGAAACTAAGCGAGGCCTCAGGCAAGGCGACACCCTATCGTGCGATCTCTTTAACATCTTAATGGAGATCATTATGAGAAAAGCTGCAGTCAATATGAATAAAACCATCAGCAGCAAAAGTCACATGCTGCTCGCGTATGCTGATGATATAGATATCATTGGGCGCACAATTAGAGAAGTTACTGCGGTTTTTTCGAGAATTGAGAAGGAGTCAGCAAAAGTGGGTCTGACGGTGAATGAGGACAAGACAAAATTAATGGTTTCAACGAACAGGGCCTCCACGCGATTAGACCAAAGCGTGAACGTTGATAACCGTTATAACTTCGAGGTAGTGGACGAATTTATATACCTCGGATCTGCCGTGAACAAAAACAACAACGTCAGCCTTGAGATCAAACGGAGAATTGTGCTTGCGAATAGATGTTATTTTGGGCTAAGCAAGCACTTTAGAGATAAAGCCCTCTCTCGAGTAACAAAAGTCCAGCTGTACCAGACTCTCATTCAACCTGTCTTGCTTTATGGCGCAGAATCCTGGGTCCTATCGCAAGCAGACGAAACATCTGTAGGAGTCTTCGAGAGAAAAATACTCCGAAAAATTTATGGCCCTATAGTGCACAACGGCGAGTATCGGCGACGCATGAACCATGAGCTGTATGAGCTTTATCCTGACATTGACATAGTTAAGCGGATCAAGATAACGCGATTGCGCTGGCTAGGCCATGTCAGTAGAATGGATGAAGATGAACCAGCGCGAAGGCTTTTCGAAACCGAACTCGAAGGAAGACGAAAAATAGGAAGACCAAGACTCCGCTGGAGGGATCAGGTTGACGAATCCCTGCGTACACTTGGTATTGCCAACTGGAGAGATAAAGCAAAAGATCGAACTGGTTGGCGAAATATGTTATCTTCGTTTTGTAAGGTCCCTGACCCCCCGGGGTTGTCCGAGACCGGATAAGTAAGTAAGTAAGTAATTAACTGCCTCAAAGTAAAAACTGATTTCCTAAAGGATGAGAAAGCGGACCAATAATTATAAAGATAACAGGCAATTAGTTAGATTATACCCCACCTTTGAATACAAATTTTTATTTTCCGTTACATAAACGAAACAAATAGTAATCGATAACGAAAAAATTCCAAATTTCAACCAAATCTGTGAGTGAAAAATATTGTGATCCAAAAAAAATTACCAAAACATAATGAAGTAAATTAAAACAGCCTGATTTTCCGGAACCATATAAGTTTAAACTAAAATAAATCAACAAATACTCAACATTTATAAATAAAGTCTGTTTAGTTTAAAAATTTTTGAAAACAACAAAAAAGAATACGAAAAATATGCAACTGGAACAAAAAGTACCTTTTTAAACAAACAAACAAAAAAACCTAACAGAAACAAAAAACGCTAAAACAAATGAAATAAAACAGCCACAACACTGACATTTAACAAGAAAATATAAAAAAAAATTACTTATCAACCTGTTATTAGTACTTCGTTAGACAAAGTTATAATTTCAACGATTTGTTTAAGAATCGACAGAAAATAGAGAGAAACAAAAGCAAAAATAGTCTTAACAAAAAAAAAAACAAAACAAAATAAACAGGAAAAATTCGAAAGGAAACAAACATTCGATAAGAAACAAAAAAGGAACCGTTGAAACCCTCATGTGATATCTTGAAAAAGAAACAAACAAACAAACAAAAAAATAAAAACTCAAAAAGTTATAGAACAATTACAAAAGCTACAACTATTACAAAATTGAACAAATACAAATTAAATTAACATATTTGAGAATATGTTTTATGTTTTTTCTTTTTCAACTTTATAGTATTAAAATCGACGAACCTCATTTTAGTTTTTTTTTTTAAATAATAATCAATTTTGATAACTCAGCGATTGTTTAATTTATTATTAACTTTTTATCTTGAATTATATTTAAATGAAACATCATGTTACACACACACACACAGGACTGAAATTAATGGTTTATTTAACGTTCTATTTACGAATATTTTTTTTAGCCTTATTTAATCTTTGACATTTGGATTTAATTGTCTTTTATTAAACGTTGAACAAAAAAATATATATGCAAGTCTTAACAATAATCGTACTTTACAGCATAATCATATAATAGTTCATATGTACATATGTACAATCATATGTATGTTTGTAGTTACATATATTGTATACCAGTTAGTCCATAGTCAAGCAAAGCAAAAATTAACATATATTCAAACAAATGTTTTGTTGTAGTAATGATGTTGTACGTTAAAATAAGATAACGTACATATTTTGTTCATTATAATGAAAGAACGTGCGAACGTAACGTAAAATATTGATGTTTAAGCTTATATTGCGACTTGAAAGCAAAACGAATATTATACGTACATTATTACATACAATACAAATAATAATAAAGCATTTAAATACTTATTCAAACAAGTAACGAACAAAATCGACTAATACATTTGTTTTATTTTACAAAGTCCAGCCAACTGATAGTTGTAGATTTTAAATTCCATGCGTACTGACAGCTATAACTTTTGATTAGCACTAACTTGAAGATAACCGGTAAGTATAACCTCTGACAACGGAGATAAGTAAAGGGTTTTCCAATAAGGCATTCAGGGTTGTCATAGAAACCATGTCGGTTTTACTAATTGTCGTTTTTGCAAACCAATATTGGTTTCATTTGGTGTCATGAAACCAAGTTGGTTTTGACAATTTCGAATGTAAGTAAAACCAATGTTCGAATCAGCTGTTGCTTACATGTGTTTATTTGTTTGAATAGTTTTCATGGAAATATCAATAAAAGTAATTGTATTACACTAGAAATTATAAAAAAAGGAATAAGTCGTTATATATAAAATACTATTGCATCAGCAGATGTAACATTTTTGTTATTATATGAAGAACTCTCACCAAGTTGACGAGTTCAGTAGGTAACGATTCAAGTATAAGTCTCGGAAGAAGCACAGTATCAACAATTTTTGGGAACAGGACTATTTTACGGCCTACTCTCCAAAAAACAACCATTTTTTGAGGGGGACAGAACACGTTATTTTAAGCAAAAAAAGTAAAATAACAAAATCCGGGCAAATGCATTGTTTCGGAGTCATGGTTCTCGAAATTTCGGTTGTGAGAGGGTAATGGGGTATAAAAGAAGTCAAAATAAGCTCAAAAAATTAGCCAGCATTTCTCGATAATAAAATAAAAATAACAAAATCGGGTCAAATGCATAGTTTTGCATAGTTTTGGAGGTATTTGGAGTAAATTTTGAAAACTCGATTTTTTTTAAATTAAGGGACTTTCTCCTCTGGCGTAGGTCCAACACCGGCTTCGGATTAGTATTTTTGTGGTATAAAGCTTTCTGCGTGGACGGCCTTCGGTCGGGCTAAGGGATATTCTCCTCTGCGGTAGGTCCAACACCGGCTTCGGCATATTATTTTTGTTGTATAAAGGGTCCTTTTCGGAAATGCATCACTGCTCTGAAACTGATGCGCAGCACGTTCGTAAATGCAACATCTGACAACTTTGCAGGTATTTTCAGACCGTAATTGCAAGCAAAATGCGCAACAAACAAGCATCTGCAACAGCTTTCTCCTAAAAAATAAAAACAAAAATGCAAAAATATATCTTTTTATTAAGCAATTATTAACATAAATCAATTTACTTACATTTTTACAAAACATCCCGGTGCAAAAAAATAACAAAACAAAAGCGCGCGAATAAAAACTGACAGCTGTTGGCTGCTTGGTGTATTTCCAATATCAAAACCGATAACATTGGTTTCTGTGACACCTAAAACCGACATAATTTCTAGTTCGAATATAAAACCGATAACATTGGTTTTCAAGACACCAAAGCATTTGTTCTTGTCGTTTTCAAAACCAATAGTGACAACATTGGTTTCTATGACAACTTGTTTTTAAATAAAACTCAAACCATTTGAGATATTTCCAAAACTTTATGATCGACTTGAAATACAATCTAAACATTTATGAAGGGAACTCGACTTCGTCCATATGGCCACCGCGGGCACGTCGACAGCGGTCGATTCGTTGAACCCAATTTTCGATGACTCGGTCACACATTTCTTCCGTAACGGCCGCTATTTCGTGATCAATGTTGGCTCTGAGCTCTTCCAACGTCGTCGGCTTGTTGGCATAGACCAATAACTTGACGTAGAACCAAAGAAAACAGTCTAGAAGTGTTAAATCGCACGAACGAGGCTGCCAATTGACTGGTCCATTTCTTGATATAACACGCTCACCAAACTTTCTCTTCAACAAATCGATTGTAACGTGTGCTGTGTGGCTTGTGGCACCGTCCTGTTGAAACCACATGTCGTCCAAGTCCATGTTTTCCAATTCAGTCCAAAAATAATCGGTAATCATGGCGCGATAACGATCGCCATTCACAGTAACGTGACGATCGTTATTGTCGACGAATAAATATGGCCCAATGACGCCGCTGGCATGCAAACCGCACCAAACAGTTGTTTTTTTGTGGATGAAGTGGTGATTCATGAAGCACATGTGGATTTTCACCAAACCAATAACGCATATTTTCTTTATTGACGAACCCATTGAGCCAAAAATGAGCTTCGCCACTGAAGATGATTTTGCGATGAAATTCATCATCTTGGCGTATCTTCTCCAAAACCCAATCGGAGAACGTACGTCGCGTCAAATGGTCCATCGGCTTCAATTCTTGAGTCGGCTTGATCTTGTATGGGTGTAAACCAAGATCTTTACCAAAATTCGCCATAAAGTGGACTTGGCGATGCGCAGTTCTTGAGAACGCCGCGGAATCGACTGATTTAGATCGTTTGCTACGGACGCCTCAACGGAGACAACAGGTTGGTTGCATCATCACACAATGAAAATGCAGACTGAAATTTTTGCACTAAACTTGTTATTGCTTGTCTACTAGGTCGGGAATAACGACCGAAAATTGGTGTTAAAGCTCTTAAAGTTGCGGTCACCGACTCCGAATTTCGGTAGCACATTTTTATAATTTCCATCCGTTGTTCGTTCCTGTATTTTCCCATGATGAAAATCTTGAGTTTACTGAAAAATGGAAAGTAACAGATGATCAGTGAAATAGTGCTTTCACAAATAAAATTCAAAGTTGTCAAGTATCTAATGGAAAACCCATTATTACCAGGGCGTTTGTCGAAAAAGGGCCGTAGGATATCGTGGTACCACTTATACAAATCTATATATTTCCACAGAGCAATAGAAAAGAGCTTCTATGCCTCTTTAATGACGACGAGGTACTAGGCCATTTCATCGAGTTCGAGTTGCTTTGGTAATTTTCTCTTTGGTTGGCATCAATCAAACACTTTTATACTTAGTTTGCTGCATGGTCTATACTCTGTATCAGAGACCGGTTTCAATCGCGATCGAGTATGTTCGATCATCCTTTGTTCATTTTCAATCATTGCAACTCAATCGAACATCCGACAGCGATCACTCTTTGTTGATACAACACAAAATAAATAATCACGAACATTCATGTATGATTTTGGCTTATGATCGTAAAGCGGTTGTTTGACTTGAGCCTATGTGAAAACAATCATTCATAGTTGCTGCGCAAAAGTGTTTAATCCATATAAATCACAATCAATGAGCGAGTGTGCATGAAAACTACAGGCTCGAAACCGGTCTCTGCTCTGTATGTCTTCTTTGGTCTCTCATTCTACATCATTTCCCTAGTGGCTTTTCAATCAGCTGTGCCATAGAAACCCCCTGCTATTTCTCAACTCTCTGCACAATGGTTTAGGCAACCGATACAAGTTCCTAAAGGGCTCGGCGGCCGTCATTTCGAATGGTTTTGGGTCATCGCGAAGTGTGCCTCTCAGTATTTTCAAATAATTGCTATAAAATATTTAATTATATTTACTGCAATAAAATGCGTGCAATAACATTTTCGTACCTTTGCCCACCCCGAATTCTTTGCGATAAATCCAATAAAGTTATTAATCCCGACATTGTGATTGTTTTTCACTAGTTTACATTTGCATCGAAATTTCAATAATAGGGTTACAAAAGTTTCATGGGACAATGGGAATGAAACACGTTTTTCATAACACAAACGAGAATCGCCAAGTAGGTATTTGTGAAAAGACAGAGTGAAAACTGCTTATGTAAACTAAAATTAAACTTTTTTCATTTCACAGTTTCATAGAACCAGAATCGACCCCAAGATACATAAATTCAGTGAAATGCCCACACTACATGTAATGACGCGCCCCACATTATAAGAGTGATAAAAGACTCGGCCTAACCGAAAGGTTTGGGGGATCTGTATAAAAATATATAAATTTTGAGATTTATTACTTTGATTTTGGATTCATTGCACGGGAACATCAGTTTTATAAATTCGAAACTCCATATCGCAACTAACAAGGCCCTATTTGGGTTTTGTTGCTGTTCGGATTTTATGGCCTCATATATATTTTGGCTAAATCTTATGGGTCGATTATTGTTTTTTGCCCTTAAAGGGACACCCGTAGCGGAAGAAATATCTCCACTTCTCTGGAATTTAGCACTGGATAGTATTTTGCTATAGATATTCACAGTTATTCACTGACAGCCTGGAAATTGTGCAAGGTTAAATACCGTCCCATATACAGAGATGCATTCCACGACATAATCACAGAAAACCGAGCTCGTACTCTTTACCGGGAAGCAGAAGTTTCCGTTTATTCAGCCACTGTATTAATGTGGTAGATACATCTAGGTGTGATTCTGGACAGAAAACAGATAGTATCGTGTAAAAGGGTCATTGGACGGCGACGGGACCTATCCTCGAAAATAGTATAGTTATATGAAAAAAAATAGTTAAAATGGTTATATGCAGCTGATATTCGTACGATATTGCTTTATGGTATTGTCGTTTGGTTGCCCGTACTCTCCAAATAATGACTATGGTGGGTATCACGGGTGCTCTTCGCACAACCCCTACCGAGGGCTTGGGTGTGATCATCCACATATAACCCGTAAATTTTCTGGAAAAAAATGGCTAAAGCGTCAGGAATCTGCCTAATGGGTCGATTATCGATAGCAACCGAACATCAGTTGCGTTGCCAGTTGCCGAAAACATATTACATATGGCAACTGACAGCTGACAACTTCAGTTGCTTGATAGTGGATATATTGGCAACCACGAATTTTCGGTTTCTGTATAGTTTTTAAAACAAAACAAAACGTTAAGTTGAACGGTAAGGAGTTAAAAGCTGTGGTTCTAAAGGAAATCCTAATTTTTTCTCAAATTGTATTGTTTATTAAAGTTTGTTTATAATACTTATACAATATTGTTTATATAAAATAGGACCTAGTAGCGGCAAAATTGCTGGAGCTCGGGCGCAGCTCGAGAAAAATATAAGAATACGAAAAATATAATTTTTTTGTTGGACGGGCCAATGGGGCCCACAGTGTCAAACAAGCGGGTACTCAAATGAGAGTTATTTTGATCACAAATTTAATGGTGACTTTAGTTTTGTGGAGCGGTATCTGTTGGCACAGATAACCTCAATTTACCGTATATGATAAAAAAAATACCTTTTATTTGAGTACCAACAGTTTCCTGTTTCTAGCCGTCTCTAACTGTACTCATTTTTTGAACCCTTCGTGCCGAATAGGTCCGTCCGACCAAAAATAAACAACATATTTTTCGTGTTCTTATATTTTTCTCTAATTTCTCGATTTCTCGAGAATTCTTAACTTAACAATATTATTGTTCAAGCTCGAGGCCATTCTATATCTCTATTAATAGAAATATGGTTTTTTTTACAAAAGGAGTTTTGCAAATGTTTCCCTATGATTCCTGGCAAACCGTATAGCTATTTCAGATCTAGCCACAGATCTTCATCAGCGGTTGTTTGGAATGATGCTGTTGAAAAATGCATCAAACTAAATGCAAACGAAATCTCATTTGAATTGAGAATTCACTATAATGCAAGTGTTCGAAAAATATCGCAAGCAAAACACACAAGAAAACATTTGCAGAAACTTCTTTCCATCTCCAGAGAACCATCGGCCCTCATTAGACATGTTTTTGTTGTTGCCTAAAAGACAACACAATTTTTTTTACACACAATAACAATTGCATGCAGTTTCGTCGTGCTCCACGTTATTCAAATTCTTCAGGGATGATTTTTGTTTATTCGGCCTTTTTATTGGTACTTTATAAAAAACACATTTTTTTTACATACAATAACAATTATAAAGTACCAGTAAAAAGGCCGAATAAACAAAAATCATCCCTGAAGAATTTGAATAACGTCTCTCGATCTACCACCGAATAACGGACCTGCGTAATCTGTGTAAAACATATCATGATACAAATACAAGGTAGTAGCGTCAGCCCATAGGATTTCCTTTGTTTACATTTCATCGTACCCAGTAAATGTCAAAGTTGTTTGTGTGAGTGCGTCCTCTTTTGATTTCATCTATATATGTTCACAATTGCACATGTATGTGTACATTTTTATCAGCTGATTTTGATAATAACTGGGTATGGAAATTACAACAATGCTAATGCTACTACCTTGTATTTGTATCATGATCCATGTCATGTAGAGCATCGCAAACGACTGGACTTCATCGACATTTATTTAACTGGTCATCATAGCATGAAGAGGATTGTTAAAGATGACTCGGCAACTGCAGGCTGTTCTAAATCATACTCAACGCTTGACAAATTTCTGAAATAATAAGCTTGAAACATTGGAAGATATTGTGGCTAACTTAGCAGCCAAAGATGGTTTCACTATTTTGGGAATAACTAAAAGCGAGTTTATTCGTAAAAGTATAAAAAACAGGGATTTTCTTTACTACAGCAGCCGTCAGATATCATGAATATCGTGTATAAGTATTATTGTTTAGTGAAAGACAAACTAGTTCTTAGAATTCAATCGCTAAAAGAACAAAATATGAAATTTAGTTTGTCTATTGATGAGTGGACCAGCTTTAAAAACCGACGATACATGAACGTAAACATATACTTCGGAGCTTTGGATTCAGTTAATTTAGGATTAATCCCAACAACATGAAGCTGCCCTGCTGAGAAAATTATGGAAATGGTGAATTCGAAATTGGAATCGTTTGGTATCTGTTTTTCCAAAGATATTGTAGCCACTACATCAGATGGTGCGAGCGTTATGGTAATGTATGGAAAATTATCACCTGTTCATCTACAAATGTGCTATAATCACGCTATCCATTTGGCGATTATGTCGGCTTTATATACAACTAAAAAAACCAATAATTAGACCGGCGATGACGGAAATTCCAATTCTGACTCAAACGAAGATGAACAGAATGACCATTTTTTCGGTACAGAAGATAATCAGATAGATAGATAGATCTACTGTTGTTGTTTGACCAGCGGTGTTCTCGAAAAAAATGGCCCGATGACTCCTCCAGCGTGAACAGCGCACCATGCAGTCACTTTGAGCGGGTGTAATGGCTCCTCGTGCATCGATAATCAGATAGGTCCACTGTTGTCGTTGGATCAGCGGCGTTCTCAAAAAAAAAAAAAATAGCCCGATGACTTCTCCAGCGTGAACTGCGCACCATGCAGTCACTTTGAGCGGGTGTAATGGCTCCTTGTGCATCACTCGTGGATTTTCGGTGCCCCAGAAGCGATAGTTTTGCTTGTTCACGTACCCGCTGAGGTGGAAATGAGCCTCATCGCTCATTATGATTTTCAAATCATTATGTACAAAAATGCCATAAAACGAGCCCGTATGGTAATCAATTGTGACGGCGCCCATTTAACCGATATCATCTTCTCAACTTAACCAATAAAATTCTAAAGGTTCAAATAAACATAATCAAAAAACAGAATCGAAGTATTTCATTTTGAAAAAAAATGAGACCCAAACAACATCGGATGACTTCTTTTGAAACACCTTGTATATTACTCTATGTGTTAACTCCTCTTTTGACTGGCGATAATCCATAGAATTAACATTTTAAAAATGTTTGTAAATATTGTGGCTTTTTCGTTAGAAAATTCGTTTACTACTAAATAAAATAAATAAATGGTTTCCCATTACATGCCAATAAGGAATTGGGGAGAGCTTCTGACAACCAGTTAGCTGTGGGCTTTCTAGTTTTATACTCACTGATTGAGTGGCTTAATACTCGATAGAGTCGCCGCCGAATGAAATTTAAGGTAGTCTGAGCAGGGATCGGATCCAGGATCTCGTGTACAGGAGGCGCGCACACTAACCATTGCACCACCGACGGCCGATAAAAGTGTGCTTAACTGAATTGTATATTATTCCAACAAAAACCAAACCATTTTTTCAATTAGAAAAATGTTCCTGACCTTGTAAACTTGTAGTATGAACTTCTCAAATTCGTTTATTGTGTTCACATATTTCACTATGTTGGATTTTTTAATTTAATTTATCTAATGAAAAGAATTGCCATTGTTCGCAATGACCAAAACTTTTGAATTTCCATTTGCTCAGGTAATTTCCAGTTACTCAGAGAATGTGGAATCGGATTGTAATGAAATATAGGAATTATAGAGCAATGACGTATAGAGACGCTCTCTCTCTCAGTAAATTGATGACATTTGCTATGTTCCATAATAATACCATATAGAGGCATAATAATACCATCTAACAAAATATCAGCAACGGAATTTCGATTTGTGCGTTAAAATTCTTGTGTAAATATACCACAAATATGTATATACTAACAATAAAATATATCAAAAAAGTCAAAAATTTGTTTAAATTTCACGGGTTTTGCATCAAAACGACATGAAAAATTTAAGTCAACAAATTTTGTAGTTCCACCTGGTGTAGGCCAATTTACCTTAAATAACTCTCTGTCTCACCGACCGCACCACGAATAGTGTGAAAGGAAATGTCAGATGAGACATTGGCAGTACTCATTACGTTACGTCATTACTCTATGATAGGAATGCTTTTAATTTTATATTGAATTTGTTAAACTGCTGGCAAATCGGTTTTGGACGTATTTTATATGTAGAGATTTTTGGCTTCGATTGGTGTTGCCACGTAGTACTTTCAAATTCATAAACCTGTAGATACGAGTATACAATATTTGAAAACCAAAACTGTCAGATATGAAGGAAACGCTTTGAAAATAAGTACAATTCCCAATGTTTTTTTTTTGAATTTGAATTTGTAGAGGTAATTCAAATTAATCTACAAATTATACTTGCCATATAATTAATTTACCCCATGTGTGAAATTCATAGAAATCGATGAGTATCAAGTTTCAAAAGTATGGCTTTCGGGTCGATGTTTTACGATAATATACAAATTTTCAAGTGAAAAATATCAAGCTCTACTTTTTTTTCGCGTAGACCAACTCTCAGGGGATGTCCCCTATAAATGCAGTGCATTGCATTGGACTTAGGAAAATGGAATAGGAGTAGGGGGAAAGAGAGAGAAGTACTTGTTGATATTTGACTTAAACTTGCTGATGCACTTGCCGGAAGCTTATTCCACATACGGACTGTTCGGCTGAAGAACGAATTGTTTCTGTAATGCGCAGTTCGATCCAACGGCCAGGAAACAGAAATCGGATGAGTTTCACTTGAAAACCGCGTCGTACGGTTAAATACTCTAACTTCTGGAATGAGGCCATGTAACTCGGTGGAACACTTTCCATGGAAATACCTATAAAATACCGAGATACAGCTAACATTTCGTCGATGCTCCAAGGAGACAACAGTGCTGGATACACTGCTGTCGCCTATCAGCTTCAACGCTCTCTTTTGCACGCGGTCTAGAAGCTCCAAGGTGGACGCTGGAGCCCCAGCCCAAATATGAGAGTTGAATTCCATTTTTGGTCGAATATACGTGGTGTATATATTGAGGAGATCGGGTGGGGTGAAAAATCTTTTAAACCGCTTTAAAAAGCCCAAGCACTTAAATGCTTCTTTCGACACGTTGAAAATGTGCTTATTCCAATGAATGTCACATTGTATCTTCATGCCCAGAATATCAAGAGCTTCCGATTCACCAACATCTAAACCACCCATTGAAATCATTGGCAGGGTCGAGTCACCAGTGTGCTTGTGCGATATTCTGCAACACTGTGATTTGGGTGCATTAAATTCGACTCGGTTTTCCCTGCCCCACTCACTAATCAGATGCAAGTCATGATTAAGCGTGTCATTCATTGTTCGTCTCTTTCCTTGCACTACGGAAACTTTAATTTTAGAACCATTGTTTCTTGGGAACATTTTCTTAGAATTTGCCGTAGATTACGTTTCTGCTATACTCTTTGTCAAGTTTTTTGGTTCCATACAAATTGACCCACCCTAATCACGGCAATCGTGATCGAGCATACTATCGTATCGACTCAAGTATCGTTCAATCGCCTTTTTTGGATCTCGGCTCGATCGAAATTTTGTATTTACATGAACACTGAACGTATCCTTTTATGTAATTTTCTTGCCGCTAATATACTCGTTGATGCATTGTAACACAATTTAAATTAATAAAAGAAAGAAAGGCTATAATATTTAGAAAAAATTTTCAAGTGTGAATTCAAGCGTTTCATTTTATAGATTGTTAACGGAGGTGCAATGGCTAGTGTGCGCGGCTCTTGTGCATGAGCATGGTTCGATCCCTGCTCTTACATGTCTTTCGATGACGGCCACCTCGCTTAGTGATGGCGACACTATCGAGTGCTTAGCGATGAAAAAGCTTCACAAAATACCGTTCAGTGAGTGAAAAATAAGAAAGCCCACAGCTCATTGGTTGTGAGAAGCTCTCCCCAATCCCTTCATGGGATGTTATGGGACACCATTTTTATATACATACATAGTACGGTACACACATATGTATATTACGGTGTACCATCAATAAAAATTTTTTTTGCTCAAGCTTTATTTGAAAGCTTATAGGGTAAAGTATTTTTGAGATTTTTTTCAGATTTTTCGGAAAAGGTTTAGAGGCCGCGCAAGTCCAATTTCCCCCAAAAATTGGGTAGTCCGGCCGTTTTTTGAATTTTACTTAAAACTCGGTCAATAACCACGATTTTCTCAGTTTGTTAGTCAACATTTTTAAAGCAAAACGTCCAAACTTTCATTGTAATGCATAAACAACCAGTTTTAACAATAATTTTGGTCGATAAGGTGCCATGAATTACATTTTTTCGTAAATTTTGGATAAATTTTGTAATTAACGCTTTATAACTTTTAAAGTTTCTATGAAAAATTGCAAATCTAATGATGCAGTTTAAAAGACGGATAAATTCCAAACAAATTTTGAAACAAAATTTCAATTTGCAGTTACTGTTCCAGAGTTATACCATTTTAAAGCTATTTACCCATTGTATGAATTTTTAGGGGAAATTCGACTTTTGCGACCTCTAAACCTCTTCCGAAAAATCTTGAAAAAAAAACTATGAAAATCGAAAATGTAATTTTTTTTGGCACACCTTTATGTATACATCGTTAGCTTAATACAGAAACGACCCAACTCAGGAAACCCATATTTTACAGGAGGAAGTAAAAACTTAATAAAACTGAAAGAATTATATATTTAATAAGTTTTTAAATGTAATGGTTATTAAAAAAATTGTGGAAATTCAGGGTATAAATATTTTTGGTTTTATTTCAATTTTATTGATTTTAAATGACTTAAGGCTTTTTATGTTTGCATCAGGGCTGTGGAGTCGTCAAAAATAGTTGCGACTCCAACCGCCGAACAGTACGACTCCGACTCCGACCAAAAGAGAAGGATGGGTCAACATAACATTTTATTTTTTAAATATTTTATTTATTTTTATTAATTCTTTTAATAATAAACAAAATACTATAATAACGAAAACTTAAAATAACAAAACATTTGTTTTTAAAAATAGGACAGCCTCAATAATATCTGGCTTCATTGATGCTCTCAAATCAGAAATGATGATTCTGAGTGCAGAAAATAGTCGTTCTACGGAAACTTGTGTCGGTGGCAATGCCGGGGCGATCATAGCAGCATCTTGGAAAATCTCAGGGTACTTCGTAATTACATCTTTTATTGCTAAATTTGAAGAACGGTCAAATTTCTCCACCTCCTTTAATGCTTAGTAAAAGTCTATTTAAAATTTAGCTAAGACTGTTGGAGTTTCTGTGTCTTCGTTACTTTCTACTAAATTTAAACGACGACGCTTGGACTGCTCCTGGTCGTCTAAATATTTTTCCAAATCATCTACAACAACGGCCTCTGGAATTATATTTGATGAAGACTAATCATTACGTTCTTCATCTTGCAACTGTATACCTTTCATACGAATGGCTAATTCATATAAAGCATATTTAGCTCTAATTTGACGTTCTTTGGTTAACAACACTCGGACCATAGGATCGACGTATATACCCGCTAGTAAGATATCATTGTCTAGGAGGGCACTTTCTCTGCGTATCATTGAATCCTTAATTCCATCAGCTATTTTACAATTAGTTTTAGAAAAACCGAAAATAAGGTTAAAGTTAAGGTTATTTGCTTCATTTTCTTCTTAATCATGAGAAAATGAAAGCACAAGTTTATGAGTGACAATCAGGGAGGCTGTTGAAAATTTTGAAAAAGGAGGAAAAAAAGCCGAGTTTTCAAAAAAGAAAAGTCGCATAAAAGTCGCACATTTTTAACGTTTTTATTTAATCAAAAACACAACAAAAATCAACAAAATAAATAATTCAAATTAAATAAACTAAAGAATAATTCATTACAAAAGATTTAGTCAACTTCTGTAAAAAAGGCAAATATTTGAAAATAGAAAATATTGAAAAAGAAATTCGAAGAATTTTTATTTTGGAACTTCAGCAAAAACACCGCGACTCCGACTCCACGACTCCGACTCTGACTCCACAGCCCTGGTTTGCATAAAGTGAAAAAATGAGTTATTGCTTTATGTTATTTTTTTCTAATAAACATAGCCCGTGCTTGAGGAATTATGTTTTGTATGGTAAATTATCAAAAAAATATTAGAGTCTTTAGGCAAACATTTTTTAAGGTCTTGCAAGTGACCCCACTTTTTTTTAGACAAATCAAACTTTCTGCTGTAAAGCTGACAAGGTTTTATACATTCTATAGTCGTTTTTGTTCTTTGCGGTAGAACCTCGTACTGCTCACATATATCTATTTTGTAATATATAAATACTTTAACGGCCTTATTCATAAAAAGTTGGGAGAGGTTTGAGAGACCTTTTTTGTATGATAAATCGTACCTCAGACCTCTCATAACTTTTTATGAATAAAGCCGTAAGTATATATCCTGAACTGTCATATGCTAATGCTCGGATCATGTTGATCATGCTTCTTCCTGAAATTTAAGTCAGGGATTAGAATATGATATTTGTCGTTAAACTAATTTTTACCTGGCCTAATCGATGTTAATTTTTTTAAAGTATTTTTTATTTGGTATTTGGTGTGGCCGTCGGTGGTGTAATGGTTAGTGTACGCGGCTCTTGTACATGATAACGTGGGTTTAATCCCTGCTCAGACCACCTTACATTTCTTTCGACGGCGGTCACCTCGCTTAGTGATGGCGACACTATCGAGTACTTAGTCATGAAAATGCTTCTCAAAATACCGTTCGGACGCGGTGTTAAACTGTAGGTCCCAATCAGTGAGTGTAAAACTAGAAACCGCGCACCTCACTGATTGTGAGAAGCTCTCCCCAATCCCTTCATGGAATGTTATGGGACACCATTTTTTTTTTATTTTCCCAGTCTTGAAAATAATCATAGTGTAGGAGATTTGCGTGCTTCTCTTATAAAATCGAACAATTGGGATGGCAGGTATATTTGTTTTTTAGATAGTTTTCTCTCGATGAGCGAATGCGTTCCATTCCACTCCATTTGGGTATGTCCGCTTACCAAATACTTTTGATTAATTGTTACATTTATTTCCTCGCAAAATGAGCAAAGCATTGGCATTTCGATTTTGGTAGAAGCAACCATCTGAATAAATAACAATGTGTATATCTGGACAACGAACGTGAAACTGTTTTAAATGTTTTATAATACTATAAATCAAATATTTTTGGAAGTATTTAATTTTAGCGCCACGAAATAACCTGCAATGAAATAACCCCCAAACTCGAAAATGAAATAATCCCCAAAAAATCAGGAAAAACGAATTTGGGGATAATTTCCTAATTTTCGGGAGTTATATCATTTTTAATTTGGGGATTATGAAATAATCCCCAAATGTAAAAAGCCCCAAATTTTTTTTGGGGATAGTTTCATTGTAGTTTTGGGGGTTACTTTATCTTATTTGGGGTTTATTTCATTTCCGCAAGAAATTACCCTTTTTACAATAATGAATTCCTCTAATTTTTTAATAATAATATTATAATTGCTCTGACCACCTTCAAAAAAATTTCTTTCGGCGGCGGTCACCTCGCATAGTGACGGCGACACTATCGAGTATATAGCCATGAAAAAGCTTCTCAAAATACCGTTCGGAATCGGTGTAAAACTGTAGGTCCCAATCAGTGAGTGAAAACTGGAAACTGGTCCATTCATGGGACGTAATGGGAAACCATTTATTTTTTTTTTAATATTATAATTAATAATAACTATTTTGGGGTTTATTTCATTTACTTGGGGCTTGTTCATTGGGGGATATTTCTTTTCTATTTTGGGGGTTATTTCATTAGGCGGTAGTACCGATATCTTTTGGGGGTTCTTTTATTTCTAATTTGGGGTTATTTTCATCTTGTTTGGGCTATATTTCATTTTTCATTTAGGGGGTTATTTCATTGGAAAAATGGAAACAAAGGCGAAAAAATTTCCTTGTAAAAGGCCCATTTTCGTACAATTTCATTGGGGATTATTTCATTTTCGAGTTTGGGGGTTATTTCATTGTGGGTTATTTCGTGGCGCCTTTAATTTTTTTCAAGTTATTTCGTTTTCCAATCGCCGTTTCCAAATTATGAACTAACCTTCAATGAAATTGTATGAAAATGAGCCTTTTGCAAGGACATTTTTTCGCCTTTGTTTCCATTTTACCTTGGAGTTAATTTAATTTTTGTTTGGCTTTTATTTCAGTCTTTGTTTTTGGATGTTATTTATTTTTTTTGGGGCTTATTTCATTGGGTGCTGTTTGCTGGGCGTTATTTCCTTTGGGGGTATTTCGTGGAGCCGTGTTAACATCTATAGGCACGGATAGGGAAATTTATCAAAGTGAACACGTGCAAACAACACACAGCGTTACCATACATACGTGGTTGTGGTTTTACTCAGACTCTCTACAAGAGAGTACAAAAAGAGTGCAATAAGTTCTCTATACTATTCAATACTTTTTGTCGTCAGTCTGTTTATGACAAAACAAAAACAATTATATCGGTGAGCTAAATATTGATTTTTATTCAGTTGTATGGCAGCATTCAAACAAGCAGGTCGTCGTCGGTCTGTTTATGACAAAACAACAATTATTTCAGTGAGCTAAATATTGCTTTATTTATTTTAACAATATTACATCTAATGTTAAAGCAGATGTAAGAAAAAAGCAGCCTTGAGCACAAAAACTAGTTTTTATTTTCCAATGTAACATTTGCTAATGTGTTCATAGAAATCGAACAGGTACCGTATAACAAAAAGGTGTTAAAACATCGCCCGTGATTTCGAACACTTATTGATTTTTTAAAGAAAAAAAGCCCTAACTCATAGTTTTTATACTCATACTATTTGCGCTCTCATGTAGAGAGTCTGTGTAAAAGAGAATAAACGAATCTTATTCTCTTTATAGAATATTTCAATATAAATGCACCATTTATTTAATTATTTATTTTATACAATTCAATAACCGAGCCAATAAGGCCTTATTTGGTTATAAAATTTCTGCAACACATGTCTACTCAAATAAAAATTTAACAAAATTAAAATAAAGTTGATGTATATAAACTAACATGAAATATGTAATAGTAATATAAACAATAAAAACTAATAATAATGATAAACACAGAATTTAATCAAACAAAGAATATAGATATCAGATTGATTACAAAACAATCAATATAGATAATAATAATATTGATAACAGATTCCCTTTCCCAAATAAAAATTTTAAGTAGTATTAAACAGGAATACCCGTGACATTTAAAGAACAAGTGACAATACGAATTTTCACTTGTTAAGCGCTTGAGTTCTGACATGGAGCATTAGCTTATATTAGCCAAAGTTAATATAACTAAAAGATTATGGCGCGAAGTGTTCTGAAACATGCAAAAAATAATTGGACACATATTAATACACTGAAGTTACAACACTACAATTCATTTGTTTTCATATGCTGGTAAATTCTTTTTTTAAATGTATCTAATGAATGATAAAAAGTTTTAAGGCTAGACGGATGTTTGTTATAAAATCTTGCTACCCTAACATGAAAAGAGCGTTCCAATTGAGAAGAAATTCAAGGAATAATAATTTGTACATTCCTCGTCGACCTTCCAAACTCAAATAATTCCACTAAGAATAAAGGAGTTTCTCTAACAATAATCTTATAAAAATGCAGTAAATTTCTAACTTGCACAAATTCCGAAAATGAACAACCTAGAAAGTCTTTGACTTAAGAAGCAATGTGCTGGTGAATTCTTACTGAATATATATAAATTATAACTCTATTAAATAACAAACGCACCTTCTTCAATATATAACCCAAAGTCCTAGAATATACCTCCAACTATATAAAAAAATCGGCATTATAAGTGCATGAACTACTTGTCTTTTGAAATTTAGGGGTAGATATAAATTAAAATTGTAGAATTTTCTTAGAATGTAATTTACTTTAGAAGTTATACCGTTCACATGCTATTCAAATGTGAGTCTACTATCACAATGTTATTACATAAAACAATACAAAAAGCATAAATGTTTCAAAAGGCATCAATGTTTCACATCAAAATTATGAATGGACCAAGTTATAACAAAAAGAGAGTAATACGTTTTGAATCATTCGCCAAATGTCGCCAGTGCCTTTGAGTCATACAATTCGTTCCATAAGTTCTCTATACTATTCAATACTCTTTGGCGATGAACACCTGCTTGTTTGTTCGCTGCCGCTACATCAATAACATCATACTTATTTTCAGGCAGAGACTATTGTGGTACAACAACCACGTATGGGATGCTAACGCTGTGTAATGTTCACTTTGATAGATTGCCCTACCCGTGCCTATAGATGTTAACACATCAAAAAAATTTCGAAATGAGTTAGTGCTTTTTGGTTGTGTGCTAAAAGTTTCCGCATGCTTCATTCAAACTGCTTGAGATTTTGACAGCATGCCTATCACGTACTCTGCTGCGCGAATCAGTTAACAGATTTTGAAGAATTGAGTTAGGGCCTTTCTATATTAAGGTAACGATATATGAGGAGTCGCAGAAGAAAACGTGACTTTATGTATTTTTTTACAAACTATTTTTTGATATCGTTGCATGAATTTCGTTAAATTCTATTGGAAAAACTCTTATTGGGATAATTTTTCTTCTCTTCTCATAGACTAGAGGTTGTAACTAGAGATGGGAAAATGCCGTAATTTTATTGTATAATCGGATGAATATATTAATATTGGATTTCCCAACATTTTGAAATAGATGGTAACATTTTGGTAGTAAATTTTAATTTTGTACGAAAAAATCATATCACTTCTTAAGACCATAACATATTGGACGTTGAATTAAAGAGTAAACTTCTCGACATTGATAAAATTCATCACAATAATAACTTCTGCTCTACCTTCTTTTTAAAATTTCTTTAAGATATTTAAATTATTCTCAGTTTCATGCAATTATCCTCGGATTTGCTTTAAGGACAGCCACAATTGTGTTATCCTTTAACTAGAATCATAACACCATAAATACCTTGTGGGAAAACAAAAGTTTCAAGTTCAGTATTATTGTGTTGCCAAAAACAGAAACACTACGTTTGCTGATGATGTTCTTTCATTCTCTAATGCCTTTTCGCCTTTTTGTTCTTACCAAGAATTCACACGAATTCCTATTGTTTTCTTGGACAAAGTCCAAAAACAATAAGACTCTATAGCCAACAACTTTAGTCACCGGGGCAAGCAGACAACGGAAGTGACACGACACTACTTCATGTGCACACATGCATAAATATAATGCGCTTAAAATAGTTTTGAGTGGGGGAGGTGGGAGAAAACTTACGGAAACGGAAGGAAATGAAACTAAATGCTCTATTTTTTTAAACAAATTGCATACGAAAGCGAAATATGAAAATCATACGACGGAACAAATTAAGAGACTACATAAATCAGGAAGAGAAAGTTCATAGAACTTTTAAGGTAGAGTGTTCAAGACATTTTAATTTTTTTTAATATAAATGCAATTTATAGGTTTGTTTCAAAAGAAAACATGACAAATTTTTCGTGACATTTAGTTTATGTCAAAATTTATAAATTTTTTGTTACCAAACCCGCTGGACCACTCAAATAACTCCATTTCGAGGTTGTACGCAACGGCTCAAATCCTAATTCTTCCTTGGGTATGCCGTATTGCAGCAATTTCGCTTCATATGTGGCCAAGAGATCATCATGCGCTTTAGTAATGCGTGCTAACTCATAACGTAACTCTTGTATCATTTTATTTTTCTCATCCAAAATATTTTCCACTCTTCTCTCCAGTTCGATGGGAGATTCTACTTCCCTACCTGTGGCTTTGACCACAGCCGCACAAGTATCAAGCGTTTCCTTTAGCATTATTTCGTGTTTTTCACCCTCTCTCTCCATAATAGCGATCTTACGCTCAAGCAAAACATTTTTTAAACCCGTTTTCTGTTGCAGTTCTATGACAACATCTTCGAATTTGCCTTTAAGCTCTTCGCGCTCTTTTACCAAAGTATCATTGCGCAGGAGTAAAGCTTCCGTCTCCCACGTTAACGCCTTCAGTTGTTTCTCCACCACAGCATTGCGATTTTTCAAGCGTGTCAATTGGGCTTTATCACGATCATAGAACTCAAGTTTACGTTTCAACACCACAAGATCTTGTTGTGCCTGCTCTAGGGGTTCTTTAAGTTTACGATTCTCAGAGGCCATGTCCGCTGCAATGCGGTCACTTCTCTCCGCTTGTTTGCGCAAGGTCTCCAATTGTTCTTTGAGAGAGCTTA
The DNA here is from genome assembly GCA_963931995.1 of Phaonia tiefii. Classification (NCBI taxonomy): domain Eukaryota; kingdom Metazoa; phylum Arthropoda; class Insecta; order Diptera; family Muscidae; genus Phaonia; species Phaonia tiefii. The sequence goes on along the minus strand of OZ008370.1, from coordinate 203,614,736 downwards.
TTAAGCCCAAGTTATTGAGAGTGATGTCATTGTAATAGTTTTTCATGTCATTAAAGGCCATATCGTGATTTTCCACTAATTTTTGGATTTGCGAATTTTTACGTTCCTCCACCTCAACCATTTGCATGCGATAGATGAGTTCAGTTTCAGTTTTCAAATCCACCATTTTCTCTTCATGTAGGCGAATCATTTCTTTGATTTCTCTTTCGAATTCATTGCGCAATTCGCTGCGGGGGAAAAAATTAAAAAAAAAAAAATAAATCTCACTCAATGTACGTACAAATACATTTAATTGATGTAAACATTTTCAGAAAACATAAATCCTGTTCCTCGATCTCGACCGAAAGCCAGTTCCACGAATTCAACAGAAATGGGGGTTTTCTAAGTCAAAAGGATTTGTTCGACAAATTTTGTCTTCGATCCCAAATATATTTCGCATAGAATACGAACGAAAGCTTTCATTCGATATCGACGAACAGGCACTTAAACTAAAGGGGATAATTTTCAATATTTTCTATTTAATTTTTACCGGCCTAATGGATTGATGTAACCGTTAACATTTTTTATAAATTTCAAAATTATACTTAACAAAGGACGATTTCAACAAATGGACAAATGCACATTATATTTATTGCAATATTGAATTAATTGGCAACCCTTTGCTACAATGTGAACGCCGCCACATATTCTCTTTGCATCTTTGTATTATCATACATTACATTTTGTTCATTCCCTTTTTAACACTCGCTAGAGTAAAGTCATTCTTTTTAAACTACTCAATAAATATTACTTTTATAAAACCATAAAACAGGTTATGGGCCCAGGACACAGTCCGGGTAGTTGCTAAAAAGAAAAATATAAGTTCGCGTTGATGAATTTGTGCAAAAATGTCATCTTTATACCAAATTGAAAAGCTTGATGACGCCAATTACGACAGCTGGTGTATACACATGCGTAGTGTTCTAATACACAGTGGATGGTGGAAGCATGTAAGCGGTGCCCTTAAGAAGGCAGATTGTAAAGGTGAAGCGGCCAAGAATTCCTGGGTAGAGAGTGACGAGAAGGCGTTGGCAACAATAACGCTATGCGTAAGACCAGCGCAGTTGGGAATCATAAAGAAAAGTAAGACATCGAATGAAGCCTTGAAATGTCTAGAGGCGAGATACAAACCCAAGGGTCCCATCAAGAAAGTGTCTCTGTATAAACGTCTACTTAATCTGACAATGGTGGAAGGGACAGATGTGAGCCAACATAAAAGTTCATTTACGGAGTTGTCTGAGAACCTCGCCGAAACAGGCATCACAATCCAAGATGAGTTATTGGTGATAATGCTGCTGTCAAGTTTGCCGAAAGAGTTTGCGCAATTTGTTGTTGCTATTGAGACTCGAGATAGCTTGCCGAACTTGCCAACCATCAAACAGAAAATTCTAGAAGAGGGAAATAGACAAGGAAAAAATCGAGCGAGAAGAAACAACAACAACGCAGCAAGCATTTGCAATGAAATCGGTGAGAGAAGGAAAGACGCAAAAATACAACAAAAGAAACAACAACAAATTCAGGGGCAAGTGTTATAACTGCGGTCTAACGGGACATTTTGCAAAAAAGTGCGATAAGCCGAAAAAGAAACAACCGATTTTACTGCACGCAATACGATCAACAGACACCAACGCGATGAATCACACACAATGGTGCGTCGACAGCGGTGCCACTGCACACATGTGCTGCACAAAGGAGATGTTTAAAAATTACTTGGAGCACAAAGAGGAAATATTATTGTTTGTCGCCCTAGGAAAAGATGATGTAGAAATCAAAAACATTAATGGTTTCCCAATTACGTTTAAAAATGTTCTCTATTCTCCAGAACTACATATGAGTTTCATCTCAGTCAGTCGTGTAGTCGAAAAGGGCCTGATTGTGAAATTCGACTCTGAGTTTGCAACCGTACAACAAGCTGATGGTACAGTAGTACTTAGAGCCAGAAGACAAGATAATTTGTTCTTGACAAAGGGCAATGTGGAAAGTTTGTTTGCGGCCAGTAATGTAAATCAGCTGTGGCACAATAGATTTGGGCATTTGAATTATAAATCATTGTATGATATGTCTAGTAAAGACATGGTAATTGGTTTAAATGTGCGTGCTACTTCCGGACCAGGTTCATGTCAAGCCATTTCCGAAAGAGTCAACGACAAGAACGGCAGATTTATTGGAAGTTGAACACAGTGATGTCTGTGGCCCTCACTTGGCGGATCAAAATATTTTATCACATTTATTGACGATTTCTCAAGGCGAATTTTTGTATACTTCCTCAAGGCGAAAAGTGATGTACTAAAAACGTTTAAGATGTTCCAAAAGCATGTTGAAAAGCAAACCGGTCGCAACATTAAGACAATAAGGATCGACAATGGTCGCGAGTACGTCAATAAGGAGTTTGATGAGTACTTGCAGAGTGAAGGCATAGGCAGACAACTTACGGTGCCCTACACACCTCAACAAAATGGCATAGCCGAACGAGCCAATCGTACACTCGTGGAGATGGCTCGGTCTATGATGGTTCATAGCGGAGTGGATCAAAATTTATGGGCTGAAGCTGTTAACACCTCCGTCTACCTCCGAAACAGGTGCCCTACCAAAATCATTGACGGCAAAACACCCTACGAGGTTTGGTTTGGAAAAAAACCAAATATACAAGGTGGCGCAAAAGTAAATTTCCGATGTTTTTTTGGCTGTAATTTAAAAAAAAAATTAAAAACTTTGATTCTTCTTGTGGATTATTTTTATTTGGTCTTTTAATTTTTTTTACATCAAGTCGAGAATATGATGTCATGTAAATGGCCGCCGCCACAGTTGATTGTCATTTGAGCCCTTTTTATGGCATTTTCCATCACTTTGGCCAAAACTTCCGGCGATACGTCCTCGCATTCTTGACGGATATTGTCTTTAAGAGCTGCAAGAGTCTGAGGCTTGTTGACATTCACCCGCGACTTCAAAAAGCCCCACAAAAAGAAGTCTGGAGCGGTCAAATCAGGCGATCTTGCTGGCCACTGCAAATCGCCAAAACGGGAGATTAGGCGCCCGGGAAATGCATCCTTCAGCATATCTGCCACGCCAGGCAGCATCTCGTGTTGTGCCAGTCTCTTCGAGGCGAGCGGCTAAACGTCGCAGTGTTTCACCAGTAGGCGTTGGACGGCCAGGAAATCTGCGACGAAATTCACGTTGTGCCAAAGTCACCCACCGATTATTGGTCACATAAATAGTCAGCAATATTCCGCGTTCTGGAGCAGTATAGCGTAACATTGTTTATTAACGTGTATTTCGCATGTATTTACGACACAAATGTCAAAACAGAACTGACATTAGGGGCCAATCGCAAAATTTATAGCATTTTCTGATAGGAGGATTACTTTTGCGCCACCTTGTACAGAATTTAAGAACATTCGGTGCTTACAGTGTAGCCTTAAACAAAGCAGGCACTCGAAAATTCTAAGCCAAAGGCAAGAGCTACATTATGGTTGGTTACTCGCAAGTAGCTAATGCTTATCGTTTATACGACAAAGATAGTCGCACCATAATAGAGCGTCGTGACATTTTATTTGAAGAGGATGAAGCTGATAAGGTAGTAACACCAATTGTATTGGGTGAATATGTCATGGTTGATCTGGAGGACAAGCCTGAAAAAATTGATCACGCCGATAATACTATATCCATTGATAGCGAAGATATAACTTCAGATGAAGATGGTTTCGAAGGTTTTGAATCTGCCAAGGAAGAAAGCTTAGATGAGACAATTGTTGAGAAGGAGAGTGCTTCTACTACAAGACGCGGCAGACCAAGAATCACCAGGACAAGTGACGCCGGTAGATCTCGAAAAACTCGCCAGGAATTGCACACAATGTCAGAGGTAAATACTCCTACAACAGTAGATGAAGCCATGGAGAGCGCAAACTGACAACAGTGGTACCAAGCTATGCGAACGGAAATGTCATCTTTGAGAGAAAATTGTACTTGGTCTTTAGTAGATCTACCACAGGGAAGAATACCAATAGCATCAAAGCGGGTATACGCTATGAAGAAGGACGAAAAAGGTCATATAGAACGATTTAAAGCACGACTTGTGGCCAAGGGGTGTAGCCAGAAATTCGGCATAGACTACAACGACACATTCTCTCCTGTGGTAAGATACTCGACAACCCGATTAATATTGGCTGTGGCTGTCCAATGGAAATGCATCTACATCAAATAGACATTAGTTCCGTCTATTTAAACAGCGACATCCATCATGAGATATACATCAAACAACCAGAGAAATTTGTAAATCGCAAGTATCCAGATAAAGTTCTCAAACTTCATAAGGCAATATATGGCCTAAACCAGTCCGGAAAGAAATGGTACGGAAAATTGGATCACGTCCTAAAGAACATCGGGGTGGCTACAATGAACGGACAACTGGTTCTAGTTGCAGTATATGTCGACGATCTACTGATCGGTTGTGCAGACGTGTCACAGGTAATATTGGTGAAAGAATTATTGTCACGAGAATTCCCCGTTATTGACAAGGGTCGTCTGCATTACTATTTGGGAATAGAAATTGAACGCGAAGCCGAGACAGGACCAATGAAAATATGTCAATCGCAATACATTAAGGAGCTACTCAGAGAGTACGGTATGCAAGACTGTAAGCCCGTTGCAACTCCCCTTGAAGCAAACTATCAAGTAATTTGTAATAATGATAACTGCGAGCCGATTGATCAACATGACTACCAATCGATAATTGGAGCCCTGATGTACTTAGCCATTACCACCAGACCCGACATTCAACATTCTGTTGCGAAACTTGCACAAAGAAACTCTAATCCAAATGCCGAACACATGGAAGCAGCTAAGCGAATTTTGCGCTATCTTCGAGGTACTGTCGATATGAAGATGGTATATCAAGCTGGTGAGAGGAAGCCAGAGGGTTTCGTGGATGCTGACTGGGGTGGCAATGCCCTTGATAGGAAGTCATATACTGGATTCATGTACTTCGTTGGTGGATGTCTCGTATCCTGGGAGTCCAGAAAACAATCATGCGTAGCCCTTAGTGGCACAGAGGCCGAATATATGGCGATGTTAGATGCAGCGAAGGAAGCAATAGTTCTGAGAAGATTGTTGGAGGAATTTTATATTCATCTGAGGCTATAACCTTGAACGTTGACAACCAGGGAGCGGAGAAACTTGCCTCTAATCCAGTCTACCATAAGAGGACAAAGCACATTGATATTCGATTCCATCATGTGCGTGAAGTCGTAGAAAATGGAGAAGTTTCGTTGAAGTATTGTCCAACACAGGATATGATTGCTGATATTCTGACCAAAAACCTATCGAAGATCAAGCATTACAATTTTATAAGATTGATGGCATTTATTTAAGTTTTTAGACAGCGTCATTCACATTGAGAAGGAGTATTGGAATATTGAATTAATTGGTAACCCTTTGCTACAATGTGAACGCCGCCATATATTCTCTTTGCATCTTTGTATTATCATACATTACATTTTGTTCATTTCCTTTTTAACACTCGCTGGAGTAAAGTCATTCTTTTTAAACTACTCAATAAATATTACTTTTATAAAACCATAAAACAATATTGTTATGAATTTCAACCATTTTGAAATGCCAATTTCAAATTAATCATTCATTCTATGTCAACATTTTAACAATCCTTCTTTATAAAGCAGTTGTGTTGAATTTCAAATTAATCTATCAAATCTTCCTTCAAATACTTACGTTATTTCCTCAATATTTCTCATCTTCAACTGTTGTATTTGCAAATCATGCATTTCCTCATTTTCCTTAATCAACCGCTTTAGCTCCCTCTTATCTTTTACCAATTCCATTTCCTGTTCCACATGATCTTCTTGTGCCAGTTTCAGCTGGGTCATCGCTTCAGCTCGTACTTCACTAATCTTATTTTGATTTTCAAATTGTAAATGTTTCATCTGTTGTGTTATTTGTTTAGCTTCGATGTCCGCCAATTGTTGAGTCATTTCAACTTCATGATCCTTTTGCCTCAGCTCTGTTGTGATTTCTTCCAGCTGACCCCGTGTTATCTCCCAGAAGGTACGAATTTTATCACGTTCCATTTGAAAGAAATTACGTTCTTCACGTTCGCGTTCCATTTCAGCCTTAAGCCGTAGGGCAAAGGCCTCCAATTGGTCGCGACTCATGTTGGATGTATCGACGCCATCGATGAGGGCTGAAAAAGTGTTTAGAGATTAAGAAAGATACAGATATAGTGAGATTTATTAAAGCTCGATATATTCAGTTGTTATGAAATTTTCGTTGCCATAAGCTCGTTGAGAAAATTTCGTAATCAAAATCAATTACAGGGTTGTTACTTCAAAGTTATTTCGTACGAAATCAATTATTTGATAATTGTTTGGGATCGGAATTTTGAAATTTTGATAAATTTAACAACCAAAAGGAACAACACTAAAAATATAAATGATATATTTTCGAGGTAAATCAAAGATAGGTAGTAACACTCTGCAACAAAATTTTCAATTTAAAGATAAATGAAAAATTTTTTTACGAAAATTTCGCAAGAACGGAATACGGGGCTTAATATCATAATTGATTTCTTAGTAATGTTACTGACTAAAGCTTCGTAGTCAGCTCTCATGAAATTTTCATTCACATAAGAAGGACTTGTATAAAAAATAACGAAAATTTCGTAACTCGAAAATATGTCTGTCTACGTACTGATAACATTGTTGTAGTTTTTGGCATGAACGTTTTGTATCCACGTGCTAATAAATTGTATCGATTAGTGGCAAGTCTACTGAGTTGATCAGTACTCTTGAAATGTCTGTATCACTTCACATTTTTGAATAAATAGATTTTTACCAATTCTCAGATATTCCGGGACTTTTTTTGAAATATTTTTATTCAGTTTTTTGAGCATAACTTCAAGGAACTCCAAATTTTTTACTCACAATATTTAGCGAAGTGTAGCCATGGTAAAGCTCAACAACTTTTGTGCAAATATTAGTACATTCTGAACAGTACCATTTATGTTGAAAAATAGCACTACATTCAAAAATCACTTCTTAAGGAAATAATTTTGGGAGGGGACCCCTGCATACGTGCCTGAATCTGAACATGTGTACTCAGCCTAAGTTGTTCATAAAGATCACTTTCACTCACTGATTGGGACCTACAGTTTTTATACCGATTCCGAACGGTATTTTGAGAAGCTTTTTCATGGCTAAATACTCGATAGTGTCGCCGTCACTATGCGAGGTGACCGCCTCCGAAAGAAAATTTTTTTTTAAGGTGGTCAGAGCAGGGATCGAACCCAGGATCTCATGTACAAGAGGCGCGCACACTACCCATTGCACCACCGACGGCCACAATCTATTCCTAATCCTATACTTTTCTAAAACAAAACAAATTACTACCAAAATAAATTAAATATTTGTGTGTTGTACTGCCAACAATTGCATATTATACGCAGTGCAAATTATGTCGTTGTTAATGAAAATTATACTTTCGAAAATTATACTTTCTCGGAGTGGAGTCGTTTATTTTCAAAATGCTGGAGACGGAGACTCAGCGGAGTCGAGGATTTTCTAATTGTCAGAGTCGTACAATTGTGGTCAGACTCCACAGCCCTGATTTACAGGTAAGTCAGTGTTTTATGACGAATATTTTTGTAGTACATTTTAACCTTAAAGAACACATTATTGGAGAAATTGGACCCGTAACATGCCAAAATGTTATGCAAAATCTGGTTAAAAGAGCACACATTCGCGCAGCGGCCATTTAGTCGATCTTATATATCATACATAATTGTTAAACCAAACTTTGCAATAAAATATTATTAAAAAATATTGTACCGTTTAAGATTTATTTAAAAAAAGACTTCGCCCTGGAACATAAAAACCACCTTGTAGTTTGTGGTGGACGTTGCAACTTGATTGCCTAATGTTAATTACTCCTAAAAGTATGCCATCTTTGTAACTTGAAAAGTGACCTCATACCAACTCACCACGAATATTTGATGATATGTCGCAAGAAATGTCTGTCACAATCGAGAATAGATGTTATCTCACCACTAACCATTAAGTCGGCAATTGTGTTATTGAGAAAATACTTATTGTAATGTGTTCAAAGCTGTTGTACTTATCGAAATTTCCCAGCCAGCCAAATTCGGGCGCCCCAACAAACTAGCGTGTAGGGACTCCCATAGCACTCGTCAAAGGAGTGTTTGCGGAGTGCACTTATTAAGAGTGTCCGAAAGAGCTCCGCATAAGATTGTTTGAGGAGCATTGATTCATATTGCAAATTTTTTTTATCTTTGTACTCCTAAAAAGGAGCGTGTAGGGACTCCCACAGCGCTCCTCAAAGGAGTGTTTACGAACTGTGCATGCGATTGTTTTAGGAGCGTTGAGTCGTATTGTCATTTTATTATTTTTGTACTCCTAAAAAACGTTTGGGATTGGTTTAGGAGCGTTTAATCATGAGAACTCCTCCAAAATAACCGGAAGAATTATTAAAAAATTATGTCAAATCAAAACAATCATTGAAATATGCCTATATGTACTTCATTTTCTAACAAATGTATTTTAAAGAAAAACAGATTGTATTGCAGAGGGTATTAAAGATATCTTATGTTTTTAATGAATTATTAACTAAGGAGCATTTGCGAAATGCAATATGAGGCACTCATTCTGGGTTATTTTCGGATGATTTTAGGAGACCTTTTTCAAAAATTAGTGGCGAAAAAAGTAGTCCGTGCGGAGTCTTTGCGGGTTATCTGAATGAACGTTCTGCACTGAAACAAATAGCTTCATCAAAATTATGAATTCGTTCCTCAATTTGATAAAACAATTTCTTATTTTCCAACCTACGACACATTTCATTGAATTGATGAATTGAATAGTTTACGTTGATTCAACGACAATGCTACATCAAGTCGATGTAAAATTTTCATCAGTTTGATGTAAGTTTGTCATCAAGTTGAAGTAAAAGCTTTTGCTTGATGTTAATGACTCTACTAACAGTATATAAATAACCGGCTGTTAATGCTGCGCCTGAAAGTATGCATTGTAACAACGTACCAGCTCGCTAAACCAGTAGCATGAATTCACCTCAGTAAAGATAATTCTCCTGTGTTCGAGATTGTTCTACAAAGATAAGCAACAACAACAACATCTAGAAGGTTCTTGAATTCGCTAGATATACCTTCATTTGAGTATGGTGAGTTGGTATAAATAGCGGAGGTCTTTGGAGTGGAGGTTCAGTTTGTGATTAAACCCCGTAAAGTAAGCAACGCGAATCGATAGTAAAATATAAGACTTGTTAAAGTTTTATAAATAAAGTAAACTGTTGTACTATATAAGTAAAATAAAATGAAGTTAAACCGTTGTAATTATCGTAATTTAAAACGAACCTTGTTTTATTATTGGGAATAAAACAACGCAAAAAGGACGAATAAGGAAATTCGTAACAATATTTTCAATCGATTCCTCTAATTATTTCCAAATTCCAATGATGAAGATTGATGTAAAAAAGATCATCAATTCAATGACCTTGAACAAGTTGGAGAAACGCACAATCTTCAAATTGAAGAACTTTTTCGTTGAATTGATGAAATTTGGCTTCAATTCAATGAAGAAGAATTGATGAAATGATGTACCGATTTTCCATCAGTGTGGGGCTCCAAAAACACTCCTTTATAGGAGTCCGCACGGGGCCCTTGCCTGTTATCTAAATGAACGTGTAGGGAAAACAATCATTTAAGGAGTCCCTAGGGCGCAGTTTTTTCATATATTTTGAGCGTGCTCTTTTCTCCGGCTATGCTCTTTTGGGACTCCTTTCGGAGCCTCCCTAGGAGTGTGTGGGGAGTAGTAACGGGGCACCTTGCGGACTCTGTTGGTTGGCTGGGAAGTAGTATACAGCTCTCAAGTCTCTGTGGCGGGTTTCGATATACTTTCACTTTTTATAGCTTTTGTTTTGAATTAATCCTGTATATCAAATTGGCGTTTAAGAAAGAAAGTTGACACGCCTCAAATGCCCAAAAATTCAACATAATTGTTTAATTGTGGTATTAGGAAAAAATTCATGAAATTTGTTTCTGTGCACTCAAAAATAAAGCGGTCAACAGAAACGGAAAGTGCAGGAGAAAGGACAGAATAACATTTGTACAATATCAGCTATTACTTGTTTCGGAAAACAATGTTGTCCATTTTGACTATTAGGGTTGTTTATTTGGACACAAGTTGTTCTAAAACTAACAGAGTGTCGACTCGAGTCCTTTCGTACATGGGGATGTACAACAATTAACATTGACATTTCATACTTTTTGTTTTCTACAAATCTAGTCAAGCGTTTTTCCCGTTTCCGTTTTAACATTATGGCTGGACCATACTCTCTCGTACATGGTTATCTTTGTTGCCATAAAAACTATAACGAGTGGGTAGGTAGGCGGTTTGCATTACGTTTCAACAGTAGGCGGCGGTCCAGGGACTAGGCAATTTTTGTGAAACCATATGAGTCCATTGAGTAATTTCCCACACTGCTGCTTGCAATGTTAAATTGTTGTTTCATTCAGACAATTAAAATTTTATATTTCCAACTAAACTACTTTGCCATGTAATGGTAGTTGGAATTGCAACATTGTTTACTTATGTCCTGTTTTAACACATACATTCGTATTTTCTGTTTTTTGACATCTTCATTGCCTAGATTTTTCGTAGTGCAACCAAGTGTGCTGTCCAATTGTATTGTCCTTAATGCGGTTAATTGAAATTGAAATGGAAATTATGCCTTTTCTAACAAAACGTCCAACTTGTACACTCTTTGCTCGTGTGTGTTTGTGTTTTATTGCTAAACGTGCCATATATTCCAAATTCTTTTACATGCATCCATTTGTACTCGTTATGTAGGTAATTGTAATACCACAAAATCATGGCCAAAATTTTAATTAATTGTTCATAATTATAGTTGACCACATGGGGTTAGTTTACATGAGTTACCGTACACCAGTGGTATTTTGCGAAGCCAATGTTTTGTGGTTCACCAGTTTAATTAATAGAACTTAAAGTTGGACAAACCTTTAGACAATGTAATATTTATAAATGTTGTAAAACTGGTTGAACGGAAAATGATTAACATCAATTTGTATAAAAAATATATCGAAGCAATAAAATTATGATTTGGTATAGATAATGTGGCTTATGTTTTCTTCACAAAGACCTGTATATCACAACGCTTTTTTGTTGCACAACTTATCTCTGGTATGTAATATAGTATGATCCATAGACATTGTATCATATTAACGGAATTTCAAACAAGAAAAAATACCATTTCCTGCATTAAGTAATAACGTTTCAAACATCCTTTATTAAAATAACACATTTAAATTTATAGTCCATAACGAAACGGACTATATGCAGTCCTGCCAAACTTTTGGTTTAGTGTTCTGTTCCCAACACTACTGTCAATGCGTCTAAAAATTATAAATTATCCACGAACATCGAAAGACAATGTGCATTATGCAGTCAATAAACGGATATTTCTACTTCCCATCGATATACCAGTTGAGTATATTCCAAATGTATTACTATAAAACAATAGGCGTCACGAAGAGAGAGAGAGCGAGCATTATCCTTATTTCTATTCCCCATCCTTTTGATACTAACGTATGAAACATGAAAGGACGGATGTGATGCAATACAGTGATAATGGTTATTGAACCAAACGTAGTGGAGACATAAAAATCGCTAAATCAGTTGCGGAATTTATGGGCTTGAGGACAGAATTTTATTATAAAGCTTCAAGTATTGAATAACGTGAGAACATTGAGATAACTTACTCGGTTTGGCTTTGCCTTTTTTGCCTTTTTTCGGTTTTGGTGGCTGAAATGAGAGAAGATAAAATGTAATTATTAGTAAGAAATACTAATGTGCGATTTAATATTTTGTTACGAATTGTCCTTTTATAACTTTGTCTTATTTACCGGGTTCTTTATATATTTCGATAATGACAATAATACTCTTTGTCTACAATATGCAACTATTCACAATTTTACGTAATTAAAAACTATTACTATGACGACGTCCGAAGGTAGTCGTTGGTGTACATGAGAGCGTGGGTTCGATCCCTGTTCTGACCACCTTACATTTATTTCGACGACGGTCACCTCGCTTAGTGACGGCGACACTATCGAGTTCTTTCGGAATCAGTCCATTTTCATGGACTGTAATGACATTCTTTTGATTTCGTATAGAAAAATATATGCCAACCGTTGTTTTTGACCAAAGCGTAACAAATTCCATTATTTGCCATATTTTTAGGTGGATGATATCTATACACATTTTTGTTTTTCATAAAATTGTTTTCTCACTTTTTGTTTAAAATAATAGTTTTTCTGAAAATTTCTCGTGTAACATTCAAATATACGAGGACGGATCAATATGTACGTGACTTTTTGAATGAAACACAGTTGTTTTTTTTGCAAAAATAAAATTTTGTTCAACATAATCTCCTTTTAGCTCAATACATTTAGTCCAACGTTTCTCGAATTTTTGTATCCCTTCCAAAAAATAATATTTTTCGAGGTCCATAAAATAGACATTGGAGCTAAATCTCTTGCCACCGAGCCATTTCTTTAGGTTTGGAAACAGGAAATAGTCACTGGGGGCTAAATCCGGAGAATATGGTGGATGAGGTACCAATTCGTAGCCTAATTAAACAACTCCAAATAATCAATTGAGAGCAAACGCGGCACCCGTCTTGCAGGCAGCTTTCTTAAACCCAACTGATCATTTAAAATCGAAACCCCACTGCCATATGAAATGCCTATGGCATCAACAATCTCACGCACTTTTCCTATTCGATCGGCCAGCACCATATCGTGGATTTTTTCGACATTTTCGGGTGTATTGCCCTCAATTGGCCGTCCAGAATGATCAGCGTCATTTGTACTTGTGCGACCACTACGAAAGTCAGTAAACCACTTGTTAATCATTGAAATCGATGGTGCAGAGCCCCATAGTATTTATCAAGCTGTTCCTTGGTTTGATTGACGGTTTTTTTTCGCAAAAAATGCATGTATGCATGAGCACTCGCAATTCACTTTTTTCCGTTTTTAGAAAAATGCATGTAAGTATGTTTCGAACAGCTGTTAAACTCAAAGTAAATGACGGAACTTGCTCAAAATTTGACAGTAGTCTATTAACAGGTGGTACTTGATGGGAGCAGTGTTGCATTTCAACTACGAGGGAAGTTCGAAAAGTCACCGAGTTATTGATCCGCCGTAGCAAAGCCTCTTATGAAAATCCGAATACATATCTTTTTTAACAAGTGTTTTTGTAATAGAAACTGAATTATTATTACAGTGACTAATATTTGTACACGGATTCTAATATTGTACTTTTTATGAGTTGTATCTTCCATTTCAGTTGAATGATGTTTTAGGAATACTCAAATTGGTTAATACAACTTAATTTCTGTAGTAACAACTACTATTTAGTAAGACCTATTTTTAATCTTTCAATAACATCGACAAATAATTCTGATGTGTGATAATTGGAATTTCCAATGCTTGAATTGAATACCAACTAACTTTGCCTATGTGCGTCGGTGGTGCAATGGTAGTGTGCGCGGGTCTTGTACATTTCTTTCAACGACGGTCACCTCGCTTAGTAATGGCGACACTATCGCCATGAAAAGGCTTCTCAAAACACCGTTCGGAACCGGTGTGAAAACTTTAGGTACCAATCAATGAGTTCAAAACTAGAAAGCGCACAGCTCATTGGTTGTGAGAAGCTCTCTCCAATCCCTTCTCATGGGATGTCATGGGAAACCATTTATTTATTAATGACCCTTAGTAAAGGTTAATTGGCAGCGTAATTGTTACGAGTAGTAGGAATAGTAAACAAAAAATAATAAATAGGAATAGTAAACTACTCATGATGTCTGAGCCATCTTTAAAGGCTGTTAAAATTAATAAAACCGTGAAGAACATATGAATCAATATGTCCACAAATAATTATAATAATATGGGTTTTACTGTTTTTACATCTACAGTATTATCGCTAGAATGTCAACAAGCAAACAGTTTGTGGTGTATACAGCGCTTGATAGTCTCATACTTTGAACCTACTGTTAGTTACGCCTAAAAGTATGCCGTAGCTGTAGGGTGAAAAGCTGCCACATATCTACCAGCTCACGACGAATGTTTGATGATGTCCCAAAGTATGTTCTGGACAAATCGAGAAAGAGATGCGACTGTTGTGAGAAAGGTCAGGAAACTTTGAAACGACGTTGTGCCAAAGTATACCTGATATAAATAGCCGATTGCGCGCGCATGCCGAGTCAGTTTTATTTTTCCAATGCTTGATTTTGTTTGTGATTGTTAATAATTGTTATTGAGTGACGACTTAACTCCGAATGTTAAGTTGGTGTAAAAAAGAAACTTTTTTTGTACTTCCCGTAATTTAATAAAGGTAAATAAAACAGCGCTAAAAGGACAATTAAAATCGCAATAATATTAATCGCCGGAACAATGAATGCCATCTCTTCAATGAAAGAATTTTATTAAAGAGTTTTGTGGTTTTCTTTGGTGTATTTAACACAACTAGTTTGCCACATAAACACGAAATGCGGTTGTTGTTTACCATTGCCTCTATCTGGTATTATTGAACCCATGTTTTCCACTATGTTTACTTGCAACCACACCTATGACGTTTAATTTATTGAGAGAATAAATGTGTCTATAGTATATTCGTCTATGAGGTGGAATTACAAAAATAATTGACCTAAATTTGTAATGTCTTTTTGATGAAAAACTGTGAAATTTAAACGTATTTAGGATTTTTTGGTTATCTTTTTTTTGTTAGTATACATTTCTGGTGTATTTACACAACAATTTTAACGCACAAAACGAAATTCCGTTGCTGATTTATTGTTGGTAGGTTTGAGCCATTGCATCTATCTGGTATTATTAAAGCCAGACTTTCCAACATGCAACGTCCATATGCAACACACCAAACTTCGTAAATTTACTGAGTCAAATCGCTTCTCTATATGTAATTTCTCTACGTTTGAAACAGTTCTATCATAGAGTAAATATACCTAGAGCTAACACCCACCTCATCTGATGTTTCATTTCACACTCTTCGTGGTGAGGTCGATAGAGATATGTTCGATAGAGATATGTTCGACGAAAATTACTTACAACAGGTAGAGTTACAAGAACTCCTGACTTAAATTTATCATGTCGTTTTTGTGGAGAACTGTGACATTTAAACGTATTTTGGACTTTTTTTTGCTATCTTTTATTGTTAGTATACTTTTGTCTTGTATTTAACATAAAAATGTTAACACATAAACACGAAATACCGTTGCTGTATTTTTATAGGTTGTTTTGAATTAATGCCTCTATTTGATATTATTAAAGCAATACTTTTCATCATGCAACGTCCATATGTAACCAAGCCAAATGTCGTAATTTTACTGAGAGACGTGATTACTCTAGGTATATTTACTTTATGAGTTCCATGAAGACGAAATTAATATCAAAACGAAAATACATATAAGCTGTCAAGTTTATTTCCACTGAAAAAAGTGTTGGCATTTCGAATATCAAACAACACATATATATACCTTATTATACTTTACTTATACCAGTGTTGGGATTTTTTAATTTACAATGGATTTTAATTTGTGTTACTCTATCTAATGCAAATGCAAAAGAATTACCATTGTTCACAATCTCAATTAAAAATTTTGAACTTCCATTTGCTCAGTCAATGCTAATGCAGGTTGTGGAATCCGATGCCAATTCTAATGAAATATGGGAATGCTTTTGATATTCTGAAGTTGTCTGATTTCCGCTGGTGTTGCCTCATATAACTTTCAAATTGATAATCCTGTACTTATAAAATATTTGAAAACCAAAACCAAAAATGCTTTGAAAAGAAGTATAGTTACCAATAGTATTTAATTCTTTTTGAATTTGCATTTGTAGAGGTAATTCAAAGTAAACTACAAATTGTAATTGTCACATAATTAATTTTGCCCCATGTTTGACATAGTGTTATTTTATTTATAAGTATAGTTAATAAATTTAGATTCTTTATAAACGTAGATAGTGACAGTAAAGTCTCTGTATTTACATAAAATTATATAAGAAATGTAATAATCGATAACAAACATTAAACACTAGTTACTTGATGAAATGTGTCAATTCTGTCTGACTTAAACCGAGACCTACAATTGCTAGTATATCGCCATCTAGATTTTTTACAACTATTTTCAGATATTTCAATTATCCGTGGTGGAATATATCAATATTTTCTAGACTGTTACATTTCCATGGTGAATTCGTTATACTTGGTATGTTCGTTACAGCCAAAAAGTATGCAAAGGTATTGCTACTTATTATCGTTAATACAGTAAAATACACACCAGAGAATAGCAATAAGTACTCGTTGCAAAAGTATACCCAAGTACGTACACAGAATTTTCATACTTGTGTGTACCCAAATTTTTAACACGCAGAATACATACCACCACATATTTGCTTTGTACAATTTATGTGTGTACTCTATACTTATAAGGAACATTTTCTCTACACATCCACTCCTATTCGCTCTCTCCGCCAGAATACATCTAAAGAAGATTGTACACACATGTACTGAAGTATTTTTTCATAATTTGTATACAGATTCGTGTTATAAGTATGGGTACACACAAGTACTTATAAGTATACAGCAAGTGCTGTGGAAACGGAAAAATGTAGTTGATTTAGTGAGAAACTGAGAAATGTTGAATGGCTTGAATGGTCCTTAATACCAAACCCATCGAAAATAATAATTTTTTAATTCAATTTTATTTTGTTTGAGGACCAGAATGAGATTAATTTTTGTTGTCGATTTTTTAATAAGGCCACTAAACTACGTCAAAACAATGTATTGCCAGGTCTTGTTGCATAAGCCCCAATATTCAAATGTTAATTAAAAACCAGTGCGCTAATTTTCAATATTTTCTAGTTCTATTATTCACTTTTCCACACTTTGTAAATGTATATACATACATACATACATACATATTTCCACATAATTTCACCGTACAACAGCGTTCCTTTACACAGCAACCAATTTTTTACTCATACCCAGTGGGTATTAAGTACCTAGCAGACACAAGTGTTTTTGTATACTTCTGTATAACCTAACACACACAAGTGATTTTGTACACTTCTGTATAACCTAACACACACAAGTGTTTTCGTTTACTTTCGTTTAACAAGCGCCCAACAACAACCCTAACTCGCAATTGTACTTATGTACTATCCATCGAATGTTAGCACTTGTAGCTACTTAAGTTATCGTTGGCATGAATATGTAGAGTATTGTATGCGTTTCGTCTATTACTTGTATGTATTTGTATTTGTTTTGCGAATAATACTTGTAAGTGTATTCTAAATGGTACTTATCGACATTCTCTGATACACACCACCAACGTTCCGATGACATTTAAATTTTAATTCAATCATCATAAGTGCTACGCATTTTTCGTAACGATATGATAATATACTCAAATTAATTCAACTTGATATTCAAAATTGCCATTAGTACCAACTCAATATATTTATATTACGCATCTCATTATCTTGTTCTTTATAATTCAATTAATTTAAAAACTGAATAATTGAGAAATTTATGGAATAGTTAAGGATGATGTTTTTCAAGTCTAAATAACAATTTTGTTGGGTAAAATTAATTTTCTATCAATTCAAATTCCCAGTTTTCACAACAATCATTTCAACACAACAATGATATATTAAATAAAAATAATCCATTTAAAACGTAAATTTCGTAAACTTACTTTCACCAACTCGTTGTCGCTAGCATAATCTAGTATTCCATTTTGTCGCTGGCACACAGTTCTGTCCAGCCTGCAACTGAATTTTCAAGGCTTCGCACCATTTAAATGACAGCTTTAATATTGCTATCATTGCAATGGAATAAAAAAAACAGACGTTTCTGTTTTTTATACTAGAAAACTTAATACAGAATTTTTGGCGGCTTTAAGTAAATACAAATGTGAAAATCTGTTTATATTTTAAACGCGATTATTGTTTTCCGTCAAATTTATTCAGTGCTGATGAAGTTTTCTGCTTTTGTCAAGGTCCCCTGTTAACGGAGAATGCCAAAAACTGGCAGTGGACCATAAAATTATTTATGTATGTGTATGAATGTTTTAACATTTATATGTATATATTAAATATAATTTTTATATATTTTTTTTTGTAAAAGTATTAATAAACACCCGTCTGCAGCATAATAGATTCAACAAAATCTACGTTTATTGACTTACATCTTTCAAGTGAATTGAAAATTGTTAAAATACATTTTAATTACAAATAAATAAAAATGTTGTTCAGGTAGAATTAATCGAACGTCTGGAAATTGCAAGTTTTAATGTCAAGAGAAGAATTCTGTCGCTGAGGTTTGATAAACAAAGCTGAAATTGTTACTGTGAATGCAATTTATTTAAATTTATGGACATCGTGAATGCACAAAATTAAAAATGGAGAATTTTGTCTGGTGTTTGCATAATTTGCTGTTATCAAATCTCAAAACAGCTAACAAACGTTCGATTTCTCTTGCTTTCTCCTTCATTTGCTTGGTACTCAGCTCTTTGCGAAAATTTCGTTGGCAAAATCAATTACAGAGTTGTTATGAAAAAGTTATTTCATACGGAAACAATTGTTTGAGACCGAAATTTGACTTTGATAATTTTAACAATTAAAAGTAACACGACAAGCGTTAAATTAAAATGGAGCACGTAGAGGAATTATAAATTAAATATTTGCAAGGTAAATCAAAGACATGAGGCAACTCTCCGCAACAAAATTTTCCGTTTAGATATGACAAAATTTCTTACGAAAATTTCGCAAGAACTGAATACGGGGCTTTAGCTTAAAACATTGCACATATCACACTGTCCAGTCATATTGCAGATTTAGGTTGTTATGTTTGGTTTTAGTCCTTACTTTTCGACCAGTTTGTTTGGAGAGTCGCTTAAAACAGGTCGAAAAAATGAGTTTTGAGGGTAAATATAACATTCTTAAAAAACAAAAAGAAGAAGACAGCTGTGAGAAGTGCAACATTTGTATATATGTATGCTCTTTTCTCACCTCAAATAAGATACAAGTTCGAAGGCGTGATGGGAAAATTGTTATATGTTTGTATTTAGAAACGAAATAACCATTAGCTAAGCCAAAGGAAAAATATAGAGAATTGCGTCGGTAGTGTGCCCGGCACTTGTACATAGGATCGTGGATTCGATCCCTGCTCTGACCAGATTAAATTTCATTCGACGGCGGTCACCTCGCTTGGTAACGGCGACACTATCGAATATTTAGTCATGAAAAAGCTATCAGTGAGTGCATAACTAGAAAGCGCACAGCTAACTGGTTGTGAGTACGATTACGATTTACGATGTAATTGGGTTGAGAGACGTGAGTAACTCACCCCAATCCCATCATGGGATGTAAGGGGAAACAATTTTTTTTGAGAGAACTGTAATTTAAATTTGTTAAGAGTCGGTTCCGGAACCTCTATTAGATCCTGATTTCTAGTCGGCCGTGCTATCTACCATCGTCCTAATGAGCAGCTCAAATTGTTCTATGGTGTGGTCAACTTAGAAGTACTTCCTGCAATGGCAATACCGTGTAAAATAGGTACACGCTGAAAAATCTGTCTTTGTTTGTTCTTTGGATGCAAATATAAAGTGTGTTTGGAGCTTGTCGCAAATATAATATACTTGTGTCCAAACACATTGTGTTTCCTATTCAATATTACATGTTTGAGACATAATGATTAAAATGTTATGATATATGTGTTGGCGACCCACATATATTTATGTTTGTGATACAAATACAGCTATGCTTGTTGCAGTGTGTCTGCTCTCTCGAGAGCAAGAGAATAAAAGAGGGACAACGAGAGTGTATATCTTGTAAGTGTGGATCTGTATTTTTACATTATTCTCTCAGTGCGTGATTTATAAATATCCCTGAATGTGCGTGTAAATTGCAGATGAAGTGTTTCTTATTTTGCCTGATGTATTGCGTTTTAGTTTCATTTATTCAGTCGTCAATGGCTCATCGGACAGAGGATATCAAAAGCGCTTGATCAGTGAAAAAAGAATAAACGAAGGTTCGGACGGTTAAATGGGTTGTGATGTTACTTTGGTTTTTATGTATGTGTTTCGTATATATTTATATGTGCTACCAAAGTGAGAAACTATTTTGAAGAAAGAAACTGGAAAGGCCAACAACGTGAAGCCCTTTGTCTGGCCGAGCCTTTACTGAGAAAATCCGAACGGCGGACCATTTGTGAGATATAATAAACAAACACCTGTATATAGAAAGTATATTGTTTGTATACCAACGCATGGTGATAACCATTCCATAGCTGAAACCTTCTGAAAACAAAACGTGAGATACAACAAAGCAAGGAGAAGCAAAAGAGCAGCAGATTCTCATTTCATGAAAAAAAAACAAATAATGCATTCAATGCAAATAAATGTAAAAAGCGCCGTTTAAATCTATTAATTTTTTTTATTAATTATTTATAAATGTGGATTTATATTGTTAAAATTAATTATAATAAATAATACATATATATTGAAATCGAACAATAATTCGTTTCTAAATATTATTATGTTTGGGAGAAAATACGCATATGTTTCCACGTAAGTATATGTAGGTTTGGGGGAAACACGCGAATGCTTCCACGTAAGTATATGAATGTTTGGGATGAAGAACTCATATGTTTCCACGTAAAAGCATACATGTCTGTCAATAAATATGATGCTGTTTGCATTTAAATACAACTAAGTTTGGGACTTGCAAACATATGAATGTTTGAAGTGTGTTCCAAACATATACATGGTTCCTGCAGAATATGTTTGGGAGAATATGTTAGAGAGACCGTTATTTTCCAGCGTGTATGTGATGGAGCACCAAAATGTTTACTCCTTTTTTATTTATTTTGTTTATTTTATTTATTTACGTTGGTACTATACGAGGACACTAAGCGCTGTATTCATAAAAAGTTGTGAGAGATTTGAGAGGCGTTTGTTGTATGATAAATCGTCTCTCAAATCTATCCTAAATTTTTATGAATAAGGCCGTAAGAATATAATTTTTGTATAGTTCAAAAACACATTAGATCATCGTGTAGAAGACAATTCGATTATAATGGAGCTTTAATTCAATGAAGACGTATGTTCTCAAATTGTGTGGACATTTTTAAAGCATATTTGTATTCCAATGTTATTGTGTATATAATATTGTCCTATTTTAATCCGGGTGTAATATGTAGTCATTGGAGGAAAAAAATTCAAATTGAAAATATTTGACTGTAGTGCAGTGTACTCGTCACGATTCCATATGGGGTGTAGTTTTTGTTTTTATTTATATCGTGTTGTTTGTTTTGCTTTAAGGGTTGGGCTTAAATTTATGAAGTCCTTTGTTAATACACTGGAACTTATAATTGTAGTAGTATATGTAACAGTACACATACCCTGGTAAATACAAGAAAGGAACATTGCAAAGTGGTACAAGGGCAATGGTTTGATCTGTTCTATTTGACATGATCAGAACGTTGTACATTCTTAAATTTTCAATTATATAAATAAACACTAACCATTTCACCACTGACGGACACATTTGGTACTACATACGATACAGTTTAAAGCACAGAAATGTGGGTATTTGAATTGGAGAAGTATTAGGAACTTCTTGAGGGCCTATTACTCCAGAAGCTCCTAAGATGCCCTTGGATATTGTATTTATTAATAATTAAGAGAATCATACAATCATGCACTTGTGATACAAACAGTTTTGCCACCAGCCGAGAAAAGGTGGTTGTGCATTTTCTATATTTTTTGAAAGATATTGAATTATTCGACTCAAACGACTGCAGGTCATGTGAGGACAACAACGAAGCAATGAAACACTTTATATGCCAATGTCTCGCTTACAAGATTAAGAATCTTATGCCTTGTTCACGCCATAGATAAAGTAAATAATAGATGAAGCACAAGTGTTGGGAAAATTTTAGTGTAATGGGTAATTTTCTAGATGTCGTTGAAAGCAATAATTGGAATTTTTTTGTTCCCAAAAGAAAAGTAAAAAATATGACATTAAAGTTCTAAAATTTCATATCAAAAGAAAAAAATAAAACCTTTAAATTTTATATTAAGCGCGTAAATACAAATTGGAATATGATATACAACTTTTATTTAAAATTTAAACATAATTGTCATATTTAAATAGAGTTGCGAAATTTTGAGTTTTCAAAACGAATAACTATGTGAAATGGTCGTTAAACAAGTGCATTGTAAGTGCTACATGTGTCATTTTATTTAAAGCAAAAAAAACCGAAAAAACAGTTCCACCGGTTTTTGTCAAAATTAGAAACGGAAAACCGGTTACTTGAAAAATTGTTTTATCAAACAAACCGAAAACCGAGTTTAAAAAATACGGTTTTTTGGACACTCTATATGCAATGTTCCATTGAGGAGATATTCCATTATTTTGGAATAGCAATTACTTTGGTTTTAATTTATGTGAAATTTGAGTCCAAATAGAGGTTTCTGTTCGCATACTAGTTCAACAGAGACCATTAAAACATTATGACAAAAAAAAGTAACTTTGTTTAAAGGATTTTGTTAGGGTACACATTTAATCGGGTTTTTTGATTAATCGCACATTTTATTTTGATTTATGTTAACTATCAAATCTGTTCGAAATGTGTATAAAGTTATGAAATTTGTCCGCAAATCTTTCATTCTTATGAGTTGACACATTGTAGGAATGTTTCAAGACGGACTGCTTAAAGTTGCTAACTTCTGAGCCAGTGTTCGGATTTTTTTGTTTTTGCACTTGTTGGAAAGGTCTTTTAGAAAAACAGTCAAATAGCCGAGATACAGAGCTTTCGGAAAAAAATGGAAAAAAAATTCACATAACCTCAATTTGCTCAGCCAGATGGCAGGTAACTTATGTTTTTTTTCTGTTGAAAGATAGCCATACCTCTTACTTTTCCAAAATGACTTAAACGAAGCCCAGAGGTCTTACCGTTCCAAAGTTATGACCATTTTACTGAAATGAAAAAATGTTTGTTTTTGTTTTTGGAAGCGAAATAACAGCACACATTTATTTGTTTTTGTAAATTAACACGTTTAAGATTTTATTTTCCAGTCCATTCATCAGTGCCTAAAAGAGTAAGTAGTATATTTATTCATTGATAGAATTTTGTCATTCAACACGTGTCTACGAACGCGAAAAGTACAAGTGATTTTTGTCCGGTTTTTTAGAAGTGAATAACGACAAAAAAGTAAAAGTTTACGCTAACCTCAGCTGCAGCAACAGTTTCGAGTACGTTGTGTTTTGAATTAGTAAAAATGGCAACTTATTCAAACGAAGAATTAGCAGACATTCATTACTTGTATGGATTCTGCGATGGTAATGCAAGAGCTGCTGCGCGTGAATATGCATTACGTTTTCCTAATCGACGACCACCAAACCGAACAACATTCAGTGAGACGCACCGCCGATTTCGTGAAGGTACGTTGTTTACACAAATGGAGCGTCCCAGAAATGAACAACACGACGTTGCAGTTGAAGAGTTAATTTTGGATGCGATAGACGAGAACCCAACGACATGCACAAGACGAATCGCGATCCAAGTTGGTGTGGCACAATCAAAAGTATGGCGCGTCCTTCACAAAGAAAAAAAATCCAATGAGTGTTCGAACTCACGGGCGATGTGTTAACACCTTTTTGCTACACGGTACCTGTTCGATTTCTATGAACACATTCGTAAATGTTACATTGGAAAATAAAAAACAGCGTTCAATCATATGATGACGTTACAGTTAAATAATATTAATACTTAAAATTATTTAAAGACCCAGTGCAAGCACATGTGTCATTATTTTCTTGCTCAATACTTTTTGTTTTATTCCCACAAAAGTCAAACAATGCAAAGTAACAGACACTTGTACATTCATACCATAGAATAACACATACGTAGAAGGTTTTATTCGCTCAATAAATTAAACGTCATAGGTACGATGGAAATTACACAGTGGAGGGTGGAAAATATGGGTTCAATAATACCAGATGGTGGCAATAGTATACAGCGATCCACAAAGGAACTACACCCGAATTTCGTGTTTTTGTGGCAAACTAGTTGTGTTAAATACAATACAAATGAATACCAACGTTAAAAGTCAACAAAAAAGTGCAAAATACATTTAAATTTTTCAGTTCTACACCAAAACGACAAGAAATAGTTAAGTGAACATATTTTGTAACTCCACCTGGTGTATGTAAATTTTAAATTTAATTTGCTCTCATTTCCACAGACCTACCGAGAGAGTGTGAAATGAAACGTCAGATGAGAGAATAAGTTCTTCTATAGTATGTGTTATTCTATGATTCATACATACATTGTTATATTCGTACGATATAACCGAAGATCAACATAAAATACTTTTTTAATATTACTCCAAATTAAAACACTTCAATCTCGGCTCGCCGATATCGGATCGCCTTAATTTTTGGCCTAAACTCTTCGTCGAAACCCGCACTAGCTTTTTAATCCAAAAATTAATAAAATCGGCTATGAATTTCCGGAGAAAATCACGTGGGAAAATTATATGAAAATCGCCCAATAATCACTTTCAATACCGACTGCCAAGCAACGAACAAACAAACGATGATTTACTCTTACAAACCTAACACTTGCGTATGTATTAAACTGATAGTTTACTGCCCTAGAGGCGCGCGTATAGATGTTAACACATCAAAAAACATCCATTCCATTTCACACCAATTCAAGAACTCTTGGCGGCCGATTTGCCACTACGCGTCAACTTTTGCCGTGAGATGTTGCAACGTGATGTACACGCATTTATATTTTTACGTTCGATTGTGTGGACCGACGAAGGGCAAATGAGCCAAGGAATACGCTGGAGAAATTTGTCCGGAACTTCCTGAATCACCCTGTATAGTGTTACGAATTTTCTAATTGTAATTTTTAGGGATAGTTTTCCATTAAAAACCAGGTTCTAAATTACGATAAGTACAACAATTATCGTAATTTGTTTTACGCTTATTCGACAAAGTATACCATTTACCCATTTACAATCAAAACGTTATATCAGCAGCTTCACGAACCAGCTCGAAAGTAGCGCCATCTATTTGCTTGATTCTCTTAAGCGAGTTATTCGTCAGTGATGGAATTGCATAGTAGCGCCATCTGTCTCTCATCTGTTCGTGGTGAGATCGTATATATAGCAATGGAATATTGTTAGGGGTAGTTAATATTAGGAAACAAACATGTAATGTAAATCACAAACTGTTTGTTGACGTTCTAATATTATTTTGACATTCTGCAGTTGTAAAGGTTAGCCAAGCCAAAAGTTTAAAACATTTATCGTAAAAAGATTCTATATTTTCTTCCAGTTTTTTCATTTGAAAAATATTTAATAAACGAGTTTTCGAAGGCTCGCTGAAAAATCAGAATTTTTTTTTAAACTTGTTTTTAAGTTTTCTAGTAAGTTAATTTTTTAGTTGCTTTTCTCTGCCCAGTTCTTTTAGATCAATGGGCTAATTCAGATTGTTTGCTCTTTTAAGATGTTTCGTTTCCGTTCAAAATGACGGCTTTGTTTTGAATGATAATAATTGGGTCTACTTTAAGATTAAAAGATTAAGATTAGATAAAGATTAATTATAGGAGAATAATACAAATCCAGTGATGGAACTAAAATCAACTGGTATTAAAAAAAGATTAAGATCCTTTATTAGATCGGTATCCAAAGACCAAGATGCCCTAAGCAACCAAAATCTAGCTATATGTCTACGTATATAATGGAAAATCCCCTAAATGGAGCATTGTATCTTTTCCATTTTGGTTTCATTCAAAAGAGGTCTCAACGTGTTTATATTAGATTTAATAAAGACTCAGTGGATCGTCCGGTATTTCAAGCCAAATCTTAATTTCGTCTCTTCCGTGTCATAACTTGTTTAATTCATACTTTATGTAATTTTATTTATATATGGTTGGAATTTCTATAGTTAGACACAATAACGTCAACAGAAAACTGCTCGTGTATTGAAATATTCAACGAAGAGAGTAAGAGAGCGAGCAGAGAAATGACGCGCTTCACTCATTTTCTTTGTTGGCATTCCAGTCCATGCGTAAATTTTCTTCTCTATACCATAGTTGCTTTATGTTATGTTTATTCTGTGTTGATTTAGCTGGGCTTGAGGTCACACAATTAAAATACCAGTGGGATTGATGTTTATGTTTATTTTTGATTTTGACCCGGTCTACCTTACTGTTTTCTAAAATCACATACTTCTGATACTGGTACATATTTTT
This sequence comes from Phaonia tiefii, assembly GCA_963931995.1. Taxonomy (NCBI): domain Eukaryota; kingdom Metazoa; phylum Arthropoda; class Insecta; order Diptera; family Muscidae; genus Phaonia; species Phaonia tiefii. The sequence continues at coordinate 203,588,289 of OZ008370.1, read as the reverse complement.
GTGAGAAATAATCTTACTTTCCTAAAATTATCTCGAAGCTTTTAAGAGATATAGGAAACACAATCACATCGTTAATTCATTCCAATTCCGAATGGTTGTTGCTTTAAAAACGCCTTTTTGACTGATTACTCGGTAGTGAAGCCATCGAATCATATTAACGGTGTAGAATTCAACCCACCATCTTATGTACAAGCGTCCCACATGCTAACCATTGCCCCACTTAATAGTGACCATATCAACATTCCAGTATGAGTCTTGTTTACGATAAACACACATATTTCCTGCCTTTACAAAGCAGTCAGTCTTTACATTTCAGAACATCAGCGGAAAAGAGACATTTTTTTCTGTTAAATAATATGATGACGTGGCTTTGAAAACAATTTCTCGCAACAGATGTTGGCTTATTGCATATTTTATGACTACAAATTATTCAAAAAAAAAACCCCCGCCATCATTTTTCCCGTTGCTGCAGTTTTTTGCGGCGAAAGCCGATGGGCAGCAAAACAAAATGAATGGCGTTAACAACAAACACATTTAGTCAAGTAGAACAAAAAGCGTGTGGAAAAGGCGTTTAATTCAATATTGTTACAAACACACGTACACTATACACAAGGACCGACCGACCACCACTATTACGGTGGCAGGCGTTTTATTTTTGGCGCCAAAAATATTTGTTAAGTACTTGTACTGGACTCCTTTTTGCATTGTGCTGCATGGCTTAATACCCGTAAACATATACAAACTCGTGCAGACCTGCCAACTTTGTATTGCCGGCACTTTAGTGCAACAATATTTGCTATAAATTTGTAAATATGTGCTACTGATTTAATATGAATATTTTTTTCTCTTCCCCTCTTATAATCCTCACGTTTTTCGACAGCATTCTGCTGCTCTTTTCGGCTGGAAGAGGGAGTAAATTGAACAACAGCAAAAAATCAGAGCGCACTAGTTGAGTAACAGCAGCTCGTGTCATGTGAAAAATTGCATTCAAAATGCGAGAAAAGGATTAAATCAGACAGGCAACAGTTTGCCGGGATTTTATATATTTGAGAGACACAAGATGAAAACAAATTTGGTCAGAATCGAGTAAAGGAAATGGGGCTAAACAAAAGTTAGTTTTCTATTGCAATCCATAAAGAGACAGGGGAGAGTGTTTCAAAATCAGTGAACTGTGGGTTTTTAAATTTTTTAACTCATTGATCATGACCTAAAGTTTTTCACCGGATCCGACAGATTGTGCATTGAGAAGATTTTTTTTAGTGTAGCCATCACTAGGCAAGGATACCGTCACCGACAAAAATGTTCAAAAAATCTTAGCGTGTAATGAACCTACGTTATCATGTACAAGTGTCGCGAACGCTAACCTCTGCATCAACCACGGTTAATTGTGGTGTTGTATTTATATATCGTGGTACTAGTAAAATCAATTGTTTCCTAACACAGTGCATAGGCCCCCAAAGATTTGGGGCCTCGGTGTCATTTTTGAGAAAGAGTGATCATTTTGTCAGGCTCATATTTTGCAAACCGTTTGGAATTTTGATTTACTCTCTGAGGGAAAGTTGTAGCTCTTGTAATAAAGAACTACAACTTTCCCTCAGCTACAACTTTCCCTCAGAGAGTAAATCAAAATTCCGAACGAATTGCAAGATATGAGCCTGACAAAATGATCACTTTTTTGCAAAAATTACACCGAGGCCCCAAATCTTTGGGGGCCTATGCACTGTGTTAGGAAACAATTGATTTTACTAGTTTCACATTTCTCTTCAGTAAGGTTTGCCTTTACATCATGGAAAGATATACGAGCCAACAACGAGTCGAAATTATTAAAATTTACTACCGAAATTTGGAGGAAGTGGCCTCAACTTTAAGAGCGCTACGTTCGGATTTTCATTGGAAAATCATCTTCAGCGATGAGGGTCATTCCTGGCTGTATGGCTTCGTCAATAAGCAAAATATGCGTTATTGGTCAGACAGCAATCCTTACGTAATCCATGAGTCATCATTGCATCCCGAAAAAATTACGGTTTGGTGGGGTTTATGGGCCGGCGGCGTCATTGGGCCGTACTTCTTCCGTGATGATCAAGACCGGCACATTACTGTGAATGCGAATCGCTACCGTTCAATGATAACCGAATATTTTGGCCCCAATTGAATAATATGGACTTGGAGGACATGTGGTTCTAACAGGACGGCGCCACAAGCCACACAGCGAATGTCACAATCAATTTATTGGAAACCAAGTTTGGTGAACGTGTTATCTCACGAAATGGCCCAGTCGATTGGCCGCCTCGGTTGTGCGATTTGACGCCGTTAGATTATTTCCTGTGGGGCTACGTCAAGTCTATGGTCTATGCCAACAAGCCAGCGACGATTGATGAACTTCGTACGAATATCGAACGTGAAATTGCAGCAGTATCGGCGGATTTATGCTTGAAAACCGTCGAAAAAATTGGGTTCAGCGTCTGGACTTCTGCAAGCGTGCCCGTGGTGGCCATGCAAAAGAAATCGAGTTCCATACATAATGGCATCGAAAGTACTTTCACAGGAATAAAGAATTTCATTGGTATCTAAAACCGGTTTTGTTTTATTTAAAAAAACTTTTGTAGCGCTCTTATTGAAAAACCCGATAGATGTCTCACATATGTTGGGCAATTTCTTGTTTAATGGGAAGATTTCTAGGTGAAGCCTGTAACCAATATTTAGTATATATTGTAGTTTTCAACCTAATAAAAAGTAAATTTAGAAAAGTCAAAGTGGAAGAAGTTAAACAAAATAAAATTTTCTTAAATAAGTGCCTTTTCTTAAAAAAGTACATTAAAAAAAAAATACCTATTCATATTCTTAAACAAAGTACCTTTCTTTAAAAAAAAATTCCTTATCTTAACGAAGTACATTTGCTTCAAATAAAAAAAGAAATTTGAGAAAATATTCAGAAGTTTTTTTTATAGCATTTTCAAAAAAAAAGAAAATTATTTGGCGAACCCGTTATAACTTCGAAACAAGAATACAACACGTTACTTAAAGTAGAATATCTGATGGCCATCGAATTGCAAGGCCATGTCACCACCGTCTATGTCCTTATAAATTGGTTTTTCCTCCGTTTCAGCTAACATTCCTTGTTGAGAGTCCTCAGACACTCTTAACGGTTTTGGAATCTGCGACCACAGAAGTTGTTACAGTTTTTGAGGTGTGAAGTTTTTAGATTAGAAAGGCGTTCCGGCATGTTAATCTTTGGGCGGTCTTACGGGTTTTCTCCTATTGATATCTCAACACCGTCCTCATGGCTTTGAAATAGTTTTTTATATAAGGAACAAATCCTATTATATAAAATCATTTACATTTTGTCACATTTTCCATTTTTAATTTGCTTTCACAAAAATTTCCCACAATTTTCAATAAACGTCTTATGGAGGACTTCAATGAAAGTGTCAGTAGTACAGGACATCACCTAGCGAACAAAGTTGACAATGGTCGCGATATATCTATTATTTCCTTTATCTATGCTAACTAGTTCATAATATATGTATAGCGAAAGGAACTTCGTTCCAACCGGGTGTCCCCTGACAGTTCATGTGATTTTTTTTTCTATTTACGGTGTGTTGAAAAATTCGTCTCGGTCAAAAAATGGAATTAACCCTTGAAAATTTTCGTGCGATGATTTTTTACGATTTTCGGCGAGGATTATCGAGACAAGAGTGTCTCAATCAACTTGTTTCGACTTTTGGTGATGGAGCACCATCAAAACCACTGTAAATCGATGGTACCAAGAGTCGTCGTCCAACTTCGGTCGTTTTGCAGGAAACCATCGATGCTGTGCGTGAACTGATAAAGCAAAACCGACATGTGACATACCGTGAGATTGAGGCTTCCTTGGGATTAAGTGCCACTAGCATCAATAAGATATTGCATGTTCATTTGGCCGCGAAAAAGATATATTCTCATTGGGTCCCACATAATTTGACGAATGGTCAAATAAAGGTTCGTGTCGATTGGAGCAAAGAAGTGTTGAAAAAATACACCAGCGGTAGCTCAAATGTAGTCTATAACATCGTCACCTTCTGAAAACTAAAACGTGAGAGACAACAAAGAAAGGAGAAGCAAAAGAGCAGCAGATTCTCATGTCATAAAAAAGTAATGCATTCAGCAACTAAATGTAAAAAGATTAATTTTAAATATTTTAATTTTTTGTAATATGTAATTATTTATTTTAACTTTCATCGGAATCCAAATCAAAAAAAATTATAATAAATAAATAAAAAAAGAATAATTCATTTATAAATATTATTATGTTTGGGAGAAAATGCGCGAATGCTTACATGTAATTATATGGATGTTTGGGGTGAAGCACGCATATGTTTCCACGTAAAATCATACATATTTGTCTGTAAACATGGTAATGTTTGCATTTAAATACACCTGAGTTTGGGACCTGCAAACATATAAATGTTTGAAGTGTATTGCAAACATATACGTGGTTTCTGCAGAATATTTTTGGGAGAATACGTTACAAAGAAAAGAATTAATACAAAATTTTGATATTTCAGTGCATGAATGATTCGCGAATTAATTCAAAAAGAATGATTCGTTTACAGCTCTGATTCAAACTTAAACAGAAAATCTATATAATTTTTTTAGGTTTAGTATTGCTGAAATATCACGGGAATCATAAAAAAGGTATACATACAAATTAGGTATGTTCGATTAAGGAGTGCGTAAGAAATAATGCCCATGGGTGGTGGAATGGTAGTGTGCGTGGCTTTTGTACATGATTACGTAGGTTCGATCGCTGCTCAGACCACCTAACATTTCATTCGACGGCGGTAAGTATTTAGCCATGAAAAAAGTTTATCAAAAATACCTTTCGGAACCGGTGTCAAACTTTAGGTTCCAACCAGTGAATGTAAAACTATAAAGCGATCCCTCACTGGTGGTGAGAAGCCCTCCCCAATCCCTTCAAGGGATGTAATGGTAACCATTTTTTTAATAAATAAATGGTGGAAACTTTTAGGCTTAAAACTTTTTTTGTATCCAATGCATTTAGATGTCATTGACATCTTGCAGTGCCATCAAAATCCATAACGTCAATCGTTCTTTTAGTTTTTTTTTTAAATGGAGAGCCAACAAAAAATTTGCGAAAAGATAATTAAAATTATCAACGAAAATGAAAGACGTCCATATAAAACAATGACAGGGGTGTCCCGTAATACAGTTTCTAGAGTTTTGGAAAAAATATCCTGGCGATCGATAGAAAATCTGGGTGTGGCAGAAAAAAAGACTTTTCAGGCATCGGGAGGGCAAAGAATCAGGAAGAAAAGTTGCTCGGAGTCTTTGGTAAGAAAAGTGAAGAAAGAGGCAGGTCTCAAAACTTACAAAGTTCAAAAAGTGCCCGCTAGAAATTCCAAAGAAGTCCGAAAGCAATACTGCGAGCTGAAATTTTACAAAGAAATTTTATTCCAAATTTTATGCTGTCCGACCTTTTACAGCCACCTGGCCAGGAGTTTATATTGCATATATTAGAGGAAGTGTGGCAGAAGAGTACAGAGTTAAAAAAAGACAAAGTTCCCAAAGAAATGTTTGGTGTTTGACGCCATTTGCGCTTGTGGAAAAGGAGCAGCTCATTCGTTACAACTGGCACGATAAATACTGAAGTGTATATCATGGAATGTCTACAAAAACGATTTAAACAAGGATTGCAAGTTGTTCACCTAAACGCGCAAAGTATAAGAAACAAGATGGATGAATTAAGGTACTTGTTCAACAAATCTGATGTAGATATAATATGTATTTCAGAAACATGGCTCTGGCCTAAATTTTACGATAGCCTTTTCAGCTTGGATGATTATCAACTTTTTCGTGCAGATAGAGGAAGTCTTGGAGGTGGTGTCGCGATGTATATAAGAAAAGGCATATCAAGCAAAATCAAATTAACATCAAATTTTGGTGATAGTATTGAACATATTTTTGTTGAGATTTCAAATGGAACCGATAAACTTCTAATTGGTACAGTATATCGTCCGAATAATGGGATAAATACAGACATTTTAATGGAGAAACTTGAGGAATTGTGCTTAGATTATGCCAATATTATAATATGTGGTGATTTTAACTGTAATGTTTTACAGGACATTTCAATGGTATCAAATATGCAAGCACTTGGCCTGGATATAGTGAACTCTGCATACCCAACTCACTTCTCGCATTCATGTAACACCCTTATTGATTTATTTTTTGTCTCTGACTCGCAGCAAGTATTACTATATGATCAACTGTCGGCCCCCATGTTCTCCAAGCACGATCTATGTTTTTTAACCTTTGACTTTAGCCTAGATAAAGTAAGAAATGTTATATATTACCGGGATTTTAAGAACATAAATCTGAATTCACTACATGATGATCTTGTTACCATAGGATGGGATAACATTTTTTATATGCTATCAGTCGATGATCAGGTGGAATTTTTACAGCATAATATTAACGTGCTCTTTGACAAGCACGTCGCGTTGAAGAAAAAGATTATTGACAACAAACAAGATCCATGGATTGATGATGAGGTAACTAGGCTAATGGAGCAAAGAAATATTGCCTTCTCTCGTTGGAAAAAATTCAAAATTCCAGAAATGCACCAGGTGTACAAAAATCTAAGAAATAGCGTTACTTCAACATTGCGTAGAAAGAAAAGGAGTTTTATAAATACCAAGTTTACGAACGCTCTCAACTCCAAACAAAAGTGGAGGCAAATTCAATCAATGGGCATAGGAAAACAACGTGCAACGGCGGATGCAAACGAAAACGTGGATGAGCTGAATAAAAGTTTCATTAATATTCCGTTTACTACTCCAAATTATAATTACTATGACCGTATTATGCCTTCTACGCATTCACATACACCATTTTTCTGTTTTAGTTGCGTGACTCAGGCAGATGTAATGCAAAGCATAATCGAAATTAAATCCAATGCTACTGGATCAGATGCTATAGATCCTAGATTCTTGAAGCTAATTTTGTGTAATATTTTACCCTATTTGACCCATATTTTTAACAGCATTATCACCAAATCGCAGTTTCCAATGTCTTGGAAGATTGCAAAGGTGATACCAATACCAAAAAACACTTCTGAGTACCGCCCGATTTCAATTCTTCCCTTTTTGTCTAAAGCTTTCGAAAAATTGTTGAATAAACAAATCCGATCCTTTCTACAAAACAACTCTCTTTTAACAGAATTTCAATCAGGTTTCAGGGAAAATCATAGCTGCATAACAGCATTGCAAAAAGTTTCAGAGGATCTAAGGTCTAACCTTGATAATAACAGAGTCTCATTTCTGGTTATGCTTGATCATTCCAAGGCGTTTGATACAGTTGATCATAAGCTACTGTGCGACAAACTTCAGAAGTTTTTTAAATTTTCGAGCACATCAAGCCATCTAGTTTATTCCTATCTATCATCCCGTTCGCAGTTTGTATCGATAGGAGGAAAAGTATCATCACTACGTTCAGTGGATAGAGGCGTTCCGCAAGGATCTATTTTGGGCCCTCTGCTTTACTCTTTGTATAGTAATGATCTACCGCAGCTTATGCAATACTGCAATATTCATATGTATGCAGATGATGTACAGGTGTATATTAGCACTCCTAAGAGTGAGATCATGAACTGCATTACGAGACTGAACACAGATCTGGCAGCTATAGATTCATGGGCAAAGTCTAATGGGCTAAACTTAAATCCTAAAAAATCTAAATGTATTTTAATTAGCAATACCCGGGTAAATCTTCCAGTAGAAAAAACAGTGAAAATTGCGAATATACCTATTGATATTGTTGCTAATGCGCGAAACCTAGGCATTGTATTTGATGAAAAGTTAACATGGTCGGATCACATAAAATCGTCTATTGGTAAAACATACGGTATACTTCGTAATCTATACGTTCTTCAAAAGATTACACCTATGAACATCAGGCTAATGTTGGCAAAGTCAATAATTATTCCCTCTTTATTATATGGTTGCGAACTTTTTTCAAGTTGTGGAAGATATATGTTTGGAAAACTGAAGGTAGTTTTTAATAACATTACTCGCTATGTTTTTGGTCTTGACAGAAGGGCTCATATTTCCGAGTCTGCTATTAAAATATATGGTGTAACGTTTGAAAACTTTTTAAAAATAAGATGCCTTTTAAGTTTACATAAAATAATATATACACGTAACCCTCCTTATTTACACAATATCCTACGTTTTTCCTTATCATCTAGAGGTAAACAACTCATCCAACTGAAACACTCGCGAAGTTTATCTGATAATTTTTTCTTTATTAATTCTATTCGTCTTTGGAATAACCTTCCTTTCAATATCCAAACCCTTACTAGCGATCGGCAATTTAAGTCTGCATTATTTGAATACTTTGGAACGTGATCAATAATCAATCAGCATTTAGCAATTTTAACCGTATTATTATATCTGTTATATGTGTTAAGATTATTATTTTTTTTAAATTTTAAGTTCTATATCTTTTTTAATTCATTAATTAATATTGTAAGTATTTTTCTTACTTTTGATTTATTTGTCATCATAATTTATTCTATACGGTTTTTAAATCTCAATCAACGCTTTCTCTATTTTCTCTCTTAAATCTATTTACTTTCTTTTTAGCGTATAAAATGTTCTTAAAGTTTTTTCGTAACCGTATAAAATTAATTGTTATTCTTAATGTAAAACTTTATTATTAAGTTATATAATTAAATTCTATAGCTTTAATTGTCAGAAAATTATGTTTGTCATTTTGTCTTTAAACAACTTTACCCTATGCTTAATATAAGACATTGTCTTGTGCATGGGCGCCACAGATAAATAAATAAATATTTCATTTTTAAGAAAGCACGAAGATTCTACATTATTCTGGCCCGATTTCGCGTCTTGCCACTACAGCAAAAGAGCTATTGAGTGATACCTAAACAATAATTTAGTGTTTGTACGAAAGGAGGCAAATCCACCTAACTGTCCAGAACTCTGTCCGATCGAAATATATAGGGCCTTAGTAAAGCGGCATTTAGAGGCTAAGAAAGGAGCTACTAAGGATGTAAAAGTTTTTAGAATAAAGTGGGCTACAAGCACTAACATGGTACCAGAGAGAACAAATAAAGCCCTAATGGGAAGCATTAATGAAAAAAACAAAAAATTATAAATAAAAACTAAATAATAAATAAAGTGAATTTAAAATAAATTGTTGTTAATAAATAAATATTTATAAATAAATTAATTCAGGAATCTCGATTTTTTAACCATTTATTTAGTACACGCTGAAAAATCGGTTGATTTTTGTTGTTTGGATGCAAATATATCGTGAGTTTGCAGCTTGTCGTAAATATAATATACTTGTGTCCAAACACATTGTGTTTGCTATTCAATATTACATGTTTGAGTCACAATGATTAATGTTTTATAATACATGTATTTGGTTGGTTGGTTGGTTGAAAAGGCTGCAAGACAGCACGCTGTCTAGAACACTTAGGCTAAAGAAGCTCCTTGTGATACCTGCAGTTTCCTCGATAGCAACTACTGACTAGTCATCTAGCCAATTTTCCCCTTTCAATAAATTTGTCTATAAGACCTACAGGAACATCCTGTAGGGCTACGGTGCTAACGATGTTCCGAATATCCTACTTCTCAGAGCAGGGCAATCCAAGAGGTGTTTCGTCGTTTCCTCGTCCTCTTCCATGCAGCATCTACAGAGAGTGGAGTTTCTAAGTCCCAATATTATCTATATATGTATTTGCTTCTTCTCAAATATATCTATGTTTGTGAAACAAATACAGTTATGTTTGCTGCACTCTTTATGGTATCTCGAGAGCAAGAGAATTAAAGAGGCACAAAGAGTCTATATTGTAAGTGTGTATCAGTATTTTTGCATTATTCTCTCGGTGTTTCATAAAAATTCCTGAATGTGTGTGTAAATTGCATTCTTATTTTGGTTGATGTATTGCGTTTTAGTTTCAGTCGTCAATGGTTCATCGGACAAAGGATATCAAAGCGCTTACTAATTGAAAAAGAATAACCAAAGGCTCGGGCGATTAAATGGTTTATGATGTTGCTTTGGTTTTTGTGTGTGTTTCTTATATTTGTATGTGTGCTACCAAACTGAGAAACGATTTTGAGAAAAGAAACTGGGAAGGGCAACAACGTGGAGCCCTTTGGGTGTCCAAGCCTTTACTGAGAAAATCGGAATGGCGGGCCATTTGTGAAATATAATAAAAAAAAACACAAGTAATTAATACATGCTTGTCTTGCGTGAACTAGAGTTGTATATAAGTATATTGTTTGTGTACCAACGCATAGTGACAATCAACGCATAGCTGAAACCTTCTGAAAACAAAAACGTGAGAGACAACAAAGAAAGGAGAAGCAACAGAGCAGCAGATTAAATGTTAAAACGATCATTTTAAATATTTTAATTTTTTGTATTAATTATTTATTTTAATTATAGTAAGTAAATAATGGAAGAATATTTCGTTTCTAAATATTATTATATTTGGGAGAAAATGCGTATATCTTTCCACGGAAGTATATGGAGGTTTGAGGGAAACACGCGAATGCTTCCACGTAAGTATATGGATGCTTGGGATGAAGCACGCATATGTTTCCACGTAAAAGCATACATATTTGTCAGTAAACATGCTACTGTTGGCATTTAAATACACCTGAGTTCGGGACCTGCAAACATATAAATGTTTGAAGTGTGTTTCAAACATATACATGGTTCCTGAAGAATATATTTGGGAGAATATGTTGCAGGGGCCGGTTTTTTCAGCGTGTAAATATTATTATGTTAAGTATATTGAGGTTTGGGGGAAACACGCTAATGCTTCCACGTAAGTATATCAATATTTGGGGTGAAGAACGCACATGTGTCCACCTAACAGCATACATGTTTGCCAGTAAACATACAAGTGAGTTTGGGACTTGCAAACATATGAATGTTTGAAGTGTGTTGCAAACATATATGTGGTTCCTGCAGAATATATTTGGGAGAATATGTTACAGAGGCTGTTTTTTCAGCATGTACGCACTCCTTACTCGATTAATTAAATTTGGAACAGTCTGCAAATTGTGTTTCAAGTTAAGTCGAATGTTCTCTGAGGACCAGGTTAGACTATCAGTGAAAATAGAACGATTCGCGAAGAGAGGCCTGGAATGAAGAAAGAAATCGTAGGTTCATTCAGCTTTTGGGAAACTGTTGGGAAATAATAATGAATACTCGTAGGTAAAATTAAGTTGTGAATAAAGATGAATTGTGTGAAAAACAAACCAACGAAATAAATTCCCTATTCCCTTTCTTTATTGGTCGCTACATTCCAAATTGAAATTCGATGGCATAATTTTTTGAGTACAATCAAAAAATGAGAAAAAAATAATAGATCTGTCAATTCTTTTTTACAAACCGGCCCCCTCAAGTTTACACACTCCATTCACTTACCGCAAATGAAAGCATTCACATATCAAATGATTTATCTAATAGTCTAACAAGACCTAATCATGAATCGATGTATCTAATAGTCTAAAATGACCTTAACCAATACGAGGGCTCTTAGCAAGCAAATCGGTTGATGTTTGCTCTGTATATGCAATTAGTTTGTAATTAGGAAGTTTAATGAAACCTAACCCAGTAACATGAATATGATTGAGGTTAAGCGGAAACTCTGAAATATCCGTATAAAATTATGTACAACCAAACGTATGTTCTACTTCCTTTTTGACTCCCCTCTATCATCTACTCATACTCTTGGCCAATGCAGATGCACAAGTAATTGGTTGAAACAGCTGTAAATTCATAGATTACATTTCTGCTCCCATTACAACTCCAACTCCATTCGATGAATCCTTTTCTACGAGTTTTCACTTTGCTATTTACTTTTGGTGTGATGAACTGACTGATTTTTAACTTCACCCAAGTTAATCATTCATAGTTCCCATTGTGTGTGTTTGCATATTCCCTTGTCTTTGGCGTTTTGTTCTCCAGCACTGGACGCCATCACAGTTGGCCGGCCGGTGGAAGTACAACAGTTTGTTATTTTTAAGTCATTCGGATAAAGAACAAATTGCTTGTTTGCTTAACGGACATTAATCTCTTTGTCACTTACCATTTTTGCTGTTTTCTTCTGTTTTCTGTCCTGTTACTTCGTTTGCTCTCGTTTGTTGGAAATCGTATTCCAATCGATTTAATGGGAGATAATAGCTATGATGTGCTGCCTTTTGGAAAAGGATTCACAATGAATGGTAGTTGAGTATTATTGGCAATTTTCTCTTCAATTTGTTGATGAACTTCTTAAACGTTTTATTATTTCATATGATCGTAAATGTTTCGAAATAAAATACAACTTTTTTAAGGGATTGACTTTTTTATTATTGGCATTTTGACACAAAGGTAGTTTGTTGATTTACCGGTAATTATTGATTTCGTCAGTGTTGTTATGGCTACCGGTTAACGGTTGCTAATTGTGTTACCATTGCAGTTACAGGGTGATTAGGAAATAATAATATACCAATTACTACACATGATAGTTATAGTGATCTAAGGGATGATCACTTAATTTAAAAGTGGTGTTCTTTTACTGGTTTACATATGTACGTTTGACATGTGCTAAATAAAGTTAGCTAACATATTGCACCCTAACTACAAAAAAGTTATAACTCAAAATTTTCACCTTTTAATTTTTTGCCTAAAAATAAAAACCAAGGGCCATTTTTACTATAGACGAATTTAGTATAGACACATAAATTCTCTCAATGAATTAAACGTCATTGGATGGTGGAAAGCATGGGTTCAATAATACCAGATAGAGGCAACAGTACACAACGTCCAACAAAGGAACAACAACCGAATTTCATGTTTTTGTGGCAAAATAGTTTTGTTAAATACAATACAAATGTATACCAATGATAAAAGTCAACAAAAAAGTACAAAATACATTTAGATTTCACAGTTCTATACGAAACGAAATGAAAAAGTTAAGTAAACAGTTCTTGTACCTCCATCTGCTGTTAATTAATTTTTATCGAATTTCTCTCATTTCCACAAATCTACGACGAAGAGTGTGAAATGAAACGTCAGATGAAATAATTAATTCGTCTATACTAAATTCGGCTATGATTTCTACACGCTATAAAAATCTGTAGTAATTTTCTCTTCTCTTTTGTTAAAACAATCTCATATGAAAATGTCTATTTTTAAAGTTTGACATGTATTTTTTAACTTAACAAAATTACTTTTAACTTCTACTGAAAATGTATAAATTTTGAGTTATGACTCTTTAGTAGTTAGAGTGCCATATGCATGCAAAAGTGGTTGTAATAAATTTAAAATAAGTAGACAGGTGCAAATGTTGGAAAACGAGTGATTCATAACCGTGTTTGCACAAATAGTTCTGTTTTAGTTATATAGATTTTACTGCTACAAGAAAAATTATCCTTGTATTTAAACAGGATTGTTTCTCAACTCATCAACCAACACATTTTCCTAGCAAAGCAATGACTTTTTTTCTAAATACGAGTGCGAATCAGTAAGTCCGTGACTTTTCGAACTTACCTCATAGTTATATGAAATGCAACACTGCTCCCATCAAGTACCACCTGTTAATAGACTACTGTCAAATTTTGAGCAAGTTCCGTCATTTACTTTGCTTTTAACAGCTGTTCAAAACATACAACCTCGTGCATTATTTTAAAAATGGAAGAAAGTGAATTTCGAGTGGTCATTAAACATTATTTTTTGCGAAAAAAACGTCAATCAAACCAAGGAAAGCTTGATAAATACTATGGGGACTCTGCACCATTTATTTGAATGGTAAAAAAGTGGTTTACTGACTTTCGTTGTGGTCCCACAAATACAAATGACGCTGAACGTTCTGGACGGCCAATAGAGGTCAACGCACCCGAAAATGTCGAAAAAATCCACGATATGGTGTTGGCCGATCGAAGAGTAAAAGTGCGTGAGACTGTTGCTGCCATAGGTATTTCATATGGCAGTGTGGTTTCGATTTTAAATGATCAGTTGGGTTTAAGAAAGCTGTCTGGCAAGATGGGTGCCGCGTTTGCTCTTAATTAACCACAAACGTAATCGGGTGACAACTTCAAAGGATTGTTTGGAGTTGTTTAATTGGGCTACGAATTGGTACCTCATCAGCCATATTCTCCGGATTTAGCCCCACAGTGACTATTTCCTATTTCCTATTTCGGTGGAAAGAGATTGAACGATGAAATTGATTAAACAAATGCCTATTTTATGGACCTCGAAAAATCCTATTTTGTGGAAGGGATACAAAAATTGGAGATACGTTGGACTAAGTGTATTGAGCTAGAAGGAGATTATGTTGAAAAATATTTTTTTTGCAAAAAAAACAGTGTTTCATTCAAAAAGTCACGGACTTATTGATCCGCCCTCGTATGTCAATTATTGACTTTTTGAATAAAAGTTTTTTTTACACAATCACATTTTATGGCTCAATATAGCCTCCTTTTAGCTCGATACATTTAGTCCATCGTTTTTCCCATTTTTATTCCTCTCAAATAATTGGGTTTCTCAAGGTTCTCAAAGTAGGCGTTAGTATCAGTGGCCGCCAGGCCGGTGGTGCAATGGTAAGAGTGGGAGGCTCTTGTACATCGGAATGTGGGTTCGATCCCTGCTCAAACCACCTTACATTTCTTTCGCCGACGTTCACCTCGCTTAGTGATAGCGACACTATTGAGTATTTTGCTATGAAAAAGTGTCTAAAAATACTGTTCGGAACCAGGCTAAAACTTTAGGTCCCAATCAGTGAGTGTTAAACTAGAAAGCGCACAGCTCACTGGTTTTGAGAAGCGCTCCGCAACCCCCTTTTATTCAGTTATTACCTCTTCATTCTACCGAAATCTCTTACCGCCAGCATTTTCTTCCGGTTTAGGAATAGAAAGTAGTGACTGGGGGCTATATCCGGAGAATATGGCAGATGATGTAGCAAGTCGAAACCTAATTTATGGATTTTTACCGTGGTGACTACACAACTGTGAGCCGGAGCGTTGTCATGGTGGAATAACACTTTTTCCTTCGCCAAACGCTGTCGTTTTTGCTTCAAGTTAATGTCGAATTTCCTTAACAGCTGTGAATAATATTCACCGGTGATCCGGTGATTTCAGGGTAATCGATGCGATCCAGCATGCATCCCAAAAATCAGCCGCCGTGACCTTGTTGGCCAACAAACCCACCTTTGCCTTCTTTGATATATGTTCACCCGGGAAGACCACTGCTTTGAATGTTCCTTGGTCTATGGTGCGTTGTGATGGATCCATGTATCGTCGACGGTTACAAAACGGCGACAAAACTCCTTCGGGTTGCGTGTGAACATCGCAAAACACTCCTTTGAAGTAGTCACATGGTTGTGCTTATGGTCGAGTGTGAGTAATCGCGGCACCCACCATGCGGACAGTTTTTTTAACAACAAATATTCACGTAAAATGTGATGTACCCGCTCAGTTTAAATGCCTACAGCCTCAACTAACCCCCCCACTTCCATTCGCCAATATCATTTCATGGTCGTGTCCTCACGATCGACCTGAACTTTCAGTTGAATTGAATTGAACGAATTGAATTGAATTCAACCGAATTGAATTGTATTGAAACGAATTGAAGTGATTTGATTTAAATTAATTTGAAATGAATTGAATTGAAATGAATTAAATTGAATTGATTTGAATTTAATTAAATTGAATTGAATTTAAATGAATTGAATTGAGTTGAATTGAATTGAGTTTAATTGAATTGAATTATATTGAATTAAATTGAATTGAATTTGAATTGAATGGTATTGAATTAAATTGAATTTGACTTGAATTGAATGGTATTGAATTGTGTTTGAATTCAATTGAATTGAATTGATTTGAAGTAAATTGAGTTGAATTGTATTGAGTTGAATTTGACTGTATTGAATTGAATTGGATTTAATTGAATTGAATTATATTAAATTAAAGCTAATTGGATAAGTGGAATTGAATTGAATTTAATTGAATTGAATTGAGTTGCATTGAATTGAATTGCATTGCATTGAATTGAACTGAATTGAATTGAGTCGAAACGAATTGAATTGCATCTGATTGAATTGGAATTGAGTTGGAATTAACTTGAATTTAATTGAAATGAACTGAATTGCATTGAATTAAAATAAAAATTCAATTGAGTTGAAAAAATATAAAATATTTAATGACAATAGAAACCTGTTAACCGGCGTGATTTGAAATAACCCGTAATACTGGCAATTTTCGGGTTTGTTTCCGGTTTCTTTCTTTTGATTTTTTCAAAATTATCACAAACCAACATTTCCATTTTTCCATTTTCCATTTGAGGCTCATTATTATTCAGAAAATACTTCAGAACACGATTAATCAGTATTTGTAAATAATTTTGATTCAGTTACTAGTTTTCTTATAAAGATTTGAAGAATTCAACTGAATTTGATCCGATTACATTAGATTAGAATGAATTGCATTGAATTGAATTGAATTAAACTGATTTGAATTGAATTTGCCAGAATTGAATTGAAATGAATCGAATTGAATAGAATTAAATTGAATTAGTTTGAATTGAATTGAATTGAACTGAACTGACTCGAATTGAGTTAAATTGAATTGAGAGGAAGTGAATTGAATTTGAATTGAATTGAATGGTATTGAATTAAATTGAATTTGAATTGAATGGTATTGAATTGTATTTGAATTGAAATGAATTGCATTGCATTGAATTGATTTGAAGTGAATTTAATTAAATTGAATTGAATTAAACTGAAATGAATTTAACTGGGTTGAACTGAACTGAATGTACTGAATTGAATTGAATTGTATTTGAATTGAATTGTATTGAATTGAATTCAATTGATGAAAATTTAATTTAGAAAACAACAAAAAAATTTAATTGGAGTGAATTGAATTGGATAGGACTGGATTGGATTGAATTGTTTTGAATTGAATTGAGTTGAATTGAGTTTAATTGAATTGAATTGAATTGAACTGAACTGTACTGAATTGAATAGAATTAAAATGGATTGAATTTGATTGAATTGGTTTGAATTGGATTGAATTGAATTGAGTTGGGTTGAATTGGATTGATTGACTTGAATTTAATTGAAATGAACAGAATTGCAATGTGTTAAAATTAAAATCCTATTGAGTTGAACAAATTTAAAAATTTTAATGATAATGAAAATTTGAACACGAACCCGGTTAACCGGTGTGAAAAATCCGGGGTTTCGTTTATTCGAAATATAGAACTTTGTGGAAAATGCAAACAGTTATTTGTATTGAAATCGGTTTCACTTGTTTTTCGGTAGCCCTAGTCCCATCGTCCAATTGTACAGATTCATTGTCGCAAAAAAATGGCTTCATTAAATTAAAAAGTTTCGTCTTTGTAACGAATGATTCATTGCTGCAAGGAATTTGTGTTATTGTTCGTTTGAATATGTTCAGTAAATATTTGTTCTGTATCCGGGGCCAATTATGTAGGACAGCAATCGTCCAAGCCATATCCTTATATCAATAGTGATGGCGTATAGAACATTTAAAATACATGCGTTCATAAACCGACAAAATTATGATGAATTCGATATCGTTAACAAGTTATTAACATTTCCATAATGGTCTCTGCTCATTTATTTACCTTCTCCCCTTCTATTTCGATCAACACAAAAAAAAATATTTTTTTTTTTTCGTATAATGGCGGGCATTACATTTTTTTAATTTAAATTAGTCTTATTGTTTGTTAATTTTATGTCATTTTGTCTCCCCGTTTTGCAAATGTGCAGTAAATTTATTTGTTGTAGGAACGAATATTTAATTGTTCGTACGGTCAACTATTTTTGTGTGACATGTTGCATCTCAGCAACGTCGAATTTTCGGATGTAAGATATCTTTCAAAATGCAATAATGGGCATGTTTCATTCCTGCGACGAAGCGTTTCTCTTGCAGTGCATCCGACAATCCAAAAGGATTTGAAATCCTATAAAACTATATCTGGCGCAATTAAATAAAAAATATATATACATATTTGCATAAAATACCTTGCAATACCTACGCAAATTCTCGTGCATAATTTCTTCTCCCCGAGAATTTTACAGTTCCCGCGATTAAGTAACATAATCAAGAAAATTTGGTATATAAAGCAGAAACTAATTAAATGTTAATTAATTTAAATACAACAGCGAAAGCAGCAGCAACAGCAACAGCCAACAGCGGCAGCCACAGTAGCAACAGCAACTTCAGTTTATTAAACTTAACAAAGCTAATTAAATATTAAAAAGTTGATAAAGAAATAACTCGCGTGCAGAAGCAACATGACAAAACCTTAAACCAACCATTACGGCGAAATGCAAATTAAAGTATTCGAAACAGGAAAAGATTTAACCGCGTAAAAGAAAATATTTTTACATTGACATGTAATTCTTTGGTCATGTTTACAGTAATAACTTTTCTGTTTGTTCGCGCGCTCTCTCGCTCTCTCTCTGTCTGTCTTTATTACGAGTATTAAATAAATTCTGGAAATTTCATTTATTATCATGGAGGAATTAATTATGGTTATGGCATCAAGAGGAAACTATCAGATTGACACGATAAAAGATTTCAAGCTATAATAAGAATCATGGTATTACAGCAGGATCGAAGGGATTAACAGCAATCAGAGATTTGTTTTTCTACAGCAGAAATTGTGTTTTTTTACTTTTAACTAAAATGATTTCTTTAATTTAAAGCTCTTTATGATATAAGGACATTTAATTTACTGTAATTCCAGAGACTTTATATTCATTCATTCTTTCAATTACATTTCCTTGAAAGGCGGAGAAAGTTAGCCAAGTTAACGCAAGTAGTTGTTTTTGTTATTTGTACTGCATTTCGCTGCTGTTTGTGGCCAAACTATTTTATCTACTTTTGGTTTTCAGAAAACAGACTTAAAAGAAAATTTGTTCCTTCATTTGGTTAACATATTTTTTACATTTTCAGATGAAATGCAAGGCCATATCAACCACATCATGTTCACAATGTTCATACTAAAGGGTGAGTGGTTTTCTTTTTATTATTAAAAAAGAAATCAGTACAGAAGTTCCATGCGGTTGAACCGACTTAAACATACCCTCACCCCAAGGACATACCATATCTTAGCCCAGTGGATGAACATACCTCAACCCAATGGTTGTTTAATCACATATACGTGTTGAAAAAAAGATTTCCGAGAATCACGTTTTGGTTTTTAATTTTGTCGTACTAGAATGGACGAAGCAACTACGCTAAATTTCAATCCCAAACTAAGTTAGGCAAATAATTATGATTGGTAAAGAAGAAGTTCTGTATTTCCAATATACCTAGGACTTAATATAACTACTTCTATGAAGATGAGGGAGGTTTAAAATTTATTTCCTCTTACTGTACTAGATGTTATTTATTGAAATATGCTCATTTCCCCCTCCAACGCCATGTAATGCAATGTCTGTTTGTACGAATATGACGGCTAGTGCAGTCTGTGGTGTAATTTTGTTCATTTTTACAAGTCCATCAAGTTACAGTGTTCCGGATCATAGTTAAATTATGTCGTTCTTACAAAATTCTTATAACGTTTTAAACACTTAAGTTCCCAGCAAAAAAAAGTATATACCAATCACCAGAATTTCCACCAGAACTACGCGGTAAGTGGTAGTGCAAATTTGGGTGCTGCACCGCCGCTTTTTATATACATAGTGTTGTCCTGGGAGGGTAGTACTCCCAATTTGGATACTTTTAACTAGAATAAATTCTGTTCCTTAGCGCTACGATTCAGCACAAAAATTAGCACGATGGTGGCATGTCCGACTAGAAAACGACAGCTGGTGAAGGTTCAAATCTCACCAAATCAAACTTTGTTTTTTTTTAAGAGATTTGCAATTTATCGATTAAATTTGTAGTTATTTAAAAAAAATAATTGCCCAATGTGGCAAGTACAACGAACGAACATTTGTTGCCAAAATTTTTGGAATCAAATTGTATTCGCCTGAAAGTATACCATACAAATTACGGGGTTGTGTAGCGAGGGTTTAAATAATTAATTATTAATTTTTCTGTAACAATTTTTCCCCGACCGGGGTCGGATTCCAACTCAAGCGTTTTGATTGCCAGCCATCGAGCTATCGAAGACATTGAACTTGGACGAACAATAACAGCATTAGTGGCAGATAATCTTTTTCTTCCGACAAACACCATAATATCTGTAATGCAATTTCGGATTCAGGTATGCCGAAAATCCGCACCATAGTACTTCGTTGGTAGTACTGAAAGGGGTAGAGCCGTTGGAACTATTCCATTATATTTTTGCTGGGTTGTCATTAAAAAAAAACCACTTATTTTTTAAACATTTTCAAAATTCATTTCAAAAGTCAATACCGGGGGGTCCGTATCTATTAAATCTTTTATATTTTTGAATGAAATATGTTCCTAATATTTTTTTAAGAACCAAAATTAGCTAAATGGGATGGCACCGACTCGAATACTTTCAAATGGCGCAACTCCACTCCGAATCCCATTTCACCACTTTGAAATGGAGTAACACCACTCCCACATCGTCTGTAGCATTTTGTAAAAGTACGACTCCGACACTAAATAATAAGTGTGATTATTTTACCCTGCTAAAGTTAATTATAGCTTATTATATTATTATGATATTATTATATGATATTAAGCGTCATTTCAATTTCCCACTTAAAGTCCGACTTGAGCAATGACAATGTTGCCACATGTTCAATTTCAAAAAATGGCGACAAAAAGTTATCTTAAGGGCCCTTAGACATGTGGATAATTTGCAGCGACTTCAAGTTGACATCAACTTGTCCATGGTGTAAGGTGAAGTTGGGGGTTTGTACAAAGTCGTGTTTTAGATTTTGCGTTTTCAGCCTCCGTTAATCGTTAAATTCTCTTTTGAACACCCGTCGTAAATCATGACAATTTACACACTGCGTTCTTCCCATGGGTTCTTTATAGCTTAATCGGTTGTTCTGCTTCTTACTTACATTCGTAATAATTAATGTTTCAAACAAGGATGTCTAATTTTCATATTGCTGATATTCATTAATCAAAATCTCCACGAATTATTGTATCTACATGTTTTATTTAATATTTTTCGATTTATTTATATTCATATTATAGAAATAATCAGAAAGTAATATACGCAAACGATGTTCTCCCTTCAAAATTAGAAAGAGTGTGAAACAACATGACAGAAATAGGAAGAGAGTAAAGAGAAATATCAAAAATCCTCTCGAGTTCTCGTCTCGTGTTTGTTTACCTCTCTTGCTTCTTCTCACCTCTCGCCAACCGAACTCGAAAGTCTTGGGTGAAAGCCACGGGAGAAACGAATAGTCTAAAGGGTATCAAAGTAGTTGATGTAAAATCAAAACGATTTTGAACGATATCAACTTATCCACCACTGATGAGAAACGTTCATGAGGCTACATTATCGGCAGAATGTAAATAAATGAAGTAAAAACTAAATAAAGTAAACATATTCGGAAAAATATAAACTAAATAAATATAATTTGTACTGTTATTTACAAATATTTAAAGAAAATAAAAATAGTGTTTTTTCTTAAAATGTGTTATATTTCACTCACCACCTTTCATTTGATGTGAAATAATCGAAGTTGATGTCAACTTGAAGTCGGGCAACTGATCCACAGGTCTAAGGGCCTTTTATATAAATTTTGTTATCATTACTTGTGACAAAAATTTTATCAAAAACATAAGTTTTTCAAAATGGGTTAACATTTTTCTTGCCATTTGCCCTAAAAGTGCCTTTGCACTTTTTTGACAAAGGAACACACTACTTCAAGGTTTTGAGTTCGTTGCTGAGAATTTTGCACTCAAAAAGTGCAAAACTGTTAAATTTTCTGCCCTCTCAGCGAGTCACGGGGGACAATGTTGCCAGATTTTTTTTGTATGTGTTCTTTGTCGTTGCTAAGTTAATTTTTCTACCTTTTGCGTGGGTCGCTAGACTAATTTAAGCGGCTTCAGTTAAAACCACTTACCTTCTCAACCAAAGTGATCGAACGAAACATGATCTCTTACAGCCTTAAACGAAATTACAACTTCAAACATAACGAGGATCTAAAAACAACTAAATTTGAAACATATGGTAGGGCCAAACCAAAACAGAACGAGACAACTACAATTAGAACAGTTCGTTCTATAAATAGAACTTTCAAAAACTTCTGCATCAGTGCGTGTAAGTAGGAAACCAATGTGTAAGTAGCGACAATAATCGCTCAGCACACAATCAATCAATAATTGTCTTCGGTTAGTGACTTGTGTAAATACTGCTGAAGATGATGCTTCACAAACATCGAAACGATCGTCCAGCGAATGTGAGTTCGAATCCCACCCGCTGCATTTACATTTTTGATGTGTTAACATCTATACGCGCGCCTCTAGGGCAGTAAACTATCAGTTTAATACATACGCAAGTGTTAGGTTTGTAAGAGTAAATCATCGTTTGTTTGTTCGTTGCTTGGCAGTCGGTATTGAAAGTGATTATTGGGCGATTTTCATATAATTTTCCCACGCGATTTTCTCCGGAAATTCATAGCCGATAGCCGAATTTTTGGATTAAAAAGCTAGTGCCGGTTTCGACGAAGAGTTTAGGCCAAAAATTAAGGCGATCCGATATCGGCGAGCCGAGATTTAAGTGTGTTAATTTGGAGTAATATTAAAAAAGTGTTTTATGTTGATCTTCGGTTTTGTCTTATCATCGTTTGTTTGTTCGTTGCTTGGCAGTCGGTATTGAAAGTGATTATTGGGCGATTTTCATATAATTTTCCCACGCGATTTTCTCCGGAAATTCATAGCCGATTTTATTAATTTTTGGATGAAAAAGCTAGTGCGGGTTTCGACGAAGAGTTTAGGCCAAAAATTAAGGCAATCCGATATCGGCGCGCCGAGATTGAAGTGTTTTAATTTGGAGTATTAATTTGGAGTAATATTAAAAAAGTATTTTATGTTGATCTTCGGTTACATCGTACGAATATAACAATGTATGTATGTATGTACAAGTGTCTGTTACTTTGCATTGTTTGACTTTTGTGGGAATAAAACAAAAAGTATTGAGCAAGAAAATAATGACACATGTGCTTGCACTGGGTCTTTAAATAATTTTAAGTATTAATATTATTTAACTGTAACGTCATCATATGATTGAACGCTGTTTTTTATTTTCCAATGTAACATTTACGAATGTGTTCATAGAAATCGAACAGGTACCGTGTAGCAAAAAGGTGTTAACACATCGCCCGTGAGTTCGAACACTCATTGGATTTTTTTTCAATAACCGGAGAAAACATGATCTCTTACAGCCTTAAAGGAAATTACAACTGTAAACATAACGAGGATCTAAAAACAACTAAAATCGAACTTTTAATTAAGCGGGAATAACAAAAAAAACCAGTTGCATTGGTAATTTGTCGACCAGTTTGTATGAAGAATCGCTTAAAATGTCTTAATATCGCTTAGGTCTCCATACACTCTTGTTCACTTATTTAAAGGCACTAAAAATTCCATATTCAGCAGCCTGTATCTTTTACAATTTGTAACCGATTGCCGAATTTTAAAATGGAAATGTAAGCTAGACATCTTGAGATATACAAAAATTATGACAATAGTGGTTTCTTAAATAAAGAACCTTTTTTGAGCAATTTATAAAAAAGTTCAAAAATGTGCTATTTTTTTTTGTTCACTTGAATAAAGGCACTTTGTTATTTTTTTTTATTATTTTTAAAGTAAGCGATGATTTTTTGTAGAGAGAGTTTAT
This sequence comes from Phaonia tiefii, assembly GCA_963931995.1. Taxonomy (NCBI): domain Eukaryota; kingdom Metazoa; phylum Arthropoda; class Insecta; order Diptera; family Muscidae; genus Phaonia; species Phaonia tiefii. Next base: position 203,564,463 of record OZ008370.1, on the reverse strand, counting down.
TTATTACAATTTATTACATATTAATCATTTTACGAGTCACAATGGCAAAACAAAAATTTTTAAATCTTTCGGAAAAAACTAAAATCGATGTTTACCGTTCTGAAGGACATTCTAACCGCGCAATAACTAAAGAAAATTTAACGGAGCCCAACAGATGTCGACAATTACGTCTGGGACCCCGAGGGGTATGTACAAAATTTTAAAGGAAAGGTTTCATTGTCTTTATCTACGTATGAGAAAAGAAAAATCATCAGAATTGCTTCTAATTTTTCCTTATCCTTGTCAAAAATAAGAGCTCAAGCTGGAGTGGAAGCGAGCAAGTCATCAGTACGCAGAGTAATTAAGAGCTGTGAGTATCTTAAATACCTGAAATTACAAAAAAAAACCGCCACTTAATGCTCCTCGTAAGGAAAAGCTGCTTCAATTCGCAAGATACTACATGGTATGGGATGTGCAGCCAAGAGGGCATGTAAATAACTGGAGAACCGTTGCATTTACGGATGAGAAGAAGAGTTGATTTGGATGGGCCTGATGGATACAGGAACGTCTGAGTAGTAAAGGATTTCATTGCAAGCCAAAATGTTAATATTTTTGACTGGCCACCCTATTCGTCAGATCTAAACATTATCGAAAATGTCTGGGGTGGTTATCTCGTAAGGTCTACGAAGGAAGAAATTATCTTTAAATCTCAATGAAAACCCGTATATTTGAAGTTATTAAAAACAAAGGGGTTGTACCCATTACTAAATAAATTCTTAAATAAAGTAAAATAAATTAAAAAAACAAGAAAAACTGGTTTTCATTAAAATTAGGTGAAGTGCCTTTATTCAAGTGAACCAAAAACAATATCACTTTTTTGATTTTTTTTTATGAATTGCTCAAAAAAAGTTCTTTAGTTAAAAAACCACTATTGTCACGATTTTATATCTCAAGATGTCTAGCTTCCATTTCCATTTTAAAATTCTGCAATCGGTTACAAATTGCAAAAGATACAAGCGGTTGAATATGGAATTTGTAGTAAACCGGAGTGTATATACTGGTCGAATATTTATATTAAGCGAGGTAACTAAAACATCCTAAAACATAAACCGGAAGAAGACAGTTGCGAGAAAATGCAACATTTTTTGTGTTGTTTTCTCACCCCAAAAAAGGCACATCTTTGAAGGGGTGATGACAACTTTTTTAAATGTCGCCTCATACAAGGGAAATATTATTTTTTAAAAACTAAATCATCATAAGAAACAATATCAAAGGCTGTTTACAAAAAGCGAAGAAACAAATATCAATGCTGATGTAACAGGAAAATTCGGTTGAGGCAGCCGAATTCGACGTAACCGAATTTAAAGGTTGTCACAACCACAATGAATTAGAAGTTGTCGCAGCCGAAATAGAGGTTATCACAACAGAATTAGGGATTGTCACGACCTAATTTAGATAGTGTTACAACTGAAATTTGACATTTTTTCTATTAATTTAGTAATAATTTATTTTTCTGTGTTGTCATGTGGTCAGTTGCGAACTGCGACTGAGCCGTATAGGGGGAAATAAAGGAGGTAAACCGTCTCTTTAGGCGATAGAAACGGCAGTGGAGAAAGCGCGAGAGTGAGCAAATTGAGACATATAGAAGGAAGAACGAAGGCCGATAATTCTACAAAAAAGTCAAAAACGGATCTAAAGGGCATGATGCAGGTCCCCCTTCTGTATAGACAAGGATGAAAATCCCATCGCAGATGTGCACCACATGTTGGGAATATGGAGAGATCATTTCGCCGCTCTACTAGCACCTTTTGGAGGGCGATGTAGATTGCCCCCTCCTAATCAAGATGTGGTCAGAACAGCTATAGCCTGGCTTAAGCACAACAACAACGGCAGGAGCCGATGTATTACCGGCGGAGCTGTTTAAGTCTGGCGGCGATGAGCTGATAAAGTGCATGCACCAGATCATTAGCAAAATTTGGTTAGATGAATGCATGCCCGGCGATTGGAACGTCGCGTGTTTGGCATGACTGCCCCGCTTTTTGGTGTCTCATCCCGTCGTGAATCTAAAATATCAAAAGAATTACACTGTGTGTAATTTTTTAAGTCATGGAAATATAACCATATACGGACACCACTACGTGATAAAAGACAAAAAAAAGACCCGTGTCTCCCAGTTTGCCCAAAGTCATGCACTTTTTTTATGGGCCCCAAAGATTTGGGTGCAAAAAAGTGATCATTTTGTCAGGTTCATATCTTGCAAACCGTTCGGAATTTTAATTTACTCTCTGAGGGAAAGTTGCAGCTCTTGTACTTTTTCCCCATATTCAGGTCCATAGGTAGCACACCGTTCAAAATTCAAGGAAACAATCAACTGCAAAAATGTACCTAAGATCTCTATAAACAACTTTCTAGAACATATGAATTTCATAGGAATGATTCTTGACACCGTTTAGGTACCACTTAGGTAGCGCTAAATTTTTTTTATTTCAGTTGTTTTTTCTTTACTTCAACATTGAGATACTACGAGTATGCTATCTATTAGCAAAATAATAAAAAAAATTATTCGTATTATGTTTATAATGTTGATGACCCTGGACTTGCAAATCGCACTCTCTTAAGATGTGGATCCAAATCTTCGTCCGAGTCGTCCGAATCTGACTGCGATTCAGAACTTATGGTGTCCACAGGCACGTTGCTTCCAGACTGCCCTCCATCATCAGCTTTTTCTTTTTCAAATACTTAATTTTTGTAGTTGATTGTTTCCTTGAATTTTGAACGGTTTGCTACCTATGGACCTGAACAGGGGGAAAAAAGTAAAAAAAAATCGAATTTTCTAAAGTTTTTTGCGACTTTGACCTTGAATAGGAAGTATTTTTTGATTTTATATGCTGACAATTTTTGTTTGTTTATAATAAGAGCTAAAACTTTCCCTCATAGAGTAAATCAAAATTCCGAACGGTTTTCAAGATATGAGGCTGACAAAATGATCACTTTTTTACAAAAATTACACCGAGGCCCCAAATCGTTGGGGGTCCATAACAAAAGTGCATGACTTTAGGCAAAACTGGGAGACACAGGTCATTTTTTGATCTTTTATCACGTAGTGGTGTCCGTATATGGTTATATTTTTTCGTGTTGAACTGTGTTACGTAAAAAATAAAACGCTTTATTTTCTATAGTTAGGCTTACTTTAACTAAATAGATGTATTTTTATTTAATTTTTTATTTAAAATCAACAAATTACGTTTTTTACCTATTGTGGCCCGCTATTTGGTCGCAAGCAGTTGGGCAGGTTACCTATGTCCCATATTCAAAAAAGGTGACCCGAGTCTCTGTGCCAACTAACGTGGAATAAGCCTTTTATCCATAGCAAATAAGGTTCTATCAACTATAATTTCGACACCTACCATCTATTTGTCGATTATAAGGCGTCCTTCGATAGCCCGATACGGGAGAACCTCTTCGAAGCAATGTCTGATCTTGGTATTCCTGTGAAACTCATACGCCTTTGCAGGATGACCTTACACCAAATCCGTAGTGGATGTTGGTAAGGTTCTTACCGAACCTTTCGAAACTAAGCGAGACCTCAGGCAAGGCGATACCCTATCGTGCGATCTCTTTAACATCTTAATGGAAATCATTATGAGAAACATTGAAGTCAACATGAATAAAACCAACAGAATAAAATCAGCAGCAAATGTCACATGCTGCTCGCGTATGCCGATGATAGAGATACCATTGGGCACATAATGAGAGAAGTTACTGCGGTGTTTTAGAGAATTGAGAAAAAGTCAGAGAAAATGAGGACAAGGAAAAATTAATGGTTTCAACGAGCTGGGCCTCCATGCGATTCGAGAGAAAAATGTATGGCCCTATAGTGCACTTCGCCGAGTATCTGCGAACCATGAACTATATGAGCTTTATTCCAACATTAACATAGTTAAGCGGATTAAAATAGCGCGATTGCGCTGGCTAGGCCATGGCAGTAGAATGGATTAAGACGAACCAGCACGAAGGGTTTTCGAAACCGAACTCGAAGGAAGACGAAAAAGAGGACGACCAAGACTCCGCTGGAGGAATCAGGTTGACGAGTCCCTGCGTGCTCTTTGTATTGCCAACTGGAGAAATAAAGCAAACGATCGAACTGGTTGACGGAATATGTTATCTTCGTTTTGTAAGGTTCTTGACCCCCCTCCCCCCCCCCCCGGGACAAGTAAGTAAGTAAGTAACCGTCGTATATACATTTTTTAAGTTCTCGCCGCCGCCATTTAATGCTACCGCCGGCTTAAAATGTTAGCCGATTTGACCGGCTAAGTCGATTTTAAAAATCGGAGTTACTAAAACATGCTCCTAATTTTTTTTACCAAACTGACAATACTATCGACAGGAGCCGAAAATAATTTAATAATCGGCAAAGGGGATTACATTTTTTGTTGCGACCCCATCGCCAATAATTTTGGTCCGGCTTCGTCCATTGAACTCGCGCTTACTAAAGACCCGTATTCAGTTTAAGTCATAAGTATCGGTACATGTACACTGAAAGAACAACACTTTACAAAGGAAGGATTTGTACTCGTACACTCAACGATTTGCTTGGTGCTGTAATTAAACACGTCATAAATAACTTTTCGATTTTGCCTTAGATTTAAAGTTAACGAAATGACAAAAGAAGTCGTTTGTGTGACGAAGCAAAGAAAGTCATTGGCAATGGTGCATTTATTCCGCTACACGCGCTTGGTACATTTTTTAGATACTATGCATGTGCAAACTCATGGAAGCATGATGGTAGAGACGGTAATGACTTTATGTTTACCAAAGTTTGTACCATTACATTTGTAATTGATTTCATGTACACTTACAGAAAAGTTCAGTTCTACATACGCACTAGAGGTCATAACAGCCGATGTTGTCACAACTAAATTAGAGGTTGTAACAGCCGAATCAGATGTTATCTGAATCGAATTAGAGGTTGTCACAGCCGAAGTAAAAGTTGTCACAACCGAATTTAGATGGTGTCACAACGGAATTTTTAATTTTTTCTCTATTAATTTAGTGATGATTTATTTTCCTGTTTTCTCATAAATAATTACAAAACTAAATGCAATAATGCAAATAATGCGATTTATTGGGGTAATCTTTACTAATTTTACATTCCACTTCCGGAAGTTTTTTGTAGTTCCGGTCACCAGATCAATTCTGACGTGTTATTTCTGTCAATTTAGATCCTAAATCGTTGTATATACAGACGATGGGAGCACACCTCAAAAGACCGACCTAGAAAAACGTCAGTGCTGTTGACATCTGTACTGCACTCTGATAAATGTGTTAATTTTAAATATTTTTCAATAACCACAAAAATATCTAGATATCACCACGACAGCAACCTACAATTTTATACTTTTTTAACATTTTCAATATAATATTTATATTTAGAATTTTAAACGGCAGGTTTGAAATATATACAATTATGTTGTGGTAACAGATTTGAAAACGAATTTGGTTGTACCAACAGAATTTATGAGAAATTCGAACTCCGACTTAATACTAAATTCGGTGAGTGCAACCGAATTTATATCAAATTCGATAGTTGCAACCGAATTGATGTCAAATTCGATTGTTGAACCTGAATTGATGCCACATTCGGTAACTGCAACCGAATTTGGTACACACTTCGCTTGTTGCTTCCGAATTAGTTCTAAATTCGGTTGTCGTAACCAAAATTATAGAAAATTTGGTTGAGTGGACGAATATAATTAAAGACTCAGTTGTCACAACCGAATCGATTATGAAACTAAGTTGCTTCGACCGGATTTCAGTTGTGGGGACTAAATTCAATTCGGTTGTGCCGACTGCAATTTGGTGGCAACAGCCGCATTTACGGTTGCTACAACCTCTTTCCAAACAATTAGTTCTCCGAGTGTATAATTTTTAGTTTCCAATATTTTTAGTTTCCAAAACACTGTTCCATTACTTCAAGTTCGTTCAAGGCTTCCAAACGCATTTGTTTATTTCATTACAAACCAACGAAGTCGATTTTGTTGTTTGCTCGCAATTTACAACAAAATTATTTTCGACAAAGATTTGTCTAACATTTGGTTTTGCATCTTGAACGAAACAAAAGATTTTACTTAAGACAGTGAAAAATAAAAAAAATAGAAATAAAAAAACTTAAAAGATAAAGGCAAACACAGCGTGAATTCAAACCGACCGACAAACAAAGCCACATTGCCACAGTCTGTGTGTTGAGTGTTCTGTCTTCTGGATTTTATAGTTATTGATTCCTCTTCAGTTGCTCGCCTTAAAGCTGGTGAACATATGGTAAATTTGAAATTCGACCCAACACATTTGCACTTTCCAATTTGGCTTTGGGCCATTTACACATTCATTATAAAAAAGGAAACAATTTTGAAATTCTTAAAGAATAAAAGACAAAATGTAATTTTAGGTAAATAAAATTTAAAAATTAAATTTACAAGTAGAAGAAATGAAATAACACAAAAGGATGTAGGTTAGACAGTAAAAAGAGTCAAAGTAAAATTTTTTCACTACCGGAAAAAATCCAAAAAATTGTATCAGGGAAGATTTAAAGTTTTGTGTACTTCTCATTCACTGAAAGAAAAAGGATCTCTTGCAAGGATGGAACATATTCGTTAAACCTATTGAAAACAAATTGATTTCAGTGTTTTATAAAAAAAGAATTTGGGTTTTAGGGCTTTCTCTGAAAGTCAATACTTAATATTACTACTTACTTAAAATTACCACCACCGTTTATTAATGACAATGAAAATTCCAATTGAGAAACTTAAAGCCCCTCCATTTGTTGGCAATACCCACAAATGTTATAAGGATATGTACTTTGAAAGTTAGAACACTATACACAGAGAAGAGATTCGCTGTCACAACTATGTTTACAGCCAACTAAAATTTGGCGGTTCCTTGGACTATCACATTATTCAGTTGTGACTACCAATAATTGTGTTCTTTATCACCAAATGTTGTGCATATCAATTGATTTGTAATTCAGTTTTGGTTGCAAGAACTGAAATAATTAGTTGAAGCCACAGCAACAATAAATAAATGTGATCTGTCAAGCGAGATGCAGTTGTAGCAATCAAATTATCCTGTAGTGGTGAATATTCTATTAGTTGGATGAACGAAATATGAAAAAAACTAATTCGGTTGTACCAAATAATATATTGGTATGTTCAACTAATTATGTACTTGAATTTAATGGCTGTCACAACCATTTGGTGATGCTTTAACCCATTATGAATTTTGTAGAAAAAAAAGTAAGGAAATAATTTTTTTTATTAAAATTGTGTATTTTATATTCAAATATAACAAAATTATTATTATTTATAACCAGGGTTCGTATTTCGTGAACATTTTTGATCGAAAATATGAAAAAAAATTGTATATCTTGAAAACGGAGCGTCCAATTGAAAAAATAACAAATTTTTACGGGTTTCTAAGGGTTTCTCACAGTGTTCCCATTCGCATGGAATAATTTTTTTTTCAAAAAATCGCCAAAATAAGAAAATCGCTAAATAAAAAATATGGTTATATCTCGGAAACGGTGCTTCCAATCGCAAAAATAATAACCACGGCATTACGTTTTTTTTAAACAAATCGCTACAACTAAATTTTTTCGAATAAAAAAATCGCTAAACCACTATTATGTTTATATTTCGCAAACGGAGCGTTCAATCGAAATATAGCTAATTTGTTCGGCTTCCTAAGGGTTTTTTTTATTTCTAAAGCTTCGCAAAATAAGAATATCGCTAAAATAAAAAAATAGCTATATCTCGGAAACGGTGTGTTCAACCGCAAAAGTAATAAATGTTTTAGCTCCATAGGAGGCTTTAACCAATGGATGCCTCTCATGCGGCATAACTTAAAATCCGTTAAACTAATATTTTTCAAATAAAAATCGCTAAAACACACATATGTATGTGTGTATGTGATTTTTTTTTTAAATAATTGATGTCGTATTAAAGACATCCATTGGTTAAAGTCTCTTATAGAGGTAACAAAGTTATTGTTTTTACGATTGGACGCAGCGGGTCCGAGTTATAGCCATTTTTTATTTCAGCGATTTTCATATTTTGATGATTTTTTGAAAAAAAATATTTCATGCGAATTGGAACACTTTGTGAGAAACCCTTAGGAACCCGTAAAAAATTTTAATTTTTTCGATTGGACGCACCGTTTCCGAGATATTGGCATAGGGGCGTTTTAGCGATTTTTGATGCGAACAATTTTAGTTTTAGCGAAATGGAAAATTTATTATTTTTGCGATTGGACGCACCGTTTCCGAGATATAGCCATTTTTTTATTTTGGCGATTTTTTGAAAAAAAATTATTTCATGCGAATTGGAACACTTTGTGAGAAACTCTTAGGAATCCGTAAAAAAAATTTATTTTTTTGATTGGACGCTTCGTTTTCCAGATACAGACAGTTTTTCTAAATTTTTCATATTTTCGACCAAAAATGGGGATGGGTTACCCTGGGTATCAGATGTATGTTTAAGTTAATTTGTGTCATCCACAATAATAGTTCCTCCACCCAAGTGCCCACAATTGTTTGCATGTGTTTGTGAAGGCGATTATGTTTAAAAGTCTCACTTCACCTCAATTTATGATAATATATATTCTTCGCTGGCTGATACCTATTGTTTTTTCAAAAATTTGTTTCTCACCTTCTGTTTATCGTAAAATAATAGTTTTTCTGTAAAGTCCTCGTGTAACTTTCAAATATGCGTAGTTTCTCTTTAACAGCAAAGCCTCTTGTGAAAAATCGAATACATGATACATAACAAGCGTTTTTGTAACAGAAACTAAATTATGATTACTGTAACTAATATTTGAACACGAATTCTAATATTGTACTTTTTATGGGTTGTATCTTCCATTTCAGATGAATGAGGTTTTTAAAATACTCAAATTGGTTAATACAACTAAATTTAGTAAGACCGATTTTCAATCTTTCAATAACATCGACAAATAATTCTGATGTTTGACAATTACGAATTCTGGACAAAATATAGACTTTATCATGGAATTTCCAATGCCTGAATTGATTTCCGACTAATCTTTTCCCTGTGTGTAAACAGATCCGGTCCCACTATGTAACTGGTAGATGTCCTCGATAATTAAAAGCTGACATTACAGCTAACCAAGAGATGCGATGGACAGAACATGGCTGTACAAGGAAGGGAAATTATGTCTGATAATACAGCTGCCACGAGAAAATGAATGAACTTGGTTGCATATTTGTAGTGTACAAATTACCACGACAATCTAGTCTATATGTTCAAAACTGTGAGTGAATATATGTATAACCACCATCCGCATAAAAGCGAATTACTTTATTATAGCACTAATTTGTGTACATACAGAAGACGATGAGACCAAGGACATCTTTTGCGAGTGGTGGTGCAATGTTTGTAGGAGAGTCTCGTGTACATGATAACTTGTGTTCGATCCCTGCTCTGGCCATAGATTACTTTCAACAGCGGTCACTTCGCTTAGTGACGGCGAAGGTATCGGGTATTTAGCCATGAAAAAGTTTCTCATAATACCGTTCGGAACCGGTGTAAAACAATAGGCCCCAACCAATAAGGGTAAAACTAGAAAAGCGCACAGTTCTCACCAATCCTTCATGGGATGTTACGGGAAACCACCTTTTTTAGGAGAATCTATGATTATTGCACTGATATAAAGATTGTTCTAGGTGATTTTCATGCAAAAATTTGCAGGGACAATGTCTTTTAACGAATCATCAGACGATTCAGTCTTCTAATCAATCAATCAATCTCCTAATCGACAAACAAAAAACCAGATTGATCACATGGTAATTGATGGAAGGAACGCTATGTAATGGATGTAAATAAGATTCGAGGCGCCAATATCGATCACTACACGGTTAAAAATGTTGGTGTAAATTTGAGTAAAATTTGACTTACATATAGAGTTACACCGAAATTTTATTAAATTTGAATACCAGCCAAATATTCAAATGTGATTTGAATAAAAATTGATATTCAAATTGAATACTGAACCCATACTAGTTTCAAAGTCTACTTTGGATTCATTTTCAATCTTGTTTGTATTAATTTTTAATCTTGTTTGTATTAAATTTTATTTCTTTCGAATTCATTTTTAATAGATTTTCCGACTAATTTTAAATCTAGTTTGTATTCATTTTTATTCCATTCGCATTAATTTTTGGTAGATTTTTGGATTAAGTTTTAATCTTGTTTGTATTAAATTTTATTCCTTTCGAATTAATTTTTAATAGATTTTCCGACTAATTTTTGATCTAGTTTGTATTAAATTTTATTTAATTCGAATTAATTTTTAGTAGATTTTTGGATTAAGTTTTAATCTAGTTTGTATTCAATTTTATTCGATGCGAATTCATTTTAATAGATTTTTGGATTAGTTTTTAACCTAGTTTGTATTAAATTGCATTCCATCAAAATTTAATACAGAAACTGTATTAATTTTTCTTTACCTGTTACCTTTCTGAATCAAATAAATAATCAAGAATTTCACAAATTATTGTATATATTTTTTATTTCCAATTCATTCGATAGATATAGTTATACATAAATATACCTTAGACAGTTCTTGTGTATACAAAAAAGATAATTTAAACATATGGGCATTTCCACAGAAAGGTCAACGATTTGTCACATCACGTCACCCTCGATAATTCCTTATATTTTAGGACCAGTTAGTTTGAGTGTCTTCTTTTCTTTTACTAAATATGCAGTTACTTACATTCTGTATTTAGGGAAAGAATATAAAATAATCGAACCACATGGTTCTAAAATATGAGCAATTAACGAGGGTAACGTGATGTGACATAGGGTGGCACTTTCTCTGGAAGTGCCCATATATATTGTTGGCTTAATTCCTAACTTTTTTCATTTTATTCTTTTAACTTAAAATTATTTTAGTTTTATTTAGCTTGAAGAAATCAAAATAAGCAAAATTTTTACATCTATCGTATACATTAGAGTGGACTTAAAAAATAAAATTTTTTGCTTATTGTTTTCTTTCTTATTGATTATCACTTATTATTTAATTATTATATTTCAGTTCTTTTCCCTCAAATTTTGATTGACGATACAAAAAAATTATTTCCAAAATTTGAGACAGATTGGTCAACGGTCAGGGCTGCCACACTGGAACTCAAATACATCATTTGTTTTTTCCATTTTGAGTGGCCGTGTGGCACCTCTTAACGTTGACCAATCTGTCTCAAATTTTGGAAATAATTTTTTTGCATCGTCAATTTTTCCTCTGACTTTGGATAGTTGGAGCATTTAATTCTTAATAGCTTTGCAGCCTCATTTACGACTGTTCGTCTGGAACTATCGCACAATGAATTTTTTTGTTTGTATTCTTCAAGAATATATTGACATTGGTTTTTTTTTCAAATGTTCAATAAGATCCTATTAAGAAAGTACATAAATTAGGTTAGTTGAAATATATTTAATACCGCTAATTTATCGAAATTTTTTAGTTGGGATCTTATTAATAAAATTCGATGTAAGCACTGGACAAAGCATGTTTGGTGAATATAATAAAAGTCATAAATATTAAGAACATAAACCAAACCGATTAAGAATTATGAACAAATCAATTTGCGCTTTGATTATAAGCTTTCTCACCTCTTTAGTAAAAAGTTCTTCAAATTTTGGTTTTTTTTATTACAGGCTGTTCGTCTAATTCAATTTCTAAGAGAAATGATGCTGACCAAATATATTGTTGAACGACTTTTACTAAATGTTCTTCCAAAATTTCAGCGCCAAGATAGTTTTTAATGTTTTTTAATGTTACCACGTTCAACATGAAACGCATGCAAAACTAAATAAAAAATTAAATAAAAAACAATAAGTAAAAAATAAAAAAGTACGACAAGCGTACACATAAACAAGCTACAGTATACAAACAAAGCATTAATAACAAAAATTCATAAAATTCAACAAGCGCATAAAAAATGTTTCAGTATGCAAGCAAAAACAAAAATCCAAAAAAAAAGCGAAAAGAGAATTAACGAGAATGACTTAGTAGGCAAAATATTGATTGATTGATTGAACTCCCGGCAATATTATTTTTATTTGTTTATATTTAATTTTTTAAGTTTAATTTTCCTTTTTGCTATCATTCTGCTCACTACACTACTAAATCTATTATCCTTATTCCTTATTATTTTTATTTTTTATAATTCGCTCTTATAAAATTGTTATTTCTTTTCGTCTTCAGGAGTTTTCCTCCAATGACTTGAAAAAAAAATCGCACATATTTTACCAACACTAATTTGACAATTGAAAACTTTTACAAATTTTATTTATTTATTCACTTCCTTGGTGTCATAACACTTTCAATATTTGATACATTTTCAAAAAATATACATTTTGTTACCGACGCGCTTTTAACGTTTATAAAAAAATTCGCACTTATTGCGTCCATATTAACACTTTTCCCTTTCACGTACATAAAGCAACTGCGACAGATAAACAAACATCTATCATTCTTGCATCGACAGGGTTGTATTAGAATACAAACATTATTCAATTGTAATACACTAAGGCCTCAAAATTAATACAAAATGTACACCAAAAGTATTAAATTTACTCCACAAGTATAACATGTGTTATTGAATACAAACATTATTCAAGTGTAATACAGTAAGGCCTCAAATTTAATACGAAATTTACACCAAAAGTATTAAATTTACTCCACAAGTATAAAATGTCATTTTAATATTAGAATTTATTAAAATTAAATACAGAATATATTCAAAAAATTTTTAATATATTGGGAAGTGTCAATTTTAATAAAAATTATATTAAAAATCGCTGTAATACATTGCTTGGATTAGAATTTACACCAAGATTTTTAACCGTGTATCTGGTTGCATCAAAGGTTCGCACAAGATTAAGCATGACGAAAGTCTTTCGAAATCAGCCACATTAAAAGCTGGACATCGGAACGCTGCAATTGCCGGTGATAACACGGCTATCGGTGGTGCAATGGTAGAGTGAGTGGCTCTTGTACACGACAACGTGAGAACGATCTCTGCTTTGACCACCTTACACTTCTTTCAGCGGCGGTCACTCGCATAGTGATGGCGACACTAGGGAGTATTTAGCCATTAACAGGCTGCTCAAAATACCGTTCGGAACCGGTGTAAAACGTACAAGTCACTTGCTGTGGGAAACCCTCCTCAATCCTTTCGTGCGATGTAATGGCAAACCAAATTTTATTAGACACGTCCTATGGATAGTAGCTCATTCAGTTACAGCAGATGCAGGTCCGCCCATGATCCTGGCGAGCAGTGGAAGTATATTTCCCACCCTATGAAAACTGCTGCAGAGACCATGCTTGATTACGAAAATCCCCTTAAAGATAAACAATGATACGATGAAGACTGCTGCGTGGCAAGTGATAAAAATAACAGTGTCAGTCAGTCTATTGCAACGCGCGCCGCAATGGAGTGATATAAGGAGAAATGCACTCAGGAAATCCATTTAGTTGAGAACGAAAAATGATGATGGAGAAAGCGCGAGAGTGAACAAATTGAAACATTCAGAAGAATTCTACCAAAAAGTGGAAAGTCGAGCCAACGACCATGGACCAGTGTCATCGTTCTGTAGAGATAATCTAGTCACACATGTGCAGAGTATGTTGGTGGTATGGATATATCACTTCTCTGATTTACTTGCCTCACGAAACTTCAAAATAAATGAGGGTGTTGAGAGAATGTAGGACAATGACGTCGACTGCCCCTATCCAAGCCAAAGCAAAGATATAGAACTGAAATTTCGCTGCTTAAGAACAACAAAGCCGCTGGTGCTAATGGACTACTAGCTGGTGAACTGTTCACCAAAGCAAAGATATAGAACTGAAATTTCGCTGCTTAAGAACAACAAAGCCGCTGGTGCTAATGGACTACTAGCTGGTGAACTGTTCAAGGCTGGCGGCGATGAGTTGGAAAGGTACATGCATCGAATACGTGCCCGACGACTGGAGCCTTAATATATTGTGTCCTGTAGTTAAAAAATTCGACCCGAGGATATATTTAAACTATCGTGAAATAAGACTTTTAGCCATTAGTGCATTAAGTGCGAAACATTAAACCATTTGTGTCAGATTAGATCGGACCTTGTCAGTGTGACTTTATATTTGGGAAACCAAGGACCGATAAGATATTCACATTATGACGAATCTTGGATAAACTCTACGAAAAACAAATCGACTCGTACCATATCTTTGTAGATTATTAGGCTGGCTTCGAGAGCCCGATACGGGGAAAACTTTACGAAGCTATCTGGGAGCTAAGTAATCAGTTTAGATAAGGCCGTCTCTCGAGAAACAAAGATACAGAGTTCGTATTTACCCTCTATGTGTAACCCATACACAACACCGTGAGGACTGTGTAATGAACTTTTACCCATTACCCACAGGGTATGGGGAAAATAATGGGCTACCCACGAAAATGGGAATTACCCATCAGGGTAATGGGGAAAATTATGGGCAGTTACCCACGACGAAGGGTAATGGGAAGGGGTAAATATGAAAAAAGTAGAAAAATCGAACTAAGATAACTAAATATTTGAAATGAGGTTGTAGCAACTGCAATTCGGCATAACCGAATTGAATTGAACAATTGAACAACTGAAATTCGGTCCAAAATCGAAAAATAACCAAATTTGGAGGGGTTCTAAGGGTCCAATTCGAATGGTATTTTTTTTTCAAAAAATCGTTAAAATAAAAAAGTGCCTATAACTAGGAAACAGTGCGTCCAATCGCAAAAATAACTAATTTTATGAGTTTCTAAGGGGGTTTCATAAAGTGGTCAAATTCGTATGGAAGAATTTAAAAAAAAAAATCGCCAAAATAAGAAAATCGCTGAAATACAAAATGGCTATAACTGGGAAATGGTGCGTCCAATTGCAAAAGTAATACATTTTTTTACCTTCACAGGAGGCTTTAACAATGAATGTCTTCAACATGCCATAATTTTATTTTGTAAAAAAAAATCGCTAAAACTAAAATTTTTCGAATAAAAAGTCGTTAAAACGCCCTCATGTCTATATCTCGGAAACGAAGCATTCAATCGAAAAATAACCAATTTTTATGGGTTTCTAAGGATTTTTCATAAAGTGATCCAATTCGTATGGAAGAATTTTTTTTCGAAAAATCGCCAAAATAAGAAAATCGCTAAA
The DNA here is from genome assembly GCA_963931995.1 of Phaonia tiefii. Classification (NCBI taxonomy): domain Eukaryota; kingdom Metazoa; phylum Arthropoda; class Insecta; order Diptera; family Muscidae; genus Phaonia; species Phaonia tiefii. Next base: position 203,549,242 of record OZ008370.1, on the reverse strand, counting down.
ATAAAAAAGTTGCTATAACTCGGAAACTGGACGTCGAACCGCAAAAATAATATTTCTATACCTTTATAGCGGCCTTTAACCAATGTATTTCTTCAATATGGCATTATTTTTTTTTTATTAAAAAATCGATAGAATTAAAATTTGTCGAATAAAAAATCGCGAAAACGCCATCATGTCTATACCTCGGAAACGCAGCGTCCAATCGATAAAATAACCAATTTTATTGGTTTTTCATAAAGTGGTCCAATTCGCATAAAGAAATTTTTTTTCCAAAAAAGCGTCAAAATAAGAAAATTGCTGAAATACAAAATACAAAAATAATCGCAAATATAATAAATTTGTTGCCTTTATAGGAGGCTTTAACCAATGGATGTCTTCAATAATACCCTGGGTAACCCATTACCCGTCGTGGTGGGTAACTACCCATTATTTTCACCCATTAATCGTAATGGTTAATTCCCCATCGCCGTAGCTATTACTCATTATTTATTCCATTACCTTGAGGGTAATGGGTAATCGTGATGGCTAATTCCCCATTATCGTGGGTAAATACCCACTATTTTCCCCATTACCTTGTTGGTAATGGGTAATCATGATGAGTAATTCCCAAATGTCGTGGCTAGGTACCCATTATTCTCCCCATACCCTGTGGGTAATGCGTAAACGATAGCTACCCATTCTCCACAGCAATAATAGTAGATACCTAGGGTAACTCATTACTCACGAAATAAGAACCCTGCAAAATCAAACTCTATCAGACGCTCATATAACATGTATTACAGAATCCTGGGTCACATCGCATCCCGACGAAGAAACACTCGGACTTTTCGAGAGAAAATTGGTCCCAAAACTATATATAACACATGACCACGAGCTGTATAACCTGTATCCCGACATCAATGTAGTTAAGCGGATCACAATAGCGCGTTCACGCTGGCTAGGCCATGTCATAATGAACCAGTGCGAAAGGTATTCGAAGACGTACTCGAAGGATATCGAAAATTACTACAACCACGACTTCACTGGAAAGACCACGTGGAATATTGCCTGCGAGAACTTGGTGTTACCAACGGGAGGAGAAAAGCTGAAGATAGAGCCGGTTAGAGAAACATGTTATCCTAATTTTGTAAGGCCGTTGACCCCTCTCGGTTGTTTGGGGCCTCTCTAGTAAGTAAGTAAGTAAGAACCTGAAGTTTCAATCCTCTAGGTAAATTATTAATATATTTAAATTGCAGTTAAAGTCGGAAAGGGTTGGGTTTTACAACTCACTTTTTATGAACATTGATTTGGATTTGTTTTTTAATATTGGTATATTATATATTATTTATTTTAAGCAAAATCCAGTTATTTTCTTTTGCAACAATTTATAAGTGCATCAAAAAATTATCAACTCCAATTGCATTGAACATTGCTAAGAAACAATAAAACAAAACTTCTAGGAGTGGATGACAGCCCAGTAGGCATCTACAATTTCAACTTGGTGCGTCTCCAGTGACGTCTCTTGGCATTGTATCTAATAGTATTGCCTGTACGCAATCGAATCCATTGTGGCACGGAACGATTTTGCTTCAACTTCTTAGCAAGCTTCTGTTTAATTCTGAAGGTTTTGTGGGCAGCCATCCTCAGCAACTTGGTTGACGCGAAAGCCATCCTCCAGCCATCCTCAGCAATATTGGTTTGAAAATAAAAAACCCGTTTTATTTTTGTGAGTATTTTTTGCGTGATTGTGATTCACGCATGAATGTGAGCAGGATGAAATTTTGTCACGCGAGCAAAAAGTTACTTAAGTGTCCATCTCTATCCTCTAACCTCTCTGGGTTGTTTAAGACCTCCTAAGTATGCAAGTACTATATTTGTGGTGAAGAGAGCTGATGAGATGCCTTCGAAGTATATACGTATATTGCCAATAAAACACCAAAATAATCAATTTGTGTTTATTAAAGGCAACAAATTATTATTAAGATAAAAAATTATTTTGAATAGAAAATATGATCTCGAACCAGATCGTTATTATAAAATGATAAGAATAAGAAAACAACACGAAATTATCAATAGTTTTTATATTTTTGTGAATAGATTTAGTTAGATTTAAAAAAAAACATTACCATTTCATAATTCATGTGGTTATAACTGGAGGTCACTTGTTACAATATGCAATATACTTCATTTCTCTACTATAGTTTAACTTAATATCTACCAAATCTTCACCAACCCTTTGTTTATAATAATAACTCTGCCTTTAATATTAAATTAGAAAATTGTATCATAAAAACCACAAGGCCACCACCACAAATTGAATGCGACTTGAGTCGATTGTGTTATAATTTGACTTAAATTCAAATTCATACTCCCTGCCATGAAATTAAAACAATATTGAAAATTTAAACATTTTCGTATATTAAATACAAATCATGAAAATTTCTCACGCCTCCTGCTACACTTTGAGGAATTCATGCGAAACTCCTCCATCTCATTCCACGGATATCCTTTCAAAACACACGTACACAAACAAGCCGACACTCGACGGCGTCGTGAACAACTGGCAAGGAACAAGTGTTTCCTTGTTGTATTTTTTTTACGAGTATCAGCAATCGTCGTGTAATTTATCCTTATAGCAATTAAACGTACGAACAATTTTTGGCATTTCTGTAAACAACTTTACGCGATATGGAAAACAGCAGCAGCGGCGGCAGCAGCTGATGCAGCAGCAGCCATAACAACGGATGCGTAAAATACCCAGGATGAGGCAAATGACGGTCGATGGCAGAAGTGGGCAGAGATACAAATTAAATACATAATTATGTACTCCCTCTCATCGACTTAAAGCGGTTTACACTTACATAAAATAATGAGTTGATTTGATGCAAAGTCAACATTAAAACAATTTACACGAAAACAAAATATTCGAATTTTAAATTATACAAGCACCGGATTTCTGTAACATTTTAACTATAAATATCTGTAGTTAAATTGTCAAAATTCATAAAATTTCAAACAAAATTTCCAAATTTTGCCAATTTAACTACCGATTTGTATCGTTAAAAAGTTGATGTACTTAATTTGAATAATAACATAAATTGAATAATTATAATCAGATGTACATAAATTGAAAATTCTCATATGTAATTTAAATTGTAAAATCGTTAACATTTTAATATTTTTGAATATCAGTTGATATTTTTGGATCGAATGAAATGATAAAGAAAATCAAACAATCATTTTTAACACTATTATGCTACAACCCAGCATAGATAAATAAAAACCATAGATGATTCATTTGCTTAATCCCCATTTTCACTCAGATCCGACGAAAAAGCATTCAAACATCATTTTTATTTCGATTCTTTTGTTTAAATTTGAAAATAGAATATAAAAAATTGTTCACAATACAAATGGCAAAAAAGCATGGTTATACAGGGTGATTCAGGACGTTCCGGACAAATTTCTCCAGCGTATTCCTTGGCTCATTTCATGAAGAAAAGTCTACTAGGACCATGTCCGAAAATGCAAGGGTGCGAAATGGCAATGGGTTCAAAATTTTCGGATCGGTGGTCGGAGGGTAGTAGGGGAAAGTTGCTAACTTCTGAGCCAGTGGTCGGAAAGGTCTTTAAGAGGCCTTTCAGAATCAATAAAAAAAGTCAAATCGCCGTGATACCGAACCCGCTGACATTTCGCATCCTTGCATTTTCGGACATGGTCCTAGTGGACTTTTCTTCATGAAATAAGCCAAGGAATACGCTGGGGAAATTTGTTCGGAACTTCCTGAATCACCCTGTATAGTTTTTTCATCAGTTTTTATTTCCAGGGAAATTTACCCATATCCACCACTTCGGCGCCATCTAGAAAATTTCCCTTTACTTTCAAATCTACCATTTATCTTTCACCATCTATGGTTTTTTATTTATCTATGAACCCAGTATTGCCAACTATATTGGTAGTTTTGCTTTGGTTTATGTCTAGACTAACATATGGTGGGAAATTTCTTGTTCAATGGGAAGTTTTCTAGGTGGAGCCTGTAACCAATATTTGAACCCAATAAAAAGTAGATTTAGAAAAGCCAAAGTGAAAGAAGTTTAAATAAAGAACATTTTCTTAAATAAGTGCCTTTTCTTAAAAAAATGTAAATTTTCTCAAAAAATATTCATATTCGTAAAAAAAGTACCTTTTCTTAAAAAAAATCCAATGAGTATTCGAACTCACGGGCGATGTGTTAACACCTTGTTGCTACACGGTACCTGTTCGATTTCTATGAACACATTCGTAAATGTTACATTGGAAAATAAAAAACAGCGTTCAATCATATGATGACGTTACAGTTAAATAGTATTAATACTTAAAATTATTTAAAGACCCAGTGCAAGCACATGTGTCATTATTTTCTTGCTCAATACTTTTTGTTTTATTCCCACAAAAGTCAAAGAATGCAAAGCAACAGACACTTGTACATACATACATACATTGTTATATTCGTACGATATAACCGAAGATCAACATAAAATACTTTTTTGATATTACTCCAAATTAATACTCCAAATTAAAACACTTCAATCTCGGCTCGCCGATATCGGATCGCCTTAATTTTTGGCCTAAACTCTTCGTCGAAACCCGCACTAGCTTTTTCATCCAAAAATCCAATGAGTGTTCGAACTCACGGGCGATGTGTTAACACATTTTTTCTACACGGTACCTGTTCGATTTCTATGAACACATTCGTAAATGTTACATTGGAAAATAGAAAACAGCGTTCAATCATATGATGACGTTACAGTTAAATAATATTAATACTTAAAATTATTTAAAGACCCAGTGCAAGCACATGTGTCATTATTTTCTTGCTCAATACTTTTTGTTTTATTCCCACAAAAGTCAAAGAATGCAAAGCAACAGACACTTGTACATACATACATACATTGTTATATTCGTACGATATAACCGAAGATCAACAAAAAATACTTTTTTAATATTACTCCAAATTAATACTCCAAATTAAAACACTGAAATCTCGGCTCGCCGATATCGGATCGCCTTAATTTTTGGCCTAAACTCTTCGTCGAAACCCGCACTAGCTTTTTAATCCAAAAATTAATAAAATCGGCTATGAATTTCCGGAGAAAATCGCGTGGGAAAATTATATGAAAATCGCCCAATAATCACTTTCAATACCGACTGCCAAGCAACGAACAAACAAACGATGATAAGACAAAACCGAAGATCAACATAAAACACTTTTTTAATATTACTCCAAATTAATACTCCAAATTAAAACACTTAAATCTCGGCTCGCCGATATCGGATCGTCTTAATTTTTGGCCTAAACTCTTCGACGAAACCCGCACTAGCTTTTTAATCCAAAAATTAATAAAATCGGATATGAATTTCCGGAGAAAATCGCGTGGGAAAATTATATGAAAATCGCCCAATAATCACTTTCAATACCGACTGCCAAGCAACGAACAAACAAACGATGATTTACTCTTACAAACCAAACCTAACACTTGTGTATGTATTAAATTTATAGTTTACTGCCCTAGAGACGCGCGTATAGATGTTAACACATCAAAAAAAAATTAATTTGAGTCCGATCACAGGGGAGATGTTTAAACATCTAGTAATGAAAAATTTTTTTTAAGTTGGAAGTACTTATGCTTTTAGTATATTTTTTTAATTAATCAATTAAAAGTATCAAAACTTTCAATATTGTAAATACATAGGGATTTTCTGGTTTTTGTTTGTTTTATTTAACTTATTTGGTTAGTAATTGGGCACACTGCAGTATATATGTACTACATTAAAAATTACAGTAAGCAGTAAATTTACTGATTACTGAAAAAATTCAGTAAATTTTTACTGATAATGAAATTTAATTTGCATTACCAGTAAAATCATAGGGCCGTATTCATAATAATCAGTAATCGGGCATTACTGATTACAGAAAAGTCAATGCACCTCATCATAATCATGTAGGCACTTTATAAAAATTGCTGAAAAATATTTTAGTAATCAGTAAAAATTTACTAGTTAAAGAATTCTTTTTACTGAAATTTTAGTAGTACTGCAAAGTGCCCATCTATGGTAAATGCCTTAAGTACAAATAGTTAATATTGGCTTATGGTAACTGGAATAAGATACATATATAAATTTTTGACTCGATTGTATTTAAAAATCTATGGAAAACTGCATCTATAGTAGTGGAATTGTTAGTTGTGGGGGTTTGTGGAGAATTGGAAGTGGAAAACGTCAAATAAAAATTTTGATAAAGCTTGCGACTGTGGGTTTGCAAAATTTGTATTAAAATCTCCACCCATAATAATTGGCATGAGATGGAGATTGTTACCCAATTGTCGTGCACCAGCTTCAGTGTAAGGCAACAGTAGGTAATGAAGATATGTTATAATCTTAATTTATATTGGAATCTAATAGAAATTTTATTAGAATTAACATAACCTCCATTCAGCTTTGATACACTTTGTGTTCTTTTATGTTCTAGTTATAATTTTTTTGGTGTTTTGTAAAATATTTTATTATTTTGTATTTGTTGCGGTTGACAAGTTATTAATCAGCTGTTTACTGAAATGTAATGCATGTAGTTATTTTACAGCAATGGTTTTCGAAAATTAGTAGCTACTATTGCACACTAGATGGTGCAGCTGTTAAGTATAAATGGCAATCTCAAAGACGAAGAAGACTTATAGTTTGACAAGTTTAGTTTTTAGTTTTCCTTATTTTGCTTTGTTTTAGTAAATTTCGTATTAAAAGTGCAAAAAATCTGTTTAAAAGTTATTAAAATTAAATGTTTTTGTATTCATTTTATTTATTTGTTTTCATTTGCCTACGATAACATAATGTACGACAATTAGTGAAAATTAGTAGCTACTAGTATTGCACACTAGATGGTGTTGAGTATATTGTATGCAGCGTATGATTACACTAATACACTCATACATAGCTCACACCGATTTGATAACGCTTTACGATTGGTTAACGATTACATCGCACATCTTACTCTAAATTTGTGATTGTATTGTGAAAAAGACTTTTACCCCCAGCGTATAGATGTTTACACATCAAAAAGTACCTTATATTATAGAAGTACCTTGCTTAAAAAGGTACATTTTCTTACAACAAATTGCAGTTTCTTAAAAACCTATATTTTCTTTAAAGAGTACCTTTTTTGTGAAACAATAGCGGCATTCATGCAAACGTGAAAGCCGAGAACTTAAGCTCAGCGCAAGTTTCCCTCGCACCGTTGCATGAGGCACCCAGTAAAGTTGCTCAGCGTATTTGTGCTCAAAACCATATCAGCTGACCAAGATGGATACATAAGGAGGTAGCAGTAGCATTTGCATGTATTATGTCTGTGTAATTTTTCTACTGTTCTAGTGTTATCACCTTATTTATCCATCCTAGTCAGCTGGCAACGAAATGTCAAAAGTTTGCATGTTTCTCCATCCCACGTTTGCGCAGCAAACCTGACTGGAAGACTTTCCACTTTTGTGCAAGTCGCTTTGTATGGGAAATTTCTTTGCTTTGACGTTTGCCGCGTAACTTTGCGAGGTTTACGAGTTTACGAGGCTCTTTCGAGTTTGCATGAGGACCACTAATATAACTTTTCTTGAGATATGTCCTACTCTTAAAAACGTACTTATTCTTAAAAAAACCCTGTTCTTCAAACAAAAATGCCTGCTCTCTTAAAAAAATACCTTTTGTTACAAAAAATCCTTTTCTTAAAAGTACCTTTTCCTAAAAGTACCTTTTCCTAAAAGTACCTTTTCTTAAAAGTACCTTTTCCTAAAAGTACCTTTTCTTAAAAGTACCTTTTCTTAAAAGTACCTTTTCTTAAAAGTACCTTTTCTTAAAAGTACCTTTTCTTAAAAGTACCTTTTCTTAAAAGTACCTTTCTTAAAAGTACCCTTACTTAAAAGTACCTTTTCTTAAAAGTACCGTTTTTAAAAGTACCGTTTTTAAAAGTACCTGTTCTTAAAAGTTACTTTTTTATAAAAGTACCTTCTCTTTAAAGTACCCTTTCTTAAAAGTAACTTTTCTTAAAAGTACCTTTTCTTAAAAGTACCTTTTCTTATAAGTACCTTTTCTTAAAAGTACCTTTTCTTAAAAGTACCTTTTTTTAAAAGTACCTTTTCTTAAAAGTACCTTTTCTTAAAAGTACCTTTTCTTAAAAGTACCTTTTCTTAAAAGTACCTTTTCTTAAAAGTACCTTTTCTTAAAAGTACCTTTTCTTAAAAGTACCTTTTCTTAAAAGTATCTTTTCTTAAACGTACCTTTTCTTAAAAGTACCTTTTCTTAAAAGTACCTTTTCTTAAAAGTACCTTTTCTTATAAGTATCTTTTCTTAAAAGTACCTTTTCTTAAAAGTACCTTTTTTTAAAAGTACCTTTTCTTAAAAGTACCTTTTCTTAAAAGTACCTTTTCTTAAAAGTACCTTTTCTTAAAAATAAAATATGTAGTAACTTTTCTTGAGATAAGTAGCTTTTCTGAAAATAAGTAAATTTTTTTAAAATAATCTTTTCCTAAACAGAGTACCACTTCTTTAAAAAGTACCTGTTCTTAAAAAAGTACTCCTTCGTAAACAAATTGATACTCTTAAGGCTTTTTCTTACAGAAAGTACTTATTCTTAAAAATAGTACATTTTTAAAAAAAACATTAGCTTTTAATAAAAGAAGTACCTCTCTAAAAAGGATCTTTTCGGTAAAATTTAATGCATATTCTTACAAAAAGAACCTAAAAATACAATTTTTATAAAAAAATTTATTCTATAAAAAAGAGGATCTAAAAATATACTTTTAAAAAAATATATATATTGTTTAAAAAATTTTTTCTTGTAAAAAGAACAAAAAGTATATTTTATTAAATATCCATTTAAATTATCGTATTTTTCAACAGACGCCTTAGGCATGTTGGAACTACCTAGTACGTAATATATAACGAATGGAACTTCGTTCCAACCGGGTGTCCCCTGACACCTCATGAGATTTTTTTAAATTAAATTTTTAGTTGAATGGTTTAATATTTTATACATCCAAAATTTAGGTAAATCTACGTACTATCACTTATTTCAATAGATATTTTTGCTCGAGTATATTTGATAACAAACCACTTCATGGACTCTTTTAGCGTAACATGTTTGTTGAAATGTTCTAGTTAAAAGTTCCTTACGGAAATCACTGGTAATGGTTTATTTTCGTTTAAGTCAAGTGCATTTTGTTTGGGCTGTGGTTCTCGCTCCCGTTCCTGTTTCAGTTTTCGGGGTTGTCCGCATTGTCGTCTTGTGGTTTCTCGCCTCCACACCGCCAAGAGGAAATGGGTGGGAATGTGAAATTTAATTGAAATTAATAACACAAGAATATTCTGCTTAAAATTGTTTAGCATAAATTTTCATATTCCTCTAAATTGTGGCCATTAAAAATCAATTTTAAGTTTTTTGCCTTTATTTAAGGATGAATGGAAACGATACCCCTCTCTCTGGTGAATGTGCGGGTTTCTGTGACTTTGTAGGCCTAAAGGGGTTAGGAATATACATTTTATTGAAAAAATTTTAATTTTGTGAAATGTGGTAAGTAAATATTATTGGATTTTGTTGTTGTATACCCTTGGATTTTTTGTTATTGTTTGTCTTATGGCTGAGAATTTATAATTTATTTGGATGAAATTTAGAATGCAATAGTTTAAGGGGTGTTTTAAGGGGTTAATTATAAATCAACCGGGTCAAGGGAATTATGAAATATTGATAACAAGTTGGAAAAAAGTTTTCAGTTTTAAAGGAGTTAACTAAGAGACATTCAATTACACACAGGGAAAAGATTAGTTGTAAATATGTTCAGGCATTGGAAATTCCATGATAGTCTAAATTTTGATTAGAATTGATAACTATCATACATCAGAATTATTTGTCGCGATTATTGATAATTTAAAAATAGGTCTTAGTACATTGAAGTTATCACTACAGAAATTAAGTTGTATTAACCAATTTGAGTATTTCTATAACATCATTCACCTGAAATGGAAGATACAACCCATAAAAAGTACAATACTAGAATTCGTGTTCAAATATTAGTCACTGTAATCATAATTTAGTTTCTTTTACAAAAACACTTGATACAAAGTTATGTATTCGATTTTTTAAAAGAGGCTTTGCTGAAATAGAGAAACTATAGTTGAACTTTACACGAGGGCTTTTCAGAAAAACTATTATTTTGAATGTGAACTGGGAAACAAATTTATGAAAAAACAATCAAGTACATAGGTATCATCCACCGAAGAATATGATGAGTATACACATTCACATTTTGGCCGGTATAGACCCAGATTTTTGTTATGGTTTGGACATAAAGAACTGCTGACAAATATTTTTCTATACGAAATCAAAAGGTCATTAAAGTCTATATATAAAGGGTTTTCCAATAGGTACTTGACAACTTTGAATTTAGTTTGTAAACGCACTATTTCACTGATCATCTAACGGTTACTTTCGTTTTTTTCAGTAAACTCAACATTTTCATCATGGTAAACTACACGGACGAACATCATATGCAAATTATAAAAATGTGCTACCGAAATTCGGAGTCGATGACGGCAACTTTGAGAGCTTAACTCCAATTTTCGGTCGTTATTCTCGCCCTAGTAGACAAGCAATAACAAGTTTAGTGGACAAATTTGAGTCTACATATTCATTGTGTGATGCTGCCGTGCCAGTGAGACAACGGCTTGGTCGATGTGAAGAAAATATCGCTGCAGTTCAGGCGTCCGTAGCAAATGATCCAAATCATTCGATTCCGCGGCGTTCTCAACAGCTGGGCATGCCCAAGTCAACTTTATGGCGAATTTTGCATAAAGATCTTGGTTTACACCCATACAAGATCAAGCTGACTCAAGAATTAAAGCCGATGGACCATTTGACGCGACGTACGTTCTCCGATTGGGCTCTGGAGAAGATGCGCCAAGATGATGAATTCGTCAATAAGCAAAATATCACAAACATATGCAAAAAATTGTGGACACTTGTCTGGAGGAACTAACGGGTTTTTCAATAAGAGCGCTACAAAAGTTTTTTTAAATAAAACAAAACCGGTTTTAGATACCAATGAAATTCTTTAATCCTGTGAAAGTACGTTCAATGCCATTATGTATGGAACTCGATTTATTTTGCATGGCCACTACGGGCACGCTTGCAGAAGTCCAGACGCTGAACCCAATTTTCGACCGTTGTTGAAGCATAAAGCGGCCGATACTGCTGCAATTTCACGTTCGATATTCGTACGAAGTTCATCAATCGTCGCTGGCTTGTTGGCATAGACCATAGACTTGACGTAGCCCCACAGGAAATAATCTAACGGCGTCAAATCGCACGACCGAGGCGGCCAATCGACTGGGCCATTTCGAGAGATAACACGTTCACCAAACTTGGTTTCCAATAAATTAATTGTGGCATTCGCTGTGTGGCTTGTGACGCCGTCCTGTTGGAACCACATGTCCTCCAAGTCCATATTATCCAATTGGGGCCAAAAATATTCGATTATAATTGAACGGTAGCGATTCGCATTCACAGTAATATGCCGGTCTTGATCATCACGGAAGAAGTACGGCCCAATTACGCCGCCGGCCCATAAACCGCACCAAACCGTAATTTTTTCGGGATGCAATGATGACTCATGGATTACGTGTGGATTGCTGTCTGGCCAATAACACATATTTTGCTTACTGACGAAGCCATTCAGCCAGAAATGAGCCTCATCGCTGATTGTTGAGGCCTCTTAAAGTTGGCCTCTTAAAGTTGAGGCCACTGACTCCAAATTTCGATAGTAAATTTTAATAATTTCGACTCGTTGTTGGCTCGTATATCTTTCCATGATGAATTGGCAAATCTTACTGAAGAGAAATGTCAAAAGAGCGGGGAAAATATGGCGCCGTTTGCTGTCCCTATCGATTTAATTTTGTAGCGTCTCTGTTGAAAAACCCTTTATTATTGTGGGTGGTGACACAAATTAACTTAAACGTACATATGATATTAGTAAATTATACAAGGTTGTATATGGTTACAGAGATCGTAATCCACGGTAACACATCACCATTTTTTTTTTATCGATAATGTGAAAAATTTTGAAAAATGTCTATATCTCGCATAAGCAGCATCCAAACGAAAAAAAAAACTAATCTTTGGGGATTTCTAAGGGGGTTTCATATAGTAGTCCAACTCGTATGTAGTTTTTTTTTTTCAAAAAACCGCCAAAATTATAAAATCGCTAAAATAAAATTGGTTATAACTCGGAAACGGTGCGTCCAATCGCAAAAATAATCAATTTTCTACCCTTTTCGAGGCTTTAACCTATGTATGTCTTGAATACGGCGTCAGTCAGAAAAAAAAACGCATTTTTTAAGGGTTCCTAAGGGGTTTTCATAAAGTTTCCAATCGTATGGAAGAAATTTTTTTTCAAAAAATCATCAAAATAAGAAAATCGCTAAAATAAAAAATTGCTATAACTCGGAAATGGTGCGTCCAATCTCAAAAATAATGACTTTATTACGTCTGCTGTATACTTTAACCAATAGCTGTGGTTAATACGGCATCACTCATTCTTAAAAAGATCGGGAACACATGCATATGCGTTCGATGAAATATAGTCACACATTCTTCAAAACTGTTATTCTCTGCAAATCAGTTGTCCAAGGTGTTTCATGTCAAGAAATTCTAAACTTGATTGACCGGCCCTCTTCTGAATATAATGCCGTTATTTTTAATAAATTTTGTACACTACTGTTCTCCAGGTCAGTGTCAGTATTTTAAAGGCAATGACGTGTGCTATAAAATAGAGTCAATTACAAAAAAATATTTTTTTTAAATGGATAATGGTAGTTTGGATTTGAATTTGAAAGCATAGGTAATGTTATCTTCTAAATATGAGTAATGTTCAGTAGCATTAATAAATTGTCATTATTGACGTTCCAAAATGGGCCGATGTAAATATTGCAGTCATGAGAGCCAAGAAAGAATAAAAGAATTCAGAAGCTACATACGAATTACTGACATAATTGGATGCTCAAAGAAAATGTTGGAGACCGAAATAAAATATAACCCCAATCCAGGGAACAGACGGTAAAACCCTGAAAATTACAGAACATTTGGAACCAAAAATATTGCGCCACGTAGAGTTCGACTCTTGTTACCACTTCCTCCCTTAAAAGGCAATACGATCGGGATGTTGACACCTCTAGTTTAAGAAAAATGGTAACTAAAAACAATTTAAAGGCAAAAAGTTCTATTTCTAAAAAAATGTTGCATTTTGTCAAGGAGCATGTGAAATGGCCCGAACGCAAATGGCGAAATATTTTGAGGACAGCTGAAACAAAAGTAAGCTTGGTTAAGTATGATAGGAGTAAGCTTTCTGTACGAAGACCTTCCAACACCAAATTCCGACTGCAAAACCTAATCCAAACAGTTAAACATGTTAGCGGAAAAATAATGGTATGGGTTGTTACTCTTACAGTGGGACAGAACCTTTATTCCAAATTGAACAGACAATGGACGCTGCATATTATACCACTGTATTAAAAACACATCATGATGCCTTGTGCTAAATGGGAAATGCCGCTTCGATGGGTGTTTCAACATAATACACTGTGATAGTCGAAAAAATGAACTTCGATGAATCCTTTTCGAACTATTAGGGGGGAGTCCCCTGAGTCCGAAAGTACATTTGGAAGTGTCAGATTGGCTCCAGTTTTTGAGAAATCGGTATATATGGATATAGTTAAGTCTGCGCTATTTAAACAAATTTTACCGGCCATAGGCCAATTTTTTTTTGGCCTAAAAGGGCTTAAAAAGCTTATTAAAATAGAAAAAACAAATGTTTGCGCTCGGTCCAACTTCTTGAGATATGGGCCTTTAAAGCTTGAGTATATAATATATAAATATCTCACATATTTATGGTCCGATCTGGTTCCGGTGGATATCATTACAAAGACCCTTAAAAACTCTTTAAATCTGCATATAAATATATTACATTTTATTAATCCATTGGGGACAAATTTAAAAAATACGATTTTTTAACCTCACTTTTTTGCTAAAAATCTGATTTTCTCTAAAAACAGCCTTAGTAAGCCTATTTTCTACCTGGGCTCAGGTTGTAGGCAACACTTCAGGCTATGTTTTAAGGTATAATACTTCGCATTATCCCTTCTAAGACCGGAGATATTTATGTTCAAAGTTTGAAATACAAGAAAAAATTCAAGTTTGTTTACTTTTTTCCAAAATTTTATTTATTTTCCTGGCATAGGCCTCAAGTTAAGCTTCAAAATCAAAATATTGGACTTTTATATATTTTTTTCGTTTTTTTTAAGTTAATTAATTATAATTAATCAACTATAATAAAATATCTTTGTACGATGTCTTTGAACATAAATATCTCCGGTCTTAGAATGGTTAATGCGAAGTATTATACCTTAAAACAAAGCCTGAAGTGTTGCCTACAACCTGAGTCTAGGTAGAAAATAGGTTTACTACGGCTGTGTTTTGAGAAAATCAGATTTTTAGCAAAAAAGTGAGGTTAAAAAATCGTATTTTTTAATTTTGTCCCCAATGGGTTAATGAAATTTAATATATTTATATGCAGATTTAAAGAGTTTTTAATGGTCTTTGTAATGGTATTCACCGGAACCAGATCGGACAATAAATATGTGAGGTATGGCCAATTATATACTCCAGCTTTAAAGGCCCATATCTGAAGAAGTTGGACCGAGCGCAAACATTTGTTTTTTCTATTTTAATAAGCTTTTTAAGTCCTTTTAGGCCAAAAAAAAAATTGGCCTATGGCCGGTAAAATTTGTTTAAATAGCGCAGACTTACCTATATCCATATATACCGATTTCTCAAAAACTGGAGCCAATCTGACACTTCCAAATGTACTTTCGGACTCAGGGGACTCCCCCCTAATAGTTCGAAAAGGATTCATCAAAGTTCATTTTTTTTCGGGTCAAAAACTATCACAGTGATATCGACCCCAAACACACATCGAAGCGAGCAAAAGCTTGGTGTCATAGTTTTAAGATGTTCTATGCATTCGCCGGGCTTAAATCCTATTCAGAATTTGTGGTGGGACATTAAAGTGTCTATCAAAGAAATAAACCAATTTACTAAGGATGAGTTTAGGGCACTCAAAACCTATTAAAGACTTGTGGATTCAATTTCAAGCCGTGGCTTAGCTGTGATTAAAAATAATAGGTATTTCACAAAGTACTGAGATAATATAAAGGATGAATGAAACATACATTTTATTGGACACAGGTATTTATTCTAGTTCAGATGATGAATCGCGATGACTCTATTTTAATTCACAGGCAAAGCGGGATATTTTGAAATATTTTGATTTATACCTAATGATTTGATTTTAGATTACGACATTAATGTTCTAAAATGTTATATCTAGTTCTTAATTGAACAATAAAAAATAAAAGTTATAAACAAAATTTAATTTTTCTACTTTTGTTTTTGCTTTGAAAGTGTTGATTAGTGTTGACTCTATTTCAACCCACACAACTGTCTGTGTGTTTTAGTGATTTTTTATTTGAAAAATGTTAGTTAAAGAAAGTGATGTCGTACGAAAGGCATCCAATCCGCGGTATAGGAATTTTTGTTTAAAAAGTTATATAATGGCGTTTTAGCGTTTTTTATTCGAAATATTTTAGATTTAGCGATTTGTTTAAAAACAAGTGATGTCGTATTAAAGACATCCCATGGTTACATCTTCCTATGGAGATAACAAATTTATTATTTTTGCGATTGGACGAACCGTTTCCGATTTATAGTAATTTTTTTGTTTAAGCGATTTTCTTATTTTGGCGATTTTTAAAAAATAGTCCATACGTATTCAACCACTTTATGGAAAACCCTTAGAAACCCTAAAATATTAGTTATTTTTCCGATTCGACGTTCCGTTTCCGAGATATAGAATTTTTTTCGGATTTTTTCATAGTTTTGGTCAAAAATGAGGTTAGGTTATAATAAGGTTAGGTTCTAAAAAATGAGGTTACAAATAATAATTAATTTCGTTATATTTAAATATAAAATACACAAATTTAATAGAAATTATTTTTTTTAGTTTTTTTCTATACAATTCCTAATGGGATATGGCATCAACAAATGGTTGTGACAGCCATCAAATTCAATTAAGTAGTTGAGCATGACAATATATTATTTGGTACATCCGAGTTAGTTTTTACATTTTTCGTTGATCCAACTACCACTACAGGATAATTTGATTGCTAGAACTAAAGCTCGATTGACATATAACATTTACTTCTAGTTTTTCTTATTGCTATAATATTTCAGTTCTTGCAACCAAAATTGAATTTCAAATCAATTCATATGCACCACATTTCACAATTATTCGTAATCACAACTGAATAATGTAATAGTTCAAGGAAAAGCCAAATTTTAGTTGGCTTTAAATATAGTTGTGACTACGAATCTCTTTCCTGTGTGTACTATGGTAGAAATCACTCTATCCCGATGATTCTGGAGCTCAATGGGCACACATTTCACACTCTGAACTGCTGCAAAAATTGTGCTTGGTAATGAAAGACTGTCTCTAGACAAGCAATGATACGATGAAGAGACCCGAATGTCATCTGATGAAAACAACGTTGTTTGTACGGCAATGCTTCATTCAGTCGTAACGCAACCTGCGAGGGAACGTTATAATGAGAAAAGGAGGGAGGTAAAACGTCTAAAGTATTTAAAAAAAAAAACAAAAAAAAAAAAACACGGCAGTGTAGAAAATGCCAAAGTGAAAAAATTTATACGTGCAGAAGGTAAAATAAATATCGAAAATCTTCCATAGAGTGTAAAGCCGGAGCAACGGCCATTGCCAGCGTCCCCTGCTGTTAATATAAGGACGGAAATCTCGTCACCCATGTCATTGTATATTGGGGATATTGAGAGACAATTTCTCTGCATTACTTGTCCCAGCAGAATCCAATGCATATGCGGGAAACGTGCAAATGACATCGATTACCCGTCATAATCAAGATGAGATCGGATCATAAATTTACCGGCCTACAACTAATAAAGCCGACGGTCTGCCATGTATGTATGTATCAGCTCATAAGCAAAATTTGGTTAAACGAATTCATGCCACGCGACTGAAATCTCCGAGTACCATCTAAATAAAATAAATGGTTTCCGATTACATCCCATGGAGGAATTGGGGAAAGCTTCTCACAACCAGTGAGACGCTGAAACATATTCTGCAGGAACCATGTACATGTTTGGAACACACTTCAAACATTTATATCTTTACAAGTTCCAAACACGCTTGTATTTAAACGCAAACAATAGCATGTTTACTGGCAAACATATATGCTTTTACGTGGACACATATACGGTCTTCATCCCAAACATCCATATTCTTACGTGGAAGCATTTACGTGTTTCCCCCAAACATCCATATACTTACGTGGAAACATGTGCGTATTTCCTCCCAAATATAATAATATTTAGAAACGAATTATTCTTTGAAATAAATATATTTATATTATATATTATAAGTAATTTTATTCAGAGATTTAAATTAAATCTCTAATTTAAATTAGAAAAATTCAAACAGCCCTTTTTTGAGTTATTGCATTATTTGTTTTTTTTTTCATGAAATGAGAATCTGATGCTCTTTTGCTTTTCCTTTCTTTGTTATATCTCACGTTTTTGTTTTCAGAAGTCTTCAACTATGCGTTGGTTATAACTATGCGTTGGTACACAAATAATATACTTATATACAAATTTAGTTCATACAAGCCAAGCCGTTCCGATATTCTCAGTAAAGGCTAGGGCAGACAAAGTTGTTACCCTTTCCAGTTTCTTTCCTCAAAATCGTTTCTCACGTTGGTAACACACATGCATATATATGAAACACATACGCAAACCCCAAAGCAACAGCACAAACCATTTAACCGTTCGAGCATTTGCTTATTATTCTTTCACTTATCAAGCGATTATTTTTATATTTCCCTAATTTGTGTGCATGCCCCGACAGAAGAGAAAGATGATGATGCCAAAGACATATTCTATAAGCTCCTAGAGAAAACGAATGGCCGCTGCCCTGGCCATGACATTAAGATTGTACTAGGAGATTTTAATGCCAACGTACGAAGGGAGAATGTGTTTCATCCAACTATTGGCAATATCAGTCTACATGCTGACAGTTCCCACCACGGTATGAATGTACGAGTGATCAGAGGAGCTAACATCGATTCTGATCACTACCTGTTAGCAGCAAAGGTTCGCACAAGATTAAGTAGAGCGAAAATCGTACGAAACTAGACGCAGAGGAAGCTGGACATCGGAAAGCTGCAATTACCAGAGGTAGCCACAGCCTACTCAAGGAAGCTCTCGCAACTTTTGGCACAGAACCCACCCCCTCCCGATGACGATTCTGAAAGCCCGAAAATTCTACCAAAAGGTCAAAAACGGAACTAATGGACATGGTTCAGTGCCCCCATCTGTAGAGACAAGGACGGAAATTTCATCGCAGATGTGCAGAGCATGTTGGGAATATGGAGAGATCATTTCTCCGCGCAACTGGTACCTGAGACGATGGGACAATCTATCACAATATGGAGGACGACGTCGATTGCCCCCTCCTAACCAAGACGAGGTCAGAACAGCTATTGCCCGGCTTAAGAACAACAAAGCCCCAGGAGCCGACGGATTACCGGCGGAGCTGTTTAAGGCTGGCGGCGATGAGCTGATAAGGAGCATGCATCAGCTCATTAGCAAAATTTGGTTAGATGAATGTATGGCCGTCGGTGGTGCAATGGTTAGTGTGCGCGGCTCTTGTGCATGAGATCCTGGGTTCGAACCCTGCTCTGACCACCTTCAAATTTCTTTCGGCGGCGGTCACCTCGCATAGTGACGTCGACACTATCGAGTATATAGCCATGAAAAAGCTTCTCAAAATACCGTTCGGAATCGGTGTAAAACTGTAGGCCCCAATCTGTGAGTGAAAACTGGAAAGCGCACAGCTCAGTGATTGTGAGAAGTTCTCCCCGGTGCCTTCATGGGATGTAATGGGACACCATTTTTTATTTTTTTTTATGCCCGGCGATTGGAGTCTCAGTGCATTATGTCCCATATTTAAAAAAGGTGACCCGAGTCTCTGTGCCAACTACCGTGGATTAAGCCTTTTATCAATAGCATATAAGGTTCTATCAAGCATAATGTGCGAAAGACTAAAACCGATTAACGCTGACCTGATTGGACCATTCCAGTGTGGATTTAGGCCGGGAAAATCGACAACTGACCAGATTTTCACCCTATGCCAAATCCTGGAGAAGACACACGAAAAACAAATCGACACCTATCATCTATTTATCGACTATAAGGCGGCCTTCGATGGTCCGATACGGGAAAAACTCTATGAAGCAATGCCTGAGCTTGGTATTCCTGCAAAACTCATACGCCTTTGCAGGATGACCTTGACGAACGCCAAAGGCGCAGTGAAAGTTGGTAAGGATCTTACCGAACCTTTCGAAACTAAGCGAGGCCTCAGGGAAGGCGACATCCTATCGTGCGATCTCTTTAGCATCTTAATAGAGATCATTATGAGAAAAGCTGCATTCAACATGAATAAAACCATGAGCAGCAAAAGTCACATGCTGCTTGCGTATGCTGATGATATAGATACCATTGGGTGCACGTTTGTGTTTTCAGCAGATTTCAACAAACAAAGCCACATTTGGGTCACAAAAACATATATTATAACCAATTAATCATTGTGTCTCCAACATGTAATATTGAATAGCAAACACGTTGTGTTTGGACACAAGTATATTATATTTGCGACAAGCTACAAACACGTTGCATTTGCATCCAAACAAGAAAAAACTACTGATTTTTCCGTTTACACACGGGCGGGATAGGGCCTGTATTGTTGTGATAAATTGAAAGACTGCAAAAAATTCAACGCTCGTACTGTCTGGATATCAGAGGGGCGCTAAGAACCAGATTCACCACACGCTGGAAAATACCGGACCCATCAACATATTGCAGGAACAATGTACATGTTTACAAGCCTTGCTTTCATGAATTGAAGATCTACTGCATTTTGATTCTTTGTTGTCTGTCACGATATTGATTTCAAATGTTTTTAACAACCAAAGCCACAATTCGGTCACAAAAAATTATATTATTATATTTATATTATTGTTGTCAGAAAAAAACCAATCGTTCACAGACACGATGCCAAACTGTCGCCAAAAAACTGTCAAACTTTGTTCTTCTTTGGCTTGATCTTCGCTGAGCCGACGACCGTTTTTGTTTGCTCGCTCGGCTCATGTGTTCACTCGAGACACTTTACGTCGTAAAAACTAGGCAAACAGTCTACTGAGCGTGGATTTGTGCGGTACCATTGGCATATACACACAAATGAGCGCCCTATCCTCCTCTCCCTTCCTCTTTAATGCTTTGCCTGTGACGAAATATCTAAGGCAACAACATAAGGCAAATGCAACAATAAAAATAAAGACCTCTTTTGCGGACCTTTTGTTGGCTTTGCTCACTTACTGACTCTCAGTAGCTGACCGACGAACGGTTCTGTTCATATCGAGCGGTCAGTAAGAGACCGATTCGTGTGTTGCGCTCAACCCGAAACCCGAGAGCGAGAACACGAACGAAACGAAAAAGTGGGTTTCACTGAGCGATTCCGCCTCTGATTATAGTATAACCAATTAATCATTGCTTCTCAAATATGTAATATTGCAGAGCAAACACAATGTGTTTAGACATAAGTATACTATATTTGTGACAATATGTGTGATTTGTAACAAACAGGATATATTTGAATCCAAATAACAACTACAGGACAGATTTTCCAGCATGCAGGGTATTGAATATATTATATTCATTAAAGCCTGAATACATGACTACGACTTGGCGACGATTTGCATACAGACTAAAGGAGAATGAAAACGAGAGGATCAAACGCGAATTCGCCGGCACGTAATGGAAAAGCTAACAGGGTTCTCGCCTACGGAACAGGGCACCGACCGCATTCCAGAGAAAGTGCTAACGGTAAATCACTACACAACTATACCACGGATGAAGTCATAGGCGGATGTCATAGTCTTCTAAGCTGATGGCGAAGGTAGAATCCACTCTTAGCTATACTGATGACTGTAGGACGGGTGGAAGAAAGGGAATAGGTCTTTACATCGAGGACCTAAATATTGAACAGTTCTTTCGCTTTCGTGATCACAATACTGTGTTTATGACAGACTTTA
The DNA here is from genome assembly GCA_963931995.1 of Phaonia tiefii. NCBI lineage: Eukaryota > Metazoa > Arthropoda > Insecta > Diptera > Muscidae > Phaonia > Phaonia tiefii. The sequence continues at coordinate 203,527,963 of OZ008370.1, read as the reverse complement.
TACTATACGAATACAAGGAGGAGTATTCAAAAAGTGTGATCCGTGTGTCTGTTCCAACTATCGCGGTATCAGTCTTTTATCCATCGCGTATAAGGTCTTGTCGAGCGTATTATGTGAAAGACTAAAGCCAATTATTGAAAACCTGATTGGACCTTATCAGTGTGGTTTTAGACCAGGCAAGTCCACGACTGACCAAATATTCACGCTACGCCAAATCCTGGAAAGACCCACGAAAAGCAAATCGATACATACCACCTTCTCGTCGATTACACCCTTTTATCGATTAGTCCCATACGCGGAAAACTGGACGAAGCTATGTCTGAACTTGGTATTCCGGCAAAATTGATCCGCCTCTGTAGAATGACGCTGACCAACACCAAATCAGTAGTGAAAGTGGGGAAAGGCCTCACTGAAGCACTCTGTACCAAGCGAGGACTTAGACAAGGCGACACACTTTCGTGCAACCCTTCAACATCTTAATGGAGATAATAATGAGAAAGGCTGCAGTAAATACGGACAAGACCATTAACACGAATAGCCATATGTTGCTGGCGTATGCTGACGACATAGACATCATTAGAGGAAATTTGCAAGAGGTTACGGCAGTATTTTCAAGAATCGAAAAAGAATCAGCGAAGGTGGGTGTTGCTGTTAATGAGGGCAAGACAAAATTGATGGTGTCAACGACTAGAGAAACATCTCGACTTGGTCCGCACTTAAACGTTGACAACCGATTTAATTTTGAAGTTGTAGATGAATTTGTCTACCTTGGATCCGCCGTGAACAAGGACAACCACGTCAGCTGGGAGATAAATAGGAGAATTGTACATGCAAATAGATGCTATTTTGGGCTCAGCAAGCAGTTTAGGAACAAAGTCGTCTGTCGACGGACAAAAGTCCAGCTATGTCAGACTCTCATTTTACCTGTCTTGACATATGGCTCCGAAACTTGGGTTATATCGCAAGCGGATGAAAAACACCTGGGAGTTTTCGAGAGAAAAATTCTCAGTAAAATATATGGTCCTGTTAGGGAAAACGGCGAGTACCGACGTCGCTGGAACGCAGAGCTTTTTTTTCTCTATTCTGACGTGGACATAGCTAGACGAATCAAAGTGAGCCAATGCCATGTTATCAGAATGGATGAAGATGAGCCAGCGCGAAAGATTTTTGATAACGCACCCGATGGAAGCAGGAAAAGAGGACGACCAAGACTCCGCTGGAAAGACCTAGCGGGAAAAGGCGAAGGATAGAGCCAGTTGGAAGAATATGTTGCAATTTGTTTAATTTGTTTGTTTAATTAATATCTGTAAGACGTCTGACCTCATGAGGTTGTAAAATAGTCAATAAAAGTAAGTACAAGGAGGAGATGCACAAATTCTCCACTACTTTGGATCATATGGACTCCAGGGCACCGGTGCACTATGGGAAGTGATATAATTAATTTTCTTTATCTGAATATCTGAGTTTGAGTAAAAATCGAATTTTTCAAAAATTTGACGTGACACAGACATTTTATAGGTACCGATCAACTCAGTAGATTTGGCTCTAACCCATAGAATTTACTGGAACATGAATACAAAAATTTCATGCCAAAAACTACAGTAGTGTAATCGATGAAATTTTTCATTGACTTGATGATATATTTCGGTGTGTTACAATCTAAATTAAGGGTCCCATATTTAAATACTTTGTCGTGTAAATGTTTTTAAATTGTTTAAATCCCATTTGACCCAATGCTAGCAGGAGCCTTTGTCAAGGTTCCCTTTAAATTCCAATTTCATAACCCAACATTTCTTTGCATTTATTGCATTTTCTTCATATATAATAATTAATCGGTTTTTATAAAAAGTAGTAAGATAACCAAAATTCGAGCCACCCTTATATACAAACCAGAGTTTTAATAAAATAAAAATAAGATTTGCCAAATTACGATAAAAGCCAACATACGCTCCAGCAACATCATAAATTCCATAAAAATAGAAATATGCACAAACATATCGTATCTAATTTTAGGCCATGTGGATGACTACAGTGCCTGCAAACGAATTGTGTCGTCATCTAGTGTAATAAGTTGCCGATGAGAATTACACTGTGTGACAAATGGTAGGGGTCAGTGAACGGCGGGGGTTCTGAATAAAAGTTATATCGGTCAAAAACAAGTTATACGTGTCCCGGCGTTTCGCTGGGTCAACTCTAGGAATGGGTTCTGAATTGGCCCGATATACGGGAGCTCATGAAATCAAAAGAATTTAAAGATGCTTTAGTCGGTAATGATTACCTTGCATATACTATATTCTTTGGGAAGTAAGCGAGCACCACACAATTACCCCGCTCTTGTGACCAAGATGTTGCAATACTTCCAGAAAATTTAAGGTAACCATATTGAAAACTTCGGCAAGCAACTAGCCTCAGAGTCGGATGAACATACTATTTTCATTAAGGGTTTACACCATCAAGTAGCCATGTCCATGGAAACGCGATAAAAAGGCAAATGGCAGGACTCGCTTGTGGCTGAAATTTGTTGGTGGTCGCAAAAGGCGTACGATCTCGGCAATGAAGATGAAGAAGAAGAATACACAATGGGAGTTTCCTTCTAGGGTAGGTCACAAAATTGAAGTTAATTGACTGACTATAAAAAATTGATTTTTTTTCCCAGATAAAGGCAGATCCTCTTCTGATACAGACTCCGAAATAGAAGGCGGACCACCACGCAAAAAAGTAACGAGAGCAAACAAACGAAAATAAATTTATATGTTTATCGATGTTTATGATCTATATCTCATTTTGTTCATAGGTTATGTGACTTTACGTGAATGTAATAAGACTTTTAACTTTTTCCAGTTTTGGATTTTTTATGATTTTTAAAAATAAAATTTGTTAACTTTTTAGGCAACAAATAATTTTTTTTCTTAATAAATTTATTTATAACTGCAAAACAATTTTATAAATAGATTAAAGGAATTGTAATTCTTAATTTTTCTAAGCTTGTTGCAGCAAAATCGGACTAGTCGTTGTCAAGTTATGTCAAACAAAAGATCCCCAAACTTGACTTCAAATCGATATATCTCGATTCCTAGACGTGAGCCAGCGAAACGCCGGGACACGTATAACTTTTCCCGGTAGTCAGCACCCGCACCGATTTTGTCAGTCGTACAGTGTTATCATTCAAAAGATATATCCCCATCAATGCCTGTCTATTGTCCTTACAACCTTGTGACACGCACTGTAAAGACCACAAAATGAAACTATAAATTATAACTTTAACCAGCTCTCATTTAGACAACAAATTTGCTACTAAATGCCAGAGTTCACACAAAACTTTTCAAAGGAATTTGTCTATTCGCATGGGATGGTGGAGTCTATTATAAGCTCATCCTGCTCTGTGTTCGTGTTAAGAGTTTAAGGAAAAGAATGGTCACATGGGGATTGTTGCTTGGTTGAATTTGGTTACACAGAAATAGTTATCCAACTCGTATGTGCTCGTTTAGTTTCTCCATCCCCAAAACCTACTTCCGGATCATCATCATCATAAGCTCAGTAAGTAAGTAGATTTTTCTAAAACTGTAATGCCAAAGGAAATCCTGAAAATACGAGTATGAATGCAAAAAAATGTACACAATTATCCTCTTAATTGCAGTTCTGTTGCTTACGAAGAAAAGAAAAAGAATAAAACACATTTTAAATTATTATTATATGATTTTGTTATTTCTTTCAATATATATATTTTGTATTTAGTTTTTAATTCATTTTCAATAGTATTTTTTATTATATTTATGGTTATAGAATGATTTTAGTTTTTGCATTACATATCTATTTTTCTTTTGTATATATGCTTATGTATGTGTATATATAGGATATACTATGTATGTAAATGGTAATTATTAGACTTTATATAAATTTGATTATATAGATTGACAGTGTATTTGTGTCTGTCTGTCTTTGTCATTCATTAATTATTTGTTGTATTCATAATTTTATATCTGTATGTTAGAAGATTATTCTACTATTTTCATTGAGGGTTTACACTTTTCTTTTCAACGATTACATTTTTACAGGTTCCTGTTTTGAAATATTATTATGATTATATTTATTTATTTATAATCCATTTATTCTCTTTAATTATTTACATTTTACATTTTTCAGCTTTAATTGTAGGTTTTTTTTTCTTCTCAGGTTTTGTAATAACATGCACATTTTATGAACTTAAGTAATACTATACACGAAAATCTTCTTAATATACAAGATATTTTATAAAAATAAAACTTTTAATTATACGAAAAAAATATGAAAAAAATTGATTAGACAAATGCTTTCGATTTATGATCTGTTGTTTGATTGAAATATGTATCAGTTTTTTTTCAGCCTTGGTATTCAAAATTCAAATCACGGTGCTAAGAAATTGAAAAAATACGAATTTTTCTGAGCCAACACTCAATAATACAGTGCAAAAATATATCTGAAAGACGACCTAGAGTAGATTATAGACCTTGTTAAATATATGTATCCCCAATCCATCGCAAAAATTTCAAAACACCCAAAACATTTTGAGTTTTTGTGGAAAAAAATAAACGTCTTCGGTTGGCTTCGAGTACTTATGAGGGCGGTCCCAAAACTTGCCGACCGACCAGTATTTTGAAAAAGAATATTTTGGTGAAAATTGGCAACCTTATAAAACATATGTTTTAAGTTTCAAGCCGCCACGTTGTTTAGTATTTTTATTTGAACCATCGAAAGTAAACGATCTCAGTGAATTTGTAAATAGGCAAACAATTGGTCACCGTTATGTAATCCAATATTTCCATTTGAAAGGTCTCAGTCCAAGCAATATTAAAGCCGAGCTAGATTCTACTCAGGGGGAGTCTGTCCCTTCGTTTACCACTGTAAAATATTGGGTAGCAGAGATTAAACGAGGCCGTACGAACTACCAAGACGAACACCGTACCACTATACGACACCACTAGACGGGAAAAATATAAGTGAGAATAGAAATTACAAGTACATACACTGAAAGCATAAACTTCATCCAATTTATGAATTCCGTCATCAATTTGATGAAACATTTCCTTCTTTTCCAACCTACGACACATTGAATTGATGAAGAACATTTCATCAATATTTCATCCATATTTTACGTTGATTCATTTGGTCGAACAATTGAGGTGTCCATGCCAGATACGGTTAAGAAACTCCACAAAATGGTATTGGTTGATCGTCGGCTGAAGGTGCGATAGCTAGCTGAAGTGATAGGCATTTCAAAAAGTGATACACATCGTATATTGACCGAAGATTTGAAGATGAGAAAGTTGTGCGCAAGATGGGTGCCGCGCTTGCTTTCAATAGAGCAATAACAGCGTCGTGAAGATGTTTCAGTAGAGTATTTGGCGATGTTGCACCGCAATTAGGCGAAGTTTTGCGTCAATTTATATCCATCGATGAGACATGGGTCTAACACTTCACAACTAAGCCAAAGGAACAGTCAAAGTAGTGGAGTGGAATGGGAGAATCGTGCCCAAAGAAGGCGAAGACGTTTCCATCTGCAGACGGATTTTTTTTATGTGAAATTTTTATTTTGTAAGCCATTTTGAGCCGTGTTGCAAAAAGTTTTTAATTTTTTATTAAAAACTACTTACTTATGATAACTAAGGTCCACCGTCATGAGAATTTCCCTATCTCATATAGTTTCACCGACATCGGTTGTTCGAGCAGTCGAAAAATGGCCATTTGAATAATAACAGTCTGAATAAAACTATATTTAATTTTTACAAATCGGATGAAAATTTTAAAAATAATTTCACTTTCACATTAGCACTTAATATCATAGATAATGGAAATAATAGATATAGCCCGCCCATTGTCAACTTTGTTCACTAGGTGCTGTTCTGTACTAGTGTCACTTTCACTGAAGTTTCCCATAATTCTCATTGACGTTTATTCAAAATGGTGGGAAATTTTTCTTAAAGTAATTAAAGCAAGGGAAATGTGACAAAATTTTATATAATACCATTTGTTTCTCATATAAAAATCAATTTCAAAGCCATGAGGCCGGTGTTGGTATATCTATAAGAGAAAACCCATAACACCGCCCAAAGATGAACATGCCGGAACGCCTTTATAATCTAGAAACTTCCCCGCGCAAAAACTGTATCAACTTCTGTGGTCGCAGATGCCAAAACCGTTAGAGTGTCTGAGGACTCTCAACAAGGAGTGGTAGCTGAACCGGAGGAAGAACCAATTTATTAGGACTTAGTCGGTGGTGTCATGGCTTTGCAATTCGATTGCCATGAGGTATTCGACTTTAAGTAACGAGTTGTATTCTTGTTTCGAAGTGATATTTTTATTGAAAATAATTTTTTCTTTTGATATGAAATTTTAGAATTTTATTATCATATTTTTTGACTTTTGTTTCTGGCAACACAAAATATCCCATTTATTGCTTTCAACGACGTCTGGAAAATTACACATTACACTAAAATTTTCCCAACACTTGTGCTTCATCTATTAGTTTACTTTATCTATGCTTGATATCCCTATACCGGAAAAATGTAAGTGAGAATAGAAATTGCAAGCAGATACACCGAAATTCCTTCATCAATTTGATGAAACATTTTCTCAATTTCCAACATACGACACCATCCATATTTTACGTTATAACAATGTTAGTCAACAATGTTACATAAAGTTGATGTAAATATTTCCTCTATTTGATATAAGTTCGTCATCAAGTTGAAGCAAATTTTCCATTATTTTGATGCAAACTGTTCATCAATTTGGTGTATATTTTTCGTCAATTAGATTAAAGTTGTCATCAATTTGATGTAAGTTTGTCATCAAATTGGTGATAAATTTGATGTAAATTGTTTGCTAATAAGTTGCCAAACTCTTTGGCTCACATTTCTTCGTAAAAAATACACAAGAACAGGGTATAAGACCACATAAAAAATTTTCATAGCGTGGATATTGTTGCACTATTTGCTATGCAGTATTCCTATATGTAATTTCCTACTACCTGTTTTCTTCTTTCCTTTAATTTTGCAATACTACGTCCATATTTATTCCAAATTAAAATGATAAAGATTGATGTATAAAATATAAAAGATCATAAATTCAATGAGGCTGAAAAGGTGAAGAAACGCCCAATCTTCAAATTGAAGAACATTTTCATTGAATTGATGACAAATTGATGAGCATTTATCATCGATTTGATGTAAAGATTTTCTTTCAGTGTAGAAGTAAAGATGTTGCGAGAAGGAAATTATGATTTTCAATACTACGTGGCTAAAGGTGGATGGTGAATTTCTGTTAACAAGTTGATACTATGTTAGAACAACAGAGCAACAAGTTGCCACAAAAACTACAGAGCAACAATAAAAAATATTGAATAGTATAGAGAACTTATTGCACTCTTTTTCCGCTCTCATGTAGAGAGTCTGAGTAAAAGAGCATTAACGAGTCTTAATCTCATTATAGAATATTTGATATTACATAAAACAATACAAAAAGCATAAATGTTTCAAATGGTATCAATGTTTCACATCAAAATTATGCATGGACCAAGTTATGACAAAAAGAGAGTAATACGTTTTGAATCATTTGTCAGTGCTTTTGATTCATACAGTTCTCTATACTATTCAATACTCTTTGACGACGACGACCTGCTTGTTTGTTCGCTGCCGCTACATCAATACCATCACAATTATTTTCAAGCAGAGGCTATTATTGTACAACAACCACGTATCTGATGCTAACGCTGTATCTTGTTTGCATGTGTTCACTTTGATAGATTGCCCTATCCGTGCCTATAGATGTTAACACATCTAAAACAATTCAGGATGTACATTAAATTTAGATTTTTTTTACCTTTTTGCTAATCCATACATGACTGTATAGATGTTTAATTTAAAAATATTTTTTTTTAAGTTTAAAAGAATTGGTTATATTTCCTACACGGCAAACAAATTATGTTGTAATTTAGTATATAGTTTTCAACTGGCTTTTTTTCTAAATTTTTTTTTATATTTGTCTCTTGGAAGCCAAGTAGACACGCATTCATTGAGTTTGAGCTTTAGTTACAAATATCTGTACGAAATTGCAGACAAATCCGTCAAAAGTTAAAATCAACTTAAAAATGGGCACTGACAGTTGCATTGAGCAAAACTGTTCAAATTGTTCTTGCTTTTACTATTCCTGCTGAATAAATTTACTGAATAATTATATTTTAAAAACAAAAATCCTTCGAAAAATCTTGCACTCATATTTAATAGATATTTAAATCCATATTTAATCGAAATTTGTATTTCAATTAGTTTTGATTTTCAGGAGATTCAAAACCTAGAAGTTGTGTTGTCAAAAGTTGGCAATTAAACGTTAATTCTTGAAAATATTCGGGAATGTAGAAAGTGGTGTACACGTAGAATTAATTAATTAAGGCTCAGTTGGAACCCTCGTTTTTACTAATACTGGTTTTAATTTTCAACGTAATCATTAATAGAATTACATATTTCGATTTTATTTTTGTAAGTATGTATAGATAGTTCTCTATATTAACTAACATTTTAATTATTTTTTTATTAATTTAACTATTCCAAACGTATTTTTGTTGTTGCTTATAAGCTTTTTATTGAATTTTATATAATTTGTTTGTTTGTTTTTGGTTCTTCTAATGGCACATATTTTTTTGTTATTTGTCAATCTTTAGGGATGCATTTATATTATTTAAATACTATATAGTTAATACTATTTAAGTTATTTCAATTTAAAATATTAGAAATGTTACATTTTCTTCTTCTTATATTAATGCATTACACAAATATAATATTCTTTATATAGATTTTTTTTATATTTATTATATATTTATGATTTATTTACAATTTGTTAATAACTGTGTTTTTATGCATTTCCGCTTTTCATTTTAATTTTCCGAAACTTTCAGTGAAAATTTATGAATTGATTGACTGATTTGTGTGTTGAAATGGATATATTTTATTATTGTCATTGTAAATGCATTTACTTATGGATTGAGAATATGTTTTCATGTTTTATTTTTATTATGACGACAAAAATATGAAGTAATTAATTTGAAAAAAAATTTGTTTTGAAAATAATCTCTTAATTATAACACATATTTTAAATAGATTTAAAAAGAAAACTTTCATATCCTTGAAACATAATGATTTAGACAAAAAAAAATATACGAACAACTCTAAATGATTTCACAAAATTAAAATGATTTTTAAATCATCAACTATAAAATGAAAAATATTTCAATATTACTCAGAATTAAATTTGTTATATACAACCTTTTTTAGTCCCATGTTCGCCAAATGGCACACTACAGCTCACATTTTTTAACCAATTTCAAAAATATATTTTGCAGCGCACAGTGGGGTCGATTGGAAGGAAGAAACACAATAATAATATCACAACTTTTAAAGTATTGTTCTGATTATTGTGGAATGTACTAGACATTTGTAGAGGAGGAACCAGGTTTTCAAAATATTGCATTAAGACCGATCATCAACACCGATGGATCTACAGGGTGTCAAAGTTTACCACTTTGGTGCCGTTGAAACTTTCAAAGCCTGGTACTTCTAAACTTATATACCGATTTCAAGGAGTTTTGTAGTTTTGAGAATCAACTATGCAAGGTAAACAACAAATGCTAAGTGTTCCGGAATAGCTTTTACCGTTGTTGAGATATTTTCTATCAAAGATAATTTTTAATTTGTCAATTTCAACTTCAACTACACTGGTACCAGTGCAGGTAGAATTTGAAGAGGCCTTCTCCAAAATTAGGCAAGTTAGACGAATTTTATTATCCAAACCGTAGTTTCATAAAAAATGGACATCAGGTAAAAATATGAAGTATTTGCCGATGCCATATTGTAGTTTCTCCTGAACGATAAAATCAGCAGGGTACAGAAATGGCAAAATCAAGTAAAAACATTAGGTTTAATAGTGATACCTGCAGTGGTTGTAATACCGTACACAGACCGCTGGAAACGTAAACTCCTCTTCCATAAACGGGTGTTCAGATATATCCGCATTTCGGTGACTTATAGTGAAATTTTACGTAGAATATTTTTTCAATACCCACCAATCTACTAAAATGCAGTTTTATGGGACATTTTAGCACCAACTCGCAATAAGTGCGAAATTAACCCTTAAATGGATGTTCAGTTTTGACTTATTTTTGGCATTCAAGTTGAATTTTGGGCTTTGGTGGGTGAAGAAACTTATAGTATAATTTTATTAGGAATATTTTTGTAGTAAATTTTAACCACAAAAAAAAAACAATATAGACCCATATATTGAGGCGGTAGAGGGTTAAAGAATTCCAGAAAAATGTTTCTCGTTAATTTTTACATAAAATTACTCCTATGCCTAGAATGTAAGGATAACATGGTTTCCTATGCCGCTTCATCATAAGAATGTGCAAAAGGGGGAAAATTTCACCCCCTTTAAAAAAAGGTCAGTTGTAAACTTTCAAAAACGCCGATACACGTGCATTTTTTTACCCCCTTACCATAATCCGCTGTCAGAGCATATGTGTTTGCGGCCCAAATATATCTGTGCTTGTGATACAAATACAGCCGTGTTTGTTGCACTGTTTATGCTCTCTCGAAAGAAAGATAATAAAAGAGAGGGAACGAGTGTGTATATCTTGTAGTATGTATCTACATTAGTGCATTATTCTCTCAGTGAGTGATTCATAAATATTTCTGAATGTGCGTGATTTCATGTATTCAGTCGTCAATGGTTCATCGAACAGAGGAAATCAAAAGCGCTTGATCAGTGAAAGAAGAATGTGCAAACGCTCTGAAGGTTAAATGATTTGTGATGTTGCTTTGGTTTTTGTGTATGTGTTTCGAATATATTTATGTGTACTACCAAAGTGAGAAACGATTTTGTGGAAAGAAACTGGAGAGGGCAACAACGAACCCCTTTTTCTGCTCGAGCCTCTACAGAAAAAATCGGAATGGCGGACCATTTGTAATAATAAAAAAAAAACATATAAAAAAAAGTAATACACGCTTGTCTTCCATGAACTAGATTTGTTTATAAGATTACTATTGTTCGTGTACCAACCCATAAAGAGATAATCAACGCATTGTTGAAACCTTCTGAAGTAAATACGTGAGAGACAACAAAAAAAGGAGAAACAACAGAGCAGCAGATTCAAAACAAAACAAATAATGCATTCAATGCAAGTACACGTAAAAATTATTTAAATCTTTTAATTTTTTATATTAATTATTTATATAAGTTAATGTGGATATATATTGATAAAATTAATTATAATAAATAGAGAAAGAAAGACTAGTTCGTTTCTAAATATTATTATGTTTGGGAGAAAATACGCATATGCTTCCACGTAAGTATATCGAGGTTTGGGGGAAACACGCGAATGCTTCCAAGTAAGTATATGGGTGTTTGGGATGAAGCACGCATATGTTTCCACGCTAAAGCATACAGATTTGTCCGTAAACATGCTAATGTTTGCATTTAAATACACCTGAGTTTGAGGCTTGCAATCATATAAATGTTTGAAGTGTGTTCCAAACACATAGATGGTTCCTGCAGAATATGTTTGGGAGAATATGTTACGGAGACCGTTTTTCTAGCGTCTAGACGAAATATACGACCGTTGCCCTGGCCACGACATTAAGATTGTTGTAGGTGAGTTTAATGCAGGATAATCAGCAGGGAAAATGTATTTGAACCAAACATCGGTATATTAGTCTACACGCCATCACTTCCACTATCGGAATGAGACTTTTTGCCGCGGCGAAAAACTAGTTGGAAAGTAGTACGAGATTCCAACATAAAGACGTCCACAAGGCTTCTGGATATCCCCTGATCAACCGACAAAGACCCAGATTGATCACCTGGAAATTACTGGAAGGTACTCTAGTAGTGTAAAAGACGTACGTGTCACTGGCTGCAGCAAAGGTTCGCACAAGGATAAGCAGAGCGAAAGTCGTACGAAATCAGACACATGGACAGCTGGACTTCGGAAAGCTACAATTACCAAATAAAGCCACAGCCTATGCAGAGAAGCTCACTCAGATACTGGCGCAGAACGCAGCCACGCCTCAAGTACCTGAATCGCAGTGGAAGCACAATTCCCACTCTAAGAAAACTGCTGCAGAGACCGTGCTTGGTTACGATACCCCGCTTAAAGACAAACCATGGTACAGTGAAGCGTATTGCATGACAAGTGATGAAAGAACGCTGCACGTATGGTAACACTTCAGTCCGGTGCAACGCGAGCCGCGACAGAGCGCTATAAGGAGAAGAGGAGAGAGGAAATCCGTTTATTTAAGAAGAAAACTCGGTTGTGGAGAAAGCGGTGAGAGTAAGAAAATTGAATTTTACAGAAGGATGAATGAGGCTCGTAAATTTGACCGAAAAGTACAAAGCCAAACTAACGAAAATCGACCAGGGCCCCCCTTTTGTAGAGATAAGGATGGGAATCTTGTCGCAGATGTGCAGAGTATCGTGGGAATACGGAGAGATCACTTCTTTGCTTTACTAGTCCCAGGAGATTTCGATATAGATGAGGGTGTGGATCACATACAGGGCGATGACGTCGATTGCCCTATCCTAACCAAAGCGGCATTAGAATTGCAATTTCTTGGCTTAAGAACAACAAATCCGCTGGTGCGGATGGATTACCAGCTGAGCTGTTTAATGCTGGCGACTACGAGTTGGAAAGCCTTTTATCCATCGCATACAAGGTCCTCTCGAGCGTGATGTGCGAAAGACTAAAACCGTTTGTTCCAGTAATGATCGGACCTTATCAGTGTGGCTTTAGGCGTGGAAAATCAACTATTGACCAGATATTCACATTCGGTAATTCCAAAAAAAAGCGGCCCTCACATAAAAAAACGAGAGCATCCAAGCCGGTACTATTCTCTGTCGACTCTGAAGCCAAACAAAACTCACGCGTATTGGTGGACTCCCCTTTCCGCGCATTTCAGGCTATAGACCATCGTTTTGATAAACTGACATCGATGCTTACAAACACACTAACAGACACTCTCACGAAACTGATTAAGACAGAAATAGTACAATGTGAGCAAAGAATTATTTCTGAAGTAAACAAAAATATCTGCGAGACTGAGGCGAAACTCTTAAATGAAATATCTACAAGCGTGGACTCCCTTAAATCTGAGTTCCAGTACATAACTGAGCGCATTGTTTCTCTTGAGTCTCAGTGTGGTGAAATAAGTACACTACGTGAGGAAATTTGTGAGCTAAGAGCTAGGAACTGTGATGTTGATGAACGGATGTCCAACCTTGAAAGTGCTGCGGATGATGTGGGCAAATTAAAATCTGAAATCTGGGATTTAAAAATCCAAGCTTTAGCGCACGAAAACTCTCTGGTAGCTGACGAATTGCGATGGAATGGCATTCCTTACCTTAATGATGAAAATCTTGGTGCCTTATTTGAGCATATGTGCTCGTATCTTGGTATTGTTGCCCCTAAATTGAAATGCATTTACCGCCTGCAAAATCGGGACAACAAGAAATCAAATAATTCACCCGATGCAGTAATAATTGTAAAATTCTTAAGTCCTTATGATAAAAATTTTTTTCTAAAGCGCTTGTTTGATTACAAGAAAAGAAATAACAATTATGCTTTGTCTCTTAATGATTTGGGGTTTAACTCGAGTAAACCTTTTTTTATTAACGAAAATCTTTCTAATAGCAACTATAAAATATTTAGAGAAGCCATTAAATTAAAAAAGGACAAGTGCGTCCATGCTGCCTATACTCTTAGAGGCCTTGTATACGTCAGACGCTGTTCTACTGATGAACCAATTTGCATTGTGCAATTGGATTCCTTGGATGGGTTTCGCCACCACGGGAACTAATTTGATTTCTTGGGGTTTCAACCATTCAATCACATTTTCAACCATATATTTTTTGTATTTATATCTATTTTATTGCGTATTTTTGTATCTTCTAGTTTTATCAAGGGTTACAATATTATCGTTTTTCGTATGTACAGGTTTATTACTAGTTGTGAAGTCACATTTCGTCATTTTTATTTGTTTTGCATCACCGACGGAGTTTTTCTCTTATCGTTTTTACTTAATTTTTATCTGCTATGTCTTTTTTGCCTAATACACTTACGGCTTCCAAAGATGTAACTTTCAATGTGTTAAGAATCTTGTCAAAACAACGGACAGGATTGAACATATGTCATATCAATGCTCAGAGTCTCAATAATAAAATTGATGAGTTCAGATTCACGTTTGAAAAGAGTGGAGTTGATGTTATCTGTGTTTCGGAAACATGGCTTAGTGAGTCTACTCGCAACGCTGTGATGGAACTTAATGGATACACTACTTACAGAGCTGATAGGTTGCGACATGGTGGAGGTGTAGCTATTTTCGTGAAATCAAGTATCAAATCTAAACTTTGTATTAAGTCTGGTACAGAGGATCAAGTCGAATACTTATTCGTGGAAATTTCGTCTTCCAGCAGTAGGATGCTGATTGGTTGTGTCTATAGACCGTATCGATGTATAAGTTTTAGTAGTCTATTTAATCTGTTGGACACTTTAACCGTTTCATTTCCAGATATTCTTATTTCTGGTGATTTCAATTCAGATCTTATAACGGATTCGTCCTTAACTGATCATATGTCTTCGATAGGTCTAACGTCAATTAATTCGTCAACTCCTACCCATTTCACTCAATTTTCACACTCATTGCTTGATCTTTTCTTTGTCAATGATACATCTAAGGTTCTTCTGTACGACCAAATATCTGCTCCCTGTTTCTCCAAACACGATTTAATTTTCATGTCGTACGATTTTCTTGGCTCAAGCATAGACCAAAACATTTCTTACAGAGATTTTAATAACTTAAATTACAATCTGCTTGAATCCAGTTTCACAGAAGTGGATTGGAGCTCAATATTTCACATGACATCAGCAGAGGATCAATTATCATTTTTGCAGGACAATATCATCTCCCTCTATAGTGCAACAGTTCCGTTAAAGACACGAATAATTTCTGCTCAATCCAGACCATGGTTTACGAATGTCATAAAATCCGCTATTAGGGAAAGGGATTTAGCGTATTCCAGATGGAAACGGTTCAAAACGCCTTTTCTCTATGAGGCATTTCGGTCTGCCCGAAGGAATGTCAATATGACAATAATAGCCGCCAAGTTAGAATATTTTACAAGGCGTTTTAGTTCTGCATTGGGATCGCAGAAAAAGTGGAGGGTTATCCGTGACATTGGCATTGGCGTTGGTAAAGAGTTAGGTCATGTAAGCTGCGAGATTAATGTGAATGAGTTGAATAGTAACTTTTTAAATGTGCCTGAAGTTGACATCGCCAGAGGATTTTATAATTTTGACACAACTGCTTTACCTACTTGTAATGCTGACAATCTTTTACTTACTTCTAATCTTGAAAATTCTTTTAAATTTCATCGTGTAACTGAGTTTGACGTCCTTACAGCATTATCTCATATAAAGTCCAATGCGGTAGGAGTTGACAATATGGACCCACGTTTCGTCAGAATACTCGTGCCATTTATTTTACCCCACTTGACTCATCTCCTTAATTCTATAATAACTTCTAGTGTTTTCCCTAAGTCTTGGAAACAAGCAAAAATTGTTCCCATACCTAAATCAAGCACTGAATACCGTCCTATCGCCATACTTTGTTTCTTGTCCAAAGTATTAGAAAAGTTACTGCACAGACAAATTTCAGAAAATGTACAAATTCGTTCCTTAATGACTGATAAACAATCAGGTTTCCGACCAAATCACAGCTGTGTCACTGCTTTAGCTGAAGTGTCTGAGAACATTAGACAAAACCTAGATGAAGGCAATGCATCGTTTCTTGTTCTCTTGGATCATTCTAAAGCTTTTGACTCTGTTGACCATAATATTCTATGTTCCAAACTTAGCAACTTCTTTAATTTTTCACCTTCCGCTATCTCTCTGCTTCATTCATACATTCACGGGCGTGAACAGGCCGTTTTCTTAAACAATACCACCTCCGAGTTTCTTCCCGTAGTAAGAGGTGTACCACAAGGTTCGATTCTGGGACCTTTGATTTTTTCGTTATACACTAATGATCTTCCCATGCATTTATCGCACTGCAGTATTCACATGTATGCTGATGACGTGCAATTGGTTCTCGGGTTTCCTATAAATGACTTAACGGATTATGTTGACAAATTAAACCATGACCTGTCGAGAATTCATTGTTGGGCAGCAGCAAATGGACTTAGTCTTAATCCAAAAAAATCTAAATGCCTATTTATTCAAAAAAGACGCTCTGCAAATATTTGCGATCTCGACATAATTCTAAATAATGAACCCATAGAAATTGTGACACACTCAAAAAATCTTGGTGTAATATTTAATGACAAGTTGACTTGGTCGAATCATGTAAATGCTGTTGTAGGTCAAACTTATGGTAAGCTCAGATCACTTTGGCAAACTCAATATTTTACGCCACAAAATATTAAAATACTGCTGGTAAAAACGTATATCATGCCTGGATTACTATATGGCTGCGAACTGTTTGCCAATTGTGATTCAGCTAGCAAGCAGAAATTAAATGTAATCTTTAACAACGTCATTCGTTATGTGTACGGACTTAAACGATCCGATCGTGTGTCCCAATTTTCCTGTTCACTCTATGGCGTTTCTCTGCAAAACCTTTTAAATATTAGAGCACTCTTATTTCTCCATAAAATTATCTACACAGGGAAACCTCAATATCTATTCATGAAAATAAATTTTAATAGAAGCAATAGGGGAAAGAAAATTGTTCCACTAAAGCGCTGCAGCCTCATCTCCGAGTGGCAATTTTTTATACACTCTGTTCGTCTTTGGAATGCTCTCCCACATCATATTCAGCTCCTTAGTGATGCAAACACTTTTAAGAAAAGTATTTTTGATATCTTTAAGTGATTTTCCTAAACGTACGTGCATACCATTTCATAATATTCTAAACCTTTTATTTATTTATTTATTTATTTTTCATCACTTTTATTTAATTCTTATTTAATTTTTTAAATTTTTTACTTCTACTGTTTTATGATCATATTTTCTTAATCTAGATTTTGATGTTAAATTTTTTATCTTAATTTTTATTATTTTTCCTGTTTTATCATTCAAATTAAAACATTTACATTTAAATTTTTGATCAATGAAATTCGTGTACTATAATTATAAGATTTTATCTTGTTGTACTCGATAAGCATAATAAACTCAAATTGAAATTGAAAAATCAGTATTTTCGAACCCGACCATCCGACTCTTGATCCCATGGAGAACCCATTAGTAAATTTGGCTATGATATAGAGAAAAATATGGACCTTCTTTTTGGTGGGGGAAATCAGAAATTAAAGATACGTTATTCGAGGATATTCAAGGATAGAGGATACTTTGGAGTTTTCAATACCATTGAACCACAACGACATGACTGTTGCATGCATCCATTAACGCATTTAAAAGTTCTGCTATTTTTAAGTCAGGTGCTTTTTTTCAGAATGTGCCATACAATACCTACTTCATCGAACCATAAAACAAAAACTACTTTGAATTTTTACTCAATTTTGGTGTCATATAATTCGTATGGAACAGAATTCTGTCCAAATTTCATACAATTCAATAGGGGTCAGGTCCTGGACTGTGTCGAAATATTTTGGAAGTATCTCATTACGACAAATCCAGGAGAAAACCCACGAAAAACAAATAGGCACCTACCACCCCTTTGTAGAATATAAAGCTGCCTTCAATAGCCCGATACGGGGAAGACTGTACCAAGCTATGTCGGAGCTTGGTATTCCTGCTAAGCTGCCACGCCTTTGTAGAATGATCAACACGAAATCTTCAGTAAAATTAAAAATCTCACCGTACCATTTAGTACGAGCCGTGGCCTCAGGCAGGACGACACCCTATCTCTGCAATATATTAATTGAGATTATCTTGAGAGAAGTTGCAAACAACACGAATAACATTCTCAGCAGCAAAAGTCATATGCTGCTCGTGTATGCTGAAGATTTAGACATCATTGGGCGAAATCAGCGAGAAGTTAATGCAGTATTTTCAACAATTGAGAGGAATCAGCAAAAGTGGGTTTGGTAGTAAGCGAGGACAAGACAAAATGAATGGTTTCTTTAAGCAGAACATCCACCCAATTGGATGGAACGGTGAAAGTTGATAACCGTTATAATTTATTCGAATTCGAATTTATTTACCTCGGATCTGCCGAAGAAGCAATAGCGTCATTTTGGAAATCAAACGGAGAATTGTGCTTGCAAACAGGAGTTATTTTGGGATAATCAAGCACTTCAGAGATAAGACCCTCTTTAGGGAAACAAAGATCGAACTGTAACAGACTCTTAGATAACCTCTCTTGCTTTATGGTGCAGAATCCTGGGTCATATCGCATGCTGATGAAACATTACTGGGAGTCTTTGAAGGAAAAATGTTCCAGTGTTTGCACTGGCTAGGACATGTCAGTAGAATGGATCAGAATGAACCAGTGGGAAACGTATTCGAAGAAGCACTCGGAGGACATCAAAAAATAGGACGACTAAGACTTTGCTGGAAAGACCAGATGGAATATTGCCTGGGAGTGTTTGATTTTATCAACTGGAGGAGAAAAGCTGAAGATCGGGCCAGTTGGAGCAATATGTTATCTTCATTTTGTAAGGCCCTTGCCCCCTTCTGAGTATGTAAGCAAGTGTCTGCTAAACTGGGGAAAATTGACGATGTCGCCACGCCCATTTTGGTAACTCCCATACAAAAGCTGGGTGTTCGTCCGGAGGTTACTACGATAGATCACGAAAAACGCTTACCATCTACTATATGGAATTAGGTATTAGGCTTGATTTCATCAAACCCCAGTTACTCACTAAAACAAGGGTGACTTTACCATACCCATTTTTGTACCTTCTAAACATCCGTAAATACCGAACCAATCTTTATTAAATTTGGCAGTATACATACAGTATTTAGTCTATAACTACTTTTTTGTGGAAGATTAGTAGTTTTGCCACTCCCGTTTTGGTACCTCTCATCTAAAAGTTGGGCGGTAGTCCGGTTGATCGACACGATATTTCTCGCAAACCACAACCGATCTTAATCAAATTTGGTACTGGACAATATTTTGTCAAAAGCTAGTGTTAGCTAATAGGATCTATGCTCCGGAACGACCCGAGTTTCTCTCGGCCAAGGATTGTCAACTCAGCAACACCTGTATCACCCACCCGTTTCTTACCCAGGCACGAACGAGTGGAAACAGGAAATCTGTTACAACAACAAATTAACAAATTCGCCTTGTCCATTTGTGTACCTGCCAAACAAATGTTGGATGAAGTATTGGCTGATAGTCACGATAAATCCCCAAAACCATTTAGGATTCTAATTATTTTACTCTGCTATAAAATAAACGTGCATTTGCCACCACATCCGCTCATGTAACTGAACTGCAAATAACGGGTTTTTTCGATAAGAGCGCTACAAAAGTTTTCTTAAATAAAACAAAACCGGTTTTAGATACCAATGAAATTCTTTATTCATGTGAAAGTACGTTCGATGCCATTATATATGGAACTCGATTTCTTTTGCATGGCCACCACCGGCACGCTTGCAGAAGTCCAGACGCTGAACCCAATTTTCGACGGTTTTCAGGCATAAATCGGCCGATACTGCTGCAATTTCACGTTCGATATTCGTACGAAGTTCATCAATCGTCGCTGGCTTGTTGGCATAGATCATAGACTTGACGTAGCCCCACAGGAAATAATCTAACGGCGTCAAATCGCAGGACCGAGGCGGCCAATCGACTGGGCCATTTCGTGAGATAACACGTTCACCAAACTTGGTTTCCAATTAATTGATTGTGGAATTCGCTGTGTGGCTTGTGGCGCCGTCCTGTTGGAACCACATGTCCTCCAAGTCCATATTATCCAATTGGGGCCAACAATATTCGGTTATCATTGATCGTTAGCGATTCGAATTCACAGTAATGTGCCGGTCTTGAACATCACGGAAGAAGTACGGCCCTATGACGCCGCCGGCCCATAAACCGCACCAAACCGTAATTTTTTCGGCATGCAATGATGACTCATGGATTACGTGTGGATTGCTGTCTGACCAATAATGCATATTTTGCTTATTGACGAAGCCATTCAGCCAGAAATGAGCCTCATCGCTGAAGACCATAAATTGGACGTAGCGCTCTTAAAGTTGAGGCCACTGACTCCAAATTACGGTGGTAAATTTTAATAATTTCTAGTCGTTGTTGGCTCGAATATCTTTCCATGATGAAATGGCAAACCTTACTGAAGAGAAATGTTAAAAGAGCGGGGAAAAATATGGCGTCGTTTGCTGTCCCTATCGATTTACTTTTGTAGCGTCTCTGTTGAAAAACCCTCTATAAACTTGTTATAATGGAGCTCGAACCTAGTGGATGACATAGGGCGAGGGTATGTTTAAGTTGGTTCACCCGACTGAAATTTCGGTGCTGGTTGCTACAGATATTCATGCTGGTCAGCAGGAATTAATACGGGAGGGTCTATATTGAAATCAGCATAAAACCATTTTGAAAATTAAGTCTAGAACGACTAACGAAAGTGTTTGATATAGAGAAATGATCTCTTAAAATACATCCTTGATGATAAATTAACTGTGAATCGTAAACCTTTAACAAGTTAACATTAACCACATTTACCGGTTCGAACAAGAATTAGATATAAATTTTTTACACAAGCATTAAATATGTCCTGTCTACATTTGCCACTATACAGACATAAATGTATAATTTTCTAAAACTAATAATAATAGACATTTTATATCTTATTGGATCTAAACTTGTGTTCGCTTATTCAGTGCTTATTTGTGTGTGTGTGACTTTGTGTTGCTGCCACAAAAGTGTAATAACAATTTTACCCATTGCAGTTACATGAATATGTCCTTTCGAGCAGCTTTATTAGTTTTGTGTATTATGTCTAATAGTTATGTTATTTCATAAATTTAATTTATACAATTCATTAGTATTATCCTTCTGTGTTGAAATGCAACAATTATTTTTGTTAACTCTTTCTTAGAAGTAATTGAATTACTTATTTCAAAACCATTATCATCGTTTTTGACATAGATTGCTATAATTGTTGCTAATTAAATTTTAAATTTGAATTAAAATTGTAACATACTTGAATTAGAAATATAGTCATTAATTTCGGAATTATACATTTTACAAGTAAATTCTTTTCTTCAGTTGAATAGAATTTCAATTGATTTAAATACCGCAAAACTGATGGTAGAATTTTAAAACTGAGGGTATCAAGTCAAATTTAATTTAACTGTTTACAAACATGAAATTCTATATTCAAAATAATGGCTTTAATTTAGAACCACTTAGTTGAGAACCGACACATAGCCTGACTTGTTTTGCAACAGAACGCAACGAAAAAAATCTGCTCCAACTTGTCTCTTCAGACTCTAAACCAGCTGCACGCTGAAAAATTTAGCTTTTGTTGTTCTTTGGATGCAAATATAACGTGTGTTTGCAGCTTTTCGCAAATATAGTATACTTGTGTCCAATAACGTTGTGTTTGATATTCAATGCTACATATTGGGGTTACAATGAGATATATGCTACAATATATGTGTTTGTGACCCAAATATAGCTTTGCTTGGGATACAAATACAACAGTGTTTACAGCACTGCTTATGTTCTGTCGAGAGCGCCAGAGAATAAAAGAGCGACAAAGAGACATTATTCAAAGTTAAATTTGAGAGTGTAACTGTATTTTTGCATTATTCTTTCAGTCAGTGATTCATAATCTTCCTGAATGCGTGTGGAAATTGGAGTTGAAGTGAGTCTACATATGGGAATTTCCACAGAAAGGTCAACCTGTTGTCACATCACGTCACTCTCGATAATTACTTATATTTTAGGACCAGTTTGTTTGATTGTGTTATTTTATTTTAATAAATATGTAGTTACATACATTCTGTATTTAGGAAGAGAATAGAAAACAATCGAACTACATGGTCATAAAATGTAACCAAATAACGAGGGTGACGTGATATGATATAGGGTGGCACTTTCTCTGGAAATGCCCATATGCTACAATATATCGATATGTATGCTACGATATATGCTACAATATATTTGTTTGTTTGTGACCCAAATATAGATTTGCTTGGGATTCAAATACAACAGTGTTTACAGCACTGTTTATGTTCTATCGAGAGCGCAAGAGAATAAAAGAGCGACAAAGAGAGATTATTCAAAGTTACATTTGAGAGTGTAACTTTATTTTTGCATTATTCTTTCAGTCAGTATTCAATAAATTTTCTGAATGCATGTGGAAATTGGAGCTGAAGTGAGTCTTTCTTATATTGACTAATCTGTTGAATTTTAGTTTCATACACTCCGAAAAATCTGTCGTTTTTTGTTTTTTGGATGCAAATATAACGTGTGTTTGGAGAAGGTCGCAGTTCTAGTATGCTTTTGTCGAAACGCATCGTGTTTGCTCTTCAATATTAGATGTTGGAGACACATTGATTACAATTTTATAAAATATGTGTTAGTGAACCAAATATATCTGCGTTTGTGATACAAACACATCTGCGTTTGGTACACTGGTTATGCTCTCTCGAGAGCAAAAAAATAAGCGAGGTACAAGGAGATATTATTCACAATATATCATGAAAGTGTGTAACTGTATTTTTGAATTATTCTTTCAGTCAGTGAATGTGTGTGTAAATTGCAGATGCAGTGTGTGTTTCTTATTTTGGCTGATGAATTGTGATTTAGTTTCGCGCATTCAGTCGTCAATGGTTCATCGGGCAGAGGATATCAAAAACGCTTGGTCGAATAAGTGGTCAGAAAGTGTTGTAGTGTTTGTCGAAGCTGAAACCCTACGAAAACAATAACATGAGAGACAACAAAGAAAGGAGAAGCAAAAAAACAGCAGACTCAAATGGGTCGGTTAAAATCTTTTAAATTGTTTTTATTAATTTTTCATAAATGTAGATTTATATTAGTAAAATCGATTTTATTATATAATATATATATATGGAAATCAAAAAATTATTCATTTCTAATTATTATTGTGTTTGGGAGGAAATATGCACATGTTTCCACGTAAGTATAGGAAGGTTTGCGATGAAGCACACATAAGTTTCCACGTAAAAGAATACATGTTTGTCAGTAAATATGCTAATGTCTGCATTTACATTCAAGTGAGTTTGGGACGTGTAACATATACATGGTTGCTGCAGAATGTGTTTGGGAGAATATGTTACAGAGGCCGCTATTTTTAGCATGTGGAATGCGATAATTTATTTCCACTAAGTACACGTAGGATATCATTGAAATATCCATAACAAGAAAATATTGAATACAAACTAATATAATTTTGTGAGTTTAAGTTTAGTATCTTACAAAACGAACAAAATGGGTGGGTCGCATAGGAATATATTTGTGTGAAGACAAGGACAATCTTATTGTGTGTGCGGACAAAAGGGTACACATAGGGAAAAGATTTGTTGGAAATCAATTCAGGCATTGGAAATTCCATGATAAAGTTTATATTTTTATTATAATTCACAATTGTTAGACATGAGAATTATTTGTCGATGTTACTGATATATTAAAAATAGGTCTTCCTAAATACAAGTTGCTACTACCGAACTTTAGTTGTATTAACCAATTTGAGTATTTCAAAAACCTCATTCATCTGAAATGGAAATTATAACTCATAAAAAGTGCAATATTAGAATTCGTGTCCAAATATTAGTCACTGTAGTTATGTATACGACTTTTCGCAAGAGGCTTTGCTATTATAGAGAAACAATATTTGAATGATACGCGAGGACTTTTTAGAAAATCTATTATTTTAAAAGTGAGAAACAAATTTATGAAACAACACTCAAGTCTATAGATATCATCCACCGAAAAATATGGTCAGTATGTACAAATATTTACATTTACAGAAATACATTACATATTTACAGAAAACCAGACAGAAGAATCCCTCCGTATCCATGGCGTTACCAACTGGCGAGAGAAAGCGAAGGATAGAACCAGTTGGGGGCATATGCTGAAATTTCTTTAATTTATTTGTTTAATTAATATGTGTGCGACATCTGACCTCATGAGGTTGTAAAATCGTATAAAATAAAATAAATCAATAAAATTAAGTAAGACCCAGAATTTGTTATGCTTTGGACAAAATCAACGGTTGATATCTATTTTTCTACGACGAAATCAAAAGGAGGTCTATCTATATTTTACTGTTCTTGACAAAACTTGTGTTGTGTTGTATATTTAAAAACTTGTTCAAAATGTTTTATTTTATAAAAACATTCACGGTGGAATACAACACAGTGATAATGAAAACTAATATTTTCTGAAAGAGGAATACAATTAAAAACTTGTTAAAAATATTTTATTGTACAAAAACATTCACGGTGGAACATGAAACAGTGATAATGAAAACTAATATTTTCTGCAAATTTCGTTGTTGAAATCTGGTTGACCGCCATTAACTTTATTGTTGGGAAAATTGTACCGAAAGGCAAAAGAAAGAAACAAAATGTGAACACCCAATGTAAAAAGTTATTGTAAGAGAATTGGTTTATGTAAAGGTGATTTGAAATATACAAAATATATTTCAAATCACACACAAGCTAATTACATTCCGTAACACTAGCAAAGTCTTCAATCAACTTTTTTTTTTTACAGCTATACGTTAATCGATTTTCCCTTTAAAAAGGTATCAATTCTAACTAATGACAAGTCTCAAAGAAAAGGATATTTTTTTCTACAAAAAATTAAAATAAAAACTCATATAATAACAAAGTGTTAAAAAGGGCGAAATAGATCTCCAAGACCCAATATTCATTTCCTTTAACCCTCGAACTAATTTAAAATTTCATTAATCATAATTGCCAAATAAATAATAACTTTGTTTTGTGTTTTTGCTAAATCAAAGACTAATTTGCATACTTGGCTCGAAGAAAAAGGTACCATTTCCTTAATCCCTTGTAAAGCGTAATAATATAAAAAAGGGAATACTCCAATTTCCTAATTGTGTTATATTTTCTCACCCTCCCTCCTAGATGAAATTTCGTGAGAGACATTTGAATTTTCCACCCAAGTATTGAAATGAAACAAAAACAACGATATAAAATAATAGAAAAGTAACTTTTTCGTATTTATTGTGTAACAAAACCATCTGTCATTCAACAACGAAATGTCAAAAAGCGCGCTGGGAAAATTAACAAACTTTTAGTGAAATTTGTTGGATTTTTCTTCTTTTTAATTTTAGTAATTTATGCAAATTAAATGTTGTATAATGAAATGTTCAAATATATTTTTAATATATACAGATGTTTGATCCACTTGGATGTATGTAGTCATATTAGGTTGGAGCGAAAAGTAATTGAAACTCTTTGGAATTTAGATGAGCAGAAGATTCATCCTGCAAACTCATATACAACTGAGGGAAATTAATATTTTAAATACAACAAAACTTACATATTTCCACGTTTACTCCCAAATAATACGCAGAGAATTTTGCGATTTTTAAGAAAAGTTCCGTAGTTCTTATTAATGTGTGCTTTATGAATCCAGGCAGGTCAAACAAGGGGCAATTGTATCGAAATTTTATAGCAAAAACGTACAAGCTAATGTCAATTTCGTGCCTGACAAAATATGGAAAAGTTTTTCTGCCTTTGCCTTAAAGGTGTCTTTGTGTTCGTTTGTGCAACAAGTGCAACCCTACTTCTCAGTTTTGTGTTCTTTTCTGAGAATGTTGCACTCATAAAGTGGAAAAATTTTGCGTTTTTCTGTCAATCATCGAGTCACATGCGAGAATGTTACCCTTTCTGCCATTTGGTGTGTATTCTTTGCCATCGCTACTTTTTGTGTGGCAGGTTACGCGACTTTAAGCGGCTTCAGTTAGAATCGCTTAACTTCTCTAAAGAAGTGGTCGAAATCTTAAAGTAGCGTTAATAACAAAAAATACCTAATGTGTTGATACAATGTTGGTACAGTTTGTAAGAAGAGTCGCTTAAAATTGCTTAATATCACTTAAGTCTCCATATACACTACACCATTTACAATTGAAAATTTGAAAAATATCAATTTAATTTTGAAAAATATCAATGTAAATTTGAAAATTATGTTTGAAATTTAAAATACTTCAATTGAAATTTAAAAATTCTGTTTGAAATTTGAAAGACATCAATTGTAATTTAAAAAACATCATTTGAAAGACATCAATTGAAATTTGAAATACATCAATTGAAATTTAAAAATTCTATTTGAAATTTGAAAGACATCAATTGAAATTTAAAAAACATCAATTGAAATGAGAAAGACTTGAATTGAAATTTAAAATACATAAATTGAAATTTAAAACACATAAATTGAAATTTTAAACACCTCAATTGAAATTTAAAAGACATCAATTGAAATATAAAAGACATCAATTGAAATTTAAAAGACATTAATTGAAATATAAAATTCGTCACTTGAAATTTAAAAATTATTACCCGATTTTACGTGTTAGATTTTTAAATTTCAATTGGTGTATTTTAAATTTGAATTGATGTGATTTAAATTTCAATTGATGTAATTAAAATTTCAATTGATTTTGTGTTAAAATTTGATAAATATCAATTTAATTTAGAAAAGTATCAATGTAAATTTGAAATTTGATATATATCAATTGAAATTTAAAAATTCTGTATTAGATTTGAAATACATAAATTTAAATTTGAAAAACATCATTTGAAATTTGAAAATACTAATTGAAATTTGAAATACATCAATTGTAATTTAAAAATCCTATTTGAAATTTGAAAGACATCAATTGAAATTTAAAAAACATCATTTGAAAGACATCAATTGAAATTTGAAATATATCAATTGAAATTTAAAAATTCTTTTTGAAATTGGAAAGACATCAATTGAAATTTAAAAAACATCATTTGAAAGGCATCAAATGAAATGTGAAAGACTTCAATTGAAATTTAAAATACATAAATTGAAATTTAAAACACATCAATTGACATTTAAAACACATCAATTGAAATTTAAAAGACATCAATTGAAATTTAAAAGACATCTATTGAAATTTGAAAGATATTAATTGAAATTTAAAATTCGTTACTTGAAATTTAAAAATTATTACCCGATTATATGTGTTAGATTTTTTAATTTCAATTGGTGTATTTTAAATTTGAATTGATGTGTTTTAAATTTTCATTTAATGTATTTCAAATTTCATTTGATGTTTTTTAATTTCAATTGGTGTATTTTAAATTTGAATTGATGTGTTTTAAATTTCAATTAATGTATTTCAAATTTCAATTGATGTTTTTTAAAATTCAATTGATGTATTTTAAATTTGAATTAATGTGTTTCAAATTTCAATTAATGTATTTCAAATTTCAATTGATGTTTTTTAAAATTCAATTGATGTATTTTAAATTTCAATTGATATCTTTAAATTTCAATTAATTTTTTTTTTAAATTTCAATTGATGTAATTCAAACTTCAAATAGAATTTCCAAATTTCAATTGCTGTATTTCAAATTTCAACTAGAATTTTTAAATTTCAATTGATTTTTTTCAAATTTAAATTGGAAATAGGGTAATCGGAAATTGTATTAAGCGAGGTAAATAAAATACGCTAGCAAGGGCAAAGAAAGAATACTGATGTGAGAAAATGCAACATTTCTATGTTCCTTTCTCACCAAAAAAGAAAAAAACTGCACAATTTTGAAGAGGTGTTGGTAACATGATCTCAATGTCATCTCGTACAAGGGCAACATTATTTTTGAGAAATGTAGTCACCACTAATCTTTTTCAATCAACAACTTTGATTGTCTTAAAACATTGTTACAAAAGATTTTATTTTATTAAAGTGATAAAGTAAATTTAAAAAACTTGCTTTTGAAATGAAGTTCCTTATAGCACGTTGCAGGATGGGGTCTGAATGAAAAAAAAATTAAACAACTTTAGTTATAACACTATTATGATACATCCCACTATTATCAACTATATTGTTTACTTTCGCTTTGGTTTGTGTCTAGACTAAGTAGATGTCTCACATATGTTGATAAATTTCTTGTTTAATGGGAAGTTTTCTAGGTGGAGCCTGTAACCAATATTTAGTATATATTGTAGTTTTGAACCCAATAAAAATTAAATTTAGAAAAGCCCAAGTTAAAGAAGTTTAAAAACGAAAATTTTCTTAAATAAGTGAATTTTCTAAAAAAAAAAGTACATTTTCTCAAAAAAATTACCTATTCATATTATTAAACAAAGTACATTTTCTTAAAAAAATACCTTATCTTAAAGAAGTACCGTTGCTTAAAAAAGTAAATTTTCTTAAAAAAGTACATATTCTTAAAATTATTTTTTTTTAAAATAAGTACCTTTTCTTAAAAAAGTAAATGTTCTTAAAACAAATAGCCTTTTCTTAAAAAACTACGTTTTCTTTAAAGAGTACCTTTTTTGTGAAACAAAATAACTGTTCTTGAGATAAATACCTACTCTTAAAAATGTACATATATTCTTGAAAACAGACCAATTCTAAAGAAATTTCTCATTTCTTAAAAAAATAACGTTATCTTCAAAAATACCTTCTCTTAAAAAAACAATTTCTTTCAAAAATTCCTTGTCTTAAAAGTAACTTTTTTTTATAAATAAAATAATACCTTTACTTTTCCTTTTTTGTTTTCTTATTCAAGCTCAAGATCATTGTAAATACAAATACAGTTTTTTAAAAAAGAAGAAGTTTTGCAAATACATCCTCATGATTCCTGCCAAACCGTATAGCCGAATATAATTCAGAGGAGTTTTCGTTTGCATTTAGTTTGATGAATTTTTCAAAAACATCATTCCAAACAAGCGCTGATGATGATCTATCTGTGGCTTGATCTGAAATAGCTATACGGTTTGCCTGGAATCATGAGGATGCATTTGCAAAACTTCTTATTTTTCAAAAAACTATATCTCTATTTATAGAGATATAGAATGGTCTTCAGCTTAAATATTTTATATTACTGTAGAATCTGAAGTTTCAAACGTCCAAAGTATTCTCGCGCACAAAAACATAGACTTTCCTCTAAACAGCTTTATAAAATCCTATTTTTTTTATTACATCCTAATCCACATGTCACTCAACACTTGACATTTCAATGCATTTTGAGGAAACAAGGATATGTGTGTAGTCACATTGTGAGTTCATCTCCACTAATAACACATGCACATCCTGCGCTTGTTGAATTTGAATTACTTAAAGTTCTTTGAAGGATATTTCATCTTCTTGTAAGATGACAGCTTTTCATGATAAAGTACAAAAAAAAAATATATGAAGGAAAAGAAATAACTTTATTCTTATGAGTGTGTTGGTACGATTACATATTTGCTAACACCAACAACAACAAAAATACTCTAACTAACAACGCATGTAAATGCTGCATAAATATTCAAACTGTTTGCTAAAGTCAAAAAAAATAAAGAAGTTGTGGAAAATTGGTATTTCGTTATAGCAACTGGTTAAGTCTGAATAGTTGATGGTAATTTCTAATAGTTCGTTGCTAGAATCTTTCAAAACTGTCAACAGTGAAAAACTTTTAAGAGAAATGCATTTAAAAAATTCTATTGAAATTTAAAAATTTCGTTTGAAATTTAAAATTTAAAAGTATAACTTGAAATTGAAAAGACATCAATTGAAATTTAAAACACACTAGCCTCTTCACCTGTATCCATCGTTGGTGCAATGGTAGTGTGCGCGGTTCTTGTGCATGATAACGTGGGTTCGATCCCTGTACTGGCCACCTTAAATATCTTTCGACGCCGGCCACCTCGCTTAGTGACGGCAATCTATTTATCAATCTAGTAGTCGACACTATCGAGTTATTACCCATGAAAAAGCTTCACAAAATACCGTTCGGAACCGGTGTAAGACTGTAGGTCCCAATCAGTGAGTGTAGAACTAAAACGTGCACAGCTCAGCACTGTGAGAAGATCTCCTTAATCCCTTCGTGGGATGTAACGGGAAATCATTCTTTATATTTTTTGTTTTACCTTTCCACCACCGTGACGCCAAATTTAAATTGAAAACACATCAAGTAACATTTAAATCACATCAATGGAAAGACATCAATTAATATTTGAAGACAACAATTGAATTGCAATAGACATCAACTAATATTTAAAAGACCCAAATTTAAATGTAAAACCCTAATATAAAGGGTGTCTCAGTAAGCGTGCACTTTTTCATTTTAAAATAAAAACACGTATTTTTTGAGATAGTTGTGATTTTTTATAGGATTGTAAAGAAGACATGTTCCGATTAAGTATGGAGTAAAATACTCGTCGGTGGTGCAATGGTAGTGTGCGCGCCTGTTGACCCTGCTCCCCTGTTCGATCCCTGTTCGATCCCTGCTCCGACCCTGTTCGATCCCTGCTCCGACCACCTTAAAATTTCTTTCGACGACGGTCACCTCGCTTAGTGACGGCGACACTATCGAGTACTTAGCCATGAAAAAGCTTCTCAAAATACCCTTCGGAACCGGTGTAAAATTGTAGGTCCCAATCAGTGAGTATAAAACTATAAAGTGTACAGCTCACAGGTTGTGAGAAGCTCTCCCAAATCCCTTCATGGGATGTAATGGGAAACTATTTATTTTATTTAAAATATCCGTCAAATGGCTGCCACGGGTTTGATGAAATTTTCAATGACTTTTTCACAGAGATCCGAAGGATGTCGGATTTGAGCTCATAAATTGTTTTTGGTTTATTATCATAAACTCGAGATTTCACAAAACCCAAAAGAATAAAACGCACGGCACTACATCTCATGATCTTGGTGGCCAGTTGACATCAAAATTTCATGAGGTAATTTGTTCTGCAAATCGTTGCTTCAATAAATCGATTGTTGCATGCGCAGTGTGGCAGATGGCGCCGTCTTGCTGAAACCACATGTCGTCCAGAACCATGCCGTCCAGTTGAGGTCACAAGAACTCCGTTATCATATTTCTGTAACGAATGTCGTTCACAGTCACTGCAATTTCGGCCTTATCTTAAAAAAGTAAGGCCCAATCACGAGTCGTGACCAAAATCCGCACGAGACAGTTGCTCGTGGGTGCATTTGTTTGGATGAGGATTTTCTGAATCCCAAATTCGAAAATTTTGTGTATTCATGAAGCCATTCAGATGGAAATGCGCTTCATCGGAGAAGATGACTTTTCTTTTGAACATCTGGCATTGGCTTCACTTTGCTCTTTGAGATGGAGGTCTTTTGTTAAAATTCGCTGCGTAGTGTTCCGTGAAATTTGAAGTTGTTGAGATTGGTGTTTTTGGGGTTTCGAGTATTTAGCCATGAGAAAGCTTCTCAAAATTCCGTTCGGGACCGGTGTAAAACTGTAGGTCCAAATCAATGAATGTAAAACTAGAAAACGCACAGATCAATGGTTGTTGGAAGCTCTCCCAAGTGCCTTCATGGGATTTTATGGGAAACCATTTGTTTTTTAACATTCTGACAAAGATGTTGAAATATAGGTTCGGCTGATTTTCATTTCATATTTTGTTCTCAATTTTCCTCTATTCTTTCGGCGAAAAAATGATAATTGTGCTTTTGAATTTGATGTGTGATGCATGATGCGGCATAGAATTTGTTTTGTTATTTATGGCTGTTAATCTTATGATCACGAATTTGTGCACAGTTGCAAAAATAACAGTTGAAGTAAATTTATTGGAGTAGAGACAGAGTTGACAATTTTATAAAAATATTTTTTTTTTTCGCATATGCAACTGCTTCGTTGCAACGGTCAATAATCTTTTATGAGATATATTTCTTTGAAGTAAAAACGAAATTATATGTAGCACATATGAAACTTTTCATTGCTGCAATAGAAAACACAGTAACGAGCGTGTTTCTTTCATGAGACTAATCTTTTTTCCATCAAAGTATGCGAAATCTCTAGTATAGGGTAAGAGATTAAGTAACGTTATGATTTAATTAGTGAATAAATTTTTGGTCTAAGTACTTTATTTCAGAAATCACTTCGAAAACTCGGGAAATTTATAATGGAAAGACTCGGCAAAGAACAAAGAGCCAAAGTTGTTAAATTTTATTTTGAAAATCAGCATGCAATTATAACGACACGAAGGTCATATCGAAATTTCTTTCATGTTCGAATTGCACCTAGCGCTCCACAAACTTACAGATTGGTTCAGCGTTTTGGGCAGCAAGGGACTGGAAGGTCTTTTGTAGTTCGAAATTATGTGAACATTGCTCGGGAGCAAACAAGTATTGAGGAAAACACGAAAGCTTCCACCAGGCGACGTTCTCAGCAGTTGTCTAAGTATCTAGGTGGTCTTTTCAAGGAATTTTACATAAGTTTCGCTTTTCCCATATAAAATGCAATTGGTTCACGAGTTAAAACCAACTAGTGCACAAATACGCATTCAATATAGTCGCCATTTTTACGAATTGTGTCTAGAAAACAACGACTTTGCTCACAAACTCATAATATCGGTGAGCCCGATTTTCATCTCAATGGTCACATGAATAAACGAAACTTCCAGAATATGTGCACGCAAAATCCAATATAAATTTTTGGACATCAAATGCACCCACTTAGATGCACAATATGGTGTGGAATAACTTTAGAAAGGATCATTATCGGGCAATGATTACGTATTTTTTAAGGCCAGAGTTAGAGAACAATCCAGAATTGTGGTTCCAACAATTCTGTAGGAGTTGCACTGTTGCTTGGGCCCGAGGGTTTATTCGGCATATGGGTGACATGACTTTGACGTGAGCATATTTGCAATACAACTATTCATTGTAAATATTTTAATTTACTATAACGCAAAATACACCCACAGAAAAATTCGGTTGAGACAGCCGAATTAGCCGTAACCGAATTTAGAGGTTGTCACTACCTCGTTAGAGGTTCACACAACCTCATTAGAGGTTGATTCAACGTCATTAGAGGTTCACACAACCTCATTAGAGGTAGATTCAACCTCATTAGAAGTTGACACAACCTCATTTGAGGTTCACACAACCTCATTAGAGGTTGACACAACCTCATTAGAAGTTGACACAAGCTCATTTGAGGTTAGAGGTTGACACAAACTCATTTGAGGTTGACACAAACACATTAGAAGTTGACACGACAAAAAATATTATTAAAAATCTATAAAAATTTTTTATAAAAAATCTTATACCGAATTAAAAATGAAATTCAGTTGTACCTACAGAATTCATAAGAAATTCGGTTACAGCAACCGAATTGAATTGTCGTTGTAATTATTTCAGTTGTGAATTGAATTTGGTATCAATTCGGTTGTTGCAACTGAATTGATGCCACTTTCGGTTACTCTAACCGCATTTGGACCAATTTCGGTTGGTGTATCCGAATTATTTCCAAATTCGGTTATTACAACCGAAATTTTGGACAATTTGGTTCACAGAACGAATATAATTACAGATTCAGTTGTCACAACCGAATCAATTATGAAACAAGGTTGCTTCAACCGAATTACAATGGTGAGGACTAAATTCAGTCGTGACAATCTCAATTCGGTTGTGGCAACCCCAATTCGGTGGTAAGAGCCGAATTTACGGTTCCTACAACCTCTTTTCAACCAACTAGTTCTCTGGGTGTAGGTATGGATATTGTGGTCATGAAAATAGACAACTTCCACCCACATATTGATAATTCGGTTGCGTAGTTCGTGTTTGTATCCGTACCGACTGCCATGTCAGAATCGCCGATGCTCGAACTGAGAACGTCGTCGTAAGGCATTATATCGCAAAGCTGGAAGTTCTGAAAAGCTTTTGAAAAATACCGTTCGGAACCGGTGTAAAACTGTAGGTTCCAATCAGTGACAGTAAAACTGGAACGCACACAGCTCACTGGTTGTGAAAAGCTCTCCCTAATCCCTTCATGGGATGTAACGGTAAATCATTTTTTTTTAAGTAAATTTTTTTAACTGATAACTGAAAGGATAACTAATAACTGATTTTGTTGTTCGTCCTCTCTATTTCTCTTAGTGCCTTACACCTTATGGTCAGAAACCAATATGCCAATAATGTGGTCCAACAATGATCGATGTCTCTGAACCCACATAAGTCAAAAAACTAATGACCAAATAAGAAAATGCACCTGTGGCAAACACAGCAATACTAAATTGGAGAAATATTACTATGACTATCAAATATGACTATCAAACCTATAACCTCAACTACATCACCGGTGGGTGTAGGCGTAACAGGAGTATCCATACCAACAGTATCATCAGCAGCCACAACATCAAGATTGAGGCCATCACTGGCGGTCAGGAGTGTAGCAACAGCGTCCATAACAGCTGTCACTTCTGCTGCAGCTCCCTTAGCCACAACACTCTCAAATGCCAATACCACATGAGTAGATTTAATCTACAATAACACTGCCCTGAAGTCTATGGACTCTCCCACTAACAGACTATTAATCATGGGTGTGGCAATCGGATGTCGGCATTAACTCTGCCGTGGTGACCAGCAATAATACACCGATATCAACATTGGCCCGTAATTTGGGACTCTTTGGCCCACCCACCACCACTTGCTCGTCATACTATGGCTCTCGTGCGCGAAATTTGTTACGATCGAATAAAATCGGGGTTTTCTGACTTTAACTGGCCACCTCGTTCGCCCGCTTTCTTGGGGCTAACTAATGAGTAGGGTGCATGGCAATATCCAAGAAGAAGTGAGGGCGATGGAACCTGAAATTCTTAGAAAAGTTATGGGAAATTGTATGGAAAGAGCACGCCAGATTGAAGCAAACAATGGCCACCATTTGAAAGATATTTTTCAAATTATAATCTAAATTTTAATAAGCCAACGTTAAATTAAATAAAGTTAAAATTTATTCATTAAATAAATCATAACGTTACTTATGCCCCGCTTTGTATATCATAACTTTGTTTCGGTCCCTGCTCTGCCCACATTCCATTTAGTTTGAAGGGGTCATATTGCTTAGTGACGTTGATACTATCGAGTAATTAGCCATGAAAGGCTTTGCAAAAAACCTATCCGAACTGGTGAATAATTTTAGGTCACAATCAATGATTGTAAAACTAGAAACTCAATGAAAGCTCATTGATTTAGACGGGCTTTCTCCAGTCTCTTCATAAGATATTATGGAAAAATATTAGTTTCTATTTTGTTATGAGAAATCTGATTGTTCAGTTTTCGAATGTTTTGTCTTGATATTTTACGACAAGGAGACGAAGATCTTGCACGTTGTTGAAGTATTATACCACATTTTGTGTCGCTAATCTGCAAATAGTCTAGTATGAACTATCAAAATTTTGAAATAGATTTTTTCATCAATTAAAAATCCCTTAAAAGTGGTTGTTCCGAAATAAACATTTTAGTGGTGAATTTCTTTTTGAGTGAACGATTGTCGTGGGGAATGTGTAAAGCGCCTTTACCCATTACCCACAGGCTAATGGGGAAAATAGTGGGTAGCTACCCACGACAATGGGGAATTACCCATCACGATTACCCCTTACCCTCAGGGTAATGGAGAAAATAATGGGTAGCAACCCACGAGCTACCCACGACAATAGGAAATTACCAATCACGATTACCCATTAGCCTCAAGGCAATTGGGAAAATACCATAAGTTCTCCGTTTTTGATCGAAAATATGAAAAAAGACTATATCTCGGAAACGGAGCATTAAATCCAATTCGTATGGATTTTTTTTAAAAAAAATCGCCAAAATAAGAAAATCGCTAAAATAAAAACGTGGCTGTAACTCGGAAACGGTGGCAATTTTTATGAGTTTCTAAGGGGTTTTCAAAATGTGGTCCAAATCGTATGGAATTTTTTTTTTTCAAAAATCGCCCAAATAAAAAAATCGCTGAAATACAAAAATAGATATAACTCGTAAACGGTGCGCCCAATAGCAAAAATAATAGATTTTAGCCAATGTACGTCTTCAATCTGACATCAACTTTTGTCTTTTTAAATTAAAAAATTTGCTTAAACGCCATCATGTCTATATTTCGGAAACGGAGCGTTCCATCGAAAAATATCCAATTTTTGTGGATTTGTAAAGGGGTTCATAAAATGGTCCAATTCGTATGGAAGAATATTTTTATTCTAGTGCGTCCAATCGCAACTATAATAAATTGTTTACCCAATGTAAGTCTTCAATATGGCATCACTTTTTTTTTAAAAAATTGCTAAAACGCCCTTGTGTTTTTATCTCGGAAACGGAGCTTTCATTCGAAAAAATTAAAAATTTTTCCGGGTTTCCAAGGGTTTTTCATAAAATGCTTCAATTCGAATGAAACAATTTTTTTTCAAAAAATCGCCAAAATAAGAAACTCGATAAAATAAAAAAGTGGCTATGGCTCGGAAACGGTGCGTCGAATCTCAAAAATAATAAATTATTTGCACCAACGGAGACACTAACCAATGGATGTCTTCAATATGCCATCACTTTTTTTTTTTTAAAAATTGAAAAATTTGATCTTGAATTGTAAATTATTAAGGTAAAAAAAACGTTGGAACGAAAATTTTTCAAATAAAAAATCGCTAAAACGCCCTCATGTCCGTATCTCGGAAACGGAACATCCAATCGGAAAAATTACCAATTTTTGCTGGTTTCTAAGGGTTTTCATAAATTGGTCCAATTCGTATGGAAGATTTTTTTTTCAAAAAATCGCCAAAATAAAAAAATCGCTGAAATAAAAAAAGGCCTATTACTAGGAAGCCTCCAAAATTAATAAATTGTATAAGCCTCCAAAAATAATAAATTGTATAACTCCGTCGGAGGCTTTAACCAATGGATGGATGTCCTGAAAACGGCATCACTTTCTTATTAAAAAAATAGTTTCATCGATTTTAAAAAAAGGTGATGCCATATTGAAGACATCCATTATTTAAAGCCTCGATCGGAGGTAAAAAATGTATTAACACCGTGTCCGAGTTATAGACACTGTTTTATTTTATCGATTTTCTTGTTTTGGCGATTTGTTTAAAAAATATCTTCCAGCGGGGTAAACGACCGCTACCCAGTCCCCACGGCAATAACCCAATGGATGTCCTGAAAACGGCAACACTTTTTTTTATTAAGAAAATTTTTAGTTTTAGCGATTTTTTAAAAAAAAGTGATGCCGTAGTGAAGACATCCTTTGGTTAAAGCCTCGATTGGAGGTAAAAAATTTATTATTTTTTCGATTCGACGCACCGTGTCCGAGTTATAGTCACTTTTTCATTTTAGCGATTTTTTTTCTTTTGGCGATTTAAAAAAAAAACCTTCCAGTGGGGTAAACGATCGCTACCCATTCCCCACGGCAAAAACCCATTACCTACGAAATACGAACCCTGGTTTATAGTCCAAACTTATATAACTTGGAAACAATAAGTGATGCTTTAGTGGCACTCTAGCCAGGTTAAATATATTTGATTTTAATCTTAAAACCTGTCAAAGACAATTGTTTTTGAATTTCTCTTAAAGAAACTTTAACAACCGAATCTTTACCCTCGTGTTAGGTAAATGTGTGTAGTTTAACTGAAGACATTTCTTTGCCAGCAATTTAAAATGTTTGAACTTACTCGTTCAAAACTTTCACCAAAAGATTTTTTTAACAAAAATGTTTACTTGATGTATCCTTGAGGTTATAAAACAAATATGTTGCCGCCACCTCCAACAGCAGCACAGCAACAAGACACAAAGATGATGCTGTTAAAATAAGTAAAATTTAAATGAAAGGAACGAAATTTTACTACCCAGCAAACGAAATGAAAAATATTGTAGAGTAAGAAGTAGCTCATTATAATAAAAAGGAAGAACAACAATTTAACAAGGACTTAAGGCCGACATCAGTAAAGGGAAGTGAAACATATGAAGTTGTCTATTTGCCACGTTTTGGGAGGGCAATTAAGGTTGTACAGCGGCACATTTGGTAGTCGGGTGGATGCAAGAATCCTCCCACGCCCTCGTAATTTGTATCTGTAAATAACATTATTAACTACTACAATTTTGTTGCAAAATGAAGAAGCACAATATGTACTACATGCCACAATTACAGCAATAATAATAATTGTAATAAGTTGTTGTTACTGTAATAAACCTAGCCACACACACAAATGCACATATGTATACACATAAATGTGTTTATTTCACAATACAAGCAAAACATTTTCAAAACCACTTTCAATTACAAAACAGTAAAAATTTAACAAGAAACAAAAAAGAGGCAACAAAACTCAAACGAAAGCAAAAAAAAAAAACAAGTCCTTGTTGGGCCACCGTATGAGTGAGAGTGTGCGTGTGAATAACAACAACCGGAAGGAAGTTGTAATGTCTCATATGCCATTTGCACAAATTGTTCTTCAAACATGTTCAGTTTTCTTCAAATTGTCTGTGATGTTGCTCCTTTTGCAGGCAAAACAGCAACGTCTTGAGTTGTTGAATACTCGGGGGAGCGGGGGAAACAGGACATATGTACATAAGTATATATTTCCTTGAAGGGATTACAAAGTGTCTCCGACCATGTAATTGAGAACACTTGTGACACTCCAATGAAGACAATATTTGGTTGCTAGTTTTGTGGTTTCAACTGATGCTGCTGCTGCTCCTCGTGCTGATGATGATGATGCCACTTTATGTTGTTGTGTTGATGATGCTTATGATGATCAACATTGAAAGGGGTACTTGGAAAAACGTTGGTAATTTCTCATTGAAACATTATAGACGTAGTATTTTACAATAATGTTGAGTGAGTATGACGATGTTCGGGGCAAAATGGGGTAAAGGGTTTATTACGATATTTATTAGAACCAATTTAGTAAACGCGAAACATTTAAGCCTCGTCTAATGGTTGAAACGAACGCACAATAAATTAAAAAGATTTCTTTAAATTCGATTATTTGTTAATATTTATATGCATTAAATCTTAAACTTTTTCTTGTGTTTGTTCCAAAATCCTAAAAGCCCTACTCGCACGACCCCAAAGTTCTGAAATTCTAATGTACCTGTAAGGATGTATTTAAATTTTACCACAGATGTTTAGCAAAATATGGTTATTAGTTTCTAAATTATAATGCAACCCCGCAAAATATTCGACTGCAATGATTGTGAAACATCTCATAAGGTGTAAAACAATATTTTCTACTCCAGTTTGCACTATTGGTTATGTTTATGGTCGAGTTTGACCCAAAATCAACAGGATATGTTGCATAAAACTAGAACATATCGCACCCAAACTAAAGGGTGTCTTAATAACGGTACACGTTTTAATTTAAAAATCAAACGGTCAACCTGTACAAAAGAGTTAATTTACATTCTGGTAGATTTGTTTTGTGCTCCGCGAACCAGTAATGGAAAACTTTGACGGTTAACTGTCCAATTTAAAAAAAAGTGGCTTACCCTCTTATACGTATGATTAATATAAATTGTTGGGCAGCATGTCGTATACAACCTATGAAATTGATTGTTTTAAAAATTTGGCAGTTAACTAGTGATGTGCGGTTCCACGTATTTTAAGAACCGGTTCCGAGAAGAACCGGGTATTTGAATGTATAATAATATATAATTTGATAAAAATACACATTTTCTGTCGAGTTAAATTCCGAGAAGAACCGGCCGGGTATTTGGAAGGGTTCCGGTTCTCAGCAAATTGCTGTCCCAAAGAGGATTAAGTGAAATATCTAATATCTTATAAGAATAAATAAATAAAATGGATAAAAATACACATTTTCGTAACGTCACATTTTTGGTTCCTTTGGAAGCGAGTTCTCTTATTCAGGAACCGTTTTAAGGTTCTTTTCAACCGGTTTTTCACTTCCTATACTTATAGAATCGTTTTTCCGGTCTTTTTGCAACCATTCTAGGTTCTATTGAACCCGTTCTACGATCTTTAAAGAACCGTTTTTGGTTCGTTTGGTTCTTGTAAGCCCCAGTCCGGTTGGTTCCTGTAATTAACCACTTCGGACGAACCTCGATTCTGTGCCTCACTACAGTTAACCCTATAGAGGGCAGATTGATAACTCCGTGACATTTTGAATAAAATATATTTGGTCGAAAATAGACTATGCTCGATACATTTAGTCCTTCGTAGTTATAAAAAAATTTAATTTTTTCGAAATGTTCTCAAGCTCATTTAAATAGGAATTTCTTACCTCTTCATTCAATCTAAATCTCTTACCGCGGAGCCATTTCGTCAGGTTTGGAAAAAGAAGTAGCCTCTGTGGCCTATATCCCGAGATAATGGAGGATGAGGTAGTAATTCGTTGCCAAATTTATTGATTTTGTCATGGTGACTACACACCTGTGCACCGGTGGGCACCCTCACCCATAGGATGGGGGGATATATCATTTAATACGGAAAAAAATTTAACGCATAGAAAGAGCCATATTAGACCCTCAGTATCTTTGGATTCAATTCGTTTTGGGACTTTTTAAGACGATTGAGCCAAGTCCGTCTGTCTGTCTGGCTGGCTGGTCAACACGATAACTGCGTAATTTTGTCAGCGACTATTATTTGTCCATGGTTAGTTTGGGATTGAAAATGGGCGTTGTGGACACACCCCCTCTGGCACATCCCACACAAATCGACACATTTAGTACGACATCATGTTTCTTCTAAAACATTTTTCGGGTAGATGTGATTAGCTTCAACTCAAACATTTGTTAATAATCTGTAAATATCTACTTACTTGGAGAATATGGGCGAAGTTGGCACACCCATTCTGGTACCTCCCATGCAAAAGCTTGGTGGTCGTCAGTGTTGTCAATGAGATGAGTCTCGTGAAACACTTCCAATTTTAATGAAATTGGATATTAGGTTTCATGTCAATAAACGACAGTCACCGATTAAGACAAAGGTGGGTTTGACACGCCCATTGTAGTACCTCCCATACAAAAGTTGTTCGCCCGACTGGTTGTTCGGCCAGATAACTCCCGTAAATCCTAGCCGATCACAATGATATTTTGTTAGTGATCATTATTTGTCCAAACTTAGGTTGGATTTGAAAATGGGCGTTTGGCCACGCCGCTTCTGATACCTCCCATACAAATCGACACATTTTGTACAAAATCTTATATCTTCTAAAACTTTTTTCTGGTAGATGTGATTAGCTGCAACTCCAATATTGGTTAATAACCTGTAAATGTCTGCTTAACTGGAGAAAATTGACGAAGTTGTCAGCCCCATTCTGGTATCTCCCATACAAAAGCTTGGTCGTTCTCTTAATGAGATTGGGTAAGAGGCTTCATGTCATCAA
The DNA here is from genome assembly GCA_963931995.1 of Phaonia tiefii. NCBI lineage: Eukaryota > Metazoa > Arthropoda > Insecta > Diptera > Muscidae > Phaonia > Phaonia tiefii. The sequence continues at coordinate 203,486,645 of OZ008370.1, read as the reverse complement.
CGGCGAGTCACCAAGTGAGACAAGGATGATTTTGCTACCCCCATGTTGGTGCCTCATATACATAGGTTGTTCGGCCGGCTGATTGTTCGGAAAGATAACTCCCGTAAAACTGAACCAATCTTTATGAAATTTGGTACTAGACAAAATTTAGTTAAATACCACTCTTCTATGGGAAATGAGTCGTTTTGCCACGCCCATTCTGGTACCTCCCATACAAAAGCTTGGTGGTCGTCCGGGTTGTCAATGAGACAACTTACGTGAACCACTTCCGATTTTAATGAAATTACGTTATAGACTTCGTGTCATCAAACGCCAGTCACCGATTAAGACAAGGGTGATTTTGTCACGCCCTACCAATATAAGTTGTGCGGAAATTAAACTCCCGCTAAACCGAACCAATCTTTATGAAGTTTGGTACTAGACAAAATTTACTCAAATGCGCACAAAAGTTGGGCGGATGACCGATTGATCGACATGATAACTCTCGTAGACTACAACAGCTCTTAACGAAATTCGGTACACGACAAGGTTTTCCTAATAATTAAAGATTAACTACTGTCCTCGCCCATTTTCGTACCTCCCATATAAAAGTTGGCGGCTCCCCGGCTGGCCGACTCGACATCTCACGTACACTATTGGCACATTTGCCAATATTCAATAGAACTCGGTCGCAATGGATGACTTCGTGTGAGGGTATGTTTAAGTCGGTTCATCCGACTGAAATTTCTGTTTTTTTTTTTTATATATTTGAGTTCTAGCAACAAGAAACTGTAAACATAAAAACATAAAATGCATATTCTCTTTAAAAACGCATATTCTAATATTATTCTGTTACGTGTTGTTACGATAAAAATGTTTTATATTTTCTGTCTTAATTAAACTTTACGGTGGCCTGTCATACGGACATAATGTCCTTGGAATTTATCGGCCTTATTCATAAAAAGTTGTGAGAGGGTTGAGGCACGATTTTTGTATGAGAAATCATCTCTCAAACCTCTCATAATCGTTTATGAAGAAGACCCTATGTTTCCACAAAAAGGTTCGTAAGGTTCGTGGGCCTGAGACCAATTAAATCCGTGTCACTACGAGCACGGACAGTTTCTGGTGTATATTGCAGTTTGATTGTCTTCCAGTTTGAAGCCGAATGTTATTACGCCTAAAAGTATATTGGGGCTGATCGGTACCACATACCAACTCACCACGAACGTTTAATGATATCGTCAAGAACTTTCTCGACCAATTAAGAAAGAGAAGACGATGGTGCGAGAAGGATCAGGAAGCTTCAAAATTATGTTTCGAGATAGTGCAACTAATACTCGTATTTATAGAAAGTGACATGTCGAGACAGTCTGATTTCAACCTCGTAACTGTATACATCGTCGAGTGCAATAAAAGTGTTGAACTTTGTTATTGATAAGAAAGGAATTCTGAGTGATAAATTTTTGACAGGCATAAACCGTTCTGAAATATTTAGCATGACATACATATATAGAAAAGGTTGTAGAAAAATATTTCAAAAAATTTAAAATAAATGTTTCCCATGCATTAGATATATTTAAGGATAAAATTATATTTAGGGAATTATATCGAACATCTCTTTTAACTAAGCTTTTAATAGCGATGAAGGGCCAAGCCATTTAACTTAAACTCTGTATAGAGTTAGGGTATAAAATCTAAAAAAGAAATAGAAAATCTAAAAATGTAGAAAATCTTTTACAAAATCTAAAAATTGCATGCCTTAAATTATGAGGATATCAAGGATACGAAAATAATATGATTGGGCTGAAGTTCAGTGTATGGGGGACACCCACGGAGAAACAAACATTATATCAACAACCACTTACAGAAAATGCAAAAGTAACCAAATCGATAGGAAAATAGCGTTTAAAATATATGGGGTCATATAGAGCAAAGAAACGGTCCCATGTTCTGATATGGAAATTTCCGAAGCCAACAAAGAGTGTGCGCAAATTTTGTTCATGAGAACGTGGGTTCGATATCTGCTATGACCACTTTGTAATTCTTCCAATGGTGGTCATCTAGCTTAGAGACGACGACACTATCGAATAATATGCTATGAAAAACCTTTACAAAAACGGTTCGGAACTGGTATAATACTGCAAGTTCCAATCTTTACTTCTCAGTGGTTTTCCACTCCATCCCATGACGGATTGGGACAGCTAAATATATGGGGCCATAGAGAGCAAAGATACGTTCCCATGTTCTGATATTGAAATTTCCGAAGCCAAACAAGGAGTGTGCCCAACTTTTCTACATGATAACGTGAGTTCGTACCCTCCTATGACCGCTGTACAATTCATCTTATGCCGGTCATTTGACAGTGACGGCGGCACTATCGAATAATTATCAATGGAAAAGCTTCACAAAAAACCGTCCGGAACCGGTATAATACTGTAGGCCGCAATCATCTTTTCTCATTGGATTCCCAATTACATCTATTGAGGGGATTGGGGAGAGCTTCTCACAACTAGTGAACTATGCGCATTTTAGTTTTTCACTGATTTTGAGAAGCTTTTTCTTGGCTAAGTACTCTATAGTGACGGCATCACTAAGCGAGGTGCCCGCCATCGAAAGAAATGTGAGGTGGTCTGAGAAGACCACCACCCACGTTCTCATGTACAAGAGCCACGAACACTAACCATGATAACACTGTGACGGCCAATCAGTAAATGTAAAATTAGAAAGCGCACATCTCTCTAGTCACTGATTGTGGGATATTCTCACCTGCCCCGACATGGGATGTTAAGCAAAAATATTTATTTAAAATATTTGACAACAGATTCCTATAGATTTTGATGAAATATTTTTTAAATCTGGCTTAGTTTTCAAGATATTGCCCACTATCAATGAGTCGTAAAGTCGCCATTGCGCCTACCCAGAGGAGAGAATACATTCGCCCGGGCTAAGTTCGGTCACGCAAACAGTTATAATTTCCGAAGTCTCTCTTCTGCATACCCGTAAGAAGAGAATAGTAAGTTTGAAAATTTTATTCCATTTGAGTGTCTTTAGTCACATATGACCATTTCGTTATTTTTTGAACCCAAGATCTCGATGCGGCTTAATTTGCGTAGTGGTTCTTCTCCATACACAAGAAAAGGGAATCCATAGCATATTTGGAAATATCCCTCGATTTGCGTATCCTTCTTTCTTTGAATTCTCATACAAAACTAATGCGTAATCCAAAAACATTCCATTCATATTCTTTCATTGTGGCCGCCGGCGGTGCAATGGTTAGTATGCACGGTTCTTGTACATGAGAAAGTCTTTGGACGACGGTCATGAACAAGCTTCTGAAACCGGTGTAAAATTGTAGGTTCAGGTCTGTTCGGAACCTGTGTAAAACCAGAATGCGCACTGGCCACTTTTCGTGGGATATAAAAGGGAATAATTTTTTTATTCTCTCATTTTGATGATTAAAAACACGGGTGTTTTAAATATGACGAGATTAAGATGTTTTAGTTTTAATCAGGGTTCTATAAGCTCGATCCTGAGACAAAGTTATATCTGGATCTGAATGCTCGCATCCAGATTACGATACGATAGTACATTTAATGACGAATTTGGATGAAACCTTGTAAAAATCCAATATTGATGAAATCTTATTGCTCTATTATCTTGATACATAAAGGGTTTTCCAATTTAAGTGATATGATTTCTAAGTGACGTTTCGGCCATTTGGAGTATGTCATGATCTGCAGTTTTTTTTTCATTGTATTCAATAATATTTACAATTTCATCATGGAGAACAACGTTTACAAATTATTAAATTTTTTTTTATCAAAATAATCGTTCTCCAATTGCAACTTTTCGTGCGCTTTTGCCATTTTATGGTCGTAGTAATCGTCCTTCTGTACTCGCTATTCCACGAACTGTTGTAAATTACAAACGTACATTTTTTTTACATAATGTTCAAGTGCCAATAAGACAAAGAACCGCTCGAAGTAATGAAAATATTGCTGCCATTCAGGAAAGTGTTGCTAAAGACCGCAATTTATCGATTCCAAAACGTTCTCAACAATGGGGGCTGTTTCAAACCACAACCTGGGGGATTTTGGGAAAGGTTTTGGGCTTGTATCCCTATAAAATTGTTATCACTCAAGAACTGAAGTCATTGGCCTACCGTGAACGTTATGAATTTGATGATTTTGTCTTGGAACAACTTGAAACCGATAACGATCTTTTTAAGAAAATCATCATATCCGATGAGGCTCAATTTCATCTGAGTGGTGCGTGCGGTAAATAAAAAAAACTGTCGATTCTGGTGCGAAGAAAATCCACAAATTAATTATTCATGCACAACCATTACATTCAGTTACATTCGTGTGGTTTTTGGTCTGATGGAATCATCGGTCCCTACTTCTTTCGAAATGAAGCTTGTAACACCGTTACTGTCAATAAAGAGCTGTATAGATCGATGATAATCAACTTTTTATTGCCGAAATTGGAAGAAGTTCATTTGACAACATCTAGTTCTAACAATACGGGGCTAAGTAACGCACAGCACGTGCATCAACCCAATTATTGCAAGAAAAGTTTGGAGATTCGGTTATTTCAAGAAATTGAATTTCAATTGAAATTGAAATATTGAATGGCCTCCAAAAAGTTGTGATTTAACAACATTAGACTATTTCTTTAGCGGTCTATTCAAGCTTTACATGTCAAAATTGAACGTGCTATATCGTACGACTTGATTTAGTGGAAAAAATGCTCGAATATTGGGTTCATCGAATTCGTTCCTCAAAAGAAGACGTGGAGGCAAATAAAAACATTTGAATTTCCTAAACAATTAGTGTGTTTTTTATAAAGAAATCATATCACTCAAATTGTAAAACCTTCTATAACTATTTCATAAGTTTGGAATCAAGTTCCATTTAATCGCGCTTCCAAAATATTTAATACGGCACGAAGCAGATGCGATCATTCGAATCCTGTTAAATCTGGCGACTCTTGACTCGCGCGCCGTTTCGGAACCAAATGCGCGACACGCGAGCTACGAGCCGGGGGCTAAAGTTGTATCTAGTGGCGCTCGTAAATTGGAGAACCAGCTCACGAGTCGAGATCCAGCGCTCCCGAGCGAAAAGCTCACGAACCGGTAGGCAAGTTGAATCTGGCGGCTCTCGGTCGTGAACTGACAAGTTGAAGTTTGAGAGTTGGAATTGATATCTCAAAATTGATATTAGAAAATTGTGAAAGTGTGGAGTTAGATCAATTGGCATCTGAGTAGCTTCACTTAAATATTTGTAAAAATACCGGTATTTTTTTGTAATCAAGATAAAAAATAAATAGATAGGTTCCCATTACATCCCATGAAGGAATAGGGGACAGCTCATTGACGAATTTAGTTTAGACACATTAATTCTATCAATAAATTAATCGTCATTGGTATGGTTGCAAGTGATCATTGGATGGTGGAAAGCATGGGTTCAATAATACCAGATAGAGGCAACAGTACACAACGTCCAACAAAGGAACAACAACAGTATTTCGTGTTTTTGTGGCAAAATAGTTGTGTTGAATACAATACAAATGTATACCAAAGATAAAAGGCAACAAAATAATGTAAAATTCATTTAAATTTCACAGTTCTAACGAAAACGAAATGGAAAAGTTAAGTAAATAGTTCTTGTACCTCCATCTGATGTAAATTAAGTTTTGTCGAATTTCTCTCATTTCCTCAAACCTACGATGAAGAGTGTGAAATGAAACGTCAGATGAGAGATTTAGTGTGTCTATACTAAATTTTTATCACAATAAGTGAGCTGGGCGCTATAGTTTTACACTCACTGATTGGGACCTAAAGTTTTACTTCGGTTCCGAATGGTATTTTGAGAAGCTTTTTCATGGCTAAGCACTCGATAATGTCGCCGTCACTAAGCGAGGTGCCTGTCGTCGGAAGAAATGTAAGGTGGTCAGAGCAGGGATCGAACCCGCGTTCTCATGTACAAGAGTCGCGCACACTAACCATTGCACCACCGACGGTCACCTTTTCTTTGAATCGACGAAATAAAATATCTTGGAAGAATAATTTTGGATTTTCTTTGATCTATGCAGATCATACATGGGGCAAATTAATTATGTATATGACAATTATAATTTGTAATTTAATTTGAATTACCTGTCCACATGAAAATGAAAAAAAAGTCAATACCATTGGGAATTGTCCTTATTTTCAAAGCATTTCCTTCATATCTGGCAGCTGTGGTTTTCAAATATTTGGCACAGTACAAGTTTATGAATTTGAATGAAGCCACAAATCCAAAGAGAATTATCAGCAGTCAAACCAATTCAAAACAATTAAAAGCTTTCCCATATTTCAATCGGCACACTGCGACCAATTGTAATTCCTTTGCATTTGCATTAGATAAAGTAATGCAAATTAAAATCCAATGCTAATTAAAAAACCCATGTATGATGCAGATCAGGATGATTTTTCTGCAATTAGAAATAATGCAAACAGTCGAAACCAGGAAGTTTGTGACTCTTAACTTCTGCGACATCTAGTTCTAGGCCAGGGGCCGTATTGTTCACATTGTAATTTATTGCAGTTGCCACCGTCGCGGATTCTATCTCTCCTCTTTCTATCTCTTTTCCATTAAATAAATAAATGGTTTGCCCTTACATCCCATGAAGGAATTGGGGAGAGCTTCTCACAACCAGTGAGCTGTGCGCTTTCTAGTTTTATACTCATTGATTGGGACCTATGGTTTTACACCGGTTCCGAACGGTATTTTTCATGGCTAAATACTCGATAGTGACGCCGTCACTATGCGAGGTGACCGCCGTCGGAAGAAATATTAGGGTGGTATGTGCAGGGATCGAACCCAGGATCTCAAGTACAAGAAGCTCGCACACTACCCATTGCACCACCGACGGCCATTACAAACACGTTTTTCTGTCTTACCTACACGCACATGAGCGGAAGTAAGTATGTAAATTTCTCTGGTACATTATGAATTCATGAGGAAAGAACAAGCATACCATTATGTATGGAACATGATTTCATTTATGTGGTTACCTCGGATGGTCTCACAGTAACACAAGCTGCCAACCCAATTTTCCAATACCTTGTTGGCGGTGGCTGTCGGTGGTGCAATGGTCCATCTTCTTTCGGCGGCGGTCATCTCGCATAGTGATCGCGATATTACCGAGTATTTAGCCATGAAAAAGCTTCTAAAAATACCGTTCGGAACCAGTGTAAAACTGTAGGTCCCAATAAATTGGGAAGAGCTTTTCCCAACCAATGAGCTGTGCGCTTTCCAGTTTTATTCTCACTGATTGGCACCTACAGTTTTTACAATTTAGGTCCCAATCAGTGAGTATAAAACTAGAAAGCACACAGCTAGCTCACTGATTGTGAGAAGCTCTCCCCAATTCCTTCATGGGATGTAATGGGAAACCATTTATGTTTTTTTTATGTTGGCGGTTTCGGAGCACTATCTGACGAATGGCTCGATCTATATTCGCCTTAGGATCTCGGTCATTTCAAGATTATGTGCATAACATTGATCTTTAAGCGAAACCCACAAAACGAGATCAAATTGCAGCTCCGAGAAGGCGATCTGAAATCGCCTTGAAGGCGAATACCGTATTTAGTGCGAGTACCGAAGTTAGTGCACGAGTACCTAACTTAGTGCATGAATACCGAACTTAGTGCTCAAAAAATGAATTGTTTGTTGGGCTGTGTGACATGGTGTGTTATCCTATTGAAAGTAAAGATCGTCGAAGCTTTTCATATCATCAATTCATTCCACAAAAAGCCGGTACTCATGAGTTCTTGAGAAAGAAGGCGCACAGTCTCGGCCACAACAGCCACATTCTCATGGGTACGCACCATACGACAACGGAGACCGTGAGTGTTGTCCTCTAGCAAACCAGTTTCAAGAACTTTTTGCAGGAACGTTCATCCACCACGCGGAGTGGGTGCTTCATTTCGGCCAAAACGTCTATTCAAGAAACCCATAGCTTGGAAATATGGTTGCAATATTACACCCTGTCCTTCAAGAGTGAAACGACTCATATTATTCTACGGTGGTAAAACTTCTTCATATGCTTCAATTTCGTTTATTTTTTTGAATCCCTGGAGTTCCAATTTTCATGTCGATTGTTGTAGTTTATTTTTTTGGATCCCTGGAGTCCCAATTTTCATGTCGACTATTGTAGTTTTGTTCTTCTCCCTTACGGTGGTGTCCCGCCCCTCATAAACTGAACTTTTGCCTCTATGATTTTATTTCAAATTATTACGAATTAAACAAATATTTTTCAAATGCTGAATATGCGATTGTTATATATTTTCTTATTATTGTTTAAGGTATTTTTTTTAAATTTATGTTTAAAAATTATAATATAAATTATAATACTAACGAAATCTCTAAAATTTTCAAATTTTTATATACAGATCGAAGATTACAGTGTACGTTTTTTTGCATGTCTTATTAAATTTTATTAAATGACTTAAAGCATAAGATGATTTCTTGATTGTATTGACGAAACACGATGCAAAACTGATTAAATTTTTGATTACATTACCTACAAACGTTTATTTAATTACAGGTGTTTTTGTTTTGTATAATGCACGAGTATAGAGTAGAAATCTTATATAATATCAATTATCTTATATAATATAATATAATAATCACTTAAAGAATAACATTACACATGGGCTGTGATGTAAAGTTTATTAAATCAATAAAAAAAAGTTAATTAAAATTTATGTTAAAATAATTTTACATGTGTGTAGGCCGTTAAACATGCAATCGATGTTTCAGATGGATTCGATAATCGAGAAATCACACTATTTATCATGTGATTTTTCATGCATTTTTTGTAGCCAAGATCGAGTAAATTTAGCTCGATAATGTTATTATCATGTCACAAATAATTTCAACCTCAGAGTTGCATATGCACTTTCAATATGAGACTGTGTGAATATGAAACGGAATTGAGAATGTAAAGAAAATGAACCTTCCCAATGTGCCATATGAATCCGTTACGAATTCGAGACGGATCCGTTTCAGCGGACATTTTGTCCGAAACGGACATCCGTTACGAACTCATAACGAATTCGTTTTCGTATGAAATTCCTCTCGAAACCGTGAATCGTTTTTTGTACCTTTTCGGATCCATCTCGAACTCGTAATGAACTTAATAATCGAATCCGTTTCGGATTCGTTTTTTGAAAATAAATGAAATTGAAACATTTAACGGATCCGCCAAATCGCAATTTCACTGATTCCCTTTTTTATGTTTTTACGGACTCGCAACGGGTTCGAGACGGATTCGCCAAATCCCAATTTCACTGATTCGCTTTTGACGTAGAATACGTCTTACCTTACGGTATGAGGAGTCATGTCAGGTTTTTATTGTTGTAATCTTTATTTCATTGAATTTGAGGAAACGGCTAGATGAATTTTTTTAAAATTTTTTTTGTAGGTAATTGAAGATGTTATCTTTCGTTTGATATACATTTCATATTGGTTGATATATTTCTAGTATTTTAATTTCTCAAATGAAAATTGTTTAAACACATACACTCAAACATATGTGTGGTGTTTGGTTGAGTGTTTTTGGTTGCTCAACATTGCTTAGGAACATGTATCTAGTAAAAAGTGAAACGAACAGCAAGCTAATGTTGCTTGGCAACATGTATCTAGTAAAAAGTGAAACAAACAGTAAGCTAACGTAATAAAGCTTTTTTGCGAAAGCTTCAATAAAGCTGTTGTAACATTAATTTTGAATTGTAAAGCGTAAAGCTTTCACACAACGCTCGAATGCTAATGCGAAGACTCGATAAGGTAAACCTTTTTGAATATTAGGGCGGCCCTCTCAACATTCGCAGAACTTATGTCAATAAAAATATTAATTAAAATACATAAATTAAATTAAGTTTAAAAAAATTGAACACAATATTTTTTTTTTTAAACGGACTTGAATCAAATGCCGTTGGTAAATATAAAAATGACAGCAGACAGTTGTCCGAGGCCTTCGGCCTTTATTGTTATATATGTTTTCGGTCTTATCGGATGGCGTATTCTACGTTAAACTTAATGGCCGTGTCTCTGACACAGCCTGCAGGGACAGTCCGTGGCCGAAGGCCTCGGACAACTGTCTGCTGTAATTTTTTTTTATATTTTTACCGACTCGTAACGGGTTCGAAACGACTTCGAGAATTAACAGTTCGTTTTTGTATGATTTTACGGACTCGTTACGAGTTCGAAACGTTTTTGTGCACATTGGGTTACTGAACATGTACATTAATGACAAGACATACAAAATGATTGATATAAGAGGTAGTGTTATATAATCAGCTGATTTTACTTTCTTTCTTTATTTTCTAAAGACTAACAAAATTTCAAGAACTTCCAAATAAATTCCGCATAAAAATATCGTTAATTCAATAAAAGGTAATTTTAACAAATGAAGAAAGAAAGATTTAAAACAAATGAACTGACTTTATACATACAAATCCTCCTGCTATCACCTGGTATAATTCCATGATGGCATCATGAAATACAAAACTGTCAAAACTAAATCAAGTAAAAATGCATGTGAAAACCTTTTTGCCGTAGAAAGATAATCACAATATTATCATGACAAAACAGTGCATATAAACGCGCTATTACTGACACAAAAATTTTACAATTATGATTGAAAATTAGAAAAATAGTAATTATTTTATTTGTGTTTTATCAACTCAATTTTACATTAATTCAATAAACTTTTCCTTGGTTCGCTGTGTACGTTACTCTTGACTGTATTAATATTTATATATTTATGTTTATAAAAAAATATCAGAGTTTATGTTTTGGTTACAGGATAGAAATGCAACTGCATGGCAGAAATAGGGGTTCACAAAGGTCTTACAAAGAGGACTCGCTTAAATGGACAGGAAAGTATGAATTATTTTTCTACATTACCAGATATTAAACCTGAAAGGTGTAAGGAAAAAATTTTAAATACACGTGCAAAATTTTGATGTCCACTTACACCAGCTGAGTTTGATAATTATTGGATTTAACATGATTAACTTTTAGTGTCTGAACAAACCTTTAATCGAAACTCAAAGACTTTAATAAACAGGAAAAGAGTTTTCTATACTTAAATATGGCAACGCAATAATTATCTTAAAACTTGTTTTTCAGATAACTGTTTCATATACGCAAATTAGTCATGGTGCTATTCTCAGATCTAGAATGAGTAGTTCTGTTTTGTGTTTGATATTTGTAACATCACTTCACAAAGCCTTAGACATACACTTTCTCAGTCTATAGTGTCATAAAGTTTTGTTTCGTTTAATCTTTACATTTGAGCATTTCACTCCAGACCACCACCATTTCGGAACCAAACCTTATGTGTAAACATATATATGTTTCCTGCAATATGTTGCTGAGGCCATAATTTTTCAGGGTGTATCAAACGCAGATATAGCTTGAGAGTGCAGAGTTTTAGGAACATCCTTTTCATTTTTATCGCGATTGTAGTCGTCGATATCCTCTGCCGCAATCTCATCACCTGCGATTTCAGTGTCATAATTTAACCACTAGTTAATTTCATTACTTTTGTATACATCCAGCTATACATCGACAAGTCAGTTATTTCAGTTCAATCATTTCGGCATAACGCATAAAGTCGCAAGAGGCATATCATCATCTGAGCTCCATTCTTCGTCACATCATAATTTTGTTAAAACATTTTTTAAGACGCCTTCTTCCACAATATCCCAAGCATTTGATGCAAGAAAAGCAACAACGTCTTTTAAAGAAATTTTTTTTATAAAATCCATTAAATTTGTTGAACTGGATACAAGACTGGATAAAAAAATTTTAAGATAGTTAATTTTTAAAATTCGAATGGCATTTTGGTCCATAAGTTGTATAAGAGCCGCGCAATTTGGTGGGAGAATCATGACTCATATATCCTTGTCTATGCTTTCGAATGATTTTGGATGGCAAGTCGCAGTATCTAGCATCAAAGTGCTTTGTTCAACAAATAATTTCCCTTAAGTCTCGTCTTACTTCTTTTCCAAATGATTTTTCAAACTAGTTTTTAAACATTACTTCAGTCAATCAAGCATTCTTGTTGAAAGCTCTTGGATTTTTTGCTTTCCCAATCATCAGCAGCTTTAATTTATGTTCCCCCGTTACATTGCAGCAGACTAAGAGAGTAACCAATTTTTATCAAATTTTTCGTCCTGGTGCGAATTTTTCAGTGCGCAATGCAAGCGTTTTTCTTCTGCGTTGTATACTTGAGAAAATGTTATGGCCATTTCTGAAACTTTTGCATGCAGCCAGACATTTTGGAAATTTGATTCCATATCGTGAACGAAAATGCCAACAGTTACTAGCCTTGAAAACAGTGCTTGCTCCATAAATCTCGTCACAAAATATCTCTTATTTTTCTTGAATGTTCCCAGATGATATCGGCTCATTATGCTGTCCCTTCCTGATAAACCAATTGTTCCTGATAAACCAATTACCAAGGCCACCACAACATAATCTATATCTATACTTCTATACTTCTATACTAATATTATAGAGAGGATGTGTTTGTGAGTTTGTCTGTAGAGGGTAATCTTCTAAGCTACTCCTCCGATTTTAAAAATTCTTTCACCAGTAGAATGCAACGTTATCACTGAGTGATATAGGCTATATTTTATTTAAAAAAAAAACAATGCGCATGCGTACTAAAATTCTGCCGGGTTTCTAACGTGACGCTTAAAATTCTACAAGGAAATATTTTATTAAACAATTTTGGGGATATTAGGAAAGGAAATTAAAAATATTGCTATTAATGTTTCAGCATTGAATCGTCATATTTTTCACAAAATGTACACATTTTGAAGTGTGCAGTACCAGCAGATGGCAACAGTTCTGTTTTTCCACTTCGGTCGTGTGAGATGTTCTGCCAACGTCTGTGTATGTAAAGGTTTAGGATCTAAATCGACAGACACAATACGTCAGAAATAGTGCGTCGACCCACCCTTATGGAAGGGACTTCAAAAACAGTGAGCAATGGATGTAAAATGAATTTCTTACCTTAAAGATTACTCAGTATGAATTATGTTCTCGCTTTGTAATTATTTATGAGAATAGAGGAAAATAAATCATCAGTAAATTAATAGATAACAATGCAAAAATTCAGTTGTGACAAACTCTCATTCTGCTGGGACAACCTCTAATTCGGTTGAGACAAATTTGTAACTCGTGTGTGACAACCCCTAAATCGGCTGTGATAACCTATAATTCGGCTGTGATAACCTCTGATTCAGTTGTGACAAACCCGTAACTCGGCTGTGGTAACCTCTAATTCGGTTGTGTCAACCTCTATATCGGTTGTGACAACCTCTAATTCGGTTGTGTCAACCTCTATATCGGTTGTGCCAACCTCTAATTCAGTTGTAACAAACCTGTAACTCGGGTGTGAAAGCCCCCTAATTCGGTTGTAACAAACCTGTAACTCGGGTGTGAAAGCCCCTAATTCGGCTGTGGCAACCTCTAATTCGGTTGTAACAACCTCTGATTCGGTTGTGACAAACCCGTAACTCGGCTGTGATAACCTCTAATTCGGTTGTGTCAACCTCTATATCGGTTGTGACAACCTCTAATTCTGTTCTGACGACCTCTATTTCGGTTGTGACAACCTCTAATTCGGTTGTGACAACCTCTAATTCGGTTGTGTCAACCTCTATATCGGTTGTGCCAACCTCTAATTCAGTTGTAACAAACCTGTAACTCGGGTGTGAAAGCCCCTAATTCGGCTGTGAAAACCTCTAATTCGGTTGTAACAACCTCTAATTCTGTTATGACGACCTCTAACTCGGTTGAAACATCCTCTGATTCCGCTTTGACGACCTCTGTTGAGTTGTAACAACCCCTAAATTCGGTTACGTCTAACTCGGCTGCCTTAAACGAATTTTTCTGTGAGTGTACTGCTGGGGATCCATTAAAATTGTCCCATGACCATTTGGACTGGCGAACAATGCGAGGAATGTCCCAGACTGATTGGTGACGATGCAGCCATTTGCTTTCCAAGAAAATCTAGTGATAACAGTTGAAACATAACAGACTTAGACAAGTGGACTTTTCCAGTATAGGCAACCAAACGACTATCCGGTGGAACAATAACAGCCGTATATATCCAGTAAACTCCTACGATGGTCTTTTACACGCGTATTTGGCGACTGTGGACCTGCTGATCGTATCCATAGTATTTGGCTTGAACTAAGCCTTCTGTCGATAATCATACTTAGTTATCTTTCATTAGCTCAGCACAAACGGTTGATGAATTAGCTAAGACCTCTCTGAACGAATCTAGATGGTGTTACTATGCGATGACACCACTAACAAGTAAGTTGCAGAGGAATTCTATGAAACAATCGAGAACAGATGGCGTTGCTACGATATAGTTCTGTTCTGGAAATAGCTGTTGAGAGTTGTCCTAATGATAAATAGTCGATTGGGTCGCCTTTGAGTCAAACTGATTTCAAACGCGCAAATGTATACATCGTCGAGTATAATAAGAGTGTTGGGACTACTATACGTTGTTAACGTGTATAGAGAAATTGTGAATGGTTTGTTTGTTTAAATAAAAAGAAATCTTGTACTTAACGTAATTTAAAAGGACATTGTTTTATTAACGGTAAATTAACAGTAAGCTAAAAAAGAAAAATTGGGAAAAGGACATTGTTTTATTAACGGTAAATTAACAGTAAGCTAAAAAAGAAAAATTGGGGAATTCGCAACAATATTCTTACCCAGTTTAAAGAATCAATATGTTTAATGTCCGTGTCCGGAACGAAGGACTACTTTAGCTCTCGGCCGCCAATGAAACCGATATTGTAGAAGAGACAGATGATATAGCTATGTAAAAAACGACTAATGCTGAAATAAATATTTCGAATGCCAAATCATCAAAAACAGCATCATATTAATACATTAATTCCTGGTGGATCAAAACTGCGACTAGCAACAATTGCAAAATGTTCCACTCTGACAGTAAATCAACACATTTCCCCCATCAAAATCATCACAGTCTACTCCAACATCACCTTTATATTTCTCGAGTTCGGGTAACCACTTCCAGTTTTAAAAATCGTACTGTTACCAATAACCCAAAGTTAGTTCTAAATTAGGACACGATACATGAAATCTCCCGTCAACAAATAAATTAAGACGCGAAGCCAAAAGAGTCCGTTTGGTGGATATCATTGAAAGCGTTCCCCAAAACTACAAGCGGCGTTTGAAGGATGATAATACTAGCCTAGTTCTCGTTAGAGAGAGTTCTCAGCATTATTTAGCCCCTGCAGTCACTTAGTTTGCAGGAAGTGTTTAGAAAGAAATAAGACGATACCAAATGTATGGAACACATAACAGTTCCATGTATCTTGCATTCAAGTACCCATTACACACATAGAGGCCCCATTGTACATATAAAGCACCTATACATTGTGTGATGGTACGAATTGCATTATTATCATCATGTGGGAAGTCAAATTGTTTGTGAAGCAGCAAACTTTCGACGAATATTAACCGAATTTCAAACTTTTGCATGATGCCTCCTAACTAGAGTGTCCACAAATCCTAATTTTGTAAACCCGGTTTCCGAATTGTTCAAAAAGTCGTTATTCATTGTTCGAGAAACCAGGATTCGGTTTTTAATTTTAGTAAAACAGGATCTTGCAGTTTTTAATTTTCACAAAACCAAAAGTAAATGGTGGGCTATGTAAAATTTGAAACTTAATTTCGATTTAAAAAACAAAAAAGAAATATTGTATATTTTTTCAAAATTTTAATTTTATTCGTAAGTTCTATCATTGACATTGATGAATGAAACACCGTGTCGTTCAAATGGCTTTCATGACTTACCTTCGACCTACCCCAGTTTCAGTACATATTCGATTGTTTGCTCCTCTATCGCATGAATGACAGCGTCGATTTCGTGTTGAAAGGCCTGAATGGACTCGGGATTGTTTATGCAACACTCGTCTTTAACGGCGCTCCAGAAATAATAGTCTAACGGGGTCAATGGATTTGAGAAGCGGCCAATGGACTTGTGAGTTTCGGCTGATTATGAGGTTTACGAACACAGTGCGCAAAAGATCTATTGTAACATTGTGTGTGTGGCAAGTACTGCCGTCCTGTTGAAACCATACGCTGTCTATGTCATCCTTTTCAACTTTTGGGAACAACAAATTGCTGAGCATGGTACGGTAACGCTCGCCATTGACGGTAACGGCGGCTGCTTGCACATTTTCGAAGTAAAATAGGGCTTCGATGCCGCCATGCCAAAAACCGCACCTAACAGTCACTCGTTGTGTAGGCATTGGCTTCTGCACGACGATGTGTGGATTTTGCGACAACTTTATTTGCTAACGTAGCCCCTGATGTGAAAATGAGCCTCATCGGATAATATGACTTTTCGGCAAAAAATCAGCGAAGCCAAAACGCATCGGATGGTTACGATGCGTCATTTCATTGACTAATTAGACTTTATAAGCATTCATACCGAGGTCCTTATTCAAAATGGATGGTTACGATGCTTCATTTCATTGACTAATTAGACTTTGTAAGCATTCATACCGACGTCTTTATGCAAAATTCTGCACAAAGCGAAACCGCATCGGATGGTTACGACGCTTCAATTCTTGGAATATTTGGAATTTATAAGTGGGGGAAATGTTCAATTGCTGATGATGTCTGTTCGAGCACACTTTCATCTAGAGCGGAAATATTTTCCACCGACCGCACTGGACGAGCACGTAGACGATATCACATTTCTTTGACAATCGTGCCAATTTTAAATCATATTCTAATACGGAACGCAGGTTTAAAGTTAAATTTATAATTTTTATGGAAATTCCCATTTAACTCACATAAATCTAAGAGTCTTATTTAAATTTGAAAGAGATTTTCATATAAGAAAGACTTACTAGAGTTGGAGTCATAGAGTAATGACGTATAGAAACGCCAACTCTCTCAGTAAATTGATGACATTTTGTCTGTTGCAGATGGGCGGTTGGATGCTAGATGTTGTAAAGTATAGCTTTAATAATACCAGATAGAGGCAATGACTCAAACCAACCAACACGAAAGCAGCAACGGCATTACGATTTGTGCGTTAAAGTTTTTGTTTAAATACACTACAAATATATACTAACAATAAAATATATCAAAAAAAAAAGTTTAAAATACCTTTAAATTTCACAGTTTGTCATGAAAATGACATGAAAAATGTAATTCAACAATTTTTGTAATTCCACCTGGTGTAAGTCAATTTATGTCAAATAACTCTCTATCGCACCGACCGCACCACGAATAGTGTGAAAGAAAAAGTCAGATGAGAACAATGGCAGCTGTATACGTCATTACTCTATAGTTGAGATATGTATTTTATCATTTTGAAATTACAAAAAAAGCTAAACTACAGGCTGTTTTCTTAGAGCGCACAACAGGTCTTAGAGCGCACAACAGGACTTAGAGCGCACAACAGGTCGAACTTAGCGGCTTAAGTGTATGTCTTACAGACATGGGAAGGTTTAGAGTGCTCCTTCTGAACACTCAACACCACGCCCCTCTTTTCGAACTAACTAACTAACTAACAGGGTGTTTTTGTGTCTGTTGGAATTGTCCGTCTTTCAGGAAAAAGAAAAAGTCACGACTAATGGGAGCCGATGGATCTTTCGACATGCAAAGAAGTTTTGTGTGTTTGGGTGCGTGTGAAATATATGGATAGTAAAGAATTATCAATTCAATAAAGTCGAGTTGTAAGCAATTGAGACATGTGAAGAAGTTTGTCGAATGTTTCTTGTGATTGGATGCTTTGATACATTTTTCAATTGGATCATTCCAGCAAATATAGTCATACGGCTTGAATTAGTTATACGGTTTGCCAAGAAATAGTTCTGAAATAGTTATACCGAGTGCGAAAAATTGTGGGGGTGTATTTTGCAAAAATTTTTTTTTTGCACACTTTATTTATCTCTATTATATACAGAGCTTGAATGAATTATTATAAATTATAAAAATCAATAAATATTCGATTCTAAAAAAACTATAACCTTTGAGTTTCAATTCAACTTCCATTCAGACACTATGAGTTTGTTGCCTTCTAATTTCTTACTTTAAATGTTTATATAAATTAGCTATTTTTTTTTCAATTTTTTTTCTTCCATTTATATAAAAAACTCTTACATTTTTAATATTTTTTTTGTTGTGTTTGGATTTTCATGAGATTAAATATGTATTTAAACAATGCAACTTTCTTTTGTTTCATTATAACTTGTAACTAACAACATTTCATATTTATTTTTCCATCTTAGATTTGTTTTGTCTTATAATTTTGTAGATTTTTATTGAAGTTTATTATAATTTAACGTTCTACGTTAAGATTTTCCATATTTTATTGTGAAACTCTGTACAATGTCACTGCAGTTGTTGTTGTCGATGTTGGAACTGCTGCTGTTCTAGTTGTTGCTGGTGCTGTTGTTGTCGTTGTTGTGTTGTGTTGGTGTTGCTTTTGTATTATAATAAATTCGAGTAAAATATCGTTGTTGTTGCCATGATTAAACTGTACAAAACTGACAATAAAACTATTAAAAATGGCCAATGATGGTAGCGAAATGGCCAACAACTACAACAATAATGCCATTGCCATCCGTTCGCCAACGGGGCTATTGACATTTTCCGTAACAAGCTCGAAGCCGCGGAGGAGGTGATGTCATTATTGTCCATACTGGCACCGCGTACATCCGTTTTGCCATAAAATGTCGGCTTACGTGTAACAACATTGCCATTGCCTAGCACACCGGCAAGACCATTAATGCCACCTCCCACCCCTGCAGCACCTGCTGCGACACCGTATTCAAAAGAGTTACCCATGGTGTTGTAGTGGTGACGACCACCGCCACCATTACCATCGGTGCCCATATTTGGTTTGTGAGTGGGATGTTTATGGTTTGTTGCCGGACCCATGCCGGCTATGGAACCAGCACCATTTGGACTGCCACCTCTGCCACCGTCGTTGGAGGTATAGTAGACATTTGGCGTTAATGGTGGCAGAGGTAAATCGCTGTCATCAAAATCCTCTGCAGAACCATAAAGATCTTCATCATCGGGTTGATATGTGACGCGTAATTGTTTTTGCTTTAAAATGTCATTGGTGTCGGCATCCGTATTACCACCAACACCGTGTTTAATAACTGGGGTTTTACGACTCGGACCAGGGATTTCTGTTTGAGTATAAAGAACACAATGGACATGGCGTTAATGGATGATACAACAGTGAGTGGGATATAAAAGAAATCTGAAATATGGTCACAATTGAAGTAAAAGGAATGCATTTCATTTGTATATATCTTATAAACATAAATATTCTAGACACTGTCTTTCGTGTCTATCGTTGAATTGGAGTAGAAAGCAGTTTTTAAATTGAATTTATTTACACAGAAAAGGATTTTTTCTCAGCTTCCGATAAAGATATTTATTTGTATTTTTAATCCATAACATGTTTACATGTTTTAATCACGTCACATAAACACATCTAAATCTAAGGAAACGCACAATGTCGTAATTTTTACGCACAATGCATACAGTCACAGTTAAAGGGCATAGCACCAAATGGAGTGATAACACATGTTGTGTTTAAAGTTAAATTATTCTGTAAAATTTAATTTCTGCTGATATGTGGTTAGTAATACTTAGATCATAGTGGATAAAATTTTATTGTAAAATTAAAAAAAAATGTTCGTATTGCGGCTCTCGATAGAGAATTTAACTGTATTAATAATCCCTCGCCAATCAAAGAGTTTACTTGTTGTAGGGTCATTATCACAAAGTCTAACCAAAGATAATAGAAATACCCTAAATGGTGCATTCGATTATTCACTATTTTCACTAGATGGCAAATGATGTTTCCATACATCCATTGTTCACTTGGATATGATGAAAAAGCACTCAACAATAATTTTAACTCCGATTCTGTTGTTTGGATTTGAAAATAAAATATATGTATATTAGGGCGGGTCAAATTGTATGGAACGATTTTTTTTGATGAAGCGTATAGCAAAAATGTAATCTATAGGTGATTCTGAGAAATTTTGCTCAAGAGACCATAGCTCTATGTCGGATTTGGAGCCCCCCAAAAGGTATTTTTATCACCTTTCAGAATCTGTAAAAATAGTGTCTTTTTGTTGAAACCTTGAAAATTTTAATTTTTTCAGATCGATTTTCCTACAAAAAGGAGCGAAAAGCGAAGAAAATTCAGAATTTATTACTTAAAAGTTCGTTTTAGGCTATTTTTCGACAAAATAACCTTATGTCTCTACTAAAAATAAAAACAAATATTGGTATCAATACAGATTCTGAAAGGTGATAAAAATACCTTTCAAATCTACTATAATTCTATCCGATTTTATGACGAATTTAATTAAATTATTCTATGTATATATGGAAAAATATCTATTTTGAAATTTTGGGGGGCTCCAAATCCGACTCAGAGCTATGATCTCTGGAGCAAAATTTCTCAAAATCACCTATAGATTACGTTTTTGCTATACGCTTCATCAAAAAAAAAATTAACCCGCCCTAATGTATATAATAGAGAGACATATTGCTTTTTATTATTTTTGACAATACAAAAGGCAAAAGAGCATGGTTAAATAGTTTTTGGTTTCAGGGAAATTTGCCCATTTCCACCATTTCTGCGCAATCTCGAAAATTTCCTTTGGCTTTCAAATCCAACACTTTTATATTTCACAACCTGGGGATTCCTACGAGTATTATCATGCAACAGGGTTTGGCATGACATTTTATTGTAAGTTCGGTTTGTAGAAATACAACTTAAGGAACAATGCACTTCTGCTTTAAACGAAATTTTATTTAGAAATGGGAAACATAATTTTCATATTGGCAAAATACAAGCCTCAATGCACTGTTGTCTAAAACAAACAATAACAGAACAAGTTGTGTACAAGTAGATTGATATTCCAACATCCTTCCTCAATCGATGTTAGGAAATTTCCTATTTTAGACGCTGGTAATGGTTTCGTCATCATAATGGACATCATAATTTCAGTAGGGCAATAGATACATTTGATGTTATCCTTTTCAATGTGGTCTCGGACAAATTGAGCTCTGGTATCAGTGTGCTGTGTCCTGTTACTAAATTTTTCTTCTTTTATTAAACGTAATCAGCTTTGATTATATCCAAACAGAACGGTAGGAAACTTCTGTTTGATGCTCATATCATCCAATAACTTTCTTAGCCAAATTGCCTCTTTGGATGCCTCAGAAAGTGCGACAAATTCTGCCTCCTTCATTGAAAGAGAAACACAAGTCTGTTTTCTGCATGTCCAACTTATTGTACCACAATTTATCTGAAAGATATAACCAGAATTAGAATTAGAGATCGGAGTATCCTTTCAGTATGTTCCTTTCAGCCTTATGATTACTAAGATGCAGGAAATTTTCTCTGGTTCCTTTCAAATATGTGAGGACTCGCTTTAATTCCAGCCAATCTTCCTGAGGTCCTTCTCATGGATCGCTTACTCTCCGAGCAAGAATAGATACACTTGCAGCAATATCGGACCTGGAATTGACGCTTAGATACAGGAGTGAGCTAATTAACTTCCGGTATTTGGAATTGTCAAATAATAGTTATAAAGTAGTTTTTCCGTATCCTGGATCTAATGGATATTTTGCATCTTTAGCGTAATATATGTTTTCTGTCTTATACTAAATTGGGGAAAAAATGTCTCGAGTACCTCAAATAATACTTTACACCTCCAAGATTATTACTTTCAAAATTTGTTTTTCAACATTTGTTCTACGAGAGCAATTCTTGAAATCGTTTCGCTGACCACCAAGATATCATCAACGTATACTAAAATGTACGTCAGTCCTTCTTCGTTGGTGTATCTTGCAGATAAACATGGATCAGCGATCAATTGTTTAAATCCACCTCCACACATAACGTTGTGTAAAGAATTATTCCAAAGGTGTGCAGCGTGTTTCAGTTCATATATTGTCTTCTTTAACTTACAGTATACATGTTTATCGCCTTCTCCAAAACCTGCAGGCTGTTTCATAAATATTTACTACCACGGCAAAAATCTCATCGTATTACCCACCAAATTTCTGCGAGAATCTAAGAGCAACTAGTCTTGATTTAAATCTTTGTGCTCTACCTTCTACGGCTCGCTTTATTTTATACACCCATTTCCAACTTACTATATTGGACTTTTCGGGAGGAACGACTTAAAATTTCGTCTCCCATAGCGTTGATCCATTGTTCGCATCCTTTAGCATTCAGAGCTTCGTTGTGCGTGTTCGGTTCCATGATGCACTCATCGGAAAAAACTGCATTGTAACCATTAGGGTGGGTCAATTTGTATGGAACAAAAAAACTTGACAAAGTGTATAGCAGAAACGTAATCTATGGCAAATTCTAAGAAAATGTTCCCAAGAATCCATGGTTCTAAAATCAAAATCGAGCACGCGATTTTTCACTTGAAAATTTGTATATTATCGTAAAAAATCGACCCAAAAGCCATACTGTTGAAACTTGATGCTCTTCGATTTCTATGAAATTTCACATATATATTCTACTTATTACTGCCGTTACAATGACGTTTATTTTAGGCCGAAACTCCCCACAGTTTATGCTTTACATCTGCAGCATTTTTGTGAAGAGATACCTGTGTTAATGTTAGAATAACTTTTGAATGCGATATCAGATTATAACCGTCAAGGTATCGCCTGATAGGTTTTAACATTCTCTTTAGGAATACAAAATACAAATGGCAGATCTGATATCGCATTCAACAGTTATTCTAACATTACCACAGGTATCTTTTCACAAAAATGCTGCAGATGATCAAATTCACACAGCTATAAAACATGAACTGTGGGGAGTTTCGACCTACGGTAAACGTCATTGTAACGACAGTAATGAGTGTGAAACTTCATAGAAATCGAAAAGTAGGGCTTTTGGGCCGATATTTTACGATAATATACAAATGTTCAAGTGTAAAATAGCGGGCTCGATTTTGATTTTAGAACCATGGTTTCTTGGGAACGTTTTCTTAGAATTTGCAGTAGATTGCGTTTTGATACACTATTGGTCGGCAACAAAATTTAATCACCCTAGTAACCATACCTTTCTGCTGGTTTACCTTAGTAATGCAAGTTAATCTGCGAGTCGCAACCAGAGCAATGTTCTCTTCTTCAACGTCTTCAACATTACCGCATGAATTCGAATTATTGTCAGTGAAGCTTCCAGTGTATTCATCCAAAGATTCGAAAACTTCCTCTCCATCATACACTTCAAGAAATATTTCCCGATTTGTCCATTTTGCTTCGATTTTCCTGTTAATATTTCAAGAAGAAATTCCGAACTATCAGCCAGAGGAGTCTCAATTCCTTTAACATTTTGAGTGAATTTTACATCTTTGGATATTGTCAGTCTCCCAGTTGTTCTGTTTATAAGATGAAATCAATCTTGTGTTTACATTGCAGTTTCCATTTCTGGTGGAATGCACAGATTGCCCATTTGCGACAGTTACCGGATCATGGACACGCTCCGAACATATATGGCATGTAGCCCCAGAATCAAGAACCCACATTTCGACTCGCTACCCATGGAAAAACAATAACTGACATCAGCTCTTTTATTTTTCTGTGCGTCATTGGCTTTATTATTATTGTTCTTTACCTCCTTGAATTTCCAACAATCTTTCTTTATGTGTCCCTTGGCCTTATAGAAGTGACAGCGTTTCACCTGTCGTTCCTCTCTTTAATATACAGTTTGTTCAAAACTCTTTAATATACATACAGTTTGTTTTGTACGTGACCTTGGACTTTCTGGCATTCCGAAATTAAGGATGTTTCCCTAACTTTAATGTTCAGTTCATTCCTTTTCCTTGCCTCTAATGTCATAACGAGCGTATCAAACGATGAAGGCAAACTGCTTGACAACATCGCCACCAACCATTTCTCTCAAATGCTTCCAATTTTTCAAACAGCACTTTAATTTCCATAATGTGGTCGGTTATACTCGAGTCTGTAGAATATTTCATACCACAAATTTGACTCATGATACACCAATGCCCGTGTATCCCTTTCATGGTGACTTCATAAAATGTCCCAGTATTCATGAGCACTTGATGATCTTCTTATTATCTTCAATTGGTTATCCTCCAACAAGATCCCTATTATGACCGTAGCTTGCTTATTCTTCTTGATCCATGTTGCATTGGGTTCCGGTGGAATAGGTCCTATTACACAGTTCCATACTTATTCTTTAAGCAGTATCAACTCCAACTTGAATTTCCATAAATGGTAGTTATTTGTGTTCATTTCGCAATCGATATCCTTAAAAGTGCCATGTCGAGAGGCCCATATCCTATTGTAAGTTTGGTTTGTGGAAATAAAACTTAAGGAACAATACACGTCTGCTTTAAACGAAATTTTATTTATAAGTGGGAAACATAATTTTCACATTGATAAAATACAAGATTTAAATTCAATGCACTGTTGCCGAAAACAACAAATAACAGAACAAGTTCTGAACAATAGTTTGATATTCTAACACATTTTTGTATCAACGTTCTAGTAAATTCTATCGGTTAGAGGTAAGCCTACTGAATTGATCGGTCTGTATTAAGACAATTTTTTGCAATAATCGATTTTTACCAATTCTCGTGGATAAACTAATAAAACTGTACACTGTTTTTCGTTTCTTGTTTTTTAATTCTATAAAATTTGGATTTTTTTAGCAAAACCTTTATTTCTTTCTTCATTCTTTTTTATATATCTGCGAAACTGTTGATTACATTGAGAAATAGTGTAGGAATAAATTAAAGGTATTATAATTCTAAATTTTTTCTAAATTTATTCGGAGAAAATTGGACGCGTCATTCTCGAGTAATGATGGCATATATACTCCTATACAAATGAAAATTTTTAAGATACACAGTGATCTTTATGAGATATTTAGGGTGGCTAGACACATTCAGATTATATTAGTATTTTCACAAAAGATGTTCAACTTTACTATGGCTACAATTTTGCCAAATATTGTGAGTGAAAAATTTGGAGTCGTTTGAAGTTCTGCTGAAAAAAGAGGAAAAATTATTTTTTTTTTCAAAAAAGTGCAGGAAAATCTGCGAATTGGTAAAAATCGATATTTTCAAAAAATTTACGTTCTACAGACATCTCATGGGTACCGATCAGCTCAGCGGAGTTGCTTCTAACCCATACAATTTACGAGAACGTTGATACACTTTTCGACTACAAAAAAAAAAAAATAACTGAGATGTTTTTAAAAAGGATACCAGCCTCTGTTATACACTTCACTACTATCTGTTTATAACTCCTCTCGGTGCCAAGTATGTTATACCTCCTAGTCCCTATATTTGCAAACATTTATATCAATTGTAAATTTCTATAAATAGACTGGCATCCTAATTCATTAAATAAATATAAAATATAAAGATGTTTCTTTTTATATATTTCTACGTGTTAAACCGTTGTTATCTACATATATAATAATATCACCATTAATACTCACCATACAATCGTATACTACTGTCCACCTCTCCCAGTGAATTTTTCGCTATGCATCGATATGAGCCGACATCATCCTTTTGAAATTTCCTCACTATTAACGTCATTTTTGTTTCGTACATTGATTTTGATACTTCCTGTACGTGATATTTTGGCGATGAGACAATCATTTCACCTGTTGTTGACATTAACAATGGCAAATGGATGGATGGATAGATGGATCCACAACATTATTTGATTAATTTAGCAAACAGTTGTTATCGAGGAAAACAGAGAATATAAAAAGATACCAGCAAATAAAAAGAAAGAAAAGACAAATGTGTTATTATTTACCTTAGGTGTTATATATAGCATGTGATTGTATTAAATCACTGTTTATATATGTGTGGGTTAATTTACTTTAGAATGAGTTTTTGTTAAGTAAATATTATTTCAAGTGTACTGGGGAAGCTGATGGTAGATGATTGGTCACATGGTATTATGTAAATGATATTTTCCGTTTTTAGTGTGCATTAAAGGTCTGCGGCAACACATTCATGTATGCGTCTACGCATTAGTTTTATTTCATTGCACTCTATAAAGCGGTACTTTCTGCAAATGAATGATAGAAGAATCAGTAGTCAAAACAATGTTTGCTTCTCTTATTGAAATGTTTTGATATATTGAAATGTTTTGGAATATACAAGACAAATTCCTTCATGGTATGTAATGGGAAACCATTTATTTTATTTATTCGAATATGGAAACTTAAGCGATATTAAGCAATTTTAAGCGACTCTTCGTTCAAACTGGTTGAATGTCTACCAATACAAATGGTATTTGTCGTTATTCCCGCTTAATCCAAATTTCGACCACTTTGTGTGAGAAGCTAAGCGAATTGAACTGAACTCGCTGAAATTACCCTTGCCACCCCACAAAAGGTAGAAAAATTAGCTTAACGAGGACAAATAACATAAACAAAATGACAGAAAATTTACCAGTTTATCGTGCAAAATTCTCCCCCACGACTCGCTGAAAGGGCAGAAAACTCAAAACTTTTGCCCATTTTGAGTGCAACATTCTCAGAAACGATCACAAAACCTTCAAGTGGGGTTGGAAATTTTTTCACAAACGAACACAAAAAAGCGCTTTTAGGGCAAAAGGCAGAAAATGTTTTGCATTTTTCCTCAAAAACGAAATCGCCGTAAGTGTTACGCAAACAATCCCGAGTCCTTTGACGTTTTAAATCACGTAGTAGAGGCCCAAACAATCGGAAATGTACTTGAAAATTGGATAGATAGAATGAAGTACTGTAACGCAATTCATGGAAGCCATTTGAATGATATTGTGTTATCATTGTGTAAATGTCAGTCAAAGCGAAAGTAAGTTCCAAATTTTACATCACTTCCCATGAAGACATAGGTTTACACACTCTGATTGGGACGAGCAGTTTTTAAAATAAACGATGTTTATAAAACGCATAGTTTTCTATTTTGTTATAAAAACCGATACCTGGTATTAACCGGTTTCTACACCTCGGTTTAATCGAAAACCGGTTTCGCTAATATCGGAATATGCGCAGAAACCGAAAACCGACATTTTTGAAAACCCGGTTTATTGAATACACTATGTTTGATGTTTTGGTTCCCATTTATTGCATTTTGTTTCTAAATGAATGATCCCATAAATATCGGGTTTTCAATAAGAGCGCTACAGAAGTTTTTTTTAAATAAAACAAAACCGGTTTTAGATACCAATGAAATTCTTTATTCCTGTGAAAGTACGTTCGATGCCATTATGTATGGAACTCGATTTCTTTTGCATGGCCACCACGGGCACGCTTGCAGAAGTCCAGACGCTGAACCCAATTTTCGACGGTTTTCAAGCATAAATCGGTCGATACTGCTGCAATTTCACGTTCGATATTCGTACGAAGTTCATCACTCGTCGCTGGCTTGTTGGCATAGACCATAGACTTGACAATAGTGGTTCGTTAACTATTCAATTCATAAAAAAAGTCAAAAAATGTGCTATTTTTTTTGGTTCACTTGAATAAAGGCACTTTAACTAATTTTAATGAAAAACAGTATTTCTTGTTTTTTAATTTATTTTACTTCATTTAAGAACATTAGTAATGGATACCACCCCCTTTGTTTTAATAACTTCAAATATACGGTTTTACATTGAGAGATAAAGAGAATTTATGTAGTCCAACGAAATTTGATTTCAAGCATCCTTAATGGCCTGATTTAGTGACTGCTTGTCGTCTAATTGTAAAAAAATTCATACTCTTAGGCTTTTTATTAGCTCAGTGACGGCTAGACTATCGAGTATTCAGCCATGAAAAAGCTTCTCAAAATACCGTTCGGAACCGGTGTAAAACTGTAGAACCCAATCAGTGAGTGTAAAGCTAGAACGCGCACAGCTTACTGGTTTGTGAGAAGCTCTCGCTAATCCTTTCACGGGATGTAACGGGAAACCATTTGTTTTTATTTTAATAAAAGAAAGGACCTTTTCGGGAAAATATAGGGCTCTATTCTATAAGTCGTGAATCAGTCACTTCGCGTTAATTTTGTCGTTTTGGTAGTTTATAAAACGTTACAGCTGTTCGGTGACTACCTGCGTTGAGTTACGTTATTTAACGGGTAGTTTATAAAACGCAGCGCAACGTTTCTGATCACTTCAGCTGTCAAATTGAACACGTCACAGTTCTTCGCGTTAGTTGAAGAAATTACAAATTTAAAGAAAAATATCGAACGAGAATAGGCAGATGGAAGTATTTTGCATTTCATTGCTTATAAGTAGTTGCCAATTTTGAATGAAATGCATTCGACGGATAGAGCTGAAATTTTTTTTTTAAATAATTCAAAATTATACTATTTACGCACTGAAATTCTTATTTACAATAATAAAAGTAGAAATGGAAAGTTCAATTAAATAGTGCGTTGCAAAACTATTATAATCATATTCAAAAATTATAGACATCAGTTGATGTTGACACAAAGAACCAATACATTACAATTAATACATACCGCCAAGTGGCACGTGTTTTTGAAAACACAACTAATTTAATATAGATGGGGAAATTTATTGGACATTGAACCCCAAAATAACACAGGTTTGTTACACATTTTATTTCAATATTGTTGGTATTTGCAGTATTATAAATAATAGCAACCTTAAAATCTATTGATCTACTGAAAAAGAGCTAAATTTTTTAATCTTTTTCATTCTGAGCATTTCACTCAAGATAACTTTTTCTGATCTATAATTGTTTATTTTAGTTTGGCAACTCTATAAACCTCATATGTCACTGACAGCTTTCGTAAACAAACGCAAGCGCGAAGTGATATATAAACTACCATTTTTTGACTTTGGCGTTCGCGTTGGCTTTTGCGTTTGCGTTCACTTTCGGGTCCAAAAATATACTGTTTTTTTTAAAAAAATACATTCAATAAATAAAAAATTTCTTAACAAAAGTTTATCATTTTACAAGATCCATTTAAATTACAGTATTTTTCAATAGGCGCCTTAGGTGTGTTGGAACTAACTAGTACATAATATATAGCGAAAGGAACTTCGTTCCAACCGGGTGTCCTCTGACACATCAGGTAATTTTTTCTTATTATTTATTTATTTCTTATTATATATTTTTTTTTTGCGGTCAACGTTCTTGCGCTCACAGGGTATGTGTTGCTTGATCAACGTCAAGACGAAATTAAGAAAAACAATGAAGTTGAAAAGCTTGCCCTCACACGTACAAACAGTTGGTTCACCTTCATCAAATTATTAAAAAATTTTGATTTTTCATTCAACTGACGACCAACTAACTTCAACTAGCCCTCAAACGTACCAACAGTTGATTCAACTTATGACAGGTTGAATTAACTGTTGGTACGTCTGAGGGCGGCATTAGCAGTGAATGTAGTATTTTTCAGATTCGCCTTTGAAGTGAATGTCTACGTAACGTATGACGGATATACCCTTGAGTTCAATATTAATCATACGCCTAGTACGAAACGCCGAAAAATTTGTTTTTTTGGTGGGTTTAACGCAAGATCTCTTCAAATTTGCGTAATTGATGGCAGACTACTAAAATTATTTTAAAAATAAAAAAAAAATATATTTTTAGGGTTCTACTTATCTTCGAAGTTTTGAAAAATTTAAATTTTCATGGTGATATTTTGCTTTACATAATTTTGGCTCCTGAACTAAATGTTCAAAAATATGTTCACCTTGCGCTCTATTTATGTGATTTACATGACGTTTGGAATTGCATAGTGAGGGCGACACTATCGAGTATATAGCCATGAAAAAGCTTCTCAAAATACCGTTCGGAATCGGTGTAAAACTGTAGGTCCCAATCAGTGAGTGAAAACTGGAAAGCGCATAGCTCAGTGATTGTGAGAAGTTCTCCCCGGTCCCTTCATGGGATGTATGGGAAACAATTTATTAATTTTTTGGAATTGCAATCTACAACATGTTACCAGCGACTTCGAATTTAGTACATATCAACCTGAGAATTCCCTCAAGTTTCAACTTGTTTCGACACCTTCTAGCCCTAACCCGCGAATGTTTTCTTCGTAACCAATGCTATAAAAGTTCATTTGCGATTGTTACAGTGTTCAAAGCGGATTTTGTGAGTTTTAAATAATTAGTTCGAGACTTAGTGAGACTATTTGTGATACATTGGGGCCATATAAAGAACTTGACTATCTGCAGTTGCTAACTTTAAGAGACATCAGTAAATTTTTTTTATCTGCCAAAAACGAACAGGTATACAAGTATTATGCAAATGATCTACCTACTTCAGATGTAAATGCGATTGTTTTCGAAGAGATCATTAATACTTGAACCAAAGCTTAAATTTCAATTGCAACAAAGGATCGAGTTATTCAATTATTGAAATTCTATTTCGAAAAGTACCTCAATTTGAAAAGATACCCTAAAAGATAGCGCAATTATAGTTTTGAAAACAGACTGAAGTGCATATTTTTTAGAGTCAACTGAGAAACTTCTTGACGTTGTTGCTTTCAAATGCACTTCATTTGAATTTTGTTCGTGGTTAAAACCTAAGAAAGTTCCCATCAATGAGAGTAGTTTTTGTTGGATCACAGAAATAACAGGAAAATTGATATACATGGTGTCGATAAGAAAAAAGCCTAGATGAATGAAACGACAACAGGGAAAAATTAAAGAGTCAATATGGGCAGAAAAAAAGGCGCATTCTACTCAAATAACCGATTCTGTTGCAGGAAGTTGTGATGAAGATTAGGTGTGTGAAGCTTCACTAGAAACGTATCCTCAATAAACACTCCCTGGACTGGTACACCATCGACGGAATACTTTCCCGTTGCTAGCAGTTGCTAAGGCCTGTGATAGATGTGGGTTATCAACATGGTCTGCTGTTGCTTTTGAGGGTTTGGCTGACGTCGTCTTGATTTCTGCCAAAGATTTAACTCTGGTCATTGATAAGAAATCTACAGGGATGTACCTAAAGTCCGAAGAGAATTTTTAAAAGCTATTGGAGATGTTTTTATAAACAGCATTAACTTTGATGACCGAAAAGACAAGACTCTGATAAATGAAAGTTTTAGCAGAGGACATCACAATGCAAGCAAAACCTGGATTTATTTATTTGGGACGCACTGTTACGTGTCCTTTGCGCAGCCTAGGAATGATTGGAAGCACCGTCTTATCCTGGTGGATCTAGGAGGGGGGGAGGTTCCACAAGGAGGGAGGAACAAGCCAACGAACTACATGGCTCCGAGAATAATTCAGGACAAACAATTTAAGGTAATTATACCTAGATGTGAAGACTGGGCGGCGAATAGCGTTACTGAGGTCGGTGAAATCTCAATCTTCTAGGATGGATTTAAAGTGGAAGCGGGCAAGGGATCGGAAATATACTCCGAACCCCTAAATATGAGGATTTCCACCAGACTTCCGAACAATTGTAGTTCATTCAGGCATAGATGTATGCAATTAACGTTGCCGCGAAACAGATTTTGGAGCGGGATTTATCTCCAGCGCAACTCAAAATTTACTTCGAGAGCAGGGCAGCCCTCGAGGCCTTAGATTTAAGAATCATCAAATCACGTTGTACGATGGACTGCTTTCTTATCCCTAACCCAAATTCAGGCGCACGAAATCACGCTCTGCTGGATACCGGGACATAGCATAATTCACGGCAACGAAATAGCAGACGAATGCATCAGAACGGGCTCCTGTGCGCGGGAAGACGCTGCGACCCTGAACGTGCATATTACGTTCGTGGAACTGAGGAACCAAGTCAACGAAATGGGAGTAGCATTAACCAAGCCGAGATGGGAATCGGTATAGAACTATGGGATAGCTCGATCTGTTTGGGCGGCCATTGATGGCTCTCTCTCACAGGAGTCATAACTGGAAACTGCGTGATAGGCTGGACGTATGAAACATGGACATATGAAGACTTCTGCAGAAGCTGTTTAGATGAAGAAGAGGAGGAGTCAGTGCAGCACTTGATTTGTTCATTTAGTGGACTGCAAGATCTTCGTCTAGCCTTCCTGGGGGCAGACTCTTCGAAAACCTCAATTAACTTGCAGAGGCTCCAATTAAACCTCCAATAAAAATTCATAGACAAATCTCGCTGGTTCAGTAGAGCACGCTTGACTCTCTCCTTTAGCTTACCCTCTCTTCTGCATTCGTCCTCTTCTCTACAACTATTCCTTTCTCCTTTCAATTCTATATACAGTGAACCACAATGGGCTGAAATTACGGCCTCGGGTGAACTCGCTATTTGTTTTTAACTCAAATGACGGGCTTCCCTTTGAACCTACCCTAAAATTCTTTGTCATAGAAATCACTGACCTCACGTAGGAGGGACACAATTTGATTTGTTTGTTGATTTAATTTTATGTTTCTAATATCCAATTCTGAGGGCTTGGGCAATTCCCCGAAATATTTTAAGAAAATTGTATATAATAATTTAGAAAAGTGAAATTACAATTCATTTGAAGTTTAACGAGAGACTACAGCGAACCACAGACTTGTCATTCATTAGCAGGAACATCAGCTATCGTTGATGGTTATTGCCGGTTTACCGACCTTCTGGATAGCAAATAAGAATGTAATCGAAGTTGTTCGCGTCACTATCATGTTCACAAAATATTTTGGTAATATTTTTTCAAATTCATCAGTCAGATGAAAAGTTTTCGACCACGCTCATGCTCATGAATGTCAAGTCTGTGGTTCGCATTAGTACGAGAAATTGTTGATTGATGGTTCAGGAGGATCCGCCAAGTCAGATACATTATAATCAACAACTATGACCGTATGATTTTCATCACAAAAAGTCTATAGCACTGAGTTTAAGACATTTATTCAGAAAACCCGAATTTTCAGCTATAGAATGAAGAAGATCCAAGCTTTGAAATGGAAGCATCAATTAGAGTTACTTGAGAATCCAATGTTTTTCGGTCAAATGATTTACAAGTTGAGTAAAAAGGGTGTCCCAACAAAAGTGCACGACTTTTATTTTTTCTCTGGAAGTAGTAGCTCTGC
This sequence comes from Phaonia tiefii, assembly GCA_963931995.1. Classification (NCBI taxonomy): domain Eukaryota; kingdom Metazoa; phylum Arthropoda; class Insecta; order Diptera; family Muscidae; genus Phaonia; species Phaonia tiefii. Next base: position 203,453,544 of record OZ008370.1, on the reverse strand, counting down.
AAATTCACAGCAGTCGTCTGCGACTGTTGCGATTACTAAACATAGAGCGCTACAAAGAAGAACGTGTTACCACTGTGATAACCTGTTACTAAATTGGGGGAAGTTACGCTGAGACCGCGCGAAAAATTCAAGGAATTTTTCGGTCGTGGAAGTGCAACTAATGTGTCAACAATTCGAAGAGTGACCAAAAAGTTTAAAGAAACTGTGTCGATTCCGGTCAGTAAATCTCCTGTCCGCAAACGTACCAGCGGATCTCTCAAAAACATGGCTACTATAAACGAGTGTCGTCGAAATCCGGGTTCCATCAATTCGGCATCGGTCACAACAACCTCAAATTTTGCGAATCAATTGCATGTGATTAGACCCGCGGGTGCATTTTCAAGATACTTTTCTTTGGTACCTAATCGGAACAGGTCCGCCTTGGTTGGTTGGTTGAAAAGGCTGCAAGACAGCACGCTGTCTAGCACACTTAGGCTAAAGAAGCCCATTGTGATACCTGCAGTATCCTCTATAGCAACTATTAACTAGTCGTCTAGCCAATTTGCCCAATTAATTTCCGCCTGAAATACACTACAGTGATCAGGCAGCTTGAAGGAGATATTTACATTTAGGTCCGGTGAATGGACCCCAAAGCCTACTTGCTCGTCCAACTTTGATCCATCCATGAAAAATCTGATACTACTGGTATCCCCTTCCAGTGACTTTTCCCAGGTATTCCTGTTCGGAATAGAAGGCCTTAGATTTGTCGCTGGTAGAAGGTAGGGGATACAGTAATCTATTTTTACGGGAATAGAGTTGATCCGGTGTAGTAATTCAGCGTATCCGGAATGCCCCGATATCAAAACGCCACAATCTCTGATTCTCACGAGGGATGTAGCGGCTGCCGATTCGGCCATGATATCAGGAGTACAGATGTTCAGGATAGCACTAAGTGCAGTACCTGACGTCGTGCCTATTGCGCCACTAACGCTAATCAGTGCTGATCTTTGAATTTTCATCAAGGAATACAGAATATATTTGTTTTAGAGGGACCTCCACCAAACTACGATGCCATATGGAAGTATTGGTCTAACTATTGCCGTATAAATCCACATGGTGATCTTAGGAATAAAAATAAGGGGTAAAACCCTTTACAGCAGTAAAGAGCAACAGACGCCTTTTTCACCCACTCATCAACATTCGGTTTCCAAGACAGTTTTCTGTCGAGAATTATCCCCAGACACTTGACCTTTTCCGTCAATTGAAATTGCACCCCATTAAATGATGGCGGTTCAAATGCGGGTATTTTATATTTCCGAGAGAACAAGATAAGCTCGGTTTTAATTGGGTTAAGTGATACTCCGTTGTTAGCGGTCCAGTTCGAAATCAGACTAAGTAGGCTGGTTGTACGAATGTTAAGTAAATTGAGGTTTCTACCCGTACAGATGATAGCAATATCATTGGTATAGGCAAAAACCTGGCATTCGGCTCTGTCGAGTTCAAGAAGCAGTTCATTGACAGAAGTTAACCATAATAGTGGAGGCAGAACTCCCCCCTGCGGTGTACCCCTTGTTAACGGTCCTAGCAATTGGAACACCACACAATTCAGCTTTGACGAATCTATCCACCAGAAGTTTCCCAATTAGGCGTGTCACTAAGCTGTCGAGTCCTAGATTCTGTTACGACCTAAGAATCACCGAAGGTTGAATGTTATTGAAGGCTCGCTCGATGTCCAGGAATGTCCCAAGAGCGAAGACCTTATTCTCAAGAGAGTTTTCTATTATGCTAACTATAGAGTGGAGAGCCGTCTCAGTTGACCTGCCCTTGATATAGGCATGCTGAGAACTCGATAGTAGATTCCTACGAACGTGAATGTCGAGTAACCTTTCAAATGTCTTAAGAACAAAGGATGATAGACTGATTAGTCTGAAGTCCTTTGGTTTGACATGAGAGCATTTGCCCGCTTTCAGAACGACTACCTGAACGACTACCAGAACTAGTTTGCTTCCCAGTGCTAGCAATGACTCCCAGCATAAGGCAGCTCCTGAAGATTGCCTCCAACCAACTACAAGATAGGTATAATGCCTCCTGTAGTTGTGCGGGAATTATCCCTTCAGATACGGCTGATTTATAGGGCTTAAAGCATTTAATGGCCCATATCAGATTCTTTCTGCTCACTATTGAGCGAACTTTATCTATGCTAGGTCATCGTTGGGAGAGTGGGTATCTAGGATAATCCAAGAGACTCTTCAGATGAGTACGTCCACGTGCCATCGTTTTTTATCAAGAACCCCGCACACGGTGGGTTTTTGCCACGCACGCATTTCAAGCGCGCAGTCTGGTTGGTTCCCTCAATGGATTAACAGAAGTTTCGCCAGGATTTCCGTTTGGCCTTCTTGATTTCACCTTTATATAGATTAAGACTAATCTTGTAAACGTCCCAATCCCTTTGATCGCCGCTCTTTTTGGCCTTGTTAAAAAGCCGCCTAATGGACGATCTTAGATCCTGAAGCTCAGCGTTCCACAAATGAGGTTTTTTGTTACCCTTGGCAGCATTATAACCACTGGTCTTACAGGACTCATTGAGCGCCAACCTGCATGTATCAGTAAATTTGCCAACTAGTTCTTCCAGCTCTGGCACATTAGTCGGAATATTCGGATGGTTACATAAGAGTTTCCTTAGGCGTTTCAGTCCGTTTTCCTATAAGTTTTTCAGAGGTTTGATATTTATGTGGAAATGTAGATATCTATGAACAAAAAAAGAGTGATCAGAAAGTACGCTCCAATCGGATACAGTTACATAGTCGTAGCCAAGTAGTAAAGTTAGGTCTAGTACTTCACTCCTAACTGAAGTTATGAAGGTCGGTTCCTCGCCTCTATTACAGATAGCCAAGGTTTCGCTTATAATGGAATTAAAAAGAGACTCACCTCCATCATTGGTGCCGGTACTCGCCCATATTGTGTGGTGCGCATTGGCATCGGCACCTATAATGACGCTACAATTCCGTCTTTTTGCCTCCGCCTTGCAATGCAGTAAAAATATCACCACTGAGTCAACAAATATACGTTTCATTTTAAAACTAAATCGTGCATGTTTATTGGGACAACCTTTATATTGGTAGACAGAATTACTGCCCTTAAAAACCTTGAATAAAGTCAGTGGCACTTACATAGTTGGTAGACTACATAATACAAAATGTTTACGAATCTGCCAACAACTAATTTAACGTAGACATCAACAATTGTAATGAATTGTTTAAATTGCATAACTTCAATTGCAATTATCTACACATTTGTTGAGAGAATTCCATTAGATCGACATTAATTTACCCCAGTACCACTTAACGAAAATCAAATTAACTAAAATAACAATTATGACGATTACGCCAATCATCACACGCTCATACACATCTACTCTCCCTCTTTCCAAGTTTCCTACTTTATGCGATTTCAACACGTTTGAATTACTAACAACTACACATGTACACACACGCATACACACACACACACACACACCCGAATACTTACTAATGTTAGTGAAACGGCTAATAAAACTACAATATTCATTACTCCATACTAAAAGAGAATCTAAGCTTGTGTATGTGGACAGACAAAAAACAACCAATACCCATTCGTAAGTAACACACACAATCATGTAAAATGTTCACATCAATACTACATACAACATGGTAACGCACATGCTTATAATGCCTACAGTCAGAGCTAAAAGTCAGTGTACCAAATTTAGTGGTAACAACTTTTTGTCATTGAATAAAACATTTCTAGTAAATCTATTTCTATTAATCCGGGGGTTTCTGAAAGGTTGTCAATAGAACATAATGTGAATCTCGAGATTAGGTCCTAAAGAGGGTAAAGGTAATCTATACAATATTGGGAACAGACTGTTTTATCTAAATATAAAATGGTATCTATATTTGAAAATTATATTTTTGAAATATGTAATAATCAGTGTAATACACAGTAAGTAAAAATTCCGCTCGCGAGCCGACAAATTCTGCTCCTCTTCAACATAAAACTCTTACTCCGAGTTTAAAAAAATTAAAATCTCGAGCGAATATAATTTTTTAAATTTTTGTTTATTTGAATGCTCGGGAGCGACTCAAATATTCAAATAAAAAAAAAATAAAAGGACTAACAAATCGGATGGAAGAATGGGGAATGTACCTATATTAAGTAAATAGTATATGTGGTGAAAAACTACATATAACAAGATCATTAGTATCGAATTACTGGGTCTAGAGGTCGACTAATCATTAGAATATAAGTATAAATAAAGCTACTAAAGGCAGACCAAAATTTGTTTTCGGCAGTGACTGAAGATATATTAATTATAGTGTACGTGGTTAAAAAAGAGTAAACATTGGTGAAAAGAGTTGGACTTGAAAATGCAAAAAAAAAAATTGTTTGGAATGTTTAAAAATAAGGGGTAAAACGGGGGATAAATTGGTGAAAATGGTACAACCTGCAATAACGGCAAAAATATTTAGAATTGATGAAATGATTAAAAATAATGTGTGTGGGTAAAAAGCTGTCATAAAAGGGTACCACTTCAAAATGCGAGGAAATCCGTTTGGAATGATTTGGAATATGTTAAGTATAGTGCATGTGGACAAAAACTCTATTTTCGGGCATTTTCCAATTTTACCTCAACATACAGTTTTTTCATTAGCAATTCTCCAAACGATTTGGTCGCATTTTCAAGTTTTACCCCTTTTGCCCCATTTTTGTCTGTTTTTAACCACATTCACAAATTTATCCACATTCCTAACCTTTCCAAACGATTTTGCTCGCATTTTCTAATTTGCCCCCTATTGCCCCCTTTTTATCCACATATACAATTTTGGCCTTATTCCTAACCGTTTCAAACGATTTTCTAGCATTTTCTAGTTTTACCCTTTTCGCCCCAAGTTTTACACTTTTCTAACCACATTCACAACTTTTGCCACATTCCTAACCTATCCAAACGATTTTTATCGCATTTTAAAGTTGTACCCATTTCGCCCCCAATTATATCAATTTCACCTCCATTAAATATTTTTGCACATTCCTAACCTTTCCAAACGATTCCTCTCGCATTTCGAAGTTTTACCCATTTTGCCCACTTTTTATCCTTTTTATACACATTCATAATATTTGCCCATTCCTATCCTTTCCAAAAGAATTTTCTTGCATTTTAAAGTTTTACCCATTACGCCCCCAATTTTACCCCTTTTACCTGCTATTCCTAACCTTTCCAAACGATTCGTCTCGCACGTTGAAGTGTTACCCATTTATACCCTTCTTATACACATTCACAATTTTTACACATTCCTATTCTGTCCAAAAGAGTTTTCTCGTATTTTCAGGCTTTACCCTCTTTGCACCCCCCCCCCCCCCCGCCCTTTACCCGTTTTATTCACATTCACACTTTTTGCCACATTTCTAATCTTGCCAATTCATTCTTATTTACCCTTCAACATTTACCCTTTTCAACATTTCCCTTTCGCTCACTTTTTTACTGCATTTTGAAGATTTGCGTTCAAATTCATTCGATACGACTTTTGTCGCATTTTCTAAACACCTTCCCAGCCTTTCCATTTTAAACACCTTCCCATCCTTACAAACAATTTCCCCCTATCATCAAATTTTCACAATTTCCCTTTCTAGTTTTCACCCGTATATACTACATACATACATTTTTCCTATTCATTTAATAATTAAAATATATTCGGAAATTTTGACTCTCGAATCAGTTTTTTTTTTAAATTTAATCGGGGGCGAGCAATATTTTAAATTTTATGGAAATAAAAATTCGGCTCGAGAGCTAAAAGTAAAACTCGGGAGTTTAAAGGATTTAAATCTTCAAAGTATTAAAAATTACTATACTATACCGCAGCAGCACAGGCAAAGCAGTAAGCTCAGCACACGCAATAAGGGGCGCAGCACACAATTGCAGAATCATTCCTAGGAAGTTCATATGTTCTAGAGAGTTGTTTATTGAGATCTTAGGTACATTTCTGTTGTTGGTTGTTTCCTTGAATTTTGAACGTTTGGCTACCTATGGACCTGAACAGGCGGAAAAAGGTAAAAAATCGAATTTTTTAATGCCCGAGCTAAAAATAAAACTCGCAAAGATTTTGACCTTGAAGATGAAGTTTTTTTGATTTTGTATGTTCACAATTTTTGTTCTTTATGACAATAGCTACAACTTTCCCTCAGAGAGTAAATCAAAATTATAAACGATTTGCAAGATATGAGCCTGAAAAAATTAACACTTGTTTGCAAAAATGACACCGAGGTCCCAAATCTTTGGGGGCCCATAAAAACAATGCATGGGTTTGGGCAAAACTGGGTGACAAGGGTTTTTTTAGTCTTTTATCACGTAGTGGTGTCCTTATATGGTTATACTTTTTCGTGCTGCACTGTGTAATTAAACAATATTATGAAATTTGACTCGGAAATCACTCTTTTTGAATTAAATCGGGAGCGAGAAATATTTTAAAATCTTTGAAAATACGAATGCGGCTCCCGAACTTAAAATAAAACTCGGGAGTTTAAAAGATTTTAATCTTTAATGAATTCAAAATTGATCTCCCTTGCCGATTTAAATTTTTCAAGCGAATCGAAAATGAAAGGAGAGCCTTGGTGTAATATGACGTTCTGCACAACATTTGTTTGGAACTAAAACCCGCACTGTTCATATACTGGGTGGCTTAATATAACTGACCCATAGTTCTTTTGCTATATTTTTAAACTACATCGAAAAAATTTCATAACTATTCTTTTAAATGTTTATTTGGACCTAAACGTTTTTTTCCATTCGATTTTGAAGATGATATCGGTTATGTGAGCTTCGCCATTGTAGACGGCTTTTGGAGCTCTTTTTTTTGCAATCACTCTGGGGAGAACTTCGGGCGATAAGTTTCTCCTTGACAGCTTCCAGAGTTTGTGGCTTCTCCACATAGGCCGTGACTTTAAAAATCCCCAGAGAAGAGAGAGACTATAGCGATAAAATCGAGAGATCTAGCCAGCCACTGCAAATCACCAAAGCGAGACAGTAGGCGAACCGGAAAACCATTCTTCTAAATGATCATTGTCGCGCAAACTGCTGTCACAATTGACACATTTCGTCCAATTAGAACCCCTTTGATGCCACGGAGCGTCATATTCCGCCCCATCGTTGAACCTTTAAAATGACCGGGTATTGTTAAGGTGCGCTCAAGCCATATGATGTCTCAGCCCGATATTCCAGGACGTGGCTGAAGAAAATACTTACATTGGACCCTGGCGAAGCAATTAGTACTATGCAGAAAGGTCCTAAGATAATTCAGCTTAACTTCCTCAATATCTGTTATATGTAACACAAAAAAAATCGTTTCCCACTTCACCCCATTAGGAATTGGGGAAAGCTTCTCACAACGTACTAATTTTTCACTCACTGATTGCGACCTACAGTTTAGCACCGGTTCCGAACTATATTTTGAGAAGTTTTTTCATGGCTAAGTACTCGCTAGTGCCGCCATCACTAAGCGAGGTGATCGTCATCGAGAGAAATGTAAGCCGCGCACTCTAGCCAGAAGATCCTAGATATTTGGTCCTAATCATACAAAAGTTCGGGCAGTAGCATATGATATGTTCGACACTCTCGTCCTCCTCCTCCTCCTTTTCACCGTAAAGCTTAAACATGAGTATAGATTTTAAGCCTAGCCGCGTGGCTGCCTGTTTAACAGTGTCCAGTGATTACAGCTACTAGCGTACGATTTAGGTCATTACTAGACCAATATTTACCTCGAGACCATCGATCACTCGCATGATTGAGAGCTTCCGTTTTAAGCTTGAGCTTGCATGCAGAAAGTTGCATACCCGCAAGCTCCAAGGAAAACTTCTCCGATTACCATGAATTCTGACACTTCGAAGACACTACAAAGGTCTGGTAGCCTTTGGGCAATGTCTAGACCCAGACTACAGATTACAAACCCTACCTTGCCATCTAGTTTAGAGCCATCAGTGTAGAAGCCCAAATACCTTTTCTTTCAGTACTGCCTGTCCGGACTATGAGTGCAGAAGTTTCTCTCAAAAGTTGAAGTAGCTGTCAGGTAGTCGACGATTACTATGGACAACCGCAGATCTCTCAAAATCGACCCATGACAATATGGGCTGGTGTTCAATTGCGAAAAATGTCATAGGCGGATTGCCGCATTTGCAGCCATTTACATTGCAATTGTCTGCCAGTCTTTGTGATAGGTCTAGACCGAGACTACAGACTACAAACCCTACCTTGTCATCTAGTTTGGAGACATCAGTGTAGAAGCCCAAATACCTTATATAATCTGGTACGCGTACCTTTCAGTACTGTGGAGTGGAGAAGTTTCTCTCAAAGTTTGAAGAGGTTGTTAGGTAGTCTACGATTGCTGTGGATAACCGCAGAGCCCTCAAAATCGATCCATGACTATATGGGCTGGCCATCCATTGCCATTTGCTTCGTAGCAGTCCTAGTGGTAACAGGTTTACGATAACCACCAACCCCTAATGAGGGTTCTTCGAAGGACGCACATGATACTCACCATTGGCGTGCTCTGGACTTTTATTACCAGACTTAGGTAAGTAGATTTTTCCAGTGGTGGCCACCAACCCACAATGCCGTAGAACAATATCGGCCTGACAACAGCTGTGGATATCCAGTAAACTATTTTCAGGGAGAGGCTCATTCATCCTCCGATGACTCTTTAACACTAATTTATGGCCACTGAGGCTCTACTGATCCCATCCACAGTGTTTGAATGGAAATTAAATTTCCTGTTGAGAATCACTCGTAGATAGATATCTTGTACTATCCTTTAGACAAATTGTTCTACCACATATAGACTAGGAATGAATATACCGAACCATCGGATTCCTGGTAACGAGTAAGAGCTCGGGTTACTCCGTATTTACACCCAGTCCATGCTCCGTGGCTGACTTAAGAGTCTCCTGATTAAGTTCTGGATCACATCTTTGCACGTTGAAGTGCTCATGAACTTTATATCTCTAATAAGATTCGAGATAACTGCCTCATTTTCATAAAAATTCAGGACCAACCTGATCAGAGTCAGAAATACGTTGTATTACACAACTTTCAAGTAGACCTAGTCAATATCTACAAAAAGATTTAATAAATTTTCTTTCATCTCTAACTGTTATATTGGGGATTATAGTTATACTGGTATTTTGTGAAGCCTTTTCATGACGAGGTGACCGTCGTGGAAATAAATGTAATGTAGTCAGAGCAAGGATCGAACTCCCGTTCTCATACACAAAAGCCGCACACACTAACTTTTGCATTACCATTTATCAGAATGAATAAAATAAACGACAATTTACATCGTTTCCTACAGTCCGCTGACGATGGAGAAAGGTTCGCTTTTCTTTCCTCCAAAAACAAAGTTCCTACGATGAATCTTTTATACCGGATATACACGCAGAGGAAGCTGGACATCGGAAAGCTGCAATTACCAGAGGTATCCACAGCCTACTCAAGGAAGCTCTCGCAACTTTTGGCACAGAACCCACCCCCCTACCTATGACGATCGGAATGCGCAGTGGAAATACATTTCCGACCAATTGCAACGCGCCCTGCTACTGAGCAGTATAGGGAAAAAAGGGGTAAGAAACGGAAGTGGAGAAGGCGGTAGGGTGAAAAAAGTGAGACATACAGAAGGAAGAACGAAGCCCGAAAATTCTACCAAAAAGTCAAAAACGGAACTAATGGATATGGTTCAGGGCCCCCATTATGTTAAAACAAAGACAGAAATTTCATCGCAGAAGTGCAGAGCATGTTGGCAATATGGAGAGATCATTTCTCTGCGCTATTGCTACCTGAGATATCCAATGGAGAGGAGACATTCGATCACAATATGGACGACGACGTCGATCGGCCCCTCCTAACCAAGACGAGGTCAGAAGAGCTATTGCCGGGCTTAACAACAACAAAGCCGCAGGAACAGATGGATTAGGTGCATGCATCAGCTCTTTATCAAAATTTAGTTAAATCAATGCATGACCGGCAATTGGAGTCTCAGTGTACTATGTCCCATATTTAAAAAACCTGACCCGAGTATCTGTGCCAACTACCGTGGAATAAGCCTTTTATCACAACGGCGATTATCGGCGACGCATGAATCATGAGCTTTATCCTCACATTGACATAGTTAAGCGGATGAAAATAACGAGATTGGATGAAGACGAACCAGCACGAAGGGGTTTCGAAACCGAACTCGAAGGAAGACGACAAATTGGAAGATCAAGACTCCGCTGGAGGGATCAGGTTGGCGAATCCCTGTGTACATTTGGTATTGCCAACTGGAGAAATAAGCAAAAGATCGAACTGGTTGGCGAAATATGTTATCTTCGTTTGGCAAGGTCCCTGACCCCCCGGGGTTGTCCGAGACCGGATAAGCAATTAAGTATTCTCGATTGTGTTTGAAAAAAAATATATCCCATATTTTATTAACAGCCTGTTTCGAAAGCTTTCGTTTGAGTTCTACGCAAAAGAAAGTTGATTTGGGTTTCACAATATTTCAAGTCGAATGAAAACATAAAATGTTTCAAAACTTTTCAGTACAAATTTTGGATTCTCAATTTCGAATGTGCTGTCAGTGAACGAAAATTTCGACTTGCAGATACTAAATTTGAGTCGAATGTCAGTGACTGATTTTCGTTGGCTTTACTTTTCGTTCGAGACAGAGAAACAGGCTGTTACAAATTTGCCCACTTCATTTTGTTTTTCTTCAGTTTACATGTTGTAAATAACGTAATTTTCTTTCGACTCTGATTGTTTCTGTTGGTGACTCAATGTACATACAAGCACATATATATAATGCCAATACATATTATGATTTTCCTTGATGCTTTTTGTTGTTGTTATTTTGTTTTTATTGTTGCTACAACAATCATAAATGTAGCAAAATACATCCCACCCCCTACTAACTTCAGCCATTTCCAATGCAACCGTTTAATGATTTGCCTCAAAGTGCCCAAAAGTACTTGAACAAAACAAATGAACCAAAACTCATAAGAGTTGGATGGGAAAATTATGGAGAACCAATGCGGAGCAAGAAGATAAGGAAAATGCGAATAAGAAGAAAATAGGAAACGATGAATGAATCTTAAGTTAGTGAACAAGTAAGGAACATAAGTAAACGGAAATATTTGAAAAAGGATAACAATGCGGGGGAAATGTTGGCGATACAGCTGCAATGCTAGAATACTTAGACAGTGTTAAGGGTTGGTTATTGGAAAGTAATGTAATGTATTTGAATGGGAGGGAGGGGGTTTACACCAAAGTGTTACATTTAATGGATATTGACATTTATTTCCATTTGAGTTATACACTTTACGGCATGAGGGAGAGAGAAATGTAGAAAACTTATTTATTTTGGAGAAGGCCATGTCCTACATATTTGAAAAGTGCATTAAATGGAGAAATTAAAGGAATTAAATGGTTAAAGGACATTTTTTTAATAGTTATTTATGCGACTGTTATAGCGTTTAGGATATGATTTCAAACGCGACCAGGTTAACACAGTTTTAGGGGTAGATCCTATTGTGTTTGATATTCTGAATAATCGCTCTCTTTAAATTTAAGCATTAATATCAGTTCTTATATAACTTTCGAAGAAAGAAGGAAGTATTACCGGCTTATAAAGCTGCTCTGAAAAAGATTCATGTTTTTGGAGCCACCATATTCGGAATAGTCCATTGAAACAACTTTAGTACAAAATATGTGTTGGAAAATGTTCTTGAAAATAGTTACAAATTTCAAAATTATGTACTAATTATCTAAAGAAAGCTGGTGCCAAATAATGACATCACAACACTGGTAGCCAGAATGTGGTTTTTAACAGGCCTCAAACAGATGTTTGTTCAGGTCTAAAACAGATGCTTTATCAAACATAAAGTGTTTCAGTATCGATTTTCATCAGCCAAAAGTCTATAATTTTTGATCTAGTAAACATTTTGGAGTTCAGAAAATGCAGCCGTGGACGAATTTTAAAGCCACTTAGGTTAATTTTAGGGATAATCAGGTACACGAATATTATAATAATGCAAATGTTGGCTCTTTGATGAACCTCACTACTTTCATTTATCTGCTAAATGGTGTGCTATGAGGGATTCTTGGACATATTACCGAAAAATGAGTTTGGTTGCAGGTATACCATCAGGATAAACAAAATGTCCTTATATTTCCAGCTGCATTCTTATTTTTTTAGAGCTGTTGAGGAAAACAATAGTTATTCACATTTTAAAACTATTTTTTTTTTACTTTTTTCGGTAAATTGATGCTATTTTCTGAAAGTGCAATTTCTAGCAGACAAAAGTCTTATCATTGTATAAAATTCATTGACTGCTTCTGACGCACAAAAGTTATTTTAGTCCAAAGGCAATTTTTTTCAAATGTGATATTTTTGAAAGTATTTGTTACAACAAAGAAGGGTGTGAAGATAAATTTATCCGATAAATTTATTTATCGAAGACACAAACTACTTATACAAAATTTCTAAAATCTCATTTTTAGTCAATAAAAAAGAAATTTTGTACACAAAAAGAGCCAATAACCGTTTTTTAAACCATTTATGATGAATATAGCATATAATTAGCTTTATATAGAACAACTATTTTTGGTTATTTTTTATCTAACCTGGGTCGCTCACGACAAAGGCGAATGAACTTCTAATGTCAAGCCGCCTAACGCCGTAGAAGCGCATAAACAGCGCAGCCTATATATCCTGATTCCATTTGAGATCGGAGATATAGCCTAATTTATGAAGTGGCCCATGTCATTGACAATAATATTGATTTAGACTGCCAATATTGGACACTCCTGATAAAACGGAATGAACTAACTATATATTCGAAATAAGCCCCATGGGAGCAGATAACATCCCCATTACAAATATATGCTGATTCCATTTCAGATCGGAGATATAGTCAACTTTATGAAGCGACCCATGTCATTGACAGAAATAATGATTTCGAGTGCTAATATTGGACACTCCTGATAAAAGTGAATGGACTAACTATATATTCCAAATAAGCCCCATGGGAGCAGATAATATCCCCATTACAATTATATGCCGATTCCATTTCAGATCGGAGATATAGTCAACTTTATGAAGCGACCCATGTCATTGACAGAAATAATGATTTCGACTGCCAATATTGGACACTCCTGATAAAACTGAATGGACTAACTATATATTCGAAATTAGCCCCATGAAAGTACATAACATCCCCATTACAAATATATGCTGATTCCATTTCAGATCGGAGATATAGTCAACTTTATGAAGCGACCCATGTAATTGACAGAAATAATGATTTCGAGTGCCAATATTAGACACTCCTGATAAAAGTGAATGGAGTAACTGTATATTCCAAATAAGCCCCATGGGAGCATATAACATCCCCATTACAAATATATGCTGATTCCATTTCAGATCAGAGATATAGTCAACTTTATGAAGCGACCCATGTCATTGACAATAATATTGATTTAGACTGCCAATATTGGACACTCCTGATAAAACGGAATGAACTAACTATATATTCGAAATAAGCCCCATGGGAGCAGATAATATCCCCATTACAATTATATGCCGATTCCATTTCAGATCGGAGATAAAGTCAACTTTATGAAGCGACCCATGTCATTGACAGTAATAATGATTTCGACTGCCAATATTGGACACTCCTGATAAAACTGAATGGACTAACTATATATTCGAAATTAGCCCCATGGAAGTACATAACATCCCCATTACAAATATATGCTGATTCCATTTCAGATCGGAGATATAGTCAACTTTATGAAGCGACCCATGTAATTGACAGAAATAATGATTTCGAGTGCCAATATTAGACACTCCTGATAAAAGTGAATGGAGTAACTGTATATTCCAAATAAGCCCCATGGGAGCATATAACATCCCCATTACAAATATATGCTGATTCCATTTCAGATCAGAGATATAGTCAACTTTATGAAGCAACTCATGTCATTGACAGAAATAATGATTTCGAATGCGAATATTATATATATAGGTAGTCCATTCACTTTTATCAGGAGTGCCCAATATTGGCACTTGAAATCATTATTTCTGTCAATGACATAGGTCGCTTGACCCTTTTTTCTTTACAAAATTTATTTTTTCTTTGACAAAAAATGAGATTTCAGAAATTTTGTATATGTGGTTTGTGTCTTCGATAAATAAAGTTATCGGATAAATTTATCTTCACACCCTTACAACAAAGTATATATTTTTTTTTAAAAGTGATATTTTTTAAAATATATATTACAACCACGGTATATTTTAGAGAAACGAAATTTAAATGCAATATCAAAGCCATTAACGTCAACGCTGCAATGGTAGTGTGCCCAGCTCTTGGTCATTAAAACGTGGGTTCGATCCTTGCTCTGACCACCTTAAATTTTTTTCGACGGCGGTCACCTCGCTTAGTGACGACGACAATATCAAGTATTTAGCCTCGAAAATTTTTCCCACAATACCGTTCGGAACTGGTGTAAAACTGTACGTCCCAATCAGTGATGCAAAACTAAAAAGAGCACAGCTCACTCTCTATCCAATCTCTTAATGCGGTATAAAGGCAAATCATTTTTTAAAGGCAATAAATCTCACTAACTAACATTGAGTGCAATGGCTCGAAAACTGTTTGAGATACAGTTCTACAAAGTCAAAAAATTAAATCATACTTTTCAATTTTCAAAATTTGAAATATACTACTACTTCTACTACTCCGCTTTTCCTTACGAGGAGCATTAAGTGGCGGCTTTTTTTGTAATTTCAGGTATTTAAGATACTCACAGACTCACAGGTGACTTGCTCGCCTCCACACCAGCTTGAGCTCTTATTTTTGACAAGGATAAGGCAGAATTCGAAGCAATTCTGATGATTTTTCTTTTCTCATACGTAGATAAAGACAATGAAACACTTGCTTTAACATTTTTTCCATACCCCTCGGGGCCCTTGATGTAATTATCGACAACTGTTGGGCTCCGTCTGACTGGCTCAGAACTTAGCAATTTTATCCTAGTACCCTCCTAACACCAATCCGAATATTTTCAAACCGCTTCCATTTCGCCCCCTTGGATTTTTGGGGATGGTCGTAGATGGACATATTTTCATGAAATGAGACAAGGAATTCGCTGGTGGCATTTGTGCAGTCGTGACTGGACCACGCTGTATATTGAAATCAAAAAATGATTCGTTTCTCATTATTGTTATGTTTGGGAGGAAATACGCACATGTTTCCAGGTAAGTATATGGAGGTTTGGGAGGAAACATGTAAGTATATGGATGTTTGGTATGAAGCACGCATATGTTTCCCCGTAAAAAAAGATATGTTTATCACTAAACATGCTAACGTTTGCATTTAAATACAACTGAGTTTGGGACTTGCAAACATATGAATGTTTGGAGTGTGTTCCAAACACATACGTGGTTCCTGCAAAATATGTTTGGGAGAATATGTTACAGAGTACGTTATTTTTCAGCGTGTGAGCACTATTGTATCTTGAGAAACGAAAGGACCAATATGTGTTCCGAGATGGTTCCAGCAAGGGAATGGTGAGTCTGAATCATGCTTAGGTTTTCCAATAACTCTTTCTCTGTTATTGTCCCGCTATTGCGAGTTTAAGGCTATAACATCTCTCCGATAATACAATAGATAGATGGAATCATCTCAGGGTATTGAAATGGAGTAGATAAAGGAAATTTGTGAGCAGTACACGCTAAAAAATCTGTATTTGGAAAGGTTGGAAAGGTCATTAAGAGGTCTTTCAGAATCAATAAAAAAAGTAGAACAAAGTCAAATCGCCGAGATACAGAGCTTTCGGACAAAAAGGGGGAAAAAAATTCACATAACCTCAATTTGCTCAGCCAGATGGCAGGTAACTTATGTTTTTTTTCTGTCTTACCGTCCCAAAGTTATGACCATTTTACTGAAATGCAAAAATGTAACAGCACACATTTATTTGTTTTTGTAAATTAACACGTTTAAGATTTCATTTTATTGAAATTTTTGGCTGAAGAATCAAACACATAAGGAAAAAAGCATTTGATATTAAAGGAAGTTTTCAATGTGGTTCCCATTTTCTATTGATTCTGAAAGGCCTCTTAAAGACCTTTCCAACAAGGTCAAAAACAAAAACATCCGACCACTGGCTCAGAAGTTAGCAAATTTACCCTACTACCCTCCGACCGCCAATCCGAAAATTTAGAACCCGCTGCCATTTCGCACCCTTGTATTTTCGGACATAGTCCTAGTGGACTTTTCTCATGAACTGAGCCAAGGAATACGCTGGAGAAATTTGTCCGGAACTTCCTGAATCACCCTGTATATGTATTTGTGACCCAAATGTGACTTTGTTTGATGAAAACTGCTGAAAACAACAACGTGACAAACAAAAAGCAGCAGATCTTCAATTCACGAAAACAATGCTTGCAATAATGTACATGATTCCTGCAATATGTTGCTGGGGCCGATATTTTACAACGTGTATATGTCGTCAGGCGAAGAACTAATTCATCGACACCTCTTTTTGAACTTGCGCTAAACTAAATCGTTTAGAAATCTATGTTTTCTTTGTTGCCAGAAGTTACCAAGCCAAAAGGTTTGTAAAGAACAATTGGTTACAGGTGAACACAAATTGTTGGGTATTTGAAATAAAACAAAAGAAAAACATTAATTTAAACCAAAGTTAACTCCACGTCCTCAGGCTCCCAAATTACAAAATATCCTCCTCGTCTAGTAATTTAGATACCTTTATATTTTGTAAAATTTTAATAATGACTTTAAGCATAAAAATCAAATATTTCTTTAAAAACAAAAGAAAAACAAATATAAAACTCAACAAGAGCGACCATAAATTTGGCATCATGTTGCACCTTATGTTGTAAATGTCTATAAAATGTAAAAATATCTGAGGTAAACTGCAGTCACCCCCGCCACACACTGTCCACAAAGTTGATTCATCAACGTACACCTATATACATATGTATGTATATACGTAGTACATACAACCACCAGACCAAACATGTACATTAATTATGTTGGGTGCGATGGTGTACGTACGTATGAAGGCCAGGCCGCAGGATGTATGCTAAAGTCGTATGTGTATGAGTGAGTGTGATATTGTGTTTATATATGAGTTTATATACATATGTGTGTGAGGTTTAGTTTCCATTTTTGAGTTTTGAGAATGTACACTTTGCACACACTTACCAGTGTCCTTAATCCAGTAGTTAATTGATTTTGGTGATGCCTCTACGTGACATTCAATTTGAACATCAGTACCAAGTGGTGCACCGACTAATTGATTTGGTACTTGTATAACTGGATGAACTGTAATGACAACAACAATAACAACACACATGAGCAGAATGTTACACATACATAGATACAATATACAACAATAATAAACAAAAAGGACATGTTTAAGTTAAAGTTATAAATCATTAATAATAGTTGGCGGCCAATAGCACACAACTTGTGACACGTAATGCATTAATCTATTTGAGTTTTTGTTGTAAGGAACGTCATGATTTGCAAATAAAATATACAACACATAACAATTAAACGACAATTGGGGACTGGAAAAATCTATAGATACCTTAAAGTTTTGTTACTTGTCAATCATATTTTTATTTTGACATTTGCGACTTTCAAGTGTCAGTCGTTTAACGAGCCTAATAACAACGCTGGAAGCAGGAAAAGAGGACGACGAAGACTCCGCTGGAAAGACCAGGCAGAAGAATCTCTCAGTATCCTTGTTGTTACCAACTTCCGAGAAAAGGCGAAGGATAGAAAAGTAAAGTAAATAACAACACAAACATTTTGAGGCCAACCTAAACTGATCAAACTTGAGTAACGGCTATCGTTACAAATATGTTTTGAATTCTTCCACACATTTTTGTTGCCAACTCAAATTGGTCAAACCTGAGCAATAGTAGTGGCTATCGTTAGCACTTTATTTTTTCTTCTCCAGACATTTTTGTTTTCAAATCTTTACATTGATCTAAAAAAAATTTAAGATTTCTCTACATTTTCAAAACCTTTGGCATATTTTCCAAATCAAACCAACTTATTGTAAATTCAATTTCAACAACTTTCCTTCATTAATTCGTAGTCTTTGTAACAAATATAAACTTCCCAAAATCGACTGCAAACATATTTACTATCAATAGAACAATATATATTTTTATATACATATGTACATATGTACCCTAAAATTCATACATAACTACAATCAAAAACTAATGTACAGATTTCGATTATGTGTGTATGTATTTCATGGCAAAAAGTTGTCTCTCTTCATTTCACGTGTTCACTGGCACTCAATATTTTGTACTGAAATACAATGACATTTTCGAACACTCACACTACTGCACTGGGCATAAAAGGTACTCGTTATGCGTTAGTCCTTTGCGCCACTGTACGTATGTACATACGTAACGGGTTTTTCAACAGAGACGCTACAAAAGTAAATAGATAGGGACAGCAAACGACGCCATATTTTTTCCCGCTCTTTTGACATTTCTCTTCAGTAAGGTTTGCCATTTCATCATGGAAAGATATACGAGCCAACAACTATTCAAAATTATTAAAATTTACTACCGAAGTTTGGAGTCAGTGGCCTCAACTTTAAGAGGCCTCAGCAATCAGCGATGAGGCTCATTTCTGGCTGAATGGCTTCGTCAATAAGCAAAATATGCGTTATTGGTCAGACAGCAATCCACACGTAATCCATGATTCATCATTGCATCCCGACAAAATTACGGTTTGGTGCAGTTTATGGGCCGGCGGCGTCATTGGGCCGTACTTCTTCCGTGATGATCAAGAGCGGCACTTTGGTGTGAATGCGAATCGCTACCGTTCAATGATAACCGAATATTTTTGGCCTCAATTAGATAATATGGACTTGGAGGACATGTGGTTCCAACAGGACGGCGCCGCAAGCCACACAGCGAATGCCACAATCAATTTATTGGAAACCAAGTTTGGTGAACGTGTTATCTCACGAAATGGCCCAGTCGATTGGACGCCTCGGTCGTACGTTTTGACGCCGTTAGATTATTTCCTGTGGGGCTACGTCAAGTCTATGGTCTATGCCAACAAGCCAGCGACGATTGATGAACTTCGTACGTACAGTAATCCCTCGATTTACGTCATGATTGGTACCGGAAAATGGCGACGTAAATCGAAACGACGTAAATCGAATTTTAGATTCTCCATACTTTGTTTGAGCAAGTTCAATTTATTAACATATTTAAAAAAAGAAGACAATTCAACAAATTTAAAAAAAGAAAAGACAATTCATATGTACATATATTAAAAAGTAAATATAAATAATTAAAGGTAAAATAATAAATTAAGAAAAGTTATAAAAATTCATACATAAATATAGGGACATATGTTCATATTAATTATCAGAATTATTGGATGAACATACAATTTCAGAAATCATCATTTCGATATCTTCATCTGAAGAAGAGCGCTGTGCCTGTTCCTGGCGCAATGCAGGCGTTTCCGAAGAAACTTGTTTGAAAAATGAGTCAATTCGCTTCTGAGGCAAGGACAACTTTTTCTGTTCGTACAGATCTCTGTAATATTTAAGACTCATGTTCATTGATATTTTTGTTGTCTCAATTCTCTCTTCGTCTTTATCAAATTCTTCAAAAATTTCCATAGCCTTATTAATGCAGTCAAAGGCCTCATTTAATTTCTTCAGTGGTATTTCTGAACTCTTCGTGCAAGTTTCGACATTAGAGCCCATTTCATCACTATAACGTTGATTTGATAGATTTGTCAATGCAAATAGCTCCGAGTTTGTTAATGGTTCATCCCCTTGGTTCAGAACATCAACAATATCGGATTCATCTATTTCTGAAAATCCTAAACTTTGGGCCAGGTTTACAATTTCTGTGTTTATCTCGTTCAAGTTAAAGTCATTGCCGCCATCAGTAGTGCATTCAGGCCATACGTTTTTCCATCCATTTTTCATTGTTGATGCAGAAACTTCTTCCCAGCTTTTTTTTATGTTGTCCACTGCTTGCAAGATATCATAATTTTTCCAAGATTGTCTAATGATGTTGATATTTTGATCAGTTTGGGCTCCTGGTGTGTCAATTGCGTCAATAAGGCTTCTAAAACTTCGTCGTAAATAGGTTGGATAAGGGATGTAGTATTTGGAGGTAAAAATACAATTTTCACGTCATCGCTAATGTGGTCCAAACTGATGGAGTGGCCAGGTGCATTATCGATTAGTAGTAGTGCTTTATGGGACATATTATTTTGTTCACAATATTTGTTAACTTCAGGGCAAAAGTGCTCCTTAAACCACTCGTCAAATAACTTAGCAGTGATCCAAGCTTTTTTGTTCGACTTCCAAATCACTGGGAGATTTTGTTTGCAAATATTCTTCATAGCCCTTGGAGTCTCGTCTACATTGAACACTTGCTGAGGTGCGTATCCTCCTTCAGCAATTATTTGCTTTAGCTTTTCCGGAAAACTTTTGGCTGCTTCATGGTCTGCGCTTGCAGATTCACCGACGACTTTTATGTTATGAAGTCTTGCTCTTTTCTTAAATTTCTCTAGCCATCCACCACTGGCGTTGAAAGTAAAATCACTCGATTCTTCATTTTGAGCAGATTTAGCTTTTAGATCGTTGAACAAATTTATAGCCTTACTTTGAATAACTAATGTTGTTATTGGAATATTCTTTTCGACTAAATCTTTTATCCACACAGTTAGTGCCTTTTCCATTTGTTCCATCAAAACCGGTCTCCTTTTAGTGGTGGTTCCGAGAGAAAAAGTTCCAGCTGCAGTTGCACTTGCACGAATTTCACTGGCATTTTTGATTATAGTTCTTGCTGTGGTTGGTGGAAGACCCATCGTACTGGCAATATTAAACGCCTTTTCACCACTATTATGACGGCGAGTAACTTCTAATTTTGTTTTTATTGATATAACATTTCGGTTTCTTTTTAACCGAGGTTCAGAAATTTTATTAGTTTTAAGTTTGGAGCTCATTGTATTTCAACTTGTTGATACGCAGATACACACACAAATGAAAACGAAATTGAATGCGAGTATGTATGTATATATACATTTCCATACATAATGGCATCGAACATACTTTCACAGGAATAAAGAATTTCATTGGTATCTAAAACCGGTTTTGTTTTATTTAAAAAAACTTTTATAGCGCTCTTATTGAAGATCCCTATACATATAAACGTGTACTGTTTTTCCAATACATTTTCTATACAATACCAATGCAAATTTGTGGTTTTTCCTTGTCAATAGATTACATTAGTTTATGAAGTAACATGTAGCCCTGCATTCATATGCATATTTGCATGTGTATATTTTACAAAGTTTACACTGTTTTACAGAGATTATAATGATTTGGGTATAACTAGAAAATGTGGCCGTAATATTCTTGAAAGCTCCGTAGTTTCCCTCGTAGTTCATTAAAACTCAACAATGACCCTGTCAACTACCATCTGTTAAACATCTACTGTACAATTTTAAGCCAACTGCGTGATTTAGTTTGTGTTTAAGAGCCATTGAAGGCAGACAATCTCATGAATTTCGACGAAAATGGAAAAAAGTTTTGAATATTAATGTACGAAAAGTTCATACTATAAGCTTACAAGGTCTGATACATTTCTCTAAGTAAATATGGTGGGATTTCGAATTTGAATTTTATAACCGATTTCTTTGGTTTTTAGTTAATGAATGCGAAAGTCATACTTCAAGCTTACAAGGTCAGGAACATTTTTGTGATTGGTAAATGGTTGGGTTTTGTTGGAATAATAGACAATTCAGTTCAACACACACTCACTGGCATGACTAGTTTCGAACTCCGTGACAAGTTCACCATCAGATGCCTAACTATTGTGCCTGAATTGATACCATCGGTTGATCATCAATCGTATATATACAAGGCACCGTCATCAAAAAATCTACACCACAGAAAAAGGCAACTCTGTGATATGGTAAAAACTTACCTCAAAGCACTGCAACAATGTGAGTACACAGAAAAAAATAAAAATCAATTTCAATTAAAAACTTTGTTCACTTGATTAATTTTTTAATTGATTTTGGTGTAATCACGAGAATGATAATATTGATTAAAGGTATTTGTAAATTTGTCAAAAAAAAAAATTATTGAATTTTTTCAAAAATATTGATTAAGAATGTAATCAAGTTAATTAAAAAAATTATTAATTTTTTCGCGATTTTTGATTAAATTTTGAATTGAATCAATTAAACCCGTTATTGCATTTTCCAGCATGAAATCCCCACCCCCTACCACGACGCAAAGAGAAACTAAAATGTTCTATTTTTACAGCGATTTTATTCAAGGTTTCGCAGATACACATGTACTTATATCCATACAAAATTAAATTTTTTAGAATTTGGATTCATAATCGGAACTACAGTTAGTAATGTAATTCAACAATAAATTCCGTTGCGTTGTCACAAATTATTTTTATTTTGTGTTTTTATAACTGAAAGAGTGAAACTGCTCTGGTGGCTCTGGAGAAACATTCAATTTATCTGCTCCTCCCGCAGCAACATTGTCGCATTCCATCTCTTCTGCATATTCACAGCTTTGTTGGAGAAATGTATTGCTTTTATCAAATTTAGATCAGTCTTGTTTTACACGTTCAAAATGTAATTTTACGTGAAATTTTTAAAAACAATTTTCGTGTAAACAATTGTATGTGGCATAAGGCGACAAATTGTCTCTTGTGCACAAAAATGTTTAGGGACAGCCACATTTTCCATTGCAAACAAAACACTTAATGCAAGCACTCATTTCCAATAAAGTATATGATGAGAAATATGTTGCAGTATTTAAGTATTAACGTATCTAATATATTATCCTGTTTATAAGAATTTTACTTTGCTTTACTACATTCATACATCGTATTCCAGAATAACTTTCGCTCACTAGAATCCATTCATATACTTACTCATTCATTCAGTAACATTGTTTTTGTAAATTCCTTACTGTTCTTTAAAATTCTCTTTGCTATATTCATGTACATCAAAACCCGCTTAAGAAGTGACATGATCAGTGAATTGTAACATGTTACTCAGTTGCAAAATATTTGTCGTGGAATAAACTTTATCGTGGAATAAAACTTACATCATCAACATATCTTATTCATTCATCAACATAAATTGGTCCTTCGGAATCGGATAAGACTTTTGAACTCAACATCGAAACTATTTGAAATCAACATCAGCAAATCTTCAACATGGCACCAGGCATGGATGAACTGGTGCAATCTCGCGGACGTCTGAAGAGTTCCATTACACGTGCTTTGGCGTATGCAGAGAAGCCACCAGAGGATTGCACATTTGAACACGCAAGTATAAGGTTAGACCGACTCGATAAATGGTGGTTGGATTTCATCAAAGTAACTGATGAGTTGTATGCGTTTTCTGAAACTACCGGCTACGTGAACCCTGATGAGGACTTCTCCGCCTACGAAGAAAAATATTTAAATGCATGTGCCTGTTTCAACATTTTAAAGTTAAAATTGGCACCAGCTACGCAACAACCTATGGACAACGTGGATTCAATAAATAAATTGGCAGAGCAACAAGCGGAATTTCTACAGAGACTATCTACGACTTCGTCTTCAACACGTCCTGACGCGGAACTTCCCAGAATTAACATTACACCATTTACCGGTCAATATAAGCAATGGCCGTCGTTTAGGGATTTATTCGTCAGCACTATAGATTCTAAAATTAATCTGACAGCCACGCAAAAGTTTCACTACTTGAAATCCCTTCTCGCGGAAGATGCAGCAAAGCTTATACAGCATATCCCGGTTACTAATTCAGCATATAAAACAGCTTGGAATCGCTTAAACGAAAGGTATGATAGGGCTCGCCACATTATTTACGCGTTCATCGATAGTTTTATGGAGATTCAACCTGTCCCTCTAGAAAATGCTTCGCAATTGCGAAAAGTTTCCGATGGTGCGAACGAAATAATAAGAGGATTAGATGCTATAGGGCACACTGATAGAGATCCTTGGGTAATTTATCTTTTGTTGTCGAAAATTGACCCGGATTCACGGCGTAAATGGATTTATGAAAGCCGTGATCATACTTCTCCTTCCATTGAAGATTTCTTTCAGTTCTTGGACAATAGATGTGAAGAACTAGAACTAACCGCAAATTCCACTATCTCAAACTCAAAAATGAAATCAACTAATAGCCATCAACGCTCTCGCTCTTTGATTTCTAAATCAAGTGATAATCACACACAGAAATGTATCAATTGTTCTTCTAATGATCACAACATTTCTAAATGCACTGATTTTTTATCAATGTCAATTGATGATCGACGCTCTTTTACTAAGAGTAAATCTCTTTGTTTTAACTGTTTGAAATTGGGTCACACGTCATACACATGCAAATCGAAATTTAAGTGTAGAGAGTGTAATCGACGTCATCATACTCTCGTTCATTCATTACCGCAAGAATCCCATTACACTTCGCCTGCTACTACATCATCGAAATTGCCTATCAATGAATCTATGCCTATTGAGACCATCGCCGCAACCCCTTGGTCTTCAGCCTCACACATTGCTCGTAGTCCCGTTAACTCAACTCAACATACTATATTCTTGTCTACAAGACCATCATTGACAACTTCAGCTGTCCAACAAAACTCTTATATTTTACCTACTGCTCTTGTTAACGTTCGCAATTCACAGGGCAGTTATATTACTTGTAGACTATTACTTGATTCCGCATCAGAGCTCTCTTATATTACTGAACGTTGCGCTCAGTCACTTGGTCTTCCACGCTCTCCCTCTCGTATTATAGTTTCTGGCATATCATCAGTTCAGGGGGATACTACTCGCGGGAACTGTACTGCAGACATCAAATCAAGAGTCTCTACTTATAGTTTTAGTGCTTGCCTTCACATATTGAGTAAAATCACTTCACCGCTTCCTACTACTACTATGCGTTCATTGCGTACAGAACAATTGCGCGGCCTTCCTCTCGCCGACCCTTCGTACTACAAATCGTCCAAC
This sequence comes from Phaonia tiefii, assembly GCA_963931995.1. Taxonomy (NCBI): domain Eukaryota; kingdom Metazoa; phylum Arthropoda; class Insecta; order Diptera; family Muscidae; genus Phaonia; species Phaonia tiefii. Next base: position 203,428,435 of record OZ008370.1, on the reverse strand, counting down.
ATCGATATTCTATTGGGAGCTGAATATGTTTGGAATATTTTTATGTTTGACAAAATCTTTGACAAGGAAGGTAATCCAATTGCTATTTCGACAACTTTGGGATGGGTTGTTACATCAATTGCAACACTTCAACAATCCACGTCATGTTCTTTTGTGAGCTTGGCAGATATTGACAGCTCTATTCGTCGATTTTGGGAAATAGAGGATCCGCAAAATATACTAACACTTGACCCAGAAAGTGCTGCTGCTGAACAACATTTTGTAAATACACATCATCGACACAGCGACGGTAAATACATTATTCGCCTTCCATTTAAAAATAAACCAGTCAGATTTGGAGATACATTACAAGGAGCATTATCAAGATTTAGTGCAGTTGAACGACGTTTGCTCAAAAATAAGAACCTTCGCGATCAGTATATCTCTTTTATGAGGGAATATGAACGTCTAGGACACATGAAGCAGATACCTCCAGATAACACCTCAGTTGATGACGGTTCTGTGTTTTACATGCCACACCACCCTGTATTAGGTAAAAAGCTTCGTGTCGTTTTTGACGGTTCATTCAGAGACAGCAATGGTAATGCAATTAATGACTCTCTTCACGTTGGTCCAAGTTTACAGCGCAACTTGTTTGCTGTGTGCCTCCGATTTCGCATGCACAAATTTGTCTTTTCGGCTGATATAATAAAAATGTTCCGCCAAATATGGGTAGCAGAAGATGAACGGAACTTCCAACGTATCGTTTGGAGAGAGGACCCATCAAAACCTATTGGACATTATCAGCTTTGTACAGTAACGTATGGTACAACATGTGCGCCGTTTCTGTCTGTCCGCGTACTTGAACAACTTGCATATGATTATAAACAGCAATATCCAAACGCCGCCGAGATAATTCTGAAAGACTTTTATGTAGACGACGTATTGACCGGATGCTCAACAGAAGAAGAACTTTTAAAGAAAAGAGATGAGCTTGTGAAGCTTCTGTCTTTGGCTGGATTCGAACTCGATAAATGGGTGTCAAATAGTTGTCGAATTACAAACGGTATAAATGGAAATATGGATCAAGAATTTGTTAAGTATGCTGATGACACCAAAAAGGTACTTGGTCTCTTTTGGAATCCATATACTGATATTCTCGGATATAAAATGTACCTCGATCCACATGCCGCACCTACCAAAAGGCAAGTTCTTTCGGATGTTTCAAGATTATTTGATCCCTTGGGGTTATTAGCTCCAGTAGTTGTCCAATTTAAGATTCTCTTCCAAGAATTATGGCTTCTTAATTTAAACTGGGATGACCCTCTTCCGGAGAAACTTTCTGAATGGTGGCTCAAGGCAAGAAACAATTTAAAGAATTTGGCAAACCTTTCACTGCCTCGTTTTGCAAACAATACGGAAGACTCCATTGAGTTGCATGGGTTCTCCGACGCCTCCATTAAGGCTTATTCGGCTGTGGTATATTGTCGCTCAGTTGATTCAAAGGGAAGAATTACAACGACCTTACTTTCAGCAAAAACTCGTGTTGCACCGCTGAAACAACAATCACTACCTCGTCTAGAGTTATCTGGAGCACTTTTGCTATCAAGATTGATCCAAACTGTAACATGCGCTTTACCATATACAAATATAAAAACACTAGCTTGGTGTGACTCTACCGTGGTGTTATCATGGCTCTCTCGTCCACCGAGTAAGCTTAAAACGTTTGTCGCAAATCGTACGTCGGAAATATTGAGCACTCTCCCTCGAAGTTGCTGGCATCACGTCCCAACGAATGATAATCCAGCTGATTGCGCCTCTCGTGGAATGTTGGCAGCAAACTTAATTGGATTTGAATTGTGGTGGAAAGGTCCACATTGGCTTCGAAATGAACAAGAGTATACAAAAATAGTTAATCTATCTAATCGTTTTAATCATTTTTTCGATGTAGAGGCTGAAAAAGAAGTTAGGACAAATGCGACCAACCTTTTGGTTGTAAACGATATACATAACCCAATTACCCTGCTAGTCGATAGAGTTTCATCATGGAAAAGGCTAACACGCGTTGTTGCCTACCTGATACGTTTTGTGAGAAGACTTCGTCCATCTAATCGAATAATATCAACTGGTTCCTTGACATATAACGAACTCAACGACGCCGGTGTTATTTGTATACTACATGCACAACGCGAATTCGCATCAGAACGAGAGTGTCTACAAAGCAACGGAGAATTACAACATAAATCCAAATTGTTGAAACTTAATCCATTCATCGACAAAAATGGAATCATTCGCGTAGGAGGTAGAATCGCAAATTCTGTATTGAATGCTGAAGTACAACATCCCATAATTTTACCAAAGCACAATCGAATTACTTCACTGATACTATTAGACGAACATGAAAGGAATTTGCATCCAGGAGTTTCAGCACTATTTGTAATAATTCGTCAGAAATACTGGATTTTTGGAGCGCGAAATTTGATTCGTCAACAGACTCACAAATGTCTAAAATGTTTTAGATTTCGTCAACTATCTTCACATCAACAAATGGCAGACTTGCCACAAATTCGTGTACGCCAGGCCCATCCATTTGAACATTCAGGTTGTGACTATGCTGGTCCAATTCCTTTAAAGATGTATCGAGGTAGAAACGCGCGTACATCCAAAGGCTATATCTGCTTGTTTGTATGTATGGTAACATCCGCCATTCACTTGGAGCTCGCAACGGATTTGACTACTGAATGTTTTTTGGCCGCTCTACGTCGTTTTATGTCCAGGCGTGGCAAATGTTCCCAAATATTCAGCGACAACGGAAGGAATTTTACTGGTGCTTCTCGTACTCTTAATGAGATGCACAAAGTAATAATGTCTCAACAACATAATGAAATCGTTTCCGCATCCTTGGCTGAGGACGGTATTCGATGGAATTTCATACCACCAAATGCACCACACTGGGGTGGTATATGGGAATCAGCAGTCCGTTCTATAAAACTGCATCTCCGCCGAGTAATTGGAGCCACTATATTGACATATGAGCAAATGCACACACTCCTAGCTCAGATAGAGGCAGTCGTCAATTCACGTCCACTGGGGGTTGCTCCCGACTCAGATATTAATTATCTTTCTCCTTCTCATTTTTTAATAGGAAGGCCATACACTATGGTACCCGAAGCAGACCTTGTAAATGTAAATCCCAATAAACTGGATTATTGGCAACACGTTCAAAATATGCTACAAGGCTTCTGGCGACGCTGGCACTCCGAATATTTGACGTCTCTTCAAAATCGTCCTAAATGGGCGCTCCGGCAGCCAAATATCAAAATTGGTGACATCGCAGTTATTAAGGAACAAGGTATACCTCCAGCTAAATGGCCTATGGCGAAGGTCATCGATGTCTATCCAGGTGACGATGGACTTGTCCGTGTCGTAAAACTACGTACCCAACAAGGAGAAAGAACACGTCCTATAACTAAAATTGTAGTCCTACCCCATTGCTGAAACGCTGTTTCAGGGCCGTGCGGGATGATGAGAAATATGTTGCAGTATTTAAGTATTAACGTATCTAATATATTATCCTGTTTATAAGAATTTTACTTTGCTTTACTACATTCATACATCGTATTCCAGAATAACTTTCGCTCACTAGAATCCATTCATATACTTACTCATTCATTCAGTAACATTGTTTTTGTAAATTCCTTACTGTTCTTTAAAATTCTCTTTGCTATATTCATGTACATCAAAACCCGCTTAAGAAGTGACATGATCAGTGAATTGTAACATGTTACTCAGTTGCAAAATATTTGTCGTGGAATAAACTTTATCGTGGAATAAAACTTACATCATCAACATATCTTATTCATTCATCAACAGTATATTCAGAAATGCCAATTAAGCAGAATTACAAAAACGCAATTTTAATCACGAATCAAGACAATTTAACACTATTATTCTTTAAGTCCACAAAATAAAATCTTTCAATCAACAATAAGCGAATTTCAAATAACAACAGTGTTGAATATCAAAGACTAGAGGCGTACGAAAAGTGATGACGACGGCTGGTGACTCAGCCGCCACATATATTGCCTCCCAACGGCGCTGTAAAATTCAACTTTCTGTAAAATACTTTATCACAATAAAAATTGTAAACATAATTGGTTTATATTAAGGTTTGGTAAGAACGTATCATGCATATTTATATTAATTTAGAGAGATTTACAGCAAAAATTCGATAATGCACTCAAAAATTAAACATTTTTAGCGCTATAGATTTGCGCCTTGCGAACTCCAAGTTCTGTTGTGAACTCAGAAAATAAATTGTAAATAATATATGATTAAAAATTTAATTGATTCAATTAAATTTTAATTGAATTATTTGAAAAAATTCAATTATATTTTTAATTGACATTTACAGGTCAATATTTTTTCCTGTGTATGCAAGAGGAAAAGACGAACATGGTGGAAAAAAGTCGTCTGTTCTTGTGTTGAAATTATAGACCTTTCAGTGTGTGTTGATACTTAAGGATGTTCGATCGATACTAATTCACATATGTAAATTACACAATTCAGTTTGTATATTAAGCGTAGATCAATCGATGTATCAATTCAGACAATTCAATTCAGACACAGTCTGATGATGAATTTGTCATAGTTGGTTTTCGTTGGAATAATAGATAATACTGTTGTAGTTTTTGGCATGAAATGTTTTGTTTAACGTTCTAGTAAATTGTATCGGTTAGAGGCAAGTCTACTGAGTTGATCGGTACCCATAAAATGTCTGTATCAAGTCAAATTTTTGAAATAATCGATTTTTACCAATTCTCAGATTTTTCTGCACTTTTGTTGAAATAAAATTGTTTTTCACTTTTTCCATATAAGTTCAAGGGACTTCAAATTGTTCACTCATAATATTTGGCAAAATTGTATGAACATACTGTCTCAGTAAGATTACACTTCTTAAATTTAGTGTAATTTTTTTTTGTGCAAGTGGCAACTCTGAAATTTGCCAACTGTCCCATATGTTTATTCCGATTATTAAAAATGAAGCGCTTTACGAAAGAACAACGAGTTATAATTGTGAAACCTTATTACAAAAATTTTGAAAGTTATGCTGGGACCGCTCCGCTCGCAAACTTCGAAGAATTTTCAGTCGAGAAAGTGCTGCTAATGTGTCAACCATTCGAAGAGCACTCAACAAATTTGAAGAAACTGGGTTGATTTTGTACAGTAACACTCCAAAAATATCAATTCGACATCGTTCCCAACAATTTCAAATTTCACAAAGCACTATGCAGCGGATTTTGACAAAGACCCCCACCTTAATGCGTACAAAATTCAGCTTACTAAGGAGCTCAAGCTAGCAGACCGTGGAAAGCGCCGGCAATTCGTCAATGGGTAACGGAACGAAGTGAAGTGAGTGCCAATTTTTCAAAACAATTTCATCTTCTCCGATGAAGCACATTTCCATCTGAGTGCCTTCGTGAATCCACAAAATTATCGAATTTGTGGCTCAGGAAATCCTCATGCAATCCATTCTGGCCGTCGTTGCTGCAATTAAAGTGTGCGCGCCTCTTGTACATGAGACCCTGGGTACGATCGCTGCTCCGACCACCTTACATTTCTTTCGGCGGCGGTCACCTCGCATAGTGACGGCGACACAATAGAGTATAAGCTATGAAAAAGCTTCTCCAAATACCGTTCGGAATCAGTGAGTATAAAATTAGAATGAGAGGCTTTCCCCAATTCCTTCATGGGATGTAATGGGAAACCATTTATTTATTTAATCTATGAGACACAAATGCACCCACAACGAGCAACTGTGTGGTGCAGATTTTGATCAGGCGGCGTGATTGGGACTTACTTTTTTGAAGATGAGGCCGAAATTGCAGTGACTGTGAACGGCATTCGTTACAGAAAATTATAACGGTGTTCTTGCGGCCTCAACTGGAGGGCGCGGATCTGGACGACATGTGGTTTTAGCAAGACGGCGCCACCTGCGACTCCGCGCATGAAACAATAGATTTATTGCAGTAACGATTTCCAGAACAAATTATCTCAAGAAATTTTAATATCAACTGGCCACCAAGATCATGTGATTTAACGACGTGTGATTTCTTTCTTTGAACATCTATGCAAAGTTTGTGATCAAATGTTTCAAAGTGGTCTTTATGTGTTATTTAGGCTGACTAGATACGTTCAGATTGTATTAATATCTTCACAAAAGTTGTTCAGCTTTATCAGGGCTAGAATTTTGCCAAATATTGGGAGTGAAACATTTGGAGTTCCTAGAAGTTATGATGGAAAAAGTGAAAAAATAATTTAAACAAAAAAAGTTCAGAAAACTCTGGGAATTTTTATTGGAAGTCGATAGCAAATATGACTAAATCATACCAAGCACTGGATCCAAGCATGAAGTGTTGAAATATTTCATTAGCTCCAAATTGTTCACATTTTGTGGTGTCGCTCCGCATATTCCACAAGGACTCTGTAAGCGCATTGAACACTTTCCCATCTTTCATGCTCAAGTGAAATATATAATTGACTTGTGAGCAATTAAGGGTGGTTGGTAATATTTCCATCTCAGAAACGGGCCTACAGAATCGAAGGCCGCTGGTTTTGCCAAAGAATTGTGCTGTCATTTTATATTTGTAATGGTGCTACCCTGTGAACAAAATGGCCCAAGCAATCAAGCAAGCATTGCGTTGAAGCATTGTTTCCATATAGTGAAAATCTGCTTCTTTGTTGTCTGTCACGGGTTTGTTTTTAGCAGTTTTCAACGAATAAAGCCACATTTGGGTCACAAAGACATACATTGTAACATATTAATAATTGTGTTTCCAGCATGTAATATTGAATAGTAAATACAGTTTGGACACAAGTATACTATGTTTGCGATAAGGTACAAACATGATATATTACGAGGGCGGTACCAAAACTGAATGAATGTTTAAACATTGGAGATAAAGAATCCCGAAGCAAAGACGACGAATACAAATGATAAGCCAAAGGAAATTCTTCCAGAGAAAAATTCGATTGTGGGGAATTCAATTACATTTTTATTTTCAACAGAAATGATTTCGAAATGTACGGCAGTATGAAATGGACCATTTGCTTTATTTTCAAACCAATATTAAAAAAATTTATCCCCAAATGATGTTCTTTAAAAGTAAATTTCGAAGTACGTTAAATATGATAAAATTCACGTATTTGATACCACTATACTTAAATACAAATTGCAAATTTAAATTAAGTATCTTTTTTAATAAATTTAGCAAACAATTTTACAAGGGCGGTCCCAAAACTTCCCATCCTGACGTATAGATGGTGCCAGTAGTTTGAAGAAATATTTTGGTGCAAAGTGACAACCTTACAAAATATATGTTTTAAGTTTCAAAGCGCAACGTCTGTTAGTATTTTTATTTGAGCCATCATAAGTAAATGATCTCAGTGAATTTGTAAGCATGGACAAAATTGGTCACCGTTATATAATTCAATACTTCCATTTGAAAGGTCTCAGTCCAAGCAATATTAAAGCTGGGCTAGATTCTACTCTGTGGGGGTCTGCTCCTTCATTTACGACTGTAAAACTAAACTTAATGACTGTAGAGCTAAAACGAGGCCGTACGACCTGCCAAGACGAACACCGTAGTGTCAACCAATTGAAGTGTCCACGCCAGACACGGTTTAGAAAATCCACAAAATTGTATTGGATGAAGTTGCGTGAGCTAGCTGAAATGATAGGCATTTCAGAAAGTGCTATACATCGTATATTGACCTAAAATTTGAAGATGAGAAAGCTGGGTGGGTCTGATTTCAATTCAGCAAAAACAGCGTCGTGAAGATGTTTCAGTAGAGTGTGAGACGACGTTTCACCGCAATAAAGCCGATTTTTTGCATCGATTTATAATTCATGTGTCCACCATTTCACACCTGAGACAAAGGAACAGTCACAGCAGTGGAATGGGAGAATCGTGTCCAAAGAAGAAGAAGACGGTACCATCTGCAGATAAGGTCATGGCGTCTGTTTTTTTGGGAAGCGTATGGAATAGCATTTACTGATTATAATCTTTAGAAAGGAAAAACCATCAATGGCGAATATTATGCTAATTTATTGCAGCGTTTAAGTGATGGAATTTTCGAAAAAAGACCGCATTTGACGAAAAGGAATGTTTCGTTTCAACAAGACAATGCTCCAGTTCACACATCGAATATTGCGATGGCCAAAATAAATGAATCAAAGTTGGAATTGCTTCATTACGCACCTCGTTCGCCAGATTAGCTCCCTCGGACTCTTCTCTATTTCCAAACTTGAAAAGATGGCTCGGTGGTAAAAGATTTGCCAACAAAAGTCTGCGGTTGATGTCTATTTTAAGGACTTTGACACTTCTTACTACGTATAAACAGGGTATCGAAGCTACTGCAAATCGCTGGGAAAGCTAATAGGAAAGCTGGTGTCGAGCTAATAGGAGATTATGTTGAAAAATAAAGAAAATTTTTACCAACATTTTTGTGTCTTCTTTGTTAGGTCGGCTAGTATATATGCTAGACTGCCCTCGTATCATCCAAAGAAATAATATAGACAGATTTTTCAGCGTGCATGCAAACTGCAAATAAAATATCATCAATTGTGCTCGTTCCAATCACTGATGTGCTGACTTGTTGCCGGTAAGTCGAATGTCTACTGCTGCCATCACCTTTCCATTTGTATATGGCAGTAACACGTTCCTTATCGTTGACATTGGCAATGAGGCATTATAATACCGATGGGGCACTACGATCTACTGTAAAATAAACCAAACTTTGCAAATTAACTTCTACAAACAACTCTGTAATATTTATAACAGCGGGGTAGCACAGTTTTGTTGCTTCTTTGCAGAAAATTGTAGCTGGGGTATACATTTTCCTTTCAAACAAGATTGAATAACACTGTGTGTAATTTTTTAAGTCATGGCAATATAACCATATACGGCCAGCACTACGTGATAAAATACCAAAAAAAAAGACACGTGTCTCCCAGTTTTGCCCAAAGTCATGCACTTTTTTTTATGGCCCCCCAATGATTTAGGGCCTCGGTGTCATTTCTGCAAAAAAAGTGATCACTTTGTCAGGCCCATATCTTGCAAACCGTTCGAAATTTTGATTTACTCTCAGAGGGAAAGTTGTAGCTCTTGTAATAAAGAACAAAAATTGTGAACAGATAAAATCATCTTCAAGGTCAAAATCGCAAAAAGGTACATTTTTGTAGTTGATTATTTCCTTGAATTTTGAATGGTTTGGTACCTATGGACCTCAACAGGGGAAAAAGGTAAAAACTCGACCTTTTTAAACGGTTTGTAAGATATGAGCCTGACAAAATGGTCACTTCTTTGCAAAAATAAAACAGAGGCCCCAAATCTTTTGGGGCCCATAAAAAAAGTGCATGACTTTGGGCAAAACTGGGAGACACGGGTCTTTTTTTGGTCTTTTATCACGTAGTGGTGTCCGTATATGGTTTTCGTGTTGCACTGTGTAAGTTTATGAAGTATACATACCATCAATAGAAACGACTAATGCTTCCTTGGGTCTATACGAAATCGATGGTTCTTTAATAAACTCGACAGCTTTAAGCATTTGTGTTGCACCTTCTAGTTTTGAATCCAATAAGGTAACGGCTTGAGAAGTGCTTCTTTTAACCGTGCGATAAAGGCCAACCCCTGTGTCTATACTTTATGGTCCACAGGCTGTCAGTCATAAATATCGTATTAAACATTGTGTTATGATCAGTGAGGCGAAAGTGCCGTTCAATATTTAGATCCTCGATGAAAAATTATTTTCCTTTTCCTTCATCTATCCTAGATCCGCCAGTAAAGCACTGAATTCCTCGCTCGACTTCGACTGGAAAGAATTCAAGCCATAATTGTGTCCATGGGATGGTTTTCGACAGTTACTATTTCCTCTAGAATGTGGTCGATTCTCTGTACTGTTGACGAGAGTACTGTAAGGTTTACAATTTTGTGCCGGTGAGTTGATCTGTAATCGTGTCGGATCCATTTTGACGTTTCGACGCCAATGGCACCTTGAACCTCAATGGGGGGTAATAACAGTATTGTGTCAATTGCACTCTTCGAAATGGGGTTTGCGCACCGCTGAGAAACAGAGAGTACATTTGTTGTACCTTTCGCAGTTTTTCAATATATCATTATATACAACTGATGGGTGAGTCAATATCGACCTTATCACGCTCATGTGTCCCAAAGTTTTCCAGCAAGTCGACCAACATATGCCAACCTTTTTAACTCTACTTTCTATGTGGTCTGTCAAAAGTGGTTTTCGAACTAGGATTACGCCCAACTATTTGACACTGTTGAACATCTGTGTCGTATTTCAATGCATTTTACTCGTAGCTTCCAAGTAATAGGCTATCTTCAACTCCCTCTTAAAAAAACACATATTTCCAGTTTATCCTGTTTTACATTCAATCCTCTTGGTTGTGCTCAGTTGTACGGTACTTCAAGTACCATTGAGGGCATACTGTAAAAAATGTTTCTGTTAAGAAGTATTGCCACACCGTTAGCATAGCCGGAGGGCTTGAATTTCCTAGTAGGCGGACATGAATATTCATCGTAAGTCAAAATTATTAGTAGACACTTTATGGTGGTGGCGATAAAATTCGGTTATGGCAACCTCTAATTTAGTTATGACAACCTCTAATTCGGCTGCGACAACCTCTAATTTGAGTGTTTGTGACAACCTCTAATTTAGTTATCACAACTTCTACTACGGTTGTGACAACCTCTAAGTCGGTTGTGGCAACCTCTAATTTAGTTATGACAACCTCTAATTCCGTTGTGACAACCTCTAATTTAGTTATGACAACCTCTAATTCGGCTGTGACAAAATCTAACTGGGATGTTTGTGACAACCTCTAATTTAGTTATGACAACCTCTAATTTGGCTCTGACAACTTCTAATTTGGGTGTTTGTGACAATCTCTAATTCGGTTATGACAAGTCTTATTCGGATGTGACAACATCTAATTCGGCTGTGCCAACCTCTAATTTGGGTGTTTGTGACAACTTCTAGTTTATTTATGGCAAGCTCTAATTCGGTTGCGACAACCTCTAACTTGGTTGTGATAACCTCTAATTTGGTTGTTTGTGACAACCTCTAATTCGGCGGTCACAACTTCTAATTTGGTTGTGGCAAATTATAATTCGGCTGTGACAACCTCTAACTTGAATATTTGTGACAACCTCTAATTTAGTTATGACAACCACTAATTCGGTTGTGGCAACCTCTAATTCGGTTGCGACAACCTCTAATTCATCTGCAACAACCTCTAATTCGGCTGTGACAACCTTTAAATTCAGTTACGGCTAATTCGGCAGAATCAACCGAATTTTTCTGTACCTGTAGACGTCGTATTAACCACGTGCTGAACCTAGAGCGAATGCGTTGGCTAGAATACGCCACTAGAATGAAATTTAGTATAAAGATTTTATTTTAGAATAAAGATGAACCAGCGCAAAAGGTACGATGACCAAGATTCTCCTGCAAGAACCAGGGGAAGAAAATCAAATAACAATCTTTTAACTCACAAATACTTGTATCGTAGAAAACTAATTTTATTCGTTGCCACATCACAAATTTAGTTGTTGCAGCAACGCAATGACTTAAAGTTGAAGAAGAATATTGAATGACAAGTTTCGCGGTAGCAACGACAAAATTCTCGGATGCACAAATCAAATTAATTGACTTTCTAGTCAACAGAAAAGACTGTATTTTGTGGATTAGTGTTCACTTATTGGATATAGACAGTGATTGTGTTGCAATTACGGTAACATAGTTGGTGTGTGTGCGTGTGTCCCTGTGTGTGTGTGTGTGTGGCAAGATTCAGGTTTAGACTTTGGTTAGGACAAAATCTTTTATGCCTTAAATGTCTCTGCAACACACACATGCACACACAAAAAGAAGGACCATTATCATCACTGTGTAAAAAACTTTGTACCGAACGTACGAGCATTGTGCAATATTTTACCAATAAAATCGAGAAATCGCAAAGGTAAAATTTTAAAGTGATGTGATTTTAATTGATTTCTATGCTTCAGTGCAACTGTCTTCCGTGTGTCCTCGAATGCATGCTCAAAGAGTGTCATTCCAGGCGTGTTGAGAGAGTCTAAGAAGTGATAGCAAATTATCATTATGAACATAGAGATGATGATGATGATGATGATGTTGCCAAACATTGAGTAGTTGTATGTGCTAGATATTGACTGATATGCTGATGCCTCTGCTAAGGCAATGGCTTCTGCTACATATGTGTGCAATTTGTGGTCAACTATGAATCCGTAGGCGCATACAAACGCACAACAGGATCCTTCGTTACCTCTGTCTTTGTTAATTTAATTGAAATTTGTGAAAATCCATACACATGTATATAGAGTATGAAGTAGTTTCAAAATTATAAGAAACAAGTAGAGCGTATATTTTTGTTTCACAGAAAAAAAATATAATTTTGCATTTCTCCCTGAATAGGATAAAATTAATTGATTTTAATTGCTTAGAGAAAATTTAATTTAAATTTAGGAATAATAATGATTGCATAATGAAAGGACCGATACGTTTAACCAGTTTGTAAGAGCATTCAATTAATTTGTAATGCAAAAGAAGAATTAAAAATTAAATTAAAATATTTAAATTCAATGGTCTTATGACACATGTAATTAAAACAACAGTGAAATAGATTTTAAATCAGCAACCTTACGTGGTGAAAAATCTACCTTTATTGTTGTTTGGTTGCAAATATTACGTGTTTGTAATTCGTCGCCAATATAGTGTACTTGTGTACAAACACATTGTGTTTGCTATTCAATATTATACGTTTGATTTACAATTATTAGTATGTCATAATATATGTTTTTGTGACACACATATATGGCTTTGTTTTTTGAAAACTGCTGAAAACGAAAACGTGACAGACAACAAGAAATAAAGAAATAAAAATCAACAAATTTTCAATTCAAGAAAACTATACTTGCATGAAAATTCATGTATGTTCCAAATGGTATCACCCAAAAAGAGCGAATTAATAAGAGCGACAAAGTAACAACGAAAGAAAAAAAGGAGATAATAAAAAGAGCGAAAGATAAAAAAGAGCGAAAGATAAAAAAGAGCGAAAGTTCCATAAATTTGATAATATATTCAATACACAAAAAATTATACAAATTATCAAAAGTATAATAATTTTCTAATTAGCAAACGATAAATTTAATTTTCGCATTTTAAATAAACCACAATATTAACTACCTGAATAAAACTATAATACTCGAATTAAATTTGGAGATTTAAGTTGTGTGCAATACCCCGTAAAAAATCAATTAAGTCCCGGTTTTCGTAATCATTAACCAAATCTTCTATTTTTTTTTTAGCTGTATCACGATAAATCTTTCGGCTTTTTGGTGGGTGTTGGCCGGCAATATATTGTTCAATTTTTACTTCGGTAAGTTTCTGCTCATGCTTCAGAACATCGATGAACTTCCATATAGTTGGATGACTAAATCCTAAAACGGAGCTAAATCGTCTATGCCATCCTTCCACGGAATTATTGGTCTTTGGTAAACCGAGTTTTGAAACATCGTGGGAATTCCATATTTTTATGGGAAACAATGCTTGGCGACGATTAAGATTATTTTGAAGACGTCCAACCCATATATCTTCAAAATAATCTATTAATTGCTGTAACACATCATAATTCTTAAGAAAGTATTCTGATTGTAGAAGTTCCTGGAAACTCTGTAAAACATCTACTTCCGGAACAAAGGCAAGAGCTGCTAACTGCCGTACCTGTAGCGCAAATTCTACATCATTGGTGTATCGGGATTGCATACCAATACTTTGCATTTTACGCCATATACACTGACTCATGTGGAAAAACAACCTCTTAGAATTGCTTTGGGAAATACTTCGTTGAACGCATTCATTGCTGCTTTTTCAAAGTCAGTCATTATAGTGATAGATGCCAAGTTGCTATTTAAATTTTTCAAGGCGGTTAAAGCACAAACATAAGATGCTTGCGTTTTGTAGGCCATTAATATAAAAACAGTTGGCAAAACATTATGAAATTTTACAGCGTGGATCGTATAGATTTGAGTAAAAAGTTGTGGAGCAGTATTAAAGGTTCCATCAGCATACCAGTGATCACATCGCGTCATGTGTGGTTGAAAATAATATTCTGGTTGAAAATATTATAATTCCATCATGGACTTGTCCACTATCATAAAGTAAATAAGGCTCATTTTCAATTTTCGAATAATTATCCGGAATAACTAGGTCCAGCAGAGATGTTGGATTAACAAATGTAAGATTATTCTTGTTTCTAATCCTTTGAGCTGCTTTTTTTATAAGGGGAATTGGTGGTAGTTGTCCACATACAGCTGCAGGTAACATATATGTCTCAGCAGACACAATTTGATGATTACTTTCTTGACATACACGAGCTCGTTCCTTGATATTATGTAGCGTATCCCTTTTTTCAATCTTTGCTTTGTGTGATACGTGATTATGAGCACTCGATTTCTTAATTTGTCCTTCCGAAACTATTATACGCCCGCGACATTTTCCAGCAAGACATTCTACGCACTTCCAATAAACGCTGCCATTGTTCTCTTTGTCCTTCCGGAAAACGTAACCATTGTTTTTTAAAAGAACAAAACCTTTTTGGCTTCTCGTATATTCAAGCGACATTTTTTAAAAATTTATTACAAATATTTATTATAAATATCTTGCACGAAATTATATTTATGAAAAAAATATTTTTAATATTACCAAATTTGCATATGATTTATGGCAAACTTGTTAAATTTATAAAAACAACAAGTATTAACATTATAATTGTTGTACAGTGCTTTTAAATATTCAAAATAAAATTAGCGAAATCCGACTTATGAAATTAAAAAATCGCGCGATTTTCTTACCTTTTCGGTCATTTTACCTTTCGCTCATTTTGTATTAGCTCTTATTTTTGCGCTGTTTTGGATTCGCTGTTTTTGTTTTCGCACTTATTGGGTGGAACTGTTCCAAATATATACATGGTCCCTGCTTAATGTTACAGGCGCCGTTTTTTTACAGTGTTTACACTTTGGCTTTCTTGACCTTTGTATCTACATCAAAACATTATACTCTAGGCCAGGGGTCGGCAAACTATGGCCAATGGGCCAAATTTGGACGTCCGGCAGTTTCACTCGCTAGCTAATTTTCTCTTGGCACTATGGTAATTTAGTGCAATACGGGGCAAGCACCAAAGTATATTCGAGTCACGCTATCTTTAAGTTATTTTCATTACTCTTTGAAGAAGATATTGGACAAATGGGTGCTACCATTTTTGATGACCGTTTGGAATCTTTTTATCGTATACTCAATAGTTCTGTCTTGATTTTGGGCAATAAGATCTTGTGTCTAATATTTTTATTGACAGCTCCCAGAGTCTGCATTTGTACACACAAACTCGAGACTTCAACAGCTACTAAGAAGAATGAGCACTACGAGCCCTTCCGTATCCTCTTCTACCAAGTGTTGTTCCAGTCTCTTCGACGTGAGCGGCTAAACGACTCCGTGGTTGACCAGTTGCTAAAAGTTACATTATATTAAATTAACTGGCGGATTGTTCCGTAAGAAAATATTCGCGAGTATTCCCCGCTCTTGAAGAGGATAGCGTTGTATTCTGTGTCTGTTTGCTTCATAAATATCAACAATGCTCGTGGGGATTGATTCCAGAACATCTAAAAGAATTTATGATGGACCAGCATAATGATAGAAAATTCACAATACCTGAATATACGGAAGACGTTGAAGAAGTAGCTATAACAATACCAACACTTACAACTGGTACCGATGATCAAACATACGAACCACCTGAATTGCACATGGATGAAGATGAAAATGAAGCAACAACAGAAGTTCCAGAAGCAACTGTTCAAATGAGACGAGGTCATTATACTCAAAGATACGATGCCTTAAATGTTGCTATGATGTGTGATAGATTCGGTGTTTCAGATAGAGTCGCTTCATGCTTAGCAACAGCTTTATTCGAAGATATAAATTTTACAAATATTCATGGTAATCTTGTTATTATGGATAAATAAAAAGTGGCTAGAGAAAAAGTTAAAATTAGAGATGCAGTGCTTCGTACACGACATACAAATTCTTCCATAACTGCATTCTCTTTCGATGGTAGAAAAGATGACTCATTAACTACAGAGAAAATAAATGACAAATTTCATACCACTATAGTAAAAGAACCGCATTTAGTTGTTCTGAAAGAGCCCTATAATGAGTTACTTGGATATGGAAATTTGGGTAGTCAAGAAGATTCAAAAACCAAACACAGAAAACTGAATGCATTTTTCAACAATAAAACATTAAATGTTGATCAATTATTTGGCATATGCAGTGATGCTGAGCCGGCAAATACTGGAACAGAAAATGGTGTTTTAAGATTATTTGAAAAACAGTTAAATAGACCAATTCACTGGTTTATATGTCTGCTTCATTTCAATGAGCTGCCATTTCGTCATTTATATTAAGCATTGGACAAAACAGTCACCAGTGGTCCACGAGCAGCAAGTGGAAAGTTATTCAAAGCTATTCAAGAATGTGAGAAATTGCAGGTATGTAACACTTTATTGTATTTAATATCATCATTTATTATCATTATTTATTGTCATTATTTTACTTTTTCGATTGGAATAAAGTTAAAGTAAAATAATTGAATTTTAATTGATCTAAACATTTCATTTTTCAGGTAGTAGCTGATTTTGATCCAATACCACTGGAGAATATGCCTGCAATAATGGATCATGAACATGAGCTCGAACTATCAACAGATGTTAAATAATTATATCAAATAGCTAAAGCAATTACGAATGGTATTGTTCCAGTTGATTTAGCTAACATTAAACCAGGACCAATTGCATATTCTCGTTGGTTAACCAAAGCAAGTAGATTACTACGATTATATCGGGTTTTTCAATAAGAGCGCTATAAAAGTTTTTTTAAATAAAACAAAACCGGTTTTAGATACCAATGAAATTCTTCATTCCTATGAAAGTACGTTCGATGCCATTATGTATAGAACTAGATTTCTTTGCATGGCCACCACGGGCACGCTTGCAGAAGTCCAGACGCTGAACCCAATTTTCGACGGTTTTCAAGCATAAATCGGCCGATACTGCTGCAATTTTACGTTCGATACTCGTACGAAGTTCATCAATCGTCGCTGGCTTGTTGGCATAGACCATAGACGTGACGTAGCCCCACAGGAAATAATCTAACGGCGTCAAATCTCTCGACCGAGGCGGCCAATCGACTGGGCCATTTCGTGAGATAACACGTTCACAAAACTTGGTTTCCAATAAATTGATTCTGGCATTCGCTGTGTGGCTTGCGGCGCCGTCCTGTTGGAACCACATGTCCTCCAAGTCCATATTATCCAATTGGGGCCAAAAATATTCGATTACAATTGAACGGTAGCGATTCGCACTCACAGTAATATAAACCGAACCAAAACGTAATTTTTTCGGGATGCAATGATGACTCATGGATTACGTGTGGATTGCTGTCTGACCAATAACGCATATTTTGCTTATTGACGAAGCCATTCAGCCAGAAATGAGCCTCATCGCTGAAGATGATTTTCCGATGAAAATCCGAATCATTTTCAAGTTGTTGCACAGCTCAATTCACGAACATATGACGCTTATGGTGGTCAAGCGGCTTCAGTTCTTGCGTCAATTTGATCTTATAACGATGTAGGCCAAGATCTTTTCGCAAAATTCGCCACAACGACGTCACAGAGATGCCCAACGCTTGAGAACGACGTGTGAGAGACACATTTGGGTTTCTTGAACTGAAGCCTCAGCGGCAGCATTATTCTCGACACTACGGCCACTTCTTGGTCTCACTGGCACGGGAACATTTTGTACTGTGCCTGTGGATTCAAATTTTTCCACTAGACGCTCAATTGTTGATCTGGTAGGACGATTATGACGACCATAAATTGGACGTAGCGCTCTTAAAGTTGAGGCCACTGACTCTGAATTTTGGTAGTAAATTTTAATAATTTCGACTCGTTATTGGCTCGTATATCTTTCCATGATGAAATGGCAAACCTTACTGAAGAGAAATGTCAAAAGAGCGGGAAAAAATATGGCGTCGTTTGCTGTCCCTATCGCTGTACTTTTGTAGCGTCTCTGTTGAAAAACCCTTTATGTAACAACTAATACACCATCGACCAATTTAAAAACTTTGGCAGTTTATATTATTACAGTTTATGTGCCAATGTACTTCAATGTGAAGTTTTATGACTCTGTTGTGTACGGCAGTGCACTTTTATTAAAATTTATACGTTGGACACGATACTTACAACCAAACTGACGTAATATTGTAGATGGTGTAATTCAAAACAACTCATGTTACGCACATCCAGAAAATATCTTATTAACAATGTTATTTGATGATCGAAAAGCAATACGGGATAGAGCTATCAAAAAGATTTTACACTATCGAGAAAAATTTTACAATCCAACTAAACTCAGAGTTTACAACAAAAATATCCTAATGGCCTGTTTATGTAACTTGTTTTTTCTCTCATCGCACGTCTAGAGCCAAACGAATTTCATTTTTGGTTTTTGTAAACTTTTTTTGATTCTAAACACAAAAGCTTTTAGTTATCGTCAAAATGTAGGTTCACAGAAGTCAACAACGTACAATGTTAAATGTCAAAATAGACAATCGTAAAAAATTGTTCGTGTGGGTTATATTGATGTGTTTTCATTTCAATAAATAAATAAAAATGGATTGTTTGACTAAAAAAATTTAAGTATTTTTAACATTGAAACGAAACAGCATATATTGATAATAACAATTGTACTTATCAGAGTAAAAAAGACCAACTCTATCCAGTTTCGTGCCTTGGTAGACTCGATGGACGAGTTCCCAGAACTAGCCATTCGGTCCCAAATCTTCTAACAGATTCGAAAATACTTCCTTATTAACACGAAAGTTTGCAATAAATCTACAAAACATAACTTCATGAATTCATAAAAGCAAATTATACTGATATACTTACTGGTCTTCTGGAATCTCAAACACATTGGTTGAATCACGCAAAATCCTACGGCTGAGGCGACTATCTCTGTCATCATTTTCCTTAGTTTTAATAGGAAACCCGAGAGCAACGGAGGAAATCATTTTAAATTGGTAAAAAGAGCAAACAATTGTGTTTATTTTCGTTTGTTTATTTATTTTTTAATACCTACAATCAGCTGTTGTTGATTTTACAGCTGATGGCTAGGGTTGCCCCCGTTTAGCATATATTTGTATGAAAAAGCTTTAAGAAATGCCAATAAAAACATGAAGGTAATATTGTTCTTTGACAGGAACACAACCAAGAAAAAGAGCTTTTATGCCCAAGCGAAAAGCAATAATGAACTCAATTGAAAACCTGATTGCTTGTCTAGCAATTGCACGCCTCCTGTTTGAAGATAGTAGTTACAAAAACAGGCTGTAAATGTCGATGCTACCGATTATGTCAATTTGGTTGATATGAATAACGACGATATCTTGGTAGAATACTTAGATTTCGATGAACCACCACTGGCTGATCCACAAATTCCAATGCACATACAAGGAACAGAAAGACATTTACAATTTCAAAACGAGTTATAGAAAAGAATCGTGAAGGAGTTATGGCAGTGACATTACAAAGTCGTAAGAAAACTCCTCGAATGGAAAGTAAAAAGGACCTTAAAAAATAATATTACCACGTTAAAACCTTAAATTGTAGGTCGAGAATAATATTTAAAAATAAATTGAATTAAAAATGTAAAAATAGTGTTTTTTTTGTTGAAACCTTGAAAATTTTGATTTTTTCAGGCCGATTTTCCTACAAAAAGGAGTTCGAAAACAAAAAAATTGATCATAATAAAACTTTCATAATCTGCAAAAAAAAAATCGAAGAAAATTCAGAATTTATGACTTAAAAGTTCATTTTAGGCTATTTTTCGACAAAAACTTCCTAATATCTCTACTAAAAATAAAAAAAATATTGGTATCAATACAGATTCTGAAAGGTGATAAAAATATTCTATCCGATTTTATGACGAATTTAATTAAATTATTCTATGTATATATTCAAAAATATCAATTTTGAAATTTTGGGGGGCTCCAAATCCGACTTAGAGCTATAATCCCTTGAGCAAAATTTCCCAAAATCCCCTATAGATTACGTTTTTGCTAAAATAACCCGCCCTAATGTATATAAACGTAGTGTTGGGATGTATTTGTGTGTATGAAATATGCAAATTACCTAATGTCGATAGTTGCAAATAATTCAGTGAATTTAAACCTCAAAAGATGAATTGTAGGACGCCAATTTAAAAAACTTAACAAAATACTACTAATACTTTTGTATAAATCCTTACACTCTTCTTAATATGACTTTGAAGTTAGGATAAGTCCAGTCGTACCACCTTTATGAATGCACATAATTTTATGCATGTCTTCACATGTTATCTTGGTAGGTTTGACATTTCTTTGATTCCCGGCACAACTCCCATAAGTAAGCCAAGACAGGCAAAGGTGAGTGCACAAAGTCATACACAAGTTTTGGAACCAATCACACACTCTCAGTGCCACACATTGTTACCTTATTCAGTAAACCACTACTATCTTAAGTGTCCATACATCACGTAACTGCTGGAGTCGTATTTAGTCAAGTAAATAAAGCAAAATTGTCCACTGGATGTTATACATTGTTATTCACCTAACCATGGACGAAAGAGTTGAGACATTTGTCTGATCTCCTAGCAGAGACACACGCACACACACACACACACACACACACATCTAGCCTCATTGACATTGTGTTTGGTACATCATTACTGGACATTTGTGGTTTGACATTACCGCAATGGAAACCGCAGCATCCAATCACGCTAAAGTCAAACGTTCAAGATATAAGAGTAAATATAAGTTGAATTTGAATTTTCCAAACCTGTTAATAATGTCTGGATATATAAGATTACGGAAATTTAATTTATGTCACTTATATGTTTAAAACTCTACTCCATTGTTCATTGTATCTTTAGTTATTTGTGCACAACTATGACTGAAGTATTTAAATTTCATAAAATAATTAACTGTTGAGTTTCAGAACCATACCACCGGCTTCAATATACAAGAACTGCAGAATATCCCTGACAAAGGGATGTGTCAGGTCAATACTTTGACATCATTTATATATCGTTGGACGAGCCTTAAAAAAACCTTTCATATGATACTAATATTGTATATAATGTTTTTGGGTAAATAACAGAATTCTTTTAAAAAAGGGCCTTTTTTTACATATATATTACATATATATTTTGGGAATCATCATATATCAACCCAAGGTACATTTTGAGAGGTGGACAATAGATGATATTTTTGTGAGTAATTTATATTTATATATAAGTATTATGTTTCTTAATATTATTATGTTTCGAAGGAAACACCAATATGTTTACGGATACATTACCCTGTGTGTGGGAGGAAACACAGGAATGCTTCCACGTAAGTATATAGAGATTTGGGATGACAAACGGAAATGGTTCTGCGTAAAAACCTGCGTGTTTGCAGGTAAACGTAATAATGTTTGCATTTAAATATAACTGAGTTTGGGACTTGCAAATATATGAACATTGGCAGTGTGTTCCAAGCATATACGTGGTTGCTGCAGAATGTGTTTGGAATAATATATTACAGACACCGTTTTTAAACTGTATTCGGTTGCCGCCAAATTGAAGCTGCCACAACCAAATTGAGGTCGTCACGACTGAATTTGGTCCCAACGACTGAAATTCAGCTAAGGCAACCATGTTTCATATTTGATTCAGTTATGACAAATGAACCTTCAATTATATTCATTCTGCCAACAAAATTTACTAGTATTTTAGGTGCAACTTCCGAATTTGGCATCAATTCGGTTGCAGATATTGAATTTGGTATCAATTCAGTCGTAAGAACCGAATTTGGCGTTAATTCGGTTGGTACAAGCGAATTAATTTTCAATTTGGTTACCACAACATAATTCTATTTATTTCAATCCTGACAAATATTATGTTCAAATAATTAAAAAATGTAAAATTGTTGCATCCGCGGTGGTATCAAGATGTTGTTTGTGGGTATTAAGAAAGGTAAGTAAAAATTTTGTAATTATGGTTCTTGGTTTAAAACGACTTGTTTAAAAAAATCGACTGTTATCTTGGTGCAGCTCAAGGAGATTCCAACAGTTCTGAAATAAAAAATTTATTATTTTGGGGTATTTTGACAAACTTCAATCGTCTAAGAAAAACGCATTTATTTTCACACCGATGTTGCTGATCTTTAGGATAAAAGGTGATATATTCGTAGGCAGCTTATTAAGGACTGGTCGATAAAATACATTGAATAATATTAGACGACCGGAGGAGAAAAGTGCGTGAGTTGGCAAAGGCTACATGCATGTCAACTGAGCGCGTGCATGACATTTTACATGCATATTTCGACATAAAAAGGGTATGCCACAGTGGGGCATTTCTCAAAAGAAATGGAAATAATTCACCCGTTTCTACACGGCTAGATCTAGCAAGATGAAATTTCACATGGTTATGGCTGAGGTCGTATGCTTGAAAAATATATATATTGGAACGTCTTAAACTCCAGTGGAGTCGCACAGTGGGTGCCTAAGATTGACATCTGCATTTACATCCTTATAAAACTTTGAACTTTGTTTTTATTCAAAACATTTTTTTATAAATTTGTAGTGCTACGATTAACCTACACAAAATATGCTGTCATGCTCTTATGGTTCTCTAGATAGTGTAGAAAAAATTTTATCAATATATTCTCAAATAACTGGGAAATAACAATCCAGTTATGTGAGAATATCTTGGCAATATGAAAAATAATATTAATTTTGGAAAAATTATTACATTAACAACAGCATATGTTGTAAAATAAGATACCACCCGTTGAAATCCATTAATTTTTGAGGAAATGACACAATTTTTAGCTTTTTTGGGAAAAAAGACGTCACCACATTTCCATCAATACTAGAGGAATTTGTTTTGAATCATATTAAGATTTTATTTGTGTTTGAAACAGAGCTACTCGTATATGTTGATTAATTTTGTAAGTACCATAGTTTCCTCTTTTTCACACATCTTTCTACGGAGCCCTCTAAATTCGGTAGATTTAAAAAAATCATATTTGGCGCAAAATATCTCGACGTGCGAAGCTGCATAACTATTTCTTTAAAGTATATCTGATAACTTAAACTCAAATTGAAATACTGATTATGCTTTCTTTTATTTTTCATTTCTCTAATATTTGCATGTTTTCCAACAAACCACGTTGAATAGCGAAACCACCTAGATACAAATGTAAAAAATTCCTAAAAATTCCTGAAAATTCCCATTTCTGCATATTTTAAATTATATTTTTGGGATTGTGTTAGGACGGTGTTTTTAAGTGTGCATAAATTTGAATATATACTTATTCTACGATGTTCCAGATGCATTTTTAAGCATAATACCTCAGCTATGGCTATGTTAAATTTCATCTTGATCGATCTATACGTTTAGAAATGGCTGCTTTATTTCCATTTTTTTGTCGACAAATCCCTCACTGCACACTGGGACAGATTTAAAAATGACAGGACAATATTCCAAAAATCGAAGAAGTAATCCAGATAAAATAAGTGACTTAAGCAGTTGCCAATTAACCACTTAGGTCGAGAATTAACTGTTTTGAAGGTTTGAAAGTTCCGAGGACGACGATGATGAAAATGTCGAACGTAATGATATAGATTTCTTTTAAACGAAGTTTTTTTTTGTGGTCCCAAATAAATCTTGTAGGGTTACGAAACAAACTTCTCAAACTTTTTATTTATTTTATAATTCCTAATAAATTTTGTAGAAAAGTTTAAAACGTTAAACCTTGTTAAGAAACGAAATTTTATGTGAAAAGGTAAAATTACACATGCTCTTCCCTCCGTTAGGTTAGTTATCGAAATCCTGACCGAAAAATGTTTGCCAAAAATGAAATCGGGCCATCCAAAAACCAATGACACGATACCCATAACGTTTTTTTTTTAAATTTGAATTGTTCAAAAAAAAATTACATCCCATGACGGGATTGGGGAGAGCTGCTCACAACCAGTGACCTGCGGGCTTTCTAATTTTTCACTCGCTGATTGGGACCTACAGTTTTACACCGGTTCCGAATGGTATTTTAAGAAGTTTTTCATGGCTAAGTACTCAATAGTGTCGCCATCACTAACCGAGGTGGCCGTCGTCGAAAGGAAATTTTATGGTGGTCAGAGCAGGGATCGAACCCACGTTCTCGTGCACAAGAGCCGCCCACACTAGTCATTGCACCACCGAATGGGGAAGTCCAATATTGGAACAGATAGGTTGAATAAAATGAATATATAAATAAAGGGGGGCCATGAAAAATTTGGAATTTTAACCCCCTGTTATACCGAAACAGATGGCCAATTTGATATTTATGAAGTGACAGATTATGAGGCAAAGGTTAGAAATGTACGAAATGGGTCGCTATAAGCTTGAAGAAAATTGGAAAATATTAAAAACTTTCATCAAAATTTCTGAGATTTCAGCTGTAACTGTAATAAATCTACGAAATAAATTCGATAGAAATAGAGTTCCATCAACGCCGATTGTGAATCAATTTGTGAAGCGAGTTTATTAATCTGGGTCCTTATGGAACAAAATAACTCGCCTACGTGCTCGTCCAGTGGAAAATATTGCCGCTGTAGCTGAAAGTGTGCTGGAACAGCCATCAACTTGAACTCATCACCGTTTGCAGCAATTTGAATTTGTATAAAGATCAAAGACATAAGTTCAAATAGTACAAGAACCGAAGCTATCTGATGCGTTATCCATTTTTTACCAAAAAAATAATCTGTACCGATAAAGCTCATTTCCACTTCGGGGCTACGTTAGCAAACAAAATTGTCGAGAAAAATGCGATGCATCCACAACGGGTGACTGTTTTGTGCGGTATTTTGCATGGTGGCATCATAGCCCATGCTTCTTCGAAAATGCGCACAAAGACGCTGTTAGCGTCAATGGCGAGCGTTACCGTTTCATGCACAGCATTTTGTTGTTTCACAAAGGTGAAGAGGACGATATTGACGAAGAATGGTTACAATTAATCAATCTAGTGCGCACTGTGTTCGAAGACCACATAGTCAGCCAAAACTCGGAAGTCCATTGACCGCCTTGCAGCTGCGATTTGTATGTAATAAACTTGTTTGACTATTTGTTGGTTTACCGGTTTGCATCGCCGATTATTGCAAATTTTAATAAATTTAATGTCCTTTCGCATCGTTAACATTTGCCTTATTGTTCTTTGCTGTGAGGAGATGTTTTATGCATTTCTTTACGTTCATTTCAGTGAGAGACCACAACAACAAATTATATATTTTGCAGGAATTTTTATTTCATTTTTTATTTAATTTAAAACGCAACAATAATATTTAACCATTTTACATGACAAGAGTTACTGTAGCTGTTAATTTATTGTGCGGGATTTTTTTGTAATACTATTTAAAAAAAAACTTTTCACAACTTAAATTGAGTACAAATATGAAATCAGAAAACTCGACAACTATAATAAGAAATCCACAGATTAGAAACGGAAATCCGTACAGGGTTATAAATGAACACATGCAAATAAATGAGGTGACCATTAAGATGACATCATAAAAACATATAAATTCACTTCTTTCTGTAGGCCTGGCCCAGGTCTCCAAACAGAAGTCAAGTGGAATGTGTTTATGAGTCTAAATGCGAGCAGAAAAGAAATCAATGAGTGTTCGAACTCACGCGAGATGTTTTAACACCTTTTTGTTACACGGTACCTGTTTGATTTCTATGAACACATAAGTAAATGTTACATTGGAAAATAAAAAAAAGAATAGTTTTTGCGCTGAAGGCTCTTTTTGCTATTACACTTTCTTTTTTCTTACATCTGCTTTAACATTAGATGTAATATTTGATTTCCATTGCGAGAGTTTTTACTCGGTCTGTTTTTGTGCTCGACTTTTTTGAAAATAATATAAAGCTTATAAATAAGCTTTATAATATTTTAAAAAGGTCTTGAGCTTGAATAAATTTGGAAAATTGTAAGATTAGATGTAATATTTTTAAAATAAATAATGCAATATTTAGCTCACTGAAATAATGGTTTTTGTTTTGTCATAAACAGAGCGACGACAAAAACTATTGAATAGTATAGATAACTTATTGCACTCTTTTTCCGCTCTCATGTAGAGAGTCGGAGTAAAAGGGCATAAACGAGCCTTATTGTCTTTATAGAATATTTCAATATAAATGCACCATTTCAACAATGTTATTACATAAAACAATACAAAGAGCATAACTGTTTCAAAAGACTTAAAGTTTTCACATCAAAATTATGAATGGACCAAGTTGTGACAAAAAGAGAGTAATAAGTTTTGAATCATTCGCCGGATGTCGCCACTGCTTTTGAGTCACACAATTCGTACCATGAGTTCTCTATACTATTCAATACTCTTTGCCGACAACCACCTGCTTGTTTGTTTGCTGTCGCTATATCAATACCATCATTCTTATTTGCAGGCAGAGACTATTGTTGTACATCAACAACGTATGTGATGCTAACGCTGTGTGTTGTTTGCATGTGTTCACTTTGATAGATTGCCCCACCCATGTCTATAGATGTTCAGAAATTCCTTGCAAGACCCATTATAAAAAAAACAATATGAATGAGTTGAGTGGGAGAAGAAGATGAAGAGTACAGAATTAAACTAGACCACGTGTTTAGTTGAATCAATGACTTTGTTTTGAAGAAGGTGTTTCGAATATGTAATTGTATTAATAAAATTAACAAAAGAAAAATTAAAAGACAAATTGCCTTATTTTCCATGCATGATAACAAGAATCCATTGAGAGGCAGTGTACCCGGTCTTCTTTTGTATATCTGGAAAAGAGTCATCTGTGGAAGACGTCGTAGCAGGCACGCTCTTACAGGCCTACTACAGGTATGTATCTAGAAGCGAGCATGGGAGGCCTTGCAGGCCAATGTCACGCTCTGTTAATTGCAAAGGAGTAGATAATGAAACTGACATCCCTATAGATTCTAAAATAAGGCCTGGTATAAGACCACCTTACCTATTACTTTTCCCGCTGGGATGTTTACGTTCTATAACACTGTGTGTAATTTTTTAAGTCATGGAAATTTAACCATATACGGATACCACTACGTGATAAAAGACCAAAACAAAAAAGACCCGTGTCTCCCAGTAGTGATCAAACAGGGATCATTTTGTCAGGCTCATATCTTGCAAACTGTTCGGAATTTTGATTTACTCTCTGAGGGAAAGTTGTAGCTCTTGTCATAAAGAACAAAAAAATTTTGTTTAAACCTTTTTCCCCTGTTCAGGTCCACAGATAGCAAACCGTTCAAAATTCAAGGAAAAAATCAACTACAAAAATGTACCTAAGATCTCAATAAACAACTTTCTAGAACATTTGAACTTCCTAGGAATGATTCTTACCACCGTTTACTTCAACATTGATATACTATGTTATCTCACCGACCGAAAACACGCACCGAAAAGCGACACGACGAGGCATTACACAGCTCGACGTCAACAAGAGTCCAGCGGTGAAAGTTATAGAGAAAGTTCTACAGCATAATTCGCACACAACATTGGCAATTGACAATTTCAATATGCAGTGTGAAAATATTAATTTATTTTACTACGTTTGCGGTCATCAAATCATAAAAAAAAGTTGTACAAGATTTCAAAAGGAAAAGAATCATTTAAGTATTAAATTCACGAGAGCATATAACTTGTTTTTCGACGAAGTAGACTTCTATTCTATTTATGTATACATTTGCATATATTTTTAAATTTTGATTTTGTGTATGGAATAGTTTTGGCGCATTAGATTCATTTGCATGTTTGCAGGGGGTTTAAATTTCAAAATTTAAACATAAATCTCATAAATTATGGGTGTGCTAGATAGTGGAAAATTGTATACGTGAACATTGGATATAAAGGGTGTCTCAGTAAGAATGCACTTTTTCATTTTAAAATAAAGACACGCATTTTTTGAGAAAGTTGTGATTTTTTTTATTGAGTTCTAAAGAAGGCATGATCCGATTAAGTATGGAATAAAATATCCGTAAAATGGCCCCCATGATTCTGATGACAGGCCATTAGTCTTGTCATGAAATTTTCCCTGATTTTTTTTCCCAGAGATGTGGCTGTATATCATCGATGACGCATTATATCTCAGATTTGAGCTAAGGAATTGTTTCTGGTTTATTTGCATAAAGCCGAGATTTCTCAAAAATCCAAACAAAGAAATCACACTGCGTTAACCTGCATGACCTTGGTGGCCAGTTGACATCAGAATTTCTGAGATAATTTGTTCTGGAAACCGTTGCTGCAATAAATCGATTGTTTCATACGCGGTGTATCAGGTGGCGCGGTCTTGCTGAAACCACGTGTCGTTCAGATCCATGCCGTCCAGTTGAGGCCACAAGAACTCCGTTATCATATTCCTCACAGTCACTACAATTTCGGCCTCATCTTCAAAAACAGTAAGGCCCAATCACGCCGCCTGACTAAAATTCGTTGTGGGTGAAGTTGTTTCTCATGGATTACATGAGAATTTTCTGAGCCCCGAATTTGAAAAGTTATTGTATTGACGAAGCCATTAATATGGGATTGCGGTCCATCGGAGAAGATGACTTCTTTGAAAAATCAGCATTGACTTCACTTCGCTCCATTGAACCCACTGAACAAATCGGCGGCACTTTCCATGGTCTGCTGGTTTGAGCTCCAGAGTAAGCTGAATTTTGTACTACATTCGCTGCGTAGTGCTTCGTGAAATTTGTAGTTATGGAGAACGTTGCCGTTTTTCCTCGACACGATCAGCACGCAGCAATGTTTTCAAGAGATTAACCGGTACGGTGACGCACAGGTGTCTTACTCTCCATAACCGACCCAATCGAACCGAAACAATCGATTTATTGCAGCACCGATTTCCACAACAAATTATCCCAAGGAATTCTGATGCCAATTGGCCACCAAAATCATGCGATTTAACGCCGTGCGATTTCATCGTTGGGATTTGTGAAATCCCGGGTTTATGCGAATAAACCAGAAACGATTCCTGAGCTCAAATCTGAGATCCAGCGCGTCATTGGTGAGATGCAGCCACATCTCTGTGGAAAAAGTCATGGAAAATTTCATGAAAAGATTAATGTCCTATCATCAGAGCCGTGGAAAATATTTGACGGATATTTTACTCCATACTTAATCGGAACAAGTCTTCGCTACAATCCATTAAAAAATCACAGCTATCTGAAAAAATACGTGTTTTCATTTTAAAATGAAAAGTGTAGTCTTACTGAGACAGCCTTTAATTAATAGAAAAAAATTTTGATTTATTCCTGACAACATCTATTTCGGTTGTGACAACCTCTAGTTCGGTTGTGCAAATTTCTAATGCGGCTGTGACAATCTTCAAATCGTGCGTGACGACCTCTTATTCGGCAATTACGACCTCTAGTGTAGTTGTGACAATCTCTAAATTTGGTTGTGGCCACCTCGAATTCGGTTGACTCAACCAAATTGTTCTGTGGGTGTATATGCAAATTCCGTTGAATTCTATGTAGAGCTGTTTGGATACAAGCCGAAGTTATGTTGGCTAAACTTCTGCGTTAGTCATTCTCCTTTTTTTTGGATAGTTTTGTAGTCACGTATCGACTGGCTACATGCTTTTTAACAACATTTGTGTTCTTATGAACAATATATCGTTTCTAGATATGGTATAACTAACATACCTACTAGACACATTTGGAAGTCAAACAATCACAATAGTAGTCGCTTTTCGAGAAATTTTAAAACCTTTGCTACATTAAACAGTTGTCACTTAAATAGACAAAAATCACGTACACCAGACCAAACATAAAGTCTAACAAGGATGCTGTCGGTAGCGAAATGGAAGCAGTAGAAGGCATTTAAGGATATTCACTTATATGTATGCACATACATTCAAGTACTTTGTAAATTTCACAATACCTTTATGCGTCAAAATGTACACATTTTCGGACACATGACTGTAGACATAATATACTGCATACATTTACACATATGATGAGACACATTCTCTCATATATATGAACACGTTGGAACTATTAATATTCATCATTTACTGCCTTTACATTATAGTACTTTGAAAAGTATGAGGATGATATGATCGGATTACTTTGTATTGAAATGCGATTATCACAATGCTGACTATAATTATAATCAATACTCAAAATGCTCGAGTGAAAAGGGATCGTGCGGTTGGAAAAATTAAATTTCATTTAATTTTAATGTGACAATCCTTCTACTTTTTGTGCGAATACATTTTTAAAAATCGGTTAAATAGTTTTAGATACTACCAGCTTAACTCATAGCAACGATAGTCTCATAACCAGTCATGTGGAGTCGGAGTTGGAATGACAGTTTCGGAGCCGGAGTTTAACAAATTGGTTCCGGAGTCAGAAGATGACCTGGAGTCGATTTTGTTTACCCCGATTCCGACACTGTGTTAATAAGATTCTTCAAATTTACTCGAAGATGTTAAATGTTTGCAATTTTTGGTGACAACAATGTTATAGAATTTGGTTAGCGAGGAAGGACCGACTCCGTACAATGCTATTTTATGCCAACCATGTAAGATAGGGTTAATAATTCAGATATATTTTACGTTGACTATGGGGTTTTAGTCGTCACGGTTCGAAAAAATTAATTCTACTTGAGTCTAATATAGTGAAATTATAAGCGTCAATACGTCGTCTAATCTATCCCTGAAAATAGTTTACAGGATTTATACAGCCACTGCCCGCCCAATATTTCTCTATGGCATTGACCAATTAGCTGAAAATCCAATTACCTGATTGATGATAATGGTGTGCATCACGGATGCCCTTCGCACAAACCATACCGAGAGTGTGAGAGTTATATTCTAGAATAACTGGAAAGGCAAATAGCTGCAACGTCGATAATCCGCATAAGATATACAGCGAAATTGATCACCAGCTCATAAGGTCATGGGACGATTTTAATAGATCTGCGGAAAACACAATGAAAGTCTCCTACATTACGCACACATCATGAGGGAAACTTCTCTCCCCATATCCCGAAGACGCTGGTCTGGAAGGGACGCATACCAGGTTATAGAATACATATAGTCTTCTACATTGATGGCGCCAAACTAGATGGCAAAAGTAGGGTTTGGAGTCTATTCGAAAGAGTGTCTTTCAGGTAGAACTTATGGCCATCGGAGGAGTTGTTCTTTGGCTGGGACTAAA
Source organism: Phaonia tiefii (assembly GCA_963931995.1). Classification (NCBI taxonomy): domain Eukaryota; kingdom Metazoa; phylum Arthropoda; class Insecta; order Diptera; family Muscidae; genus Phaonia; species Phaonia tiefii. The sequence goes on along the minus strand of OZ008370.1, from coordinate 203,397,016 downwards.
CGCTATCATCGCCTGAAGTATCAACATCTACTCTGACAGTCAGGAAGCCATAAAATCTCTGCAATCTGTATCACTGAGTTCAATAACTGATGGCCAAACTGTTCGATATTCACCTTATGTGGCTGCCGGGCCCCGGAACATAACAGGGAATCATACAAAAGGTGAGCTTGCGAGATTAGGAACTACCTTACCTGTTCTACTGGATATAGAGCAATTGGGTGTATCCCTTCTGTTTCGCAGCTAAATCTTAAAATCCATGATCTCAGATGTGATAATGTTAGGTGATCTGGAGGTACAAAATTCAGGTTAATGGCCAAGTCATGCTCTGAATAGTGCGCTAAACTTAATAGCTATTCCTAGACAGGATATCCCTATGCTAGTAGCTGCAATCACTGGGCGTGTAGATTTTGAATCTACGCACATGATTACTGCAGAAGCTGCGGGGACAGATGACAAGAGCGTCGAACATCTGATATACTCCTGCCTTGCCCTTTGTGTGAGTGGGAAACAATATCTACGACCTTATTTAAGTTGTATCTATCAGACATTTACCACATTTAACATCTTAGGACTTTTTTGTAAGGTTCTAATTGGTTTGCCAAGGACTAATGTTCGCATATTCTTCAGCCACCAACAACAAGAGCTTCTCACAACCAGTGAGCTCTGCGCTTTCTAATTTTCACTTACTGATTCGGACCTACAATTTTACACAGATTCCGAACGTTATTTTGAGAAGCTTTTTCATGGCTAAATACTCGATAGTGTCGCCATCACTAAGCGAGGTGGCCGTCGTCGAAGGAAATTTTAAGGTGGTCAGATCAGGGATCGAACCCACGTTCTCATGCACAAGAGCCGCGCACACTAGCCATTGCACCACCGACGACCACATTCTGGAATATCAGGATGAGGTAACATATGACTTGAACGTCCCATAACCATAGCAGGTTAATTTACATGTTCAACAATGGGGAGAGAATATTATGTCTGGTGGTTTTACAACGGTCAACGGTGCCTACGATAGCCTGATACGGGGAAAACTGTACCAATGTATGTCGCAACTTGGTATTCTTGCTAAGCTGACACGCTTTTACAGAATGACACTGGCCGACACGAAATCCACAGTAAAGATTGTTAAAGATCTCACCAAATCATTTAGTACGAGACGAGACCTCAGGCAGGGCGACACCTTATCATGCAATCACTTCAACATATTAATTGAGATCATCGTGAGAACAGCTGTAGTCAACACGAATACAACTATCAGAAGCAAAAGACACAGGCGGCTCGGGTATACTGATGATTTAGACATCATTGGGCGAGATTAGCGAGAAGTTCCTGCAGATTTTTTTTATCAAAAATAGAGAAGGAATCAGCAAAAGTGTGTTTGGCAGTAGGCGAGGACAAGACAAAATTAATGGCTTCGTTAAGCCAAACATTGACCCGATTGGATGAAAGGGTGAATGTTGATAACCGTTATAAGTTCGAGGTAGTGGAGGAATTCATTTAACTCGGATCTTCCGTGAACAGAAACAGTAAACACATCCTAGAAATCAAATTGAGAATTCTGCTTGCAATCAAGTGATATGTCGCGCTAAGCAAGCACTTCAGAGGTGAGACCCTTTCACAAGAAACGAAGCTCCAACTATATTAGACTCTCATACAACCTGTATTGCTTTATGGCGCAGAATCCTGGTTCATATTGCATACTGAAGAAATAGCACTGGAAGTCTTTGATGAAAACATGCTCGAAAACTAAATAGTTCTATAATACTCGTAGAAAACGCCGAGTATCGACGACGGATGAACCACGAGCTGTACAATCTGTATCCCCACATCGACGTAGTTATGCGTATCAGAATAGCGCGTTTACGCTGCCTAGGCTATGCCAGTAGAATGGATCAAAATTAACCAGTGTGATAGGTTTACGAAGACGTACTCGTAGGACATCGAGAAATAGGACGACCAAGACTTCGCTGGAAAGTCCAGGTGGAATTTTGTCTGCGAGAGCTTGCTGTTACCAATTGGAGGAGGAAAGATGAAAATTGAGTCGGTTGGAGAAACGTGTTGTCCTCATTTTGTAAGGCCCTCGACCTTTGTGGTTTGTTTGAGGCTATTTAAGTAAGTAAGTAAGTACGTAAAGGACGAGGTTTCATTTAATGTTTCTTAAAAGGATATTAAAGCGCTGATTGGTAAACAATTATTATTTATTAATTAAGCGGAATGACTAATTTTTAAATTCACCTGCTTCCTTATAATTTGTATCATGAACCAAAGAAAAATTGTATTTAAACGCTTTTGGTTTGTTAGTAGGGTTAGAGTCGGAGTCGGAGTCACAGTTGGAGTCGGAGTTGCAGTCTATGTTGAAGTAGAAGTTGGAGCCGTAGTTTGAGTCGGAGTCGGAGTTGCAGTCTATGTTGAAGTAGAAGTTGGAGTCGGAGTCGCAGTTGGAGTCGGAGTCACAGTTAGAGTCGGAGTTGCAGTCTATGTTGAAGTAGAAGTTGGAGCCGTAGTTTGTGTCGGAGTTAGAGTCGTTGTTGGATTTTTTTTTGTTGTACTTGGAGTCGGTGTTGGAATATATTTTGAAGTCGTAGTCGGATTTAATGGATTCCAGCTTTATCAGACTCTCATTTTACCTGTTTTGACATATGGCTCCGAAACTTGGGTCATATCGCAAGCGGATGAAAAACACCTGGGAGTTTTCGAGAGAAAAATTCTCCGTAAAATATATGGTCCTGTTGAGGAAAACCGCGAGTGCCGACGTGGCGGGAACGCAGAGCTATATAATCTATATTCTGACGTGGACATAGATAGACGAATCAAAGTGGGCCAATTGCGTTGATTAGGCCATGTTATCAGAAAGGATGAAGATGAGCCAGTGCGAAAGATTTTTGATAATGTACCCGATGGAAGCAGGAAAAGAGGACGAGGAGGAAAAGAGGATGCTGGAAAGACCAGGCAGTTGAATCGCTCCGTATCCTTGGTGTTACCAACTGGCGAGAAAAGGCGAAGGATAGAGGCAGTTGGAAGAATATGTTGAAATTTGTTTAATTTGCTTGTTTAATTAATATGTGTAAGACGTCTGACCTCATGAGGTTGTAATATGGTCAATAAAAGTAAAGTCGGATTTGATTCGGAGTTAGAGTCGAAGTTGGATTCAGAGATAGAGTCGGAGGTGCAGATATAGAGTCGGAGATTTAGAGACATAGTCTGAGTGCGGAATTTCAAAATTGCGGAGTTGAAGTCGGAGTGTTCAATATTTTAGAAAACAGTAAAAAGTTTTTGGAAAAATTTATTTCAATGATTAGTTAAATTAATATTATATGTGTTTGTTTTAGTGGCATCAATAAAGTTTATATATTTTTCCACAAGATATCCCAACACAACATAAGTTAATAATAAATATACTATCAACATGGTCCGCTATAAAACTGACAAAATTGAGATTCATTCATTTCATTACCCGCAACAACAGTTATAATGAAGTCATAACATTGATGTCAATATTTACACGGCATCATTTATTATAAAGGAAATTATATGTTTTACGATAACAATAAATTGTTTAATAATCTACACTTACATTTACGACAATTATCATACTTTCCCCCCAAAACATAACTATAGATTTGTTGGATAATTTAGTGTTGCTTCTGATTCCCTTAGCCGGCGTTTGCACAGCATTTGTCCAGCAACAGCAGGACATTGTCCGCAATGTGGCAATGAAAACTGGTGTTGCATACATAACTCACATTGAGATGTCGTACACATGATTTGACTATTTAAATCTCTACTGCTTTAAATCACTGAATAGTTTCATACATACACGCATACATAGTATTTACCTAAAGTGTCTAAGTATTTGTGTACACACTTGCATTTGAAGGTATAGTAAATTTGCACACATTCACACTTACATCCAGCTACAAAATCCTCGTCTGTGTTTATCGTTATATGCGAAATATCTAGTAATTACTACTGGTGTTGGGTCATATTGTCTAGTGCGTCGTGGTTTCGACTTTTTTCGGGGCTTCCTAAATGTTCAGAATATTCATACCTTTTTATTGTTGCCGTGTAGAATGGTGCGTTGCGTTGCGTTGCGTCTGTTTTACAGTCTATCACTTTCGGTTAACTTCTGAGTTCTTTTCACCACAATCAAGGTTGGCTATGTGTCTGTACATTATGAAGTACTAGTACGTTTTAATATAGTCTAGTATGTCGTCCTGTATTCTGGACATAACATCAATTCCATGACTTATTTTTCGTAACATTTTACTGCTCTTCTTACTCACACCAATAGCAGTTTAGTTGCCCACATGAATGTTTTATGAGTTGTCATTTCCGTCGAACGTGGATTTTCGCAATTTGACTGCATTAAGGAATGTATCATTAGGAATTTGTGTTCTCTCGCTTTTTGCGGAAGTATTAGTCATTGGGTTGTCGTGGTCGAAGTTGTGAGTGGAAAGTAGACTAGACAATTTTGTGCAATTTTATAAAGTGATTTCGAAAATTTAAAAGAAATTACCTGAAAACGTGAATAAATTTGTAGATGTTAATCAAATGTAATGAGCTCCAGTGCAACAAAATGGAGATAATTACCAGGAGTTAAAGGATTCCTTTACGGAATTAAAAAACATAGGTGAGTATATTAAAACTCCGGAAGGACGAACCCTCTTAGTTCACACTTGTTTTTATTGCCTAATGAAACTGTTATTATGAACCAAAATAGTATTTGCAAAAGTCCAGAAAATTATGTTTGTCAGTAGCGTAGCGCATTTTCGAGATATGATGTCTTCCATGAAATTTAATGAGACTTTATTTTTTAGAACATTTCAATCCTCTATCAATCCTCTATTTGGGCAAAAATGTATCTTAAAATGGGACTCTTGGCATTCAAATGTTGCACAAAAATATTGCTCAGAAAATTTGACTAAGGCTTGTCAAAGATAAGAAATCTTTATCTTCAACTTTTGTCGGTCCTGTGAGCCTTTTTTGACTGCAGTGTTCAGATAGCGACCTAGAATTGACAGTTTGAGGCTTTGGATCATCTAGAAAGTTACTACCTTTTGATTTTAGGATAGGCCGCGGAAAATAAAAGTGGGGTCTTTATATAGATAATGAGTCATTTTTGTGCTCATTTAGCCCAAAATAACAACTATTCGCAAGCACAATTCTCCGCTTGATCTCAAGGCTGACGTTGTTGTTTTTGTTTACGGCAGATCCGAGGTATATAAATTCATCCACCACCTCGAAATTGTAACGGATATCAACGTTCACGCTTTGGTATAATCCCGTGGAGGCCCTGCTCGTTGAAACCATTAATTTTTTCTTGCACTCATTTACTATCAGGCCCACTTATGCTGACTCCTTCTCAATTCTCGAAAACACCGAAGTAACTTCTCTCATTGTGCGCCCAATGATATCCATATCATCAGCATATAAGAGCACCATGTGGATATTCCAATCGCCAGGCATGCATTCATCTAACCAAACTTTGTTAATAAGTAGCTCATCGCTTCCAGCCTTAAACAGCTCCGCCGGTAATCCATCGGCTCCTGCGGGTTTGTTGTTCTTAAGTCGGGCAATAGCTGTTCTGACCTCAACTGGGTTAGGAGGTGGTCAATCGACGTCGTCGTCGAAATTGTGATCGATTGTCTTATCTTCAGTGGATATGTCAGGTACCAGCAGCGCAGAGAAATGTTATTTGAATATGTACAACATGCTTTATACACCCACGATGAGATTTCCGTTGTTGTCTTTACAAAAGCGGTGTCCTGAACCATGCCCAGAGTTCGTTCCTCCTTCTGTCCCATTTTACTCATTCTCGCGCTCTCTCCACTGCCGTATCTTACGCCTATAGAGACGGTTCATCTCCTTTCGTTTCCCCCTATACCGCTTAGCCGCAGCTGCTGTTGCAAATGACTGAAGCATTGCCATGCGTGCAGCGTTATTTTCATCATTTGCAAAGCCACACTCGTCAGCGTACCATGGTTGTTGCGGTAGTTTTTATAACCGGTTTTTCAATAAGAGCGCTACAAAAGTTTTTTTTTAAATAAAACAAAACCGGTTTTAGATACCAATGAAATTCTTTATTCCTGTGAAAGTACGTTCGATGCCATTATGTATGGAACTCGATTTATTTTGCATGGCCACCACGGGCACGCTTGCAGAAGTCCAGACACTGAACCCAATTTTCGACGGTTTTCAAGCATAAATCGACCGATACTGCTGCAATTTCATGTTCGATATTCGTACGAAGTTCATCAATCGTCGCTGGCTTGTTGGCATAGACCATAGACTTGACGTAGCCCCACAGGAAATAATCTAACGGCGTTAAATCGCACGACCGAGGCGGCCAAACGACTGGGCCATTTCGTGAGATAACACGTTCACCAAACTTGGTTTCCAATAAATTGATTGTGGCATTCGCTGTGTGGCTTGTGGCGCCGTCCTGTTGGAACCACATGTCCTCCAAGTCCTTATTATCCAATTGGGGCCAAAAATATTCGGTTATCATTGAACGGTAGCGATTCGCATTCACAGTAATGTGCCGGTCTTGATCATCATGGAAGAAGTACGGCCCAATGACGCCGCCGGCCCATAAACCGCACCAAACCGTAATTTTTTCGGGATGCAATGATGACTCATGGATTACGTGTGGATTGCTGTCTGACCAATAACGCATATTTTGCTTATTGACGAAGCCATTCAGTCAGAAATGAGCCTCATCGCTGATTGTTGAGGCCTCTTATAGTTGAGGCCACTGACTCCAAATTTCGGTAGTAAATTTTAATAATTTCGACTCGTCGTTGGCTCGTATATCTTTCCATGATGAAATGGCAAACCTTATTGAAGAGAAATGTCAAAAGAGCGGGAAAAAATATGGCGTCGTTTGCTGTCCCTATCGATTTACTTTTGTAGCGTCTCTGTTGAAAAACCCTTTATAGTCGGAAATGGGTTTCCACTGCGTTTCAGGACCGCCATCGGGAGTGTATGCCAAAAGTTGTGAGAGCGTCCTTGAGCAAGCTGTGGCTACCTCTGGTAATTGCAGCTTTCCGATGTCCAGCTTTATCTGCATCTGGTTTCGTACGATTTTGGCTCGACTTATTATTGTGCGAACATTTGCTGCTACATTTGAGTGCCTTCCATCAAATACCACGGGATCAATTTTATTCTTCGTTCTTTGATCAGGGGATACAAAAGTAGCCTGGTGGCAAAGACAATCAGTCTCATACCGTTGTCGGAACTGCCAGCATGTAGACTGAAATTGCCAATAGTTGGATGAAATACATTCTCCCTTCCTACTTTCGCATTAAAATCTCCTAGTACAATCTTAATGTCATGGCCAGGGCAGCGGTCATACGTTTCCTCTAGGAGCTCATAGAATATGTCCTCGGCATCATCATCTTAATCTTCTGTCGGGGCATGCACACAAATTACGGAAATATAAAAATATTTCGCTTTTATGCGGATTGTGGCTATACGTTCACTCACAGGATTGAACCTAGGGACTAGATGTCGCAGTCTACAAATCCGCAACCAAATTCATGTTCTCTCCCATGGCAACTGCAGTATATGTCGCAGTTTCATTTTCTTGTGTAGCCAAGTCCTCTCATTCGCATTTCCTGGATTGCGGTAATGTCAGCCTTATAATTTTCGAGGACATCTGCCAATTGGATGCATGCTCCGGATCTATATAGAGTTCTCGCATTCCAGGTGCATAACCATAAATCGTGGTCCTTATAACGTATGCGGGGATCGTCAACAAATGGGTTGTTTATGTTTTCTCTTTCGTTTTGTATTTTCACTGCCATTATGAATGGTGGCGGGAGGCAAACCCAGTCCACCGGATTTTTGCATTTTACTTACTGCCAGGATATTTGATTGCAGCCGCCCATTATGGATCAGACGCTGACCAGGATGCAATATGTCTAACCTGGATTTTCTTCTATTGGTTTTTATCCGCCGTTGGCCCATATGCTTGGCTCATCCGCCTTCTAAAAGACAAAAGAATATGCCCGATAACTTGATGAGCTTCAGTGACATCAGTCACCTACTAAGCCTGAGACACATCAGTGATCGCATAACCAAATCAGGCTGCTTATATATTTTCGCCTTCTCACTCTAGCTAGCTAACGGATGTTTCCGATAATGCCATTGCCCAGAACATACTGCGTGGAAGTAGTGAGCTGCTTGGACTGACCAATGAAGGAATCATTTCTGGTGAATGGCTATCAGAAACTATCCACCTCCACGGACAGTCCCAAAGGTAACAAAGTTATTAATTTTGAGATTGACCGCACCGTTTCCGAGTTATAGCCATTTTCTATTTTAGCAATTTTCTTATGTTGACGATTTTTTGAAAAAACAAAATTGTTCATTATGATTAGACGGTAAAAATGAGTTATTATTTCGATTGGACGCTCCGTTTCCGAGATATTGGCATAAGGGCGATTTAGCGATTTTTTATTCGAGAAATTTTAGTTTCATCGGTTATTAAAAAAAGTCATGCCGTATTCAAGGCATTCATAGGTTAAAGTCTCCGATGGATCCTATGGAGGTAAACAAATCCAATGAGTGTTCGAACTCACGGCGAGGTGTTAACACCTTTCTGTTACACGGTACCTGTTCGATTTCTATGAACACATTAGTAAATTTTGCATTGGAAAATAAAAAACAGCGTTCAATCATATGATGACGTTACATTTAAATAATATTAATACTTAAAACTATTTAAAGACCAGTGCAAGTACATGTGTCATTATTTTCGTGCTTAATACTTTTTGTTTTATTCCCACAAAAAAACAAAGAGAATGCAAAGTAATTAAATACATTGTTATGTTCATACATACATACGCTACAAAAGTTCACACAATTTTCGTTGCTCTCTTGCTATCTCATTTTATATACGTATAACCACGTCATTATTCTGTTCGCTCTGAGAGTGCTCCGCACCCACACAAGACAACTATTCGCTGCCGCTACATCAGTGTGTGTTTTTTTCGCAGTTTTACAATATGTGTTTCGCAGTCGGACAAATCTGTGTTCTATATAGAGGTGGGTCACCCTTAACATTTAGGGGTATGTAAAATAGATGTCGGCCGATTCTGAGATCTACTCGATATGCACACAAAATTTCATACAAATCGGTTTAGCCGTTTGGGAGGAGTTTAACACCAAACAATCTGTGATCGCAGTCGGACAATCTGTATGATCGCAGTCTTACAATCTGTGTGATCGCAGTCGGACAAAAAGTGTTTGGAAGTATTCACTTTGTGAATTTAGTCCCTACCCGTGCCTATAAATGTTAACACATTACCGATTACCGTTACCGAGATATAACCATTTTTTTATTTTAGCGATTTTCTTATTTTGACGATTTTTTTGAAAAAAAAATTCTTCCATACGAGTTGGACCACTATATGAAAAACCCTTAGAAACACCGAATAATTAAATATTTTTTAGATTGGACACTCCGTTTCCGAGCTATAGACACTTTTCTAAATTTTTCATATTTTCGACCAATAATGGGGTTGGATTACCATGGGTAACCCATTATCCATCGCCGTGAGTAATGAGTAAGGGCTGCTTACCCATTACCCATATGTAATGGATAACCGTGCAGGGTAATTTACCATCGTCGTGGGATACTTTGCCATCGTCGTCTACCTATTTTTCTTTCCCCATACCCTGTGGGTAATGAGTAAACGTTAATAAACCCATTCCCCATGGTGTCGTGGAAGGGGGGTGGGGGGATAAATACGATCTTTGTAACCAGATAAAAGCAATTAGAATTTAAAAATATCACATGTATGTTTAAGATAACACTGTGGCACAAATGAAAGGAATTTGTTTCGGGCCTCAACCATCCCAAAAAAATTGTGAAAGTACTTGGACGTGGTGTCACAAAACCCCGATCGGTTTTGCCCCTATACGTAACAATTTTTTTTTTTTTAACCATATGTTCTCCAAGTCCCTATTATCCAATTGGGGCAAAAAATCCGAAAAACCAAAAACCCATTCAGCCAGAAATGAGCCTCATCGCTGAAGATGATTTTCCTATGAAAATCCGAATCATTTTCAAGTTGTTGCTCAGCCCAATTCATGAACATACGACGCTTATGGTGGTCAAGTGGCTTCAGTTCTGGCATCAATTTGATCTTGTGAGGATGTAGGCCAAGATCTTTTCGCAAAATTCGCCACGACGACGTCACAGAGATGCCCAACGCTTGAGAGCGACGTGTGAGAGACACATTTGGGCTTTCTTGAACTGAAGCCTCAGCGGCAGCAATATTCTCGACACTACGGGCACTTCTTTATATCACTAGCACGGGAACATTTTGTACTGTGCCTGTGGATTCAAATTTTTCCACTAGACGCTCAATTGTTGATCTGGTAGGACGATTATGACGACCATAAATTGGACGTAGCGCTCTTAAAGTTGAGGCCACTGACTCCAAATTTCGGTAGTAAATTTTAGTAATTTCGACTCGTTGTTGGCTCGTATATCTTTCCATGATGAAATGGCAAACCTTACTGAAGAGAAATGTCAAAAGAGCGGGAAAAATATGGCGTCGTTTGCTGTCCCTATCGATTTAGTTTTGTAGCGTCTCTGTTGAAAAACCCGTTATTTACTTTAGTTGAATAAGTGATGATTTATCCGACCTTTCGTATTGTATTCAAAAATTAAATTGCCCGAGCGTTTCGTCGTGTTTATTAATTAATTATATTTTTTTCGATATTTCGCTAGCCTTTGGATAGCATCGTCAGGAAGATATACATATTATTAATTAGAAATGAAAAACCATTGATAAACAAAATTTTTTCATGTCATTAGAAAAATCAACAGTGACAAAAAATTAAAATATTAAACAATTGAAGAAATTTTCTTGCCATATGAAAAATGTTCTAAGTTACAGACCGAAAAATTTTTGTGTAAAATAGTTTCTCTAATTTACAGCCAGAAAAATAATTTGGTTGATAAAAATATGTACATAATGGTAAATTCAATAAGTTACATCCGGATATATTAAAAATGTTACCTAGTGACAAATTCAATGATGCATCAAACCATTTTCGGTGAAATATTCTATATTTTACTAATTAAATGTCTATAATTCTGTGCTACATTATCCTTATCTTCATTAAAGTTTATTCTCTTCGCTGTTGGAGTCCTTATTATCTGTAACATTTCTAACATAAAATGACGTTTATAATTATTTTTCCAATTAAAAACTGACGTATCTTGAAAGTTTGGAAAATGATTTAAGTTTGCACAGTGTGATGATAATGCTGTTTTTTTGGGTTGATATGTGTCTATATTTTAGATCTGATTTGTGTCCTGCAATTCTAGTCTTAAGTTTATTTTTAGTTGTACCTACATATAACATATTGCAACTTTCACTATTATTTCCTCCACAAGGTATTTTGTATACTATATTAGATCTATCAAATTTATCTATTCTATCTTTGGTTTTAGTAAACAATCTACCTAGTGTGTGTGTTGTTTTATGGACCATTTTGTAATTATTAGTATCAAATATTTTTGATTTTTCTAATCTCTCAGAAAATCCTGGCACATAAGAATGATTTGAACTTTTTCGGTTCCACCGTTGGATTTTGGTTATCTTGCCTCTTATTTTCATATTGCCTTATCAATATATTGACTAACCCTATTGGGAAATTCTTGTCCATTAATATAGTTGTAATCTTCTCCTTATTCTTTTAGTGAAAATTTCCGTCGCTTATCTTCAAAACTCTCTCTATAAGGTTTCTTGCCGTATTGACAACCATTAATTTCGGGTGTTTGGAGTGGTAGTTGATAACCCTTCCAGAAGCAGTTGGTTTTTGGTATCAATTCACTAACAAATTCTACCCATTTCTTATTACCATGGCATCCAAGTAAGGGAGTCTTGATCCACACTCTTCTTCAATTGTAAACCTAATATTAGGATGAAAATTTTTAAATGTTGTCAAAATATTATCTATAGCACTATTTGTAACGATACAGAATAAATCGTCTACATATTTTGCAATGATTTTCGATTTTATGGTCATCTCTTCTATGCAGGAATCAAGTAGATTCTCCATAACAATATCAGCCACAATCGGGGAAGCTGGAGATCCCATTGGAAGTCCTTCTTGTTGAAAATATACCTTGTCATCATATCGAAAATACATGTTGTCTTCTATACAAAACTTTAAAATATAGAGGAATAATGATTTATTAATATTTGTGTGCTGTTCTATTCTGTCCCATTTTTCCTCGATAATACGAAGTGCTAAGTCTACCGGAAATAAAGAAACTACATCAAATGAAACTAACTTTTCACAATCTTGTATTCATAGTTTCTTTATTTTATCCTTAAACTGCAATGAGTCTTTTATATTGTATTTGGAGTCTTCTGTAATCTTTTTCAGTATATTCGTAATGTACCTACACAACTCATAAGAAGGTGAATTAACAAAAGAACATATTGGTCTCAACGGAAAATCTTCTTTGTGTATTTTTGGGACTCCATACAACCTAGATGCTGTGGACACATTTGTCTTAAGTATGTTCTTCTCAATTTGACCTATGTTTCCTGCTTTAGAAAGTTTTTCTACAATATCATTGTTAATTTTTTGAAGTTTGCTGGTAGGATCTTTATCCAATAGTTTGTACTTAGCTGTATCCCCTACAATATTGTTAATTAGTGATATATAATCACATTTGGTTATAGCTACCGTCGCATTTCCCGTATCGGCATTAACGATCATTATATCCTTTTTTATTCTTTTAATACTTTTCAGCCTTATCTACTTTTTCTAACAAAAATTTATCCATATTCGTCAGTTTCATTTTATTCATCTGACTATCTTTGATCGTCGTCAATTTAGTTCTAGCTATTTCTTGTTCTACCGTACCGGGTAGTGTTGGAACTAAATCTTCTCCTTCGGTTATAATATTCAATATTGGTAACTGGTCCCTTTTCACCGGCAGTGCATGTTTCTGTCCAAGGGAGAGAATCCATTGGACCTCCGTTGGAATGTCCTTGCCTGTTTTATTAATGAACCATTTACTATTAAATTTTATCCCTAGTTTCTTTTCCTGTAAATCCATAAGGTAATTGAATTTTTTCTGGTGTACCTCCTTAATTTTCTCATTAAATTATGTTGCTAATCTGGCCTCATATTCTGAAAACTCCCTCATTTCCTCTCCTGTTAAATGCTGACTTAAATTACACTGTGATAGTTTTTGACCCGAAAAAAAATGAACTTTGATGAATCCTTTTCGAACTATTAGGGGGGAGTCCCCTGAGTGCGAAAGTACATTTGGAAGTGTCAGATTGGCTCCAGTTTTTGAGAAATCGATATATATGGATATAGGTCTGCGCTATTTAAACAAATTTTACCGGCCATATGCCTATTTTTTTTGGCCTAAAAAGGCTTAAAAAGCTTATTAAAATAGAAAAACAAATGTTTGCGCTCGGTCCAACTTCTTGAGATATGGGCCTTTAAAGCTTAAGTATATAATTGGTCATATCTCACATATTTATGGTCCGATCTGGTGCCGGTGAATATCATTACAAAGACCATTAAAAACTCTTTAAATCTGCATATAAATATATACATTTTATAAACCCATTGGGGACAAATTTAAAAAATTCGATTTTTTAACCTCACGTTTTTGCCAAAAATCTGATTTTCTCAAAAAACAGCCCTAGTAAACCTATTTTTTACCTAGACTCAGGTTGTAGGCAACACTTCAGGCTTTGTTTTAAGGTATAATACTTCGCATTAACCCTTCTAAGACCGGAGATATTGGAGTTGGTTGATTAAGATTAGCATTATCTTTATGTAACGGTTATTTTTAAAAATTATTCATTTCTTTGAATTAATTAACCTAAAAAAAAACGAAAAAAATACATAAAAGTCCAATATTTTGATTTTGAAGCTAACTTGAGGCCTATGTTAGGAAAATAAATAAAATTTTGGAAAAAAGTAAAAAAACTTTAATTTTTTCTTGTATTTCAAATTTTGAACATAAATATCTCCGGTTTTAGAAGGGTTAATGCGAAGTATTATACCTTAAAACAAAGCCTGAAGTGTTGCCTACAACCTGAGTCTAGGTAGAAAATAGGTTTACTAGGGCTGTTTTTTGACAAAATCAGATTTTTAGCAAAAAAGTGAGGTTAAAACATCGTATTTTTAAATTTGTCCCCAATGGGTTATAAAATGTAATATATTTATATGCAGATTTAAAGAGTTTTGAATGGTCTTTGTAATGATATTCACCGGAACTAGATCGGACCATAAATATGTGAGATATGGCCAATTATATACTCAAGCTTTAAAGGCCCATATCTCAAGAAGTTGGACCGAGCGCAAACATTTGTTTTTTCTATTTTAATAAGCTTTTTAAGCCCTTTGAGGCCAAAAAAAATTGGCCTATGGCCGGTAAAATTTGTTTAAATAGCTCAGACTTACCTATATCCATATATACCGATTTCTCAAAAGCTGGAGCCAATCTGACACTTCCAAATGTACTTTCGCACTCAGGGGACTCCCCCCTAATAGTTCGAAAACGATTCATCGAAGTTCATTTTTTCGACTATCAAAGTGTTATTGATTATAACTTGTATTTCGTGTTCAACTTGTTTAAGCAATTGATGTTTTCCCTGAGTGTAAGGTTAAGAATTTTGTTGTGCAAATCTTGGGTGTACCCGGAGATAATTTGCCGAAATTTTGGCAACCCTTTTTCACCAAAAATATTCAAAACATTCTTGGTGGAATTTGCAATAAATTTCGAAATAATACCTGATCTTCGACAGCGGATTAGAAATGTAATCGTCTGCTTTATCCTAATGACCTTATCCCTCTTTGACAGCAAATCCTCGTATGAAAAATTAAATACATAACTTTGTAACAGAAATATAAATATATACATTTTTGACAGAAATATAATTAGCAATATGTCAAAAACGACTTTTTGCGAAAAAGAACTTTTTTATTGTTGAATATGAATCTTTGGGGACTCAGAAACAATATTTATTCCACGAGTTTTTTTTTAAAAATTAGTTGTATTTGAAAATATAACACAGTTTAACCATTTTCGTGGGCTTAAAAATTAGAAAATTAAATTAAAAAAAAAAAAACTGGAATTTTTTAATTTTTTCAAATAAACTGGGTTAGTAGCCTTTCATTTAAGATGAATATTTCATTCGTACACTGAAAGAAAAAAAATTATTATAATAATAAGTGGTAAAGGTAGATTTACGACTTTTTCATTTAAAATGGCACAAAAACGGCTAAAGATTTTTGGCCAAAATTTTCTATTTCTCGTTTAGAACCTTAAAATCTAAAATTCCACCAAAGCGCTTCACGTCACAAAGCTTAGTTTGGACGTTATGAGTTGAGGAAGGTAAAAAAGCTAAAAATTTTGGATTTTTTCCATTTTTCTTGAAGTTTTTTAAATTTTTTTTCCAAACGAAACATTGTACTGCGAAGCGCCTTGGTAGAATTTAAGATTTTAAGGTTCTAAACGAGAAATAGAAAATTTTGGCCAAAAATCTTTAGCCGTTTTTGTGCCATTTTAAATGAAAAAGTCGTAAATCTACCTTTACCACTTATTAGTATAATAATTTTTTTTCTCTCAGTGTACGAATGAAATATTCATCTTAAATGAAAGGCTACTAACCCAGTTTATTGTAAAAAATTAAAAAATTCCAGTTTTTCGGATATTAATAAAATTACAGGAAACAATTCGTAATCAGTTGAAAAATCAATGATAACAAGAACACCCTATAATTCACATATCATGTAATTGAGGGCCACCCTAATGAGCATTTCAGATAGCCGAATGTATCCCCAAATCAGTACATATAATTTGGTACATATATCTTTAAATTGGAAAAACCACTTTTTTTGACATATTGCTAAATATAATTATGATTTCAGTGACTAATATTTGAACAGCAATTCTATTATTGAATTTTTATGAGTTCTGTCTTCCATTTCAGATGAATGAGGTTTTAGAAATACTGAAATTGGTTAATACAGCTTAATTTCCACAGTAACAACTTCTATTTAGTAACATCGATAAATAATTCTGATGTATGATAATTATGAATTCTCACCAAAATATTGACTTTATATTGGAATCTCCAATGTCTGTATTGATTTCCAACTAAGCTTTTCCCTGTGTGTACTATGCTGACTATGAAAGTCGTAACGCTTGGTTGAAGTTTCATCTGCCTGCTAAGTGATACATTTTTGCAAATTGGGTTTGTCATTACTTAAAATTTGCTACCTAACATCCATCAGCTCAGCAATTAATGTGATTCCTCGTATACTCACACACATAATTATTATAATCACATTTTAACGAATCGAATCCTGTGTAAGTACAATGAAAGGAATCTACCGCAGAATACGTGTACTGTTTTATCTTTGTTCTCACGACTAACTACTCATATCATGTATTTAGTCAAGAAAACAAAAACATGTTCGTTATGTAGAAAGAAAAACAAGAAAAAAATATTAAACAAAGACAAGCTAAAGGATAACAAATGCCTGCAATGTATCATGCTAAACGCCAGCAAATACTCACTCTAACTCAGGCCAGGAAAATGAGTGATACCAATGGAATAGCAACGAGTGTGAATGTGAGGAATGTTGGAATCAAATGGTGCAAAAATCACAGTGACAGTGTTGAACAGCACGTGGTTGCGACAATTTTGTGCTCGTTCATATGAAAGTAAACGTGGCTACAACATACATGGAGACCAATGTAAAGTAACAAACACACAAAAAAAAGACATCCTACAAGGATGTCCTTTACATTTATATATATTTTTATGTGTAAGGGCGGAGAAGTGTGTGCTAACAAAGTAACAATGACATGTTGCTTACTGGCAAATGTATATGTGTGCAAGTTACGACGAGGACATCTTGCATGAGGTAGAGGAAAAAGGAAACTGAAGAAAGCCAAAGTGAACAACAATCAAAACACCAGCTTAACAGGATTTAAGGATACACTCATTCACTCATTTACATGGAGGAATGTGGCAACAAATCTGAGTGGTACATATTATAAAGATGGTCAATGTGATGTATTGATAATTTGTTTTATTGCTCGGCAATAATTCACTACAAAAGTGATTAAAATAAATGTTGTCTATAAAATCTTGTAACCTTAATACGTGGTGAAAAAAGAAGTTATTTAGTTGTAGAGAATTCTCTGGCTAAGATCATTCTGCTTAATTTAGTGTTGATCGTATTGAGTTAGCATTTGGTCGTATTTGCCAATACATTAGTTTAATTTTGTATTTAAAAAATATTCAATTTGAAATTCCAAATTCAAAATCTCTAAAATTTCAAAGACAGCTTAGCTTATGAAATTCAAAAGTTATTAAATCAAAATCGATATACATTAATTGGAGTTCTAAGGCCCAGTTTCACACTCCTTATTTAAAGCTCACAGAAAGTTTTGATATTAAATGACATTTAAATAACAAGCATCGGACATTTAAAGTACATTTAACTGAAGAATTTTCAACTGTGAAACTGGCCATAAGGGTATCAACTAAAAGTTTTTAAGAAACCATTTCCAATTCTAAAGATATCAATTGAAATTTAGAACCCATTAAATACAAGTTTCTATGAAATCCTTTGAAACTCAAAAGAAATGGATAGAAATTCAAAAGACATCAACTAAAATTCAAAAGGACATCAACTGAAATTTAGGACATCAATTAAATTTTAGAAGACTATTGAAATACAAAAGACATCATTTATGTAATTTAAAGCCAAAAAAGATAAAATTCTCACAATCACTGAGCTGTTCGCTTTCCAGTTTTCACTCACTGATTGGGACCTACAGTTTAACACCGATTCCGAACGGTATTTTGCGAAGCTTTTGCATGGCTATATGCTCGATAGTGTCGCCGTCACTATGCGAGGTGACAGCCGCCGAAAGAAATTTTAAGGTGGTCTGAGCAGGGTTCGAACCCAGGATCTCATGTACAAGAGCCGCGTACACTAACCATTGCACCAACGACGGCCACTAGATACAAGATCATCAAAAAACTGCTCGTGTATTGAAATATTCAACGAAGAGAGTAAGAGGGAGACCAGAGAAATGATCCTGTTTGTTAAATCTCATTACTTAAAATTACTACGATTTTGGAATTTAAATTATTGTAATCAGAATTATTTTCTAAAATTTTTCCGGTGTCAGCAGTGCGTACGAAATAAATGGTGCATACATTTTGGGTTAAAACTTTGTATCCAATGCATTTAGATGCCAGTGACATTTTGACATCTGTTAGTGCCATCAAAAACCACGTGCTTAATATAACGTCAATTGGAGAGCCAACAAAAAGTTTGCGAATAGATAATTAAAATATTCAGCGAAAACTAAAGATGCCCATATAAAACAATTGCTAAGATAGAACGGTTGTCCCCTAATACAGTTTCTAGAGTTATAACAAAATATAAGGAACTCCTGACGATCGATAGAATATCTGGGTGTGCCAGAGAAAAGGACTTTTCAGACGTCGGGAAGGCAATGAAAATATTAGACATTCTTAAGAAAAATCCAAACGTATCAGGAAGAAAAGTTGGTCAGAGGACCAATTGCTCGGAGTCTTTGGTAAGAAAAGTGAAAAAAGAGGCAGGTCTCAAAACTTACAAAGTTCACAAAGTGTCCGATAGAAATTCCAAACAAAAAAAATTGAAAGCAACACGAGAGTAAAAAATTTACAAAGAAAATTCATTCCAAATTATAAATGCTGTATAATGGATGATGGAACCTATGTACGTGTTGTCCGACTTTTTACAGCTACCCGGCCGGTAGTTTTATATTGCAGATAGTAGAAGAAATGTTTTAGAAGAGTACATGGTTCACAAAAAGACAAAGTTCCCGCAGAAATTTTTGGTGTGGCAAGCCATTTGCACTTATGGACAAAGCAGCAGCTCATTTGTTACAACTAGCATGATAAATACTAAAGTCTATATCAAAGAATGTCTACAAAAACGACTTTTCCATTTTTAAGATAGCACGAAGATTCTACGTTCTTTAGGCCCGATCTCGCGTCTTGGCATTACAGCAAATGAGCTATTGACTGGTACCAAAACAATAATGTAGTGTTTTTAACAAAGGAGACAAATCCACTCAACTGTCCAGAATTCCGTCCGATCGAAAGATTTTGGGCTTCAGTTAAGCGGCATTTAAAGGCTACGAAATCAGCTGCTAAGGATGAGAAAGCTATTAGAAGAATGTGGGCTACGAGCACTAATATGGTACCAGAGAGTACAATTAAATAAAAACTTTAAAATAAAAATTAAATATTTGTAAGCCAGTGTCAAAATTGAATTTGAACTTAGGTTTTGTTAATAAATAAAAACTTGTAAACAAATTACTCCATGCATCTTGATTTTTTTACCAAAAATGTTTGTACCATTTATTTAGTAAGCACTACTTATGGTATTAGTTTGAGAAAAGTGGCAAGGTTTCCACGCCCATTCTGGTACCTCCCATCAGGGCTTTGGACTCTGGCCAAATTAGAACGAGTCCGACTCCAACGCCAACTTCAGCAATTTGAAAATCCATGACTCGGCTCTGACTCCAGGATTTACAAATATACGACTCCATTCCGACTCCAATATTAAACAAAACCATTTTCTATTGATTTCCCCTTACAACCCATGAAGTGATTAGGGACAACCGGTAGGCTGTACACGTTCTAATTTTGCACTCACTGATTGGAACCTACAGTTTGACACCGGTTCCGAACAGAATTTTGAGAAGCTTTTTCATGGCTAAATACTCGACAGTGTCGCCAACATTAAGCAAGGTGGCCGCCGTCGAAAGAAATTTAATTTGGCTAGAGCACGGATCGAACCCTCGTTCTCATGCACAAGAGCCGCGCACACAACCATTGCAGCATTAACAAAGCAATAATGTGAACTGAGTATAATATGTCATTGTTGGTAGGACAACATAAGGGTACTAACTTTGTTTTCGAAGAAATTAAAAAATATTTGACCCTCTATTCAAAATTATATTTAAATATATAAAATTAGGAATTAGGAACAAAAGTTTGAAGTTTGATTTTTATATTTATTATTGTACAGGGTGGGGCAAAATCAATCATATGATTTTCTTTCGCTATAACCTTTGTTTAATGTGAAAATTCGCAATTAGGAACTTTTTTTCAATTAATTGTGGAAAATTATGTCCGACAAATGTCCGCCGTCAGCGTTGATGCAATTGTGAGCTCTTCTGATTACATTTTGTATAACTATGCGCAACAATTATTGTGTCTCGTTGTCAATTTCGTCTCGAAAGCCGCTCTTTAACTCCTCCAAAGTGCAGGGCTTGTACGTGTACATCAACGGGTTCAAATATCCCCAAAAGAAGAAGAGGACTGTTAAATCAAGAGATCTGCTGGCCCAGCCGAATCACCGAAACGCGAGACTCACGCGCTGTGAAGACATTCTTCAAAATATGCATTGTGTCACGAGTATTGTGACAAGTGGCCCCTTCCTGTTGGAACCACATATCCTCCAAATCCAGATAGTCAATTTCCGGTTAGAACAATTCAGTCAGCATGGCTCTATAGAGGTTATCGTTCATCGTAGTACCGTTACCTAGGACTCCTAAGAAAACATAAGGTCCTATCACCATTTTCTATTTAACTATACAGTGTACACCACACGGTGACTTTGACAGGGTGAGAATTTTTGTTTATTTACTTGACTTAACTTCGTCGCTCATGATCAATTTTGTTGGAAAATCATCCACATCGTCAAAACTTAATGTCAATGAACACATCATGGCTGTTAGTTGAAAGCTAATATTAACAATCTTACCACTAATGGTTGTTAAATTCGTTAAGGAACATTCTGGCAGAAGCGAGAATAAATGGCGTAATTCTAAAAGACCATGAAATTTTAATATACATCAGCTGAAAACTCATATACTTATATATTACAGCTGTATTCTCCACGGTGGCCACAAACGTTTGTATGGAAACAGTTTCAAGTCCAATGTCAAAATACGACGAAATATATTTCTTCCAAATCGGTTTGCAAGATGTCGAATTGTTTGCACTGTGGGCTCTGCACGGTTGCCATATTTTCGGCGAAATTCACGTTGCGTTAACAGCGCTGGCGAATTATTGCGCGCAACCAATTATCGCGCGTTCTTTAATCGTATAGCGATTCATTGTTAATCACTATAAATTTCACACGTGTCTATTTCCAATTAGTTAGATTTAGATGTGATTTGACACATTTTTAACAATAGCAAGAATTTAACAATACATCGGGTTTTTTGCGAGATATTACCACCATAAATACACTATTCTTCTCCTGAGAAACCAAGAAACCCATGACAAATCTATTTAAACCTAAGGCGAACTGAATTTATCTAAAACGGTGTCAAAATGTATATGAACCGAAAATGTCGGTCAACAAATTATCATTTTCGAAAATTTTGACGTTGATTGAAATGCTAAACTTGGCGTGGGAAATGTTCCAATTTTTACGACTCCAACTTCAACTTCGACTCCAGCCAAATATTTCAGACTCCTGCTCCAAGACTCCGAGTACATATGATATTTCCCTCAAACCAGAATCAATCCTAATGAAGTTCAGTAGTGATTCAGGTTTTGTCAAAAGCTGCCAGACTCCGACTCCATACTTTATTTCCCGCAAACCACAACGAATCTTAATGATGTTCAGTACTAAGTCAGGTTTTGTCAAAAGCTACTGTGTAATTAAAAATGGATATCGTTGTCATACCCATTTTCGTACCTCACGATAAATCTCCAAAAGCACAATAGATCCTAATTGTAAGGATATTGGAAATTAGATAATCTTTTGAGCGATTCTGGTCTGCTATTGAATATGGTCGAATTTGCCATGCTCATACGGCCGTCGACGATGCAATGAGTAGTGTGCGTGATTTATGTACATCCCGTGATTCGATCCCTGTACTGACTAGCTTACATTTTGTGTCGACAAGGGTAATTTCGCTTGGTGACGGTAACACTATCGAATAATTAGTCAGGGAAAAGATTTTCAAAAAATCGTTCCGAACCGGTGTAAAACAGTAGTTCCCAGTCGGTGTGTATAAAACTGTAATGGGCAACCAATTATTTTTTTTATCGGAAAAATGGAAATTGATTGGCTTCAAAACAAATGTAAATATTTTCTAATGAAACTCGGAACTAATGGATGACTTGGGGTGAGGGTATGTTTAAACCGTGTCACCCGAATGAAATTTCTGTACTGGTTTAAATTAATATTCATGTTATTTGAATATTATTCTAGGTTTTTAAATAACATTTTCTTCAGTCCCATGGATTCTGTTGATGTTTTTTAAATTCGGTAGACTGTTAGAATGGCGCCACCTATTCTCGTTTCTGCCAGAAAGTTCCTTAATGAATTCATCAACCATTAGTGGTGAGATTGTTAACATTTGCTTTCAACTAACAGCCATGATGTGTTAATTGACATTTCATTAACATTAAGTTTGACTACTCTCACAAACTCCTACTACAATCAAGTTGGAATACACACTACAAACAGTTCGTTGACATTCCAATGTTAGCTTAACACACATGACACATTGCAATACACACTACAAGCAATTCGTTGACATTCCAATGTTAGCTTAACACTCATCACACATTCAATTAACAGATGTCAGCTTGAATACAAACATAGAGATAAGATTTTCCATCAGCTGATGGGCGTTATCTTGCGGTCACCGAGATAGTTGGCAATTTCATAGAGTTCGAGTTGCTATTGTGTGTTACTCTCTGGTTTGACGTAAAACGAATAGAACCAAAAATTAATGCTAATTTTTGTTCGATGCAACCAGCATCAAACGTAATTTAGTTGTCATTAGTATAAATCAAACACTATTTCGACTGAATTTGCTGCCTGGTTTGATACTGGTTGCTTATCGCTCATTCTGTCATTCAATTCACTTTCCTTTAAATAAAATAATGGCTTCCATGACGTCTCATGAAGGGATTGGGGAGATCTTCTCATAACCAGTGAGCTGTGCTCTTTCTAGTTTTGAACTCACTGATTGAGACCTACAGTTTTTACACCGGTTCCGAATAGTATTTTAAGAAGCTTTTACCCGTTCACTTTCTTCTCTATCAAATTCCAATTACTATTTCGATCAGCTGTGGCATGGATACCCCTTGATTCAAATCTTAGTTCAGCCAAAAATGGAAAACATATTTTGTAACAATATGACTCTCCCGTATGAATCCAAAGCTTTATTTCCTTAGAAGACCACGTCTGAAACTGTACAAATTTATTTCCCTAACTATCTGCCGTCGGTGGTGCAATAGTTAGTGTGCGCGCCTCTTGTACATGAGATCCTGGGTTCGATACCTGGTCTGACCACCTTAAATTTCTTTCGGCGGTGGTCACCTCGCATAGTGACGGTGACACTACCAAGTATTTAGCCATGAAAAGGCTTCTCAAAATACTGTTCGGAACCGGTGTAAAACTGTAGGTCCCAATCAGTGAGTATAAATCTAGAAAGCGCACCGCTTATTGGTTGTGAGCAGCTCTCCCCGATTCCTTCATGGGATGTAATGGGAAACTATTTATTCATTTATTTCCCTAACTATTTTAATTGAAACATCTATACTACGGGGTCAAATATAACCCCATTATTACACCTCCCTCCTACACATGTACACTTATCTACCTTAACCACCTGAACCATGTACATAATGAAGACTAAAAATCTGATCATTATGATGTGGTAATAGATGATGATGATGATGATGTTGATAACACTCAGTAAAAATTGTAGCAGCTATACAGTCATCCTCAGCGGTGTAGCAGTGAGTGGTGCAACGGTAAGTAAAGATTTGCCACAAGCAACAGAAACGCAAATGAAGTGCAGTGCTTTCTTTTTGGTATTGTTGGCGATGTTGGTTGGTTGGTACGAGGCGTATTGTTTCAAAAAAAGGTAACAAGCAGTAAAGTAGATAAACACTATGTGATGTCTCGGAACAAAGGTGTAATTGTCGTCGAAGAACAGGAAAAAACATCTCTGTGTCTCTAGAGAGAGAGAGTGAGAGGAAAAAACTGCACATAATCTAAATAATATGAAAGGAGAAAAAAAACAAGGACATTCATTCATACTCAATGTACAGTAACGTAACCAGCATCATAATGCTGGTTGGCGGGAAGTATTTTTTTGTCTCTAACATTCCGTTCTTTGGGTCTCCACTTCTAGGGGTAATTAATGAGCTGTATTTAACTTTTATAAAGTGTAACCGTCCCTTTTTAGGTTTGGTTGCATATTCATACCAAGTTGCAAACCATTTCTTATATGTGGTTTTTCTTTTTAACTATATAATACATATATACATATTTATGTATGCACGTAATTGGGAGAGGGGGGAAATACAGCTACATACATATTTCAAATACTTCTTCACAGGGTACTTACAGTGTATACTTAAGGATATCCTTTTGGAAACCGATGGTGGCACTCCGTTTGATGCTATGCATAGATATGAACCCATTTCATTTCTAGAAATTTTTGTTAGTTTTAAAACTTCGCCACGATAAGAGGACACTGTAATGAAAATTGCAAAGATAGAAAAGAAAGGGGACACATTCATTATCCATTCCTTAGCAAATAAGTGTGGTCAAAGTTTTTTTTTTCTATTTCTGTTTTTTTTTGTGTTTCACTGTAGCAAATTATTTTTTAAACTACTTATAGTGAGAAGGGCGATTTGTCCCTGTTTTCGAAATTGAATTTAATTACCTAAAGTTTTAGTGCCAACACTGTCTTTGAGGACAATTTCATTGCCATCTTCTCGCCGCCATGTAACTATGGGTTCAGGATAACCACGAGCTCTGAAACGAAGTTTAGGTGAGAAAACAGAATAATTTGTTATAAAATATTTATATTATTACTAGTAATTTAGTTATGAAAAAGTGTACGTATAATTAGAATTCACATACAAATAGATTTCTTACTTTATTACACAAATTACAAATTAAGTTCCAAGGGAAATGTAATGAAATATCAAAGATAACTTTTTATTTAAGACGTTAATTTTATAAACTTTACTCTCATCCACTGGAACTTTGAAATATCAATGGAACTTCTTAGAATATTGTTTTCGTGTTCAAATTTAAACTCAATCTATGCATAGGTACTTACTTATTTACTTCTCCCGTCTCGAACAACCTTACAAAACGACGATAACATATTGTATTTCGGATGTGGCGTTGAAGAAGGTTGACGCACTTGTGTCGACTTATTTATTTGGCCATTCTTTTAAATCACTGCGTTAGTTTGGCATATTTTCCTTCCGCATGGAAGAGAGCTGTGATAGTTCCAATCCCTAAGCCAGGTGCCGATCAGAGGAGTTCCAATGGTTACAGGCCCATTTCGCCGCTGGTCTCCCCTTTCGGGAAACTTCTCGAGTATTTTATGCTCGGGAGTATGCGAGGTTTCATGGAGGAGCGAAAACTCTTGATCGGTCATCAGTTTGGTTTTAGGGGTCGGCACTCTACGTCACACGCTTTAATGGTGCTTACGGACTACATTGCGAGTGGTCTGAATAGAAGGTGTCCTAGGATTGCTGCTAGTCTTGATTTTGCCAAGGCCTTCGGTACTGCTTGGCAGGCTGCGATCCTTGGCAAAATGAAGGCGTACGGTTTTAGCAGCATTCTGCGATGAGATTTTTGGAAGGCGCGTCTGCGCTGGAAAATGAATTGGTAAGGTCATGTTTGGTAGCCTGGATATCCATAATCTGGTTTACAATACGGCTCAGTGATAGGGGTGTGCGTTTCGAAAATGACTGCCAAATTTCGTTAAATTTCTAAATTTCTGTGTCGACCGAGTTGTTTTTTCTATTTAGTTTTAAGTTTGATTTTGTTTCCATAGTTTTAAATTAGTTCTTAAGTATTTTCTACAAAAAATCATGATGAATTCCATTTTTTCCTTTTTTTTTGGGAAATTTTCTTTTAAATGTTTAAATGCATAATTTTCATGCTGATGCCTTTTATGGGAAAATAGTTTGTAAGAAGTAGAAGGATTTTGATGGGCGCCTTTATGGTGTGCAGAATTGGTTTAGTTCCTAAGTTTTTGTTTTATTGATTGCAATGTTTAAGATATTTTTGAAAAAATCAATAAATGACCAAACGGCCGCTAAATGAAATGAAATGATGACAATAACATATTTCGCCAACCAGTTCGATCTTCTGCCTTATCACTCCAGTTGGCAATACCAAGTGTAAGCAGGGATTCGTCGTGCTGGTCCATCCAGAGGAGACTTTGTGTTCTTATTTTTCGTCTACCTTCGAGTTCGGTTTCGAAAAGCCTTCGAGCCGGCTCGTCTTCATCCGTTCTACTGACATGGCCTAGCCATTACTATCGCGTTATTTTGATCCGCTTAACTATATCAATGTCGGGATATAATTCATACAGCTCATGGTTCATGCGTCGCCGATACTCGCCGTTGTGCACTATAGGGCCATACATTTCTCGAAGTATTTTTCTCTCGAGGACAGATGTTTCGTCTGCTTGCGGTAAGACCCAGGATTGTGCACCATAAAGCAAGACTCGTTGTATGAGAGTCTGGTGCAGCTGGACTTTTGTTACCCGAGAGAGGGCTTTATCTCTAAAATGCTTGCTTAGCCCAAAATAACATATATTCCCAAACACAATTCTCTGTTTTGGATTACGGTAGATCCGAAGTATACAAATTCGTCCACCACCTCGAAATTATAACGGTTTTCAACGTTCACGCTTTGGTCTAATCGCGAGGATTCCCTGGTCGTTGAAACCATTGATTTTTTCTTGTCCTCATTTACCGGCAGACCCACTTTTGCTGACCCCTTCTCAATTCTCGAAAACACCGCAGTAACTTCTGTAATTGTCCGCCCAATTATATCTATATCATCAGCATACGCGACCAGCATGTGACTTTTGCTGCTGATGGTGTTGACTGCAGCGTTTCTCTTAATGAACTCCATTAAGATGTTAAAGAGATCGTATGATAGGCTGTCGCCTTGCCTGGGGCCTCGCTTAGTTTCGAAAGGTTCGATAAGAGCCTTACCAACTTTTACTGCGGATTTGGTGTTCGTCAGGGTCATCCTGCAAAGGCGTATGAGTTTTGCAAGAATGCCAAGCTCAGACATTGCTTCGTAGAGTTTCTTCCGTATGGGGCTATCGAAGGCCACCTTATAACCGACAATTAGATGATAAGTGTCGATTTGTTTTTCGTGGGTCTACTCCAGGATTTAGCGTTGTCGATTTCCCAGGCCTAACGCCACACTGGTATGGTCCAATCAGGTCAGCGATAATTTGGTTTAGTCTTTCGCACATTATACTTGATAGAACCTTATATGCTATGGATAAAAGGCTTATTCCACGGTAGTTGACACAGAGACTCGGGTCACCTTTTTTAATGTTGGACATAGTACACTGAGACTCCAATCGCCGGGCATGCATTAATCTAACCAAATTTTGATAATGAGCTGATGCATTGCACCTTATCAGTTCATCGGAAGCTGCTCCGCCGGTAATCTATCGGCTATTGCGGCTTTCTTATTCTAAAGCCAAGCAATAGCAGTTCTGACCTCGTCTTGGTCAGAAGGGGGTCAGTAGACGTCGTCGTCCAAATTGTGATCGATTGTCCCATCGTCAGTGGTTATCTCAAATACCAGTAGCGCGGAGAAATGATTTCTCCATTTTCAATACATGCTCTGCACATCTGCGATAAGATTTCCGTTCTTGTCTTTTTTAGAAGAGTGGCCCTGAACCATGTCCATTAGTTCCGTTTTTAACTCTTTGGTACAATTTTCGGGCTTCCATCTTCTTTTTGTATGTCGCAATTTTCTCACTCTGGCGCTTTCTCCACTGCCGTTTCTTACGTCTAAAGAGACGGTTTACCTCCTTTCGTTTTTCCCTAGACAATTGACTGAAGCATTGCCATACGTGCAGCGTTTTTTTCATTATGTGTTATGCAACTCTCTTCATCGTACCATGGTTTATTGCGAAGCGGTTTCTCGAAACCATGTACGGTTGTCGCGGCAGTTTTTATAGAGTCGGAAATGGGTTTCCACTACGCTTCAGGATCGTCATCGGGAGGGCATGGGTTCTGTGCTAAAAGTTGCGAGAGCTTCCTTGAGTAGGCTGTGGATACGTCTACTAATTGCAGCTTTCCGATGCCTAGCTTTCTCTGCGTCTGGTTTCGTACGATTTTTGGTCTACTTAATCTTGCGCGATCCTTTGCTGCTAGCAGGTAGTGATCAGAATCGATGTTGGCTCCTGTGATCACTCGTACGTCCATTACACTGGATGAGTGCCTTCCATCAATTACCACGTGATCAATTTGGTTCTTAGTTCTTTAATCAGGGGATACCCAGGTAGCCATGTGGATATCTTGATATTGGAATCTTGTACCACTAATGACCATGTTTTTTGCCGCGGCAAAGTCAATCAGTCTCATACCGTTGTCGGAACTGTCAGCATGAAGACTGAAATTGCCAATAGTTGGATTAAACACATTCTCCCTGCCTACTTTAGCATTAAAATCTCCTAGTACAATCTTAATGTCATGGCCAGGGTAGCGGTCATGCGTTTCCTCTAGGCGCTCATAAATATGTCTTGGGTATCATCATCCTTCTCTTCTGACGGGGCATGCACACAAATTAGGGAAATATAAACATATTTCGCTTTTATCGGGATTGTGTGTGTACGTTCACTCACAGGATTGAACCTAGAGACTAGATGTCGCAGTCTTTTGCCAACTTCAAATCCGCAACCAAATTCATATGTTTTACCCATGCCAACTGTAGTATATGTTGCAGTTTCCATCGTATTTCCAAGATAGCGGTAATATCAGCCTTATAGCTTTCGAGGGCATCTTTCAATTGTTTACTTGCACCGGATGTATATAGAGTTTTTACATTCCTAGTGTATATTCGTAAATCGTGGTCCTTATAACGTTTGCGGGGTCATCAACAAATAGAGGTTGTTTTTGCTGTCTTTTTCGTTTTTGTCTATTCACTGCCATTATGAACGTTGGCGGGAGGCAAACCCAGTCCACAGGGTTTTTTGTATTTTACCTACTGCCAGGGTATTAGATTGCAGCCACCCATTATGGATCAGACGCTGACCAGTATGCAATATGTCGAACCTGGATTTTCTTCTTTTGGTTTCTATCCGCCGTTGACCCATATGTTTGGCTTATCCCAAATTTCGGACAAAAGAATATGCCCGATACATTGATGAGCTTCAGTGACATCAGTAACCTACTAAACCTGAGGCGTATCAGTGATCGCATAACCAATCAGGACGCTCATTTGTTTCGCCTTCTCACTCTAGCTAGCTGACGGAGGTTTCCGAAAAAGCCATTGCCCAGGTCATGCTGCGTGGAAGTAGTGAGATGCTTGGACTGTCCAACGAAGGAATCATTTCTGGCACCTCCCAAGTGAATGGCTATCAGAAATTTTTCACCTCCACGGACAGTCTCTATGCATAGATGTAGAACACTGTAGTTTGTTACTCTTAACTGTGGGAGCTATAAGATGATGCCGCATATTTCGTGAAAATGTTTGCTATGGGTCTAAATTGATTTCAAACCAAAATATATCCTGCACCAATTTTGAAATTCATAAGCAAATGTTGCACCCTGCAAAATATACATATGTAAAACAAACTAAAGCCCTCTATGCCCGAGGTTCTTTCAGTTTGGAATTTGGAAATTATTGTACACTTTTTCTCACTGCTCTAAAAAAAACATCGACTATCATCGACATTGTGTATTAAGTAGAGTGCCCCTATAACCATAAAGTTGCATGCACAAATTTTAATCCGTAGTTGCACGAGTAAAATACATAGGCATAAATTATTCTAAAATTAAATTGTTCGAGCGTTTGGTCGTGTTTGTAATTAATTTTATTCTTCGATATTCACCATAAGAAAGTGAATTAACAAACGAACATATTGGTCTCAACGGGAAATCTTCTTTGTGTATTTTTGGGACTCCATACAACCTAGGTGCTGTGGACACATTTGTCTTAAGTTTGTTCTTCTCAATTTGACCTATGTTTCCTGCTTTAGAAAGTTTTTCTACAATATCATTGTTAATTTTTTGAAGTTTGCTGGTAGGATCTTTATCCAATAGTTTGTACTTAGCTGTATCCCCTACAATATTGTTAATTAGTGATATATAATCACATTTGGTTATAGCTACCGTCGCATTTCCCGTATCGGCATTAACCCATTAACGCCGGCTCCCTTATTAGTGGGAGAAAAAGGTTGAAACTTAGTGGAGGATGCCATAGGGTCACCCATATTCCGCTCACAAAAATTCAGCCCCCTATCTCCACCCATTGCCCGTGCAGGGGGTGGTGCGTTTTCGCACCCGTCGGCGTTAGTGAGTACAATTTTAGTATTGGAAAGATTTTTTTTTTAAACAATTGCATTGTAAAGGAAAATTCATGGATTAAGCTGAAGTTTATACTAAATCTATTCAAAAATGAGATAATAATATATAAAAGGTAAAGTAATGCATTTTCAAAAGATTGCACGTTATTTATAGGTTACGGCGTGGTATGCTGAGAAACATTTCGGATGCACTGCCACTTTGAACTTGGCACAATAGTAGATGGTTTGCGGGGCACAGTGGCGACAGCGAATCCGTTTTATCCTCTCTTCAATGTTGTGACCAATATTATCCAGTTTTAATCGTTTTTGAGCTGGTGTGTCTTGAGTTTTGGGACCACGATGATATGCCACTACCTCACTTTGCAGCAACGAATCAGTCTTCTTTCTTGCAACCACTCTAGTCACACGAGCAGAGTTTCTTTAGATTTGAAATGGCAGTGAGTATTAATTTCAGTGTTCTCTGAAAAGTATTACTTTTGTTTTGTTTCAAATTGTTTTGATGTGTTTGATGTTTTCGATCTCATTTATTTTTCATTTTGTTTCTAAATGAATGGTCACATAAGTACCAGTTTGTTTTGCTAGCAGTGAATGTAGTATTTGACGCACTCACTTTTGAAGCGAATGTCTTGTTATGTCATTCAAGATATTCATTGCAGAGGTTTAATGCACACTTCCCTTCTCCAAGCAGCCCTGTGGGCAGGCCGGCTAAGGTAATGCTAGAGGGATGCAGTTATTCGTGATAACTTGGGTATCTGTATGTTCGCAATTCGCAGTAAAACAATCACAACATTCAGTAGCCGACTATGTAACACATCCGGCTGCAAGTGCTGAGGTCGTGTGCTCGAATCCTGAGGTTTACTTACTTACTTACTTATCCGGTCTCGGACAACCCCGGGGATTCAGAGACCAGTTCGATCTTTTGCTTTATTTCTCTAGTTGGCAATACCAAGTGTACGCAGGGATTCGTCAACCTGATCCCTCCAGCGGAGTCTTGGTTTTCCTATTTTTCGTCTTCCTTCGAGTTCGGTTTCGAAAACCCTTCGTGCTGGTTCGTCTTCATCCATTCTACTGACATGGCCTAGCCAGTGCAATCGCGTTATTTTGATCCGCTTAAATATGTGAATGTCAGGATAATGCCCATACAACTCATGATTCATGCGACACCGATACTCGCCGTTGTGCACTATAGGGCCATATTTTTTTCAGAGTATTTTTATCTCAAAGGCTCCTACAGATGTTTCGTCTGCTTGCGATAGGACCCATGATTCTGCTCCATAAAGCAAGACAGGTTGAATGAGAGTCTGGTACAGCTGGACTTTTGTTACACGAGAGAGGGCTTTATCTCTAAAGTGCTTGCTTAGCCCAAAATAACCTCTATTCCCAACCCGTTGTTGTTTTTGTTCACGCCAGATCCGAGGTATATAAATTCGTTCACTACCTCGAAGTTATAACGGTTATCAACGCTCACGCTTTGGTCTAATAGCGTGGAGGCCCTGTTCGTTGAAACCATTAATTTTGTCTTGTCCTCATTTACCGTCAGACCCACTTTTGCTGACTCCTTCTCAATTCTCGAAAAAACCACAGTAACTTCTGTAATTGTCCGCCCAATTATATCTATATCATCAGCATACGCGAGCAGCATGTGACTTTTGCTGCTGATGGTTTTATTTATGTTGACAGCAGCTATTAATTAAGATGTTAAAAAGATCTCATGATAGGGTGTCACCTTGCCTGAGGTTTCACTTAGTTTCGAAGGGTTCGGTAAGATCCTTACCAACTTTCACTGCGGATTTGGTGTTCGTCAAGGACATCCTGCAAAGGCGTATGAGTTTTGCACGAATACCAAGCTCAGACATTGCTTCGTAGAGTTTCCCCCGTTTCGGGATATTGAAGGCCGCCTTATAATCGATAAATAGATGATAGGTGTCGATTTGTTTTTCGTGGGTCTTCTCCAGGATTTGGTGTAACGTGAAAATTTGGTCGGTTGCCGATTTTACAGGCCGAAAGCCGCACTGGTATGGTCCAATAAGGTCAGCGATAATTGGTTTTAGTCTTTCGCGCATTATACTTGATGGAACCTTATATGCTATGGATGAAAGGCTTATTCAACAGTAGTTGGCATAGATACTCGGGTAACCTTTTTTAAATATGGGACATAGTACACTGAGACTCCTATCGCCGGGCATGCAGTCGTCTAACCAAATTTTGCTAATGAGCTGATGCATGCAGCTTATCAGCTCATCGCCGCCAGCCTTAACCAGCTCCGCCGGTAATCCATCGACTCCTGCGGCTTTCTTGTTCTTAAACCAGGCAATAGCTGACCTCGTCTTAGATGTGATTCCTGACCGAAATTTTGCATAAAAGAGATCGTGAGTGCTTCATTAGCGTTCGCACATACGTATAACCAACAATATTTTTCTTAGCAAAAATGTACTCATTAGCGCCGACGGGTGCGAAAACGCACAGCATGAACCTGTGCAAAGACGTTTACATGCACAAATTTGAAATTCATATGAGTTAAATATAGGGCTGAGGGCTACCGATCCATATTATTAGGTATTTTTTAATTATTTTTTTTTTATCTGTTTTATCTGTATAATAGGGGTATTTTATGCATGTTGAAAAACCAGTACTTGGCGATGCGCTTATCATCAAGTAGATGGCGTCGTATGAAAAAACAGTCTATGTAAAATATGTAAAGCCATCCATCTTTTATCCATACAGAAAAGCGATATCAAATACAAAACATTTCCTATGAATTTTCAAAAAAACATATTTTTTTGATGCGTTTTCGCAAACTTCGGTGTTAATGGGTTAACTATCATTACATCCTTTTAATTCTTTAAATACTTTTCAGCCTTATCTACTTTTTCTAACAAAAATTTATCCATATTCGTCAGTTTCATTTTATTCATCTGACTATCTATGATCGTCGTCAATTTAGTTCTAGCTATTTCTTGTTCTACCTTACCGGGTAGTGTTTGAACTAAATCTTCTCCTTCTGCTATAATATTCAATATTGGTAATTGGAAACAAAAAAATTAAAAAAAATTATTTTTCTGGCTGTAAATTAGAGAAACTATTTCTACACAAAAATTTTTCTGACTGTAACTTAGAACATTTTTCATATGACAAGAAAATTTCTTCAATTGTTTAATTTTTTAATTTTTTGTTATAGTTGTTTTTTCAAATGACATGAAAAAAAAATTTTGTGTATCAATTGTTTTCATTTATCAATTTGGTTATCAATAGTGTTTATCTTCCCGACGATGCTATCCAAAGGGTAGCGAAATATCGAAGAATAAAATTAATTACAAATACGACCAAACGCTCGAATAATTTAATTTTTGAATACAATAGGAAAGGTCGGATAAATCATCACTTATAGGCATAAATTATTATATCCACACGCATATGGATGGGACGCATAGACGGAGCCGCATTGTCGCATAGAAGGGGCCATATTAGACACTCAATATCTGTGGGCGAACTTCGTTTTGACAGTTTTGAGACGATTGAGCCATGTCTGGTAGTCTGGCTGGTCAACACGATAACTGCCGTAAATCTTTACTGATCACAACGAAATTTTGTCAGTGACTATTTATTATTTGTACTTTCTATGAAAAAGTAAATTTTAGTAGAAAATATTAAAAAAGAAATATGTTAAATTGATTATTATTGATCATTATTAGCATTGTGTGCAACATGTGTTTGCAACCAGGTTTCATTTTTTACCACAGACGATGCAACCAAAATTGAAACCATAAATGAAACATCAGTCGGTGAGTTTTTCTGCTAAACAAACATACGCGGAAGGAAAAAAATATTAATTAATATACTGATGTTTTTTTAGTTTTATTTTTATAACTATCACATTTTACGTTCGATAACTCTGGTAAATTCTTATATTCTTTTATAAAATTTCTCCAATTTTCATTATTTCCAATTGTCGTAATTTTTGTCGCTCTTCGCTTTCCTTTACTCCGCGGATTATAAAAAAGAACCTCACAGCACGATTGCTCGCAACGAACGATAGAGCAAAAACAGTAAACATCGCCACACACGATGCAACGTGGTGTTTGAAACACAGAAAATGTCAAAAAATTTTGATATTTTTGCAACCAAAAATGAAACACGATTGCAAACACGATTGCCATGTTTCAAACAATGTTGCATCGTGTGTGGGCACCATTATGGAGGATGGTTGGAAATATAGCTATTTCAATGCCCACTAAGGCATATCATCAGCTCCCTTCTCCACAAGTATTTAGGCATATCATCACACATTATAGGGATAAACAAAACTCAACTTAGCGAGAATTGCCTCAACACTAGTAAACTTGTGCGAAAACATCCACAACAAATACTTTTCCATAATCATCAATGTTTACAACATTTTTTTCCAAAGCCATTGCATAGATATGGCTGTTCCAAAAAAGAAACAACGATTGCCATGAGATTGGCGTTAGAGTGTACCGTCTTTGAATTCTTTCCGTTTAAGTTTATATTATTCGATCTTTCAGTTGCTATGTTCTTTAATAACACTATGCAACAAAATTTAGGTTTTTGCTTTGGGGGCGGACGATTCCTGCGCCAAATGACCACACTAGGTCAGTATAGTCAAACCTCAAAAATGTAGGCCGCTGTGTGGCTACACTTGTTTTTATGGGCGTGGCAAATTTGAATATTGTCATCCGATACTATCCGAGATAAATTTAAAAATCGAGTATAAATATTGAATTTCTGTGATAACATGTCTTCAGTAAAATTTGACAAGGATATTCAAATGCTCTATTTCAAAGTTTAAAGGGTCCTTTTCGTCCTTTGTTCAAAAAGTACCAAAAATTTACATTAAAATGACCAGAATAATTTAGAATAATTTTCAGAATGTTCTACGAATTTTTTCCTCATTAAATTTCATTATGAGTCGTCATAGACCAAAATTCTCTCTCTTTGTTTTTAGACGTCCTTTTTGTCCTTTTTTTGAAACAAGGTCAAGAAAACTCCACCAAAATAACCGGCAAAATATCCAAATGTTCTACTAATTTATTGTGGAATAGATTATACGAGAGGATTTCGCAGACGAGAATCCTTTATCATGAATTTACATATGTCCTTTTATCGTTTTTTAAAAATTTAAATCTTGAAATGTTAAAATTTAAATCTGAAATGGTTTATTTTGAACACACTATGTTCTACAAATATATTGTCAAACAAATATATATTTTAAAAAATTTCACAAAATTCCATCGAAAAGTGTAAAAACAAAATAGCATAAAACCCTTATGCATACCGGCTTCAAGATGGAGATCGTTCTAGCGTGCTACCATTTTCTGGGGTAATATCCCAGATTCAAACAATGGTTGAACATTCGGGTGAGAAATTCCCACGAACCATCAGCAGTTCTCCTCAGAACAAAATTGGGGACACCATATTCCCCGCAACGTTTTTTCGCATTTAGCCGCCGCAATGCAGATACCACTTCAGAAATTGTGAAAAGTGCTACTGGTGGGTCTGTATTGCGACCACCAAAATAAATCATGGGTTCAGGGTGCCTCAGAACCCTTATCGTGTTCTCCACCGCCGAATTATGCCGGCAAGTTTTCCTTCCAGTTCGTCGTTGAACCGAACTCGGTTTACACTCGCGTAATCGATAATTGTTCACTTTCCTGTATTAGCCACAAACTTGACCGCCCGGTGGTCGGACTCGAAGTCAATGGTCCGCAGTCCACCATGCGTACCATCTTCAGACATGTCTATGTACGACGCACTGGTCGGTTTAACTTGGACGGCCCATTTGTGCGCACAACGACCACATGATGCTATTGAAACAATCATCAAGTTATATACGAGAAAAACTCTAAATGCAATGAGAATTCTTTAGTATGTAAATGTTTACAAAAATTTACAAAACCACGAAAAATCTGAAAAACTGTTGTGTTTGTGTAAACAAATTTATGAAAAAATTAATGGATTTATGAACTTTTTCAATGAATCGA
Source organism: Phaonia tiefii (assembly GCA_963931995.1). Taxonomy (NCBI): domain Eukaryota; kingdom Metazoa; phylum Arthropoda; class Insecta; order Diptera; family Muscidae; genus Phaonia; species Phaonia tiefii. Next base: position 203,360,581 of record OZ008370.1, on the reverse strand, counting down.
TAATTATATAAATGTGAACACATTTATTAAATCTACAGAACTATTCACAAGTTTATGGAATTTATTCATAAAATTTATGACAAATAAAGTTTATGAACAGATAGAATGAACTTTTATGAATTTTATTTTTTTCAGTGTAATTTAAAAAAAGATGGGATGTTTAATTAGAAACAATGAAGCACCATTTTGTGTTCCATAGTACTTTTAATCGTATGAGTTATAATTGAGAAAACGGGAATTTGTAGAAGCAAACATTTCACTTCATTTGTGGTAGATATATAAAATTGTTTTTGGGAACCCTAAACCTTTAGAAAACACGATACTTTATCTAATGCAAATACAAAAGAATTACCATTGCTCGCAATGTAAATTAAAATATTTTGAATTTGCATTTGCTCAGGCAATGCAAATGCAGGTTGTGGAATTGGATGCCAATTGTAATGAAATATGGGAATGCTTTTACTTGTATTGAATTTGTTTTACTGCTGGCAATTGTGTTTTTAAAGTATTTTATATGTAGAGGTTTGTGGCTTTGATAGGTATTGCCTTATGGTACTTTCAAATTCAAAAACCTGTACTGTATGGAATACATATTTGAAAACCATAACTGCCAGATATGAAGGAAATGATTTGAAAATAAGTACAATTGCCAATGGTATTGAAATTTTTTGAATTTTCATTTCGGAAGGTAATTCAAATTTAACTACAAATTATAATTATCATATAATTAATTTGCCCCACGTATGATTTTTTTAAAAATGGGAAAAAGTGAATTTCGAGTGCTCATTAAACATAATTTTTCCGAAAAAAACCGTCAATCAAACCAAGGAAAAGCTTTATAAATACTAGACGGACTCTGCACCATCGAGTTCAATGGTAAAAAAGTGGTTTACTGACTTTCCTTTTGGTCGAACAAGTAGAAATGACGCTGAACGTTCAGGACGGCCAATTGAGCTCAATGCACCCGAAAATGTCGAAAAAATCCACGATATGGTGTTGGCCGATCGAAGAGTAAAAGTGGGTGAGATTGTTGATGCCATAGGCATTTCATGCGGCAGTGTGATTTCGAATTTGAATGATCAGTTGGGTTTAAGAAAGCTGTCTGCAGGATGGGTGCCGCGTGTGCTCTCAATTGGCCATAAATGTAATCGTGTGACAACTTCAAAGGATTGTTTGGAGTTGTTTAACCGCAATTCGAAGGAGTTTTTGTGGCGTTTTGTAACTGTGGATGAAGCGTGAATCCATTACAACACTCCGGAGACCAAGCAGCAGTCTAAACAATGGGTTTCTCCTGGTGAACCGGCTCCGAAGAAGGCCAAGGTAAGTTTGTCGGCCAATAAGGTGATGGCAACAGTTGTTTGGGATGCACGCGAGATAAACCACATCGATTACTTTCAAAAGGGGAAACAATAACAAAACAATATTATGCCAACTTATTGGACCGATTTAACGAGGATTTAAAAAAAGAGATCCCATATGGCCAAGAAAAAATATATTTTTCATCAAGATAATGCACGGATGCACACGTTTGTAGTCTCAATGGGAAAATTCCGTGAATGGGGCTACGAACTGGTACCTCATCCGCCATATTCTCCGGATTTAGCCCCCAGTGACTATTTCGTATTTCCAAACCTAAAGAAATGGCTCGGAGATATTTAGCTCCAACGATGAAAGTATTGATCAAACAAATGCATATTTTATGGACCTCGAAAAATCTAATTTTTTGGAAGGGATACAAAAATTGGAGAATCGTTGGACTAAGTGCATTGAGCTAAAAGGATATTATGTTGAAAAATAAATGATTTTGTTAAAAAAAAACTGTGATTCATTCAAAAACTCACGGACTTATTGATCCGCCGCGTATATAGGAACTTCAAACTTCAAAACGAATTAGAAAAATGTTCCTGACCTTGTAAGCTTGTAGTATACATTTCTCATATATTAACAAAAAAACTAACGAAATTGGTCATAAAATTCAAATTCAAAAAGTGATTTGGACAAACTGATTATTTCCTGAATTATTGCAAGTATGCGCGTTTATCCACTCAGCCATCTCATGTGTTGGGCGAAGATGAACAACACGTTAATGAAACGCCCATTTAATCCGTAACACAGAACCACAACGAAATTGTCCTAAGAATGCCACTATATATTCGGCTGTGTAGAGAACAAAAAATGTATTTGAAACTATACCTGTCACGCCAATCATTTTTAAGGAATTAAAGACATATTTTTGGAAGTAGCTTTATTTTTTCATCCTTATCTTGTGATGGAAACATCCGATTGATGAAATATGATTTTAATTTGTACTACATATTTGGGATCGGTGGCCATCGGTGGTGCAATGGGTAGTGTACGCGCTGTACTTGAGAGCCTGGGTTCGATCCCTGCTCTGACCACCTTAAAATTTCTTTCGACGGCGGTCGCCTCGCATAGTTACGACGACACTATCGAATATTTAGCCATGAAAATGCTTCTCAAAAATACCTTTACGAACCGGTGTAAAACTGTAGGTCCCAATCAGTGAGTATAAAACTAGAAAGCGCACAGCTCACTGTTTGTGAGAATTTCTCCCCGATTCCATCATGGGATGTAATGGGGAACCATTTATTTATTTTTTACATAAAAATGGGGGTGTTCTACATGAATCCTGCATTTCCAATATTTCTTACAAACAATTTCTCTACCTTAAAAACTACAAACAATTTCCTAATAATTGGCATCAAACTGATTAACTTGATCTTAACCATCAACTATTCATGGTTCGGCATCTATAAGTTTGATTCATTTTTATAATGTCATTCTCATTCACACTGCTGACTGACAGTTCCTTTTACAACTTCTCTTTTATGAGTATTAATTAAATGAAAAGCCTGTTAAAGGAACTCCATGACCAGGAATATAGGAAATGACAAAGTTTGTGGCTAGAACGACACTACTAAAGCAGATTTTTATACTTACAAATGACATAAATCAACGAATAAAGCCAACCAGCATCAGAACCAACTTAACAAAGTACGTGTATAAAAAAAAATTAGCTGACCCCTTTGCACAGTAAAATACTTATGGTTTGGCCAAAAGGAAAAGCAACAATAAATGAAAATAAAATAAATGTTTTTATGACCTTTTTCTCACACTTACACAAACACATAGAAAGAGGAAAACATTTTAACCCCCCCTGCAGGGTATGGGAAAGGAATGCGACCAAAAAATAGGGGAGGTGGAATAAGTTACTTAACCACTCAACATGAAAACGACAGCAAAATGCTACAAATCCACATGAAACGGAGACGGAAACAGAAACAGGAACGTAAATCAAAAAGAATGAAGTGCCATTTAATTTGTTGACATTAGAGCTACCAATGAAACCAATCCGGCAACGACGACACATTCTGGTTAACAATCACATCGAGTGAACGATAATGTGCTAACAAGTTTTGCCTTTCTTAGTCCTTGATCTGGTGGTTTGGCGTGAAACAATAATAATAAAGGATTTGTCTGGTCTGAAAGACGAAATGGCTGTAGGGAATGTGTTGTAGCCAATAGGGATATCAAGTGATTAGTTTGGATTAAGTAAAGACGATGGATAATTGTAATGGATATAAGGATAATACTTGCGGGGACTATATAATAAAGGACAGAATGGGCATTGCGGCATCTAAAGATGTATATTGTAATTAGTTTAAATTTTAAAGTGATTTTAGTTTTTTACGTTAATGTATGAGAACTAGATATCAGAAGCATACAAGTTTAGAAAAATTTCTCTAAGTGAAATATTTTTGTTTTTTGGTAAGTGTGATGGAAATGTGACTGTAATATGTGTACTTTTGTACTCGAGCGTGAGCGTGTACTCGAGTTCCTTGGATGCAAATATAAAATGTGTTTGGAGCTTGTCGCAAATATAATATACTTGTGCGCAAACACATTGTGTTTGCTATTTAATATTACATGTTTGAGACACAATGTTTAATATGTTAGAAAATATGTTTTAGCGACCCACATATATTTATGTTTGTGATACAAAAACAGCCGTATTTGTTGCACTGTTTATGCTCTCTCGAGAGCAAGAGAATAAAAGAGAAGCAACGTGTGCGTATATCTTGTAAGTATGGGTCTGTATTTTTGCATTATTCTCTCAGTCAGTAATTCATAAATATTCCTGAATGTGCGTGTAAATTGCAGATGATATTAGTGTTTCCTTTTGTGACTGATGTATTGCGTTTTAGTTTCATGTATTCAGTCGTCAAGGGTTCATGGCACAGAGGATATCAAAAGCGCTTGATCAGTGGAAATAGAATACCCGAAGGCTCGGGCGGTTAAATGTTGTATACTGTTACTTTGGGGTTTGTGTATGTATTTCGTATATATGGATGTGTGCTACCAAAGTGAGAAATGATTTTTAGGAAAGAAACTGGAAAGGGCAACAACGTGAAGCCCTTTGTTTGTCGGAGCTTTTACTGAGAAAATCGGAACGGCGGACCATTTGTATATAGAAAGCATATTGTTTGTATACCAACGCATAGCTGAAACCTTCTGAAAACAAAAACGTGAGATACAACAAAGAAAGGAGAATCAAAAGAGTAGCAGATTCTCATTTCATGAAGAAACAAAAGACAAATAATGCATTCAATGCATATAAATGTAAAAATAAATAAATGGTTTCCCGTTACATCCCATGAACGGATTAGGGAGAGCTTCTCACAATCTGTGAACTGTGCGCGTTCTAGTTTTACACTCACTGATTGGGACCTAAAGTTTTACCCCGATTCCGAACGGTATTTTGGGAAGCTTTTTCATGGCTAAATACTCGATAGTGTCGCCATCACTAAGCGAGGTGACCGTCGTCGAAAGAAATTTAAGGTGGTCAAAGTAGGGATCGAACCCACGTCCTCATGGACAAGAGCTGCGCACACTACCATTGCACCACCGACGGTAAAAGTAGCCGTTTAAATCTATTAATTTTTTGTATTAATTATTTATATATGTGGATTTATATTTTTAAAATTAATTATAATAAATAATACATACATATATATTGAAATCGAACAATAATTCGTTTCCAAATATTGTTATATTTGGGAGGAAATTCGCATATGTTTCCACGTAAGTATATGTAGGTTTGTGGGAAACACGCGAATGCTCCCACGTAAGTATATGGATGTTTGGGATGAAGAACGCATATGTTTCCACGTAAAAGCATACATGTTGGGTAGTACACATGGTACTGTTTGCATTTAAATACAACTAAGTTTGGGACTTGCAAACATATGAATGTTTGAAGTGTGCTCCAAACATTTACATGGTTCCTGCAGGATACGGTTGGGAAAATATGTTAGAGAGACCGTTATTTTTCAGCGGGCGTATATGTGAATATTAGTTAAATTTCCGGTCACCCCTTAGTGTGAAACTCTCCACAAAACCTTTATGGGATGTAATGTGAAACTAATGCCCTGTGGCTCGATGATAGTCAAAAGTCGAAGTCAAAAAGTTTTATCTGACTGACTTTATATTTGATCATGAATGTCGAAATAGTTAAATTTTAATTACATGTAAATATTTATATGGGGTTTCTGCCCGACTTGTAGTGGAAAGATTAGGAAACCACATTCCATTTTTTTTATACCCTCACCCATAGGGATGGGGATATATATCATTTAATACGTAAAAAAATGTAACACAACTCGTTGGCAACTCTACTCTAGTTTATTTCGTTTTTTAGTTGTGTTCCCTGAATTTACTTCATTTTCGTATTTTAAAAGTTTAAATAGTGCTGGTTGTGTTAATAGTGCGAAGATAAGTTAAATTACATTGCTTGATATAATTGTGTGTTCAGTGCAGTGCTTGTTTATACTGTTTTTGTATTATTGTGTGCAATTGGAAATTCTGTTGATCGTGTAAAACACAAACAACAACAATAATATTTGTTTGTCATTGTTGAGAACGTCTAACGTCGTAGTTGTTTGATTTTTGTTTTTGATGTGTTAACATCTATACGCGCGCCTCTAGGGCAGTAAACTATAAATTTAATACATACGCAAGTGTTAGGTTTGTAAGAGTAAATCATCGTTTGTTTGTTCGTTGCTTGGCAGTCGGTATTGAAAGTGATTATTGGGCGATTTTCATATAATTTTCCCACGCGATTTTCTCCGGAAATTCATAGCCGATTTTATTAATTTTTGGATTAAAAAGCTAGTGCGGGTTTCGACGAAGAGTTTAGGCCAAAAATTAAGGCGATCCGATATCGGCGAGCCGAGATTTAAGTGTTTTAATTTGGAGTAATATTAAAAAAGTGTTTTATGTTGATCTTCGGTTTTGTCTTATCATCGTTTGTTTGTTCGTTGCTTGGCAGTCGGTATTGAAAGTGATTATTGGGCGATTTTCATATAATTTTCCCACGCGATTTTCTCCGGAAATTCATAGCCGATTTTATTAATTTTTGGATTAAAAAGCTAGTGCGGGTTTCGACGAAGAGTTTACGCCAAAAATTAAGGCGATCCGATATCGGCGAGCCGAGATTTAAGTGTTTTAATTTGGAGTATTAATTTGTAGTAATATTAATTATGTTGATCTTCGGTTATATCGTACGAATATAACAATGTATGTATGTATGTACAAGTGTCTGTTACTTTGCATTCTTTGACTTTTGTGGGAAGAAAACAAAAAGTATTGAGCAAGAAAATAATGACACATGTGCTTGCACTGGGTCTTTAAATAATTTTAGGTATTAATATTATTTAACTGTAACGTCATCATATGATTGAACGCTGTTTTTTATTTTCCAATGTAACATTTACGAATGTGTTCATAGAAATCGAACAGGTACCGTGTAGCAAAAAGGTGTTAACACATCGCCCGTGAGTTCGAACACTCATTGGATTTTTTTCTTTCATTCTCTTTGTTTCGTTATTTGTGTGTCAGATTTGCCATCTGGTTTTGGGAGATAATAGGTCTGTCTGCGTACACATATTTTGCATCATTTTGTGCAAAATGTTGCAAAATCTTGCAAAATGTTGTCTGCGTACTCCAAATCTCTTGCAGCGAGAGAGCGAAAAAGAGAATTTTTTGACAGTTGGAAGTTAGAGAACTTGCAAAATGTTGCTGGAGAAATTTCTTCTTGCAAGATTTTGCAACTAGTTTGATTGAACAGCTGTTTTTGTTTACTGTTTGAATGAAATAATTTTTGTGAAATCAAAATAAAAATTGAAATTTAACAATGGCAGAGGTAAGTAGTTAGAATTGTGTTGATTTTTAACGTTTATAATAAATTATAATAAACAAAACATTTTACTTCATGCTAGAAACGTGCAAATATACAGTGCGACCGTGCGACACATATGCTAAAATTCTTTTGCTTTGCTATTTCAATTGTTTACACACCGATCAGCTGTTTTCTTGCAAGATTTCACTGGATGCTGTCTGCGTACTTTTTGATATATTTTCAACCGAGAGAGTAAAATTGTTCTTACTCTCCCAAAAAAAGTTACTGAGTATTTGCTACTGGAAAAGTACGCCGACAGACCTAATATCAAATGGATAATAATGGATACGTTTTTGGGAATTTTGTCGATTTTGGAATTTTGTGTTTAGTATTTGTTTATTATTTATTTATTTTTTTTTTTACTCTGATTTAATTATAATGATGACTTGCATGAACAAAGACTGTAAGGTTAGATTGGATACCGATACTCTGATTTCGTGTTGGTTGTATGATGGGTTGGTATATGCCAAATGTGTTGGCCTTTATGCAAGAGTGGCGGACAATCTTAGTGATGACAAGGGTCTTCGTTGGTGTTGCCTGGATTGTTAAAAATTGGATGTGGAGTTCTACAAATTTTTCAGGAGCATGAAGTCCGAGTTTTCTGATATGGAAAAGGAGCTTTCGGCTTTATCTGGTCGATTACCCAAGTTTATTGGGATGTTCAATAAATATCCGGGATTGGAAAAGAGAGCAGGTTCACTAAAAGCTTCCTCGCCGAAAAGGAAGAAGACGGCTAAGAAGGCCCCTCCATTGTTGGTAATTCCGTCCTCGCCGAATTTTATGGACGTTAATTCTCCAGCTCCAGGTTCAAGTCCAATGAAATCTTCTGTCCCTTCTACTGTTGCTGAAGTCGTTTCTGTAGTTGCTATAGCTTCCACGGACAGCGATAAGTCATCTCCTCCGGGTGGTAATCCCGCCCCGGTGCCAGGACTGGGACCGGAAACTTTGGCTGTCGTACCAGCAAGGAAGATAGTATTTGTATCTAGACTTTCCCCCGACACGACCGAAGAGGATATACGACTATACATATCGTCTAAATTAGTCGGGAATAATTCTAACGGTTCCATACAGTGCTTCAAGCTAAAATCGCAATTTTCAGAACGTAGGTCGTCTTTCAAAATTATTGCACCGGATGACCTATTTGTCAAACTGGTGGATTCGGAATTTTGGCCTCACAGAACGTTCGTAAGGGAATTTGAGTATCGGGATAATGGTAGGCGTGATAATTTTGTTAGCTTACCGTCTGGAAATAAAGAAGCTCCAAAAAACTAATTGGTAGTTTGAATATGGCGTATCAGAATGTTCGCGGTTTGAATACTAAATTGTCTAGATTATTTGTTGATAGCTTTGGTTTTGAGTTTGATGTCATTGCATTTTCTGAGACATGGCTTAAACCTAATGTTTTTAATTCTGAGTTGTTCTGCAATAAGTACGTAGTTTATAGAAAAGATCGTGTTGGTAAAATTGGTGGTGGTGTTTTAATCTCAATTGAAAATTCTGTATCTTCTGAGCTAGTTACAATTAATGATATAGGCGATCTTGAATTTATTGTGGTGTCCATAAATTTAGGCAATTTGAAACTGTTTGTCACGTGTTCTTATATACAGCCCTCTTCATGCTTTGAGTTATATCAATAGCATATTTACGCTATTGCAACAGTTATTGCGTTAGCCAGTAGAAAGGACAGTATTTTAGTATTTGGTGACTTTAGCTTGCCGTCTGTGACATGGGTGTCTTTACCCGACACCAATTCTCTGACTCCATTGATACCATGTGATTGGTCATCTGATTTTGTTACGCATATTTCCGAACTTGGCTTGATTCAATTGAACGACATTTAGAATTCTATGAATCGAGTCCTTGGTCTAGTTTTAGTGGATGATTCTAACAACTTTGATGTTTCTCGAATTGATCCGTTAATTTCTCCTGAGGATAGTTACCATCCAACGCTGGGAATTAATTATACATATGATACCATGCAGGTTGGATGCAATCGCTCTTCGTCCCATGTTGGCCTAGGCTTTTCGCGTGCGAACTTTATTCTTTTGAATAATCTTATATTTGATACCGACTGGCATAGTATATGTCAGTGTGATAATGCTGTTGAATTTGAAATCGCCCTGAATGATTTCTATAATATTATTAATGGCTATATTTCAAAGTCTGTACCCAAGAGGACAATAATGGGTAATACTGGTCCCCCATGGTCCTCAAGGGCTCTAAATAGTCTCAAGAATGTAAGGAATAGATGTTCGAAAAAGTATAAAAAATCTGGACTGCTTGCAGATTATGCTAGGTATATTGTTGCTAGGAGTAGATACAACTCTAAATCTCGTGAGAGTTACAGATTATATTTGAATAAGTTGAGGGCTAATTTTAAATGGACCCCCAAATCATTCTTTAGATTTGTTAACTTGAAGCGTAATTCCTCTTCCACGCCGTGTAGGATCAAAATGAACGGTATTGATTATTCAGATGAGGAGTCTATTGCTAATTGTTTCGCTGATTTTTTCGCATCTATTTATTCCACCCGAGCCTATGATGTTTCCAAATCATACCTGTACACTGTCCGCTCTATCATTTCGTTTGATGCACCTGCCGTAAATTCTTCGTGGTTGCTAGATAACTTATCTAGCTTGAAAGCCTCGAATAAAGCTGGTCCTGATGGTATCCCGGACTCTATGTTGAAATACTGCTCGAATTCTCTCAGCTTACCGTTGACTCTCTTATTTAACGCTTCGTTGAAGTTCGGTCATTTTCCTGCATAGTGGAAGAGCTTTTATATAATCCCTCTCCACAAATCTGGTAGTTTAGTAAATGTTGCAAATTATAGGGGAATTGCAAAATTGAGTGCCATTCCTAAACTTTTTGAGAAGTTAGTCACAGAGGTAATTTCTCATCATGTTTCCTCTATTTTAGACCCATGTCAACATGACTTTCGGAAGGGTCGTTCCACCGTGACTAATTTGCTTCAGTTTTCCTCTTCCATTATTGACGGCTTTATTAATGGAGATCAAACTGATGTGATTTTTACCGATTTTAGTAAGGCTTTTGATAAAGTTAACCACAATTTGTTATTATATAAACTAGGGGCAATGGGTTTTAATTGTAACATGCTGAATTGGATTAGTTCTTATTTAATGAACAGGGAACAGATGGTATCATTTGGTCGATCATTCTCAAGATCTATTTTTGTGTCATCTGGGGTGCCTCAGGGCAGTCATCTTGGCCCGGTTCTATTTTTGTTATTCATTAACGACTTACCCGCCTCCATAATGCACTCTAAATTTTTAATGTACGCTGATGACGTGAAGATCTATTTTTCTTACAAGGTTCCTTGTCAATTTACTTTACTTCAGAGGGATTTGTCTACTTTCCAGACGGGGTGCGAAACCAATTTGATGGAGCTAATTTTGCGAAATGTAAGCATATGCTGTTCTCTAGGTCATCATTCTTTTCGGCAAAATACATTTTAGGTGGCAATGCTCTTGAATCGGTGGATTCATTTGATCTTGGTGTTCTCTTGGACAGGCTTATGGCGTCCTGAACTTTGTTAAACGTTGGGCAAAGGAATTTCCAGATCCCTACGTTACTAAAAACCTTTTTACTTCACGAGTCCACCCTATTCTCGAATATGGATCAGTTGTTTGGGACCCCCAGTACAATTTGTATGTTAATATGATTGAATCGGTTCAGAAACAGTTTCTCATTTTTTGTCTGAGAAATCTTCAATGGAACCCGAACCATAATATTCCTTCGTATAGCAGTAGACTTGCATTGATCAGATTGCCGACTCTTAGTAGTAGACGTACCATGATAAACTCTATTACAGTTTAGAAGATAATTGATGGATGTATATGTTGTGAATTTCTGTTATCTAAGATTTCCATAAATGTCCGATTGAGACCCACGAGGTACTATAAACTCATTCACATCGAGTTTCAGCGTTCGAATTATGCGTCCTTTGATCCAGTTAGGAGAATGTGTCGTGACTTTAATGAGCTATATCAGTTTATTGATTTCGCTGGTAGTTACGAAACTACAAAGTCTAGGATAATTTGTCATTTGAACCGATTGCATTAGTGCTATATATTCCTTTACATATGTAAATTCACTTTATCCTTACTATCTGTCTGTCTCTCTGATTTATAATTTGGTTTTCGTTTTGCTCGTAATTATTATTTATTATGAAGTCTGTTATATTAATATCTCGTGATGTACTTTTATACATATTTATGTTAGTGTAATACCAACTGGTGAAGAATTTCTGTAGTTGGTTGCAACGTGTGAACTTATGATCCTTGCTCTCCCGTTATAGACCGGTCTATAATGTGTACGCTGTCCTCACGTTATGGGGACGTGGCCCTCTCGGTCGGTAGGGGCAGGTAAGAGTGGCGGCGATGGGTTCGCTCGTTAAAAAAAAAAAAAATAGAAGGAGCCATATTAGACGCTTAGTATCTTTGGGCGAAATTCGTTTTAGGACTTTTTAAGACGTTTGAGCCATGTCCATCTGTCTGTCTGTCTGGCTGGCTGGTCAACGCGATAACTGCCGTAAATCTTTACAAATCACAATGAAATTTTGTCAGTGACCATTATTTGCCAATATTGATTTTGGGATTGAAAATGGGAGTTTTGACCACGCTCCTTCTGCTACCTCCCATACAAATCGATATATTTAGTACAAAATCATATTTCTTTCAAACCTTTCTTTTGGTAGATGTGATTAGCTTCAACTCACACACGGGGTATTAATCTGTAAATGCCTACTTAACTGGAGGAAATGAGCGAGATTGTCACGCCCATTCTGGTACCTCCCATACAAAACAGGGTGTTCGTAAGTGTTGTCAATGCGATAAATCGCGTGATACACTTCCGACCTTAATGAAATTAGGTACAAGGCTTCACGTTATCAAACGCCAATCACCGATTAAAACAAGGGTGATTTTGCCACGTCCATTATGATACCTCCCATACAAAAGTTGTTTCGCCGTCTGGGTGTTCGGCACGAGAAATCCCGCAAAACCAAACCAATTTTTTGGAAGTTTGTATTAGTCAATATGTAGTGAAATAAAACTCTCCTATAGATAATGAGCTGTTTTGCCACACCCATTCTGGTACCTCCCATATAAAAGTTGGGCGGATGACCGGTTGATCGACATGATAACTCTTGTAAACTAAAACCGATCTTAAAAAAATTCGACACAAGGCAAAATTTTGCTAAAAGCTACTGTGTAATCAATAGCAGACTATTGTGTCACGCCCAGTTTCGTACCTCCCATACAAAATTTGGGCGTATTTCCGGTTTGCCGACTCGATATCTCCAATAAATCATAACCGATCTTAATAAAATTTGGCACTGATCAAAATTTTGGCAACAACTTGCCATGCCCATTTTTGTACCTCGCATATAAATATTGGGAGGAAACTAACTAATTTTGGTATTCAATAATATTTAGTGCAATGTCAATCTGTTATTGAATATGGTCACCTTTGAGTATGGGCGTTTTAAGAGAACTCCCACGTAATGGATGACTGAAACTTATGTACTTGTTATTAACTATCATCACACAAGTAAGAGTATCTTAGTACAAAAATTTAAGATTTTACAAATATAAAGGCTGTCTCGGTAAGAATGCACTTTATAATTTTAAAATAAAAAAACATATTTTTTGAGATAGTTGAGATTTTTTCATAGAATGGTAAAGAAGACGTGTTCCCCTTTAAGTACGGAGCTAAATATCCGTTCCTCTTTTTATGAAATTTTCCCTGACTTTTTCAGAGAGATGTGGCTGTATCTCACCGTTGCAGCGGTGGATTTCGTATTTGAGCTCAGGAATTGTTTCTGGTTTATTCGCAAAAACCCGAGATTTTACAAAACCCCAAAGAAAGAAATCGCGCGGCGTTAAATCGCATCATCTTGGTGGCCAGTTGAAATAAGAATTTCTTGAGATAAGTTGTTTTGAAAATCGCTGCTGCAATAAATCGATTGTTTCATGTGCGGTGTGACAGGTGACGCCGTCCTGCTGAAGCCACATATCGTCCAGATCCATGCCGTCCAGTTGAGGCCACAGGAACTCCGTTATCAACTTCTTGTAACGAATGACCGTTCACAGTCACTGCAATTTCGGCCTCATCTTCAATAAAGTAAGACCCAATCACGCCGCTTGACCAAACTCCACACCAAACAGTTGGTCGCTGTGGGTGCATTTGTTTCTCGTGGATTGCATGAGGATTTTTTGAGCCCAAAATTCGACAATTTTGTGTATTCACGAAGCCATTCAGATGGAAACGCGCTTCATCGGGAATATCACTTCCTTTTTTTGAAAAATTGGCATTGACTTCACTTTGCTCCATTACCCGTTGCACGAATTTCCGACGCTTTTCATGGTCTGCTGGTTTGAGCTCCTAAGTAAGCCGAATTTTGTACGCATGAAGATGGAGGTGTTTTGTCCAAATTTGAACTTGTTGAGAACGATGCCGAATTGATGTTTTCGGCAACACTCTCGTTTACAGCAGCGATGTGTTCAAGAGACCGACCGATACGTGCAGGCACAGTAATCTTGCAGTCCATTACCGACCAAGTTCTTTAAATTTTTTGACCACTCTTCGAATGGTTGACACAGTACTTGCACTTTCTTGTCTGACAATTCTTCAACGTTTGCGAGCGGTCTTAGCATAACTTTCCAAATTTTTATAATAAGTTTTCACAATTATAACGCGTTGTTCTTTCGTAAAGCGCTCCATTTTTAATAAACGGAATAAACATACATATGTGACAGCTGCCAAGCTTCAGAGTTGCCACTTGCACAAAAAAAATTACACTAAATTTAAAAAGTGCAATCATACTGAGATACACTGTACTCTCCTCCTGATCCGAGCAATTTAATAGCATCAGTGAAATTGTGGCAAGAATCTACTACTATTGGCGGGACTTTTTACGATGAGATGAGTTAGTTCGCCAGTTGCTACATTTGATTTTTCATCATCCTTCAGATGAGAGAGCTCCTGAAATCTATTCCCACGTGAAACGTATGCGGTTCTCTGTTACTTAAACTTTCGTACATTTTGAAGACATATTCAATAATGAGTAATTCCATGGGAAGTGATCACACAAATTTTGGCTCTTCTCTCCGATTTTGATGAAATTTTCAGAACATGTAGTACTTGGAAGTGCGCAGAAGAAGAATCAATTTTTTTTTTATATATATAAAAACTTGAATTGTGGCCGTATGAAAATTGTTGTCATTTTTTTTTAAAAATCTTCTAACTTTTGACTGAGTTGAGGAATTGCAAATTGGTTTTTGGTAATAATTTGCTAAGAGATTCTTCTATTTAAAATACTACTATAAGATTTTTTTAATTTTTTTTTTAGAAAAATCTAGAATAAAAATTAAAACTGAATTTTAAGAAAAAATATACCTTCAAATTTTTCAGTTTTTTTCTCCATAGTAGATAATATTGTAACTGAACCCCCCTGTTAGTTTCATGATGGTGTCTCTTCAACTTATTGAGAAAATAAATAAATAGATGAATGAGTAATTTAAAATTATTTTATTTAAGATTATGAAATGTCGAAGAAATTTGAAAAAATTTATAAGTTCATGATTTTAGATGGTTTTGGGTTGTCTACAGCATTGGAGAAACTTTTTGTAATAATTTCAGTTTTTGAAAACGGAATAAATGCGTGATATATTTGGGTGCCAGGAAGGGTAATTGAGCTTTCAAATCGTTGCTTTAATATGACTTCTTCTTCAAAGTATTCTTCATGTGTACAAAACTCTACATGAATTTTCTCCAAACCTCTTGCAAATAGGAACAAATCATGAGCGTTCAGAATTTGATTTTCTAATGGCCTTTGTAGACCTGCCATTGCGGCTGCTCTTTTTAGGGCACCTCCTACTCCATCGCATGGTCCCTTACCATGAGATGTCGCGAAGAAGTGCCACTCTGCATCACATTTGAAGTCGAAGTAGTGGTGGGTGATATTAAATTACTTTCGGTCAAAATCGAGGAAAATTTTTTTTTTATAAAAATTCAAAATTCTTTAAAGCTTAAGCTCATTCTACGTGCTGATAAATTTGTCTTTTTTTGTTGATTGGCCGCATATATAATGTGTTTGTAGTTTGTCGCACTTACAGTATACCGGTGTCCAAACACGTTATGCGTGCTATTCAATATAACATGTTTCGGACACAATGACTAATAGGTTATAATATATTTTTTTATAAACTTAGAGGTGGTTTTGTTTGTTGAAAACTGCTGAAAACAAAAACGTCACAGACAATAAAGAAACAACAAGC
This sequence comes from Phaonia tiefii, assembly GCA_963931995.1. Lineage (NCBI taxonomy): Eukaryota > Metazoa > Arthropoda > Insecta > Diptera > Muscidae > Phaonia > Phaonia tiefii. Next base: position 203,345,023 of record OZ008370.1, on the reverse strand, counting down.
AACAGATCTTGAATTCACGAAAACAATGCTTGCAAACATGTATACGTTTCCTGCAATATGCTGCTGAGGCTGTTATTTCTCTGCGTGTATCTTCAGACGAGTTTAACGATTGTGTTTATCATGTCTGTAATTTTTAAATGCTTTTATTTTGTGTTAATTTTCTGTTAATACATTTTCAATATGTGGTCATTTAATGTCGTTTGCCATTTAGTATTTTAGCTTTTTGCAGGAAAGCAATGTGCTTTCTGTCAATATTTAAGTACGTATCTACATTTGAATGTATTTTATATGAAAACTTAATTTGTAGTTTGAAAATTAATAGAGTTAATTTTCTGTCACTACAATAACATTTTTCACTTACCGACATGTCAGTTTAACTGAACTGCCTTCTGGTACTATGACATCTGAGGATGTGTCTTCAGAAACAAAATCGGGTGGTATGACAACATCCAGGAAACCAATCTGAAAGTGTACATTTATGAAAAATATGTTAGTGTTTTAGTTCTTTTAATTGTCAGTAAAGAGTACAACCTAAAATGGGATGAATTATACAAATTTGGGGTTTCAACTAAAGTAAAGTTTCACATTTAAATTTAAATGCCTGATTTTTGCCACTTAAATGTGATTTAATGTAAACATTTTGAAAATCAATGACAATTGTAAAACTCATCCTATATAAGTATATGAGCTACTCAGGGTTCAGTTGATCTATAAAACTAGTACGAGGTGGAAAACATTTATATTTACTCATTCAGATTGATGATTATAAACAAAGGGGTTTTAGATATGAAATCTCTAACTTTTACATTTTTAAATTATTAGAATTTTTCAGCCTGTAATTTGTCATCAAAAATTTCTATTTCATTTATTTACACCAGATTTTAGATGGTTTAAACAATACGATGGTTTTAAGGATGCCTTTTATTTATTCGGGTGTTTTATTGTTAATAATATTGTACTTTAAATTATCTATCTTCAAAATATTCAAAAAGGGTTTTGTCCATATATGTCATATGAAGGTCTAGTGTGAATATGTATCCATTTTCAATGCCTGTATCCAACATTAACGCATAAGTTGGCGTGAAACTTGGCAACCTTAGAACTCTCTTGACAAAAAATAAATGTAGATTGTCGACTTCATCAAACATAGCTTGTGCTCCATACGCTTGTATTGACCTACATACAGCGAGAAAGAGTTTCCATTTTGGCTATAATGATATGGTTTGTCTACTAAAGAATTTAGACCATGTTTTGTTAATACTATTTTTCGCTGCTTGGTTTCTCTTTTGTAGAAATTGACACTGAAGGTGTTAGTGTAACTCCAAGATAGCAGTATTCCGATACAACTCGTATCTTTTGTCCTCTGAATTGCCAGTCTTCTTTCTTCGCCAGCCTACCTCCTTTTCTGAATGTCATTCATTATATCCGATTTCCTAGATTGACTTCAACGCTCCACATTAAGCAGTACTCCTCCAACCTCTTTATTATTCGCCAAAGCACATAAACATCATCTGCTAAAATTACTATATCGTCTGCGTACATTAATAATCTCAGATTCAAATGGCTAATGTGGATTCAACCTTCCAAGAACTCATATAAATCGTTGAGGTACAAAGTAAATAATAATCGTGACAGTGCATACCCTTGTTTAACGCCGGTTATGGTTGTGAATTCTTCCGAGAGCTGATTTTGTATTTCTGTACACATTATCTATAAAAATTATAGTTTTAGAAGATATTCCCATTTGAAAATTAGTGCTTTTCGTGGTATTTTATCGAATGCAGCTCTAAAATCAACAAAAAAATGGTTACGTTTTTCTATTGCGTTGAAAATATATGTGAACAATTGACGCCAAGTTGAAAATATTGTCAGCTGTGGAGTAGTTTCTTCGGAAACCAGCTTGGAATTCATTAATGATTTTATTTCTTTCTACCCAACTGTAGAGTCTCTCCGGTAGAATAGCCATTATAATTTTCGCCACACTGTTCATAAATGATATTCCACGGTAGTTGATTGGCAAAGATAAATCACCCTTTTTGTGGATGGGATAAACTACACTTTTTATGAAAGACTCATCAATTACAGCTGTATCGTACAATATGTTTGAAGTTTCCACCAATTCTATTAGCACCTCGTCTGGTGCATATTTGTAGAACTCATACGTAATTCTATCTTTTCCCGGGGCCTTGTTGTCCTTGGTTTTCTTTAAGGCTTCCTTAATTCCTCACAGGCTAATATGACTGTTAAGATGTATATCTTCGTGGTACTGAAAAGCATACTGAATATCACGCGAAGTTTCTTCTGTGTTTAGTAAGCATTTAAAATAATTATTGAGTTCAGTTGCCCCCACACCAATCGTTGAATCTCTGATTTCACCTCTTATTTCCTCAGCTATCTCGCACCAATCATTGGCAGACATACAACCGTCTATCATCTTATCCAGCATCCGTTGATATTTTACTTCCTCCTCTTTGCATATATCTTTAAACTTCTTGTTCATAGCAATTAGATTTCATTATTAGATTTCTTAAAATTCCGCCAACTTTTAAAAGACTGGCTCCGTGCATTTAAACATTTTATATTAAACCATTTTTGGTTTATTATCTGCGTTAAATCCTCGCAGAAAATTTTTACTTTATTTTGAGTTTTGTGTTTGAATTGTAGTTTTGGTAATAATTTATCTGATATATGTTGCTGATGAATTGAGCGTATTTTGATTTTCAACTCAATGGGTAAGTGGTCAGACCATATTTCTTCCTGTACTACAAAGTATTTAAGATATTACTGGTGTACTGCATAGATATCGTTTACAAGACTTCTAGATAGTACATATAAAAGTAAATTCTTCTTCTTCGTCTCCATTTGTCATTCCATTCATGATTACTAATCCATTATCGTAGCAAGTTTATATAAACCCATTTCCCCTATTATTAGTTACAGGGTCTTTAGACTTTCTTTTTTCCATTCCTGCTATAAATTCAGCTTTAAAAATATCATCCGTTTACCTTTGAAGTATTGCAACTCTTATATTCAAATCGCCCATAATTCAGACTTCCAAGTTTCGCTTCTCAAATACAGTGGTATAAGTGTAAATTGTACAGTACTTGTAGCTAAATCGATAACATCTATTCCCCGTAGGCTTTTAATATTGTAAGTAACACCATTACTTCTCAGCTTTCTTCTTATTCCAACTAAACATCCTCCAATCCGTTTGCTAAAATTAGACGGCTTAAGATCAAACCTTGGAAAAAATTTATCAAATATTCCAGTTTTTCCTGCCAACACATACGTTTCCAATATTGCAAATATATTGAAAGTGTTTATATATTCAGAAAACTCTATATTATTTCTCTTGTTCTCTAGGCCGTGAATGTTAAAGGACAATATATTTAAGTTAAAAAAGTCTACTACATAAGGTTCATTAATTGTGGGATTGTATTCTAGTTTTTTTGTAATATTAGTTTAAGGTAAGAAATTTACGAAATGGGTCACTTTAAGTCTGAAATGGGAAATATTTAAAACTTTCTTCCAAAGCTCTGATTCTCAATTCATCCTGTCAGAAATCTACGAAATAAATACGATAGGAATAGATTGCCATCAACACAGTTTTGGGGATCAATTTGTGAAGCGAGTTCATCAACCTGGGTCCTTATTGGACAAAACTACACGTGTACGTGGTCGTTCTATGCATTCAGAGGAAAATATTGCCTCTGTAGCCGAAAGTGTGCTTCAACAGCCATCAACATACCCTCGTGCAACCGGTACCACGAATGGAACATTTCTCGCTCTTCTTTGCGCATAATTTTGCATAAATACCTTGGTGTGAAGGCTTCTATAGGCCAGTAAGTCCAAGAACCGAAGCCTCGTGACCATCCGATGCATTCTGCGGCCTTTTCTCACAATTTCATCACTTAAGTGCTGGAATAAATTAGCATGTTGGTGGTTTTTCGTTTCTAAAGATAATCAGTAAAAGTTATCCCATGCGCATCGCAATAACAAGACGCCATGAACTTGTCTGCATATGGAACCGTCTTCTTTGGACACGATTCTCCCATTCTAGTCCACTGCTTTGACTGTTCCTATGTCCCAGGTGTGAAGTGGGTTATAAATCACGCAAAAATTCGGATTTTTTGCGGTGAGACATCGTCAAACACTCTACTGAAAAATCCTCACGACGCTGTGTTTGCTCTATTGAAAACAAGAGCGGCACCCATCTTGCGCACAGCTTTCTCGTCTTCAAATCTTCGGTCAATATACGATGTATAGCACTTTTTGAAATGCCTATCATTACAGCTAGCTCACGCACCTGCAGCCGACGATCATGCAATACAATTTTGTGGATTTTCTTAACCGTGTTTGGCGTGGACATCTCAATTGGTCGACCAGTACGGTGTTCGTCTTGGCAGCTCATACCGCATCGCGTAAGCTCTGTTACCCAACGTTTTACAGTCGTAAACGGAGGAGGAGGCTCCCACAGAGTAGAATCTAGCTCGGCGTTAATATTGCTTGAATTGACCCTTTTCAAATGGAAATGTTGAAAGACATAACGGTGACGAATTTTTTCTCTATTTACAAATTCACTGAGATTGTTCACTTTTGATGGTTCAAATAAAAATACTAAATAACATGGCGCATTGGAAAGGAACATAAAACATATGTTTTGTAAGGTTGCCACTTTTCACCAAAATATTTTTTTTCAAACCACTGGCACCATCTATACGTCAGGTCGGCTAGTTTTGGGACCGCCCTCGTATTCTAAATCAGGCCATTTGGCTGATGTTGTGTTTCATCATAGAATAACACATACTATAGAAGTTTTTATTCGCTCAATAAATTAAACGTCATAGGTACGATGGAAATTACACAGTGGAGGGTGGAAAATATGGGTTCAATAATACCAGATGGTGGCAATAGTATACAGCGATCTGCAAAGGAACTACACCCGAATTTCGTGTTTTTGTGGCAAACTAGTTGTGTTAAATACAATACAAATGAATACCAACGTTAAAAGTCAACAAAAAAGTGCAAAATACATTTAAATTTTTCAGTTCTACACCAAAACGACAGGAAATAGTTAAGTGAACATATTTTGTAACTCCACCTGGTGTATGTAAATTTTAAATTTAATTTGCTCTCATTTCCACAGACCTACCGAGAGAGTGTGAAATGAAACGTCAGATGAGAGAAAAAGTTCTTCTATAGTATGTGTTATTCTATGTGTTTCATTCATAAATGTCAATAATCAGCCCCAGCAATAAAATATTAATTTTCAAAAAATGTCTATAGTATTGCTTATACTTTTTTCAGCGTAGTTATTCCAAATTGTACATGGCCCACCCGTTAATATGAACAAAGCATATGAGCCAGATCCTAAATCCCACAAGAATTATATTAAGATTAATAAAACTAGCGAGTTAGCAAAGTCATGTGCCTCGAAAGTGGTCTGACAAAAATTTTGTTTTGTAGAACAGGGAAAACGGGTTTTTACTTAGTAGGGACACTAAATTGAACATAAGTGTAAACTTATTCATCTGGACTCTCTAGTTAATCGCAGGAAAAGGATTTCTGTTATATTTATCTATAAGCTCTACTTTCGTTGATTGGTTTCAATATACCCACTCGATGTTTGAGTTGTAACGAATGTTTAATGTACCACCCAACCGGAGGAAATATTCAATGAATAAACCAATTTTGAGGTCAGTAAGGGAGTTAAATTATATACATAAATACGTTTAAAGACGTAGATTTTTCTCTTCCGATAATATCATTTCAAAAATCTCTAGATGAATATTATTGGTAATTTTAATCTAATCTGTAAGGATTGTTGTCATCCATAGACTGAATAAAGCAGGCAAAAGTAAAATTGAACATACCCTTTTATTACACTGTGTGTAATTTTGTAAGTCATGGAAATATAACCACATACGTGACACCACTACGTTATAAAAGACCAAAAAAAAAAGAATCGTGGCTCCAAGATTTGCCCAAAGTCATGCACTTTTTTAATGGGCCCCCAAAGATTTGGGGTCTCTGTGTCGTCTTTGCAAAAAAGTGACCATTTTGTCAGGCTCATATTTATCTTGCAAATCGTTCGGAATTTTGATTTACTCTCTGAGGGAAAGTTGTAACTCTTGTCATAAAGACAATATAAGAATCATTGCTAAGAAGTTCCTATGTTCCAGAAAGTTGTTTACTGAGATCTTAGGTACATTCTTGTAGTTGATTGTTTCCATGAATTTTGAACGGTGAACAGGGGAAAAAAGTAAAAAAATCGAATTTTTTAAAGTTTTTTGCGATGTTGACCTGGAATATGATTTTTTTTTGATTTTATATGTTCACAATTTTTGTGCTTTATGACAAGAGCTAAAACTTATCCTCAGAGAGTAAATCAAAGTTCCGAACGGTTTGCAAGATATGAGCCTGACAAAATGATCACTTTTTTGCAAAAATTACACCGAGGCCCAAATCTTTGGGGCCCATAAAAAAAGTGCATGACTTTGGGCAAAACTGGGAGACACGTGTGTTTTTTTTTGGTCTTTTATCACGAAGTGGTGTCCGTATACGGTTATATTTTTTCATGTTGCACTGTGTTATCATATGGTTTTCGAAAGTTAACCTCTATAGTGTTAGTCAGTTGCGGAAATTTGAAATTGTGTCAGCTTTCACCATGGAGTGGTCAGATAGGGAAACCCGTATAGCAGTTATAGCACTTTTTAAGTGTGGAAAAAACATGATATTTTCAGAACTCTCCGCCTGCTCGGCTTTAGTCGCATGTTCGTCTGCAGGTGCATACAATTGTTCGAGGAGACTGGAGAGATAAAGACCACGTACCACGTCGGACAAGTCATCAAAGCTGTCAAAGCAAGAATTAAATGAAATGCTCTCCGGAAACAGAAAATCATAGGCCGTGAGTTGAAAATCACGCAAAAGTCCATGAGTCGTATTATTAAAAAAGACTTGGGACTTGGAGCTTTCAAAAGGCTCCAATACATAGGATAGCAAAATCCAAACGTCTTGTGGTGAAGTACGCTGATAACTTGCATAGAACAATCTTGTTTACGGAATAAACAATTTGTGTTGATATATTTTCCTTCTTCAGCCACCGGTTTAATCTTACCAATGTTTTCCAAATCAAGCTCAAGGCCAAGGGTTTCCTACAAAAAGTTAATTAATAAGTGCAATCTTAATTTTATCCGATATTTCGCCTTTCATCGAAAGGCATCATCAGGAATATAAAAATAACAACAACTGCTTCGACTGCCTCCTAAATCTTCACACAGTGCTGTCGGAGCGGTAGAGGGTCGAGAGTGCGAGACAGTCGAAGCGGTAGAGGGCAATAACTTGTTGTTATTTGCCAATTTATATTCCTGATGATGCCTTTCGATGAAAGGCGAAATATCGGATAAAATTAAGATTGAACTTATTAATTAACTTTTTGGGGGGAAACCCTTGGTCATGAGCTTGATTTGGAAAACTTTGGGAAGGAATAACAAAATTTTACCGTACAGGAAATTTAACAAACAAAATTATCATCTAAAGAAGCATCTGAGCTCATCCCACGGGTCGAAAAGGTCATCATCCAGCTGCTGTCATGGTTTGGTGGGGTGTCTCTTATGATGTGGTAACTGACTGGCATTTCTGTTAACGAGGGGTCAAAACTTCGGTTAAAGTTTACCAATAAACCGTTTTGGAGCAGTTGCGAAGCCGCTTAACAATTCGCTGTTCCAAAAACAGCCGTGGACTTTATAGCAAGACTCAGCACTAGCTCATACGGCTAAAACGACACAACCTGTCTTCCAAACAATTTGCCAGCTTTTATATGCTCCGAAGAATGGCCCTCTGGCAGCTGTGATCAGAATCCTCTGGATTACAAATTGTGGACCGTTTTAGAGGACATGGCCTGCCACAAAAGATACCCAACATTGATTCTCTTAAGAAAGCTCTGGTTCGTGCTGTAGCCAATTTTTCAATGGATGAGGTGTGTGCAGCTATTGGTGATTGGCCAAAGCGACTTAAGGCGTGCGTGAAGCTTTTTGTATACAATACATATCAATAAATATATAAAACAAATTTGGTCCAAAAACGTTCATTAGTTTTCCTTTTCTAGCCCAAAATATAAGTAACAGTATTTATGTCCCTACTAAGTATAACGCATATACAGAACTAGATGAAGGAGTCCTATTAAAAGATTAGGATAAATTTGTACCGAAAAAGCTCAAAGCGTGTGACACAGGTTTTTTTTAAATAGAAAGGAAAATACTATGAAAGAATATTGAAACCCTGTCATTAAGGGTTAATTAGTCATACTCCAGAGATCAATTTATGTAGTAAAATTGAATTTAACTAGCAAACCCTATTGCGATGGCCTTTTTAATTTATTAATCTTAACATATAAATCTCAAATATCAATTAGGTTACACAGACATACTAACATTTTGATCAAGTTTATAAAATTTAATGCCTTAATGGCGCTGGGGCCTAACTTTAAATTGTATATGTACACATGTGAACTAAATAAGTATAGGTATTAAATATAAAGAAGCTTATTTTGTTCTTAGAACGACTATTTCCACTGATCAGGATAATCACAAGCACCTCTACATTGAATGTTATATACAAACAACACAACAAGGATAACCATGTAAATTGTTGGGAAGGACAGTTTATTATGCAAATAAATGCATAAATTTCCATAAATGAAAATTACATATACATACACACACGCAAAGAAAACACAATAAAATTCAACCATTGTAGAAAAACAACTATGTTGGTAATATGTTAACAAATAAAATCATTGTCATAGGTAAACGAAGCAAATGAATGAAAGGATACATCCAATATGTTTGTGTACAACCAATGTGACATTTGTAAAACTCTGAACAACCTATAAAAACGTAAGATTCAATATTTCAGGATTCTGGACAATCATACACACTAACACACACATATGAATGTGTGCACAATAATGTAAGACTAACGTTTTTATTATAACGCATAAACAAACACGACCATAAACCCATAGAAACCTAAACATGTGTATGTAAAAATGTGCACACATGTCCTTTTTTCTTTCTATGGCTCACATAATCACACATACACACACCCACACATGGAAGGTAAGACATCGTTCGAAATATAATCGAATCGTATACAAACGTTTCGTAACAGGACATACCATAAAGGCTATCCATCCACCCAGTGGCTGGGAAAGACAATACCAAATGATATGTTCATACAGAAACATACGAGTGCAATTCCCTTCCATTATGTTGATACGTATAAAAATTAAGGAAGCATGAAATACATTTTATTGGCGCCATAAACTTCGCTTCGTTGGACATTGAAGTGTTTGTATATTTATTTAAAGTAGTAACATTTTCTTTCGTTTCTTTTGCTCGACTCCCTACCACACATAGTAAGGAAATAGTTCGTTTGTTAACATGTGTAACAGGGTTATACTTTTTATATCCTGTACTTCACTGCGGTCAGGTATAATATGTTTGTGCTGTTGTTTGTAACATTGCTGGAAAACGTGAACAAAATTTAAAGTGTAAAGAGTGTGCACGTGAGTTTTAGTTCCACCAAATTGTTGTCGAAATTCACCGGACTAACGACAGTTTGGATACATGCTTTTTCTGCCAGAATTTGGACGTAATACAATTAAAATTTGTTTGTTCTTCAAACCAACACATAATTCATAGCAAATTAAGTTATTTTGAAAGTCATAAGAGACAATAAAATCAAATTTAAAATCAGTTTTTTCAATTCGCCTATCGCTCACTCCCCTTGAAATGCTATCCTTTATCAAGTCTGCAGCTAGGAGGTCGAACAGCTATTTCCTAGAACTCCCCTTGGAAATAGCCTTGTCAATTGTTCTTTACTTCAAACTACGATATTTCCTTAATGTCCGGTAGTTTTGGTTTTCAAATATTTTATGTGTACAGATTTATGAATTTGAAAGTACTACGAGGCAACACCAATCGAAGCCACAAACCCCTAAAGGGTGGGCCATGTAAAATTTGGAATTCAATTTCGGTTAAAATAAAATACTAAAAGAAATATTGTCAAAATTATGATTTTATTGGGAAGGCTTATAATTAACATATATGAATGAAACATAACATCGCTCAAATGGCTTCCAAGACTTGGTTTACAGCACCTCATTTGATCCACCTAATTTTTCAATACATTTTCAATTATTTTGGGCCTCTAACTCGCGAACCAGATAACGTAGCCTTCGGCGTTGCAATGGTAGTGTGCGCGGCTCTTCTGTGTAAGAACTGGTGGTCGATCCCTACTCTGACCACCTTAAATTTATTTCAACGGCGGTCACCTCGCTTAGTGACGGCGACACTATCGGGTACTTAGCCATGAAAAAGCTTCTCGTGAACGACATCATCGATTTCGTGTTTTAAAGCCCCTGAGATAATATCGTAACGGGGTCAAATCGCAGCTGCGAGGCGGTCTATGGACTTCCGTGTTTCGGCTCATTATGCGGTTTTCGAAGATAGTGTGCAAAAGATTGTTAGGAACATTGGCTATGTGGCACGTAGCGCCGTCCTGTTGAAATCGTACATTGTCCATGCCATCCTTTTCAACATTTGGAAACAAAAACTCGCTGAGCATCGCACGGAAACGCTCGCTACTGACGGTAATCGCGACTCATTGCTTATTTTGGAAGAAAAGTGGGTCTATGCTACGGCCATGCCAAAAGCGCACCAAACAGGCATTCGCTGTAGATGCATCGCCTCATCCTCGACAACGTGTGGAGTTTTCGAACCCCAACTGTGATAAATTTGTTTGTTAACGTAGCTCTCAATGTAAAAATCTGTTTTATTGGAATAGAAGATTTTTGGGTAAGACAAAAGCTCAACTTCAGCCTATTCAGCGAAGCGAAAACTTACCTGATGGTCACGAGGCTTCAGTTCTAGGACTAATTGAACTTAAAAAGCCATCATACCGAAGGCTGCAAAGCAGACCTCGAACTGTCTTTTATATCACTCAAACCCCCATGAAGCACTATTCTGATGCTCCTATTACTTTGCAGAATGCTTTATTTTTAGCGAGTTTACCAACAATATTGTGAACAGCGTCAACACCCAATCTGTAAACATCTAGTACAATAATTATGTATACCTTGCATTACACATACATTAACATTACATTCCTCTAACTTGACAAAACTATTGCAACAACCAGAGTAAGGAAAGCCATTCATTTTCGATTCGCTCGAAAAATTTAAATTGGTAATGCAGTTTAATTTTTAATTCTTTGAAGATTTAAATCTTTTCAACACCCGAATTTTATTTTTAGCCCGAGAGACGAATTTGTATTTTCAAAGATTTGAAAGTATTGCTCGCTCCCGATTTAATTAAAAAAAAAAATAATTCGAGAATCAAATTATCGAATATTTTTTAATTATTAATTATTATTTAATTATTAAAGACAAAGAAAGATAAATGTTCAAAATGCGAGAAATATCGTTTGAAAAAGGTAGCAATGTGGGAAAATCTGTGAATTTGGAAAAAAAGGGTAAAAAGGGGGGGCGAAGGGGTAAAACTATAAAAAACCGAGAAACATCGTTTAGAACGGTTAGGCGAGTGGTAAAAATTGTGAATGTGGATATGAAAAGGATAGAAAAGTTCAACAGGTTTTTAGCCACTAGGCTTTGTTTAATAAAATCCCAATCAATACAAACAAATTTTCCCGTCATTAAAATATGTTCGCTTTCTACCGTTTTTAACACGCATACATAATTATTAACACATTTTTTATCCTTTTTTTCCTCTTATCCTTTCCCACCCCTTTTACCTATATACAATTTTTGATGTTTTTAAATACACTTCACTTTCCAGTTTCACTTCAAGTTTTACACACTTCAAGCTTCACGTTTTTTTGCACTTTTCACCCCTTGCTACGTTTTTTACTCACGTACACTATATTGAACATATTCCAAATCATTCCAAACGAATTACCAATTCATGATCCTTCCACAACTTTTTACCCATACACATTATTTTTAAAATTTTTTTTTCTAAATATTTTTGCCGATATTGGAAGTTGTATCAGTTTTCCGCTTTTTATAATTCTGCCCTTTCTGTTAGACGTTTATTATTTTCTACACCTTTCACAACATTCCAATCGATTTTTGTCGCAGTTGCCTCTTATGTATATTAATATTCGAAAAAATTTCAACCGCTGGTCGAAAAATTCGGCTAACCGTCACTCGCAGTAAAATAAAAATTAAACTACGAAGCGAATTTTTATTTTTTTATATTTGACTTGCTCGGGAGTGATTCAAATAAACAAAAATTTTAAAAATTAAATTCACTGGAGATTTTAATTTTTTTAAACTCGGAGTGCGAGTTTTATATAGAGGAGGAGTTGAATTTGTACTTACCCTAGCAACAACGGTTGACATTCAAAGGTTAGTTTAAATACAGTGTAAATCATATTTGGTAACAATATCGTATGAAAAAAATTAAAAATTAAAATTTTTCCCAATATTTAAAGAAATTACATGAAGTGTCAGGTGCCACTCGGTTGGAACGAAGTTCCTTTCGGTATACATATGTTACACAGTGCAACACGAAAAAAAATAACCATATACGGACACCACTACGTGATAAAAGACTAAAAAAAAAAGACCCGTGTCTCCCAATTTTTCCCAAAGTCATGCACTTTTTTTTTATGGGCCGCCAAAGATTTGGGGACTCGGTATCATTTTCGTAAAAATGTGATCATTTTCTCAGGCTCATATCTTGCAAACCGTTCAGAATTTCGATTTACTCCCTGAGGCAAAGTTGTAGCTCTTGTCATAAAGAACAAAAATTGCGAACATATATAATAAATTGCGAATATAGAAAATAAATGGAAGATTTGCTGTGATTTGAAGGTCATCAACATTTTGCAAGGGATCATCGATAAGGGCGGCTTCCCAAAATTCTTTTGTTTTCTTTGTAATTGGGATTCACGCTCACCTCTGAATCAATTCCAATGTAACTCCAATGTTGCGTGTGCTGAGCTTACTGCATTGCCTGTGCTGCTGCTGTCGGTGCATGATCGCGTGATACCTAAGCGCTACCTAAACGGTGTTAACCCTTGGACAAACACATGGTTCTGGCCAGGCATATTTAATTTTTTGCTACCTATGGACCTGAACAGGAGAAAAAGGTAAAAAAAAATGAAATTAAAAAATTTTCGGCAAATTTTTCACTTTTGCGTGCTACCTAAACAGTGTTAAGAATCATCTCTAGGAAGTTTATATGTTCTAGAAATTTGTTTATTGAGATCTTAGGTAAATTTTTGTAGTTGATTGTTTCCTTGAATTTTGAACGGTTTGCTCTTTATGACAAGAGCTACAACTTTGCCTCAGAGAGTAAATCGAAATTCTGAACGGTTTGCAAGATATGAGCCTGAGAAAATGATCACATTTTTGCGAAAATGATACCGAGGCCCCAAGCCTTTGGCGGCCCATAAAAAAAAGTGCATGACTTTGGGAAAAATTGGGAAACACGGGTCTTTTTTTTTTTTAGTCTTTTATATCGTAGTGGTGTCCGTATATGGTTATTTTGGCATTACTTAAAAAATTACACACAGTGTTATTTACTAGTTAGTTCCAACGCGCCTAAGGCGAAATTGTGAAAATTTTCATAACAATCGGTTGAATTATATTCGAACTATACAAGAAACTTATATACCAAATATCATATTCGTACCTCTTATAGTTCACGAGATACAGCCGTACACATTTTCAAGTTGTATGCCACGCCCACTGATCCGATCCCGCCCATTTTTTGTTGGATCTCGAATTTTGCTGCCAAAATGCATCTACACAGTCCTCCAGATATTACGTTTTGAAATATATGGTCCAATATCAATATATCTTATATCAAAACTTCAAGTACCCTATATTCACCACCGACCTCACACCTACCCTCTATGGAAATTTCATAAAGATCGGTCCAACCGTTTTCGAGTCTATACGGTACTAAAGAATGCAAACAAACAAACCAAAAAGCAAACACAAACTCATTTTTATATATATATAGATATGGTTACAGGCTCCACCTAGAAAACTTCCCATTAAACAAGAAATTTCCCACCATAAATATACCCAATATAATTGGTAATACTGGGTTGAATAAAGTTGTTAAAAAAGTCCTGTAATTTTTTTTTAATTTTTTTCTCAAACTTTTACAAAAATCGCTAAAACTCCCCTATGTCTATATGTCGGAAACGGAGCGTCCAATCGAGAAAATAACCAATTTTTGGCGGTTTCCCAGGATTTTTCATTCGTGTGGAAGAATTTTTTTTTTTAAAAAACTTCCGAAATAAGAAAATTGCTAAAATAAATAAATAGCTACGATATAACTGGGAAACTGTGCGTCCAATCGCAAATATAATTAATTGTTTACCTCCTACGTGGGAGGCTTTAATCAATAGATGTTTTTAATAAGGCTTCATTTGGTTTTAAAAAAATCGCTATAACTACAATTTTTCGAATAGAAATCGCTAAAGAAAATCGCGACTGATATTTCGGAACGCAGAGTCCAATCGAAAAAATAACCAATTTTTGAGGTTTTCTAAAATAAAAAAAATAGCTGTAACTCTGTAACTCGGAAACGGCGCATACAATCGCAAATATAATAATTTGTTTACCTCCTACATGGGAGGCTTTAACCAATAGATTATCTTTAATAAGACATCACTTTTTTAAAAAATTTCGCTAACAGATACGGATGTTTGCTTGAGCGATTTTTCAGTTGAAAATTTTTAATATTGGTGGTTTTATTGGTTTGGTTTGGTTTTTATGTCATCCGTTAGTTACAATCTCCGGTGCGATTGGACGCACCGTTTTTGAGTTATAGTTTTTTTAATTTTAGCGATTTGCTTATGTTGGCGAGTTTTTGAAAGAATAATCTACAATACGAATTGGACCACTCTATGAAAAATCCTTAGAAGCACGCTGGAATTTGGACGCTCCGTTTCCAAGATATAGACATTTTTTCTACTCTTTTCATATTTTCATATAAAAATGGGGATGCGTAATCGCCTCCTTAACTCCCCTGTAATGTATAAGCGTGATGGGTAATTCCCCATCGTCTTGGGTAATCGTGATGGGTAATTCCCTATTGTCGTGGGTAACTAACCATTATTTTCCTCATTACCCTGTGGGTAATGGGTACTCGTGATGGGGAATTCCCCACTGTCGTGGGTACCAACCCATAATTTTCTCATTACTCTATGTGTTATGGGTAAACGATCGCTATCCATTCACCACGGCAATCATAATGGGATGCCCAGGGTAACTCAGAGTAACCCATTACCCATGAAATTCGAACCCTGGTTATAGGTATATAAGTTTTTTTGCCATTTCCGCTATTAAATATGGGTGAATTTGCCACAACCCGTTCAGGAAGAAAACGTCTTTGTCGGCAGCAAAAAGGATATAATTCTTTTAAATTTGGATCATTTAGTTTAAATGAAAATCGTACCCGCTTGTTATTCAGACTGAAGTTTCAGCACTGCTTTTTAATTATTTGTGTCCTTTGTGACATCAAAAAATTTGAAATATATCTGAACAAATTTTACTTTCAGTGTTTCTCAGTAGATATTAAACATGTAACAAATATTTTGACGTACATATCTCGTTAGCTCTATGTAAGTTATATGAGCGAATGTAGTATTTTTAAAACAATAAATAGTTTCTCATTACATCCCATGAAGGAATTAGGGAGAGCTTCTCACAAACCAGTGAGCAGTGCGTGTTTTGGTTTTACATTCACTCGTTGGGACGTACAGTTTTACACCGGTTCCGAACTGTATTTTGAGAAGATTTTTCACGGCTAAATATTTGATAGTCTCGATGTCACTATGCGAGGTAATCGCCGCTGAAAGAAATTTATGGTGGTCAGAGCAGGGATCGAACCCAGGATCTCAAGTACAAGGGTTGCGCACACTAACCATTGCACCACCAACGGTCAATTTCTGAGTTTTTTTTTAAATTTATCTTTAAATCACCCCTTTAACGGCAGTGATGCAGGCGCACTGGTTTCTTATGCTGACACGGAAAGAAAAAAACGTTTATTGCTCGGTTGCTGCAACAATACTTTGATTGATTTGTATTAATTTATTAATCGCAACCTTTCATATAGTTCTCCCTAATAAACCTGTATATCGCAAATATGTATCATATTGTTGCAAACGAGTTCTAGTACATTTGCCGCAAATTTGAAAACCATTTGCGATAACTAAAATTAGCTATTTTTCTAATGAGTTCACAGATTATGAAGAATGTAAATTTTTCTCATTCTGTCGACTGTATAGACAGTCTTATCCACTGGTTTGGCAACACACTCGCTTCTATGCTTCTACCTTGTCAATAAATCTTGGATGGACAATTGACGCGTTGTAGTTTGCTGAGCTTTTAGTTGTTATTTGACTGCAAGGCGAGGCAGACATATAAGTAAATAAAAATAAATAAATGGTTTCCCATTACATCCCATGAAGGGACTGGGGAGAAACTTCTCACAATCACAGAGCTGTGCGCTTTCCAGTTTTCACTCACTGATTGGGGCCTACAGTTTTACACCGATTCCGAACGGTAATTTGAGAAGCTTTTTCATGGCTAGATACTCGATAGTGTCGCCGTCACTATGCGAGGTGACCGCCGCCGAAAGAAAATTTGAAGGTGGTCAGAGCCGGGTTCGAACCCAGGATCTCATGTACAAGAGCCGCGCACACTAACCATTGCACCACCGACGGGACATATAAGTAGACAGTGAAAAAATAGACAAACTGCCAACTTTTTTTAAAACAAACTTTATGGGCAACTTATCAGCTCTAATTGTTCGCAACTCGTTCACTGCAAACGATTTCCAATTCTCGCAGACTTTTTCTTAGTTTAGAGTAACTACAACTCGGTTGCTGTAAACGAAATAACAGTTGGGGGAACCGGTTTTCGTTTCTCGCAGACATTTTTTCAGCTCTAATTTCTCATAACTAATTTACTTCAAACGTTTTTCAGTTTTCGCAAATGTTTTTTTTATTTTGGATTGAATAGAATACTCGGTTGCTGTAACCGAAACAACAGTTGGCGGAACCGTTTTTCGTTTTTCGCAAACGTTTTTTCAGCTTATATTTTTCATAACTCGTTTGCTGAAAACATTCTTCGGTTCTGCCGAATGAAATGACATATATGGCTTAACAGAAGTTCGTTTCTCCCAACTACAGTCCCCAAACAAACTTCAGTTACGAACTTCATGGTACGACGAAGAATGTCGCATAGCAAATGATGAAAAAGACGCTGCATGTATGGCAACGAAACAGTCAGTTACAACGCGTGCTGCGAGTGAGCGGTACAAGAAGCTGACAAGGGAGGAAAAGCAACTATTTAGGCGAAAAAAATGGCAGTGGGAGCAGAGAGAGAGTGAAAGAACCGAAATGTGCAGGATGAATGGTGAATCCCGAAAGTTTTTCCACAGGGTAAGAAGATCGAATAAGGGGCCTAATAATGGGCTGGGAATCTGGTGACTGGGAAGCAGTGTGTGCTCAAAATGTGGAGAGACCACTTTTCAGCACTACTCCACTCAGACTCTTCCACTGAAGATCAGAAGGTAATGATAGTGGAAGATAGTGTAGCCGCTGGTGCGGATGGCATACCCGCTGAACTGATAGCCCACATTCATCAACTGATATGCGGTATATGGCTGGGGGAATCTATGCCCGACGATTGGAGTCTCAGTGTATTATGTCCTGTATTCAAAAAGGGTGATCCGTGTGTCTGTTCCAACTATCGCGGTATCAGTCTTTTATCCGTCGCGTATAAGGTCTTGTCGAGCGTATTATGTGAAAGACTAAAGCCAATTATTGAAAACCTGATTGGACCTTATCAGTGTGGTTTTAGACCAAGCAAGTCCACAACGGACCAAATATTCACGCTACGCCAAATTCTGGAAAAGACCCACGAAATGCAAATCGATACATACCACCTTTTTGCCTTTTGCCGACAAAGTTGTTTTCGATAGCCCTATATGGGGAAAACTGTACGAAGCTATGTCTGAATGTCCGCCTCTGTAGAATGACGCTGACCAACATTAAATCAGCAGTGAAAGTGGGGAAAGACCTCACTGAACCATTCTATACCAAGCGAGGAGTTAGACAAGGCGACACACTTTCGAGCAATCTCTTCAACATCTTAATGTAGATAATAATGGGAAAGACTGCAGTAAATACGAACAAGACCATTAACACGAAAAGCCATATGTTGCTGCGTATGCTGACGACATAGACATTATTGGGCGAAATTTGCAAGAGGTTACTGCAGTATTCTCAAGAATCGAAAAGGAATCAGCGAAGATGGGTCTTGCTGTTAATGAGGGCAAGACAAAATTGATGGTGTCAACGACTAGAGAAACCTCTCGAGTTGGTCCGCACTTGAACGTTGACAACCGATTTAATTTTGAAGTGGTAGATGAATTTGTCTACCTTGGATCCGCCGTGAACAAGGACAACAACGTCAGCCTGGAGATAGATAGGAGAATTGTGCTTGCAAATAGATGTTATTTTGGGCTCAGCAAGCAGTTTAGGAACAAAGCCCTTTCTCGACGGACAAAAGTCCAGCTATATCAGACTCTCATTTTACCCATCTTGACATATGGCTCCGAATCTTGGGTCATATCACAAGCGGATGAAAAACACCTGGGAGTTTTCGAGAGAAAAATTCTCCGTAAAATATATGGTCCTGTTAGGGAAACGGCGGAAATCGGGGAACGCAGACGTGGACATAGCTAGGCGAATCAAAGTGGGCCAATTGCGTTGGCTAGGCCAATGGATGAAGATGAGCCAGCGCGAAAGGTTTTTGATAACGTACGAAAGACCAGGCAGAAGAATCCCTCCGTATCCTTGGTATTACCAACTGGCAAGAAAAGGCGAAGGACAGAGTCAGTTGGAAAAATATGTTGAAATTTGTTTAATTTGTTTGTTTAATTAATATGTGTAAGACGTCTGACCTCATGAGGTTGTAATATAGTCAAGAAAATAAAGTATGAGAAGAGAAGAAAAATCATCCAAATACAATTTTTTCCCATAGAATTTAAACAAATTCATGCAAACACATCAAAACACATTATGTAAGAAAATAAAAAAGTCAAGTTTTGTTCTGCGACTCCTCAAATATCCTTTACTTTTTGCCAATCTGATTTGTATTCATCAAATTCATTGGGATTTTCTTATTTTTAAATCGAAATTCCGTAATTAACTCGCTAATGTACAATTCCATTAAAATGAAACAACTAAACAGAAATGTTTAGGGACACATCTTTAAACAATTGTTTCCTTTTGTTTATTCTGCAGTTTCTCCACTCACCTGACTCTTCATGGGATCCGTATTCAATTGACACATATAACCACCACGATCATCTTCGGTCACTGCTCTTATATGCAAATTCCATGTATTCTGATCCAAATGACTGACTGTCACACGGGGATTATGGGTTATGACATTCTCGTGTATGGCCTGAATAGCTTTCGTATCGGCTTTGAGCCAACCAACCTGAACAATAGAAGAAGAAAAAAGAAAAAATGATATGAATGCAATTTTTTGTTTGGTTTTTGGAAAATAAATGAGTTTGTTGAACTCTCGACAGAAATGAGAAGAAAAAAATGTGCATTGTATGGGATCGTTTTTGTCCTGGTCCTTGTTGGAATGTATGAAAAATGTTCCAAATATGATTTACTGCCTCAACATGTTGTGGACTTTTCACCATAGTGTATTGGTTTACACATGTACATATTATGTGTGAGAATGTACACTCCTGGCTGTGCCTGAGAGTGTATATACGTGTGCGTGTGCCTGTGTGGGAAACAATGTTTGCATGTATTGTGTTTTATAATTGATGTGTTATTAAGTACTTTTTTTTTGCATGTGTTAGCACGTGTGTGTGTGTGTGTATTTTTGAGGCAATTATTCACAAAAAATATGCATACCCTGTTGTTGTTTTTCGTTGTTGTTGTTGTTGGTTGCAACTTACCCTGTAACCTCCCAAATGTCGCACATTACATGTGAATGTGGCATCTCGACCCACCGGTACTGAGACATTCGATATACTTTCAACAAATTCGGGTTGAAATGTAGAAATTTCTGTAAAAGCAAAACAAATTAAACAATTTCATCAATGAATGATTTAAACAATTGTAAATCTGAATGTTAAAATTGAAAAAAGAAGCTTAAATAATTTAAAGGAAAGTTCGAAAATTTATTGGTAGTTTTTTTTTTTTTGGTTTTTAGTTTTTATATATTTTATTTGGAAAGTAAATGTGTGTAATGTAACTATGTAACAAATCCAATAATAAATCAAGGCCCATGTTAATACTAATTACACAGTGCAACAGCCAATCTGAGGGGTGGGAAATTCCAAGTCAAGGTGAAAGTAATAGGTCAGTACAGTAAAACCCCCAAAGGGTTTGGCGTTTTTTTTTTGGCAAAAAAATTGTTTGACATAACTCAAGAATGACTCGTTCGATTTTGCTGAAACAAATTGAGAAAAATTAAGAATTACAGTGGCGAGCAGATGTGGATACATTCTAATCACATTTGACTTTGAATTACCATAATACCCATAAAACCACAACAATTCCCATCATGCTTCTTTATTAATATTCTTTATTAATACTAAAAGACGAAAACATAACTAGATTTTAAAATATGTAATGCAAAAAATAATATTTTGAGCTTGTGCCGTAAAATCCAATGTATCCACTTATGCCCGTTTTGGTTTTTGGTGTCTGGTAACACTGGCACATGAGTCAAAAGCAAACGCAATATTTACCATTATTTGAATTATTGTGAAATTCAACGGAGCAAATACTTTTTGCGCCACCGTTGATAGTTTCATTAGCTGGATACTACATTTTTCGCAAAAATTTTCACTTCGTGACAAAATTAAACCGAATCATTGAAATGACAAAAAAACAGTGTTTCAACCCGTAGAATTGCTAAAGAAGTGGGTGTTTGCTATCGAACAGTGCTGCAAGTTAGAACAAGACCTCCTGTTGAGCCGCCAGAAGCCAGGAAATCGCGACCAAGATTGCTTGCCAATAGAGGTGCTCGAGCTATGGAGCGGGTAATACCGACCAAGCATGTGACAACACCTAAAGAAGCTGCAGCAGCCATAAACAAACCCGTTATTGAGGGGAAAGCACGTAGAACGCTTCGACGCTTCGAAATCAGCGTTATCCGCGAAAAATGTATCGGCGCGTCTCAAGTTTTCCAGCGCACAAAAATTGGAGCGTCGACGACAGTTGGACAAAATACTAAACAACGTGATTAAAAACATTTAATTTTCGAACGAGCATAAGTGAATACATTGGTTTTTTTCGGTTTAAGTTCCAAATGTTATTTTTTCATTAAATATTGGAGAATCCAGTTGTGATTAATTTTTCTAGAATTAATAAAGAATAAAAATAAAAAAAACTTGGTAGAAATTGTTGTATTTTTACGGGGTTTACAACTGGACAAAGTGAAATGTGATTATGATGTATCCACATCTGCTCGCCACTGCATATTTCCTTTAATCTATTTCTTTCACTACCTAATCAATAGTTTTGCAGTTATAAATAAATTTATGAAGAAAAAAATAATGTTTTGTCAGAAAATTAAATTTAAAACTAGAAAATTTAAAGCTAGAACAATGTTTTCCCAACAAGCCTGGTATTACTTCTTTGATTGCCTTCCAAGCATCCAAATAACTTGGTTTCTTCTTTGAACTTTGTTTTTCCTCAATTTTTCTAATAACATCCATAAAATCAATACTTCTTTATAGTTACAATTCATAGAACTCGAGTAAAGAGGAATGTTTTCTTCGAAATAAAAATAAATAAATAAGATAAAAAAAAAATCAGAAAAATTTTGACTTTATTTTTTCAGTCGTTTATTGCCAGAAATCTGGAGTTATTGGGGAAAATTTATGAAAAAAGGGCGATAAATGACAATTTTTTGAAGACTTCATTCGATAAAATTAGTCAACCTAATTTTTTTACATGAACGGAACGGAGTAGCTATCATAAATGAACAAGGACAGCAATTCAGCGTCCACGCACATTTATGAGCGTTTATTACTTTGCTACCGCACTCATAAAAATCAAATATACTTTGGTTTATTACTTTTTTTTGTCAATCTGAGAATTTTAAAAAACTCATCAACCTTTTTTCCAAAGTATTTTGTACATATCATATTTTGTACAAAATGCAAAAAGACGTAACAACATTTTCGTCATTTTACAGGAGAGGCAAAAAATCGTTAGATATAGAATCGCAATTTTGCGAATAAAATTGCCATTTTGGATCGTAAATGACTAAAAGTTTGTGGAGATATGTAGTTTAGTCAATTGTAAGTATAGGAGCATCGACATTGTATACAAAATTACAGTTCAAAGAAAAAACGCGGATTTATCAAATACTTCATCTATTTAATCCTTTTAATAAAATCGTTGATTTTGAACTTAGGTGTTTAAAACTTTGTCAGACCGTGTATTTTAGTCAAACATACCGTAATCAATCAGAAAGAAAATTTTGGAATTTTGTTGTTACGTCATTTTGTATTTTAGATGACGATATTTTCGAAATCCATTCAATACGTTTATCCATATGCATTGAAACAAATATCAATATTCCTATCAAAATTAGATAGTTTCACTTAATTGTGAATAAAAGGGAAACGTGTTCATCGATTTTCATGATCTATGTTTCATTTTGTGACTTTACGTGAAAGTAATAAGACTTGACACTATTTTCCGTTTTACATTTTTTAAGATTTAAAAAATATTTATTTTTTTGACAACACAATATTTTTTTTCTTCATAAATTTATTTATAACTGCAAACTGTTGAGATAGAAATATATTAAAGGAAATATAATTCTTAATTTTTCTCAATTTGGTTCAACAAAATCGAGCGAATCGTTCTCGAGTTATGTCAAATAAATTTTTTGCCAAACATTTTAAACGAAGCGAACAAATCATCAAGATGAGGAAAAAAATATAAAAGTCATAAAAATAAATTTGGCGTGAGAACGCCAAACCCTTTGGGGTTTTACTATACTGACCTAGTACCTTCACCCTGACTTGGAATTTCTCACCCCCCAGACAATGACCCCGAAAATGTTCCATAGTGTTATTAAACACAATAGTTTCTGTCCTAATCTTAAAAGGCAGGAAACAAAGTTTTGTTTAAATTAATTTAAAGTCATGAGAATTTTTGACTTTGCTTTTATATTTACAGAGGTGATAGGAGTCAGTTATAAATGTACGACTAAATATGTTCAAGTTATTAATTGTGACGATACTGAGATAACGCCATTGCATATTTGACCATAATAAAGAGCCTCAATTGTTTTATTTTTGTAATTTCTAATTTAATTTTTACAAAAAAAAAATTACTTAAGAATCAATATTTTTTATTCAATATGTACGAATCGTGGCCGTCGGTGGTGCAACGGTTAGAGTGCGCGGCTGTTGTACATTAGAACGTGGGTTCGATTCTTGCTCTGACCACTTTACATTTCTTTCGATGACGGGCACCTCTCTTAATGTTGGCGACACTATCGAGTACTTACCATGGAAAAGCTTTTCAAAATACTGTTTGGAACCGGTGTAAAACTGTAGGTCCTACAGTCAGTGAGTTTAATACTACCCCATCATGGGATGAAATGGGAAACCATTTTTTTGTTTTTGAGTTTGAATTTTATGACCGATTTCGTTCGTTTTTGGTTAATGTATGAGAAATTCATACTACAAGCTTACAAGGTCAGTAACATTTTCTAATTGAACATTTTGTTGCAATAATAGACAATTCAGTTAATTGTCTAGTAATTGACTAGTTTCGAACTAGGTGACAAGTTCATCAGCAGATGCCTAACTACTCTGCCTGAAGCGATGCCATCGGTTGATCATCAATCGTATATATACAAACTGAATTATGCAATTTACATATGCGAATTAGTTTCGATCGAAGATCCCTAAGTATCAACACATACTGAAAGGTCCATAATTCCAACATAAAAACAGATGGCCTTTTCCACCATGTTCTTCTTTTCTTCTTGCATACTCACTCACATTGTTGCAGTGCTTTGAGGTGAGTTTTTACTATATCACAGAGTTGCATTTTTCTGTGGCATCGATATTTTGATGACCGGGCTAGTATCCGTTACGTTTTTGAATTTGAATTTTATGACCGATTTCGTTAGTTTTTAGGCTGTTGATTTAAATTACACTGTGTGTAATTTTTTAAGTTATGGCAAAATAACCACCACTACGTGATAAAAGACTAAAAAAAAAAAAGACCCGTGTTTCCCAATTTTTCCCAAAGTCATGCACTTTTTTTTATGGGCCGCCAAAGATTTGGGGCCTCGGTATCATTTTCGTAAAAATGTGATCATTTTCTCAGGCTCATATCTTGCAAACTGTTCAGAATTTCGATTTACTCTCTGAGGCAAAGTTGTAGCTCTTGTCATAAAGAACATATAAAATCAAAAAAACTTCACCTTCCAGATCAAAATCGCTTTTTTCCCGTGTTCAGGTCCATAGGTAGCAAACCGTTCAAAATTCAAGGAAACAATCAACTACAAAAATTTACCTAAGATCTCAATAAACAAATTTCTAGAACATATAAACGGTTTGCAAGATATGAGCCTGAGGAAATGATCACATTTTTACGAAAATGATACCGAGGCCCCAAATCTTTGGCTTTTTTTTAGTATTTTATCACGTAGTGGTGTCCGTATATGGTTATTTTTTTCGTGTTGCACTGTGTTATAAATAAGTCTACACCTCATCTGTCGAAATTATTTACACACTTATTTTGTCTCTCAAAAGTATTTACACATTCCTGAAATTTAGTTAAAAAGGCTGCAATCTTTGAAAAAACGTCATTTGTTTTCCTAGTTAGCAAATTTATACTGCTTAAAAATAAATATTTATTCAAAAGACGCTAAAAAAACTTTTAAAATGGTGAAAATGAAGCAAATTCCCGTTGAGAGAATCCCGCGAGTTGAGATCGTAGCGAAGTTTGGAATGGGTTCCTCGGCATCAGACTTGGAAAAAAAGTACGGAATATGTCGGAAGACAGTCTACAATAAAGAACAAAGAAACCTAAGGAAACCTACAAAGTAGGGTCAGAACTGGTAGGAAATAAGTGACAAATAAAATAGAAAAACGTTCCATTCTTAAAATATTCGCAGAAAATCCAGTCACAGGTCCGCTTAAAGATGCTGCAGAGGCAGGAAAAAATCATTGAAAAACATGTAGGTGAATCCACAATTCGGACAACATTATATACATGATATACCGACCTGTGTCGTGAGAAAAGTAATAGACATATTTGAAAAAAAAAATCAAAAAGAAACGTGTAGAGTTTGCCATGGAGTATAGCCATAAGCCGGTGGAGTTCTGGCACAATGTGTTATGGGCGGATAGGTCCTCTTTTCAATTTGAAGTGTCATTTGGAAAAACTTATATGCACCTTTCCAAAGGATCGAAGCATAAAGCAGTACAACTTCGTAATCATTTCATCGGGGTTGAGTAATGTTTTGGGGATGTGTCTCATACAATGGATTTGGAGATCTTTATACCAATACAAGACACTCTATTGTGAATAACCGTGCTATTCCTTCGGATCAGAGATTATTTCACGATGAATATTTGATTTTGCAGCACGATAATTCTCTATGCCACAAAGCTTGGCGACCAACAACATTTTTAAATCGAGTTGGACAAGATGTTCTTCCATGACCATCCCAGAGTCCAGATGAAAACATAATATAGAATATATGGGCATTCATATTCAAATGGACCGAAAACGAAAGGGAACTGTTGATGAACTAATAAATATCTTAGAAATCCAATTTGTACGCAATTTGATTGCATCTATTTCAGCTACACTAGCATAGATGCTGAGGGAAATGTATCTTGCTACTAATTTCACTGTGTGACAAAATTAGATTTTTTTCAAAATAATGGGGTTCTGTCAACGGATTCTGGTAGAAAGGTCTAAAAAAAATATACGTGTGTAGGCGTTTTGCCAGATCTGATCAGAATTTGTTTTAGGGTGCCTCGGAACTTTCCTTCATCATATCGGCATGCAAAATTATGTGTTCCTTACTTCTGACGTACAAAACCATAATTTTTACTGTTTTTCGAAAACTCGCAAAAAACTACTCCAAAATGACGGGGGGCGTGGTCAAAATGTTCCACAAAAATTATGGCCATAAAATTTCACTATATGTGTCCGAACACTCCAAAACACAAATCTCAGCCCAATTGCTATATAAATGATGAAATATGACAAAAGTCATTAAATTATGTGGACTATTTTTAATGGAAACAGTAAAATGACAAAATTCATTATTAACCCTTAGAAGGCAGTTAGTTTTTGCTTATTATTTAGCCCTTGGGCTAAGATTTGTGTCTTGGAGTATTCGGACACGTATAGTGAAATTTTATGGCGATAATTTTTGTAGAACATTTTGACCAATGAACGCCATAATTTTTTTTGGTGTCGCACAGTGTTATTTTTGTTTGGTATTTTATAATATTTTTTCTGTTGCGTAATTACTTTTGAATGTAAATAAATTTGTGTAAATAATTTTGAAAGCTGTGGTACAGACTTCTTTTGTAGTTTTAATCAATAAGTTTATTGCTAAAAGTTTTAAACTAGCATACAGAAGTTTTCTTATTGCATATTTATTCATAAAACAGCAAAATTTTGTTTTACGAGACGGGTCAATAAGACCGTGACTTTTTGAATGAACACACATTTTTGTTTTGGAAAAAAAAATTTATTTTCCAACATAATCTCCTTTTAGCTAAATATACTTAGTTCAACGTTTTTCCAATTTTTGAATCACTTTCAAAAGATAGGATTTTTGGAGGACCATAAAATAGGCATTTGCTTGATCAATAATTTCATCGTTGGAGCTAAATCTCTTTCCACCGAGCCATTTCTTTAGGTTTGGAAATAGGAAATAGTCAATGGGGGGTTAAATCCGGAGAATATGGCGGATGAGGTACCAATTCGTAGCCCAATTCATGGAATTTTGCCATTGAGATTACACACGTGTGCACCCGTGCGTATATGGTCAATTGAAAGCAAACGCGGCACCCATCTTGCATACATAGCTTTCTTAAACCCAACTGATCATTTAAAATCGAAACAATCGAAAAAATTTCACTCACTTTTTCTCTTCGAGTGGCCAACACCATATCGTGGATTTCTTCGACATTTTCATATAACTACATTTCATATAACTACGAGGGAAGTTCGAAAAGTCACCGACTTATTGATCCGCCTTCTAGTACTTTCGTAATGTAATTTGGTAACAATCTAGAACATTGTACCGATTTTTAAATTAACCGTTGAAATGCTTGAAATGCCTGTTAACAAAAATTGTCCTTTGAGGGTCAGTTTCACAATCTGCACCTAAATTTAATTTTCCCGTTAAATTATGTTTAAATGTCATATTGAAGCTCATATTTGGCTCGTAAATGCCTCTTTAAATGCCGAATATTAATCAGTGAAATAAAAAAATTATAGTTAACAGCTTAACTGGCAACTATTGACATTCATTTCAAGTGGCTCCTAAAACCAAAACGTTGTAATTGAACTTGATACATTTCCATTTATTTATTAGGCTTGTGAATCTCGCCCTAAGACGCCTAACGCGTATGAAATTTCACTTCCTGCACCGCAGTTATTTCTTAATGAAAAAGTAATAATTTGAAAGTTACAAATTTAAATATTTTTGGATAAAAATGTTTTCAACTGTTTTTTAGAATTTTATGACCGATGTTGTTCTGCATTTTCACGTTTCACCCCTGGGTTCTGTCGTCACATACAACAAAATATTTCTACTTTCATTAAATGTATTTAGCTCCTTCCCAAAGGCAACCACCAAAATGCCATCATATCTATCCGCATTAAAACATACGATAAATCATATTTTTTGGTCAATTGAATTCTTTAGGAGTTTTATTGTAAAGAAAAATAACTACCAATGAGCATTCCTACGTGCAGTGCACTCTCCAATCACCCTACGAGGGTTTGAGTCTATCGCAAAAAGGATAAAAGGAACTCCTAAACGTAACAACTCCATAAATATTGAAGTAATGAAAACTTCCTCTCACTTGTCTGTGCATGCAGATATGGCTGTTGAGTCGCAGTTGGCTGGGAGCAAAAAAGCACAAACTGATTACTCATTCATTGTAAATCGATTGAAAATACTTGTCGAACGAGCGTGGAAAATGATAGTTTTTTGGTTGTTTTTGTTTTTTTTTTTGCCAGCAAACTGCAAATGCAAATAAAGTTTTTTAAGTGATGACTGCTGTGAGAGCAAAGACATTGGGAGCGAGAAAAAAACTGCTTTAGGGTGTTATGAACTTCGCGCAAGTTGAGATAGACACTCGTTGATAATGATGGTTTTGGGAAAATTATTTATGTTTGCCAATGATGTGAACAAAAAAAACTTTGGATTTGAATGTTCCACATCTACCAAATTTACGTGGTGAAATTCTATTTAATGCGAGTTGCAAATAAATTTACACCGAATTTTTAATTCAAAGAAATATATTGAAAAGTATCTAGACAGATTTTTTTTTTAAGGAAAGACGTTGTTTTACTTATATATCGCTCTACAGGTCATATCACTGGAAGTTTTGGATCTAAATGAGACCCAATGACTGCCAATTATAATAATTCCAGACGTTGACATTGCACTGAACTGAAGACTTTAATAACATCCATCTATTTAGTTCATCGCTTTTAAAATTTGTATTCTTTCGAAATATTAGGGGTTTCAAGGTGATTCAATGATGACCTCTTCACTCAACCAACATCTCCTACCGGCAATACATTTCGTTTGGTTTGGCAATATATAGAAGTATATAGAATAAGAAGATGGAGAAAACTGCGGATGAGATAGATTATAGACTGTTTCAGTAGAGTGTTTGGGAAAAACACCTGTTAGATGCGGCATTGATTTGAGCCAAAAACGAACGCATTTAACGAATAAAAATTGTTCTTCCAGCATGACAACGCACAGGAGTGCAGTTAAAAAATGGTATCCCATAACATCCCATGAAGGCATTGAGGAGAGCTTCTCACAACCAGTGAGCTGTGCGCGTTCTAGTTTCACACTCACTGAGAGGGACCTATAGGTTTACACCGGTTCCGAACGGTATTTTGAGAAGCTTTTTCATGGCACTCGATAGAATACTCGATAAATACTCGAATTTTTTAAGTCATGGAAATATAACCATATACGGACATCACTACGTGATAAAAAACAATAAAACAACACCCGTGTATTCCAGTTATGCCCAAAGTCATGGACATTTTTTTATGGGCCCCAAAGATTTGGGGCTTCGGTGTAATTTTTTGCAAAAAAGTTATCATTTTGTCAGACTCATATCTTGCAATTCGTTCGGAATTTTGATTTACTCTCTGAGGGAAAGATGTAGCTCTTGTTATAAAGAATAAAAATTGTCAACATACAAAATCAAGAAACTTCATCTTCAAGGTCAAAATCTTTAAAATGTTCGATTTTTTTACATTTTTTCCCCTGTTCAAGTCCATAGGTAGAAACCGTTCAAAATTCAAGGAAACAATCAACTCATTCCTAGGAAGTTCATATACTCTAGAAATTTATTTATTGAGATCTTATGTACATTTTTGTAGTTGATTGTTTCCTTTAATTTGGAACGGTTTGCTACCTATGGACCTGAACAGGGGAAAAAATGTAAAAAAAATCGAATTTTGTAAAGTTTTTGACCTTGAAGATGACAAGAGCTACAACTTTCCCTCAGAGAGTAAATCAAAATTCCGAAGGAATTGCAAGATATGAGCATGACAAAATGATCACTTTTTTTGCAAAAATTACACCGAGGCCCCAACTCCTTGGGGACCCATAAAAAAACTCCATGACTTTGGGCAAAACTGAGAGAAACGGGTCGTTTTTTTTTTGGTCTTTTATCACGTGGTGGTGTCCTTATATGGTTATAACTTTGGGCAAAACTGGGAGACACGGGTCTTTTTTTTGGTTTTTTATCAGGTAGTGGTCTCCGTATATGGTTATATTTTTTCGTGTTGCACTGTGTAATGCACCACAGAATAACAAATCTAAAGCCTGTTCGATTGCTGACTATGGGTTACTGGACCCATCAGGTAGGCAGAGTAGACTTTGCCAACGACCATCTGACCAATCCGTCTGTCTGACCAATCCGATTTAGATGTAAGTTTCAGAACTAATGACTACATAAGAATAGACAGTTTCCACAATAGTAATAATAAAACGTCCAAATGAAAATTTACTGACCGAAGATTTTGTCTATTTGGTTAAGTCAAATAAGAGAACAGATAGGTTGAATAATGGCCACAACTGGTTAGTTAGTGTCAAGCTATTTGTCCTATGAAAATACTGGACCTCGTTCGTCACTTCTGATGAGGAATCTAATCGATTAGGCCGACAAGTATAAAATGCATCACGTTCTTTGTGTGGATATCAATATGTGCGACACAATTTGATGAAGTACCAATATAGATTAAGGTGAAGAGACACATTTAGAGTACGGATTGTCCACAAACCTTTATGTGTGTAACCAGGGTAATAAACCCAGCTATATTACTATAGATAGGCAAAACATCCTTGATACCAGCTTTGTATCACAGGACTCCTTTCAGTTGATCAAAATATGTATGTGAGGTGTTGGGTGAGCATTTCCTATCATCAGAAACGGTCGTAAATCAAACTGGACCAAGTACAAACAAAGTTTGAACGGTATTAGAAAAATATTCCTGTCTCCGAACAACCTGATACCGGTGAGGTTGATGATCTGACCGATGAGATTTTAACAGATCCTGCCAGGGAAAGAGAAACCTCCGTGGTCGAACAAAGAAATGCAAATCCTGAGAAAGTCTTGCAGAAAGCTTTTTAAAGGGCCAAAGTCTTTAAGGACGGAGCGAGACTGGAATGTGCACATAATTAGAAGTATCAATATCAATAAGAAGCGTCAATATCTTTAAAGAGGAGGAAGTCTTGGAAACATTTCTGCGAAGCCCTTGAAACGCATCTGAGACTGCCAGACAACGCAAAGTCCTCTCGACGACTCCCATATATCTAGAATATCTGAAGGAACAAACCGGGCGATGGACGCCATTAAGTGTTAAATCGGCAGACCTACTGCTTAACATAACTTTTCCAGGAAACTTGTCCGAGGCATAAGTTGGGACTCACCGAATAACTACGTCATCTCGCAGGTTGCGTTAAACATCTTGACAAAAGAAACTCTACACTGGGCAATAGGAAGATTTAAGCCTTACAAATCAATTGGCTTCTGCAACTTTATAAGAGCTGCATCAAAGTGTATCCTATACACTCCGGTGCACTTATTTAAAGGCACTAAAAATGCCATATTCAGTAGCCTGTATATTTTGCAATTTGTAACCGATTGCAGAATTTTAAAATGGAAATGGAAGCTAGACATCTTGAGATATAAAAAAAATTGTGTCAATAGTGGTTTCGTAACTAAAGAACCTTTTTGAGCGATTTATAAAAAATGTGCTATTTCTTTTGTTTCACTTGAATAAAGGAAGTGAAAGCGGAGAATTCATCGCATATTAGTTCAAAAGTCTATAGACCTATCAGTCTCTCATATTTTTTGCTTACGGATCTAGAGAGAATGGTTGACTCATATCTGCGAACGATCGTAGGTTCTTCTCAGCTGTCCGCATGGCAGCACTCCTACAATAAAAGAAAATCTATGGAAACAACTCTGCACCCTTTAATGAGTTTCATAGACAAAAATTATTTACCTGAAGGAAACCACTCTAGTCGCACTTGCCTTTGTTGACCAGGGAATCATTAATTTGATATATGGATTGCTTACGCGAAGGCGCATAACCTCGTCTCTGTGTCACACGAATTTCACTCGAACTTGGAGGGACTAAGTTGCGCAGTCGTTGCATTTACTAATGACCTGGAAACTTCTGTGTAAGGTAAATTCCCTACCGTATGCCGAGATATGCTCCAGGACTTGATCAGAGGACTTTCTTAGTTGACCACGGAGAATGAACTGGGTGTAAATCCGTAGAATAGCGAGCTCGTACTCTTCGCTAAGACACAGAAGTAACTGTGTCAATCTGGTAAAGACATTTGCCCAAAGGTTAGGGCATTATATCCAGGTGTGATTCTGGACAGAAAGCTTAGTTATAAGTTAAGCGCTGGATAGAATTTCGGGGGTCTATCCCCGAAAATATTTTGTAACCCGTAATTTTGTTAAAATTTCGCTAATATTGGAATATTCAAAGAAACCGAAAACTGAAACGAAAACTGAAAAACTGGTTTCTTGAATTCACTACACCTAACTCAACACTAGTGGCATGTCATGAACATGTCTTATATTCATTTCATTACCTACTGACATTGTCCCAAAGAGATACTATAGAAAATGTCGTGAAGACAAAATTTCCAACTGGGCTAGTTTGTAAAGATTTCCAAATTATAACTAATGTTTTCAAATTTCTAGAAATACTAAAATTATCTATTATGTAGTAATGCAAATTCTTACTGCCCATTCCTTGATGTCGAACGAAAGCTTTTGCTCGTATTCTAGTGGACGGAAATTCAATCTGGGTTCAACAATCATGATATTTCAAGTCGAACGCAAACGATCTCTATGTTGAATGTGCTGTCATTTGTCATCAAAGATAAAGATAGTCGAATGAAATCTTGTGACTTTAATGAACCCAACTTCAGTCGAATTCGAGTGACTGTCTTTTCTTTGAGATCGTGGTACAGGCCTTTAATATTGTTTAGAAGGTTTCTTGATTTTTAGTGAAAATTATAATGCCTTTTCTAATTATTCTCACTTTCGAAGTGGATTCTGCCTACATTCTAAAGTGCGAGGCAATTTTTTAGTTTAAGAGACTCCTCTCCACACATTTCTCTTAGCCTCAATTTATATTGAATTTTTATTTAACATAAACCCGCGTAATCTACTCGTCACATGATGCAATTGTTATATTTGTATGTATAATATAAATAATATTTGATTTTATAAATATTTGATAATATAAATAATATTTGATGGCTAGACCAACTCTTTGGCTGCCCATCTATTGGATTACCCAAAATTTATAAATGATAGATAAAGTAATTTTGTTGATTTCCCCTTTGTAAGGTGACATCCCTAAATTCATTGATGTTAATAAATTGAATCAAATACTCACAGACTTATACTTCTTAAATTTTCTCTTAATTCCAAACTAAATTGATTGTGATATTTGCATCCTTAATAAATTCATAAACTTCAATTTAGACACTTTAAAAGATAAAAATTTAAATTCGAGAGCACTTTAAAAAAATCCGCCCCCCCCCCCACATCCCGCAATGACGACATATTTTGTTATCTTGCTAACAGCAGACATATTTTCTTCAAAAACTGCACTTCCGGTGTGTACTTTCTCTGCATCTGTATGTGCGTGTGGGTGTGTGTGCTGCAGTGGTGGCTGTTACAAGTTTTGTGTATTTCTAACTGTCAATGTTTACATAAATGTTGCTACTGTCAATGTTGTTGCATGTTGTGTTGCATCTTTAGGAGATGTTTATCAATCTGTGTTGTTTGCAAATGCATCTGCAGCTACATTTTGTTTGAATATTTTACAAATATTTCAACAAAAGTTTTTCACAATCTCACCCTCGAACAGCAACTCCTGTCTTTTAACCAAAAGCCTTATGAATTCTTGAAAACCAAAATGTCATCCGTTTCAACATTGTTTCAATTGTACATTTGTAAATGGATAGTATGTAAATACAATATTATATATATAAAATATCTATAAACATACTCATATATATGTAAGTATATATAAAGTCCTTCACTATATTATAGGATATCACATTTTGTTTACATGGGGTTCATTTTCCAAGTGTCCTGATATTATGGCCACTCACCATCATCATCGCCTTTGTCACCTCAAACGACCTTTCATGGCGTCTTGTTGATCTTTGTGTAACTCCGAGTAAGATTTCATTGGATACTAAAATTTCTACATAATTTTATTTAGTTGCTTTTGTAACATTTATCTTGTTTCTTGGTAAATACTCAGTTCTCTGCTACAGCAGATGTAGAAGTTTCAGTTCTTCCAAAAACTCACAAGTAGTGGCGTTTAGTTTGTGGTTGGAAATCTTCTTCCCCACTGCTAACGTATTTATAAATGTTTTGTTGGTGTTAAAGGTTTTATCGAATTTGTTATACAATTAAACTGCAAGGAAAATATGTCTTGTGTATTTTGTAATTGAAAATTTGTAACTTCATTTGTTAGGTAATAAGGGGACAAATTAAAATATTTCTGCAAATATTTCGAAACAATTAAGGAGGCTAGGTAGGCTTTAACATTGTCAAGTTTGCATAAGTTTGGAGTCGATTTTAAATATAAATATTAAATAACACAGTGCAATAAGAAAAAATATAACCAATGGTTTTGTCAGGCTCATATCATCATTTCAGAATCATTCCTAGGAAGTTCATATGTTCAAGAAAGTTGTTTACTGAGATCTTAGGTACATTCTTGTAGTTGATTGATTCCTTGAATTTTGATCGGTGTGCTACATATGGACCTGAACATCGAAAACAAGGTAAAACAGTCGAATTTTTTAACTTTTTTTTTTAATTTTTACCTTGAAGATCAGTGCGTGTAAGTAGGAAAAGTGTAAGTGTAAAGTGTAAGTAGCGACAACAATCGCTCTACACACAATCAATAAATGTCTTCGGTTAGTGACTTGTGTAAATACACACCGCAGTGGCTTAACGGGCTAGACGCTGCTGAAGATGATGCTTCACAAACATCGAAACGATCGTCCAGCGAAGGTGAGTTCGAATCCCTCCCGCGGCATTTACATTTTTTCACTAACCGGAGAAAACATGATCACTTACAGCCTTGAAGGAAATTACAACATTAAACATAACGAGGATCTAAAACAACTAAATTTTAAACATATGGTAGGGCCCAACCAAAAACAGAACGAGACAACTACAATTAGAATAGTTCGTTATATAAATATAACTTTCAAAACTTCTGCATCAGTGCGTGTAAGTAGGAAAGCAATGTGTAAGTAGCGACAACAATCGCTCTACACACAATCAATAAATGTCTTCGGTTAGTGACTTGTGTAAATATACACCGCAGTGGCTTAACGGGCTAAACGCTGCTGAAGATGATGCTTCACAAACATCGAAACGATCGTCCAGCGAATGTGAGTTCGAATCCCACCCGCGGCATTTACATTTTTTGCACTAACCGGAGAAAACATGATCTCTTACAGCCTTGAAGGAAATTACAACTTTAAACATAACGAGGATCTAAAACAACTAAGTATGAAGTTTTTTGATTTTATAGGTTAACAAGATTTATTTTCTATGACAAGGGCACACACATTGTAATCGAATGTGTACGGTTTTTTTTGATATATTTAATAACAAAATGTCAGGACGACGATTCCTGGTACGATATGTTTTTGTGTTGTAAAGAATAGTCTCTTGTACAAGGTGCGACATCTTTCATGTCGGCATGAGAATACTGAATAACCAAAAAAACCAATCAATTTCCATAAAAGTAATATTTTAAATTGAATTCAATCCTTTACAATTATTTTGAACTAAACCATTTATCAATTATCAATTGAAATTTTAAAATTATACATGGTGGAGCGCGGTAATTTGCTTATTTGGGAATGAAATAAAAAATTATGAACCTTAGAAAAATTTATTTTATATTTTAATTATATTGAACAGTAAAGGAATTTTTAAATTACATGGTTTTAAATAATGTATCTGACAAATGTCAGCCTTCGCTATCCACACACTGCTGTATACG
This sequence comes from Phaonia tiefii, assembly GCA_963931995.1. NCBI lineage: Eukaryota > Metazoa > Arthropoda > Insecta > Diptera > Muscidae > Phaonia > Phaonia tiefii. The sequence continues at coordinate 203,309,098 of OZ008370.1, read as the reverse complement.
TTTTCTGAAGTTTTCATGAACTCTAACAATCATGTCGACTGGTATTCTGCCAATTTCAGCCTCAATATTGTTAATTAGGTCTTTCAAGGTGTTGGGCCGGTTGATATACACCTTCGACTTCCCTGCTGTTCTCAATGAAGTTACCCAATTTACAATTGATTGCCGTCCGCGTGGATGAACAGCGAATGGTAAATGTAAAGCACGCAGCACTGCAATGATCGAGTGCGCATTTGAAAAATACGCTTCAACACACAATCACCTCTCCTCACGTGTCGAATGCATGATGGCAACTGAAAGGTAGACGAATACAAATATCCCGTCAGCCACTATGAACCAAGCACACTCTCCACTCGCTTCGACCAACAGTGCCGCCACAGCCTCTAGTACAAAAAAGCTAGTTACCGCGCTCCACCCTGTATTTGAAATACGTACATCAATTGAAATTTAAAAATTCTATTTGAAATTTGAAATAGTACATCAATTGAAATTTAAAAAACATCAATTGAAATTTGAAAGACATCAATTGAAATTTGAAAGACATCAATTGAAATTTTAAACACATTAATTGCAATTTAAAATAATCAATTGAAATTTTAAATACATTTATTGAAATTGTAAATACATCTATTGAAAATTAAAACACACCAATTGAAATTGGAAATACATACATCAATTGAAATTTAAAACAAATCAATTGAAATTTGAATGACATCGATTGAAATTTAAATCACATTAATTGAAATTTCAATTGATGAATTCAAATTTCAATTGATGCCTTTTAAATTTCAATTGATGTATTTCAAATTTCAATTGATGTATTTTAAATTTAAATTGATGTATTTAAAATTTCAATTGATTATTTTAAATTTCAATTGATGTCTTTTAAATTTCAATTAACGTTTTTTAAATTAAATTAAAAAATTTTTAAATTTTTAAATTCTGTTGTTCGACCTTTTCGTTATCAATAAATAATCAATATTCTTCGAGCTTGAGGTCAGATTTGCTTGCTGTTCTTGTTTTTATTTTCCTCGATATTTCAGGAGATATCTCCTGATGATGCTACACAATGGAGTAGCGAAATATCGAGGAAAATAAAAACAAGAATATCAAGCAAATCTGACCTCAAGCTCGAAGAAAATTGATTATTTATTGAATTTATAAATTTTAATTTTTTCAAATTTAAATAGAAAATGGTGTAGGGTTTGAAAACAACACTATTCCTCTATTGACCATGAAACATTTACCTTTTTTTTAGGTTTTGCGAGTATCTCGGGTATTTTAGAGACGATTTCGCGTTGTTTGATGTAAAGCGAAACCAGGTAAAAATTGTAATGAATTGACGTACGAAAACATGTATTCTGAAGTCAAACGGCTGAGAAATTTCAAAGTTAGTTGTCATCCCGACATTACAGATGTCGCACCCATTACAATAAATGTTTCTGATGTATTTGAATAAGAATCGGCAAGATGAATAAATTACATTAGCAAAATATGTAAACAAAAAACGATTTCCCATTACATCCCATGAAGGGATTGGGGAGAGCTTCTCACAACCAATGAGCTGTGCGTTTCTAGTTTTTGCACCCACCGATTGGGACCTACAGTTTTCCTACGGTTCCGAAAGGTATTCTGAGAAGCTTATTTATTGCTAACTACATGGTAATGTCGCCATCACTAAGCGAGGTGACCGTCGTCGAAGGATCGTAAGGCGGTCAGAGCAGGGATCTAACATATCATTTGCATGAGGCGTGTACACTAACAAATGCACCACCTACAGTCACAGAAAAATATGTGCTTTCCCGAATATGTTTTCAAAACGTTACGTTAGGTTAGACTGAAGTGGTTGTTACTATTGACACACTGTGGGGTTGAGAGAACGACAAGAGCGTCGAACAATTGATATGCTCCATTGGTTCTTTGCTCTAAATCTTTCAGCTTAACTTCCATTATATCTGTTAGATCCAACATGAAGTAAGATCCGATATAGTGTCTCCTACTTACACAAAATGTTATGCAGGTCACATCTGCAGGTATAGAGATACATACCTTGTCAACGAATGAATATCAAGTTTAGCAATACAGAAATAGAAAAGAGCCGCTATACCTCTCTTCGTGTTCTCTTGATGACAACGAGGTAGTAGGCCATTTCATCGAGTTCGAGTTGCTTTTGTAATTTACTCTTTGGTTGGGCCAATACGGACAGAAATAAAAGGAAATGCGTATTTTCGTTAGATGCAAACAATATAAAACATAATTTAGCTGTCACATTATAAAACATACTGAGTTCCCGAGTATAGGGCTATGTATAGAAAATAAAGTGTATCTAATCTAATTTGTTTATTTATAGAAATGAATTGTAAAAAAGTATGAACTAAATAAACGACATCAAGAAAAAAAAAAAAAATTTTGCTGTCACTTTTAAACTTATCGTAGTTTGTTGCATGGTCTATAATCTGTATGTCTTATTTGGACTTTCATTCTACATCATTTCCCTAGTACCTTTTCGATCAGCTGTGCCATAGTAACCATAGATAAAGGAAATAATAGATTTAGCGCGACCATTGTCAACTTTGTTCACTAGGTGCTGTCCTGTACTACCTGTCACTTTCACTGAAGTTTCCCATAATTCTCATTGACGTTTATTCAAAACTGTGGGAAAGTTTTGTGAAAGTAATTTAAACAATGGAAAGTGTGACAAAATTTGTGATTTTTCATAATAGCATTTGTTTCTTATATAAAAAACTATGTCAAAGCCATGAGGCCGGTGTTGGGATATCAATTCGAGAAACCCCGTAACACAGCCCAAAGACGAACATCCCAGAACGCCTTTTTAATCTATAAACTTCCCCGACCAAAAACTGTAGCAACTTCTGTGGTCGCAGATGCCAAAACCGTTAGAGTGTCTGAGGTCTTTCAACAAGGAATGGTAGCTGAACCGGAGGAAGAACCAATTTGTTAAGACATAGACAGTGGTGGCATGGCTTTGCAATTCGATGGCCATGAGAAATTCTACTTTAAGTAACGTGTTGTATTCTTGTACTCTTGATATTTTTTTTGAAAATTATTTTTGCGTTTGATATGAAATTTTAGATTTTTATTCATGGGAGCAAAAAAAATCCCATTTATTGCTTACAATGACATCTAGAAAATTACCCATTACACTAAAATTTTCCCACCACATGTGCTTCATTTCATCTATTTGTTTACTTTATCTGTGATAGTAACTCCCTGGTTTAGCGTACGATTTAGGCAGAGCTCGAAATAATTGGTCTCTCTTGTGCTTGTTGTCCGAAAAAAAATCAATTGTCCACTGACACGATGCGAAACTGTCGCGAAAAAAACTTCAAACTTTGTTCTTCTTTGGCTTGTTTGGATAGATCATTATTAATTGTTGAATTTAGTTCCTAATTTATTAGTTTTAAGCAAAAATACATACATATGGCTTGGAGATAGTTTGAATGTTTTTTATTATTTATTTTATAAGCATTATTGAACAAAATACATGTAGATTAATTTTGTTTGGCCTGTACACATATTTGTCTTTTATTTGGCATTTACATTTTGTTGACCAATAGTTTGATAGCCTTTGGCTATCAATGCATACGCATATGCACACAAATGAGTACCCATCCTCTTTCATGCTTTGCCTGTGACGAAATATCTAAGGCAACAGCATAGGGTAAACGCAACAACAACACTTACTGAATTTCAGTAGCTGATAGACGAACGCTTCTGTTCGTATCGAGTGGTCAGTAAAAGACCGATTCGTATGTTACGCTAACCCGAAACCCGAAAGCGATAACACGAACGAAAAGAAAAAGATGGTTGCTGTTCAGACACTGCGCGATTCCTCATTCTCATTTTTTTCTGTATTTTGACCGAGCAGACCGCGCAAAAATATTTGATTGAGCATATTTTGCAAGCTCTGGATTTAGGTCATAACATGGCCATACTTGCCTGGTGATTCTGCATTTTTTGCCACGGGTCCACCTATCATTCGCATTCAGCAGGAGCATATCTACATGTTCCATATTCAGTTTAACAGGCAAGCTAGTTCCTAATCCTGCCAGGAATGTGCTTTATACTTTCGTGAAATATATCTGTTCCCCGGCACCCATACAAGGTAAATATCGAACTGGTTGACCATCTCATTTAGTTACGAGCGCTAGTTGTGGGCTGTTCTTGAAGTCAGGAATACAGATTTTCAGAGTAAATGTTGAAATCGCAGACGCTTTCGCCCCAGCCAAAGGGATATTTTTGGTCAATATGGGGCTCAAACGACGTGTGATAACGACCATAAATAGAAAAATTCTGATAGAGAATTCTGTTAGTGGCATTTCGAGATCTTAATTTTTAATTCCCAGCGACTATCGACCCGTTAACGGTGGTGCAATGGTTACTGTGCCCGGGTCTTGTACATGGGGATATGGATTCGTTCCGTGTTCTATCCACCTTACTTGTCTTTCAACGACGGTTACTTCGCTTAGAGAAGAGGGCTCGCAAGCCAACTCCCTCTTTTGAGAGCCGGCTCGCGTGCCACGGCCCAATGCCCAATCTGTCTGGCTCGTTATTTTGCGAACCGGCTCGCGAGCCGGGAGCCAATATTATTATATTTTTCATATTTTATTATATTTTTTTCACCCCGCTAAAGATAATTATATCGTAGCTTCATTTGTACTGGGGATCTAAGCGATATGAAGCGTCATTGCAATTTCTCACTAAAATTCCGACTTAAGCAATAGCAGTGTTGCCACGTGTTCTATTTAAAAAAAAAATGCCAATTAAAAGTTGTCTTAGATAAATTTTGTTACCATTTCTTGTGAATGAAGATCTTACCATGAAATAGAGACTCAGAAACATCAATTTACCGAATAGTATACAAATGGTAGGTTAATTTTCAGTATATTATTTGATGGAAAACTACGTGTATTTTTCTATCTTTAAATTTGCAGGATCCATTTAAATTTTCAACTCAAAACGACGCGCGGTAAATGTTAAAAATATTTGATCATGGTAGAATTATTTAGCAGCTAAATTCATTTCAACAGTTGATTTAAATTTGTCCATGTAATTTTTCGTGTCACTTGTTTTCGATTTGCCCTTTCTTGTGTTCTTGTGTTGTTGTTATATAACTAGTATTTGTGTAGAGTTTGACAACTGAAACGAATGAATTCAAACAAAATGTCTGTTGTTGCTGCCTACAACTACAACAACACCATATATTTGTTGAGAGTGGCTAGAAACGTGTTGCCGTATCGCATATTTTTTCACCCATTACAACAAATGTTGCCACATTTCGTAGTATTAACTGTGGACCATTTTATTTGTAAAGTTGTAAGTGGCAATAGCTTGATGATATAAAAAGCAGCCCTATAAATTCTTTCGGCTTGCGGGTTCCGAGCCGGCTTTCTATTTTGCAAGCCGATAGGAATTGGCGAGCTGCGAGCCCGGGATCCGTGCCAGTTGAATTTTTTGTTGGAATTTTTCGCATGTGAAAGAAATTAAAAAGTACAAATACCACGAAAATGGTGCATCCGATTGGTAAAATAACTTTATTTTTTTTGGTGTTTCTATGGGTTTTGTACAAAGCGGTCCTCTACCATTGTGGCAGTTTTTTTTCCAAAAATGCCGAAAATTCTTAAAACTCTTAACTGGCTAGGAGCCCGGGCTCACAAAATCGAAAGCCGGCTTGGGAACCGCGAGCCGAAAGAATTAATATTGGATCCCGGTTTGTTATTTTGCGAGCCGTCAGATTTGATATTGGCTCACGACTGGCGAGTCCTCAGGATGGATTGGCGAGCCCTGTGGATGGATTGAGCGAGCCAATGCGAACCCTGATAATTAACTATGAAAAACGCAACTTAAAACCCGTACGAAATCGTTGTAATATCGGCTTAAAATCCGTACGGTGAGTGTAAAACAGCCTTCTGATTGTGAGAAGCTCTCCACAGATGCCGCATGGGATGCAATAAGAGACTATTTATTGTATTTTTCTATTCTGACCTTGTTAAAAGTAAGACTTAATTATCAGTAAAATATGAAATATTTTCTATCGATTTAAATTGTTTTTGGAACAATTGGAACAAAGTTCCTTATCGCACGTTGCGGGATGGGGTCTAAATGGAAAAATTTTAAACAACTTTTTTTAACTACTTTATTACATCCCATTATTATCACTATATTGGCTACTTTTGGTTTGGTTTAAAGGGAACTTTTCTAGCTGGAGCCTCTTTATTACATATTGTAGTTTGAACCGAATAAAAAGTAAAATTAGAAATTTAGAAATTTTCTTAAAAAAGGTATATTTTCTCAAACAAAAATATGAATATGAATAGTTCTTAAACAGTGTATCTTTTCTTAAAAAAAATACCTCATCTTAAAGAAGTAGCTTTGCTTACAAAAGTAAATTTTCATACACAAAAACTATATTTTCTTAAAAAAATTAATTTTTTAAATAAGTACCTTTTCTTAAAAAATTACATTATCTTACAACAAATTGCCGTTTCTTAAAAAACTAGCTTTTCTTTAAAGAGTACCTTTTTTGTAGAACAAAATAACTTTTCTTGAGATAAGTACCTACACACTTAAAATTATTTGCAAAAAAATCACTCCGGTAAGCGGATAAGTGCTTTTTTTAACTCCGGTCCGGTGTTAGTTTACTCCGCTGCTGGGAGTGAATGAAAATGTTTATCCGAACGTAGTGAATTTACTCCGTTCGGATGAAACTTGACGCATTTTACTGATTTTACGTAGCGTCGTACTCCGCACGGAGTGAGCTGCTGGATGTACTCCGATCGGAGTGATTTTTATTTCCATTGCTGTTTCGTAGCAAAGGCAAGCGTCATTCGTGTGTTTGGTCTCGCCGTGTTTGTTGCGTTTTTGCGATGGCAGAGCTACATAAATTAATTAAAGTGGCCTATAATGGCGAAACAAAATATTTTAAAATAGAATCGACTTCGACGACGACGCTGGAAATAATCCAAAAATGTAAGTATCTGTTAGGATGCGGAAAACATATTTAATTTAAAGTCAAAAATTGTCGCACAATTGTCGTGCGGTGCTGCATATCTTTTTAACTGCCACAGTTGGCTTGCTGCAAGTGCATTTATATCTCTCTTTCACACGCACAAGAATAGTAAATTCGCTTTTGCGTTGTAATGTTGCTTTCCACACGACGATTTAAAACCGTAGGCACTCAGACCCAGACGGATGGTATTAGTAGCGGCCCTTGTGAGGATTGGGGGCGGACAGAATCCAAACTAGATGTTAATGATGTTAAAGAGGTAATTTCAATATGCGGAAGTTTAAGTTTTTTTGCAATTTCGTTGTTTACTTCACATCAGATATTTTCATGACTTTTTATCAGACTGTGGGCAAAATATTCTTAACGAATATTCTTCAACGGGTTCGCTGGTGGATCGCTCAAGAAAGTCTCTAATCCAACTCATAGTAGAGCGGCTGACGACTACCTGTGGATTGTATCCATCTAGAGAGGAAAAGGTGGTTTGGGCCGAAGCTGCTGCAGCGATATTTCCGAAATTATGTGAAGGAAAGAACGACGAAAATTTTATAACTTTATTGCATATTCATGATTACCATATGCGACTATATATTTATGTATTTCATCAGAAAATATTTTACGGTCCGGAGAACCGAGGCGGATAAATCAGTTACAAGCTAAAAACCGTTATCCGAGTCATCGGGATTACTTCGCGGTTGACTGCGTCTGAGCAAAAAAATGCAAACAATGGTAGCGACCACAACTGCCCCTATTTATACATAGAAATAACGTGGATGCAAAATGCTACCGTCTCGCAAACACGAAATTTTTAGTCGCATGAAAAACCGTTTTGTTGCCGCCGAGGAGAAGTTGCTATACTCTTAGATTTTCCCCGTTTGTTAGATGTACCTGGATTGGTAAGATTATTTTTCGACAAAATAACTTTGCACATATAGTAGTTCCTAGGACAATATTATATTAATTAAAATATTTAAAAAATGCTCAGGTCGCATATTAATATTAATTTTAAAAAATAAACATAAAATACATTGAAAAATTTTGTTTTGCGTTTCTATTTCAAACACAATCGGAAAAATAGCATTCACTCCGTTCGGAGTTAATTCCTTTTATCCGATCGGAGTGAATTCACTCCGATTGGAGTTAATTCGTTTCATCCGAACGAAGTGAATTAACTCCGACCGGAGTTAAGTAGTTTTATCCGAAAGGAGTGAATTCACTCCGATCGGAGTTAAGTAGTTTCATCCGAAAGGAGTGAATTCACTCCGACGGAAGTTAAGTAGTTTCATCCGAACGGAGTGAATTCACTCCTATCGGAGTTAATTAGTTTCATTCGAATGGATTCACTCCTATCGGAGTTAATTAGTTTCATTGGAACTCCGAACAGAGTGAATATTTTTAAGTGTGTACTCTTAAAATTTTGCCTGTTCTTTCGTGAAAAAGAGCTTTTCTTCAAAAAAAAACCTTCTCATACAAAACATACCTTTTCTTACAAAAATTCCCTTTCTTAAAAGGACCCTTTCCTAAAAATAAAATAAATCCGTTTCTATTCTTTTCTTGAGATAAGTAGCTTTAGGACATGGGACTGTCCGTGGAGGTGGAAAGTTTCTGATTGCCATTCACTTGGGAGTGGCCAGAAATGATTCCTTCATTGGGCAGTCCAAGCAGCTCACTACTTCCACGCATTATGTCCTGGGCAATGGCTTTTCGGAAACCGCCGTTAGCTAGCTAGAGTGAGAAGGCGAAACAAATGAGCATCAAATCAGGTATAGTAGGTGACTGATGTCACTGAAGCTCATCAAACAATCGGGCATATTCTTTTGTCCTTAGAAGGCGGATGAGCCAAAGATACGGGCCAACGGCGGATAGAAACTAAAAGAAGAAAATCCAGGTTCAACATATCGCATCCTGGTCAGCGTCTGATCCATAATGGGCGGCTGCAATCAAATATCCTGGCAGTAGGTAAAATGCAAAAACCCGGTGGGCTGGGTTTGCCTCCCGCCACCGTTCATAATGGCAGTGAAAATACAAAAACGAAACAGAAAACATAAACAACCCCTATTTGTTGACGACCCCCGCAAACGTTATAAGGACCACGATTTACGGATATGCACTTGGAATGTAAGAACTCTATATAGATCCGGTGCAAGTATCCAACTGGCAGATGTCCTCGAAAGTTATAAGGCTGACATTACCGCTATCCAGGAAATGCGATGGACAGGACATGGCTGCACAAGAAAAAGAAACTGCGACATATACTACAGTTGCCATGGGAGAGAACATGAATTTGTTTGCGGATTTGTAGACTGCGACATCTAGTCTCTAGGTTCAATCCTGTGAGTGAACGAATAGCCACAATCCGCATAAAAGCGAAATATTTTTATATTTCCCTAATTTGTGTGCATGCCCCGACAGAAGAGAAAGATGATGATGCCAAAGACATATTCTATGAGCTCCTAGAGGAAACGTATGACCGCTGCCCTGGCCATGACATTAAGATTGTACTAGGAGATTTTAATGCCAAAGTAGGAAGAGAGAATGTGTTTAATCCAACTATTGGCAATTTCAGTCTTCATGCTGACAGTTCCGACAACGGTATGAGACTGATTGACTTTGCCGCGGCAAAAAACATGGTCATCAGTGGCACAAGATTCCAGCATAAAGACATCCACAAGGCTACTTGGGTACCCCCTGATCAAAGAACTAGGAACCAAATTGATCACGTGGTAATTGATGGAAGGCACTCATCCAGTGTAATGGACGTACGAGTGATCAGAGGAGCTAACATCGATTCTGATCACTACCTGGTAGCAGCAAAGGTTCGCACAAGATTAAGTAGAGCGAAAATCGTACGAAACCAGACGCAGAGGAAGCTGGACATCGGAAAGCTGCAATTATCAGAGGTAGCCACAGCCTACTCAAGGAAGCTCTCGCAACTTTTGGCACAGAACCCACCCCCTCCCGATGACGATCCTGATGCGCAGTGGAAACCCATTTCCGACTCTATAAAAACTGCCGCAACAACCGTACTTGGTTTCGAAAAACCGCTTCGCAATAAACCGTGGTACGATGAAGAGTGTCGCATAGCAAATGACGAAAAGAACGCTGCACGTATGGTAATGCTTCAGTCAATTGCAACGCGAGCTGCAACTGAGCGGTATAGGGAGAAGAGAAAGGAGGTAAACCGTCTCTTTAGGCGTAAGAAACGGCAGTGGAGAAAACGCGAGAGTGAGAAAATTGAGACATACAGAAGGAAGAACGAAGCCCGAAAATTCTACCAAAAAGTTAAAAACGGAACTAATGGACATGGTTCAGGGCCCCCCTTCTGTAAAGACAAAGACGGAAATCTCGTCGCAGATGTGCAGAGCATATTGGGAATATGGAGAGAGCATTTCTCCGCGCTACTAGTACCTGAGATATCCGATGACGATGGGACAATCGATCACAATATGGACGACGACGTCGATTGCCCCCCTCCTAACCAAGACGAGGTCAGAACAGCTATTGCCCGGCTTTAGAACAACAAAGCCGCAGGAGCCGATGGATTACCGGCGGAGCTGTTTAAGGCTGGCGGCGATGAGCTGATAAGGTGCATGCATCAGCTCATTAGCAAAATTTGGTTAGATGAATGCATGCCCGGCGATTGGAGTCTCAGTGTACTATGTCCCATATTTAAAAAAGGTGACCCGAGTATTTGTGCCAACTACGGTGGAATAAGCCTTTTATCCATAGCATATAAGGTTCTATCAAGTATAATGTGCGAAAGACTAAAACCAATTATCGCTGACCTGATTGGACCATACCAGTGTGGCTTTAGGCCTGAAAAATCGACAACTGACCAGATTTTCACGCTACGCCAAATCCTGGAGAAGACACACGAAAAACAAATCGACACCTATCATCTATTTATCGATTAAAAAGCAGCCTTCGATAGTCCGATACGGGAGAAACTCTATGAAGCAATGTCTGAGCTTGGTATTCCTGCAAAACTCATACGCCTTTGCAGGATGACCTTGACGAACACCAAATCCGCAGTGAAAGTTGGTAAGGATCTTACCGAACCTTTCGAAACTAAGCGAGGCCTCAGGCAAGGCGACACCCTATCGTGCGATCTCTTTAACATCTTAATGGAGATCATTATGAGAAAAGCTGCAGTCAATATGAATAAAACCATCAGCAGCAAAAGTCACATGCTGCTCGCGTATGCTGATGATATAGATATCATTGGGCGCACAATTAGAGAAGTTACTGCGGTTTTTTCGAGAATTGAGAAGGAGTCAGCAAAAGTGGGTCTGACGGTGAATGAGGACAAGACAAAATTAATGGTTTCAACGAACAGGGCCTCCACGCGATTAGACCAAAGCGTGAACGTTGATAACCGTTATAACTTCGAGGTAGTGGACGAATTTATATACCTCGGATCTGCCGTGAACAAAAACAACAACATCAGCCTTGAGATCAAACGGAGAATTGTGCTTGCGAATAGATGTTATTTTGGGCTAAGCAAGCACTTTAGAGATAAAGCCCTCTCTCGAGTAACAAAAGTCCAGCTGTGCCAGACTCTCATTCAACCTATCTTGCTTTATGGCGCAGAATCCTGGGTCCTATCGCAAGCAGACGAAACATCTGTAGGAGTCTTCGAGAGAAAAATACTCCGAAAAATTTATGGCCCTATAGTGCACAACGGCGAGTATCGGCGACGCATGAATCATGAGCTGTATGCGCTTTATCCTGACATTGACATAGTTAAGCGGATCAAAATAACGCGATTGCGCTGGCTAGGTCATGTCAATAGAATGAATGAAAACGAACCAGCACGAAGGGTTTTCGATCCAGAAGTCGAAGGAAGACGAAAAAAACTCGAAGACGAAGACTCCGCTGGAGGGATCAGGTTGACGAATCCCTGCGTACACTTGGTATTGCCAACTGGAGAGATAAAGCAAAAGATCGAACTGGTTGGCGAAATATGTTATCTTCATTTTGTAAGGTCCCTGACCCCCCGGGGTTGTCCGAGACCGGATAAGTAAGTAAGTAAGTAGCTTTCCTCAAAATAAGAAAACTTTCTTAAAAAAATAACCTTATCCTAAAAGGAGTACCACTTCTTTAAAAAGTACGTGTCCTTAAAAAAATGTTTCTTTGTAAAAATAATTCATACTCTTAGGCTTTTTCTTACATAAAAACATTAGCTTTTAATAAAATCAGTACCTCTCATCAAAGAAAGGACCTTATGGGGAAAATATAATACATATTCTTACAAAAAGGTCCTAAAGATATACTGTTTTTTAAAAAAATACATTCAATAAATAAAAAAGTTCTTAAAAAAAGTTTATCATTTTACAAAAAGTATATTTTCTTAAAGACCCATTTAAATTACAGTCGCCTTAGGCGTGTTAGAACTAACTAGTACATAATATATAGCGAAAGGAACTTCGTTCCAACTGGGTGTCCCCTGACACCTCATGTAATTTTCTCATTTTGTTCTCTCAATTAAAGTGCAAAACTAATTTTTTTTTGCCATTAATTTCACAAAACTATTCCACAAATATAAGCCACCTGTTTCTACGGAAAATATATTTTCGTTATTCCCTTGAACATTGCTCAAAAATTAAAAAAGAATTCTTAAAATCAAAATTTATACAGAATTTAAAATCTATAGTATTTTTGTAGTTAGGAGGGGGGCAAAATACGTCAACAATTTATGCTGGCTACTGGATTACAAAAATGTTTTTTTTTTCATTTTTATACATTGTGCTATTAGGCTTTCGGTCACGTACCTTTTGCTATCGACAATATTTGCAAAACTAAATTAGTTATCAGTCTGAAATTTGAAATTTATGAACATATTGTTGCAAGAGTATTTGGTAGCTGAAATGGTTGTAGGGCCATAGTATATTTGCATGTGGAATGTTCAGTTGAAATGTAAAGTCTGTTGTACAGACAATATTAAAGTAGACGGGCCAAATCAAAAGTATATTATGTTGGTAATAGTTCTAAGAAATTCCTATAAAATCACAAGGAGTATTACAATTAACAATCTATATTTATCGCGGAACTAACAAGGTTTGTGATATTCATCCCACAAAATGTTGAGTACTACGCTTGTATACTACACCAAGTTTTCGTTAGGCATCATTAAAGCAAATTAAAACTAATCTTACCAGAAATAGTATTATACACATGTAGTCCTCAACGACAATTACATTAGTTTCTGTGTAGATTCCTATAATATCGCAACGGGACTTATTGTAATTAGTTAGCTTTTATTCAGACTAGGAACTATTTAATTTTCCTGGCATTTTATTGCAGCATCCCACAATCATGCAGTTACATTGCCTAAGAATTTCTATGGAAACTATTTGAGTTGCAATTGCAAACTATAATTTCCAGTTCCGGTAGAAATAGAATGAAATTAAACAGAAAGCCTATAACGGAAATATAAATATCTCTATCAGAAAGTTCAATATAAAGTACAGTAATCCCTCGATTTACTACTTCGTGTCGATTTACGCAGTCTCGATTTGCGTCGTCAAATACTTATGTAGTTTGATCCTTCCAACTTCAATTTGCGTCGCCAGTCGATTTACGTCGCCTCAGTTCCTGGTAAGTTGTAAATAAAAACAGGGGAATCCCAGCTGAAATTCAAATATTTATGTATTTTCTATATTTGTATGTGTGTATAACTTTTTCAATCTGTACATGGATGCATTATTGTTTTGCTTCTCTGACGCAACGGAGTGAAATATGAGCTCGAAAAGTATAACTTCTAAAGTTTCTACATCTCAAATAAACAAAATGACAAATATAATTTCATTAAAAACTAAAGTAGAATTTATTCGCCGTTATGACAACGGAGGAAAGGCTTTTGTTATTGCCAGTACAATGAATCTTCCACCGAATACTGTAAGAACAATTATAAAAATGCAAATGAAATCTGCGCAAGTGCAACAGCGGCTGGGCTGGGCCTTGTTCTCTTGAAACCACCACTAAAAGACCTCCCGAAGATATGGAAAAGATGGAAAATGCACTAATACTGGATAAAGGACTTAGGTGAAAAAAATATTCCAATTACTACGTTAGTTATTCAAAGGAAAGCGATAAGTTTGTTTAACGATCTGAAATCTGACTGTGCACGAGAAAGATACTGCTAATTTTGGGCTTCACGCTACCGGAGGATAACTAGATATCTTTAAAAAAAGAGCACTACTGCACAATATAAAAGTTGTCGGAGAATCTGCAAGTGCAGATAGCGATGCAGCTAAAAGCTTTCCGGAAAAATTAAGAAAAATAATTGATGATGGCGACTACACCTCTTAGCAAGTTTTGAACGTCGACGAGACTGGACTGTTCTGGAAACGAATGCAAGGCAGAACATTTATATCAAAAGAAGAAAAATTTGCAGCCGGGCCAAAGGTTTCGAAGATCACAGGCTTACACTTTTGCTCGGCGGTAATGCTGCAGGGGACCATAAGCTTAAGCCCTTGTTAGTACATAAATCTGAAACACCAAGAGCTATGAAAAACATTTCGAAAGAAAATTTTCCGGTACTTGAATTGAGCAATGTTTCAAATCAACATCGTATAGAAAATCAACATGGTAAAACTTGTGGAGAGGATTCCCAAATTCCATTGGCAAAACTGTCGGAAGCTTTTGCCAGCGTTAACAAGGCTTTGCAAATTTTCGAAGAATTTGACAACGATGACTGACGAAAGAGTTGAATTGACAAAAAATCTGCAAATGTAAGCCTCAAATATTACCGGGATCTGTATGAACAGAAAAAATCTACTTTACCTCAGAAACGTCTGTCATAAGTCAAAGGCGAAGTACTAAAGATGATGACATCGAAATACTTATTTCTGAAATTCTTAGCGAAAGTTCGTCGAATGTTGATTCTAATATTTAATATTCCTAACGTACATTAATTTACCTACATATGTACATATGTGCATATTTTCGTTACGTTTACTTATTATACATGTGCATATATATTTTCTAGATATCGAATTGTCGAATTTAAGTTGATTTTTTAGTTGAACATATTTATAAGTTTTTATTTTGTTTATGAACTTAATTTTTAAAACCACATTTATTTGAATATTGAATTGTTGATTTTTTTTGATACGTTTAATTTACTTATATATTTAATTTTTTAACCGATTTTTTTTAGATATTAATTTGCTACTTTTTTAATTTTCTTTTGCGCTTGTGTTTTTTAGTAATTCGTTTATGAATTAAATATTAACAAAAAAAAAACCTGACTAAAGACTAAAGTACTTATTATGCAATTTAATGAACATTAGAGTATTAATGATTAACGTCGTCAATTTCTGGAACCAATGACAACATACATCGAGGGATTACTGTATATGGAAAATTGTACGCCTTAAGGTGGGTACTATGTTTTGGGCTTATTTTTTCCTCGTGAAAACACTACTAGTGTTGTGAAGCCGAAAAGAAAGTTGACTGCGTGTTTTTGACTGTTTCCAACACAGAAACGACGTTTTTTTTGCCGCTTTTCAACACATAAATCGACACAATATTTTTTTTTTGTTAGATATTTTGACATTTGTTTGTTTACGTGCTCCACCAAGGTTTGTACTTGTGTTCCACCTGTGGTGCTCAGTATCTTGCCACCTGTGTTGGTTTGGCCAACTTTCCAGGTAAGCACACTCATAAGCAGTCTACTGTACTTTCGCTGAAACCCCCTTGTACTTCTACAGTTTCCCGATCTGGTTGGAATTGCCACCAATGCTGCAGATGTCTACCATTGTTGCCGATTAACCAACAGACGGAAACGAAAGGACGGCAGCTGCTGACTTACTCAGCACAAACAACGTGCCCCGATTTAGACAGCTCGGAGGAAGACGTCCCAACTAAAGAAAAACAATTTAAATGGTGTCAAAATCACACATTGTGTTAATGGCGCAATACCAACGTTGCAGAGGGACTGGCGATGCTTAGTCTACATGTGTGTGAAGTTATCCACAGTATTCCATCCATACAATTTTGTGGAACATGTCTGTGACATGTATGTATGTGGAACGTAACTAATTTTTCAAAACGATCAACATTCACCATTGTAGCAACAATCTGTTCACAAAATAATTAAATCTTAACACAAAAAATATTTTTAATAAAATGCGATTTGTATTTGATTATTAGTATTTACTAACACAAATGTGACTATTGTGGGCGAACAGTCAGCACTATTTTCTGTGTCCCTCCATCACTTAAGATAAAACAACCACTAACAACAAAATATATCTGAGTCCAGTATTAATATTTGGCATGTGCCCTGATGGATATATTCGAGAGTCCTCCACAAGGCCGTCAAATATGGTCAAAAAGGCATAACGCTAAAATTTCTATTTCTTCTTCCCTCCGATCATTTGGAGGAAAAGATTGGTATAAATGGGCTCTATTGGAGTCCCACATACACATCTGATAGGTAGTACTTGGCATATTCCAGAGTCCTTATCCACGAGGCCGTCAAATATGGTCAAAAAAGGATAACGCTAAAATTTATATTTCTTCTTCCCTCCGATCATTTGGAAGATCGGGCTCTGGAAGATATAGATATGCCCCAAGTACCACCTATCAGATGTGTATGTGGGACTCCAATAGACTCCATTTATACCAATCGTTTCTTCCAAATGATCGGTGGGAAGAAGAAATATAAATTTTAGCGTCATCCTTTTTTGACGGCCTTGTGGATAAGGACTCTGGAATATGCCAAAAGTACCACCTATCAGATGTGTATGTGGGACTTCAATAGAGTCCATTTATACCAATCTTTTCTTCCAAATGATCGGAGGGAAGAAGAAATATAAATTTTAACGTTATCCTTTTTTCTCTGAAACAAATACAGTTTTTGGAAGATCCAATTTCCAATTATAAGTTGGTATGTTTTTTAAACAGTCGAATGTTATAAATATTACATATTTATGTTTCAAACAGTTGCCGCTGTAATTTTTCTTCTAAGAAATCTGCTTGCAAACCAGTGTTGTAAAAAACAACAACTTTTCCTCGTGAAAAGAACATAGTACTGTCTGGTGGAAAAATTTAGCTTGAATTTCACGACCATTTTTTTATATGGATTTTCACCGTGGAAAGTCAGCATAGTACCCACCTTTAGGGAAATTTTACAACAAATAGGTATAAATTTTATTAATAATTAGATTAGAGAATAACAATAGGGTCATTTTTTTCGTAACCTATATAAGTTAACATCAACTACTACAACAACAAAAACGCATAGACGTGGAGTATATTCACCTTGGCGTCATCCAATAATTTTACATTTTTAAAATTAAATAAAATTAAAATTATATAAAAGTCAAAAACAAAACAAAATACTATAGAATTCAATGTACTATATGAGGTGGTTACAATATTTTATATTCACATTACAGCAGGATTTTCTCATTTGGAAATTTCGACTAAATTAACGCCTGAGTATTGTATTGAAAAACAGATATTTGGTAAACGAAATTTGTTTTGCCAAAACACTTATTCAAGGCAAAATTCGATTTCAAAGCCAATTCATATTTCCCCTTGTTATATATTGTAGACTGTTTCAATCTTTCAGAGAAACCCGGAACATACGTTGTGATTTTATATATTCTGGCAGATTCAGGAGGGCGTTCTGTCCGCCTGGGGAAACTATTCAATTTAAGTATTTCCACCATTCTCTCTTATTCGTCTTGCGGAATTTTCGCCCTAGATATTAATCCACGGTTTTTTTTGTTCGGTCACTTATAGTGAAATTTTATGTAAAATAGTTTACACACCAACCCCTTGACATGCAGTTTTGTGGAACATTTTTGCGCCAACTCGGAATAAGTACGAAATTAACCCTTAACCCTCTAACCGGCCAATTTTTTTTCGATTAAAAAAAATTATTTATTGATTGTTTTTGGATAAATAAAACATACGGTATTGTTAAAAGATGAAAAAAATTTAAACCTTACCTTCCAGGTGAGAAAATATGTTGACCGCCAAAAGGCGGACCTGCCTGGTAACGAAATAAAACATTTTAATTAAGGAATGATTTTACTTGAAATTTTATTCAGTTTTTTTATTGTTTTGTGTGATAAACTTGGAAACATTTTTTATTGTTTGATAAGCATAGATTTAATTTACATTTAGTACAATACATTTGTGTTTCGGACTTACATCCCTGTAGTTTGCATACTTTTTTACCACTTCGGTCCAAAATATCAGAGGTATTAAAATTAACGAAGTACAGGATATGATTTTTGAAATCTGGGATTGTGTTTGACAGTCTTATGACCACATTGACTGTTGCTCCTAATTCAGGGGTGTTGGGTAATACTTCATTATCGCCAGCTCCTTTGTATACTTCAAATTTGTACGAAAAGTCATGCGAGTCACAAAGGACAAATAGTTTCATGCCATATTTGTGGGGCCTTGCGGGCATATATTGCCGAAATTTTGTCAACATTTTTGTTGAACACATTTGTTCATCAATGCATATCCGAGGTGTTTTTGGCACAGCATCAAATTGCATATTGAGTCTGTCAACAATTGGACGAATTTTTTGCAGCTCATCATATCCTGCTTCCTGTGGTTTTTTCATTTTCGTGGTATCATTAAAGTGCAGATATTTTCTGATTAAAAAAAACTGTTTCGAAGTCATTGCGTTTCTAACTGGCTCGAAGGAATGTTTGGACCGGTAACTCTCAACATTGGGATACCGGTACACAGACATATAAATCAAAATTCCGATATATTTTTTTAAATCACACGTCGTTAGAATAAAATTTGTGTAAACATCTTGCTGTTTTGCATATAGATTGCCCTGAAACACAATTTCATTGAGCAAGTCATCGTTGAAAAAATAAGTAAAGCAACGGAATGGTGTGGTTAATTCTTTGAATTGTTGCGGCAATTCCTTGTCTCCTTGAAAAACTACATCGTTTTTTTCAAGTTCAAGGATTTTTTTTCCATAAAATGTTTTTGAACTCTGGGTTTTGGGAAGAAATATCTTTTACATTTCCTCTAAACCCCCCCGCATTGGACACTACTGCACTTCTCCAGCTTCAACTTCTGGTAGAGGAGATCTTGCTCTCTTTGTTTTTGTTTTCCCAGTTTTTGATGGTAAAGACTCTTCATAATGCTCCACGTTGTTGTTTTTCTGAGTTTTGAGAGATATTGATGATATCAGAAAGAAAATCATTGTTGTCTACATTATCCCACTCTTCTTCTAATGTGGCAAAGTCTACGTTTGGTAGTTGAAAGTCTGGGTTCTCCAAATCATTTTCGTTGTCAAAGTCGAAATCGTCTTCTGAATCTGCGCCATCCACTGATTCAGCCATGAGTGCTTCAATTTCCTCATCACTTAATTTTGAAAAATTAGAACTTTTTCTCTGTGAAAACATTTTCAAATGGTTAATTCGTTCCTACAATGTTTAAAACCGAACAATGGTTACAGAAAAATGAAACGAAAAAACACTAGGAACTAGAGCAATGTGTATGCAAAAGTTCCTTGTAACCGGCAGGTCCGCCTTTAGACGGTGTCCAATTTTCACCGGCTAAAAGCTAAGTTTTGGTAAAACCTTCATATTAAAAACATAGAACACGATAGAATATATATTTACCTGTATGAAAATAATTTTTTTACTCGCAAATTATGAATTAATAGGATTTTATACTTTTTTCAAAATTCCACTTGATACACAAATAATTAATTTACACACTTTGTGAAAAAAATGACTTTAGCACTCAACAGTTTGCAATCAAATCAGAAATGCTTGCTGCTATTGTTCTCAACAAGAGAATTGTTTGTTTCTCTGCTGATATTTCCCGTTAGAACAGAAAAAACAGAAATAGAGCTGCATATTAACGTATTTATATACCCCGTCTAAAGGCAGGCTCGCCGGTTAGAGGGTTAAATGAATTTTCTGGTTTGACCTATTGTTGACATGCAAGTTGAGTTTTGAGCTTTAGTGTGTTAAGAAATTTATAGTAGAATTTTATGAGAAATATTTTAGTGGTACATTTTAACCCCTTAAACACTAGTTTTAGGGGTGTTCTTTACATTTTTACACAAAAATAATAAAAATACCAATGTATTGAGCGTAACCCTCTACGCTGCACAAAAAAAATAATTTTTCAATTCAATTAAAAAATTCGAAAATTCAAACAAAATATTAATTGAAAATTCTGTGATAAAAAAAATCACATATCAGCTACCATATTTGTAGGTTGTTTATTGGAAAACTATTATTTTTCAATCGATGAAAATTTTCACCCAACTACAAAAATATTTGTACGTTATTTGTCAAAAATATTTCCTTTTTTTGTCGATGAAGAATTTGACATATCAACAAACTAAATTGTATCTCAGTTTTCGTTTTGTCTTCGATCCGAAGTATTTTTAGAAATTTTGTTTATTAAAAAAATGAAACAGCCGCGGTAGGATTCAAACTCACATTCACTGGAAGATCGATTCGATGTTTGTGACACAGCGTCGTTTCGGGCAGCGTCTAGCCCGTTACGCCACCGACTGCCCGTACAAACATATCTCTAACTGAAGTTATGTGGTTGTTCGTATCGTATTTACTTCGATAAATATTGGGGTATTTCTTATGAATTTTTTTGTTGGTACCATTTATCAAATTTTCATTTCAATATTCAGGATATCAATGGAAAATGTAATTGAGTGCTGAGATTTTTCATGTACTAATTTTTTTGTCAAAATTTTACAGTCGCCTTTTTTTTCTGTGTAAGCATTCCACAAAAATGTTTCTCGTAAATGTTTACATAAACTTGCTGAACACATCCTATACCTAAAATGTAAGAGTAACGTGATTTTCTATGCAGATTCATCATAAGACTACCAGAATCCGTCGTCATAACCTTCCATTTGGTTCCACAGTGTAATTGGCGATGCTAGGGAACCCTTGGGCATACCCTTCCTCAGTTAGTTAAATCTATCTTCATACTGAAAATAGCATGTGTCCTTAATGCAGAATACCAAAATTTCAATGAGATCTGCAAGTGGTATATTTATGTAGGTTCCAATTTCGTCCCAGGTGTCCTCTATAGTCCTTGGTAAGTTGGGCAATAAGTTGACTACGTCAAAATAAGCTATTAATTCATCTTCGCCTTGTAATCAACTGCGTCATTTACATTGTATTTTGAATTCTTCGTCACGTTCCCAAGTATCTCCAACGCCAACCTGCACTTTTTGATTTTATTATTTAAGCTGAAGGCCGTCGGTGGTGCAATGGTTAGTTTGCGCGCCTCTTGTGCATGAGATCGTGGGTTCGATCCCTGCCCAGACCACCTTAAATTTCTTACGGCGACGGTCACCTCGCATAGTGACGGCGCCACTATTAAATATTTAGCCATGAGAAAGCTTCTCAAAATATCGTTCGGAACCGGTATAAAACTGCAGGTCCCAACCAGTGAGTATAAAACTAGAAAGCGCACAGCTCACTTGTTGTGAGAAGCTCTCCGCAATTCCTTCACGGGATGTAATTTATTTATTTTTTTAGGCTCGTAAAATTAGTTCTTTGTGTGCATTTGCATACTCTAAAGGCTTAAAACAATAATTCAAAATGTATTGCATTCTTTTAGGCATTTGTCGTCGATTGCTTACTCTGTGGTGTTCAATGAAGTTCTAATAATTTATTTATATTTTTGTGAATGTTAAATGAAAATATGGATCGATTATTTATAAGTTGCATCATACATTCACAGAGAGTTATGCTTATTAATGAAGATGTAGATTTTTAAATAAATAAGTTTTTGAACTGCATTGTTATGATACCTGGCAAACCGTATAGCTATTTCAGATCTAGCCACTAATTTTTATCAGGGTTTTTGGGGAATGATGCTTTTGAAAAATGAATTAAACTAAATGCAAATTATACTTAATGCATTTGAATTGAGAATTCCCCGCAATGCAATCGCAAAATATAGGATGTAAAACACACAAGAAAACATTTGCAAAAACTTATTTTCAACTCCAGAAAACCATCAGCTCCCAGTAGACATGATTTTTGTTGTTACCCGAAAGAGAACACTGTATATACAGGCAATATAATTGACTGCAAGCTCGTGGTGCTACACGTATGAATTTATTTGAACTGAAGGAAGTTTTGAACTCAACATTTATTCAATATTTTTCTGTCATATAAAGGGTGTCTCAGTAAGATTGCACTTTTTAAATGTAGTGTCATTTTCTTTTTGTGCAACGGGTCAAATATATTGTGCACATGTCAAATATGTTTATTCCGGTTATTAAAAACATAATCTAATTCTTATACTAGACTTAACATTTCCATTAGCAAATTTATAACATTTGGCCTGTTGTGATATGAACGTTGGATGTTGGATGTATTGGATTGCATGGATTTGCCAGTCTTGCACTTTGGCTTTTCAAAATTTAAATTTTATTGGATTCAAAACTACAATATGTAATACACAGGCTCCACCTAGAAAATTTCCCCTTAAACCAATCCAAATCAAAATTACCCAATATAGTTGATAATAATGGGTTGTAAAGTAGTTAAAAAAACTTGTTTAAAATTTTTTTATTTAGCCCCATCCCGCAACGTGCGATAAGGAACTTCGATCCAAAGTTATAACATTTTGCCAGCATCATGAAGCTGTAGTAAAGAGAAAGTGCATAAAAATAACACGAAAAACGTTGTGCAGGTATTTTTGCAAAATTTTTGTTTTATTAAAAACTTCTACAGGATTTTTAAAAACAAAGTTGCGTTTTACTCATTAGGAAACTTAGCTTTTGAATAAATTAAAAATTAAAGTGATTGTGAGAAGTTCTCCACGGTCCCTTCATAGGATGTAATGGGAAACCATTTATTAATTTATAAAGATTATTATGGTTTCTTGATAAAATAATGTGTGAAATCATCGCCGAATTGCAAAAATGGCGAAAAAATTTTAAAAAATATCTGTTTGCTTGACAAATACCCACAGACTTCTCAGAGTTTCTCTATTTAAATCCGGTGAGAAAATTAAAATCGGTTGATAATCAACTAACTTACAGGTTTATTAGTGGGCAAAGGTTTTCAAGATTTTTGGGGTGTTTGGGAAATTTCACAAGCAGATTCTGGTTTCACTCGACAATACATACAAGAAAAATACTCTCACTTCCCAGGTATTTCTACTTTAGTCTTTTTTGTATCACTGTGTAATCCAGAAACAATTCTTGAGCTCAAATCCGAGATCGAACACATCATCGGTGAGATACAGCCACAACTCCGTGAAAAAGTCATGGGAAATTTCATGAAAAGAGTAATGGCATGTCATCGGAGCCAAGGGGGCCATTTGACGGATATTTCACTGCACACTAAATCGGAATATGTCTGCTTTACAATCCAATAAAAAATCATAACTATATCAAAAACTATGTGTTTTTATTTTAAAATGAAAAAGAGCATTCTTACTGAGGCACCCTTTATTTGTTTTGGAAATCGATGGAAAATAATTGGAGCTAAAGCGTAATATAATTGGAATGCCTCATAAACTACAGCAAATCTAATGCCGGTTCCGTGACCACTGGCCTCGATTTTTCCAAACTCGACTTCGCAACCTCATGCAGCACATTTACTGTGCCTTGCACTACTGTTCTGAACTGTCTTAAATAGTCTTAATGTGTCAATCATTTAAATTTTTGTAACTAATTCACAAATTTCAAACTAGACTTTTAAACTTTGTTGGAAGTAATAACTTTCCAACACGATTGGGTTAATTTGTTATTACATTTTCGTCTCCCATTGATCCTTTAATTCGAAGTGCGGAAATGTCCCCTAGTTCACACTTTTTACAGTTAAAAACATAAAAAATATGTAAATTTTGTTCAAGACAAATAAGTGTAAAGTTATTTGACACTTTCTTTATTCCTTTTATTTTACTTGGACAACACCAAGATTTACAGCAATAAAAGTGAATTACAAACGTAAAAATTAGTTTAACAAAACGCACAGGACCCATTTCAAATCAAAGTTTTCCGATTAAAAAAGTTTAACAATTAAAATTAAACCACAAGGACCCAAAAAATATTCACAACGAAATAAACCAAAAAATTAAAAAAAAATACCAGTAAATGACAATAAGAATTTCGGGTTATAGAAAACGTAAAAGTATCAAGGAAAATAAGAAATTTGGACGCCAAATGTTTCCGCCGACGTAATGGAACAAAGTGTGGAATAAAAAAAAATGACAGCCACACAAAATTAATTGTAAGACATTTGTTGAATTAACAGAAAAACAAACGAAGAAAAACCAAACGCCAGAAATCTTCAGTCGAACATAAATTGAATTAAATTAAAGTGAAGTGTAGTGAAAGAATTCAAAAGGATTTTCCACCAAAGACCACCGTGAAGGATTTTTAAGGATATCGTAATGTTTGTAGGAGTTGGATACATGCAGCACTAAGCGTCTGTCTTTCTGTCTGGCGGCAGCTTTGCAACAAATGTGTGGCAAATATTTGTAACAAAAATTTAAATTTTTCCAAAAGTAGTTGAGAAGTGCTGTTGCTGCTGCTGTAGTTGTTGTGGCATTAGAAGTAATGTCGCACATTCTGGGCGAATGTGTGCGTGCGTGCGCGTTTACTTCCTTCCGGTTTTTTTGAAACCAAAAAATTGAAAAACCGCGCCATCCGCCTGAAAAGTTTATAACCCATTCATAGTTAAATGTCTTGTAGAGAGGGTGGTTGCTCTTCCCCGTCTGATTGGTTTGAGAAGCAGCCTGAATGTGTTAGTGTGAATATAAATAAATATAAGTTTCTATCATCATCAGCATCAGTAGCATCTTACACCATAAAGCCGGAAGCAATTTTCCACAAATGTTGCAAAATGTTCAACATTTAGCAATTTTTAAGTTTGTGCTAATATTAAATCTTTTTGTTGGGCAACAGACAAATTGATTTCGTTGGCGTTTTTCATAAAATATTTAAAATATTTTGCGCCAATATTTTGCCGAATTGTAGGAACGATAACATATTACAGGATACTCAAGATTAGTTGGAGTTAATAAAATGTATGTAGCTTTAAGGCAAGGTAAGGTAAGATATAGTGGAAACTTGATGCAGAGGCTTGGACCATAGGGCACACTGTACAACCACCCCACTAATATGGTTATACTTATATATGAGTTGTTCATACTATAAGCTTACAAGGTCAAAACCATTTTTCTTAGTGAAATATGGATGGGTTTTTTTGAAATAAATCACACTTATTTGCACGACTAGTTTCGAACTACGTGACAAGTTCATCATTACACCATTTGTAGTCGAAATATACTAAATTCCAATTGGAATACAAAGCACTATTGAATTTCAATAAGTCCGTGACCTTTCGAACATCCCTCGTATAGTTATATGGAACGCAACACTGCTCCCATCAAGTACCACCTGTTGATAGACTACTGTCAAGTTCCGTTATTTACTTTGCGTTTAACAGCGGTTCAAAACATACAACCTCTTGCATTTTTTTAAAAATGGAAAAAAGTGAATTTCGAGTGCTCATTAATCATTATATTTTGCGAAAAAAAACCGTCAATCAAACCACGGAATAGCTTGATAACTACTATGGGGAGTCTGGACCATCGATTTCAATAGTAAACAGTGGTTTACTGGCTTTCATTGTGGTCGCACAAGTGCAAAAAACGCTGAACGTTCTGTACGGCCAATTGAGATCAATACACCGGAAAATGTCGAAACATCCCCGATATGGTGTCGGCCTATCGAAGAGTAAAAGTGCGTGAGATTGTTGATACCATAGGCATTTCATATGGCAGTGTGGTTTCGATTTTAAATGATCAGTTGAATTTAAGAAAGCTGTCTGCAAGATGGGTGCCGCGTTTGCTGCCAATTGACCATAAACGTAATCGTGTGACAACTTCAAAGGAGTGTTTGGAGTTGATTTACAGTAATTCGAAGGAGTTTTGGCGGCGTTTTGCAACTGTGGATGAAACATGGATCATTGATATAAACAATGGGTTTCTCCGGGAGAACCGGGTCCGAAGAAGGTACGTTTGTCGGCAAATAAGGTGATGGCAACAGTTTTTTGGGATGCACGCGGGATAATCCACATCGATTACCTTCAAAAGGGAAAAACAATAAACGGCGAATATTATTCCAACTTATTGGACCGATTTAACGAGGATTAAAAAAAACGACCCCATGTGACCAAAAAAAATTTTATTTTTCATTAAGATCAAACGTTATAAGGACCACGATTTACGGATATGCACTTGGAATGTAAGAACTCTATATAGATCCGGTACAAGTATCCAACTGGCAGATGTCCTCGAAAGTTATAAGGCAGACATTACCGCTATCCAGGAAATGCGATAGACGGGACATGGCTGCACAAGAAAAAGACACTGCGACATATACTACAGTTGCCACGAGAAAAAACATGAATTTGGTTGCGGATTTGTAGTTGGCAAAAGACTGCGATACCTAGTCGTATATCCACAATCCGCATAAAAGCGAAATATTTTTATATTTCCCTAATTTGTGTGCATGCCCCGACAGAAGAGAAAGATGATGATGCTAAAGACATATTCTATGAGCTCCTAGAGGAAACGTATGACCGCTGCCCTGGCCATGACATTAAGATTGTACTAGGAGATATTAACGCCAAAGTAGGACGGGAGAATGTGTTTAATCCAACTATTGGCAATTTCAGTGTATATGCTGACAGTTCCGACAACGGTATGAGACTGATTGGCTTTGCCGCGGCAAAAAACATGGTCATTAGTGGTACAAGATTCCAGCCTAAAGCCATCCACAAGGCTACTTGGGTATCCCCTGATCAAAGAACTAAGAACCAAATTGATCACGTGGTAATTGATGGAAGGCACTCATCCAGTGTAATGGACGTACGAGTGATCAGAGGAGCTAACATCGATTCTGATCACTACCTCGTAGCAGCAAAGGTTCGCACAAGATTAAGTAGAGCGAAAATCGTACGAAACCAGACGCAGAGGAAGCTGGACATCGGAAAGCTGCAATTACCAGAGGTAGCCACAGCCTACTCAAGGAAGCTCTCGCAACTTTTGGCACAGAACCCACCCCCTCCCGATGACGATCCTGATGCGCAGTGGAAACCCATTTCCGACTCTATAAAAACTGCCGCAACAACCGTACTTGGTTTCGAAAAACCGCTTCGCAATAAACCATGGTACGATGAAGAGTGTCGCATAGCAAATGACGAAAAGAACGCTGCACGTATGGTAATGCTTCAGTCAATTGCAACACGAGCTGCAACTGAGCGGTATAGGGAAAATAGAAAGGAGGTAAACCGTCTCTTTAGGCGTAAGAAACGGCAGTGGAGAAAGCGCGAGAGTGAGAAAATTGAGACATACAGAAGGAAGAACGAAGCCCGAAAATTCTACCAAAAAGTTAAAAACGGAACTAATGGACATGGTTCAGGGCCCCCCTTCTGTAAAGACAAGGACGGAAATCTCGTCGCAAATGTGCAGAGCATGTTGGGAATATGGAGAGAGCATTTCTCCGCGCTACTAGTACCTGAGATATCCGATGACGATGGGACAATCGATCACAATATGGACGACGACGTCGATTGCCCCTCTCCTAACCAAGACGGGGTCAGAACAGCTATTGCCCGGCTTAAGAACAACAAAGCCGCAGGAGCCGATGGATTACCGGCGGAGATGATTAAGGCTGGCGGCGATGAGCTGATAAGGTGCATGCATCAGCTCATTAGCAAAATTTGGTTAGATGAATGCATGCCCGGCGATTGGAGTCTCAGTGTACTATGTCCCATATTTAAAAAAATTTACCCGAGTATCTGTGCCAACTTCCGTGGAATAAGCCTTTTATCCATAGCATATAAGGTTCTATGAAGTATAATGTGCGAAAGACTAAAACCAATTATCGCTGACCTGATTGGACCATACCAGTGTGGCTTTAGGCCTGGAAAATCGACAACTGACCAGATTTTCACTCTACGCCAAATCCTGGAGAAGACACACGAAAAACAAATCGACACCTATCATCTATTTATCGATTATGAAGCGGCCTTCGGTAGTCCGATACAGGAGAAACTCTATGAAGTAATGTCTGAGCTTGGTATTCCTGCAAAACTCATACGCCTTTGCAGGATGACCTTGACGAACACCAAATCCGCAGTGAAAGTTGGTAAGGATCTGACCGAACCTTTCGAAACTAAGCGAGGCCTCAGGCAAGGCGACAACCTATCGTGCGATCTCTTTAACATCTTAACGGAGATCATTATGAGAAAAGCTGCAGTCAACATGAATAAAACCATCAGCAGCAAAAGTCACATGCTGCTCGCGTATGCTGATGATATAGATATCATTGGGCGCACAATTAGAGAAGTTACTGCTGTTTTTTTCTAGAATTGAGAAGGAGTCAGCAAAAGTGGGTCTGACGGTAAATGAGGACAAGACAAAATTAATGGTTTCAACGAACAGGGCCTCCACGCGATGAGACCAAAGCGTGAACGTTGATAACCGTTATAACTTCGAGGTAGTGGACGAAGTTATATACCTCGGATCTGCCGTGAACAAAAACAACAACGTCAGCCTTGAGATCAAGAGATAAAGCCCTCTCTCGAGTAACAAAAGTCAAGCTGTACCAGACTCTCATTCAACCTGTCTTGCTTTATTTCGCAGAATCCTGGACCCTGTCGCAAGCAGACGAAACATCTGTAGGAGTCTTCGCCCTATAGTGCACAGCGGCGAGTATCGGCGACGCATGAATCATGAGCTGTATGAGCTTTATCCTGACATTGACATAGTTAAGCGGAGCAAGATAACGCGATTGCGCTGGCTAGGCGATGTCAGTAGAATGGATGAAGATGAACCAGCGCGAAGGGTTTTCGAAACCGAACTCGAAGGAAGACGAAAAATAGGAAGACCAAGACTCCGCTGGAGGGATCAGGTTGACGAATCCCTGCGTACACTTGGTATTGCCAACTGGAGAGATAAAGCAAAAGATCGAACTGATTGGCGAAATATGTTATCTTTGTTTTGTAAGGTCCCTGACTCCCCGGGGTTGTCCGAGACCAGATAAGTAAGTAAGTAATTTTAAAATAAAGACACCTACTTTTTAAAATAGTAGCGACTTTTTCATTGGATTGTAAAGAAGATAGGTTCCGGTTAAGTAAAGAATAAAATATCCGTCAAATGACCCAACTGTTCTGATGACAGGCCATTTCAATTTTCATGAAATTTTACATGACTTTTTCACAGAGATGTGGCTGTAAATCACTGATGAAGCGATGGAGTTCTCCCATAAGCTCAGGAGTTGTTTCCGGTTTATTCTCATAAAACCAGGATATCACAAAATCGCATGTTCTTGGTTGCCAGTTGACATCAGAATTTTTTGAGATAATTTGATCTGGAAACGTTTCTGCAATAAATCGATTGTTTCATGCGCGATGTGGTAGATGGCATAGATAAAGGAAATAATAGATATAGCGCGACCATAGTCAAATTTGTTCAGTAGGTGCTTCCCTGTACTATTGTCACTTTCATTGAAGTTTCCCATAATTCTCATGACGTTTATTCAAAATTGTGGGAAATTTTTGTGAAAGTAATTTAAACAATGAAAAATTTGACAATATTTAAATGATTTTACATAATAGCATTTGTTTCTTATATATAAAAAACTATTTCAAAGCCATGAGGCTGGTGGTGGGATATCAATAGGAGAAAGCCCGTAAGACCGCACTAAGATGAAGATGCCTTTTTAATCTAAAAACTTCCCCGCCCAAAAACTGTAGCAACAACAGGAATGGTAGCTGCACCGAATTTAGATCCAATTTATTAGGAAATGGACATTGGTGACTGGGCTTTCCAATTCGATAGCCATCAGATATTCTACTTTAAGTAGCGTGTTGTAATCTTCAAAGTGATATTTTTGTTGAAAATTATGTTTTCTTTTGATATGGAATTTTAGAATTCTAATGTCATATTTTTTTACTTTTCCTTGGGAACAAAAAAAAAACCCATTTATTGCTTTCAACGACATCTAGAAAATTACCCATTACACTAAAATTTCCCAATACTTGAGATTCATCTATTAGTTTATTTTATCTATGGTAGGTGACGCCGTCATGCTGAAACTACATGTCGTCCAGATCCATGCTGTCCAATGGAGGCCACAAGAACTCCCTTGTAATATTGCTGTAACGAATGCCTTCCACATTCACTGCAATTTCGGCCTCATCTTCAAAAAAGTAAGTCCCAATTACGCCCCCTGACCAAAATCCGCACAAGACAGTTACTCGTTGTGGGGGAAATTTGTTCCTCATGGATAGCATGAGGATTTTCTGAGCCTCGAATTCGACAATTTTGTGTATTCATGAAATCATTCAGATGGAAATGAGCTTCATCGGAGAATATGACTTTTTTTGTGAAAAATTGGCATTGACTTCACTTTGCTCCATTACACATGTAGCATTCCATGGTCTGCAGGTTTGAGCCGCTGAGTAAGCTGCATTTTTTACGCATGAAGGTGGAGGACTTTTGGCAAAATTCGCTGCGTAGTGCTTCGTGAAATTTTAGGTTGTTGAGAAATTAATATTTTCGGGGTTTCGGCGACACTCTCGTTTGCGACAACAATGTTTTTGAAGAGAGGCTTACTGTCCATAACCGACCGAGTTTCTTAAAATTTGTTGACCACTGTTCGAATGGTTGACACATTAGTTGGACTTTCTAGACTGAAAATTTTTCAAAGTTTGCGAGCAGCCCTCAGCATAACTTTCCAAATTTTTGTAATAAATTTTAAAAATTATAATGCGTTGTTCTTTCGTAATGCGCTCCATTTTTAATAATCTGAATAAAGATATGTGACAGCTGCCAAATTTCAGAGATGCCACTTGCACAAAACAAATGACACTAAATTTAAAATGTGCAATCTTACTGGGACAGTCTTTATTTGAAATTCAAAGAAATGTACATTTTATTTCGAATTCAAGATGCATTTACAACGTTTCAATTAAAATATATCAAAACTACATATTTTTATTTAAATTAATCAATTTTGAAATTCAAACATTTAACCCTAGTTTACATCTTGGGGTGCGTTTGCACCTCATCGCTACTTTCCGCGGTCATAAATTTGTTGTTTCTATTTTTTGTGCCCGGGATTCAGTTTTTTTTTTGTCGAACCATGAGATTTCTCTAATTTTTTTTTAAATTTTTTTCTCAATATTTTTTTTATAGTTTCTATTTTTTTTGCCCGGGATTCAAAATCAGTGAACTAAATTTATTTTCGTTCCATTTTTGTCGTTTTTTTTCGAACCTGAGATTTCTCTGATTTTTTTTTAAATTTTTTTCTCAATAAAGTCACGAAAAGAGCTACGTGGCGCCTTTGCACCCTGCGATTTTAAACAAAACAAAAAATGATTATAATTTTTTGAGTTATTTTATTGATTTTTTTAATTGCATATGGTTCAAAAGATCATTGAAAATCAAACAAAGAAAAAAACAACGGAAAAATAAATGAGAAATTAGATTGGTACGTTAGGTAATTCTGGAAGACATCCGACGCAGATATCGTTGTGGCGGCGAGAAAAACAATTTTTTCCACAAATATCGCATGTGGTTTTTAGTCTTATTGTAATCCCTCCCTGGGGCAATGGTGGCATCTGGCCTAAAAATAAAACGTTTCATTCTAAAAACAATTCAACTCAATTATCATTCAAGTTATTACCCGCTTTCGTGGAAGTTTCTCATAAACTTCGTGTATACTCTCCTTATAATCCGAAGTGCATCCGAACTTGATTTATCAATTGTATTCTGTCTTGCAATATAGGCACGGTCGTCCAAAGCTGATTCCATTAGCTTTTCTGCCAGTTCAATCAATTAGTCAATTTTTTGTTTCTTCATGGCGGATTGGAGTTCCGATAAATGAAGACGGTTGCCAAAATTATAGAAAATAGCCATTGGCCAGCGTAGACTTTGACGTGAGCAAGAATAAATTTAAGCCTTTTGGTCAAACACATCAACACCGCCCTTTGTCCGGTTATATGTTAGGTTATTATTATATTAGGTTTGTTTTGATAACCAGAAGTAACTTTATTACGATTACGTTGCGATGATAATAAAAGGACTTGATTGTTTGGTTGTGGAACATAAGATACCAAAACTCTGTCAGAAAATCCAGTCATCGATGATTGAGTTGGACGATACTGCTTTCTATTGTTAACTTCAAAGGGCTCATTATTTTCACAGAGAAGGTATATGACGTCAAATGGTTTTGGGCATCTCTTTTTTTTCTTCGAATAGTGGCAAGAATATACATTTTTTTGTGGAGTAACCAATTCAAAGGATGTGAAAAAATTAATTATTTTAACCTTTCGCTTAGGGTTGTAGTATTTTGAAATCAACTACATCACAACATCATAACCTCGTCCAAGCCAAGACCTTTGACCAGCGCTGCCTGTGTATATTGCAAATTTCAGTGGATAACTCGTTGAACTATCGTTGATCCACCAGAACTTCACTCCATATTTAGCAGGCGTATTTGGCATGTACTGCCGAAACTTGCACCGACCACATAATCCTTTCACCTGCTCATCGATTATACAATTTACAGATGGAATTTAGTTTGTAGACAAAGATTCATTGATTTCAGTCAATAAAATTTGAACTGGCTGTAGAAGGTTTCGATCGGTTGCATTTTCCCCACGACGACCAATTGAATCATCGAAACGAAGAAAGGTATTTAGCATTCCTCGACTTGTATAATTCATCACACCACGAAGGATTAAATGTCCTTTGATAGAGTCCCACAATGTACGCAAACGACGACGGTCGTCTCGCAATGCTCCAATATATAAGTACTGATATAACTATCCAAAAGAATAGCACCCAAGACAGTTCGCTCACATTTTTTCTGGATGTAATCTGGGGTAATTTGAAATTAAAAAAAATACTCTATTTCGGATTTAAAACCTATAGTTTTCCATTCAAAATATATCACAAATATTTAGAGTTTCGATGGATTTCTTTTCGAACGAAGTTCCTTATCGCACGTTGCCCCCTAAATGAAAAAAATTAAACAACTTTTTTTTAACACTATTATGCTACAACCCAGTATTATCAACTATATTGGGTACTTTTGCTTTGGTTTGTGTCTAGACTAACATATGCTGGAAAATTTCTTGTTTAATGGGAATTTTCCAAGGTGGAGTCTGTAACCAATATTTAGTATATGCAGTAGTTTTGAACACAACAAAAAGTAAATTTAGAAAAGTCAAAGTGAAAAAGTTTAAAAAAGAACATTTTCTTAATTAAGTGCCTTTTCTTAAAAAAAGGAAATTTTTTAAAAAAAAATACCTATTCATATTCTTCTTAAACCAAGTACATTTTCTTAAAAAATACCTTATTTTTAAGAACTAACTTTGCTTAAAAAAAGTAAATTTTCTTACAAGAAGTACCTTTCAAAAAAAAATTAAATTTTTTTTAAAATAAGTACCTTTTCTTAAAAAATCACATTTTCTTACAGCAAATTGCCTTTAATTAAAAAACTACCTTTTCTTTAAAGAGTACCGTGTTTATGAAACACAACAACTTTTCTTGAGATAAGTACCTACTCTTAAAAATGTACATATTCTTGAAAAAGAGGACCAATTCAAAAAAAATTCCATTTCTTAAAAAACCCTCTACTGCAACAAAAAACACCTTCTCTTAAAAAAATACATTTTCTTACAAAAGTTCCTTTCCTTAAAAGTACCTCTTCTTAAAAATAAAAAAATACCTTTTCCTTTCTTTTCTTGAGATTCTTAAAAAAACAACCTTTTCCTAAAAAGAGTACCACTCCTTTAAAAAGTACCTGTTCTTAAAAAAAGTATTTCTTTGTAAAAAAAAATTCATACTCTTATTGCTTTTTCTTACAGAAAGTACTTCTTCTTAAAAATAGTACATTTTCTTAAGAAAATCATTAGCATTTAATAAAAGAAGTACCTCTCTTTAAAAAAGGACCTTATCGGAAAATATAATACATATTCTTACAAAAAGAACTTAACAATTTTTAAAAAAAAAAATACATTCTAAAAAAAAAATTTTTTTAAAAAAAGTTTATCATTTTACAAAAAGTATCTTTTCTTAAAGATCCATTTAAATTATCGTATTATCGTATTTTCCAACCGGGTGGCGATTGTTGTTTTAGGTGATGTCTGAATGTTTTTGAATATCAATCAGAAATTATATTTTATCTTATTTTGTGTAAATGGAAGATTTGAATTTCAATTACATGTTTTGAGTGTAAAATTTTACAGTTTAACTGCTATTGATGCATTTTGTGGCGGTGCAAATGTCGGTGGTGCAATGGTGCAAATGTGCACAGCTCTTATGCATGATCTTATATATTTTGAGTTTCTGTTTGCGAGCTATGAATTTATTTTCTCTCGAAATCCAATTATTGACATTTAAATTTCCATTAATGAGTTTTGAGTGAAAATTAATTTTTTAATATATTATATTGTCTACTAGGGTACCCATTTAATGGTGTTTTTTGATTAATCGGTTAATCGTTAATCGCAAATTTCAATCTGACAATTAACCGAATAAAACGCAATAAAATTATTCGATTAATCGATTATTCGAATAAAATAGAAAAAAAAAAGAAAACAGTGTTCAAACATTGTACTAGGCACATTTATTAAAACAAAACGTAACAAAAGCAACTTCATTATATAAAATATATGTAGGTACAATTGACAAATCGTAGTTGCAGCAACATGAAAACTAGTGACTTTCGGTACCAAGCCAAAATTAAAAACTCTCAAAGTTTCGACCCAAAAGTACCACGCCTTCGGGTACCTCCCATACAAAGGGTAGGTTGGGCTCTGAAACTATATCACACTATATTTTGCAAAACCTAATTTTCTGACTACTATTCTTATTGTACATACAGCTCTGTTCTGATATCACGACGATATTAAACCACGAACGATTTTAATATCACGCCGGTGATTTGTAGGTGTTCTGAAAATCACGTGATTTTATATTTTTCGGCGTTATTTTATGTTTTCGAAATCACCAAGCGAACAGACGATTTTGTTGTTTGCTTTGCTTTGCCTCTCATTTCCTTTGTTTCCCAACATATGCTTGTGGCCATATTCAATAAAAATTTGGGAATTTATGAAAGATATTGGAAAAGAACGGAAGATAACAAAAACCAAAACTGTCACGTCG
Source organism: Phaonia tiefii (assembly GCA_963931995.1). NCBI lineage: Eukaryota > Metazoa > Arthropoda > Insecta > Diptera > Muscidae > Phaonia > Phaonia tiefii. The sequence goes on along the minus strand of OZ008370.1, from coordinate 203,273,889 downwards.
AAATTAGTCATATAATTCACACAGAAGTTAGTCACTTAATTATGCTACTCCATCATTTTGTGGCTACGAGAAGCAGAAAGGTAATGATGAATAAATGTGAACCAAAATAAACATAATTTTTAGAAACTGGGAAATTTAAATGTTTTTCTATTAAAATTAATTATTTTAATAATAAAAAAGAAAAAAAAGCATTTCCGATTATGTTTTCTAATAATTTTTTTAAAACATTTACAATAAATTTTTCGCATAAAACAAAGTTTCAGCGTCATTTTCCTGAGCGATTTTATATCACGTGATTTGCAAAATCATTACTTGCATAAAACCATTCCGGTGATGGTGGTCAATATGGTGAAAACCATATTAACGTGAAGTGATACCAGAACAGGCCTGATAGGTTAAAGCAGAATGGGACCAGGCTTTTTGGTACTCCCCTTCAAAGTGACCAGTGGGTCTTGAACTATTACACCCAATTTAATGAATCACTGTTGACACAATTTATTTTGATTTCCGGTTATGAGCCAAAGCACTGTGCGACGTTTTCTCTCAACAAACTTTCAAAACTGTCTGAAATGTGTGTAAAGTTATTAAATTTGTTCGCAAATCGTTGTCATATGAGTTGCCACATTTTAGGAGTGTTTCAAGATACGTACTTATATTTTATTATTCGATTAATCGCACTGATTTGTTCTAGTTAATCGTAAATGGGAAAATTGATTATTAAAATGTTCGGTTAATTTTATAACACGATTAATCGATTAACCGAATACAGATTAATTGAATGGTTACCCTATTGTCTACTGAATTTAAAATTTATAGTTTTGGAATCTTAATGAAACATGGAAAATTATATGGCTGACCTTACCTAGGCACGAAGAAATATGAATTTTGTTCCTGGGTTGTTAATGGTTTTTCCAGTACGAATTGTTGTAATTTTGGGCACCAAAATCATGCATTTTCTATTTGTTTCGTATTTCTTATCTATAAAATTTTCTTGACGTTTGTGAAAGTGGCATAAGAGAAAGACCTAACCAATAAAAAAGTTAAAATCAGCTGTTCTAACGAGTTTAACTTACTTATTCTACTCGTACCATGGGTTTGTCGTTTCGAAAATGCTACGCACACAACCGAATGAATGTGCGTTAGACCGACTCAGAAAGAAAAGTTCCTTTTGTCCACGTATCAAAATGTACATTGGTCTGTTTTATAATGATTCCCAACATATTTCGTGTCTAGCATTAAGATCCCGTGAGCTGGACCATTTTTAAAAAATTTAGTTTTTTAATTTTTCAAATGATTTTGTACTTTAACTATGGTGCCGTCGGTGGTGCAATGGTAGTGTCCACCTCCACCTCCACGGACAATCCCAAGTCCCAACAATATTAATGGTGATAATACTGAGAAAAGCTTCAATTATCACAAATAAAACCATCAGCCGCAAAAGCCACAAGCTGCTCGCATATGCTGATGCTATAGGTATAATTGGACAAACATTGCGAGAAGTTACTCCAGATGGCTTGATATTAATATAAGTCCATTTTAAAGGGATCTCTCATTGGTGTTAACATGTGTTTAAACTTGACGAAAGTGATATTGGAAACGAATTCGTTTGCACGTTGCCGCTTTGCCGGGTTATTTTCCTACTGTTAATAAAATTTGATGTTCAAATTAACATAAGTCCGTACTGAGTTCATAATCTTACTCTAATCTTGTGTTAATCATATATAACGCATTTCTCTTCATGAGTTCGACATGTATTGATCCATCTTATTGGAGTTTTGTGTAATTTATAGCACTTTCGTTGTCACAAAAATAACCTCCTCAAGCTCTTAGACCCCTCTTCCAGTTGTCACCATATGACGACGCGTGCGAAAACTTTATAGATTTTTATGAACTGTGATTTCATTCAATACGACCATGTTGCTTTCGCGTATTGTTTTCATCTAACACATTTTCCATTATCGGGCACCATCAAATTGGGATTTAGTGTCAGATATTTGGTCTGAGATTTGTGTGAATACAATAAAATACATATTGGCCCTGTGGTGTTGGCGTTTATCTTTTGCAGTCGCTCCCAATGCTTGAAATCTCATGCAACAATATACAACACAAATTCCAAGTGTCATGCAGATTTGTATCTTTTACTTTCTACTGGTTTGGAGCTGGTATCATTTTGAAAAAGGAACGACTTCTTGTGTTTCAACTTCAGATGTTCAGTGGTTGCCTGTTACCTTTATACACTGGAAGTCAGTGTGTACATTATAATGCACAGCTTGGGCCTATGGCTTTAGCTTCTTCAGGAGATGGCTGCTTGCTGCCCGTGAGTGTATGTGTATTTGTATGTGTAGGTATGTTGGCTGTGTGTGTGTGTGTTAACAATAAATTTCATTTTTGCAAATCCTCAACTGTCGTTGTGTGATTTAAAGTTGTGTCCTTTTTTCCGTGCCGCTTCCTTCCATTGTATTTCCTCATCCTTATTGGTGTTGTGTGTGTTGCTTGATAACTTCTGGTGTCTGATTTTGTATATTAATACTATAACTTGGGATTTCCACTGATGTTAAAGGACTTTGCTCTTGCTTACTTCCCAAGGCATTAAGTCTTCTTCGTCATCATCTTCTTCTACGTTGTTGTTGTATTATTATAAAGTTGAGCTTAAGAAAATTGACATTGTGCCAATTTTGTTCCTCCGTTGTCGTAGCTTCTGGTGTTACTAATGATGATGATGATGTTGATGATGTTGATGATGATGTTGCCTGGTAATTCCAAGGGTTCCAACTTATTTTATACATTTGGTTCACAGTACAAAATGTATGACTGTGCCGGCACAGTAAATTTGTAAATGAAAAATAATTTTCAAGGTACTTGACAGTTGTTGGGTTCAGTGTGGTGCCATTCGTGTCCTTTTTGTTTAATATTTATTATTTTGGGCAGAATTTAAGGTGTTTTTTAGGTGAATCTTAGTAAATACAAGTATTTCTTAAAACAATATTTATATTTATACAATAAGGTAGGAACACTGGAAAATATTTAAAAGAGACCATGAGCTAAATAGAACGCAATCCAGTATCACTTAGACACATTTAAGAAAAGGATAAAAAGTTTAAGAAAATTTAAAAATTTTTCGAATACGACTATTGTCCTTGTTCGGCAAAATGAATCCCTGTGAAAATTAAATATTTTTATCAGTTTCTTGCTATACATTTACAAAAGAACCGTTGTGGAAATATTTTGTGAACAAAACTTTAAGAGGAATTAAACGCAATGTCGATATATTTTTAAATATTTTATTTAGTTTAAAAAAAATATTTTGGTGAAAAGTGTCAACCTTCTAAAACGTATGTTTTAAGTTTCAAGGAGCCACGTTGTTTAGTATTTTTATTTGAGCCATCAAAAGTAAACGATCTCAGTGAATTTGTAAACATGGAAAAATTAGTCAGCGTTATGTAACTCAATATTTCCATTTGAAAGGTCTCAGTCCAAGCAATATTAAAGCCGAGCTAGATTCTACTCTGGAGGTGTCTGCTCCTTCGTTTACAAATGTAAAATTTTAGGTAGCAGAGCTTAAACGAGGCCGTACGAGTTACCAAGACAAATACCGTAGTGGTCGACCAATTGAGATGTACACGAAAGACACGGCTAAGAAAATCCACAAAATGGTATTGGATGATCGTCGGCTGGAGGTGTGTGAGCTAGATAAATTGATAGGCATTTCAAGAAGTGCTATAAAGTACACCGTATATTGACCGTAGATGAGAAAGTTGTGCGCAACATGGGTACCCCGCTGGATTGCAATACAGCAAAAACAACATCGTGAAGATGTTTCAGTAGAGCGTTTGGCGATGTTTCATCGCAGTAAAGCTGAATTTTTGCTTCGATTTCTAACCCTGGATGAGACACGGGTCCAAAACTTCACACCCGAGACAACAAAAGAGTCAAAGCAGTGGACTGAAATGGGAGAATCGTGTCCAAAAAAGACGAAGACGGTTCCATCTGCAGGCAACGTCATGGCGTCTGTTTTTTGAGATGCGCATGTGATAATTTTTATTGATTATCTTCAGAGAGGAAACACTAACAGCGGCGAATATTATGCTAATTTTTGCTGCGCTTAAGTGATGAAATTGCGGAAAACAGGCCGCATTTGGCGACAAAGAAAGTGTTGTTTCATCAAGACAGTACTCCAGTTCACACATCCACTATTTCGATGGCCAAAATTAATGAATTAAAGTCCTAATTGCTTCATCACGCACCTTATTCGCCAGATTTAGTTCCCTCGGACTATTTTCTATTCCCAAACTTGAAAAAAATGGCTCGGTGGTAAAAGATTTGCCAACAATGAACAGGCGGAGTCTATGGTTGATGGGTATTTAAAGGAGTTTGGTAGGTCTTACTATAAACAGGGTATCGAAGCTATTGAGTATCGGTGGAAAAAGAGTGTCGAGTTAAAAGGAAGTTCTGTTGAAAAATAATGAATATTTTTCCTAACTTTTCTGTTAGGTCGGCTAGTTTTTGGACCGCCCTCGTATGTGGGTTCTAAATATAAAAATCCAACATTGTAGTGTATTATTCGTTTACTTTTTCTGATATATTTACATCAAATTTATTCTGATCTTTGAAAAAATTGAGATTCTAATAAATTGATTTTTTTAACCAAAATGACGCTACCGGATGTGTAACATGGGACAATTTCAATGTGTTAATTTAATCTTGTTAAAATGTTAATAATAAGTAGTTGTCCCCGAAGAATACAATGCAGATAAGGTAGTTGGACGAATATAACTCAATAGTATCGTTGCCCATTCCTAATCAAGACGAGATAAGAGCAGCAACTTCCCTGCTTACAAAAACCAAAGCCGCATCTGTTGATCATGGTGTAAAATAGAGAAATTTCTTCGCTCTTTCATCTGTGATATGAGGTAAGAATTTTATAGAAAACAGAGTAGATAGGCGAGAGAGCAATAATCAGTCAGGGAGCAAACCATGCAATAAACAAAGTTTAAATAGTATTTTATTGATACTAATGACTGGGAAATTATCTTTTGTAATGGTTCCATCGGACGAAAATGCGCATTCCCCTTTATTTCTGCTCGTTGTATGTCCAACCAAAGACTAACATACAACAGCAACTCGAACTCGTTGAAGTGACCAACTACATTGTCGTCAGCAAGCTAACGTAAAGAGCGGGATAACAACTCTTATCTATTGCTCTCTTGCTCATCCGAAGTTTAATTTCACACTCTTCGTTATGGGTTTGTGCAAATGAGAGTTGTTCGAGAAATATTGTCTCACACCAGGTGCAGGTACAATAACAGTTGACTTGAGATTTTGATATCGGTTTGGTATAGAACTGTCAAATTTAAATGCATTTGACACTTTTTATTTCACTTTTAATGTTGGCATACATTTGCGATTCATTTAACACAAAAATTTTACCACACAAACGCGAAATGCCGTTGGTGTTGTCTTGTTGGATGTTTTGTACTAATGTTTCTATCTGGTATTATTGAACCCATGCATTCCACCATTCAGCGTTTACATACTTATAACCATACCTATGAAGTTAGAACTATTCAGAGAATAGACTTTTGATGTTGACTGTTGACCGTTTGTTTTTTCTACGTTGACTTAGTTTGGGTTGAGGTCATACAACGAAAATACCAGTGGGTTAACTGTTTTTTTCAAGATTTATTAAATATTCGCAATATTTTGATTAGCAACGCTAATCATCCTCAGGGTTTTATATACATACATTCTTTCATTTTAAAATAAAAAAACCTATTTTTTGATATAGATGTAATTTTTTTATTGGACTGTAAAAAAGACATGCTCCGATTAAGTATGGTTTAAAATATCCGCAAGGCTCTGATGACTTTCCATTACTCTTTTCATGACTTTTTCACAGAGATGTGGCTGTATCTCATCGATGACGTCTTGGATCTCGGATTTAAGGTGCACTTTCTGGACTGAAAATTCTTCGAAGTTAGCGAGCGGTCTCAGCAAAACTTTCCAAATTTTTATAATAAGTTTTTACAATTATAACGCGTTGTTGTTTCGTAAAGCGCTCCATTTTTAACAATCAGAATAAACATATGTTACAGCTGCCAAATTTCAAATTTGCCACTTGCACAGAAAAATTGGCATTACATTTAAATCGTGCAATTTTACTGAGACACCCTTTACATAAATATTTGACATTAATATCAGATTGATCATGAAGCGACTGACTAAAATTACATGTATTGTAAGTGTTCAAAACCAAACCCGAAAACCAAGAATCCGAATTTTTTTTGGAAAACCGAATGCCGGTTTTGAAAAAATTTACATTTTCGAATAACCGGATTTTTTGACTACTTGAAGCCGCGATTCCCGGTTTTTTCAACTTATTAATTAAAATACAATTACGTACTCTAAACAACTATAGTACAACGTATACTGAAAACAGTATCAATCTGAACTCTTCCCAATCAAAACTGCAAAAACTGTCTTCAACTTCAGTTGTTGCCTTTTAAATTACAATTGATGTTTGTTGAATTTTAATTGATGTCTTGTCAATTACAATTGATGTATTTTAGAATTCAATTGATGTGTTTTAAATTTCAATTAATGTTTTTTCAAATTCAATTGATGTCTTTTAAATTTCCATTGATTTATTTCAAATTATAATTTATGTGTTTTAAATTGCAATTAATGACTTAAATCTCAACTAAATTAGTTTAAATTACATTGATGTGTCTTTTAAACATCAATTGATATTTTCAATTGCAACTAATATCTTTTAATTTTTGAATTAAAAAGAAAGTTTTAAATTCCAATTTTTATCTTAAATTTCAATTGATGGATTTTAAATGTAATTTGAGGTACTTTGAATTTGTATTGATGTGATATAAATTTCGAAAGATTCATTTTAAACTACAATTTAAGTCTTTAAAATTCAATTAATATCTTAAATCTCAACTAAATTATTTTACATTGCAAATGATGTTTTGAAATTTCAATTAATTCGTTTCAAATTTCAAATGATCTTAAATATCAAACTCAATTGATGTCTTTAAATTCAAAAAATTGAGAAAAAACATTTTGTGGGGTGGCTGCTTCACGTGAAATGCCCCAAATGTAATGAAATTCGAACAGGTCCGTCAGTAATCGGGTGGCTGATTTTCATAGTTTGTTTTTAGAGCAATTTGTTTGTAATTAGAGCAATTTTAATAAATTGCAATATTTTCTCTCAATTTTTCTTATAGATATTAATATACTACTTTATTTGTTCGGTGACTTATAGTGAAATTTTACGTAGAATATTTTTTCAATACACACCAACCCCTTAAAATGCAGTTTTGTGGGACATTTTAGCCCCAACTCTGAGTAAGTACGAAATTCACCCTTAACTGTATTTTCCGTTTTGACTTATTTTTAACATTCAAGTTGAGTTTTGAGCTTTGGTATTTTAAGAAACTTATTGTAGAAATTTATGAGGAAAATTTTTGTAATACATTTTATCACGTTATACCGGTTTTAGTGGTGTTTTTATCCTTTTCCGCAAAAAATAACAAAAACGACCAATATATTGAGGAGGTAGAGGGTCAAAATTATCCACAAACATATTCCTCGTAAATTTTGACATACAATTTCTGAACACAACCTAAATCTAATTTGTAAGGGTAACATGGTTTCCTATGCCGATTCATCATAAGAAAATTTCACCCCATTAAAAAAAATTCAGATGTAAACTTTTAAAATGCCGATTCACGTATATTTTCTTTACCCTCTGTACCAGAATCCGTTGTCAGAACCTTATTAGTTTCTTTTTGTTCCAAGTGTAATCAGTCATGGATTCGCGCAACTTAAAGACGACTTCCAAATTGTTTTCCAAATGATGCAATAACATCAGCACGTCGAAGGAATATCGCCGCTGCAAACGAAAGTGTGAAAGATCCAGCTGGTGCAGGAATCGTTAACGCACCATGATTAATGAATATTTATTTTAAAATATGGATGACATTGATCCGGGGGATATGTGATTTAAACAGGATATCGCTATGACCGCAACCATCGATTGATTGAAATCAAAATTTGGCGATAAGTTGATTTCTAGTTTCTAATTTTACACTCAGTGATTCGGACCTACAGTTTTTACCGAACGGTGTTTTGAGAAGCTTTCTCATGGCTAAGCACTCGATAGTGTGGCCATCACAAAACGAGGTGATGGTCGTCGAAAGAAATGTAAGGTGGTCAGAGTAGGAATTCAGCCTACGTTCTCACACAAATCCGTAATGGATTGTGTAACAGTCGTCCACTACAACGCGTCCATATAAAACATAGATTTTAATTTTAACAAATTAATTTTAAATATAATTTTTGTAATATTATTTGTTGCTGAGCAAACCTCTTCTGCATGACAATAATACATTTTTTTTTTAAATTCTAACGCTGAGACGAGTCCTACAGAGATTATTTTTTCACTTACCGAAAAACTGATCTAATAGCTTAAAAGGAAATACAACTTTCTTGAATTTTATTTGAATTTTGTTTTTCAAAGCATAATAATAATAACTATTGCATGAAAGCATAATGGAATAACTAATGGATTACACAATTTAAATTTCGCTCCGATCTGTGTCTTAAATGTTTGCCCTTTTTTCCTGCTCATCCTCAAAGTTTAACAATATTTGGCGAGGGTTAATTTTTCCACCCCCAAACAATTCGTATTAGTTCAAATTATCATAAAACAGAAAACAAATTTACTTTAGGATTTGAGACTCAACAATAACAAACCAAGTACACAAATGCATTGAATTTTAGAAACAATAGTGTAAATTATTCCTTGGTCACCTTGTCTTTTGAAATACAAGTATTACGACACATTCAGATTTACACAGTAAATTCTGTTTTTCAATTATTTGTAACCACATTAAAGGACTTTCAAATGCATATTTCTCGCCACTGAAAAATATGTGAATATAATTTAATAATCGCCACTGAAATGTAAAGAGAACTAAAACTAAAACAACAACGGCAACAAGGTCCGATGTAAATCATGTAAAACCCACAATAAAAACATTCCCACTATGGTTGCAATGAAATGACATAGAAAAACCGCACGTTGAATGACTCTTTTCACACATCCGGATGCGAACATGTGTAACTTTGGGAATTTATAGCATAAAAGTAAATTTAAATACACTAAGTGAAATCCGCATGTAATCACATTCACAGACTGTCTATTGTGTTGTCAGCATTAAATAAACAAACAAACAAATCAATAATAAAGCATTGAAATATTGAAAACATTTAAACTCTGTAGTTTTGATCACAAATTGTCAATCAGAGATAAAACTGGAGTACATAAACTTGATGGGCTTTATATTTGAATACAAAAATATTCGCACAATTTTCACTATTCCCTTTATAGAGCATTTAGGGTGAAACCAATAGTGTCCATTTCACTCACAGAACTAAACGCTGGAAAGTCTGTCTTTTTTTCTTGTTTGGATGCGAGTATAGCTTGTCGCAAATGTAATATGCTTGTGTCCGCACACACTGTGTTTGCTATTCAATATTACATGTTTGAGACCGAATGATTAATATGTTATAATTAAAGTGGTGCAATGGTTAGTGTGCGCGGCTCTTGTATATGAGATCCTGGGTTCGAACCCTGCACTGACCACCTTCAAAAAAAAAAATTCTTTCGGCTTCGGTCACCTCGCATAGTGACGGCGACACTATCGAGTATATAGCCATGAAAAAGTTCTCAAAATACCGTTCGGAATCGGTGTAAAACTGTAGGTCCCAATTAGTGAGTGAAAACGGGAAAGCGCACAGCTCAGTGATTGTGAGAAGTTCTCCCCGGTCCCTTCATGGGATGTAATGGGAAACCATTTATTTTATTTTAATTTAAGTGTTTGTGATCCAAAAATTGTTTTGTTTATTGTAAAAATAAATCTATGATTGGTACACTGTCTACTTCACGTTTTTCTGTCACTATGCCCTGTCGAGAGAAAAAAAACTAAAAGAGGGACAAAGGGAGATTGTTCTCAGCCTAAGTTAAAGTTATTGCAAATGTAAAGTAAAACTGTATTTTTGCACTATTCTTTCAGTCAGTGTTTGAATGACCGTTCTGTTTTAGTTCATGCATTCAGTTGTCAATCATTCGTTTGGGACGAAACACAGGAATGCTTGGACGTAAGAATATGTATGTTTGGGATAAAGCACGGATATGACTCCATGTAAAAGTAAGCAACTTTTTTAAAGTACATATGTTAATGATTGTTGTATTTAGATATGAGTGAGTTTAGGACTTGCAAATGTATGAATGTGTGGGGTGTGTTCCAGACATAGAATGGGATTTTTAGCTTAGATAGAATTTACGGAAGGTCAAATCTATTAAATCAACATTAATAGATTCATATTTGAACAACGCTACCAAATTAAACTGTATGTAATTTTTTAAGTCATGGAAATATAACCATATACGGACACCATTACGAAATAAAAGACACAAAAAAAAAACACCCGTCTCTCCCAAATTCATGTACTTTATTTATTGGTTATTTTTGCAAAAAAGTGATCATTTTGTCAGGCTCATATACGGCTGATTCAGGAAGTTCCGGAAAAATTTCTCCAGCGTATTCCTTGGCTCATTTCATGAAGAAAAATCCACTAGGACCATGTCCGTAAATGCAAGGGTGCGAAATGGCAGCGGGGGCAAAATTTTCGGATTGGCGGTCGGAGGGTAGTAGGGCAAAGTTGCTATTTGCTAAAGTATTATTTTATTGAAATTTTCAGAATCAATAAAAAAAAGTATACAAAATTCAAATCGCCGAGATACAGAGTTTTCGGAAAAAATGGAAAAAAATGCACATAACCTCAATTTGCTCAGCCAGATGACAGGTAACTGTTATATAGTTATTATGATTACGCATAGTACTATGCATATATATGTTTACGCACTTTATTAGGTGCATTGCGTATACGCATAATAACTATATAAGTCACCCTGTTGAATGCATTAGTTGCATATGTGCACTATCCCATCTACATTCATGTAACTAATAAATATCATTATTAAATACCAGCTGTAATTGAAAAGACGTCTTTTAATTAAACATGGTGTCAGAAGTGGTTTCTGATATTTAATCAGTAAAAAAAACACAGGCCAAGTGAAGGAAATTTAATAAATCGCAAAATGTCGCTGGATCAGAAGACGGTGAATGCAGGCAGTAGTCAATTGTTTGTCGGTACATTATCGCCGATTAATTTAAAGGCACCGAATTTGGCAAAAGAGTGGAAGATGTTGCACACTCAATTTAAAATATTTTTGAGAGCTTCTGATTTGGAGTCGCAGCCCGATAGGAGAAAGGTTGCTTTGATGTTGCACTATTTAGGAAGCAAATCATTAGAGATATTTAATTCATTTGATCTCGATATTGATACGGTAAAATATGAAGATTTGGTAAAGAGAATGAAGTCGTATTTCATTCCACAAATAAATATTGTGATGGAACGACACAAATTTTTTACCTATAATCAACAAGAGGAGCAAACTCTGGATGAGTTTGTAACCGCTCTAAAAAATCTCAGCTTGAGTTGTGAGTTTAAGGAGCTACGGGATGAGCTGACTCGTGATATATTTATATGTGGCTTAAATCCTAAGTTAGCAAACATTCGAGAAAGACTATTAACGGAAGGTGATATTTCTTTGGAAAGGGCTGTCTCAATCGCCAAGAACATGGTAATGGCTAAGCAGAATGCATGCATGTTGCAACAAGATGGCGAGACAGAAGGCGTTATTAATGTCGTCACAAGAAAAAATGTGACAACTCAAAGCCAAAAATACAACAACGATAACTACAGTGGAAGAAACAACAACTACAGCGGAAGAAACAACAACTACAGTGGAAGAACCAACAACTACAGCGGAAGAAACAACAACTACAGTGGAAGAACCAACAACTACAGTGGCAGAAATAACAACAGTAACTTCGTTGGCAGGGATAACAACGGCAACGAAAACTATGCTAATTGTATGAAGTGTGGCCTCGCCCATAAATTCAAATGTCCTGCTGAAGGTGTTAAGTGTCACGAATGTGGAAAAATTAACCATTTTGCTAGGATGTGCTTTCAAAAGAAGAAATTTGTGAAGCAAATGTTTGCCGATAATGATGCTCCAGAAGAGGAAGATGATTTATTTGTTGGAGCCGTTAACAATGATAGTAAGAATGCCAAAGAATGGAATGTTGAGGTAACATTTAATACACAAAAAATTGTATGCCAACATCATGTCGGCAAATGTAGCCCGTTTGCTAAATATTATGGATAAGTTAAAACAATCCAAAATAAAAATTTGTACATTTAGTGGAGAAAAAATTGCGGTATTAGGAACGGCAGATATTGAAGTTACCTATAAAAATAAACTCAATATAATAAAAATTTTTGTTGTAGATATACCGTGTAAAAATATAATTGGTATTGAAACCGCTATAACTATGAACTTAATTAAACAAATTAATAGTATTTCAATAAACAATATAATTGAAACGTATTCTGATGTGTTACATGGTCTTGGTCTTTTGCAAAATGAATGTAATTTGATGATAAGAGACGATGCTGTACCAGTTGTAGAAGCACCTCGTAGAATACCATTTAAATTACATGATAGCCTAAAAAAGGAATTGGATAGGGTGTTAAAGCTAAAAGTGAATTCGGTTGTGCTGGTTACTAAACCTAACGGCAGTTTAAGGCTTTGTTTAGATCCGAGAAACTTGAATAAGGCAATATTGAGACCGCATTATCCATTTCCTAATATTGAGGAATGTAAGGCTAGGCTAAATGGGTCTAATTATTTTTCATCATTGGACGCTAATAGTGGTTTTTGGATGGATCCACTGAACGAAAAATCGTCGAGATTGTGTACGTTCAACACTCCATTTGGTCGCTTTAGATTCTTAAGATTGCCTTCGGCATTAATGCGGCACCTGAAATTTTCCACGCAGAAATGGTTAAACTTTTTGGTGATATTCCTGGGGTCATTATTTATATTGATGATTTCCTAGTATTTTCCTCCAGTGTGGAGGAGCACATGAAGATTTTAGAAACTGTTCTTAAGAGAGCAAGGGATGTTGGTTTGAAGTTCAACAGGGCCAAGTGCGCATTTTTCAAGTCCGAGATTAAGTTTTTAGGGCATATGTTTGATAAGTCCGGTGTAAGGGCCGATGAGGAGAAAATTAAAGCTATCCTTCAAATGCCAAGGCCAGAAAATGTCAAAGATGTACAACGGTTTATTGGAATGGTGAACTACCTAGGAACATTTATTGAAAATTTGTCAGTAAAGAATAAGAATTTGAGGGAGCTATTAAAGAATGATGTACAATGGCATTGGCATACATGATGCAGAATTTAATAACCTGAGGAAGGAGATTACAATGGCACCGGTACTGACGTACTTTAATCCGAGAAAGGAAATAATCTTGACCGTTGATGCTTCAAAATTTGCTCTAGGAGCAGCGATTTACATGAAATGTATCCCATTGCATATGCATCTGTATCTTTGACGGAGACTCAGAAAAACTATGCACAGATAGAGAAAGAACTATTAGCTATACTTTTTGGTTGTACAAAGTTTCATCAATACATATATGGATCAAAGGTGATTGTAGAAACGGATCGTAAACCTTTAGTTATTCTTTTTGATAAGTCTTTACAAGATCCCTCCTAGACTTCAAAGATTTATGCTGCGATTGCAATGCTATGATATTTCAGTGACATTCAAGCCGGGAAAGGATTTGAAAATAGCGGATACTCTTTCAAGAGCTCCTTTGAAAACTACAACATTGTCTGAAGTGGATATGGAGATATCTTTACATTGTAATTTTGTTGCTTCTCATATGGATGTCCCATTTGCGGACAAGGATGTAATAAAGGAGCATAGCGGAAAGGATCAAACGTTTTTGAAAGTTATTGATTATGTAAGGAATGGTTGGCCAAGAAATAGGAAGGATGTTGAACAGGATGTTATGCCTTATTTTAGAATAAAGGATGAATTAAGTGTCCTACAGAATATTTTATTAAAAAATCGTCAAATAATGATCCCAAAGAGTCTCCGAAGATTAGATTTAGATAAAATACATGAGGGACACATGGGAGTTCTTAGATGCCAAAATTTGGCCCGACAGTCAGTTTATTGGCCGAATATATATAATGATATTGACAATGTGGTATCTAATTGTGAAACTTGTTTGAAGTACCAGAAGTCTAACACGAGGCCTGAATTAATGCCACATGAGATAATTGATATACCCTGGTATAAAGTTGGGTGCGACCTCTTTGAATTTAAGGGCAAAATTTACCTCTTAGTTGTAGACTATTATTCAAAGTTTGTGGAAATAGAGCTGCTTCATAGTGGTTATAGTGGTTCTAACGTAACAACGAGATTGAAATCAATTTTTTCTAGACATGGAATTCCATGCATCTTTATTTCTGATAATGGGCCACCTTTTAATTCTAGGGAATTTAAGCTTTTTTGTAAGGAGTGGGGAATTGATCAAAAAACTTCTAGTCCGTATTTAGCTAGGTCAAATGGATTAGCTGAGCGAACGGTCCAGACGATTAAGAGATTGCTGTTGAAGTCACGAGAAAGTAATTCGGATCCATATATAGCTTTATTACATTACCGAACAACGCCTAAGGGAAATTTGCCAAGCCCTTCGGAGTTATTAATGTCTCGTTCCTTGCGTACCAAAGTTCCTTCAGTGATTGATAATCTGAAGCCAAAGTTGGTTGACAACAAAGATTATAATGATAAACTTCAAATTAATTTTAAAAAATGTTCTAACTATTATAATAAAAAGTCGAAAAAATGTAAACCGGTGTATGAGGGCGATAAAATCATGTTTAAAAAAACGCCTACGAGCTGTTGGTTTCCTGGTGAAGTTGTTGAAATTTGCAAAGAGCCAAGATCATTCGTAGTATCTGATACCAATGGATCACTTTTTAGAAGAAGTTTAGAGCAACTCCCGAAAACAATACCAATATTGAGAATGAGGTTGTTGATTACAATGCTTACTATGAAACCAATGAAAATGATGAGAACAACCATAGTAGTGAAAGGGAAGAAGAGACGGTAGATCAAAATGTTAAAATAATAATAATAATAAAACAGCCAAAAAGGCTTGATTTGTAATTGTAATGAATTATCTCTGACTATAGAATATTTTCTTATTAACCTGTGTAAGTCGTAATGACACTTAATATTTTAAATTTTAGTATAATAATTATTTATAATCTTTATAAAGGGAGATGTTATATAGTTATTATGATTACGCATAGTACTATGCATATATATGTTTACGCACTTTATTAGGTGCATTGCGTATACGCATAATAACTATATAAGTCATCCTGTTGAATGCATTAGTTGCATATGTGCACTATCCCATCTACATTCATGTAACTAATAAATATCATTATTAAATACCAGCTGTAATTGAAAATACGTCTTTTAATTAAACAGTAACTTACGTTTTTTTTTCTGTTAAAAGATAGCCGTACCTCTTACCTTTCGAAAATGACCTAAACTTCCTAGGAATGATTCTAAACAAGGTTTAGGTAGCGCTTAAGTAGCATTTAGGTAGCCGCAAAAGTAAAAAAATTCCCGCAAAGTTTTTAATTTCACTGTGGGTAATTTTTTAAGTCATGGAAATATAACCATATACGGACACCACTACGTGATAAAAGACCAAACAAAAGACCCGTGTCTCCCAGTTTTTCCCAAAGTAATGCACCTTTTTTTATGGGCCCCCAACTATTTGGGGCCTCGGTGTCATTTTTGTAAAAAAGTGATAATTTTGTCAGGCTCATATCTTGCAATTCGTTCGGAATTTTGATTTACTCTCTGAGGGACAATTGTAGTTCTTATTTTAGGAATAAAAGTTGACAACATATAAAATCAAAATAACTTCATCTGCAAAATCAGAATCGCAAACAACTTTAAAAAATTCGATTCTTTTAACCTTTTTCCCCTGTTCAGGTCCATAGGTAGCAAACGGTTGAAAATTCAAGGAAACTTTCAACTACAAAAATGTACCTAAGATCTCAGTAAACAACTTTCTAGAACATATGAACTTCCTAGGAATGATTCTAATACTGTTTGCTGCGTCCCTTGTTGCGTCTGCTGACCTTACCGCTTTGCCTGTGATGCTGCAGTCGGTGAGATAGCATAGTATCTCAGTGTTGAAATAAACTGTGTTAAGAATCATTGATTTTGTTCTTTATGACAAGGGCTACAAATTTCCCTCAGAGGGTAAATCAATATTCCGCACGAATTGGAACATATGAGCCTGACAAAATGATCACTTTTTTGCAAAAATGACACCGAGGCACTAAATTTTGGGGCCCATAAAAAAAACTTTGGGAAAAACTGGGAGACACGGGTCTTTTTCGTTTGGTCTTTTATCACGTAGTGGTGTCCGTATATGGTTAGATTTTTTCGTGTTGCACTGTGTTATCCACATTTACTATGCAAATCAGTCATTGATTCATGCAACTTGTAGACCACGTCGTGATTTATATGGCGCACATAGTCATCTATCTGAACATGCCGTCCGTCGAACTGTGGAATAACTGATGGAATAACATCAACACATCGAAAGAATGTGCTTTCTGAAGAGAGTATCGCTGCTGTAAACGAAAGTGTGGAAGAAGATCCAAATTTGTCATCGAGCGCAGGAATTAGGTCTCTCTTCGTTCAGTACGTGGAAAATTTTGCGCGAAGATCTTGTTCTACACCCGGCTAAGATCTAGCTGGTACAAGAATTAAAGCCTCGAGACCATCATAATTGACCTCCAAAATCATGCCATTTGACACTTCTCGATGTTTTTTTTTGTGGTGCTACGTGAAGTCACTGGTTTATGCTGATAAACCAGAAAAAAAGACGAGTTGGAGGCTATAATTGTTCGTGTTTTTCGTGAAATACGACCAGCAATGCCCGAAACAGTTACTAAAAATTTGACGCCCAGATTGAGCTTCATCATGAACAGCGGCAATCATTTTCAAGTGTTAATGCCATGTATTGATCTGTCGAATAACACAATTTTTTTGATTAAGATTTAAGATTTAATTTTTTGTGCAATTTGTTACAATTTGAATTTCTATTGCACTTAAAACAACACCCTGTACATGGTTCCTGCAGAATGTGTTTGGGAGAATATGTTACAGAAGTCGTTTTTTGTAGCATGTATTTGTTTGAAAACAAGTTGTATCGTCCGAAAGTTCGGTTGCTGTAATCGAATTGCATTTCCAACAAATGCGAAGAGGTTGCCATAGTTAAGTTGGGTCGACTCACCTGAACTTCGGCTGAACAAACGTCATTTCATAATCGTTTCGGTTGGAACAACTGCACTTTCAATTAATTACGTTGCATCAACAGAATTTTTCATTATTTCGGTTCCAACAACTGAATTTGGCAATTGTGAAAAATGGATACCGAAAAATTTAATAATGCTTTTAAATAATATGCTAATGTATAGGTGTATAAAACAATTTACCATACAATAAACAAAAGTAAATTCGGATGGGACTACCTCACATATCAGTAGAGTCAACCTCTAAAGGTGCCTTTCCGTTGGTGTAGACACGGTCGATTTGTATCGGCGGTAACCCTGTAAAAACTATGTTTCGACCGCAGAATTATAACCGAAGTTTCCTAACTACCATCTTGGTATTTATGTTTCAGTATAGGCAATTATATATTCTGATGAAAGTGCTTAGAAATGCTCGAACAACGAAGTGGCGGCATATTCTTTTTCAAATAGATCCACCCATCTATATTATTTAATCCACATATAAGTTATTAGGTGATTATTATGCATTTGAAAATGGTAATTTTTGGATCATATAGTTACTTCCATTTTATTTTTTCTCTATCAATTCAATTCGAGAATATCATATTCACCCTAATATGCAAACCTACTACTTGCAATGTTTACATATAGTAAAACTATCAGCAGTTTAAATAACAACGACATAAATGTTAATTTAAGTAGAATAAAATAAAATATAAAAGTAATAACAAAATGCACAATTTCAACAAAAAATATGCAACAAAAACATATACATATGTACTATTATTTACTCAAATAAAAGTTCATAAATGTAGTGTGTGTCTCTTTAACCCTTTGGGACCCATACATTTTCATGGGAGGCAATTTTATTTTTCAGTTTATTTTCGTGATCGATGCCCTAATAATAGCTGTGCCAGAAAAGATGGACCACAAACTTTATTTTTTGTGTATGCCTTAGTTCATTTCAACTTAATGGAACACATCCTCTCCTACCTAATGTTCGGCCCATGTTGGCAGGTTGCAGTGGATCATACTAAGGGGACAACATAGTCCTAGTCTATTTTTTATAGATATTTCAGTGTAATTTTTAATAACTTCTTCACGGCGATATAAAAGCTTGTAGAAACATATTTCGAATCGGTGTATAAGTTTTGAATTGGTAAAAAACTGTAGGACCTTATCAGTGCGTTCAAAATGGAGAACCCACAACTGTATAATGGCGAAAATCTCTCCCCACTCTTTTCATAAAGGCAGTGCGAAACTGAGGCTTTATTCTCATTAAATAATTTTTCGAAAAGATGAGGTAGAATTTAGACAGTGTAATTCTACCTCATCTTTTCGAAAAATTATTTAATGAGAATGAAATGAAATGAAATGAAATTTTAAGTGAAAATTTATAAAAATCATTTCTAACCATTAATGATGAAAGATGCAGTAAACAGAAATAAAACCATCAGTAAAAAAACACATCCCACGCTTATTACAATAAGGAAATAAAAATTTACGTGATTCGACGTTTTAAAAGATCACGCTGGAATGTTATTGTAGCTGGGTCAAAGTTTCCCCCCTTTTGAAAATTCTCATAATGACTCGATATAATCATAAATAATGGTTTCCTATTACATCCAATGAAGGGATTGGGGAGATACACTCAGAGAAGTAATTGTTTGAAAAGAGGTCGTAGCAACCGTAATTTCGGCTGCCACAACCGAATTCAGGTTGCCACAACCGGATTGAGGTCGTTACGACTGAGTTTGGTCCCCACAACGGAAATTCGGTTGAAGCAACCTCGTTTCATAATTGATTCGGTTGTGACAACTGAATCATCAATTATATTCGCTCAGTCAACTAAATTTTTTAAAATTTCAGTTGAAACAACCGAATTTCAAATTAATTCGGATGCAGCAACCGAAATTGGTACCTAATTCGGTTGGGGCAACCGAATCTGGCCTTAACCAACCTCAATTCGGTTGTAGTAACAGAATTTGACATCAATTCGGTTGTAACTATCGAATTTGGTTCAATTCGGTCGAAATAACAGAATCTAGCCTTAATTCGGTTTCCACGACCGAATTTTGCGTCAATTCGGTTGCTGTAACCGGATTTCTCATTCTCATCATTCTGTAGGTACAACCGAATTCATTTTCAATTCGGTTACCACAACATAATTCTATGTATTTAAAGTCTGAAGTTTAAAGTTTTATAATCAAATATTATTGTTAAAAGGTTAGTAAAATATATTTTGTATTAAACCGTCTTATTTTGCAGATGTTATTTAAGCAGATATCAACAGCAGATATATATGCGGTAGTCTGGATACAAAACGGCTTTGGACCTAGAGCAACCGATACAACACGTCAGATTTAGGGCGGTGTCCCATGATGGCCGGGACTTTAATAAAGGTTGGAATAGGCATGTAAATCAAATTTATTATTCTACTTATATAGATTACCCCATATATGTATATGACTTTATTTTCTCGCTTTTTAATTCATTTATGAAATTACAAGATAATAAATCATCACTTAATAATACAAACAACTTTAATAATTCATTTATGACTGTATCTAAATTCGGTTGTAACAACCTCTAATTCGGCTGTGACAACCTCTAATTTGGCTGTGACAACCTCTAATTCGGCAGTGACAACCTCTGATGAGGTTGAGCCAACCACTAATGAGGTTGTGTCAACCTCCAATGAGGTTGTGTCAACCTCCAATGAGGTTGTGTCAACCTGCAATGAGGTTGTGTTAACCTCTAATGATGTTGTGTCAACCTCTAATGGAGTTGTGCCAACCTCTAATTCGGTTGTGACAACCTCTTAATTCAGTTACGGCTAATTCGGCTGTCTCTACCGAATTTTTTTGTGAGTGTATTTAACCTCCTCAATATATGGGTCTTTTTGATCCTTTTTGTTGAAAAGGGTAAAAATCACCCCTAAAACACGGGTATATCTGGCTAAAATGTACAACAAAAGTATTTGACATAAAACTCTACTATAAGTCTCTGAATATACCAAAGCTCAAAACGCAACTTGAATGTAAAAAAAAGTCAAAACAGAAAATCCGTTTAAGGGTTAATTTCGTATTTATGCCGAATTGGCACTAAAATGACCCACAAAACTGAATTTTCGCGGTTTGGTGTTTATGGAAAAAATCTTCTACGTAAAATATCACTATAAGTCACCAAACAAAAGAAAGCTGTAGAAATAATAACTATAATAAAAACAAAATAAAAGCAACTTTAGTAATTTGTTTATATTGCTCTGATTTGGCGTATCATTCCGAGCAGTATGAACGAACCCTATCAGTTACACTTTGGCTGATAAGATCCGTTGGGCTAAAATAAATGACTAAGTAGAAGCAAAACGGAAACAAAACTCAACATCAACCAGCCGACTGCTTACCCAATTACCTGTTCGGTCAGTAAGCACCTAACAAACCAATTCGGAATAAGTACGAAATTAAGCCTTAAACGGATTTTCAGTTCTGTCATATTGTCGGCATTCAAGTTGAGTTTTGAGGTTTGGTGTATTCAGAGACTTAGTACAGTACAATTTTGGCAAATATTTTCTTGTACATTTTAGACAGTTATACATACCCCTTTTTTTGTTTTTACGCTTTTCTACAAGAGACACAAAAAATACCCAAATATTGAAGAGCTATCGGGTTAAAATGTTCTACAAAAATATTCCTCGTAGTAGTTTAAGTAAAAGTAAATTGCTGAAACCATCCTATACCTAAAATGTAAGGATAACATGGTTTCCTATACCGATTCATCATAAGAACATTCAAAAGGGGGAAACATTGATCCCCCCTAAAATATCATTCCTGCGTGATTTGTCAAAATGCCGAAAGACGTATATATTTTTTAAAACCCTCTACTAGAATTCATTGTCAATCCTCAGTTTAAAATATTTTGTACCCCTAATCTCTTGAAAAAGGGACATCCAAGGTGCTGAATGAAATCCGTCCAAATACACAGCAATCGGAAGGATTTCTTGTCGTGCATCTCAATATTTTTGGCACGTTAATTACAACTCATACCTGCATACTTTACGGACCTTTTAATTTGTCGTTGCATAAAATGGAAGTAACAATACTAATCAATTGTATTAATAATTAATATAATTACTAATTAACATATTGATTTTAAGGAATACACAATATTTTATTAATATCGCAAATCCAATTCTATTTTTTATATAACTGAGCTTTCAATACAATTTTTTTAAATTTTTTTGCAATTTCAAATACAATTTTGTTAATCATGTGTCTAAATTCAAAATTTTTGCTACGAAAATATATTATACAGTGTTAAAAAGAGTGTTGTTATTTTTAATACATTGCATGTGGTATGAGGTATTGACATGGATCTATTTGTGTTTTATTGCTTAAGATCAAAGGTGTTAGACCACAATTTTTTAAATATTTTAAATCCAATGTTTTAAGCGCCCTTTTTACACTTTATATGAAAAAAGGGGAAGTATCCCCACATATTTTTCAGCGTATTTCAGTAAGTCCTTTAGATGGACCAAATATTTTGGTATGTGGCGATAGGCCTTGGTGAGCATCAGTTTTTAAAAATCCGCCCTAAAGCATAATTTGTAAAAAAAATTTAAAACAAATAAAATTAAACCTCTATATTTCCGTGTGCCTTGGATAAAGTTATTCACGCGAACAGATTTGGCATGCTTAAAAATCAAACAATGCGCGTACAGGCGGCCGGAAGACGGGCCCCAGGAAATAACACCCCAATTGCAAAATGAAAAAGGGCCCCAAATTTAGGGTTGGATTGGGTGGGCTCCAAATTTCAAAATGAAATAGCCTCCCACGCAATGATGAAGAGCCCCAAAAAAATTTGAAGCACGACCCCAAATATTTTAGTGAGGGCGGCTTTAATTTTTTTTGTTTTTAACAGTTTAAAAATAAGGCCCCAATAAGCGCAAGAGGACCCCAAAATACTTATTTGTTGTATACTGATAAAATTTGGGGCCAGAATTCGTTGACTCTTTGGGGTGTATTTTCTTGAAATGTAATTTTAAAGAATAGAAATTGCACGCCAGGAAAATCGGCCCCAATAGAAAAATAATTGGTTTGGTTTTATCCGCCGATTTAATTAATTTCAGAATGAATATAACTACAATACACACATAAACATATTCCATGAAATATTAAACAAAATAAGATAGAATAGTTACTTCAAATATTTGTTTTCTCTTTTTTGGCGTCTTTTTTTTTTAGAAAATTTTTTTCATTTCTTTCTAAAACAGTAAAATATAGTTCATTAAAATTTTGGTGGATGGTGTGTTGAAGTGCCGCGGGCATACAGGGTCGCCAGTTTTTTTTTAGGCGAAATCCCCGAATTGTTATTTTCAATCCCCGAAGATCCCAAAAAAAAACTAAAATCCCCGGAAAACTCCCTATTGTTCTAAAGGCAGTTCGAGAAAGTTTTAAGTTATAAAATGAAAGTTTGTTTAGAATTCAGTTTAACTAAACGAAAGCTGAAATATTGAAAAATTTAAACGTAAATAAATTATTATATTATTATTAACACTATTTTATTATTAAATTATTATTTTAAAATTAAATATTTTTTGTACATAGTTATTCTTTTCAGTAACACCAAATATCAAAAATGTTTTTTTACTTGTTTTATTGTTGTCATCATGTACAGCCTTGCCAGTAAAACAATTTTATATTTTCAGGATCTGACAAGTGTATGCAGTTCTTTTTGCTGACTCAGCAACTCATTTAGCAATAACTCAGCAAATTTATTCTCTCAGCAAATTTATGACATTTGGCCTGCGGTGGTATGAACATTGGATGTTGAAAAGAATTGCTTCAATAATACCAGATAGAGGCAATGGTTCCACACAACCAAAGAAATAACAACAACGGTATTTCCTTTTGTGTGCCAAAATTATTGTGTTAAATACAACACAAAAATTTGCTAACAATAACACTCTATAAAGAAGTGTAAAACGCATATAAATTTGACAGTTTTCACCAAAGCGACATGAAAAATTAAAGTCAGAGGTTATTGTAATTCCACCTGGTGTATGTCACTTTTCGTCAAACATCTCTCTATCACACCGACTGCATCACGAAGAGTGTGAAAGGAAATGTCGGATGAGTTAAATATTCTCTCTAGTAAGATTTACTCTATGCCAAATATTATTTGTGTGTTTATGCTTGGGTAGTACCAGATCAAAACTTGCAAGGAATGATACAAAAGATCCGCTTTTAATGCAGCTTAAATTTTCATCGCCAAAAAATCCCCAGATCCCCAAAGCAAAAAAACAATCCCCTGTTTTGAAACAAAATGCCCAATTTGGGGATAAATCCCCTAAACTGGCAACACTGCTGGCATACTATATTTTTTTTAAAATTTTTTTCTAAAACAATAAAATATAGTTTATTAAAATCTACTTTTATTTACTTTTTACTAATATTTGGGGCCTAATTTCTTTTGTTATTATGTGGTGTTTTTTCATTAAGTTTTATAGTAGCCATACGAAATTGCACCCCAATTTAGTTATGAAATAACACCCCAAAACATGAAGACGGACCCCTAGTAAAATGAAAATGTTCCCCAAAAAAAAAATTGGGGTCCACTTTCATTGGGGCCCACATTAATAATTAAAAACCAGCCCAAGTGAAAGCGAAAACGGACCACAAATATACGAAATAACACCCCAAAATTTCGTGTTGTTGTAACCAGTGTATTGGTTTGGGGCCCATTTTTACTTTGCAATTGGGGTGTTATTTCATCGGCCCCGTCTTCATTCTGCCGCGTGAACAAAACAACATCGATGTAACTCAAAAAAAAATCATAATTTGTTCAACCCCAAATTTTGAAACATTCCGACTTTGGCCCATATATTCATAAATATGTTATCATCGGAAACAAAATCAGTTTCTTGTCTCTACTCAAATTTTTAAATTTTGAGTCACAACTCTTTTGTAATTAGGGCGCTATATTTCTATCGTATGATATGAAAAAACTGAAAATTAATATGAGAAACACGATGGCTTAAAAAATTTAAGAATGTTTGTGGTAGAAAGTAGAAACTAGTAGAAACCACTAGGAGAAAGCGTCAGCATTTCAGCAACTTCTAAATCCCAGTATTCATTTTTTATGAGATTTTCGTTGCCATAAGAAGAACTCTTCATTTGCTTGGTACTCAGCTCTTTGCGAAATTTGCAAAGGCAAAAACAATTACAGGGTTGTTACGCCAAGTTATTTCGTACGAAAACAATTGTTTGATAATTGTTTGTGACCGGAGTTTTGACATTTCTATAGTGTTAGCAACCAGAAGTAACAACGCATATATTAAGAATAAAACGGTGCGCTTAGAGGAATTATAAATTAAATATTTGCAACGTAAACCAAAGATAGGTGGTAACTGTCCGCAGACAAATTTTTCGTTTAGATATAAATGACAAAATTTCTTACGAAAATTTCACAGGAACTGAATACGGGGCTTAACCACTGTAAATTAAACTCTAAAAAGCGCAGAGTTTGAGAGAGTGAAACTGTTAGTACACACCTTTTAATTATTTTTGCAGCATGAAAACGAGTTTAATGTTAAAGCACACATTTGCACGAGCCACAAAACTCTTAAGGGATTTGGATGTGTTAATAATTGTTTTTCGCTCGTTCTCTTCTATAGAATAAAAGTTAAGCTTATTGAAATCATATTGAAATAAATGTAGTAAGTATTATTAAGTACATATGTACTTACACATAAATAATTATAAAAACACTCAAAATATAGAGATTATTACAAAAAAAATAGTTATCAACTTCATAAAACTCGGGGAAAATTTGAAAATGCTACATTACGAAATTGAAATACACACATATTCCCAAAGAGGTGCGTGGGTGGTTGTTGTTACATGGGTACAATTAAGGCCGGCGGCTGTATAAATAAATGTTTATTCATTTGTGGATAGGTCGTCATCTACAGAATGATGTAGATATATTGTAGAGTGACTCGTTATATTTTAATTTCTTAATCTGATGAAATTGTTACACATTGCAATAGATTTTTTCTTTTTCAGTCTTCAATATTTTCTGGTCAGGGTAATGTATTATTTTATTGTTAGCAAATGATTTGATTTCTCTGCGGAAACAAAGCATATTGTGATTTTGTCTAACTTTCTTAAATTTGTTTAACCTTATTGCCAGAAAAATAGTTATAAAAAATTAAATGAGGTGTCAGGGGACACCCGGTTGGAACGCAGTTCCTTTCGCTATATATTATGTACTAGTTAGTTCGAACACACCTAAGGCGCCTGTTGCAGAATACTGTAATTTAAATGGATCTTGTAAAATGATAAACTTTTGTTAAGAAATTTTTTATTTATTGAATGTGTTTTTTTAAAAAAAAGTATATTTTTAGGCCCCGTTTGTAAGAATATGTATGAATATAGTATATGTACTCCCGAAAAGGTCCTTTCTTTGATGAGAGGTACTTCTTTTATTAAAATAAAAAAAAAATGGTTTCCCGTTACATCCCCTGAAAGGATTAGGGAGAGCTTCTTACAAACCAGTGAGCTGTGTGCGTTCTAGTTTTACACTCACTGATTGGGTCCTACAGTTTTACACCGGTTCAGAAAGGTATTTTGAGAAGCTTTTTCATGGCTGAATACTCGATAGTGTCGCCGTCACTAAGCTAAGAAAAAGCCTAAGAGTATGAATTTTTTTTACAAAAAATACTTTTTTAAGAACAGGTAGTTTTTAAAGAAGTGGTACTCTTTTTAGGATAAGGTTATTTTTTTAAGAAAATTTACTTATTTTCAAGAAGGCTACTTATCTCAAGTAAACAAACGGAAAGGTGGTACTTTATTTTTAAGAAATGATACTTTTGAGAAAAGGGATTTTTGTAAGAAAAGGTATTTTTTTGTAAGAGAAGGTATTTTTTTTTTGAAGAAAAGCTTTTTTTTACGAAAGAACAGATACAATTTTTAGAGTAGGTACTTATCTGAAAAAAAGTTATTTTGTTTTACAAAAAACCTATTCTTTAAAGAAAATGTAGTTTTTAAGAAAAGGCAATTTATTGTAAGGTAATGTACTTTTTTAAGAGAAGGTACTTATTTAAAAAATTTCTTTTTTTAAGTAAAGGTACCTTTTGTAAGACAATTTACTTTTTTAAGCAAAGGTACTTCTTTAAGATGTTATTTTATTAAACTTCTTTCACTTTTGCTTTTCTAAATTTGCTTTTTATTCGGTTCAAACTAAAATATGTAATAATAAGGCTCCACCTAGAAAATTTCCCATTACACAAGAAATATGTTAGTCTGGACACAAACCAAAAGTACGAGTGTAATAGTGCTGCCAAATGTAATTCCATGCTGAGGGTTGTGTTCCTTGGATTTGCCAGTCTTGCATTTTGGCTTTTCTAAGTTTACTTTTTAATGGGTTCAAAACTACAATATGTAATACACAGGCTCCACCTAGAAAACTTCCCTTTTAACCAAACCAAAAAAACCCAATATAGTTGATAATAATGGGTTGTAATAAAGTAGTTAAAAAAAAGTTGTTTACAAATTTTTCATTTAGCCCCCATCCCGCAACGTGCGATAGGGAACTTCGTTCCAAAAACTTTTTTAATTCAAGAGAATATCATAATTGATATTCATTATTAACATATGCATTTAAGTACGAATTTAATAGAATGTAAAATTTAATTTTTTTTAGTCAATAAATCAATGCTTGCCATTTACTGTTTAACGATTATTTCATGTACATACTGACCAGGAACCGGAAATAACTGTTATTTATGAAATGTTGTTTTGAATACCTCTCTATGAAGTAAATGTTGTACAACCACATGTTGTATACCATGGATTTCTTTTCACACTAAGTATCAAAATTAATAATAAACTTTTTTCTTCCAATTTTTATATTAAATAAAAACAATATCAGTTATTTTTTATTTAAATTCTATAAATCCAAAAATAACAATTATTTTTCATTTTTATTTTATTTTGTCCGCTGATAATAGTTATTGATGACTTTTGGAGGTGGAGGTGGGTCAGGGCCCTATTTCAGATTTTACTTCCATAAATCCTAAACAGCTTGAAATATTGCATTACAACCTTTGACAATATTGTAGCTCTTTTCCCATTTCACAATTCCCTCTAATATATTTCTAAGGAAAAGTACACTGTTAATCGATTATTTCACGAAACGTAATGAATAATTGCACATATTTTATATGTTTTGACCTTTCTGTACGATTGTTACTTGAACATCGTATAGGGTGACTCGATTGCTGTTTGGTTACTTGAAAAGCTTTTAAGATGTGACAATTATGAACAAAAACTCTAAAAACAACCACATTTTTGTGTTATTCGACCATTTGAGGTCATATATGACATTTTAAGACGTTGATGTGTTTGGAAATTTGAAAATTGTACAACATTGGAAACCATTATTACATTCCTGTGTTAATAGTATAGAAATTATAGGCGAAAATTTTAACAAACCTTAAATTTTCTGAATTGGCACAATCAGTTTGGAACCCAAAATGTAATTTTTGTTCATTAGTGTATTTGACAATATTGAAAAGTATATTAATCACTCGAACTTTGTAGAAGATATCAATTCGCAATTTGTTTAGTATTGAGTACATATAGGTGAATATTTAAAGAATATGGTTAACCCTGCTGTTAGATTAGAAAAAACTTACGAATCTTAGATTGAGGGACCATTTGGTCCATACTGCAATTTTCATCCAAAATAATAATTTTATCTTATTCTTTGTAACTATTTTGGTTCAATAATTTCTAAAGCAAGTATTTGACATATCAAAAACATCTTCTAAATATTTGACATGAATTTACATTCGCTTGGTAATGAAAAAATGTACTATTGACCAAATGGTCCTCTAACCTAAGATTCGTCATTTTGTATTTTTCTCAGTCCTGAATAAAGTTAGAAAATTTAATTTTCGCACATAACATTGTTTTATTAAAAGACCCCATTAGCAGAAAAATTTAGTCAGTATATATCACCGTTCCAAAGTTACAAGGGAAAACAGAAAAAATTTGGACCAAATGGTCCTAATCTAACAGCAGGGTTAAACGCAGCAATTCTACACCAATTATGGAACTCTAAATATAATTGTTGTTGATTAGTGTATTTAGAAAAGTTATCAATAAATTTATAAGCTACAATTCTCTTGAAGACAGCTACCGCAATTTATTTACCGTTAGGTAAGAAATGTCAAAACATATAAAA
Organism: Phaonia tiefii; assembly: GCA_963931995.1. Lineage (NCBI taxonomy): Eukaryota > Metazoa > Arthropoda > Insecta > Diptera > Muscidae > Phaonia > Phaonia tiefii. The sequence continues at coordinate 203,245,311 of OZ008370.1, read as the reverse complement.
TATGTGAAATTTTTCATGACGTTTCGTGAAATAATCGATTAACAGTGTACTTTGCCTTAGAAATACATTAGAGGGAATTGTGAAATGGAACAAGAGCTACAATATTGTCAAAGGTTGTAATGCAATAGTTCAAGCTGTTGAGAATTTATTGAAGTAAAATCTGACATAGAGCCGTGACCCACCTCCAAAAAAAAAATAAATAAATTATGTTCGGATTTTCCGAAAAGGATATCAAGGCAACATCCTAACTGAGGTGACCGTCGTCGAACGATATGGACGGCGGTCTGGCAGGGATTCGAAATCACGATCTATTGAGTACGAAGCGCACATGCTTTCTATTACGCCCCCGACAGCCGTAATAATAACCATAACCATATATAGTTTGTTCGACTGTTCTTGTTGAGGTGATCAAGAATATATACCCATTTTGGCCTATAGTGACTCATTAACTGTATTTGATAGAAATGACTTTAATATTGTGACTTTAAAAATAAAACTCACTGTCTGATGTGTATTAATGACTTTTGAAAATAAAAGTCATGAGTGATTTTTATCGATTATTTTTATAAATAAAAGTCTTCAATAACTGTTACCACAGACAAAATAAAATAAAATTCAAAAACAACTGTTATTAATGGAGGAAATAATTTAAAATCAAAACGTAACTGTTATTTCGGATTTATAAAATAGAAGTCGAAAATAACTTTTATTTCTGGAGTAACACAGTTCAACACGAAAAAATATAACCATATATGGACACCACTACGCGATAAAAAATCAAAAAGAAAAAGACCCGTGTCCCCCAGTTTTGCCCAAAGTCATGCACTTTTTTTATATGGGGCCCCAAAGATTTGGGGCCTCGGTGTCATTTTTGCAAAAAAGTTATCATTTTGTCAGGCTCATATCTTGCAAACCGTTCGGAATTTTGATTTACTCTTTGAGGGAATGTTGTAGCTCTTGTCATAAATTCTGAACATATAAAATCAAAAAAACTTCATCTTCAAGGTTAAAATCGCAAAAAAAACTTTAAAAAACAACTTTCTAGAACATATGAACTTCCTAGGAATGATTCTTAACACAGTTTACTTCAACATTGAGATACTATGCTATCTAACCGACCGCAGCAGCACAAGCAAAGCAGTAAGCTCAGCACACGCAATTAGGGATGCAGCACACAATATAAAAGCGACACGACGCTAACATCGAGGCATTACACCGAGCGACGTCAACGAGAGCTCAGCGGTGAAAGTTATAGAGAAATTGCTACAGCATAATTCGCACACAACATTGGCAACTGACAATTTCAATATGCAGTGTGAAAATATTGATTTATTTTGCTACGTTTGCGGTCATCAAATCAGAAAAAAAGTTCTACAAGATCTTAGGTAATTTTTGTAGATTTTGACCTTGAAGATAAAGTTTTTTTGATTTTATATGTTCACGATTGTTGTCCTCTATGACAAGAGCTACAACTTTTCCTCAGAGACCACTTTTTTGCAAAAATGACACCGGGGCCCCAAATCTTTGGGAGCCCATAAAAAAGTGCATGACTTTGGGCAAAACAGGGAGACACGGGTCCTTTTTTTTGGTCTTTTATCACGTAGTGGTGTCCGTAGATAGTTATATTTCCATGACTTAAAAAATTATACACAGTGTAATTAAATAAAATCGAACAATAACTCTTAAAGTTTGATTTTTATTATAAAAATTGTAACTGTTACCGTCCCTGATACTGACCTTTGCTACATTTGTATGTGACCCACGCGAGATGTCGAGTTTGGCCCAAACTGTGCATTTATATTTCGAAAAATCATTTTTGAGTTAAAAGTAGACAAGCTGTTATTTGTATTGAAAATGGTTAACCGGCTTTTCGGTTTTGAACACACTAGCATCACCTCAGTTTCGATTTCTCATTTATTATCTCATTTTATCGTTTTGATAGCAGTTTGAACTGCCATTCCATTTAGTTCATCAATTTGCTTTCGATTGTTGATACTGTCTTTATTCCGCTGAAGTATACTTTCAAGCACAGCTAACAATTTTTAAACTCTGACGTGACAGCTGCTTTCGATTGCGAGAACTTGACAGTAAAAGTGATAAGGAAAAGCAAGTACTGGGTGATTCAATCAGTGGATCTTTTTCCAGTAGGGATTTTATGACAGTTTGAATTGTCAAACTGTCTTTGTATTTTTGTTCAGTATTGTTTGACATTACATCATAGAACATTCCGAATCATCACCTTTTCAGTCTATGGGCTGTTGAAAGGCTCGGTAACAATTTTGTGCAGCAATGATTTTTATTTCTGGCTTAATGGTTATGTCAATCCGGACCAAACTCCGGTACATATTTCAGAAATGACACCGCTCGAATCGTAACTGAAAAGGGCCCCCGTTATCGAGCCACGATAACAGACAATGTTCTGCCTAAAATTAACGCCCATGATCTCGACGACATTCGGTTTCAATATGACAGCGATCTTTGCCACACAGCCCGTCAAACCGTGACCTTATTAGAGGAAGAATTCGGTGAACATTTAATTTCACGCATCGAACCAGTGTGTTGGCCGATTAGATCATGTGATATAAAACCTCTATACTTGTTCCCTTGGGACTATGCAGATTTCAAGTCGACTACGATTGAAGAGTCGAAAGTTTACATTCCTCGCCTCATTCGCGAAATACCACCCGAAATGGACCATATTAACCGCAGTTACGCCTAACATTTGAAGGAAATAATATTTAAAAATAAATGTAAAGGATGATTATTTTGTATGACACTAAAGTTTAACCGGCTAAAGTGATTTTTTAACCTGAAAATGAATCACCCATTATAAAAAGCCTCATACTGCTGGTAACAACAACAAGTATTTTCAACGACAGCTTCAGCGGACTGCATAAGCAAAAACCGACTGCGAAGTTAGAGGATGAGAATAATTTCTTATCTTTTCGGCGAATGTGTTTTCGATTGATTACCAAAAACATGTTGAGCAGGAATTAATTTATTTGTATTTTGATGGAATTTTATGAGCAGGGCAAAGATTTCTGTGCTTTTAAAGCATACAATTTAAATACTGCATTGCTGCGAAATTAGTGATAAGAATTCAACCAAGTTCCAAATTTTCCAGTTCATGCCTGGTACAGAGTACAGGTTTACGCTATGTTTTGAATTCGCTACTATAATTAACTTTTTCTTTTATATCACACCCCTGCTATGGACAATGGGTGTTAATCAAGAAGTTATAACTGCTAGTTATAATTGTATTATTCTCTACTACTTAGAGGACCTTCAAGTTAATTTCTGTAGTTTACGACGTTGATGCAAGTTATGTCCTGGTTTCCCACACTAGATCTTACATAGAAAGTTGAGGAATTTTCGCACTTGTATCGTCCTCTTACCACTGAGTAAAGGACCTTTATGTAAACTGTAAATTCTCAACATTCTTCTATTTGAGATGTCTTGTTTTTTACCCCGAAACAAAGGGTGTTTCTTTTTGATTAGATAGAATTTACGAAAGGGTTAGCTGTCAAACGAACTGTCGTACTGCTGTCCCTTTTTGACATTTAAGATCAGTATACCTTGGCAAATCATCATGAGTAGATTCACGCTTGGACAACGCAACCAAATTATCCAAATTTAATTTGGAAATCAGTCTCCATTCACGCAACTTATAGACGACTTCGTAATCTTCAAGGCGATATTTTATCGTAAAATTGTTGTTCAGTAATGGGGCTCATTTTTGGCATAACGAGTTTGTTAATAACCAAAATTGCTGCATGTAGAGTGAGACCAATCAGCCTACAAGCTGAAAAATCTGTCTGTTTGTTATTGTTTGGATGCAAATAGAACGTGTTTGTGTATGTTTGTGTGTATATAAACATAGTGTACTTGTGCACAAAAACGTTGTGTTTGCCATTCAATACAACATGTTTGGGACACAATGATTAACGGATTATGGGTATATGTATTTTTGACCTAAATGTGGCGTTGTTTGTTGAAAACCGCTAAAAACAAAACAGACAAGAAAGAAACACAAAGGTGGCAGATCTTCAATTCACGCAAACATGTACATGTTTCCTGCAACATGTTGCTTGGGCCGTTATTTTTCAGCGTGTACATTTTCCATTACATTCAGAAAAATTTGGTTCGATTGGTTCGGTTTACACGCTAGTGGCATCATCGGACCCCATATCTTCAAACTGAAGCCAGAACTCGCGTTACGGGCAATGGAGATCGTTACCGTAGCATGATCAATGATTTTTTGTTTGAAAATATGCATGACATTGATCCCGGCGAGATGTGGTTTCAACTGGATGACGCTATGTGCTATACGACGACCGCAACCATCGCTTTATAGAAATCAAACTTTGGCGAGAAATTGATGTCGAGAAATGGACCAGTCAATTCGCCTCTAAGGTCGTGCAATTTGACATCGCTCCATTATTTTCTATGGGGCTACGTGATGTGACTGGTTTAAGTTGATAAACCAGTAACAGTTGACGCCTTGGAGGCAACAATTCTTCGTGTTATTCATGACATATGGCCAGGAATGCTCGAAAAAGTGTCCCAAAATTGGACGTATGGCCACAATGCGCTTCTTCATGAACAACCGCGGTGGCCATAGGGCCGAAGTCATTTTCTACTGATAATCCTACGTATTTATCTTTCCAATAAAATTTTGTTTTATTGTGTTAATTTGTGTGTTATTTTTTACAACTTCAATTCCTATCGGGATTAATCGAATAATCAAAATCAATTAATCAATAACAAATCTAAGGACTTCTATTACGACCAGGAATACCTGGGTAAAGCCACTGGAAGGGGACACTAGTAGTATCAGATTTTTCACGGATGGATCAAAGTTCGACGAGCAAGTAGGCTATGGGGTCCATTCACCGGACCTATATATAAATATCTCCATCAAGTTGTCTGATCCCTGTAGTGTATTTCAGGTGGAAATTACCGCCATACTGGAGGTTACTGAACTACTGAAAAGTAGTGTCACAACCCTCCGGAGAATATGTATCTGCACAGATAGACAGGCTTCCATAAAATCGATGAAAGCCATGTTTGCCACTCATCACTTGATGGCGGAGTATTTTGACCTCAGGCTCATCTGCGTACCAGGCAATTGCATAGCGGATACTTTCGCTAGACAGAGTACTACGGCATAGGATCTTCCGGAAAAGGAAGGTGTTAGTATACCAATCTCTACCTGCCGTCTGCAGATCAGGCAGTGGGCCGATTATATGTTCAAGGACAAGTGGAGACTTACTTCAACTTGCAAACAAGCCAGGGTCCTCTGGCCACAGGTGGACAGGAAGGGGACTAGACAACTACTTAACTTGTCGAGAGGCAGGTTATTCACAATGATAGGAACACTTACGGGACATTGTCTTGTAGGAAACCACGCCCTAAGATTGGGACATAGAAACTCCACTCTCTGTAGATGTTGCATGGAAGAGGACGAGGAAACAACGAAACACCTTCTCTTGGATTGCCCTGCTCTGCTCTGGATATTCGGAACACATTTAGTTAGCACCGTAGCCCTACATAATATTCCTGTAGGTCTTAGAAACAAATTCATTGAAAGGGCAAATTGGCTGGACGACTAGTCAATAGTTGCTATAGAGGAAACTGCAGGTATCACAATGAGCTTCTTAAGCCTAAGTGTGCTAAACAGCGTGCTGTCTTGCAGCCTGCTGGACGACTAGTCAATAGTTGCCATAGAGGAAACTGCAGGTATCACAATGGGCTTCTTAAGCCTAAGTGTGCTAAACAGCGTGCTGTCTTGCAGCCTTTTCAACCAACCAATCAATAACTCTGATTGTTAAAGATATGATTAATCAGTTAGCGTAAACATTGCTTAATAATTTTTGTATAATATTATTTATAAATAAATAAATAAATGGTTTCCCGTTACATTCCGTGTTGGGATTAGGGAGAGCTTCTCACAACCAGTGAGCTGCGCGCGTTCTAGTTTCACACTCACTGATAGGGAGCTACAGTTTTACATCGGTTCCGAGCGGTACTTTGAGAACCTTTTTCATGGCTAAATACTCGTTAGTGTCGCCGTCACTAAGCTAGGTGACCGCCGTCGAAAGAAATTTAAGGTGGTCAGAGCAGGGATCGAACCCACGTTATCATGCACAAGAGCTGCGCACACTACCATTGCGCCACCGATGGCCACAATTTTATTTACTGTTCAAATAACTTTTAAAACAATACTCGCATACACATAGACATTAATAAAGGTATACACTGTAAAAACCACGATTTAAAACCCCATAAAACTTGAAACACTGAATTATTATAATTTTTGAGTAATCAGTTTTATGATGAATCAATTTCTGCTTAATATTGGTTAATTAAACTGAAGATTAAACAATTCCTAGAAATTATGATTAATCAAATATTTGATTAAACAGGTTGCCTGATTAATCAATTAATCGTGCATGCCTAGTTCAGATACAATAACTGGACAATAAAAACTTATTGAAAATTCTCTTAACAGGAATTATTGTGTATAAATATAACATTTTGTTTGCTGTGTACAACTGTGCTAATTTCGTTACACCTTAATGTACGATACACTTTTAATTTTGTGTTTGTTGGTCCACAGTGTTTTCTAAAGACATTGTTTCTAAATTAAATGACAGTTACAAAGATATGGGTTGCATTAAAATTACACTGCCATGGGTTGCATTAAAATTATACCAGGCACAGAATCCTTTCACTGCTCAAAATACATCTAGAGGGCGGTCCCAAAACTAGCCTACCTGACGTATATATGGTGTCAGTAGTTTAAAAAAAATATTTTCATGAAAAGTATCAACCTTGTACTCGTAATACACATGTTTATATTCAAATCTCAAGGCGCCAAGATGTGCAGTATTTTTATTTGAGTCAGTAAAAGTAAACGGTCTCAGGTGAATTTGTAAACATGAAAAAAATTGGCCACCGTTATGTAATTCAATATTTCCATTTGAAAAGTTTCAGTCCAAGCAATATTAAAGCCGAGCTAGATTCTAATCTAAGGGGGTTTGCTCCTTCGTTTACGACTGTAAAATATTGGGTAGCAGAGCTTAAACGAGGCTGTACGAGCTGCCAAGACGACCACCGTAGTGGTCGATTAATTGAGGTCTCCACGGTTAACAAAATTCCCAAAATGGTTTTGGATGATCTTCGGCTGTAGGTGCGTGAGCTAGATGAAATGATAGACATTTCAAAAAGTGCTGTACATCGTATATTGACCGAAGATTTGAATATGAGAAAGCTATGCGCAATATGGGTGCAATGCGTTGTGAAGATGTGTCAGTAGAGTGTTTGGCGATGTTTCACTACAATAAAGATGCATTTTTGCATCGATTTTTGCGTCGAGTCATGGTGTCTGTTTTTTGGGATGCGCATGGAATAATTTTTGTTGATTGTCTTCATAAACGAAAAACCATTATTATTGTGGCAACTTGTAGAAAAGGACGCATTTGGCGAAAAAGAAAATGTTGTTTCATCAAGACAATGCTTATTACAAAATTAACGAATTAAAGCCGCATTCACAATGCAAGCGTCAGTTTCGTTTCTCATGCCAACTCGATGTATGTATTATTCACATAATGTATTTTCGTTTTTTTTTTTTTTTTACAAAAATGTAACTCAAATTTGTCGCCGAAGTTGGTCAATTTCTACTCCAGCAACATATTTGTTCGAATAAATAATATACTATTGAGCGGTAGATGGCGGTGTACTTCGAATTTCATTTTCAAACAGAAAAACATCAATGAAAATTTAACCCATTTGTGATAAAAGATGCATTTTAAAACGTAGTTCTATCTGTAGAATCTTTTAATAGCAAATATGTTTAAATACATTAAAATTTTTAATATTTAAAATACAAACATGGATTTGTGACATTTGAATCATGATGCAACTAATAGAGGTCGTGTTATAAGAACAACTGAAATGATTTACTTTTCCTTCTGTTCATTACATGAAGAATCAAATTCAAATGTATTTCGTTTTTGTAATATCTGGCTTACTTTTATTCTTGATTTGTGCTAATTTTGACACGAAAACAAAATATGGGTGATTCCTTGGAAATAACGTTTTTTCGGATGGTGAAATTATTAGTTTTTAACATACCTCGGATGTGATTTTTTTTACAGTTTTTGTTTATATATACTACTATAGTGTATACCAACATCTATTGTACTACAACAATTTAAAACATTTATCAATATATTTTATACTATAATTTTCAGAATTGCCACGATTCCGACATCCACGGTATTGACATTTCATATTTAAATTGACTTCATTCTATGCCAAATTGACGTGAGATAATTTCCTTTGAAAATCACATTTCGATGACTAAATATCGAACAAATTTCGTCACTAGGAGGGCGAGTATTATATTGCGCAATAAAAAAGCGGTACCATGGTATTGACTGCTAATTTTGTGACTTACCCTTCGTAAAGAAAACACTTCACTCCAATCGATTCAATGTGGATAAATCTGTCAGCCATTGATGTAAACATAACACTTGATATACAATGGTCGAGTTCTCACAGCGAGGGCGCCTTTATAACCATCCAACATGGCCCCACAGCGGTAAAACATAAATGTACAATATTAGGCAAAAATTCGTGGACAAAGTTTAGATCTTGTTAGTCGGGCCTAAATAGGAGATTTGCGCTCGGTAAATACATGAAAATATCCTCTATCTAGGCAATTTCAATGACCATTAAAAAAATATCAATCCATCCTGCGAAATGACGGAGTGAATATAGTATAAACCTTGATTTTTATGAAATGGACACGCCACGGTTCTGATATTTTCATTAGTTTCTGTATGTTTCTATCGAATAAGCGCGACGCAGGTGAGAATATTGTTGTGGAAAATCTTGTGTACCATAAAAGTATTGAAATTACGCGATTATTTATTTGCCGTCCCTTAATTACATGGAAATAAACGTGATGGACAAAGGAAACGTTATTTCCAAGGAATCACCCATATATTTTATTGTTGCCTTGACGTATTGGCCGTAATACAGGTATCACAGGCTAGAACAAACATATCCATTCGAGGTAAACATTGCGAACGCCTATTGAAAATGATGCTTGCATTGTGATTTCGGCTTAAAGATCGAATTGTTTCATCACGCACCTTGTTGGCCATGCTTAGCTCCCTCGATCTATTTTCTAATTTCTAACTTGAAAATTGACTCGGTGTTAAAAGATTTGCCAGGACTGAAGAGGTGGAGTCTGCGGTTGATGGTTATTTTAAGGAGTTTGGCAGTTCTTACTATAAAAAGGGTATCGGAGCTATTTAATATCGCTGAAAAAAGTGTGTGTTCTTTGTTAGATTAGCCAGTTTTTGGACCCCCGCGCAGTGAGATTCGAGTCGTGTGTTTTAACTCTCAAATTGTTTGTAAGTCGTTAGTTGCAGGCAACGCACACGTTTGGGAGAAAATGAAATTTTATGGCCTGTTCCTCGGTCGTTAGCTGCAGCCAACGGACACGCTCGGGAGGAAATGAAATTTTATGGCCTGTTCCTCAATTTCGAACGAAAAGCTAATCGACCGAAAGTCACTCGCTCGCATTCGACTCAAATTGGGTTTCTCTAAGTTGAATGCCCAAATGACAGCACATTCGAAACGGGGGAACCAAAATTTGTACTGAAAAGTTTTGAAAAATTTTATGTTTTCAGTCGACTTGAAATGTCAAGATTTTGGAACCCAAATCGAGATTAAGGAACAGACTGTTAAACCCACGCGCTCTTGAGTTGGTTCGAAAAACGAGCAGTGACAAAACTCGTGATTAGATTCGATTCTGTAACATTTATTCGCTACTGACCGCGTGCACGTGCGTTGAGCAACAATTAACTGCTTGCGGTCTCTTTAAAACCCTTATCTTATATCTTGGAAATAATGCGCAAAATTTAAAACAAAAACTGGGGGAATTTGCGAAAATGTACACACTACGTACAACAAATGTAGCGAAAAGTATATAAAGTATAACACGTGTAAGATATTTGAGTTGAAAGCTTTTTTGGAGAAGTAACTTCGGACATTTAAGTTTGGATTTTTTGTGAGAGACATGAAAATAGTTTGAAAAACCTTTGGAGCTGGAAAATACATTTTACTAAAACAAAGAAAATCTGCAAACAAATCGTTAAATGTTAAAGCAATTTATTTAGGTCTTCCCATCAAGATGCTGCATTTCTACAAATCTGTGTGATGCTGACCACAAAGTACTAAATTTATTTAAAGACGTTAAAATACAAAATGTTCAATTCATGATAGAACTGCCGATTATTTTGAGTGAATTAGGGAACGGGAATAGAAGAAGATCGAGATGTTAGGCCTAAGATAGAGTTTAGTTACTTTATCGTTCATATCGTCCACATCGTTGTCTAGCGTTTCGTCATGAACTCTATATTTTGGAATCCATTTTAAGAACTAAACTGGTTATTGAATTATTAATCTGATAATATATACAGGTAAATATGATGTGCTGATCTGTAAGAATATGCGTATGACAAAAATAAAATTTAACTCATAGACTATAAGTAATTAACGATTTAAGTGAATAGTAGTATAAGCTAAAGTTAAAGTATTCTATAACGTTTCAAAATTATTACTTACAGACTCATTATCCAAATTCGCTGAAGCGATTGCTGCATCGAAAGGTTTTTGATTGTTAAAATATTATAAAGGTGTCGCAGTAAATTTGCACTTTTTAAAACTCTGAAATTTGCCACGTATGTTTATTCCGATTATTAAAAATGGAACGCTTTACGAAAAAACGAAAAAATTTGGAAAGTTATGCTCAGACCACTTGAAAACTTCACAGAATTTTCGGTCGAGAAAGTGCACCTAATATGTCAACCATTGGAAGAGTGTTCAACAAATTTTAATAAACTGAATTTTAATAAACTGAGACTAGGAGATGAGGCTCCTGTGCGTCAACGTACCGGTCGGTCTCTTGAAATCATTGCCGCTGTAAACAAAAGTGTCACCAAAATTCAGCTTACTCAGGAGTTTAAACCAGCAGACCATGGAAAGCGCCGGCTATTCGTTCAATGGATAACGGACCAAAGTGAAGTCAATGACAATTTTTCAAGAAAAAGTCATCTCCGATGATGCATATTGCCATCTGAATGGCTTCGTGAATAAACAAAATTGTCGAGTTTTGGGCTCAGAAAATCCTCATGCAATCCATGCGAAACAAATGCACCCACAACGAGCAACTGTCTGGCGCGGAGTTTGCTCAGGTGGCGAGATTGGGCCTTACTTTTCTGAAGATTCTTCACGCGTAAAAGATTCAGGATCTTAAACCAGTATACGCTGAATAATTGGTATTTTTGTTGTTTTGTTTGGATACAAATAGAGCGTGTGTATCGCTTGCTGCAAATACAGAATACTTCTGTCTAAGCATATTGTGTTGGCTATTCAATATTTCATGTTATTCAATATTTCATGTTGTTGTATAAGAAAGAAATGTATCCATGACGAGCAACTGTCTGGTGCTGATAGGGGTAGGGGAGAGCTTTTCACAATCAGTGAGCTGTGCACTTTATAGTTTTACACTCACTGATTGGGGTGAGTGTGAATGATTTTACACCGGTTCCGACCGGTTTTTGAAATGCTTTCTCATGGCTAATTACTCGATGGTGTCGCCGCCACTAAGCGAGGTAACCGTCATCGACAGAAATGTATGGTGGTCAGGACAGGGATCGAACCCACGTTCTCATGTACAGGAGTCGCGCACACTAACCATTACGCCACCGATGGCCACGTGAAAGGACCTTACTTCTTACTGTTATTGTGAATGACATTCGTCACAAGAACATGTTATCCGAGTTCTTGTAGCCTCAGCTGGATGGTATGGATCTGGATGACATGTGGTGGCAACAGGACGCACATGAAACAATCGATATACTGGAACAACAATTTTCCGGCCGAATCATTTTCCGAAATTCCGATGTCAACTATCTACGAAAATTGTGCGATTTAACGCCGTACGATTTCTTTTTTTTTTTTTGGGTTGTTGTGAAATCTCTGGTCTATGCGAATAAGCCGTCGGTGGTGTAATGATTAGTATGGATATCTCTTGTAAATGAGATCCTGGGTTCGATCCTTGCTCTGCCCACTTGAAATTTGTTTCTGTGGCAGTCACCTCGCATAGTGACGGCGACACTATAGAATATTTAGCCATGAAAAAGCTTCTCAAAATACCATTCGGAATCGGTGTAAAACTGTAGGTCCCAATCAGTGAGTGAAAAATTAGAAAGTGCACAGCTCACTGGTTGTGAGAAGCTTTCCCCAATTCCTACATGGGTTGTAATGGGAAGCCATTATTTTTTTTATGCGAATAAGCCACAATCAATTATTGAGTTCCAGGCAGAGGTCCAATGTATCATGGGTGAGTGACAGCTTCATATTTGTCAAAATGTCATCGAAAATTTCAAGAAAAAATCCGGGCCCTGTGCTCAGTGTAAAGGCAGCCATTTGCTACATATTTTATTCCCTACTTGATCGATGCTATAAAAATATCACCACTCGGTCAAAAAATATGCATTTTATAATTAAATTAAATCTTGCACTTTTATTGAAGCTGCTTTAATTAGGTACAATAAAGTTTGTAGCCATTGTTTCTCCCTAATATTTGAAGTAAATCACAATTGGATACAGCGTAACTTGGGTGTTATTCCAGTGGCAACCTTGAACCGCAACATGCACAACAAACGTAGAATTTTCCAAAAAATCAGATATGACTAAATATTCACTTTCCTCCAACGTTGTCTTTTTGTTAATTAGAATTTAATCCCTCTTGCATTTTAGTTAAAATATGACTCTCGCATGCTTACTTATGTCAACAAGGGGACATAACCGTCATTGTCCTTTTTATGGTGTCTCGTAAGTCCGCATGTAGCCCTATATGTAATTATAATTTTTAAATATTTTTTCTTTTGTATATGTAAATTGTGTGTCATAACAAGTGCCTTCAAATCACTGTGCATTCATGCACATTTCAATTGTTGTTCTCTTAACTGCCATCATTTGTCTGCTCGAATGAATGTGTATGCATTTTGACTGCGGTTTTGCAACTAAGGTTGCCTCTTCTCTTCCGTCAAAACCACCGGACAGCAGTAGTCGTCCTCCGCACATCCAGTTACGTACATTCATTCATTCATTCAGTCATTCATTTTGGTGCAACAGCACGCATCTGTTACCATTATTCACTCATTCCGCATTCCCACATGGCTTGACCACACAAACCTACAACCGGCCAGGCTGGACTGGTTGCTGCATTCCTCTAGTTATGGTCACATAGTGACCAAACACTTTCATCTTCTGTGCATTGTTGTGTGTTGCTTTATTTGGCTTACTTTAATTAAATTCGTCCTAAACTGAGTCCAAATGTGTGTTGGGCCGTGTTGGCAAATGCATGGGTATTTTATGGCAGTATAAAACATTTGCGAAACAATGAAGTGAATAAGTTCCTTTTCTGGGTAATGGACACATCTTTACTTCGATGTGGTCTTACAGGATTCACAATTGGTTGCATTTGGGAAAGGGGTTAGAAAGAATACATATTGTTTATATTTAATGTGTTCTGGAGATTTTAATGGCCAGAAGTTGGAAAACAAATCATTGCAAATTAAAAGTTGCACTTAAACTAAAAATTCGTTAGTTCACAATTTAAAGGACATCATTTGAAATTCAATAGATATCAATTGATAATCAAAGGATATAAAATGAGATCCGAAACGTACAAAATGAAATTTGTAATACTTCTATTGAAATTTGCATGAATGCTAATTTAAATCAAAAAGTGTTAATTGAAATTCAAAAATCATTAAATAAATTTCAACATGTGGAAGCAAATTAACGCCCTATTTTTATAAAACGAATTTGAATGAAAGAATCAGTCAAAAGTGAAATGTAAATAAATAGGATCTGATGGTCAAATGATGTAATTCTTTAAGAGATGTGTTAAGGAAACATTTGAAGAAGAAGTCTCTTAAATAATCTTTTCATCTGACCTGTATTATTCGAATTATTTACGTTTCAATTTTTGTCGATTCGCTAGTTCGATCGTTTTCATTTTGTGAGAACAGACCGTAAGTGTTGGTGTTGCAGTGATATTGTATCACACAAATCTGTAAGAAATCGTATCAAAATAGATGTTATTGTGTAACAAACCAAAAATCGTTCGATGCTGAATAGCAACTTTTTGTCTGGCAACATTTATTCCTGCTCATCACACGTGACTTGGCAATCCCGATCAGTAACTTGTTACTTCCAATTTGATATATTTCCAATCCTAGCACAAGGGCTATCACATTATTGTAGCATCTTTAGGCAGACGTCACTCACAGATAAGTAACTCCCATATTTACATCTACTTTTAAATATGGAGCCAGGGCACAGAAATATTTCACATAAGATAGAGTGGATAAATAAATGGTTTCCCGTTACATCCCATAAAGGGATTAGGGAGAGCTTCTCACAACCAGTGAGCTGTGTGCGTTCCAGTTTTACACTCACTGATTGGAACCTACAGTTTTACGTCGCTTCCCAACGGTATATTGAGAAACTTTTCATGGCTAAATACTCGATAGTGTCGCCGTCACTAAGCGAGGTGAGAGCGGATAAGCTGACAAAATTTGGGGCGATCTCACCTTGTCCACAGGAAGCTTAATGCTATTACGAGCGTACTAGTTTAATCTCAGAACCGAATCTATCAGGCAGGCGAAATAAGATTGTCTGGACCACCAGTGAGGTGTAATTTAAATATGACTTGCATCTCTCGACAAATATGATATCCTTTCCTAGAGGGTACATTTCTGTGCTAGCAGGTGACATTACTGGAGAATTAAGTTGTATTTATAGCTGACCTTCCATATTATTATGATTTTCAATTTTAGTATCGGCTTGAGGTCATAGGACTGAAAAAAGAAAACGAAGTTGTATAATTTTCCTTTTATCACAATTTTTGTTAATGTTTATTTATTGGATTTATGTATTCTAACATAAATAAACCAATTGTAATTAGAATAGTTTCCAGTACACTGCCCAACACATGGGCTCTCAAGCACAATTTTTAATACAATAATCCATAATTTAAATTTGAATATTCTTGGGATACAATAAGTATATAGATATGATGAATGTAAAGAAACATTTTAACTAAACTTCACTTAATTATAAAGGAAAAGATAAAAGGCAGCCAACAGTCAAGGGGTAAAAAAACCAATTCTGAAAAAAGTCAACTATGAAGTTTAGTGATTAAGCCACCAATACTTTGGAGAATTCAAATTACGAATAATGTTCCTATCTTCTGTATAGGAATTTGTATCAATTCTTTTGTTATCATGAGTTAGATAATTTCACTTTTTTCTCCTATTGTAGACTCTTCTGTATATGTGATAAAGTATGGGAATGCCCATTTCGTTTTGCATAAATGCTCTACTATCTAGGAATAGAAAAGCTTCAGGTGGTACAAAGCCATTTAATAATGTATTTCTTATATATTTTTCGCTGACATAATAAGAGGCCAGTATTATATTGTTTTTCCGACAAACAATCGTCCTTGAAATATGATATCTTATAAGGTGTATGATGAAGTTATCTATCCTGCTAACTTGTGCTGCTTTATATAAGATTTTATTTGATATGTATTTTGTGAAGTTACTACTGTGAGATCTACAACTCTTAGTTCTTCTATAGAAGAAGGAGAAATGTGATCCATATTTGGCAACCGTATGTTAAAATGGGCTGAATGAGAGTTTTGTATAATATAATTTTTACCCTCCGTGATACAAATTTTGAGAAAAATAAATGCCCATACATGAAATAGGCCTTTCGTGCTTTCGATATTTGGATATCTACATGCTGATTGAAATATAGAAATTTGTCAATGTTAACGCCTAAGTATTTAAACGTACACTTATTAGGCATGTTTACATTATCCTTAATCTTGAGACCAAACTGCGTCCAATTGTTTCTAACATCGTAATTGCCCTTACTTACAGGAGGGCGGAACAATATTGTCTCACATTTACCAAAACTAATTTTCATTTTCTAATCTGTTGCATAGATTTTTATAATTTGTAGATTTTCTTGAAGTCCACTATTGATACTAGATATTTTGCTATCACAGTGATGGATTATCACGTCATCAGCAAACCCAATGATATTATCGACTTTTTCAAGTAATTCAAAGATAGATAATTTAGTTTTTGGTTAATGTATGAGAAATTCATACTACCAACTTACAAGTCATGAACATTTTCCTCATTGAAAAATGGTTGGTTTTTTGTAGGAAATAATAGACAATTCAGTTCAACACACACTCACTGGCATGACTAGTTTGGAACTCCGTGACAAGTTCATCATCAGATGCCTAACTACTGTGCCTGAATTGATACCATCGGTTGATCATCAATCGTATATATACAAACTGAATTCTGCAATTCACATGTGCGAATTAGTATCGATCGGAGATCCCTAAATATCAACATCACTGAAAGGCCTATAATTCCAACAACAAGAACAGACAGAATTTTTCCACCATGTTCTTCTTTTCCTTATGCATTCTCGCATTGTTGCAGTGCTTTGAGGTGAGTTTTAATAATACCACGGAAAAATACAACTCTGTGATATAAAGTTTTTTTTAACAGAGACGCTACAAAAGAAAATCGACAGAGACAGCAAACGACGCCATAGTTTTCCCGCTCTTTTGACATTTCTCTTCAGTAAGGTTTGCCATTTCATCATGGAAAGATATACGAGCCAACAACGAGTCGAAATTATTAAAATTTACTACCGAAATTTGGAGTCAGTGGCCTCAACTTTAAGAGCGCTACGTCCAATTGATGGTCGTCATAATTTCCGGCTGAATGGCTTCGTGAATAAGCAAAATATGCGTTATTGGTCAGACAGCAATCCACACGTAATCCATGAGTCATCATTGCATCCCGAAAAAATTACGGTTTGGTGCGGTTTATGGCCGGCGGCGTCATTGGGCCGTACTTCTTCCGTGATGATCAAGACCGGCACATTACTGTGAATGCGAATCGCCACCGTTCAATAATAACCGAATATTTTTGGCCCCAATTGTATAATATGGACTTGGAGGACATGTGGTTCCAACAGGACGGCGCCACAAGTCACAATCAATTTATTGGAAACCAAGTTTAATGAACGTGTTATCTCACGAAATGGCCCAGTCGATTGGCCGCCTTGGTCGTGCGATTTGACGCCGTTAGATTATTTCCTGTGGGGCAATTTTATTGCCAATTATTTAAGGGGATTTCATTTCTTAAACATTAGTGTTTCCCTGGTACGAGTATGTATGAGGCAACATTTAGAAAAAATGCCATCTCCCCTTGAAAGATTGGCCTTTCTTTCTACAATTTAGTTGAATAAAAACTTAAGAATTTAAAAATTAAAGAGAAACATAAATTATTAACGAAAAATGTAATAACTTTCACTGACAATTTAAAAAATATGTTTTAAATATCCTAGTAGTATTCGTTTTCAACATTTTCCATTAAATTCAACCAGTTCACTTTTCTGTTTTTGTGATTGCCATTCAACACTAGCTAATTGATTTCCCATTAAAGATTGTAAAATCTATAAAATTATAAATGTGATTGTATGTTTTTGTCATCGTATAAATCACAACAACATAATAAATATTTACGCCGATGTTCTGTATTTTTTTCGTTTGTTCTTTCCAATGAAAACCATTTAATAATTCAATGACCAAGGGTGTCCATGAACTCAGTGAAATTCAAAGAGAACAAAGTAAAATTGACTTTAATACATATTTTCAATTTTTACATATTATAGTACACGCATAAATAATAAATCTAAATACATATGCTAGTTAGGGTGTGCTTCATTTTGTTGCATTAAAAAGTGCAAGTGCCTACACCCTAGGAAATCCACCCTACTGTAGTATTAGGTTCAAGAAATCGCAGCAAAGTCGACATATTTATCAAGTTGACATATATTGATTTTCTTATATAAAATTTACAACATTTTGAGGGTTTTCGAGAAAGCTGTGTGGAACATTTAAAGTTCCGGTATACATAAAATTAAATTACGTTTAGTTGTGTTTCAAACTACTATATAAACTTAATATGTTTGAAAACAAATTCCTCTAGTATTGATGAAAATGTGGTGACGATAAAAGGTTGGTGATTTTCTAAAATTTAAATTTTTTTAAATGCCACAATGGATTGCAATGATTTGTAAGTTATTTTCTGACATATGTTGATAGTAATATAATACTTTTTCAAAATGACGATTGGTCCTTAGTTAGCCAAGATATTATCAGATAAGTAAAAACAAAACCAGTTAAAATTAAAAAAAAAAATATTTGCAAAATATCTTGAGAACCATGAAAGCAAAACTGAACATCCAAGCACATTTTTTTAGTTTTTTTGTAGTATATATAAAATATTTCCAATGAATACAAAAATCAAAATTTTAAAACGGTTTAAATTTTTTTGATACCCGAGGTAGTTATATTTGGGCTCCCACTTTGCGGCTCCAGTGAGGTCTATGGCATTCCACTATACCAATTTATATGGAACTTCACCTCAGCTATGTCTGTGTGAAATTTCATCTTGATCAGACGAGCGGTTTAGAAAAGGCTGAATTATTTAAATTTTTTTTTCGAGAAATTCCCCACTCTGCATTGTTGCCAGCTTAGTACAAAAAATACTATCAGCCTGTTTCTGTATCTCGAACGAAAGCTTTCGTCCGTTGTCTACATGAAAAAAGTTTAATTGGGTTACAAAATATTGTCGTTTCAAATCGAATGAAAACATACAATTTTTCAATACTTTTCAGTATACATTTCGGTTTCTCTCTGTCGAATGTGCTGTAAGTTAAGAACAAACATAGAAACAGGCAAACGAAAAATTTAACTTGAGGAGCCCAACTTTAGTCGAAAGTGAGTTAGTGACTTTCGTTCGCTTAGTTTTTCGTTTGAGATCGGGAAACAGGCTGAATATGTTGTGAAACGTTTTTCTAATTGTCAAACAAAATAAATAAAAATTATATTAAAATATTTAAAAATTGTTTAAATAAATATGATTTACAGTCCATAGGGTAAAAAATTACAATTAACTCAATTTGTATCCTTGCGACCTAGGAAAATTACAAACTTAAGAGATTTGTGTGTGTGTGTATTCAAAAATGAGCAAGTAAACAAGGGTCACAAATTTTGACGTGAAGTGATTGTATTTATCGACGAAGTGTTTCGAATCGATGCCAACGTTATAGCCCTGATTGTGGTTATATAAGTATACTAACATTTCAGCGTTAGAATGTAAAAATTTTATGGGACTTTTATTTAAAATTAATGTAGTGGGCCAATATTATTCTACTCGACTTTTTTTTTAAATATTTTCCTGTAGGGAACACTTCGAATAGGTTGCACTGCGAATACCGCCCCGCGGTCAAAATTCACAATTTTGATATTATATATTTAAATTTTCTATTTCACTTAAATTTGAATTTTGGCCTCAAAGCGCCACATGTTACAGCTGTCCGATTTACACCACGGTTCCAACAGCCAAATGGTAATGACAATGCACAATTTGACCATTTTTTCATAAAAATCTGCCGGCGTATGAGTGACTTGCTTTAACCTGATTGTTGGAAATACATATCTCGCTGACTATTGAAAATACATGTTTGTCCAATTTTCCCCAAATTTCCAGCATGACATTTTCATATTCAATTTTTCAATTTCATTATTCAAAAAAATTTCTCTCTAACATACACTCCGGTTCACTTATTTAAAATCACTAAAAATTCCATATTCAACAGCCTGTATCTTTTGTAATTTGTAACCGATTACAGAATTTGGAAATGGAAGCTAGACATCTTGAGATATATACAAAATTATGACAATAGTGGTTTATTTAATCTGAGAACTTTTTTGAGCAATTTATAAAAAAAGTCCAAAAATGTGCCATTTTTTTGGTACATTTGAATAAAGGCACTTTATTACTTTTGTTTCTTATTTTTAAAGTAAGCGATGATTGCTTGTAGGGAGTGTTTGGTTATTACAATTTATTACATCTTAATCATTTTACGAGTCAAAATGGCAAAACAAAAAAATTTAAATCTACCGGAAAAAATTAAAATCGATGTTTACCGTTCTGAAGGAAAAATTGAACGGAGAACAACAGTTGTCGACAATTACATTAAACACCTCGAGGGGTATGGAAAACATTTTAAAGAAAAGGTTTCATTGTCTTTATCTACGTATGAGAAAAGAAAAAACATCAGAATTGCTTCTAATTTTGCCTTATCCTTGTCAAAAATAAGAGCTCAAGCTGGAGTGGAAGCGAGCACGTCACCAGTACGCAGAGTACTTAAGAGCTGTGAGTATCTTAAATACTTGAAATTACAAAAAAGGCGCCACTTTATGCTCCTCGTAAGGAAAAGCGGCTTCAATTCGTCAGAGACTACATGGTATGGGATGTGTGCAGCCAAGAGGTCATGTAAATGACTGGAGAACCGTTGTATTTACTGATGAGAAGAAGTTTGATTTGGATGGGCCTGATGGCTAAAACTATTATTTACATGATCTGGGCAAAGAAAAGTGTTTTTTGAATTGACATCACAACGGAGAGGGCGGCGTTATTGTGTGGGGTGCTATTACGTACTATGGCACCATCGATCTACTATTTCAAAGTGCAAAAATTACTGGTGCAAGCTATAAACTATTATTGGAATCGGCTTTTCCGAAGTTCAGTGAACTAGTTGGTCCCATATTTTGGATTTTGCCACGGGGTTAAGCCCCTGTAGTAAAGGAGTTCATTGCAAGCCAAAATTTTAATATTCTTGACTGGCCACCCTATTCGCCAGATCTAATCAGTATCGAAAATGTCTGAAGTTGGTTATCTCGTAAGGTCTATGAAGGACGTAGACAATTTGATGATAAGCGGTCACTAATCACTAATCAAATGTCGTTGGATTACATAAATTCTCTTTATCTCTCAATGAAAACCAGTATATTTGAAGTTATGGTTGTACCCATTACTAATAATTCTTAAATAAAGTAAGATAAATTAAAAAAAAAACAAGAAAAACTGTATTTCATTAAAATTAGTTAAAGTGCCTTTATTCAAGTGAACCAAAAAAAAATAGCACATTTTCGGACTTTTTTTTATAAATTGCTCAAAAAAAGTTCTTTAGCTAAGAAACCTCTATTGTCATGATTTTTTTATATCTCAAGATGTCTAGCTTCCATTTCCATTTCACAATTCTGCAATCGGTTACAAATTGCAAAAGATACAGGCTGCTGAATATGGAATTTTTAGTGCCTTTAAATAAGTGAACCGGAGTGTATATTTAAAAAAATCTTCTCAAGAAGAATTTACAACGAATTAGATCCAATTTAACATACGAGTCAAAATTTTTTAAAAAAAAACAGTACTTAATTATTATTTTGATTTTGGCAAACAGTGTTATGGAATTAAAACTTGGTTTTTATGCGGGAATATGAGTAAGATCAATAGTGGCTAATATCAGCTTGGGAAGCGATAAAAGTTGCATACGTTTTTAGCTTGCTTAAGAAACCTTTCCATGTTCGTGGTCGTGCGTGAGCCTAATCTTACACACGTGCTCATCTCTAGTTAGGGGAGAAAAAGCAAGCAAAGTTAGAAAGAGTTAGGAAGAAAGTTAAAATTTTTTGTGTTTAAAATAAAAAATTTTATAAAAATTGTATAATCTGCCAGGCATGTGCATGGTAGTTGTTGCTTCAGTTTTGGCCGTTAGTGTATATTTATTCGCAAATGATTATTATCATTTCACTTTGTATGTTGAATAAAATAAAATTCGCAAATGCATATATTAGTTTCAATACTGTTTACTGTCAAGTTATTAGCATGTTCAGTGGATTCTATAATTGGCGATAATGTACTAAGTGATTGTTGGTTGTTTTTTTTTTGTTGCAAATAAAATATTTTTGTTTTATTAATTTAATTGTCATCCTTATCAGTATACATTTTTGCGGCACAAAAACAATGGAGTAGATTGTAAAAAAAACTATAGGCAAACAGAGAAATATAATACAATTCGTTAGAGGTGGAGGCAATTTCACAACTTTCGTTTCGTCAGTAAAATAAATAAATTTCGTCAGTAAAATAAGTACTAGTATGATATATATGCTAATTTCTGCAACTGGCTGGTCTAGTCAACCGACACCGTTCGTAATGATGATGAAATTACAAAAGCGAAATTTTCGAATAAACCGAAAACCGGTTATTAGATGTTTAGGTTTATACTCAATTTATGTTGAAAATCCTTACAAACTTTTATAATTAAAAAAAAGATATTCAGGTTGATTCCTATAGTCACCTTCAGCATCAATACGCGCATCATTGACTTTTTGCTATTCTATAATATGTTGGTAATGTGATTGCTGGAAAACATATGTTTTTAGAGATGTGCAAACAGAAACATGTGTCTTCTTTCACATCATATATATTCTACAATACTCGTGTCACTAATTTACAAGTCATTCCGAAAAAATATATTTGAAGGCCCTATCATTTATTTACAAACATAGCTGATGTCATTCATTGAAAATGTTTCCATCGTATTGTTTTTTAAGTTTTTAAGGACACTTCGTAGATTTCCCGAGTTATCAGTAACATAAAACGCAATGGAATCCTTTTTCAATTAAAATATGAGTATTTGTTTACAATTTTTTGTTAATGACGTAAAATTTTCCCAATCAGCTGATTACACCTACAGCTGATTTAATTAGTGATGCCAAAAATTTTACAATTTTTATCGATAAGTCATCACGAGTAGTTTAGAATGCATCGAAAACAGAGCGTCGAAAGTGAAACGTTGCCTTCTTCGAATTGAAGCGCGTATCGACCTGATTATTTTCTTATATTAATTATTTCTTCCGAATTAAGTAACACATCTATTTTGAAATATATTTATAACAATAGTAAGATTTTATACAGTTTTTACTTTCGCAATTATTTCATCATTTGAATAATATACCAATTAAGTTTTTACACTTTATAGGACATTCATTCAAGAGAATTGCTTTCAAATTCGTATATGATTTTGAAATGTAAAAAAGTTTAATTTGAATATCAATTAAACTTGTCAATCTTACATTAAACAGGCATTGAAATTTAGAATATAATTTACATTTGAAGTTGAAAATAAAACGTTATTGTTGAATTTAAATACAGCTGTGAAATTTTGAGTTTGAAACACCAATTAGAATATTCAATTTAATTCAATACAAACCAATTTAGTTCAGTTCAATTCAATTAAGAAGATGAAAAGAATTGAACTGAATTATACTAGATTAGACTCAGTTAGATTAGATTGGATTGAATTGACTTGGACTAAATTGATGGAATTGAATTGAATTGAATTGAATTGCATTGAATTGCATTGAATTGACTTGACTTGACTTGACTTGACTTGACTTGACTTGACTTGACTTGACTTGACTTGACTTGACTTGACTTGACTTGACTTGACTTGAATTGAATGGAATTGAAATAGCTGATGTGTTTTTAACAGAAAATGTAAAAATCTTAAATTTTGACTGATTTCACGGGCAAACGAAACAAGACAAGAAAATGTTAGTTTGTTTTGATTTTTTATTAATTTTTCTACAACAATTTACACATATAGTATTGTTTTCCATGCGAAACGGAAAAACCGAAATATTACCGTAATTAAAACCGAAAATTAATCGGTTTCACCGTTTTTTTCCATACTGTAAAACCGAAAGCCGGTTTTCCGAAGAACTGATTGTTCGGATCGAAAATGCCGGTTTTTTCTAGTATTGATCGTTTCTCTAGTATTGATCGTTATGGACAATATCCTGAAAATTTCAATCTTCAATATTTGGTTTTTCTTTATTAGGTTTGACATGGAAACACCAACCTTCGTATCTAAATACAAATTTAGTTTGCAAAGAATATTTTCAAATTGGTGGTGAAAATTTTGTAATGGCTGATTGAAGTGTTATTGCATATGCATATTTTTATATTTTTACAACCAAGGAACTTGCTGACCCACATTCGTGTTCAGTTTTTGTTTGCAGTTTATTCAGATTGTCAGCTTTATACAATATTTCAGATAAAACATTCGATTTTCGCATTACCTGCTTTGCGTATTTGTTTGGAGTGACTTATGATTGCAACTTTTAACTGACTCACATAAATTAATCTATACCATAGAGTATGTATGGACTAGAGGAACCACTTGTCTCATTAAATTTACGGCGTTTGATGTGGTTATATATGGACATTGCATGTTGAAAAAAATTGCCTTAATAATAGCAGGTAGAGGCTTAAAACAACACATCCAACATGTAAATAGTCACAGCATTTTGTGTTTATGTATTAAAATAGTTGTGATAAATACAACACAAATATAAACTAACAATAAAGTATATCAAAAAAGTTTAAAATAAATTTAAATTTCACAGTTCTCCATCATCAAAACGACATGAAAATGTTAAATCAACAGTTCTTGTAACTGCATTTGGTGACAGTCAGTTTACTCTTGGAACTTATCTCTATGGCTCCTATGTAACGGAGAATATCTAACAGAAGAGACAGATGGTACCTCTATACCATATTTAGTCTATGATTTATACTGTTATTTTACATGTGCATGTGTGTCTAGTGTTTAACGTGCATGATATTTAATAGCCAGTAATTTGTAGTTAATTGTCGGGATATTTTTTTTTGTTCGTTTTCAATACAAAAGGAAAACAATTTACAAAAATCAATAAATATATTTTTTTTAGTTGATAAGTGGTAATTGTCTTTTTTGTACAAATTATTTTATATAGATTCATTTAATTGTATAAATTATTAAATACTACGTACTATGTAGTCAAATTAACACCTAGTGCTGCTCTGACAGAGCGAGAGAATAAATTTAAAATATTAGTTGCTGCGTAAATAACACAGGATAACATTAATGTCGCTGTTGAGGATTTTTGTTATAAATACATTGATTTCGAAATCTGTGTAACTAGTTAGCCTTAATATTAAGATATTAGCTAAAATGGTTCATTTATTTTCGACACTATATTAAGAAGATGGTTAAGAGAGGTGAATTTGTAAACTTTCCTATGGTTGAAAAATTTATAAAATCGTATATTTCGGAACCGGTCTCATTTTACATGATATTTCGTCAGTGTTTACAATTAATATTTAAAATATTGCTACAACTGCTTACTAAAATTTAGGGTTTATAATAAGGGACTTCTACAATTTGTATAATAATTTCAGTATTATTTATTCCAAATTCGAATATGAAAAATCCCACTGCACAAGTGTTTGGAAAGTAATGAAATCTGATCGCATAACAACCCATGAAGGGAGCTTCTCACAATCAGTGAGATGTGCACTTTCTAGTTTTTACATTCACTGATTGGCACCTCCAGTTTTACACCACTTCCGAACGGTATTTTGAGAATCCGATTAATACTTAATAATAAATGATTTGGAATCTATGTATCATATAATTTTCGGCATCAAACAACGACTGTTATTTCTTTGTAGGCCAGTGTTATTGATTATGTTTTTTTTTTTGTCCCACAATAAGTGTGTAATAATGGACAAATTGATTTTAAATATTTGATGTGGCTTATTTATAGTAAATAATTTATATGGAATGGAATGTAATTCAGATTTTATTTAAATGTGTAATTTTTTAAATCTAAATGTCTGTCCAAAAAAGTTAAAATTAAAAGCAGCATACGACTAGGCCGAATTTAATGCGCCATGACCTCAATTGGAACTCAAAAATTACATGAGGTGCCAGGGGCAACCGCTTGGAATGAAGTTCCTTTCGCTATATATTATGTACTAGTTAGTTATAAACACGCCTAAGGCGCCTGTTGAAAAATAATACTATAATTTAAATGGATCTTTAAGAAAAGATACTTTTTGTAAAATGATAAACTTTTTTTAAGAATTTTTTTTTTATTGAATGTATTTTTTTTAAAAAATAAAAATATATTTTTAGGTCCTTTTTGTAAGAATATGTATTCTTTTATTAAAAGCTTTTTTTTAAGAAAACGTAAACTTTTTAATAACAAGTACTTTCTGTAAGAAAAAGCCTAAGCATAGGAAGTTTTTTTTACAAAGAAGTACTTTTTTAAGAACAGGTACTTTCTAATGACTAATGACCGTCGGTGGTGCAATGGTTAGTGTGCGCGCCTCTTGTACAGGAGTTCCTGGGTTCGAACCCGGCTCTGACCACCTTAAAATTTTCTTTCGGCGGCGGTCACCTCGCATAGTGACGGCGACACTATCGAGTATCTAGCCATGAAAAAGCTTCTCAAAATACCGTTGGGAATCGGTGTAAAACTGTAGGTCCCAATCAGTGAGTGAAAACCGGAAAGCGCCCAGCTCAGTGATTGTGAGAAGTTCTCCCCGGTCCCTTCTTGGGATGTAATGGGAAACCATTTATTTATTTTTTTACTTTCTAATGAAGTGGTACTCTTTTTAGGAAAAGGTTAGTTTCTAAGAAAATTTATTTATTTTCAGAAAGGCTACTTATGTCAAGAAAAGCTATTATTTTATTTTTAAGAAAAGGTACTTAAAAAAAATAGAATTTTTGTAAGAAAAGTTATTTTTTTAAGAAGGTGTTTGAAGAAAAGGTTTTTTTTCTAAAAGGTTTTTCTTTTAGAATTGGTCCTTTTTTCAAGAACATGTACAATTTTAAGAGTAGGCAGTAGGTTTAAGCTATCTCAAGAATATATTGATCAAAAATATATATTAATACAAAAGCCGCTAAAAAAAACTTTTAAAATGGTGAAAATAATGGAAATTCCCATTAAGATGCGAGTTGAGATCGTGAAGAAAAATTAAATGGGTTCCTCGGCTTCAGACTTTGAAACAGAGTACGGAATATGTCGGAAAGCAGTTTACAATTTGGTAAAGAAGAAAGAAACCTGCGGAAACCTACAAAATAGGGAAGATTGTTCCATTTTTAAAATATTCACAGAAAATTCAGTCGCAAGTCCGCTTAAAGTTGCTGCAGAGGCAGAAATCATCATTGAAAAACATGTAAGGCAATCCACAATGCGGAGAAGATTAAACACGTTTGATATAAACACCTATGTCGTGAGAAAAGTAACATATCATATCTGCAAAAAAACAAAAAAAAAATCCTCTAAAGTTTGCCATGGAGTATATCCATAAGCCAGTGGGGTTCTGGCACAATGTATATATATTGTGGACGGATGAGTCCTCGTTGCAATTTGTAGGGTCATTTGGAAAAATTTAAATGCACATTTTCAAAGGATCGAAGCATAAAGCAGTACAACCTCTTAATCGTTTCGGCGGTGGTTGAGTAACGTATTGGCGATGTGTCTCATACAATGGATTTGGAGATCTAGTACCAATACAAGACACTCTGAACCAGGCAGTATACCTAGACTTTCTGAATGTCCATGCTCTTCCTTCGGCTCAGAGATTATTTCCTGATGCAAATTGGATTTGGCATCATGACAATGCTCCCTGCCACAAAGCATGGTTACCAACAACGTTTTTAAATCGAGTTGGACAAGATGTTCTTTCATGGCCACCCCAGAATCCAGATGTAAAAATAATAGACAACGTATAGGCATTTGTAAAAATGGCAGAGGTCTATCCAAATGGACCGAAAACGTAAGGAAACTCTTGATGAAATTACAAATATTTGGAACAGCTTAAAAATCAAATTCGTACGCAATTTGATTGCTTCAAATTATTTCAGCTAGACTACAAGCTGTCATAGATGCTGAGAGAAATGTATTCGTCTACTAATTATTTTTGATTTTTCTTTGGTGTTTTATAATGTTTTTTTCCGTTTTGTGAGTACTTTTGAATGTAAATAAATTTGTGTAAATAATTTTGAAAGATTATTTGAGGACTTTTTATGTGATAGAAATGATTTTTGATCATAGAATAACACATACGTAGAAGGTTTTATTCGCTCAATAAATTAAACGTCATAGGTACGATGGAAATTACACAGTGGAGGATGGAAAATATGGGTTCAATAATACCAGATGGTGGCAATAGTATACAGCGATCCGCAAAGGAACTACACCCGAATTTCGTGTTTTTGTGGCAAACTAGTTGTGTTAAATACAATACAAATGAATACCAACGTTAAAAGTCAACAAAAAAGTGCAAAATACATTTAAATTTTTCAGTTCTACACTAAAACGACAGGAAATAGTTAAGTGAACATATTTTGTAACTCCACCTGGTGTATGTAAATTTTAAATTTAATTTGCTCTCATTTCCACAGACCTACCGAGAGAGTGTGAAATGAAACGTCAGATGAGAGAATAAGTTCTTCTATAGTATGTGTTATTCTATGTTTTTGATCAACACCTGTCAAATTTATTGCTAAAAATTTGAAACTAGCATAATCTATAAATTTTGGGGATTACAATACGGAAGTTGTCTTGTTGCACATTTATTCACAAAGCAGCAAAATTTTGTGTTATTTCTAAGCATACTAAATTTTGTGTACATATATGTGGCTATATCTGAACTCAATGATCGAAATTGTTTTTTTTTTTTGTTTTTCACCAGTAAGAAGCACGTTTTCGAAGCACTTCTCTGAATGTGGCAGCTCTACAACATGCTATTTGAACTCATCATCCGCTTCTGTAGGCGTCAAAAAACGTTGGCCAATGCAGGAATATAAAGAAATCACTTCGAAAATACGCGATTGTTTGAGCCGATGCGTGTGGGCTAGCATTGCCGTGATGGAGACTGATTCTTCTTTTTCGGTTCGTTTTCCTTAGTTCACCGAAAAAACTTCTGCAAACAAATGGTAGTTTACCATACACAAATGACCATTCTACGGTACTCTAACGGAAATGTTGCTACATGACCACCATTTGCTTTAAAAAGCTTCGTGAGCGAACAAATGTTGTTGAATTTGGCTTATTTTGGAAGACCCATACAGTACATTACTGTTCAGTCGCAATTTCATATCTGCGATTCGTGGCCTATCGTGATCTTATAAGTCCTTTGAAGCAGCACCATTGAACTTTTTCAACATTACCTTGCACCAATTGACACGAGCATTTTTTTTGAGCGACTGACACATTAAGCGGGATTTACAACCAAATATTCATTCAGTATATGAATGTGTGAAGTAATGCCCAAAGTTGCTTCTATCTCACGTAAGATCGTGCTTCCATGGAGAGCTCGTCTCAATTCACAGCTTCTATTCGCCTAACCTGGTGATATATTGCGTCTACATCCAACAACTTCAAAATCGGAGTTCTTATGTTTTATAAACTAAACACTTATTAGGAACTTGAATAACATTTACCAATTTAAATAAAATAATAGAAGTACAAATGTAAAATGTTCTGCTTCTTCCAGCTTTCATTCACTACGATTGAGAACTTTTTGTATGTTTTTAATAAGTTATCGATAAACAGTCGAGGTCATCTCAAGACTGCTACAGAATACCAAACTAGCGCTGATGTGACCACAATGTTGGCAGGAAGTGACGTTGACATAAAAACGACCACGACGACAACCGTAATAAGGGGGGGTTTTGTTTTCTGAAGAACTTCCAGATCTTTCTCTAAATTTAATTGCATGTAATGTATATTATTTTATATAATTACAAATCTTGATGAGTGATTATTTCAAGGCTATTTACGAATAAAACCAGTTCAACTTTCCGGTAGCCTTGGTTCAAAGAATATGTGGGGAACAAAGTACATTGCAACTTCATAGCAAACTTCAGTTGAAATCTTTATAATAAGTGTGTTTGTTTAATTATAGCTTAATTTGTACGGGACACCTAAGCGATATTAAGTGGCATTTCAATTTCCCACTTAAATTCCGACTTGAGCAATGACAATGTTGCCATATGTTCAATTTCAAGAAATGGCAACAAAAAGTTATCTTAGATACATTTTGTTATAATTTCTTGTGAATGAAAATGTTATCAAGGACAGACTCAAAAGCAGACATTTTCAAAATGGTTTATACATTTAAGTTCATTAAACTTATTTTATTTAATGGAAGACTACGTATACTTTTATATCTCTAAATTTGAAGGGTAGATTTTTATTTGCGATTGAAAACAAAATTGGAAACAAATTGTTCACAACAACGCGCGGTAAATGTTATACATATTGAACATGGTGAAATTATCTATCAGGTATAGTCGTTTACACAGGTGATGAAATGTTGTCCATGTCAATTTTCGTTCCACTTGTCAAAATCATATGTATTTTGATTTTATACTTGTTTGTATTCTTGTATTTTTGGTATATATTTGTGTAGAGTTTGACAACTGAAACGAATGAACGAAAATAAAATGTCTGTTGTTGCTGCTTACAATTGCAACAACATGTGCTGCTACCATGTATTTGTTGGCACTGTGTTGGCACGTGTTGCCATATCGAATTTTTTTCACCCATTACAGCAAATGTTGCCACATTTCGTGGTATTAAGTGTGGATCGTTTTATTTGGAAAGTCGTAAGTGGCGATAGCTTAATGGAATAAAAAAACAGCCTTAATATTTCGTCAACATTTACACTCCGCTTCACTTATTTAAATACACTAAAAATTCCATATTCAGCAGCCTGTATCTTTTGCAATTTGTAACCGATTGCAGACTTTTAAAATGGAAATGGAAGCTAGACATCTGAAGATATAAAAAATCATGACAATAGTGGTTTCTTAACTAAAGAAATTTTTTTGAGCAATTTATAAAAAAAAGTCCAAAAATGTACTATTTTTTTGGTTCACTGCCTTTAGCACATTACCTAATTTTAATGAAAAACAGTTTTATTGTTTTTTTAATTTATTTTACTTTATTGAAGAACTATTAGTAATGGGTAAAACCCCTTTTATTTTTAATAACTTCAAAAATAGGGGTTTTCATTGGGAGATACGAGAATTTATGTAATTTAATTCCAAGCATCCTTAGTGGCCCGAATTAGTGACTGCTTATCATCAAATTGTCTACCTCCTTCATAGAACTTACGAGATAACCAACCCCAAACATTTTCGATAATTTATTTATTTTTTTTTTTGGGTAGTATGCATTTCTCATCCATTAACCGAAAACTAACCAAAATCGATGAATAAAATTCGAATTCAAATAAATGTGACTGACACTAGCACGGTCTTCAAAAACGATATACCACGGAAAAATACAACTCTGTGATATAGATTACAAACTCACCTCAAAAAGCACTGCAACAATGCGAGAATGCATGAGGAAAAATAAGAACATGGTGGAAAAATTCTGTCTGTTTTTGTTGTTGGAATTATAGACCTTTGAGTGATGTTGATACTTTGGGATCTTCGATCGATACTAATTCGCACATGTGAATTGCAGAATTGAGTTTGTATTTATACGATTGATGATCAACCGATGGTATCAATTCAGGCACAGTAGTTAGGCATGTGATGATGAACTTGTCACGCAGTTCGAAACTAGTCATGCCAGTGAGTGTGTGTTGAACTGAATTGTCTATTATTTCTAACAAAAACTATCCATTTTTCAATTAGAAAAATGTTCATGATTTCTAAGCTTGTAGTATGAGTTTCCCATATATTAACCAAATATTTTCGATAATGTTTAGATCTGGCCAGTTAAGATTATTAACATTTTGGCTTGCAATGAACTCCTTTACTACTCTGGCGTTGTGTATAGGGGCATTATCCTATTGCAATATCCAAAATATGGGAGCTAATAGTTCTCCGAACTTCGGAAAAGCCGATTCCAATAACGTTTTATAGTTTGCACCAGTCATTTTTGCACTTTGAAAATCAAGATCGATGGTGCCATAGTACGTAATAGCACCCCACACCATAACGCCGCCCTCATGGAAATAATAGTTGTAGCCATCAGGCCCATCCAAATTAAACTTCTTCTCATTCGTAAATACAACGGTTCCTCCAGTCATTTATATGACCTCTTGGCTGCACATCTCATACCATGTAGTCTCTTGCGAATTGAAGCCGCTTTTCCTCACGAGGAGCATTAAATGACGTTTTTTTTTTGTAATTTCAGGTATTTAAGATACTCCCAGCTCTTAATTACTTACTCACAGCTTTTAACCACTCCAGCTTGAGCTCTTGTTTTTGACAAGTATAAGGCAGAATTAGAAGCAATTCTGATGATTTTTCTTTTCTCATTTATATAATCTTTATTCTGACGTGGACATAGCTAGACAAATCAAATTGGGCCAATTACGTTGGTTAGGCCATGTTATCAGAATGTATGAAGATGAGCCAGCGCGAAAGGTTTTCGATAACGATAACGAAGCAGGAAAACAGGACGACCAAGACACCGCTGAAAAGACCAGGCAGAAAAATCCCTCCGTATCCTTGGTGTTACCAACTGGCGACAAAAGACAAAGGATAGAGCCAGTTGGAAGAATATGTTGAAATTTGTTTAATTTGTTTGTTTAATTAATATATGTGAGACGTGTGACCTCACGAGGTTGTAAAATAGTCAATAAAAGTAAAGTAGGTTCAAGACAATGAAAAACTTCCTTTAAAATTTTTTCCATACCCCTCGTGGTCCTTTAAGTAATTGTCGACAACTGTTGGGCTCCGTCCAATTTTCTAAGCTATTACGCGGTTAGAATATCCCTCAGAACGGTAAACATCGATTTTAGTTTTGTCCGATAGATTTAAAATTTTTTGTTTTGCCATTTTCACTCGTAAAATGATTAAGAGGTAATAAATTGTTATAAACAAATGCTCCCTACAAAAAATCATCGCTTACTTTAAAAATAATAAAGTGCCTTTATTCAAGTGAACCAAAAAAATAGCACATTTTTTTAGTTTTTTTTATAAATTGCTCAAAAAAAAGTACGTTAGTTAAGAAACCACTATTGTCGTGGTTTTCCATTTTAATATTGTGCAATCGGTTACAAATTGCAAAAGATATAGGCTGCTGAATATGGAATTTCTTGTGCCTTTAAACAAGTGAACCAGAGTGTTTACACGCTGAAAAATCGGTCTATATTTGCTGTTTGGATACAAATATAAACTATTTGTAGCTTGTCGCAAATATATTATACTTGTGCTGAAACACATTGTGTTTGCTGTTCAATATAACATGTTTGAGGCAAAATGGTTAATAGGCTAAATTCATGATTGTGAGGCCCAAATGTGGCTTTTTTTAGTTGAAACCCGATGCAAATAAAAACGAGGCAGAGATCAAGGCAGCAGATCTTCAATTCATGAAAATAATGCTTGCAAACGTGTACATGTTTCCTGCAATATGTTGCGGGGGCCATTATTTTTCAGCGTGTATGCAACGTCCACTAATTCAAAGACATTTCCTTGCATGTATTAAACATTTCGCAGTTAAAGTGAGTTTTGTATCAATTTAAAATCAGAGAAATAGCGATATCGATAGTAACTATACCATTTAGTGTTCATTGCATTTCAATTTCAAGAGGTAACTTCAAAGCCTGTTAGTATTTTTATTTGAATGTGAATAAAACTTTCACTTACCTTTCAAAAAATTCAAAATGACAAACAAAATGATCTTCGCCGGCATCATCTTCTCATAGTTATTACAAACAATCACTTTAAAGTAAGACGTGTTTTAGTTGTTGTTATTGGTTCTTCTTCTCTTTATTGTTGAATACGATTCTTCTTATTAAATTTCTTCACTTGTACACTTGCATTTATTTCACTGAATTAAAAGCAGCTTTCCATCCATTCCCGAAACAATTTGTTGGGTTTCTTTTATTTTTTTGCACTATTATTATTTATGATTCCACAGAATTGGTTAACGCAGGACATTTGCATACAAGTGTCTTCATATGGAAATGTAATTATTATAATTAATTTTGCAACTCTTTTGTTAAGATGAACGAACAAAACTATAGCATTTAATTGCTGTGATTATATTTTACAATTGAAAAGCCTCGACTACATCAACGGTATCGGAATCGACAACATCCACAATCAAGTAACATCAGGCAGCAACAATAAAGATGATGAGTTTAATACCGAGAATATGCATTTGATGCAGCTCCGAGAATCCTTGGAGGATGGTAGTTAACGAATAAACAAAGCTGATATGATTAACATGTTGTCGGTAACACGAAACGGCAGTTTGTTAATTGTTATTTAAAATTCACAAAGGCAAATTATTCTACATATTACTTGGGGGGGGCGTGTGTATACACTTCAATTTGCAGTTTAAATTAATTATGATTGATTAAAAGCACTGACACCAATAGTTGATACCTTGATTTATTTAAAACTTTTGTTAAATTACACTTTTTGTCACTTTGATTGATTGACACTTGCAATACTCTCTTCAAACTATGTATTCCTTGAGGAAACGAAGCGTCCAAATATGAGCAACGACGTTTACTAACTGAAATTGATGCTGGCAGCCAACCATGGCAAAAGGCCCATCGTCATCATCTTCAATTGAATCACAGCCGACCAACACACGCACAGCAGCTTCCTCACTCGCTGATTACGGGATACGAGCAACGAACTAACAGTTCGTTTGAACTCGTTTGTTGTGCAAAAATAACGTAAAAACGATTAAATCGTCGTCTTTAGAGTAGAACGTTTTTAGAGAATTTCCTGATAATACGCTCTTTCTCTCTGTTACGTAGTACGATTCTCAAATTTGTATTTTTACAATCCACCATGTGCTTGTTTGGTTCCACGTGGTGGATCTTATTTTTGCTTTTGTCATCATCATTGTTCCTCATGCTTTATTGCAATAGGATGATTATAATGTTACCCAAGGAACAGGATATATGATTTCTCCACAACCAAAAAGTGGTTGACATGCGCATTGGCCCCACGAAGGAGGAGTATATTTTGGTTAATTTTTTTTGACAAATGGTATGACAAACTAATGCCACTCCATGCAAACAAAGAAGAAAAAAATGAGAAGGCGTTTGTTCCAGGGTATGTGTTTGCCCTGTATGGGTAGGTATGTGTATGTGTGTGTGTGTGTATGTATGTTAGTGCTTAACTGTGGTTATGTTTGAGGTGTTGCTGTAGCTGTTCCAGTGTTGGTGTAACTCGACTCATATACATTCATACACATAATTTGTTGGCTTATGTTTATTTACTTCACATAATGTTTCCTCACCAAATAGGTGTCAGTTTACTTCCTTTGCTTCTTTCAATTTTCAACGTAGTCTCGTACGAGGATGGATTGCGGCAGTGTGGTGAATATTAAAATTATTGTGGTGGGAAATAGGAAAATTCAAATGGTCGCCTAAGTATTACTTTGGTTTTTTGTAGTAGTAAGAAGGATCTTGTGGAAAACTTTTCCTATGTGTTGAAAAACATAAGAGTTTGCAACGACCAGGGCAAATGGTACAATAAAATCATATTTATCAATCTGATAAAGAGTTTAACTTATGCCGGGAAGCAAAGTATGACGACAATGACCGCACGCACAGCAGGTTGTTGCATTTTGAGCCATAACTTATTTTCAACAAACGCACAGTTTGACCAACACCAAATACTTTGTCGGTGCATTTGTTTCTCTGGATTTTCTGAGCCCCAAATTTGACAATTTTGTGTATTCACGAAACAAAGCTGATGGAAATGCACTTCAACGGAGAAGATCACTTTTTTTTGAAAAATTCTTTCCATGGTCTGCTTGTTGTGAACTCCGGAGTAAGGTGAATTTTCTACCTATGAAGGTGGAGGCCTTTTGTCAAGTTGTTGAGAACGATGCTGAATTGATGTTTTCGGCGACACTCTCGTTTACAGCAGCAATGTTTCCAATAGACCGACCTGTACCTTGACGAACAAGACCTACTGTCAATAACCGACCCAGTTTCTTAAAAGTTTTTGACCACTCTCCGAATGGTTGACACATTAAGTGCACTTTCTCGACTGCAAATTCTTCAAAGTTTGCGAGCGGTCTCAGCATAACTTTCCAATTTTTTGTAATAAGTTTTCACAACTATAGCGCGATGTTCTGTCGTAAAGAGCTCCATTTTTAATACTCGGAATAAACATATGTATGTGACAGCTGCCAAATTTCAGAGATGCCAGTTGGACAAATAAATGACTCTAAATTTAAAAAAGTGTAATCGAACTGAGACACCCTAGACATATCGCACCTCAACTACAGAAGAGTCATAACCAACGACCAATTCTATCCACTCTAAAAAGTCTGTCGACACTTTCTCTTCCACTTCGTTAAAAAAAATTGCATATGAATGTGCCTGCTATATAGAATTTTTATAAATTTTTTACATAACAAATGAAGTATTTTGTCTGTACTGTAAATTTGAAAATTTTGTGTTATGACTGTTTTGTATTCAGGGTGCGGAATATGATTTTTTTCTATTTCGACACATTTCTTATTTAAACTCAAACCAATTAAGCACCAAATTTGTTTTACCTCGATGTAACGGTGGCTCAAAACTAAGCTCCAGTATTATGGACATTATTTTGAGCCATTTGACAAACATTACCAAATATTCTGTGGCGGCTGAATAAAGTATTAACAGAAGTCCTTATTTCCAATGTTGAAGGAAGATTATTAATTCTTGAATATTTCATATTGTAGTACGTTAGACGATGATTTTGTGTTATATTCCCGAAAATTACTGCACATAGTTCAATATTACTTGACTGATAAAAACATAATTAAAGGACATTATTTATTTATTATTATTTACTGTTCCCCACCCTTCATATCCCCACCTCGTTCAGAGCCGTAGGTTTATATTTAAATATAATGTACGGTTGCCTTAAACAAGCCTTCTTTTTTATTTGTCACTCAGTCGTTGGTGGGACGATATTTATGTCGTTCGTGTGCTTGCATGTCTGTGAGAGCTTGAAGTTATAATGGTGTGCGTGTACAGGTACAATGTGTAAGTATTTAATGCCGCTTGCTGCTCTCTAATGATATATGAGCCTGTGGTAAATCTCTAAAGTAGGTGATTTAGTGGTTGATTTAGGGCCTAAGCAAGAAGGTCATGTTGGGAGTTGACGTTCACTGTTGTCTTTCACTGATGGGAAGAAGTACATTATTGTTGTTGGTGCTCTTAATGTCTTTATTAAGGAAGTACGGTATGACAATCATGGGAACCATAGCTTTTAATTTTATTTCAATAAATGTATATGCGATTTGGTTTCCTGTTACCAGCCATCCAAATTAATATTAAAAGTCACATTTGAGTGATCAAATGATGGGAGTCCTTGGATTTGTGAGGGGTTTCAGAATAAGAAAAGTCTACAATAATTATTGCCAAAGAAGCAACTACTAAGGTGTTATATTTTCTCGGGATGAAGCTTTAGCACCTGCTAATATATATCGATGTAGTTGTAATATAGTTAGTTAAATATGTGGCCTCAATAATACACGTCTTAAATCGTGAAAAAAACAGAGTATCTTCTCTGGCTCGCAACGAACATGAAACAAAATAATGTCTAACAGCAAGTTTTCGATTTGCTTACACAAAAAAATGTATCTTTATAGCGCACTCATGCTGAAATATTTTATATATATTGTATCCAAAACAATATTAGGAACTTCAAAAGAACATAAAAATTAGATGATATATTGTTTTATTCCTTGAAAGAGAATTATTTTCAGGATCCAATATTTCGCGGTTTATTAAATCGCATCTTCTGGATAATAAAAAAAAATTAAAATAATCAAACATTACAATTTTATTTTAAAATAGTTTCACTACCATTGGCCAGAGAATGGGTTGCGCTTAACTTTAACGTTTTAAGAATAATAAATGAGTTTTGAAGGCACATGGGACTGTCGGTGGTGGTGGAAAGATTCTGATAGACATGCATTTGGGAGTGGCCAGATATGATTTCTTCACTGGGCAGTCCAATCAGCTCACCTCCGTTAGCTAGCTAGAGTGAGAAGGCGAAAATAAATGAGCAGCCTATTTGGTTATGCGATCACTGATGTGTCTCAGGCTTTGTAGGTTACTGATGTCACTGCAGCTCATCAAGCTATCGGGCATATTCTTTTGTCATTTCGAAGGCGGATGAGCCAAACATATGGGCCAATGGCGGATAAAAACAAAAAGAAGAAAATCCAGATTCGACATATTGCATCCTGGTCAGCGTCTGATCCATAATGGGTGGCTGCAATCAAATATCCTGGCAGTAGGTAAGATGAACAACCCGGTGGACTGGGTTTGCCTCCCGCCATCGTTCATAATGGTAGTGAAAATACAAAAACGAAACAGAAAACATAAACAACCCCTATTAGTTGACGACCCCCGCAAACGTTATAAGGACCACGATTTACGGATATGTACCTGGAATGTGAGAACTCTATTTAGATCCGGTGCAAGTATCCAATTGGCAGATGTCCTCGAAAGTTAAGGGGTGACATTACTGCAATCCAGGAAATTCGATGGACAGGACATGGCTGCACACGAAAAGGAAACTGCGACATACATATACTACAGTTGCCATGAGAAAAAACATGAATTTGGTTGCAGATTTGAAGTTGGAAAAAGACTGCCACATCTAGTCTCTAGGTTCAATCCTGTGAGTGAACGTACACACGCAATCCGCATAAAAGCGAAATATTTTTATATTTCCCTAATTTGTGTTGATGCCCCGACAGAAGAGAAAGATGATGATGCCAAAGATATATTCTATGAGCTCCTAGAGGAAACGTATGATCGCTGCCCTGGCCATGACATTAGGATTGTACTAGGAGATTTTAATGCTATAGTAGGAAGGGAGAATGTGTTTCATCCAACTATTGGCAATTTCAGTCTACATGGTGACAGTTCCGACAACGGTAAGAGACTGATTGACTTTGCTGCGGCCAACAACATGGTCATTAGTAGTACGAGATTCCAGCATAAATACATCCAAAAGTCTATTTGGGTATCCCCTGATCAAAGAACTAAGAACCAAATTGATCACGTGGTAATTGATGGAAGGCACTTATACAGTGTAATGGACGTACGAGTGATCAGAGGAGCTAACATTGATTCTGATCACTACCTGGTAGCAGCCTACGTTCGCACAAGATTAAGTACAGCGAAAATCGTACGAAGCGAGACGCAGACAAATCTAGACATCGGAAAGCTGCAATTACCAGAGCTAGCCAAAGCCTACTCAAGGAAGCTCTCGCAACTTTTGGCACAGAACCCACCCACTCCCGATGACGATCCTCTCGGACTCCATAAAAATTTCCGATTCTATAAAACTCTATAAAAACTGCCGCAACAACCGTACTTGGTTTCGAAAAACCGCTTCGCAATAAACCATGGTACGATGAAGAGTGTCGCATAGCAAATGACGAAAAGAACGCTGCACGTATGGTAATGCTTCAGTCAATTGCAACACGAGCTGCAACTGAGCGGTATAGGGGAAAGAGAAAGGAGGTAAACCGTCTCTTTAGGCGTAAGAAACGGCAGTGGAGAAAGCGCGAGAGTGACAAAATTGAGTAAAATTGAAGGAAGAACGAAGCCCGAAAATTTTGCCAAAAATGCTACCTTCTGTAAAGGCGAGGACGGAAATCTCATCGCATATTTGGGCAAAGTATGTTGGGAATATGGAGAGATCATTTCTCTACGCTATTGGTACCTGAGATATTCAATGACGAGACAATTGATCAAAAAGACGAGGTCAGAACAGATATTGCCCGGCTTAAGAACAACAAAGCCGCAGGAGCCGATGGATTACCGGCGGAGCTGGCGGCGATGAGCTGATAAGGCGCATGCATCAGCTCATTTGCAAAATCTGGAAAGATGAATGCATGCCCGGCGATTGGAGTCTCAGTGTACTATATCCCTACTACCGTGGAATAAGCCGTTTATCCATATCATATAATGCTCTATCAAGTATAATGTGCGAAAGACTAAAACCAATTATCGCTGACCTGATTGGACTATACCAGTGTGGCTTTAGGCCTGGAAAATCGACAACCGACCAGATTTTCACGCTACGCCAAATCCTGGAGAAGACCCAC
Organism: Phaonia tiefii; assembly: GCA_963931995.1. NCBI lineage: Eukaryota > Metazoa > Arthropoda > Insecta > Diptera > Muscidae > Phaonia > Phaonia tiefii. The sequence continues at coordinate 203,205,317 of OZ008370.1, read as the reverse complement.
GATAATTATTGTCGATTATAAGGCGGGCTTCGATAGCCCGATACGGGGGAAACTCTACGAAGCAATGTATGAACTTGGTATTCCTGCAAAATACATACCCCTTTGCAGGATAACCTTGACGAACACCAAATCTGCAGTGAAAGTTGGTGAGGATCTTACGGAACCTTTCTAAACTAAATAAATACCTTTTTTAAAAATTGTCAAGCTCACGGGATCTTGATGCTGGACACGAAATATTTTGGGAATTATTAGAACACAAACAAGGTACATTTTGAGGGGTGGAAAAAACATTTTTTCCCATCATACAATGTGAGTCGGTCTAATGTACGAGAGCAGATCAATGAGACCGCGACTTTTCGAACATCCATCGAAGTTATATGAAATGCAACACTGCTCCCATCAAGTACCACCTGTTAATAGACTACTGCCAATTTTTGAGCAAGTTCCGTCATTTACTTTGCGTTTAACAGCAGTTCAACACATACAACCTCGTGAATTTTTTTAAAACTGGAAAAAAGTGAATTTCGAGTGCTCATTAAACATTATTTTTTGCGAAAAACCCGTCTATCAAACCAAGGAAAAGCTTGATGAATACTATGGGGACACTGAACCATCGATTTCAATGGTAAAAAAGTGGTTTACTGACTTTCGCTGTGGTCGCACAAGTACAAATGACGCTGAACGCAATTGAGGTCAATACAACCGAAATTGTTGATGCCATAGACATTTCATATGGCAGTGTGGTTTCGATTTTAAATGATCAGTGTGGTTTAAGGAAACTGTCTGCAAAATGGGTGCCGCGTTTGCTTTCAATTAACAAATAAACGTAATCGTGTGACAAATTGGGCTACGAATTGATACATCATCCGCCATATTCTCCGGATTTAGCTCCCGGTGACTATTTCCTATTTTGAAACCTAAAGAAATGGCACGGCGGAAAGAGATTTAGCCCCAACGATGAAATTATTGATCAAACAAATGCCTATTTTATGGCCTCGAAAAATCCTATTTTTTGCAAGGGATATAAATATTGGAGAAACGTTGGACTAAGTGTATTGAGCTGAAAGGAGCTCATATTGAAAAATATTTCTTTTGGCAAAAAAAACTGTGTTTCATTCAAAAAGTCACGGACTTATTGATACGCCCTCGTACTTTGATTGATTTGTATTTTGAATTTTGTGTAAATATCTTGGTTTACACCCATACAAGATCAAGCTGACTCAAGAATTGAAGCCGATGGACCATTTGACGGGATTGGACTCTAGAGAAGATGCGCCAAGATGATGAATTTCATCGCAAAATCAGCTTCAGTGACGAAGCTCATTTTTGGCTCAATGGGTTCGTCAATAAGTACAATATGCGTTATTGGTTTTGGTGAAAATCCACATGTGCTTCATGAATCACCACTTCATCCACAAAATAACTGTTTGGTTTGGTTTGAATGCAGGCAGCATCATTGGACCATATTTTCTCGTCGACAATAACGATCGTCAGGTTACTGTGAATGACGATCGTTATCGCGCCATAACTACCGATCATTTTTGGCCGGAATTGGAAAACATGGACTTGGACGACATGTGGTTTCAACAGGACGGTGCAATAAGCCACACAGTACACGTTACAATCGATTTATTGAACAGTAATTTTGGTGATCGTGTTATCTCAAGAAATGAACCAGTCAATTGGCCGCCTTGTTCGTGCGATTTAACGCCTCTAGACCTTTTTATTTGGGGCTACGTCAAATCATTGGTCTATGGCAACAAGCCGACAACGTTGGAAAAGCTCAGAGCCAACATTGAACGCGAAATAGTGGCCGTTACGGAAGAAATGTGTGACCGAGTCATCGAAAATTGGGTCCAACGAATCGACCGCTGCCGACGTGCCCGCGGTGGCCATATGAACGAAGTCGAGTTCCATTCATAAATGTTTTGATTGTATTTCAAGTCGATCATAAAGTTTTGGAAATATCTCAAATGATTTGCGTTTTATGTAAAAAAAAGTTGTCAAGTCCGTATTGGAAAACCCTTTAGTTTACTGCGATTTTAGTTGTTATTTGGATGCAAGGCGAGACAGACGTGTAAGTAGACAGTGAAGAAATAGACAAAAATTCCAACTTTTTTTAAAACAAACTTAATGGGTAAAACCCAAAATCATAAAAGTTGGAAATTTTAGCAAAAACCAGTACATAAGTTTCAGTCGGGTGAACCGACTTAATCATACCCTCACCCTAAGTCATTCATTGTGTGGGAGTTCTGTTAAAAAACGTCCATACTCAAAAGTGACCATATTCTTATTTCGATTTTGGTGAATTTCCCCCCCCCCCCAATATGGGTATGGCAAGTTGTTGCCAAAATTTTGATCAGTACCAAATTTTATTAAGAGCGGTTATGATTTATTGGAGATAGCGAGTCGGCAAACCCCAAATACGCCCAACTTTTTTATGTGAGGTACGAAACTTAGTCAGTTATTAATTATACAGTAGCTTTTAGCAACATTTTGCCTAGTACCGAATTTTATTATGATCGGTTGTAGTTTATGAGAATTATCGTGTCGATCAACCGGCCATCCGCCCAACTTTTATATCGGAGGTACCAGAATGGCTCATTTTCTATAGGAGAGTTTTATTTGACTAAATATTGACTAGTAAAAACTTTCATAAAGATTTGTTGGGTTTTGCGGGACTTCTAGTGCCGAACAATCAGACGGCCAAACAACTTTTGTATGGGAGGTACCACAATGGGCGTGAAAAAATCACCCTTATTTTAATCGGTGATTGGCCTTTGATAACGTGAAGCCATATACCTAATTTCATTAAGGTTGGAAGTGTTTCACGGGATTTATCGGATTGACAAGCCGGACGAACACTCTGTTTTTTATGGGAGGTACCGGAATGGGCGTGACCATCTCGCCCATTTCCTGCAGTTAAGTAGGCATTTATAGATTATTAACGGTGTGAGAGTTCAAGCTAATCACATCTACCAGAAGAAAGGTTTGAAAGAAATATGATTTTGTGCTAAATGTGTCGATTTGTATGGGAGGTACCAGAAGGGGCGTGGTCAAAACGCCCATTTTCAATCCCAAACTCAATATTGGCAAATAATAGTCACTGACAAAATTTCATTGTCATCTGTAAAGATTTACGGCAGTTATCGTGTTGACCAGCCAGCCAGCCAGCAGGACAGACAGACAGACGGACATGGCTCAAACGTCTTAAAAAGTCCTAAAACGAATTTCGTCCAAAGATACTAAGGGTCTAATATGGCTCCTTCTATGTGTTACATTGTTTTACGTATTAAATGCTATATACCCCGATTCTATGGGTGAGGGTATAAAGAGCTTATGAAGGCCATAAATAAAAGCGTTAATTACAACTCGGTTGCTGTAACCGAAAAAACATTTGGTGGAACCTTTTTTCGTCTCGCGCAAACTTTTTTCAGCTCTAATTTTTCATAACTCGTTTACTGCAAACGTTTTTTAGTTCTTGCAATCGTTTTTTAGTTTGGAGCACCTGCAAGTCGGTTGCTGTAACCGAAGTAACAGTTGGCGGAACCGTTTTTCGTTTCTCGCAAACGTTTTTCAGCCCTAATTTTTCATAACTCGTTTACTGCAAAGGTTTTTCAGTTCTCGCAAACGTTTTTTAGTTTGGAGCAGCTACAACTTGGTTGCAGCAGTTGGTGGAACCGCTTTTCTGTTCTCGCAAAAGTTCTTTTCAGCTTATATTTTCCATAACTCGTTTACTCCAAACATTTGTCGGTTCTCCCAAACGAAATGAAATGTATGGCTTAACAGAAGTTCGTTTCTCCCTACTACAGTCCCCAAACGAACTCCAGATATATCTGAGATTTCATTTGGGAGGAACGAGTTTTTTCTTTACGAGTAGCAAATCGTTTGAGAAAATTTTTCAGGAGATACATGAGAAACCAATTAATGTCAAGAATGGTATTTTTTCCTGCGCATAGTGGTTAGGATGTATTATTGGATATTGATTTTGGAGGGCGATGCAGTTTGGACTGTAACAGATGAAGGCGAATATTATAGATTTATTAATACCATTTAGTTTTGTTACAAACTTGAAGGTGTTGGTGTTTGAAAACTTTGGTGGTTGGTTTTTGTATTATCGTATGTGATGGCGACGTCAATTGACTGATAAAATCATACAACGGCGTTAACGTTGTTTTTCTTTGTGTTTACTTTGATAAACTCCAAACAGCGAAGCAATTATAAATCAAATTCTGTCAAGTAATGTCAGTGGTACCGCCTTCGTGTGGAAAAAGTTTATCAAAACTTAACCCTTCTCTATTATGACTGCAAAGGGTCAAGAGGCGGTCAGGTGTTGGACACAAATGTTCAGATATAATAAAATGGCTGTAAAATGAACAACAGATTATTTTATAAATTTTTATTTGAATATTTAGGATATATAAGTATAGTAATAACTACAGTATTAAATAGGCCGTCGGTGGTGCAATAGTTATTGTGCGCGCTTCTTGTACATGAGATCCTGGGTTCGATCCCTGCTCTGACCACTTTAAATTTCTTTCGGCAGCGGTCATCTCGCATAGTGACGGCGACACTATGAAAAAGCTTCTCAAAATACCGGTCGGAATAGGTGTAAAAATGTATGTCCCAATCAGTGAGTTTAAAACCAGAAATCGCACAGCTCACTGGTTGTGAGAAGCTCTTCCCAATTCCTTCATGGGATGTAATGGGAAACCATTTATTTATTTATTTAATAAATAGTTTGCCGTTACATCCCATGATGGGAAGATGGGATTGTGAAGATGCTTGACGGTATATCCTTGTTTAAAAATGTTATGATCAAATTATTCAAATCACTTAGTTTTGACAACATACCATATTACAAATGACGCTATTAGCAATTGCAGTGTCTTCAGATTGGTGTCTTAATTCTGTATAATTCTCTCAAATTAAATGTGTGAAAAAGTCAAAGTTAAAGAACGGAAAATTAGCATTTCCATACTTCAAGAAACAAATAAATATGAACGTGTGAATTTGAGCACACTTCCATATAACCCATATATACATATATATATATGTATATATATACGCAGCTGTGTGCATGTGAATAGGTTTGTTCAACTCACACAACAGCAGACACATTGCAACACCTGTGTGAAATGAATGTCGGCAAATTTAAGTGTTTAACAACACAATATGCTAAAGGTGTAATAGAAGACAGCTCACTCACACCAGCAGACACTACATGCATGTGTATAAATACTTTGCCTGGCATAAACACGTAACGACGAACGCGACGACAACAAATGCTACGAAAGTAGTACGTTCTACCCTAGCACACCCACATATTCATCGGCACTTGCACCTACACACATGTTGACAAAAGGCTAAAAATTACACAAGAAGGCACACCTACACTCACACCTACATACACAATCAAACTCTCAAAAACTTAGTTTTTAAAACTCATGTTTGAAATTGTACACAACTTCCTGTGGAAGTGGGGGAGGAGAAGAAACAATGGGAAAACGTACGTGAGAACAACAACTGTGTAAAAACACCTTGTCTATGTGTATGTATGACAATTACTGGTTCATGCATACATATTCGTACATGTATGCGTCTATCCGTCTATTTGTTGGAGCTTATGCAAAAGTCTAACTTCTGTTGAATCTGACTGGCAGCCTCGAGGTGTAGGTGTAAAAGTGGGAGGTGTAAAAGTGGAAGGTGTAAAAGTGCTGTAGTTGTTAGCACACACACATACACACAGAAACAAAATCTTTTAATAAAAAATATATGTATATATATTCCTTGTTTTGTACAGGGTTTTTGGAGGTGACTGCAATTACAACGAGCACAGGAAGAAAATACGTAGATGGTATGTTAATTCTCGGAAATAACATCGAATTACCATATTATACTTATTTATCCGGTCTCGATCAACACCGGGCGGTCGGGGAGCTTACAAAACGTAGACAATTTATTTCGCCAACCCATTCGATCTTTTGCCATATCTCTCCAGTTGGTAATACAAAGTGCATGTAGGGATTCGTCAAACTGATCCCTCCAGCGGAGTCTTCGCCTTCCCATTTTTCGCCTTCCTTCGAGTTCGGTTTTGAAAACCACCTTATCGCCATAAGTGTTGACTTATTAGCCGTTTCGCAGTCTTCAACAGGAACGATGACAGGCGTATACTCCTAAAGTCTTTTCGAGCTATGTTAGCAGTCTTTCATTCTTTAGGAGTAAACGCTAATCTTATATTATTTTATCAGGCAGGGGATCAATTGATCGACCAAAGTCTGAAATTCCGCTGGTGACACCATGTCGGGCTCGTGAGACTTAAAGGGCTTGAAGCTTACAATAGCCCATATAGTCCTAGTATTAGTAGAAATTTCAATGACAATATCTAATTTATGAGGAGTATGCTCACTTGCAATGGCGCTCAAAATAAAAGTAGTGATACTCTTTATTAAATTCTATTTCTTATAATTCTATAATTTGATTTTCATTTCATTTATTATTTTTGTCACTTCATCTCACTATGTTGGCATTAGGGCCTGTATATTGGATTAAGGATGTCATGGATGGGAGCCTATACCTGCATATAGTGCAGGAAGTAATGCAGGGAGAACCTCCCACTAATTTGCTATTATCTAAAGCACACCAGTAGAGTTGCCAAACAGTGGTTTCGGGCCTATACTATCAATGTCATTGAATGGCCAGTGCAGTTCCACATCCAATTGAGAATTTGTGGGGTGACGTGAAGAAGGCAGTTGCCCTGAAATCATGAACCATGAAATGTATGTCAACTTTGGGAAGTCGTCAAGTATGCATGGAGCTCCATACCTACCGAAAGATGACAAAACCTTGTGGATTCAATATCGAAGTGCGGTTCTGACGAAATTCCAAACAAAGTCCACGCAACCAAGTACTGAATTCGAATCCAAACAGATTTATTTTTAACAATTTTCATTTGCATTTAAGATTGACGGATTTTTCAAAAGCATCACTCTAAACAACCGCTGATGAGGATCTGTGGCTAGATCTTAAATAGCTATACGGTTTGCCAGGGATAAGACTGCGTTTTGCAAAACTTCTTTGAAAAACTATATTTCTATTAATAGAAATACAGAATGGTCTTGAGCTTGAAGATTAAAATTAAAAAGTACAAGTACAAAGGTAGAATAAATAAATACAAATCACCCTGATGAACGTACAACACGACGAAACTGCGGGCAAGTGTTTTTGTATGTAAGAAATATGGCGGTATGAACTAAGTCCCCAATGAACTAAGTCCCCAAAACGAAAAAGAACTAACTCCCCAAAATTTTATACAGGAGGAAACAACAACGTTTTTTGGGGACTTAGTTCATTATTTGGGGATTTATTTCAGTTTCAAATTTAGGGAGTTAGTTCACAATGAACCAACTCCCCAATTCCAAGGAACGAAATAAATCCCCACTACAGGTTATTAAAAAAATTTTCTGTAAAAGGCGCATTAAAAATATTTTGAAGAATATTATGCGCCTTTTACAGAAAGTGGGGAGTTAGTTAATTTTTATTTTGGGGATTTATTTCATTTTATTGGGGGTTTATTTCATTTTCTAAATTGGGGATTTATTTCATTAATAAATCCCCAATTTTGGGGGGTTAGTTCATTTTCGTTTTGGGGACTTAGTTCATTGGGGACTTAGTTCGTACCGCCAAGAAATATATTGTCTTTTTAGGCGACAACCAAAAACATGTCTAATGGGAACCGAAGGTTCTCCGCAGATGGAAGTTTCTGCGAATGTTTTCTTGTGTGTTTTGCTTGCGATACTTTTCAATTCAAATGAGATTCCGTTTGCATTTAGTTTCATGACTTTTTCAAAAGCATCATTCTAAACAACAGCTGATGAGGATCTGTGGCTAGATCTGAAATAGCTACAGTTTGCCAGGAATCATGAGACTGCATTGTGCAAAACTTGTTTTAAAAACTATATTTCTATTAATAAAAAAATCCAATGAGTGTTCGAACTCACGGGCGATGTGTTAACACCTTTTTGCTACACGGTACCTGTTCGATTTCTATGAACACATTCGTAAATGTTACATTGGAAAATAAAAAACAGCGTTCAATCATATGATGACGTTACAGTTAAATAATATTAATACTTCAAATTATTTAAAGACCCAGTGCAAGCACATGTGTCATTATTTTCTTGCTCAATACTTTTTGTTTTATTCCCACAAAAGTCAAAGAATGCAAAGCAACAGACACTTGTACATACATACATACATTGTTATATTCGTACGATATAACCGAAGATCAACATAAAATACTTTTTTGATATTACTCCAAATTAATACTCCAAATTAAAACACTTCAATCTCGGCTCGCCGATATCGGATCGCCTTAATTTTTGGCCTAAACTCTTCGTCGAAACCCGCACTAGCTTTTTCATCCAAAAATCCAATGAGTGTTCGAACTCACGGGCGATGTGTTAACACATTTTTTCTACACGGTACCTGTTCGATTTCTATGAACACATTCGTAAATGTTACATTGGAAAATAGAAAACAGCGTTCAATCATATGATGACGTTACAGTTAAATAATATTAATACTTAAAATTATTTAAAGACCCAGTGCAAGCACATGTGTCATTATTTTCTTGCTCAATACTTTTTGTTTTATTCCCACAAAAGTCAAAGAATGCAAAGCAACAGACACTTGTACATACATACATACATTGTTATATTCGTACGATATAACCGAAGATCAACAAAAAATACTTTTTTAATATTACTCCAAATTAATACTCCAAATTAAAACACTGAAATCTCGGCTCGCCGATATCGGATCGCCTTAATTTTTGGCCTAAACTCTTCGTCGAAACCCGCACTAGCTTTTTAATCCAAAAATTAATAAAATCGGCTATGAATTTCCGGAGAAAATCGCGTGGGAAAATTATATGAAAATCGCCAAATAATCACTTTCAATACCGACTGCCAAGCAACGAACAAACAAACGATGATTTACTCTTACAAACCTAACACTTGTGTATGTATTAAATTTATAGTTTACTGCCCTAGAGGCGCGCGTATAGATGTTAACACATCAATAAAAAATAAATAAATGGTTTCCCATTACATCCCATGAAGGGACCGGGGAAAACTTCTCACAATCACTGAGCAGTGCGCCTTCCAGTTTTCACTCACTTATTGGGACCTACAGTTTTACACCGATTCCGAACGGTATTTTGAGAAGCTTTTTCATGGCTATATACTCGATAGTGCCGCCGTCACTATGCGAGGTGACCGCCGCCGACAGAAATTTGAAGGTGGTCAGAGCAGGGTTCGAACCCAGGATCTCATGTACAAGAGCCTCGCACACTAACCATTGCACCACCGACGGCCACATATTTATTATTTCTATTAATAGAAGTATAGAATGATCTTGGGCTTGAATATTAAAATAAAAAAGTGTAAATAAAAATATTTTTTTAATACAACTTTCTAACAAATGTGATGAACAGTACTATTATTTTCAGCGACCGAATTCGAAGGACTTTGAAAAACTTGATCAAACTGCTACATAAATAGCTTTAGCTTTAAATAGGTCTTGTTGTCTTACGTTTACCCACATTTAGCAGAACTTAAAGAAAAAAGAACATGTATTCAAAAACAAATAGAGTTTTTAAAAATTCTTCTGGTACCATATCGTTCCTAGTATTTTCTTGTGGTTTGAGGCCTCGAAGGTATCGACTACTGATTTTCGAAACAGCATATACGAGGGTTGAATTCTATGCTTCGGGATTTGGCAACCCCTAGTGTTGCAATCTGGCAATTGACAGCTCTATCGTGAAGTTAGACATTTTTGAGGTTATGCGTACACTTTCAGAAAAATTCGGTTGAGACAACTGAATTAGCCGTAACCGAATTGATAGGTTGACACAACCTCATTAGAGGTTGTCACAGCCGAATTAGAGGTTGACACAACGTCATTAGAGGTTGATACAACGTCATTAGAGGTTGACACAACATCATTAGAGGTTCGCACAACCTCATTAGAGGTTGGCACAACCTCATTAGAGGTTGTCAGAACCTCATTAGAGGTTGTCGCAGCCGAATTAGAGGTTGTTACAACCGAATTTAGATAGTGTCACAAATTAATTATTAACGTTTTTTCATTATTAAATGATGATTTATTTTCCTGTAATCTGATATAAAATTCCAAAAGCGAGAAAATAAAGTCATACATATTGGGTAATCTATAGGATAATAAATTTGTTGTACATGCCTCTTCCGACCATCACGGAACACCGCACTAATTCTGAAATTCGGCTGATGTATTAGTTGATTTTGGTCCTAAACCATTTTTTATATCGACGATTGCAGCACATCTCACATCACACGACCGACCTTGAACAACTTGGAAACTGTTGATATCTGCTTCAACAATTTCTGCAAAATATGGCGCTTTAGTACAAAACATATTTTACTTACCTTTCTTAATAACAACAAACAATTTTGAAATTTTTCAATTCTTTTTCAAATAATATTTGATTATAGAATTTTAAACGTCATATTTTAAATACTTGTTGTGGTAACCGAATTGAAAATGAAATCGGTTGTGCCTACAGAATTCATGAAAAATTCGGTTACAGCAACGGAATTAACGCCAAATTCGGTCGTTGCAACAGAATTAAAGCTCGATTCGGTTATTGCGACCGAATTGATAGAAAATTCTATAGTTACAACCGAATTGATGCCAAATTCGGTTACTACAACCGAACTAATGCCAGATTCGGTTACTGCGACCGAATTTGGTACCAATTTCGGTTCTTGCATCCGAATTAATTGAAAGTTCAGTTATTCCAACCGAATTTTAGAAAATTTAGTTGACTGAACGACTATAATAGAAGATTCAGTTGTCACAACCGAATCAAATAAGAAACGAGGTGGCTTCAACCGAATTTCGGTTGTGGGGACTAAATTCGGTCGTAACAACCACAATTCGGTTGTGGCAACCTCAATTCGGTGGTAACAGCCGAATTTACGGTTACTACAACCTCTTTTCAAACAATTATTTGTCTGAGTGTACTCAGAACGTTTTGACATACGAGCGCTATTTGTGTTGTTTACAGTAACTTAAAAGATTCATCTCGGCCCAAAATTGGAATTGAATCGTGAACATTTTCGCGCAATTATTTTTTACAACTTTCGACGCATGGATGAACTTAATTCAATTTTTGTCGATGAAGCTCCATCAAAGACCAGTGTTTATCGATGGTATGGTGAATTCAATCGTGGTCGTAGTTCACTCCAAGATGAATTTTGTGAAGGTCGTCCAAAATCTGCTGTTGTTCCGGAAACCATTGATGCTGTGCGCGAACTGATTTTGCAAGATCGTCATGTGACCTATGGTGAGATTGAGACAACCTTAGGCATTAGTGGGACCAGCATACATTCAATATTGCATAAACAATTGACTGTCAAACAAATTTGTTCCCGTTGGATCCCACACAATTTTTCAATCACTCAAAAAAAGGCTCGTGTTGATTGGTCGAAAGAAATGCTCCAAAAATACGTTCGCGGTGCTTCGAAACACGTCTATGAAATCGTGACAGGTGATGAATCCTGGGTTTACACGTATGAGTCCGAAAGAAAACCGCAGTCAACTGTATGGGTGTTTCAAGATGAGCCAAATCCAACAAAAGTTGTTCGCGCCCTTAGCACTTCCAAGCAAATGGTCGCCTGTTTTTTCGGAAAAACCGGACATGTCGCAACCCTACCACTAGAAAAACGCAGAACAGTGAATTCTGAGTAGTACACTACCATTTGTTTGCCAGTTGTCTTCCAAGAAATCAGGAAACCAACCGCCGAAGACGGATCACTCTTCACCACGACAATTCGAGCTCTCACACATCGGCTGAAACAACTGCATTTTTGAGCACCCAAAACATCGATTTGATGGGTTTCGACAATGGGTTCAAACGCATGCAAAAGTATATAAATCTTCATGGGGAATATTTTGCAAAACAATAAAGTGATTTTCGATGATTAATATTTGTTTTTGTTCTCTAATCCCGAAACATAAAATGCAACCCTCGTACGAGTTTTTCTTGGCCTATCGGAGCGCATTCTTATATCAACTTAGCTCTACTTTGTAACTATCCCAGTACTCCATGTCTCTCTAAGGCTTGACTTTGTTAAATAGTCATTGTCATGACTTCCTTATATATGCAAGTTTTCCTTTCCACCTGGGAGAATTTTTCTTCCCCCTTTGTTTTCGTTCTTTGGCAAGAGATTGGTAGCGACTTGATGAGAGCACTCGTGTTATTATCCGCTACATTCACTCTGGTATTTACGCACCTTAAACCTATAGATGGTTCTGATCCTTGGCATGTCTTGTATGTATTTTCATAGAGGGATCTGTTTGCTGGGTCATGTTCCAATCCAACTGGAATACAACGTAGTTTTGGATAAGAAAACGAATTGTCATCAAGGACATTGTATTTTCTGATCATCCCATACAGTTCGTACATTACAACGGTAATATCAAGTATCTCGATCCTGGAGTTGGTGGCGAAAGTTGTCACATTGCCTCTATTACATGAAGCCAGGCTATAACTTAGTAGGTACTCAATGAATGTCTCACCCCTCTCATTGGGGTCAGTGCTAGCCCATAATGGTCGAACGAGTCTTCACCTATGATATTATCAACACCGTATTTGTAATACATCGATAGGCCTAGCCATATTTTTATCGGATAAGGGGCAATACTTTTCGTGATCCCCTGAGGGCATCACCAAGTCTCCATGCATTGGTAAATTCCCGCTCACCGTCGCCATGTTCTACAAACTCTTTTGTGACTCAACCCATTTCCGCGAGTTTACGTCTCATTTTGTGGTATTTCATCCTTCACCGTCGACATGGTATCACCAGTCTTGTACCCCGTTTATAACTGTTCAGAGTTATCTTTCCAAAGGCAAACCAAAATTTTAATTTAAATTAAAAATTTGTTTCTAATTTTTCGACCTTTATTTTAATTATTCTTGACTAATTATTCAAGCTTAAGGTCACTTCTGATTTTATTAAACTTTTTGTTTTTCTATTTTTTCTCTCGATATTTCGATTTCCTTTGGAAATCTTCTTCAGGATAGGAGGGTGATACAGGATATTATGAATTGTGGCACAGTAATGGCCGTCATGAGAATGAGCTTTGTCGATAACTTCTTCTTGGTTCGTAAATAAAGGAATGTGGACATCCTTTTTATTAGTAGGGTAAACCGATCATACCCGCAGTAAACCGTCCGTTTCCACGATGATCGGATCTATGCTCTGAAATGACCCGAGTATCACTCGGCCACCGATTGTCAACTCAACAACAGCTGTATCACTCTCCCACCGACGATAACCGACGATACCGGAAATGAAGAGATTTTGGAAATAAATTCATGTTTAAAGACTTTAAAACTTATTTTAGAATTTTGACGTTTCATTTGCATCAATTTTTCGTTTGCATTTAGTATGATGAATTTTTCAAAATCAGCATTCCAAACAACCGCTGATGAATATCTGCGGCTAGGTCTGAAATAGCTATATGGTTTGCAAGGAATCATGAGGGTACATTTGCAAAACGTCTTTTTAAAAAACTATATCTCTATTTAAAGAGATATAAAGTAGAATGGTATTAAGCTGGAAAGATGAAATAAACAAAGTATGAAATAAATATCTTCTTGATAATTAAGAAGACTATACATTAAACTAAGATTATAAATTTTGAGTTGCCAAAGGACCAAAGAAATTGGGATTCTCTTTTCAAATTGGGAATATAGTCATATTCTGGCCCCATAGCTGAACTTGGAAATTGACCTACTATGATAAAGAGGCCTAGTTGGAAATTTCCTATAGACATCAACAATGACAAGGAACTGACATGTCCGAGTCACTGCTGACTTTCCGACCTGCTACAATACTAAAACCGTCATGACACCTCCTGACATTTTTATACATTTGGTCAAAAGTCAGCAGGAATTTTCCACAGTTTGTCAACAGCGGTGATCACCTTATGACAAAATCAATAGGACGGTCTTATATACATTGCCAGTCCATCCACAATTTATGTCACCTAAGTCAAAATTAGTGACATGTCAAGAAGATGTCTTGTAAAAATTGTCATCACCTAATGATATAGTCCGAAGGAAATACTACTGCCAGTGTCTTCAAGACAAAATTTCCAACTGGGGGGTTCAAATCATATGAGACTCAATCCCTATATTTTCCAGAATGTACATCACTTCCTATCGAACCAATTAAAAACATGCAATAAAGGTTCTAAGATCATTTAGCTTAACTCCCGGATTTTTTGTTAGATCCAACATGAGGTATGATCCTAGATATTGTCTCCTACCTTCACAATGCCAGGTAGTAGAACATGACATAGTCGACGCTATCGACCTCGTCTTCGTCACCACAGCATCTGCAGTAATCATGAGCTGGGATTTCAAGTCTGGAAGAGTGTCTGCATACGATTGATTGTATGATTCGCATAATGAAGAAAGTTCGTAATGAAATTCACATTTAAAATATCAAATTATGAAAATTTCTCCTTATTGCTTAATTTTGACGTGTTCATTTAAATGCACAATAAACATATTGTTTCAAATTTCAAATTTAGCCGAGCTGATATTTTTGTCTTCGAATGTGAAAGTACTAACGAAGTTAGTAATTTTCGTTTCAACTGGAGAAAATCTTACTTGAAATCTTTACTTGAAACTAATAATAGATTCAATAGAAATTGCCGAGATTACGAACAAGTTGTCAAAAAATTAAATTCAAGACTCAGAAAATTATTTTGAAATTATGAAATTACAGGGGGAATTTCGATTTGAAATTGAAAAAACAAAATTTAATTGCATTGGGGTTTCCATTAGATGTGAAGAGATTTTCGGACAACATTTTTAGGAGGAGGAGTTTGAATAGGAAAGAATAGTTTTAAGGAATCTTTAATCTTTCAAAGTAAACTTAAGCAATTTATTTCAGTTTGTATTTGTCACTGTTTGTATTTGTGTGGCCCTCGGTGGTGCAATGGTATCAATGATATATTATATACAATGATATATTATATATGCTGCTTTTGTGCATGAGAATGTGGGTTCGATCCCTGCTTTGACGACCTTACACTTACTCCGACGACCGCCACCCCGCTTTATGATGGCGAACTATCGGGTACTTAGCCATGAAAACCTTCTCAAAAATACCCTTCGGTACCGGCTGTAGGCCCCAATCAGAGAGCGAACAATTAGAAAGCGCACAGCTCACTTTGTCTAGAATACTACATTTCTAGACTTATACTACATAAATTAACTGAATCATCTTCTGAAATACATAATTGTAAATATGTTTGAATTCATACCTTAAATACTTTTTTTCAAATATATAAATCCGTCATTGTAAATTGTTAAATATTTCTAAAATAAGTATCTCGGCCTAATTACTTCACACTATTGTGAATTGTTGCTCATTGGAAGGCAACTGCACTTCAAACTACAAATTGTGAAAAAATGAAATTGGAACACAAACTGCAATGTGCATACATTACCGATCAATCGAACACTTGGATTTTGACACTCGATTGAATTGGTGAGCATCCCCACAATAAATACATCTATAAATTCAACTGTAACCTCTTGTTCTTTTATTTGTCCTCCTACTATATGTTAATTTGCTCTAACATACCCAATCTAATTTGGGTAATTTCTCCGACTCGTGAGAGATTACACAAATGCGACAATAAAAGAATATTTTTTTCTAATTTCATTCTCCTGCATCCATTCCGGCCTGTTTTACATCAATTCTCCTCTAAATTCACTCTGCGGCAAATCATCTTTAACGTCTCACCAATCTCATCATCTCTTACCTCACTCCTAAATAACTATCACAAAGTTAATACATCGACTTTGTTCACACTTGTTGTGAAAAGCTCTCCACAAATCAGGCGTCAGAACTGATACAACTGTCCAACAGTGGATAATTCACTATTTTCACAAAGAATAAGTAATTTTGTAATGGCTTTCGGAAGTCATGCTTTTGGGAACAATTTTTACATTTTGCCAAATATGCAAATAGTATCCAAACCGTGAGCAATAAAATTGGAATTTCAAACTTTACGCTATCATTGACTTTTTTCTGATTATACACACCTCGTGTGAGCCGTTCAACACTTTGTCGCTCCAACTATTAGCTGACTATTTTTGTAGTAGTATTGCAGTTTGTTGTTGTTATTTATATTGTTATTATTTGTTGTCAATGCTACGTGCTGGAATAACCTCCGGCAGAAGGCCTCCAATCCAAGCGTCAGTCTCAATTACCAGTTTACAAGAATAACAAACAAACAACTCAAAACATACCACATTCCAAAAGGAAAAAAGAACAACAACAACGAAATACATAGTTGTTGCATATGTTATTGTGGTCTGTGTTTAACTAAACATTTAACAATATGTTAAACATACATGCCACTTCACAAAAAGTACAAAAAAAAAAACAGAAGAGAAACAACAACATGGACCGGAGAATTGCTGTGTAATCAACACTGGCATTGATAGCACGACAACAACCTTTTCATGGCCTGAAACACGTGTACGCCGCAGCGTATGAGCAACCTCAATTTGTTGAACACAATACGTATACACACCAATGTACTCACATCATTGTACACATTCAACATTACTCATACGTTTTGGGTGTGAAGAATTGTGTGGCGAAATTTTCCCAAATGCTGTGCTTTTCACTTCAATTGCTGGGTCTTCTGCGTGAAATTGCGCTTAAATTTATGTATATAGTTGCAATTTTTGTTTTGTTTAAAAATCTAAAAAGTTTTATTTAACATTCAAGGATTTTACATGTCTGATTGCAGTGAACCACAACAAAAGTTTGACACTTTCGAATTTGGCGAGGTTACAAGTTAGTTGATGGACGTATGGAAATAACGATTCATGTGGTTGTTTCAAGTGAAACGGTAGATCATTCCACCTAAATAAAGCTTCGTTTGTCATTGCAAATAAATGGCTATAAATGCACTTATAATTGGATGCAGTATGCAAATGGATTTGTTAAATTGATTTGCGTGAAATGGGTTTATTGAATAACTCTTTAAGTTGTCTTAATTGGAAATTTAAAGAATTGTTGGGTTTCTGTTTCTCATATTACCTACTGTAAGGTCACGAATGTGTCTGATGTAACTGTCATTTAGCTTTCCGGCCAGATACTTTTACTAACAAATCGTCTGTATTGCAAATAGTTAGTTCAGGTCCTTTCTGGATCATGGATATTTTCGAAATAACATGTACGATCTTTGCTTTAATAAATCGTAGAAAACAGATGTAAAAGCTGTGAGTGTGAAAAAGATTAAAATGAAAATATGTAATATTTAATTACCATGTAGTCGTAGTTAGTTCAGACCAATTTTTGACCATGTTTTTTGTATGCAAACTTAAGAAAACTAAATGGAAAACAGATGTGACGATTTGCCAACACCAGCAAGTGAATATTTAAAATCGATATGTAACCAATTCAAAACTACGTCTTTTGTTTTAATGCAATAAAAAAAATTTAAATCGAATCAAAGATTTTTGAAATCGGCAAATTCAATGATACATTATATACCGTTAAATATGATACTCTCATGCAACTTTTAAATAAAGTAAATATCCATATCCCACGTTTTATCCATTGTGAAATTTGGATTTGTTGTGGTCGATACTTGGGCCTGAATGCAATGCAAGAAAGTAGGCACTAACGGTAATGCAGATAAATACAAAAGACTGTTATTTTGGCCGGCCTAGATGAAATATAAGTCTTAAGGTGATTTTTAAATTGCATTAGGGCCCTATTGCACCAACGACTTATCATTCGCATCTAAGCAAATTATCGTTATGTGTTTCACCAACTTGATAAGTGAAAGTCACTCAACTGAGTATTGATTAGTAAAATATCACTCAAAGTCATTGACAAGCGTTGCACCCAAATTTAAATGCTAAGCGAAAATATCTTAGCGGATAAGTGAGAACTTATCCAAATTATTAAAATCTAGTTCCATTTTGTTGTACCAGCAATTTTTACGTATCACTAATCATCTTTAGTTTTACTAATTTTAGCATTATTTTGCTAAAAATAATTTCACCTATCATATCAATGAAAAGTAACAATTATCCAGTCAGTTCTTTAACACGTGTTTCGGTAAAATATTGATACAAAAAATGTTTCGATTCGAACTTTTAAATTTATTGGAGGAGGAAAGTTCGCACATAAGGCGTGTTACAATCGAACGATTGAACTACAATTTAGAAATAGGCGTCATAGAAAATTTTCGGCTGTCTCGTAGCCAAATTGAAAATATTTTATTAAAAATTGGAGCGCACCTACAATATAACAGTGAGCGTAATAATTGCTCTAGGGGGCAATTATTAACAACTCTACACTGGTTAGGTAATGGTAGCCAATATCATGGAGTTGGTAAAATGCATAGAGATCATAAATCAACGGTATGTAGAGATATCCATCGAGTTGTAAATACCGTGATAAACCTTTTATTAAAAGCTATTTAAAAATTAAAACATTCATTCCGTTCTCCACCGTTCCATTCCTCCTCTAAATCCGCTGTGAACTTCGACCTTTTCATTCCCAATTTTTTTTCCAACCATAATATTTCTAATTTATTTTTGTAATTTTACCCTTAATTCCGATTGCTTATCAGCTAAATCTAGGTTTCTTTTCCTGTGGTTGCCTTTGTTTCTCGATATTTGTCTTTGAGGTTTAATGCTTTCCAACGTAGAATCCAAATTGGAGAACACCCCATCACTTTCAGGCTGGCCGAGACCCTGCACAACCGTCGACTCGTTACCCAAAATGTCGAGGATGCAGTTGTCGACTTCATCTAGCATGACATTTTTTCCACCCGCAGTGCCTGTCCTCTAGGCATTGTCTCTTTTAGCCTGACATAAAGATTATTTTTTAAGTTTTGCCGCTCATTTAGAATGACCCTGCACAGTAACGGTTTTCAAGAAATTGTTAAGCAAAAGTAAGATTTATTGTTACTGTTTAGGTTCGTTGTTATTGGCCTCTTTAAAACTAAAAAATGTACAAATTTTAAAGTTTCAATTAATTTAAAAAACCTACCAAAGTTCGACTCTTCCACAGGCCAAATAAATGGTCCGGGGCATAAGTCCACTCGCTATTAGCAGACGCTAACCCGAGGGATTGTGCCGTCTTCAGAACTTCAGCCCAAGCATCCTGTTTTTGTGTTTTTGTGACATTAAGGCTGTTTTTTTATTCCCTGCTAAACTAATTTTTCGACCACTTTGTATGGAGAGCTAAACAATATTAAGCGATTTTAAGCGGCTTCCCATACAAAGTCACTTATTATTATTTTGGAAAGATCCAAATAAATAATCCGAAAATTTAGAAAAATATAGTTATGCATATAAAGGGTTTTTCCAACAGAGACGCTATAAAAGTAAATCGATAGGGACAGCAAACGACGCCATATTTTTTCCCGCTCTTTTGACATTTCTCTTCAATAAGGTTTGCCATTTCATCATGGAAAGATATACGAGCCAACAACGAGTCGAAATTATTAAAATTTACTACCGAAATTTGGAGTCAGTGGCCTCAACTTTAAGAGCGCTACGTCCAACTTATAGTCGTCATGATCGTCCTACCAGATCAACAATTGAGCGTCTAGTTCCCGTTCCAGTGAGACAAAGAAGTGCCCATATTGTCGAGAATATTGCTGCCGCTGAGGCTTCAGTTCAAGAAAGCCCAAATGTGTCTCTCACACGTCGTTCTCAAGCGTTGGGCATCTCTGTGACGTCGTTGTGGCGAATTTTGGGAAAACATCTTGGCCTACATCCTTACAAAATCAAACTGACGCAAGAACTTAAGCCGCTGGATCACCATAAGCGTCATATGTTCGTGAATTGGGCTGAGCAACAACTTGAAAATGATTCGGATTTTCATCGTAAAATCATCTTCAGCGATGAGGCTCCTTTCTGGCTGAATTGCTTCGTTAATAAGCAAAATATGCGTTATTGGTCAGACAGCAATCCACACGTAATCCACGAGTCATCATTGCATCCCAAAAAAATTACGGTTTGTTGCGGTTTATGGGCCGGCGGCGTCATTGGGCCGTACTTCTTCCGTGATGATCAAAACCGGCACATTACTGTGAATGCGAATCGCTACCGTTCAATGATAACCGAATATTTTTGGCCCCAACTGGATAATATAGACTTGGAGGACATGTCAATCAATTTATTGGAAACCAAGTTTGGTGAACGTGTTATCTCACGAAATGGCCCAGTCGATTGGCCGCCTCGGTCGTGCGATTTGACGCCGTTAGATTATTTCCTGTGGGGCTACATCAAGTCTATGGTCAATGCCAACAAGCCAGCGACGATTGATGAACTTCGTACGAATATCGAACGTGAAATTGCAGCAGTATCGGCCGATTTATCCTTGAAAACCGTCGAAAATTGGGTTAAGCGTGTGCACCAACAACAGCTGAATTTGTATCATAAACCCAGATATATTTGGGTCGCAAACAGATATATCATAACATACTAATAAGTTAGTCTCAAACATGTAATATTGAGTAGCAAACACAACTGGTTTGTTCACAAGCATACTTTACTTTTATTGACTATTTTACAAGCTCAGTCAGACGTCTTACGCATATGAATTAAACAAACAAATTAAACAAATTTCAACATATTCTTCCAACTGGCTCAATCTTTCGCCTTTTCTCGCCAGTTGGGAACACCAAGGATACGGAGGGATTCTTCTGCCTGGTCTTTCCAACGGAGTCTTGCTCATCCTCCTTTCCTACTTCCATCGGGTACGTTATCGAAAACCTTTCGCGCAGGCTAGCATGGCCTAGCCAATACCATTGACCTAATTTGATGTGTCCACTATGTCCACTTCAGAATATAGATTATATAGCTCTGGGTTCCAGCGACGTCGGTACTCGCCATTTTCTCTAACAGGACCATATATTTTACGGAGAAATTTTCTCTCGTATACTCCCAGGTGTTTTTCATCCGCTTGCGATATGAACCAAGTTTCGGAGCCATATGTCAAGACAGGTAAAATGAGCGTCTGATATAGCTGGACTTTTGTCCGTCGAGAGAAGGCTTTGTTCCTAAACTGCTTGCTGAGCCCAAAATAGCATCTATTTGAAAGCATAATTCTCCTATTTATCTCCAGGCAGACATTTATGTCCTTGTTCACGGCAGATCTCCATTAAGATGTTGAAGAGATTGCACGATAGTGTGTCGCCTTTTCTCAGTCCTTGCTGGGTACAGAATGGTTGAGTGAGGTCATTTCCCACTTTCACTGCTGATTTGGTGTTAGTCAGAGTCAATCTACAAAGTCGGATCAGTTTGGCCGGAATCTCAAGTTCAGACATAGCTTCGTACAGTTTTCCCCGTATGGGGCTATCGAAGCAGCTTTGTAATCGACAAAAAAGTGTCTACACTATCTTCCACTGTCATTACCTCCTGATCTTCAGTGGAAGAATCTGAGTGGAGTAGTGCTTAGAAGTGGTCTCTCTACATTTTGAGCACGCACTACTTATCAGTCATCGGATTCCCATTCTCGTCCTTGCAGGAGGGCAGCCCATTGTTAGACCCGTTATTCGATCTTCTTACTCTCTGGTAAAACTTTCGGGATTCACCATTCATCCTGCACATTTCGGTTTTTTCACTCTCTCTCTGCTCCCACTGCCATTTTTTCCGCCTAAATAGTTGCTTTTCCTTTCTTCTTTGCCTCTTGTACCGCTCACTCGCAGCACGCGTAGTAACTGACTGTTTCGTTGCCATACGTGCAGTGTCTTTTTCATTAGTTGCAATACGGCATTCTTCGTCGTTCCATGGCTTATCCATCTGCGGTGCTTGATAGCCAAGTTCAGTCCTTGCAGCGGTTTCCAAAAAACGGCAGATGTGCTTCCACTGCGCATCTGGGTCTTCGGGAGGGGGGTATTATGTTTTAGCAGGAGAGAGAGAGCTTCTGTCGATAGGACACTGATATCTCCGGTGTTTGTTGCTTGTCAATATCCAACTTTTCCTGCATTCGGCTTCGTACGATTTTCGCCTTGCTCAGTCTTGTGCGAATCACTCGTACATCCATTACACTAGAAGAGTGCCTGCCATCTATTACCAAGTGATCAATCTGGTTCTTCGTCCTCTGATCAGAAGATATCTAGGTTGCCTTATGTATGCGTTTATGCTGGAATCGTGTTCTACTAACTACCATGTTCTTTGCAGCGCCGAAGTCTATCAGTCAAATTCCATTATCGGAGGTGGTATCATGTCGACTGTGATTACCAATGGTTGGTCGAAAGACACTTTCCTTTCCCACCTTAGAATTCAAATCGCCTGGTCAGGGCATCGTTCATATACTTCCTCCAGATGCTCATAAAATGTTTATTTGACCTCATCATCTTTATCCTCTGTCGGTGGGTGCGTCCACACAAATTACCGAGATGTTAAAATATTTCGCTTTGATGCGAATTGAGGCTATGCGGTCACTCACTGGGTTAAACCTCGAAACCAGGTGTCGCAGCCTCTTGCCATCTATAAATCCGCACCCAAATTCGTGCTTATATTGCACTTTTTCTTTCTGGTGGAACCACATCCTGTCCATCGCATTTCCTGGATCGCTGTAATGTCAGCTTTATATTTTCCGAGGACATCGGCCAGTTGGAAAGTGGCACCAGTCCTGTATAGCGTTCGCACATTCTGGGTACATATCCTTGAATCGTGATCCGCCGTTGGCCAGGGGTGTTGGCTCATCCGCCTTCAAAGGACAGAAGAATATGTCCACTACTTCGAAGAGCTTAAGTGACAGGGTCACCTAATAATCCTTAGACGTATAAGTGATCGCATTACCACTCAGGTTGCTCATTCGTTTCGCCTTCTCACTCTAGCTAGCTAACGGAGGTTTCCGATAAGCCATTGCCCAGGACATACCCCGTGGAAGTAATCAGCTGCTTGTTCACAAGTATATAAACAACGAGTCGAAATTATTAAAATTTACTACCGCAATTTGGAGTCAGTGGCCTCAACTTTACGAGGAAAACTTTAAGAGGCCTCAACAATCAGCGATGAGGCTCATTTCTGGCTGAATGGCTTCGCCAATAAGCAAAATATGCGTTATTGGTCAGACAGCAATCCACACGTAATCCATGAGTCATCAGTGCATCCCGAAAAAATTACGGTTTGGTGCGGTTTATGGGCCGGCGGCGTCATTGGGCCGTACTTCTTCCGTGATGATCAAGACCGGCACATTACTGTGAATGCAAATCGCTACCGTTCAATGATAACCGAATATTTTTGGCCCAAATTGGATAATATGGACTTGGAGGACATGTGGTTCCAACAGGACGGTGCTACAAGCCACACAGCGAATGCCACAATCAATTTATTGGAAACCAAGTTTGGTGAACGTGTTATCTCACGAAATGCCGTAAGATTATTTCCTGTGGGGCTACGTCAAGTCTGTGGTCTATGCTAACAAGCCAGCGACGATTGATGAACTTCGTACGAATATCGAACGTGAAATTGCAGCAGTATCGGCCGATTTATGCTTGAAAACCGTCGAAAATTGCGTTCAGCGTCTGGACTTCTGCAAGCGTGCCCGTGGTGGCCATGCAAAAGAAATCGAGTTCCATACATAATGGCATCGAACGTACTTTCACAGGAATAAAGAATTTCATTGGTATCTAAAACCAGTATTGTTTAATGTAAAAAAACTTTTGTAGCGCTCTTATTGAAAAACCCGTTATATTAGCTCTATATTATTTTCAAAAAAGTCGAGCACAAAAAAATGTTCCAATGATACCAGGGCTGTCTGTATAGCTACTTCGGATATTGCCAAGATCTTCATTAGCAGACGTTTTTGGTATGTTTTCGGTGAATTCATCAAATATATATATATAGAAACACTTTTATTTTTTTTTGTGCTGAACTTTTTTGAAAATAATATAAAACTAATAAATAAGCTTTATATTAAAGAGGTCTTCTACTTGAATAAATTTAGAAAAATTGTGTGTTTAAAAAACCGACCGACTAAACAGCTCCCGCAACGGAAATGGTGAAAGTCTGTATATTTAACTAAAAAAAAGCAATACTATTTTTAAGAAAAATCATACCTCAGATTCTTAATTTGGTCAAGAGATGATGTCGAAAATTGAGGTGACTGTGAAAGTGGCTCACGTGGTCAGGCCTACAGTCATTTGGGGTTGTCCCAAATAAAATCTATCTTTTATTTCATTTACAGTTTTTTTATGTTTTGCACACTTTTTACACAAAAAATGGTCTTCGCCTTCTGGGGAATCGTTACTCAATTTTCGAAAATTCCTTTTTCCTAAAATAAAGTGACAGGAGTCAGTTTTAATGACAGTTCACAATAGTCGCAGAGTTCGTCTAAAAAGTTGTATAAATTTCTAAACCAACTTCTAAGTTATCGAAGAAATTGAACTTCTAATCTACTGAAATGACTTTTAGCTAATCTGAACTATTAAAAAATTTTTAATGAAAATTGAATCTTTTCGGAACCAGACTTAAAATCGTAGATACTTCTCGTTGGAGATACTCATATTTTCCCCATTGAAAGTTTATCAAAATTTTTCATTTCAAAGCAATAAAAATTATTTGCTTTTTTCATTAAGGAACCCTTAAAAAGTATTAAACACCCTTCCGGCTTGCAACCTTCAAAACGTAGTAATAATATACGTCCAAATGCCTTGCGAACAGAAACATGAAACAAACATTTGTGAAATACCAATGATAGTCTTATCACGTTTGCAAATTGTCATCTACAAAACATAGTAAAGCAATAAAATATACTCGTACAACTTTTCTAAGAGAGAAAAATAGCAAATCATAAAAATATTTTTCATTGCAAGTGTGTCCTTGCTGCGGGCCATAACAAAAAGCACTTGAACGTTGTACCACTCGAAAGTGATGCCGCCACCAATGATGATTGCTATTGCTCCTGGTCGTGGTGCAAACCATGAACGAGAAATCAGCAACAAAAATAATAACAGCAAAAGAAAAACTAGAAAAATAACTTTAACTGCAAATGAGTGGATGCAACAAGGCAGCAAGATTCACATAGTTGCATTCTAACATTTGAAACGCTTACACACACACACACGTAGAATATGCGACTATGCCACAGAGACTACTTGATACAATGTAGCACAAGTCACATGAACAACAACTTAAGTTTAAATTTATAGAAAACAAAAAAAAGTAACAGATTGTCACAAGGAAGGTGCAAAATGATAAATGAACACAAGATTTTGAGTGAGAGTGGAAAAAGGATATAGTGTTAAAACTACAATACATCTAGATTCACTTAAACGTCGCTGGTGGTAGATTTTTTGTTGGCGAAAATCCCAGCAATATGGCGAAACTGACTATGGGAAAATTGCAGTGGGGAAACCAAAACAAATCATGGCTAAAATCAATTGAACAATATGTGAAATAAACACAGATTTAAGCTTTAAAGGCATTTTACTAAATACAACCGCACAAGGACGTTGCCAAAATGGAGTGCCCGATAAAACCAAAAATGCATACAATGCACGGGATGCCAACTACAAGGAAAAAAATACCAAACCGAGATTGTATGGGGTTTTCATATAAATGGCATGATGGAAATTGTAAAGAGTGATTAACTGAAATATTTAATATTTGAGATATTAAACAGGTGAAAGTACAAGTTGTTATTGCAAAATGAACACTTTCAATTAGAAAATTCAAATTCAATTATCGAGGAATATTCAAACTGGGATTGAAAGACAGAAGTTGATACTAAAAACACACAAATCCAAACTGAGAACAGAGCATTGCTATTGAACAAACTCAAAGCAGTATCGAGAAAAAAATTACATGAGGTGTCATGGGATACCCGGTTGGAACGAAGTTCCTCCCGCTACATATTATGTACTAGTTAGTTCCAAACCGCCTAAGGCGCCCTTTAAAAATACGATAATTTAAATGGATCTTTAGCAAATCATACTTTTTGTACAACGATAAACAGTTTTTAAGAACAATTTTTTGTTATAGAATGTATTTAAAACAAAAAAGTATGTATTTAGGTCCGTTTTGTAAGAATAAGTATTCTATTTTCCCGAAAAGGTCCTTTTTTAAAGAGAGGTACTGCTTTTATTAAAATCTAGTGATTTCTGGTGTGTTAACATCAATAGGCACTGGTACGGCAATCTATCAAAGTGAACACATGCAAACAACACACAGCGTAGCATCACATACGTAGTTGTTATACAACAATACTATCTGCCTGATAATTAGTATGATGCTATTGATGTGGCGGCAACGAACAAACAAACAAGTTGTCGTCTCAAGTAGTATTGAACAGTATAGAGAACTCATGGAACGAATTGTGTGACTCAAAAGCACTGGCGACATCTGGCGAATGATTCAGAATGTATTACTGTCATAACTTGGTCCATTAATAATTTTGATGTGAAACATTGATGCCTTTTGAAACATTTATGCTTTTTGTATTGTTTTATGTAATAACATTGTCGAAATGATGCTTTTGTATTTAAATATTCTATAAAGAGAATAAGACTACATGAGAGCGGAAAAAGAGTGCAATAAGTTCTCTATACTATTCAATACTTTTGTCGTCGCTCTGTTTATGACAAAACAAAAATAATTAATTCTTTGCATTATTTATTTTAACAATATTACATCTAATGTTACAGCAGATGTAAGAACAAAGAAAGTGCAATAGCAAAAGAGCCTTCAGCACGAAAACAATTCTTATTTTTGTTTTACAATATAACATTTACTATTGTGTTCTTAGAAATCGAACAGGTTCCGTGTAATAAAAAGGTGTTAACACATCGCCCGTGAGTTCGAACACTCATTGATTTGTTTTAAGAAAATGTACTATTTTTAAGAAGAAGTACTTTCTGTAAGAATAAGCCATAAGAGAATGACCTTTTTACAAAGCAGTACTTTTATTAAGAACAGGTACTTTTTAAAGAAGTGGTACTCCTTTTAGGAAAAGGTTATTTTTGTAAGAAAATGTACTTACTTTCAGAAGGGCTACTTATCTCAAAAAAAGAAAAGAAAATGTATTATTTTATTTTTAAGAAAAGATACTTTCAGGAAAAGGAATTTTTGTAAGAAAATGTATTTTCTTTAAGAGAATGTATTTTTTTTTTTGAAGAAAAGCTTTTTTTTAAGGAATGGGAACTCTTATAGAATTGGTTCTTTTTTCAAGAATAGCCACATTTTTAAGAGTAGGTACTTATCTCAAGAAAAGTTATTCTGTCTCACAAAAATGGAATTTTATAAAGAAAATTTAGTTTTTTAGGAAAAGGCAATTTGTTTAAAAAAAAATAATATTTTTAAGAAAAGATAATTTTTGTAAGAAGATGTACTTCCTTTAAGCAAAGGTACTTTTTAAAGATAAGTTATTTTTGTCAAGAAAAGGTACTTTATTTAAGAATATGAGTAGTAATTTTTTTTGAGAAAATTTACTTTTTTTAAGAAAAGGCTCTTATTTATGGAAATTTCGTTTTTAAAGTTATTTCACTTTGAATTTTCTAAATTTACTTTTTATTGAGATAAAACCTACAATATATACTAAATATTGGTTACAGGCTCCACCTAGAACACGTCCCATTAAACAAGAAATTTCTCAACATATGTTAGTCTAGACACAAACCAAAGCAAAATAACCCAATGTAGTTGATAACACTGGGTTGTAGCATAATAGAGTGGCGTTTTTTTTCGAACCTTAGACACGTTAAGTCATACAAAATGACAACCTGCACGTTAACATGTATAATTTTAGAAGTTGAGAATAACCCCGATAAAAGTATTACCAAGTTCAAGTGTGTTGTATGGAAAATAAAAAATTTATGTCATTCCATTTCTTATATTTTCACGACGTGTCGAAAATTATGATGTAAATATTAGGGGTAGTTAATTTTTTAATCAAAATTTTTAAAAAGGTGAATAAAATATTATTGATTTTTTGTGCTTCAAGAAGAATAATTCCAAGACAATATTGGAGACAAACAACTACGAAAGCAAAACCACAAGGAAGTGAAGTGTACGAAGAAAGCCGAGGAATACTTCCATTCTCAAAATATATCTACTGTAACAGATATCTTCCCATGACTTGCAAGAACGCCTTTAGTTCTGTCTGCTTACTGCACCTTATGCAATTTTATGATATACTTTATGCATTTTTTGGTATACATTTTGGTACCCGTATGTCTTTTGGTACGCATTTTAGTACTTTTACTACACTTTATTACTTTTTTATGAAGTTTTAGTACAATTGACTTTTTTGTACTTGTGGTACAATTTGTGGTAAATTTTCATATGTATTTGATGATACAATTTATGCACTTTATAGGAACATACTACGTTAAATTAGCCTGTTTTTTATTCCCTGCTAAACTAATTTTTCGACCACTTTGTATGGGGAGCTAAGCGATATTAAGCGATTTTAAGCGGCTCCCCATACAAAGTCGTCGAAAAATTATTTTAGCAGGGAATAAAAAACAGGCTCATTGTATAAGTATGTAGTTTCTGGTACATTTGATGTACTTTGTGGGAAATTTTATGTACTTTTCGAACAAATTATGGTGAATAATGCGATCCACATTCATTGCCTGGAGCCAATTTCTCATACCACTACACAATAGCTTTTTATATCTCGCTTGCGGTACGAGATCTGTTCCCGACCTCCTCGTTTTCCTCATTTAAAACCTAACAGAGCGCGAAGGAGCGTATATAAAGAAGACCACGCGGCTAGCTCGGGGACGCGTGCGTCTTTTGTTTTATTTTTGCATGTGCTATTGAGTCGTATATTTTGGGCTGTAAGCGTTCCTTTACGATGCCTGATTTATTATTGAATAGAGCAAAACCCCAATATGGCAATCGTAACCTCGTGTTTGGAGATTTCGTTTAACCAAACATCTATTTTTCAATGCAATAATTCAGTACTATATCAAATGAGAAAAAGTCTATTGTAGTGTCGATGCAGTTTAACCACCTCATATATTACACTCTATTCTTTAGAATTTAATTTACTCTTTGACTTTTACATAAACAAATTGGCAAATTAAAATAAATAAATATCTGATGAAGCCACGTTGATTATACTAAACGTGTACGCGTTGTTTTTTTCGTAACAGTTGATGTTAACTTATATAGGTTACGAAAAAAACACCCCTAGTGTTAAACAAAAAGTTGTTTAATTTTTTTTCATTTAATAAGGAACTACGTTCCAATATAGAGAAAGTACATGTTAATATTGAGGAAAGAATATTGGCATGTAGAAAATACAAATCTGTATTGAGGAAACTCAAATTACTATTGAGATACAAGAATTAATAATATTAAGAAATACCCGGTGGTGGTGGTTTTTTGGAGATACATTGAAATATGTTCACAACTGCCTGGTGTACGGACAATTGTTTGATACAGTGTAGGAATGTGTGGTTCAGTGCATACGAGTATACCATTGATATGATGCAAATTACTTTTTGGGGTAAACTAAAGAAAATACTTCTCTAAATGGTCCGACTTGAAGCTAGGAAAGTGACTATAGATACGAATGAATATGAATATTATTGACGTCAGTTTCGAGAGCATTCTAAATATCGTTATCATAATAATGAAGTTTTTAAAAAAAGTAGAATAATCTTATAGAGACTAGCATAATCTCTGGAAATTATAAAGGAACCGATATTCTGATTCCACGCATTCCCATGATACATACA
Source organism: Phaonia tiefii (assembly GCA_963931995.1). Taxonomy (NCBI): domain Eukaryota; kingdom Metazoa; phylum Arthropoda; class Insecta; order Diptera; family Muscidae; genus Phaonia; species Phaonia tiefii. The sequence continues at coordinate 203,175,515 of OZ008370.1, read as the reverse complement.
GACATGCCCATCGATTTCAAAAGATTGCAGTTACCGATTCGGTTGACATTTGCGATGACCATTAATAAAGCGCAAGGGCAGTCGCTTCAAGTCTGTGGTTTAAATTTGATAAATCCGTGTTTTCCCCATGGACAATATATGTTGCATATTTACGTGTGAGTAAGCCTTCAGACTTATATGTATTTGCACCAGATGTCAAATTTAGAAATATTGTGTGTCCTAGATCACTTCAATAAATAGAAAAAAATAACAAAATTGCGTCTCATTAAAATTACAATTCAGGGGCAACGGCTACAGCTAACGGGTCCGCCATCTAACGTTTTTTTTTCAACTAGTGCTTATTTCGTGAATGGTAACACTTAGCTCATGTCCGATTTGACAGATAATTAGTTTTATCCTTCCGCTGGACGAATATGGTTGTGCATACGCTTGAATAACACTGGGAAATATGGGAAAAATTGGCCTGCGATCGACTTACAGAAGATGCCGATTTTGCCAAAAAAATCATTTGTTCAGATGAAGCTCATTTTGATCTTGGCGGATATGTAAACAAGCAAAATTGCCGCATTTGGGGCACAGAAAACCCGCACGCATACATTGAAAAGCCGATGCACCCAAAACGAGTCACTCTTTGGTGCAGATTTTGGTCCAGAGGCATAATTGGGCCATTTTTCTTCGAAAATGAACAAGGAGTGGCCGTTACAGTCAATGGCGATCGTTATCGGGCCATATTGAACGAATTTTTGTGCACAAAAATTGAAGAGGGGGATATTGGCAACATTTGGTTTCAACAGGACGGCGCTACGTGCCACACAGCCGAAGCTACACTCGATGCTTTGCGCCCTGTTTTTGAAGATCGCATTATCAGCCGCAGAGCTGATGCCGTGTGGCCACCTCATAGCTGCGATTTGACACCGTTGGACTAATATTTGTGGTTTGCCCTCAAAGATAAGTGTTACGCCGACAAGCCAGAGACAATTGACGCTTTAAAGGACAATATTCGTGAAGCCATTGATGAAATACAGCTGCACACAATCGATAATGTGCTTAAAAATTGGCCGATCGTGTAGGCTACTGCATGGCCAGCCGAGGCAGCCATTTGAATGAAATTATTTTCCATTATTAACCGGAAGGATTGTACTTTCAAATAAAAAAAGAAATTTGAGAAAATATTCAGTAGTTTTTTTTTTATAGCATTTTCAAAAAAAAAAAGTTATTTGGCGGACCCTGTATTATAGTATAATGAGAGGGAAAACAACGTGAGAATAGAGATAGATAGGAGAATTGTGCTTGCAAATAGGTGCTATTTTGGGCTGAGCAAACAGATTAAGAACAAAGCCCTCTCTCGACGGACAAAAGTGCAGCTATATCAGACTCTCATTTTTCTTGACATATGGCTCCGAAACTTGGGTCATATCGCAAGCAGATGAAACACACCTGGGAGTTTTCGAGAGAAAAATTGTTCGTAAAATATATGGTCCTGTCACAGAAAATGGCGAGTACCGACGTCGCTGGAACGCAGAGCTATATAATCTATATTCCGACGTCGACATAGCTGGCCTAATAATTGCGTTGGCTAGGCCATGTCATCAGAATGAATGAAGATGGGCCAGCGCGAAAGGTTTTCGATAACGTACTCGATGGAAGCAGGAAAGGAGGACGACCAAGACTCCCCTGGAAAGACCAGGTAGAAGAATCCCTCCGTATCCTTGGTGTTACCAATTGGGCGAGAAAAGGCGAAGAATAGAGCCAGTTGTTGAAATTTGTTTAATTAATATGTGTAAGACGTCTGACCTCATGCGGTTATAAAATAGTCAATAAAAGTAAAGAGAAGCTTTTTAGAAAAATCAGCACAAGATCGAAATCTAAACATATATTTCTAACAAATAGTTATTTTACATTCTTCTTCATAATATTCCAGTCACCTACAAGTTTATTTGTCCATTGTCAATTTAACGTGGCTTTGTCCCGTGTCGGAACGCAAACGGATCTATGCATTTACTGCACCCATAATGGAGCAAAATAATTTTGTTCAGCCTTTGGCATTACAAAAACTTTGACGGCAAAACGAAGTTTGCCGGGTCCAACTAAATTTTATATTTAATTTTAATATTAAAATATTTTATTCAAATTATGATGAAGAAACAGTTAACTTAAGAGAAATAAACAAAACATACTAAACTTTGTCCTAAATCGTTTTTAGCTATTTTTCCTTGTGGGCACAGACATGTTCCAATTTTTATAAAAAAAAAGACACTGTATTGAAATACCCGAAGATATAAAAAAAATTTTAAATTTATATTAAGAAAACATAAATTAATACTGATATATGACACGAGTAATTGAGAAAATACAATATTTTATTAATAAATTATAATTGAAAATATTAAGAAACCAGAAGTTTGTACTGAGAGATTAATATTAATATTAAAAAATCGCCAGCAGATATGAAGAAATTCAATTTTATTTTTAAAAGCAAAACTTTGTACAAAGAAAATTAAATTGTTGTTGGGAAGTCAAACACTGGTATTGAGGAATAAACGTAAAACAATTCTAGCAACTTTATCAATAGGATAACATATTGTAGCTCATAATGAAAAAGTGCTGAAGAAAATATTGAAAAATCTTGTAAAAGATTAATAAAATCTTTTGAAATATTTCTTTTTTTTTGGGAAAGCTTATCAATTGTTGTTACAAATTTGTATTCTTGGGAAGTAAATCGGGGAAGGCCTGAAAGAATAAATCGGAAATCTTCAACACATCAAGATTTTTACATTTAACCCTAGGATGGTCGGCTACATGGGAGGTACGTAACCACCTTAAGAGACCCCGTCAGTACCGGTGTAAATATATGGAAAATATCTGACCTACCTACCAAGATTTATTATTTCAATATTCAGCCTATTTCTTTATGTCATATTTGCGATGTTGAGGTTTCGAAAATTGAGTCGTCTGTATGACTTGTATTTTACGAGATATCATGAAGAGGAATAACATTATCTCAAAAATATCATTAACTATATTGCTCGTATGATATCTCGAAAATTTAAGTTTAGTTTAAGTTTCTGAGAGGAATACAGGCTGATCTAGCAATTTGAATGCAAACAAATAATTTTATTATCTATATGAACTGCTTAGTAACAATCATGAAATATGATTGAAACATCCGCTTAAGATAAATCTCACAAAACTGACATGGACTGCCAAAAACACAAGCAACAAGAATATCAATATAAAAACCCTTGTATCGGCTCATTTGATGAAGTTCCCATCACTCAAACGTACTACACCTTTTTCCTTTACAAAAGATGAATGATGCCAACGAATTTTGAGAGCAAAAAAACAGGACTACGAAAAAACAGAGACCCTCGAAACGAACAAATGATGTGATAGTATGTGGGTGCACAAACCGAGAAAAAAAAAACGGTTGAATGTGTTAAGGGAAAATGGCCTTATCAGCATTTCCTGTCGAAAGTTTTCATAGTACGATTTTTGTTGTTGTTTGTGTTTCGTATTGTACTCACTTCTCGCCACAGACAACAAATAAAAGACAAAAATTTAAATAAATAAAAAAAAAATACAATAAACACCATAAGTTTTCCACAAAAGAAGCGATGAAATTTCTGCTCCGCTAACTCTTCTTCGATTGGGAGTTGTTGCTGTTTTAAGCATTGGGAAGGGGATGAAGAAACGACTCCCGGAAATATTTAAACATTTTTCTTACAGAGCAAAGGAAAGAAAAAATTATGGGTCGTTTGAGACGTTGGCGTCCCATGCATTCTTATTTGTTGCTGTGAAATGACGCACATTTAGATAAGAAAGTGTTTATGAAATACAACCCATGGAAAAGGCAAGAGAGAGAGCTTGAGAGAAATGAATACCATGGAACTTCATGTAGTGGCCAAATGTGCTATAAAGCGAGCATATTCTACCAGAGTGTCAAGAAACAGGGAAACAATTTCATTTAATGCACATTCATAAATAATGCACACAATCTTGTCTCAGTTTCGAGGTGAAAGTGATGAATGATGGATGTTAATTGTATAGTGAGATTACAAACATAAAGTAGACATTGATTTCGGGAGCAAAAACAATCAAGGATTTGTGAAGACCAATCACCGTTTTCATTTATAGACATTTCCATGGTTTTCATTAACATTCTCAAAAGTTAAGCCAAAGGAATCAGGATTTACTAACATTTAGGAGAAAATTGTATCTATATTCCGAGTGAATGCCTATTATGCGGAAAGGAAGCCTTATATAAGGGTCCGCCATCTATCGTTTTTTTTTTCAACTAGTGCTTATTTCGTGAATGGTAACACTTAGCTCATGTCTGATTTGACAGATAATTAGTTTTGTCCTTCCGCTGAACGAATATGGTTGTGTCTACGCTTGAACAACTGACCATCGAATGCGTTTTCGCTCCGCTAAGTGGGCCTGCGATCGACTTACAGAAGATGCCGATTTTGCCAAAAAATCATCTTTTCAGCTGAAGCTCATTTTGATCTTGGCGGGTATGTAAACAAGCAAAGTTGTTGCATTTGGGGCACAGAAAACCCGCACGCACACATTGAAAAGCCGATTCACCCAAAACGAGTCACTGTTTGGTGCGGATTTTGGTCCAGAGGCATAATTGGGCAATTCTTCTTCGAAAATGAGCAAGGAGTGGCCGTCATAGTCAATGACGATCGTTATCGGGCCATGTTGAACGAAGTTTTGTTCACAAAAATTGAAGAGGAGGATATTGGCAACATTTGGTTTCAACAGGACGGCGCTACGTGCCACACAGCCGAAGCTACACTCGATGTTTTGCGCCCTGTTTTTGAAGATCGCATTATCAGCCGCAGACCTGATGTCGTTTGGCCACCTCGGAGCTGCGATTTGACACCGTTGGACTATTATTTGTGGGGTGCCCTCAAAGATAAGTGTTACGCCGACAAGCCAGAGACAATTGATGCTTTAAAGAACAATATTCGTGAAGCCATTGGTGAAATACAGCTGCACACAATCGATAATGTGCTTAAAAATTGGACCGATCGTGTATGCTACTGCATGGCCAGCAGAGGCAGCCATTTGAATGAAATTATTTTCCATTATTAACCGGAAGGATTGTAGTTTCAAATAGAAAAAGAAATTTGAGAAAATATTCAGTAGTATTTTTTTTATAGCATTTTCAAAAAAAAAAGATATTTGGCGGACCCGTTACTTATAATTTGAGAATGCATCACGGGAATTCCCGCCCGGTATTTTCCGGGAATTGCGTCCATTTTCAATTCCCGCTTTTCCGATAATTTTATACAGGAATCCCGAGAAATTTCCATAAGAATGCGATAGAATATTTTGGCAAAAGAGTGTAAGTCAGCAAGCTCTTCTTGAACTAGGGTTATCTAAATGTTTAAATTATTGTATTTTCTTAAAATATTGGTATCAGTTTAATGAAATAGAAACGATTATTCGTAGAGATGGGACATTTTCGTTAGTTGATTTATATTGTTATAATGAAAAGCTGTATACTCTTCACGATTTTATCGTTGCTTTGTATGATTTTTTCAATATTTTATTTATTTATTACCATATTTAAAGTAAAGTGGCCGTCGGTGGTGCAATGGGTAGTGTGCGCGCCTCTTGTACTTGAGATCCTGGTTTCGATCCCTGCTCTGACCACCTTAAAATTTCTTTCGAGGCCGGTCACCTCGCATAGTGACGGCGACACTATCGAGAATTTAGCCATGAAAATGCTACTCAAAAATACCGTTCGGAACCGGTATAAAACTGTAGGTCCCAATCAGTGAGTATAAAACAAGAAAGCTCACAGCTCACTGGTTGTGAGAAGCTCTCCCCGATTCCTTCATGGGATGTAATGGGAAACCATTTATTTATCTATTTTTTATATTTAAAGTTAATAAAATAAAACTGTTCTGTTGCTGCAACGTATCAGTCATTCAAGAGACGAAACTGATGTGTCTCAAATAAGGGCAACCTGTTTTTACAGCAATGTTTACTAGCATTTTAGAAGCAGTGCTCCACCACATAACTGTCAAATTGTCAGAAAGTATAGGGTTTTCCATTTTGCGGTTTCTAAAGTAAACGTAAATAAAAGACATATGAAATATTTTTTTTCATGATATTTCTTTTTTTATTATAAAGTTTGAACGTTGACATTATGTGTGAAACACTACATCGTTTAAATGACCACCATGCGAAGTGTTGCAAGCATTGATTCTTTTGAGGTAATTTTCGACCACTCTTTGACACATATTGGGCGGTATCTCGGCCATAACTTGACGAATGTTGATTCTTAAGTGCTCAAGAGTTAAAGGTTTATCTGCATAAACACAGTCTTTCGCGTAGCCCCACAAAAAAAGTCTAATGGTGTCAAATCGCATGATCTTGGTGGCCAGTTGATATCGCCACGACGAGAAATTACGCGGCCAGGAAATGTCTCTTGCAATAAAGCCATATTCGCTCGAGTTGTGTGGCATGTGGCACCGGTTTGTTGGAACCACATATTCTCCAAGTCGTATTCTTCAATAGCAGGCAAAAAAAGTATGTTATCATATGACCATAACGCTCCGAATTGACGGTGATAGTCATTACATCGTCGTTTTCGAAGAAGTAAGGTCCAATCACACCTTCGGACTAAAGAGCGCACCAAAGAGTGACTTTTTCTGGATGTAAAATGGCCTCTCTTCAATTACTTGAGGATTCTCAGAACCCCAAATATGACAATTTTGTTTATTAAGTGAGAAATGTGCTTCATCGCTGAAGAAAATTTTGTTCGAAAAATCGCCGTCCACCGCCTGTTGTTCAAGCACCCATTCCACATATCTACGACGTTGTGAATGGTCAGCTGGCTTCAGTTGTTGTGTGAGCTGGACTTTACATAGATGTAGGTGTAGATCCAAATGCAAAATACGCCATAATGTGCCGCAAGACAGTCCTAATTCCTGAGAACGACGAGGAATCGACACATTCGGGTCTTCGGCAACACTTTCACTTACAGCAGCGATATTTTCAGCGGAACGAGCGAAACGATTATGCCCAGTCTCTTCAAATTTCTTCACAATTTTGCCAATTGCTTGCGTAGTTGGACGATTATGTAAACCATAATCTCCTCTTAAAGCACGATATGTGGCTGTACCAGAATCACCATTTTTGTAGTAGGTTTTAATAATTTGTATGCGTTGTGTGATAGTTAAGCGATCCATTTTCGTCAATGTCAGACTTTCAACCGAAAAGAAAAAAAAATGGTTTAACAGCTTAGTTTGACAGATGTCGAATTACAGCCCTATACTTTTGAAACCACGACATGGATAACCCTTTATATGCTGCGGTATTTGCCACAATAAAAATAATAAATTTTAATTTTTTCACGAAATAACAAAGTGGTCATCATTCATATAGGGATGACTAAAGTTTCAAATCAGCTTCTCCCCCTTTTGTAGTACACAATCAACCAAAAAAAATCCAAAAAAGTTACACAGTAAGGGACTCACATTTTAACCGGAAATTCCCGAGAATCCGGCAAATTAATTTATTTTTCACGCTTTCCCGGGAAATCAGAAAGTGCGGGAATTTGCATTCCCTACTTACAATAGCAGATCATGTTTTGAATTCTTAAATAACTGGTATGCTTACTAACGATCAGTACTGAAGTTCTAGAATTTTAAAGGATACAAATTGGTAGTTAAGTTCACAAAATTCGGGTTCTTTGTACTCGTATTAAGCTTTTTTGAATTGTCACAATTTATTAATCAAATTTTTTGGAGCTCGCCCGTACACGCTAAAAATTCTGTAATTTTTTGTTGTTTGGATACAAATATAACATGTGTCTGGAGCGTGTCGCAAATATAATATACATGTGCCCAAATGCATTGTGTTTGCTATTCAATATTACATGTTTGAGACACATTGATTAATATGTTATAACATATGTGTTTGCGACCCAAATATATCTGTGTTTGTCGTACAAATACAGCCGTGCTTGTTGCACTGTTTATGCTCTCTCGAAAGCAAGAGAATAAAAGAGGGGCAGCGAGTGTGTATATCTTGTAAGTGTGTATCTGTATTTTTGATTTATTCTCACAGTAAGTGATTCATAAATATTCCTGAATGTGCGTGATGTATTGCGTTTTAATTTCATGTATTCCGTTGTCAATGGTTCATCTGACAGAGGATATCAAAACCGCTTGATCAGTGAAAAAGTATAAACAAACGCTCGGACGGTTAAACGGTTTGTGATTTCGGTTTGGTTTGGTTTTTGTGTGTGTGCTTCGCATATATTTATGTGTGCTACCAAAGTGAGAAACGATTTTGAGGAAAGTACTGGAGAGGGCAACAACGTGAATCCATTTTTCTGCCCGAGCCTCTACTAAGAAAATCGGAATGGCGGACCAGTTGTAAAATATAATATATTCGTTCACATTATCCGATCTTCTAGTTGTCATTTTCTCAATAATTGTCCGGTTCAAGATCAATAAATATTAAAAAGTACTTTTTCCAGGAAAAAGTAAATTTTAATAGAAATATTAAAAAAGAAAAATTGTGAAATTGATCATTATGGTGGATGATTGGGAATATAGCTATTTCAATGTCCTCCCAGGCATATCATCAGCTCCCTTCTCCACAAGTATTTAGGTATATCATCACACACTATGGGATAAACAAATCTCAAGTAAGCGAGAATTGTCTAAACTCCTACTTGTGCGAAAACATCCACAACAATACTTTGCCATTACCATCAATATTCACAACATTTCTTTCCTATGCATGCTTTCATCGAAAGCCATGGCATAGATGTTGTTGTTTCAAAAAAGAAACAACGATTGCCAAGAGATTGGCATTTAGAATGTACCATCTTCAAATTTATATTCGTTCACATTATCCGATCTTCTAGTCGTCATGTTATTGATCTTGAACCGGACAATTATTGAGAACATGTAAAATATAATAAAAAAACACAAGTAATTAATACACGCTTGTCTTGCATGAACTAGATTTGTATGTAAGTATGCATATTGTTTGTGTACCAACGCATAGTGATAACCCAGGCATAGCTGAAACCTTCTGAAACGAAAAACGTGAGAGACAACAAAGAAAGGAGAAGCAAAAGAGCAGCAGATTCTCATTTCATAAAAAAAACAAAATTCATTCAATGCAAGTAAATGTAAAGTGCAAATATTTGAATGTTTTGTATTAATTATTTATAAACGTGGATATATATTAATCAAATTAATTATAATAAAGAAAGAATAAATCGTTTCTAGATATTGTTATGTTATGTTTGGGAGAAAATACGCATATGTTTCTACGTAAGTATACGGAGGTTTAAGGGAAACACGCGAGTGCTTCCACGTAAGGAAGGTAACCAAACTTCGGCAAACATCATGAACTTCGGCTAAAGCCGCAGCCGATTATGTTTAAATTCTAAATATGATTAAAATATCATCCACTCAGAAGAGCCCTGAACGGAAAATATTTGGTTTTGGCTAATCGGTACTTTTTTACACAAGGCCGAATGCTGGCCGATTATCGATTTTTGGCCCAAAGCCGAAGCCAATTAATCGGTCGAGCTCTTATACAAATACTAGGAGCAAATAAGCAGTACCGTTCCGAATCGGTATAAAACTATATGTTGCGATCAGTGTGTCCAACAGAATGCAGGTCACTGTTTGTGCTAAGATTTACTCAGACTCATTCGTGGGAGAACAAAATAAAATATGGCCGCTTCTTCAGTTGAGCTTCACCAATATTATCCTAAGAAGTGTGAGATGGCGGAAGGTGTTTTAAGTCACTTCTAACATAAACCTCAACAATCCATAACCAACTAAGATTGTGGAAATGTTTCACTATTTTAAATATACGGCAGTTCTATTAGGTTCATGTATATTTTCCAAGGGATCTCTTTTGATTTTATTGAAATTTGTAACACATATACTACTGGACTGCATACAAATTTCCCCCCATATTTAGCCAATATTCGACGTATTTCGTGAGTAATCGGGGGTCAAAGTTGATTTGTTGTGGTCTTTTCAGCAGAAGAATCTGTTGTCTTCTTTACAGGAAAATCTTCAGTTTCAAAATCGCGAACAAAAAACCACAATACCTTGTGGCCATTAGATTTGCTGAATAGACAAATACCAACAACGTCAGCAATTCGCCTATGACTTTTTTCACTATGTCCCAACAGTGCCTATGACGGTGATACGATCTTAAGGGATCTGCGGTAATACACGGTAAAATTTAATTACATGACTTCACCTTTGGGAGAAACTTGTCTACTCATATGGCAGACAAACAAAACTGGAAGGGATGCATACCAATTAATATAAGTTATTCCCAACTAGATGGCAAAGATGGTTTTGGAGTATATTTTAACACTTTGACGGTCATATAAAAGTATGTTTGCCCTAGAATTGTTGATCCCATTACTTGTTCAGGAAAGATATAGAGCAAACATTCGAAAATCATTATACACACTTCCACACTGACAGAAAAACGCTTCGTCGCATGAATGAAACATTTTCGTTAATGGTTTTACGTTGCTACAATGAAAAGTCTCGGAATTCCAACAATTTGGTAGTCGCTGCGCCGAAAAATTTCATACATGATTTTTTTTTTTGATAATATTTCATTTCGTTACTGCAAGAATTTTATCTAATTCGAAATTTTAAAAAATGGGTTAGAAATTAAAAAAATGTAAGTGCATGGTTTATCTCTTACTTTTTATACGAGTAGTATTATTTATTTTGGAGGTTTGCCAACATATCTAGTTGACGAAACAATTTCGTTCTTGCAACGATATTATTTTTTGCGATAAAGATAAAGAGAGAAAAATTGTCGAAAAAATGAGGGAAAATAGTGAGGGTGAGTGGTGGGTCACGTGCACATCTTAAATCAGTTATTTTCGAACAACCGAAAATGGTAGATATATTTCTCCACAGGAATAATTTAAATAAATTTGTTAAAACCGACTATTTAGCTACACTTACTTACCTACTTATCCGGTCCCGAACAACCCCGGGGGGTCGTTGCAATCCGAAGATAACATATTTCGCTAACAAGTTCGATTTTTTGCCTTATCTCTCCAGTTGGCAACACTAAATGCACGCAGGGATTCGTCAACCTGATCCCTCCAGCGGAGTCTTGGGCTTCCTATTTCTCGTATTTCTTCGAGTTTGGTTTCGAAAACCCTTCGTGCTGGTTCGCCTTCATCCATTCTACTGACGTGGTCTAGCCAGCGCAATCGTATTATTTTGATCTCCTTAACTATGTCAATGTCGAGATGTAGCTCATATAGCTTATGGTTTACGCGTCACCGATAGTCACCGTTGTGCACTATAGGGCCATAAATTTTTCGCAGTATTTTACTCTCGAAGACTCCTAGAGATGTTTCGTCTGCTTGCGATAAGACCCAGGGTTCTGCGCCATAGAGCAAGACAGGTTGTATGTGAGTCTGGTATAGTTGGACTTTTGTTACTCGAGAGAGGACTTTATTTCTAAAGAGGTCGCTTAGTCCAAAATAACATCTATTCGCAAGCACATTTCTCCGCTCGATTTCAAGGCTGACAGTCTTGGTTTTGTTTACGGCAAATTTTAGGTATATAAATTCGCCCAACACTTCGAAATTATAACGGTTATCAACGCTCCCGCTTTGGTATAATCGCGTGTAGGCCCGTTAATATTGTATTGTCCTCATTTACAGTCATACCCCCGTTTGCTTACTCCTTCTCAATTCTCGAAATCATAGCAATGACTTCTCGAACTGTGCACCCAATGATATCTATATCATCGCCATACATCGGGTTCTATTCATGTTGACTGCAGCTTTTCTCATAATGATCTCCATGAAGATGTTAAACAGATAGCACGTTAGGGTGTCGCCTTGCCTGAGGCCTCGCTTGGTTTCGAAAGGTTCGGTAAGATCCTTACCAACTTTCACTGCGGATTTGGTGATCGTCGAGGTGATCCTGCAAAGGCGTATGGGTGTTGCAGGAATACCAAGCTGCAGCATCGCTTCGTAGAGTTTCTCCCGTATCGGGCTGTCGACGAGTCCTTATAATCGACAAATAGATGATAACTGTCGACTTTTTTTTCGTTGGTTTTCTCCAGGTTTTGGCGTAGCGTGAAACGCTTGTCAGTTATCGATTTTTCAGTCCTAACGCCACACTGGTGTGGTCCAATCAAGTCAGCGATAATTGGATTTGGTCTTTCGCACATTATACTTCATAGAACCTAATATGCTATGGATAAAAGTCATATTCCACGGTAGTTGGCACAGAGACTCACGTCACCTTTTTTAAATATGGGACATAGCGCAAAGAGACTCCAATCGCCGGGCATGAATTCATCTAACCAATTTTTGCTAATGAGCTGATGCATGCACCTTATCAGCTCATCGCAGCAGCCTTAATCAGCCCCGTCGGTAATCCATCGCCTACTGCGGCTTTATTGTTCTTAGGCCGGGCAATAGATGTTCTGATTTCATCTTGGTTATGAGGGGGGCCATCGACGTCGTCGTCTACATTGTGATCGATTGCCCCTTCGTCATTGGATATCTCAGATACCAGTAGCGCGGAGAAATGATCTCTTCATATTCTTAACGTGCTCTGCACACCTGTGATAAGATTTCCGTCTTTGCATTGACAGAACGCGGGCCCTGAACCATATTCATTAGACTTTTACGTAGAATTTTCGGAGTTTGTGCTTCCTTCTGTATGTCTCAATTTTCTCAATCACGCGCTTTCTCCACTGCCGTTTCTTACGCCTAAAGAGACGGTTTACCTCCTTTCTTTTTCCTTATACCGCTCAGTCGCATCTCGCGTTGCAATAGACTGAGTCATTTCCATGCGTGCAGCGTTCTTTTCATAATTTGCAGTGCGACACTCTTCATCGTACCTTTTTCAAAGGCAAGTACGGTTGTTGCGGCAGTTTTTATAGAGTCGGAAATGGGTCTCCACTGCGCTTCAGGATCGTCATCGGGAGGGGGTGGTTTCTGTGCCAAAAGTTGCGAGAGCTTCCTTGATTAGGCTGTGGCTACCTCTGGTAACTGCAGCTTTCCGATGTCCAGCTTTCTCTGCGTCTGGTTTCGTACGACTTTCGCTCTTCTTAATCTTAAGCGAACCCTTAGTGCTACAAGGTAGTGATCAGAATCGGTGTTTGCTCCTCTGACCATTCGTACGCCCATTACACTGGATGAGTGCCTTCCATCAATTACCACGTCATCAATTTGGTTCTTCGTTCTTTGATCAGGGGATACCCAAGAGCTCATAGAAAATGTCTTTGGCATCATTATCTTTCTCTTCTGTCGGGACATGCACATAAATTAGGGGAATATAAAAATATTTCGCTTTTATGCGGATTGTGGCTATACGTTCACGCACAGGATTGAACCTAGAGACTAGATGTCGCAGTCTTTTGCCAACTACAAATCCGCAACCAAATTCATGTTTTTTCTCATAGCAAATGGAGTACATGCCACAGTTTTTTTCCTTGTGCTGACATGGTATTTGCTGGATAGCTTTATATCTTTCGAGGACATCTGCCAATTGGATACTTGCACCGGATCTATATAGAGTTCTTACATTCAAGGTCCTTATAAGGTTTGCGGGGTCGTCAACAAATAGGGGTAGTTTATGTTTTCTTTTTCGTTTTTCCATATTCACTGTCATTATGAGCGGTGGCGGGAGGCAAACCCAGTCCACCGGGTATTGGAATTTTACCTACAGCAAGGATATTTGAATACAACAGCCCATTATGGATCAGACGCTGACCAGGATGCAATATTTCGAACCTAGATTTTCTTCTTTTGGTTATGGCCTACATATATGTTCGGCTCATCCGCTTTGTAAAGACATAATAATATGCCCGATATCTTGATGAGCTTCAGTGACAGGGTCACCTAATAAGCCTGACACATATCAGTGATCGCATAACCAATCAGGCTGCCCATTTGTCTCGTCTTCTCACTCTAGCTAGGTAATGGAGGTTTCCGACAAAGGCATTGCCCAGGACATACTGCTGGCAAGTAGTGAGCTGCTTGGACTGCCGAATGAAGGAATTATTTCTGGTCATTCCCAAGTGAATGCCTATCAGTAGGTTTCCACCTCCACGGACAGTTCCATGTCCCCTAAGTGTGTCAATAGTGACAGCCACTTTTACATAACCTAAATTTTTGGGATATTCTTCTATATATGAAACCCCGTAAAACTAAAATTTGTAATTTACATTCAAAATCATACTTCAACTCGAAACTGATTATAACAATTGTGTTTTATAAAAAAAATTCTGATTGCTACAGAGAAAAACTAGATATATAAAACAAAATAATTCTTTATAAATTTAGCCAACATTTAATCTGTAATACATGATGGCAAACAAAGTAATTATCATTTCCACGGAATCCATTAAATGTACACAAGTTATACGGAAATTTCCGCTAAATGGTTTCTACACAACCTTGTGATGAGCTGAAGTAACGCAAAGCATAATAAATACAAATACCATTAAAGTTTTAACTCTTACATGTGTAGGACACATAATAAAAGCCAGCATCGTATTCGGTTGTCCTGTTTAAGGATATTGAGTTACTAAACACTTTGGAGCACAATTTGTGTGAAACAAAATACAATCAACAAAGGGTAAACCGATCGATAAACGTAAACTCCTACAATTAACAAAAAAGGAAAACAAACGCATCGGGGAAATGTAACGAATGTAATCATATCACGACCTATTGTGAGACGCCTACAAGTGGTGCCGTAGTACTTTTCAGTGCATATTGGAAGGATTATCAAATGACAGCAGCTTTAGGTTCCTTATAAAAGTGAAGATGCTATAAGTATGATAAAAATATCGAATTTAAAAAAATGGTTTCCCGTTACATCCCATGAAGGGATTAGGGAGAGCTTCCCTCAAACCAGTGACCTGTGCGCGTTGTAGTTACACACTCACACCGGTTTCGATTGGTATTTTGAGAAGCTTTTTCATGGCTAAACACTCGATAATGTCGCCGTCTCTAAGCGTGGTGAATGTCGAACCCACACTCTTATGCACAGCAGTCGCGCACACTACCATTACACCACCGAACAACAAAATTTAAATTTTGACATGGAAACTAATTTCGAACAAAAGACTTGAAATCGTCCTTGGAGACCTAGTTTACATTTCCCTAATTATAGTCCATAATTACAATCAGTAACATGGGGCATTAGAAAAACAATTGCCTAATGCCCAAAATTTTTTATTTTTTGTTGTTTGGATGCAAATATACTGTGTTTATACACTCCGGTTCACTTATTTAAAGGCACCGAAAATTCCATATTCAGCAGCCTGTACCTTATGCAATTTGTAACCGATTGCAGAATTTTAAAATGGAAATGGAAGCTAGACATCTTGAGAAAATATCATGACAATAGTGGTTTCTTAACTAAGGAACTTTTTTTGAGCAATTAAGAAAAAATTTGCTATTTTTTTGGTTCCCTTGACTAAAGGCACTTTAACTAATTTTAATGAAAAACAGTTTTCTTGTTTTTTTTAATTTATTTTACTTTATTTAAGACCTATTAGTAATGGGTACAACCCCCTTTGTTTTTAATAACTTCAAATATACGGGTTTTCATTGAGAGTTAAAGAGAATTTATGTAATCCAAAGATATTTGATTCCAAGCATCCTTAATGACCTGATTAAGTAGCTGCTTGTCATCAAATTGTCTACCTCCTTCATAGACCTTACGAGGTAACCAACCCTAGACATTTTCGATAATGTTTATGTCTGGAGCATAGGGTGGCCACTCAAGAATATTAACATTTTGGCTTGCACTGAACACCTTTACTACACTGGCTTTGTGTATAGCGGCATTATCCTGTTGCAATATCCCAGATATGGGGCCATATAGTTCACTGAACTTTGGAAAAGCCGATTCCAATAACGTTTTATAGCTTGCACCAGTCATTTTTGTACTTTGAAATTCAAGGTCGAACGCCGCCCTCTCAGCTGTGATGACGGTTCAAAAAACGCTTTTCTTTGCGCAGATCATGGAAATAATAGTTGCGGCCATTAGGCCCATCCAAATTAAACTTCTTCTCATCCGTAAATACAACGGTTCACCAGTCATTTGCATGACCTCTTGGCTGCACATCCCATACCATGTAGTATCTTGTGAATTGAAGCCGCTTTTCCTTACGTAGAGCATTAAGTGGCGGCTTTTTTTGTAATTTCAGATATTTAAGATGCTCACAGCTCTTAATTACTATGCGTACTGATGAGCGGCTCGCTTCCCCTCCAGCTTGAGCTCTTATTTTTGACAAGGATAAGGCAGAATTAGAAGCAATTGTGAAGATTTTTCTTTTTTCATACGTGGATAAAGACAATGAAACCCTTCCTTTTTTCCATACCCCACGGGGTCCTTGATTTAATTGTCGACAACTGTTGGGCTCCGTCCAATATTTTTAGCTATTAAGCGGTTAGAATGCCCTTCAGAACGGTAAACATCGATTTAAGTTTTTTCCAATAGATTTAAAATTTTTTGTTTTGCCATTTTGAATCGTAAAATGATTAAATGTTAAGATGTTTGCCGTTCAATATTACATGTTGGAGACAAAATGATTAATATGTTATAATTTATATTTTTGTCACCCAAATATGGCTTTGTTTGTCGAAAACTTCTGAAAATAAAATCATGCCAGACAACAAAGAAACAAAAACGGGGCAGGCCTTCAATTAATGACACCTAGGTTCCAAACAGTTACATGGTTCCAAACATTTATATGGTTGATGCAAAAAGTTACAAGGACTATTTTTCCAAAGGGAATTCATGGCATTTATAGGGAGCATTCCTAGAGTATTGGCTAACCTTAAAATATACTACTAATACTTCATTGCAAATTTTAGACGACCACATTTTGTTTGTGGCTGCATGGATGAACGGGCTTTAAAGCAGGTCTGGCTGCTTTAAAATTTCGGCAATCTATATTCCTGACGGCCACAACTGCCGAGCAGTTGGCCACGAAGTCCTACTTCCACCGTTGCACAGGAACTTTCTCGGTAAGGTTTGTATTTCGTGGGTAACTGGTACACTGGGTAACCCATTACTATTGCAGTGGGGAACGAGTAGCGATCGTTTACCCACTATCAATAATGTATGGGGAAAATAATGGGTAGCTACCCTCGACAATGGAAAAATACCCATCACGATTACCCATTACCCACAGGGTATGGGGAAAATAATGAGTAGCTAACCACTACAATGGGGAATTATCCATCACGATTACCCATTACACATGGGAAATGTCTAAGCGGCCTTTACCCATTACCCTCGTCGATGAGTAATGGGTTACCCAGGCTTACCCATCACCATTGTTGATCGATAATATGAAAAAGTTAGAAAAATTGTTTACATCTGGAAACTGAGAGTTACTGCAATGAGAAAAGTTACTGCGGTGTTGTCGAGAATTAAGAAGGAGTCTGCAAAGTGGGTCTGACAGTAAATGGGGACAATACACACAATTAATGGTTTCAATAGCGTGAACGTTGATAACCTTTATAATTTCAAGGTGGTGGACGAATTCAAATATCTCGGATCTGCCGTAAACAAAAACAACAACGTTAGCCATGAGGCCAAGAGAAGATTAGTGCTTGCGAATATATGTTATTTGGGGATAAGCAATCACCAGCTACACCAAACTCTCATACAACCTGTCTTGCTTTATGGTGCAGAATCCTGGGTCTAATCGCAAGCAGATGAAACATCTGTAGGTGACTTCTGGAGAATAATACTCCAAAAACTTTATGGCCCTATAGTGCACAACTGCGAGTATCGGCGACGCATGAACCATGAGTTGCCTAAATTATATCCCGACATTGACATAGTTAAGCGGACCAAAATAACGCGATTGAGTTGGCTATGCCATGTCAGTAGAATGGATGAAGACGAACCAGCATGAAGGGTTTTCGAAACCGAACTCGAAGGAAGACGAATAATAGGAAGAACAAAACTCCGCAGGAGGGATCCCTGTGTACACTTGGTATCACCGACTGGATAGATAAGGCAAAAGATAAAACTGATTGACGAAATATGTTATCTTCGATTTGTAAGAGGTCCCTGGCCCCTGGGGGTTGTTCGAGACCGTATAATTAAGTAAATATAAATATGAACTTGAATTCGTTGACAGGTTTCATGAAATCTATAAAACTGTTTCATAGATATTATAAACTAATTCCATAAATTTCGTTTCACACAATATATGAAAATGCTTCATAGATGTTATGAAAAAATTTCTAAGTTAGGGTGAAGTATACAAAATACACAGAGGTTTGCGACAAAATTAGTTCAGGTAGATTTTGAAAAGAACTTTTCCAAAATTAGGCAAGTTCGACGTATTTTACGATTCCAACCCATAGTTTCAAAAAATAATGTCATCAGGTAAAAATAAGTACTGTTTGCCAATGCCATAGTGTTATTGTTCTCCTGAACGATGCAATCGACAAGTTAGAGAAATGGCAAAATCAGCTCAAAGTGTTATGTTTCCGAGTGGTAGCTACACTTGCTGTAACACCCTATACAGACATATTATATACCGCTGGAAAGGTAGACTTTTCTTCAATATAACTGAAGTCAGAAATATCCACATTTCAAAACCGATTTACCACTTTTATAATAAATTCAAAACAAATAATTTTGGAAAAATCTTATACAAATTTGATTTAAAGTATATAACTACAATTTCATGGTATCTTCCTAGTGTTTTTAAATATTATAGACCAATGTACGACCAATTAAATCCAATTAAGTATTTTTTTCTCAAATTGTTAAAGAAACCTAGAGATTTTTACATTTGATTGATCAACAAAACAATTATTATCTATTTAAAAACCTAGACCGAAATTTTTGGCAAACATCGAAAATAAAAAATTCGTTCAAAAATTTCACATTTTCAGAAAATGCTGACTGTAGGGTGCATTTCCAGCTGATCATAATTTTACATCACCTACATTTGCCAAAGCCTTGTCTTTCAGACAATATCTTTCTTGGAAAAACCTAAAGCAAATACTGAAGGAATAGTGGTACCTTTTTTGGAAAATATTGTGTTTTTTCAGGTTAAAAAAAAAATCAAATTTTGAGAATTCGGCATTTCCAAGCGGTTTGAGATAACTTAAAATTGTTTACAGTGTTTTATTTATTGATGTATTCCCAGTTTAGTGGGCTATCCTTTTCCCCTGAGTTATTAACAAAAAGTGAATAAAGTCAATGAAAAAATTGGCAATTTTAAAATTTGATAGAAAATACCTTAATATCGGTAAAAGATATTCAACAACACTTAAAGTATTTTTTGTTTGTCATCAATAGTAGATTCTCAAGAGTAAAAATTCGTTGTAATCGACCGATAAGTGTAGAAGTACCAGGCTTTGAAATTTTCAACAGCACCAAAGTGGTTAAATTTGGCACAATGTAGCGCCAATTATATTAACACAGGGTGCCTCTGAATGCAATATTCTACATTAGCTCCTCCGCTACAAATATCTGGTATATCTTAAAATGATCAGAACAATACTTTAGTAGTTGTGATGTTATTACCGTGCTGTTTCAACTCGGCCCCATCATGTGTTGGGAAATATTCCAAATGTTTTAAACTCCAATCGGACATCGAATTTATCCGAAACCCCATATTTTCTGACGATACGTATTTTGATCCCCGCGCCTATATCAACAAACAAAATCTGGTGATCAAAAAACCCGCAAGTCATTGTCGAGAAGCCACTGAATCCACAGAAAGAGACAGTTTGGTGTGGATTTTGGCATTATTGGGAAACTGCTGCTGGAAACTCAATTTCAGTCTACGGTGAGCGGTATAGAGTCGTGATTGCCGACTTGTTATAACTTGAAATTGAAGATATGAACTTGGATAACATTTGGTTACAGCAGGTTGCTGCACCATGTCACAGATTTTATCAAACAATCGGTATTTTGAGGACTAAGTTCGGTAATCCTGTTAGCCGTCTTGATGATGTCAATTGGCCGCCTCGGAGCGGGGATTTGAACCATTGAAACTTTTTGTTGTGGGGTGCTGTTAAAGACCAATGCCATGCAAAATAATTCAGAAATGGTACTGAAATGATCCAAACCCCCTTAAGTCTAATACTGTCCGAGCCATTCGTCAGATAGAACCCGAAAATGTCAGCAAAGTCTTGGAAAATAAGACTGACAGGATGAGCTACTGCGAAGCCAGCAACGGCGGCCAAATGAATGATATCGTGATCCATAAATAATGCCAATATTTGTTAACTCTAATAAAACCATAATATACCAAATGAATTAAGTTTACTTTATTTTATTTATTTTTTAAATAGATACTTGCATTTGCATCCTTTATGTAAAAAATACATGTTCCGATTACGTATGAAATAAAGTATCCGTCAAATGGCGCCCACGGCTCTGATGACAGGCTAATACTCTTTTCATGAAATTTTCTATGACTTTTTCACAAAGATGTGGCTGTATCTTACCGATGACGCGGTGGGTCTCGGATTTGAGCTGAGGAATTATTTCTGGTTTATTTCAAATAAACACGAGATTTCACAAAATTCCAAAAAAAGAAATCTTACGGCGTTAAATCGGATGATCTCGGTGGATAGTTAACATCATAATTTCTTGAGCTAATTTGTTCTGGACCCCGTTGCTGCAATAAATTGATTCTTCATGTGCTTCTTCAAAAACTTCAAAATAGCGTATACAGTAAGTCAAGATTCAGTCGACGACATGTCGCTCAGATCCATGCCGTCCAGATGAGGTCACAAGAACTCCGTTATCATGTTCCTGTAACGATTGCCATTCACAGCTTCTGAGTAAGCTGAATTTTGTACGCATGAAAGTGGAGGTCTTCTGTCAAAATTCGCTGCGTAGTACTTCGTGAAATTTAAATTTTTTGAAAACGATGCCAAATTTATGTTTTCGGGTTTTCGGCGACACTCGCCTTTACATCAGCAATGTTTTCAAGAGACTGACCGGTACGTTGACGCACAGGACCTACTGTCAATATCCGACCCAGTTTCTTAAAAGTTTTTGACCACTCTTCGAATGGTTGACACATTAGGTGCACTTTCTCGACTGAAAATTCTTCGAAGTTCGCGATCGGTCTCAGAATAACTTTGCAAATTTTTGTAATAACTTTTCACAATTATAACGCGTTGTTCCTTCGTAAACCGCTCCATTTTTAACAATCGAAATAAACATATGTGACAGCTGCCAAATTTCAGAGTTGCCCCTTGCACAAAAGAAAATTACGCTAAATTTAAAAAGTGCAATCTTACTGAGACACCCTTTATAAAAAGTTTAATAAGGGACCAGCGCTTGTTTTTTTTTTACTAAAATGGGAATTGTTTTCCTTTCTGCTGATCTCTTCGAATAAGGTTACTGAAGTTTCGGAGAGATTGTAAAAATATTGTCGTTTATCATATTTCAGGATAACAGAGATTTGTAGTTGCTCTCCACTCTTTAATACTCACACGGCTGACAATAGAGAGATATCCAAAAGTGGCCACAAAAACGAATACAAACACGTGTCTACTACGGCTGCATTGACGCAACCAACAACAAATACAAATAAATACATTTATACAAACACGACCATGAATTACCGTTAAAACATGACCACCGGCAATGAAAAAGTGGACAACAACAAACATTTCGAACAGAGGAGAAGGGAAAAAGGACGAACGCAATTCCATTTCCTCTCCCTACATAAATACAATATAATAAAAGAGTTAAAATCCGTGTTAATGTGTTGGTGATGGTTTGAATGCATGCATGCACGTGTACAAATACGCGGGTGAATGAGCGTAAAAGCGTAAAAGCCGGCTAACATTTTAATTTACTTCTCGACATTGGCAGCCGCAAACTATAAAAATAACTGTAGCACTAAAAAAAGAAGACGAACGACATCAGCAGCAACACCAACACCGCCAACAAACTGGACAACAGGATTATTTAATAGACTTCACCGTCAGTGGACAGCTGTGGCAAGTACATTAACCGGACCCAGTCGCACACACGTTCAGGCAGCCACACGGAAGTGTGTGTATGTGTGGACCATACATAGGTACGAGATAACACGCAGCAGTGGTTAATGTGACTGGTGTTGGTCGAGTCTTACAAAATAACGGCACAATGAAAACAAAAGTAGTGTATTTGCTTGTGTATGTGTGTGTGTCCATATGTTTCCGAGGACTCCCTTAAACACACGAGGGAGTTAAAACACACATGTTGATGGGAATAAATTAACTGGCCATGTAGGGTTGGTAAAATGAGTTATAGAAACGAAATAATATTCATACAGTGTAATATTTGAACTACTCCAGGACTAAAGTGGGAAAGACCCGATACAATTATCGTACCAACTTAAATCGTATGCGATGATTTTTTCATGTGTGTGCACGAGTTCGTAGCGATTGTCCTGATATCGCAAGGTTTAACGATCCGGACTGAAAATCTATGTTGTATGCGATTGATCGTGTGTGGTCCTGTACCATTTGGTTACTTCGCAAAATTATTGAATTATCGATTTCAATATCGGTATTAAACAGTGTCCAGTGATCACAGCTACTACCATAGAAATATGTTGTCTAGGAATGCATACAAAATCTAGCGTACGGTTAGGTAATAACGTGATTATAACAGGTTTTTCAATAAGAGCGCTACAAAAGGTTTTAAGCATGAGCTCGCATGAAGAAAACAGCATACCCACATGCTCCATAGCCAGGTAGTTCCTAATCTCACCATCTGAGCTACTTTGTAGTTCCCTGGAATGTTTATGTTCTCGCCAGCCATGGTACAGATGCGCGGCTGTTCTTGAGGTCAGGAATACAGATTCGCAGGATAAATTTTACAATCCAAGGGTGGTGAAGACGGTACGACCCAGGCAAAGGGCACCTTCTCAGAATGTCATGAATTCAGCTTCAAAATCATTACATTGATCTGGTAGCCATTGTGCAAGGTCTAAACCCAGCTGGTTTGCAAACTAGTTTGAAACCAACAGTATAGAAGCTTAAAAAGCTTATAAAACCTCAAATATAGAAGTGGGCGTCATAATCGACTCCTATTGTACATTGCCGCAGATTCCTTAGAATCGTCCCATGCCCATATGAGCTGGTAATTCATCGCAAAGAATGTCTTCGGCAAATTCACGACGCTTTAGCCATTTTCCTTTTCAGAAAATTTACGGGTTATATGTGGAGGATAATCCCCAAATCCTCGGTAGGGACTGTGCCAACTGCACCCGTGATACCCAGCATTGTCATTCTCTGGTCAAAGGACAATACCATAAAGCAATATCGGACGCATAGCAGCTGAATATAACCAGTAGACTATTTTCTAAGATAGGCCCGTCGTCCTCCGATGACCCTTTTACACGATACTATCCATAGTGTTTGACTTGAAACTTACCTTTCTGTCCAGAATCACACCTTCCAGGTCGTCAGTGAATAACTGTCAGACTATACAACCTGATCCCAGAACTATGGCAAAATACTATCCTCTGCTAAACTCCAGAGAAGTGGAGATGGGACTTCTGCTTCGGGTGTCGCTTTATTCACACTTCGAGTTAAAGTCGAGTGACACAGGAACGAGGTTATGCGCCTTCGCGTAGCCAATCCATATATCAAATTAATAATTCCCTGGTCCGATATAGCTGATTTTATCGACGCCGGAAAGACGATGTGAAAGGCACCTTCTATATCGACAAATGCGGCAAGAGTGTATTCCTTCAGGTAAATAGAGTAATCTATGAAACTTACTAAAGCGTGCAGAGCTGTTTCCATAATTTGCCTTTAATTTAAAAGTGCTGGCATGCGGGCAGCTGAGAAGTACATACGCCTATATGATCGTTTACAGATATGAGTCAATCATCCTCTCAAATGCCTTCAGATGAAATAATGAGAGACTTTTGGACTGATATGCGATCGTTTCTCCGCTTACGGAATTTGGATTCTCTCCATATAACGCAAATAGGATATCTTGATACAGTTCATATAAAGTTTCAGAAGTCATATCGTTTGTAGGTCTCAAAACTTCCTGTATCCTAGTGTAGTATTTATCTTGTCAGGATGTTTCGCGCAACCTGCGATATGACTTGATTGTTCGGTGAATCCGGTCTTCGGGCCAGTGTCGTGGATAGTGGACGTTAAGCAGGAGGTCTACCGATTCATCATCCGATGTCGTCCAATGCCCGTTTTGCTCCTTCGGATATCCTAGTGATATGAGAGTCGTCGAGAGGACTTTGCGGAGTCTGGAAGTCTCAGCCACGTTTTCAATGCCTTCGCAGAAGATCTTAAGATCTTTGAAGAGCATAAATTTTTTTTATATTGTTTATGTCGAATTTTGTACACATTCCAGTCTCACTCCGGTACTTCATCAAATTATGTCGTGCAGATTGACGTCCGCACAAAGAACGCGACCCATTTTAAACTCTCTCTCTCACGACCGTGGTCGAGTAGCTGCATAGGTCAAATAGGCTGACGCTACGTTCCATGAACATTTTGTAATTTTATTAGGATTGGGAATACTGTTTATTGCTTTATGCATTTCAGCTAACATACTACTTGTATTGTCATTAGTTCCAGAACTTACATCTAAATCTTATATTTCCAGTTGTCAACTTATTTCGGGAAATAGGCGGCAAAATAATTCGTTGCCAAAGTATTTTCTGTCTGCCCGATGGGTTTAGTAACCATGAGAACAATTAAAGGGGCTTTAGATTTGTTACTTTGCGTTGTAATATCAGTTGCGTAAAAAGTCTTTAAAACCTGAAAATCGGTTAATTGATTTAAAATAAACTGTGAAACCGGTTCATCGAGAAGAGCAATTTTCATCGAACCGAATTTCAGCCGGTTAACTAGTTTTGGTTTTGAATACACTAATATCAACCCAAAAGAAGGCATCAATATATGTAACTATTTTCAAAGAGATAATCACATTAGGTTTCGTCACCATTGAATACGGTTGTAATATTAAACGCCTTACCGCCGTCGCCGCTTTTAGCCGCCGCCACGTTAACCGATCAAGCCACCTCCGCTGGCTTACTTACCTCCCTACGCCGCCCCCAAAACAGAAACAATCGGTGTAAATCTTAAAGTAGAAAACGTTTCTGGTTTTGCTCTTTAAAAAAGCAGCTTCAAAATTTTTAGAACTTAGAAGAGGCGATTGTCGATGTAGCGTATTACGAATATCGTCAAAAATTTTCAAAAAGTGCTCTCATTTTGACAGTGAGCAATGTGTTTGTCAAAATCATATAGTTCTAACTACAGGTTAACCCTCCAACATTGAGTGGTTAAAATATTGTTAGACATTGACTGAAAAAAGCTATTCCATATTTAACCACAATTGAACTACGAACCGAAGATGACCACTGACTGTAAAACTAATCATACGTGGATCTATGGACTACTTACGCGAAGGCGCATACACACAGAGCAGAGATTCGTTGTCACAACTATATTTACAGACAACTAAAATTTGGTGGTTGCTTGGACTATCACATTATTCAGATGTGATTATCAATAATTGTGTTCCGTATCACCAAATGTTGTCCATAGCAATTGGTTTGTAATTAAATTTTGGTTGCAAGAACTGAAATATTTAGTTGAAGCCACAGCAACAATAAAAAAATGTGAACTGTCAATCGAGTTTAAGTTCGAGTTTAAATTCGGGACATGGTACTGTCCGTGGAGGTGGAAAGTTTCTGATAGCCATTCACTTGGGAGTGGCCAGAAATGATTCCATCATTGGGCAGTCCCAGCAGCTCACTACTTCCACGCAGTATGTCCTAGGCAATGGCTTTTTCTGAAACCTCCGTTAGCTAGCTACAGTGAGAAGGAGAAACGAATGAGCAGCCTGATTGGTTATGCGATCACTTATAAGTCTCAGGCTTTGTAGGTGACTGACGTCACTGAAGCTCATCAAACTATCAGGCATATTCTCTTGTCCTTAGAAGGCAGATGAGCCCATCATATGGGGCAACGGTGGATAGAAACCAAAAGAAGAAAATCCAGGTTGAACATATTGCATTCTGGTCAGCGTCTGATCCATAATGGGCGGCTGCAATCAAATATACTGGCAGTAGGTAAAATGCAAACACCCGGTGGACTGGGTTTGCCTCCCGCCACCGTTCATAATGGCAGTGAATATGGAAAAACGAAAAAGAAAACAGAAACAACCCCAATTTGTTGACGACTCCCACAAACGATATAAGGACCACGATTTACAAATATGCACTTGGAATGTAAGAACTCTATATAGATCGGGAGCAAGTATCCAACAGGCAGATGTCCTCGATGCTTATAAGGCTGACATTACCGCTATCCAGGAAATGCGATGGACAGGACATGGCTGCACAAGAAAAAGAAACTGCGATATATACTACAGTTGCCATTCAAAAAAAAAAACATGAATTTGGTTGCGGATTTGTAATTGGCAAAAGACTGCGACATCCAGTCTCTAGGTTCAGTCCTGTGAGTGAACGTATGTATAGACACAATCCGCATAAAAGCGAAACATTTTTATATTTCCCATACCCTGGCAGAAGAGAAAGATGATGATGCCAAATTTCAACGGGCACCTTGGGAACTAACTAGTACATAATATGTAGCTAAAAGAACTTCGTCCCAACCGGGTGTACCATGACACCTCATGTAATTTTTTGATTTCTCAATATTTTAAAAAAGTGGAGTTACCCGGTTCTTGCACCGAGGTCTTCAGTTAGACGGGAAATTAGCAACTGCAATAAGTTTCAAGAGGAACACAAAATTTACACCTTATACTTATACTTACTTGTACTTATACTTATACTTATTGTAAATTTGAAAGTGTCCCAAAAATTACATCTATAAGTTTTTCTTCTCGATTCAAACCGACGTACACTGCTCCGTTTCATGGACAAAAATCAGAAATCTGAATTGAGTGGAATTGAATTGTTTTGGTATCGTTTTAAAGGTAATAGCGTGGCAAAAGAAAATCAGCAAAGATTTTTTCATAGATAGATAGATTTTTTGTCCTCCAGAGCAATTCAAACTGAGCGATTTGTATGGTTAATAACTTGATTTTTTAGTTTCGTTCGTGAGTAGTTGAAGGAAAATATTGTTCAAAAATACATTTGTGTAAGAAATTAAACTATGTTCTATTTTTTGGATAGGTAAGAAGCGGTACAAATTTTGTATTTTTTTTTGTATTCAGTGTAAATCTTAAAAAAATTTTTTAATTGATTTTTAAAACTATACTTTTTCAAGATGAATATTTCAAAAATTCTCTTTTTTTGATGGCAAAAATTCGGTGAAATATTTTAAAATTTTAAATTTTTTAAATTCGGTGAAATATTTTTTCATGACAAATTAGTTTAAACTTTAATCTATTAGGAAAATGCTAAATCTTCTCCGCTTCTTTTATATTTAAGCTTTTTAAAAAGTGCTTAAAATTACTTTTTTACTTGTTAGTCAAATATGAATTATTTTGTAGGAGATTATTTATACTTTAATTCGTTAATAAATTAGTTAATAAACATTTGCAAATATCAAGCGCTTTTGATATCCTCTGTCCGATGAACCATTGACGACTGAAACTGAAACGTAATATATAAGCCAAAATAAGAATCATTGACCTCTTCAATTTACACGCACATTCAGGAATATTTATGAACCACTGACGCAGAGAATAATGCAGAAGTATTGATACACACTTACGAGATAGACTCTCTCGTTGTCCCTCTTTATTTCTCTTGCTCTCAAGAGAGCATAAAAAGTGAAACAAACTCGGCAAACAAACATAGATATATTTGGCACGCAAACACATACTACGTCTCAAACATGTAATATTAAATAGCAAGCAAACCGTGTTTTGGACACAAGTGTATTATATTTGCGGCAAGCTCCACACACACATTATATTTGCATCCAAACAACCAAAAACGACATATTTTCGATATTTTTACAATTTGTATGGGAGGTACCAGAATTCGTTATCCGATTTCCTTCACATTAGGCATACAATTTTCTGCATTGAAAATCTTATACATGGAAAATTTTATGTGATTTAACAAAATCTTGTTTCGAGTTGTTCCATCAAAACAATTCCAAAAATTAATTTTAATATGAATTGACTACAGTTTTGTCGTTTCTATTGGTTTTTTATATACATAATAAATAAAAAATATGACTTTAAAAAAAATATATAAAATCATACTGTTTTGCGGCAGTTTTTATATCATACGCACAAATTATAACAGTTTCAGGAAATAAAAAAAATAATACGAAATATGAAATTTTTTTTATTATTTTTCTTCTTTACAGCTCATACATTTATCTACCAGGGAAAAATTAAAACAAGTCCCTATCTGCTGTTATTGGAGAAGTGTTTTTGAAAACACTTTGGTTAATAATAATAATTTCGGTTTTTATGGGAGGTGAGCGATGGGCGTGGTCAATGTTGATGAAATGCTATTTTTTGATAAGGTGGCATATAAAAATTTTTCTCACGCAATTTTCATGAAATTTGTCGCGAAAGTTCAATTTTTACAGCCAATAATAATTTCGGTTTGTATGGGCGGTGGGCGTGGTCAATTGTGACGAAATTTACTTAATTCTATTATATTAGGGACTCGTGCCAAATTTTATTACCCTAGGACGACTCCTTTAAGCGCTGTGCGACGTATCCTTTCTCCGAATTTCTCGCAGTAACCAGTTTTAGAATGTTTCGGTTGTCAGTCTTAATCATATCCTGAACATAACCACAATTATTTATGCATAGCAAAAGCCTATTATCCACCTTTGTGAACCTTCTCAAGGATTAGAATGATAACAGCATTTTCCACCATTTACTCCGACTTCCTATTCTTCAAATTATCATACTCTTGGAAGTAAAGTGCATATATGAAACAACTGTTGTGTGGGTACATTTTTGCCCGTGTGCCCGTGAGTGCATGTATGGATATGTGTAGGTAACTTTCTGAAAGCATGTTAACCGCACAATAGTCATATCTGCAGCAGTGCATACTAAAATAGTTATAAAACAATTGAATTTTATCAGTAAAAGTCGACGTAGCCAACCTATAGTGGATAGCGGCAACAACAACCAAAACAACAACAATAGCATGCATTCAATGTTGCCATGTTGATTTAAGATCCTTTGGCTCCGAGCACGCACACACCAGCTCACACACACCAACCGTCGTAGTACCCATATTAACCAGGCGTGTTGCCTTTCGTCTACCCATACTGATGATGGTAATGCCGATGCTGATACTGAATTATCGCACATTACCAACGCAAACACGCACCTTTATCTGGCGGTGAGAAAACAACTTCCTTCCATCTCCTTCCATGGCCTTAAAACAGAATGGTAAAAATAACATCAGCATGCATGAGTATGAGTGCGAGTATAACTATGCGACTTAAAACAAAAGTGATATGAATGAAAATGTTTTAAAATTTTACAGGAAACTTACGTTTCAATACATCTGTAATATTCTCTCATGTTTGTGTTTTTTCTCTCATCCATCTGTCGTTGTTTTTGGTTGCCTTCTTCCCACTCGCAAACACACACACATACTCAACACGTGTGTATTGATTGGAGTGTCGGAAATGTTACCTACAAGTGTTGGCGGTTCGTGGTTGTGGTCCTGTTACATTCGGCGTTGGCTTTGTTTTTCGGTTGAATTGTTGTAGGTCAATGCGTACGTGTCTATTGAATGGAATGTACATGATGTTTTTCTTTGCTCCTGTTGCAGTCGTAGTCTAAAGCAGAGTGGGCAAGACTTTTTCGTATCGGGGTAACAATTTGTGGCAAATGCATTGATTTCTTTGTCATTTAAGGTTTTATAACATGAACAGCCGGTGGTGCAATGGTTAGTGTGCGCGGCTCTTGTACATGAGATCCATGAAGCCTGCTGTGACCACCTTAAAAAAAAAAAAAATTCTTTCGGCGGCGGTCACCTCGCATAGTGACGGCGACACTATCGAGTATATAGCCATGAAAAAGCTTCTCAAAATACCGTTCGGAATCGGTGTAAAACTGTAGGTCCCAATCAGTGAGTGAAAACTGGAAAGCGCACAGCTCAGTGATTGTGAGAAGTTCTCCCCTTTCCCTTCATGGGATGTAATGGGAAACCATTTATTTATTTATTTAACATGAACAGATTGAAGATAGATTCTCAGTATATGTCCCCTTTTCGTTTTTAAAGTTGTAGTGTTACTGATCAGAGCTTAAGGTTTTACACAAATCCATGCGGTATGCATTGAAAAACGTTGTCATTGTTATACGCTAAAAAACGGTCTCTGTACCTTACACTCCCAAACATATTCTACAGGAACCATGTATAAGCTTGGAACACACTCCAGCCATTCATATATTTGCAAGTCCCAAACTGACTTGTATTTAAATGCACACATTAGCATGTATAAGTATACTTGCAAACATTTATGTTACTACGTGAAACATATACGTTGTTCATGCTAAACATCCATTTACTTACCCGGAACTATGTTCGTATTTCCTCCCAAACACACTGCTATTTACGTGAAAGTATATGCGTGTTTACTCCCAAAACATAACATAAGTTCACGCTGAAAAATCGGTCTTTTTATGTTATTTGGATGCAAATATAAAATATGTTTGGAGCTTGTCGCAAATATAATATACTTGTGCCAAAACACATTGTGCTTGCTAATCAATATTACATGTTTGAGACACAATGATTAATATGTTATAACATATGTGTTTGCGAGCCAAATATAACTGTGTTTGTGATACAAATAAAGCTATGTTTGTTGCAGTTTATACTCTGTCGAGAGCAAGAGAATAAAAGAGGGACAACGAGAGCGTCTATCTTGTAAGTGTATCTAACTTGTAAGTGTGTTTCTTCATCAATATTCCTGAATAGGCGTGTAAATTGCCTGATGTATTGCGTTTTAGTTTCGTTTATTCAGTCGTCAATGGTTCATCGGACAGAGAATATCAATAAACGAACGCTCGGACGGTGAAATGGTTTGCTTGTTGCTTTAGTTTTTGCGATTGTGTTTTATATATATGTATTTGAACGACAACAACGTGAAGCCCTTTGTCTGCTCGAGTCTTTACTAAGAAAATCGGAACGGCGGAACATTTGTGAAATAAGTATAATAAAAATTTCCACGTAAGTACATGCAGGTTTATGGGAAGCACGGATATGTTTCCACGTAAAAGCATGCATGTTTGCCAGTAAACATGGCACTGTTTACATATAAATATAAGTGAGTCTGGGAGTTGCAAATATATGAATGTTTGAAGTGTGTTCCAAACATATACATGGTTCCTGCAGAATATGTTTGTGAGAATATATTTGATAAGCCGACATTTTTCAGCGTGTACTTATAATATTTAGAAACAAATAAGGTTTTGGAACGAAGTTCCTTATCGCACGTTGTGGGATGGGGTCTAAATGAAAAAAATTAAACAAACTTTTTTAACACTATTACGATATGTTACAACCCAGACTAACCATATGTTGGGAAATTTTTATAGGTGGAGTGTGTAACCAATGTTTGTTATATATTGTACATATTTAGAAAAGCCAAAATGCAAGAGTGGCAAAAATTGCATTTTATTACAATTCCTTTTATTACCCTTTATATGAAAAAAAATTCCATTTCTTCAAACATTACTTTTATGAAAAAAAATAAAATTTTCTTAAATAACAGCATTTTCTTAACAATAGTAAACTTTCTCAAAAAAATATCTATTCATATTTTTAAACAAAGTACCTTTTCTTAACGTAACTACCTTTGCTCAAAAAATGAAATTTTCGTACAAGTTCCTTTTCTTAAAAAAGGTAACTTCTTTTAAAATAGGTACCTTTCTTAAAAACTAAATTTTCTTACAAAAAATTGCCTTTTCTAAAAAAACTACGTTTTCTTTAGAGAGTAAATTTTTTGTGAAACAAAATAACTTTTCTTGAGATGAGTAGCTACTCTTAAAAATGTACAATTCTTGAAGACTCTAACAAATTCCCATTTCTTAAAAAACAATTTTTTCTTCAAAAAAAATACAATCTCTTAAAAGAAATACATTTTCTTAGAAAAATCCCTTTCCTTAAAAATAAAATAATACCTTTTCTTTTCTTGAGATAAGAGCCTTTCTGAAAATAATTACATTTTCTTAAAAAAATAACCTTTTCCTAAAAAGAGTACCACTTCTGTAAAAAGTTGATGTTCTTAAAAAGTACTTCTTTGTACAGAAAATGCATACTCTAATGGCCCAAATTCTTACCTTTATGGCTGTTACTTACAGAAAGTACATCTTCTTAAAAATAGTACCCTTTAAACAAAAACATTAGCTTTTAATAAATACAACAGGCTACAAACACATTATATTTGCATCCAAACATCGCAACAAGACAGATTTTTCAGCGAGTAGGCTCTTACATTTTTCATATGTTCTTCCGGTTCCATTTAAGGTCATATCATTCAATAAGCAAATATAAATGGTAGTATAACGGGTGGTCCAAATACAGGTATCTTTTGAATTCATAAGTTATTTGCAGTCAGAATCATACCTCCGCGAACCAAAATGAGGCACTTTACGCTTAAACAACTTTAGGAAATATATCAATCTTATTTACAAAGTAAGTAGGGTATTGTCCATCTGTGCGTTGGCTAAAACGAAGTTTTGGTCGAATTGAAGCAACGATCACGCGTGCTGTAAACAAGTTTATGCAAATTCGTATGTACACGCTGAAAAATATCCGCCCAGCAAGATATTGCAGGAACCATGTACATGTTTGTACACATTGCTTTCGTGAATAGAAGATCTGCAGCTTTTTGTTTCTTTATGGTGACAGACAACAGTGTTTTCAGCAGTTTCCACAAACAAAACCACATTTTGGTCACAAATACATTTATAATAACCCTTTAATCTTTGTGCCCCAAACATGTTATATTGAATAGCAAACACAACGTGTTTGGACATAAGTATACTATATTTGCGACGAGCTACAAACACTTTATATTTGCATCCAAACAACAAAAAATTACAAAAATTTCAGCGTGTAAAAGTACGGATGTAACGGGAAACCATTTATTTATTTAAACAAAAAAATATTATTTTTTAGTATTCTTTTTTTATAACTGCGGAACTGTTGACTACATTGAGAAGTAGCATAGGAATAGGAATAGATTAAAGGTATTGTAATTCTAAATTTGGGACAAAATCCGACACTTCGTTCTCGAGTAATGATGACATATACATAGAAATTACAATTTTGAAGATACACCCCAGTGGTGGAAGTCATGACCTGGAAGGCCTGAAATCATGACCAAACAGGCCTTCTTTAAAATGCGGAAGCCCTTTCCTACACACTACCTCCTCCTTTCTATTTAACATTGCGTGAGATTGGGTGGCAAGAGTTCCTTGTCCATTGCCTAAAGAAGGCCTTAGAATGCATGCAAAGAGGAAGGCATTAGAAGGCATTTACTTTAATTTATTTTTGTTAAACAAAAATACAATTAAAATAATTTATTTTATCACAAAATTATTATTCACTTCTATATATTTATTTATAAGTTTGTAGGTATCTATCTTAGAAAGTTGTACCACGCCCAAATTCAAATTGAAATTTTTAAAAATACACTGAAATATATTAAACAAAAATATAATTTTAAAATTTGTAAAAATTTTCCAATTATATTACGATCAAAAATGTTGTATCTGAAAAATTGTATTCATTGACTTTTATATAAATTGTTTCCAGTTCATTATACCTCCTTGAAATAAAGCCATTATGTACTAGTAATTCTATCATTTTGGAAAGACCTTCAATTGCAATCGTTGTTGAACACAATATTTTGGTGTCAGAAGTGGTAAACAATGGAGTTACGCCCGGAGGAAACGCAACAATTGTCGTCAGCCCTAGCGGACGCCTTAAAACTGGCAGTAACAGAAGCTACGCAGGCCGCATTAGCGTCAATTTCAAGACAGGGACTAACTTCTAATGGACAGTCTGCTACAAATACGTCTACTAAAGCGCCACCATTTACAATGTCTGAGTTTGTAGCAGGGGATAATTCATCGGTGGAAGATTATGTTTCAGTAAGGTACCAGATGCTGAGCACCACACATATGCTCGTGTACATATGGGGAGCCAACTAAATGACGCATTAAGGATTCTTATTCAACCTAGGGATCCCAAAAGCTTTTCATTTGGTGAAATAAAACAAATCTTGATTGGACACTTTGACAGGAAACGGAACAAGTTTGCTGAGAGTATCAGGTTTAGGAGGGTTACTCAGGAGGGAGGTGAACCTATATCTAATTTTGCACTTCGACTAAGAAAAGCAGCTGCGCTGGAGTGAAGTATCATAAACTGACGGCACCCTATCATCCGTCGACGAATGGTCAAACAGAACGCTCGGTTCAGACAGTCAAGAATTCACTTAAGAATATGGGAACCAGCAAGTCCAACATTAAGGAATATTTGAAAAGTTTTTTACGCCAATACAGATCGGCACCACATTCAACAACTGGTCTATCTCCAGCGCACCTGTTCTTGGGAAGAATAATACGTACACGACTCGACTTGATGCTACCACAGGATGTGCATACCAATGCGCTGCAAAAACAGTACATGACATTCAAAGATAATTTTCGTTTCTTGCATCCTGGTCAAAATGTTTGGTTTTTATCTGAGAATCCTCTGTTGGATAAGTGGATATCAGGAAGAATTATGCGTCGCTTGGGCGATGTACACTACCAAATTGAATACCAGGGCAAAACCTTCAAACGACACATTGATCAGAAAAAACGTCGTGCGCGGGAGGAAGGGGTCTCTTCTGATTTAAGTGGGACTTCCATACGTCATAATAAGGACGAGGTGGGAAGTCGAAACATCTCAACTGAAAGCTATGAGGATTCGAAGGGAAGGCATATTCACTACTACCCAAAGAGTTCGCAGTCAAATATGGGAAGCAGGATAAGATACCCTGCAGAGCAAGGAGTGGGTCTTCGTCACCGGATGTTGTTACATCCAGACCGGATGTCGTGACCCAAAATGATCTCGGCTTGGCATCTGCAACAGCGAACTGTTCATCAATCCCGATTCTTCCAATGGTTCCGGCTAGAGCCGAGTTACATTTTAATCAACCGTCACGAAGGTCAACAAGACTTAGGAAACGGACACAGTTAGATTCACCTCCCTGGCATGGAGGGAACAAATGTTGTATACTTTTATATAATTTGGTTTTATCATGTGTACTTTTATATAATTTGGTTTTATCATAAAGAAAAATTTAATTGTTTCCAGTTCATTATACCTCCTTGAAATATAGACATTATATACTAGTAAATCTATCTTTTTGAAAAGACCTTCAATTGTAATCGGTGTTAAACACAATAAAAAAGAATCGGTAAGGAAAATTCTTAAAATTGTAAAAATATTCTTCTTGCACAGAATAAAATATTGGCCTGTAAATTTCGATTAAAAATATAATCGAATTTTTTCAAAAAATGCAATCAAAAATTAATTGAATCAATTAAATTTTTAATCATATTTACAATTTATTTTCTGAGTTTACAACAGAACTTGGAGTTGGCAAGGTGCAAATCTACGGCGCTAAAAATGTTTAATTTTTGAGTGCTTTACCGAATTTTTGCTGTGAATCTATCTAAATTAATATAAATATGCATGATATGTTCTTAGCAAACCTTTATATAAAAAATTTTTGTAAAAAAATTGTTGTGATAAAGTAGTTTACAGTAAAGTTGAATTGTACAGCGCGGTTGGGAGGCAATATGTGTGGCAGCTGAGAAACCAGCCGTCGTCGTCACTTCTCGTACGGCTCTAGTCTTTGATATGCAACACTGTTGCTATTTGTAATTCGTTTATTATTGAGTGATAGATTTTATTTGGTGAACTTAAAGAATAATTGTATTAAATTGTCTTGTTTCGTGATTAAAACTGGGTTTTTTGTAACTGTGTTTAATTGGCAAGTCTTTATTAGAAATAAGTGCTTGCGTTGAACATTTTTTATTTCACGTAAAAATAAACTTTACGACTCGCCTTCTTAGATATTTTGAACCTGCAAAACAAAAGTGCCCTAAATTGGACAGAAGCAATACATTTCTCCAACAAACCTGTGAATATTCAGAAGAGATGGAATGCGACAATGGAGTGAATGTTGCTGCGGGAGGATCAGATAAAATTAATGTTTCTCCAGAACCACAAGAGCAGTTCCACTCTTTCAGTTATAAAAACAAAATGAAAACAATTTGTGACAACGAAATGGAATTTATTGTTGAATTACATTCCCTCAATAACGGTTCTTGTTCTCGTTTAAGACACCCGGGTATTAGTTCCGACTATGAATCCAAATTCTAAAAAATTAAATTTTTTATAGATATAAGAACATGTGTATCTGCGAAACCTTGAATAAAATAGTTTTAAAATATACCATTTTTGTTTTTTTTAGCGTCGTCGCAAGGGGTGGGTGTTTCATGCTGAAAAAAGCAATAACGGTTTTAATTGACTCAATTCAAAATTTAATCAAAAATTGCAAAAGAATTAATAGTTTTTTTTAATTAACTTGATTACATACTTAATCAATATTTTCGAAAAATTCAATAAATGTTTTAATCAAATTTACAAATTTTTTAATTGAATCTTTTTTTGACAAAATTTACAAATACCTTTAATTAATATTATCATTTTCGTGATTACACCAAAATCAATTAATAAATTAATCAAATAAACAAATTTTTTAATTGAAATTGATTTTTATTTTTTTGTGTGTGGTTATACCTGATGAAAAAATGTATGCATTCCGCAGGCCTTATTTTAGGAAAGCATTACAAAAGAACCATTCCGCATGCCTTATTTGTGGAAGGCCTTGCGACTTTCGCCGCTGGGAAACCTTCAGATTTTATTAATATGTTCACAAAAGTTGTTCATCTTTACAATTACTACAATTTTGCTAAATATTGTGAGTGCAATTTTTGGAGTCCATTGAAGTTATAGTGAAAACAGTGAAAAAATCAAAAAAAATGTGTAGGAAAATCGGATAATTGTAGACGTTCCTCTAACAGGAACAATTTACTGGAACATTGATACATATTTCGACTACAACCATGATATCTTTGGAAGCGTGCCATACATTGGTATCCCTGGCTAATATCATATCTTACGTAGCAGCAACAAAAAAATTATTAGTATCAGTTTTATACTGCGTTGGCTGTCTGGATAACACAAGGTAACATTTGTTGGTTATGTTTTTAAAAATTCCATTCGATCGATTTATATGACTTGAAATTTAGTTGATATAAAATGTGAGTTTACAGGGAGAAAATTTAAGCCATGCGTTTTAAAAACTGTATAATGCTTTTCAAAAATGTATATTTTAGTATTAAAAATACTTAGAAGTGCATTAACCTTGAGTTAAAACATTAAAATATGGCTGAAGTTTAAGGGCGCGCGATTTAAAAAGGCAAATTTGATGGGCGTTTCAATCGAATTTATTAGATTTTTAATCTATATTAGTGCTCAGCATTCATGGTGAACTTATAGGGTATTGATTGTTAAAGGCGCCAGTCTACTGCATAATCCTATTAGCATTTTATAATAGAGGAAACCACTGAAAATAGCTGCAGTGAATGCAACTGGTTCAATTAGCAGTATGTGATGTTTTTACCAAGTTAGACGCAAAGAATCAAAGAAGTCATAATTAAGCCGGTGCTCTGTATCACATTCAGATCTTGCCTGACTCTTAACTACTTCCTAAAGAGTTGGAACCTAGTAAGAGTGGTTTTCATTCCCAAGACGGTGTCATGAGAGTGCAAAGGATTTCAGACCGATCAGCCGCTCATCGTCTTTTTTTTTTTGAAAATGCTTGAGAGGCTAATTGACGCATACATCCGCAGGAAAATGAATGGATCACCCAAAATATCATGCAGCCAACATACATATCTGAAAGGCCGCTCAACCGATACAGCCCTGCACGAAGTCATCAGAACTATTGAGAGGGGTCCTTAGAACACAAACAATATACCCTCGCGGCCTTCTTTTATATAGAGGGAGCATTCAACAATGTGAACTCAGCGGCTATAGAAGAATCACTTGAAGATCTAGGCTTGGAAACATTCCCCAAGAGTTGGATATTGACAATGCTACAGAACAGAATTATCAACGCCTCTATGGGTAACAGCGAGTTATCAAACCGAGTGAATTGGAGAACTCCTCAAGGTGGAGTTATCTCTCCCCTACTTTGGTTACTCGTGATCAACAAAATACTACTCAAACTGCACAATATGAGGATCAAAACACATATATGAGGATCAAAACCGTGGGGTATGAGGATGACGTGGTAAAAATGGTGTCTGGTTTATTACCATCCGTGTTTTTTCCATCCGTGTTGAAATCACTTAACGACTGGGTCACTGGGAATGATCTTGAAGTGAAACCAGGGAAAACTGAGGTCATGCTTTTTACCATGAAGACCAAGATGCCAAAGTTTAACCCTGCTCGGCTAAGCGGAATAGAGATTCGTCTATAAACTCACGCCAAGTACTTGGACGTAATCTAGACCCTATACTATCCTGGAAGCTTAACATAGAGCACCACGCACGGAAAGCAACCGTTGCATACTACGCTTGTCGGAAAATGTTTAGAAGCCGATGAGGTCTCGAACTAAAATGGTGCTATAGACGTATACTACTATAGTCAGACCTATACTGTCCTACGTAGCAATGGTATGGTAGACTGTCGCGAGGAAGACGTCCACCATGAAAATGTTGTATTGAGTACAGAGACAAACTCGCATCGGTATAAAAGAGGCATTGAGGACGTGTCCTGCTGACGCCCTTAATGCAATGCTTCATATTATACCAATTGATCTTAACATAACAGCTAGTGCGGCTTAGAGCCCCACCCGACTAAATGCTCTTGGAATCTGGAACAGCAACGCATATGGACATGAGAGAATACTACAGGCATTCCCAGGAGAACTCAATATTACCACCGATTACTGCACCACCACATTGACATTCGATAACCTATCCGATGTCAGGTTTCCCAGAAGAATAGAGTGGGATAAAGGAGAACTACTGACAGGTTTTGACACCAAAGTATTTACGGACGGATTCAAAATGGAATATGGAACCGGCTCGGGAGTCTTCTCCGAAGACGCAAGCCTCAATTCATCATTCAAGCTCCCAGACAAGTGCAGCTTTTTCCAAGCGGAGGTACTGGCCATGAAGGAAGCCTGCGCCGAACTTATACTACAGCAGAGAACAGAGAGCATTGGGATATTTGTAGATAGCCAAGCGGTTCTCCTATGACTTAAATCTAACAAGACTGCATCTAAACTCGTTAGTGAATGTAGGGAAAACCTTGTCAAGCTAGGTCGCCTGGCCAATGTGGTTCGTACTTGGATACCAGGCCACAAGGGTCTCCTTGGGAACGAAAAAGCAAACGAACTAGCCAGGGCAGGATCCTCTTCCACCGAAGTGCATAATGGTGTCAGTCGCAACACCTATAGGGTAGGTCAAAAGAGGTATTTTCCTGAATTACCTTGAATGAGTAAAGGCCAGATGTGATAGAATGGAAACGTGCCGCATATCCAGAAACCGATGGCCAGAATGTAACATTCAGCGGGCTAACTCCCTGATTAGTTAAAATCGGGGGAACATACCAAGGCTAATTGCCGTGCTAATTGGGCACTGGTCAATCGGTATTCCCGCAAGAAAACCAATCTTCCATATAATGACCACTGAAGTGCCTGCGAAGAACGCAGAAGAGGAGGAGACGGTGGAACAGCTTGTCCGTCACTAATGAATAGACGCCTAAAGACTATAGGTCGTCCTTATGTACATAACCTCACTGAGATACACGAGATAGATCTAGGGAACAAAATTGCAGCATATGGAGTAAGACCAATCCACAACAGACGCCATTACATCCAGAAAAATTCACCGTTGGGTGGAGTTTATAAGCTGGTATCATCAATGGACCTTCTTTCTTCAAAAATGATGCCGGAGGTCGCGTTACGGTCAACGGAAATCGTTACTTCACCATGATTAATGCCTTTTTTGAAAATATTGATGACATTGATCCGGGCAAGATATGGCTTCGACAGGATGGCGCTACGACCCATACGGCGACCACAACCATCAATTAATTGACATCAAATTTTGGCAGTGAGTTGAATTAGAGAAATGGATATCTCCGTTTGACACCTCTCGATTATTTATTGGACTACGTAAAGTCACTGCTTTATGCTAACAAACTAGAAATCAGAGTAGGTATAATGTTGTTGGTTAGTTGGTTGAAAAGGCTGCAAGACAGCACGCTGTCTAGCACACTTAGGCTAAAGAAGCCCATTATGATCCCTGCAATTTCCTCCATAGCAACTATTGACTAGTCGTTCAGCCAATTTGCCCTTTCAATAAATTTGTCTATAAGACCTACACGAATACCCTGTAGGGCTACGGTGCTAACTAAATGTGTCCGAATATCATACTTCTCAGTCCTGCCAGAGCAGGGCAATCCAACAGAAGGTGTTTCGTCGTTTCCTCGTCCTCTTCCATGCAGCATCTCGGCAAGTTAAGTAGTTGCCTAGTCCTCTTCCTGTCCACCTGTGGCCAGAGGATCCTGGCTTGTTTGCAAGTTGAAGTAAGTCTCCACTTGTCCTTGAACATATCTGCAAACGACAGGTAGATATTGGTCTACTAACACCTTCTTTTGCCGGAAGAACCTGTGTCGTAGTGCCCTGTCTAGCTAACGCATCCACTACGCAATTGCCTGGAATGTCGCTGTGTCCCGATACCCAGATGAGCCTGATGTCAAAATACTCTGCCATCACCCTAAGTGATGAGTGGGATGGTAGTGGTGGGATGGGAACATGAATAAAATAAATAAATGGTTTCCCATTACATTCCATGAAAGCATCGGGGAGAGCTTCTCACAACCAGTGAGCTGTGCGCTTTCTAGTTGTATACTCTCTGATTGGGACCTACAGTTTTACAGCGGTTCCGAACGGTATTTTGAGAAGCTTTTTCATGGCTAAATACTCGATAGTGTCGCCGTGTCGCGAAGTGACCGCCGTCGAAAGAAATTTAAGATGGTCAGAGCAGGGTTCGAACCCAGGATCTCAAGTACAAGAGGTGCGCACACTAACCATTGCACCACCGACGGCCACAAGGGGATGGGAACATGGCTTCCAGAGATTTCATGACAGCCTGACTGTCTGCGTAGATACATATTCTCCGGAGGGTTGTGACACTACTTTTCAGTAGTTCAGCAACCTCCAGTATGGCGGTAATTTCCGCCTGAAATACACTACAGTGATCAGGCAGCTTGAAGGAGATATTTATATTTTGGTCCGGTGAATGGACTGCATAGCCTACCTGCTCGTCCAACTTTGATCCATCCGTGAAAAATCTGATACTACTGGTATCCCCTTCCAGTGACTTTCCCAGGTATTCCTGTTTGGAATAGAAGTACTTAGATTTGTCGCTACTAGAAGGTAGGGGATACAGTAGTCCGTTTTTACGGGAATAGAGTTGATCCGGTGTAGTAATTCAGTGTGTCCGGAATGCCCCGATATCAAAACACCACAATCTCTGATTCTGGCCAGGGATGTAGCGACTGCCGATTCGGCCATGATATCAGGAGTACAGATGTTCAGGATGGCATTAAGTG
Source organism: Phaonia tiefii (assembly GCA_963931995.1). Lineage (NCBI taxonomy): Eukaryota > Metazoa > Arthropoda > Insecta > Diptera > Muscidae > Phaonia > Phaonia tiefii. Next base: position 203,133,818 of record OZ008370.1, on the reverse strand, counting down.
CAGTACCTGACGTCGTGCCCATTGCCCCACTAACGCTAATCAGTGCTGATCTTTGAATTTTCATCAAGGAATTCAGAATATATTTCTTTTGGAGGGACCTCCACCAAACTACGATGCCATAGAGAAGCATTGGTATAATGTACAAGACTCGAAAATGAGAGAAAAAATTGTAATTCCTCTCAGGCCAACAGATCATGTTTTTTCCATGATCCATTCATTTTAACCATGTCGGCACCGACCGCCTAAAATGTATATTAGTAGATTTTGGTAGAAATTAAATTCCAAATTTTTCATGGCCACTCTTTAGTTGTATCCATGTTTTTCACAGGTTACGCTAACTGACAGTGTCATACGTTTGGATCCATATAGGTGCTATCAGTCAGTCTAAATTACATTGCTCCCGAATTCTTCAATAAATATGTAATAGAGGTCTTCCGAAATTCATTAGATTGCTTTCAGAAATTATATAAATATATTTTTTTAATAACATTATGGAACGGACCTTAAAGTCGTAGTTTATATTTCACATGTGTTTACATGACACTATTTTCAAACAAATGATGAAGCGAGATCATCTACAAATTGTTAAGCAAATATTCATATTTGTTAAACTTTTTACAAAGACAATTCAATTTTACATGCCCTCTTTCTACCGCTCGTACATATAGAATTCACAGACGATAAATATAGCTCCCTACTTTTTCATAATCATTTTGCCATTTCCAACAGCTGCAAACAATTACTCAACGCTTAAACAAAAGTGTTTTGCCCTCTTATTCGAATATTCTACATGCACGAGAAAATGAAGTAACAACAAAACACATTTCGTTACTCATATTTAAGTAAAAATATTATTATCATTACACTTGGCATAGACCGAGCACAATGCCAATTTGGCAATAATAGGAGCGAGTACCTTTTTTGCTGCCTGGTGCTGCTGCTGCCACCAACAAACTCACATGTGAAATCAGCAAAAACAGTAGAAAGCAGCTGGAATGGAGAGAGGGGGAGACAGCAAATTGAGGGTAAATTTGGAATGGATGGTTTGTCGATTGTGTCTATGCTGGCTGCTGCAGTTGTTGGTGAGCTAACAACACATTCGACAACTCAATAAAATAAGCTTTATGGCCGGGAACACACACAAAATAAAAGGGAACAGCAGACCCTTGCTAGCAGCAGACGGATGATGCCCTTTCCTACTCTCATCTAATCAAGTGGTTGGGAAAATATCTTGAAAGAAAAATATTATTTTGACTAAATATAGCTGGGTTAGTGATGTTGAATTTAACCGCCACAAACTACTCGGTTCGAAGTTATCCCACAAAGCTGGACATCGCAAAGCTACATATCGCTGATTTTCTATCTGAGCTATCACCGATCTCCTTTAAGATGCCTGATCACTGTAGTGTATTTCAGGCCGAAATTACCGCCATATTGGAGGTTGCTGAACTAGTGAAAAGTAGTGTCACGACCCTCCGGAGAATATGTATCTACACGCACAGCCAGACTGCCATAAAATCCCTGGAAGCCATGTTTGCTATGTCCCTGAGGGTGAAAGAATGCCACTCATCACTTAGGGTGATGGCAGAGTATTTTGACATCAGGCTCATGTGGGTACCGGGACACAGCGACATTCCAGGCAATTGCGTAGCGGATGCGTTAGCTAGACAGGGTACTACGGCACAGGTTCTTCCGGCAAAAGAAGGTGTTAGTATACCAATCTCTACCTGCCGTTTGCAGATCAGACAGTGGGCCGATAATATGTTCAAGGACAAGTGGAGACTTACTTCAACTTGCAAACAAGCCAGGGTCCTCTGGCCACAGGTTGACAGGAAGAGGACTAGGCAATTACTTAACTTGCCGAGAGGCAGGTTATCCACAATGATACGAGAACTTTCGGGACATTGTCTTGTAGGAAAACACGTCCTAAGATTGGGACATAGAAACTCCACTCTCTGTAGATGCTGCATGGAAGAGGACGAGGAAACGACGAAACACCTTCGCTTGGATTGCCCTGCTCTGGCAGGACTGAGAAGTGGGATCTTCGGTACACATTTAGTTAGCACCGTAGCCCTACAGGATATACCTCTAGATCTTATAGCCAAATTCATTGAAAGCGCAAATTGGCTAGACAACTAGTCAATAGTTGCTATAGAGGAAACTGCAAGTATCACAATGGGCTACTTTAGCCTAAGTGTGCTAGACAGCGTGCTGTCTTGCAGCCTTTTCAACCAACCAACCATCGCCGATTTTGCATTTTTGATGATAGCCTATAGCTCTATCTGCAAATACTTTGTATGAATTTTTTAGATAACTTGAATTTTTTCATTACACTTGAAAATTTTAGAAATTGCAAAATAAAGTGCAGGGGTGGCTATATTTAAACTGCCGCACTATGAAAAAGAATAGGCCTAATTCAAAGAATAATGGCTCATTTTAAATCTCTTTTTTTACATTTTTCTGGTGACACTAAAGTTTATCCACTTTTGATTCAATATTTATTCTTCCCGGTTGAAAATTTCCTTAAGACATCATCAGTTACTAAGAAGTGATAAGTCAGGATCCCTGCAGTCTTGACAATACTCTCCCTTACAAAAAACTTCATGATACCCCCTGACATTTGCATACATTTGGTAAAAAGTCAGAAGCAATTTTCCGCAGCTTCTCTTCGCGATCACCTTATGACATGTACACAGGGCGCCCTTAAGTCACTATCCATCAGTAGGTCAGTCGACGAAGACGTCTCCAAATGTGCTGATCTTGTGTCATTTCCCATATAATTATTATATACGAGCGTTTTTGAGATGGATGACCTTTAATTTAAAAAAGGCTAAAATAAATATTGTTAAGATAATAAGAAACGGGCACATGTATATATATTAATACATACACAGACTTAACTCCCAGATAATGGGCATAATCTTGAATTCATTCTCAAATACTTTTGAAATTAATTCTGAAAATTTAAGACATATAATTCTAATATAAAATTTTCTGATTTCTGAATAACTTGAAATACTATACGCATTACTCGTCAAAAAGATAATGACTTCTCCGATCGATATTCAGCGATACCTACTTACTTATCCGGTTTCGAACAACCCCGGGGGGTCAGGGACCTTACAAAACGAAGATAAAATATTTCGCGAAACATGTCGATCTTTTGCTTTATTTCTCCAGTTGGCAATAACAAGTGTACGCAGGGAATTATCAACCTGATCCCTCCAGCGGAGTCTTCGTCTTCGAGTTTTTTTCGTCTTCCTTCGACTTCTGGATCGAAAACCCTTCGTGCTGGTTCGTCTTCATTCATTCTATTGACATGACCTAGCCAGCGCAATCGCGTTATTTTGATCCGCTTAACTATGTCAATGTCGGGATATATGTAGCTCTGGTAAAGCTGGATTTTTGTTACTCGAGAGTGGGATTTGTATCTAAAGTGCTTGCTTAGCCCAAAATAGCATATATATATTCGCAAGTACAATTCTCTGCTTGATCCCAAAGCTGACGCTGTTGTTTTTATTTATGGCAGATTCTCGGTATATAAATTCATCCACCACCTCGAAATTTTAACGGTTATCAACATTCACGCTTTGGTCTAATTTCACGGAGGCCCTGCTCATTGAAACCATTAACTTTTTCTTGTCCTCATTTACTGTTAGACCCACTTTTGCTGGCTCCTTCTCAATTCTCGAACACACCGCAGTAACTTCTCTAATTGTGCGCCCAATGATATCTATATCATCAGCATAAGCGAGCAGCATGTGACATTTGCTGGTGATGGTTTTATTCATATTGACTGCAGTTTTTCTCATAATTATTATATCATTATAATGATGTGAATTAAGATGTTAAAGAGATCGCACGATAGGGTGTCGCTTTGTCTGAGGCCTCGCTTAATTTCGAAAGGTTCGGTAAGATCCTTACCACCTTTGTGTTCATCAAGGTCATGCTGCAAAGGTGTATGAGTTTCCAGGAATACAAAACTCAGACATTGCTTCGTAGAGTTTCTCCCGTATCGGGCTACCGAAGACCGCCTTATAATCGACAAGTAGATGATAGGTGTTGATTTGTTTTTCGAGGGTCTTCTCCAGGATTTGGCGTAGCGTGAAAATCTCTTCAATTGTCGATTTTCCAGGACTAAAGCCACACTGGTATGGTCCAGTCAGGCCAGCGATAACTGGTTTTAGTCTTTTGCATATTTGACATAACCTTATATGAGACTTATACACAGAGACTCGGGTCATTTTTTTTTTAAATATGGGACATAGTACACTGAGACTCCAATCGCCGGGCATGTATTCATCTAACCAAAATTTGCTAATGAGTTAATGCATGCACCTTATCAGCTCATCGCCTCCAGCCTTAACAGCTCTGCATGTAATCCGTCGCCTCCTGCGGCTTTGTTGTGCTTAAGCCAGGCAATAGTTTTTCTGACCTCGTCTTGATTAGGGGGAGGGTGGTCAATCGACGTCGTCGTCCAAATTGTGATCGATTGTCCCATCCTCATTTGATATCTCAGGTATCAGTAGCACGGAGAAATGATTTATCCTTATTTCCGACATGGTTTCACATCTGCGATGAGATTTCCGTCATTGTCTTTACAAAAGGGGGGCCCGAACCATGTCCATTTGTTAAATTTTTGACTTTTTGGTAGAATTTTCGGACTTCGTTCTTCCTTCTGTATGACTCAATTTTCTCACTCTCGCTCTTTCTCCACTGCCGTCTCTTTTGCCCAAAGAGACGGTTTACCTTCTTCTTTTCCTACACTGCTCAGTCGCAGCTCGCGTTAAAATTGACTGAAGCATTACCATACGTGCAGCGTTCCTTTCATCATTTGCTTTGCGACACTCTTTAGTGTACCATGGTTTGTTGCGAAGCGGTTTTTCCAAAAAAAGTACGTTTGTTGGGGAAGGGGGTGGGTTATGTGCCAAAAGTTGCGAGAGATTCTTGCGCAGGCCATGGCTGCCTCTTGTAATTGCAGCTTTCCAATGTCTAGGTTTCTCTGCGTCTAGTATCGTACGATTTTCTCTCTACTTAATTTTGTGCGAACCTATGCTGCTACCAGGAGGTGATCAGAATCGATGTTAGCTCCTCTGATCACTCGTACGTCCATTACACTGGATGAGTACCTTCCATCAATTACCACGTAATCAATTTGGTCCTTCGTTCGTTGATCAGGGGATACCCAGACAGCCTTGTTAATCTCTTTATGCTGGAATCTTGTAGCCTTAATGACCATGTGTTTTGCCGCGGCAAAGTCAATCAGTCTCATAAAGTTGTCGGAACTGTCAGCATGTAGACTGAACTTGCCGATAGTTGGATGAAACACATTCTCTCTGCCTACTTTAGCATTAAAATCTCCTAGTACAATATTAATGTCATGGCCACGACTGCGGTCATACGTTTCCTCTATGCGCTCATAGAATATGTCTTTGGCATATATTCTGTCGGGGCATGCACACAAATTAGGGAAATATAAAAATATTTCGTTCACTCACAGGATGGAACCTAGAAACTAGATGTCGCAGTGTTTCCAACTACAAATCCGCAACCAAATTCATGTTTTTTTTTTTGAATGGCAACTGTAGTATCTATCGCAGTTTCTTTTTCTTGTGCAGCCATGTCCTGTCCATCGCATTTCCTGGATTGCGGTAATGTCAGTCTTATAACTTTCGAGGATATCTGCCAATTGGATGCTTGTACCGGATCTAAATAGAGTTCTCCCATTCCAAGTGCATATCCGTAAATCGTGGTCCTTATAACGTTTGTGTGGTCGTCAACAAATGGGGGTTGTTTATAATTTCTCTTTCGCTTTCGTATATTCACTGCCATTATGTACGGTCGCGGGAGGCAAACCCAGTCCACCGGATATTTGATTGCTTCCGCCCACTATGGATAAGACCCTGACCAGGATGTAATATGTATGTCGAACCTGAATATTCTTCTTTTGGTTTCTCCGACGTTGGCCCATCCGCCTTCTAAGGACAAAAGAATATACCCGACATCTTGATGAGCTTCAGTGACAGAGTCACCTAATAAACCTGAGATATACTGCCCAGGACATACTACGTGGAAGTATTGAGCTGCTTGGGCTGTCCAATGAAGGAATCATTTCTGGCCACTCCCAAGTGAATGGCTATCAGAAACTTTCCACCTCCATGGACAGTCCCATGTGTCGCCTAAACTCCTACTTGTGCGAAAACATCCACTAGAACCAACTAAAATGGAAGTCATACGCAGACCCAATCTCATGGCAATCGTTGTTTGTTGTTTTAACAACAACATCTATGCAATGCCTGTAGAGAAAATAAATTTTTTCAATATTGATGGTTATGATAAAGTACTGTTGTGAATGTTTTCGCACAAGTAGGAGTTATAGACAATTCTCGCTTAGTTGAGACTGGTTTATCCCTATAATGTGTGATGATATACCTAAATACTTGTTGAAAAGAGAGCTGATGATAAGCCGTGGTGGGTATTGAAATAGCTATATTCCCAAACATCCAATTTCACATTATTTTTTAATAATATTTTCTATGAAAATTTACTTTTTGTTATAAACGTACTTCCTCATAGAAATTGATCTTGAACCGGAAAGTTCACACTGTGGAAGTTTTTGAAAAAACTAAATTGGACAATATTTGCGGACTCAACGGATTTACACTAATTCGGGTCCTACGAATTAGTTTTTTGGCCTATAATGATGGTTTCATACAGATTTTTGATGTGTTCACACCTATAGACACGGGTAGGGTATAATCTAACAAAGTCAACACATGCAAACAACACACAGCGTTAGCACACAGCCTTATCTACGTCGAAGCTATGTAGAATTAGCTTTAAAAATATTATGTGGTTGTTGTACAACAATAGTCTCTGCCTGAAAATGAGTATGATGGTATTGATGTAGCGGCAGCGAATTGTTATCTTAAAAGTTGAAGTCTTGCAACTCCCCCGTTAGCATTTGGAAGATCATGGAAGATCATAATCAGCCAAATGAATCTTCTTCGACTACTTTTACTGATTATTTTGCTGCTTAGTCAGTCCCGCAAGTGAAAAACGAGTCGAATATGAGTCATGTTTATGCTTTTTAAGTGTTTTATTGAACATACTCTAACAAAATATACAACAACCTGTTTTAAGCGTTGTTTGGCAATGATATTTCGCGCATCAGGCTGATGGTAAAGTGCTCGTTATGTTATAGCGGGACAACTTGCATTGTTATTGAAGCAAGAGTCGAATAGTTGAAAACCACAAAGAGTTGCGCGCCTGAAAATATGATTACAAAAACTACTAACAAATGAGCCAAAAACGACTCATAAATGATTACATGATGACTCGAAAGCGACTCGAAACTGACCAGAATAGCGACTAATACAAGAGTCTTCAAGAAGAGTCGCGGGTAGGGTACCATTATCTCCCGACAAAACAGTCGTTTTTGATCAGGAAATGAGCGCCCTTATGCTCGTTTTTATCGCGCAGGGGAGTCATAAAAGGCTCATATATGATCAAAAATTTTACAAAATGCTAACTGGGTCGTAACCTAATGAACACAAAACAATGTACATATGTACATATGTACATGTGTATGTTTCTTTGCATTGACTTTGTTTTTGTAGGAAAAAAACAAAAAGTATTAAGGAGGAAAATAATGACACAAGTGCTTGCATTTGTGTTTAAATAATTGTAAGTATTGCTATTATTTAAAAGAAAGGGCATCATATGATTGAACGGTTTTTTTATTTTCCAATGTAACATTTACTAACGTGTTCATTGAAATCGGACAGGTACCGGGAAACACATCGCCCGTGAGTTCGAACACTCATTGGATTTTGTTTAAACTTCTTTCACTTTGGCTTTTCTAAATTTACTTTTTTTTGATGTGTTAACATCTATAGCGGCGTATAGGGACTAAATCTATCAGAGCCAAAAACCAGATTTTATGCTGCTGCTAAAGCCAGATTTTCTGCGACTGCGAAAGAGAATAATGACGTGTTAAACAGACATGAGCGAGCAAGAGACCAATGAAAGAGTGGTGTGGCAGGGGTGAGGCAAACGAAATTGTGTCTATAACGTATGTATTAACATAATAATGTATGTATGTACATGTGTCTGTTGCTGTTGTTGAACGGAGATATAAAGCATAGCCACGCAAAATTTCATTTGCAAGGGCTTGCGCAGTCGACGTTATGGCGACACACTAATACGTCAGCTACTTCGTACAAAGTATGTGTGATGTTGTGTGTTTGGCTGTTTCGTTGCTGTTGGTATGGCAAACATGTGGTTATGTGACACACGTATACATCAGCTACTTCGGACAAAGTATGTGTGATGTTGTGTGTTTGGTTGTTTCGTTGTTGTTGCTATGGCCAAACAAAGCGAGTCATTTGATGTTCAGCATTGCCCGGTGTATACAAAAACAAGTAGAAACTGTGTTAAGTTCGGCCGGGCCGAAGCTTATAAACCCTCCCCCATGACAATTTACACTCACACTCCCCACTCTTTGCATTCCCTTAACAGTTTTTCTTTTAGGAACCCTCCCCCCCTACACCGACCACCAACACAAACACTCCACGAAACAGCAAGCACAAATAAATCACCAACATATCAGCATTATTATTGTGAAAGGTAAGTCCAATAAAATGTGGGTGTGGAGCACTCTCAGAGCAAAGAGAGTAATGACGTATTATACGTATATAAAAATGAGATAGCAAGAGAGCAACGACAATTTTGTGAACTTGTGTAGCGTATGTACGAATATAACAATGTATGTATATACAAGTGTCTGTTCTTTGCATTCTTTGACTTTTGTGGGAATAAAACAAAAAGTTTTAAGCAAGAAAATAATGGCACATGTGCTTGCACTGGTCTTTAAACAATTTTAAGTATTAATATTATTTAACTGTAACGTCATCATATGATTGAACGCTGTTTTTTATTTACCAATGTAACATTTACGAATGTGTTCATAGAAATCGAACAGGTACCGTGTAGCAAAAAGGTGTTAACACATCGCCCGTGAGTTCGAACACTCATTGGATTTTTTTTCGACGACGGTCACAAAGCTTCTCAAAATACCGTTCGGGACCGGTATAAAACTGTAGGTCCCAATCACTGAGTGTAAAACTAGAAAGCGCACATTTCACTGATTGTGAGAAGCTCTCCTCAATCCCTTCATGGGATGTTATGGGACAACATTTTTTTTTGTTAAATTTACTTTTTATTGGGTTCAAAACTACAATACTATATATACTAAATGTTGGTTACTGGCTCTACCTCAGTGTTATTATATGTCTTTCAAAAAAATCTGTACATTTCTGCAAAAAAATCTTTTTTTCTGAAAAAAAATCTGTTTCATTTTCAAGGATCTAATATAAGAAAAACACAAAGAGTTTATAAAATATTAGTGAAAACAGTAAACACAAAATTTTTTTTTCAAGTACAATATTGCCTGTTAGAGATTATTGTGTAAATGTGTCAATTGTATGTCTGTAAACTTGTGCACATTGGTCTGTACCGTGCTTGTAGTGTTTTCTCAGATGGAACGTCAATAATATGTAGCATTTCCTGAAAGAGACGCCGTGAGTAAATCTTCTCTTCAGATAGAATTTCCACTTCGTCAAAGTTTGGCCTGTGTCCAGTTAACGTACAGTGGGCTGCGAGTGCTGTTTTTGTACTAAAGGCTTATAATGTGCCTGTTGCTCCGATTTATGTGAAATTCGCGTCTTCAGTTTATTCATCGTAGTACCAACATATACCTTCTGGCATATGTTGGCTTTGTCCTCGTAGCACTTGATTTCGGACACCACATTTGGCTTGTCATCCGTATCGATTCTCGACTTAGTCCTACTAAAAAGGCGATTTAGGGTAAAGTTAGACTTTGGACCTAAATGGTACATATTTCTCCCTCTCATAAATGTTTGAAAGTTTGATTCTTTCCAAGAGTCCTGTAGGCTATTGATACCAGTCAACTTTTAAATTTCCAGTTTGTCTTATAACTATGCAATCAGGTAATGGTAATTGTTGGCCCATTTCCTCTTCAACTGTAAATTAAAATTGTAGATTGAAAAAATTGAGCGCCTTCATCGTGTCCTCCACCTCAGATTTCCCAATCGTCACAAATATATCGTCCACATTTTTAATTTTCGGTCTTAGGTTTAATTTTCGGTCTCCTCGTTAATGTCTTGAGCGTCGTGTCAAGTAATACTTCCTTTATAATGTCCGCCATTATCGATGACGCTGGAGAACCCATGCGCATGCCCTTTCTCTATTCATAAAATCTATCCTCAAATTTAAAATAACGTGTATCCTCGAAACAGAACGACAATAATTCCATAAAAATACACTGTGGTATAGTTGTGTAATCTGCAATTTTACTCCATTTTTCCTCTATGGTCCTTAATGCCCAATTTATGCGTATTCTTGGAAAAAGATTGACCACATCAAACGATACTAATATTTCGTCTTGGTCTATTTTTTGAAATCATTTGAAATCAATTGCGTCCTTAACATTATATTCAGAGGTTCTTGTCACATTTTTGAGTATTTCAACCACAAATTTGCAAAGTGCATAAGCAAGAGCATTTATGGATGAGCAAATAAGTCTCAAATGATTCCCCCTTTATGAATTCTGGGGGCTGTAGATGTTCTCGTGCTTAATTTATTTCTCGTGGGCGCGTCAAGAATAATTTATCCATTTATCCACTAGTTTGTTATTTTTCTCCTGTAGACTTGAAGTCGGATCTCTCCTGAGTCGTCTATACGTGCATATGTATATCGCCCAGAATATTTCCCATTTTCATCTTATATTCGTCCGTAGATATCGCAACTGTCTTTCCCCCTTTATCAGCGCTCATGATGAGAATGTCATTCTATTCTTTTCCAATTTTGGTTTGTAGAGGTGGTCATCGATTAAATTGTCTGTATGCACTCTTCCCCTTTGCCAATGCTTTTGAATAAAGGGAATGTTGTCATTGTATTTGGCAGTGCATACTTGGGTCCGGGAAACAGTAACCATCGATACGATACGTTTCACTCAAAATTTTCTGTTTCACGTCATTTCTTGATTGTTTTATAATTTTTACGTTATATACAAATTATCAAAAACCGCATTGCGATAACATTTTACAAAATCTCTTTTTTTATCAGAAAAAAACTGGAGATCTGTTTAACACCTAACAAATCTGTGAAAAACAGATAAATCTGTTAATATAATAACGCTGGTCGACCTAGACAACTTCCCTTTAAACAAGAAATTTCCCAACATATGATAGTCTAGAGACATACCAAAGCAAAAGTACCCAATATATCTGATAATACTGAGTTGTTTAATTTTCTTTCATTTAGCCTCCATCCCGTAACGTGCAATAATGAACTTCGTTCCAAAAGTTCGCTAAATTGTATGCAAATCCATCACAAGAATATTGCCCAAAAATTCTTTAAGATTTTTCTTGGTTGGAAGAAAACGGAATTTATTTTCTCCTTAAACGTATGAATATGTATGACCAGCTTTTCTAAGTTGTTTTGTCATACTAATAACTATTTCCGAGATTCCGAAATTTGTGTACAAACTTGTCTTGGCAGTTACCCAGTTTTACACGCTGTTAGGGTATCTATAACATTACAACACTATGGCAAACCTTAAGAAGAAAATATTACGACGTTTTCCTTCAATTTGTTGTTTTATTTATTTTTTTTTTTTGGGTTGTGAACATCAGTTTTGTAATGAAAACAGATGTTGCATGTTCTGCTGAAACCTACGAGTATGACCTTTCTATCGAGGGGGATTTTATAAAGAAATTTCCCTTGATTTCTTTGCAAGGTAGGGGCACATGGTGTAAAATCATTATAGAATGAATTTTAAAGGATTTTGTTTCCATTTGTTTTCGGTATTTTCCAACAATTGATTTGTAATAATTTGGAAATTGTTTCATTTTGTTCCATGTTGGATGGGCGAAAACACAATGCATTGTTTAATAAAAAAAAAGCATTTGCTCTTGAAATAAACATTATTGAGTTGTGTTACTTTTTGTGATTATATTATGATAACCTTTAGTGTACTTGATTTTTTCAGATCCTTATTTCGTTCTTAATCAAATTTCTAAAACTTTTTGACTTTTTTAAAAGTGATTTATTCAACATAGTCTATTTCAAGACCATATTGTTTACATGGTCTAAGTAATGGTTCTACAAATGTTGCTTTTTTCAAGTTTGTTACTAGGGGGATTTATTCAAACACTCAAACATTTTTCATGCAAACTTAAAGTTTGAATTTAGGAAAATTACTAGTAGACAAAGCATTTAGGAGTTTGAATGAACACAAAATAATTATGGAGTTCATTCATCCTCATTAGTTCTTGGTATACCAAGGTATAAGATATCATTATAAGTAGGTACAAAATTTCTAAGATTTTTCAAACAAATTTTAAGTTTGAATTTTTGACAAGCACGAGGTATACGAAGCATTTAATGGTTTGAATGAAAATCCATAATATACTTACTAGGGACATAATAGTACAGTTACTTATATTTTAGGCTATAAATCAAAAACTAATGAATGTTTTTGGACCAAATTTATTTGATGTGTTAAAATCTATAGGCGCGGATAGGGACTAAACTCACAGAGTAAACAATTCCAAATACAGTTTGTCCGACTGCGATCATAGATTGTTTGGCTTTAAAGTCCTCCGAAACGGCTGGACCGATTTGTATGAAATTCTGTGTGCATATTGGGTAGGTCTCAGAATCGGCCAACATATATTTTTCATACCCCTAACTGATAAGGGTGACCCACCCCTATATAGAACAAAGATTTGTCCGACTGCGAAACACAGATTGTCAGATTGCGAAAAAAAAAACACACACCGATGTAGCGGTAGCGAACAGTTGTCTTGTGTGGATGCGGAGCACTCTCAGAGCAAAGAGAATAATGACGTGGTTATACGTATATAAAAATGAGATAGCAAGAGAGCAATGAAAATTGTGTGAACTTGAATAGCGTATGTACGAACATAACAATGTATGTATGTATGTACATGTGTCTGTTGCTTTGCATTTTCTTTGTTTTTTTTGTGGGAATAAAGTGTAAAGTATTAACGTATAAAGTAGTAAAGTATCAAGCAAGGAACTACTGACACATGTGCTTGAACTGGTCTTTAAATAATTTTTCAACAGAGACGCTACAAAAGTAAATCGATAGGGACAGCAAACGACGCCATATATTTTCCCGCTCTTTTGACATTTGTCTTCAGTAAGGTTTGCCATTTCATCATGGAAAGATATACGAGACAACAACGAGTCGAAATTATTAAAATTTACTACCGAAATTTGGAGTCAGTGGCCTCAACTTTAAGAGCGCTACTTCCAATTTATGGTCGTCATAATCGTCCCACCAGATCAACAATTGAGCGTCTAGTGGAAACATTTGAATCCACAGGCATAGTACAAAATTTTCACGTGCCAGTGAGACAAAGAAGTGCCCGTAGTGTCGAGAATATTGCTGCCGATGAGGCTTCAGTTCAAGAAAGCCCAAATGTGTCTCTCACACGTCGTTCTCAAGCGTTGGGCATCTCTGTGACGTCGTTGTGGCGAATTTTGCGGAAAGATCTTGGCCTACATCCTTACAAGATCAAATTGACGCAAGAACTGAAGCCGATTGACCACCATAAGCGTCGTATGTTCGAGAATTGGGCTGAGCAACAACTTGAAAATGATTCAGATTTTCATTGGAAAATCATCTTTAGCGATGAGGCTCATTTCTGGCTGAATGGCTTCGTCAATAAGCAAAATATGCGTTATTGGTCAGACAGCAGTCAACACGTAATCCATGAGTCATCATTGCATCCCGAAAAAATTACGGTTTGGGGCGGTTTATGGGCCGGCGGCGTCATTGGGCCTTCCGTGATGATCAAGACCGGCACATTACTGTGAATTCGAATCGCTACCGTTCAATGATAACCGAATATTTTTGGCCCCAATTGCGACGATTGATGAACTTCGTACGTCGAAAATTGGGTTCAGCGTCTAGACTTCTGCAAGCGTGCCCGTGGTGGCCATGCAAAAGAAATCGAGTTCCATATATAATGGCATCGAACGAACTTTCACAGGAATAAAGAATTTCATTGGTATCTAAAACCGGGTTTGTTTTATTGAAAAAAACTTTTGTAGCGCTCTTATTGAAAACCCCTTTATATATAAGTATAACCGTAGGATTACACAATTTTAAAATTACTAACCCATTTTACTTATACATATGTTATGTTTTTAAATTTCAATTGGTGTATTTTAAATTTGAATTGATGTGTTTTAGATTTCAGTTGATGTATTCAAATTTCAATTGACGTGTTTTAAATTTCAATTGATGTTTTCTAAAATTCAAATGATGTGCTTCAAATTTCAATTGGTGTATTTTAAATTTTACTGGATGATTTTAAAAATTCAATTGATGTAGTTTAAATTTTAATTGATGTATTTTAAATTTCATAGGATGTTTTTTAAATTTCAATTGTTGTTTTTTAAATTTCAATTGATGTATTGCAAATTTCAAATAGAATTTTCAAAAATTACAATTTATGTATTTCGAATTCCAAGTAGAATTTTTGACTTTCATTTGATTTTTTTCAAATTTTATTTGGAAATGGAGTAGACCTCTAAATGCACCAAGTCTAAAACATTTTTACACCGGTTCTGAACGTGATTTTGGAGAAGCCTTTTGATTGCTAATTACTCGACAGTATCGCCATCAAGAGAAGTAAAACTGCTAATTAGCATGACATTTCAGCACAAATTTCACAGTTCTAGAAAAGGGAACTGATAGTGTTGAATGGATTAAGTCCCACCGGTATTAATCTTAAAATATTTTTTATTCAAATAATTTTGTTTGTCGACGAACAATAACAGATAGCATATTGGATGTAATGTAAATGTAAATTATTGTGTTCCAATAATCGGCATATACTGCTTCATTATACGTACTGAAAGAAGTAACTGCTAGCAAAATATTTAGTTTGGATCTTACAAAATAAATGAAAAACTCTGATTCTTTAATGATGTCATGATGTCATATTGTCTTAACTACTCCTCGAAAAAAAAACATGGAATACAATCCTAATTGTGTCAAAATTAAACAATAGGATTTAGAAGTAAAATGTTTCAGATTACAATTATTCTGCACGAGTAGTCCAACTTGTGACCAAGCCCCAAACTTGTGGTGAATACAATTAAAACGTTGTCCCTTAGTATCTTGCGACTGAAGACCAAAAACAAGACAAACTTAACAGAACTAAGATTCAACAAACACCAAAAATATGTTGGAATAACCCAAATGATAACAATGCAGCCAAATTATCCTCTTGAATGAATACAAGGTGACAATTTTAACTTAAAAGCTTTGACATTATCAAGAGTATCATTTACTTTTGAAACTCAAACAAGAATGACACCAACACTAACACTAACACTAACGGCAACACTAACACCAACACCAACACGAACACTAACACCAATACTAGAACCTTAAAAAGAGAACCCAGTCAAAATTGTCAAAACCTAAACTTTCTCCTTGCATAATAATGTTGGACTTAGGAAAGTTTTATTTTTTAAACGGAGGAGATATCACGTGGAAAAAAACTAAAGAGTTTAACTACGACAACCAAACAAACAATCTTTGACAAAGCTAAAAGAAGTAGAGAGGAAACTTTGTAACTGATAAAGTAAGGAAAAACGTTTTGGGTAGGAAAGAAGACATAAAGTTTCCAACCAATGTACACAAACAAGGATGCCCCATTCAACCTTCCGCTATCGTTCCATCATGTTCATCATCGTACAAAGTCTTGGCCTAAGTGATTATCCCCTAAGTAAGTGATTAATCATACGT
Source organism: Phaonia tiefii (assembly GCA_963931995.1). Taxonomy (NCBI): domain Eukaryota; kingdom Metazoa; phylum Arthropoda; class Insecta; order Diptera; family Muscidae; genus Phaonia; species Phaonia tiefii. Next base: position 203,117,944 of record OZ008370.1, on the reverse strand, counting down.
TGGTGCGTGATTATCAAGCAAAACAGGCGTCAGACATCAAAAGGCAAGAAACGGTTCCGTACACACACACACACGATTCGTGATATAAAATGTAAACGTGATCATTTTTAATATTTGATTTGTAGCAAATAATGAGAACGTCATAATGTCGCACAGTGGGATGATATCGCTAATGGAATTAACAAAATTGAAATTAAATAAACGCAAAGTGTCAGTTTATGAGGAATGTAGTGCTATGGAGTTGGAGTCTGGAATGTTTGGCTGGAGTCGGAGTTGAAAGAATTTTAACGGAAATTCGAAAGTTTTCAACAAAATTACCGCTTTTATGACTTTTCGATTGCTTTTCTAATCAGTGTTAGATGAAAACAGTTTGGTGTAGGTCAAAATTCTATACACACAGAGAAGAGATTCGTTGCCACAACTATATTTACATCCAACTAAAATTTGGTGGTTCCTTGGACTATAACAATATTCAGTTGTGATCGCCAATAATTGTGTACCGAATCACCAAATGTTGTGCATATCAATTGATTTGTAATTCAGGTTTGGTGGCAAGAACTGAAATATATAGTTGAAGCCACAACAACAAGAAATAAATGTGATCTGACAATCGAGTTTGAGTTCTAGGTATCAAATTATCCTGAAGTGGTGATTATTCTATTAGTTGGATGAACGAAAAATGTAAAAACTAATTCGGTTGTGCCAAATAATATATTGGTATGCTCAACTAATTATGTACTTGAATTTAATGGCTGTCACTACCATTTGGTGATGCTTTAACCCATTATGAATTTTATACAAAAACAGAAAAAACAAATATTTTTTATATTTAAATATAAACAAAATTATTATTATTTATAACCAGGGTTCGTATTTCGTGCCCATTTTCGATCGAAAATATGAATAAAATTTCTATACCTCGCAAACGAAGAGTCCAATAAAAAAAACACATTTTTACGAGTTTCTAAGGGTTTTTCACAAAGTGTTCACATTCGCGTGAATTAATTTTTTTTTCAAAAAATTGCCAAAGTAAGGAAATCGCTAAAATAAAAAAATGGCTATAACTCGGAAACGGTGCGTCCAATCGTAAAAATAATAAATTTTTTACCTCTAAAGCAATGGATGCCTTTCATACGCCATCACTTAAAATCTGTTAAACTAACATTTTTCAAATACAAAAATCATTAAAACTAACATACTATGTCCGAGTTAGAGCCATTTTTTATTTTAGCGTTTTCCATATTTTGATGATTTTTTGAACAAAATATCTTCCATACGATGGACCACTTTATGCAAAAATCCTTAGAAAATCGTAAAAAATAGTTTTGTTTTCGATTGGACGTTCTGTTTCCGACATATTCGCTTAGGGGCGTTTTAGCGATTTTTGATGCCAGAAATTTTAATTTTAGCGATTTTAAAAAAAAAGTGATGCCGTATTGAAGCCTCCTCAGGAGGTAAAAAATTTATTATTTTTGCGATTGGTCGCACCATTTCCGAGATATAGCCATTTTTAATTTTTAGCGATTATATTTTTATTATTATTCATGTTTATTATTAATATTCAATATTATTATTCAATTATTTCATGTGAATTGGAACACTTTGTGAGAAACCCTTAGAAATCCGTAAAAATTTGTTATTTTCGCTTCGTTTTCGAGATATATAAATTTTTTCTAAATTTTTCATATTTTCAATCAAACATGGCGATGGGTATCATACATATGTTTAAGTTAATTTGTGTCATACACAATAATAGCTCCTCCAGACAAGTGCCCACAATTGTTTGCATGTGTTTATGAAGGCGTTAATAGTGGTGTCATAATCAACGATTATGTTTAAAAGTCTCACTTCACCTCAATTTATGATAATATGTATTCTTTGCTGGCTGATATCTATAAGTAAACACTTTATTGTTTTTTCATAACTTTGTTTATCACTTTCTGTTTAAAATATTAGTCTATCTATAAAGTCCTCGTGTATCATGACAATATACGTAGTTTCTCTTTAACAACAAAGCCTCTTGTGATAAATCGAATACATAACTTTGTAACAAGTGTTATTGTAACAGAAACTAAATTATGATCACAGTAACAAATATTTGAACACGACTTGTAATATTGTACTTTTTCCTAGTTGTATCCCCCATTTCAGATGAATGAGGTTTTTGAAATATTCAAATTGGTTAATACAACTAAAATTCGGTAGTAGCAACTTGTATTTAGTAAGACCGATTTTTAATCTATCAATAACATCGACAAGTAATTCTGATGTTTGAAAATTACGAATTCTGATCAAAATATAGACTTTATCGTGGAATTTCCAATGCCTGAATTCAGTTCCAACTAATCTTTTCCCTGTGTGCGGTTTTTTGCCTACCGTGGGTTGAATTTAATAATTTTTTGTCTCTGTCGCGAAGTTTGTAACTTGAAGCATGATTACTAACATAACACGTTTTTCAGAACGCAAGAGAATCTCGCTTGAAGTAGAGCTTATCTATAATTCTATTTCACGTTGTTACACATAGAATATAAATATAAACTAAATAACCCCTGATCTTATTAATGTTTCTTCAGCAAAATCAAAAAATTAGAGAAATCTCTGATCTGTCAAAAGTTTTTCAGCAAATCGTTTTCCTCAAATTTACACTATTCCACCGGCTCTCATAAAATTAAATATTTGACGTCTCCAACGATTTCTCTAATAGACTAACAAAGTCTTCAGAATGTAATGAGAAACAAGAAAAACTCATTGCAAATACGTATAATAGAATGCAAATAAGTACAAATAAAATAAAACCTATAATTAAAAAATGTCCCCTTTAACGAATTATACCTAGATTTAATTTGATACCAGTCCCAGTGACTAAACTTGTACCTGGTAACCAACGTGGACGCAGGTTGTCAGTCCTAACCAAAAATGTAGTAAATTCTTTGTCCAATTTATTACTCTGGAGATTTTATCGGGAATGAGGGTATTATATAACGAAGGTAGATATCACAAGTCCGGACACAAGTCCGAGTCAATAAATTGTATCCTGACGATCACTTTTTCCTAAGTTATTAAACGAATTTTATATTCTGGATATTTTTTCAGGAATCAGGGTATTAAATAATGAAAGGAGATGCCAATAACTTGAATTTAATACTAGTCCCAATACTGAACTTTCTCCTGGTGGCCACGATGGACGCATCTTGACAGTGTGAAAAAAAATTTCTAAATTCTTCGTCGAATTTGATATTCTGATATTTTTTTCGGGATTGAAAGTAATAAATAATGTCATACCGAATGATGTCATTGTCTTTAATTTGATTTTAGTCCCAATCACTAAACTTTTCCCTGGCAACCATCATGGACGCATCTCCTCAATCCTAACCTGAAATTGTGTAAATTCTTTGTCCAATTTGTTACTCTGGAGATTTTATCGGGAATGAGGGTACTAAATAACGAACTTTTCTCTAGTGAGCACCATGGACGCATATTGTCAGTATGAAACAAAAACTTTGTAATTTCTTTGTCGAATTTAACAATATGAAGTTTTTTTTCGGGAATGTAATTAATAAAGAAAATAGATGCCAATATTGGACGAACTGTAATTTCTGGAGACTTTTTTTGGAAATCAGAGTATTAGTTGATAGAAACAGGTATCAAGACCTTTAATTTGATACTAGTCCGAATCAATTAACTCTTTCCTGGTGACCTCTATAGACGCATCTTGTCCGCCCGAGCAAAAATTTCATAAGTTATTGGACGAAAATTATATTTATAGATTTCTGGAGATATTCTGGAGATTTTTTGGAAATGAGGCCATTAGCCAATGTAAACCAATGTCAATAACTTAAATTTGACACTAGTCCGAATCAATAAACTTTTTCCTGCTGGCCAAAATGGAAGCATCTTGTCACTCGGGAAAAAAATATTCGCAAATTCTTCGTCCAATTTGATGTTCTGAAGATGTTTTCGGGAATGAGTGTCATTAGTAATGTGCATAGATTTTAATATATATTATCCGGCATTTGACTCAGTCACTAAACTATATCCCATTAGGCGCAATAACCCACAAATCTTATCCAGATTTGCTAGTTAAAAAACCTCATATATGTTTACCCTGCCCAAGAATAACTGTGTTTTAAGTCTTGATATATCAGTCAATAAGTTCTAGCTATATAATTCATGACTTTAGGTTATAAATGTTTGTCGGATCGCTAGAAAATCGGTAATTTATATAACGTTTCCACAATTTAACTGTCTAACATAGTTCTGTTAATGTATTAACAGAGCTCAGCTAACATAATCGGTTTGAGTCTCTGCTAGTTAAATTCTAATTTACCTTCAAACACGTAGCATTTTATGGTGCTTAGCATTTGACGGATGATTTAGCATTTTATGGTGCTTAGCATTTGACGGATGATTTATTTCACGAACTGGCCACCTCGTTCATGCGATGTGATGCCATAAGATTATTTTCTCTAGGCATATGTAAAGCCGCATGCCTACACAGAAAGAAATAAAAATCAATTTTGTTTATTTGATTAATTTTTTAATTGATTTTGGTGTAATCACGAATATGATAATATTAATTATAGGTATTTTTTAATTTGTCAAAAAAAAACTTAAATTTAAAGATTTGTAAATTTTTGATATTTTTCCCAAAATATTGATTAAGTATGTAATCAAGTTAATTAAACAAATTATTGATTTTTTCACGATTTTTGATTAAATTTTGAATTGAATCAATTAAAACCTTTATTGATTTTTTCAGCATGAAACCCCCACCCTCTGCGACAACGCTAAAAAAACTAAAACTAAAACAATTTTCGTGTAAACAATTGTATATGGCATAAGGCGGTAAATTGTATCTTTTCAAGTGCATAAAATTTTTTTGGGATTTTTCCAATAAAACTTATTCAAAAAGACTTGCCAATTAAAGACAATTACAAAAAACGCAGCTTTAATCAAGAAACAATACTATTTAACACTATTATTCTTTAAGATCACAAAATAAAATCTTTCAATCAGCAATAAACGAATTAAAAATAACAACAGTGTTGTATATCAAAGACTAGAGCCGTACGAAAAGTGACGACGACGGCTGGTGACTCAGCCGCCACACATATTGCTTCCCAACGCCGCTGTAAAATGCAACTTTCTGTGTAGTTCTTTATCACAATAATTTTTTGTTTACAAAAATTGCTTATATTAAGGTTTTTTGATAACATATCATTCATATTTATATTAATTTAGACCGATAATTGCACTCAAAAATTAAACATATTTAGCGCCGTAGATTTGCGCCTTGACAAATCCAAGTTCTGTTGTAAATTCAAAAAGTAAATTGTATATATGATTAAAAATTTAATTGATTCAATTAATTTTTAATTGAATTCCTTTAAAAAAAATCAATTTTATTTTTAATTGAAATTTACAGGAAATAATTGAGAACTTGTAAGCAACATTGAGAACTTGTAAGCAACATTGCCGTGAACGCGCCAGCTGCGGCGGCCCGAAATCATATTTACATATTAATGGCATCAAATTAACTTTTGAATAAGGCCAACCAATTTAATGGATATTCTAAATTAAAGTTCCCCGCCTCTAAAAAAAAATTCACTTTATATGAAAAAGTGGACTGATGCTCCGCTTTGGCCAATTTTCATTTCTTACGGTGACAATTAGGCTTTATAGAGATTTTAGCCATAAAAGATGTATCAAGTCATAATCTTTCAGAGTCAGTATAAAAAGTGTAGGTTGGGGCCAGTCACTGTAGGTGAGAAGCTCTTCCTTGTCCTGTCCCCTCATGGGATGTAATGGGAAAAAATTTTTTTCTAAGAGTGACAGTTTGGTCATTTTAATGTTTTTGTTGAAGCTTTGACGATAATCGTAAATGGAGAATGTTTTCTATAAACATTTTTCGCTGATCTCTAATTCTGATCCCTAATTCTGGAAATAAATAACGAACATCTGAACCAAAAACCAACGGAGTAGAAAAGTCCTTACAAATAATATATTAATCAGAAACAAAAGTTATAAAGACGTTTTAATTAAACAAACGTATTGTCTAATAACACTGGGCAAGTCAAAAAAAAAATTGTTGACTCCAAGGTTTTGCCCCATTTCGGGTACTAGCAATGGAATTGAGACACTTGTTTTGGACCGATAACTTGGTTTCGAAAAAAAATGGTTTCCCATTACATCCCATGAAGGGACCGGGGAGAACTTTTCACAATCATTGAGCTGTGCACTTTCCAGTTTTCACTCACTGATTGGGACCTACAGTTTTACACCGATTCCGAACGGTATTTTGAGAAGCTTTTTCATGGCTATATACTCGATAGTGTCGCCGTCACTATGCGAGGTGACCGTCGCCGACAGAAACTTGAAGGTGGTCAGAGCAGGGTTCGAACCCAGGACCTCATGTACAAGAGCCGCGCACACTAACCATTGCACCACCGACGGCCACTTGGTTTCACCCAGCCAGTTTATTCAACCGGTTTTGACTGTCTATAACTTGCACCTGGTTGGTTTATTCAATGAACCCTCTTCAGTAAAGTTGTTCAGGATGTTCCATGCTAGAACTTTTGAGATCGTGCCACATACCAAATCTCAGGTCTAGAAGCCTTTTGGGTCATACCCAAAGTTCGTAGTTATCCCCCCATGTGTAACCCATACACATCGTCGTGCTGAATGTGTAATGAACGTTTATCAATTACCCACAGGGTATGGACAAATTAATGGGTAGCTACCGACGACAATGGGGAATTACCCATCACGATTACACATTACCCACAGGGCAATGGGGAAAATAATGGGTAACTACCCACGACAATGGGGAATTACCCATCACGATTACCTATTACCCTCAGGGAAATGGGGAAAGTAATAGGTAGCTACCCACGCCGATGGGTAATGTATTCTATATCTCGGAAACAGAATGTCCAATTGAAAAAATAACCAATTTTTGCAGGTTTTTAAGGGTTTTCATAAAGTGCTCCAATTCGTATGGAAGATTTTTTTTTTAAATCGCCAAAATAAGAAAATCGCTCAAATAAAAAAGATGCTATAACTCGGAAACGGTGCGTCTAATCGCAAAAATAATAAATTTTTTACTTCCAGAGGAGTCTTTAACCAATTGATGTCTTGAATATGTCATCACTTTTTTGTTTTAAAAAGTCACTAAAAATAAAAATTTTCAAACAAAAAATCGGTAAAACGACCTCATGTACGTATCTCGAAAACGGAGTGTCCACTCGAAAAAATAAAAAAAATTCGATCTCTCAGGGATTTTTCATAAACTGTTCAATTTCGTATGGAAGAATTTTTTTCAAAAGATCCCAAAATAAGAAAATCGGTAGGTAAAATAACAAAATAAACAATTTTATATAACTCGGAAGCAGTGCCTCCACTAATAATAAATTTTTTACCTTCGACAGAAGCTTTAACCAGTGGATGTCTTGAAAACGGCATCAATTTTTTTATTAAAAAATATTTTAGTTTTAACGATTGAATGTTTCCGGATGGATGTCTTGAAAACGGCATCAATTTATTTATTAAAAAATATTTTAGTTTTAACGATTGAATGTTTCCGAGTTATAGCCACTTTTTTATTTTACCTATTTTCTTACTTTGGCGATTTTGTGAAAAAAAAAGTCTCCGTTGGAGGTAAAAAATATATTATTTTTGCAATTCGAGGCACGGTTTCCGAGTTATAGCCACTTTTATATTTTAGCGATTTTCTTAATTTCCCCAAGGGTAATGGGCAATCATGATGAGTAATTAACCATTGTCGTGGGTAACTACCCATTAATTTCCCCATTACCCTGAGGGTAATGGGTAATCGTGATGGGTAATTCCCCATTGTCGTGCGTGACTCCATTATTTTCCCCATTACCCTGAGGGTAATGGGTAATCTTAATGGGTAATTCCCCATTGTCGTGGGTAGCTACTCATTATTTTCCCCATACCCTGTGGGTAAACGATCGCTACCCATTCCCCACGGCAATAATAATGGATTTTCCAGGGTAACCCATTACGCACCATGTATGAACCCTGGCCAAAACATCAAGAAATCCTAATATTTCTACTTTCTGGCATTTCTCCTTAAATCCGATGTTTTTTTAAGTCCGATATTAACGCCAATCAGTATTTGTGAAGGCACCACACTTTAATAAAAACTTGCTGATTGTAATCAAAGGACTTGGATTCCATATTGAGAGCATGGTTTCCGAAATTATGCAACCATCTTGTCGCTTTCCACGTGCACACCTTAAGTTATACATTATCGCCTGTTTTTGAATATCCTGAAACCACCGTCCTTGTTGTTCATTTCATTAAAATAGATATTCCAACACGCGTGAAAGGTTTAAGATATCTTCCGGGATTACGAAGATTTAAAGCTGTTTCTGGGTGCATGTCAACCACTGTGCTTCATGATAAATATAAGAAAAATAACTACTATTTGAAAAGTGTCGTATGTGTGATAACGGAATTGAAAATGTATTCAGTCATGTGTGTTCACATCCGATCGCTATAGTTGGTGAGTTTGTGTATGTTTACTCGTATCCAAAAGTTTGAGCGGATGAGCGACAGTTTCCATGGGAAATATTTTAATTCACAACTTAAATATAATTTTATTGTCATCAAAGGTGTGATGTTTAACAAACAACAACAACTGCCAAGCTGATGGCAAAATCTGTTACGAATTGGGATTGAATATTTGTACATGTAGTATGTGAGTGTATGGGTGACTGAGTGATTATAATAGTTTGTCACAACGAGAATATCCTCGCACAGGACATGTACAAGATTAAGTGGATGTGTGCGCTCGGTATGAGCTCTTGGTGCGATTAGTAGTAGTGTTGGTTGTTTGTATAAGTTATGAGAACAAATAATAAATTTATCATTTGTCAGCAGTTAAGCGATTTCATACGTTTCCCTATTGCTCAAAACGTATGATGAATTATTAATTCACTAGCAACACCCCCTACTACACTCTCAACGTGCACCCATCATTTTCAGTACAACAATGCACTGTGGCCCCTTTGGAATGCCGTTGCCACTTCCGAGATCAGATCTCACTCATAGTTTAATGGTGGTACCAATAGTAATTTGTTCTTTCCTTTTTTTGGCCACTTTACAAAAATCTCCCTGCTACAGCATCCACCAATGTGAGGATGTGTGTGAAGGTATACAAATGAAGAAGATGATGATGATGGTACCCCAAGTGTCAAAAACTGCCAAACGTTGCATTGTTTGCGATGGGTATACAATAATAAATCGTAAAGTTTATTTGAAATGTTTATTGAATCCGTGACATCAACAGCTTTGGCATTCATTTTCACCGACAACATCCAAACCAAATGCCCTGAGCTACATAGCGAAGTGGCAGCAAATTTTGTCGTTGTCTCATCGACTGTCAATGTCAATGGTGTGTGGATTTGGTAGAAGGACAAAAGTTTTCAATATTTGTTTGGGGAGAGGGTTTGATTTTGTCCTTCTACAAGATACTTAAGGAATATTTGGTTTGATTTTCGATTAGGCAGCAAAACTGTTCGTACTTATCAGAGATGATTTAACTCTTGTAGGAAAATGTACATGTTTTTTTGAAAGTTCATGCTGGATATTATAAAATGTAAAAAAATATATAAATTAAAGTTTTGTGGAAATATGAACGGACTGTTAGCCGGTCTCGAACGAAAAGCTAAGCGAACGAAAGTTAGTCACCCGCATTCGACTCAAATTGGGTTCCTCTAAGTCAAAATTTTCAGAGAGCACATTCGAAATAGAGAAAGCAACATTTGCACTGAAATGTTTTGAAATATTTGATGTTTTCATTCGGCTTGAAATAACAAGATTGTGGAACCCAAATCAACTTTCTTTCGACTAGAACACGTACGATAGATTTCGTTCGAGATCGAAGAAGAGGCTGGAAATTTCTAGCTAATGCAGTATTGATATTGAATAAAATTGTGTTGATTTCACTGTAGATTAAAGTCGAAAGGCAAAGTATATATTCAGCGTAATGATGCTAACGTTGTGTATTGCAATATGTTTGAACAAAGAGAAAGGCAGGGTCGGGCCTTAAATGTGAGACCCTACTGAGCCAGCTAATACTAAACGAAACATCAAATTAGGCGACAGCGCGACATGTGAACTCTTCAAAGTATTTATACAGTTGTCAATGATAAACTTAACTGTAAACTACACACAGCCATTTTGAAAACGTATTTAACTTAAATAACATATTGAGCGATTTCAAGAATACCCAATTTTGGAAATTCTGGAACAAAAAAATATTTAAAAAATTCACATATTATCGTTCGGATTCCAAGGAATTCAATGCGTTTTTATAGACTTTTCAGGAAAGCCAAACAAAAACCAATACTCTTTTATGTGGAAAAGTCCCAATAAACATTTATATTGGAAATCAAGTTGAATTCAACTTGAATTCCAGCCATATTTTCCAATTTCAAGTGTTGAATTATACTTTAAAAACAATAGCAATCTCCAGGGAAATTAACCATTGAATTCAATTCGAATATTAAAGTGTAATTACAGTTGAATTCGAGAGTCGAATTACAGTTGAATTCAAGTCAAAAAAAGTAAGTCAGTGCATTGGAATTCAAGGAAGGAATTACATTTTAATTCCAGCTTTAAATTAGTATTATTATACTCTAATTCAAGCCGTGTATTTTATTTTCAACCCCCTATTTAGAACGAGCACAGTTGCTTGAAATTGACCATAATTAGAAATACATATATTTAACTGGAATATAAATTGTTATGATCCATACATAACGCTATAAATTCGGAAGATCAAATGGATAATTTGTAAATATAAATTAATTTAAGTTATCAAATTTCATGAGTTATGAAACTCTGCATCTGATGGAGCTGCAAATTTGTCCTTTGATTATCTGCAATGATAGAATTAGTATTAACATAATCAGGTCCTCGATATCTAGATATCTACTTACCTATTTTATGGCTCGTCTAGATTGGATTCTGGGCCGCAAAATTGGTTATTGCAGCCCATGTGTAAGTGGTATATAAAGACAAGTTTCGTTTGTAGCTCTTCCACTTCTTCGTCCTATAAATAAGCGCTGCAAAATGTTGTTTATTTCTCAATTGAAATCAAAATCAATACTTACCATATTCCTTGAATTGACCTTAGAGTCACCGTTTTGGATTTAGTCCATTTTCCGTTATATTCTAATATTAAACTACTATTAAATATCCCCATAGCTGACAAATATTATTGATGGTAATTTCAAGTAAAATATTTTCCAAAAACTTCAAACTGGTTTGAAAACGAAGATTAAAATCAAGTTTCAATTCAAGCAATACTCAAACACTTGAATTTTCGGAATTTTGGTGTTTATTGTATCTGATTTCAAGTGTAAATACAAACAATATTCAAACATTTGAATTTTCGAAATTTTTGTGCTTATTGGGGTTGATATAAAACCTCGAATTCGATAGTATTATGTAGATAGTATTATTAATTACTACTATTACTATTAACTACTATTACTATTACCTTCCAAACAAATATCGGGTGCTTTTCTAGCTGCATGAGAAATTAAAATGGTAATACAAGACAGAAATATTGTTGGAATGATTTTTTGATGTCTTAACATCTATAGGCGCTGGTAGGGACTAAACTCACAAAGTGAACACATCCAAACACAGTTTGTCCGATTGCAATCACAGATTGTTTGGCGTTAAACTCCTCCGAAACTGCTGGACCGATTTGTATGACATTTTGTGTGAATATCGGGTAGGTCTTAGAATCGGCCAACATCTTTTTTCATATCCCTAAATGATACGGGTGACCCACCCCTATATAGATCACAGATTTGCCTGACTGCAAAACACAGATTGTCAAACTGCCAAAAAAAACACACACTGATGTAGCGGCAGTGAATAGTTGTCTTGCGTGGGTGCGGAGCACTCTCAGAGCAAAGAGAATAATGACGTGGTTATACGTATATAAAAATGAGATAGCAAGAGAGCAACGAAAATTGTGTGAACTTGTGTAGCGTAATTAGTATTATTATAATATAAATTAATTTAAGTTATCAAATTTCATGAGTTATGAAACTCTGCATCTGATGGAGCTGCAAATTTGTCCTTTGATTATCTGCAATGATAGAATTAGTATTAACATAATCAGGTCCTCGATATCTAGATATCTACTTACCTATTTTATGGCTCGTCTAGATTGGATTCTGGGCCGCAAAATTGGTTATTGCAGCCCATGTGTAAGTGGTATATAAAGACAAGTTTCGTTTGTAGCTCTTCCACTTCTTCGTCCTATAAATAAGCGCTGCAAAATGTTGTTTATTTCTCAATTGAAATCAAAATCAATACTTACCATATTCCTTGAATTGACCTTAGAGTCACCGTTTTGGATTTAGTCCATTTTCCGTTATATTCTAATATTAAACTACTATTAAATATCCCCATAGCTGACAAATATTATTGATGGTAATTTCAAGTAAAATATTTTCCAAAAACTTCAAACTGGTTTGAAAACGAAGATTAAAATCAAGTTTCAATTCAAGCAATACTCAAACACTTGAATTTTCGGAATTTTGGTGTTTATTGTATCTGATTTCAAGTGTAAATACAAACAATATTCAAACATTTGAATTTTCGAAATTTTTGTGCTTATTGGGGTTGATATAAAACCTCGAATTCGATAGTATTATGTAGATAGTATTATTAATTACTACTATTACTATTAACTACTATTACTATTACCTTCCAAACAAATATCGGGTGCTTTTCTAGCTGCATGAGAAATTAAAATGGTAATACAAGACAGAAATATTGTTGGAATGATTTTTTGATGTCTTAACATCTATAGGCGCTGGTAGGGACTAAACTCACAAAGTGAACACATCCAAACACAGTTTGTCCGATTGCAATCACAGATTGTTTGGCGTTAAACTCCTCCGAAACTGCTGGACCGATTTGTATGACATTTTGTGTGAATATCGGGTAGGTCTTAGAATCGGCCAACATCTTTTTTCATATCCCTAAATGATACGGGTGACCCACCCCTATATAGATCACAGATTTGCCTGACTGCAAAACACAGATTGTCAAACTGCCAAAAAAAACACACACTGATGTAGCGGCAGTGAATAGTTGTCTTGCGTGGGTGCGGAGCACTCTCAGAGCAAAGAGAATAATGACGTGGTTATACGTATATAAAAATGAGATAGCAAGAGAGCAACGAAAATTGTGTGAACTTGTGTAGCGTATGTATGAACATAACAATGTTTGTATTGACATCTGTCTGTTACTTTGCATTTTCTTTGTTTTTTTGTGGGAATAAAACAAAAGGTATTAACAACCTGTTTCTCTTTCTCGAACGAAAGCTTTCGTTCGTGTTCTAGACGAAAGAAAGTTGATTAAGGTTTCACAATCTTGTCGCTTTAAGTCGAATGAAAACATAAATCTCTTCAGTACAAATTTTGGTTTATCTATTTCGAATGTGCTGTCATTTACGAACAAACATGGGGTCGGCGAAGGAAAATTTCGACTTGGAGAAACTCAATTTGAGTCGAATGTGAGTGACTGATTTTGTGATCATTTCGTTCGAGATAGAGAAACAGGCTATAAAATAATGACACATGTGCTTGCACTGGTCTTTAAATAATTTTAAGTATTAATATTATTTAAATGTAACGTCATCATATGATTGAACGCTGTTTTTAATTTTCCAATGTAACATTTACGAATGTGTTCATAGAAATCGAACAGGTACCGTGCACCAAAAAAGGTGTTAACACATCGCCCGTGAGTTCGAACATTCAGTGGATTTTTTTTTATAATCTGGTACATAACTTCGTGACATTTATTTTTACACTTGATTTTGGACATATGTTACATGGTCCATACCATCAGTCCAATTTGTGACTACGTTTTCCAATAAATCTGGCCGTATGACAAAATTGGCTTCCAGTAATTCAAGAGTTGCTGGTTTGTCGGCATAAACCAATGCCAATGCCATAAAAAGTAATCCAGTGGCGTTAAATAGTACGAACGAGAAGGCCAATGAACATGACCTGGAAATGAAGTTGTCACCATATTGAATTTGCAATAAATTGATTGTTAAGCGCGTTGTATAGCAAGTTGCGCCGTCTTGTTGCAACGAAATGTCGTTGATGTTTAGCTGATTAATTTTTGGAAACAAAAAATCAGTCAGCATGGCTCGATAGCGCTCGTCATTCACCGTACCGGCAGCTCCTTGCTCATTTCGAAACAAATATGAACAGATGATACCGCCAGCGCGTAAGTCGCACCAAACAGTCAACTTTAATGGATGTAATGGTGATTTGTTAACGGCTTGAGTATTGCCTTCGCTCCAAATGTGGCAATTTGGCTTTTTGACATAGCCACTTAACCAGAAATGAGCTTCATCACTAAACACAATTCTTTCATAGAGATGCTCAAGAACTTCGCGAACATTTTCAATTTTTTTCAGAATAAATTTCCATAATTTGGAAGCATTGTTGAAGCGCTAAACGATTCACGATGACTTACCACACTTTACTGAACAGAAATGTCAACACAGTCTAACATTCTCAACTGTGAACCCATAGTTATCGATATCGATAGTTCTCATGCAGCTCAAAAACCACCCGTTAGAAATATGTGTCGCGAAATTGTTTCGTATGCATATGTATGAGTAATCCTACCCAATTGTCAAATAAATAAATATTTCGAAATATTAGACATGACGATTCTGCGGGTTCAGAGACGAAATGCAAATCAATTTTACAGACTAGTTCAAAGTGGAACATTATGAGCCCACGAAATGACTCAGGTTTCTGAAAATAGAGTCAAAACACTATTCTAGTGCAATTTAATATCTCCATTCATCTAGCCAATAACTTTCCTATTCACTCAGTCACTTCAACAGATATGAGCTAAATGTCGATTTGTTGGTCGTGCGCTTTCTAAAGGTTTGGCAGAATACCTTCCAGCACTTTTCCATGGACTTTGGTCCTGGGCTTGCATTTTTGCACACATATTTTCCATATTTAAAATCGCTGAAGTCGATGAAGAGGTCCTTCGCAGATGCCACGTAATATTGTAAGCAATAAACAGTAAACATCCTATAAATGCAACTATATTTGAATATAATGTAATCGACACATTGAAACGGCTGCGCTCTTTAAAGTTCTCTGTCATAGGCGTGAGACAATATAATCAAATATTCTTCCACGGGGTGAACTTACCGAAGAGGTACAGGAAGCGATAAATTCTGACTTCAAACGGATCCAACTATTTAACATAAGAAAATGTTCCGGAAGGCTCAAAACGAGGATCTTTTCCATTATCTTCTCCTGTCATGTGATCCTGCAGAAAAAAAAAATTTAATATTTTAACACATGTTTGTAGTTTAAATATGCACTATTAAAACATTGCTATTTGGGTATTTAAAACTCCTAAATTTCCCGTTCCAAAAGCCACATGTTGTAATCTCAGTGAGGATAGGTAAGCACTACTTTCTCGTATCAAAAACGAAGTCTGCTGAAGTGCAAGCTTAACCATGAAATTTATTTTCCGGCGTAATTTATTCAACCAACCAAATCTTACAATTTAATGAAATTTGGCACATGTCACTCTTTTTTCACTCGTAACTATTTGGTCCAAAAACTGGGTAGATCTGCCTGCCTGTCTATAATGTCCACCAGCAACAAATATAATATGGCATTCAATAGTGGACTGTTCCACAGATCACCAGTAGTGTACATAGCAGCCATTCTCTAAACCCTAGTTAATATTACATAATAGGTGGGTTTCTTAAGCAGCTGCCACCATACGATAACCCCAAAAATAGCAACACAACAATAATTTATTTTTCTTTATCTACAAATACAAATGTATAAAAAATATTCGACGTTTACGCTATCAGCTCTTCAGTACACATATTATGACACAGTACACATATTATGACACCCACCCGGCCATTAAGTTTAACGTAGAATACGCCATCCGATAAGACAGAAAATATATATAACAATGAATTCATTTGCTTATATTATTTATCATTTATTGTTATTTATATATGTTTTCTGTCTTATCGGATGGCGTATTCTACGTTAAACTTAATGGCCGTGTCTCTGACACAGCCTGCAGGGACAGTCCGTGGCCGAAGGCCTCGGACAACTGTCTGCTGTAATTTTTATATTTACCAACGGCATTTGATTCAAGTCCGTTTAAAAAAAAATATTTTGTTCAATTTTTTTAAACTTAATTTAATTTATGTATTTTAATTAATATTTTTATTGAAATAAGTTCTGCGAATGTTGAGAGGGCCGCCCTAATATTAAAAAAGGTTTACCTTATCGAGTCTTCGCATTAGCATTCGAGCGTTGTGTGAAAGCGTTACGCTTTACAATTCAAAATTAATGTTACAACAGCTTTATTGAAGCTTTCGCAAAAAAGCTTTATTACGTTAGCTTACTGTTTGTTTCACTTTTTACTAGATACATGTTGCCAAGCAACATTAGCTTGCTGTTCGTTTCACTTTTTACTAGATACATGTTCCTAAGCAATGTTGAGCAACCAAAAACACTCAACCAAACACCACACATATGTTTGAGTGTATGTGTTTAAACAATTTTCATTTGAGAAATTAAAATACTAGAAATATATCAACCAATATGAAATGTATATCAAACGAAAGATAACATCTTCATTTACCTACAAAAAAAATTTTAAAAAAATTCATCTAGCCGTTTCCTCAAATTCAATGAAATAAATATTACAACAATAAAAACCTGACATGACTCCTCATACCGTAAGGTAAGACGTATTCTACGTCAAAAGTTTTAGAAAAAACCATTACGCCGGTTATGTAGGTTTCAAAAGGATAGATATGTATGTAGATATCACCCCATCCCTATGGACGAGGGTATATAAACGTTACGAATTTAAGAAACTTAATGAGAGAAAAAGGTTTAATAAAATGTTCTTCATTTACTGAAGGAAACATTATAATTTTCGAAATTTTGTGTTTGAGTGCAGTGTAATTTTTCAAGTATTTGTATACTCTAGATTTGTCATTTGGTTTAGAGTTTTTCTTACATATGAATGATTTATTTTTTAATAGCATCGTTCGGAACATTCGCTGATGAGGATCTGGAACTAGGTCAGAAAAAGCTATAAAGTTTTCCCCAATTCATGAAGATGTATTCTTGTTCAATGTTTGATTTAAAAAAAAAAAAAATTGCGCAAATATTTCATGAACAAATTTCATAGATTTCCATTTAATTTTATCTATGAAAAAGTTTCATACATTCTATGAAATATTGCTTTGACTGAAAATATTTTATCATTATAGTAATATTTTTGAAGATAATTTTTGTGAGTGGACAGCTTGTACTTTACCACATATTTTGGGGTAAGATCTGATATTTCGTTCTTCATATTTGTGTAACAATGGATTTAATTCTCTTTAATTTCAACGAAGAACTAACGATTTGAAGATTTTTTTTTCAAGATTGTAGTATCAATGATATTTTAAATATCTAAACTTCTACTGACCATTTTCTTTGTCCGCATGTCTAACTTCACACCTCTTGCAAAAGCCCTTACTTACTATGATGATGTCCCCCCAATGCTATTGCAACCCTCATTTTTCTCCGATAAAATATATCATTGTTCCTGTTTTTCTCCCTTTTCTTTAACGATACGTAAATCCTTTCGACGTGTGTTCAACAAATGTCGGAAGTGTTAAAATATTTACCCAAGGATTCGTGAATTTATTTTGACAGCAACTCCGGACACCCTTGAACACATTTATACCACTCCGAGAATGCCTTTGAACCGAAAATAACTCCATACTATGTTTTTTTGTGCTACGGCCATAAACGGAAGTACTAGAGCTGTTGTTAGCAATATGATGTACAATATTGTGGATTTGTTGGTATTACGAGTACTAAGGACACATTGCGAGAGATTTTATTATTTGTTTATGTTGTCCTTGTGCAAGGGTGATGAGGAGGCGGCAGTGTTCATGTGATGTGAGTGTTTGCAAGGATTCAACATTCAATGCTTTTTTCAGTTCATTTGATTTTGACGATATCGTAATATTTGCCCAGAGTATTAGAATGTGTTGGCGTTTTACACGTAGGTAAATATTATTCAAATGTATGGGAAACTATGAGTTGTTCATATTTTTTTTACGGAATAATATTATTTTTTTTAGTCTGTGGAAAAAGAGACTGAAAAAATATTGCAATCAATATTTGCTCAAGGTGAGTCAAATGAGCATTAGTAAATAGTCATAGACTGGGCATCTGGGCAACCAGGAAATAAATAAAAATCAAATATAGCCTAAAATTGTATATTAAACTGTGTTTTTCTTTTGCCATTTGATACAAGTTTTAATGCCCTAATATCAATCACTGATTTACCTCCTAAGCTTTCAAGTTGTCTGTAGTAAATGAAATCAAGAATGACTAAACTCCGCAGACTAAAAAAAATCCATTCATTCATTTTGTATTTGAATAAATCCAAATGTAGATTTTACATAAATAAATTCGTATGACCCGTTTTTGCTTACTTTTTGTCGTACTGCACGTACAAAAAACAGGACATGCAACCCAAAGTCCTTTAACTAAATACTCTCGCTTACACACAATGGTTTAATCAAGCGTCAGCGTTAAAAAGAGCACTTAACTCAAGATGAGTGTTTGTGCACTCAACGGCTGTTGTAGCAACAGGAGCAACAAAATGCTGTACTTAAAAGTTTTGCCACAATCAAAACCACCACTGGCAGCGAGTAAATTTAAATTTGCGTTTGAAAAATAAAAAAGTTATTGCAATTTGTTGTACTGGTATGAATGTTGGAAGGGGGAAGGGGGGATATATACTATTGAAAGCAACACTTATTTACTGAATCAACAAGAGCTTGTTGCGTGTGTTGCAAACTCCAAAAAAATTTATACGCGAAAGGATAAACTTTGGTGGATACGTAAGAGTCCAAACACTGAAAGTTGGGGTTATGAATGTAGCGTACGAAAGATAATATGCAACTTAAATATCTTAGGGCCGACCAATTTATTAAAATGTTTCAATCGAATGAATATCTACACTTTATAAAACTGATATGAAGCATTTTAACTTGGCATAAATGTCGTAAAATTTAGTAAAAATTAAAAAAAAAAAAGTGAAAGTAAGTATAATTAATAATACATATACATTTAAATCAAAGAATAATTCATTTCTAAATATTATTATGTTTGGGAGGAAATACGTAAATGTTTCCACGTAAGTATATAGAGGTTTAGGGGTAACACTCCAATTTCTTCTACGTAGGTATATGTATGTTTGGGATGAAGAACAGACATGTGGCCACGAAAAAGCATACATGTTTCCGAGTAGACTTGCTACTGTTTGCATTTAAATACAAGTAGGTTTAGGACTTGCAAACATATGAATGTTTGAAGTGTGATCCAAACATATACGTGGTTCCTGCAGAATACGTTTGGGAGAATACGCTACCGAGGCCGTTTTTTTTCAGCGTGCGCAAACTCAATATGTTACAGAGGCCGTTTTTTTTCAGTGTGTAGTTGAAGCAACAAAAATCCGTTATCATGTTCCTGCAACAAATGTCATTCAACATCGTATACATATAATGTCTAATGCCTTCCACGCGTATTGTTTCGTTGTTAAGATCCAATAATCAGAGTTAGTATTTTTTACCAAAAAAACCAAATACAATTCGTTAAAATCTAGAGACAAAATAATATATACAACAAAAAAATGGTCCATGGACTAGATATGAAGGATGGAAGATAGGGCGTCTTTGAATCCATCATACTCTATTTTGGGCTTTTACTAATATATTCAAAACTGAAACCGGTTAACTGAATTCCTGCAGGTTACCCGTAAGTCGGTTTTTTAAAAAGTGTTAGTTTCGAAAAAACAGGTTTCACCGGTTATTTGAAGTCAATTAGCCGGGTTTTCGGTTTTTACACAACTGATATAACAACTAAAGTGTCCAACACCGAAACCGAAAAACCACACGGTTAAGTGCTGTTTTTTTTTAAATCATAATTTTCGAACAACCCGGAAACCGATTATTTGTCGTCGGTTAAACGGTTAACCGGTTTTTCTCAATTTGTGTTAATATCCCTAAAAAAATTAATAATAATTAGTGATTTTTTTTCGAATTTTAATGAAATTTTTGAATTAAGAAACATGATTTCTATTTACAAATATAATTTTATGCTTCAATAAGTTCTAAATCGTATTTTCTAACAGTGTTTTATTCAAATTTCAAAACGATTTTATGATGAATAAGAATTAATTAGAAATTAGTTAAGAGTTAATTAAGCTTTTGAAACTTTTTTCCCAAATTTCAAAAATAAAGTAATTTTATAAATATATGTTCCAAACTTAATAAGATTGTCATACATGAAAATATCTTTCAAATTTGAACATGAAAGAACCGGTTCCACAACCGAAACCCGATTTCTTGAAAAATTCCTTTTTCGAACAAACTGAAAGCTGAAAATTGATTTTCCAAACAAACCGAAACTCGGTTTTTAAAAACTGACGGTTTTTTTTGGTCACTCGAATAACAACGCAGAATTACGAATCTAAATTCTTTTTCATAGCTCGCTATGATTACTGACCCAATCAGATAGATACAAAAGACTTTGCCAACGAATTATTTTGCCGGTAATTTTCTGAAATAAGTTGTCCAATGCAATAGAAGTCATATCTGCCAACTCCCATTTAGATGTAAGTTCCGGAACTAATGACAGCACAGGTAGTATGTTAGCAGAAATTCATAAAACAATAAACAGCGTTCACAATACTCTTCGATCCCTGCTCCGACCGCCTTAAATTTCTTTCGACGGAGGTCACCTCGCTTAGTGACGGCGACACTATCGAGTATTTAACCATGAAAAAAAGCTTCTCAAAATACCATTCGGAACCGGTGTAAAACTGTAGGTCCCAACCAGTGAGTGCAAAACTAGAACAGCTCATTGGTTAATGAAACGCTCTCCCTAATCCCTTCATGTGCTGTAACGAGAAACTATTTTTTTTTAGGTTGAATAAAATAAATAAGTACAGGGTGGGCCATGTAAAATTTGGAATTGGAACCCCCCGTTATATGGAAGCAGATGGCCAATTTGATATTTATGAGTGACAGATTATTAGGTAAGGTTAGGAATTTACGAAATGGGGCGCTTTAGCTTGAAGAAAATTGGGAAATATTAAAAACTTTCATAACAATTTGTCAGCCTTCAACTTAAACTGTAGGAAGTCTTCGAAATAAATTCGACAGAAATAGAGTTTCATAAACGCCGTTTAGGATCAGTTTGTGAAGCGAGTTTGTCGCTCCGGGTCCAAATTTAACAGAAGAACTCGTCTACGTGCTAGTCCAGTGGAAAATATTGCGTCTGTAGCTGAAAGTATGCTGGAACAGCCATCAACATCAACTCGCCACCGTTTGCAGCAATTAGACATTTATCGCACTTCTTTGGGCAGAATTTTGCATAAAGACCACGGTACGTAGACTTAAGTTCAAATAGTCCAAGAACCGATGACTCGTGGCCATCCGATGTGATTTCACTTTTTCCGAAAAATAATCTTTTCCGAGGAAGTTATTCTTCACCTGGGGCTACGTTAACAAACAAAATTGTCGCATTTGGGGCTCGGAAAATGCACACGTCGTCGAGGAAAAAGCGATGCATCCACAACGAGTGACTTTTTGGTGAGGTTTTTGGCATGGCGACATCATAGGCCCATACTTGTTCGAAAATTAACAAGGAGCCGATGCTATCGTCAATGGCGAGCGTTACCGTGCCATGCTCAGCGGGTTTTTGTTCTAAAAAGTTTAAGAGGATGACATGGACGAAGTATGGTTTCAATAGGACGGCGCTACGTGCCACACACAACCAACGTTACAATCGATCTTTGCGCACTGTGTTCAAAAACCCTAAATTCAACCGAATCTCGGAAGTCCGTTGGCCGCCTCGCAGCTGCGATATGAACCTGTTAGACTATTATCACTGGAACGCCGTGGAAGATAGGTGTTACACAAACAACCCCGACTCCTCTGAGGCCTTACAACACCAAATAGAGGACCAACCAACGAAATTGGGTTACCACCAACATATATGGGATCTACCCAGGCGCACGCTGAAAAATCTGTCTGTTTCTGTCGCCAATATAATATACTTGTGCCCAAACACATTGTGTTTGTTATTCAATATTACATATTTAGGACAGAATGATTAATATGTTATAACATATGTGTTTGGGACCCAAATATATCCGACTTGGTGATACAAATAATAGTATTTGTGCATTGTTCTTGCATTTTTGAATGTGTATGTAAATTGCACATGATGCGGGTGTTTCCTTTCTTGACCGGTGTATTGAGATTTGGATTCAAGCACTCAGTCATCAATGGTTCATCAGAGAGAGGATATCCAAGCGCTTTTGGTCGTTTACGTATGTCTGCTGTGAAAAAAGTTACATTAGTTGAAAATATTTGTGATTAGTGAAAAAAGAATAAAGGCTCGGACGCTTAAATGGTTTGTGATGGTGCTTTGGTTTTTCTGTCTGTGTGTTTTGTATATTCATAAGAGTGCTACTAATGTGAGAAACGATGTTTAGGAAAGAAACTGAAAAGAGCAACAACCTGATTCACGTGTCTGCCGGAGCCTTTACTGTGAAACTCGGAGCGGCAGACCATTTCTAAAATTTAATAAAAATTTAATTTAATAAAAAAATGGCAACGCTAGTAAACATAAAAAGTTGAAACCTTGTAATTTTTTATTAATTGGTAATAATTGTAGATTTTTATTGGTAAAATTAATTATAGTAAATAATATATATATGTACTTATTGAAATCAAAAAATAATTTGCTTCTAAATAGTATTATATTTGGAAGGAAATACGCAAAGACGGAAATATGTTTCCACGTAAGTACATGGAGGTTTGGGAGGAAACACGCGAATGCTTCCATGTAAGTATATTGATGTTTGGGATGAAGCGCACGTATGTACGTTTCCACGTAAAAGCTTCCATATTTGCCAGTAAACATGCTACTGTTTGCATTTAAATACAAGTGAGTTTGGGAATTGAAAACATATGAATGTTTGGAGTGTGTTCCAAACATATACATGGTTCCTGCACAATGTGTTTTGAGAGAATATGGAATACTTCGTTCATACAATACACCATACATGTATTCAATGTTTTAAGGCTTTCGAAAGCTTCAACAGGAAATTTGTTTTGATATTGATTATACAATTTTCTAAATTCATTCAAGCTCAAGAACTTTTTAAATAATATAAAGTTTATTTATTAGCTTTATATTGTTTTCAAAAAAGTCGAGCATAAAAATGCTCCAATGATATCAATGCTGTGTGTAAAGCTATTTCGTATCTTGCCAAGATCTTCATCAGCAGACGATTTTGTTATGTTTTTGGTGAATTCTTCACAAATATATATCCAGAAACACTCATCATATTAATGAAAATTCCTTTATACACATATACAAGGTGGCGCAAAAGTAATCCTCCTATCAGAAAATGCTATAAATTTTGCGATTGGCCCCTAATGTCAGTTTTGTTTTGACATTTGTGTAGTAAACACATGCGAAATACACGTTAATAAACAATGTTACGCTACACTGCTCCAGAACGCGGAATATTGCTGACTATTTATTTGACCAATAATCGGTCGGTGACTTTGGCACAACGTGAATTTCGTCGCAGATTTCCTGGCCATCCAACGCCTACTGGTGAAACACTGCGACGTTTAGCCGCTCGCCTCGAAGAGGCTGGCACAACACGAGATGCTGCCAGGCGTGGCAGACCCCGGAGTAGCCGTTCTGCAGAGAATATTGCTGCTGTAGCCGAGGATGTCATGGATGCGCCGTCGACATCGACCAGACGACGTGCCACGCAAATGGGTATCAGTCGACGGTCTTTACAGCGAATTTTGGTACAAGATTTGAAGATGTTTCCGTACAAAGTCCAGACGGTGCATCAGCTGTTAGCTGCTGACCGCCAATCGCGTCTAACATACGCTCAAGCCATCCTAAATCACCACCAAGAGGAAGATGATTTTTCATCAAAAATAATCATGAGTGATGAGCCCCATTTCCATCTTAGCGGGTACGTAAATAAGCAAAGTTTACGCTTCTGGGGCACTGAAAATCCGCGTGTAACCCACAAAGAGCCATTACGCCCGCTCAAAGTCACTGTATGGTGTGCTGTTTTCGCTGGAGGAGTCATCGGACCTTTTTTCTTCGAAGACGTCGCGGGCCAAACGGTTACTGTGAATGGTGAGCGCTGCAGAGCAATGATCAACGAGTTCTTTTTGCCGCAACTTGATGAATTGGGATTGGAAAACATGTGGTTCGAACAGGACGGTGCAACGGCACACACTGCACGTGCCACAACCGATATGCTGAAGGATGCATTTCCCGGGCGCCTAATCTCCCGTTTTGGCGATTTGCACTGGCCAGCAAGATCACCTGATTTGACCGCTCCAGACTTCTTTTTGTGGGGCTTTTTGAAGTCGCGGGTTTATGTCAACAAGCCTCAGACTCTTGCAGCTCTTAAAGACAATATCCGTCAAGAATGTGAGGACGTATCGCCGGAAGTTTTGGCCAAAGTGATGGAAAATGACATAAAAAGGGCTCCAATGACAATCAACTGTGGCGGCGGCCATTTACATGACATCATATTCTCGACTTGACGTAAAAAAAATTAAAAGACCAAATAAAAATAATCCACAAGAAGAATCAAAGTTTTAATTTTTTTTTTAAATTACAGCCAAAAAAACATCGGAAGTTTTCTTTTGCGCCACCTTGTAAATAAGCATTATATTATTTAAAAAGGTCTTGAGCTTGAATAAATTTAGAAAATTGTAAGTTTAGAAAACAGACCTAGTAAAAACTTCCGCAAGGGAAATGATGAGATATTGATTATATATTTTTGAATTTAATAACTCTACAAATATCAAATTGTGTAAAGATGGCAACCTGGTATCCATTTGTACAAGTAAGGTATCGATTACACTGTAGACCAAAATGAAAGTTTTTCGGTTCTGACAACGGATTCTGGTAGAGGGGGTAACAAAAATATACGTGTATCGGCGGTTTTAAAGTTTAGGCCTGAATTTTTTTAAGGGCGTTGAAACTTTCCCCTTTTGCACATTCTTAAGGGGTCCATAGACCTGTGGATAAGTTGCAGCGACTTCAAGTTGACATAAACTTATCCATGGTGTAAGGTGAAGTTGGTGGTTTGTACCAACTAGTTGATGTAAAATCAAAACGATTTTGATTTTTTTTAAGTTGATATCAACTTATCCATCAGTGTAAGGGAAAGTTGCACCAACTTTCATACGCATTTCCTAAACTTCTGGACCGATTTGAATCAATTTTTTTGTATGCTGGGTGGTTTAGATTTACTATTCGGTCCAATTGGACAAAGGGGCGTGGTACCTCCCATATAAACCACAAATTAAAAATTCATTACTTCTGCTCCTGCTAACGGTATTTGAACAAAATTTGCAGGACAACGTCTGTCGGGTCAGCTAGTTATCTTTAAATTTACGGTATAGCATCCTATTCAGCAATTTTATGTAAACAATTACGAGAAACATTTTTGTGGTATACTTTAACCCTCTACCGCCATAATATAAGAAACTTTTTTGTTCTGTTTGTGAAAAAGGGTAACGGGTTAAAATGTACTTTATAAACATTTCTCATAAAATTCTACTATAAATTCCTGAAAATACCAAAGCTCAAAAACCAATTTGAATGCCAAATATAAGGCAAAACTGAAAATCCGTTTAAGGGTTAATTTCGTACTTATTCCGAGTTGGTGCTAAAATGTTCCACTAAACTTCATTTTAGGGGGTAGTAGATGTGTATTGAAAAAGCATTCTACGTAAAATTTCATTATTAATTACTATAAGTATAAATAAAAGACAACTATAAATTTGAGCATCGATGAAACAATTTACAAAAACGATGTACAAGTAGACAGTCAAAATTTCTCTTCACTCAAATGCCAACGAACACAACGAGTGAAAACCTAGTCATCCTCTGTTCTCTCTCTCTTACTCTCTTCATTGGAAATTTCAATACACGAGCAGGATTTTGATAGTGTTATTGTATATATGTATGTAACTATACAAATTCCAACCATGTTGAAGTAAAATTACATAAACCATGCAAAAAGTATGAAATAATTAAGATATGACGCAAGAGAGAAATACCTTTGAGTGCATTTCCAGCACTTTTTGGTTCTCTTTAACCAGGGTTGCCAAATTGCGCACATCTTCTGGTCGTCTAATTCTAGATTGTGTATGAATTTATTTATTAAATTTTTCTTTTAGCTCTTGGTAATTTCATGTCATTAATTTTTTTTGTGCAAGTGGCAACTCTGTAGTTTGGCAACTGTCACATACGTTAATTCCGATTATTACAAATGTAGCGCTTTACAAAAGCACAACGCGCTACAATTGTGAAAACTTATTACAAAAATTTGGAAAGTTATGCTGAGACCGCTCGCGAACTTCGAAGAATTGTCAGTCGAGAAAGTGCACGTAATGTATCAACGATTCGAAGAGTGGTCCAAAAATTTGATGAAACTGGGTCGGTTATGGACAGTAAGTAAGACTCCTGTGCGAAACATTGAAATCATTGCTGCTGTAAACGAGAGTATCGCCGAAGACCCGAAAACCCGAAAACATCAATTCGGCATCGTTCTCAACAACTTCAAATTTCACGAAGCACCACGCAGCCAATTTTGACAGAGGGCCAGCACCTTCATCCGTACAAAATGCAGCTTTCTCAGGAGATCGAACCAGCAGACCATGGAAAGGCCGGCATTTCTTTCAATGGATAATGGAGCAAAGTGAAGTCAATGACAATTTTTCAAAAAAAAAATCATATCTCCAAAGAAGCGCATTTTCGTCTGAATGGCTTCGTGAATACACAAAATTTTCGAATGTGGGGCTCAGAAAATCCTCATCCAATCCATGGGAAACAAAAGCTCCCACAAAGAGCAACTGTCTGTTGCGGATTTTGGTTAGGCGGCGTGATTGGAGTGACCGTGAATGGCATTCGTTACAAGAACATTATAACGGAGTTCTTGTGGACTCAGCTGGACGGAATGGATCTGGATATGTGGTTTCCAAAAGACGGCACCACCTGCCACTCCGCGCATGAAACAATAGATTTATTGCAGCATCGATTTCCAGAACAAATTATCTCAAGAAATTTTGATGTCAACTTGCCACCAAGATCATGCGATTTACCGCCGTGCGATTTCTTTTTTGTTTGGGATTTGTGAAATCTCGGGTTTATGTGAATAAACTAGATACAATTCCTGAGCTCAAATCAGAGAGCCAACGTGTAATCGGTGAGATACAGCCACATCTCCATACTTAATCGGAACATGTCTTCTTTACAATCCAATAAAAGAATCACAACTATCTCAAAAAATGCGCGTTTTTTTAAATAGTGGATTCTTACTGAGACACACTTTATATATCTGTTGTAAATATACTCAACGTTGGCCGCAAAAGTTTAACCGTTTACCGCCAATAAATAACATTTGTTGTAAAAGTAAAAAAAGTTCACATTTAAAATGTGTTTATAAAGGATACACTTCCATTCAAAATGCGTCTCATTCAACGATATCTTCATGTTAGACAGTTAGGAAAATCGTTGGTCATATCAAAGTTATCATCCACATAGATCGAATGGAGTAGTGTTAGAAATTTGCAAATGATCTTTTGACAGATCTGTTAGATGGCGCAATCAGGTTTGCATTTGAAATGAAAGGGACAAAAACAAAGAAAACGAAATACAAGCTTTTATTATTTATTTCTTATTTCTCGACAGTTGGCTTGTTTGTCACTTTGCAAACATATATTTTTGCATTTTGCCGTTCCAATTTCTTTAAATTTTCAAAGCTGATAGTTTAAATCGCAAGCAGAATGATCATACAATGGGTGATTAAATGAAAGAGAGGGTTGCATTCCATTGGACTCATTACACTGTGACACAAATGAAAGGAATTTGTTTAGGGCCTCAATCAAACCAAAACATTGTGAAAGTACTTGGACGTGGTATCACAAAACGCCGCTTGGTTTTGAACCTAAACGTAACAATTTTGTTTACAGGCCGAAGAAAATATTGGAGGTTGGGCAGATTTTACTTCAATAAATCCTAAATAGCTTAAAATATTGCATTACAACCTTTGACAATATTGTAGCTATTTTCCCATTTTACAATACCCTCTAATAGGGTTTTTCAACAGAGACGCTACAAAAGTAAATCGATAGGGACAGCAAACGACGCCATATTTTTTCCCGCTCTTTTGACATTTCTCTTCAGTAAGGTTTGCCATTTCATCATGGAAAGATATTCGAGCCAACAATGAAACGAAATTATTAAAATTTACTACCGAAATTTGGAGTCAGTGGCCTCAACTTTAAGAGCGCTACGTCCAATTTATGGTCGTCATAATCGTCCTACCAGATCAACAATTGAGCGTCTAGTGGAAAATTTGAATCCACAGGCACAGTACAAAATGTTCCCGTGCCAGTGAGACAAAGAAGTGCAAGTAGTGTCGAGAATATTGCTGCAGCTGAGGCTTCAGTTCAAGAAAGCCCAAATGTGTCTCTCACACGTCGTTCTCAAGCGTTGGGCATCTCTTTGCCGTCCTTGTGGCGAATTTTGCGAAAAGATCTTGGCCTACATCCTTACAGGATCAAATTGATGCAAGAACTGAAGCCGCTTGACCACCATAATTGTCGTATGTTCGTGAATTGGGCTGAGCAACAACTTGAAAATGATTCGGATTTTCATCGGAAAATCATCTTCAGCGATGACGCTCATTTCTGGCTTGGTCAATAAGCAAAATATGCGTTATTGGTCAGACAGAAATCCACACGTAATCCATGATTCATCATTGCATCCCGAAAAAATTACTGTTTGGTGCGGTTTATGGGCCCGCGGCGTCATTGGGCCGTACTTCTTCCGTGATGATCAAGACCGGCACATTAATGTGAATGCGAATCGCTACCGTTAAATGATAACCGAATATTTTTGGCCCCAATTGGATAATATGGACTTGGAGGACATGTGGTTCCAACAGGACGGCGCCACAACCCACACAGCGAATGCCACAATCAATTTATTGGAAACCAAGTTTGGTGAACGTGTTATATCGCGAAATGGCCCAGTCGATTGGCCGCCTCGGTCGTGCGATTATTTCCTGTAGCGCTACGTCAAGTCTATGGTCTATGCCAGCAAGCCAGCGACGATTGATGAACTTCGTTCGAGTATCGAATGCGAAATTGCAGCAGTATCGGCCGATTTATGCTTGAAAACCGTCGAAAATTGGGTTCAGCGTCTGGACTTCTGCAAGCGTGCCCGTGGTGGCCATGCAAAAGAAATCGAGTTCCATACATAATGGCATCGAACGTACTTTCACAGGAACAAAGAATTTCATTGGTATCGAAAACCGGGTTTGTTTTATTTAAAAACCCTTTATATTTCTAAGCAAAAGTACACTGTTAATCGATTATTTCACGAAACGTCATAAAAAATTGCACATATTTTTTATATATATTTTGCCTTCAAAATAATTGTGGCCTATAAATTTCTTGATAACTTTTCGAAATACACTAATCAACAAAAATTATATTTAGAGCTCCATAATTGGTGTAGAAATGCTGCGATTAACCATATTCTGTAATACATATTCTAATACATTCTCACCTATATGTATTCAATATTAAACAAATTACAAATTGATATCTTCGACAAAGTTGTGGTGCTTAATATACCTAACAATATTGTCAAATGCACTAATGGCCGTCGGTGGTGCAATGGTTAGCGTGCGCGACTCTTGTACATGAGATCCTGGGTTCGAACCCGGCTCTGACCACCGTCAAATTTTCTTTCGGCAGCGGCCACCTCGCATAGTGATGGCGACACTATCGAGTATCTAGCCATGAAAAAGCTTCTCGGAATCGGAGTAAAACTTTCATTTTGGGTTCCACAATGATTGTACCAATTTAGAAATTTAAAATTTTGTAAAATGATACGGCTTAAGATGCGATGTACATTTGTATATTTATGTATGTCAATTCTCACTTTATTTAATGTATTTTGTATACAGGATTATTACCTGAGCATTATATAGGGTGACTCGATTGTTGTTTTGATTACTTGAAACCGCTTTTACAGGTATGACAATTATGAACAAAATCGCTAAACCAACCATATTTTTGTATTAGGCGACCGACCATTTGAGATCATTTATGACATTTTAGGACGTTGGTGTATTTGCCAGTTTTGTCGAAAGCCTTAAGTTGTTCACTAGTCTATTTAGAAAAGTTATCAAGAAATGTTTAAGCTACAATTATTCTCAACACAGCTACCGCAATTTATTTACCGTTAGGCAAGAAAGTCAAAACATATGAAATATGTGAAATTTTTTTATGACGTTTCGTGAAATAATTGATTAACCGTGTACGTTTCTTTGAAAATATATTAGAGGGAATTGTGAAGTTTAAAAATAGCTACAATATTATCAAAGATTGTATTGCAATATTTCAAGCTGTTTAGGATTTATTGAAGTAAAGTCTGAAATAGACCCGTGAACCAACTCCAAAATTTTCTTCGGCCTGTAAAAAAAAATTGTTGCGTAAAGGAGCAAAACCGAGCGGGGTTTTGTCATACCACGTCCAAGAACTTTCACATGTTTTGGTCTGGTTGAGGCCCGAAACCCACTATTGCACAGTGTAATCTAACATCACCAAGGACGAATATATATTTAAAAAAATTTTTAATCTTAAATTTGTTGGTCGGATAAGCCACCACCATGAAACTTTTTTCGTTTCTCATTAACATAATCTTTTCTTGTTCCGCAAATAAATTCTTCAAAGTTTAGATTTCTTAAATTTAGTTTGTTTAGAACGCAATTTTTCTTTGCGTGTATTAGCCTACTTACCATATTAAAAAGTGGTCAATTCTAAGTAGAGCTCCTCATAGTCGGCATAGTTGCCATTTATGGTCTTAATTGTTTCCTAGCATTTCTTTAGCGAACATTTGTAAGCAACAAAAAAAGTCAAAGTCAAAGGCTTTTTACTTAATTCGAGTTAAGACGATGATGACACAGAAACAATGCAACTCTAATTGCGTGCTATGAATACTTATGCAATGAGGATAACACAAACACACACAAAAAAAGGCACAACGGCATGAGATGCTCGAATCTAAAGAAGGAGAACATAAAAACAGAATTCGGATTACTCGTTAAATGAAGTTATTTATGTATTTGAATGGCAACAGAAACACAAGTCCTGCAAAAACCGAACGCAGGAGCACTCAGACAGACGACATCCTGGCACCATAAACATTTAATTTAGTCCTTTTCACTAAAAACAGCGGCAGCAGCAACATTAGCAACAGCAGCAACATTCACATCCACATCAACAACGACAACGACAACTATAAAATGTGTCAAATGAAATATTATGAAATAATTTTGTCAAATATTTTTAAGCAAAATACAACGTGGCAAGAGACTGACAGTTCTAACAGTTTCAATTCAAAAATATTTTATTTCACATCATACGGGGAGAAATAAAATTCACCATCCCTCCATTTAGCCAGCAATCACACAAAGTACCATTGACTGTATCGCAATGTGTTTTTCTAACCCACAAAACTGTCCAAACCATAATGTCTTGTAATTGTTAGTCAGATTCATTCCTATTCGAGCCAGCCATTCAATTTCATTTGGTCAATCATTGCATATTTCAAACACGTTTTTACAATTCCGTTGTCGGGTGTTTGTTTAACGGGCACAGAATTTCATTTTTGGAATTGAGTATTTTTATAACTTATTATCCTGGAGAGAGGACATTTCATTGAGTCGTTGGCTTGTTGCGTTAGTTATTATGCAAAGCGATGGTTTGTTTGTGTTTTTATCGTTATATCCCTTTTGTCTTGTCTTTATTCTATAATATAAATTTGTATCACTGTTCGTTATGTTTAAATTGATAATATTGTGAAGACAATTCATGTTGGTAGTGTTGAAATTCTTTAAACGCTTCAGTTATTAAGTGGCACAAACCATTTTCTCTTTCGACACACCGAAATTTCCTTAATATTGTTACAATTACACTAAGAAAATTTAATAAAGAATTCTATCAATTTCAAATAGTAATACTAGAAAGGACCAATTGAAAAAGATAAACAATTCATATATTACAGTCTTGAAAAGAATTGGGGTGATATTTTCATAATCAGTCACAAGTATAACATCAACAATAAAATAAAATGAAGTAGAACTTATTTCTCTTGGTACATGCTGGCTTTATTAGACATACTAAATGTTCCCATTATTTATGGAACACGGTTTCATTCTTGTGGCTGCCGCTTCTGGCTTCGTAGTAGCTGATCCTCTCAGTCCAATTTTCCAAATCTTAGGTCTTTAATGGTACCTCACATGAAACAGTCTAAAGGGGTCAAATCGAAGCAGAGGTGGCCAATTAACATCGGTCAAATTGGCTGATAACACGATATCCGAACACGATATCCGATCAATTGCTTGATGAGCTGTGGGACATGAAGCGCCATTCTGCAGAAACCAAAGAATATCCAAGTTCATATCTTCCATTTCAGCCCATAAAAAGTCAGTTTTCATAGATTTGTAGTACTCGCCGTTTCCAGCAGCCACCACTACAAAATCCATACCAAACCGACACTCTGTACATACCTTGGGTCCTCGACAATGACGTGCGAGTTTTTCGATCCCCAGATGCGACAATTTGGTTGGTTGACATAGTTGCCGAGATCAAAATACGCCTAGTCAGAAAAGATGATTTTTCGGCTAAATCGATGTCCGATTCGAGCTGCTGTAAGGCCCAAAACGAGAAACTGAGTCAATTGGACCTTGTAAGGGACCTCTTTGTGCAAAATTCTCATTATGCTGGTGCGTGAAATTCTGAGCTGTTGAGATCGATGGTCAGTCGATGTTCTTGGATTGAGTTTCACAGTTTTGGATACAGCAGCCACATTGTCGTCGGTATGCACCCTACAACATCGGGGACCATGAGTGTTGTTCACAACAAAGCAGCCTCACGTACTTTTTCAACAACCTTGCGTAGAGCACGCGCAGTAGGTGCTTCATTGCGGCCAAAACTTCTCGCTTTCTAAATAAGTTTACAATATTTCCCAACGTTATTCAAGCCTAGAGTGAGCAAGAGGAAATGAAGTACTTGAAGAAAAAAGCTTTCAGTTCTTGTGTTCGAATTCTGGACACTTCAATGTGTGTTGGTACTTAGGTATCTTAGGACAAATTTCAAATAGTTTTCACATTAAAAAATTGTTCCTGACCTTGTATGCTTTGAGTATGAACTTTTCATACATTAAATAGAAGTGACTTATTTTGGTCCTCGGAGGTCGATACTGGCTAATAGTCAATATTTCGAACAGAAAAACATCTATCAGTGTTAGAATAACATATGATTTTAATAGATACCTGTATTTGGACAACCCTTTATTTATATTCCCACACAGCCTTTCATCGACTTCTATCAGTAAATCATTCCAAGAAAATTGCAGTATGTACGACTCTATAGTGTGGCTTTCAGTAAGCAATGATAAATTAAATATCAACCAAATTAAAAATCCATCCCTATATATTTTGTACTTACATAATCTTGGGTGATTAAGGCTATTTGATACTGCTGCGGTAAATGCTTTACATGTTTGCTTCATTAATTAAATTGTTAATCAGCAGGCGGGTCCATATTGCAACTTCATGATCTTGATAATAGTATTTGCCCCTAAAAGTATGCAATTTCTACAAGCTATTTACAATGATTGCATGATCTCACCATCAAACAAAAATTCAATGTCGAAGTTTCAGGCAACGTCTATAAGACAGAAGTCACCACGAGAAGGTTCACGAATATGCCGATATCGCTGATTGCGAGTACAAATAGCAGAAATGCGGTGAAATTGGTTAAGTTCAAGCTTATCCGCGTAACAGTCAAAACCATCGGCAACGGGTTATTGAGTAAAGACTGGAGTGTTAAAAAAATCTAAATTTTAGAACAACCGGATGTCGGTTTATTCGAAAGATCACTTTTCGGAAACCTGGATTCGGTTTTAGGTAATGGAAAAATCTTAAAATTTTCGGTTTTATTTACGGTTTTTTCGGTTTTTTCGTTTTCATGGAAAACATTATATTTATATTTTTCTACAAAAATTAATAAAATGTGTCTCAGTAAGAATGCAATTTTTCACACACTAGGTAGATTGTTTAGTAAAACCAAAGATAGAATAGATAAATTTGACAGATCTAATATAGTATACAAAATACCTTGTGGAGGAAATAATAGTGAAAATTACATTATGGTATATGTAGGTACAACTAAAAACAAACTTAATCATTTTCCAAACTTTCAAGACACGTCAGTTTTGAATAGGGAAAATAATTATAAACGTCGATTTATGTTAGAAATATTACAGATCATAAGGACTCTAATAGCGAAAACAATCAGCTTTAATGCAGATATGGATAATGTAGCACAGAATTATAGACATTTAATTGGTAAAATGTACAACATTTCACCGAAAATTGTTTGATGTATCATTGAATTTGTCAGTAGGTAACATTTTTAATATATCAGGATGTAACTCTGAATTTACCATTATGTATATACTTTTTTCAACCAAATTATTGTTCTGGGTGCAAATTAGAAAAACTATTGCTACAGAAAAATTTTTCTGGCTGTAACTTACAACATTTTTCATATGGCAAGAAAATTTCTTTAATTATTTAATTTTTTTAATTTTTTGTTATTGTTGTTTTTTCAAATGACAAGGAAAGAATGTTGTTTACCAATTATTTTCGTTTCTAATTAATAATTGTGTTTATCTTCCTGACGATGCTACCCAAAGGGTAGCGAAATATCGAAGAATAAAATTAATTAAAAATACGACCAAACGCTCGAACAATTTAATTTTTGAATGCAATACGAAAGGTCGGATAAATCATCACGTATTCAAGGATAAATTAAGTTTAAACTTAATTAAACATCCTTCCCTCTCCCATTTTGGTAGGCTTGTTTTGGATATTTGACACTGCTCCGATAAATGCACACGTTTGGTTAATTAACATCTATCGTATGTCAAAATACAGGACGGCTGATGAAAGCCGCTACCAAAAAAAAATTTAATAACTTTTGTTCTATTTAATGAATCTGGTTTTTTTTTATTTTGTAGATGGATTTTTAGATTTAACAAAAACGGATAACTGGGACACTGAAACAAGAATTTTTAATGGACTTGGATTTTGGATTGGCCGAGCAGATGGACCATAATGAGACTTGTTAACAATTTTGCCGAGCGAGGGACAGTCAACAGAAGACCGTGCGGAGGAAACAATCGCTGCTGTAGCTGCTGCCATACAAAACAATCCAAGAGTTTCGACAAGAAGCTTATTTGCTCAAATGGGTGTAACCAGACAGTCATTGCAGTCAATTATGCACATGATTTCGACTTATTCCCATATAAAATGCAAATGGCCAACAAATTGAATGCAGCAGACTCCCGATTCGCCTGGAATTTTGCCAGAAGATGCTTCAAATGGTGGAAGTGGACGGAAACATGTTGAACTGTCTTTTCATGTCTAACGAGACCCATTTCGATTTAAACCGCAATATAAACAAACAAAATTGTCGATTATCGAGTGCTTCGAACCCGCAAATACTCCATGAGTCGGAATTGCATCCACTTCGTGTCGCAGTGTGTTGTGCAGTTTCATCACGCTGCATTATCGTACCCTACTTCTTCGAAGAAAACGGTCACACCGTTACGGTTACTGGAGACCGTTACTTGAGCATGTTGAGAGAGTTTTTCTATTCAGAATTACGCCGAATTAGAATTTCTTTCGACTCTGTGTGGTTTCAGCAAGATGGTGCAATTCCTCACATAGCCCGGCCTGTTATGACAGAATTACGACGAAAATTTCCCAATAAGCTGATATCCAGAAACTCCGCATTCCGTTGGCCCCCCAGGTCGCCTGACCTTACTGCACCTGACTTTTTCTTGTGGGGTTATTGCAACCAGGAAGTCTAGAAAGCAAAACCAATAAATCTGAATGAACTAAAGCAATCCATTCGGGAAACAATTGCGGCTATTCCTGTCTCAACTCTCCAAGCAGTAACGAACAACTTTTTGGTAAGATGCCGCACATGCATCAACGAGCAGGGGGCATTTAAATTCCACTATTTTCAAAACTAATTAATCTATATTCAATAAAATTGAATGGGCTTTAACATGAATAAATGAAAAGTGAATACCATACACTGAAAAAAAGTTATTTGAGTTTCTTAATGTAGCAATATTCATCAGCCTTAACATTTTAAAAAGCAGGGTGGTTCATATTACAACTTGAATATCTTGATAATATTAAAATTAAAATAAATTGCTTCCCATTACATCCCATGAAGGAATTGGGGACAGCTTCTCACAACCAGTGAGCTATGCGCTTTCTAGTTTTACACTCACTGATTGGGACCTACAATTTTACACCGGTTTGGCACGGTATTTTGGGAACCTTTTTATGGCTAAATACTCGATTGTGTTGCCGTCACTAGACGAGGTGACCGCCGCCGAAAGAAATTGAAGGTGATCAGAGCAGGGATCGAATCCACGATCTCATGTACAAGAGGCGCCCATACTAACTATTGCACCACCGATGGCCACCTTGCTAATATTATTTGCGCTTAAAAGTATATCATTGCTACAAGCTACTGACAACTAATATTTGATCTCACCAGCAAACAAGAATTCAATGTCGAGGCTTCAGGAAACGTCAGAAGAGTTTCACCACGTGAAGATTCGTTAATCTTCTGATATCGCTGCTTGTGAGTTGAATAAATAGCATAAGTGCAGTGAAATTAGTTCAGTTCAAGCTTCTAGGGATTTAAAGAATGGAAAAATATTAAATATTTTTATTCACGGATTTTTTCCGATTTTCTTTTTGATTGAAAACAATGCATATATTTACATTTTTGTAGGAAAATTAATAAACGGTGTCTCAATAAGGATACACATGTTCATTTTAAAATAAAAATACGTATTTTTTGAGATACTTGTGATTATTTTATTTACTTGTATAGAAGAAATGTTCCGATTAAATATGGAATTAAATATCCGTGCAACAGCCCCCACCGCTCTGACGACAGGCCATTACTCTTTTTATAAAATTTTCCAGGACTTTTTCACAGAGATGTGGCTATATTTCACCGATGACGCGTAGGATCTCGGATTTAAGCTCAGGAATTACTTCTGATTTATTCGCATAAACCCGAGACTTCACAAAACTCCAATAAAAGAAATCGCACGGCGTTAAATCGCATGATCGCACATCCGAATTTTGTAGGATAATTTGTTCTGGAAATCGTTGCTGCCATAAATCAACTGTTTCGTGCGCGGTGTGGGAGGTGGTGCCATCTTGCTGAAACCACATATCGTCCAGATCCATGCCGTCAAGCTGAGGCCAGAAGACCTCAGTTATAATGTTCCTGTAACGAATGCCGTTCACAGTCACTGAAATTTCGGCCTTCATCGTCAAAAAAGTACGTAAGTGACCTGAGCCCTAAATTCTACAATTTTGTGCATTCACGAAGCCATTCAGATGGAAATGCGCTTCACCGGAGAATATGACTCTTTTATTTACAAATTGGCATTGACTTCACTTTGCTCCATTAGCTGATTTCAGCTCGTGAGTAAGCTGAATTTTGTACGCATGAAGGTTGAGGTCATTTCATAAAATTTTCTGCATTACGCTTCGTGAAATTTCAAGTTGTTGTGATTGATGCCGAACTGATGTTTTCGGGGTTTCGGCGACACTCTCGTTTACAGCAGCTATGTTTTCTAGAGACCGACCAGTACGTGGACGCACAGGAATTTTTCCGTCCATATCCGACCCACTTTCTTCAAATTTTTTAACCACTCTGCGAATGGTTGACGAAGTAGATGCACTTTCTCGACTGAAAATTCTTAGAAGTTTACGAGCGGTCTCAGCATAACTTTCCAAATTTTTCCAATCAGTTGTTACAATTTTAACGCGTTATTCTTTCGTATAGACAAAAAAATTACACTAAATGTTCTTTCGTAATTGTTCGGTTCAAGATCAACAACTATTAAAATGTACTTTTGCATAGAAAAAGTACTTTTAATTTTTCATAGAAAAAGAACCTTTTAATAGAAAATATTAAAAAAGAAATATGTGAAATTGATTATTATGGTGGATGGTTGGTAATATAGCTATTTCAATGCCCACCAAGGCATATCATCAGCTCCCTTCTCCACAAGTATTCAGGTATATCATCACACATTTTAGGGATAAACGACTGTCAACTAAGCGAGAATATACTAAACTCCAACCTGTGTGAAAACATCCACAACAATACTTTGCCATAACCATCAATATAACAACATATCATTCCTATGCAGACTTTCATCGAAAGTCAGTGCATAGATGTTGTTGTTTCAAAAAACAATAGAATTTGTAAAAATATTTAACAAAAATTGAGTAAAATCCAGTTAACCGGGTAACCTATGTCAAAAAACTATGTTAAGGTTTATTGGAAAATTACGTTTTGTAAGAAACCAGGAAACTGAAAAACCAGTTAATTAGTTTCGCCGCATTTTCGGTTTCGGTTTTGAACACTCTACTAAAGGCCTAGTTTTAAAGTTATTGTAGTGTTAAGTAAAATAAAGAATACTGTTGTTCATATCGCAATTTAAAAAGTACCTTGTTTTATTAACGGAAATAAAACAGCAGACGAATAATTAGGAAATTCGTAACAATACCTTCAAATCCAGTGAATTTAATCATTGTCCTGCCGTTAGTTTGTTTTTTACAAATTGTGATCCTAGCAGTGAATACTTCGACTGATAAATTATATTCAAACATTAATTTTTCTCAGTGTATTCACAAAGAGACATATTTAAGAATCCCCAAGATATTAACCAACAATACTCAATGGACAATTTGAGTGGCTTCGTGATGTTATTGCTTTCTTTGATGGTTCTGTTTGTGGCCAAATCGTTGAACGTAACCGTTTTGTTAAAAGACAAACTACAATAAAACGTTATGAGAATACAAAAATATTCAAGCAGCAGAAACTGATGATGACGAAATTATATCAAGTGAAAATTGGCCAAATACAAATTCTGTTGGCCGTCCATCGTGTACATTGAAATAAAACAAAAGTGGGTTAGTAGTCGTACAGATGAAATCAGTGAAAGGGATTAATCCGAAAAAACAGAATTCAGCTTAGTACAATTGATTATTTTAAGTCCACCGCATACAGATATGATTTGAATGTGTATACATGTAAATATTCCAACTGTGGATGACGAAAATATTCCAATTGTGTTTGTATGTAAGACCTCGTACTGTATATGTATGGAAACATTATCATCCCACCAGCGGAATTTATATCTAATGAGGTCTTCTGCGAGGCCTTCTTCACGCTGAAAAATATCGTCCCCAGCAACATATTGCAGGAAAGATGCACATGTTTCCAAGCATTGTTTTCATGAATTGCAGATCTGATTCTTTTTTGTTCCTTAGTTGTCTGTATCGTTTTTTTTTAGTGGTTTTCAACAAACAAAGCCACACTTGGGTATCACAAACATATGTTATAGCCTATTAATCATTGTGTCTCAAACATGTTGTATTGAAAAGCAAACACAATGCGTTTGGGCACAAGTATAGTATATTTGCGACAAGCTACAAACACGTTATATTTTCATCCAAACAATAAAAAAAGACAGATTTTGCAGAATGTAATTAACTTTCCCTTTCCAAATTACATGGAGTGAGTCTCGAGAGGAAGGCCTTCCAGTCCCTTTCCGTAGAAGGCCTTAAAAGGTCCTTTCGAATGAAGGCCTACCAGAAGGGCTTAGCAACGTGGTACATTTATTGATTGTCTTCAAAGGAAGCCCTTACAAGGACATTCCATGCTAAAAAACGACAATTGACAAAGAAAAATTACAAAATATTCAGTTTTAGTAGTTTAGTGATCCAACATTCCAACTAGTAATACACATTTATTTTGTTATTTTGCTCCTGTTATTGTTTAAATGTTCATTATTGGCTTTTAATTTTTTTTTAGTATATTCTGTTTTTCAATTTAGTTATACCTTTTTATTGAAATTCTCTTGAATCTTGATAAAGAACTGCATATCTAAACTATCATGAGATTAAAGCACAACTGCCCCTTAGTCTCTATACTTTAGTCTTTATTTTTTTGCTTCCCAAGTACAGTTCTCTCCCCTTGCATAAGACATTCAAACATAATTGCATGGCAATGCCTAATAAACTCTAACACCTTCTACTCTGCCTTCTACGATGAAAAGGTTTCGCCTGCCTTCCGGTGGACCATAGAATGATTGCTCAGGACAACGAAGAGCCAAGCCCTTCTGGAAGACCTTATTGGCTAAGGCGTGCAGTATGTTCAGGCGGATTCATTAGAAGGCCTTCTAGAATGCCTTCTCGAAGTAAGGCCTCGTCAGTTTCACTGCTGGAATATATCGAACAACAAATTTTAATTGAAAACATTGGAGTCATGTAAAAGAAAGTAATAAAACATTGATTTTTTATTTCATTGCATTTCATTTCAATTTTGTTTAAAACATTGCCAAGGGCAATTCTCGATTTTGCCAATTTGCTGGTAAAGCGATTTTGTAACCAGAGAAAGTATCGAACGAAAAGTTGCCAAAGTTATGAATTAAAAATGCAATGGTTTCAGTTTAAAATGATTTTGTTTTGTGACTGTCCGCCAAGTTGTGACCTTTAGACGAATAAAAAAACAAAAGTTTTGAATTTCGTGCTGACATTTTGAACATATGTGTTGTATTCATAGCCATAGATATATTAAATATTGAATGTATTCACAAAGTTCAAGCAATATTGAATAGTTATAATAGGGGTTGGATTTAGAGTTTTGCCTTATTTGGTATATAAATAATTTACGTGGAATGTTGACGCAAGGAGACGTATGCACGGCTTCCGACCCTCACATAATCTGTGCCAACAACGTACAACTATTTATGGCGACCAGAACAAAAATTGTATTAACGCGACCCCTATTTATGGGATTTTTATCTTAACTCACCGACTTTTTTAACTTAAACCCATTATTGTCTTGAAAAATACCACCTACAAATGCAGATTTCAAAAATTGTCGCAGATCCCATTAATTCCTACTTTGAGAATTGTGCTCATAGCTTGGAACTCGATAGCATCGCAGTCACTTATAAGGATGCAATGCTAAGAAATGCAATGAAAATTGAAAAGATCGAAAGTTGAGCCAGCGTTCTCAAGAACAAAACTCTTCTAAATAACAACTCGTTCAATGCACAACCTGTTAACAAGTCCAACCTTGCATTTACCCGAGAAAAGACATATGTATTAAAAAACGGTTGGTTTTTGTTGGAAAATAATAGACAATTCAGTTCAACACACACTCAATGGCATGACTACTTTCGAACTCCGTGACAAGTTCATCATCAGATGCCTAACTACTGTGCCTGAATTGATACCATCGGCGGTTGATCATCAATCGTATATATACAAACTCTATTCTGCAATTCGCATGTGCGAGTTAGTATCGATCGAAGATCCCTAAATATTCCAACAACAATTTCAACAACAAGAACAGACAGAATTTTTCCACCATGTTCTTCTTCTCCTAATACATTCTCTAGTCATGCCAGTGAGTGTGTGTTAAACTGAATTGTCTATTATTTCCAACAAAAACCAACCATTTTTCAACTGGAAAAATGTTCATGACTTGTAAGCTTGTAGTATGAAGTTCTCATATATTAACCGAAAACTAACGAAAATTGGTCATAACAATTCAAATTCAAATAAACGTATTAAAAAACTAAAATAGTTTCCCATTACAGCCCATGGAGGGATAGGGGAGAGCTTCTCACAATCAGTGAGCTGTGCCCTTTATAGTTTTACACTCACTGATTGGAGCCTACAGTTTCACACCGATTCCGAACGTTATTTTGAGAAGCTTTTTTATTGCTAAGTACTCGATAGTGTCGCCGTCACTAAGCGTAGTGACCGTCGTTTCTAAACACATAAGGCGCGTCAGTGGACAAAGCGCGAGAGTGACCAAATTGAAACCAGGAAGACTGAAGCCCAAAAATTCTTCTAAAAAGTCAAAAACGGGATGAATGGGCATGGTTCAGAGCCCGCCTTCTGTAAAGGCAAAGACGGAAATCTTATCGCAGATGTGCGGAGTATGCTGGGAATAAGGAGAGATCATTTCTCCGCGCTACTGCTGCCTGAGATATCCAATGACTATGGGACAATCGATCACAGTATGGACGACGACGTCGATTGCCCCCCTCCTTTCCAAGCGGAGGTCAGAACAGCTATTCCAGCCGGCTGGATTGATTATTGATTATTGCACGAATGGATTACCGGCGGAGCTTTTTAATGATATGGTGCATGCATCAACTCATTAGCAAATTTTGGTTAGATTAATGCATGCCCGGCGATTGGAGTCTCAGTGTACTATGTCTCATATTAAAAACAGGTGATCCGAGTCTACGTGCCAACTGCCGTGGAATAAGCCTTTTATCCATAGCATATATGGTTCTGACCTGATTGGACCATACCAGTGCAGCTATAGGCCTGGAAAATCGACAACTGACCAGATTTTCACGCTACGCCAAATCCTGGAGAAGACCCACGAAAATCAAATCGACACCTATCATCTATTTGTCGATGATAGCCCGATACGGGAGAAACTCTATGAAGCAATGTCTGAGCATGGTATTCCTGCAAAACTCATACACCTTTGCAGGATGACCTTGAGGAACACCAAGTCCGCAGTGAAAGTTGGAGGGGATCTTACCGAATTTTTCGAAACTAAACGAGGTCTCAGGCATGGCGACATGCTACCATGCGATCTCTTTAACATCTTAAAAGGGGTCATTAGGACAAAAGCTACAGTCAACATGAATAAAACCATCAGCAGCAAAAGTCACATGCTGCTTGCGTATGCTGATGATATAGACATCATTGGGCGCACAATTACAGAAGTTACTGCGGTGTTTTCG
Organism: Phaonia tiefii; assembly: GCA_963931995.1. NCBI lineage: Eukaryota > Metazoa > Arthropoda > Insecta > Diptera > Muscidae > Phaonia > Phaonia tiefii. The sequence goes on along the minus strand of OZ008370.1, from coordinate 203,074,748 downwards.
AGAATTGAGAAGGAGTCAGCAAAAGTGGGTCTAACAGTAAATGAGGTCAAGACAAAATTAATGGTTTCAAACGAGCAGGGCCTCCACGCGATTAGACAAACGCGTGATCGTTGATAACCGTTCTAAAATTGTGCTTTTGAATATATGTTATTTTGGGGTAAGCAAGCAGTTTAGAGATAAATTCCTCTCTCGAGTAAGAAAAGTTTAGATATACCGGACTCTTAAACACCTTGTCTTGATTTGTAGCGCAGAATCCTGGGCCTTATCCCAAGCAGGCGAGACATCTCTAGGAGTCTTCGAAAGAAAATACTGCCCTACAGTGTCCAACGGCGAGTATCAGCGACACATGAACCATGAGCTGTATGAGCTATATCCCGACATTGACATGGTTAAACGGATCACCATATCGCGATTGCGCTGGCTAGACCATGTCAGTACAATGGATACACACGAACCAGCAGGAAGGGCTTTCGAAACCGAACTCGAAGGTGGACCAAGATTGCGCTGGAGGGACCAGGTTGACGAATCCCTGCGTACACTTAGTATTACCAACTGGAGAGATAAGCAAAAAATCAAACTGGTTGGCGAAATATGTTATATTCTCTTTCGACCTCCCGGGGTTGTTCGAGACCGGATTAGTAAGTAAGTATAAACATATATATATATATTTCAAAAGCTTAACGAATTATCTTTCTATAACCGTTTAAACATATAAAAATATATGAATTATTCTATATTTCCCATTCTGCCACGTCGCACAATGGTGCCATTCGAGATTTTTCGTTGCAAAAATTATATCTTTTAAACCGAATAAGATAATTGAACAATTTTAGCAGCACATGATATTTAACTGTTCAGCTTGTGAAATAAGTGTTTGGAAAGGGTGCTATACTTTATAGGTGCTTACTTCTGGCTTATCAAAGTTAAAATCTGTAGAAAAAAATTTTTAGATTGTTTTTATTTTTATTTTTTTGTGTTCTATGTTGTAAACTTATTACCCAACAAATTAAAAAGCAATAATTTTTTTTTTGAAATTTATTTTTCAATTTTCTGTAAAATATTTATCACAATTCGTAACAGAAGGTATATCTAAAAGAGTAATCATTTCTAAAGAATAATTATTTTCCAACTGTATTCGTGACTTCACATGCCGCAGGGAAGAAATAAGTGGATCGGAAGATGCTGCCAACATGTTGAAGAGGTTCTCATTTTGGCTTACCCTTGATGCTTTGAATGTGTTCTGCAATCTATATTTTTTTATAAAATTTATTAAGAGACTCCTGTGCATCTTCAGATAGTTCTCCAATTGACAAAGACTGGTACTCAATTATACCTTTGCCATGCGCCAATATTTTATGGACGGTCAGGGTCAACTCTTCCTTGGTTTCGTTTCTGCTAAAAGAGATGCATATTCTCCATATTTTGTAGAATTAACACTTTCTTTGCAGTTTAAAACATTCAAGATCGTCCCAATCTATGCACGATTTGATTGTCAGTTCCAGTGATTCTAGATACTGCCTCATTTTCAAAAAAATCTCCTAGAAGTATTTGCATTGTTTGAGTTACCGTATCCGCACTTGGGACAGTCTACATTTAGTCCAACTTGTTTAAAAAAAGCATCTTGTATTTGCTTCTTTCTGATCTTTTCCTTATACTTATAATTGATGTATTTTCATCGATGTTTTCATCTTGGTGTGGTAGTGTATACGCCAGTTTTAGCAAGAACTCCATACACCTTATCCGTGCGTGCAATGGTGACATTCCATAATCGTAATTCTTCTCGTTTGTAGAATCGTTTACATTACCGAAGTTTTTCCGACTCTTTTTGCAAATAGGGCATGACAATGTTGTGGTTGTTCCTGCCAGTTCGTTTACGACTTTTCCCTCAACCATGGTCAGTTGGAACTCGTAACTACATTCAATATATTTTCCTTTTCCAATTTGTAGCTTTGTAGGCTTAATCTTGCTTATTTGTTCTTCAATGTCCTTCACCGTGGCCCTTATGGGTTCTGGCGATTCCTTTCCAAACTGAAACATTATTGGTCGGCAATAATGCACTGATATCGGTCGTGGATTTTTTTCAGTGTAGGGAAACATCAGATTTTAGCCACAAAGGAACAACAGATGCCATAATCATATTTCCGTCAGATATTGTAGCGTCATCTGAAGATATCCTTTGCTTATAAACGCTTTGTCCGGATGATCCATCGCAGCCCCATTTGCTGATCAATGTCAGTTTCTCAGGAAGAATTTCCACCTTATTTTCAGGAAGACTCTCCAACAACCATTTTGCTGTATGGCCCATAAGACCCTGCAGATTGGCTTTCGCAGAGACTTCCGTAAACTCCATATGCAGTGGTCGTGAATTTATTTTGGCTTGCGTAATATGCTTGTATCCGGGTAAAACATCAGCCCCGTGTCGCATTAAAGATACCCGTAGTTTCTCATATTTCTCTTTGGAAAGTTCTAAGTCCAAAAACAGGGCCAAGGCTTCTTCGGACCCATACTTTTTTATGTGCGCGTGGGAATGCTTTCCTTAATCCTTTTTAGTCGCAGTGGGCTTGCATCAGCAACAGATTTTGTAATCTACGACCTAACTCTTTCACTATCGTTTGTATATTTAATAGACAGCGTGTCCGATAAATGCTTCGTGGTCAAGTCATTGGTGGCATCGGCAAGTTTCCTCTTTCTTGTGAAAATTTAACACTCCTTCATACTTTTTTTGGCCTTCCTTTTGCTCCTCTGCTTGATGTGGTGGGTTTGTCTACTGCCAATATATCTAGGATGGTATCTTCATTAAGCCAGTCCTTGCATTTGGAATTGAAGTTGTGAATGGTTCGGTTGCATTTTATTTTTTATACTTTTGCTTCTCTCAATATTTCCGTATAAGGTATCGAGTTCTTCTAAAGCAGCTTCGGCGAAAAACGTTGGTGTGGTTGACTTTCTAAACAGTTCAAATAATTTTAAATTGTTCAACGTCATGTTTTCAGTTCTTGTTGCGCCAACTTTCAGTCGTGGACTATTATGCTTATTTTGCAATATATAGGCTTATGCTATCATGAGTAAAAATTTACCTGTTACCGGCATATATGTGGATTTAGGCTGAATTATGTAATTTTGATATTATGCACGTGTCCAAGTAAGATTTGTGCCTACCTGTAGGGACCACAAGTCAATATTGTTCTTGACCATTTGTACGCCAAAGTAATTTTTACGTGAGGTACATAACTGCTAATTTAAATGAGTAGATTTTTGTGCATCCTGTGTCTGTAACAGAATATTGGGAGCAGACTTTGCCAGAGGCTCTCAGGTAGACAACCGACTTAAAATGCAATTTTCAAACTATTAGAACAAACTAACTGTCAGTCAAAACATGTAAGGGATGCACGCCATACAATTTCTGCAACCATGTCTTTTTAACCTTTGTACCTGTAGAAGGCACACGGGAACGTACGGGCAGATAAAACCTTTTGAATTATGTAAAGTGATACTGAAACAACATATTTTGAAAATATGGCAGAGGTAAACAAATATACATTTTTTTTATTTCCCGTTAAAGTTGAAAAATAGTGAAAAAATGGATAGTTTTTAAATAGTAATTTACCCAGAGACACACAAAGCAAATAGTACATTTACATAAAATACATATAATTGGTAAAAAAAATAATTATTCGTTGCCCAGTTTTCGTGATATTACGCCCGAAATCGCACCAAATTAACTAAAAATGGTGTATTTTTTGAAAACCGAAAATCGGTCAACTTTCTAAACAAAAAATCTGATATTATTAAGAGTAGCATATTTGAGATCGTTGAAAAGTTTCCTATAAGATGGGTTTATTTGATTTTTGCAACCTCGTTTGCTCTACGGGCGCAACTGTGCGACTCTACAAGACGAATTAAAAAATGTAACAGACGCTAACGTTTTTTTCTTGTAAATTTTTGTTCCGCGTTGCCAACTTTAATACGTAGATTAATTCAAGGCGTGACGCAAATTTTCATACGTTTCCGTTACGTTGGTTGGTGTAAATCGATTTTAATGGTCCGATAATCGATTTCAGTATAAAATCATATATACATATACAGTCGATTGCAAAAATTCGTATTTTTTTTTTGCGTAAAATCGATTTTTGACTAGAATTTAAATCGATTTACCAGTCCCTATTTGATTTGATTTAATTTAAAGTATTTTAAAATTAAATTGTAGATTCTTTTTGCTACATTTTAAATTTAAATAGATTTACTTATATTTCATATGAAATTCTCCTGAAATTTAAACTAATACTTTTTGAATTCCAATTGGAAATTGTGGTTTTCACAAACTTGCGAGTAAAAAGTAATTTTAATTTGTTTCCTTGTGCGCAAAATATTGTGAGTTCCAAGACCATTTTTCCAACTCCAAACAATCAAACCCTACCTACCCCTTATATTAAAACGCGTGCAACTACTCTGCAAACGACCTTACTACTACGAACAACACGTGTACAATATGTGACATAAACAGAACAATAAACAATTGAAAGGATTTGCAGCAAAATCAGAAATCACTAAAACTTTTTAATAAAACCAAAAGAAAAAAAACAAAAAGACGAAAAACAAAACACAACTTTAGGGCTTTTACAAGCAATCAAGAGTTGTTTTATTATATAAAAAAAGAATGCACAACACAAACAACAACAAAAATTCAACATATCGGTAGAAAGTTTTTAACTGTAACAAATTAAAAATCTTCAAATCCAAACAAGAAAAGAAAACCAAATGCATTCATTGATTTCCCCAGGATACCATACAAAGGAGTAACAGACAGACACACACACAGGCATATATGCGTATGTTAAAACTTATTCGACGATCAGCAGAAATGCTTTAAGATCTGAGACGACAACGACGGACGACATCATGTGTAAAGACCTTAAAAACTTCGATGATTGGCCATTGGAGCCATCAATTCCCCAATTCACACATGATGCTTGTTGCCCCACTGCCTACATAAGTCTGTAAAGTTTTCATATATTTCATTTTTCCAATTTGAATATGTTCTCATCTGCCCATGAGGAAGAAAGGAATAGAAAAACTTTATTGCTATTTGACCATTTGTAAAATATTGAATCGCATAAAGGAAAAAAGATTTTTTGTTCGTTGGGGTTTTTAAAATTATGATCGGCTTTATCTTCAATATTTATTTCTATTTAGTTGTTAGAAATGTTTTCACATTCATATTTCAACAACGTATTTACGGGAGTTTTGTGAAGCAAAAAGTTTTTCTATTATGACATTTTGCAATAATGCTCAGACATAAATTTTGTTGATTATGGCACAACTTAAATGTGTCAACAACCTTTGAATGTCCTTTTGAAATAAGTTTAATGTAGTAAATACATTTACAGGAGGATTTCTGTGAGAATCATAATACATAAGACTGACAGTCTTAATGCTAAAAGGTAAAGATTTTATTTCGCATAAAAACAAAGGGTCTAATTAACAAAAATAATGTCGTCGCTGCGTGTCCAAACTGTGTGCAATATGGATTCATTGAAAAGCGAAGCTCAGAATATTTGTAGTGCACCCATGGAGAATTAAAAGGTTGAAACAAATGCATTTTTTAATAGTTAATGTTTGAGAAGATCATACTGCAAGCTCCCAAGGTTAGGAATATTTTTTTAATTGAAAAATGGTTGGATTTTGTTACAATAATAGACAATTCAGGTAGGCACACTCACTGACATGACTACACGCTGAAAAATGTCGGTCCAGCAAAATGTTGCAGGAAACATGTACATGTTTGAAGATCTTTTGCTTTCTTGTTTCTTCGTTGACTGTCTTGTATTTGTTTTTAGCGATTTTCAACAGAAAAACACATTTGGGTCTCGAAAACATGTATTATAACCTATTAATCATTGTGTTTCAAACATGTTATATTGAATAGCAAACACAATGTGTTTGGGTACAAGTATAGTTTATTTGCGACAAGCTGCAAACACGTAATGTTTGCATCCACACATCAAAAAAAATACAGATTTTTCAGCGTGTAGGTTCGAACGCCGTGACATGGTCATCATCAGATGCCTAACTATATACGATATTATCAATCGTATATATAGAAACTCAACTAAGCAACTTACATATGTAACATATTCCCCCAAACATATTCTGCAGGAACCATGCATATGTTTGGAACACACTTCAAACATTTATATGTTTGCAAGTCCCAAACTCAGGTGTATTTACATGCAAACATTATCATGTTTACTCACAAATATGTATGCTTTTACGTGGAAACATATCGCACCCTAAATACAAAAGTGTCACAACTCAAACTTGACAAATTTTCAGTAGTGGCAAAAAACTGGGTTGGAAAGTTAAAAAATGTATGAAATGTCCCAAACATACACATACTAATACTGGATTTTTTTGACTAAAGGGAAGAGAAACTGACGCCAGATTTTCGCAGCAGATAGAAATGCTCCTCGGTGATTGTTTTTAAGCAGAAAACTAAAATATCGAAATTTTGAGTTGTGACACTTTTGTATTAAGGGTGCGATATGTGTGCTTCATCCCAAACATCCATATACTTACGTGGAAGCATTCGCGTGTTTCCCCCAAACCTCAATATACTTACCTGGAAATATATGCGTAATTTCTCCCAAACATAGGTTGCGTCAACCAAAAATAATATTTAGAAACGAATTATTCGTTCTTCTTTATTTATTATAATTAATTTTATCAATATATATCCACATTTACTTATATAAATATTTAATACAAAAACTTAAAAGATTTAAATGATTTTTACATTTAGTTGCATTGAATGCGTTGTTTGTTTTGATTTGAATCTGTTGCTCTTTGATTCTCCTTTCTTTGTTGGTTCTCACGTTTATCTTTTCAGAAGGTTTCAACTATGCGTTGGTTATCACTTTGCGTTGGTACACAAACAATATATTTATATACAAATCTAGTTCATACAAGACAAGTGTGTTTACTTGTGTTTTTTTTTATTAAATTTCACAAATTTTTAATTTCCGATTTTTCCAGTAGAGGCTCGGGCAGATAAAGAGATTCACGTTGTTGCCCTTTCCAGTTTCTTTCCTCAAAATCGTTTCTCACTTTGGTAGCACACATAAATATATACGAAACACATACACAAAAACCAAAGCAACATCACAAACCATTTAACCGTCCGAGCGTTTCTTTTGTTATTTTTTCACTGCTCAAGCGCTTCTGATATCCTCTGTCCGATGAACCATTGGCGACTGAATACATGAAATTAAAACGGAATACATCAACCAAAATAAGAAATACTGACGTCATCTGCAATCTACACACATATTCAGGAATATTTATGAATCACTCACTCAGAGAATAATGCAAAAATACAGATACTCACTTACAAGATATACACACTCGTTGCCCCTCTTTTATTCTCTTGCTCTCGAGAGAGCATAAACAGTGCAAGAAACACGGCTGTATTTGTATCACAAACACAGTCACATTTGGGTCGCAAACACATATGGTCTAACATATTAATCATTGTGTCTCAAACATGTACTATTGAATAGCAACTAAAATGCGTTTGGGAACAAGTATATTACATTTGCGGCAAGCTCCAAACACATGTTATGTTTGCTTCCAAACAACAAAAAACGCCAGATTTTTCAGCGTGTAGCAATCAAAGATTTCTAAGTACCAACACACACTGAAAGATCCATAATTACAACACAAGAACGTAAAAAAGCTTCTTCTTCCATGTTCTTCTTTCCTCGTGCATACTAGCATTGTTGCAGTGCTTTGAGGTGATTTTTTACTGTATCACAGAGTTGCATTTTTCTGTGGTATAAATTTGTGGATGACCGGCTAGTGTCAGTTAGGTGTTTGATTATTTTATTTTGGATTATTTTTAGAATAATGTATTGTTAGGAAATATGAAATCAAACAAATATACAAAATGCATATTAAGGCCACAAAAATTTAAAAAGTTCAATAGAGACAAACATTGGGGGTACTTCATTTCTGTCTGTCTTCTATTAACATTATAAAATGTTGAACATTTTTTATTTCTTAACGAAATTATTCAAATATTTAGAGAATTTAGAAAATTACATATTTATACATTTCGAAATGGACTAAAGTTATACATTCGAAACTAAGTAGATGAGAACATGCATTTATATACAAGGACACCTGACACTGAGTGATAACTTCGAAGCCAGTAGTGCTAAGCGGGCTCTTATTTAAGTAAATCAATACCAGCAGATAAATTGGATTCTGGGCAGGGGCAGCGTACAGGGCTCAGCTGTTAGCAGTGGCACCGATTAAGGTAGGATTGTGTAACCTTGGATATTCGACGTCATTCAGATAGCTATATTCAAGTAGCTAATATTATTATAAAAGGCCGAATAAATAAGAAATCATCCCTGATTTTTCATTATATTTGCATACGTTTAAATTATCAGTAAAAGGCCGATAATTCGACATAAAAAATAAATCATCCGACCAATGTATTCTATGTCAGTTTTCCGTCCGGCTTTATAATTCAAAATTCGAACTCACCAGCCTTTTAAATTAAGACAAAAAATTAATATCCAAATTTTCTTCAAGCCGCTACCAAAATCTGTGTCAACAGAAATAGTGTCGTTTCAAGTCAACAAAAACGTCAATACAAAAGGGTGTCTCAGTAACAATGCACTTTTTCATTTTAAAATAAAAACATGTGCTTTTTGAGATAGCTATGATTTTTTTATTGGATTGTAAAGAAGAAATATTCCGATTAAGTATGAAATAAAATATCAGTCAAATGGCCCCCCACAGCTCATATGACAGGCCTCTAATCTTTTCATGAAATTTTCCATGACTTTTCCCCAGAGATGTGGCTTTATTTCACCCATGACGCTTTCGATCTCGAATTTGAGCCATGGAATTATTTCTGGTTTATTCGCATAAAATCAACATTTCACAAAACTTCAAAGAAAGACATCGAACAGCGTTAAATCTCATGATCTTGGTGGTTAGTTGGCATCAGAATTCCTTGAAATAATATTTTCTGGAAATCGTTTCTGCAATATATCGATTGTTTCATACGCGGTGTGGCAGTTGGCGCCATCTTGCTAAAACCACATGTCGTCCAGATCCATGCCGTCCAGTTAAGGCCACAAGAACTGTGTTATGATGTAACGAATGCCGCTCACAATAACCGAAAGTTGTTGATCACTCTTCGAATGGTTGAGACATTAGGTGCACTTTCTCGACTGAAAATTCTTCGAAATTTGCGATAGATCTTAGCATATTTTTCCAAATTTTTGTAACAAGTTTTCACTATTACGAGTATAAGGCGTTGTCCTTTCATAAACCGCTCCATTTTTAATAATCGGAATACTCATATGTGACAGCTGCCAAATTTCAGAGTTGCCACTTGCGCAAATCAAAAATGGCGCTAAATTTAAAAAGTGCAATCTTACTGAGACACCCTTTACATACAGAATTCTAACCATAGATAAAGGAAACTAATAGATGAAGCACAAGTGTTGGGAAAATTTTAGTGTAATGGTTAATTTTATAGATGGCGTTGAAAGCAAATAATTGGATTTTTTTGTTCCTAAAAAACGTAAAAAAATAACACTAAAATTCTAAAATTTCATATTAAAAGAAAAAAAAATTTTCAACAAAAATATTACTTCGAAACAAGAATACAACACTTTACTTAAAGTAGAATATACATATGATGGCCGCCGAATTGCAAAGCCATGTCACCACCGACTATGTCCTAATAAATTGGTTCTTCCTGTGGTTCATCTACTATTTCTTGTAGAGAGTCCTCAGACACTTTAACGGTGTTGGTATCTGCGACCACAGAAGTTCTTACAGTGTTTGGCCGGGGAAGTTTTTAGATTAAAAAGGCGTTCCGACATTTTCATCTTCGGGCGGTCTTACGGGGTTTCTATTACTAATATCCCAAACCCGGCCTCATGGTTTTGAAATAGTTTTTTATATAAGAAACAAATGCTATTATATAAAGTCATTTAAATTTCGTCACATTTTCCCTTGTTTAAATTACTTCCACAAAATTTTGAATAAAAGTCAATGAGAAAGAATTATGGGATACTTCAATGAAAGTGGCAGTAGTACAGGACAGCACCTAGTGAGCAAAGTTGACAATGGGCGCGTTATGTCTGTTATTTCCTTTATGTATGATACTAACTATGTCGTGAGTCGATAGTTATCGATAACGACAATGCGAATGCCAATCTGCAACCTTCGACACAAGGCAATATCGTTTCATGACGACGACAACATTAATAAGGACGAATAATTCTTAAGGACACTAATAATAAATGTTCTCCTTATTAGTACTCGGATGTGAGTACAATAGCAGTACTCTTACAGTAATGCTTCGGTTATTTCAGCAGCCATTTTTTCTCCGATAGTGGTCTTCTAAAAAACACTGTGATCGTTTTTGGGAAAAATGTTAGTAGACATGGCCGGAGAGGTTACTTTTACCCTAATTCGGGTATGAGTATTCGAACTGCATCATTAGTTTTTTGAGTTACAATTACAGTTTTATAGAAAATATATGTAGGCTTGCCAGACGTACTGTTTTCAACAGCACGCGTACGATTTTATTCGTTGTGCTGTTTTCTGCTTAACCCTTGTCGCTTTCTCTCATTTTTCGATTTCCGCAGTGTAATTAAATATTTCCTCCAAACCTTGCTAGCATGCTTGAAATAATTGCCGTGCTGGAATACCAAAATCAGTTGCCTTGGTTTACGGGAGCAGTATTTTTCAGTTAAGGTGCCGGTCCATAGTATCTATTATGCAACAAATAATTCGAGCACCAGTCGCCCACAGAATAAATATTTAACCTAATTAACCGTAATTGAATTTAGAGGTTGTCACAATCACATTTGAAGTCATGGCATTAAAGTTACAGGTTGCCACAATCATTATAGGTTGTAACAATCTATTAGAGGTTGCTTCAACCAAATTTCAGTTTAGGGTACTCAATTCAGTCGTAAGGACTTCAGTTTGGCTGTAGCAACAACCAAATTTGTGTTGCCGAAACCTCTTCTCGAACAGTTAGTTTTGGGAGTGTAGAATAAAAATTCGCCTAAATTATGGCATTGGATTCTTTATCTTTCAAGGGCTTCGGTATATGTATTAGGTCCTTCCTAGGTCGGGTTATGTTAGGTTAGAGTGACTGTGAGTTCCTCTCAAGGAAGTTCACCCAAGTAGCGGTGATGCCAGTTTGAATAGCAACGTTTTACTGAAACGAAAATGAAATGAAATGAACTGCTTCTTGAATTGGACAGAGCTCAACGACAGGTCTTTGCGTATGCCGCTGATATTGCTATTATCTGTACGGGTAGAAACCTCAATTTACTTAGCATTCGTACAACCAGCCTACTTAGTCTGATTTCGAACTGGACCGCTAACAACAGACTATCACTTAACCCACTTATCTTGTTCTCTCGGATATATAAAATACCAGCATTTGAACTGCCGTCAGTTAATGGGGTGCAATTACAGTTAACGGAAAAGGTCAAGTATCTGGGAATAATTCTCGACAGGAAACTGTCTTGGAAACCGAATGTGGTGGAGAGGGTGAAAAAGGCGTCTGTTGCTCTATACTGCTGTAAAGGGGCGATAGGAAAGCACTGGGGACTGTCTCCTAAGATCACCATGTGGATTTATACGGCAATAGTCAGACCAATACTTTTCTATGGCACCGTAGTTTGGTGGAGGTCCCTCCAAAAGAAATATATTCTGAATTCCTTGATGAAAATTCAAAGATCAGCACTGATTAGCGTTAGTAGGGCAATGGGCACGACGTCAGGTACTGCACTTAGTGCTATCCTGATATCATGGCCGAATCGGCAGCCGCTGCGTCCCTGGTGAGAAACAGAGATTGTGGCGATTTGATATTGGGTCATTCCGGACACGCTGAATTACTACACCGAGCAAGTAGGCTATGGGGTCCATTCAACGGACCTAAATATATATATCTCCTTCAAGCTGCCTGATCACTGTAGTGTATTTCAGGTGGAAATTACCGCCATACTGGAGGTTGCTGAACTACTGAAAAGTAGTGTCACAACCCTCCAGAGAATACACAACATACTACACAGACAGCCAGGCTGCCATAAAATCCCTGGAAGCCATGTTTGCTACGTCCCTGACGGCGAAAGAATGCCACTCATCACTTAGGGTGATGGCAGAGTATTTTGACATCAGGCTCATCTGGGTACCGGGACACAGCGACATTCCAGGCAATTGCGTATCGGATGCGTTAGCTAGACAGGGTACTACGGCACAGGTTCTTCCGGAAAAAGAAGGTGTTAGTATTCCAATCTCTACCTACCGTTTTCAGATCAGGCAGTGGGCCGATAATATGTTCAAGGACAAGTGGAAACTTACTTCAACTTGCAAACAAGCCAGGGTCCTCTGGCCACAGGAGGACAGGAAGAGGACTAGGCAACTACTTAACTTACCGAGAGGCATGTTATCCACAATGATAGGAACACTTACGGGACATTGTCTTGTAGGAAAACACGCCCTAAGATTGGGACATAGAAACTCCACTCTCTGTAGATGCTGCATAGAAGAGGACGAGGAAACGAGGAAACACCTTCTCTTTGATTGCCCTGCTCTGGTAGGACTGAGAAGTATGATATTCGGAACACATTTAGTTAGCACCATAGCCCTACAGGATATTCCTGTAGGCCTTATAGACAAATTCATTGAAAGGGCAAATTGGCTAGACGACTAGTACTCTTAGAGGGCTATAGAGGGAACTACAGGTATCACAATGGGCTTCTTAGCTTAGGTGTGCTGCACATCGCGCTGTCTTGCAGCCTTTTCAACCAACCAACCAACCAAAGACAATGTATAAAAAAATGGTTTCCCATTACATCCTATGAAGGGACTTTTTTAAATTTCTTACTCAGAGGGTGCGATTCAGAGCTCATTTTTTGAGACAAGTTTATACAGAAGTCACCATTACTCGAGAACGCCTCATCCGAATGGGTTTAAACAAATTTAGGAGAATTAACCATTATAATACCTTTATCTATACGTATACTATCTCCCAAGATAAGCAACCGTTCCGCAGTTATAAATAAATTTATGAAGAAAAAATAATAATTTTTTGCATACAAAATTAAAATTGTGTATGAAAAATTTTTTATAAAACCATCATTATAGGGCAAAAACCTAATGATGCAGTTCGATTCGTAGGACCCGTATTAGTGTAATTCCCTTGATTCCACTTCTGTTTTTTCGACTTGCACAGTGTTATTATTCAATTTTATATATTTATCAGAAAATAAAAATTCTCCATTTTGTTCATTTATAAAATTCACTTGAATCACGACAAAATAAATCGAAACATTAATATTATAACTCCTAATCAGTACCGTACGCAGGAGTTTACTTCGGGGGGGGGGGTGGACCAGGTTGATATTTTGGTTGAAAAATATCACTAAATTCAAAAATCACCTATTAAAGAAATAATTTCGGGGAGTACGAGCCTGATCCTAATAGTTATACCCCCACCAAATATTTCGAGTTTTCTCCCACACTAAAATGTTTAACAGAGTTTTATAAATGAACAAAATTATAAATCTTGGGAAATAAATTTTATTTTCTGATCAAAATATAAAACTCATTATTTTCTATGCAATTTATAAAACCATTTTTTTTTTTTGCAAAATTAATAAAAATGCAAAAATATCATTATCGTCTGAGCAATAAATAAATTTCGAATGATAATCATTATTTTTCGAGTAACTAATAAAAATCAAACACAATGATGACACAGTGCAACACGAAAAAATGTAACCATATACGGATACCACTACGTGATAAAGGACGAAAAAAAGACCGGTGTCTCCCAGTTTTGCTCAAAGTCATGCAATTTTTTATGGACCACTAAAGATTTGGGGCCTCGGTGTCAGTTTTGAAAAAAAGTGATAATTTTGTCAGGCTCATATCTTGCAAACCGTTCGGAACTTTGATTTACTCTCAAAAATGTGAACATATAAAATCACACAAACTTCATCTTCAAGATCAAAATCGCAAAAATCTTTAAAATATTCGATTTTTTTACCATTTTCCCCCTGTTCAGTTCTATAGGTAGCAAACCGTTCAAAATTCAAGGAAACAATTAACTACAGAAATGTACCTACGATCTCAATAAACAACTTTCTAAAACATATGAGATATGTAAAAAAATCAAATTCTTTAAAGTTTCTTTCGATTTTGACCTTGAGGATAAAGTTTTTCTGATTTTATATGTTCACAATTTTTGTTCGTTATGACAACAGCTACTACTTTTCCTCAGAGACTAAATAAAAATTCCGAACGGTTTGCAAGATATGAGCCTGAAAAAATGATCACTTTTTTGCAAAAATTACACCGAGGCCCCAAATCTTTTGGGGTCCATAAAAAAAATTGCATGACTTTGGGCAAAACTGGGAGACACGGGTCTTTTTTTTTTGGTCTTTTATCAAGTAGTGATGTCCGTATATGGTTATATTTCCAGACTTAAAAAATTACACACAGTGTTATTTTGTAAGGAAAGTATAAAATTCGAAATAAAAATCGAAAGTATAAAAATAAATGATTCTTCACTTCGGACCCGGGTTAAAATTACAACAATTGAAATTAAAAGAACTATTGAGAAGATATGAAGTGACTTTAAAATTAGTATGAATTGGTATTGACTGATCACCAAGGGATATTCTGTTAATATGATCCTAAAAGGCACCATCACTTATACACATTCAAACAAATGATTGAATAGACTCAACCCATTTCTCTAACCTCTAGCTAAATCCCCATATAATCATGCAGTATTACATCAGTGAGACTTTTCATTACAGCCATTTAAATTAAGTATCACAATTTTTATCTAAACACATCATATGTTACCAGCAAACATCCCCCATGGAATGGTATCCTCTACAAATAGGTCTGCATTTACATAACTACATACACTAGAAGTCATCGACTGTTTGACTACCAAACTATGGAGCCCATTCCCCACGGATGCTGTTGTCTCTTTTATTTTTTTTCTGGCCTCACATTTCCGTATGTAAATACAACAATAGACAATATTTCCGCAAAAAGTTTTTTCCTCTATCTTTTGCCAACATCACCCAACTAACTTTGGCTAACTAAGTATGGCTGGGAATTGTGCGATTTGCAGGAAGTGGGGGAAATTGATGGTAGAGGAGAAAAGTTTGCCTCTCGCTTGTCTACACTACTAATTTCTGTACTAAATTAAGTTCTTATAAGTGAAAAGAACAAAAACAAAATACGATATACGACGGAAAAATTACACTAGTACGTACGGATGTGTCGACAGAAAATTTCTTGGCAAAAACTTCCATAAATAGGAAATAATTAAAGATAATTGAGTTAAGTTAGACACATATTTTTTCGACTCCCTGTGTGGCAGTGAGGAAGGAAATACTCGTAATATGGAAAATTACAACGGAAAGGCAGTTTAAGACAAAACAAATTATTTTTATTTAATTATTTGGTTGAAATTAAATTTAAGAAAATAGGTCAATTTTAGTACTAACAATACTATTTACTACTACATACATATGAAGAGAAAAGGTGAAAAGGTAAGTCATATATGAAAAATACTTCAACTTTCGAATATTTTTCAAAAGTATATGACGTAGGTAAACTTATTTCAGCTGCCAAATTCCTGTATTAAATTATTTTTGTGGTACAAAAAAAATGATAGGCTCCGATCGAGAACACGTGGAACACAAAAAAAAAATTAACAAGGTTTTAACAACGGCTTCTGCTAGAGGGGCTAAAAAACATATAGAAAGTTTACGTCTGAATTTTTTTTAAAGGGGGTGAAATTTTTCTCCTTTTGCACATTCTTATGATGAATCGGCAGAGGAAACCATGTTACGCTTACATTTTAGGTATAGCATGTGTTCAACAATTTTATGTACAAATGTTCGAGAAACATTTTTGTGGAATACTTTATCCCTCTACCGCCTAAATAAAAGTTATTTTTGTGGAAAACGGTAAAAGACACCCCTAAATGAGTTCCAATGTACTACAAAAATATTTGTCATAAAATTCTTCAATAAATTTCTTAACACACTAAAACTCTACAGTCATCTTGATTGCTAACAATAAGTCAAAACGGAAATTCATTTAAGGGTTAATTTCGTACTTATTCCGAGTTGCAACTTATTCAGTGGTACAATGGCTAGTGTGCGCGCCTCTTGTACATTAGATCCTGGATTCGATCCCTGCTCAGGCCACCTTAAATTTCTTTCGACGGTGGTCACCTCGCATAGTGACGGCGACACTATCGAGTATTTAGCCATGAAAAGGCTTCACAAAATATGGTTCGGAACCGGTGTAAAACTGTGGGTACCAATCAGTGAGTATAAATCTAGAAAGCGCACAGCTCACTGGTTGTGAGAAGCTTTCCCCGATTGCTTCATGGGATGTAATGGGAAACTATTTATTTATTTGTTAAAAAAATGTACTCTAAAGAAAAGGTAGTTTTTTAAGAAAGGGCAGTTTGTTGTAAGAAAATTTTACTTTTTTCAGAAAAGGTACTTATTTTAATAAAAATTACTTTTTTTAAGAAAAGGTACTTTTTGTATGAAAATCCACTTTTGGTAAGCAAAGGTACTTCTTTAAGATAAGATATTTGTTTTAAGAAAAGGTACTTTATTTAAGAATATAAATAGGTATTTGTTTGGGAAAATTTACTTTTTTTTTTTAAAAAAATGCTACAAATTTAAGAAACTGTTCTTTTTTAAACTTCTTTCACTTGGCTTTTCTAAATTTACTTTTTATTGAGTTCAAAACTACAATATATACTAATTATTGGTTACAGGCTCCACCTAGAAAACTTCCCATTAAACAAGAAATTTCACAATATATGAGAGACACATAGTTAATTTCTTTCTCTAAGATCCAAGCCGTTAGTCTAGACACAAACCCAAGCAAAATTAAACAATATAGTTGATAATAGTGGGATGTAGCATAATAGCGTGAAAACAAAAGTTGATTAATTTTTTTTCAACGTGCGATAAATAACTGCGTTCCAATAACGGATTCTGGTAGAAGGGGTAACAAAATTATACGTGTATCGATCGGCGTTTCGAAAGTTTACGTCTGAATTTTTTTAAGGGCGGTGCAGTTTTCCCTTTTTGCACATTCTTATGATGAATCGGCATAGGAAACCGTGTTATCCTTACATTTTAGGTATAGGGAGCGTTCAGCAATTCTATGTACAATTTTACGGGAAACATTTTTATGGAATGTTTTAACCCTCTACCACCTCAATATATGGTTACTTTTTGATCTTTTTGTGGAAAAGTGTTAAAAAAAACGCATCTACAACAGTGGCGTTACGGGTTAAAATGTACTACATAAATATTCTTGATAAAATTCTACTATAAGTTTCTTAACACACTATTATTCATTTTTATTTATTTTTTACCCCCTCTACCAGAATCCTTTATCAGAACATTGTTATTTTCGAAAAAGATTCATTGTGTTCTACAGTGTAATAAAAAACTGGAGCTAAACAAAATGTAGATCCAAAAGTCCTCACTTTTGAAAGTTGTGGTCATTTAAAGTCAGAATATTGAACAAAAGTAGCTTGAGAAACGTAGCAGACACGCTGAAAAATATCGGCCCCTGCAACATATTGCAGGAACCGTGTACATGGTTGCAGCCATTGTTTTCGCGAATTGAAGAGCTGCTGCCTTTTTGTTTCTTTATTGTCTGTCTGAGCTGTGAGAGCTTCTGTCGATAGGACATTGATATCTCTGGTATTTGTAGCTTGTCAATATCCAGCTTTTTCTATGTTCGGCTTCGTACGTTTTTCGCCCTGCTCAGTCTTGTGCGAACTTTCGCAGCTACCAGGTACACTCACAGAAAAATGCGGTTGAGACAACAGAATTAGCCTTAACCTCATTAGAGATTGACACAACCTCGTTCGAGGTTGACACAACATTGTTCGAGGTTGACACAACCTCATTGGAGGTTGACACAACCTCATTGGAGGTTGACACAACCTCATCGGAGGTTGTCGCAACCTCATTAGAGGTTGACACAACTTCATTGGAGATTGACACAACCTTATTGGAGGTTGACACAACCTCATCAGAGGTTGTCGCAACCTCATTAGAGGTTGTCACAGCCGAATTAAAGGTTGTTACAACCGAATTAAAAAATTTTCACAAATGAATTTTGAAATTTGTTTTATTTATTAACTTATGATTTATGTTCTAGAATTCTTATAAAAAACTTACAAAAGGAGAAAGACAAGTCATTTATATAGGGCAATCTATACTAATACATATATACTAATACATCTATACTAATACTTTTGGTATATCTACCACATCTGACTTTTTTGAACTCCCGGACATCACGGGACATCGCACCAATTCCGACATGTAGTATCTGTTGGTTTACCTAAACCGTTTTATATACAGACGATTGCAGGACATCTCAAACGCCCGACCTTGAAATATTTCAAAACCGTTGATATTTGATTGGACATTTTCAGAAAAAAATCCGTTTTAAGACAAACTATAGTTACAACATTTGCACTCACCTTTGTTAATAAGTACAAGAAAATCTTGATATTGATATAATATTTCTACATATAATTTTACACACAAGGTTTGAAATACATAGAATTATGTTGTGGTAATCGAATTGAAAATTAATTCGGTTGTACCTACAGAATTCATTACAAATTCGGTTACAGCAACCGAATTGATGCCCAATTCGGTCGTTGTAACTAACTTAAGGCTAAATTAGGTTATTGCTACCGAATTGATACCAAAGTCGATAGTTACAACCGAATTGATGACAAATTCGGTTGTTGCAACCGAATTGCTGCCACATTCGGTTACTCCAACCGAATTCAGTAAAAATTTTGGTTGTTGGATCCGAATTAATTCCAAATTCCGAAATTTCAGAAAATTTAGTTGACAGAACGAATATAGTTGAAGATTCAGTTGTCACAACCGAATCGATTATGAAACGAGGTTGCTTCAACCGAATTTCAGTTGCGGGGACTAAATTCGGATGTGGCAACCTCAATTCGGTGGCAACAGCCGAATTTACGGTTGCTATAACCTCTTTTCAAACAATTAGTTCTCTGAGTGTAATTATCCGAACGAATCACACTTACATCCTTTACCCTAGAAGAGTGCCTGTCATCTATTACCAAGTGATCAACCTGGTTCTTCGTCCTCTGATCAGGTGGCGAAGTCTATCAGTCTTATTCCATTATCGGAGGTGGTATCATGTAGACTGTGATTACCGATGGTTGGTCGAAAGACACTTTCCTTTCCTAATTTGGCATTAAAATCGCCTAGAATAATCTTAATGTCGTGGTCAGAGCAGCGTTCATATACTTCCTCCAGATGCTCATAAAATGTTTATTTGACCTCATCATCTTTATCCTCAGTCGGCGCGTGCACACAAATTAACGAGATGTTGAAATATTTCGCTTTGATGCGAATTGTGGCTATGCGGTCACTCAGTGGGTTGAACGTTGAAACTAGGTGTCGCAGTCTATTGCCAACTATAAATCCGCACCCAAATTCATGATTTCGCTCATGGCAGCTGTAGTAAATATCCTGTAAAGCGTTCGCACATTCCAGGTACATATCCTTAAATCATGGTCCTTATAACGTTTGCGAGGGTCGTCAATAGTTGGGGGGTTCTTTATTTTCTTCGTGTATTTTCATTGCAAATATAACGGTGGTGGGAGGCAAACCCAGTCCACCGTGGTGTGCATTTTACCTACTGCAAGGGTGATTATGTTTTAGCCGCCCATTATGGATCAGACGCTGACCAGAATGAAGTGTGTCGAAACTGGATTTTGGTTTCTTCAATTTTGATCCGCCGTTGGCCAGAGGTGTGGCTCATCCGCCTTCAAAGGACAGAAAAATACGTCCACTACTTCGAAGAGCTTCAGTGACAGGGTCACATAATAATCTTGAGACGTATCAGTGATCGCATTACCACTCAGGTTGTTCATTTGTTTCGCCTTCTCACTTTAGCTAGCTCACGGAGGTTTCCGATAAGCGATTGCCCAGGACATACTGCGTGGAAGTAGTGAGCTGCTTGGACTGCCCAATGAAAGAATCATTTCTGGCCACTCTATCAGAAACTTTCCACCTCCACGGACAGTCCCATGTATTTAGTCATGAAAAAGATTCTCAAGATATCGTTGGGAACCGGTGTAAAACTGTAGGTCCCAATCAGTGAGTATGAAACTACAAAGCGCACTGCTCACTGGTTGTGAGAAGCTCTCCCCAATTTCTTCATGAGATGTAATGGAAAAACATTTATTTATTTTTTTTTAATATTTTGTAGGTTTTTTTTTCTATAAAATTCATAATGGGTTAAATAATCAACAAACGGTTATGACAGCCACGAAATTCAAGTAATTAGTTCATCATACAAATATATTATTTGGTACAACCCAATTTGATTATACATTTTTCGCTGATCCAACAAATATAATATTCACCACTACAGAATAAGAAATCAATTGACATGCACAACATTTGGTGATACGGGATGCAAATATTTAAGCTGTAAATATAGTTGTGACAACGAATTTCTATTCTGTGTGTGCAACAATAAAAAAAAATAGTTGAATTTTCTGGTAACAGCCACGATTATCAGAGTTGCATTTCGCTTAATCAGACATGTTCGCATTTTTGTTATGTAGTATGTAGAAAAGATTTGTGAATGGGGGATGCCTCAGGGTTGCCAACTCCTAAAAAACATACTAGTTATACACTCGTTGAACGAAGCGTTAATGGAGTGACAAACTTTTAGTTTGTAGGGGTTAGTATCTCAGACAGAACTTTGGAAACGATTGGCTGCGACTGTCCAAAGTGAAAGTCGTTGCCGACACTTAGCTAATACGACGCCTGGACTGAAAACTGAAACTATTTATTTAAATGAAACTAGTTTCCAAACGTTTTAAAACTAGAAATAAAGTTAACAGCCTGGAAGCAAGCAAAAGTTATCGTATTACCACTTACTTGTCATCTGGCACGTTCAAGATATCAAACCTCTGCCGAAGTATTTTCCTTTTTATTGGAACGAAGTTCCTTATCGCACGTTGAGGGATGGGGGCGAAATAAAAAAAATAAACAACTTTTGTTTTAACACTATTTGTTACAACCCAGTATTATTTCAGACTAACATATGCTGGGAAATTTCTTGTTTCATGGGAAGTTTTCTAGGTGGAGCCGGGAAAGCAATATTTAGTATATATTGTAGTGATAGAAGTTTTAAAAAAAAGATAATTTTCTTAAATAAGAGCGTTTTCTTAAAAAAAGAAAATTTTCTAACACAAACCCCTATTCACATTCTTAAAAAAAGTATATTTTCTTAAAACAATACCTTATCTTAAAGAAGTACCTCTGCTTAAAAAAACGTAAAAAGTAAATTTCCTTACAAAAAGTACCCTTTCTTAAAAAAAAGGAATTTCTTTGAAATACGTACCTCTTCTTAAAAAACTATATTTTCTTTCAAGAGCACCTTTTTTGTGAAACAAAATAACTTTTCTTGAGATAAGTACCTACAAAATGTATCTATTCTAGTAAAAATTACTAATTGTAAAAAAAATTTCCATTTCTTAAACAAAACCTTTTCTTCAAAAAAAAATAAGTTCTCTTATAAAAAATTCCTTTTCTCACAAAAATTCCTTTTCTCAAAAGTACCTTTTCTTAAATACAAAATAACACCATTACTTTTCTTTTCTTAAGTTAAGTAGCCTTCCTGAATATATGTACATTTTCTTAAACAAAGAACCTTTTCCTAAAGAGAGTACCACTTCTTTAAAAAGTACCTGTTCGTAAAAAAAAACAATTCTTTATAAAAAATGCATACTCTTTTTCTTACAAAAAGTACTTCTTCTTAAAAATAGTACCTTATCTTAAAAAAACATTAGGTTTTAATGTGTTAATGGTTGTAATGGTCTCTTTAAAAAAGGATCTTTTCGGGAAAATATAATACATATTCTTACAAAAAGTACCTACAAATATACTTTTTTTTTTAAAAAAATACATTCTATAAAAAAAATATTTCTACAAAATTTTTATAATTTTACAAAAAGTATATTTTCTTAAAGATTCATTTAAATTACCGTACATATCGATGGGCGCCTTAGGCGTGTTGGAATTAACAAGTAAATAATATAGCGAAAGGAACTTCTTTCCAACCGGGTGTCCCCTGACGCCTCATGTGATTTTTATAAGTATGTTTTTGTTTTTTTTCATCGCTTAAATCAGAAAAAAACATTTTCTCACAAAAATAACAAATAAAATAAATCAGCTGAGGCAATTAGAGATGTGTTTTCATTTCTTACAAATTACACTGTGCGACACCAAAAAAAATGTTCTACAAAAATTATAGCCATAAAATTTCACTCTATCTGTGTGAACATTCTAAAACACAAATCTTAGCCCTACATTCCTACATTTATTTCGTCAAGATGTATTTATATTAGGTGGTGCTATTGCTGTTTTATATTTGTTTGGTGTCATACCACTGCCACATTCAAAGCAAATTTGGTAACAATTGTAATACACGTACACAAAAAAGTACAACAAAATACATATCAATTTAACAGTCAGTTGAGGCAACGATTTGAAAATATTTATATTACCTGTTCTAGCGCTACCACCTGATATAAATACATCGTTTGTTTTGTTGTTTGAATTTCTGTCAGTTTTTCAAAAAACTCAATGTTTTTTAGTGATGGACTCAAAATTATCGAATAATGTAGGGTGAAACGTAATGAGATCGGAACATTTTTCAAAGATGTTGAGCTCACAAAGTGTCAAATTTGTATGGGGAAATGTTAACATCTTTGGCACATTGAATGAAGATGTAAGATGTTGCCTAGAGTGAAAAGGCTATAGGCGATACAAAAGTCGGCCTCATTAATTGTCGGCCGACTAGTCTGCAGGTCTACGGTGCACCAAATTTGCGACGAAGTGATGTTGACGTTGAAACGAAGTGATGTTGACATAAAATCGACGACGCCATCGACGACGAGAACCGGAATACGGGTGAATAAACAATATAAACATGGTTTCCCATTATATACCACGAAGGGATTGGGGAGAGCTTCCCACACCAGTAAGCAGTGCGCGTTCTAGTTTTACACTCACTGATTGGGAACTACAGTTTTACACCGGTTCCGAACGGTATTTTGGGAAGCTTTTTAATGTCTAAATACTCGATAGTTTTGCAATCACTACGCGAGGTGACCGCCGTCGAAAGATATGGTATGTGATCTGAGCAGGGATCGAACCCACGTAAAAAAAAAATAAATGGTTTCCCATTACATCCCATGAAGGGACTGGGGAGAACTTCTCACAATCACTGAGCTGTGCGCTTTCCAGTTTTCACTCACTGATTGGGACCTACAGTTTTACACCGATTCCGAACGGTAATTTGAGAAGCTTTTTCATGGCTAGATACTCGATAGTGTCGCCGTCACTATGCGAGGTGGCCGCCGCCGAAAGAAAATTTGAAGGTGGTCAGAGCCGGGTTTGAACCCACGATCTCATGTACAAGAGCCGCGCACACTAACCCTTGCACCACCGGCGACCACAAATCGGGGTGGATATCAACTTGTATTGTCTCAATACGATGTTTCATTGGTGATTTATCAAATTTAATATATATATTCTCAATTTCAATCTCTTCTTGCAATAAATTCACAAAATCACATTATTATCGCAATCAATTCGCAGTTCTATCCTCGTCAACGCTATAATTTTTTGACAAATTGTAGCAAAACTAAATTTTAAATCTACAAATATGTATAATGAATGATACAGCGACAAATCTAAAGTGGCAACAACAAAAACAAAACTATACATCCTATCTGAAACAATGAAATGAACTTTATGCAAAAGTTTCTATATAAACTATATACTTCATAGAAAATATATATATATACATTAGGGTGTCCTGATAAAAAAGTAACAACAATATGAATCTCTAGGCGCTCAAGTGCAAAATTTCAACCATCAATAACAAAATCGTTGTCTGTTAACTCAATCCAATTTAAAGAAAAATTTAATTTTATTTCATAATTTAGAATTTATTGTTAAGAAGACGACGAGTTTTGAATCGCATGGGCTTGAATTAAATATAAAATTATGCATTCGAAATGTTTTAGTTAATGTATGAGAAGTTTATACTACAAGCTTACAAGGTGAGGAACATTTTTCTAATTGAAAAATGGTTGCTTTTTGATGTGACAAATATTGAGGGGGATTTTGCGAATTCCTTTAAATATTTCATGTCCAGAATTGTTTAGCTTCAAAAACTAATGCTTGGAAAGACATATTCTAACATGTAATTATTGTGTCAACCAACTTTTTTCGTTGCACTCTAATATACATAAATACATTACAGTTTCACTCAATTTTTATCGTTTGTGTCCTTTTTGTAGTTTTGTCTTTCTGAAGAATTATTAGATTTGCGAAAAAGTTTTGTTGCGAAAAAGAAACGAAAACTCTCAAGGATGATAATACAATAGCATGAACAATGAAAGGAAATTATGTTAAGGAAATATGGAATAAAATTACTTTATGGTTAATTTAAATCAATAGCAGCAAAACTATGATGACATAAATAGAAAATACAATGCCAAAGACAAAAAGAGTATAATAAAATTTAAAAACATGGGAGAAGGATAATTTCAAATGTGTTTCCTTGCGTTACTTTTGAAAACAATTTAAATTGATTTGTAGTGAAAGGGTTTGCATTGATTTACAGTGAAACTGCCACAAAAATTAATCACATATTTTCTTTCACAAATCCAAAAATTAAATACAACTTAGATACCGTTTTTAATTGCTAATCATGTGGAAAAATTAATATTCCATTTCATTTATATTCCATGACATTCCGGTTGTGGAATACCAATGAAAATGGTTCAATGTATTTTATTTTCCTCAAACACTTATATACTCCGGCCCTCACTCACCACTAAACCCCACAACTCATTAGGAAATCCTCACTTCCTTTTCCAAGAGTGTTGTCTACTTCAATCTTTTATTCGGCCAATTTCATACAATGAATATTAAACATTCATTTCGTTTTTGGTTTTGTGATGTTTCTCGTGGGGTAGGTTGTTGGTGTGTGGGTAACGTTTTCTCTTTTTCAACTCATCCGCAACAAATTTCCTGCTAATTATACACAGACAGTAATCGATTTGCTTAGAAAATGTGTTACACTCGCCCGTCCTTGTTTTGCTATTCGATGACATACAAATGGAATGGCATATGGGAAATATCCCTTTATTTGCAGAGGATTCCAGTATTTTTTAGCAAAGCATCTATTTCCCATTTAAAAGCATTAACGACGATAATAAGCAATCAAATTGACCGGAATATTTTAAGTTGTTCAAAACAAAATGAAAGGCTCCAGCTGCGTTGAAAAGTAGTTATCGTGATATAGGGCAATCTTGGGTTAGGTAGCTACTAGAGGGTTCAAAACCGATACCAAAAAATAGGTTAACTGGGTTTCTAGCACTTAATCGTATGCCTGTTTTTTAACCTTCCTATACCCGCGCCAATTTTTGTAACACCTATAACCGCGCGCGATCTCACAAACCGAAAGTGTGAAAGTTTTTCCAGACAAAACCTATTTAGATATTAATTTATTTTAAAACTAAATGATATAATCAAAAAAATTATGTCAGGCAGTACCTTTGTTTTTATTTATTTTATTGACTTTCAATCTGTTTCAAAACAGTTTTCAAAATCGCTGGTTTTTAGATACATACGGTCGGTCTCACAGACCAACGCGCGGGTATAGGAAGGTTAAAAATCGTAATTTTCGACTACTCCGAAAACCGGTTATTAGATGTCGGTTAACCGGTTTATACTCAATTTTTGTTATCCTTACATACTTATAATACACGCTGAAAAAAAAGGCCTCTGTAACATACTCTCCCAAACATATTCTGCAGGAACCATGTATAGGTTAGGAACACACTTCAAACATTTATATATTTGCAAGTACCAAACTCAGGTGTATTTAAATACAAACATTATCATGTTTACTGATAAATATGTATGCTTTGACGTAGAAACATATGCGTGATTCATCTTAAACAACCATAGACTTACGTGGAAGCATTCGCGTCTTTCCCCCAAACATCCATATACTTACGTGGAAACATTTACGTATTTCCTCCCAAACAATAATATTTAGAAACGAATTATTCTTTCTTTGTTTATTATAAATAATTTTATCCACATTTACTTTACAAAAAATTAAAATATTTAAAGTGACCCTTTTTACATTTACTTGCATTGAATGTACTACTTTGTTTATGAAATGAGAATCTGCTGCTCTTTTGCTTCTTCTTTCTTTGTTGTTTCTCACGTTTTTCTTTTCAGAAGGTTTCAACTATGCCTGGGTTATCACTATACGTTTGTATACAAACAATATACTTGTGTACAAATCTAGTTCAAATAAGACAAACGTGTATTAATTACTTGTGTTTTTTTATTATATTTCAAATATGGTCCGCCATTCCGAGTTCTTCAGTAGAGGCTCGGGCAGAAAAAGGGAACGCACTTCAAACATTTCTATGTTTGCAAGTCCCAAACTCACTTGTATTTAAATGAAAGCATTTACATGTTTACTGCCAAATATGTATGATTTTACGTGGAAACATATGCGTGCCTCATCCCAAACTTCCATATTCTTATGTGGAAGCATAAGCGTGTTTCCCCCAAACATCAATATAGTTACGTGGAAACATATGCGAATTTCCTCCCGAATATAATAATATTTAGAAACAAATTATTCTTCGATTTCAATATATATGTATTATTTGTTATAATTAATTTTATCAATATAAATCCACACTTATAAATAATTAATACAAAAAACACAATGATTTAAAGATTGCCGTCGCTCACGTTTTTGTTTTCAGTAGGTTTCAACTATGCGTCGGTTATCTAGTTCATGGTGTTCTTTTTATTCTATTTCACAAATGGTTTCCCGTTCCGAGTTTCTCAGTAAAGGCTCGGACAGACAAAGAGCTTCACGTTGTTAGCCTTTCCTGTTTTTTTGGTAGCACACATAAATATATACGAAACACATACACAAAAACCAAAGCAACACCATGAACCATTTAACCGTCCGAGCCTTCGTGTAGTCTTTCTTCACTGATCAAGCGCGTTTGATGTCCTCTGTCCGATTAACCATTGACGACTGAATACATGAAACTAAAACGCAATACTACATCAGCCAAAATAAGAAACACTGACTTCATCCGCAATTTGCACGCACATTCAGGAATATTTATGAATTACTCACTGAGAGAATAATCAAAAATACAAATACGCATCTACAAGATAGACTGTCTTGTTGTCCCTCTTTTATTCTCTTATTCTCGAGAGAGCATAAACACGGCTGTATTTGTATCACAAACACAAATATATTTGGGTCGCAAACACATATGTTATAACTTATTAATCATTGTGTCTCAAACATGTTATATTGAATAGCAAACACAAAGTGTTTGGGCACAGGTATATTATATTTGCGACAAGCTCCAAACATATGTTATATTTGCATCCAAACAACAAAAAGCGACAGATTTTTCAGATATAATTTTCATATATTAATTATTTTTTTGAATTAAGTAACATGACATCTATTTTGAAATATAAAAATAATAAGATTTTAAGCAGAGTTTAGTTCCGTAATGATTTCAACATTTCAATAACAATTGAATAATTTAAATTAGTATAACAATTAATTTTTTGCACTTTATAAGATTATCATTCATGAAAATTGCTTTCAAATTTGAATAT
Organism: Phaonia tiefii; assembly: GCA_963931995.1. Classification (NCBI taxonomy): domain Eukaryota; kingdom Metazoa; phylum Arthropoda; class Insecta; order Diptera; family Muscidae; genus Phaonia; species Phaonia tiefii. The sequence continues at coordinate 203,046,870 of OZ008370.1, read as the reverse complement.
GATTTTCAAATTTAAATAAGTTTAATGTGAATATGAATTAAACTTGTCAATTTTACATTAAACATGCATTACAAATTAGATTATGATTTGAATATGATTTACATTTGAATTTAAAACTGTTCTTGTTCAATTTAAATACAGCTGTGAAATTTTCAGATTGAAACAACAATAAGAATATTCAATTCAATTCAATACAAACCAGTTTAATTCAGTTCAATTCAATTAAGAAAATAAAAAAAATTGATCTGAATTAGACTAGTTAGATTAGATTGGATTGAATATACTTGGACTACTAAACTGATGGAATTGAATTGAATTGAACTTAATTGAATGGAATTGAACTTAATTGAATTGAATTGAATTAACTGATGTGTTTTTTAACAGAAAATTTAAAACTATTAAAATCTGACAAATGCGGTCATATTTTCAGAATTATGATGACTCTTTTTACAGGCAAACGATACAAGACAAGAAACTGTAATTTTGTGTTGAATTTTTGTTAAGTTTGCTACAAAAATTGAAACATATTGATTTCCGTGCGAAACGAAAAACCCAAAAATAACCGCAATTAAGACCGAAAATTAACCGGTTTCAACGGTTTTTTCTATTCTGTGAAACCGAAACCTGGTTTGCCGATAAAGTAATTTTTCGAATAACCCGAAAACCGGTTATTCGAAAATTCGTTTTTTTTTAACACTCTAGTAGTTACCTACGAGTAGTGCCTACGATGGGTAAACATGGGTATGAATGGTAGGTACCTACGACTGAGTTCCGACTACCATAGTGGTCAGCAGGTGGCGGGTAGATGGACGGCCTATAGAAATGTAGGTTGCCATTCCCCTATCAAGAGCGGCAGAGTCCGAGGCTGTACAGCGAAGGCGTACAAATATGCGAAAAAGATGCTGCGATATCACTAAGGGATGATTTTGAGAGGAGTGGAATCAGGAGAGTAACGCTTCCGCGTGTTACTGGTCGAACTAAAATTCTGAACCGTCTATCCACCGTGGTTGGCTGTCTGGTTAACGTCGGTTCACCATGTTAAGGGGGGCTGTTTATCAAAGAAGTGGTTCTAGTGCAAACTAACTCCTCCACTCAGGGGTGTCACGTGAGAACGTTGCCTGCAGATAATTGCTGTCGGGTGTATCGGCCTGTTTTCGAGTGGTGCCTCACTGATACCTGGGCGCCTCAGTGAGTAATATACAGTCGGTGAAGTTATTTTCCCACTACCGGGGGCTGTGATGCGATTGACCTCAAATCCCCTACACTGAAGAGAATCACAATGAAGACTAACATAAACGAAAATAATAAAACAGTATCACAAATAGATGGAGGGCAGACCACTCGGCCTAGAGACGATCATAATATGCCAGAGTCCACTAATATGGACGCAATTGAAGCGTGAGCAGATGTCAGGTCCGGCGTTGCCAGTTCTTTCGAGAGGTCGTCTGGTACACGTGTCAGCGCACCAGTGGCATGTTAAAGGAAATTTAATGATCATGATGTTGACCTGGAAAGCCTCACTGCTAGAGAGAGAGACTCTCTGAAATGGGCTCGTAATGTTATTGACAACCAAGACATTACAGCGGCTTTTGTATCGGAACAAGCGGAGAAGAGGATTCGCTAACTCGATGAGCATCCAAGAGCATCTAAGACGGCTAAGGTGGCCCGTTGGAATTCTGGCCAACAGTCCTTTAGTGAGTTTGTAAAACACATCCTGATAATGGTGGTTATCGACCAGGGTGAGGAAGATGGAATAATTTCGAAGAATGATAAATGGCAATATGTTGGGGACGCAATGTCTTCAGAATATGTTCAGATCCGAAAGGAGATGTCAGGACCTGCTACACGATGTCGCGACTACGGCTGGTTTCAAGGCCGAGCAAAGCTAGTGGCGTTTGGAGATCAGTGGTCGGAAGATTACTACCGTGCAGGTTTGCAAAAAATATGGGAGAGCTGTGGCTAGGTGCAGCACTAGATGTTGTTCAGAAGGAGGACTTCCCGTCCAGGCCAAAGGGTATATACATGGATCCATGCCAGCCCACCTGAGGCAGAGGGAATTGAGTATATCCTCAAGGACAGTAATCACGAATTTCCAACGCATAATTGGAAAATCGGACGACTGAAAGATGAAAATGGAATCCGTATTTGAACAACGAGTCACTGCTTCTTTTGAAAAAATCCGGTGGCGTGGTTTCGTTTGATTTTGGGGATATGACACTGAACATGTATAACCGGGATAAGAAATGCAGTACTGTTGATGGCATATCGACTGTGAACTATGAAATACCACAAAATGTAGACGAAGACTCTGGAAAAGGGGAAACTGAGCACGAGGCCATGCGCGGAAATGTACAAATGCCTGAAGACTTATTGAAGCTGTTAGCAGATAAGTAAAAGGATTGCCCCTTATCTTAAATCAATCTGCTTAAGCCTATAGAAGCGCTTCAGCTACTTTAAGCCTACATCTAGCAAAAGGGGAGATCTATGTGGTCCTAGTCGAAGAGCCCTGGGTTGCTAACGGCATGGTTAGTGGGTTGGGGATGAAGGGATGCAGGATAATAGTCACACCCGGCAATCCAAGAGCTTGCGTTGTGACCAGAAATGATTTGAATGTTTTCCTATTAACGGCATATAGCGACAGAGACAACGTTGCGGTTAGTCTGGAACAAAACGGATCCAAAATTTTGTTGGTGGCATCGTACATGTCCCATGATGAAAAGGGACCACGAACAGCTGTCCCGAAGGCAAGAGACCAGTTGCCATCAGTACCCTCAAGATGTCTCTTAGAAGAGGCAGAACCATAAAGGTACCCCAGTGATTGTGGGCGCTGATGATAACGCATATCATCCATTATGAGGTAGCACTGACACCAATGTGAGAGGTGAAACACTCAACGAGTACCTACTAGATAATATCCTTACTATATATAATAGAGATATTGAACCGACTTTTGTCACCTGCTTCAGCAAATAACTGGCGCCAGGCAATACGATAGTAGAGTACCTGAAACACTCTTCTGGGCAGCGGACAACCTGTAGAGGTGATTCCCTCAATCTCATTATGGACATGGTATCACCAGCGTTACTTCAGACTGTGGCCGATCTACTGACCCCTTGACTGATAAAATTATACAACGTGTGTATAAACTTCAGGTATATTACTAGACGGTGGAACGATACAAGAGTGGTGTTTATTTCCAAAGCGGGAAAGGCCTCTCACACTGCTCCTAAAGACTTTAGGCCTATAAGCCTGTCATAGTTCCTACTGAAGACTTTGGAACTTCACTACACTTACAAGTGAGTACTGATGTGGGATGCACAGCATCCGTACTGCAAGGTCATGTCTACGGGGATTGAACTGTATGAATTGGTAGGATTCATAGACAAATCGTTGGCTGCTAAGGTGTATACGTTGGTAGCCTTTCTTGACATTGAAGGTGCGTTCAATAATATCACTCAAATGCGATATAATTTGCTCTATCGGAACTTAAGGTGAATGTGGATCTTATGGGGCTTTTATAGCAAATGCTCATCAGTACATGAGATCCTGGGTTCGAACCCTGCTCTGACCACCTTAAAATTTCTTTCGGCGGCGGTCACCTCGCATAGTGACGGCGACACTATCGAGTATATAGCCATGAAAAAGCTTCTCAAAATACCGATCGGAATCGGTGTAAAACTGTAGGTCCCAATCAGTGAGTGAAAACTGGAAAGCGCACAGCTCAGTGATTGTGAGAAGTTCTCCCCTGTCCCTTCATGGGATGTAATGGGAAACCATTTATTTTTTTTTTTATCAGGAGATTTATCACAGCCGAATTGGTCACCACGATCTCTACGAGGTTAACAATGGCACATCTTAAGGAGGTCATGTCTCCGTTTTTATGTAACTTTGCGCTGATCGGGGTACTGGTCACTCTAGAAAATGCGGATGCGAAAATTGTAGCTTATGCGGATGATGTGGCAATACCTATACGGGGCAAGTATTCCAGTATCCTAATGGACATTCTCCAAGGGCTTTGTGCGGATGGACTGGTGAAAATGGATTAGGTGTAAACCCAGTCAAACCTGAGCATTTTTATCGGAATTTATACAATACCTACCGTGGACCAATGACAGAGTGTTAGTGTTATTTTCGACAACAAAACTTGGTTTCAGATCTAACATACTGGAAACGGCTAAAAAGGCGGCGATAACCCCAAACAGCTGCAAGGGGGCTATAGGTTGTAAATGTGGACTTTATCCGAGAGTTGTTTACGGATCTATAAAGAGGTGGTGAGACCGGTAAGACTCTATGGGGTTATCATGTGGTGGAAGGTGCTTGAGAACCCCATATTTTGTCCACTGCTGAATAGGGTTCAGAGAATGACAACAATGAGCATCACAGGTGCTATACGCACAACTTCTACAGATGCACTGAATGTAAATTTATACTTGTTGGCGGTAGACATTATAGGTAGGCAGATTGCATCCATGTCTGCCATCAGCCTGAGGCAACTCTCACAATTGGGCATGCAGGCAACGGAGTCGGTCATGGAACAGTGCGGGAAGGTACTCCCAACATACCTGCATTTGTCGACTACTCAAAACCGGTACCACTTTTCCATCGGAAACACCACACTGTCATTCTAGAATATAATTTCTGGAACAATGGAGTTCCTGGTAAAGAGAGATATTCGAATTTATAGACGGATGGTTCGAAAATGCATGATCAGGTAGGCTACATGATCTATTCTAACGAATTAGGGTTGTCCCTTTCCAGTAAATTACCCGACCATTGAAGTTGAAATTTTGGCTATTAGAGAAGTGATAGACTTAGAGAAGTGATAGACTGAGGGTAAATATAAATAGTACAACAATCTTTTGGGTCAATGTCTTCTCTGAAAGTAAGGCGGTCATCAAATCCCTGGAATCAGTAATCCTGTATTCAACATCAACCCAAGACTGCTGCAGATCCTTTGACGAGATTGCGTAGCAGTACTATTTATAACTTTAAGTGGGTACCAGGGCACAGAGATTATCCGGGTAACTGCAGAGGTAATGAGCTGGTCAGACTAGGAAAAACCTTACAGATTCTACAGGAATATGCTCGTGTTCGTATGCTCCTAGCAAAGTGCATGCATACCCTGCAAGTATGCTCCTATATGATGATGCAGATGATACTGCCATATGATGTTGCTCCTCGTCCATGGTACATATTGTTTACGTCCACGAGATTATGTAAGCTCAGGCCCAAGGTATTAACATTGACGGGACACTGTCTGATTGGTAGACATGGGGGGAGACTAAAGGTCAGGACAAATGGTTTCTATTGAAGATGTAACAATGAGGAAGAATCCACTAAATCGTGTCTATCTTTTTTGCACGTGTCTAGCACTAGATTGCAGGAGGACGTCTACTAAGGGTACCTACCAGAAGTGATGAGCTGGTCAGACTAGGGACTGCATCTAGCGACGTGTAAGCATATCCTGCAAGTACGCTCCAATAAGGTTAGGGCAAATGACTTCTATTAAAGCTGTAACAATGAGGAAGAAATCACTAAACATCTTCTTTGTAAGTGTCTAGCACCAGCCGGCAGGAGGGCGCCAACTATACCTACCAGGAGTAGTGAGCTGGCCAGACTACGGACTACCTTATAGGTTATACAGGAATTCGAGCGTGTTGGTGTGCATCTAGCGACGTGTAGGCATATCCTACAAGTACGCTCCAATATGATGATGCCCCTCGTGACACAGATTGGATCAAAGTATCAACGCTTGTTTCAGTTTTGACGGGACACTGTCTGATTGGTAGCCATGCGGGGATACAAAGATTAGAGCAAATGACGTCTATTGGAGCTGTAACAATGAGGAAGAACCCACTAAACATCTTCTTTGCACGTGTCTAGCACTAGCCGGCAGGAGGACGCCTACTATCGGTACCTACCAGAAGTGATGAGCTGGTCAGACTAGGGACTTCCTTATAGGTTATACAGGAATTGGAGCGTGTTGGTGTGCATTTAGCGACGTGTAGGCATATCCTGCAAGTACGCTCCAATATGGTGATGCAGATGATGCTCCTATATGATGATGCCTCTCGTGGCACAGATTGTGTACGCCCAAGAGATTGCGTCCGCTCAGGCCCAAGGTACCAACGGATGGTTCAATGTTGAGGGGACACTATCTGATTGGTAGACATGCGGGGAGACTAAAGGTCAGGGCAAACGACTTCTATAGAAGCTGTAGTAATGAGGAAGAGGAAGTATACACACAACTTCTTCTGTGCACGTGTCTAGCACTAGCCGGCAGGAGGACGTCTACTATGGGATCCTACCCATTTAGGGACCTGAAGAATTATCTCAGATAGACGTGGACAAGATCTTGAGCTTCTTGGAGTAAACGAAATAGTTCTACGGTGGACCTAAAGCATTAGCCCTTGGTATCACAATGGATTATTAAGTATAATAGAGTCGTTCATCGACTGCCACTAACTCTGAACTTAACCTAATCTGTGTAGGGTAATATAAATTCGTTGTTATCCTATTCTGTGCTCTCATACCTTTTTACACTTTAACTCTTATTCAGCGCAAAGCCAGAAGTGTTCAATTAGTAAATCATTTACTCCCACTTAGCCTTGTCCGATAGTCCGTTTGCTACTTACAGACATCCCGGTCCAGCCCCCCTCCACAACTATGATAAGTTTGATTTTGACTTTCAACACTTGTCGTTTTATTTCTCCCCCGTTCAGAAATAATCCGGGAAAGAGACGACTACGTAGGATAGCAAAAACATTTCCCACCCCCCCCCCCTCATACATTAGTAATTTCTTGGCCAAATGGTCAAATGAACGAAGAGCAGACACAAGGCAACGATGGTATCGTTTGTAGGTGGAAAATTGTGTTGAGCTTATATTGTCAGTTATCGCCAATACGTTTTACACCGCGTATCAAATGTAACTTTCTCATATTTGACAAGAGTCGATATCCTAGGGTATGTCCTTTCCTTACATGATACACAAATAAACATATGTATGTGTGTTAATATTTGTATCGTGTACTAGTTACGACGCCCCTCTATTGGCGTGTACAGGCAACTGATGAGGACGAGGACGAGGACGTGTACGTGAATGTTATGTTGACTCAAAATCAAAATCGAGGAAGTGTCTATAATTTGTGTTATGCAACATGCTGGCAGTACGTGATTCAATCGTCTACAAGAAGAAAAACAGGCATCATGTACTACTTTATGTATTAGATACTTAGTGGCGAAAAAGTATAATCAAATTGTTACATACGAAGTAATTAAGTAGCACTCTCGAAAGAATTTTAATTAAACGTAGTAAGCGAATACAAAATTCAGAAAAAATAAATCGATTTTTGTTCTAATGACGCATAATGCATTGGAAATAGGCCATAAACAGAACGAAATAACTTTTTAGATGTTGACCGAATTGTACCCCCCCCCCCCCCCCTCCCCCCACCCCCGCCGATGTAATAAAAGTACATTTGGTACATTTGTTTAATACTTTTATATTATAATATTTTTGGGTACTCGAGAAGTAGAATATTTTGTGAAGAGTACACGGAAAGAAATATAACGGTTGGTGACCGTTCGCCGCGAAGAGCTATACATTTGCCGCAACGTTATTCTATCAATATTTTTATAATTTACGTTCACAGCAATTATGAAAACCATTTGTGCTAATGTGTAAAACGAACATACACGCACACATACAGTCAAACGTGATCTCTGCCTTAAGTTTCTTCTCTCTTACAAAGGGTGTCTCAGTGAGAGTACACTTTTTCATTTTAAAATAAAAACACGTATTTTTTGAGACAGTCGTGAGTTCTTTATTGGATTGTAAAGAAGACATGTTCCGATTACGTATGAAATAAAATATCCGTCAAATGGCCCCCACGGCTCTGTTGACAGGCCATTACTCTTTCATGCAATTTTCCAAAACTTTTTCACAGAGATATGGCTGTCTATCACCTATGACGCTTTGGATCTCAGATTTGAGCTCAGAAATTGTTTCTGGATTATTCGCATAAGAGACTAAACATAATCAAACACGCTACAGACGACGACGTATTTTCTACATAGGTTTCTTATGGCAGGGAAAAATCGTCACGAAAATCCGCTGCAGCTGATGACTCGCCGCTAGAATAGAATCGTTTCTAATTTCTTGGCGGCGCTCTCACGAAATCTCTCTATTGAGAGAATGAAGTTGCCACATGTTCATGAAAATCATAAGAGAAACCAACACATATAAACCATACATGTGAATGCAAAAGAAAAGTAAAGGGTTAAAAATAATTTATTGTTAAACACAATACAATACAAGTGAATACATTTTTAAAAGCAGTAAAAACACTTTAATTCCTATACAACTATAATATTATTTTTCCAAACTTTCAAACAAATTTCAGGAAAGAGCCGAAAATATATACGACGCAGAGAGAAAAAAAATCAACCGAAGACGCCAGACGCTCTCTCGTTCCGTTTAGACGCTAGATAATTTTTCCGTCGCCGTCTGAAGCTTGTCTGGTTCTGTTTGGACTCTAAATCCGAGATTTCTCAAAACCCCAAACAAAGAAATCACACGGCGTTAAATCGCCGGATCTTTTTGTCCAGTTGACATCAGAATTGCTTGATGTAATTTGTTCCGGAAAACGTTGCTGCAATAAATCGATTGTTTCATACGCGGTGTGGCAGGTGACACTGTCTTGCTGAAACCACATGTTGTCTAGATTCATGCCGTCCAGTTGAGGCGACAGGAGCTTCGTTATCTAGTTCCTGTAACGAATGCCGTCCACAGTCACTGCAATTTCGGCCTGTCTTCCTGAGCTCCTGAGTAAGGTGAATTTTGTACGCATGAACCATATATACGTTTGCAGCACACTTCAAATATTCATATGTTTGAAAGTCCCAAACTCACTTGTTTTTAAATGTACACAGTATCATGTTTACTGGGAAACATGTTTGCTTTTATGTTTTATATTTATGTCGAATTCACTTCAACGCACACTCACTGGCATGACTAGTTTCGAACTCCGTAACAAGTTCATCATCAGATGCCTAACTACTGTGCCTGAATTCATACCATCGGTTGATCATCAATCGTATGTACAAGGTGTTTCAAAAGAAGTCATCCGATGTTGTTTGGCACTCATTTTTTTCCTAAATGAAAAACTTCGATTCTGTTCTTTGATTATGTTTATTTGAACCTTTATAATTTTATTGGTTAAGTTAAGAAGATGATATCGGTTAAATGGGCACCGTCACAATTGATTACCATACGGGCTCGTTTTCACCAAACGTTCACCAAACTTGGTTTCCAATAAATTGATTGTGGCATTCGCTGTGTGGCTTGTGGCGCCGTCCTGTTGGAACCACATGTCCACCAAGTCCATATTATCCAATTGGTGCCAAAAATATTCGGTTATCATTGAACGGTAGCGATTCGCATTCACAGTAATGTGCCGGTCTTGATCGTCACGGAAGAAGTACGGCCCAATGACGCCGCCGGCCCATAAACCGCACCAAACCGTAATTTTTTCGGGATGCAATGATGACTCATGGATTACGTATGGATTGCTGTCTGACCAATAACGCATATTTTGCTTACTGACGAAGCCATTCAGCCAGAAATGAGCCTCACCGCTGATTGTTGAGGCCTCTTAAAGTTGGCCTCTTAAAGTTAAGGCCACTGACTCCAAATTTCGGTAGTAAATGTTAATAATTTCGACTCGTGTTTATCTTTCCATGATGAAATGACAAACCTTACTCAAGAGAAATGTCAAAAGAGCGGGAAAAAATATGGCCTCGTTTGCTGTCTCTATCGATTTACTTTTGTATCGTCTCTGTTGAAAAACCCTTTACAAACTCAATTCTGCAATTCACATGTGCGAATTAGTATCGATCAAAGATCCCCAAGTATCAACATCACTTGTCACGAAGTTCGAAACTAGTCTTGCCAGTGAGTGTGTTGAACTGAATTGTCTATCACTTCCAACAAAAACCAACCATTTTGCAATTAGAAAAATGTTCATGACTTGTAAGCTTGTAGTATGAATTTCTCATGCATTAACCAAATATTATAATTAATTTTATCAATATAAATACACATTTGCAGATTGCAGATAAATACAGATTGCAGAATTTCAAAATAGAAATGGAAGCTAGACGTCTTGAAATATTAAAAAAAATCATGACAATAGTGATTTCTTAAGTAAAGAACTTTTCTTGAGCAATTTATAAAAAAAGTCCAAAAATGTGGTATTTTTTTTTGGTTCACTTGAATAAAGGCACTTTATTATTTTTTTAATATTTTTAGAGTAAGCGATGATTTTTTCTAGGGAGCGTTTGTTTATTACAATTTATTACATCTTAATCATTTTACGAGTCAAAATGGCAAAACAAAAAATTTTAAATCTATCGGAAAAAACTAAAATCGATGTTTACCGTTCTGAAGGATATTCCAACAGCGCAATACCTAAAAAAAATTGGACGGAGCCCAACAGTTGTCGACAATTACATCAAGGTCCCCGAGGCGTATGGAAAAAATGTTAAAGGAAGGGTTTCATTGTTTCTATCTACGTATGAGAAAAGAAAAATCATCAGAATTGCATCTAATTCTGCCTTATCCTTGTCAATAATAAGAGCTCAAGCTGGAGTGGAAGCGAGCACGTCATCAGTATCAAAATCACTGAAAGGCCTATTTATATTTAAATATAAAAACCCAATTTTAATATACAATTTGTTTTTGTTTTTTTTCTTTCTATAAACTTCATAATGGGTTCAAGCATCAACAAATAATTTTGACAGCCATTAAATTCAAGTAATTAGTTGAGCATGTCAATATATTATGTGGTACAACCGAATTAGTTTTTATATATTTGATTGATCTAACAAATAGAATAATCACCACTACAGGATAATTTGATTGCTGAAACTAAAACTCGATGGACAGATCACATTTATTTCTTGTTGCTGTGGCTTCAACTAAATATTTCAGTTCTTGCAATCAAAACCGAATTACTAATCAATTGATATGCACAACATTTGGTGATTATTGGTAATCACAATGGAATACTGTGATAGTCCGAGGTACCGCTAAATTTTACTTGGCTGTAAATTTAGTTGTGCCAATGAATCTCTTCTCTGTGTGTAACAATATTGAGACAAATTACTGTACATACCAATTATATGCCACCAGTGACCTGATTTTAATTTTTTTAAACCCGATACGAAATGTACGCACAGTACACAACTTTCGGCAGCAATAAAAATGTCGCATTTTGTCTAGCTGTGTTATCAATGTGATTGAGGTTGACCATATGTCTAGCATTCCAAACATTAAGAGACCTTCAGAATGACTATTTATCGTTTGTTTGTGCACTTGTGAGTTGTTTCTCTCTCTATTCCTAAGTCAGTTACAGACCATAAAATAAAACAATTCTTTATTACCGCCATGCATTTAAATATAAAGCACCTCAAGGAATTGCCAAGACAATTTTCATACTGAAGACTTAGGAGAGGAAGAAAAAACAATCTTACCACACCCCAGACTTCCAACAAACAACCCGTAAAATATATAAACCAAAACAAAACAAAATTTGTTTAAATGACCCCTTGTGGCTTTGTTGATGATGCATAATTTCACACCATCAATGTGTTAAAAGGCCTTTGCTAATATGGCCAAGTTCACACAATGAAAATATGGCCAACAAAACAATTCAAATAACTTTTCTGAAACTTTCATTCACGTAACCCACAAGAGGAACAACGGCAGCAGCAACAACAACAACAGTAATAATAATAACCATAAGAAGTGAATTGAAAATACTCCTGAGGCCAAAATGGACCACCACAACAGATAAGTACGAGTATTACCAACCCATCATCTAACCAACATCAACAACTAAGATGCCGCCTCACTCATCATTTTTATTACGTTTGTGGTTTTTATTCGACCCCCAGACCCACAAAGGAGGAATAAGTCATCACCGGAAAAATGTGAAGTCTTCGACTGTTGTTTGTTTACCTTTTGGCAAAAGTCAGTTAAACAAATGAATGATAAAAGTGTCGAAACATATTTTGCTGTTATCGTATTCATCGTCTTTTTTTGGATTTGAAAAGACGAGTATCAATAAAAAGAAAGTTATATTATTCCTGGAGGACATGATGGATGATTGATGGGGCGGCTGGCGTGCACAAGTATTTATATTGTGTCAGTTTTCTAATGAAAACATTTTTGACAAAATATATTCAAGCATTTTTATGTTACATGAAGATAGATGCATACTCAAGACATAGTGAAAACAAATTATATTTTTGATTGTATTTGTGTAACAATATACGTAGCAAGGGGCAAACTCTTTTCGTTTCCTTTAAGAAAAAAAAATTCGAAAAGCACCCAACTTGATTATTAATACTGTTCTACAAAAATAGTACACTGAAGCAAAAGTTCGTTACATTGAATATTAGTCAATGCATCGCCACAACAAAAATACCCATTGCAGAAATTTTCCCATATTTCATTATTTTGGTGTTATTCCAATTAATATTTGCGATGTGGTAATGAATTTTTGTGTTAGATTACCTTCGATTAAACTATTCATTTTCTTCAAGAACAATCATTGTCCAGAAACCTAATTTAGCTGAAAAAATCTGATAATAGGAAAAATGTGTTTAAAGATAGGATTTGACAAAAAATATTTATATATTTATATATTTATAATATATATATTTATATGTTTATAATAATATATATAATATTTATAATAACGGGTCCGCCATCTAACGTTTTTTTTCAACTAGTGCTTATTTCGTGAATGGTAACACTTAGCTCATGTCTGATTTGACAGATAATTAGTTTTATCCTTCCGCCGAACGAATATGGTTGTGTATACGGAAATATTGCGACATTACTTTGAAAATCATGGTAATGCCGCAGAATGTGTGCGAAAATTGCGTACTGATTTTGGAAGAAGAGAAGCTCCGTATGTTCGTTATCCGCATGTTCGTTATGGGGCACAGAAAACCCGCACGCATACATTGAAAAGCCGATGCACCCAAAACGAGTCACTGTTTGGTGCGGATTTTGATCCAGAGGCATAATTGGACCATTTTTCTTCGAAAATGAGCAAGGAGTGGCCGTTACAGTCAATGGCGATCGTTATCGGGCCATGTTGAACGAATTTTTGTTCACAAAAATTGAGGAGGAGGATATTGGCAATATTTGGTTTCAACAGGACGGCGCTACGTGCCACACAGCCGAAGCTACACTCGATGTTTTGCGCCCTGTTTTTGAACATCGCATTATCAGCCGCAGAGCTGATGTCGTTTGGCCACCTCAGAGCTGCGATTTGACACCGTTGGACTATTATTTGTGGGGTGTTACGCCGACAAGCCAGAGACAATTGGCGCTTTAAAGGACAATATTCGTGGAGCCATTGATGAAATACAGCTGCACACAATCGATAATGTGCTTAAAAATTGGACCGATCGTGTAGGCTACTGCATGGCCAGCCGAGGCAGCCATTTGAATGAAATTATTTTCCATTATTAACCGGAAGGATTGTACTTTCAAATAAAAAAAGAAATTTGAGAAAATATTCAGCAGTTTTTTTTTTATTGCATTTTCAAAAAAAAAAAAGTTATTTGGCGGACCCGTTATAAAGAATTTTCCAATTTGAGTCATATGATTTCTTTTAAAAACAAAACACACTAATTGTTAAGGAAATTCAAATGTTTTTTATTTAATGTAAAGTACATTCGATACAATTAAGTTCTGAATAAATCGTCTTTCAATTGGCCTCCACGTCTTCTTTTACACGAACGAATTCGATGAACCCCATTTTCGATCACTTTTTCGACTAAATCAATTCGTATGTCATGAAAAACACGTTCAATATTGATTTGTAAAGCTTGAAGAGAGTGTGGGTTATTGCTTAAGACCAATAACTTCAAATTACCCCACAAGAATTAGTCTAATGGTGTTAAATCACAACTACTTGGCGGCCATTCAATGTCTCAATTTCTTGAAGTAATCGAATCTCCAAACATTGTTGCAATAATTCGGTTGTGGCATGTGCTGTGTGGCACGTAGCCCAGTCTTGTTGAAACCACATGTTGTCAAGATCAACTTCTTTCAATTTCGGCCTTAAAGCTTTGGTCATCTCCAGACCAAAAAGCACACCAAACTGTCGATTTAGGTGAATGTAATGGTTGTTCATGAATAATTTGTAGATTTTCTTCGCACCAGAATCGACAGTTTTGTTTATTTGCCGCACCACCTAGATGAAAGTGAGCCTCATCGGAGAAGATGATTATCTTAAGAATATCGTTATCGATTTCAAGTTGACCCTAGACAAAATCAGCAAATTCATGAATTCATAACGTTTACGGTAGTCCAATGGCTTCAGTTCTTGAGTGATAACAATTTTATACGGATCCAAGCCCAAATCCTTTCTCAAAATCCGCCAGGTTGTGGTTTGAGACAGTCCCAATTGTTGACAACGTCTTGGAATCGATAAATTGCGGTCTTCAGCACCACTTGCCTGAACGGCAGCAATATTTTCATTCTTCATTCTTCTTTGTCTTATTTGAACATTATGTAAAGAAAATGTACGCTCGTAATTTGCAACAATTCGACGAATAGCGAGCACAGGTGGACGATTATTATAAATAAAATAAATGGTTTCCCATTACATCCCATGAAAGGACTGGGGAGAACTTCTCACAATCACTGAGCTGTGCGCTTTCCAGTTTTCACTCACTGATGGGGACCTACAGTTTTACACCGATTCCGAACGGTAATTTGAGAAGATTTTTCATGGCTAGATACTCGATAGTGTCGCCGTCACTATGCGAGGTGACCGCCGCCGAAAGAATTTTTTTTTGAAGGTGGTCAGAGCCGGGTTCGAACCCAGGATCTCATGTACAAGAGCCGCGCACACTAACCATTGCACCACCGACGGCCACGATTATTACGATTATTACGACCATTAAATGGCGAAAGTTGTAGAACGATAATGTTTGATAAAAAAAATTGAATAATTTGTAAGCGTTGTTCTTGCGTGCATCTCTCCATGATGAAATTGTAAACGTTACTGAATACAATGAAAAAAATTACAGATCATAACATTCTACAAATGGCCGAAACGTCAATTAGAAATCATATCACTCAAATTCGAATATTTTTTAAAAGCATGTGAGTTTGTGTGGAGTAAAACCTACAATATTGATTGATGATTAAATCCTGAATAGTTTCTTTGAAACCTCTATTATTTCTGACGCAATTGATAGTCGAATACATGTTAACACCAAAAACATTTAACATTTGTTTTCTGTAAAGCCAAACCATTGCAATATCAACAATAATGCAACATTAGCAAAATAACACCGCGCGTGTTTCCATACTTTAACACCGGAAATGCAGCGACACAAATTACACCCAATTTGCAGACGCCGACGACAGCATTAACTGGAATTGCTTACCTGGGAACAACATTTAGACATTAAGTTATCTGTAAACCAAATATTGTAATAATCGATCAGTTCTGTTTTCGATTTCAACAAATAAAGTTTTATTTTTTTAAGTCTTCGGACTAATAAAATAATAATTGGCGCCCAACGTAAATTCCAGTACCTCAATTGCACCTCAAATAGCTGCACGGACATCCGAACGAAAAATCCAGCACCTCAATCAGCTGCACAGTGAACTCAACTAGCTGCAAGAACGGCAGAACATCCCAGAGGATACCCAGTACTTCAACCAACTGAGGACACTAAAACGTATGATCCCACAGGACATCAACAGCACCAGATAGAATAATCAACAGGTTATCAGAGAAGGAACAAGTAAAGTTGCTGACGCCCAAGTACACCGAAGGCAAAGGAAAAGGTCGGACTTTCAACTCATCATGCTGGTAGCTGCAATACTGTAAGTTAGATTAAGATACCAACACACACTCAAGTGATTCTTTAAACAAATTAAATAAATTCTATTGCGATTCCTACGGGACCCTCCAATAGTAGAAATTAAGAACACACACATAAGTAAACACATAAATAAGTGAATTCCTGAATAAGTTAAAATAATTTTATTGCGTATTCTACGAGTGAATTAAGAATAGAGTGAAACATAAATAAAAAGGAGAGTAATCCTTGAGTCTTGTTGATAACAATAAGTGACAAAAATTGATTTTTCTGTGTTAAAAAGTGAATTTACTAAAGACTGATCTTAAATAACTGAATTATTTGAAAAACCTGCGTTATTTTTTCGTCAATGTCAAATCCAAGTAACCTTATAAGACCACCAGTTATTCAAATGCCCCCTCCGGGTGAACCAATCATTAACGACAATAGATTGCTCCTTAATATGGAGGACACAATAGCTCGAATTTGTGCTCAGCCATGTCAAGTCGCAATTAGACAATTAATGCGACCAAGCTCTGACATAGCAGGAGTGGACCAGATAATTGAAGACAGATTCCGTAACAATTTAGACGATTTAGATAAAGTTCCCGACGTAATAAAAAGCCTGAAAGATTTTTCAGGAATTGCTGCAGAGTTCAGCTCCTGGAAAAAGAGTGTTGATAGAATATTAAAGTTATATGACTCAATTAAGGGCACACCGAAATATTTTGCGATTCTGAATACGATCGGAAATAAAGTTGTTGGAAACGCAGACGCTGCGTTAGAGTCATACAACACTCCCCTTAATTGGGAGAGCATTTCCAAGTGTCTTACACTGCATTACGCCGATAAAAGGGATTTAACTACCCTAGAATATCAAATGACAACCTTGGTACAGGGCAGTAGTAGGGTCCAAGATTTCTACCAAGAAGTGTACTCCCACCTATCCCTTATCATGAACAAATTGTCATGTATGGACATAGGTAGGGAATCTCTTGACATCCTGTCACATCCTGTCCCGCAGACAAGCCAAAAGGCTTCGTGGGTTTTCACATCAAAACATTTTTGTAAATTAATTAATGATCAATAAAATCTTAAAAAAAAAAAAAAAAAAAAAAAAAAAACATACAGGGATAAAGCCCTCGACATATTCATTAGAGGTCTCAAGGGCCAAATGTCAATACACCTTGGCATGAAAGAGCCAACTGATCTTCCACAGGCACTTCAGTGGTGTCTCAAGATGGAAAATCAGTTTGCAAGGAATCAATTCGCAAACTCCCATAACCAGACTGGTAAAAACAACAAACAAAACTTTCAATCATACCCTCCACTCCCTCCAAAGCCTAAATACCGAAAACCAAATCAGACTCCTTTCTATCCTCAACTGGCATATTTGCCACAACCTTCTGCAAATATGCAACACTACGGTATGCCTATGCCAATGTATCAGCTAGGAAACGTTACCCCTTCTTACCAAAACCCAAATCAACGATTTCAACCACCTAGACCTGCTGCACCAAAACCACAACCAAGACCGGAACCAATGGAAATAGATCCGTCCATGCAAACAAGAGCCATAAATTATATGAATCGTCCAGCGCAAGATAAAAGATATTTCGGAAAAAGGCCAACAGACCAATCTGATCAACTGAGAAAACCCGATAAAATACAAAGGAATTTCCACTTGGATACAGATGACGCACAGCTTCAAACTCCGCAAGAGTATGAATCAACAATAGACAACTACGAAGATGAAGAAAAATTACCCCCACTAAACGACTACATTCATGACCAATACGACGCTCTCGGAGATGACGATCACCTGGAAATTCAAGATTTTGTAGATATTAATTTTTTACTTTGAGTGCAGGACAAAATCTGGACAAATCCTCAAAATCCTAATAGATATCGGCTCCAATAAAAATTACATTCAACCCACACTTGTAGAGAAACCTCTACAAAACGAAAACTCATTTTTCGCGAACTCAGTTGGAGGAAAAACTCCAATTACACAGCACACGATAATTAATCTTTTTGATGCAACGTGTGAACCGCTAAAATTTTTTTTACTACCAACTTTGGAATCATTTGATGGCATATTAGGAAACGATAGTTTGAAAAAATTATGTGCAGTTATCCATACGTCAAAAGACTACATGATCATAGATAGCAGAATTAAAGTTAAGATAAAACAGAAAAAATCTCAATCGGTAAATGCCATTAATATTAGGACTGATCACTTGACCAAAGACGAAAAAAGAAAATTGGACGGAGTAATTTCAGAACATAGAACATTGTTCAACGAACCGAATGAGAAGCTGACCTTCACTACAGCTGTAGTCGCGGACATTCACACCAAAACTGACGACCCCGTCTATTCAAGATACTATCCTTATCCGATGCATCTAAAAGGAGAGGTTGAACAGCAAATTAAAGAACTTTTAGAGCAAGGTATTATTCGGCCTTCACGGTCACCGTATAACTCTCCTATCTGGATCGTGCCAAAAAAAACTGACGGCTCGGGACAAAAGAAATTTCGCATGGTTATAGATTATCGTAAATTAAATGAACAGACCGTTCCTGACAAATACCCAATTCCGGAAATTAATGACGTTCTCCCACAGCTGGGAAAAATAAATTGTTCTCTGTATTAGATTTAAAAAGTGGGTTTCATCAAATACCACTTAGAGAAAGTGACAGACGGAAAACTGCATTCTCTGTCAATAATGGTAAATACGAGTTTACCAGGCTACCTTTCGGTCTCAGAAACGCGCCCTCAATTTTCCAACGCACCCTGGACTATATATTAAGAGAACACATTGGGAAAATTTGTTTCGTCTATATGGACGATATTATTATATTCGCGGAAAACATCGATTCACATGAGAACATAAAAACCATATTCAGTACTTTGGAGAAAGCCAACATGAAAGTCCAACTGGGCAAATGTGAATTTCTCAAAAAAGAAGTTGAATTTTTAGGATTGATAGTCGCCGACACGGGTATAAAAACCAACCCAAAGAGAGTCGAGGCAATACAGAATTTTCCACTTCCAAAAACTCTTAAAGACCTAAGATCGTTCCTAGGTCTCTCAAACTTCTACAGGCGCTTCATCAGGGACTATGCTAAAATAGCCAAGCCCCTAACGTCGCTTCTGAGAGGGGAGGCAGGACGTATGTCAAAATATTCTTCTAACAAAATGGTTATAAATTTAGATCTGGACGCAATGGATGCATTTGAAAAATTAAAAACAACGCTGTCATCAAGCGACGTTATTTTAGCCTATCCAGACTTCAGTAGGGAATTTGACTTAACGACTGATGCTTCGAATTATGCCATGGGTGCGGTATTATCCCAAGACAATAGACCAATTGTATTCCTGTCTAAGACTTTAAGCAGGGCTGAGGAACATTATGCTACCAACGAAAAAGAGATGTTAGCAATTGTGTGGGCTCTTAAGTCACTTAAGAATTACCTTTACGGTTCCACTAAGCTAAAGATCTTTACAGACCATCTTCCGCTAACATATGCACTGAACAACAAAAACGTAAACTTCAAACTCAAGAGATGGAAAGCATTTCTCGAGGATTTTAATTATGAACTAAAATACAAACCAGGCAGCACTAACATAGTGGCAGACGCCTTGTCCAGACCGCCTAAGGATATAACACAGGTGAACTCAATGACCTCAAATCAACATAGTGATGAGAGCTCGTCCTCAAACTTGATACAATACACAAACGCACCCATTAACGCGTTCAAAAATCAAATTTTATTGTCCACGGACGGAGACCAACCTTCCTACAAATTCGAAATTATTTTCCCTACGTATCACAGACACACCATCCATGAACCTAATATGACACACGCAACCCTGACGGACATTTTGAAAAGATATCTTAACCCATCTGTAACAACTTGTATTAGAACGACTGATGACATTTTAGGCAAATTACAAGACATCTATCGCGATAACTTTTCCCGATTTAAAGTAATGTACTCTAGGACAATGGTAACAGACTTAAAACGTGAAGATGAGCAAAATGCGGAAATCATTGATGAACACAACAGAGCTCATCGGAATAGCATAGAAAACAAGGCGCAAATATTGAACAAATTTGCATTCAAAAATAAAGAAGATAACTAACCAGTGTAAGGTCTGTAAGGAAAATAAATATGAAAGGCATCCGAATAAAGTTTCCATTCAAGAGACGCCCATACCTCAATTCCCTGGACAAATAATCCGCGTGGATATGTACTTTACCGAAAAAAGGACAATACTTACCGCAATAGACAAATTTTCCAACTATGCTCAGGTAAAAATTCTCAAGTCTAGAGCAACTGAAGATATTAAAGAACCTCTTAGGGAGATAATTATCTCCTATGGTACGCCGGAAACTATGGTTATCGACAACGAAAAATCTTTTAACTCGAAATCTATCATATTCATGTTAGAAAACCAATTCAACGTGAAGGTTTTCAAAACTCCCCCCTATAGCAGCAGTGTGAACGGGCAAATAGAACGATTTCACTCTACTCTATCGGAAATAATGCGGTGTTTGAAAACAAAAAACGTTCACGCATCATTTTCAGAACTTCTGCATAGGTCCGTTTACGAATATAACAATTCGGTCCACTCAACTATTAAGAAAAAGCCAGTCGAAGCCTTTTTTGGGAAAAGAGTTAATATAGACCAACGAGATACTGAAAAGGAAAGACAAGAAACGATTCAAAGACTTAAAGAAAAACAAGTAGAAGACATTAATTATCACAATAAAAAGAAATTACCACCGAAGACTTACGAAACCGGACAAACTATTTTTGTAAAAGAAAACAAAAGAATCGGAACAAATCTTAGTAGAACATATAGACAGGAAATAGTAAAGGAGGATAAGAACACTACAGTTATAACGGAATCCGGAAAAACAATTCATAAAAATAATATTAGAAATTAATAGATATATATTTCAGATCATTGTTAACCCTGGCGACCGCTGACGTTAAAATTCTTGATTACACTAACTCGCAAATCGTGACTCTTGACGCCGGAGTAGCATAACTCCAGACTGGGACCTTCAAGATAATTCACATTATAGAGACAGACGAATACCAAGAATTAATTGACTCCATGAGGATAACGGTATCTCAGAACATCAGCGAACACCATTTCCTTCGTCCATTCCTCATTCACGAAATAACAGAAATTCAAGGGTACTTGGATAGATTGAAACCTAAAATGAAAAGATCATTAAATTTTATCGGATCAGCATGGAAGTGGATTGCTGGAAATCCTGATCATGATGATTTTGAAATCATAACACAGAAAACTAACCAAGTCCTGTTCAACAATAATAAACAAGTCGTAATTAACAAACTATCAATAGAAAAGATTAATGAACTCACTAAAACTAGAAATGAAATTATCAAAAACTTAAATACTAACGATAACTCTAAGGAGAAACTGATAACAAATTTGAAAATGAAAATGGATATCATTAAAGAAGAAATAGTTAATGTTCAATATGCCATTCATTGGGCAAAATTAGGAATTGTAAATTCTTTTATATAGTCATCAGAAGAAATTAACATTGTAAAAGACGTTATAAGTAAAGATTCCATACCTTTTGTAAACTTAGAACAAACATTTGAATTTGCAGAGACTAAAATAGCATCAAATAGTAATTCACTCGTTTATATAATAAATTTACCAACCACAGATGAGATCCTATGTGACAAAATGTTAATAAAACCAGTTAAATTTGGAAAATTCATAAACAAGCTATCATACAATAATGTATTAATATGTAATAAGACAATATTCGGTATAAGAAATTTATGTAAAAATTATAATAATATAACAATTTGTAATAAGTCAAATTTAGAAAAATTAGAAAATAGCTCATGTCTCGTAAACCTCATAAATAGTAAAACAACAAATTGTAGAGTAATAGACAATAGACACATTCCCTCCATCGAAGAAATATCCCCAGGCACAATTCTACTTAATCAGTATAGTGGTGCAGTCTACGTTAATGGAGAATCCCAGAACCTCACCGGCACATATGTTTTGCAATTTCACAACACGACAATAAAAATTTTGGATAAGTCATACGACGTTTTTGAGACAACGGTTATTCAACCCTTACCAGCAATATTGCAACCAAAGCATACTTCACTCAATATAGAGGAAACATTGTCTCTGGATATAATAAAAGAACTTCATGCAAACAACACGGAGGCCATTAACCTGTTAAGAGGAAAAAATAAATGGAGCACATCCACAAACTTTGGTCTCTTTTTCGTGACACTTTCATTAACAATTGCCCTACTCATTAAATCTGGCACTTTTAAAAGAAAAAACGAAGTAGTGATCACCCCACAAAGTACAAACCCTCGCCAATGCGAAACTCATACTCATGTTTCCATGCCAGAATTATCATACAGCCCAAACGAAGAATCAGCAGGAATTCGAAGAATCTCGCATATTCCATACTTCTGACCGATCGAGGACGCTCGGTAATGAGAGGGGAGGTGTTAACACCAAAAACATTTAACATTTGTTTTCTGTAAAGCCAAACCATTGCAACATCAACAATAATGCAACATTAGCAAAATAACACCGCGCGTGTTTCCATACTTTAACACCGGAAATGCAGCGACACAAATTACACCCAATTTGCAGACGCCGACGACAGCATTAACTGGAATTGCTTACCTGGGAACAACATTTAGACATTAAGTTATCTGTAAACCAAATATTGTAATAATCAATCAGTTCTGTTTTCGATTTCAACAAATAAAATTTTATTTTTTTAAGTCTTCGGACTAATAAAATAATAATTTACACTCACGCTTTTCAATAAAAATATCAACGGCGAAAGCGATTTTATGTAAAATTCATTAACCTTAAATGAAAAATGCTTTGTCACAGGAATGAAGAAAATTCCTCGCCCGGTAGCCTACATTGGTGTAATGAAAAGTTTAGTTCGTGTGGCGATTTTGTTGTTGGTTTAATGAAACATGTGGTATGAAAAACGCTTTGTCACAAGAATGAAGCATATTCCTCGCTCATTGGATTGCATTGGTGCAATGCAAAGTTTGTTGGTGTAATGAAACATCTAGTATGGCAAATGTTTTGTCACAGGCATGAAGCATGTTCCCCGCACTATGTTTCAGTTCAATATATGTATTAAATACCAAAATATTAGAGCATTAGGTCTATTTTAAAGTATTTTATTCATCAATCTTTCGCCACGGCAGAAAGATAAACAACAATTATTAATTAAAAATTAAATTAATTAAGAAACAAAAAAGTTTCCTTATCTCATTTGAAAATACAATAACAAAGTGAAAAAATTTTATTTATCATATGAAAAATGTTTTAAGTTACAGCCAGAACAATTTTTGTATAAATTATTGTTAGAAAGGAGATTGAGAATTGTTCACCAACGAATTGCATACCTAGAAATTGGGTGGAGCATGACCGATCAATAGAACTAAAGGATTCTGAAATTTGTCTGAAACTTCGGTTTATTATAATCCAAGAGAACATGCTAAGATCTATTTCTAGGTATGCATTAAGTGGCGAAGAATCCTTGATTTAGGATCAATCCCCAATGTAAAATATGTATATTGGACAAAAATGTAATGTTTATTGGTAGAGCTGTTCCAAGCAAATGTAAAGTTTCATACGGCCGATGATTTTGTCGTTACTGTAATGAAACATGCAGTATGGAAAATGCTTTGTCACAGGAATGAAGCGAGTTCCTAGCTCCGCACATTCCTCACATTGGTGCAATGAAAAGTTTCGTACATCGGACCATCACACTTTAAACTTTCAGATCGAACTTTCATGATATTCATTATTCATTATTGTTTGGCATTTCCACTGTGTACGATCAAAATGTTGTTCAGCGATGGGACTCATTTCTGACCTAATGGCTGTGCCAATAAGCTAACTTGCCGTATTTTAGCTGACGGTGAATGTGGTCTCAAACAATCCAGAAGGGCCAGGAGCCTTACAAAATGAGGACAACCTATTTCTCCAACCGGATCGATCTTCAGCTTTTCCCCTTCAGTTGGTAACACCAAGCTATCGCAGGCAAGCTATGGTCCTATTTGTTGATGTCATTTGGATACATCTTCAAATACCTTTGGCACTGGTTCATTCTATTCCATTCTACTGACATGGCCTAGCCAGTGTAAACGCGTTATATTGATACGCATAACTATGTCGATGTCGGGATACAGATTATACAGCTCGTGGTTTATCCGTCGTCGATACTCGCGGTCTTCTGGCCCATAATGCAAGACAGGTTGTATGAAAGTGTAATATAGTTGGATCTTCGTTTCTCGAGAGAGGGCCTTATCTCTGAAGTGTTTACTTAGTCCGAAATAACACCTCCTTGCGAGTACAATTCTCCATTTGATTACTAGGCTGACGTCATTGGTTTTGATCACGGCAGATACGAGGTAAATAAATTTGTCCACTACCTCGAAATTATAACGGTTATCAACGTGCAACCTTTCGTCCAATCGTGTGGATGTTCTGCTTATCGAAACCATTAATTAAATCTTGCCAAACCCACTATTGCTGATTCCTTCTCAATTCTCGAAAATACTGCAGTAACTTCTCGCAGATATCGCCCAATGATGTCTAAATCGTCAGCTTACACGAGCAGCATGTGACTTTTGCTGCTGAGAGTTGTAGTCGTTTTGACTGCAGCTTTTTTCACGACGATTTAGATCACAATGTTGAAGAGATCGCATCATAGCTTGGTACCCTGCTTGGGGCTTCGAATTTTGGCAAAGGATTCGATGAGATCTTTTTCAGTCTATACTGAGGTCAGTGTCATTCTACTGAGGTCAGTGTCATTCCATCCCGTATCGGGCTAACGAAAGACGTGTTAGATGTCGATTTGTTTTTCGTGGGTTTTGACCAGGATTTATCGTAAAAAACAAGACTAAAGCCACACTGATAAAGTCCAAGCAGGCCTACAACAAACGCTTTAGTCACTCACATATTATGCTTGAGTGGACATTGCATGCGATGGATAAAATTCTTATTCCACGAGGGTTTGTACATACACTCGGGTCGCCTTTTTTGAAACAGAACACAGTATGCTAAGACTTCACTCGTCGGGCATGCATTCGTCTAGCCAAATTTTACATATGAGCTGATGCATACACCTTTCCAACTCATAGCAACTCATAGAACCAGTGGCTTTATTGTTCTTAAGCCGGGAAATTGCAATTCAAACTTCGCTTTGGCTAGGAAAGAGGTAGTCGACGTCAGCGTCCTGTATGTGTTCAACACCCTTATCTATATTAAAGTCTCCTGGGACAAGTATAGCATATTATCAAAAGAGGGCTCTTGATCTATCTCCTTTGGTTTGGCCCTGATCTTTTCGATAGAATTTAAGGGCCTCATTTTTCCTCTTTTACGATTCGATTTTCTCACTCTCGTTCTTTCTACGTAAACGTTTTTTCGTAAACGGGTTCCTCTAGTTATTATATCACTCTGTCGCGGCTCGCGTAGTAACTGACTGAAGCATTGCCATACGTTTCAGCGTTCTTTCATCAATTGCTCTGCAACACTCTTCATCGTACCATGGTTTGTCTCTAAGCGGTTTTTCATAACTAAGTACGATCTCTTCAGCAGTTTTCATAGAGTGGGAAATGTGCTTGCATTGCGCTTCAGGATCATAGGCGAAGTGAGGTTTTCGGCAGAGGCCGTGGCTATCTCTGGTAATTGCAGCTTTTCGATGTCCAGCTTTCTATATGTCTGGTTTCGTACGACTTTCGCTCTGCTTTTCGTCGAATCATACGTACGTCCATTACACTAGTAAAGTGCCTTCCATCAATTACCATCAATCTGTTTCTTCAATCTATTTCTTCCGGTGTTCAGTACATCTATGGCGGCATTAGTTTTCCACTATGCGAATTCAAGGCCTGTCCCTACTCGAAGACCTGAGGTGAGCTCAGTCATGAGGTGAGGTGAGCTCAGTCATGTCCAGGGTCTATGGTTAGAATGCAGTAAACCTTTCAAAATAATAACATAATGGTTTACCCTTCTCTGGGGTTTTAATTCAAATTCTTTATTTTCTTTATATATATTTATTATAATAATGTAATTCAACGAAACAACGTCAATGGGTCCACTCGTTGAGAACACTCTTCTGGGAACAGTTTGACGACACTCCTCTGGGAGCGGTTGAGAATTCCTTTCTGGGAATGGTTTGAGTACATTCCTTTCGATTCGGTCTGAGAACACTCTTCTGAGAACGGTTTGACAACACTCTTCTAGGAACGGTTTACAAGACCCTTCTTGGAATTGTTTGAGAACACTCCTTTAAGTTCCGTCTGAGAACACTTTTCTGGAATTGGTTTGCAACGGTTGAGAATACCCTTCTAGGAATGTTTGAGAATATTCTTCTGGGAATGGTTTGGAACACTCCTTTGGGTTCGGTCAATCGATTTCAGATAATCGAGAAAATGGTGTGTTACATACGTAATGAATCGGTATTGTATTAAATTAAAACGGCTCAATATCGGTTCAATTCGTCCTTCAGTACGGGCATTTTATATACGGATGGACTGCCGTAAACTCGAAAATTGTTGTTTTTGACTTGAAAGTAGAAAAACCTATCAGATCACTAGTTTTTTAAAATTATGTAGAATAGAGTTCGTAAATCCCTTTAAATTTTGAAGATTAATCCTTGGTTCCATACTCGATCGAAAGCTTGTTGTATATTGAGAAATATTGCCGAAAACAACATTTTGTACTCCAGATACTCCATATTTGATACACAATTCGATGCCATTGATGTATATGAATATAATTTATTTTCTTCAATTCTGGCATGGCAAAATAAGTAGAGTAGAAACAGTAGGAATTGCAGGCATTTCAGGTTATAGCAGCAGGCATTGTTGCAATTGTCGGCAGCAACCACAAGGACAAGAAAAAATTAAACCAGATGTTCTAACGCTTCCACCTGTACTGGATAGATATTAAGAATTGCTATAATCAGCAGTTGACACAACGACAAGAAAAAATGTAAATCCGCTGTTCTTACGCTGTAATAGATACATCTTGTTCTCTCTTTTGAAAAGGTTGTAAGAAGAGTTATCAGAATGCCTGTTCACTTGTCAATACGCTCACAATTAAAAAAACTTCATGACACCCCTCATATTTTCATACATTTAGTTAAAAGTCAACACATTATAACTAGCACACGCTGAAAACATCTGACCCTGCAACATTATGCTGGAGCCATGTATATTGTGTTGTATGTCACGCTTTTGTTTTCAACAGTTTTCATCGAAGAAAGCCATATTTGGGTCACAAAAACCTGTGACATATTAATCGTTGTGTCCCAAACATGTTATATTGGATAGCAAACACAATTTATTTGGACACAAGTGTATTATAATTGCGACAAGCTACAAACACGTTATATTTGCATCCAAAGGACAAAAATTACAGATTTTTCAGTGTGTACACAAGACGTCCATAACTCACTAGCCATCAGTGGATCAGCTACTTATTTTATTTGTTTCCGTGTAGTATATGTATTTGGTTTGCTTGACCGATAACTTTATGCAACAAAACTTAGTTTTTTGATTTGGAGGTGGACGATTCCTGTTCCAAATCATCACACTAGGTGAGTATAGTTAAACCCCAAAATTTAGACCGCAGTGTACCTACAATTTTTTTATGGGCGTGGAAAGTTTGAATTTTCTTATCCGATACTGCCCGAAATAAATTTATAAATAGAGTATAAATATTGAATTGAGCGAATACTTGAGATATCATGTCTTTCAATAAAGGACATAACTATAAATAATAAAGAGAAGTTTCAATATATACATATTTTTTGGACAATTTCTTTCAACAGAGACGCTACAAAAGTAATTCGATAGGGACAGCAAACGACGCCATATTTTTCCCCGCTCTTTTAACATTTCTCTTCAGTAAGGTTTGCCATTTCATCATGGAAAGATATACGAGCCAACAACGAGTCGAAATTATTAAAATTTACTACCGAAATTTGGAGTCAGTGGCCTCAACTTTAAGAGCGCTACGTCCAATTTCTGAATTCTAAATTTCATTTCTGGCTGAATGGCTTCGTCAATAAGCAAACTATGCATTATTGGTCAGACAGCAATCCACACGCAATCCATGAGTCATCATTGCAACCCGAAAAAATTACGGTTTGGTGCGGTTTATGGGCCGGCGGCGTCATTGGGCCGTACTTCTTCCGTGATGATCAAGACCGACACATTACTGTGAATGCGAATCGCTACCGTTCATTAACCGAATATTTTTGGCCCCAATTGGATAATATGGACTTGGAGGACATGTGGTTCCAACAGGACGGCGCCACAAGCCACACAGCGAATGCCACAATCAATTTATTGGAAACCAAGTTTGGTGAACGTGTTATCTTACGAAATGGCCCAGTCGATTGGCCGCCTCGGTCGTGCGATTTGACGCCGTTCTATTATTTCCTGTGGGGCTACGTCAAGTCTATGGTCTATGCTAACAAGCCAGCGACGATTGATGAACTTCGTACGAATATCTAACGTGAAATTGCAGCAGTATCGGCCGATTTATGCTTGAAAACCGTCGAAAATTGGGTTCAGCGTCTGGACTTCTGCAAGCGTGTCCGTGGTGGCCATGCAAAAGAAATCGAGTTCCATACATAATGGCATCGAACGTATTTTCACAGGAATAAAGAATTTCATTGGTGTCTAAAAGCGGTTTTTTTTTATTTAAAAAAAAACTTTTGTAGCGCTCTTATTGAAAACCCCTTTCTTTATTTTATTTAAAGTTTAATAATTTTATATAAGTGGAGTGAGTGGTAGAGTGATTCTTTTGACTGTCATTAGAGATTAAGCATTACAATTTATTTCTTATTATTTTTGAAAAAGTTCTCTTTAATTAACTCACCCAAAACAATATTTTTCCAACAGCTCGCCGTTGCGTTGTGGACGTCGGTGGTGCAATGGTTAGTGTGCGCGCCTCTTGTACATCGATCCTAGGTTCAATCCCTTCTCTGACCACCTTAAAATTTCTTTCGGCGGTGGTCACCTCTCCTAGTGACGGCGACACTATATGTATTTAACCATGAAAAAGCTTCTCAAAATACCGTTCGAAATTGGTGTAAAAACTGTAGGTCACAATTACTGAGTATAAAAAAGACAAAAACTAAAGAGAGCACAGCTCACTGGTTGTGAGAAGCTCTCCCCAATTCCTTCGTGGGATGTAATGGGAACCCATTTGTTTATTCATCGTTGTGTTGCTGCAACACCTCAATTTTGGTTGATACAACGAAAATATTATTTGTGAATTCCGTTTGCACACCTCTTGCTTGTCATAACCGCAAAAAAAGGCTGGTCCTGTCAGGTCAGGTAAACTTGGGGGCCAGCGGAAAGTGAAGTTTTTGGATATTGATATAATTGGGAATTTTCGTTGAAGGTCCGCTATAAACGGTCCTGCTATGTGTGCAGTTGCTACATCTGGCTGGAACCAAATGCTGTTGAAGCGGATACGTCTTCGGCATAGTTCTGGATAAAACTTCCACATCATTAAATAACTGTCGTCATTGACAGTTACTGTTACACCGTTGTTTTCAAAGAAGTATGCCCCCACAATGCACTTTGATGAAACTGCACACCACACTGTGACTCGTTCTGGGTGCAGTTCCGTCTCATGGAGTATTAGTATACAATGTAGTATAGTATAGTAGTATGCGATGAAAAATAAAGCACCACATATTGCAGGAACCATTTTCAATTTTGCAAGCATTGTTTTCATGAATAGAAGACCTCGTGTTTGTTTTTCTTTATTGCCTGCCACATTTTTGTTTTCAGCTGTTTTCAACTAACAAAGCAGCATTTGTGCCACAACTACATATATTAGAACCTATTAATCATTGTGTGTCAAACATGTTATATTGATTTGATTAGCAAACACAATGTGTTTGAACACAAGTATACTTATATTTGCATCCAAACAACAAAATAATAAAAAATTTTCAGCGTGTATTAGATTCACTCCATATACGGCACTCCATTGTTTACACTGCCGTTTAGGTCAAAATGGGCCTCATCAGACATAAACAAGCAATTTATCAAGTTGTTACCTTCTTCGGACATTTCAATCATTTTTTGGCCAAATTTTAACTTGTTTGCAATTTGGACTTAGCACGGATACAAATTTAAATCATCATGAATTCTCCGCTGTAATGACCGTCTGCTAACTCCAATTTGCGCCGATAAGTTTCGATTGTGTCTTGAACCCGAACATAGGTATCTCCATGGTACGGTCTTCGCGCGATGCTTCCAGATTCGGCAAACATGTTTAAAATAAATAACTATTTCCCATAATATCGCATGAATGAACCGGAAAGAGCTTCTCAAAACTTGTGAGCTGTGCGCTTTCTAGTTTTTTATTCACAGATTTTATTTCGCAGTTTTACAACGGTTCCGAACAGTGTTTTGAGAAACTTTTTCATGGCTAAGTACTCGATAGTGCCGCCATCACTGACAGTCGTCGAAAGAAATGTTGGATGGTCAGACCAGGAATCGAGCCCACGTTCTCATGCACAAGAGCTGCGCACACTAACCATTGCACGGTCGACGGCCAGCAGCAATCATGTTTACCCGCCTTATAATGATCCATCTACTCGGGGAGTATCGCCAAACTCCCTCCAAAATTCGCTTTAAACGGCAATGAAGGACACTGCAAAAAATAGAAAAAATGAGGCGATTACTCACACAGGAAAAATGCTATTACGTTTTGTTTTTGTAGCACGACTCGCGCGCCACGCTGTATTTATGTATATATTTTATTCGAACAAATTCATCAATTGCTTACTTACTTACTTACTTATCCGGTCTCGGACAACCCCGGGGGGTCAGGGACCTTACAAAACGAAGATAACATATTTCCCCAACCAGTTCGATCTTTTGCTTTATCTCTCCAGTTGTTAATACAAAGTGAACGCAGGGATTCGACAACCTGATCCCTCCAGCGGAGTCTTGGTCTTCCTATTTTTCGTCTTCCGTCGAGTTCGATTTCGAAAACGCTTCGTGTTGGTTCGTCTTCATCCATTCTACTGACATGGCCTAGCCAGCGCAATCGCGTTATTTTGATCCGATTAACTATGTCAATGTCGGGTTAAAGCTCATACAGCTCATGGGTCATGCGTCGCCGATACTCGCCGTTATGCAGTATAGGGCCATAAATTTTTCGGAGTATTTTTCTCTCGAAGACTCCTACAGATGTTTCGTCTGCTTGCGATAGGACCCAGGATTCATCAATTGCACAAACTTTAATTCTGCATTGAAAACTCAATCCATTTTTAAAAAATGCTTTCGAAATTTTCACGTTTAAATCTTTCTCTTCGTTGAGTTTTCACTCCATTTCTCATTTACTGCTAATAAGTTCGTCTTCTTAGTCATAAAAGAGCCCACCATTTCAAACGCCTTTATTTACAACACACGTCCGTATGAAAATTAAAATGAAAATTGGGGGGAAAAAAACAATAAAATGTTGTAACGAATTTTACCTACTGTACATAGGGAAATGTTAATTAACCAACAAAGAACTTGGAAAAGTCTTCAGATGGGAATGATATACATATATAAAAATAATGAAAATATATTAAACTTTATATTAATCGGACACTAAACTATTGCTTGCAGTTAACCGTTGTTTTATTTAACGATTTTTCCGGAACTCCATAGGTTCCTATACTTCTTACAGAGCTTTTTGTTCTTTTAATGCTGTCCCACACTTGGAATTATGAGTGTTTATGAAGACTTCTACTATTCCTATCACTCGATCATTCCAAACTTTATAACCGTTAGAGTAATTTTATATATTTATAAAATATAATTTTTCATAGTTGGTACTTAAAGCTTTAAATTCTATCATTCCAAAATTAATAACCTTTAAGGTTATATATGTCGGAAAATAACTTAACTATACACAAAGATATTTGGTCGTAGGTGGAACTTATCCAGTGCGTGAGCAACATAAAAAATCCCTCATATTAAGGAAAATCGAAAATCTTTCAATAAATTATTGCTTAATTTTCGATTATCTGTTGTTATGGCAAGGAATTCGAGGGAAGATGGAAACAATACAGATAGGCAGTTTCGAAAACGTCGACATATTATGGTAACATGTTGGTCATTATATTGAGAATAAAGTTCAGGGATTTGCTAAACAAAAATGTGTGAATCGTGATCATCGCAAGAATCATGTCTCAGTCATTAATTATTGATGATGCTGGTGATGGCGATTCGATTAGGATTCTATTTGAGTATTACGAGAAAACATAAAACACTCGATGATGATAAATAAACTTACTTAATTTCTACACTATTTCCAATTGAAATTTAATCAAATATCAATTTAAAAATTATATTTGAAATTTGAAATACATCAATTGAAATTTAAAAATTTAATTTACTATTTGAAACACATCAATTGCGATTTAAAATACACCAATCGAAATCTAAGTATTGCATTAAAAATTTGAAATACATCAGTAGAAATTTGAAAAAAAAAACATCAATTCAAACGAAAGACTTAAATAAGAAACTATATTTTTCAAATATTGAACGTAGATATCATTTAAGCTGAATATAGGAGAATTATAACGTTCATTCGAATAAATAGGAAAAATAATTGTTTTATTTTTTTAATAATTTTTTTTTTTTCATTTAAGTGCAATAAATTAAATAAATTAATCCACAACAATTGAATACGAAAAAATTAAAAACTAGATAAAATAATAGATTAATTATTTTTTTTTTCTGTCAAATTTAGTAAATTTAACAAAATAAATACATTTAGTATTGGGTGCTACCATGGTCAACGAAAAATCACCCAAAAAAAATTATGAAACATTGCCCAAGAAATCCCATACAAATGTGGGCGAAATTTCATATGAAATATCGCCCAGGAAACTTAGGTCTTATTTCATAAATTGTGAGCAATACTTTTTTTTGCTCCAGGGGGCTATTTGTCTTTCGAAAAATGCCACAAAATACATTTGCGAAAAATAGCCCATTTGGATGTTTTTTCATAAAATTAAATATATATGTATATTTCATATTTCATAATTGTAGATACGAAAAAAAGCCCAAAAACAATCCGGAATAATTCGAAAACTTATGGGCAATTTTTCGTTTCTTATTTTAACTAAAATTGATATTGCAATTGAAACGAGATTGCACGAAACCTTTTCTTATCAAAACGCTTTTAGCAACAACCTACATTTTCGGTTGTTTACTTTTAGCTGGTTGTACAACTGTGGTCATTTTATTACAACGTGTGTAATTTTTTAAGTTATGGAAATATAACCATATACGGATATCAATCATAATAATCATGATAAAAGACCAAAAAAACAGACCCGCGCCTCCCAGTTTTGCCCAAAGTCATGCACTTTTTTATGGGCCTCGGGGCCTCGGTGTAATTTTTGCAAAAAAGTGATAAATTTTCAGGCTCATATCTTGCAAACCGTTCGGAATTTTGATTTACTCTCTGAGGGAAAGTTGTAGCTCTTGTCATAAAGAACAAGAATTGTGAACACATAAAATCAAAAACTTCATCTTCAACTTCACCTTAAAAGGTTCGAGGTTTTTTTTGTATCAAACCTGAAGTTATTTACATCTGTTCTATTGTGTTCAATAGCTTTGACATTATCCCGTCTATACAAATGATAGCAAACAGACGTACTTAATGGCCCTGACATTAGAAAGCTATTCAAGACCAACTTTAAATCATCGCTTGATGATAGTCATTCAATGGTATGAATTTAACTTCAGCGTGTATGCACCAGAGTCTTGACAGGGGATCGGGACGCGGAACCGGAAGCAAGAGAGTGGGTCAAAGAAATGCCGTATTATTTTGAGAAAATCGGCACATCGATGACATTAAAGCTGAATTTTCTTCATTTTCATTTTGACGATTTTATCAAACAACTCCCTACCGAATCCGATGAGTAAGGAGAACGGTTTCACCAAACCACAATGACCATGGAAAAACGGTACAAAGGCAAAAAACTCGACGCATTACTTGCAGAGGTAATATCAATTTTATTGATGCATTGTTTTGCATTCCTTTTTTGATTTCTTTTCTAATTCATTTCAAGTATGTTGGTGGAGTCAAAAGATCACCCTGTATGATGTTAATGAAGTATTTGAAGAAGAAAAAGCTGATGATGTAGGGCAGTCTGGAAACAACGTGCCTGTGGACACCATAAGTTCTGAATCACAGTCAGATTCCAGCGATGTGGAGCCACAACTTAAGAGAGTGCGATTTGCAAGTCCAGGGCCATCAACATTATAAACATAATACGAATATTTTTGACGTAGAATACGTCTTACCTTACGGTATGAGGGATCATGTCAGGTTTTTATTGTTGTAATCTTTATTTCATTGAATTTGAGGAAACGGCTAGATGAATTTTTTTCAAATTTTTTTTGTAGGTAAATGAATATGTTATCTTTCGTTTGATATACATTTCATATTGGTTGATATATTTCTAGTATTTTAATTTCTCAAATGAAAATTGTTTAAACACATACACTCAAATATATGTGTGGTGTTTGGTTGAAAGTTTTTGGTTGCTCAACATTGCTTAGGAACATGTATCTAGTAAAAGTGAAACGAACAGCAAGCTAATGTTGCTTGGCAACATGTATCTAGTAAAAAGTGAAACAAACAGTAAGCTAACGTAATAAAGCTTTTTTGCGAAAGCTTCAATAAAGCTGTTGCAACATTAATTTTGAATTGTAA
This sequence comes from Phaonia tiefii, assembly GCA_963931995.1. Classification (NCBI taxonomy): domain Eukaryota; kingdom Metazoa; phylum Arthropoda; class Insecta; order Diptera; family Muscidae; genus Phaonia; species Phaonia tiefii. The sequence continues at coordinate 203,012,152 of OZ008370.1, read as the reverse complement.
AGCGTAAAGCTTTCACACAACGCTCGAATGATAATGCGAAGACTCGATAAGGTAAACCTTTTTTAATATTAGGGCGGCCCTCTCAACATTCGCAGAACTTATTTCAATAAAAATATTAATTAAAATACATAAATTAAATTAAGTTGAAAAAAATTGAACATAATATTTTTTTTTTTAACGGACTTGAATCAAATGCCGTTGGTAAATATAAAAATTACAGCAGACAGTTGTGCGAGGCCTTCGGCCACGGACTGTCCCTGCAGGCTGTGTCAGAGACACGGTCATTAAGTTTAACGTAGAATACGTCATCCGATAAGAGAGAAAACATATATAACAATAAATGATAAATAATATAAGCAAATGAATTTATTGTTATATATGTTTTCTTACAACTGTCTGCTGTTTTTTTTTATTATTTTTTTAATAGCCAGCATAGTGTCTCAATGTTAAAGTAAAGAAAAAACAAATTAAATTAAAATATTTTCGGGAAATTTTTCAATTTTGCGGCTGCCTAAACGCTACAGCAGCGCTACCTAAACGGTGTTAAGAATCATTCCTAGGAAGTTCATATGTTCCACAAAGTTGTTTATCTTAGATACATTTTTGTAGTTGATTGTTTCCTTGAATTTTGGACGGTTTGCTACCTATGGGCCTGAACAAGGGAAAAAGGTAAAAAAATCGAATTTTTTAAAGTTTTTTGCTATTTTTACCTTGAAGAAGAAGTTGACTTTATATGTTCACAATTTTTGTTCTTTATGACAATAGCTACAATTTTCCCTCAGAGAGGAAATCAAAATTCCGAATGGTTTGCAAGATATGAGCCTGGCAAAATTATCACTCTTTTGCAAAAATGACGCCGAGACCCAAAACTTTGGGGGTCCATAAAAAAAAATGCATGACTTTGACTTTAACGCGTGTCTTTTTTTCTTGGTCTTTTATCACCTATTGGTGTCCGTATATGGTTAAATTTTTTCGTGTTGCATTGTGTTACCAAGCAATCTCATTCTGTACAATCAGACGACAGTGAAAGGCATCGTATTCATTGTTGGATGTATTTACAATGAAAAGTATTGAATATGAGTTTTTGCGTGGCACAAAAATAAATTCACAGATAATATATATAAAAATTTAAAAACTATTATATAAATTAAAATCCAAGAATGGTAATAAGAAAAACTACAAACGCTACAACAAATCGTGTATTTTGCGAGTTGAGTTTTTAGTGTCGAGTAATGTTTCTATAGAACCAAAAAACTCTACAGATAATGATCATCAAAATCAGGATCAGGTTTCAGCGGCACTCGCTAAAACAAAATATGAAAAATTATTCTGAAAAAATCTCGCGATTTGGGATAAATAATTTTAATAAAAGATCAGGAGGTAATTATTGTGGAAGACAGTGTAGATTGTAGATTATAGACAGTAAGAATAATAAAGCTGCTGGTGCGGTGGCCTACCAGCTGAACTTTTTAAGGCAGGTGGCGAAGGACTGATAGCCCACATGCATCAACTAATATGCGGTATATGGCTGGGGGAGTATATGCCTGACGATTGGAGTCTCAGGGTATTATGTCCTGTATTAAAAGATGGTGTTCCGTGTGTATGTTCCAACTATCGCGGTATCAGTCTTTTATCCATCCTGTATAAGGTCTTGTCGAGCGTATCATGTGAAAGACTAAAGCCAATTGTTAAAAATCCGAGTGGACCTTATCAGTGTGGTTTTAAACCAGGCAAATCCACGCCTAATCAAATAGTCAAGCTACGCCAAATCCTGGAAAGACCAACGAACAGCAAATCGATACATACCATTGCCTTATGGGAAAAATTGTACGAAGCTATGTCTGAACTTGGGATTCCGGCATAAAAGACGCCCTCTGTAGACTGATGCTGACCAATACCAAATCAGCAGTGAAATTGGGGAAAGACCTCACCGAACCATTCTGTACCAAACGGGGATAGATACAAGGTGACACATTTTCGTGCATTCTCTTCAACATCTTAATGGAGATAATAATAAGAAATCCTACAGTAAATACGAGCAAGACCATCTACACGAAAAGCCATATGTTGGTGGCGTATGCTGACGACATAGACATCATCAGGCGAAATTTCCGAGAGGTTACTGCAATATTTTCAAAAATCGAAAAAGCGTCATCGAAGGTGTGTCTTGTTGTTAACTGATGTTGGTCCGCATTCGAAAGTCGACAACCGATTTAACTTTGAAGTGGTTGATGAATTTGTCTACCTTGGATCCGCCGTGAACAAGGACAACAACGTCAGTCTGGAGATAAATAGGAGAATTGTGCTTGCAAATAGATGCTTTTTTGGGCTTAGCAAGCATTTTAAAAATAAAGCCTTCTCTCGACGGACAAAGGTCCAGCTAGACCAGAGTATCATTTTACCTGTCCTGGCATATGGCTCCGAAACTTGGGTCATGTCGCAATCGGATGAAAAACAACTGGGAGTATTCGAGAGGAAAATTCTCTGTAAAATATATGGTTCTGTTAAAGACAACAGCCAGTACCGACGTCGTTGGAACCAAGAGCTATATCATTTATATTCTGCCATGGACGTAACTAGGCGAATAAAATTCGGCCAGTAGGAGTGGCTAGGCCATGTTATCGGAATGGATGAAGATGAGCCAGCGCGAGAGGCTTTCAATAATGTACGCGATGGAAGCAGTAAAAGAGGACGACCAAGACTCTGATAGAAAGACCAGGCCGGAGAATCCCTCCGTATCCTTGGTGTTACCAAATGGCGTGAAAAGACGAAGGATAGAACCAGTTGGAAAAATATGTTAAAATTAGTAATATTTTGTTATTTATTTGTTTAATATGTGTAAGACATTTGACCTCATGAGGTTGTATATTAGTCAACAAAAGTAAAGTAAAGATATGAAATAAACACTGTTATATTCAATCGATTGTTTTTTGTGTTCATTACAAACTATTTAAATTTTGCAAAATAAATAAATTTGCGAGGATGTCCTCTTTGAACACAGACAGTCGGCAAATGCAAGAATGGCACAAGCTGAAAGCAAAGTAACTGAAAGCAAATTAAGTAAACAAAAAACTGTTGCAGAAAAGTAATTAATTTAAATTGTGAAAAAGCTTCAAATTTCTGTATGCACATTATCCTTTCTATAACGCAGCAAGTACATTCAGTTTTAAATAAAATCTTTAATACTTTAAGAATCATAATCTAATTCTTTCTTATGGTGTTGCCGAAACTTTATGGATAAAAGTGGGAATACAACAACTGGCAGCCAGAACAATAATAAATAGCAAATTTGAAACAAAAGTAAATACTAAATCATTGACAGGACTATGGAACAGAACTTCAAACACACATACACACAATCAGTCACGCTAGTATTTTCAAACCGTTGCATAAAACTCCACTTTAGCTCTGTCTGTGGCAAATATAGCATTACCCATGCCAGTCGCTGGAAACACAAAAAAAAAATATGGAACGGAAACAATGGCCCGACAGGCTGAGGATATGGTAAATGCCAATCAGCAGATAAAAATTGCGCTAAAATCGTCTATATTGAACTGTTTTTTTTTCACTGTTTCAAATGAGATGGAAAATTATGGTTGGTTTGTAGCGACTAGAAAATTGACGTACAACTGAAATGTTTATTATTTAGACAGAGATTGATATTTAAAACAGGGATCGTCAAAGTTTTATAATAAAAATTGCAATATATCAATTATTTCCACATTTTTATTTAAAAGTTACAAAATAACACTTATTTTTGATACAAAAAAATTAAATTGAATATCTTTTTATCCAAGGGGTGTATTACTAAAATTTTCTTGTTCTATGATTCAATACCTTTCATATGATACACCACATGTCCTTCAAGGACGAATATTAAGGATCCTACAATTTGATGAGGCCATACCCTTTAATTAGTTTATTTGTTTTTTTTTACTATTTTCGACACTCTCGTAGCTCCACTTTTCGTCGTCATAGCGAGCTGAAATTTGGCACACAGGTTCATGTCGCGAGACAATTGAATCTATCGAAATTTGAACCGGAAATTTCTATGGAAAACCCAGAAATTCAGGAAAATTCACTTGAAAGTTTGGTACCAATTTAATTAATATAATTTAATAAACCCGTTTCAGGAAAAATGAGGAGTTTTCCGATTTTTTCGAAAAATTCTCCGGAATTTTCCGACTTTTCCGGAAAATTTTGCGGTAAAAAAGTGTTCTAATTAGGAAGGAACTTGGTCCCTGTCAATTGGCATCATTACATTCTCTCCGACAATGGTGACAACTTGCAGAAATATCCCGGAAAATTCATGTAAAATGCTTGTCCGAAGTTTTTCCGACCAAGGAAGCCTTTAAGAGTTTTGCAACCTGGGACAAAGTTGTAGAGCGAAATGAGTTGCATAAAGTTCCTTTTGTGGAAACCTCCATGGAAAACCCGGAAAAGCGGGAAAACTTTGGTAATAGTAAAATTCGTGTACGAGTTAAAGGGAATCACCTCAGCAAATAGTAGGATTCTTAATATTCGTCCTTGAAGGACATGTGGTGTATCATATTGTTACGAATAAGTAAACGCTTTTACTTAATCTTAATGACCATACTAACATCATGTAAATAACAGGGCGATTAAAGCTGCGCCTGAAAGTATGCATTGTAACAACATACCAGCTCGCTAAACCAGTAGCATGAATTCGCCTCAGTTAAAATAATTCTCCACTATTCGAGATGATTCTACAAAGATAACTAACAACAACGACTAGAAGGTTCTTGAATTCGCTAGAGATAACTACAATTGAGTATGGTGAGTTCTTATAAATACCGGGGGTCTTTGGAACGAAGAGTTCTGTTTGTGATTAAACCCCGTAAAGTAAGCAACGCGAATTGATAGTAAAATATAAGACTTGTTAAAGTGGTGTAAATAAAGTAAACTGTTGTACTATTGAAGTAAATAAAAGCAAGATAAACCGTTGTAATTACCGTAATTTAAAACGGACCTTGTTTTATTATTGGGAATAACACAACGCAAAAAGGACGAAAAAGGAAATTCGTAACAATATTAAAGGTATTGAATCATAGATCAAGAATATTTTTAAATTTTGGTAATACACAGCTTGGATCAAAAGATATTCAAATTCAACTTAAAAATAAAAGTTACGGAATAACTCTTATTTCGTCGCTTTTATTTAAAAAATCAAAAATAACTTTTATTGTAAAAATCAAAAATAAGTTTTATTTCGTAACTTTTAAATAAAAAATTACATTTATTTATTAATTTTAGATTTTTTAAACAAAAGTCCAAAATAAGAATTAAAAATGATTTATATTATAAAATATCGCAAATAGTAGTTTTTGGCTGATATAACTTATTACGACTAAAATAGGAGTTTTGGTGTATTGCATGTTGCCTTAACATACTTCATTCACATTGATTTATTTAGTTGAAATTTTCACTATAATTCTTATTTGCGGTCCCTGATTTAAAAACCTTGAGACGAAAATGGTTGGACTATTTGGAACTTGGAAATTTAGGAATTTTAGGAATTTTAGCGACTATTTAAAGGATATACAACTACGTCGGAATGAAAATATATTACCCTATCCCAGTCAGACTCAAGCAGACACCCACCAAGTTATATATGCTAAAAATAATGTAGGCGTAGATTATACCGTTCCCAATTAATCTGCTCGCTTTATCAGGGATGTCAATTAAAATTGTCTATTATTAAAATATCCATCGGTGGTGGGATGCATTGTGTTCCCTATTTTTGAACATGAGGACGTGGGGTTGGTCTCTGCACAGACCTCATGATATTTTTTTCGAAGGCGATCATCTCGCCTAGTGACAGCGACACCGTCGGGTATCAAAGTTAGGCAATTAAACTTAACCATTCAGACTAAAAAGCAAAGTCATTGTTCTTTGGTGATATTTTTACTGTAGGCAGGGATATGGTTATGTCAACCCACTGTACACCCAACAATTCCTAAAGTTTTCAGTGACACTCGAATATTACGTACATTACATTTCGAAAATAAAATTGATGTTGCAACATCAAAACTTTAGATTTGCACGCAAAATATCATTAAAAAATTACACGAGGTGTCATGGGACACCCGGTTGGAACGAAGTACCTTTCCCATTATGTACTAGTTAGTTCCAACACGTCTAAGGCGCCCGTTGAAAAATAGGAAAATTTAAATGAATCTTTAGAAAAGATACTTTTTGTAAAGTGAGAAACTTCTTTTAAGAAAAATTTATTTAAAAAAAGTATATTTTTAGATTCTTTTTGTAAGAATTTGAATTCAAATTTTCCAAAAAGGTCCTTTTTTAAAGAGAGGAACTTCCTTTATTAGAAGCTAATGGTTTTTTTAAGAAAAGGTATTATTTTTAAGAAGAAGTACATTTTGGAAGCAAAATCCATAAGAGTATGAATTTTTTTTACCAAGAAGTACGTTTTTTAAGAACAGGTACTTTTTAAAGAAGTGGTACTCTCATTAGGAAAATGTTATTTTTTTAAGAAAATGTACTTACTTTCAGAAAAGCTACTTATCTCAACAACAGAAAAGAAAAGGTATTATTTCATTTTTAAGAAAAGGTGCTTTTACGAAAAGGAATTTTTGTAATAAAATTTATTTTTTTTAAAGAAGGTATTTTTTGAAGAAAAGGTTTTTTAAGAAATGAGAATTGTTTTAGAATTGGTCCGTTTTTTAAGAATTTGTAAATTTTTAAGAGTAGGTACTTATCTCAAGAAAAGTTATTTTGATTCACAAACAGGTACTCTTTAAAGAAATGGTAGTTGTTTAAGAAATGGCAATTTGTTGTAAGAAAATGTACTTTTTTAAGAAAAGGTACTTATTTAAAAAAAATACTTTTTGTAAGAAAATTTACGTTTTATAAGCAAAGGAACTTCTTTAAGATTAGCAATTTTTTAAGAAAAGGTACTTTGTTTAAGAATATGAATAGGTATTTTTGTTGAGAAAATTTACTTTGTTTAAGAAAAGGTACTTATTTAAGAAAATTTTCTCTTTTAAACTTCTTTCACTTTGGCTTTAAATTTACTTTCAAGAGCTACAACTTTCCCTCAGAGACTAGATCAAAATTCCGAACGGTTTGCAAGATATGAGCCTGACAAAATTATCACTTTTTTACAAACATGACAAATATTTGGGGGCGCATAAAAAAGTGCATGACTTTGGGCAAAACTGGGAGACACGGGTCTTTTTTTTTTGTTCCTTTATCACGTAGTGGAGTCCGCATATGGATATATTTCCATGACTTAAAAAATTAAGTTTGACTTTCATGACTTAAAAAAGAGGTTTACTACATACAAAACAAACATGACAAAATTATCACTTTTTTGCAAAAATTACACCGAGGCCCGAAATCTTTGGGGGCCCATAACAAAAAAGTCCATGTAATTGGGCAAAACTGGGAGAGACGTAGTGGAGTCCGTATGTGGTTATATTAAACTGGTTTTTCGTTTATTGAGCAAAATTCTGCATTTTTAAATTGCTTCCCTAGATTTTTCATATTCAAAATTTCGCAACATATGGTAAGGGGGAACAGCTGTGGTAATAACTATTCAGATCTTGAATAAATACATAGATTATTTGATTTTGTCACCAACTATCCATTTAACCAAATTACATCAGTGTAGCATACCACAACCCTGAAGCCCCTTACTTCCAGTGAGGAGACGCCAACTCTAATGGCGGCATTCAACACTCAGCCACTGAGAGCTGCAGTCATACTATGGTTGCAGAAAAGGCAAACGATTAAAAATCCTAGCATCTTCTATGATTCATTTCTATACAACGCTAAAGCCTCAATTGAGTCAGTCTGTGTTTTTTTCTTGTTTCCTCAAATTTTATATAGATTCGCAAGCATTATCATCAACCAACATAGCAATGAGTAGAATGAGTATTTATTAGTCTCGTAATCCTCAGACAGTTGTTGATTTACTTGCTGCTGATACTATATATTCCATCCTATATAGAATCTAGGATAAGGGGAGGCCGGTGCAGAGGCAACGGCTGGTGGCATAAAAAGAGACAAGAAAAAGAACAACTAACTACGAATCAAATACACAACAAACTGTTAAATCATCTTTAGAAAACCGCGTATTATGCACTTATCGAGAGGTTTTGTTATCCCAATGAATTTCAATGTACATATTGTTGAGCTAAATAATAAAAAAAGAATCGTTCGCTCTCTTGTGTCCCTTATCCTTAGAAGAGTCAATGCTGTGATTTCGAACCATTTTTTTGTTGTTGTAATTTTTCCCTTCTACTGCAATAGCATAGGAAATGATATTCTGACTAAGGCCTTTTTTGTATCGCATAAAATGATATATTGATGCTGAAATACGAGCTGTAATATGCAGTCAATAAACTTGAACAAAAATGCATAAGACTACGTATGAAAAATGGGAATTTTGGTTTTGTATTTAAGGGAGATGTGTGATGTTTTTAAGCAAGATGAAAAATTTAAGGAGTGTATCTACAGATTATAGGTTTTCATTATTACCAGAAACAAAATCAGCATTAATTTAAAATTTCCGTTTCAAAGTTGTGTATTTCAATTTGAATACGTTATTAATATTTTTTTAATTCCAACCCCGTATGTTGCTGTTAATGTGTTCAAGACTTGAACAATAAAAATCTGATTAAACTTATTGTTTGATTAGTTTCAAAAAACAAAACTCCTACACGCTGAAAAATATCGGCCTCAGCAACGTAGTGCAGGAAACATGTACATGTTTTCAAGCACTGTTTTCATGAATTCAAGATCTGCTGCTTTTTTGTTTCTTTGTTGTCTGTCTCATATTTGTTTTTAAATCTTTGTGTCCCAAATACGTTATATTGAATAGCAAACACAATGTGTTTGGGCACAAGCACAGTATATTTGTGACAAACTACAAACACGTTATATTTGCACCCAAAGAACAAAAGAAGACTGATTTTTCAGCGTGTAACCGTAACGGCAAATGGAAAATGACTTAAAAGTGAAATGGAGCCAATGGAATTACGTTTGTTTTTACACTAGTCTACAGGCATTTTGTCGTAAGGCTGCTGCCAATTTTTTGCATTTATGTATTTCCCTCTTCTAAACCCGAAATGAATAATTATTAAATTTTTTAAGGATACTTTTTTTTTTAATTTTACTTTTGTTCGGTTGTAGTTTTACTATTTTCAAAATATTTGGAGATAGAAAGATTCAACCAACCCCACTATGGTTTTAAATGCAAAGCAACTATATGGGCTACAAGATTTCTGAATACAGTGTAGTATGCAAAAAAAATCTGAACACAAACAAATTCAGAGAAATAAGAGATCTAATTGACAAACAATTGTTCGATCTTATATCATATAGCAGGCTTTCTAACGAATAATATCTGAAAAAAAATCCGTGGATAAATATATAAGTTATATCCCATTATATATAACTACAACAATTCCAACCTTTCCGGGTTTTCCCTCATCTGATTTTTCAAGAAGGCAAACACCTGATGACTACATGAACAGGCGTTTGCCTTCATGAAAAAACCTGTACCTTCCTTTCTTGGGATCACAATAAAGTAAATCATATTCAAGTAATGTAATTTTGTGGGTTTCCATATTTTTTTCATCAGCACTCGCATTTTGTAGGAAATGGGTTACCCTGAGTAACGTTGGGAATGGGTAGCGATCGTTTACTCATTACCCAGAGGGTATGGGGAAAATAATGGGGTAGCTACACCCGACGGAGGAGAATTACTCATCACGATTACCCATTACCCTTAAAGAAATGGGTAAAATAATGGATAATTACCCACGGCGGTGGGTAACGGGTAACCCAGCCGCATTTTTGATTGAAAATATGAAAAAATTAGAAAATATTTCTATATCTCGGAAACGGAGCGTCCAATCGAAAAAATTACCAATTTTTCAGATTTCTAAGGGATCGCCAACATAATGAAAATCGCTAAAGTAAACAAGTGGCTATACTTTGGAAACGGTGCGTCCAATAATAAAATAATAATAAAAATTCAACCAATGAAAGTCTTCAATATGGTACCACTTTTCTTAAAAATCGCTAAAACTAAATTTTTTCAAAAAAAAAATATTCCTAAAATGCCCTCATGTCCATATCTCGGAAACGGCGCGGCGCGTCTAATCGAAAAAATAATCAATTTTCCGCTAAAACAAAAAATTGGTTACAACTCGGAAACGGTGCGTCTTATCGCGAAACTAATAATTTTTTTTACCTCCATAGGAGGCTTTAACCAATGGATGTCTTCAATATGGCATCACTTTTTCTTTTAAAAAATGACCATAACTAAAATTTTTCGAATAAAAAATCACTAAAACGGCCTCATGTCTATATCTGGGAAACGAAGCATTCAATCGAAAACATAGCCAATTTTTCGTGTTTGTAAGGGTTTTCCATAAACTGGTCCAATTCGTATGGAAGCATTTTTTTTTTTAAATTTCACCAAAATAAGAAAGTTGCTAAAATAAAAAAGTTGCTGTAACTCGGAAACGGTGAGTCGAATCGCAAAGATAATACATTATTTACCTCCATAGGAGGCTTTATCCAACGTATATCTTCAATATTTACAATACTTCAATACTTTAAAAAAAATTCGTTAAAATTTAAATTTGTTTTATTGTAGCGATTTTCTTATTTTGGCGATTTAAAAAAAATCTTCCATACTAATTGGACCAGTTTATGTGAAAACCCTTAAAACACGAAAAAATTGGTTATGATTTCGATTGGACGCACCGGAAAAAATTGATTAGTTTCCCGATTGGAAGCTCCGTTTCCGAGATATAGAAATTTTTGTCTCATATTTTCATATTTTCGATCAAAAATGGGGACGGGTTACCCTGGGTAATCCATTACACATCGTCGGGGGTAACTACCAATTATTTTCCCCATTACCCTGAGGGTAATGTGTAATCGTGATGGGTAATCCCCCATCGGCGTTGGTAGCTACGTATTGTTTTACCCATTACCCTCAGGATAATCGTGATGGGTAGTTCCCCATAGTCGTGGGTAACTATTCATTATTTTCCTCATACCGTGTCGGTAATGGGTAAACGTTGATTACACATTTCTCACGACTATGTGTATGGGTTACACATGGGGAGATAACTACGAACTTTGGTTTCCATTCATGTAAAAAAGTGGTTCCCATTAAATCCCATGAAGGAATCGGGGAGAGCTTCTCACAACCAAGAGAGCTATGCGCTTTGTAGTTTTATACTCACTAATTTGGACCTACAGTTTGAAACCGGTTCCGAACAGTATTTGTGAGAAGCTTTTACATGCCTAAATACTCGATAGTGTCGCCGTCACTAAGCGAGGTGTCCACCGTCGAAAGATATGTTAGGTGGTCTGAGCGGGGATCGAATCGACGTACTTATGTACAAGAGACGCGCACACTACCATTGCAACCCCGATGGTTATAGATTTAGTTAACACAATTTTCGCAGTGAATATCGGAGCAAGCAAGTGAACAGTCGAAGCAATTTTCGGTAGTTTTTATTCAATTATTTACAGGTTTGGGATAAAAACGATTCCAGATTGGATAGGTGCAAAAAATCATTACCGGGACTAATGTTGATTTGTAATTAAATACGAGGGTAGTTCATTGCACTGGATCTGGAGTTTTAGTTCTACAAAGAACAGGAGTACCATTTTTGAAAACAGTCTTTTTCAAGGCGGATTAAATAAATTTAACGATTATAGCGGCATCGGCTAACTATTCGATTCTAGCGGCTTCGGCTGACTATTCCACTAAAGCGGCTTCTGCTGAATATACAATTATAGCGGCTTAGGCTGACTATTCCACTATAGCGGCTTCGGCTGACTATTCGACCATAGCGGCTTCGGCTAACTATTCTATCATAGCGGCTTCGGTGGACTATTCGATTATAGCGGCTTCGACTGATTATTCGATCAATGCGGCTTCAACTTACTATTCAATTATAGCTGCTTCGGCTGACTATTCAATTATAGCGGCCTCGGCTGACTATTCTATCATAGCGGCTTCGGCTGATTATTCAATCATAGCAGCTTCGACTGATTATTCTATCATAGCGGCTTCGGGTGATTATCCGATCATAGTGGCCTCGGCTGACTATTGAATTATAGCGGCTTCGGCTGACTATTCTGTTTTAACGGCATCAATTATAGCGGCTTAGTCTGAATACCCAGTGGCGGAAGTCACAAGGCCTTCCACAAATAAGGCATACGGAATGGTTCTTTTGTAATGCCTTCCTAAAATAATGCCTGCGGAATGCATGAATTTTTTCATCAGATATAACCAAGAAGACCATTTTTAGAAATTTATTTTCCGATTCTGTTTAACCGTAATTTAATTGGAAAATTTCATACAAATTTTAAAATTATATTGTTTATTTAATATTTTTCAGGGTAGTTTAAAAATTTTAAATTTGAAGTTGGGCGTGCTAGAAATGGATAATGATTTTGTGATAAAATAAATTATTTTAATTGTATTTTTGTTTAACAAAAATATATTAAAGTAAATGTCTTCGAAGGTCTTCCTCTTTGTATGCCTTCTAAGCACTTCTTTAGGCAATGGGCAAGGAAGGCCTTGCCTCCCAATCTTAAATAAATAAAAATAAATGGTTTCCCGTTACATCCCCTGAAGAGATTAGGGAGAGCTTCTCACAACCAGTGAGCTGTGCGCGTTCCAGTTTTCACTCACTGATTGGGACCTACAGTTTGAGAAGCTTTTTCATGGCTAAGTACTCGATAGTGTCGCCGTCGCTAAGCGAGGTGACCGCCGTCGAAAGAAATTGTAGGTGGTCAGAGTAGGGATCTAACCCACGTCCTCATGCACAAGAGCCGTGCACACTACCATTGCACCACCGACGGCCTCCCAATCTTACGCAATGTTAAAAAGAAAGGAGGAGGTAATGTGTAGAGAAGGCCTTCCGTATTTTAAAGAATACCAGTTTGGTCTTGATTTCAGGCCTTCCAGGTCATGACTTCCGACGCTGGGTATTTTAGTAGGTTTCTCCTAAAATTTTAAAAATATCCTGTAAAATATTAAATAAAAAATATCATTTTAAAATTTGTATGAAATTTTCCAATTAAATTACGTTTAAAAAGAATCGGAAAAGAAATTTCTCAAAATTTTAAAAGTTTTTATGTGGCTTATATCTGATAGAAAAATTCATACATTCCTCAGGCCTTGTTTTAGGAAGGTATTACAAAAGTAACATTCTGCACGCCTTATTTGTGGAAGGCCTTGCGGATTCCGCCGCTGAGATTCTATTATAGCGGCTTCGGCTGACTATTCGATTATAGCGACTTCAGCTGACTATTCCCCAGAGTGGATTTGTACCGTCTATTCCCCTGTACTGTTCCTACACAATCAATTTAAAGATGACCGATCCCAAATCGTCCTCACCGGATGTGTAAAACACATACCGAATTAGTAATCCGCGTACCCGATCTACACAGCGAATCCAAATAATCGCGTGTGCAACACTAAGTTCCCGATCATCTTAAAATCGACCACCCCGAAACGTGCCCCAGTAGAGTATTGCTAAGCCCAGACAAGTGCCCCAAGAAGAGTGTTGTCAAGCAAAGACAAGTGTTCTCAAGCTAAGAGGAGTGTTCTCAACGAGTGAATCAGTTGACATTATTTCTGTAAATCAAATAATTTTGTAAATTAAAGATTAATAATGAATCTGAATAAGGTAAGGTGAAGGTAAACTATTCTGTTCTTATTTCGAAAGGTTTGGTGGGTCCTAACGAAAGACTGTGGACAGGACTGAGCTTACCTCAGCCCTCGACAAAACCACGTTACAACCGATGTGAAATATGCGGACATTTCATACACAAATTGGTTAAGAAAGTAGAGGTGGTCTCTAGTAAGTAGTGATTTCACAAGCTACGCACTAGTGCCCAGTACTAGAGGGATACTCTTCAAGGCGACTGGATAAATGCCATGGTGATTACTGAGTTGGTGTTGGACGGCCCGGAAATCTGCACTGAAATTCCAGCTGCGCCAACACAACCGACGATTCGAAGAAGAATTGACATTTGTGGCAAGTTGCAAAAATTATAGCATCTTACGACAGGGTGATGACTTTTGCGCCACATTGTATTATATCAAAATTTAGTTGACAAAAGTAAATTTGTAGTTACCTTCACCTTTATTTTAATATATTCGAAGAAGGCATATGTGTAAACTGAACATTGTTTCCTAAATTCACATCAAACATTTCACGATTTTCTCTAAACTACAGGGTCCGCCAACGAATTAGTACTGATTTAAAAAAAACATAACTCGATCATTTTTGCAGATATATTTTTATTTCTGGTCTTAAAATGTTCACAAGAAGGGGGATTTTTATGATAAAGTCACGTTCTGAAGTTCACGTCGAGCATATGGCGGCCATCAGCAGTAATGCATGAATCGAGTCTCGAGATGAAGCTCGTAGCCACACTGCCCAACATGGCCCGAGGGATTCGTCGGATTTCTTCACTGATGGCTTCCTTCAACTCGTGCAGGGTCCTCGGCTTTTCTCTGTAGACTCTCTCTTTTAGGTATCCCCACAAAAAAAAGTCGCAAGGGGACAGATCTGGGGACCGGGGGGGCCAGGAGACATCACCGCGTCGAGAGATAAGGCGACCAGGAAATTTTTGGCGGAGGATGGTCATTGTGGCATTTGACGTATGGTAGTCCCCTTCTAACAATTGCTGGGTTATCACCAACTTGTATGGATGGAATTTGAGGTCCTCCTTCAAAATTCGACGCACAGTTGTCTGAGACAAATTAAGATTGGACGCACGAAGTCGGACAGAACGGTTGGGGCTCTGGAGGGCAGCGACCCTGACTCTGTCAATATTCTCCGGAGTTCGTGCAGTTCGATTTCCTCCCGTTCTTCTTCTCAGAACACTTCCCGTTCCGTTAAAATTGTTCACCCACACCATTATTAAATTCCGATTGGGGATAGTTCCGCGGTGGGGAATGTTAAAATGCCGACGGAAGTCACGCTGAGTCTGGACGATCGATCCGTTAACCAAGAAACGACTTACGGCGAAAACACGTTGCTGCATGGTCCAAACCATTTTGAGTACTGACCTGAAAAAAACTCCCCTTCGTTGTGAACACAATGAGACCAACCCCACCACTCTGAGGGGCCCAGACGCCGAGTACTACCCATTTGAAAAACATACTAATCCGTTGGCGGACCCTGTACATTTAACACAAAATGTACCAACACTTTCCTTTAAAATCTTTCCAGGACCATTTTAATTCTCTCTCTTCTATTCACTAATTGTCAGTGCCATTAACCATAAACGATTAAGCAGAATTCTCTCGCACTGGGATCCTTAAAGTTAACTGCAATAATATTTCTAAAAATTAATTTATAAAATATGATTTTTATTTGAAGAGCAAAGGAAAAAATATGGAAGTAACAGAAGTACAAAAATGAAAGCAAAACGGCGCAAATGTCATTTGCAGATACAACTATGATTACGTTCAGCGTCCTTTTCAATTTTGCATATCAACGCAGCAATTCTACTCAATGCCAAATGTGCAGTAACACCAATTGGCGGTTCCCTTACCAATTCCCAAATCTGCCACCGTCTCCCACGAACCAAAGACAAGAAGACAATGGTTAAACAAACAGAACCAGGAAAAAAAACCTCCAGCGAAAGAATGAATGAAAACTAAATGCGAAATTGTTAAAAGGGATCTCGAGTTTTTTTTTTTTGTATGTTCTTGTGTCAGAGTTGGCGCTGAATGGGCTCAGTGACCTGCAAAATTCGCAGACAACGGACAAAAACCAAAACTGAACCGAACCGAAATTCAATAGAAGATGAAGAATCAAAGGACGAACAAGAACAACAACAGCAACAAATGCAAAAGAAAACACGAACAGAAACCACATGACATAACGCAGGACGCATAACGCAAAAGCGACATAAAAGATGTGTGCCCAAGTGTTTTGCATTTAATATCATTCATTGAAATTTCTTTCCTTTACTTCCGGAATGTCCTTAGTTGCATCCGTTTCTGTTGTTGTTGTTGTATTGCCCTATCTCTGTATATATAACGCAAAGCTAGAAATTCCTTAGCGTATGGTTATTGTGTGGGTACAGTGGTTGAGGTGGTGTTGGTGTCAGTGTGTGAATGTGTGGTTGTGGATTTCTTTGCTTATCTCTACAGTTTAGGATGAACTCACCTTAGGTTTGTAGTTCATTATGTAACTCTTACAAAGGTGTATATGCGACTCTATAATATTTAATATCATAGACTCTAAGGATATTCTGGTCCATAATCAGATACTGTTCAAATAAATGAGAGTAAGGATTCATTGCTTTGAAGTAAACCCCTTTGAATGATATATAATAGTTCAGGTGTCAGGATCAATAGGTTTAGATAGCATTACTCTTAAAGAAAGAGTTCGTATTTAAACCCCCATGTGTAAACCATACACATCGTCGTAATAATCGTTTACCCTTTACCCACAGGGTAATGGGGAAAATAATGGGTAACTACCCCCGACAATGGGGAATTACCCATCACAATTAATGGGGGGAATGGGGAAAATAATTGGTAGCTCCCTCGAAGATGGGGAATAACTCATCACGATTACCCAACACCCTCAGGGAAATGGGAAAAATAGTGGCTAGCTGCCCACGACGATGGGTTATGGGTTACCAAAGGTAACCCATCCCAATTTTTGATCGAAAATATAAAAAAATTAGAAAAAATTTCTATATCTGAGAAACGGAGCGTCCAATCGAAAAAATAATAAAATGTTAACTCCGTAGGACGCCCGGGGTAACTCATTACCCTCGAGATACTAATTTAAGGTGATTATGGTATAAGGCTGGTATAGTGAAACGCCACCTTCTTGAAAAAAGACTGTGTGTTGCAGCCGATAAAAGCAAAGATTTGTTGTACTGTGTTAACAGCAATGTAATAAATTCTGACTTTAAGTTAAAGTCCAGTAACATTTCTAAAATATGGTAAATCATTGGTGAAATCCAGAGACGACGAGTAAAGCGTAAAACAAAAAAATTGGATTCTCATTACATCCCATGAAGTGATTGGGGAGAGGTTCTCTTTGGCTCTCCCTGACTGGGACCTACAGTTTTACACCGGATCCGAACGGTATTTTGAGAAGCTAAATACTCGATAATGTCGCCGTCACTAAGCAAGGTGACCGCCGTCAAAAGAAATGTAGAGCTTTTGGAGCAGGGATCGAACCCACGTTCTCATGCACAAAAGCCGCACACATTACCATTGCACCACCGACAACCACAAAGCATAACCGGTGCAAAACATAAGGTCCAGTGAATAATATGTCTTAAAATAAAATGGATACAGCCCACCGGCTATGAAAAGAGATAACTAAGTTATTTTTTAATGCGATATACAAACAAAGTGCATTGTATAGACATCTAATGTGGAGCGGTGAGCAATGAAATAGAGAGTCCCTGATCATTTATAAGTAATTACAGCAAAAAAAATCTACTAATAGCGGTTACACTATGTCACAAAATGAAAATAATCCTTGGCTCAGAAGCCACTAAAAATTTGCGATTGTCATATGTTACAATATATGTTTTTGTGACCCAAATATGACTTTATTTGTTGAAAACGGCTGAAAAGAAAAACGTGGCAGAGAGCAAACAAGAAAACCAACAGGAGATATTCAATTCATGCAAACAATGATTGTAAACATGTATATGGTTACTGGCCGGTTAACCGGTTTTACCAAACTTGTGTTAAATACCCTCACAAAAATATCAAAATTAAATAAAAAGAGATATGAGTTCCAACTACCGGGTTTTTCAACAGAGACCCTACAAAAGTAAATCGATAGGGACAGCAAACGACGCCATATTTTCCCCCGCTCTTTTGACATTTCTCTTCAGTAAGGTTTGCCATTTCATCATGGAAAGATATACGAGCCAACAACGAGTCGAAATTATTCAAATTTACTACCGAAATTTGGAGTCAGTGGCCTCAACTTTAAGAGCGCTACGTCCAATTTATGGTCCTCAGCGATGAGGTTCATTTCTGTCTGAATGGCTTCGTCAATAAGCAAAATATGCGTTATTGGTCAGACAGCAATGCACACGTAATCCATGAGTCATCATTGCATCCCGAAAAAATTACGGTTTGGTGCGGTTTATGGGCCGGCGGCGTCATTGGGCCGTACTTCTTCCGTGATGATCAAGACCGACACGTTACTGTGAATGAGAATCGCTACCGTTCAATGATAACCGAATATTTTTGGCCCCAGTTGGATAATATGGACTTGGAGGACATGTGGTTCCAACAGGACGGCGCCACAAGCCACACAGCGAATGCCACAATCAATTTATTGGAAACCAAGTTTGGTGACGTGTTATCTCACGAAATGGCCCATTCGATTGGCCGCCTCGGTCGTGCGATTTGACGCCGTTAGATTATTTCCTGTGGGGCTACGTCAAGTCTATGGTCTATGCCAACAAGCCAGCGACGATTGATGAACTTCGTACGAATATCGAACGTGAAATTGCAGCAGTATCGGCCGATTTATGCTTGAAAACCGCTTGAAAAGCGTCTGGACTTCTGCAAGCGTGCCTGTGGTGGCTTGCAAAAGAAATCGAGTTCCATACATAATGGCAACGAACGTTCTTTCACAGGAATAAAGAATTTCATTGGTATCTAAAACCGGTTTTGTTTTATTTAAAAAAAACTTTTGTAGCGCTCTTATTGAAAACCCCTTTATTAATGAATTTTTTTAACTTAAGTACCACGATATCTATTTTCAAATATAATTGTATAGTTTGATTTAAATTTTTTTTATAATTTCAAAATGATTTTTCAATTTAAATAACAACTTAATAATTTAAATTAGTATACGAGGCGGATCAATAAGTCCGTTACTTTTCGAACTTACCTCGTAGTTATATGAAATGCGGCACTGCTTCCGTCAAGTACAACCTGTTAATAGACTACTCTCAAATTTTGAGCACGTTCCGTCATTTACTTTGCATTTAACTGCTGTCCAAAATATACAACCTTATTCATTTTTTTAAAAATGGAAAAAAGTGAATTTCTAGTTCTCATTAAACCAAGGAAAAACTTGATAAATACTATGGAGACTCTGTACCATCGATTTCAATGGTAAAAAAGTGGTTTGCTCACTTTCGTTTTAGTCGCACAAGTACAAATGACGCTGAACGTTCTGGACGGCCAATTGAAAAAATCCACAATATGGTGTTGGCCGCTCGAAGAGTAAAAGTGCGTGGGATTGTTGATGCCATAGGCATTTCATATGGCAGTGTGGTTTCGATTTTAAATGATTAGTTGGGTTTAAGAAAGCTGTCTGCAAAATGGGTGCCGCGTTTGCTCTCAACTTCAAAGGATTGTTTGGATTCCATGAATTGGGCTTCAAATTGGTACCTCATACGCCATGTTCTCCGGATTTAGCTCCCAGTGACTACTTCCTATTTCCAAACCTAACGAAATAGCTCGATGGAAAAAAAATTAGCTCCAACGATGAAATATTGATCAAACAAATGCCTATTTTATGATCTTCTAAAAATCCTATTTTTTTGGAAGTGATACAAAAATTGGAGAAACGATAAAGTGTATTGACCTAAAAGGAGATTATGTTGAAAAACATTTTTTTTTTCAAAAAAAACTATGTTTCATTTAAAAACTCACGGACTTATTGATCCGCCTCGTGTATATTAATTTTTTACACATTATTAGATTTGCATATATGAAACATTCTTCCAAATTCAAACACGACTTTTAAATTTAAATGAGTTTAATGTGAATTTGAATTAAACTTATTAATTTTATAAAATAGGTTTGGAACAGCATTTTAGTGCAAAAAAATAAACGTGAATATTTAATTCAATCCAATTAATTCAATTCATTTCAATTCACATCAATTTAATCCAACTCAATTCAATTTTAATTTTATTCAGTTCAATTCAGTTCAATTCAATTCAGATCAAATCAATTCAATTCAATTTAATTCAATTCAATACAGTACAACTTCAGTCAACCCAAGTTAATTTAATTCAATTCAATTCAATTTCATTTAATTCAATTCAGTTCCATTCAATTCAAATTAATTCAATTCAATTCACCTCAATTTAATTCAGTTCAATACAGTTCAACTCAAGTCAATTCAGTTAAATCTAATTCAATTTAATTCAATTCAATTCAACCCAATTTAATTTAATTCAATTCAATTCAATTTCACTTAATTCAATTCAATTCAATAGAATTCAGTTTATTGAATTCAAATCAATTCAGTGCCATTTAATCCAGTTCAATCCATTTAAATTTATTTCAATTCAATTCATTTCAATTCAATTCAGTTCATTTCAATTCAATTCAATTCAATTCAATTCAATTCAATTCAATTCAATTCAATTCAATTCAAATCATTTCTATTCAATTCAATTCTCATCAATTTAACTCAATTCAATTCAATACAATTCAATTTAATTCAATTCAATATAGTTCAACTCAAGCCAATTCAGTTAAAATTAATTCAATTTAATTCAACCCAATTTAATTTAATTCAATTCAATTCAATTTCACTTAATTCAATTCAATTCAGTTTATTGAATTCAAATCAAATTAGTGCCATTTAATCCAGTGCAATCCATTTAAATTTATTTCAGTTCAATTCATTTCAATTCAATTCAGTTCATTTCATTTCATTTTATTTCATTTCATTTCATTTCATTTCATTTAATTTAATTTAATTTAGATTCATTTCATTTCATTTCATTTCATTTCAATTCATTTCAATTCAATTCAATTCAATTCAATTCAATTCAATTCAATTCAATTCAATTCAATTCAATTCAATTCAATTCAATTCAATTCTCATCAATTCAAATCAATTTAATTCACTTCAATGCAATTTAATTCAATTGAATACAGTTCAACTCAAGTCAATTCAGTTAAATCTAATTCAATTTAACTGAATTCAATTCAACCCAATTTAATTTAATTCAATTCAATTCAATTTCACTTAATTCAATTCAATTCAGTTTATTGAATTGAATTCAATTCAGTGCCATTTAATCCAGTTCAATCCATTTAAATTTATTTCAATTCAATTTAATGAAATTCAATTCAGTTCAGTTCAATTCAGATCAATTCAATTCAATTCAATTCAAGTAAATTCAATTCAAATCAATTCAATTCAATTCAATTCAACTCAATTCAATTCAATTCAATTCAACTAAATTCAATTCAAGTCAATTCAATTGAAATCAAGTCAATTCAATTCAATTCAATTCAATTCAATTCTACTCAATTCAATTCAATTAAATTTCATTCAAGTCAATTTAATTCAATTCAATCCAATTCAACTCACTTCAAATCTAATCTAGTATTATTCATTTCAATCCTTTTCCTTTTTTTATCGAAAATATAAATATATTAATAAAAATGAATAATGCTGTTATATTTTCTAAATAATAATAAGCATTTTTAGGGGAAAAGGAAACAGGACAAGAAAATGTTATTTTCCCTCGATTTTGAATTAATTTTTCTACAAAAATTTAAATATATTCTTTTTCCATGCTAAACGAAAACCCCGAAAAGAATCCGCAAATTAAACCGAAAATTAACCCATTCTGTGAAAACGAAAACCACTATTCCAAAAAAGTGATATTTCGAATAAACCGAATCAACCAATGAATAGTAAAAGCAGTGGTCTCCTCCGGGTGAACGTGTGCCCAAGACAGTTACAGTGGATCTTTCGGTCAGCGAGGCCATGGCGACAGGTTTTTGGGATTCATGCGCTGTCATTCACATTGATTATCTCGAAAAGGGTAAAATGATGACCGGCGAATATTATTCACAGCTGTTGGACAGAATTGACATTAGAATGATGGCATTAAAAAAATCTTCCTGACCTTGTAATCTTGTAGTATGAACTTCTCATACATTATCTAAGAATTGTCATTGATTGGAAGCAAATACTACCTCATATGGCGAAGAAAAACGTGACTCTTTTATTACAAAAGTCACGAAGTTGTCAAACTATTGTAATTGTCGGCCGATTTTATTAAATCAACTAATTAGTATAGAAATTGGCAGCTGTAATAAATTTAAAGTACTTTAAAAAAATTTAGGTTTTTTCCGACATATACGAGGCGGATCAATCAGTTCTTGACTTTTTGAATGAAACACAGTTTTTTGCTGGAAAAAAAAATTGTTTTTCAACATAATCTCCTTTTAGCTCAATACACTTAGTCCAACGTCTCTCCAATTTTTGTATCCCTTCCAAAAAATTGGATTTTTCGAGGTTCATAAAATAGGCATTTGTTTGATCAATAATTTCGTCGTTAGAGCTAAATCTCTTTCCACCGAGGCATTTCTTTAGGTTTGGAAATAGGAAATAGTCACTGTGGGCTAAATCCGGAGAATATAGCGGATGAGGTACCAATATATAGCCCAATTCATGGAATCCTAACAATCCTTTGAAGTTGTCACACGATTACGTTTATGGTCAATTGAGAGAAAACGCGGCACCCATCTTGCAGACAGCTTTCTTAAACCCAACTGATCATTTAAAATCGAAACCACACTGCCATATGAAATGTCTATGACATCAACAATCTCACGTACTTTTACTCTTCGATCGGCCAACACCATATGGTGGATCTTTTTCGACATTTTCGGGTGTATTGATCTCAATTGGCCGTCCAGAACGTTCAGCGTCATTTGTACTTGTGCGACCACAACGAAAGTCAGTAAACCAATTTTTTGCCATTGATTTATTTATCAAGCTTTTCCTTGGTTTGATTGACGGTTATTTTTCTGAAAAAAATAATGTTTACTGAGCACTCGAAATTCACTTTGATTCATTTAAAAAAAACGTGGTTGTATTTTTTGAACAGATGTTAAACGAAACGTAAGTGACATAACTTGGTCAAAATTTGACAGTGGTCTAGTTATAGGTGGTACATGATGGGAGCAGTGTTGCAGTTGATATAAGTACGAGGATAATTTTTGGTGAATAGAAATAAGAATATTTAGCTTATTGTCAGATCTAATATTTTACCGTGAAGGGTATACGATAATTCGGCCTGATCCAAGACTTTGCGTTGTCACTTCATTTTCTTAGTATATTTTCGGAATTTCGTGGTACTTTCTCTAAGGAAGCTGGGAATTTTCTATGTTTGAAGAAAGTGTGTATCGGTGACATTTGGGATTTTGTATTTTGGTGTTTTGTTACGAGTATTGTCGTTGGTTGTTGTCTCTGTTGTCGCTTTTAAGTCAATTGTTATGATAGTTGTAGTCATTGTTGTCTTGTTATGTCGAAATACAAAGGAATTTTGTTGTTACATATCTAAGATGTTTAAATTTACGAGGGTAGATGTAGGTAAGGTAGGTTATGTTTAGAACGAGTAGTCAAAGCATTCCGTTTGGAATCGGTGTTAACTGCAGGTCACCATCAGTTAGTACATTTACTATAAAAGAGCACAGCCCTCTTATTGGGAAATTATGGGGAAATCAAGCCAGTGCATAAGTAGAGTATTATGACGATAGAAATCCTGTAACGATTTTCATAGAGGTTCAATGTTCTCTCGTAGTCCGGGGAAAATAACTTCACACGCTGAAACACGGCCGGTAACATATTCTCCTAAACATATTCTGCAGCAACCATGCATATGTTTGGAACACACTCCAAACATTCATATGTTTGAAAGTCCCAAACTGACATCTATTTAAATGGAAACATTAGAATGTTTATAGACAAAGATATATTATTTTACGTTGAAACATATGCGTGCTTAATCCCAAACATCCATACACTTTCGTGGAATCATTCGCGTGTTTGCTCCCAAACTTCCATATACTTACGTCGAAACATGTGCGTATTTCCTCCCAAACATAATAGAAACAAATTAGCTTTTGATTTCAATATATATACATATATATTATTTACTATAAATAATTTTACCAATACAACGCTATATTTATAACCAATTAATAAAATATAATTATAACCAATTAATAACGTGGCCGTCGGTGGCGCAATGGTTAGTGTGCGCGCCTCTTGTACATGAGATCCTGGGTTCGAACCCTGCTCTGACCACCTTAAACTTTTTTTCGGCGGCGGTCACCTCGCATAGTGACGGCGACACTATCGCGTACATAGCCATGAAAAAGCCTCTCAAAATACCGTTCGGAACCGGTGTAGAACTGTAGGTCCCAATCAGTGAGTGAAAACTGGAAAGCCCACAGCTCAGTGATTGTGAGAAGCTCTCCCCAGTCCCTTCATGGGATGTAATGGGACACCATTTATTTATTTTATTAAAATAAGACAAGGATTTAAAACGTCCCTTTTTACATGTACTTGCATTGAATGCATTACTTGTTTTTCTTATGAAATGAGAATCAGCTTCTGTTTTGCTTCTCATTTCCGTCTTGTCTCTCAGGTTTTTTTTCAGGAGGTTTCAACTTCGGCAAACGCTTCAACATTTTCAATCACAATTACCACTATGCGTTGGTACACAATATATATATTTACATTCAAAGCTCGTTCATGCAAGCCAAGCGCGGTTTAAATACTGTGATTTTTTATTAAATTCCTCAAATGACTCGCCGCTCCGATTTTCGCAGTAAAGACTCGGGCAGACAAAAAAAGGCTTCACGTTGTTGTTCTTTTCAGTTCCTCGTTTATCGTTTATCACTCAGTCCGATGTAAAAAGTATTCACTCCATCTGCAATTTACACACACATGTAAGAATTTTTATGAATCACTGACTGAAAAAAACTGCAAAAATATATCTATTCACATACAACATTCACTGTGAATGCTCTCTCCTTGTACCTCGTTTATTCTCTTGCTCTCACTAGAGAGTAATAGTGCAGCTAACACAGCTGTATTTGTATCCCAAACACAGCTATACTTGGGTCACAAGCACGTATATTATAAAATATTAATCATTGTGTCTTAAACATGTAATATTGAATACCAAACACATTGTGTTTGGACACAAGTATACTTTATTTCCTACAAGCTCCAAATACACCTTATATTTGTATCTAAACAACAACCAAGACAGATTTTTCTGCGTGCAAGACAAAATTGGGAAATGGGGATTTATAAGCTAATACGGGTAGATGAATGTTACGAAATTGTCGGCTATTTTGATGATTAATTGAAATTGATCAATTGAAAATTTTTGATTTACTTAAAGTTTTATATTTGATAAACTAGAATTTCGAATAAAAATTGTATCCACTAACGGTTTTTTTCGCAGCACACATCGTGACATTTTCAATCATCCCTCGTTGTTTCGAAAATTCTTCAACATTGTACTAACATAGTTTTAGCTTTTTATTCTCTTTTACTTTCCTCCTTTTCACGAGCAAACCAAACAGAAACGTTTAAGATAAACCCAACTCCATATATATAGCAAATATTACTAAAATGTACTTTAACTCTGGAAATTTACTGAACATGATGGCAATTCTTTAAAAATAACTTTCATATGCAAATCCAGTTTAACTCATATTTTAGGCAGTTATCATTAACACACCAACAGTTCACTGATTTTGGCACCAAACAAATGCCAGACTTTTTCGGATACCAGTTTTCGGATAGTGGTCAAAAACGCAAAGGGCGTACAATTGGAACATTGCGTTGGAGTTAATCCAATAATTTCCATTGTCCAAACAGATGAGCCAACAATTTAATTGTTAACCATATGAAAAGAGTGGTGTCAGTGGAAAAATAAAACGTTGAAATACGAGTAATAAATGATTTTCTTAAAGAAAAAAGGAGGAAGGAAACTGGTAAATAATTGATCAAAATTATTGGTAATTAATCAGAATGATAATGGGATGGAACAAATCTGTTTTTTCTATTGCTTTTCATTGAATTGACTAATGATTTCAAAATTCTTGATTGAGCTAAATATTGAGGTGTATTTAGTTGGGACATCCCTAAGTAATTCGAATTCGAATTCGAAATATTTTTAAGTTGTGGCATAAATGTATGTGACGCACTCATACCAAACGTATTATATCTTTGCGTTATTGGGTCAGTGATTCATACAGTTCGTTTACACTATGCAACAACATTTTTGGGTTTGATTTGGTTAAATTTGGTTAAAATTTGATTAAACTACAATCACAGAACTATTACCGGATTGTATGTTGTTGCAACTAAATTGACTTTCTCACTTTCTCAAAAATTCGGTTGGAACATCCTCACTTCATAATTGATTCGGTGGTAACAACTGATATTGCAACTATTTTCAATAAATCAACAGAATTTTGCATTATATCGACGATGGTGGACAATTCCTGCGCCAAATGATCACACTAGGTGAGTATAGTCAAACCCCAAAAATTTAGACTTCTGTGTAGCTACACTTTTTTTTATGGACGTATCAAGTTTGAATTTATCATTCGATACTGTCTGAAATAGCTTCTCGAAATACCTTTCGGAACCGGTGTAAAACTGTAGGTCCCAATCAGTGAGTGAAAAGATAGAAAGCACACACAGCTCACTGGCTGTGAGAAGGTCTCCCCATTCCCTTCACGGAATGTTAAGGGACACCATTTTTTTTTTGTTTCTCTTGAAAGTTCCCAGCACTTTTTCATCAGCTTGCGATATGAACGAGAACTCTGCGCCATATTGCACGAGTTTGGTATTCGCTGCATTTTTGTTCCTCGGGAGAAGGTTTTATCTCTGAAGTGCTTGATAAGGCTGAAATCACACCTATTCGCAGGCAACATTTTTCGTTTGATTTCAGGGCTAATATTATTGATTTTGTTCACTTCGTATCCTAGCTGATACTCATTTGTAAAATGACACTAACCGATGCTGAACAAATAATTCATAAAAGTTCATATTATCTGGTCATATTTTTGGAACGAAGTTCCTTATCGCACGTTGCGGGATGGGGGATAAATGAAAAAAAATTAACAATTTTTGTTTTAACACTATTATGCTACAACCCACTATTATCAACTATATTGGGTACTTTTGCTTTGGTTTGTGTCTAGACTAAAATATGTTGAACAAATTCTTGTTTAATGGGAAGGTTTCTAGTTGGAGCCTGTAACCAATATTTAGTATATATTGTAGTTTTGAACCCAATCAAAACTAAATTTAGAAAGCCATAGTAAACGAAGTTTAATAGAAACAACATTTTTTAAAAAAGTGAATTTTCTTAAAAGCAAGTAAAGTCAACAAACTACCTATTCATGTTCTTAAAAAAACCCTTATCTTAAAGAAGTACCTTTGCTTAAAAAAGTATATTTTCTTACAAAAAGTAGATTTTCTTAACAAACGTAATTTTTTTTAAATAAGTACCGTTTCCTAAAAAAGTAAATTTTTTTACAACAATTTGCCTTTTCTTAACGAACTATGTTTTTCTTTAAAGAGAACCTTTTTTGTGAAACAAGATAACTTTTCTTGAGATAAGTACCTACTCTTAAAAATTTACCTATTCTTGATGAAAGGACCAATTCTAAAAAATTTCTAATTCTTATAAAAAAAACTTTTCTTCAAAAAATACATTTTCTTACAAAAATTCCTTTTCATAAAAGTACCTTTTCTTAAAAATAAAATAATGCCTTTTCTTTTCTTGAGATAAGTAGTCTTTCTGAAAATAAATACATTTTCTTCAAAAAATAACCTTTTCCTAAAATGAGTACCACTTTTTTAAAAAGTACCTGTTCTTAAAAAATGTACTCTTTGTAAAAAAACAATAATACTCTTAAGGCTTTTCCAATTCTTATAAAAACCTTTTCTTCAAAAAATACATTTTCTTACAAAAATTCCTTTTCATAAAAGTACCTTTTCTTAAAAATAAAATAATACCTTTTCTTTTCTTGAGATAAGTAGACTTTCTGAAAATAAATACATTTTCTTCAAAAAATAACCTTTTCCTAAAATGAGTACCACTTTTTTAAAAAGTACCTGTTCTTAAAATATGTACTCTTTGTAAAAAAAAAAACAATAATACTCTTAAGGCTTTTTCTTGCGGAAAGTACTTCTTCTTAAAAATAGTACCTTTTCTTAAAAAAAATTACCTTTTAATAAAAGAGTAATACATATTCTTACAAAAAAGGCTGAAAAATATACGTTCTTTTTAAAGAAAATACATTCCATAAAAAAGATGTCTTCAAAAACGTTGTTCATCATCATGTTACAATAAGTATCTTTTCTTAAAGATCCATTTAAATTATCATATTTTTCAACGGGCGCCTTAGGGGTGTTTTAACTAAGTAGTACATACCGGGTGTCCCCTGACACCTCATGTGATTTTCTTTTCATTCATTTTATGTACAAATTCTAGAAACTTATGAATAGTTCAGTGAATATCATGAACCTGGTCATAACTATATAATGATCAATTCATTGAAAAATTTCATAAATCCATTAACTCTTTTATAAATTTTTTGATATTTTTTGATCATTGGTGTACTAAACAATTCTCAATGCTGAACTTCGGGCTAACATTTCTCGCACCCATGTTGGATATTCTCTTAGAGAGTTTCCGGAGTCAGTGGCTTGTTCACATAGCACCGTGACTTCAAAAACCCTGAAAGAATGAAGTCAGGAGCGGTCAAATCGGGCGATCTGCCGACCACGGAAAATGCAAAAACAAGACATTAAGCGATGCGAAAATGTCCACTGTTACGCGGCATTAACAGTTTGTTGATCATGGTTCAATATTGCTCACCATTTACAGTAACTGTGTTGCCCACATCATACTCGAAAGAACAAGGTGGCAGGATGACAAGTCCGGAGAGGTGACACGTTCGGCGTAACCATCCAGTGACTTTGAGTGGATGTAGTGGCACACGGGAGCCAAAAATTGGGAGCCTTCTGTTCTCAATCATGTTCCTATGACGCTTTCCTCCACGTGGTGGTTCCCGAGGAACGGTAGATTGTTTTGTTTCTAGCGGCTGAAGTCAAGGCTTTAATATGAGCAGGCTTATATGCTATGCGACAACTGATGCGTCTCAGGTTTAGTAGGTGACTGATGTCACGGAATCTCATGAAGACATCGGGCATATACTTTTGTCCTTGGAAGGCGGATGAGCCAAACATATGGGCCAACGGCCGATAGAAACCGACATAAGAAAATCCAAGTCCTACATAGTACATCCTGGTCAGCGTCAGATTCATTATAGGTGGCTGCATTCAAGTATCCAGGTAGGAGGTAAAATGCATAAACTCGGTGGACAGGGTTTGCCTCCTGCCACCGTTCATAATGGCAGTGAATATACAAGAACGAAAAAGAAAACATAAACATGTCGTCCCCCGCAAACGTTATAAGGACCACGATTTACGGATATGCACTTGGAATGTAAGAACTGTACATAGATCCGATGCAAGTATCCAATTGGTAGATGTCCTCGAAAGTTATAAGGCTGACATTATTCAGGAAATGCGATGAACAGGACATGGCTGCACAAGGAGAAAAAACTGCGACATATACTACAGGTGGCATGAGAAAAAACATGAATTTGGTTGCGGATTTTTGGTTGGCAAACGACTGCGAAATCTAGTCTCTAGGTCTAAATCTATGAGTGAACGTATATCCAAAATCCGCATAAAAGCGAAATATTTTTATATTTCCCTAATTTGTGTGCATGCCCCGACAGAAGAGAAAGATGATGATGCCAAAGACATATTCTATGAGCTCCTAGAGGAAACGTATGACCGCTGCCGTGGCCGTGACATTAAGATTGTACTAGGAGATTCTAATGCTAATGTAGGCAGGGAGAATGTGTTTCATCCAACTATTGGCAATTTCTGTCTACATGCTGACAGTTCCAACAACGATATGAGACTGACTGACTTTGCCGCGGTAAAAAACATAGTCGTTAGTGGTACAGGATCACAGCATAAAGACATCCACAAGGCTACTTGGATATCCCCTGACCAAAGAACGAGTAACCAAATTGATCACGTGGTAATTGCTGGAAGGCACTCATTCAGTGTAATTGACGTACGAGTGTTCATATCGATTCTGATCACTGCCTGCACTGAAATATAGATAAAAGATTGATGAAATATTTTGCAAGAATTCAATGAAATGTGTCGTAGGTTGGAAAATGAGGAAATGTTCCATCAAATTGATGAAGGAATTCATAAATATGATTAAGCTTTTTCTTTTAGTGTGGTAGCAGCAAAGGTTCGCACAAGATTAAGTAAAGCAAAAATCGTACGAAACCAGACGCCGAGAAAACTAGGCATCCGAAAGCTGAAATTACCAGAGGTAGCCACAGCCTACTCAAGGAAGCTCTCGCAGCTTTTAACACAGAAGACATCCCGTCCCATTGATTGAAGCACAGTGGAAATCCATTACCAACTCTATAAAATATGTTGCAACGACCGTACTTCGTTTTGAAAAACCGCTTCGCAACAAACCATGGTACGATGAAGAGTATCGCATGGCAAATGATGAAAAGAACGCTGCACGCATGGCAAAGCTTCAGTCAATTGTAATGCGAGCTGCGACTGAGCGGTATAGGGAAAAGAAAGGTGGTAAACTGTATCTTTAGGTGTAAGAAACGGAAGTGGAGAAAGAGTGCGAAAATTGAGACATACAGAAGAAACCACGAAACCCAAAAATCTACCAAAAAGTCAAAAATACAACTAATGGACATGATTCAGGGCCACCCTTCTGTAAAGACAAGGACGGAAATCTCATCGCAGATGTGCAGAGCATGTTGGGAATATGGAAAGATCATTTCTCCGCGCAACTGGTACCAAATATCCCCAATGACGATGAGACAATCGATCACAATTTGAACGATGCCGTCGATTGCTCCCTCCTAACCAAGACGAGGCTAGAATAGCTATTTCCCGGCTTAAGAACAGATTTTCACTCTACGCCAAATCCTGGAGAAGACCCACGAAAAACAATCGACAGGCGGCCTTCGATAGCCCGATACGGGAGAAACTCTACAATGCAATGTATGAGCTTGGTATTCCTGCAAAACTCATACGCCTTTGCAGGATGACCTTGACGAGCACCGAATCCGTAGCGAAAGTTGGTAAGGATCTTACCGAACCTTTCGAAACTAATCGAGGCCTCAGGCAAGGCGACAGTCTGTCGTGCGATATCTTTAACATCTTAATGGAGGTCATTATGAGTAAAGCTGCAGTCAACATGAATAAAACCATCAGCAGCAAAAGTCACATGCTGCCCGCGTATGCTGATGATATAGATATCATTGGGCTCACAATGAGAGAAGTTACTGCGGTGTTTTCGAGAATTGAGAAGGAGTCAGCCAAAGTGGGTCTGACAGTAAATGAGACCAAGTCAAAATTGATGGTTTCAACGAGCAGGGCCTCCACGCGATTAGACCAAAGCGTGCACACAAAGAAAAAAAACTTTATTACTCGGTTGCCGCAATAATACTTTGATTGATTTGTGTTAATTTATTAATCGCTACCGTTCATGTAGTTCTCCCAAATAAACTCGTATATCGCAAATTGTGTACCATGTTGTTGCAAACGAGTTCTCGTTTGTATCAAACGCGTACAAAATTACATTTGTCTCATATTTAAAAAACGATTGCGATGACTGAAATTTGCCATTTTTCTAATGAGAGCACAGATTACGAAGAACGTACATTTCTCCCATTCTGACAATTGCATACACAGTCTTACCCACTCGTTCGGCATACACATAAAAGAACACACACTGTAAACCTTGTCAATATATCTTGGATGGACAATTGACTCGTTGTAGTTTGCTGCGCTTTTTGTTGTTATTTGAATGCAAGGCGAGACAGACGTGTAAGTAGACCGTGAACAAATAAACAAAAATACCAAAAATTTTTAAACAAACTTTATAGGTAAAACCAACTCGCTTTCTGTAGCCGAAGGAACAGTTGGTGGAACCGTTTTTCGTTTCTCGCAAACTTGTTTTCAGCTCATACTTTTCATAACTCGTTTGATGCAAACGTTTGTCAGTTCTCGCGTACGCTTTTTAGTTTGGAGCAACTACAACTTGGTTGCTGTAACCGGAACAACAGTTATCGGAACCGTTTTTCGTTTCCCGCAAACGTTTTTTCAGCTTTTATTTTTCATAACTCGCTTGATACAAAGATTTATCGGTTCTCCCAAACGAAGTGACATGTATGGCTTAACAGAAGTTCGTTTCTCCCAACTACAGTCCCCAAACGAACTTCAGTTATCTGACATTTCTTTTGTGAGGAAAGAATTTTTTCATTGCGTGTGAACGCTGATATTCATTATAATTTCGAGGTGGTGGACGAATTTATATACCTGGAATCTGCCGTGAACAAAACCAACAACTCCAACCTTGAGATCAAGCGGAGAATTGTGCTTGCGAATAGATGTTATTTTGGGCTAAGCAACAAGTACTTTAGAGATAAAGCGCTCTGTCGAGTAACAAAAGTCCAGCTATACCAGACTCTCATACAACCATTATGGCACACAATCCTGGGTCTTATCGCAAGCAGACGAAACATCTGTAGGAGTCTTCGAGAGAAAAATACTCCGGAATATTTATGGCCCTATACTGCACAACGGGGAGTGTCGGCGACGCATGACCCATGAGCTGTATGAGCTTTAACCCGACATTGACATATTTAAGCGGATCAAAATAACGCGATTGCGCTGGCTAGGCCATGTCAGTAGAATGGATGAAGACGAACCAACACGAAGCGTTTTCGAAATCGAACTCGAAGGAAGACGAAAAATAGGAAGACCAAGACTCCGCTGGAGGGATCAGGTTGTCGAAACCCTGCGTTCACTTTGTATTAACAACTGGAGAGATAAGGCAAAAGATCGAACTGCACTCACAGAAAAATTCGGTTGAGACGACCGAATTAGCCGTAACTGAAATTAGTAACCCATTAAAGGTTGCCAGACCCCCATTAGAGGTTGTCAGAACCTCATTAGAGGTTGCCAGAACATCATTGGAGGTTGACACAACGTCATTGGAGGTTGAGACACCCTCATTGGAGTTTGAGACAACCTCATTGGAGGTTGACAAAACGTCAATGGAGGTTGACACAACCTCATTGGATGTTGACACAACCATACTAGCGGTATTGGTTGTTACAACAGAATGTAGAAGTGCCACAAATGCATTTTAAAATTTTGTTAAACTATTAACTGATGATTTATTTTCCTGAATTCTTACAAAAAAAATTACAAAAAGGAGAAAAAAATTTAATTTATATAGGGAAAT
The DNA here is from genome assembly GCA_963931995.1 of Phaonia tiefii. Classification (NCBI taxonomy): domain Eukaryota; kingdom Metazoa; phylum Arthropoda; class Insecta; order Diptera; family Muscidae; genus Phaonia; species Phaonia tiefii. The sequence goes on along the minus strand of OZ008370.1, from coordinate 202,978,939 downwards.
CTTTACGGTAACACATTTGGTTACACTGTGTGTAATTTTTTAAGTCATGGCAAAATAACCATATACGGACACCACTACGTGATAAAAGACTAAAAAAAAAAGACCCGTGTTTCCCAATTTTTCCCAAAGTCATGCACCTTTTTTTTATGGGCCGCCAAAGATTTGGGGCCTCGGTATCATTTTCGTAAAAATGTGATCATTTTCTCTGGCTCATATCTTGCAAACCGTTCAGAATTTCGATTTACTCTCTGAGGCAAAGTTGTAGCTCTTGTCATAAAGAACATATAAAATCAAAAAAAAACTTCACCTTCCAGATCAAAATCGTAAAAAACTTAAAAAAATTCGATTTTTTTTACCTTTTTTCCCGTGTTCAGGTCCATAGGTAGCAAACCGTTCAAAATTCAAGGAAACAATCAACTACAAAAATTTACCTAAGATCTCAATAAACAAATTTCTAGAACATATAAACTTAATAGAGATGATGTTTAGGTAGCACGCAAAAGTGAAAAATTTGCCAAAAATTTTTTAATTTAATTTTTTTTACCTTTTTCTCCTGTTCAGGTCCATAGGTAGCAAAAAATGAAATATGCCTGGCCAGAACCATGTGCATTCTTCAGTCTATGTTGTTGTATTTGTTCATCCACACTTCCTCTTGGCCTCCACGAGTTACATTGGAATTGATTCAGAGGTGAGCGTGAATCCCAATTACAAAGAAAACAAAAGAATTTTGGGAAGCCGCCCTTATCGATGATCCCTTGCAAAATGTTGATGACCTTCAAATCACAGCAAATCTTCCATTTATTTTCGTAATATTTGATTTTTTCCATTATATCTTTCAATGTTTCATAGCTTTCTTTCATGTTGATACCCATTGCTAGCGGAATGGAAGGTTTTCGGTTCGACACATGCAACAACACTGCTTTCAAGCTTGCAACAGAACCATCAATAAATAATCTCCACTCACTAGCGATGTAGTTCATTCCCATTTTTACCACCAAAGCTTTTATATCGTTGCAGTAAGCGGTACGCCGTAGAGTTAACATTAGCATGTGTGAGTTTTCTTTGCTTTAAAAAAGCTGTCAAAAATATTGCAAGTCGCTGCGATAATCCCAATATGGCCACAATGAAATCCATTTCCATTTGTGTTATTAGTTGTGGTCCATCTCTTCCCTGTTGGGGCTCATAATCGGTATCAAATGGATCTTCATAAGTAACACCACTTGCTGTACTCATTGCTGTAAATTCTGTAGTACGATCTGGAGTTGGCGGCCTTGGTGATACAAAATTTTCAGGTGCAAGCACTGGTAGTGTGGCTGTTGCAGTTGCTTTATAAATTTTGTTCTTCTCAGAATGTCGATTTAGACGACATGTGTAATTTACGCATGCATAGCAACTGGTTGCATCATGATCACCTGGGCGATTAATCCAGTTTACCGGCTTACAATACTTCATAGTACCTCTGCCTCCACTCAACCATGCCATGAGATTGTTATAACATTGGCGACACACTGTATTAGGTGTGTAATTTTCACCGGTCAAGTCCACTTCGTCGAAAAACAATGTATATGCTCTTTTGAATTCACTAGTTAAAAGATTCTTTTCCTTCTGAAATCTTGTAGATGTTTTTTTTCTGGTTTGATGACCGCAAACGTAGCAAAATAAATCAATATTTTCACACTGCATATTGAAATTGTCAGTTGCCAATGTTGTGTGCGAATTATACTGTAGCACTTTCACTTTTTTTACTTTCACTTTATAACTTTCACCGCTGAGCTTTCGTTGACGTCGCGCTGTGTAATGCCTCGATGTGAGCGCCGTGTCGCTTTTATATTGTGTGCTGCGTCCCTTGTTGCGTGTGCTGAGCTTACTGCATTGCCTGTGCTGCTGCTGTCGGTGCATGATCGCGTGATACCTAAGCGCTACCTAAACGGTGTTAACCCTTGGACAAACACATGGTTCTGGCCAGGCATATTTCATTTTTTGCTACCTATGGACCTGAACAGGAGAAAAAGGTAAAAAAAATTAAATTAAAAATTTTTCGGCAAATTTTTCACTTTTGCGTGCTACCTAAACAGTGTTAAGAATCATCTCTAGGAAGTTTATATGTTCTAGAAATTTGTTTATTGAGATCTTAGGTAAATTTTTGTAGTTGATTGTTTCCTTGAATTTTGAACGGTTTGCTACCTATGGACCTGAACACGGGAAAAAAGGTAAAAAAAAATCGAATTTTTTTAAGTTTTTTGCGATTTTGATCTGGAAGGTGAAGTTTTTTTGATTTTATATGTTCGCAATTTTTGTTCTTTATGACAAGAGCTACAACTTTGCTTCAGAGAGTAAATCGAAATTCTGAACGGTTTGCAAGATATGAGCCTGAGAATATGATCACATTTTACGAAAATGATACCGAGGCCCCAAATCTTTGGCGGCCCATAAAAAAAAAAGTGCATGACTTTGGGAAAAATTGGGAGACACGGGTCTTTTTTTTTTTTAGTCTTTTATCACGTAGTGGTGTCCGTATATGGTTATTTTTTTTTCGTGTAACACTGTGTTATACATGCTCCTTCCGACCTTCTTTGAAGTCTCGGACATCATATTTCAATGCATCAATTCTGTCGTGGAGTATCAGTTGATTTACAAAAACCATTTTATATACAGACGATCTTAAACGACCGACCTTGTAAAATATATATCTGATTGAAAATTTTTTGCAAAAAAGACGTTTTAAGACATAAACCATAATTCCAATATTTTCACTTACCTTTGTCAATAACCTCAAAAAAACTTGATATTGATACATTTGCATATATATTATTTCTATTTATAGTTTTAAAAGTGTGGTTTCAAATACATTGAATTGTGTTGTGGTAACCGAATTGAAAACGAATTCAGTTGCAACAACAGAATTCATAAGAAATTCGGTTGCATGAACCGAATTGACGCCAAATTCGGTCTTTGCAACCGACTTAAGGCTAAATTCGGT